>OY728126.1:697578775-702578775 GCA_963277665.1 Viscum album | reverse complement strand
TGTTGATAATAAATACAAGGCATGATAAATGATAATGGTACTTATCATAGTTTGATGAAACTTGTTTTAATTTTAGGAGCATGTTTAAATTTTTATAGCTTGTTATAGATTTATGCCTTAGGTTTCCCATAGTTGGAACCTATGAATAATGAATCAGTTAATTTAAGATGGAACAAAAATATGTTTTCTGATAAAGGTAATTAATAGTGTATGAGTTTACCATTCTGTTGAGAAGGTTGAGTGCCTTGAATTTAGAGCAATGTGAGCTCATTTATGTTTGATGGCTGGATGAATTTTTTTAGGACCTAGATTTTTCTATTAGCTATGATTGTTTATTTCCTATTTCTTTAGGATGTCCTCCAGATGTGAGCTTCACTATGATGTGTGATATGTGCCTAGGATAGATAATCCTTGGATAGATGATGTGATGTGGATAGGAAGGCCCATATGATGTGGTAGAAGTTGGTGAATGTGATGGAAATATGTATCGAGATATGAATGAGGGTGCCAGGGATGGAACTGTAGATGAATGAACATGTTGAATCAGGGCTTACCCGTTGAAGTAATAAATCTGAATGCTTGATTGAAATGAATTTGTTTAATGGATGAAGGTTGGGTTGCTTATTTTTATCATCATTCCTTTCCCAACTTATTAAGGTAGCTGGGTGTGATTGGTTGCATGTTTCCTCTTAGTGGTAGCTTAGGATAGTGTTCATAGAGTACTTGGTTTATGGGATGATGATAATAATGAATAATAATTCTTAACCCATGGGGTTATTAATGATGGAATGATAATGCTAAAAAGATGTTAATATTGATAAACCATGGACTTGGTTAGGATTATTCTGGTAGGGCATGGACTTCTTGATGGTGGTTAATGTATGTATCTTGAAATAATGTTAATGGTTAATTTAATAGAGAATAAATAAATTAGAACAAGGAAATGATAAAAAGGAAAGAAGTAATCAATGTAGCACTTTTAAATTATTTTGTGCTTATAGGATATCTATTCCCTGATAGTGGTAGCTAGGTGTCCAAGAGATGATAACTTCAGTTGAGATTAATACTAGGTTATTACCAAATTGCGGTTGTGAACTATGTTATAACATGTATATTTTTTAATTTCAAATGCTTCCCCAATAATGTCGGTCAGGGGAACTGACACCTAGTGGACTTTATGAGGGAATTTTCCACAATATATCATTGGGAGGATGGACGGATAATTACCCCCTATGGCCTCACTCTCTTCATTGGTAATTATATATGTTGGTATTCATGGTAGTTAATTTACCTATATATGTGTGTAGAGGGTTGTGATAGCTTGTGGTTATTTTACACACATGTATCCCAAGATATATAATCCAAAGTATTATTAATGGTATGATTTATATAGGTTGTGATGGATTGGGGTACTAACTAGGTGCATGTGATGTAATGGTGCGAGGTATAATACCCAATGTATGATACACATCGTACATGTTTTGGTGGATTCTATAAACTCATTGGTTACTACAAAAGGATATGTGGATGGGATGGTGTGATGATGTGATTCATGAGATGCATGTTTTGATGCCTTGCCCATGGGTCTTTAGGTTGTATTATTATGGACAAGGACGGATCAGGACGTCTGATGTTGGGGAAGAGTAGCAAACTTGTGTGGAATAGAGAGTAGGGTACCCCTGATGTTTCATTATTATATCATATTCCCTCTTGTATGTGATACATAGTTAGTGTTAGATATAGTGAGTCTAGGAACTACATATACCTATTTAGGTGATGAGTTAGTTTCACTATTGTTCACTATTATTTAGCATGCTATCTTTTTCATTTTCATAACAGGCTCTGGAGAGGATCTTACTATGTATACTATTATTCTCACCCCATGCATACTAAAGCTATTTTTCAAGTCATTCTGAGTAGGGTAAGGATCGGGCGGAATATTAATAGCTCGTGGGTTTTCAGGAGCTATTTGGGCTTCGTGGTCGCTATCATCTTCACCTTTCAGTACTTGTTGTTTTAATTTCATTTGTTCTAGTACTGTATGAAATTGTATGTTTTTACTTGGAATTTCATTGTATATATGTATAAGGATGTTTTTATTGGTGTATCTATCTTATATCTCTATTATGAAGTTTATATTAGAGGTTAATGCCTCCCATATGTGTATGCATATTATACCATTGGTGTTAGTCACCAACATAGGGCCTACTGGAGGCGGGACTCAGGTAATCACCATATTCCTCCTCGCATTGCTGGCCTAGGAGAGGTACACATTTGTGGGAGGGGTTCGTGATAATGATTAAATATTATTATTTTTATAATTTAATAAACTATAATACATTTTTATAGATTGTTCCTAATAGAATGAATGGAAACCATATCACCACCCATAATCAATGTAGTTATTTCCAGTAAGACCATATCAATGAGGCTACAATTGGAGCTAAGAGTATTATAAATATATTATGGAAGTAGACTCAGGTCCTGACCCATAAAATTACCTATTTGGAACAACCTATTTCCCCTCAACATGGTTTAATAATGTTGGACTGATTCACTAGGAATCCATCTCCGTCATTTAATAGAATCACTAATCCATTAATAGCTAAAAAATGGATCAAGTCCTACAAAAAGATATTACTTCATTTGGTGAAAGGGGAAGGTTATCATTTCAATATAATATTTTCAGGAATATGTTGATCAGTAGCGGTGATTGATTTAAAACACAAAAAATGATAAGGAGATAAAGAATATGGAATATATTTATTTTAAGGTTATATTATTCAAAAAGTAAATTCCTCTAGAGGAAAAAGATTATATGTAATGAAAACTATCAAATATATGACTAAAGGGATAAGAAAATATTATTGAGCATGAGGATATATTTATAATGTTATTAAAAAATGTAATGGGATATGTATGTAATCCAAAATAATATTTATTAATTATTTTTCCAAGTAAATAAATGTCTTTAAAGGGAATTAGTCTCCCAAATATTTTCCTTAAATGAGGAGATAATGACATGTTATATAAATATTGAGATTGAATAATCCATTTATTTTGTTGTCTAATAAAGGAAAGTGAATAATTTAATGATTTAGCACCACATAGGGGGAACATTGGTAAATTAGAAGAAAGTAAGGGCCGAATTCCCAAAATGAAATAGCGATGGGAAGAAACACATTGGGATTTTCTTGAAGGGAATAGGAGTTTACTATAAATGTGGATTTAAATTCCATCATGATAATAAATTACATGAAAATTAAATAACCAAAAAAATATTACCAAATCATCATCTTGATTTGGTAAGTATAAAATTTATCTTGGAGATATGGTGACACTACCTTTATGGTGAAATATGTGATATATATATACAAATAAATTTTTTTGATGTAAATATTCATTTAGAAAAAGATAAATATGAGAAAATGGAGATGAATGAACCAACTCAGGTAATATGACTAGGAAATTCACTACCGCCTTATGAAAGAAAATAATATTTATGGCACATTAAGTATGAAGGACCATGGTTTTCTATTCATGATTAAGATGTAAATAGATCTAATAATCTTGAATTTAGTATATTTAGATATATAATTTGTTAAATAATTAAAAAAATAATAACTTTTAAAATTTATGTCCCAACCATGTTTACTAGAGAAGATAAAGAAGTTCAAAATTGAAAAAAAGAGTTCACAAAGAAATATTAAATCCATAAGATGTGGGAAATTTATGGATTGTATTTATAAAGATGGGGTATTGATGATTTGAAAGAGTCTATGTGTTCTATTAGTACTAGAGTTGAAGAGAGATTAACTAGATGATTCTCATAGTTTAAATTTCTATACACATCCATGTACCACCATGAAGTATATGTATTTAATAAAACATTTTTTTGGGATAACATGATGTGATAAATTTCAGAATTTGTGTTAAGATGTTAAGTTTTCCATAATGTAATATTTGACAGGATATATCCTATGGGAGTCATAAAACCCATGAAAATACCAATATTTAAGTGGGAAAATATTACAATAGACGTTATTATTAGACTCTCTAAGACATATGAGAAGAATGATTCAATATGGGTTATTATGTATCTCTTAACAAGGTATGAATTTTTCTTCACAATATGGGAGGATCTACCTCTTAGTATCATTTCATGGTTCTATATCAATGATTTTGTATTACTTCAAGGTGTACTTATATCAATTATATCTGATCATAACCATCATTTCACATCAAATTTTTTAATGAGTCTTTAAATGGATTTGTATTTTACGATAAATTTGACTACTTTCTATCATCTTCAAACTTATTGGTAGTCTTAAAAGAAAATACAAACACTATTGGTCATGTTGAGGTCAAGCACACATTAATTCCAAGAAACTTGGTACCAATATCTATTTTTGGTATAATTTTCATATAATAATATCTTCTATAAAATAATTAAAATGTTTCAATTCAAATCATTTTAAGGGAAAGATGTGTTACCCCATCCTATTGGGATGAAGTTGGGGAAAAGAAACTAGCTAGTATAAAACTTATTGAGACAAAAATGAGAAAGTTTGATCCATTAAAAATCATATCAATATGGATTAAAAAATAAAAAAGTAATATGGATAATCAGAGGACTATAATGACCCGAATTTTATTAGTGGGTTTTTTATCCTAAATAAATATGTCAAATATTATATAGAATTATACGCATACAATAGATAGAAAAAATATTCAACACTCTATTTCATTAAAAAGAAAAATACATTAGTCTACAACTAAACCCATTAAAATATCAAAAATTATAATGTGACAAAAAATAAAAAATAATAAAAATAGAATGGAATTTTTTTTCTAATCCGCTATGATCATCGCACCCACAAAAAACACTATAGAAAAGGAATATAATATTAGAAAACCAATTAAAATTTTCAAAAAGGATAAAATATAGATATTTTAGAGGGATTAAAGTGAATAATGTATGAATAAATTAAGAGGGTTTTATAGATGGTAATATAACCATTAGAGTAGTTACCTGACCATTAGGAATAATAATTTTACTATTAGTCAATATTACTATTCGGAAATATGATCAAGGTTAATAATTTTAATGTTATATTTATTGTTTATAAAAGGTAACAAAAAATGATAATTGAAATAGAAAGGACAAACAATGTAATAAACCAATAGATTTATTCCATTTTCTTTGAATTTTTTATAACTTGGGAGGGAGGTAGCGACACTAAGATTTTCCCTTTACCAAGCCAATTTATAACTTTAATAAGCATGTTTCAAAGAAAATTAACTACAAGAGAAGTTCAAATTAGTAGAGATAACCACTAGGACAATGTAAACTAATCCACCCCACGAAACTACCACCATCAAACACTTTACACTTAGGGAGTATGCTAATGTAATAAGTGGTAATGTGTATAGACCCTAGAATCATAAAAGTTTAAATTTATTTTTATAAATGAAATGTTTATTTCATCACTCCCATTTTTAGTATTATTTTATAAATACACATGAATATAATATGGATTTTACAAAAAAAATTGGATATAGATAAAACATATTTATATACTAAAAAACAATATACACTTTTATAATAAAATTATGTATTCTATATAAAGTTTATTTCCATGAAATATCATTTTTAAAAACTATTTATTTAAATATAATTTATAATATAATTTTATAATGTCTTAGGAAATATTTATATGTTTTAGAAATTTGACTATAACATAAAAATTATTATTTTCAAATTTACAAAGAGTTTTTATTTAAAAGATAAAATTCCCATATTTACAAAATTATTTTTATAAAATAAACTTTATATTTTAAACTGTCATGTCTAAAATAGGTTATATTTAATTTTTTATAATTTTCTAAAATAATTTATTTTTCCATGAATATTGAAAATACATTTTTGGGTTTCAGGTATGTTTTATGAATTAATATATATTTAATAATGTTAAAATAATTAATTAAACATAATCCATGTCCAAATTTTTTTTATTTTATTAATATTATATATTTTAATATATTTAAGTCAATTTCCAAACCTTTAAATAACTTTCCAACTTCAAAAAATAAAATTATGATTTTAAAAACATTTTTTGGGTATAAAAATAACTTTTCTATGTCTAGATTAAGATTAAAATATGGATTTTAGTTATAATATATTAAAATACTATAACAAATTACTGCAATGTCTAAGAAAATGATAAAAATACCATGGTAAATCCAATGTTTTTTCATTTTTTATAACCTAGAATTCCAAAGCCTATGTTAGGAAATTATTAAACAATTCCTCCTATTTTACTATAAATATCCACCATACCCCATTAATATCCACTAAAAATACATAATCCATGAATTTATAGTAATTTTAACTCCTAAAGAGACCCTAAAAGGTGTCCATAAGTCCTCAAGGTTCCATCCACATGTTTTAGGAAGAAACTCTTCAAGGTAAGGGAATTCTCCACTTCTTATTTTCCATTTAAGTACCTATTATTGTTCTTGTATTCTCAATGTCAAGTTAAATTATTTTTTACAATTTTTATCTTACCATTACTACTAAAATAATGTTTTATTAATGGGAAAGCATTTTCCACTTTCAATTTACCTTTTCATTAATCAACATTTTATAACTATCATGATGATGAATTCATTTCTTGAATTTGTCTATTTTCTATGGGAAAATAACATATTATAAATATGTAAACATATTATTTTTTCCATGGGTATTAACCTATATTTAAACAATATTTATTTATTGGGGATTTAAAAATATCAAACCCACATTCCATTCTATGGGTATTTTTTTTTGAAATGTTCGTGTTTTTAAGAACGTGTGTATGAAATGATTTTATACGAAACCAGTTCTTTATTCTCCAGGGGATATTGATGAAATGATTTTTTTGATATATTTGAATCAAATGAATTAATATATATGAAGGGTTCACTCTGGTACTAATCCAATGCATTTGGTAAATAATTAATCTATTGAGATGATGAGTTTTACGATACCTTGGTGAATAACCATGTTAATTATGATTTATGACACCTTAGTGATATGATTATGAATGTATCATTTTTATGTTTTGTATACATTTCCATTTCATGATTAATGATACTTCTATTATGATATTACTCATGTTCTTATGATCATCCCATATTATTATGCATCATGGTCACATGCTAAATATCTCCTTTGTTTATTCCCTTACCGGGATTTATGCTCACCACTTTCTTTTGATGTTTGTCCACAAGATATGAGATGTATTAAAATTAACATTAGATTAACCAATTAAGAATCCTTTTAATTGGATTAGATGAATTTTATGTTATTCAGGTATTATGTTCCTAATTTCAAAGGAACTAATCCTCAAAAGATCCCATGTATTATTATGTGTTGTACCATGTAATGAATGTTTCATGTATTAAAAAATGCATTATTTTATTGTTTTTATCATAGGTAAGTTTTTTTATTTATGTAAATTATGATTATAAAACTTTAGTAAGACCCATATTGATAAATCTAAATATATCAAAACATCCTGTAATTTTTTTGAAGTACTAATAGAGTGGTTTTCGAGCAATAATATCAATTTATGGATACTAAAAGTTGATATGGATTTTTTTATAGTTTTACCAAGGGGTAATAACACCGAGAAGGATGCATTAGTCATTGAATTGGTATTCACCTGGGTCATGACAACAAGCCTTTCTACACACCTGTTTCGACACTCCTAGTGTATATATTTGGTTATTAAACTGCTTTTTTTGTACTATTATTAAGGGTATATATAAAATGTAAGGTTTATTATAGGATATAAAAATAATAACATATTTAAGAATGTTTTTTAGGACATAAACACCATATTGAATTGCAATATTACTAAAAGCAACACATTTCTTGCAAATTTTTTCTTCTTTTATAAAAAATGGTGGGAAATAGGAGGAACTATGTAAATGATGAGTGAAGTGGATGATTTAATAACCATAATACAAAAATTATAGAATTTCAAATGAAAAAATTCATGAGGATGAATAATCTATCTCATGATATTAATAATAACCTAAATTGTGTTGAGCATCCAGATTCACCTTGAAGGGAACAACATGCAATCGAGTCCTTCATGCATCAATTACCAACTTCCTTTAATAGATCAACTAATCCATTAATTTCCAAAAAATGGATTACATCTATAGAAAGTATATTTTCTTTACTCCATCATTCAAGGATAGAGAAAGTCCCCTTGGATGTATACTGATTAGAAGGAGAAGCATATCGATGGTTGAAACTGATTAATTATTTGAAGACAAGAGAGGAGATTGATGCTATAGATTAGGAATATTTTAGGAGAATATTTTTTAATAGACATTTTACCATATGATGTGTAAAAAAATATAGAATTAATTCCAAGAGATAAAGAAGGAAATTGAATTAGCTGGAATCTATGTAATGAACTTTACAAAAATTTCCTGATACACCTTTCGATTTTTGATGGATCCTAAAGTAATGGTTGATAGGTTATTTAGTTGTATAATACTCCATATATGGAGGAATATTATAGATTTGGAGTATGAAAGCTATTATGATATAGTGTGGAGTGATTTGAAGTTTGAAATGGATTTTGGAGAGATATAGTGGTCACATAGGACAAATGAAAATAAGATAATAATGGAGCCAAAATCATGAAAGAATTTTGTTCACAAAGGAGGAGGAAATAAATTGAAACTTACCACATTCAAAAAATGTGAGAAGAAACATTCAAGGAAGTAGTTTCTTAGGAATGGAACTTTCTACAAGTTTGAAAAATATTACCATATATCTCAAAACCATCTTAGTGAGGTGAATCCTGAGAATCTCAATGAAAAAAACAAAGGGAAGATGGTTTATGCACAACTTGAAGTTAAATAGTTCAATTGTGGACAACTTAGGTACTTTGTAAATCAGTTTACAAATCAGAAGATAATATAAGGAAACCACCATAATTATCCACATAGGAAAATGGAGAAAGGTCATGCTTTCACATTTAAAATAGTTGAATTAGAGGCTCTAAATGATGTGGTGGTAGGTACATTCATTTTTCTCTCAAATATAACAAGAAAATTGTATGATTTTAGTTTTATAAGTTAAATTATTTCATACATGTTTGAAAAGAATATAGAATCAAACCCAAAACTTATAGAAGTAGAGTTATCATTTAAAACTCTGAAAGAAATGTTAAAAGTATCAAAGGTGTACATAAAATCTAGTATCAACTTTGTTGAGTAAAACCTCATTGAAAATCAAATAGTCATTCCCATTGTGGATTTAGACACTATATAAGGGATATATTGGATATCAATGTACAATGATAAGATCAAATACATAATAAAGTAAATTCTAGTAGTCTTGAATGGAAAACCAATGATTATTTTTAAAGGAGAGATATCTGAGCTTGAGATTTATCTAGAAGCACATACCATAGCCTTTTTACGGAGATGATCAGTGAATAAGAAGAAGAAAATGAATTTATAAATATTGAAAATGTCCCCATTGTTTGAGAATACATTTATGTATTTATTTAATAGTTACCTATACCTCCCCTAGAAAGAGAGTTGGGATTCTCAACTGAACTCTTACCTAGATCCAAGCCAATATCAAAGACCCCAGATAAACTATCATATATAGAGTTAAAATAATTAAATATGAAACTTTATGATATCATTGGGAAAGTTTTTATTTCACCAAGTGTGTCTCTCTATGGAGAACCTATTCTATTTTTAAATAAAAAGTATGGATTAATGTGGCTATTAATTGATTATAGAGAATTTAATGGGATCATAGTGGAGAAAAAATATCATCTTATAAGTATTGATCATTTGTTTGACCATAGTCATGGGGATCAATTCTATTCCAAGATTTACCTCAGCTTAGTATATCACCAATTAAAGGTAAATAAATAATATATCCCAAAGATTATCTTCTTAGAAATAAATGGGAATTAATTTTTTTTGTTATTCCCTTCATCTTGACTAATTCTCCAATAATATTTATGGATTCAATGAGTAGAGTCTTAAATAATACCTTGATATATTTTTAGTGGTCTTTATTTATAATACTATGATATATTGTAAAAGTCATGAGGTTCATGAGGATCATATTAGGGTCATATTACAAACACTAAGGAAGGAGAAGTTTTTTGGTAAATTTAGTAAATGTGAGTTTTGGTTTCAAATAGTTTCATTACTAGGGAACATCATGATCAGTGAATAAATAGTATTTGATCCTTCTAATATAAAGACTTTGGTGGAGTGACCACATCCCACTAATATAACCTATACCTATAGTTTCCTTAGTCTTGTTGGATATGTATTAGATTTTTGAATAAATTTTATGGAATTCCAATAAAATAACTAGGTTAACTCAAAGGGGAGTTAAGTTTATCTTGACAAAGGAGTGTGAAGGAAGTTTCCATGAAATATAGAAGAGGTTGGTTAGTGAACCTGTTCTAACATTATTCTCTAATAGTTAATAATTTTTCATTTAGTCAGATGCATACTTTAAAGAAATTGGATGTGTATTCATGAAAAATGTCAAGGTGATCACTTATGTATCTCGACAGTTAAAGTTCCATGAGAAGAAATATACTAAGCATGACCTAGAGTTATCTAAAGTCATATTTTCTCTAAATATATAGAGACACTATCTTTATGGGTGGGGGTAATGTGATATATACACAAACAACCAAAGTATGAAGTGTATATTCACAAAGAAAGAGCTCAATATCTACCAAAAAATATGGTTATAGCTAATCAAGGACCAATATTACTAAATTTACCACCATATTAGAAAGGTAAATAAAGTAGTTTATGATCTTAGTACAAAGGAACCTGATACTCTATCCATGATGCAGATTGTGAAAGTTCCTATATTCTTGGATATGTAGAGTATAGATCTAGAAATCATAATGATAGGGAACAAATTCTACATTTACGAATTGATTTCCAAACCATCTATCAATGTGAGGATCAATGAGGCACAAATGGATAATTTGGATCTTCAAAATAATGTTAAAGTAGTAAAGGAGGGGAATCTTCATGAATTCTACATTGATATAGATAGTTTCATCTGGTTTGGAACAAGTCATTATATTCCTTCATTACCACAGATAAAGAAATATCTTTTGGATAATTCACATAGAACATGTTTCTATATCTATCTAGGAAGTAAAAAAATTCACTATGATCTTTGAGAGCACTTTTGGCAAGACTTAATGAAGAAAGAGATCAATGAGTATACCTCGAAGTTCTTGGTATGTCAGCAAGTTAAAGTAGAGTGACATAAGTCCAAAGGGATGATGAAACCATTTCCCATACCCATATGGAAATGGGAGAACTTATCAATAGAATTTTTAAATGGTCTCCCGAAGAAATCCAATAGAAATAATGTGATATAGCTTATGGTGTATCGACTCACCAATACTTCCAACATCATCACTATTCAGGAAGATTTCTTTCTTGACCAACTTTCCAAGATATAAGTAGATGAAGAGGTGATGCTTCATGAGATACCAATTATAATCATTTTTATTGTGATCCATGGTTCACTTATAGATTCATGATAATTAATCAACATACTCTGAATAAAGAATTGAATTTTAGCATAGACTATCACCCCAAAAAATATGTCTAATCTAAAAGGACTATTCAAACACTTGAAGACATGTTATGAGATTGCTGAATAGAATTTAAAGGTGGATGAGATCAATATCTCCCATTATATGAGTTCTCATGCAATAAAAAATTACACTTGAGTATTCAAATGGCTCCATATAAATCACTATATGTGAAGTGATGTAGAACTCTTACTTATTAGGATGAAGTTGGTGAATGAAAGATACTTGGATCTAATCTTGTACAAGAGATGACATAGATGTTCAATATAACTAGAAATATCTAAAAGCTTCTTATATTTGGTATAATAGTTCTGGTGAAAACTATTAAAGGGACTTGGATTTTGATTTTGGTGACAATATATTCCTTTTAATATCACTATGGAATAGAGTCATTCAATTTGTAAAGAATGTAAAAATTATTCCTAAGTACAATGGTCTCTTTGATATCCTTGAATACATAAGAGAAATGACCTATCAACTAGAAATTTCACCAATCATGGATCAATTTCATTAGGTGTTATATTTATCACTCCTAAGGAAGTATATACCTGATCTGAATCCAAAGGTGGTACAACTAGAGAATAAACTCTATTATGAGGAGTAGCTAATAAAGATCATGGACTGTAGAGACAATGATATATGAAACATGAAAACTCATCTTTTCAAAGTGTTGTGGCGAAACCATAAATATGAATAGGAAATGTTGGAATCTAAGAAAACAATGATACAAAAGTACCCAAATCTATTCTCAACTGAGAATATGAGTTTAAGTTTTGAGGATGAAATTTAATAAGTGTGGAATAATGTAACGATAAAAATTTTATCAGCAGATTTTGTTTCCTAAATAAATGTTTCATATATTATATATCATTATAAGCTGTTGGAACCCACCAAATGAGAATCATAAAATCTACAGGGGAAGAAATACCCAAAGTATGGGTATTATTTTCTGTAGAAATTAAAGTAAGAGATGGTGGCCATGATCACACAGATCACGTAAACTTCCAAAGGACACATGATCACTTGACCTTCATAAGGTCATGTGAGTAGGACATGTACATCTCATGGACTTATATATATTATGTCAAGACCCTTTTTAAAATACTCCCTATTATTGAAAAGGTGTCCAATACATTCTGTGATCATGTAGAGGCATCTAGGAAAGTTCCTCTAAGCCATGCGACTTGTCAACCAGCAGACACTTGAAAATCATCCAAAACCCTTGTAAAAATAAAGGATGAAAATATGAAAAATATAGAAGCCTATTACGATCATTTATTTTCATTTAATGAAAAAACATAGTTCTCAAGACACAATGAAGATCCTAGTTCCATGTTTTTCTTGTCCCATGAAGGCATTATGGTGTCACTTTCTTCATGCAAAATATTTTGGAAACATATGCGAGTCGTATGAGCGCCCTTTGAATCCAAACACAAATAGAGGGGTATTTGTGAAAATGATCATTCTTCACCACAAGACCCATTATTGGTCACACGACGCATCACATGAAGCAAGAATGATTTTTTTATAACACTCACATAACTTCATGATACCCCTAACCCTTGAAAAATAAATATGGATTTAAAGGGGAAAATGAGTAAGCTTCTTATGTAGTGAGAATATGATTGAATTCAAGTGAAAGGGGTCATATTTCCTAATAAATCACCATTGATCAGATAAGTACCCCTCAATAATCTAACAGGATATTTTAAAGGCATTTAGACATGACAGACCTATCTCACAATGGCCCCATGAAAGTCTCCTTTTTCTCACAGTAGATCCTTGAAACACCCTCTTCGATCCTGAAAAGGCCTTCCCATAAGAATCATGATCTTATGAAGATCCCAAGACATATCATCCCGACCGTATGAAAGATATTTTACATATCCACATGGTTTGGTGAAATTCCTTTGATCAGCCTGGGTCTAATAATAATTTCAAAGGAAGATTGTTCTCATGGTTTCTAAATATCATGTTACGCCTTGAATGACTCATAGAAAGATCATGAAAATCATGAGACAAAAAATCCATCTTCTGACTATAGCCCAAATCTATGAGATATATTCCACACAAGGTGGTATATAATTAGGGTGGTGAAGCCTATAACTCTCCCCCAGAATTAAAAAAAGAAAAATATCCATCACGTATCCATTCATGATCAATCACACACAGGAGAGGAGGAGTAGAATTCATAGAGTGTCAAATAATGATATCACAAGGTCTTAAACTAGGTAATAATCTAGGTAATGACCTAGGTGATTATATGACATAAATTTACACTTATTTTGATCCCTCATAGATCGCACGGAGGAGTTATATCTTGTCATTCAAGCCATGTGGTGGAGGTTCCACATGTCTTAGGTCACACAAAACCTAAAATAAGGTAACACAAGACAAACCTAATGTACACATGTAATAAAGGATGGGAAAAAGAATATAAAAATATGGTTTACTTATGCGAATATAGATTCCTTGATCTTTATGTGCTTTTATTGACCTATCCAGATCACACGACAACACTAGGACATGTTACTCAAGTCATGTGATGCTACCATGACATTCCATTTAGATCACGCGATATCCCTTGGACATATAAATCAAGTCACACAATTCCCTCTGTTCATGCAACCTAATTCTCAAGGAGGTCCTCCAGGCTTGCTATCCAAATCTTCTGATGTCCCCCAAACATGTCTCTTAAGTTTTGTAGTGACACTATGGAATGTTAGATTAGTCTCACGATGAAACCAATAAATGTCAACCGGGATCATGTTATCTCTTATGGACATGATATCCCTGAAATGTGGCACCCCCAGACATGATTTATAGGTTAGAAAAAACTATCGTAATATTTTTTTGTAATTTATGATTTACTTCAGGAAAGTCAGCCAGATCATGATACACCCTCCATATGTGTCATCTTCATTGTGCGATGCTCCTTAGACATGCAATTCAGGTTATGTGATGTCCTTCAGAAAGTTTAGTTTGATCATGCAATCATCCTTGGAGATTTCTTATTTGAAACTAGGACATTTCCAAACAACCTTATAACATTTATGGGAGTTAATAAGGTAGTGTAAAGAAGATATCATAGGACATGATAACATTTTAAAGTGGATATAAAAGATAAACCTCATTGTGAAATCCCCGATCAAACCAAACTATGATAACTATGATTACTTTAATAAACAAGATATGTAGGATTCCTTCATAAGTCCCAAGCTCAAATGGGAACCCACCTCTACATACATCCCCTCATGTATACTAAATTCTAACCATCATTACCCAAGATTTCCCATGAGATGATCATTATTTATTATCCACAAGCAGTTTGAGAAGCCAACTGAACTATGATGACTCTAATTCCTTCCATAAATAAGATATATATGATTCCTTCCCAAGGAACGAGATCCACATAAAACATCCAAAGGGAAACATTAGTTTGTAAGGCATGATAAAATTGATTTATGAGAACTCTGATTACTTCTATAACAATGATACGTAGGACACATTCTTATGTCCTGAGATCAAATGGGTACCCCCTCAGTGTAATTCCCCTCATATCTATGACATTCCAACCATCAGAACCCAATATTTCCAATGTGTTGGTCAATATTTATCATCCACTAATAGGTTGAGAAAGAAACTGAACTATGATGACTCTAATTACTATTATAATCAGGACACATAGGATGCCTTCCTAAGGCTCTATATCTATATGAAAAATCCAAAGGTTTTTCCCAGCACATAAGTCACACATCCATATGTAGTGAGACTGAAAACATGTTATCCCTTGTTTCTCAAACTGAACATGGATCACATAGGATTAGTTATTTGTAATGATCATATAATTTCCATCATGAATATTCACCATCCATGGAAATCTTAGTGTATAATTCCTGATCAGTGGTACAATATGACTTCCTCCATACAAGGTCATCCACTCCAAGGAAAACCTTGAGGGAATTGCTAAAATACAATAAATATTATTAATAACATAACTAGGATACCTAAGATGCCTCCTTGAGGTTCAATCTCAATATTCAGTGCCTAAATTCTCCATATATGTCTTTTTCACATGATGTTAAATAGAATGGGTGTAAATAAATATGTGGGTTTTGATTCCTGATATAAACAGAATATGTAGGATGCCTCATTAAGGTTCAATCATATCCTCAGAATATTAATCACCACCATGACTGAAAAAAAATTCCATAGTTCTTGGTTTTATAGATTCAATATATAAGAAGTTACCCATTGACAAGGAAATGGATGGAGAACCTTTGATACATACAGATGGAATCAATAATAGACTCCACTTCTACACAAAAAAGTGTTAAACATATGACAATTTTTTTTGGGTAACCAATCCCATATTGGGATTAGGAATAGATAATCAAACATATCATAAATATATAAGAGAGTATCGAATTAGGCAACAATTCCCCACAAAAGGACGTGAAAATCCTGACCTCCCATAATCATAACCAATGAAAGTTCCAAAGAATCTTCGGGTCTGAAACCCCAAAGGATTTCCTACCTTTAGAAACGAGGTCCATACTCAGTTAAGAATGTGGTAATCATTGGAAGTTTTTGTTAGAGATAAAAATGGTGAACCCAAATTTAATGATTATATAATACATTGAATTCCCCATAATGAAACCATTTGGAAAATCCATCAAAATATTTATAATAAAATAAAAATGGTGAACCCAATGTGAATATCTCAAATAAAAGAATGATCATTTTACCATGTATCGGGTCATGTTGTTTTAAAATCATTCATAAAAAAATCAAGAACCTGACATAAATAATTAAAATGAAAAATTTTATTAACTAATATTATATATCTAGGGTTATCATGAAATAAGACCATCTTCTCCATGACAACTCCACATGAGATGAATGTCCAAACTGGGAATAAGAAAGGAAAATTATGTTATCCGTGATAAATGATCTATGAGTGACCTAGTTCATTATTAACTTCATGACTTAATATACCACTTACAAAAAAACACCCTGATATAAGATAATTTCTTCATCCAGTGATCGTTCTGGAAAATCAGCTACGACTTCAACCCCCTGCGGGTCTCATAATGATCTCACCTACCCAACACCTTCAGCATGTGGTGGTGAATACAATATTCCAAGAATACCATCGACATGGTATGATCATGATACTTGAGGATGTACACAAGGATCTCCACATGCTAAAACCAATGAGTCTGCACTATCTAAATAAAGTTATAGTAAATCTAGTGACGACCATTTCCACATCCAAACACTTCATGAGGTTATCCTTAGAGCATAAAAATCACCACCTTCAGTATCTAATTATGGTAGATCAAGGAGGAACTAAAACTCACTTTTAGTTCAGGAGCTACTATGGATAGCTCTTATCAACTTCCATCATTATCCCCATCCCATAAGTGCCCTTCAGTTTCCTACTAAGGGAATAATCCAACACACTTACACCTATGATACCCATGAACATGCAATAAAGAAGACACATTAGGTGTAGAACATAATTAGATAACCATGAGTGGGTTCATATCCCATATCCCTCTAATGATGACCGCTGAGATATTTTAGTGGTAGGCACTGAGAAGGATCATATCCCTACTCAAAGAAAACATGTTTTTGAGTGTATTCTGTTAATAAATATGGGGGTGGAACATATTACTACACCCATGCAAGAATACCATCAATATATTCTGATGGAACAAAGAGTAAAGAAGTGGGATCATATCCCCACTTCAATTGGGGAAATCTTCTAGTATATAGTGGAGTTAGAAAATGTACAGGATTGCATTCATGAACACACTTTGATAAGGTGTCACTATATCATATCAATAGATTAAGAACTCCATTATAATATTCCATCACTGGTATAGATATAGAGACATGTGCATACTCCAATTCTTATAGCTATGGTAGCATAACATTATGATAAATATGAACAAGTAGTTTCTCTAAATCAAGCACATATTATTTCTCCCATTTAGGAAGATTATCATCATATTCCTGTAAAGAATGATGCACCAGACCGGGTTTATATTTCCATTCCAACAAGTTATCACCAAATGAGAGCAGAACATTCCTTGGGATAGGGGAACATTCCTATCGAAATAGACAAATGACATACTATAAAGGCTTAGGATTAGGATCATACGCCCATTCTAACCAGGGGTCACGAAGTGAGAGTAGCACAAGCCTCAGGACAAGATCATATTCCTATAAAAAAGACTTGTGACATACGCAAAAGAATTAGTATTGTGCTCATATCCTAATTCTGACTGAGGATCACTAAGTGAGAGAGACATATGCCTCAGGACAGGATCATATTCATGTTAGTGAAGTTACTTGGAATTATCTAATAGTTTATGAAATCTAAGCTCATATCCCTACTTGAGTTCATGAATGACTACACCAACATCCTTTTGAGTCTATACAGGAGGAGGCACATATTTCTTCTCCCATTATGAAAGTCCATCTACATATTTCGGTGGGGAATTCATTTTTTAGAATGGGCCCATATTCCCATTCCAACTGTGGATCACCAATTTAGTGTGACATATGTTTTGGGATAGACTCATATTCCAATTGAAAAAGACGAACTAAAAATCCAAAGGTTGAGAATCAAGATCATATCCTAGTTTTGGTCAAGGCTCACCCAGTAAAAGGAGAACTATCCTCAAGAAGGATCATATCCATGTCAAAGAATCTCATTGTAATTTTTCCAGTATCTTCTCTATATTGGGATTATTTTCTTGAAATAATAGAGAGTTATCAATATATTTTGGTATCCCGTATAGAGCATGATTATATCCTGGAACAATCAAAAAAGGTAGGTCAGCATATTTTGGTCATGTCATAGAATTAGGTACATATCCCTAATATTCTCAATGCTAGTGTCCTTGAGGTTTTTAAGGAACATTCTCAATACACCAAGGGCATGTTGACTCTTCAACCAAAGAATAAGGTGATCATTATCACAATAGTCCTCGTCATGGTAGTTTGGAGATGGATTGTATAGAATCTACTCATGATATTCACCATAGTCAACCTCTATACAGTGATATCTCTTGTGGAAAAGGAAATCATCCTCTTTCCCAAACTCATTCGTATAGATATGTGCTCAAAACATAGATACCTTAGTATATAGAGGTGACCAAAACATCAGGGTCAACCGCATATAGTACCCCATAAACTTCAAGAAAATCTTTACTATTTTTAAAAGGTGACCTCGAGAAGCACCTTATGTGGTATGATCAAATAGAGGCATATAGTTCTAGTAAAGAGGAATACAACATTGAAACATGAAGAGAGTAAGCTAAAAACCTCCTCCCCACCATGTTATGGCCCCTTTCTGTTTCTGACTATGAGATACTAGTTGATCCAGATAAAGAGATAATGCCTTATCTACAACAAAAATTGTAGGAAACTCATCAGTGATTGAAGTCTAGAAATCTAACTTATATAGAATATGAGTATCACCTTCATATCAATAATACACTATATTGTTAGCTGGATATGGAAACCTTTTCTTTAGCTCAGAAACCAGGATTGAAGGATCATGAAAAAATCTTACGTAGTGTTTGTATCCTGATGTGAAATTTTTTTGTGTCATAAAACCATCAATCAATATTTTACCTTTTTATGTAGCACAATGGTGACCACAGGGTTGTCTCTCGAGGAAGTTTCAGTTCGAGTTGTAAAAAAAACTGTCACTTTTGTTATTTTTTTTGTTTTTTGAAGAAATAAAAATGGGAATTTAATTAACAATTTGAAAATAAAATTTTAATTAAATACTAAAGTGAAATAATTTTAAAGGAAAGATAATGTTGGTTTGAAATCAAGAATAAAAACAGCAGTCGCATACAAGCTTCACCCTCTCAGACACTCCCCTCTTCCTTGTATATAAAAAATATCTCTTAATTTAAATTCCTAAATGAACCTCGAAGGACCCCCAGGTTTACACTCAAATTTGAAAAGACATCATATTTAGGACTTCAATATGATTGTGGTCCTTCCTATAGTAGTGATTCAATTACTGAAATACCTCTAAGTAATTGAATCTAATTGAATTCTCTATGCTCAATGGCAAAACCTCACCAAAGAATTTTAAATAGCGAAGTCAATTTTTCTACTTTATAGATGGAACAACGGTAAAAAAAAAAATGTTTTGAAAATATATTTAAGAAATAAAACAACCATATTCATTCAAAAATATAGTTTCAAGTGAAATTCAAAAAGAAATTACACATTAAAATCCAAACTCGGAAGAGAGTGTCCGTCAGGTGTCGCCGTCCGCAACAACTTGCCACTTAGCCTTCCATCACTTGAGAAGCCTTCATCTTCTCTATTTAATCTTCAAAGTATTTCATCTTCTTAAGGATAAAAATCTCCACCTTAAACTTCTCTCTCTCAAGCCAACTCCCTTTGTGATGGATGGTGTGGTGAAGAATGGAATATTTTGAGAGGTAGGAGCCCCTCTCCTTTTATAGGCAGATTTCATCATCAGAAAGTTGTCACGTTTTAGACCCATTAATTGGCCGATTAACGCGTGGAACTCTTCAATAATATTGTTCATAAATTAGTTTTCCGTCCACCCTCCAAATTTCAGATTAATTGGACGCGTATTGAAGGAGTTAGGATTTTTCTATTGAACATCGCTTTCTCTGGATGGAGCTTCCTGGAAGTTTCCTTCAAATTGCTATCACTCAACGACCATCAAAAAGGATTCGAAACGGTTTGAAATTCATTTTGGAGACGAGTATGAGTGTACTATGTCATATACAGGTAAACTCTAATCATTTGGAGGTGTTTAGTCTTAAATTTTCTTCCATTACTATGGTGGAGTCCATGCAGTCCGCCCATAACATTTGTCAACTTCATTGATTTTTTTGGGCATCAAGATGCATGAATCATTTCCTAGGCCTGAAGAAAAAGATGATTAAAATAAAAGAAGGATTCCTAGAGAATTCGAATCAAAAAATTTGAAAAAATATTTTATGATAAATGACCAAAATACCCCTGTGATAAAAATCTGTTAAAAATCTAGAATTATGCAATTTAAACTTTTTATCCCAAAACACACTCTAAATTCAAAATTATTACAAATAAGATCAAATTGTTAAATTTGTGAGGTTTAAATCATTTAAATAGACATTAAAAATATTGTAAATATTATCTCTATCCATTCCCCCACACTTGGCTCTTGGACTCCTGGACAAGTGAGCACGGTATCAAGAAAAATAAACCACATACCAATGGAGTTTACCAATTTACCACAATGAATTAAAAAGATATCATGCCTCATTAAATAAAAATATTTAAAATTCTAAATTCAAATCATTCAATCCATTTTCACTTATTTTTTCTTCTCATGGACACAACACACTTAACTCACATTCATTTTCTCTCAGCACACAATATAGATTTTTAACAAGGCGTTTCTCATCCAACTCATGAAAAAATTACCATAGGCTTGATAAATTTCTACATCTCTACAGGATGTGAACCAAGAACATGTGATTATCATGAGGACTTTACAGGGTTTTTTGTGGCTTGGGGTTTGTAGGTTTCAAATGTGAAAAATTCTGTGGCTAAATGAGGAGGGTTTGTCTCTATTTGAAGCAGAAATGCATGATTCTAATTTTTACTCAAGTATGGTCTCCTCCATATTCTCCTAAAATAATCAGCTCTGATCTTCTATTTTCCACCCATTACATCAATATTTCAGTAGTAAATATGACTTTTTTTGAAAGCTCCAGATTGGGCACAACTTATTTCCATTGCGAGCTCCAGATAGGCACATCTCCATTTAATTTGAGAGCTCTAGATAGGCACAACTCCATTTCAATTGAGAGCTTCAGATAGGCACAACTCCATTTATTTTTAGAGCTCTAGATAGGCACAACTCCATTTCATTTGAGAGCTCCAGATAGGCACAACTCTCAGAAAAATATATTCCAGCATCACAAATATTCCTTCAATGTTTAAATGTTCTCCCAAAGAAACACCAAATGAGGTAGCACATCATGATTCATCTTCTCCCCCACACTTAAGTTCAACTAGATCATGCATTTATGCTTCCAGAGCAGGCTGGAAAGGAAAATTTGGCTTGTAATGTGGCTAAACTAATAGGATATACATGGATACTAAGGGCTCAAGAAGGATAAAATGTTCAAGGAAGGCTGAAATAAAAAGGATAATCATAAAAATGAGGCTCCAATATTCAAACAAATTCCTCAATCATTTTAATCACAAGTATCTCAGCCCTCAAGTTTTGATAGAAATAAATCAAGTTCTAGTTTAAACAAACACGAATTGGTTCTCTCAAGAAAGAGGTAAATGTGAAGAAGATGTAAAAATGGGTACAGAGGCCTCACAAAAATGAGAATTTCAATCACAATACCAGTGATATGTGCCATGAGATTTAAAAATCAGTGGTCATTTCAAGAATTTTCCAAATTTATAAACTTGAAACAATGTCATTTTCAGCATTCATTTATTTTCAGTTTCAAAGGATCATTTGGTTCACTCCTTGGCATGAGTTTCAAATGAAATTCAAGATATTCCAAAACCTTATTTTTGAAAAAGAAACACAAAGAAAGAAAAAAATGGAAAGAAATTTTAACAACAAAAAATTTCAAAAAAAAGTTCGTAAAAATATACTCTACCCAGCATTGTGTCCCCCCACACTTATTCTATGCAATGTCCTCATTGTGTAGTTTTTTTAGCATGAAATTAAGGAAATTAACGAAAAAGAAAAAATAAATGATAAAGAAATACACAACCTGGCATCAATTATATTCTGTATCATGAAGTTGAATCTCCTCCCCTGGAGGATCTTGAAAATTTTCTCGAAATAGCTTCAACCAATGCCCATTGACAGTGAATGATGTCTCTTTGTCTGGATCTTTAATCTGTATTGCACTAAAATAAAAAACATGAGTAACAATGAATGAGCCAAACTATTTGGAATGAAATTTACCTAGGAAGAGTTTCAATATGGCATCAAACAACAGAACTTTTTCTCCCTCTTTGAAGTTTTTGTTGAGAATCCTCCCATCATGAAAGTATTTACTTCTCTCTTTGTATAACCTTGAGCTTTCGTATGAATTATTTCTGATCTCCTCCAACCCTGGTAAAAAATATTTTCTTTCTTTCCCAGCTGAATATAGGTTCATGTTACATGTTTTTACAGCCCAAAAGGATTTGTGTTCTAACTCATCGTGTAGATGACAAGCTTTTCCATAGACCAATCTAAATGGTGACATTCTAATGGGGGTTTTGAAAGCAGTTCTATGGGCCCAAAGAGCATCATCAAGTCTCAAAATCCAATCCTTTCTATTTGGGTTCACTTTTATTTCTAGGATTTGCTTGATCTCCCTATTAAACAACTCATATATTCCATTTGTTTGAGGATTATAGGGCGTAGAGACCCTATTATTAACACCGTATTTCTTCAAGAGTGATTCCAAATTCCTATTACAAAAATGGGTACCTTGATCTGTAATTAGAAACATTGGAAATCAAAACCTTGAAAACAAATTTCCTTTCAAAAATTTAGACACAATATTTGAATCATCAGTTCAGGTGGGGATATTTTCTAACCACTTTGACACATAATCGATAGCCAAAAAGATGTAGAGATATCCAAATGAATTAGGAAAAGGCCCCATGAAATCTATTCCCTATACATAAAAAACATCACTAAACAAAAGTGGGTTTTGTGGCATCTCATTCCTCTTGGAAATGTTTCCTTGGAATTGACAATTTTTACAGGTTTTTTAGAATACGAAAGCATCTCTAAAAATAGTGGGCCAATACAATCTAGAATTAAGAACTTTTCTTGCTGTTCTCTATGGTCCAAAGTGTCCTCCACAGTTTAATGTGTGGCAGAAATGTAGGATGGATTGAAATTCAGAGTTCAGAATGCATCTTCGTATCATTTGATCACTACCAATGTCCCATAAATAAGGATCATCTCAAATGTATTTCTTTGAATCACTCACTAGTTTATCAATTTGATTTTTAGAAAAACAGTGGGGGTGTTCATCAGAATCCAAATAGTTTACAAGATTAAAAAATTATGGTATTTCACTTTGAGCAGCAAATAAATCCTCATCTGAAAAGGTTTCCTTAATTGGGGAACACAACTGAAATTTTCTATTCCCAATAGATGGTATCCTGCTCAAATGATCAACAACAAGGTTCTCACATCCTTTCTTATCTTTTATTTCAACATAAAACTCCTGTAAAAGAAGAATCAATCTCAGAAGTCTTGGTTTTGAATCATGTTTCTTCATCAAGAATCTAATTGCAGAATGATCAGTAAAAACAATAACCTTAGAGCCCAGCAGATAGCTTCTAAATTTGTCTAGAGCAAAGACAACAGCCAACTGTTCTTTCTCAGTTGTTGTGTAGTTTGATTGGGCTTGATCAAGAGTTCGGGAGGCATAGGAAATCAAATTATATTTCTTTTCTGTCCTTTGACTCAATACTGCCCCAAGAGAAAAGTCAGATGCATCAGTCATTATTTCAAAGGGAATGTCCCATTTAGGAGGTTGAACAATGGGTGGGGTTATCAATATTTTTTTTCAGCTCATGAAACGAATTTATGCAATTCTCATCAAAGACAAATGGAACATCTTTTTGGAGTAATCTGGACAATGGAAGCCCAATCGTACTGAAATCTTTAATTAATCTCCTATAAAATCCAGCATGCCCAAGGAAGGATCTCACATCTCTCATAGTTTTTGGGTATGGTAATGAAGAAATGACCTCAACTTTGGATTTATCAACTTGAATTCCATCACGAGACACAACATGTCCAAGAATGATCCCTTTAGCAACCATAAAATGAAATTTTTCATAATTTAGAACAAGTTTCTTTTCAATGCATGTTTTAAGGCATGTTCCAAGATTTTCAAACAACTTTCAAAAGATGATCCATACACAGTGAATTCATCCATAAAAACTTACATGAAAGTTTCCAAAAATTTAGAGAAGATTCTTATCATACATCTTTGAAATGTTCCCGAGGCATTACATAAACTGAAGGGCATCCTTCTGTATTCAAAATTTCAAAATGGGCATGTGAATGTGGTTTTCTATTGATCCTCAGGTAAAATGTGAATATGAAAATATCTAGAGAATCCATCCAGAAAACAATAGTGGGTTTTTCCAGCTAGTCTTTCAAGGACTTGATCAAGGAATGGTAACGGGAAGTGGTCTTTCCTTGTAACCAAATTGAGTTTCCTATAATCAATGCACATTCTCCATTTATTTGGAATCCTTATGGGGATAAGATTACCAAATTTATTCCTTGAGATTGTAAATCCACTTTTTTTAGGAACAACATGGACTGGACTTACCCATTGACTATCAGATATGGGAAAAATAATTCCAGCAGCCAACAAGGCGGTGACTTCTTTCTTCACAACCTCCAAAAGTGTTGGGTTCAGTCTTCTTTGAAATTGTCTTACCAGTCTAGTATTCTCCTCTAGTAAAATTCTGTGCATGCAAACTGGGGGGATGATTCCTGTTAGATTAGACAGAGTCCATCCTATGTCTTCCTTGTGAGACTTGAGAACTTCCAACAATTGGTTTTCCTGGAATTCTGACAAATATTTTGAGATGATTATAGGGAATTGTTCATTATGACCTAGGACGACATACTTGAGGTTATCTAGAAGGGGTTTCAATTCTACAATAGGTCGGTTGGTTTCATTGATAACAGAGAACTCTCCAGAAGTTAGGTTGTTTAGTGAAGCTCCATGTTCATCATAGTGATCTTGGTCTATGATCTCAAGACTTGTTTCATGTGAAAATTGGAAACCTCTCCTGGAATACCACTAAAATATTCAGTGGTTTCTAGAAATTCATCTTCATCATTGCTCAGATATCCAGTTTCAACATCCCAAGACTCGTCACAGTATCCAATTTCATCCTCATTTTGATCTGATTCAGTATCATACAAATTTCCATCTTTTTCCACATCAGTTGGTATTTCATCGCAGAAAAAATCAAGTAACATGCCAGATGAAAACCAATCAACCATGTTTACATGGGGAGTTGAATGATCCTCAACTGGGTGTTTCATTGAATGAAAAATGTTGAAATGAACAACATCTCCTCCAAATTCTAGTGAAAGTGTTCCCTTGGGAACATTGATGATTTCTTTTGCTATTTTTAGAAATGGACTCCCTAGGATGAGGGGAGCATGTGTTCTGAACTGATAATCTTCCATATCCAAAACATAGAAGTCAATAGGAAAAATCATGTCTCTCACTTGAACAAGAGCATCATCTATAACTACAGCAGGTTTGGTGGTACTTTGGTTTGCGAGTTGAATGATAATTCTAGAGGGTTTCAAGTCTCCAACCTGAAGAGATGAGTAGATAGAATGTGGCATGACATTGATGGAGTCCCCTAGATCAAGCATCACATCTTTGAATTCACATTTCCCAATGGTATAGGGAATGGTAAATGTCCCGGGGTCTTTACACTTGACAGGAAGTGCATGTTGAATCATCGATGAAAAATTCCTTCTTAAGTTTACTTTTTCACCCCCTTTGAACTTTCTCTTGTTGGTACACATGTCTTTCAGAAACTTAGCATACATCGGAATTTGTTTCACAGCATCGAGCAATGGAATATTGACTTGTACTTTCTTGATTGTTTCCAAAACCTCCTTATCCAATTCTTTTTCAGCACTTGACTTTGTGGGTGGTTCACACCTTGGATAAGGCAGTGGAGGTTTGAATGTTTCTGGGGTATTCTGAGTATGTTTTTGAGGAACATAAGGACCAGACATCCTCTTCCAACCATTCTCTGTTCTTTCAAACAATATTTCCTCTCTTGACTTTGAGTTTCTATCAACTTCAGATTTTTCAACATTTTTATCAAGGGTAGGATTTTCATCAACAATATCAGCAGAAGGCTTGATGTTCTCAATCTGAGGGTTTTTCAATTTTGTTCCACTCCTATGTTCAATTGTACTCACATTTTCCTCCCCATTATTCCTCGGATTTACTTCTGGCTATGAGGGTAAACCACCAATCATTTGATTTGTTATGCAATTAATACCAGAGTCAAGTTGGCCCATTTGATTCATCAAGGTATTCATTTTATTATCTTGTTGTTTTGTATATTCTTTTAGTTCCCTCATTTCCTCTTGTTGTTTCCTCATTGCTTCTTCAAGGTTCCTATCAGAGTTTTGAGTGGGAGGGGTAGGGTGAAAATTGCTTCCAGAATGAGCATTGGCTTGCTCATTGAAATATCTTGGTTGAGAATTACTTGATTGTCCTTGTAAGAATCTTCTTGGTTGTTTAGGTTGATGAAATATTTAATTTGAGTTGTTGTTCCATCCTTGATTGAAATTTTGGTTGTTTTGAAATGGCCTTTTCTAGTTTGTTTGAAATGGTCTTCAAGGAAAAACTGCATTGCAGTTCTCAGGAGGCTCTTGAATTTGTGGGCATTGGTCACTAATATGTTTATTCGAAGAACAAATCCTATAGTGGACATGTAGTTGGAAAGATGATTCAGGTTTGGGTTGGGTTGGTGGGGTGTTAGACAACATTATTGACCTTACCATGGTGGTAAGATCAGATAGTTGGCTTGAAATTGTGTTGATTTCGGGACTAGTAGTAGGGAATTCTTGTGTAGCTTTTACAGGAAGAAGGCCTATGGTTCCAAATTATTGGGCATTCTGGGCCATGTTTGCAATTAAAATCCTAGCAGCAGCTGGTGTCCTATCAACTAAAGCTCCTCCTACAGCAGCATCGATCATACTTCTATCAGTGAGACACAATCCTTCAAAAAAGTATTGAATGAGAAGATGGTCACTGATTTGATGATGGGGGCAACTAAAACAAAGACGTTTGAACCTTTCCCAGTATTCATGAAGTGTTTCTCCTTGTGTCTGCCTAATTCCACAAATCTCCTTTCGAATGGAGGCAGTTCTAGACGCATGGAAAAAAAATTCAAGGAAAATATTTTTTAATTCATTCCAATTTCTAATCAAGGTTGAGTGAGAATATAAAAACCATTCCTTAGCAACTCCATCTAGAGAAAAAGGAAATGACCTAAGCTTCATTTGATCAGAATCAAATCCATGAGGTTTCATATTGACACATAGGTAACTAAATTCTTGGAGGTGTTTGTGTGGGTCTTCACCAGGCAACCCATTGAATTTAGGAATCTGGTGGATGAAACATGACTTGATTTCAAATCCACCAGGGGCATCAGGGTAGTCTACAGGATTCTCGTGATTTTCGTCATAGGACGAAGCCAGTTATTTCAAAGTTCTATTTTTAGATATTTAGATTTCAGTTTCAACTAAGTCCCTCTTAGGTGTATTGGTAGAAGATTCACAACTTGAAACTTGTGGATTATTTCCTCTAACCCTAGTGTGAAAAGTTCTATCAATTTATGAATCTAAAGGTAACAAGTTCGGTTCAGAAGTTCGGGTCATGTAAGAGAAAAAAAACTAAAATAAAATCAACTCTAGAAACCTCCCCGATAACGGCGCCAGTTTATGTGAGCATTTGTCGTGTCATAAAAACCTCAATCAATATTTTCCCTTTTTATGTAGCACAATGGTGACCACAGGGTTGTCTCTTGAGGAAGTTGCAGTTCGAGTTGTAAAAAAAACCGTCACTTTTGTTATTTTTTTTTGTTTTTTGAAGAAATGAAAATGGGAATTTGATTAACAATTTGAAAATAAAATATTATTTAAATACTAAAGAGAAATAATTTTAAAGGAAAGATAATGTTGGTTTGAAATCATGAATAAAAACAGCAGTCGCAGACAAGCTTCACCCTCTTAGACACTCCCCTCTTCCTTGTATATAAAAAATATCTCTTAATTTAAATTCCTAAATGTACCCCCAAGGACCCCCAGGTTTACACTAAAATTTGAAAATACATAATATTTAATACTTCAATACGATTGTGGTCTCGCCTATAGAAGTGATTCAATTACTTAAATACCTCTATGTAATTGAATCTAATTGAATTCGCTATGCTCAATGGAAAAACCTCAACAAAAATTTTAAATAGCGAAGTGAATTGTTCTATTTTATAGATGGAACAATGATAAAAAAAATGTGTTGAAAATATATTTAAGAAAGAAAACAACCAGATTCATTCAAAAATATGGGTTCAAGAGAAATTTAAAAATACATTACACATTAAAATCCAAACTCGGAAGAGAGTGTCCGTCGGGTGTCGTCGTCCGCAACCACTTGCCGCTTAGCCTTCCACCACTTGAGAAGCCTTCATATTCTCTATTGAATCTTCAAAGGATTTCATCTTCTTAAGGATCAAAATATCCACCTTCCCCTTCTCTCTCTCAAGCCAACTCCCTTTCTGACAAATGGTGTGGTGAAGAATGGAATATTTTGAGAGGTTAGAGCCCCTCTCCTTTTATAGGAAGATTTGATCATCAGAAAGTTGTCGAATTTTAGACCCCTTAATGGGCCGATTCACACATGGACCTCTTCATAAATATTGTTCATAAATGAGTTTTCCGTCCAACCTCCAAATTTCAGATTAATTTGACGCGTATAGAAGGAGGTATGATTTTTCTATTGAACATTGCTTTCTCTAGATGAAGCTTCTTGGAAGTTTCCTTCACATTTCTATCACTCAAAGGCCATCATAAAGGATTCCAAATGGATTTAAATTCATTGTGGAGACGAGTTTGAGAGTCCTCTGTCATATCCAGGTGAGAGAGCATCATTTAGAGGTGTTTATACCGAAATTGGATTCCATTACTATGGTAGAGTCTATGAAGTCCGCCCTGAACATTTGTCAACTTCATTGATTTTTTTGGGCACCAAGATGCATGAAACATTTCCTGGGCCTGAAGAAAAAGATGATGAAAATAAAATAAGGATTCCAAAAAAATTAGAATCACAAAATTTGGAAATATATTTTATGATAAATTACCAAAATACCCCTGTGATAAAAATCTGTTAAAAATCCAGAATTATGCAATTTAAACTTTTTATCCCAAAACACACTCTAAATCCAAAATTGTTACAAATAAGATCAAATTGTTAAATTTTTGAGGTTTAAATCATTTAAATAGACATTAAAAATATTGGAAATATTAGCTCTATCATCTCTATATCGTAAAAAATCCATGTTAATTGATTTCCATAGCATCATCAAACATACATATCCAGGGATGGGATAAATATGTAGAATTTTACTTCACTATGTCCCTAGAACAATATAAATCCTTAGATACAGTATCTTGTAATATCATAGAATTCGAAGAAATTAGAGGACCTAGTAATTCACAAGCTATTTAGTCACTATAATAAAATTCCCCCACTTCAATGGTGTTAAGAAATTACCAATGGAGGGTGAACATAGTGATTAGGTCTTTAAAGTGGGATCCTAGAAACAATGAGATTTTTTTTAGAATTATAATCCAAAGTTATTATCAACCCAATAAATTACCATAGAATTTTTCTCCCATCATGGGTTGAAATTAAACCTAGATCATACATGAGAACATCCACACCATATCAAACAGGTCACAATAGCATCTTCAATAACAACCATCCAGGAGTGAACCCAACCCATCAGGATAGGGGAATATTTACCACCACATATTCCCTTTAGATTGTCAATTCTTGAGAGGATTTAGGACATACTGACATTTGTTGTAAATAAACCCTAGCCCACTATGCTAGGGGAATTTTTATCTCAATCACCACCACCGAGTTCATCATCCCTTGAGAGGATCCTGGGGAAATCAACAGTGGTTCAAGATCAACCCTAGCCCATTGGGATGGGGGTATTTATATCTCAATGTCTGTCCCTAGAGTCACCAAATACTTTTCTGGAATCATTGAATCCTCAAAAATATGATCCATCAATTCCAATTGTGTATATTAGTAGGCCCCAGTCTAAAGGGTTGGGGGAAATTTCATTATCACCATCACCATAGATGGAATAAATATTCTCTAGGTTGTGATGTAAATATCGATTGTCTGACTCCCATTTTTCACTTCTACTGCATGAAAAACCTCTATTACTGAGGGATTGTTTGAAAAAATGATTGGAAACTCCCTCAATGTCACTAGTCATAGGTCAAACTGGGAAGAGTGTACAGTGAATGAAATCAATCCCCGCCAGGTTCACAAGCCAAAATTGTCCAATATGGACAAGGGTTTTAGAAACAAACCTAATAAATGTAGTGAAAAATCATCATGATACATTGAGAGTAATGGGATAACAGCCATTTCCTGATACACCTCTTTGAATTTCATCACCAATAACAAAACAAAAAATGTGGATCAATATGTAGATGCAGAGGGATTTAATACGTAAAACATACCATGAGAGGAGGATATAGATGCAACCACTGAGGCTGAACATACCCAAAACTAGAAGAGGAAGAAAAAATGGAACCTTAGAATATTGTGTTACCACTTATATGGTAGAAAAATACCAATGACAAAGGGAAAGGTGTGTCTATATCCCAATCACTTCTTATAAGAGCTGAAATTCCTTTATTGGAGGAAAAATTGGCACAATATGATAATGAGATAAAAAATATCCGAAAACTCAATGAGTAGCTACTAAGGGGAAAAATTCCCACTGGGTATCATCTTCAAGTAGAGATGAACATCCATCCTCCCATACATTAGGAAATATTTGATCCATTTTAAAGAGAATCATCTGATCACTTGAACAACTTTGGATCTAGGAATCTAGTCTACATAAATGAGAAAGTTAAAAATTGTCATGACTTCCCTCCATTATAGTGACATCCATTCCCATTATAGGGAAATCATTAAGTCTTAGGATGAATTGAGAATTATCAGTAAATGAAAATGGGGCCACCTCATCAAACCCCACCCAATCCCTATAGATGGGAGGCAACTTGGAAAATAGTACCTCTAGAAATTATCAACTCCATTGAGTCCCTAGCTACTCAAATGAGAGTAATGGAAGGGAATCACACACCTATGATACTTGATAAGAATCCATATCCCAAATGGATCGATGACACTTTTCCCCCATCCACTTTTTGAAGTCATACCTTCTCCACATTTGAAGGCATGGGAGACCCTGTAAAATATATAATTTACTTAATATCCTGATGTGGTCTGATGATGGTCCCTCAAGATCAATAGGAGTTGAACAGGATGAGGTGTTTTGTAGATACTTTGATAGGGATTGAATTTTTTTTTTATAACATCCTTCCAGTAGGATTTTTTACAGGATGGGAAGACCTTCGACATCAATTCCTTTACTAGTTTAGCTCCACGGCGAGGAAAATAAAAATTGGTTGCCCAATGAACTGCAAGAAATGTGAAAAATAGTGGGTGGATGAATTTATATCCACATGGACAAGTTTAAACTATCCACTTAGTATCCCTCTCTCATAAGAGAAATTTTTTGAACTCTATTTTGAAAACCTTTGAGTTGAGTTGAAAACACCTCTGATCCCAATGAAATATCCAAGTGGATTTCATAGTTCATAGAATAAACCAAAAATTTGAATGATTACATTCAATATACCTGATCCATGTCTCTAATTATGCCTTTATTATAGAGGAAAAGGCTTAGAAAATTAGAGACTTCCACTGTTACCCTCAATTTGGTTGCAAAACCCATTAAATCACCCAGGCAAGACCTGAATCTCCTATCACCTCCTATGGAGTGACATCAACTACAAAATCAACCTCACCCAAAAGTAAAAAATAATCAAGGCCGCCTAGTATTTGATGAATGTATGAATAAATTATATTCCTTTTGAAATGAGAATGTCCCCTATTATTTTCGTACAACCATAGACTATGACCTTCTAAGGATACTTCATCCTAAGAAGCCTAATGTGGTCAAAATAACTAATCATCCCATATACCACCCTTTCCATATAAGGCCGAGTCATAACATCTAGGCTAGATTCATGTTCAAATATATCCTAAAAATCAATCGAGATTCTAGATAGGTGATGTTGGGTAACTCCCCAACATAGGTAAACTATATAACAGTCATAAGAATAGAGTGACTGGAATTTTTTTATCCATGTAAGAGAAGAATTTTGACAACTGGATGAATTGAATGATAGTTGACTGAGCTCATAACAACCCGAGAGCATATCTTCACAGACCCATAATAGTCCCATTTCATAGGGAGGTGACATTGAATATGACTCCTAAAGTTGGATGTATCCATCAGACATAGGAAGAGATAGAATAGGAAGAGTCATATTTATCCTTGACACAAGCTTTGACTATTGTAGATTTATTCCCTTCAACATCTAAAACAAGGACATCACCCCACCAAACAGAACCCTGATCAGAAGAGGATCTCATATTTGGTTCTGTTAAAGTAATATACTTGGTAGAACCTTCTCTGATTATGAATATGACTTCGGGTATGAGTTCTCCATACCTAACTGGGGAGTTAGTGGTCGAAGGAATATGAAATGAGGATATAGAGGACAAAAAATGCATGGTCAGAAACAAAATTATGGTCAAATACCCATAGTGGACACACACACACACACACATAGCTAAGACCCATGGGAAAATAATCTATCAAGACTGATAGAGATGTGAAGGTACCCCATAACTCTCAAACGGTCGTCCATCCATACTTATATTACACAAATAACTAGCGGGGGTGTGATTATATGATCAGCCCAGGAAGTGGGGAAGGATGGAACAACCAAAACCACTAATAGTAGATTCTATATTGACCTATGTACAAGCACTAAACCTATCCACATCAAATGAATCATCCCCTAAATGACATGATATAGAGAACTCCCACCTTGTTAAGTGATTGTAGAGACCCAAAGCTTGACGTACATGGACATTACATTACTTTTTTGGAATACTTAGTACATAAAAAAAACAGACACCAAAGGACCGTAATTGTTTAGTGTCTTTGGAAACATGGAACACAATCTTCTAATTGTAGTGAAAGATGTTCAACTTATCCCATAAAGATCTTCCCCTTTTGTTTTCTTACCTAAAACCTTTATTTATATCCTAGGGAAAAGAAAACATAAAAAGGGTGAGCTCAAATTCTCAGTAAGGGAAAACATAGTGAACATAAAACAATCCATAAACATTTGAAAGTAAAAACTTGAACATGAAATTTAAACATCAAAATCTTGAGCAAAGACATAAATCGTGGATGTATGTAAGGAATATATCATAATGTAACATCAATCATGATAAAATATAATGGGAATAAAACATGTAATTGAGTCAACCATTCAGCACATGTCATGATTTTCATAGTAGCCAAGGCATTGCTTCCAAAACCATCTTAGTGGACAAAGTCACTTTCTGAATCGAGTTCACTCCTCGTTCTAGTCCTGTAACACTGAACCAGATTAACTTACCATTCCATCCATGTCTATCTCATGAGATATAAATCTTTACCCAATGTATTGGAGGGAGATATAGGTCCCACCCATCTCATAATGAAATCATTCTTACTTGTGCCACAAAATAAACATAAATCATTCATAATAACCCAATGAGTAAAATGGGCTTCATAAACATCATCCCATCATCACATAATCCATATAAAAGAAATGGATATCATTTCATAATAAGAAAAGTGAAACCATGTAAATCATATAGACTTTATACTTGAAACATACACATATAAAATAATGTCATCATAGATGGAAAATGGTTTTGATAAAACACTTGAATTGAATTCTTGAGGAAAATATCCTTTCTTCTTCAAAATAAATATCTTTTCAAAAAACATCATGAAATTTTAAAATAAAAAGATTTTTTTGAATATAATCATTAAATCATTTGGAGGAAGCTTCATGAAAATAAGGCTTTATAAAACTGTAAAATTCCGTTCGTGCCGAATAAGTTAAAAAACATTCTTCTCGTACTTTTTCCGAAAAAGTCAAAAAGTACCTCGTAAAAGAAAGATTCCATACATACCATGTAGTAAATGTAAAAAATGGGTAAAAAGGACATTAAACATACATGAAACCATTTTTAGGAAACATGGACATGGATGAGAACAATAACCCCAGTAAATACCTATGAATAAACAATCTCAGATAAGAATGAGATTGGAAAAGTTATCCCTTACCTTAGGTACGATATGATTCGCACGTATCCGAACCTCCTGTATAATGATTTAAATAATGTCATTGACTTATTAAAGAATAATATTCATTGTTATGATATCATATATGTTTCACTTATGACTTTATATTACCCGTTCTTTTGTAAATTTCATGTTAAAGTAGCGTTTTGGGTAAAATCATTTTATTTATCATATGTGTTTCGACTTTCAATTCTTGATATTGTTACTTATATCCTGATTTACATAATTCCAGAATGTAAAAAATGATTTATATATAATATATATTCATCATATACATATATATATTATAGATCGATAAAAGGAATAAAATACACCGTTCAGGGAGAAGGTAGGCCGTACGTACGCATAAACCCTGTTTTCGTTTCCTTATTGATTTAAATGAAAATAAATAGATGACATACATATATATATAAATAAATCCAGTAGCATTATTATTTAATATATTTCATTATTATTCATTATATAAACTTTATGATCATTCGTGTATGGTTAACATGGAGAATGAATCTCATCGCGTCGTGGAGACAGTAGTTCGTACGTACGCACGAGTGATGATATCATTCCCATAATTATTGAATAGAATTGTAGTGGATGGTATAATATATCATAATCAGTATGAAGTTATAATAACCATATATAGTTATTCTTTACACCATTATACCCATCCATGCAAGGTGTTGGTGGAAAAACAGATTTCACCATGGTGTGGAGACGGTATTCCGTACATACGCACGCGTGGAGATTTTGTTTTTTGTAGGATGGATAGATGATGAAATAGGGTTGTTTCATACTTATAATGACATATCAGTATATGAGTTATACTGATTTTATTACTTCATAATGAAACAACTAAAGAATAAGAAGTGGAATAAGAAATAAAGTTGAAAGAATCGGTAACGGACATTACCTCTTCTTTGAAGATCCTCTTTGAGACCTCCTCTCAGGGAACTAAAACTGGTCTTTGAATAAAACCAAGACCTCTTGGATGTTTCTAGGGAAGTGTAGAAGATAATTTTGCAGATTTTGGATGAGATTTATGGCTCAAAGTAGTGTGAGGAAGAGAGGGAGGAGGTGCCCTTTTATAAGGGAGGAGAGGGGTACCTTTGGAAAAACTAAAAATATTATTTTATTATAAAGTCATATTCGGTTATAAATAGATCCAAATTGATTTATTTCAAAGCCAAGGTGGGGATGGGTCAATCTCCTCTCATCCAATATAATTTAGACAAGTTTAGGTTTCAATTTTAACCTTATCATTTAGAGTTAACTTTAAGTCAAATAATTTTACTTTTACCGTGTCTTCTTGTGTTCATACAATATAAGGTTAATAAACTTACTATAACAAGCCAAATGAACCCCAAGTTTTTTATTATTAATATATATAACCTCATCTAAGTCATTTTTCCGAACCTTAGATTTTTAGGAATAAAATAACAATTAATAATATAATATTTGTTTTAAAAACTATTTTATGTCAATTTTGACACTATTTGGTAATTGATTTTTGTAAAAATCATAACAGAATGATTAGTTCGAAAAAAGTTAATTAAATAAATACTAACATGGAATATTAACCAATAAAACTAGTGTAATTCATAAAAATTCTCAAATTACATTTATTTGGGTATTTATAACATCAATTATGTCAATATTTTATTAATAAGATAATTACTGCATCATATTTGTGTCATAAATAAATGAAATTTTTTAATGTCTAAAAATTATAAATAAAATACCATTATGTATGAAATTTTTTTAGATTTATAATGAATTTTTATAGTTGAATTTATCTTATGTATAACCCTATATTAAAAATTATTTACTTATTAAACATTGATTTTAACGATTTTAACCCTTCTTTAAATAAATTAATATTAAATGTCCTAATCTAATCCAAGTGGGCCTAAATGGTCATATGTTATTCCTAAGGTTGTTTTCGGTCGAATTAAACTTATACAATAGAATTAGGACATGTGTTAGGGTAATAATATTATCATTTTTACCCTTAATTACCCTATTTACTTTTAACCGTGGTAAAAAAAAGTAAAAAGTTACTATTCACCAAAAAATATTTTCATCTCATTGAAGCACATTTTAGTCCTTGATATTAACAGTGTCTCTTAGATTTTCTAAATTCCACTCACAGAAGCGGTAAAATTAGGTTTTATGTAAATTTGCAAATTCTCCTAGGAGGTGGGTAAAAGACGGTGAAAAGTTCAATAAAATTTTTATATATATAAAATTATTATAAAATGCCTCCAATTAATTTCAGAGAACTTATATAGGTATTATGTATCAATTTTGACCTAAAATAAATTTATATAAAATAAATAATTATTTAAATAAAAAGTCAGTTTTTCAATAGTAACCTAGTGTTTGCACTATTCATCAAAAATTGAAAGTTTTCAGAAAAATACCAAAATTTCACCCTAGGATAATTACGATATTACGAATCAAAAAATGAAGTCCAATTTGAAAGATAAAATTTATAAAATTTTAAAAAGTTGGTATTACTATTCATAACAGCTAGTTTATATAACATATCGATGTTTAGTGAAACTCGGTATTGCATACTACACACGCTATCGAGGAAGGTCACGATTGCATGTAATGCAAGACAAGTCAGGGTTTCATGTTATGAAAGACTCCTTTGTTGTTTCGTATAACATAATCCAACCATATTTATTTTATACATTGAATATATATATATATATACACTCAATGTTGCGTAGAATGACTACTATCAAACGAACTTGAAATTGTGTGTAACACAATCCAAGAATAGTGTTGCGTATACTGCAAGCTAATACGGTATTGCGTATTGCACAAGATAATCTTGGTGTAGCATAAAACACATGACATCAAAAAAATTAAAAATAATACTTATCATAAAATCTCGGGGTGTTATATTCTACCCCCCTTAAAATGAATTTCTCCCTCGAAATTCATTGGGGTTATGAATGGTTCAAAACTTGAAAGTTTCTTTTATAGAAAGCCAGATCGTAAAAAGGGAATACCAAAACCTATTTTTAAAAACTAAATTATGAAATTTAACGGTTACGCAAATTAACTAATCACTGAGTTTCCACATAGGACAACATAGGTGAAAATATGGATATGGAAGACAAATCTAACCATCATGTTTTGATGGAGAGTGGTAGAGAACAGAGCTATGAAAAATCCAACAATCACAAAGCCATATATTTGTGATGATCTAAGGTACCATCTAATTCATCAGATATAAGAGAACTAGGACAACATTTTTTTTCAATATCATTTCATAAATTTGAATAAATTTGAATTAGAAGAAATACTTTCTTGATTTTGGTACAATCTCACTGTTGGTCGTTCCTTGGACAATTTCCACTTCATCTCTTAAAAAAATGAAGTTGAATTTTTCATTCATGAAGTGTTAGCAGATCATGTGATAGAATGATGGTTTATTCCATCTGTCTAAAAAAAGGTTATAAAAAGTTATCAAAAATACATAAGTCCATCTATAGTGAGATTAATCATATATGGTTCCTACAATGGACATATACTTCATATATCATACTGCTTAATATAATAAAACTGGTTTCTACTAAATAGGGACTTCCTGTAGGCCAGTGGTAGGCGATAAAGGCCTGTCGCACTTTGGTTGTGGGTTTGATTCCCACAGCCTTGTCTGACGCGATGGGTTGTCGCCCGTCCTACAGGTTGTCCTTTTTCTAAAACTAAATTATTGTTAAATTCCATAAATAATATCGAAAAAAGTTCTACCCTTAAACAATACTAACTTATTTCCAACATAATCCATTCCAATCTTTAGGCTTATCTAAAATACTTCTATCCAATCTTATAGTATAAAGAAAACGATTACTTGAAAGGTCACATAACAAGAACGTGAATACCATCATTTACGATATATCTTGTTGGTCACATTCCAAACATGTGAATTACTTAATCATGTATTCTCTTGAAAAATGAATACACATTCCTCCTCAGTGAAAACATGGATGTAGATAAAATTTAACTCTTTCCATATTCCGAAATCCCAAATATTCTATATACTCAAAACATGATATCACTTAGTCCTTATATCAATCATGAGCTTATGAATACTATCAAACATTTCATTTTCTCCTTATCCCTTCATTATGCGCATATCATCTACTTTCCAAAATATTTGAATCAATTTTCATGGTTACCAGTACCATAAAATTATTGAAAACCTCAATAGACTAATACAAAAATATTCTAATACACCATAAAATTACCTCAAAAACATTATTCTTGAATACCAATACATAAACCCTTCAATCCATCCTCTTCAATGATTGTCCTGGAATAAGTCCTTCCTTGATTTAGAAGTAACTTATTAGGTCAGGGCATTGAGTTGGGTAATGCCCATGTTCTCCACAAATAATACATTGAACTCCATAACAGTCTATCACTCTATGACACTTTTCTCCACACATATAACATCCTTCCTTCCATTTTAGGTATTCCTCAGGGTTCTTCATCCCTTCTTTAGAAATCTCAATCTTCCTTTATTTATGCTCCTCAACATGCGAACATGCATAAAAGTCTATCTTCCACTTATTTGATGAATTAGGCATACCACTAAATTTCACCTTATTAATCATGTATCGCAATGACTGATTCGGCATAATCACAATATCTTTCTCTCTAGGCATTATGCAATTTTGTTGATCATAGTCACCAATTTGTCCATTGGATTCAATGTTAACCGAATTCCTTCTGGTTCCCTCCATTGACTAAAACACAAAAATAATTCTGTGAGAGGAAAAAATCATACAAGGAAAATAACATAATCAAGGGGTAGTACCTTCTACATCTAAAATCTTAGGTTTAATTCTAATATCATTACCGTAATTCTAGGACTATAACCTATACTTATACTTAACCTTAGGGACATCCATAGACATACCTTAGAAATCTCTCTAGGGATCTCACTAAAGTTCTCACATCCTAGTTTCCAAAGGTTGACTAAACCTTTCCTCTGATACCAACTGTAGAGACCCAAAGCTTGACATACATTGAAATTACATTACTTTTTCGGAATACTTAGTACATAACAAAAACATACACCAAAGGACCGTAATAGTTTAGTGTCTTTGGAAACATGGAACGTAATATTCTAATTGTAGTGAAAGATATTCAACTTCTCTCATAAAGATATTCCCCTTTTGTTTTCTTACCTACAACCTTTATTTATTTAATGGGGAAAAGAAAACATAAAAAGGGTGAGCTCAAATGCTTAGTAAGGGAAACATAGTGAACATAAAACAATCCATAAACATTTGAAAGTAAAAACTTGAACATGAAATTTAAACATCAAAATCTTGAGCAAAGACATAAATCGTGGATGTACGTAAGGAATATATCATAATAGAACATCAATAATGATAAAATATAATGGGAATAAAACATGTAATTGTTTCAACCATTCAGCACATGTCATGATTTCCATTGTAGCCATGACATTGCTGCCAAAACCATCTTAGTGGGCAAAGTCCTTTTCTTAATCGAGTTCACTCCTCATTCCAGTCCTGTAACACTGAACTGGATTAACTTATCATTCTAGCCATGTATATGTCATGATATATAAATCATTACCCAATGCATTGGATGGATATATAGGTCCCACCCATCTCATAATGAAATCATTCTTACTTGTGCCACAAAATAAACATACATCATTGATAATAACCCAACGAGTAAAATTGGTTTCATAAACATCATCCATCATCACATAATCCATATAAAAGAAATGGATATCATTTCATAATAAGAAAAGTGAAACCATGTAAATCTTAGATACTTTATTCTTGAAACATACACATATGAAATAATGTCATCTTAGATGGAAAATGGGTTTGATAAAACACTTGAAATGAATTCTTGAGGAAAATATCCTTTCTTCTTAAAAATAAATTTCTTTTCACAAAACATCATGAAATTTTAAAAGAAAAAGATTTTGTTGAATATAATCATGAAATATTTTGGAGGAAGCTTCATGAAAATAAGGCTTTATAAAACCGTAAAAATCCATTCGTGCCGAATAAGTTAAAAAAAACATTCTTCTCGTACTTTTGCTGGAAAAGTCAAAAAGTACCTCGTAAAAGAAAGATTCCATACATAACATGTATTAAAAGTAAAAAAAGGTTAAAAAGGACATTAAACAAACATGAAACCATTTTTATGAAACATGTACATGGATGAGAACAATAACCCCAGTAAATACTTACGAATAAACAATCTCGGATAAGAATGAGATTGGAAAAGTTATCCCTTACCTTAGGTCTGATATGCTTCGTACATATCCGAACCTCCTGTATAATGATTTAAATAATGTCATTGAATTATTACATAATAATATTCATTGTTATGATATCATATATGTTTCACTTATGACTTTATATTACCCGTTCTTTTGTAAATTCCATGTTAAAGCAGCGTTTTGGGTAAAATCATTTTATTTATCGTATGTGTTTCGACTTGTCGTTCTTGATATTATTACTTATATCCTGATTTACATAATTCCAAAATGTAAAACATGATTTATATATAATATATATTCATCATATACATATATATATTATATATTGATAAAAGGAATAAAATACACCGTTTATGGAGACGGTAGGCCGTACGTACGCATGAACGCTGTTTTCGTTTCCTTTTTGAATTGAATGAAACTAAATATATGACATACATACATATATATACATAAATACAGTAGCATTATTATTTCATATATTTCATTATTATTCATTATATAAACTTTATGATCATTCATGTATTGTTAACATGGAGAATGAATCTCATCGCGTCGTAGAGACGGTAGTCCGTACGTACGCACGAGCAATGATATTGTTCCCATAATTATTGAATAGAATTAGAGTGGATGGTATAATATATAATAATCAGTATGATGTTATAATAACCATATATAGTTATTCTTTACACCATTATACCCATCCATGTAAGGTGTTGGTGGAAAACTAGATTTCACCACGGCGTGGAGACGGTATTCCGTACGTACGCACGCGTGGAGATTTCGTTTTCCGTAGGATAGATAGATGGTGAAATTGGGTTGTTTCATACTTATAATAACATATCATTATACGAGTTATACTTATGTTATAACTTCATAATGAAACAACTAAATAAGATGAAGTGGAAGAAGAAATAATGTTGAAAGAATCGGTAACGGACATTACCTATTCTTTGAAGCGCCTCTTTGAGACCACCTCTTAGGGCACTAAAATTGGTCTTTTAAGAAGACCAGGACCTCTAGGATGTTTCTAGGAAAGTGGAGAATATAATTTTTCAGGGGTTGGCCGAGCTTTAAGGCTCAAAGTAGTGTGAGGAAGAGAGGGAGGAGGTGCCCTTTTATAAGGGAGGAGAGGGGCACCTTTGAAAACACTAAAAATATTATTTTATTATAATGTCATATTTGGTTTTAAATAGCTCCAAATTGATTTATTTTTAAGATAAGGTAGGTATGGGTAGAAATACTCTAATAAAATAGAATTTAGACAAGTTTAGGTTTCAATTTTAACCTTATCATTTAGATTTAACTTTAAGTTAAATAATTTTACTTTTACAGTGTCTTCTTGTTTTCTTACACTATAAGGTTAATAAACTTACTATAACAAACCAAACGAACACCAAGTTGTTTATTATCAATATATATAACATTATATAAGTCATTTTGACAAACCTTATATTTTTAGGAATAAAATATTAATTAATAATATAATATTTGTTTTAAAAACTATTTTATGTCAATTTTGACACTATTTGGTAATTGATTTTTTTGAAAATAATAACAGAATGATTAGTTCTAAAAAAGTTAATTAAATAAATGATAACATGTCATATTAACCTATAAAATTAGTTTAATTAATATAAAGTCTCAAATTACATTTATTTGGGTATTTATAACATCAATTATGTCAATATTTCATTAATAATATTATTACTACATCATATTTGTGTCATAAATAAATTAATTTTTTTAATGTTTATAAATTATAAATAAAATACCATTATTTAGGAAATCGTTTTATATTTCTAATGAATATTTATAGTTGAATTTATCTTATTTATAACCATATATTAAAAATTATTTACTTACTAAACTTTGATTTCAACTATTTTAACCCTTCTTTAAATAAATTAATATTAAATGTCCTAATCTAATCCAAGTGGGACTAAATGGTCATATTTTATTTCTAAGGTTGTTTTTGGTCGAATTAAACTTATCCAATAGAATTAGGACATGTTTTAGGGTAATAATATTATCATTTTTACCCTTAATTACCCTATTTACTTTTAACCGTGGTAAAAAAAAGTAAAAAGTTACTATTCACCAAAAATTATTTTCATCTCATTGAACCAAATTTTAGTCCTTGATATTAACCGTGTCTCTCGGATTTTCGAAATTCCACTCACAGAAGTGGTAAAATTAGGTTTTATGTAAATTTGCAAATTGTCCTTGGAGGTGGGTAAAAGACGGTGAAAAGTTCAATAAAATTTTTATATATCTAAAATTATTATAAAATGCCTTCAATGAATTTGAGAAAAATTATATAGGTATTATGTATCAATTTTGACATAAAATAAATTTAAATAAAATAAATAAATATTTAAATAAAAAGTTTTTTTTTCAATAGTAACCTAGTGTTTTCACTATTCATCAAAAATTGAAAGTTTTCAGAAAAATACCAAAATTTCACCCTAGGCTAATTTCGATATTCTGAATCCAAAAATGAAGTCCATTTTGAACGATAAAATTTATAAAATTTTAAAAAGTGGGTATTACTATTCATAACGGCTAGTTTATATAACATATCGTTGTTTAGTGAAACTCGGTATTGCGTACGACACATGCTATCGAGGAAGGTCGTGATTGCATGTAATGAAATCCAAGTCAAGGTTTCATGTTGTGAAAGACTCCTTTGTTGTTTCGTATAACATAATCCAACCATATTTCATTTATACATTGAATATATATATATATATACACACACTCAATGTTGCATAGAATGACTACTATCAAACGAACTTGAAATTGTGTGTAACACAATCCAAGAATAGTGTTGCGTATACTGCAAGATAATACGGTGTTGAGTATAGCAAAAGATAATCTTGGTGTAACATAAAAAACATGAAATCAAATAAATTAAAAAGAATACTTATCATAAAATCTCAGGGTGTTATAGTGATGACCTTTGGCACAATAGTAAAATATTGTGAAAAAGCTGGTGGTTGTCCTAACCATGCTCTCAAAACTAAATATGCTCCATAATTCAAAATAACCTAGGGAGGTACTCATTGAATCTTTCCAAATCCCATAGGAGTTTGAAAAAGAAGTTGCTGCAACTGAGGTTTATCGAGTGGAGACTATTCCATCAGAATTCCATGTCACCATCATGTAATTAGAGTAAGATCAGGTATAGATCATCTAGGGAAACATCATAACCCTATATGGATTATTAAGACAAAATAATTCTTACTTTAAGATGGATATAATTGACATTGGTTATTGGAGAAATCTCATCCATATTTTGAATCTTAGATGTTTGGAATATACAAAGGGAAAATTATCTCCCATAAGGCTGACCATTTAAGGGTATGATAAGAGTGATCAAAGACCTATCAGGAAGAACAATCCCAAAAATCAGTTTAGGGATCTCACATCTAACATTTATTTCATGTTTATCTAGTAAGAAACCACACAAAATGTTCTTCTTGGAAGGCCCAATCTCCACAACTACATGGTGGAACCTTCAATATTCCATCAGTGGTTGAAATATCCCATTGATGGAAAGTTCAACATACTACATGGTGATATTTTCCCCTTAAGGAAATGAAAATACATATATGATGAGGAATATTTCTACACAGAGGAAGGGAAAAACCAATAATGGATGACAATATGTTGGTTTTATCCCCTAATGTGTTGGGGCCTCCCCTATGAATCCCTAGAGTATTGTCAACAATGATTATGTGCTACCGATAACCCTAATAAGGTAAATATACTTAAATGTAGATGTCCTAATTTCTTCTATACCCAGAGATATCATGAAATATTATTAGCATTAGAATCTTTCTATAATGACTCTAGCCTATGGGGATAAAAATTTCCCTTCCCATGGCTTATTTTATCCCGACAGTGATAGAGATGACCTCATATTTCAAACCTCACCTAAAAATGCCTCTATATAATTAGAGGTGGAAGAAGAAGAGGCTGAACTCTTAAATTCCCCTCCCTCATTTTATGGGGGCATCTCCACCACCATATATGAGCTCAGGATAGTATATATGGGAATCAAAGAATACCCACAACCAATTTTGATTATTTTCACCATGCCTCTCAAGGAGAAAGAGATGTGAATTTTATTTCTAAATAAACATTAATATGTGTTTGATTGTAATTATATAGAAATTTATAGACTAAATCTAGATGTAGCTATACACCATATTTGCCTACCTGATGACCAATGAGGTTTTAAGAAAGAATCCAAGAGGATTCACCCCTCCAATTCTACAAATATAGAGCCAGAATTTGACAAATTGTTCAAATCTAATTTTGTTTGAGAAATCCAATACACAAGATGGCTCACCAATATTGTCCCTGTAAAGGAAAATAACAGGAATATTTGGGTCTATATTAATTTTAAAGACCTAATCTAACATTTCTATAAAGAAAATTTCCAATAAATGATCAAAAAAATCTTGATCGATGAAAACGGTGGATTTTAATACCTTTACTTCATTGATGTGTACTCAGGGTACAATTAGATAAAGATAGACCATGAAGATGAGGAAGACTCTGACTTCATAGAATGTTAGATGGAGTTTTTATATTAGTTCAAGCCCTTTATATTAAAGAATTTTTGTTCTACTTATAAACACACCATGTATCATAACTTTAATCCTTTTTTGGAATGAATAACTGAATGTTATGTCTATTACATGGTGGTGAAATCCTGAAAGCGATGTGATAACTTCAAAAATCTCCAAACATCCTTCGAAATGTTATGATAACACCTTTTAAAGATGAATCCAATGAAATGTGATTTCAGGGTAACATTAGAAAAGTTATATGGTTTTGTGGTATACCACTATGGCATCGAGGTTGTCCCCGAAAAGACATGTGCAATTATAGCAATGTCACCCTCTCATAATATTAAAGAACTGAGGGGGATCCAATGTAACCTCACCTAAATTTGGAGTTTCATATCCACCATGGTAATAAAATATATCCCCTTCACAAATCTAATGAAGAAGGAAATCACCAATAAATGAGATGAAAAATTTCAAGAATCCTTCAAGAGTCTCAAGAAGTACCTACTGCACCTACTGGTCCTGATGTTGATGGTGGAAGGAAACCCACTTATCTTATTTGTGGAAGTGAGGTATAAATTATTTGGATCACTCCTCACATAGGAAAATGATGATAGGAATGAGAAAAATCTTTATTACCTCATCCAAATGATGGTAGGAACTGAGATGTGATACTCTTATATCGATAAGAACAACCTCATGATCATATTGGTAGTAAAAAATATAAGGCATTAAATGAAGCACCATGAACTACACTTGGTCTCTCTTATTGATCCAATAAAACAAATATTTTGATTTCCTATATTGATCAGGTATTTTTACTAATGGGTGGTCATTCAAAAACAATACTAAATTTAGTTCATGTCACAAAAGTCAGTGAAAGGACATACCCTTGATGATTTCCACATGGCACGTCTTGCTCTGGAAAGTACACCAGTGGACATAGAGATTCCAGACAAGGAGGTTTTCTATTCCCATTACACATCCGGGACATGGGAGATGTATTTTTATGGTTCCTACCAAAGTCCTATCAGTAAGATATTAGAAAAAATGAAACTCAATTGGGTTAGCTTAGGGATTGTATTTCTTTCTCCAAAAAAAGAAAATTATCCTTACTCTTTCTCACTATCCAAATATTGCATGAATAATGAGGAAAAATACAAATACCTCATTGTTATCTTAGAACCATCCCTATAGATACAAATAGATTATATGAAAATCAATTGGTATTTAGAGCTAATGATAAATTAGATCAATGATGAATATTCTATTAAAATGAAAGAATTGACCCCTCTCATTGGATACATCATAGGAATAATGGAAGTGTTCCCTTTGGAAACCATGTTGCATCTTGTCCCCCAATCACATAATGCTCATGTCGATGCATTGTATAATGTAGCCATAGTCCTTGACGAAACCTATCATGAGGAAGTAATATTCTACATCATGCACTAGAGGATGGTATGATCAATCATAATCTACAATATGTAAGAGATCAATCAGTTCAATTCCACCCCAGAGCATGGTGAACTAATATACACCTATGGATGGATGGAGCCCATACATTTTTATCTCTATAATGAGACTCTACTAAAACACTGAGCCGAAAGGGAACAGATTTGGTGCCAAGTATAGAACATTACCCTATAGGATATATTGAATGAGAAAAAAACCTCTACAAGCGAGGATTTGATGGAATAATCCTTCGATGCATAGTATAAAGAGAGATTACCATAATAATATAATAATTCTATGTAGGCTCATTTGATGATCATCAGTCTACGGCCAAGCTATCCCACCAAATCTGGCGACTGGGCTACCACTGGAAAATAATGATACAAGACTATGTGGAATTCACCATGAAATGTCATGTATTCCAAATTTCGGAAAACATCATCTATCAACCCTAAAATTTCTACATAAAACTTAATATTCATGGCCATTTTTCTTTATGGGAAATGGATGTTGTGGGTCCATATCCCCAAATCATAGATAAGCAGTTCAAGTGCATCCTTACTACTGCCAAATTGTTTTCTAAATGGGATGAGGCAATAAACCTCAAGGAATTTGGGAAAAATGATACCATCAAATTCATTATGTATAATAACATAACTAGGTTTGGAGTCCCTCACATGATATTGATTGAAAATTACACCAAATTCTATTCTTCAGATCTGATGAAATTATACCCGGAGTACAACATCGAGTCCAATCAATCATCCTACTATCTTATAGTGAAAACAAATAAATAGAGGACTTGAATAAAACTCTATCAAACATACTCCAGAAGATGTATAATAAGGAAAAGACGCCATGGACAAACATGCTTATCCTTTCTTTATGGGCATACCTTACTACCTCATGTAATGCTAGAAAAGAAACTCCATATTCATTGGTGTACATAACCAAGGTAGTGTTTCCCATAGAAGTCTGATTTCCCACACCTCAAATAGTTATCTAAATAAAATATTTAATGATGAGAAATCAAAATAGTGGATGGATGAGTTAAAATGGTTTAATTAGAAGAGGTTACATAAATTGAAAAAACTCAAATTCCATCAAAATCAGATCACATGAAACTTTAATAAAAAGGTCCTCCTCCATTACTTTTTATAAGGAGAACTGTTATTGGCTCACAAAACATCAATGATACTAGGAATGAAACCTTTGAAACTTGAACCCAAATGGGAAGGGCCTTATATCATACCAAAGTTCTATCATAATGGAGCTTATTCTATAGATATGATGGATGGGGAACATGTTACACCCCCACTAATTTAGGTTTCCCTATGAAATAATTTTTATAGATTCTATCAAGCATCTCACATCCTAGTCACATGATGTTAAACTACACAAACTCTTCCTGGTCACATGACATTAAACTATGAAAATGTGTCTTGAACTTCTGATGTTAAACTGTATAGAATATCTCCTTACCACATGATGTTAAACTACAAGGAGAATGTCCTCATCACATGATGTTAAACTACATGGGATGCATCATCTCCCCGATGATTCACCGCTAACGAGCTAGATCTATTTGAAAGTAAAATGAAGCGCCCCTTTCCCTATGTGAGATCCAAATCCACATATGAAATATAATTTTCTATAAATTATGTCCATATTTATTTCTACCATCACAGGATACATAGTAACTACTAGACCTCTATTCCTAGGACTAGATGAAATATTCCTTTTCTTCAACATTGGTCAACCATCATCCTTACAACACGATGTTATAATTCAAGACTGATGTCCTCACCACATGACACTACACTCTACGATTTCAAAGAACTATGTGTGGATTGATTCTTATCATCACTGGGTGTATAGTGATGCCAAGACCAATATTATTGGGACCATTTTCAATATTTATCTTCTATCAAATTAAGTCACCGTCGTCTTTACTGTATGACGTTAAATAACACAAATGATGTCCTCTCCAAATGATACGAAACTGCAAAATTTTCCAGAATAATGTATGAATTGATTCTCATTTAAATGAGATAAATATGAACAAATTGATCATAAATCTAGGTCCCACCACCACATGATACAAAATTCCACTTCCGTATCATTAATTGCCTCTACGTGTTGAAAGAAACTTTTCCATTACCTGTTTCTCACACCGAGTATAGATCATGTGAGATTAGGACTTTTGGTAAAGGCTCTCTTGTATGAATAATTCATATAAGTGAATTATAGGGTTATCATAGTCTTGGAAGAAACACCATAAACATAAGTACTTTCTGCATAATGTTAAACTACATGGTTAATGTTTCGTCTATGACATAAAACTAGGCATTACTATCGGCCTCTTCCAAGAGGATCAATATCTTTTATGTTGGTCTCCCACCACACCTCCAATCAGTATCTACATATGGTTTGATTCTTATTATTACAGGATACATAGTGATGCCTAGATATCCTATCTCAGGTCTAGATATAACATTCAAGAGGAATAATTCCCCCCTCTATCTACATGTAAATCTTACATTGTTCTTTTCCTGTATAAGAACTACGTGTGGATTGTTTCCTTTATTCATAGGATACATAGTGACACCCATACCTCCATTATTGGGCCCATTCTCAATATCCCCTTTTTACATCAAGGAGCCAACATACTTTCTACATGATATTAAACAGTATGGTTTCTCAATAACTATGTGTGGCTTGATTCCGGTTATCACATGATACATAGTGATGCATGGATCTCTGATTCATTGGTCTATCCATGATAAAATAAATTTCCTTATCCCTACATATGGGTCAAACCTACAAATAGAAAATCAATGAAATAACTACATAGATATTGATTTTAATTATCACATGATACACATTAACACCCAAATCCACGATCTTAAGATCAACTGTAATATATGAAATGATAAATATATACCCCTAAATGAATATGGAATGGACCTATGTAGTAAAGTTCATATCCACATGACATTAAACTGTATGGAAAAAATTATTATATACCATTTTTCAATAAGTTTCTAATACATACAAGATCATTTTTCATATACAAGACTCAAAACCACATGGAATAGGACTTGAGCGCCCAAAAAAAATCTTAATTTTACTCGGGTACCTGAACCCTTTTCTTCTATATTTTCCTCTATACCCAACTTCATCGTTCAGAAGTTTGAGTATTCAAAAATATTTCATGCCCCTTGAAAAAGAGTGTGGATAAAATCTACTTGACAATGCATATAATTAAGAAACCAAGGACATAGAGGAAGCCCAAAATAGGTGGTATTTTAAAACTTTTCCACCAACGATTGATGCAATCTTGTTGACGTTGGCGAAACGATGCCTGGTTAAATTTGAGGATCACATGTGAATAATGTTAAGCAAAAAAATAAACCCTAAAATACATGGTTTAAATCTAAATCCATGCATGATTTCTTCTCGTCATTGGTGAACACTTCTCAAAGAATCTGAAGTCTAACTCCTCTAGATCATACACACACGCTTCAAGGAATCTGTGGGAGCACCATTTGTCGTAATCCGGGTGATAGTGTAGAATTCCGACGATGCCTTAAACACTCTAACGGTCACCACATCAATATTTTTGTGATTCTTGAGTGAGATCTTGATTCGAGCTCCTTGGATTTATATAATCTCTCTCTAGAACATGGTAGATAGAATAGGAGAGAGAATTCCCATGAATAGTCATTTGTGAAAGCCCCTCCTCCTCTATTTATAGTGTGTTATGTGTTTACCTAGAAATGCCAACCCAAACCCCGAATAATAAATGCAATATTAACGATATATTATGAATAATAAACCAATTCATAAATATTATTATCATTTTCTTGTAATATATTAAATATATTACATGGCAATAATTGAGTCCAAAACTTGACTCGTCATTCACATAAATATTAATCGAAACTTAAATATTTACAATATTCATCAATTAATATTTTTTCATGTATTTAATTAAAAATCATAAATAAATTTAATAAATAAATTCAATGATCATTATTCTAAACTCGAATGATATGAATTTATTTATTTCAATGGTGATCGTATTTCTTGGACAGATGTCAGACCCTAGTGGTAGGGCCCTACATGTGCAAAACTCTTATTCAAATAAATAGGGAAGACTCTTAAATACACTATTGTGTGTGACACCCCAGGCCCTTATCTAAATAGTTGTGAATATTATTCACAGACCGAGATCGGGTTTTAGAAAACCATCATGGCCTATAAAGAGATAAGGATTTTCAGAGCAGCGATAACCAACCAACGAACATGCACTGTGTACTATAATCTCTTTGTCTGTAATATCTCATAAAGTAGGACACTCACGTGTCACCACCCTTTTGTTTCTTTATTGTTTGTTGACTTAACTGGACAAATCTACCCTCGACTGCCATGGACATAGTATTATAAAGTTACTTCCATCCTTATCAACATGTCTTCAGATATATTACTTCTATAACCTGGAAGAAACAAATCCTTTTTTGACCATTAAACCAATGCGATGCCACCAATGACGCACCCAACACATTCTACCTCTCCACGACTTCATTTCCATAATTTTCATCTTGCATCAAAGTACGCAATCAAATGACATACATTGTTAATGATCTCAAGTAAAGAGACCATTACACATGATCATAGATAAGAACATCCAATGACACCCGAAACATGTGGTGTTCTTATTGGAGGGTCAGTCTTCATGATATCACTACTAGGGATCACCAAGTTTGAATTTCATGAGAAGAAGTATCAAAACTTATGAGCCCCAAACAACTGATAGTCAAACATATAATGTGTAAAATCAGTGAGATGTATCTAGACCATAGAACATATATTTAAGATTAATGTCATTGTATCTTGAGGTTCTCATTATAGACTGGGATATGCTATACCCTTTTCATACGACAATTCATATTCAGACATTACCATTTCAATAGTGGACATTGAAAAGTCTACACTATAATGGTAAGATAACATCATGTATAACTAACTGTATACAAGATATGGTAATCAAAATCACTAAATAGTTGGGTTTAGGTAACCCACTATTTCAACACTCCCACTTGCACTAGAGCCAACTTTCTAACCAAACTTATTAACTACTCACATGATAAAGATCATGTTTCTACTGAGTAACAACTTTATCTACCAGGCCTTCCATGGTTCCACCGTGTGTCTATTCTACTACTGAGACCTCATATCCTTGAGTAAAAATTATCATGAGATGGTATCCTGAGTATATATCACTTGTCCACTATATTAACTTGACATCTTGTCTCTTAAGAATATCATAATTTACATTATGATAAAACTTTTCTTACCAGGGGAGATTCCAAGAACTGAAAAAAAATCATTGCATTTAATACCTGCTTCTTAGCTATCTCAGATGCTGCAATGTACTCAGTTTTTGTAGGTATGTCTACAAATGGTTTATATGATCTTGTCTCGCACATCACCATATCCTAACTATGATAGTAGATCACATTGATCTATGGATGACTAGTTTATATCCCCTAAAACTAGTATCCTTTCTTCTCCACATACAAGGTACATATCTTTTGTACTTTCCAAAGTACAATTAGATAGTTCTGACTGCATACCTTGTATTTGTTTTGGATATAACTGATATTCGAGTACTATAAAGTATGTATTGGAAATCTCAAATTTTGTACATTTTATGGCATGCGTGATTGATCCATCGCTTCGACGTATGGATTTAAACTCACCATGTTTATCTCTTCCCATATACCGAGCATGTCAACCTAAAGAGATTATGCCCTGTGACATAGGCAACAATTCATCTCTTGAATTGTTTCATCTTGTATTTTTCAATACAATGTCACTATATGTATGATTGACTAGGACCAAACAACCTATAGATCTACCTCAACAGATCATGTTCCCTAGAACTTAGTTTGATACTTTAATTCAATCACTGGAGAATAAATTTCAATTTTGTATTAACTAACTATAAGACCAATGTCTGTTTTCTATAGGTTTCCGAACATACGTTTCTGGGAAAACCTTGATGCTCCCACTAACCATTAGTAGAGACGTGACATTTATTTGTTCTAAATGAATTTTCATTCATCCTATTGGTTATTTCAATCCTAAATTGTATTTTAGTAACTTGCAAATTTTATTAGCATTCTATGATGTGACCATCCCTTTTTGGTTGTATTGTATAGACACCATCCATGATTTGTGGTCATGGAATCCAATGCTAAATAATTTGATCATAGATATTAGCTACGATAAGTAAAATTTTAACAAATTTAGTAATAACGACTTGGTGATACCAATCAATCCTTATTGGTTCTATACTGGTATCATCCATATATCAACTCACTTGAATAACCACCACAATATTCAAAATAATAATCCCATTTTCCCTTTGATAAATGGAATCTATTAATTGAATATTAGTTGGTCTTATCAATTTTAGCTAATTTCCATACATTTTTTACTTGTAGGAAGTATTATTCACATTGAATAACATATCACCTACCGCGGTGAATATAAAAACATCACCATGGTTTTATCCTTCCTACGCAGTATGTGTCTCTGGAACATAATCTATTCCACATGCACTTGTGGAACTAGTTCATATGCCAACTATTTGTGCATCTTGATCATTGACTAAACACAAGTCAATATAAGTCCCACTATCTCTAATAGATATGTACACCCTATTATAGAATGTAGTCTATCACTTGACTATAAATTTTATATCTTAGGGATTTATGTAATATCCTAAGAAATCATTTGGATAAGTACCCTAGATGAACAATGTGCTTATCATGATGCATGTTTTTTTTGTATCCAAACAGAATATTTACATCCAAACACATTTATTTATGACATAATGGATTTACATCATACTACGACTTGTATGATATGAATTTTTCATTATAGTTGGCATATGGTTGTGGGATATCACCATTATTTGAAAAGAATTTCATACAATATGATGGAATTTTCATCAAGTTATAACATTGATATTACTTACATCAATAATCTAATGTATAAAATGTGCATTTAGGAATTGTTCCATGCTACACTTTTTTGATCAATGTTAATATTTAAGACTTCATCATTGATCCTCCTCAATAACATCAATGTCATGATGTGGATAAGGTAATGTGAATTTAGGAATTACTTCATGCTAAATTATCAAGATCGATGATAACATGTAATAATTCATCATCAATCCTCCACATTTACATCAATGACATGATCTGGATAAGGTAATGTGCGTTTAGGAATTACTCCATGCCACATTATCATGATCGATGATTACAGAGTCAATATATTCTTCGGAATGCCGGATCGAAGCAGCTCATATCTTTTGACCATGAACTTACTTCATTTTACCATTCCTTAATTACTTAATGGAATCATATTAAGTATATATACACCTCTATTTTACCATTGAAATGGCTCAGCTTCACTTGTTGAACTATTTCCAAAATGTTTGTGACATATCTTTATTTTAAAGGTTCCTTTGTCCAAACTAAAGATGTTGAAAATACCAAAAGTATTTAGCTATGCCGAGCCTAAATACTATAATTGTTATATTCATGACATCCACTTTTAGTATTACTTGAAAAATAATTATATTGTAACAAATAGGTTTAAGTATTACATTTATATTCATCACTAATTGCCTATGATTCATATATTACTGAAATAGTGATTGATCTTTAAGTACCAAAAACAACATTCATTCAAGAACCTGAAAGAGTTTCTCCTTGCGTCCAAGGACACATGAGATTAATGTTTATGGTTATACTCAATAATAGTTCCACATGAAACTTTCACATGGAAATTAATAAGTCATGTACTTATTAACATTGGCCCAAGTATCACCCTTTCATAACCACTTGGAGAATAAACATAACATCTAGTAAGGTTTCTATACTAACTTGGCTACCATATTAGAATACACATATATCCATAGCATGTTGTATTTAATACCCAAGTAGTAAAACTGAAAATTTATAATTGATGAATATACGTGATGTAGAAGCGGTAACTTTCTCCTTTAAATCAGTTTATTGTAATTAAAATTCCATAATATTATTTCATAATATGAAGTACAAAAAATCTTTGTTAATACCTCATTAATTGAAGGATTCCACGAATGTTCCATTGGAATTACTTTCCTTTTATCCTTTTCGCATTGTCTTTCAATTTATTCTCCCTAATAATTAAAGATAAAATTATCTTTGATATTCTTATTATCTTGGTGAACCTTACTTAAATTGGTAAGGGAGCATTTACTCAATACTTATTCATATTATAACTTAAAATGAGACGTGAGAAATTTGGTTAAAATGATAGGAGAAAGGGATCCATTTAAAGATAATGATCAATCTTTCAATTTACACATGCCGGTGTAACCATCACATTATTCATAAAATTGATTATCTTTCTCCTTTCAAACATATCAAAGATGAGACTTCATTTTTATATCATCCTTGTCCTCATATAATGAACGAAACTAACACCAGATGTTGATGAAAGCATAATGATACAACTATCATATGCTTTGTACATTAGTCTCCTATAAGCAATTTTCACCCCTACATATTGAGGTAGTTTAACAGTGTTGGGGTCACTGGAACCCTGAGCTTCCTATATCATTGTACTATGCACACATGCCTGTACTATTCATATATACTCATATTATTGAGGACATTTACTTTTTCCAATATTTATTACAGTTTAAACTTGTGGTATAAGTTTCCATTTTACTACAAAAAATGTATTTTAGCTGATTAGTTCTTTTATCATGATTACCAGTTAAGATATTTTGATTACTTTTTATCATATTTTTGGAACCCTCTATGCTAGAATCAGTATAATCTATCTCTGGATTATTCTAGTGTAAAGGATCCTAGAACCACCCCTCATAGTCTACAAGCTATGGCTACACCACTACTTGGAGGGTTCAAGGTAGTCTTTTGGCTAGCTGACCACATTAACTTACGGTTCCTTAAACCTCTTAAGTGATGTCCTAGCTTCTAAAATCAGAACTTGATTTACTGAATTATTGCCTCTAAATGATAACAAGTTAGCTATGGATAATCCTTACTAGCACTTTAGTTAAATCGACCCATCATTCTTATAAGGACTCTTCGGTAGTAAGAGGCACCCTCAGCTATGACATGACCGTCACCTCAAACAACCGGTTCTGTCCAAATTTGAATGATGGAAGGATATTATGACTAAATATATATTTGAGGGTTTTTATTATTTTTAATGTGATGAAATAAATCATTTTATATTTTTATATGCATGTACTATGTGATCGAACTCACAACTGACCATGCAAGAAATAGAAAACTTCATCACCTCACATGTTCATTTTATCTTTCATGCTTGTTTATCAATATTCTATGTGATCATGCTCATTAACTACACATTCAAAAAAATTATAAACCATGAAAAAAATGAAGACCAGATCATGAACCAAAACTATTGATTGATCTGTTGAGTGAATAACAGACCAACCGAAACCCTAGGGATAAGTACCTTAAGTTGAATGGCTTGAAACTCAAAATGTAGTGTCTATCCCTCTAATGTATCCAACTCCTATCTGGTGCATCCCCAGGACTTGGCATGAACTGCATCACTGGTAATCTCGTCATTATACAACAATAATCTCATGTAGGTGAGAGGATCTTGAGGTATAGATATACAACTATGAGAATTGGCGTGCATAACCTTATACATATAATGACTCAGAGATGATATATAGATAACATTTTATTTAACTAATTATTACAAAACCATTGCAATAAATAAATAATAAAATAAAATAAATAAAAAATCACCAGATATGCACTGGCCAGTCTCCAAATCTACATCATTATACACATTAACTCACGTATCTAAACTAAACATAGAATAAAAAATAAACTTGCATTAAAATAAATTTGAATTCATTTAATTGAATTAAAAAACTCACTCTAATTTTAAATTAAATTTAATATCGTTCGGTCCCTATTAATTAATTTTTTTTGTAAAATGAGATTAAAATAAAAAAATTAAATTAATTAATCACCAAACTAAATTAATTACACAACATACAAATTTTAATAACCAAAAATTAATGTTTAATTAATTTAATTATCAACTCAAATGAAATCACTTATTTTAATTATTTTTTGATTAAATTAAATAACCTATCCCCATAAAACATTGGGTAGGGCTTGTGCAGGTTGAGGTGAACCTACTCAGGCTCAATCGGGGTGGTACCAACCCTGGGAAAGGGGGTTCTAGGATGGGAAGGTCTGCCTAAGCTTATTTCGGGCTGGGCAGACCCACCCGTTTCTGTTTTGAGGAAGTACATGTTTTGTGACTTCTAGGAGGTCTAGGAGACAATTGGGGTTTCAGTCTGCCAACTACTGCGACCGAAAGGATGTGTGCTGGTGTGGTAAAGCTCACGACGGCCTGGTGGGTGCAATCATGGGTGGACAGGCATGGAAGTAGCAGGGGGTCCAGTGCCACTACCCAGATGACGGTCTGACGAGTCGGTCTAGATCGCTGAGATAGGGTGTCATAGTGCTGTTGTGGGCTACCGATACGGGATGTGGTGGCCGCAGCGGGTGGGTGTCAGTGATGGTTCATCCGAGAGGAGCTTCCAGCTAGGAGTGGGACTAAGGTCAAGGGGCAGTGGACCGATGTTCAACATAGGTAGGAGTGGCGGCCTAGGGCTGGGCGATGCCTACTGTAGGGGCGGCGTAGGGTAGATTTCTAGCTTGGACGGGGCACGGGATGACGTTGGTGTGCCTGTGTGGAGGCGGACGTTGCCTGGTTTGGCATGGACTCCCTCACACCATCTTGGGTGAGGCGGAGCTAGCAGTTGGTGGGCATGGGAGAAGGTAGTAGAGGCAGCCTCGTTTGGCCCCGGCGCCGCAACTCCTGTAGGAGGAGGAGGCAGCTTGTTGGGTGCCGGGGTGGCCGACTATGCGGGGTGGAGAGCATGCTGGCTGGAAGAGGAAGTTGGGGGGGGGGGGGGGGCTGGTCGACCCCCATTAGTTGACATCTTTTTTTTAAAATTTTTTTAATGCACCGAGACCTAAAAATAAGGTCTCACATTTCTTATTTTTTTTGTTCACTTTCCACAAGTGAGTCACCGCCCCTACCCCTTAATCAAGCCCTTTGTTTTTTTATAGATAATATTTCCAAAAAACCCCAAAGAAACAACCCACCCAAACTAAATTTTTCCAAGCCTATCAATATAGACTTGAAAAATAAAATATTATGATATTAAAATATTATTATAATAAAAATATTATAATAATGAAATTATTATTATAACAGAAAAATTATTATTATAATAGAAAAATTATTATTATAATAAAATTATAATAATAATAATTATCATCAAAACTCACCAGAAAATAGAATTCCGGTGTAAAAAAAGGATTTTGATGATTAAATTGAGGTTCATAGATCTAAAACCTTATATATTTACCAGTGTTAAATCCGAACTAAAACTTCGGATGAACAAATGATGGTCGTCCAATGTCATATTAATATAAGGTCTATAGTGTTGGGACTGTTACAATACCCTCTTCACAAGTTAATGAAAATTTAATTTTTCAATTGACTTAAAATTGTCACACGTACTTCAAATACCACTTGAAGGAACCATGCACACATTGGAAGCCCCAAATAGGTGGGATTTTAAATTTTTCCACCAACGATCGACACAATCTTGTCGTTTTCAGTGAAACTATGCCTAGTTAAATCAGAGGATCACACATGAAGAATTTTAATCACAAAAATATACCGTAAAATACATGGTTTAAATTTAAAGCCGCGTAAAACGTCCGCTCGTCGTTGTCGATTGCTTCTCGAATAATCCAAATTAGAATTCCTCTATATCATCCACCCGTGCTTCAAATAATCTATAGGAGTGTCGTTCATCATAATTCAGGTGCTTACGTGGAATTCCGATGATGCCTTCGATCCTCCAACGATCACCACATCTCTCTTCTTACGATTCCTAAGAGAGAGAGCTTGATATGAGCTCCTTGGATCCATATAATCTCTCTCTAGAACATGGGAGAGAGGAGTGGAGATAGAATTCCCATGAATAGTAATTTGTGAAAGCCCCTCCTCCTCTATTTATAGTGTTTTACGTGATTACATGAAAATGCCAATCTGACCCCTGAATAATCAATGCACTATTGATGAAATATTATGACTACTAAACTAAGTGATAAATATTATTATCATTTTATTGTAATATATTAAAATTATTACATGACAATAATTCAGTCCAAAACTTGACTCATCATTCCCATAAATATTAATTGAACCTTGAATATTTCTAATATTCTTAAATTAATATTTTTTCATGTATTTACATAAAACTTGTAAATAAATTTATTAAATAAATTAAATGATCATTTTTTTAAACTCAAATAATATGAATTAATTGATTGCATCGGTGATCATATTTCTTAGACAGATCCCATACCCTAGTGGTGGGTCCCAACATGTTTAAAACCTCTATTCAACTGAATAGGGAAGATTTGTGAATACGCTATTGTGTGTGACCCTCTAGGCCCTAATCTCAATAGCAGTGAATATTATTCACAGACTGAGAGCATGATCTAGAAACCCATAAAGTCACCTAAATAGAAAAGTATTGTCATAGTAGTAAGAAACAGCCTACTAATACACACTGTGTAATATAATCATTTTTTCAGTAATATCTCATAAAGCAGAACGCACTCACGTGTCATCACCCATTTCTTTATTTATTGTTTATTGATTTTAATGGATGGATTTACCCTCAACTACCATAGACATGGTCTTATAAAGATACTTCCATCCTTATCAACATGGCCTGAGATATATTACTTCCATAACCTGGAAGCAACAAATCCTTTCTTGACTATTTAACCAATGGCATGCCACCAATGGCGCACCCAACACAAACTAAATTTCCATGACTTCATTGCCATGGTTTTAATCTTGCATTAAAGTATGCAATAAAATGACATAAATTTGTAATGATCTCAAGTCAGGATACCATTACACATGATTGTAGATAGGAACATCCAATAACACCCAAAACATGTGGTGTTCCTATAAGAGGTCTAGTCCTCATGATCTCACTACTGGAGATCAACAAGTGTGAACTTCATGAGAGGAAGTATCAATGATTACGATCCCCCAACACATAATAGTAAAAAATCTACTGTTATCTATAAGTGAGATGTATCTAGACAACAAAACATATATTTAAGACTAATATCATAGTATCTCGATGTTCTCATAATAGCCTGGGATCTTCTATACCCCTTTGATATGGAAATTAATCTTTGGAAATTACAATTTCAATAGTGGACGTAGAAAATTATACACTATAATGGTAAGATAACATCATGTATAGCTTACTATATACACAATATGGTAATCAAAATCACCGAATAGTTGGGCATAGGGCACCCAGTATTTTAACATATAAGCCCTATGGAATCATGCATAAGCAATTTTCCATACCAATTAGTGGTATATCTACCATACCAAAATAAAAATCCAATCTTTATAAGCCTTGGTGACACTAAGGAGGAACTCAGAAACATAGGGTGTTTTGGTTCTCCCCTATCATGTATGTCCCATTCCATGATTCATTAATTCAAGCTCATAGAAACATGATCAACTAATCGATATTACAAATATATTAGTGGATTCATCTTAACTATTATTTTTTTACAACTACTAATACCACCCCAAAAATCTTTAATAACCCTTGGAAAGGAGTGGGAGAACCTATGTTTGACCATTATAATGATGCATAAGGGATTTGACATAACAACTAGGGGTACCTTATCCTCACAGAAAATAAACACAAATCCTCATGATACCTTAAAACATTATGAAAAAACTCAAAAACATAGGATGTTTTGGGTCATCCCTGACATGTATACCCCATATTCAATAGTCATAAATCAATTATTGGCATTAAGACTTTTAACTTCATGTAATCTCAATGGTTTTATCCAGAATACCCTAAACTATAGCAATAGAAGGTCTGAGCTAAAGCACCCTAAAAAATAACAATAGAAGGTCCAGGCTAGAGGACCCAAAGATATAGAAATAGATGGTTTGATCTTGAATGTACTAAACTAAATCAATAGAAGGTATAATCTAGAAGAACCCAAATTACAACAATAGAAGGTTGGATCCAAAAGAACCTAAGCAACAAAAATAAAAGGTCCAATACAAAAGACCCTAAACTTTAAAAATAGAAGGTATGAGCTAAAAGAACCTAAAACTATATAAATAGAAGGTCCAAGAAAGAATACCTTAAACCACATCACAGAAATGGTCTATTTTTGATGACCAGATATTGCACATAAACCAGCTTGGCTAAAAATCCATAAGAGGGTGTCCTGAGAAAAAGGTGAGTCTAGGCCCACTAATCATTCCCCTATACGAAGCTTAGGTAATATTTAGGGAAATATGAATAAAAAAATACAAAGACTATAAGACCCATTATATGGATGTAAAAAAATCAAGATATTCTCACTAAGGCCCCTAACTTCAGCAAAAGATAGAGAAATACCCCCAGGGGATATATATTCTTCTTAAATTATCCTTTTTTGAATTAGGTAATCTCAATATATATTGAAGAGATACATCAATAAGAAATATCATGTTAGTGAGAATTCATTATTATATCTTGAGAAAAATTTGTTATGGTTTAGACATTTAAATCCATACATTCATGTTTACTTGATTTTATATTTAGAATGGGTACCACTGATGATCTGTGCAACATCAGATCAATGGAACATCATGCACATCAATAGTGAAGGAAAACTGGACAATGATATATAAAGTTCAGAAAATATATTAAATGATAGTGTTCAAAAGAAGTATTCTCAAAATTTCAGAGTCTCTCTAATAATTTCATAAAAAAGAGAATCAACTTTGATGATCAAACTACAGTAACAATTGATTAGCTGAATTTTCAAATTGGAAAGCATCTGATGACAAGTGTTGATTGTGTTCCGAAGTTCCACCCACCTCACTTCTTCTATTTCTACCTGAGGGAAAAGAGTCTCAATAATATTAGAAAACTCCCTAAATCATTTTCTAGTACTTTATAATGAAGATTATGACTCTAAAAGATTAGAACTTGAGAGAGATATGATCTTCACATGTCATTATCTTTGTTCATTCAAGATGTCCATTTGAGCATGAAACTTAGATATTAGCTAATGACTCTATTCCAATGCCTCTAAAGCTTCCCTTATTAGCTCAACTAGGGTAGTCTTGTCATCAAGATCAAACAATACCCTATCTCTAGTTTCCAAATATTTCTATATAGGATGATTTATTACATGGATTCATATAATGGATGGAAATCATAGCCACCCACCCCTAAATCATGAAAGAGTCAGCAATGGAGTTCTTCGTGATCATGAAATATTTCTAGGTGAGTCACAATGATCAAAGTTTGGATCTGATATCAGATTATCCTACATCATTTATGATCCTCTATAACTATTGAAATGATTATTTCTGAATAAGGAATAACTGTATGGACAGATGAATAGGCAAGATAAGAAGAAGTCCCATATACCATTCACTCAAAATATGCATCTCCCATTGATTTTATTGATGAAGCTGATTCCTAAAAAAAATTCCCCAATAATGGGATGGTCATAGATGGAAAGGGGATAATTCCTTGAAGTATCACCCGAATCTTGAATAAGATAAATTCTTTCCATGGAAAAGGGGTCGGTTAACCACATAATCTATCCACTTGATGGACTAGTCTATTCAGCATACCACATGGACAGACTTCCACCAAATAATTTACATAATCATTTGATATAAAGATAGGGGATCCAACAGGTGTAAATATGATCTCATCATTTATTTCCCCACACACCAATATAAGCCAAAATTGCTGCATAATCCCTAGATATAATTCTCTTTATATTCTATCTTAAGGGATGAGAAAACCCCTTTGGTTGCAACCAAATTGGTGAGAAAACCAATAAGGGGTATACAGATCATAGATAACCATATCTAATTATCTATTTTATAGACTATGTTGATGAGAGACTAATATAAAATACTTATTTACCATTTGATTCACCTTCAAAATCATATACATGTGTATGAAAATGATTTTGGTCAGTTTTTTATTCCTTACATTCTCTACCACCATGAATCTAGTCCATCTAAGTATTATTCGAACTTATTTCATGTTTTTCTAGAATTACTTTTACATTACTTACCTCAAAATTGTTTCTATGTATATTTATAAACATATTTAATCCTTTAAATTGGTATAATAAACATTAAAAATCCAATGTCCACTGCATATTTATATTTTTATTAATTTACTTCCTTTATATTAATAAAACATTTTCTTCTAACCACTAAAAAATGAGCATGATTCATTCCAGAATACATCTCTTTTAGTGTATCTTTTTTTCAGAAATGGATAAAGGATATTTTTTAAATATCCACTTTCACCACATATTTTTACTTATACTATGATAATAAACTTTCAAATGGAAATCGAGTCACCATTTATTCACTATATATTTTTTGAAAATTAATTTTATAATAAAGTTCTTAGTGTTGATAATTTATTTTTATTATGTATTTATATAAATAATTTTCAATAACAATTGAATTATAATCAATTCCATTATCTGGTCATATATTTTTAATCATACTTGGAAATTATATTTTGGCTTGTCTTTTATAACTCATGATATATCACATTACTAAATTCTTTGAATTCATAACATAATACATGAAATCCTTAAATAATCATCAATGAATAAGATGTAATATCACTCACCTTTAGTCACCATTTTTGTTACTGTAATAAAAAATATTTTCTCTTATATAAGAATCAAACATACTATCCCAATATTTTATAAAAATGTGTGAATTCCACTCACTCACTTTATCTTCATAATATTCTCTATGTTGGATTACTGTCCATAGAAAATTTAACAATTACATTTGATATTTTCTTATTTAACAATGGTAAAAAATGTGTTTTGATTTATATCCACTTGATAAATTTATAAATTTATCTATTTTACCTTGAATAAAAGAACCTTTATCTTTACTATTTATAGTGTGTACCATATTTTTGATTGGAACATCAAGTACACAATCACATAATTGACTCACACACATGATGTTATGCCCACAAATAATATATTAATTATCTTAGAATATTCTTTTAATGTCTCATTATTAATATTTATTCAATTCCATAAGGAACCATAATTTCTTAATCATACCATTTAATATCCATAATTTTCTAAATTTTATATAATAATTATATTTACCATTATAATAGACGAACATATGTACTATATAATCCATGTATTATTATTCTTGAATTATTTTAAATGCTACTTCATTAATGTTTTCATTCTCATTTTTCTTTTTCTGATTCTCAGAGATACCCTATTGATTTTATCCAGTTCTTATTCTTTCTTTATTTTTTATAAATTTTTCATTGGCATATTACTATTCAACTTGATAATTAAAAATTTTTTATTTGAAAGAATAAAATTCACGAAGTTTCTTTAAATATTTTACAAAACACATATATCGTTTGTTTTTACCTTATTAAAAATGTTATCATATTTATTTATTTTTTCAAAATTAAAACAAAATTCATAATATCTATTTAATTTATTTATCATTTATTGAGTAAGATATGATACTTCCCTACTTTTTTTTACTTCTAACTAATTTACCCCCAAATAAAATATAGAATCTTTTCAATATATCTTCCCATAAAAAAATCTATGAAATTGAAAATTCATCAGGGGGAAATATTTTCGAATTTATTATAAATTTTAGAAAAAAATATCTAAGATGTTTTAGATACTATCAATTAATGTTTAAGAGTTTTATTTAACTTTTCTATATATTTTTTCAATGGATATTATTGGATTCACCATTATAGTAAATTCCTCATATTATTTTGAATCATATTCATGTATACTCTATCCCATTCCATAAATACTTTCTTAATTTACAAATTCTTTATATTTGTTTGAAAATTTATAAAATTTATCTTTAATCATCATATAATTAAGCCATAAAAAGATTTGTTTTATTTTTCAATTTACAACTTTTTATTCACTTTCAATATTTTATTTCAATGGGACCACATTTTATGAAATTGAATAAATACAATTTCCCTTTTCTTATATGCAATCTTGAAGAGTATCAATCATCTTAATTTGTTCATAAACCATTACCATATTACTAACCAAACATACTGAATCTTTTTAAGCAATAGATATATATTTGAATAATTATTCATGTAAGAATATTTCATTATCAATATTTTAAACATATTTAGTATATTTATTCATAAATAAATTCAATTTCATGTTTTTATTTTATTTTAAATAATTTTTTAAGTGAAGGTTCATGCTGAAACTTAAATCCCAAAACTCTTTCTTATTATTCTTTTTGATTATATTCAGAATTTACTTCATCAAAGAAGTAAACTAATATATTTTATAAATCATGTTTTAATTCATTTTATTCTTATTCATAGGATAATAACTTATTTAAATACTATTTTTTAAATAAATATATTTTCAAAAATTTATTTTAATATCTTATTAATGTAAATTTTCATCAAAATGTTTAAGGGAAACTTATTATTCTTCTTCAACTTAGGAACACAATTTCATTAAATTATTAGTTGTGTTATATTAGACACCTCACAACAAAATGACTATGTTTTCCTCAATTGAAAAAAATAATATGGTAGTTTCCTTTTAAAAACAACCCTTTATCCTCTTTATGTTTTTTTGAAATTAATAACAAGAATTAATCAATAAATTTTTTTTACATCTTGTTAATTCAATTTTAGATTATTTGTTTCCTTAAAAATTATATATTTCTATGAATGTGTCAATATACCTTCTTATTTCACACTTACCTCTTAATAAAATACTCCAATTTTCAAATAATTAAGTATATGTTCACTAGGATTGAATTTTTTAATCATCAAAACTACTACATTTTACAAATATGGAAATATTATAATAATATTATTTACAATTACTTGATTTTTACTATTTTGATCAAATAATTTCATCATCACAAAAAAATTTATGATAATTTAAAGGATTTCTTAAATACCTTTGTTCATGTGAATCCTCAATTCATTAAAATTACTATATAACACTTGAATCTTAGCCAATTTTATCTTGTTTTCCCTTCTCATATTTTTGGGAAAAATTCACCACACATATTTAGAGGTTTTGTTGATTATTAATATAACTCAATACTTATTAGACTGATATTTGAATAATATTATTTTTAATTTAACATTAACAAGTGATAATTTCTTATCTGTCATAGTCAATAAAGTCCCCATTGGATGAATCACATGATTTCCATGTATATTTGTTGAATAAACCTCAAATACAATATATCATAGATCTAATATCATCATAATCTTCCAAATATGATAGTTTAACATTTCAATGATTTGTAATCCATTTACATTCACATTATTATCTATGAAAAAAATACTTTAGATATATGTAAGATAAATCTAAAAATTCTCCATGCTTGGATTTTTTTCAATTACTTTGTTAAGGAATCACTGTCACTAATATAATTGTAATACCATTATTGGGAAAGAATCACGGAGAAAAAATTATTTTAGTACACAATTTCTTAAAGAAGTGAATATATAAAGAACTTTAAAGGGAGAAATACATTTAAATAAAGAAATCAAAGAAAAATGAAATAATTACTTTACACGGTTTGACCTATAATATTTATAGGATAATCTAATGAGTGCACATGACATGTTACTACTATGAGAGAATCCCCAATAAACTATTTTGTGATTAAAAATTTGGGAACAATGAAATATCAAGTCCTTGGGTTATTGAATAATTTTATATTTTCACTCACTAATTTAATAAAAGGTTTAATATAAATGAAATTGAAACTATAGGTCCTAAAATGATAAGCTAAATTTAAATTAATACCAAACCAATAGTTGTGAATCTTTTCATCTTTATATATTTATAATCCAAATGTTTATCTTATCATATAACCTAATAGTAAATATATACTATATTACTATAATGTCTTCATATTCATCCAAAAATACTCTATATTACCACACACCTTGAGTATTGAACAATATTCCCCATTTTTTTCAATAAAAACCATATATAACCTTTTTTTTTCTCCTCCAAACAAAGTCACAATGGTCTGATTCTTTTTCTGTTGAGTATATGATCAATAATTTACCCATGTTCCAATATCATTGAAATATTATCAAATTCATCCAATTATTAAAAATTAAACCAACCATTAATATATATAAATATTCAAAAATTATATTATAAAAAAATCAATAATTTATTCAAATATATATAAAAACTATGGGTGTCAGACTGTAAATTTTTTTTGTTCCTTTGGACAAATAGTTCCTTTAAAAATAATTGAAAAAATAAAATTCACATCTTCATGATCTTAATCATTTTTTAATTACCATAACATTAAGATATAGTCAATAATATTATTTTTATCTCATAATGACATTTTTAACCAATAATGGTTCAATGTTCGACGAAACATTCATAACCAATATTACAGTGCAATTTCATATAAAATGACCTCATTAAAATTTTAATGTCCTTAATATTTTGATGTAAAATTTTGACTTTTATTATATGCTTATATATGAGACAATTTATGTTTTTATTGTAATAATTATTTAGTGGAGGTTAGGATGATAAAAAGGTGGAAGTGGATATTCATTGGTGTTGTTGATTGTCCCCACAGAACAACACTTGTTATTTCATTGTGATTTTTTTCTCACTCACACGTACCTTGGGATACATTCCAGGTGTTCACCATCCTAATCACTAATCTAGGCCAATAACACTTAACTGTGGAGTTGTAATCAATTAGGATACAAAAAAGAATGGTGCACCTTGTTTACATGAGTCATATCATATTTTAGTTAACCATTTATCTTTTAGTGGGTCCTATAATCCACTAATTATTATTGAATGGACCAGTTCCATAGAAAAAATATTATTCATTCTCATGTTTTTTTGAGAATAAAAATTTATCTTAGAAAATATATAATTTAGAACGATAAATATACTAATGGTGGAATATTATTATGAATCTGAGGAAAGAGGAAAAAATTTGACTATATGGAATAAGATGAGTTTAATAGGGTATTTTTTCAATAGGTACATTTCCCAAAATCCTTACATGAAATTAGAAAGGTAATTACCTAAGATTAAATAGAAGGATGGGTAATCAATTGGTACCAATGAGGAAAATTTTACAAGACTTATGAGGTACACTTATAGTTATATCATATACACTGAAATAAACATTTAATGATTATATTGTAAATTTAAACCAAGTATTTAAAAGAAACTATCAAGAATGGAATTTAGTACCTATAAAGAAATCATTCATGTGATATCAAGGTACAAATGAAGATTTTTGATTTATATAAATTTCATGCTTTTATTAAGTTTAGAATGATTGAGTTTCAAATAAATTTTAATAATTAAACCCATGGAGGAAGATAATGAGTCTTCTTTTATTCTAGAAGTGTGGAAATAATAATAGAGGAAAAATTTAATAAGGTAAATAAAAAAAATTTATGTTTGGAAAAGAAGATTATAAAAAAAGTAAATTTCTAAGAGATATAAAGAGACAATAAAATGAAATGAATATGGAGAGAGTTAAATCAAATGAACCACCCACACTCCAATAATAAAACTAAAAAGAGTATGAAAATTATGTTAACTAGTTCTGAAATCCAAGGGTTAATGATGGAAGTTATTGTCAACAAAATTTTAAGCCAAGAGATAGAGGGAAATCTCATATGATCACAACCATCAAAGTGGGTCATTGGAATGAAGTAGTGAAAGGTACACTTATAATAATCTCTAGAACTGAAAATGTATTATTTGATTCTGGTTCTACCCACTATTTTATATCTAATGAATTTTCTAAGGTTATCATATCACCAACTCAATTATTAGATGTTAAATTATTGGTGAATACTTCTAATGGTATGGTGATTTCATCTCAATTCTATAGATTCTCCATAATAGAATTTTGCAGGAATGTGATTCTTATATATATTTTTATTCTCCATCTAGTTGAATTTTATGCTATTTTTGGTATGTATTTTCTATCTATATATAGATCATATATCATTTTTTAGGAATTTAAGTCATGTTTGATATTCCAAATCAACCAATGTTTTTTAGTCAGTGTAAGAATGAATATAAAATTCCAATAGAATTTAATTTTATTTCATGGGTAATATTACTTATTTATGATGGGTATCTATCTCAAACTGTTTGGGAGAAACTCAATATTAAAGATATTTCTATTGTACTGGAATATGTTGATGTATTTCTTGACGAGTTTCCTAGTCTTACCCAAATTTGTGAAGTTGATTTTATAATATAAATCATACGTCACACTTCACCTATTTCAAGGGATTATTATAGAATGGCCTTGATTTAGTTTTATAAATTAAATAATAAACTCTTGAAGAATATTGATATGGGATTCATTTGAGAAATTTTATCACTACAGTTTAAATTTTTTATTTTTGTTAATAATAAAGTTGGTCTAATATGTATCTGTGTTGATTATAAATAAATTAAAAAGTTTTTTATCATGAAAAATCATCCTTCTCCCAGTATTGATAACTTGTTTGATTAATTCAAAGGATCTCAACAATTTTCAAAGATTGACCTCTACTATAGATTTCAATAGTTGATGGTCATAGATGAGTACATATCGAAGATAGAATTCCATATTAGGTACGGTCATTATAAATTTATAAGGATGCCATATGGACTTATAAATTCGCCAACTATCTTCATGGATGTCATGAATAGAAACATTAATGTTTTTTTTGATCAATTTATTGTGGTATTTATATATGATATTATTTAATATTACATGATATAAGAAGATAATCAAGATCATTTGAGAATTGGGTTATATATATTTATAAACAAGAATATATATTCCAAATTTAGTAAATGTAAATTATAAATAGAGAAAATTTCATTCTTAGGTCACTTAATTACAAGTGAGGGTATATCAGTTGATCCCTTAAAGACAGAAGTAATTGAACATTGGTCGATATAAAACATGGTGACTGAAATCCATAGATTTTTTGGTTAGTTGGATACTATCAATGATTTTTGATAAATTTCACATTTCTGTCAAATACACTAACAAAGTTAATCAAAAGGGTCCATGTTCCTTTAGATATATTAATATAGAGAAAAATTCAAGGTAAAAAGGAGAATGTTTCTCTATTAAAAATTAATCACACTTCTTAATAGTATAGATGGGTTTTAGATCTACAATGATGAATAAATGAAGGGACTAGGAAGTGTTATTATGTAGAATAAAATGGCAGTAACTTATGCCACATTTCAATTGATTGTTCCTGATAAAAACTACCTGACTATTGATTCAGAACTAGAAGTGGTAATATATTATCTGATGTTATAGATACATTATATTTATAGTGAAATATCTGACATATATAACAATCATAAAATCCTAAAGTAAAATTCACACATAAATAGATAAATATGAATCAAATGATATGGTTGAAATAGATTAAATATTATTTCTACTGAATAAATTATAACCCAATGAAGGTGAATAAGTTGGCTGCTTCTCGGAGTTGGAATAACCATGCTAGTTTGTTCATGATGAGTAATAAAATAGATCCAATACATATGAAGTTATAGAGGAGACATTGAAATCATATGCAAATGAGAAATATCATATATTTCTTGGATGAATGTTCAACCATATATTCATGTGAAGATTAAAGAGGCACAAGAGGAAGATATATAGATAAAAAATAAGGAACGGATGGTTACATAGTTCAACTATGGTCATGATGGAATAATATGGTTTATGAACATAGTATGTGTCTTTTCAATGCCATAACTAAAGAAGGATATATTTGATTATATCCATAGTTCTTCAATATATATTCATCTTATAAGTAAGAAAATGTATAAATATCATATAGTGAATTTTTGGCATCCAATGTGAAGAGATATATCATGGTGCATGTATCTTGGTTCTTATTATATCAGAAATTTATGTCTAAGAGACATAATTATATAGTGGATGTTACAACAATTACCCATACCTATGTGGATATTGTAAAAAATCACCATGGATTTCATCATGAGACTCTCAATGAAATATAAATGGCATAATTCTATTTAGGTTTTAGTTGATATCCTTATGAAATTAGCTATAAGATCCCATATTTTTCTAGGCATGCCCTTCCTCGAGTTTTTTTGTTAAGCCTATTTTATATGGGTTTTTATTCCTATAAACCTTGGTGATAGAGTATATTCTGGATATGGGGATCTTTATCCTGGGTAAATGAACAAATGTATGATGACGTATTCTGGTTTGAATTAATGGATCTTGGGTATAAATGAGTTAAATACTTTCAAGGGTTATCCATGGGTTTGGGAAGCCTTGAAGGTGGTTCAAGTTCTCTATGTAGAATCTAGGATTTGATATGTCAGCTGGAAACTTTTACATCATGAACGAGATACATAACATGAACATGTTGATAAAAAAATGTTGTGAACTACCTCAGAATATGAAAGGTTTACATGCTATGAAACAAGATAACGTCTTGAAAAGGTTGATTGAGGTTATTTTAACCTAAGGTGATGCATTTTTTGAAATATATTCCTCATGGTAAATTCATTTCATGATTCGAGGATTCATTTCATGAATCCCTTGGGTGTAGTGTGTTTTTGTTTTGTGATGCTTGAAAATATTTTCATCCTCCATGTAACCTCTTCTCTCATACCCTAGGGAGACTCTTGGTAAATTTTAGGTGATTCCTTCCCTTTTGAACATCTTAGTCTTGAATTTGATCTCCAATGGGTTATTTCACTTTATTTTTCTCCTTTATTCAACTATCCCTAGTAATAGAAGTTTGGCCACCTCTTGTGAATCATTTTATTTTCTATATTCTTATAAGATCTTAATTTTTTATCTCCTTTGGATTCATTTGTCCATAGGAGTTTCCCTTATTGAGGGTATTTGATTTATCCTTAAATTAAGGTGGGTGGTATTGAACATTTCTATAAAGTAGGTTTCCAATTATCTAAGCATGCACAATAACTGTGATCACAATAGAATTCTATGTGCGAAACCCAAATAAATTACTAAATTGATGTTTGATGAAAAGTTAGTTCTTATACCTCCCATCGAGTCCTTTTTTTTGAGATCATGCTTGTGGAAACCCAATTAGTGATCCTTCCCTTGAAGTTAAATTGAATCATCATATATGAAAATTGGGTTTTTTTAACAATGTGAATTATGAATTTGGACCATTAGATCTTGGAAAATGATTTGTAATAAATGGAAACTTGGAATGGATTGATTATGATGATTCATACAATCACAAGAGAATATAGTTGTTTAGAATAGTTTCCTACTTAATAGAATGAGATAAATTAACCAACTAGGAATTTTATATAAAATGGAGATGAAATTAATACATGGTTTTCTTATATATATGTTTGCTAATAGGAATCATGTGGGCTTGGACAACTATCTTATTAGAGGTGGCATTGGAGGTTTATCTTAGGATAGGATAACTCTCTAGTTGTACTGATATTTACACCTTCTGATGCACACATGGGAAGACATAAACTCTAGCATGATAATTCTCATGGAGCCTAGTATGATATGGTTACTTTCCATTTGGCATGGTATTGTGACATTGGAAGATGTAAGAGACTCTAGTATGATAATTCTGTTGGAGCACAATTGAGATTTTTTAGACATGGTATAGGAGATCCATCCCGATGGTGGAGGATTATCTATGTGATAGAGACATCTAGAATATATCTAGAGCAGGTTTAGATGGCCCTGAGTTTCAACCTTGAACTCGAGGGTTGGTATTTTTATTTTATGAGTTATATTAATTAATTAAACAATGCACTATTATATCTTTATTTCATGAACTAACTATTAGATTGTTTCTATTTGGAAAAAGTGGTATTGAACTACTGAGTTTTACTCACTCCCTATCCAGGATGTCATTGTGTTCCTGAGTAGATTTTATGAATGCAAGTTTGGACAAGAGAAAATTACATTATTATTTATTTTTCTTACTGAATGGGTTTGATCATGGACACTAGACTAGTATGGGGTTTGGGACTGAATATTTTTGAGTTTAAAGAGTATATTAGATTTTTATATGTATGAATTTTAACATGAAATTTAGGTACATTATAACCAGTCATTACATTATTATAATATTTTTTGATTTTTCAGTTGATGTTCTTCGTTTGGTCTTTCCTACTGTATGTTTTACTACTTTATCTATTTCCTCTATTATGATATTTATTTATTTTTTCTATATTATAACTCTATATCAGAGGCTATATTATCCCCACTATGTTATCTACACCTCCACATTTATTCTCCATTCGTTGGCATATGGGGAGGCAATATTGAGGTCTAACTACCAATCAAGTTTGGTCATGTGAGGGAGTTATGGACTGTGGGGTGTTAAAATGTGGTATATGAGGAGTTTAGGTTTTAATTTCTATTATATTACTATTTGGGAATGGTAGAAATGAGACTAAGAACTATTTGTGACTTAAAAATGAGCTTGTGCATGGGATTAGTTTTCCCATGTATGAGGGGGGGGGGAATGCCGAGTACCTAGGGATGGGATTGTTGTTCATGGTGTTCTATTGTTACAATTTGAATTATTTCACCTTAAGTGATTCAAATGTTTTCTTCTATTATTGTTTCATGAAATTTATACTCGTGGCTTGGTATTTTTTAAGATGAGTATGCATCCATCACGATAGGCATGTAGGGATATATATTGACATGCATTGTTCCTAACAAGGACATATTTATTATATGTGATATATTTAAAAATATGAACTTTGAAATGAGATTATGGATATATATGAAAATTTAAATTAAAATAACTATTGTGTTTTGATAAAATCACTTATTATGAAAAGTATAAGGTAAACTTATATCAGTGTTTCTCTATTAGTGTCTCCTATTGAGGTTGACCCTGATGTTTATCCAATGTTTTAAGGGGTTTTTTATCCTGTAGAGAAAAACTGATGATCTTTATGTAGAGAATTATGAGAGTGTTAATCATTACACTTCTAATGTATTTTAATAAGAGCTTATTGATGCTTAGAAAAATTACTTGGATGATCTGTTACATTATTGCTTCCTTAGGGTTACGTGATCCATAGAGAGGGAGACTATTTGCATTGTAGCTTTGATGTCTAAGTTGACGAGAGATTTCCAGATGAAACATCCACCTATGTTCAATAGGGAGGGAGGTCCCAAGGAAGTTTAGTTTTTTAAAATTCAGTCAAAATGATCTTTAAGAACCGTTATACACCCACTAATAATACATTGAAGCTTACTTCATACCTTCTTTGTAGATAGGACTACCATTTGTGGGAAATTATGGACCAAGAAGGTCAGTAGGAGTAACTAACTTGGATGGGATTTGGTGTGAAGTTACTAATCTACTTATATCCTAAGAAATTGAGGGTTGATAAGTCTCACATGATCATACACCAGAAATAAGAGATCTTGTTAGTGATTGAATATGTTAGACATTTTTCGGACCAACAATTATTTTTTACATATTTAGTAGCTCATGAGGCAGCTAGGGAAAGATGTTTCAAGATGGGATTTGTTATGAGTTAGGATCAATGGTGAACATATTTCACCTGAGTACCTTTGAGGATTTGATTAATCATCCTTTCATCACATATGAGAATCTGAGAGATTCCTTCAAAAATGGATATACTATTTCAGAAGGGAAAACTGGTATCTCTTCTTCTAGTGGAAAGAAGCACCACTATGAAAGTTATCACCAAGGCATTGGTAGGAAGATAAATCATGGGAGTGGAAATCCATATCAAAATAAAGGCCCATTGGAGTGCTTTCGGTGTGGTAAGAGTGTCCATAAGAACCATCAATTCCCTCACCTCAGTGTATATGATGGGATAAATTCAGAAGCTCTATAGGATCTCATAGTAGTAGAACAATGCCAGGGGATCATGACATACACCTAAGTTTGGAAAGGAATCAGATACCCTTCCATGGACTACTATATGGAGTTCCACCAGACATTCAGGCTAAGGTAGGGTACATAGTACTCTAGTTTAGCAGTGGTAGTACCACACATAGATAGTAGCATAAGGGAGTCAGATTGGATCCTAGGGCAGAGGGGAAAGTCAGTTACACATTATGTAGTCTAATCTAGGTAGTTTGGATGTAGGACCTTATATAGTCAGAATTAAGATTCTTGTTTAATCTACCCTTTCATGTATTTATTTTGTTATAGGAACATATCATTCCTTTATATCTGATTTTTTTTAAAAATGGTTCGGTCTTGGTTGTGTATGTAATAGATGGTGTCTTGACCATTTCCACACCACCGGGAGTACTATTAGAGTATATCAAATGATATAAGGAATTTTTTAGACATTTTTGGTTATCATTTGTTTTAAGAACTGTTTGTTCCATAAATGATAGGTATGGATTTGGTTTATGGCTAAATATTGGTTAGTTATATGCCAATATTGCATCGACTGTTACTAGAGGAGATTTACCTTATTATCTTTAGAAGGAGGAAGCTATTTTCACCAGAGTGAGTGGGATATTCAGGCCAGTCATATAGGAAAATTTTAGTGTAGATCAGATAGTGTCATAAATCAAATAATAGATCTTTCCCTAGATGATGGTGGAATATAGTTGAATAGTTTTCCTCTAGTGGTATACCATTTTCATGACATTTTTCCTAAAGAGTTATCCGAATTACCACCCTAGTGGGAGATCAAGTTGGTGCCTGGATCAATGCGAATTTCTATTCAACCTTAAAGGATGGAACCATCAGAGCTTTGGGAATTATATGTTTAATTAGAATATCTCAAGGTAAAGAGATTCATATAGCCTAGTATGTTACCTTGGGGTTCTCCCATGATTGTTTCTAAGAATGATGATGGGACTTTTCACTTCTGTGTGGACTATCAAATATTGAAGTAGATAAGAGTCAAGAACTACTATCCACTTACACACACCGACAATCTATTTAGTAATTTGAGAGGTGAAGAGATTTCTTATAATTGTGAATTGAGTTTAGGGTATCATCATTTGATAGTGATACCATCTTACAAACCTCATACTACTTTTGTGAGTATGTATATCTTGTAGGTGTTTGTGTTGACGTTGTTTTGTGTAAAACATGCAATGAAGGTGTTCATATTTCCATTGAACTAGATTTTACATCCTTTTGTTTACCAGTTTTTGGTAGTACTTGAAGATGAAATCTCAGTGTACTCCCAAATAGCTGATGATCATGCCAAAAATATTTAAATCATATTGAATACATTGAGATAGAATCAGTTTTAGTCAAATATATCAAAATGTAGTTTATGGTTTGAAAAGTTTACTTCTTGGGGCATTTCATCTCAAAGGATTGAGTGTTAGTGGACCCATAGAAGGTTAAAAAAGTGGCATATTCATAGAATCCCAAGAATTTCTTCAAGATTCATAGCTTTCTATGTTATAAGGTTATTATCAACATTTCATCTAGGACTTCTCCCGTCTGACAACACTGATGTCTGGGCTGACCAATAAAGGGGTTGAGTTTTTTTGGTCAGAGTCTTTCAAGAGAGTTTTATAGGATTTTAATAGAATGATGAAATAAACATTGTACTATATTTACTTATTCCTTATAAGTAATATACCATGAATTGTGATGCATTCGGAGTTGGACTTAGAGTAGTTTTGATGCATTAGGACCAAGTGGTTTCTTATGGATAAAGAAAACTAATACCTCATGAGATGAATTACCCTACTCAAAATATTGAGTTGTATGTGGTGGTATATTCCCTGATATGTTAGAGAATCTATCTTTTGGGTGATAGTTTTTTATGTAAATAGACCACAAGATCCTCAGATATGTATTTTATTTGCGAGACCTAAACCTTTGGTAGAAGAGGTGGTTCGAGTATCTATAGTATTTCACCTTCAAGCTGGATTATACAGTAGGTGGGGGAAATTTAATTTCCAATATCTTGATCTAGAAGATATATAAATTGTTATTTTAAGAGCTATGTGATGAGTGTTAGATGGTGGAACTCTTTTTAGACATGCATTTAGATGTTTAGGATTCCTAGGGATGAGTAACACTAACTTTAACATCAATTATACCCATGATTTTGGAATAGATCAAGACCAATAAGTTATCTAATCTAGACGTATTATCCCTAAGGTACAACTCAAATGGCGGGGATCCACCATCATGATGGAGTCTAGGTAGTGAAAACTCTTTTATTTTATATGTTAAAGTATGGGTTCCTACTGGCTTGCATAAAGAGATAATGATGGAGTTTTATGCTACTAGATGGTTGGTACACCCGATTCTAAAACATACTTATCTTGGTATCTATAGATAGTAATAGTTTCATGGAATGAAGAAAGGGATATCAAGATTTGTAGCTAGATGATTCACCTATCAATAGGTGAAGTCCAGCATCATAGGCCTATTGGGCTTTTTCACCCTCTTCCCATTATGAAATGGAAATGGGATGATGTCACTATGGACTTAGTGATAGAATTACCAAAGACACATCATAAGGATACTGTAGTATGGGTAATCATTGATTAACTGATGAATGTATCCCACTAATTTCCCATCACGGTGACCTTTAATGTTGATGATCTGGGTTGTTTATATGTGTGGGAGATAGTTTGACATTATAGTGTTTTGAGGAATATATTTTCTAATGGAGATGCTCATTTCAAATCTCGGTTCTATAAGGGTCTTATGAAGGATATTGGATCATGAGTTCTTCTGATTACATTATATGATCCTCAAACTAATGACCAATATGAATGGACAATTTAGATTAAGAAGAATATGTTATAAGGAAATGTTCTTCATTTCATTGGTTCGTGGGAGCATCATACGACACACTTATCATTTTCATATAATAATATGTTATGAGTTTCAATAAATATGGAACCTTTTGAGGCTTTATATGGAATATAATTCCATTTTCATATTTGTTGGTCAGTGGTAGGAAATTTAGTTCTTTTTGGACCTAGTCTCATGTTGTAGTTGGTTTAACAGGTTTAGTTGACGAGGAAGATGTTGGTGACCACACAGATTAGGAATAAATCATATAGTGGCAATCAGCATATGACCTCAAGAGTTTGAGGCGGGTCATCATGTTTTCCTTTGGGTTTAACCTAGGTTAGGGAACACCATATTATGTAATACAGAAAGCTATAACCCTAGTTTGTTAGGCCATTTGAGGTAGTGTAAGGGTCGATCCAGTGGCATACTGGTTGGCCCTTCTACACTACTAAAATTCAATTCATGATGTGTGTCACGTATTGTAGATTTAGATATATCATCATGACCATTCCCACGTGATAAAAATTGATGACGTCTAGATTGGTATAGATTCATCCTTATAGGATAATCTAATACGGATTATTGACCATAGTGGGAATTATCTCTAGAGATAGGCTATACCTCTAGTAAGAGTGCAGTGACAACATGGGAATGCTCAAGAGGATACCTCTGAGAGGGAATATGATTTGTGAGGACAGTGGTTAGACTTATTATTCGATACCCCAAAATTATTATTGGAGCATCTTAAGGGAGAATTGTTATATATTGGGTAGGTTGTAAGATCCCATATTTTTTCTAGTACATCCTTCTTTAGTTTTTTATTTAGCCTCTTTTAGATATTTTTTTATTATTTTAAACATTGGTGGTCAAGTTTATTTGGGTGTGAAGATATTTTTCTAGGTAAAATGACCTAAATTCAAGGAATATATACTTTTTTTGAATTAATGGATTCTAGGTATAAATGTTTCAAAGGATTTTGGTGGTTCTAAATGGGTTTGGGAAGCTTCATAGGTTTGTTGGGTTTTTTCTTTAGAATTTTCACTTTAATTTGTTTGGTGGACACTTTCATATCATGAAAAGGTTACATGACCTGAAACCTTTTCCTGAAAGATGATGTGAACTAATTCAAAGTGTGAAAATTTTATACGCCGTGAAAGTGGTTTACACCATGAAAAAGTTGATCAGGGTTATTTAAACCCATAAGGACACCTTTTTGATATATACACCATGTGGGACATTCACATCATGAATTAGGGAATCACATCATGAATTCCATGGCTGCTGTGGGTTTTGGTATGGTGATGCCAAAAAAATTTAATTCCCCATGAATCCTCTTCTATCAAATGGTAGGGAGATTCCAAGTGATTTTTGGGTGATTCCTTCCCTTCCAGATGTCATGGTATAGTGTTTTTATATATGGTGATTTAATTTTCTTTAGTTTTAACCTTTAATACACTATCCTCTATTATAACAGTTTGATCTCCATAGTTAGATCGAGATTTTGATATGTATTTGTTTATGATTTAGGTTTTCTTTGCTGTTCTTGTAACAACTCGAACTTTTATTAATAAAATTCCCACTGCAATTGAATTAAATTTATTATTATGTATTATGTTTATATAAAACACATGAACTTACTTGGTTTTATTATATCTTATTAGATTTAAAATACCATTAAACATCATTATTGTTGATAATAAATCTATCATACAATGATCATAAGATTAATATAAATATAGTGTTTTAACAAATCCAATTGACACACACAAACGAGGTGATGACCTCAAATTGTAGGATCATACCCTATAAAGCCCATTTATCATATATTACATGGGATATAACATCAATTGGATTTTCCTTGACCAATCCTAAGCTAAGATCCAATCACATAAGCATGAATTAAACCATTTACAAGATAATTTCATTCTCATCGAGATCATGGCCCAAACCATGTACGTCGAACAAACCCATGAAATTTTCTCCATCACACTCCTTACCCTTAGAGAGTTTTTTGGTGTATTAAATGGATACATATCAAGACCCTATAAACATGTGAATGTAAATTATTTTGAATATAATAATTTTTTTATTTACATTTTATTATTTTTTTCTTTATAAATGACTTTGATTGTGATACAATAAAACACAATGTTTTTTTGGGTATTATTCAAATAAAATTAAGGAATTTATTTTAAAGTATTAATGGATTTTTAAATAATTAATATTTTAAATTAATATTAGTTTTAAATAATTTTTTATTAAATATAAGTCACTATATAATTTTTGTGAATTCAAAATTTAATTTCTATAAGGGTTCTAAAACTATTATTGAAAAAAATCACATTTTTTCAATAAATATCTATTTTATTTTAAAAGTAAAAATTAAAATATTTAGATAATTATTTTTTTAAATAAATATTATTTTTATAATCATAACATCTAAATTATTCAACTTTGAATTCTTTGTAATTTTCTGAGACATTCGAATTTTTGGGTTATAATTAAATACAGTATAAATATACGGTGTGTATTATGACATCATAACGACCAAAAAATGATGTAATAAATAGAATAAATGGGACCCATGACCAAATCAGTGTTTACCCTTAAAAATAATGTGATTTTATGTTTATTTTATTAATTTTATGAATCCTCCAAAACTGATAATATATTTTAAGTTTCTAAAATAATTTATTTAAGAGAATGAATCACCTCAACATTACCAAGGGTCATATTTTAATAATTTAGGCCCTTGGACTTATAAAATAATGAAAACCACCTCTATTTGGAAGAAACCATGGGAAAAACCATGGTAATGTTTTTGGATTCATTTATTTTATTATATAGAGTTCAAAACCTATGTTTGGGAATTATTAAAAAACTCCCCCTCTTTTCCTATATAAACCCACCCATTTCCTATTTTTATTTACTCAAAATAACTTTTATCACATCCTTACTCTTAAATACCCTCTCAAGAGTCCTCTCATGGTGACCCTAAGTTCTCAAGAAGCTCATTACAAGCATTTGGTATCACAATCTCAAGGTAAGGAATCCTTTTATTCCCTTGCTTATTAATGTTTCTTATTTATATTAGGCCTTCTATTTCTAATTCATAATGTTGTGATATTTTTTTACATGTCCCTATTACTTTATATTTTATTTAAAAATGACTATATACCCCATTTTCTTTAATCAAATCATTTTATGAATTTTTAAGTAACATCGTTATGCTGCCTAAATTTCACCATGATTCTCTATGCCAAACAAATGTTTAGTGAATACCCATACAATTTTAAAATAAAGGGAGTTAAAATTTATTCACTTAAAATTATTTGACTAGGTAATTATATATATTTATCACACACTCCATGATGTTGGAATAAAATTTTATAATAAATGATTCTATGCTTTATAATCTATGTGGTGCACTTAAGCATGAGAATGAAATGAACATGACTGGTTCACTTTGAATTATATAGTGCTCAAATGCATTGGGTAATGTTTTAGTCTCATGAAAAATCATAAAATGGATTAGGGATCAAACCTAATCAACCATGAGACTTTTTCCATCATTATTTCTTGGTATTTATCCTTAACCTATGTTTATGATGTAGTGTTTTAAGTTGTTTCCTCATTTCCCATGTTGCCTTTATGATTATCATGGCATACCATGTCTCACTGTCCATGTTTAAGATTATAAGTACTTTTATTCCCCATTGATATTCCTATTTTCTAACATGTATTATTTTCTTCATGTTATTCCATGTTTATTCCTTTACTGGGCTTTATAGCTCACCCCTTTCTTATGTATATCCCCAGGTTATCCCATGCAGTTTTAAGTGCAAAGGAATAATATGTGCATGTTAAGGTAGTTTCCAATAAAGGTGATGTATTTATTTATTTTAGTTGTTATTTAATGTACCTAATTCCCAAATCCACTACAATTCTCAATTTTATGGGTTTTATTAAGTGTAATATAATGAAATAAATCATGAAATAAAGCGTAATAAAGTGGTGGGTTGTTATAGTTACCCTTCACATTCATTTATCCATGGGTATTTCCCTAATTGAGGGTGTTTATTTTAGCACCAAATTTATGTGGGTATCCTATAATTTTACCATAATTTTTTTTCCAATTATCTATGTATGCACAATAATTTCGATCATGCTGTAACATTGTGATTCATGCCGAAATAATTGATTATATCTATATTTGACGAAAACTATGTGCATAAACCTCACATTGAAATCTGTAGGGTCCATTGGAATTAAGACCGTGATTACATCCACCCACCCAATGATCCTTCCATTGAAGTTACAATAAATTAGTATTTATGAAAATTGGATTTTGGCATAACAATGTCAATTGGGAATTTGGATTGTTGCAGTTTTGAAAATAATTTATGATAAATGGAAAATTTTCATGATTTTATTGTGGTGATTCATCATGTCATAGGATAATATAATAACTGAGAATATATTTATAGTTAATATAATGAGATTAATTTACCAACGAATCAAGCGATATGAGTTGTGATGAAAGGTATACATGTTTTTCTTGTATATATGTTTTTTGACAGGATGCCTGAGGGAATGGACCTCTATCTCATGAGACGTGGAACCAGTGGGTTATCTTGGCATAAGAGAACCCACTGTTTGAGTTTAGATTTACCACTTATGATGTTCACATGGGAATAAATTTTCAAATCCTTATTTGGAACTCATATGTATCCTACTATGAGACAATCACATTCTCCAATTCTTTGTATTACTCCCTAGGAAGATGTAAGGAATTCCAGAAAGGGAATTCACATGAGGCCCATTTGTGATTTTCAGTAAATGTTATAAGAAATACATATTTACGTAGGAGGATCATCAGTGTGACAACGACATCTAGAATAGATCAAAAAAAATGCTTGGATAGCCCGGAGTTTCAACGTAGAACTTGAGGGTTGAAAGGTTTATTTTATGTGTTGTATTAATTGATTAAATAATACCATATTATGTATTTATTTCATACACTTTATATGAGATTAGCTTTTTTAAACATGGTGATTTCAACCTACTAGGTTTTACTCACACATTTTTCTGGCCTCCATTGGGTGCCCTGGATGATTTAATGGATGAAAATTTGGATAAGGGAGAATGACCTTGTTGTTGATTTTTCTTTCTAGATTGGTTAAAGCTTGGATATCAGACCGATGTGGTGTTAGAGACCAGTGGATTTTGAGTTTATAGAGTATGTTATTCTTTTTTCTATATGAATTTCATCATAAAAATTTGTTACATTACATCCTATTATTAAATTATTATATTATTTTTGGATTGTTTAGTTGATGCTCTTTGTTTAATCTTTCCTGCTTTATGTTGTACTCCTTATTCAATTGCCAATAATATAATATTTATTTATTCTTCCTATACTATAACTCTTAATCTGGTGGTATAGTCTCCCCACCATGTTCTCTACACTCCTATTTCTAGTTAGAAGCCTCTCACATACATGGAGGCACACTTAAGGCCCAAGACCAATAAAGTTTGTCTGGGAGAGAGAGTAACTGATTGTGGGATAATAAATAAACACATTTAATTACCATCATAGAATATTTGTCACTTGATCAAATAACCAATATATGTTCTGATTAAGTTGTAATGTTTCTTGTAGTACCACTCTCAATCATATCTAATCAAGATACAAGGTTTACCTAGAAGTTTTATAGAACTATTTAATAATATTTAAACATAGATTTGATATTGAGCACTGCATATAATCCTTAGAAAGTTAGTTAGTCAGATATGACCATTAAAACCCTATAAGACATTATGGGGTATTTATCTATGAATTTCAAAAGGGGATGGGATCATGACCTTCCTTTTATTGAATTTTCATACAGAAATAAATTTCTCTCAAGAATTAATATGCCTATTTATGGGGACCTATATGGAAATACATATAGAAATATAACATATTTGAATGAATTTGGTGGAAAAAATCTATTGGGGAATGAGTTATCTAAGGAAGTAGAATATAAAGTTAATGCCATTTGGAAACACATTCGGGTAGCACAAATTCATCCAAAAATTTATATTGACAATAATCGGGGAGATCTAGTGTTAAATGTTAGTGATAAGGTGTTTCAATGGATATATCCTTTGAACAAGTTTATTTTATTTTAAAATAATTCGAAGTTTATCCCCATGTATATTGTTCCATATGATATTGTTGATGGTATCGGGGTGGTAACTTATCGCTTGGTGATTCCTCCAAACCACTCCCTTGTTAACAGTGTGTCACATGTATTTATTTTGAGAAATTACATACTTGATCTTTCTCATGTACTAAATTTACAGGTCACACCATTAGATGATGATCGTTCTTATGAAGAAAAATTGGTAGAAATGTTATATTATAAAGATAAATTTCTATAAAAAAGACTACTCACCCGGTTAAGGTTATTTAGAGGAATCGTAAATTAAATGAATCTACATGGGAGATTGAGGATGTAATGAGGTATATGTATCCTATTTTGTTTTTATTTTTGCGATAGTATTTTTTGGGTTAAATTATTATAAGGGGTAGAATGCAACACAATAAAATTTTGAAACATATTTTTTTAATAAATAAATGTTTTCAAAAAATTATGAGGCATGAAACCCTAAAATTATGTGAATAATTATTATAAATTATAAAATGAATTAAATTGTATATATTTAAATGAAATATAATTGTTAAAAGTAATTTTCAATTAATTTAGGAAATACCTCTGATCCTAAATAACTAATTTGAATTATATTGTTTATGACCATTTCTTTTATCACATATTTTTATTTATAAAACAATTCATATAATTAAATATATGAAACTTTATTTTTTAAACATGAATATAATTAATTAATTTGTTATAAAATATTTATAAATGAAAATAAAATAATTTTACGGTTAAAAATATTTATTTTTATAAAAAAGATGATTTTGTGAATGAAATGTGTTTTTATCTTGATAAATTAAATCAATCATTATTGATGAATTATTTTAATTAAATTTTAAGACAATATATTCAAAAAATAATATACAATTATTATAATATCTTTTATATGGAAAATAATTAGATTAAATTCATTGTAATACTTAAAAAATCATTTTTCTAAAAATTGTTTTTGTTGAGTTTTTTTCACTAATTTTAAAACTAATATATTAAAATTTTATAAATTGAATTTTAAAAAATATTTTTATATTTTAAATCATCATGTTTTAATATTTCAATTTTTTCAATTTCATTTTTGGTTATGAATAATAACAGTGGTAAACAATTATCTCCTCAGTTACTATTAAAAAGGGTTAACGAGGTGGTTAACCAAATAGATAAAGTTTAAAATTTCACTTAAACTTGAATAAATTTGATAGGTTGAAGGTATTTAGTACATTATTTATATCATCTTATAATTTGGGTTTCCTTAGTTCAAATTTAACTTTAATATTTTTTTATCATATTTTAATTTTTTAAGTATTTACAAGTTTGCTACCCACCTCACTTATAAAAAGAGGTTATATTACACTCAATCCTTCACCCATTTTTAGTGATATAGATCAGACTATCCAATAAAAAATTCCTTATTAAATTCCACCACAATTTTATTAAGATTCTTTTATTCCCAAATTACCATCCTTTGAAGGCTTAAGGTGTAATCCGAAGGAGTTTTCGCAAAAAAGAGGTAATTTTATTCAATGATAAATATTGAGTTTATTTATTCCCTAACCTCAAAAAAACATTATAAAATAATTATAAAATAATAATAATATTATTTTTAAAATACTTAAAAGTTTTTATATTAGCAGTCCAACTATTTTATATATATTTTCCAACTTATTAGAAATGATAACATCGTTCGTGCATACGTAAGACTACAACCTTCATGAAATGATGTGATTATTTTTTCATGAACACTGAAAAAGGATCAGAATATAGATTATTTTAAAGAATATATATTATATTTATTATATTACAAATTTTATATAAATAAATTTTATTATTTACCTTTATTTATGCATTTAAAAAAACTTAGGTAAATATTTGTTACCTCTGTTAAAAGAATGCTAGAAGTAAAAATCTAAGAGTAAATATCTTAAAAACATGTTTAAAAAATATTTTGGAAGAGTGTGGTTAAAGATTTTTCAACCTTAACGCTTCCTTAAAACAATTATTTTCCACCTTTTCTTCACATTTCATGTGAAACATTTCCTATCTTTTTATTAAAGAGTTATTTGTGCCAAAAATGCCTTTATCTTCAATTAAAAAAGGAACCACCACCCTTCCACCTACGTAAACATTAAAATAACATTAGGTTATACCCACACCCTACCATAGTCTCTCCTAAACCCTCTTCTAATTTACTAATAGATTTTATCTTTCCAAAATTCCAAGCCAATGTTCTTAAGGTGGTGACCAACATAGAACATCCATTGTGAGAGGTAATATTTTCCATCACACCTTCTTAATTATCTTATACTTCCACCACCCCAAACCTCCACTATCCCTAATGGAATTATAACACTATTAATTTTAATATTATTATATTGATTTATACTAGTGGGACATCTATTTTATACCTTCCTCCCAAATATTTTAGAAAAATGAAAAAATTATAATATGTGTGTATGGACTACCGCATCCATGAACAATGTGTTAAATTATCCATCACCACCATTCATGTCTAATTGAAAAGGTTATTTACTAATTTAATCTGATATTTATAAAATGTATAATATTTTTTAATTATATTATATATTATTTTCTACCATACTTGTATTCTCAAAAAATGAGAGCATCGTTCGTATGTACGTGCAAACTACCATCTCCACATGATGATGTTTATCCTTTATTTTTAATAATTACTAAATTTTATGGAAACAATGTATATAAAAATTTTATTTAATAAAACATTAAAATTTGAGAATGATAATATTATACATTCCATAAGTAATATTAACAGTAAATGGTTATAGTAAATTTAACAGCTAAAAGGAAATATCGAAGTAAATTGTCTAATTTGAGTCTATTCATGGAAAAAATATTTACCTATATAAATTATGAGATAATACAATAATAAATTACATAATAATATACAATTATAGAGTCTATGAAACTAGTTTAAAAAAATTTGACCTTTCTCAACATACCATGAATGTTTTTGAGAAATTAACCAAATAAACTTTAATTAAATGACATAAGAAAAGATGATATAATAAATTGTTGAAATATGATGATAAATAAGACATATAAAAATAAATATTTATTTAAAATTTTATTTATATTTTTTTTAATAAACTAAATTTTATTATTCTCCAAGTTATGTGAAAGTTTATAGCCGTTTATGACATAAGGTAAGAGTTTCATCTCAAAATTTCTTTCTTTGAGAAACATTTTATTTTTTTATACCTAAATTATTTCTAATGGTGTGTTTAATAGGAATTAGTTATATAATATAAGGTATTATCTTTATTAATGTTATTATAATCTAAAATTAAAAATCTCTTTCTTTTAAGTGGTTTTTATAATAATGATACATAATCCATAAGGGTTTTCGTCTCAACCGCCCTTCATTGAGGCATGATTTGATATTTTGATCCACTATTAATTTTATGGTTTAAATACTACCCACTCAATTTTTAATATCATAATTTATTATTTATTAATTAAAATTAACTTTGATTCATTCTCTTCAAATTTTTGGGCTATGATTGATGTCTTTCCTAAAATATAAGGGTATTTCAAAACTCAATTTTTTTTCATAAGTTATAATGTTTCTCCTCAACTTTTATTTTTCATTTCATTTGGTATAACCTATTTATATATTGGGAGATAAATTTTTATTCAAATATTTTTTATTTATGAGTTATAACCCTACTTGAAAATTCAACTACGTTATGAACAATTCTTGTCCTCTTAAATGGAATATTCAACTACTTTTCCCAAATTTCTCTTCCCTCTAAGGATATTCATTTTAATTGGAAAACCATTTAAGTTTTTTATCAAGTAAACTTAATATTTGAATCATCAAATTCTCAAAATAATATTTTTTTATTTTTTATGGTGCAATATCTCAATAATTTTTTTAAAAGAAACTTATGTACCTCCTTCGCATCTTGTCAGTTACATATTATCTTTATTTTTATCCCTTTTATATAGTATTATTCTCATTAACCTATTATATTTTTCATATATTTAACTTTAATATATATCTAGTTAAATATAATTTTCATTTCTAGGATTATAAAAGTGTTTAGGTCCCTTAGAAATTCCCATATTTAAGTAAACTTAGTTTAGGATAACTTTCCTATCTATTGACTCCCATAAAGCATCACCATCATCAAATGTTTTTAAACAATTATTAGCTTCTAAAAAACCTAATTATTTTATGTATAACACTATTTGTTCTATTATGGTTTTATAGAAAATAATATTATCTTTCCTTATTTAAAACACCCTTTAATTATTTTAAAAAGAACCATCCAATTGGTTCATTTTTATTCTTTATTTTCCGAGATCATTCTCATGATTTTTTGCATATTGGAATTTCATGTTCAAGGCCTAGATACATTTTCAATTATAAAAATTAAAATTTCTTTATTTCTTTATTTTATTGGAAATCCTTATGATTTATCCCTCAGTTATTCCTTGAATAAAAATTATGAAACCCACTTCCTTAAAATTGGTTTCATAATGATTATGATTTTTGAATGGGTTATTTTCCTTATATGGAAAACATATGTATATTTTTTATTTATGTGACCGGAGGGAATATAATTATATTTTTCTAAAATGCATTGGTTAAAGATTTATATCTCATGAGATGTTTTGTAGCACCCCGACACAACTGTTCTAGAGCCGGTGCATTATTTTATTACATTGTCATGATTATAAGAAAGTTTTATCCCAAAGGAATAAATAGTTTAATATTTTTAGAAAACAATATACAAGTATAAGTTCAACATTACAACTTGAAATGAAATACATAATAGCAATTCCATTGGAAATGTCATGAACCCATCTGGGCCATCATCTGAACTAGCACCTGACCCAGTTTGTGGCATAGCCCAAAGGGCATTACCAGTCCCCACAGGCTGGCACAAGTGGCTGAGTATCATTAAAAAATATTGGGAATGATTTACCTGAATTTATAGGAATAAAAATAAAAGAATAAAATTAATAAACTAAATATGAAAATTCAACCAAGAAATCCTTAATTTTTTTTTAGAATTGAATTACAAGGTTTTAAACCAACAAAAAAGAAGAACACAACAAAAAGGTATAGAAAGTCAAACTCAAAAACCACCACAAGGAAAGGGGGCATCACCCACAAGCCACATCTACAACACCACACCAAGAAGACAACTAGAACCCCAAACCTCCATCGCCAATAGCCTATCCCTTACATGCGTCAAACATTACCAAGTCTACTTACACCCAAAGGTGTAAGTAAGGTGTGACCCTATTCCTAGTAGGATTCTACAAATATTGGATTCCATATACTAAAAATTATAAGGTAAAAAACATTAAAGATTATATACCGAGGAATGAAAGTAAGGATTTTAAGAAAAAAATTTAAATGAAAGAAAATTTTAAAGAAAATAGTTTTAAAGAGAACACACTTGCTTCTAAAAATGTAAAACAAAATAGTAATGCATACTGACGGTAATTGAAATATGGACAATGAGAACTAATCATAGGAAATACTCCTAGCCACCAGGTAATAGTGAGACCCAAGGTACCTCGTATCATGGTGAAATGTGGTATAGGAACCACGAACAATAACTTTCTCACACATAAGCCACCAGAGAGGAGAAATACAGAAATTTATAGTGGTCTCAAATCATTATATATATATATTTAGTGTTGTCATCATCAATCATTCTATGTGAAACTGGGCTGAAGCCACTTTCGAATCACTTGCGTACTAATCCTAGTCTACCCACCTAGATACACATGCTTTACTTTTGTGCTCAAACAAGTTCTACATATCACATAACACCACTTTCACATCCAAATTACTTGTAAAAATCATCTATACACTGAAAAATTTAACAAACATGGTTTGTATTACTTATACAATTCAATAAACCATTTAGACAATTTATAAAATAATTTTCAAGAACAAAACTAGCCTTTTCCACCCAAAAAAGAACCCAAATTCCTTTTCAAATAAATCAAACATAAATTCCATACAAAAATATGATTTTACACTCTTATATAATATAATAAACTAATTGAATAATCTATAAAACCATTCAAAGTGACACAATAAGAGTTTTCACACAAAAAACACCAAATTTCAGGTAAAAGTGCCACTTTAAAATCAAACGCACAGTTAATCCTTTTTAAAACCACGTTTTTATGAAACACAATGAACACAGAACATGATAAATTAAACCTCAAAGAAAAATAAATCCACCAAATATTGTTTACAGATGGAACCACCTACCTTTAATGCCAAAATGAAAAACAATTGGTGTGAATCTTCAACTACACCACATGCAATAAAAAATGGTCCCTAATCAAAGATATCGAACCTAAAAACTCAAAATTATACCCTAGGAAAGAAACCCTTTCTGCTGGAAAAAAGGAACCCCATTAAAATGAGGATAAACCTAAGAAATAAGGAAGAAATAAGGGGGGAGAGTCACTTACTTGAAGAACCTTTGAGGTTCCCCCACCAAATCCCCTTCAAAATGGGTGACCATGGGTTCTTGAGGGAGCTTGAGTACCTTATATGGTTTAATATACCGAGTGGGGAAGAAAATTCGTAGAGGAGGGGTTAAATAAAAAAAGGAAAAACTTGGAATAAAAATATTTTAAATTTTCTAGGTAGGGTGCACGATTTGGCCACAAGGTTAAGTAAAATGTGTCCCAACTGTGCGCACACTCTTTTCATAGAACATTACTTCCTGGGTCTAGGTGAATAGCCATGTGGTAGCTGTGTGGTAGGTTCTTCCTTCTACCGTAGGGTTACCTAGGTTTGGTGCACGGTTTACACAAATAGTTTTCCAATAGTGTGCCCTGTTATGCCCACTAAAAATATCCATTTTCTAAAAAATTCTGAAGGGAACCTATGGAAAAATATTATACAAAAATAAAAAGGAGAGATACATTAAAATAAATACATGAGTGTGTTTTTTATCCCCACCCTGAAAACTTTCCACCCTCGTAAAGTCAACCCAAATATTGTTTGGTAAAAAAGAACAGATATTCTTGATCAACCCACAACTTCCACTCCCATGTCTCTTTCACATAATTCACATGCTTACAAAGGACACAAACCAATGGAATAGAATTTTCCCAAAGCATCATTTCAAGGGAATCCACTATTCACACTGGCTGCTCAAAAACAGATAAATTGGGCTCAATTTACAACTCCACCCAATTCAACACATGGGACAAGTCCATGTTGTATTTATTTAGTTGAGATACATGAAACAAATCATGAATATATGTCAACTGAGAAAAAAATATATCCTATATTCCACCTTTTAAATCTTGTCAATGATTTCAAAAGGGATGACATACCTCAACATTAGATTTCCATGTTTCCCCAAGCTGTGATGACCCTATAGTGGGGAAAACTTCAATAATACCCAATCAATTATGGAAATATCTAGATATTGATTCCTATGATCAACATAAGATTTATGGAGACTTTGAACTGTCAATAACTGCTGCATAATCAACTTGACTTTCTTAGACATCTTCTGTACAAGGCTCGGTCCCAAAAGTGAAGTCTAACCATCCTCATCCCAACATAGAGGGGCCTGAAAAGGATGACCAAAAATCACTTCAAATAGATCCATTTTAATAGAATATTGGTAACTATTATTATATGAAAATTTTACCAACCCCAAATGGATATTCCATGATCCTCAAAAATAAAAAACAAAAGTGTGAAGCTTGTCCTCAAAAATATAATTTAAGCAATCTGTTTGACCATCCATTTGGGGATGGTAAGTCGTACTCATCTAAATTTGTGAACCCAATGCCTTTTGAAGGCCTTTATAGAATCAAGAGGGAAAATGAGGATCTCTATCTGAAATAACTATTGACGGAACCCTATGAAGCCTTACCACATCCTAAATATATAACTGTCCCAGCTCATCCACTTTATCTATATCTATGATCTTAATAAAATGGGATGATTTGGTCAGACAATCAAACACCTCCCAAATGGTGTTCCTTCTCCGAGGTGTATGTGGAAATCCAATAATAAAATCCATGTCAACCTCATCTCACTTCTAGGAAGGAATGGGTAACAGATGTAGCAAACCAGATATACTTTGATGCTCTGACTTTACCTATTGACATGTATAACACCTCTATACAAAATCTGCTATGTCCCACCTCATTCATGGCCAAAAAAATTCCAACAAGCATCATAATACATACTGGTCACCCTGGGACGAACAAACCACTAATATTGGTGGCTATCCTGTATCACCACCATCCTCAAGGACAATATCACCACTGAACAGACCTTAAAGCACCAGACACCCTTGGGAGATGAAGACTAATCATAAAATGTCTCCCCAACTTTAAGAAACTTCATAGACTGCTGACAAAACTCATCACTAGGATTTTTATACAAAATAAAATCCAGAAGGGAAGGAGTCAATTGAGTTCTCCCTAAGAATACACCCTCATTGTGCTGCTTGGTATCCAAATTCATTTGGGAAAAGTGTCCCATCATATTCCACTCATCAATGGACTTCCTCAAAGAATGAACTGGCACTTTTCTGCTCAAGGTGTTGGCCACCACATTACCCTTACCTGGGGTATAAGTAATATCAAATTTGAATCCATACAAATACTCTATCCAATGGTTCTATCTCAAGTTCATGTCTTTCTCAGAGAAAATATAGGCTAAAATTTTATGGTCAGAGTAGACCACAATTTTCTCCCCAAAAAGATAACAATGAAAATTATTTAGTGAATACATAACCACTGCAAATTAAAAGTCATGGGTCGGGTAATTCTTTTCCTATGGTCAGAGTTGGCTGGATCCATAGGCCACCACATGATCACCCTGTACATATAGACACCAGAGATCCATAGCTGAAGCAAAAAAATAAACAATGTAGCCCTTCCTAGACTCTGGAAAAATCAATACAGTCCTAGTAGTCAACTGTCGCTTTACCTACTCAAAGGATACCTAGCTCTATGGTCTCCACTCAATCTTCACCCCTTTTCGAGTATGTTCATTCATGGATGAGGCAATCCTAGAGAAATCCTAAAAAAACTATCTATAATAAAATTCTAGGATGAGAAAAATCCTAATTTTGAACACATTGTTCTGTTGATCTTGTTTCATAACTGCGCCGATCTTCTCAGGGTCCACCAAAACCCCCTATTCCAAAATCTCATGACCCAAGAAACATCACCTAGCTAATCCAGAAGGTGCGCTTTGAAATATTTTCATATATACAGTGACCCCAAAGAGTTCCCTAAATGATCCACAGGTTATGATTAAGCTCCTCCTTATAACTAGAATAAATTAGGATTTTGTCCACAAATACCATAATGAAATAGTTGAGAAACTGGTGGAACGCCCTATTCATGAGTACCATAAAAACTACCCCAGCATTGGTCAACCCGAAAGGCATGACCAAATACTCAAAGTGGTCATACCTACTTCAAAAATTCATCTTCGGGATGTCCTCCTATATCACCCAGACTTGGCGATAACCCGAATACAAATCTAACATAGAAAAAAACTTTTCCCCATTAATTTAATCAAAAAATTCACCGATTTAGGTCAAAGGGTATTTATTCTTTTTAGTTTCATTATTCACCTTCTGATATTCAATGAAAAACTAGAGGGATATGTCAGCCTTCTTTGCAAATAAAACAGAAGCGGCCCAGGGAGAGACACTCAGGTGAATAAAACCTTTGATTCCAAATCATCTAGCTATACCGTTAATTACCTTAGCTCGGTGGGGGCCATGGGATACATGGGAAGAGATATTGGCAATGTTCCCGACACCAAATTATTCGAGAACTCCACCTCCCTATTTGGGGGTAAGCCTGAAAATCCATCTAGAAATACCTCAGGGAACTCATCCATTACTCGAGGTAGTCCACCCTCAAGAGTAACACCACCACCCTCTAGCATGAGCAACAATAACTGAAAGATAATATTTTCCAACATTAGGAGTGGAGGTCCCACGTGACCCGACTGAGAATCCTATTCCCCAAAAAATACCCGAGGACTCCCATTAGGTTCCATGAAACTCACCCGCTACCTATAATAATTGATATTCACTTGGAAGCGCATCATACAATCGATACCAATGATCACATATAAAACTTCCATGTCCAGGACTAAGAAATACCACTCCATCTCAACCCATGACACACAGAGTGCACGAGATGGACACCTGAGACACCGCTCGTTCTTCCTACCCAACAACGTTACTAAATCCATTAAAAAATACATCAAATGTGTTGGAAAGTTCAACATATCCACAATAAGTATAGATATTAAAGAAATAGATGCACCAATATAAAATAAAACAATTATTATAGTAGATGAAATCAGAATGGTACCTAGAACTCTCGAGGGCCATGCATCCTGTCCTGCTATTGCCTGATTAACAACATGAAGTTTCTTAGTATCTATATGAGAACAACCAATCACATGGAGATATTCCATGAATAGGATATACCTTGAATATGATCATGTCCTATCACCATGACTACCAAACTGAGACCCCACTATTCAGGTTGGCTCTAACTAAACAAACACTCCCCTAGAAGCCGTAGATCTTTCCCCACTCTGGTATGGGCATGTCACCCTGTAGAAATACTGCAGGTGCCCCATAATTAAACACTGATTAACATTCCAAGGAGGATATGTGAAAGTGGGTTGAGTGTTCCATTCCATCCTGCACTTACGTAACAAAATAGATCTCACATCATAAGCTACATATGAAAATTGCCTAGACGGATGGCCTGAAATACAACCTCCCTTCTTTCCTTGCTCATCCTGCTTTTTATTTTTCTCTAAGGATCTTCCACTACCCACATCTTACACCACTATAGAAAACCCATACATTCATTTTAGACCAATCTTGACCATTAAATCACCATCAACTACCTCATAATAGGTTACCATCTTGAAAAAGAAGACCTAAGAGTAAACTTCTAGTCGCAACCCCTTCTCAAACATTTTACCTTTCATATATTCATTGGAAATGATCTCCAGTGCTCACCACACTAGCTCAAAAAACAATTTAATGTATTCCATCACTGACCAATCTACTTAGTAAATATCCATGTACACCAGGGATCTGGCATAGTCCAGGACCCTGGGAACATTCTACTCATTAAAGATGGTCTTGAAATCATTCAAGCTCATCTTATCATACTTACTAGCCTAAAGCAATGATTCCCAACACCTTTAGTCAGGGTCCTCTAGCAAGAAAAAATCACAATTCAGCCTGACTTCCTCATGGGTGTTATGAAACACATACATCATCTCAATATTCTCGATCCACTCCACTTCTTCCTATAACTCTACATTTCCCTGAAAAGCTAGAGTCTTGTTCTTTATAAACTCCTGAGATTTTTCCTTTATAAAAACATGTCATACTATCTAACTGGAGTGAGAGAAAGATCTTATCGTTATCCCCAAGCCGGAACATCCCGAATCATAGCTTCCACAAACATTTTATCAAGCAGTGTGGGATAACTCTCTCTGAATTCCTCATGTGGTTGCAAGGGAGCTATCTGGGGAGGCATGTTTCTACAAGAATAAATATTCAAAAGAAAAGAAATTAGTAAAATAGTTCTCAAAATTTCAGTAATAATATAAAATATAAATAAATTAAACTTTCCATGATAATAATATGACAGAACCGCTTCACCACCACCTAGTTCCCACGTGCAATATGCAGCCTACATGTCCCACCCAGAAGAGAAGTCAAACAAAAGTCAAAACATCCCACGGTAATTCGAGGTCTATCACGAGTGGTGATGGCTAGGAAACCTACTCATAGCCAGAACACTAAGTCCCAACATTCATAGCTCCTTTCTAACCCAACTCATCCCAAATAAAATGAACAAATGAGCTTACCTGGCTCTGGTATGATTTTTTTACGAACCAATCCAAATCATCAACCAAACCAGTGCCCAAACCGGTTTTTGGAATGTGCCAAATAGAATTCTAGATCCCCACAATCTCGCACAAGTTATCAAGTATCATTAAAAATCTTGGGAATTATTTACATGAATTTTTAAGCATAACAAAAGAAAATTAATAAATAGTATCTGAAAATTCAACCATTCAAGCCTTAATTTTTTTTAGAATTGAATTAAAATGTTTTAAACCAACATACAAAAAGGACACAACAAAAAGGCATAGAAATTATAACTCAAAACCCACCACAAGTTTATGGGGAATCTATAAAAATCCACCTCTACAACACCGCACCAAGAAGAAAGCTATCAACCCAAACCACCATCACTAAAATCCATTCCCTCACCTGTATCAAACATTACAAAGTCTCCTTACACCCAAAGATGTATGTAGGGAGTGAGACTAATAATATTAAGATTCCACACAAGAAAAGATTCTATACACTAAACATTATAAGTTAAATAACTGTCATGATTTTACACAAAGGATTGATGGTAAGAATTTGAGTAAAAACTGCTTAGAATAAAAGAAAATTTTAAAGAAAACAATTAAAAAAACAACTGCTTATAAAAATTTACAACCAAACATTACTGTATACCTATGGTAAGTGAAATATAGACAATGATCATTAATAAAAATAACTACTACTAGGCGCTAGTTAGTAGTGTGACCCTAGGTACCTCATTCCTCAATGAAATGTGATATAGGAACCACGAACAAGAGATTTCCTATGCATGAGACATCAGAGAGGAGAAATACCCAAAGTTATAGTGGTCTCATATCATCTTCCATATATATTTAGTATTTTCATCTTCAATCTCAATAAGTGAAACTAGGCTGCAACCACTTTCAGATCACAATCATACTTGTCCAAGTCCACCCATCTAGATACCTGATCTTTCCTTTTATGCTCAAACACGTTTCACATATCACATAACACCACTTTCACATCCAAATTAAATTTTAAAATAAAACTCACACCAAAAAATTTTTAAAACATTATTCTCACCACATATACAATTCAATAAACCATTTATATAATTTATAAAATAATTTTCAAGAACACCACAAGAATTTTCCACAAAAAAACGCACCCAAAGTCCTCTTTAAAAATCAAATGCACATTAATGCCACACCAAAATATTATTTTCGTCCCTTAAATAATATAATAAACAAATTTCATAATTTATAAGATCATTACAAGTGAAACAATAAGCGTTATCACTTGGAAAGCACACAATTTCATGTAAAAGTGCCACTATAAAATCAAACGCACACATAATCCTTTTGAAAACCACTTTCTATCCACTCAAAATGAACAAGGAATATGCGAAATTAAACCTGAAGGAAAAATAAATTAACCAAATAATGTTTATAGAAGGAACCAAATACCTTGATGAAAAAATTACCAAAAATTGGTAAAAGTATTCAACCTCACCTCAACTGCACCACAAGCAAGAAAAAAAACCCTTATCCAAGATATAGAACCAAAAAACTAAAAATTAAACCCTAGGAAAGAAACCCTAGTTTTTTGAAAAAATTTACCCTAAGAAAGAGAGGAGAAACTAGAGAAAGAAGTAAGAAAGAAGGGGGATAATCACTTACTTGAAGAACCTTCAAGTTTCCCCCACTAAATCCCCATCAAAATGGGTTCCCAAAGGTTCTTGAGGGAGCTAGGAGACCTCCTATGGATGAAAATATTGAGTAGGGAAGAAAATGGGTAGAGGAGGGGTTGAATCCAAAAAAAGGGTAAACTTTGAATATTTTTGTTATTTAATGGGTTGGAAACACAGTTTAATAAACCATGCGACAACCATGCACATGCTATTTCCAGAGCGCAAAACTACCTGGGCCGAGGGGCATGGCCTTGTGGCAGGTTCTTCCTTCAACCGAAAAGTTACCTCAGTTGGGAGCATGGATTACACTAACCATTCAACAATTATGTTCCTGGGTCTACCCACCCCAAACCACTAATTTTATCCAAAATTCATAAGAGAACCTTGGAAAAATTATAGGCCCAAAATAAAAGGTAAATTTACCAAAAACGAAACGACCGAATGTGATAGGAATCATCTATGCCTACTATATGATCCCTGTAAGAATTCATAATATTCATATTCACAACCCATGGAAAATAAAACCTAATAGAGGGGTGAGGTCATATGCTTAGTAAGGGTAAGAAATATAGTGAAAGTTGTCATAAAATTAAAAACTAGGCACAGAGAACAACTAAAAACACATTACTTTTAAAATATACTTGATCATAATATGGAAGGAATGAAACCTGATTAAATAAGACCATATGAATGATCCTAAGAAAATGAAGCATAAACATTGATATTATGCTAGTCTAATAATCACATGGTTTATCAATTACTAATAACATAATGATGGAATAAATAATACCAAACATCTGAGACATGTTGTTAAGGCCTCAACCATGATGTATGAAAATAATGGGGAAAGGCTTAAACCAAAACCCAATTTTGTCTTGTCCCATGAGACCTACTAATGCATTGAGGATATATTATAGGCCCCAACTGTCACTATCTAAATCTAATTCATTCCTCATATGAATGGGGATAAACATAAACAACATTAACATATGAAATAACTTCCCCCAATCTGTACACATAAACACTAACCATTCTGAGTAGTATGGTGAATGATATCAAGATAGCACATCTATTGTCAAAATTATCATAAACCATTTAATAAAATATGGTATATGATAAAAATAATTATATTAACCGCAATAAGACATAAAACTCTATAGAGGTGTTGAAATAGAAAAAATACACTAATAAAATCATTGAGGAATTTTTGAGAGAAATGCACTTTTACTTTGAAAAGAAGAGTTATTTTGGAAAAATATTTACATAAAATCATAAATTAAATAAGTCAGTTTTTTCATGTTTAATTTAGTGGTTTTAGAAAAATATATTTTTCTTAAAACATATTATATAATTCACTTGAAAATATGTAAGAATTTGAGAAGTTCCCTTCAATCAGGCTTGTTTATCGAAAAGAATTGAGATATATCTTTATAAAAAATTTAACTCAACAGAAAATAATGAAATATTATGATTGGTACACATATATATAACATTAAAACATAATTTATGAAGAGTACATAAGAATAATTAATAATTTAATTGGGATTAATAGATACAAAGAGTATCCCAAAAGAAAAGGAAGTTTGGGTTGAAAACCCTTAACTTATGTCCGAATGAGTTCTGCACTTGACCATAAAATCCTGGATAATAAAATTAAATCAATTAATTAATTAATTTACAACCTTATCTACATGTATTTAATTTATTATAATGTTTGTGTATGATATATCTTTCCATACAATGCTTCATACGGTTCCATTTGAATAGTTGAATGGAAACTATTATTGTAAGAAAACCCTACGAAAGGAAATGATTGATCTCACATACTTTGAAAATCAAGTGATCACGATATCAACATGTTTTCTAAAGTTTGGATCATCCTTTCTAACTACCTTTCAGTTTTAGGATGATACGAAGTACTCAAACGAAGCTCGGTTTCTAATGATTTTTGGAGACTCTTCCAGAATTTAGATGTAAATCATGGATCATGATCAGAAACAATTGACAAAGGTGCTTCATGAAGTCTTAAAACTTCATTGATATAGAGCCGTGTAGAAAAATCTAGTGGAAAATACTCCCTTATAGTGAGGAAATGTGCATATTTGGTAAGTTGATCCATAATTAACCATATTTCATCATTCTTTCTAGATTTTTTAGGTAAGCCAGTAACAAAATCCATGGTGATGACTTACCATTTACATATTGGAATAGGTATTGGTTTCATGAATCCTTTAGGATTTTGTCTTTAAACCTTTACCTATTGACAGACTAAACATCTTTATATATAATAATCAATTTCACACTTCATGTTGTCCCACTAAAAATGTTCTTTCAAATCTCTATACATCTTAGTGATACAAGGGTGTATAGAGAAATTCTAACTATGAGAATCATCCAATAACTATATTTTTAGCTCAAGTATAGATATAACACATATACTTCCCCCAAATTTCATAATTCTATCCTCAAATGAAAAATCCAGAAATGTCCCATCATTCATAGCTTTAATTTTATTTTGAACATTCTCATCTTCAGATTGAGAAATTTTAATTATTTCAAAAAAATATGGTTGGAAAACAGATTGAAAAAGTAATTATGCTTCACCTTCTTTTATAATTCCCGTATCTAACCTCTCTAGATCCATGTACATAGCATCCTTTTCAATCCACATTTTTTCATAACTCCATGATCCTTCCTGCCAATGCATATACCACATTATTTTCCTTCACATGATGTTAGTGTATAAAAAATCATAATCATTGAGTAGCTCGATCCATCACCTTTACCTCATGTTGAGTTCTTTACGTGAGATATATTTTTCAAGATCTTATGATCGGTACATATCTCACATATTTCAACATAGAGATAATGTTTCCTTATCTTTAGAGAAAATATTACGGATGCTAACTCATGATCATGAGTTGTATAGTTTTGTTCATGAATTTTTAATTTCCCTGATGCATATGTAATAAATCTATCATATGGCATAAGTACATTTCCAATTCCTTTCATTTATACATCATTATAAATCAAAAATCCACCATTTCTTAATGGTAGATTCAATATTGAAGCATTCACTAACCTCTTCTTATATTATTAAAAAAATTATTCACATTCTTTTTTCCATACGAAATTAACCCCTTTACTAGTAAACTTGTTTAATGGGTTAGCTAATCATGTGAAGTTCTGAATGAAACACTGATAATTACCTAATAAACCAATAAAACTATGTACCTAAATCATGTTTGTTGAAGTTAGCCATTCCTAAACTGCTATTTCTTTAAAAGATCCACTAATATTCCATCCTTAGAGACAATATAGCGTAGAAAAGAAACTATTTGGTTCTGGAATTCACACTTGATAAATTTCCCATATAACTCATTTCTTCTAAGAGTTTTTAGAATAATGCACAAGTGATTCTATAAATCTTCATAGCTTTTGGAGTACACCAAGATATCATCAATAAATACCAAAAAAAGTAATCAAGATATTCCTTGAAAATTATATTAATTAAATCCATTAAAATAGAGGGTGAATTAGTCATTAAAAAAGGCATTACTATAAACTCATAATGCCCATACTTGGTTCAAAATGTTGTCTTTGGAAAATCTTCCTTCCACACACGTAACTGATGATATCCAGATCAATGGTCAATCTTCAAAAAATATTGGGCTATTTGAAGTTTATCAAATAAATCCTCAATACAAGGAATATGATACGTTTTATTTTTCATAATAACATTGATCTCCCTATAGTCAATATATAACTTCATAGATCTATCATTCTTCTTAATGAAAAAGAAAATGTTCTCCACATGGAAAAAACACTTGGATAGGTAAATCCCATATCACCGAATTCCTCTAGTTTTTCTTCATCTATACTAATTACACTATGGCCATTCTATAAGGTGTATTTGATGTATTCCTAACACTAGGAATTAGATCAATAGAAAACTTGATTTCCCACTTTGGAGGATGTCTAGGTAAATCCTCTATCAATACATAAAAATATTCTTGCACAATAGGTACATATTTAATTTGAAAATTTCTTTCCTCTCCCATAGATATTGTTTTATATTATCCCCTAGGAAGTGAATTTAATAGAGCCATTGGTGATAGATCTAGATAATAATCAAATGAAGAGGATTCTACTATAAATATGAGAGATTCTACATCATTCTCAAAAATTGTAACATCCTTTTTCTTGTAATAGATTTTATCATCATAACGTGAAAGTCAATTCATACTAAGAATTATATAAAATTCAATCAGGGGTATGATGATATGGTTATAAACTATTGAATGTTTTTGTTTCAGAAGGGGGATTCATCAACACATCTTTGTTATAATAATACTTTCCTTAAGAGTTTTGAATGAAAACTCCTTTATTAAATAAAATTGGAAATTTCTAATCTTATTGAATAACTAGGAAGATATAAAAGAATGCGATGATCCATAATCAAATAAATCAATGGATAAGTATTTTCAAATGATTAAAAAACCTTCCACTACATCATTAGGAACTTCAAATTTAGAAGTTGTGATTTCATAAGATTGAATTTTCCCCCTTAGCCTTATCGAGGGAATGTTTCCTTGATGCTTAGTAAAATCATTGTCATAATGTACCTTATATTTAAAATTATTGCATTGAAAATTGGTAGACTTTTTCTTTCCCTTTCAATCTCAAGATTGGTGGCCTCTTTCCCCACATTTGTAATAGACTCCATTTCCTTTTAATTAGGCTCCAAGGTGTTTTTTCAAACAAGTAGCACATGTTGAGAAAATACCCTTTTTATTATTCCCTTTATCCATTATTTCCCATAACACCATTTTCTTATCTTTCTTTCCCTTAAAATCATAATACTTATAGAATTATTTCTTTGTCTTTATAGAACATGAAACTATATATTCGTATGTTGAGAAAGTTTTTTGAAACTAGTTTCCTTTAGAGGAATGGTTTTAATCCATCAAAGAATCAATCAATCTGTCTCCTTATATTATGTTTGTAGTCCACGACATGCCTTAATAGCCCTATAAAATTGGCTTCATACATCACAATGTTTTCATTTTTTTTCAAACTCAAAAATTGACTCTCCATATCTTCTCACTGTTCTAGAGGAAAATATTTTTCTAAGAACATTTCTTTAAATTTCTTTCATTCCATTTCTTCTATTACTTCCACCTATGTGTTTGGAATTAATGACTTCCACTGATCCAAATCTCTTGATAGATGATAAATTTACATGATAACCATCTCCCATTTGTTACATCCCAAATTGAGAAATATCTTCTATAATGAACTTATAAACTAATCCACTATGAATGGGTATGTAGTCCCATTGAATAATAGAGGCTTTTGTCACATTTATCATTCAAAAATTTCTCCTCTACATTGTGGATTAGGATGCTACATACGAGTAAGGTAATTGTTCATAACCAGAGTCAACTATCCTAATATAGTTATAAGCTACTCAGTGCTAGTCGCAAATCCAGTACCAACAAAATTATCTTGTATAGGAGAAAAATCCCTACATGGGATATGTGCATTCATTCAGTTTCTATTCCTTCCACTAGGTTCCCTTTCTAAATAATGGAATACAATAAATTAGGTTACGAATAATAATTTTTAATTTTTAACTAGAAAAAAACTTATCATTTATTAAAATTTTATGTATGTGTAATATCATAATCATAATAATGGTTATATTAAGGACGTATTTACATTTAAATCCTTCATAATGGTTTATAAAAAAATTTGAATTATCTAAGAATATCCCCTGGGAGTGTTAAACTAGTTGTGCAGTAAGGCTTGTTGTTGTGTACTAGGTTACCCCGAGTCAACCCTGGAACACCATGTTAGAGTTTTTACTCCTAAGTACATCTGTGACAGAACGATGTCTACTTGTAGTATTCAGATAGTGATATATTTTCTAGAAATATCAACATAATCTATATATTACAAAATTTTTAGGATTTTCTTGTATACTTATCCTCAAAGTCTATCTTATGTTTTTATTCCTTAATCTATCTTTTCTAAATCTTGTTTCCAAATTTACTACTAAATTTCCTTTGATGCCAACTGTAATTCCCCAAACCCAGTTTCCTAGATCTAGTGCATTATTTGGTTACATAGGAATGATTACAATAAAGTCATATCTAGTTGGAATGAATAGTTTAGTAGTTTTGGAAAAGAATACAGAAATATAAGTTCAACATTACAACTTCAAATGAAATACATAATATAAATTCCATTGGAAACATCTATCACTCTTAGATTATCCCTAAAAGTCATTCATAAAATTCATATTCAAAAAGTAAAATAAAACATAAGAAAGGGGTGAGATCATATTCTTAGTAAGGGTAATTAATATGATGAAAGTTATCCTAAAAATAAACACTAGGCATGGTGATCAACTAAAAACACATCTCTTTAGAAATATGCATGAGCATAATATGGAAAGAAATAAAGATGATTAAATGTGTCAATATAAATGATCATAAGATAATTAATCATAACCATTGATATTATACTAGGAAAATAATTACATGGTTTATCAATTAATACTACCATAATTTGGGAATTCATAATTCTGAATATCTAAAACATATTGTCAAGGCCTTGGCCAAGACGTCTGAAAATACTAGGGTAAGGCCTTGGCCAAAACCCATTTCTATTTTGTATCTTTAGACCTACCAATGCATTTAGGGGCTATATACAGCCCCAACCATCACTTGATAAGTCCAAATCATTCCTCATATGAAAGGTTCTAAAAACAAACAACATGAACATATTAAATAACTTCCCACAATCTGTACACATAAACACTAACCATTCAGAGTTGTATGGTAAATGGTATCAAGAGAGAACATCCATAGTCAAACTGATCATAAACCATTTAATACAATATCATAGATGATAAACATAATATATTAACCTCTATAAGACATAAAATCCAATAGATTTATTAAAATAGACAAAAATAATCTAATAAAATCATCAAGGAATTTTGAGAGAAACACACTTTTACTTTCAAAAGAAGTGTTATTTTGGGAAAATATTTGTATAAAACCAGAAATAAAGCAAGGTATTTTTTCCATGATGAAATTATTGGTTTTATAAAAATCATTATTTCTTAAAATAGGTTTATAGTTCACTTGAAAATAGGTAGGAATTTGAGAAGTTCCATTGAATAGGGCTTGTTTATCGGGAAAAATTAAGAATGATATTTATAAATAATTTAACTCCCCATAAAATAAAGAAGTATTATGATTGGTACACATATATATAACATTAAGAAAAACTTATGAGGAGTAAATAAGAATAATTAATAATTTAATTGGTATTAAGATAGACAAATAGTAACCTGAAACAAAAAGAAGGTTTGGGTAAAAAACACTTAACTTATGTCCGAATGAGTTCTAAACTAGAGCTTAAAGTCGTACATAATAAAATTAAATACATTAATTAATTAATTCATAAAATTATCTAAATATATTTGATTTATTATAATTTTTTTTAATTTTATTTATGTCATTTTGGATGAGTTATAAGATGAAATTTTATCACTCAGGAGCATTCAATTCCATGGTTTTTATGATCAATATATTTGTTCATGAGTATGGAAGTTCATGTGGAATTGTTATAATTATCCAGAATTGAATTAATATGATACTAATGAACATAAATAATATAAAATAGTGATATAATTAATTTTTATGGTATGATGATGAGTTAATAGATTGAACATTAGTGATAATCATTTAGATTATTTTGGTGATATTTTGATTATTACGAACTAGTTTTGTCAAATGAATTAGTATTATGTATATATAGTAGATTCAGAACATTAAATAAAAAATAATAAAAATTATATAATCCAGTTCAACCATTAAAAAGTTTCCATTACTTTCCTTGAAGGGGATATTGAAGAACGAAGGTTAATCATCTATGAAGGTTGTAAATCAACACCTCCCAAATGATGATTTCATTTTTAAAAGAAAGAGAGAGAGAGTAAAAAGATTGATGATGGTTCTTAAATTAACATGATATAATTATAGTATATAAATGATACTAGAGTTATCATATTCATTTGGAAAAAGGTGGTGAGGATAATAAAGAAAACAAAATAAATTGAAAATTAAATTAAAAGAAAAACGAAGAGGGTTTACCTCTTGAAATATCCCAAATGAGAACCTCCTTAAGGGAAGGGTTTTTGGTCATTTGGAAAGAATAAGAGCTCAAAGATATGAGGATAGACTATGGAAGATTATTTAGGTAGATCATTTAGAATATTCAAGGCTTATAGGAGTGAGGAGAAGAGGGAGTGAGGGGTGGTTTTTATAGTGGAGGAGAGGGGTGATTTTTGAATATCTTATTAATTATATTATTATTTGTCTCAAGACAAGCAATAGTATCAATTCCTATGAAAAAAATAGTAATATGTGTATTTTAATTGTAACCATCTATTATTACATTAGTGAGGACTCAAGTAATAGTTTATTTAACTTCTAATGTATTTATACTATAAATTACTTTATTTTACTATTCACAAAAATTCAACTATTTTAGAAAAATCACAAAAATTCACCAAAAATATTTTTCAATGTGTAGAAATTAAAAATGAACTCTATTATATCAAAAAAATTCTAATTAATTGAAATTTAAATTTTAAATAAAATCATTATTTACATGAAAAATATTGATTTTAATTTTAAAACTCATATTATAACACTTTCATAAATTAAATAAGGTCTCATAAAATTATCCTAAAAACAAAAGAAAAAAAATATTTATATATAAATAAATTTTATAAAAATAAATTTATTAATCTAAAATTGTAATTAAATATTTATTACTCATAAAAATACCGACACTTAATTATTAGTTTCTAAAATATTCACTTTCATTTATATGGTGCCTAAATTTTATTTATACTTACATTGGAGGGGTTACAATTCATAAGGGTACATTAAAAATCATAAGGTTCAAGTTAATAGTCACAAAAAAATTAAGTTGATCCTATCAGACTCTAAATATCTTATTGATCACAGTTTTTTATGTCAATTTTTTAAAATTCAAAATATAGAGGCAGAAAAATTATGTTTAATTACTATGTAACACCCGCTCCTAACTCATTGGATTGAGGAGGCGGTGAGGGTTACTTGGCCTTAAGCGACGTTCCCAAGGTGCCAGAGGATTGAAATAAATGCCTAGGGCTTCAAGGAATAGTGGGGAATGATTTTCCCTTGAAACAAAACCTATCAAACAGACCAGAACTATATGATGCATGTCAACAAAACCAAGATCATACATTACCAAAGACCACTAGATAATCCATAACGATATCACATGCCAACACAACCCAGTACATCATCAGAGTACAATGCGGAATACTCAACAAGAAACACCATAGGCCATGACACCACCACAACTCCACACCAAGCTCCAAGCTCCCAGCTCCAACAAGGAATCACAAAGCTCCACCAAAGGAGGTCGATGCCTTACCTTTTCCCACATCACGATACATGACATCTACAAAGACACCAACATGCCAAAGCAGGGGGCGAGTAATAAAACTCAGTAGGTTTTCCCCAAATGACTTCCCTAAACACGCCACTAGGATAAAACCATTAGCACATTTATATAAAACAGTTTATATAAAATAATCATAAGTGCGACCATTACCGTACGCCAACCACACTCTTACCAAGCCATTCCCCGCAACCCAAAACACCAAAGGAAAGCCAAGAGAACATGCCACAATCCATTCCATCATTCACACATTAGCACCACAATTTCATCTTGCAAAGAAATACACAAAAGCAACCACAAAAACCAAACGATGGCACTTCCATCCAACCCTTTCAACCATTCATAACTAGTGGTTCTTCTTGTCCACTTATCCTTTGATGGTGGACCTTCCATCCACTATCCATCCCCCTTTATTATAGTGGTACTTCCCTCCCACTTCTACACAACATTTCAACAATCACAACCAAGCATACAACATCATGCAATCAACCGAATTCCATTGTATATTATTCCACCTCAATAAATCCCCATTTATTGAAAACCATTTTCTATAACAAAACCCATTTCAATAAAACCACCCTTTTTTATTGAAAACCATTTTCCATCAATCATTTCACAAATAAACCATATCATTTTATTTTAAAATCCCCATTTTAAAATTTACCACAGTAGCATTTCACCATGAAACCCCCTTCTTCCCAAAAATACCCAAATGCATTTCCAACCAATTTTTCATTACAATTATAATTAATTTTCACCACAAAAAACTAATTGTAACAAGTAAAAACTAATTATAACCAATGGAGTCAATAGATAAGCCACCGACCTTTAAGGTTCCGGTGAACTCGACCCATAACCAACCACACCTCAAATTCGGCGAACGCACCACCGCAACCTCTCAAGATCACTTTCCCTAACATCCACAAGCCTTAAAATAATCATCCAAGGAAACCCATACCCTATATCTACACGAAACAAGTGTAGATCTAGAAAACCAAGAAATAAAGGGATGAAGATCTTGAGGAAATCACAAGAGAAACAAGAGGAGAGACTTACTCAGAGCAATCACATTCAAAACACCTTGAATCCTCTTCATAATCCTTCCAAACCATGTGGGAGAGAACCCTAGACCTCTGAGAACCCAAAACCCCAAGTGAGGCTCGAGTGGGAGGAAGAGAGGAGTGAAATGAGGCAATCTCAAGAGATCCCAGGTTTTAAAACCATAATTTTAAGTAGCCGTATGATTAACCCGCATGGTTTGGAAAACCGTGTGCTAACCGTGTGCATGCCACTGCCTTGGGATCAAGGGTCCGAACAGTTGCCTCGCACGGTTTGGAAAACCATGCTCAGGCCGTGCGGAGCCTACTGTCTCCCCTACATGGTTTCCTAGAGAATCCGCACAGTTTCCACTAACCGTGCTCAAACCGTGCACCCCTTTAAAGGCCTCCAAACACATTGAAAACCATTCCTAACTCTCCCAACCTCTTCCCAACTCATCCAATGAACTTTAAACACATAAAAATGCATAATAAAATGCCACATACCTCAAACCGGGGGTGCTACATTCTCCCCACATTTGTAATTTTCATCCTCGGAAAGTAGTGAACCTGCCCTTTGCCGAAAGAGCTCGGGACACTGCTCAATCATCTCTTTCTCCCGTTCCCAAGTCTCCTATTGAATCTGACTATGTTTCCACAAAACAAGAACTAAACCAATGATTTTACCATGCAGGAATTTATCTTGCCTATCCACAACTTGCACTGGCATGTGCACCAATTAAGCATTCGGTTCTAGCTCAACATGATCCCAACGAATCACATGGTCACGATCCGACTGGTACTTTTTCAACTACGACACATAAAACACATTGTGCACTGCACTAAACTGTGGTATCAAGGCCAAATGATAAGCCACCTCACCAACCTGCTCAAGAATCTCAAAAGGCCCAATATACCTCAGAGATAACTTTTCCTGTTTCCCAAACCGATGATGTCCCAACCTAGGAGAGATCCTCAAGAACACATGATCTCTCACCTCGAATGACAACGGCCGTCGATGTTGACCGACATATGATTTTTGACAACTCTGAGCCATCTCTATTCTTTTCCTGATCAACTTGATCTTTTTTTAGTCTCCTAGAGAAGGCTCGGTCCAACCATCGAGGACTCTCCTGTTTCCACCGAACATAGTGGAGAATGACATGACCGCCCATAAAATTTTTCAAACGGAGCCAATTGTATGGATGCCTGATAACTGTTATTTTACGAGAACTCCAACAAAGACAAATGCTCCTCCCATGAGCCACTAGATTCTATGACACACGCCCACAAAATATCCTCCAGAGTTTGTATCGTCCTCTCAGATTGACCATCCGTCTGAGGGTGATACATCGTACTCATCATCAACTGTATTCCAAGGGCTTGCTATAAGGATTTCCCGAAAAGAGATGTAAACCTTGGATCTCTATCTGATACAATCAAAACTAGAACACCATGCCTCTTTACCACCTCCCAGATATAGATTTTGGACAGATCCTCCACCGTATGAGATTCACAAATCGGGATGAAATGGGCCGAATTCGTTAGCCGATCCACTATCACCCAAATGGCATCTTTCTTTCTGACCATTCTTGGGAGACATGTAACAAAATCCATCGCTATCTGCTCCTACTTCCAAACAGGGTTTTGTAAAGACCGCAACATTACTGCTGGTCTCTGATGCTCTTCCTTGACCTGTTGACAAGTCAAGAATCTTGAAACAAACTCAACGACACTTCTTTTCATACCAGCCCACCAAAACTGTGCTTTCAATGCTTTATAAATTTTTTGAATTCCAGGATGAATAGACCACCTGGAATGATGTTACGCCTTGAGAAGATCCTCCTGACAGGAAACTGGTACAACAATCTGATTCCAAAAACACAAAACTGAATCTCCATTCAGTTTCCACTCAATAGTCTCCCCACCATTGAGTCTCAACCCCATGGTCACACACTCATAATTAGATATCTGTGCCTTTATAACTAGACCAACCTAGTCATGAATCACCAAAACCAGAAAAAGACCACTCTCTCACCCTGGTCCTCACATTCCAACCGCATATCAGCTATAAGCGACATCAACTACCACTGGTCTGATGCCTGTTTCACCACCTGAGCATTTGATTTTATACATAATGAATCCTCCACCAAATTCCCCTTACATAATGTGTAAATTAAGTCAAAATTAAATATTTGGAGATATTCCATCCATATCCTTTGTCTCAAGTTCAAATACCTTTGTGAGAAAATAGGATTCAAGCTCTTATGATCTGTATATACCGCGAATTTCTCACTGAAGAGATAATGGAACCACACATTCAAAGCATAAACCACTGATGCCAATTCCAAATCATGAGTTGGGTTGTTCATCTCATGCATTTTCAACTACCGTGAGCCATACGCAACAACATGGTTCCCTTGCATGAGAACGCAGCCCAACCTTGATCCCGATGCATCGTAATACACCGTGTACCCTCTTCCTGGTTCTGGTAAAACCAAGATTGGTGCTGATGTAAGGAGACCCTTTAGCTCTTCGAAACATTGCTGACACTGTTCATTTGACTGGAATGGAACATTCTTTCTTGTCAAATATGTCATCGGCAAAGCCAAACGTGGAAAATCATGAAAAAAATGGCGATAATACCCAGCTAGACCAAGAAAACTCCATATCTCAAACACATTCTTTTGCGGTTTCCACGAAACAAAAACCTCTATCTTAAATGGATCCACTAAAATGCCACTTTCAGAAATCACATGGCTGAGAAAACGAACTTCCTGTATCCAAAAGTCACACTTTGACAATTTGGCATACAACCGAGGATCCCTCAAGATCCCTAGAACTGTCGCCAAGTGCTGCTCATGCTCCACCCTTGTATTTGAATATACCAGAATATCATCGATAAACACAATCACAAATGAATCCAGCTATCACTGAAATATCCAATTCATCAATGCCATAAACACCGCTGGTGCATTCATTAGACAAAAGGGCATAACCACATATTCATAACACCGGCTCCGCCCATAGAGATGTGCTAGGCCGGATGAACCCTTTGTTTTCTAGATCTTCCAACTCGACTTTCAATTTCCGCAATTCAGCTAGTGCCATTCGATAAGACGGAAGTGAGATAGGACTGGTCCTCAGAAGGAGATCAATCATAAACTCCACTTCTCTTATGAGAGGTAACCCATATAATTCTTCAAGAAAAACATCCATTAACTGATCTACCACTGCTGGAAGGACACTCTGCTCAACACCCTCTACCGATTCCAATGACAACACCACCAACTAATACGATAACGTACCCACTTCTAGTGCCAACAAACCCATTGCATGCTGCCTTTCATGCCTCTCTCCTCTAAAGAGATGTCTAACACCATTGTGTGTTGTAAAAGACACTGTTTGCGCATCACAATCAATGTGAGCTTTAAACGTCACCAGCCAATCCATTCCAAGGATTACATCATACCCATCCATCTCAAGCATTGAGAAATTCCAGGTTCTCTCAACCTCTCCCACAATGATACAACATTCTCTACACAAGAAGGCTCAACACTCTCTTTGACCCAGAGGAGTTGGAAGTTTCAAAATCGAGGGCATCATTTCTATCCTTAAAACCATATAATCAATGACACGTGCAACAATAAAAGAGTGTGAAGCACTCGTATCAAACAACACTTGCATCAAGGTAGAATATAAAAGAATAGTACCTCGCACCGTGGATGGCCCTGACTGATCATCCACCACAAGATTCTTAGCTCTGAACACATGCTTTCTTTCCACAATCTGCTCTTTATTACTCTGTTGAGTTGTCGTGTTATTCTGAGAATCACCATGACCCATTGTATTCTGCTGTCGAGGGGTATGCTGCTGCCCCCGTCCCGTCAAATTATATGACGTCTGCGATCCCTGAGGATTGTCACATGCACCCGACCTTAGAGGATTCTGAAAATAACGCTGCAGATGCCCCATATGCTCACAATTATGACATGCCCGAGGTTGTGCCGTACAATCCTGCTTGATGTGGCTGTAGAACCACACTGAAAACATCCCAGCTTGCTCTGGGGCTTTGGAGGAAGATTCACCGATCCTGCCATCAGATTATATGTCATATTCCCAACCTGGGAATAAGTGTTCCTCTTCTACTTGAACCCAGCATCAGAGTTCCCACTATTCGCCTTGGGTACCACCATGCTTCCTCTGCCCGGAGTGCCCTAAAAATCCCATTCAGCCAATGAGGATCTATTCACCATCACTGTGTATTCATTTATACACAGTACTACTATCTTTGAACAGATTTCTTACCTTAACCCCGCTTCAATGATTCTTTCCTTCAAAGATGTGCTACCCTCCACCTCGGGTGAAAACCTCACCAAGTTCATAAACTTAGCTACATACTCCGTTAAAAACATAAGCTCTTGGTTCAAACTAAAGAAATCAGTTGTATTCTGAATTTTGAATGTATGTGGGTAGAATTTTCTGTTAAAAAATTCCTCAAATCCTTCCCACATCATACCCTGGTCTATCCTAGCTTGGACTACAATATCCCACCACCGAAGGGAAAGATCTTCCAACATATACGTGGCCAACTTCACTTTCAACTCTTCCGACGTTCCCACAGACTCAAAGATCTTATTCATTCTATTCAACCATGCTTCTGCCCTTTCTGGTTCTGAATCACCCCTGAAGATGGGTGGATTCTGCTTTTGAAACTGAACCGCATTATCCACATGCCTCGGTTTATCCTCTTTATTTCCACTTCCCACAGCTTGGAAAGCTTGCACTATGCTTTGCACTAGCTGCTGGTTCACCTGAGGCTCAGGTGCAACCACATTCTCAGCATCCTCCTCCGGTTGGTCTCCACGATACCTACCCGATGCCATTTATATAAACATAAAACAAAAAACCATGAGTCTCACTTCCGTAGACATCACAAAATCCCATTGCAAATCACATTACACAACACTATCAGCTTAAGGCTTTCCACCACTTCACATTTTCCACATGTGCCGTGTTTCGCCATTTTGAAAACCAAACCATTTTCAAAATTCTAATTTATTCACATTACAATTTCACACATTAATATCACATCGTAAATCATTATACCCCAATGAAATATTAATCCTAGTGGGAAGTTATTTCTACCATGCATTCCATGCTCATCTCATTGGCTACACCCACGACAATGAGATATCAAATGCCTGTAAGTGTCTTCAAAACACTTATGTACCCAACTCCCTGGTAACATGAATTTCAGCATAAAAGGGTTAGCTACGTCCTTTTATGCTATAAATTCCATGTTCCAACAATCCTACGCCTTTCTACCAACCGGAATAAAGGATTATACCACAACGAATGTCAACACCAAATCCGAATATCAACTCCCAAGGACTGAACAGACTGATACCACTTGTAACACTCTGCCCCTACCTCATTGGATTGAGGAGGCGGTGAGGGTTACTTGGCCTTAGGAGACGTTCCTAAGGTGCCAAAGGCTGGTAATAAATGCCGAGGGATTCAAGGAACAGTGGGGAATGATTTTCACTTAAAACAAAACAAATCAAACAGACCACAACTATATGATGCATGTCAACAAAACCAAGCTCATACATTACCAAAGACCACCGGATAATCCATAACGATCTCACATGACATCACACCCCAGTACATCATCAGAGTACAATGTAGAAGACTCAACAAGAAACACCATAGGCCATGACACCACCACAACTCCACACCAAGATCCAAGCTCCCAGCTCCAACAAGGATTCACAAAGCTCCACCAAAGGAGGTCGATGCCTTACCTTTGCCCACATCATGGTACATGACATCTGCAAAGACTCCAACATGATAAAGAAGGGGGTGAGTACTAAAACTCAGTAGGTTTTCCCCAAATTACTTCCCTAGACATGCCACTAAGATAAAACCGTTATCACATTTATATAAAATAGTTTATATAAAATAATCACAAGTGAAACCATTACTGTAATCCAACCACACTCTTACCAAGCCATTTCTCCCAACCTAACCTCCAAAGTAAATCCAAGAGAACATGACACAAGCCATTCCATCACTCAGACATTAGCACCACAATTTCATCTTGCAAAGAAATGCACAAAAACAGCCATAATAACCAAATGGTGGCACTTCCATCCACCCTGTTCACCCATTCATAACTAGTGGCTCTTCCCGTCGACTTATCCTTTGATGGTGGCCCTTATGTCGACTATCCACCCCATTTATTATAGTGGTACTTCCCACCCACTTCCACACAACATTTCAGCAATCACAACCAAGCATACAACATCATGAAATCAACCAAATTCCATTGCATATTATTCCACCTCAATAAATCCCCATTTATTGAAAACCATTTTCTATGCCAAACCCCATTTCAATAAAACCACATTTTTTATTGAAAAAGATTTTAAATCAATCATTTCACAACTCAACCATAGCATTCCATTTTAAAATCCCCATTTTAAAATTTACCACAATAGCATTTCACCATGAAACCCCCTTTTTCCCAAAAATCCCCAAATGGATTTCCATCCAATTTCGCATAAAAATTACAATTAATTATTAGCACAACGAACTAATTGTAACATGTAACCACTAATTCTAACCAATCAGAGTCGAGAGAGAAGACAACTACCTTTAGGGTTCCAACGAACTCGACCCACAACCAACCACACCTCAAATTCGGAGAATGCACCACTGCAACCTCTCTATATCACTTTCCCTAACATCCACAAGCCTTATAATCATCATAAAAAGTAACCCCAACCCTAGAACTACATGACACAAGTGTAGATCTAGAAAACCAAGAAAGAAAGGGATGAAGATCTTGAGGAAAACACAAGAGAAACAAGAGGAGAGACTTACCCAGAGCAATCACCTTCAAACCACCTTGAATCCTCTTCAAAATCCTTCCAAAACGTGTGGGAGAGCACCCTAGACCCCTGAGAACCCAAAACCCCAAGTGAGGCTTGAGTCGGAGTAAGAGAGGAGTGAAATGAAGCATTCTCAAGAGAGATCGGGTTTTAAAACCCTAATTTTAAGTGGCCACATGGTTAACCCACACAGTTTGGCAAACCATGCGCTAACCATGCACACGCCACTGCCTTGGGAATGAGGGTCCGCACGGTTGTCTCTCGTGGTTTCGAAAATTATGCGTAGGACATGTAGAGACTAATATCTCCCCTACACGTTTTACTAGAGAATCCACACAGTTTCCACTAACCGTGCTCAAACCATGCACCCCTTTAAAGGCCTCCAAACACATCGAAAACCATTCCAAACTCTCCCAACCTCTTCCCAACTCATCTCATGCACTTTAAAAACATAATAATGCATAAACAAAGGCCACATACCTAAAAACAGGGGTTCTATAGACTAGGTCATAATAACAAAGTGTTGTTTATCATATAATCTGTGTTTCATTCATTACATTTTATTTTAAATTTATTTGTAAAACCTTTGGGTGTTATATTTTTTTAAATGACTGAGGAGTGAGAAAAATCACAAAAGGGACTTTGTCCACTTTATAATGAATGTATTGCACAAAATGATTCAAACCATGGATTTGGAAAACCAAATACTTGGTTCAATAAAAATTTATGAAAATAAAAGTAAAAGTATATGATAAAGTATTACATGAGAAAATAACAAAATTAGGATTAGACCCCCTCTTTTCAAAATCAGACTCAAAATGAGAGACATCACCTACCATATTACAATAAGCATTCTTTTTCCATACTCCACCTAATGCAGTTTATGTGAATTATATCTATAACAAAAAACAATGTATCACCATAGTAAATTCAATTAATGTACTATATGATCAAAGATCCAACAATCAACAACAAAAAATATACCTTTCACCCTCTACCAAGATGAAACAATAGTTCCCTATAACAATCCATGACCTAAAGGAACATAAATATGGAAACCTATGAAAACATCACATCGAGCCATGGATAAATGCATGAATGCCTATGAGAACCAAGAAATATAGTAAAACCAACTAATAATTCCAAAAAAAATCATATTTTTACAGTAATGTAAATCCTTAGAATAACGAAAATGAAAAAATTAGAAACACCGCCTATAACACATGGTTACAAAAATTCAATCATAAAATTCAAAAGAACATGAATCCCAAGTGAGGGTTTTATAACAAATACTACTTAAATTATAACATCATTCTCAATCTCTTATTCAACTTGGTTTCTTTAATCAAGATAAATATAAAAAATAATCAATCTACCATCACATTTCACGTGTGTTTTTTCATCTTTCTCACCAATCCATTGATAGAAATCATCATCGATCTCAACATGAAGTTGAATGGTTTATTTCAAAATTTTATCTTTTTATTACACATATATATTTAGAAAAATTATATATACTTATTTAGATGATATTTTCACTATAGTTTTATGAAAGCATGATTAATTTTAACTTATACTTTTAATTTTTAAATGGGTATGACACAATAACAACTTGAAGGTTTTTCCCTTTAAAATCACATGAAATAAAGTATTGTTCTTATTTTTCCATGTAGTCATCCTTATTACCTTCAAATAAATCATAATCTAGGTTGTTGGGATCATGATACTACTCAGATAGATAAACTTTACCATAGTTATAATTCTTGTCATTAGTTAGAGTCACTTTATATGTTCTTTTCCTTCTGAGTTTCAAATTTATTTTCATTATATATATACATGATTTGGTCCTTTAGGATTTCATGACATCTCATTCTTTAATTAGTGACCATGATAATATTTTTATTATTCTCATTGATAATATTAGTATTATCCTTATCATTAGGATAAAAAAATTTCAATGGTTGAAAACAACATCAACCTTGCTTCTATTTAAAGTCTCTTTTCTAGTATTCCCACTGTTTATCAGATGTGAAAATACACTATTTTAATTTTTTCTTCTTATTATTATAAAGATACCCTTTCTTTTGTAAAAATATCATATCATGACAAACTATTTTATAGAAGGAGAAACACACATTGGGCCTCCTACAATTAAAAGAGTCATATACAATCATTTTACAATTAGAAAAAAACCGAGGGAACTTTTCAGACACAACCTTCAGGTTGATATTTTCTCCATTTTTTGATAAAAAACTTATCGTTAAGTGTATTCAAGAAACCAACTTTCAAAATAATTTTATAAATGTCCCAAAACCATTCAACCAATGGTTCTATATGTATATGAATTGGATTTACAATTGTATTTGTAGTGTCCTTAAGAATCATTGGATGCCAAATTATCCATATTATGACAAGGACATTTAACCATACCAACAAAAATGTATTTTTGAATTGAAAAGGATAAAATAATGGATCTTATTTTTATATTTAATGTATACCATGATTTAATAATAGTGATTTGAATCTCAATGATCTTTACTTAAGATGATCATATGGAAATATCACCTAAAAGAATCAATAGTCATTTGAAATTAACTTACAATCTTGAAAACCCCAATTTAATGAGATTCATTTTAAAAGAAAATACAATTTATAGGGTATTTTACCTTTAGGTAGAGAGATACGATTGATAATATAAAACAAAAAAAATCTCAATCCTTTCATTCACTACATCCATATTGGAAGAGATATATTCAATGTTTCCTTTTTTATGATATAGTTGTTAATATCATCAACCACTAAAGTGAAAGTGCATGGTGGTTCCTTTTTCCTATCACTATTTTTAATGACCACATCCTAGAAAGGTTTCATCCTATTATTACACAATGTAAGGAGATCCTTGATAAAAAAAAGTTTTATTAAGAACATTATATGAAGTATATCACATGGGAGTTTTCTGAGAGATATCATGGATATCACCAGAGTCACCTTATTGAGGCTACAACACCACCTAACCCCATTAATTTGGTATTTGGAGTGACCCTTGACTTGTTTTTACGATATTATGTTCTATGTTTTTTACATATTTTTATGTTCTTATGACATCATTTCCCTGTTTAATTTTCCTAATGATTATGATCATCCTCTTTATGACTTTTTTTATGTCTCTTAACTATCATGTTATGCTTTATTTCCATATTTATTATTTTACTAGGATTTTTATCTCAAAATTTTCCTTTTGTATTTTTTCCAAGATATCTTATGGTATTTTTGAAGTCCTAAAAGAGTTAGGATCACTATGTGAAGTTGTAAATAAATATAATAATTTTTTTGTGTTTAAAATGATGTTTTTTTATGTCTAATATTCTAAAGACACTATATCTCTACATCCTCAAATTATATTTGCTGGAAATGTTTGTTAAGTATTATGAAATAATATGTGTTTAATGGTTGGGGAACTAAACTAACAATACCAAGAATATATGGACAATGAAAACAAATTAATGATGCTCCCATGAGACTATAAAATTTACCTTATCAAGGAATAATGAGACCCCTTTATCGGATATCACAGTCCCTAAGAAGATCACATTACTGATTATAAGTGACACATAAAGAGTTTGATCTTTAGTCGATGTTCCCTAAAAGTTTTTATCATGATATCCAAATTTTAACTATGGTCCTCTTATTCTTAGGATTATAAAAATAATTAATTGATTAGAAAAACCATGAAATAATCCAGATATAGATGTAAAATACTATTAATTGATTCCATTAATATTATTGTTGTTTTAGATAGATGAATTTAAATTAAAAGAAACATATAAAGGATATACTTACTCATAAAAATTTTCCATGGAATGAAATTTATCCTCATGCATAACAGGTGATAACTGGACCTTAAATAGACCATAGAGAGCCATTTATCTCCCTTCAACCTATCAGATAGTTTAACAATATAAGGAACAATATACTAGTTCTTGATCATCACCTAATTTTATTTTCATTAATCTAAAAATTAACTTGAACTACAATCTACATTTTTTGAAAAAAATGGGAGAACTCCAAGGTAATGTTTTGGGAGAATAAACTCTATATCCTATAGGTCCCATAGAAAAACCTTTATCTATATAACCTCGTTCGGTTCCATTCTATATGGTGGTATTGATATGGACGTTGGGCATGTCACTAGATTGATCAATAACTCAACCTCTCCATTTATAATAATCCTTAATATTTTCTCTATAAAAAATGATGACAATATTCCAAAATAATAGGGAAAAACTAGTTTTCAAATCTCATTCCCACCCATCATTGAAAGACTTAAAAACTAGGTGGTGCTTGAAAAAAATAGCTAGTAGTCAAGTCTTGCTCAACTAAAAGATAGGTATCACTCCCCAATAAAGGTATAATAATCTTCTCTATTAAAAGTGAGGGATGAAAAAATTATAATAAATTGATATATTCACTATAACTATTGCTAATAATTAATTTTTATTAGAATAGTTAATAAAATGTCATGGTGTATGGAAGAACTGAATTTCTAGGGAATTGTATATTACAATGTTCTTAAAATGATTTGGTAAAACTTTTAAGCTAGTGAAATTATTGGTTACTTCCAATTTACTTCTGAATATTTATGAGGTATTAGTAAGGTGGTTACCTTCTCTAAGAGTGTGGGAATGGTGTTATCAATAAAAAGGGTGTAAATCCTATATAGTGACAATCATGGGCCAAGGATACACAATAAGGATAAGAATAAAACTACGAACCTTAGTTGAATAAAATTCAATATTAAAGAGATAAATATCTTCCCGAGAATAAATGGGGAGACCCATAAAATGCTCTATATCCTTAGTTATAAGAGAGTTTCCCTTACCTAAGGGGGAAGATAAATTAATCATGATATATCCCATAAGATTGTGAACAAATATTTTACAAGAAGGGTTATATTGAGTCATGAATGATCGGTATTAAGTTTTTAGTTGGATATGAGGGGTGAAAATTAGATCCATATTCCCAAAGGGTCACCCTAAATAATAAATCGATATATAAGGACCTCAATCTGATCCATTTAGGAAATGATTTATGACATCTATTAATAAAGTAATCTATAATCTATATGCACATTGGAAAAAACAAAAGGATTTGGGGTGTAGTAGGTTATGATGGGTTAAAGGAATATGATTTCAAGAGATACAATTCATCAAAAATATCACTATGAATAGGTCTAGGATAAGGTATCCATTGGTGGTATTAAAATTGAGCAACGAATACTAAAAAAATCAGAACTGGTTGAGGGATCAGATGTTAATGTGGTAATCCATCAGCCAACCAAAGTTGTTCTAAAGCTTTATGTCTAATGGGGTTAGTAGTGACAAGTTTTTTTGGTATCTATAATGGGCCTCCAATAGCACCTATATCTATAGAAAAATGAAATCCCAAACTTATGGATATTGTAATCAGTAGGTATAGTGTTATTCTAAATTATAAGTATAAAACTCATTTTTTGGAAAACAATTGTTTTAGGTTGCCTCTCCCCAAATAATTATTGGCATATAATCAAAAAAACATGTTCTAGAGGAATACCAATAAAAGCAACCTCAAAAATTATTCTTGAAATCCATATGGTCTTAGTTATTGGAAATAATGATATCAAAAATCAACTCTATATCAGGAATATCTTATATCAAATTAATGAGTCTTGAGTTTTGTGAAGTAGACAAGAGATCAAATCTCAGAGGTAGGTATACTAGGAAATAGAGAGAGTTTCCATCCTAGTTATATATCTAGAATAAGAGTTTCCATTAACCTAAAATCTATCTCAATTTGGATAGAAATAAAAAGCTAGCATTAATTATTGATTTCTAGATAAATGTTGAGTGAGATTCAAAGACTATATAAATAAGGTCAATTAGATGTTTTTTCTCCCATTCATAAAGCATCCCCATAATTATTTTCTTTAAATTATATCCCATGAAAAACTTCCTTGAAGCATACCCACAATTTCAAAAAAATGGATATTTAGTCACTCTTTCTTTGTAAAGACCACGAGCCTCCTCTAACTAACCGAGTGAAGATATTTATTTTAGTATGTATCCTATAGAAAGCTATTACAAATTTTATCAATGGACGTGAGCACTATTTTTGGACTTAAAATGATGAGAGAATGTGCATTGAGATGGACTTATGGATGCTTTGGATTATGGCGAAATTAACCTCAAAAGAGAGAAACCAATAATTCTAGTTGTTAATAAGAGAGTTGATACACTCCACTAGTGGGTCAAAATTAAAATTCCAAATTCACACATTAATAATTGGAGCACCAAGATACAACATGGGGAAGGAATACCTATGAAAACTGGAACAAGATTCAAGTATGTCATACCTATTGGGAGTTATAGAATTAGGCATGAATATATTACTTCTTGATTCATTAACTCTTTTTCCCCTCACCCTTCATATGTATATGAAAAAGACTTGAAATCATAGGGTAACCACTTATTTCCATTTTAAAAAACCAGAATATTGTAAAATAATTTGAGATAAACAATTCCTAGTAACCCTATAAAACATCTTAATCTTACAATTGAGATTTTTTTCATCTACTTGGTGATCCTTCTTCTAAAGGTATTCTAGATGATTATAAAATTATTTAAAATAAAGGATTTCTCAAGAGAATTCCACACACTAATTTTAAAAAATAGAATTTACTTCCATACAAATAAATGGAGATCCATTGAGAGGTAATGCACCTAAAACACAAATCACATGCAATCATCAAGAAACAAAGGCATCTGAGAACCCAAAAAGTGAACCCCAATTCTATCTTATCATAGTACTTATACATGTCCACCTTAATAATAAAATTACCCCCATAAACATTGATATGGATTTCCAGGAACATTTTTGTCAATCCCAATCATTCCATGAATTCATCTCCCAATAATTAAACAATATTCTATCATGAGACAACCTATGGAATAAATTCTCATAGAGGATCATTAATAATTCTTTTGAGAATTTTATATTTTAAATTGAAAAGGATAATGGGGTGGAAAAGATGATAAAGATTTAGTTATTGGATCTTGTGGATTAAGAAAAGTGTTATGAAAAAAATAGAGCTATGCTAGGAACCTCCAATAAATGATCCAGAATAACAGAGATAAGGTTATACTTGATCATTAGATAGTCTTTAAGGAATAAAGAGAATAAAAAATCATTAGGACTTGAGGCACTCTCATCACTGTGCTCAAATATTGCATCATAGATTTTCTATTCAACCAGACATGATTTGATGGACCCCTTGAGAGACCAATACTAAAATATTAGTTAAAACTCTACATGGATCATTCTAATTGGTGAATATCCTAAAATTAGGTGAAATTTAACCACCACCCTCAAAATAAAGGAGAAATGATCAAGATAAAGGGGTTTTTACTTTGTTATATCATTATTAAAATGATCCTCCCTGCAATATATGTTAAAATAACCATATCTACTTCTTTATATGATGAATGTAGGAAAAAATTAGTGTTTCAATTTCCATCATGAATCCAAAAATCCTAATTTATTTCATATATCCATACATCTCAATTAATTAAGATATCTCCCTAGAGTCTGTTCTTTTGAAAGAGAAGATAAAAAATTACAATTGACTTAGAGATCTTAGAGTTCATGATCGATCACATCCATTTCATAGTTAAGAGTCTCATGATTTGAGTTCATAGATTTAATATTAATTTCTCAGTCTTGTAGTGTGAATATTATTATATTATTTCTGGATTAAAGAATAAACCATTGAATCCTAGAAACATGTGTACAAAAAGAGGAATCCATTATGATAAGAATATATAGTTAAGGAACCCATAAATGAAAGAATTAAAAAATTTATAAGATCTTAGTTGGTTTCCCTATTCTAAAAGTAGGGGAGATTAAAAGGGGATAGAAGTTGATGTGAAACATGAAGGATGTAAAATTTTAGAATGCCTGACTCAAATATATATCCATTATACACTAGGTATATTAATAAATCTTATAACTATTTTACAAGATAAAAAATCACTAGAAATACAAAGGTCAAATAGTTTTTTATTTAATATAAATTCATTGAAATAATCCGTGTATTCTTTAGAGAAAGAATTTCCACTCTTATTTTCAGTGGGACCAGTAATGGTGTTGAAATATCAACCAGTTAGGCCAAATAAGATACCTTGGTTGAAATAGAATAATGAATTCCATAACGATGTTCTTCTTGAGATTTCACACATGTAATATACAAAATAAAGTCAAATTGGGTTAAAATAAGGTGAAAATTTATAGGTAACAGTTTGTTCTGATGTGTCAAGGATGAAAAAATCAAAATTTTGTTTCCATAAAATCCAAAAATGTGTCTATTAATGTGATTTTCATGAATTATGTTCCATAGAACAACTTTCCAAGTGATATCCATAGGTTGATATGGGTAATGGTTAGGATCAAGAATAGCTAACATTGAGATTTTTTTGGTGCATTAAATTTTAAAAAGATATTCGTGTTTGGTTAGGGGACCCACCAATATTTTATTCAATGAGAGAAGAAATATTAAAATGATTTTTATAGGGAAGTATTCATGGTATCCATTCCACCTATTTCAGACTCAAATGATGGTATCTCATTATCACATAATTTATGTTGAATTTAGATGAATTGGGTGATCATATTTTCTAAAGGTATATTTAAGGGGATAAATATAGAGATGTCGGGATGACCCCCTTATGATTTCTTATATATGTAGAAACTAATTGAATCTAATAAGGATAGAGATAATTCGATGTAGGGATGAAAAAATAACCACTGAGCTCGAACTCCTTGATTAAGGAGTCATTCATAAAACAATATGATTCCTTGTTCACATTTTGAAAAAAGTTACAATCTCATCTACAGGGAGAAGGACCTTATTTAAGATGGGTTTATACACCACTATGGAAACTGTGGGAATCAAGGGATAATGAGATGTAGAATGGGACGTATTGGAAGTATCATTGGGGGACATAAATGGAAGCCTTTATACAACAACATGTAGAATATGTGAGGTCTAGGGTTAGGAGAGTCCTTTGGATAACACCAAAAGAGAGATATTAGGGTTCAAACCTTGTGGTTGAACTAGACTGTGGTAATGTTTTGAGCCATATAATTTTAATTATAAAAGGAAATACTAGAAGAGATTTGAATCATAGATAATAGTTTTTCCATCTAAAAACACACACATCTGTTTTATGTCGGAGTTATGAGAAGATAGGATAGAATATGTCCATTTCTATGAAAATTAATAGGGGTATGGTAGATAATAGATCACAGGTAGGTTTATTTACTCAGATAAAAGAAACCTTGTATTCTACAACACCTATACTAAAATCGGCCCCTATAAGTGGATGGAGAGTATAGGGATCTGAATCCAAAATGCCATAGATTTTGGATTTCAACCTCTATGAAAGATAAGGGTCAATAAATATAGAATGAAGCATTGACCATAAAAAATAATTTTTTCCCACAAACTTATTTTTTTAGGGAAATATAAAATCTGAAAAGGATACTTAAGTACTTTGAATCCATAATTAAAATCCTGGCCATATTGATCAAACTGAAGATTTTTGGACATAGCTGGTGAACGCAAACACTGAGAGAAAATAAAATTTGAACCTGGTTAGAAGTGTTTGAGTGTGAAATAAATATTACTCGTGGATTTCCAACCATGAGATTGTAAATATTGTGAATCCATTAGTGGGTCTCTAAAACTATAAAGAGAGTTGAATATGGTGAGGTTTGGGGATAATAAATAAAGGATAATACAAGGTAATCCTTAATACCACATCCATGTGATAGGTAGGAAAGTGACATAGACCTCTATAATTTGACCATATAATCCCATCGATAAATGATAAACCCAATATAACATTATTATCCATGTGATTAAAAATGGGAGAGATATTAATCAAAGCTGTTGGAGCCATCTGAATTATATTCTCAATAACGAGTGAGCTAATCCATATAAAATATTACATTAAGGTTATGTATATTTATCACTATACATCCCATGGGTTCTCAAACACAATCAGTATTATTCTATATTATAGACAACTAGGAATACCCTGAATTCATTTCCAAAAAAAAAATCAATGATATTTATCCCAATAAAAAACTCCAATAATAAATCCGAATCAATAAAAAATAGATACAAAATAAATAAATGTGTTATATCTGAATTAAATAATATTAATATTGAGGTATATTCCACAAATATTATAACTTGTACTATTATTTTCCCCTTTCTATGGGTAGGTTAAGTCAACTCAATTATGAAAATATGTGTTGAAACTATACCCATGTCTTGGACTCTGAAAACCAAACTCACATTTGGTATACGACCCTAGTTCCTCATTTACCCTTGTAATAATTATTCTCCAAGACACCTATAATGACCATAATAACCCCAGCTACAACTATGAGGCAATTTACCTATACTTTCTTAAGATCTCTCAGTCTAACAAGTAAATCACCCAATACCATTTTTAGATATTCTACTTTATAATAACAGAAAGTTGCCAATATAACCATAAGGATAACATTCCTTCATTTGTTAATGTCAATCTATACAAATATTTCTTACCTAAAAAAATAAAAGAACTAAAAGGTGGTTTTTCCTCGAGGGGGAAGTGATTAAAATCAACCATTATTACCCTTCAGGTCTCCACCCTAGATATAACCACCATTTCTATACATCTTACCAAATTAATACACACTTCATACCTTGATAAATGAAGAAAAATATCTAAGATATCCACCCTATATAAGGCATCATCAACTACAAGGTTACAGTTAACCTCTCATGAATATGGAGTTAAGAAAAATATATTTACCTGGACTCATATCTATTATAGGAAATCATCCTCAAAATCAATAACCTAGGATTTCTCAATGTTATCTGAATGCATTAAAAAACTCATTAGCTATATGATACAAGATTCATTATAGATCAATGAAATATATCCCATAGCATGATGTATAAAATACATATCTATAACCATCTTAAGGGTCTATGGGATGATTTCTTTTTGAGAAACAGGCCTAAATGTATTCCCCATATAGCCCCTTATGAAAACCCACCTAGTCCAACACATCACAAAAATTATTATCCAGTCTATAAAAAATATGTTTCTAGATTAACCTTCTAATCTTTGAGGGAAAAAAACTAGTTAAATATTCTCTAAAGTAGATCTATCAAGAACATCAGGCTTAGTGGATTAACCTATCCTAAAAAAGACTGGTGGGTTAAATATATAAAACTATATCTTGATATCTAAAAAATAAATATCACCCTTGGGATCCCCATAATCAATTGACTACATGACCTAAAGCCATATCTATTGGAGCTACTAATCTATAAGATGTTTAACTTCTGCAACCAGTGAGTTATGCTCATAACTTACCTCTTTTTCTCAATTAGACATCATCAAGGAGGCATATCATTGAAAAAAAACACAAGGATTAATAATTTTTTATCATAATGCATGATATCATAATTTAGATATGGATGTGGTAGGCAATATAACCATCTACTCTATATACACCCTGACTATATAGGGTTACATACAAGTTAGGTATTTTCTAGCATAACCTACCCAATATTAGGGTTTGAAATGAAGTTAAAATGTGGTTTACATAATATCTATCCATGTAGTGATGAAAATAGAATCATTATCTATAGGTTTTGTTAATAAAAACTCCACCAATAAATTTTATAAAAAAATATTGTGAAACATAATATTTAAACTTTAAATAAAGGTTATAAATCACACATAGGAAGACACATGACATGTGAAAATATATATTTAATATGATACATGAACAATTCAACTATCTTCACCCCAAGAAAAGAGTAAAATAATAAAAACTAAATCATTTATCATATTTCTAAAATCAAAAAATCATAATACCCACAAACCAATAACCACTATCCAAATTTCAGGTAACTTTATATTTCCCCATACTAGTGCTAGATAATAAACAACATTGGGTCTATCCCAAAACCTAACCAGTCTTATCTCCTACTACTATTTCAAAAATAAAAAAATAAAAAAGGAAAATTCTCTGATATAACTTTATAACATCCCTAGCATGATCATCCTGAAAAACACCCATGGTGAGTTATTACATGACCTCAAGCACATATCCCTTTATTCTTGAGGGTGTCAAATATTGACGACAATCTATCAATACTATGGGGAGATCATAAAATCAATTAAATAAATAGAAATAATGGGGAAATATATATAAATTATAATTCATAATATAACAAAATATTAGGTATTTACAGTGATAAACCATAAATAATATAACATTCCATGTTTGTAGTTGAACCCAATATAGATGTTATATTATCATACATATAGGGAATGTATCTCATGATGTCTTGATAATATATAGGTGCAGTATAAAAATTACTAGAATAGTTGTGAAATTAATAAAAATTAGTGTTAGAGGATTCTCCAGTTATATTATCCTAATTATTTAACCTTCTTACGTATCTATTTATCATTGGGATCTTACCCTTGTCTTATGATGATAAGAGGATGAATGAGTTATCTCCACACATTATAATAACTAAGGTAAATGAAATATCACTATAAGAATAATGTATTTCTGAATAATGAATTAATAAATTTTATTCATAAGGGTTAATGAGTCGTCACTAAGTGAATAAACCAACGTGAATGATGTATCACCCCAATCCTTCTTAAAGTGAATTAGTTATCAACATATCACTAGAAAGGAGTGATTGATGTATCAAAATACTATTTTACATGGGTGAAGTATGTATCACCATACCATAAACAAGGTGAATGATTCTTCACCAACATAATATATAAGATTAAATTTTATATCACCAAAAAAACATCCCATAGTGAATGATGTATCACCAACATGGAAAAATGGTGAATAATATATATCACCAACAACATAAAAAAGGTGATTTATTCATCACTAATACTCTAAATAAGGGGAATTACATATCATCAATATAATACATGGGGTGAATGATATACACTAATATAATAAATATGGTGAATGATATATCATTGTAATACATCATGAATAGGTGAAAAATGGACCAAAAGACATTTAAAACATTAGTTGATGATGCATCACTACATATTATGGATCAAATGAAAGTTTTTTCACCAATCTACCCCATGTGGGAATCTCACATTATACACCCAAGCTCACTACATAAAATTTATTACATGGATACTCAAGAACCACACTCTTTGCAATTAATTTAACATATTCATGAATGATATCCCTTATAATTACTTTTGATACCCTAAAACCACCCATCTCACAAGTGTAATTACACATTGGCCATTAACTATCCCAAGGCACCCTAATAGGGAAAATTAATCACTAGCGTAACTCACATTATGACATCATATCACTAAGGAAATCATTGAATGACTCTTAAATCCCATTAATCATAGAAAGAGGAATAAAAACCATTAATTGGTTATAATTCCAAGATCTCTGGTCACTTATCTTGAGAACAATAGTTATTATCATATATCTATTTAAATCATAACAATCAAGGGAGATATCATGAGATATATAGTCTGTATTAATCACATAATACATAAATAAACCAAAATTTGTTTCCTTATAGGTCATTCAAACTCCCCAAAAAACCACCACAGATCAAAATTACACATACCTCATATTAAAGCAAGTAAAAAAATTGAATACTACCTACCTTATAGTTTTACATATCTTCATGAACAATATCATTGAGTGAATTTTCCAGAATAGAGAAAAATACTTAATTAAAATAAAATAATATTAATTGAAGGGTTTTAGATAAGGAATGAAAAAGCAGTGAAAAGAAACTATAATAAAATGGAGATGACTGTAAAAATTACGTTAAGAAATCCACTAGGATAAATAGTGGTTGAATCAAAGATCAAATGTAGAAGGAATATTACACAGAAGAGGAAAGAACAAGGGATAAGGGGAGATTGGGAAAGAAGATTACCCATGAGAAAAGGGTTTCTTTTATAAAAATACTTGATGATTAATTAAATTAAAATTAATTTAAAAATAATAATGTGGATGATAATAGTACCATATGTGTCCCCTATAGGTACCTAGTGGCCACTAGATACCTGACTAGGGTCCTCCAACTATAAAATGGACCAGTTGGGAATTTATATTCTAACTACTTTTCAATTGTTTACACACTTCAAGAAAATCACTGAGTAATAGGGGTTTAAACATCCTCATAATGGTTTTATCATGGTTTCAAAAAACTACTACTAAATTTGGTGTCAACATCCAATATGTGAAATTTCCTTCCATTTAGAAGTAGTTTAAGGTATGTGTCATAAAAATCATATTTAGCAGTGATTAAAACCACCACTAAATTCTAATTTTTTTTGGTGGAAAACCGCCATAAAAAAAACCAGCACTGAATAATAGTGTTTCATATTTTATGACGGTTTTAACCACAGGAAATAAAAAACCAACATCATATAGTGATAGTTTAAATTATCTCTAAAAATTATTCCATATTTTGAGGTGGTTTAAACATCATTTATATGTTGATTTAAAAAAAATCCACCTGCATATTTTGCAGCCCTAGAACTACCTTAAAAAGGCAAATGCACAAACCCAAAGACATGGTGTATTGCCCATAATAAGCAAACAAAACAATATTATATATTTCTATATAGTTTTATTAAATAGTATTCAACTACAAAATCCACTGAAATATGAATAAAGGAATGTAATCATATATAAATAAGTATATTAATTTACATGAACCATAAATTGTTCCAACCTCTTCAAACATGGAATTCATGAAAATTCCATGTGACTTCTCTGTGTAAAAAATGATACATGAACAAACCCTATATTTTTATATTAGTATATGAAATCAAAAAGAACACTAATAATCATCTGATGATGAACTATGATCTTCACTCTATCCATCTCCATCTTCTTCTCTACTTCTTTCTACTGGAACCTATAAGACAATCATATTGAAAATTAAACAATGTTGTATATTTATCTTAAACATAAAACCAATAAAAGTTTGTAAACTAAATGAATTTTAAGTTTTGTGATTTACCTTCTCACCACCATTTGTCGGTGAAATACCACCAAGGAAAGATCCGATTTTCTTTTGATATAAATCAACCAACGATTTTTTTCATTGTAGATATATGATCCCCCTTTTCCTGAATTGTTATTTACATAGAAATAAACTCTTTATCATCATATTAGAGTAGGATTTAAATAAGAATAGAAATATATGCAGTTGAAAACCCTAATGTGCTTCAAAATACCTTAGATGGTAATGGTCTCAAACCCATCTTGTGCACTTGACCAGGATGCTTCTTCCCAAGTACATTACCAACTGGGTTATCCTGGGAGACTGAGTAGGACTGTGCGGGATTGGAATCCCATAGTTCTTTAATTTTTAGCTATAAATAAAATATCATTCACATTTTAATTAATATATATTAACATAGTGAAAACTGATAATAAGTTATTATAATGTAAAATGAATTCGTACCCTAACTTTTTTTGAAGGCTCATTAACACAACTCCAAACAAAATTTTTATGGACATATAACCGTAGTTTTGTTATGGAGGCTTGGTTCCCTAAATTCTGTGACTACACTAACAAAAATAAATCATAAATTTAATATATGGTATAGATAATATTATCTTATAAATATTTAAACTAATTAAAATATTAACATAGTCGAACAACTTATAGAAAAACTCTTTGACCCCACACTATGAGGGTTGATTTTCTTAGACCAACAGACTTTATTCTTCCATAAAACATCCTAAAATAAATGAAATGTAATTTAATATTAATTTATGTAGTTTCATATCATTTTCATATGATTTTATAAATTTAAATTGAAATTAATATAATAACATATATTTTAGTACCATCTACTTCTCATCACGATGATTATCAATAAAAACTTTCCATTGCTCTCTAGGTACCCCATAGGATACCTTATCATAAAGTTGATGGGTTCTCAATGAAGTATCATTGAAGTCATTCCATAATGACCATTTAAAATCATTCCATTTCTTGCCCAAATTGTTCAATGTCCACTTTTGTGCTATAATATCAGCAACATGAAAGTGGAAAAGTATCTATACAAAGAGATTAATTTTGAATATATTATAATTTAATAACATAATGATACTTAATTACACATAAATTTATTAAAAATACCTTTATCTATGAATCAAAAACATCATTTTCCCATTACGAAGGTATATTCCTCCAATCATCATATGTAATCAAATCGATAACCAGATCCGCCTCCAACTGGCCTAGAATCTAGAAAAATAATCCTAGAATCATCCATAGGGACCCCATATTAGTAAAATAGGACAACTTACTTTAGTTTGTTTAGATTCGAGACATCTAAAATTTTCATATTTTTCTCCATATTTTAAATGTTTCCCTCATTCATCAAAATATAGTTAGTAGTATAAAAATAGTGCAATAAATTTTCTTAATATTAAATTTTTACCTATAATAGTCACCCTATAATATCCCCATGAAGAACTTCGAGTAAAAACCAACTACCTCACTACTCAGGCAACTGAATGGGGAGAAGTTGACTGAGTAACTGATGAGACACTGATGGAGGGTGTGAGATATGGTGTATGGGGAAAGCGGATGGTGTATTGTATGTTGATGAGACACCAAAGGAGGGTGTGAGAGATGATGTAGTGGGAATGGAAAAAAATTCTATATACATCAATAATTGGAAGGTTTTTTCTAAGATCATTTATATAAGGAATCGAATTATTGATGTTGTTTGTAAATTTCATTGGATTTTAGAAAATATAAGAAAGGATCACTTGGAAGATTTGAATTAGATTCTATATTATAATAAAAGATAATAAGATATTGCATTTTATTTCCAAATTGATGATCTGTTATAGGGGTAAATTAAGGAAATATTTTGATAGGACACAGATGAATGAAAGACTACTATTATCTATTTTGAACTAGTATTCTCACCCATCCATTTTTATTGGACATAATAGATTATAAAACAAATTAAAAAACAACATTTTCTAAGAAATGAATAAAATGAATGTTTTATTAAAGAAATTAGTAATTAAACATTGATTAATAAGTAACTAGGAATTAAATAAAGAGAATAAAAGGCATGTTGAAACTTTGGGATTTTTTAAGAGGTAATGACTAGAGTAAACATGAAAATTTTTATGATTAAAATGATAAAATTGTGGTACCCTATATGTCAAGAAGACTTATCCTAAGAATGGTGTCTGAAAAGCTATCAATTCTAAGAGAAAAACCTTCCCCACTACCATTGATGCAATTTAATTATTTTTCACCTATAATAAAAACAATTGTTTTAAATGAAACAAAAGAATTTAAGGTCTAGGAAAAAATCAATATTATTAAATAAAAAAATTCAAAGAAAATAAACATTAGTTAATTCGAAATTTAACAATGGGTAAAGATCCATACAACAGGGATAACAAAACCACTTGGCACGAAAGCACTATTAAAGCATATATGAAATATGCATATAGAGTATATGCAATTTTAATATACAATATATATCACATATCTATAGAGAAAATATAAAATGAGAAATCCAGAATGTGTATACACATATTTTTTAATATGAAATATGATATACTGCCATATTCAATATGCATATACTGAATATGAAATGTCCATATTCTGAACAATGAATATGTATACACTTAATATTTAATATAAAAATACTAAATATTCTATATGAATATTTTAATTTATATATACCAAATATAATTAATAGTCAATATCCATATATTGAAAATTAAATAATCATATACATAATATAGTTATAATGAGTCGAGTGTGTAGAGAAATTAAAATACGGAAAAGTGGGGTGCTCAATAAACATGAAACAACCATAGAGTTTCAAAACTAGGGTCTTCATTTTAAGGGAAGAAGAAAAAACACACCTGAGGGGGAGAAGGGGGATGGTTTGAGGGGGAATTAAGGGGATGAAGACATTGTAGGGCATGTGGGGGATAATGAAAAATATGGAAGCCAACAACGAGGGGGGAGAAGAGGGACGGTGCAAGGGGGAGAATGGGGCTGATGTAAGAGGGCTCAGGTTTGATAGCTTTGGTGTAATAGGGGGTAGGGGTGTTGGGTTTGAGGGGGGGGGGGTGGGTGATGACGACATATAGAGAGGCCAACAATGATGGGGAGAAGAGGGATGAAAGGAGGAAAATAGGGTTTTATGGAGTCAGGGAAGAGGGTGGGGGTTTTGGGTTCAGGGAGAGGAGGAAGAAGTGTTGACACACTTCAAGGCACTCATTTACTTTTATAAGAAAATATTTTTATTCATTTCTCTTATTAATGATATAAAAAACCATTATTGAGGATTAAATATTAAAGGTAGACCTTTTTAAGACCTAAAATTTTACATGTAGATATTATTATATCTTAGGTAATGAGTGTCATCATTGGAGTGGATGCGAATACAGGGTTTCTTTCCTTTTCTTCCATTTTTGATCAATTTTAGGATATATTTCCTATGTATTTATTGTGATTCCTCCCTAATAGTGAGGTTGATTTTTAATTAGTGTAGGGTTAAATGTAGAGAACATATTGAAACCCTTATTATTATATTGAACAAACTAAGAAAATATATTTTAAGGTTTATCTTGAGGACATAGAAGTAAATGGATTCATTAAACAAAACCCTTAATCTCAGGGTGCTCTATAAATATTATACAAGAATGGTGATTGTAGTTTGAGATCATGTGTGTATTATTGGATTTTGATCCAAGTGATGATTAAGAACTAATACTCACTTCCATGGATTTAAGATCTACTTTAATAATTGAGGGCATCCAAATGATTTTCAAAGGCTAATTAAGGATCAAGATACCATCATATCATAGTGAGGTATTTGGATATTCAATGAATAAAATTCAAAAGAAGTATGAGATCTCTATGTTCTTATATATCATGTTCAATTTATGGAATTCACTAATAGTGTTAGTGTCCCTACAGAACTATATTTCCCACCATCCATGGACTCATTGATGGTGGTGTTCATTAAATATTTCTTAATGTATTACTAGATACAAGAAGACCATGGAATGTTTTTGAGATTTTTATTGGTACACTACAAGATTATTAACTTTTTTACAAGATATGAACGTATGAAATTTAGATTTAAGACTTTCCATTCATAGGGATCATTATATATGAGTGTGGTTTCTTATTAGAACAAGATAATGTCAATGTAATGAAACCTAAGAATATATTTTATATCACAATATTCTTCATATTAGATGATTATTATCATAGTAATATTTAGGATTTACCTCTATTAGAAATTTTTGTGGAATACTTTTCCATTAAGGAACTAAAATTTGAGTGGAATGATTAAATTGAGATAAAATTTAGGAGATGAATGAGAGATTTATATCTACAATGAAACTAATTTTACAGGAGGAAAATAAGTGTTATATCATATAGTGTGAAGCATCTAGCATTAGACATGAAGTATTTTTGATATAAGTGATTAGGTAGTCACTATGGTTGTTTGGATTTAGGCCTAAAAGATAAAAACTATAGGACACCTGATTATGAGTTTTCTACAACTGTGAAAGATTTAATGTATTAGATTCACTATCTATTTAGTGAGATATTTGGGATTTTAAAGAGTAAAAATTTCTCAAATATATATTCTCTTAACATGACATGAATATTAGGATAATAAAATGGGTTATATATCAATGTTTATTTTAATTTGAGATGTTTTATACTTTCAGAAATGGTAATATAATGGATAAAATTATCTATAGGAATATGTATGCATATCTAGTGTGTGAGTTTAGTAAGTGGAAAATGATTTAATTCTTTAATGAGATATGGATTGATATAAAGTATCTCCATGTAATAATGGTTTTAGATACTTTATAGATTAATTATATTATAATTGTCATAGTGAAGAAAATAATGAAGTTAGATCTTAAATTCTATGTGATGGTTAAAAAACTACATGGTATGGAGAACCATATAAGCTATATATAGGGTGATGATATCATTTCATATATTCTCATAAGAGAGGTAGTCTTAAAGATAATGATAGAGCAGTTGATATTGGATTATCAGGAATAAAAATGGATTGTACACCCTGGGTTATTAAGAATGAATCGTGATATATATACCACCAATTTTGGATTTGTATGATATAGAAAAACATAGTGGGATACATTTAACGGTGGCTCACCTATCAACTGGTGAAGGAAAATCACCACAAACCCATTATTATTTTATATATTCATTCTTTTATATAATATAAATACTGTGATTCCAAGATAGAATTCTAGATGATGCTTTTAGTATCACCTTGGGATAGGGAGATAAAATGAAGTATTTTGGATAGACTAAACATGGTCTCCCAATTTTTGATGGTTAGAGAGGCCTAGTCAGTAGACAAGATATTATGACTATATATATGAGAGATGTTATGAATGATTGTGTTTCCTATGATAATAATTCATAATCATTATTTTTTATTCATGTCCATTTTCAAACATGGTATCACGAAGGTATTAGGGACTCAACTAATTCTATGTAAAACACATATTACTCATAAATTAAAAAGATGGATTAAAGGACCATAAAGATCTAAAAATGTGGGTATATAAGATGTAGAAAGTGTCTAGAAGGATCATATATCATTATAATAGTTGAATTAAAATAATAATTATCAATTATTGATTCATGCAGAAATATTTGAGGACCTCTTATATAGGCCAAACAAGTCACTATTGTAATAATTAGAGGTAGGTGGGTCAATAATGATTGTGATAAATTTATTATATCAGTCTTTAATGTGTATTTTGATGGTTAAAAAACACTTGGTCATAGATCATAACAATAGACAAGTGATTCTATCAATTAGAGTTCACTAATGGGTATCTAGTCATCCTATGAGTGTCACCATGGTTGGTACACCAATGTTTGATGTTATAATGGATACTAGAATCATGATTTTTGGGAGAATTTGGTATTTTAGTAAGTATTAATTTAGATTCATTATGATTAGAGATTCTTCAATGATAGAATATAAAACATGATGCATTCCAAGTATCATAACTTAGAAGAAATGATCTTGTACCATCAAATGTTATTAGTGTTCATGATTTTGGGTGGGTTCAGTTGTTTGAGGAATTAACACTATGTATTATATATTAGACCTTAAAGGTTCTTCTTGGGATGTTATGGGTTCTATAGATAAATTAGGAGAAATAGGCATACATTAGATCCAAGTGACTATAGCTGTATTTTTTCATTTCCCTATAAAGCATATCATGGATGTGAAATGCTATGATTTTGATTTTTTTCATGGACGTAATATTTATATATTAGATTTTGATTTAATTTTCATTTTTATATTCATGTTTATTTGGGTTTTACAAGAATAATTATTCTAAATGGGTTAAAATGTGGAAAAGGATAAATTGAAAATTCACTAGAGTAAATGGAATTTAGAAGAGTTATACTTGGACTTTAGTAGAAAAAATGGGAGTACTATGGGAATTTATCAAGAGTATAGTTGGTGAGTCATGGGACATGTAATGATTCTGTATTAAGTAGAACACATGTAGAGGAAATCGACAGTTTGGTGACCCACTGAATGGATGGTGGGGATCCACCGAGAATTTCATAGATTCCCAGAATCCTTTTTAGTGGAATTTGTTTTAAGGATTTTGGGTCTGATTTTGTAAATATCATCTTTTCTATTCTTTGGGAAAACAACAATTATCCCACCTTGTCATCCTTTTTTATTCAACATTTAGAGAGAACTAAACTACTCATTTATATGAAAGACAATGTTCAACCTATTATGGTAGTGTACGATATGTATGTATAATTTTGTCTATAATTAAATAACTATTATATTTTTCTTTTTAATTTTTACATTTCCTTAAATCCATAATCAACAATTTTTCTAAGTTCATCGATATCATATTTTTTAGGATAAATTGGGTGGTGATATTCAATGTGTTATTTCATGTTTGATAATGCTAAATGGTTCTTATAACTATACATTAATTTATATATTTTTGATATTTCATGGGATATGTGAGAATGGATAATATAGTATAATGAATTCAAATGGGAACCCTAAAGATTTTTATTTGTGTAAAAAATATTTGAGTCCCAATAGAGTTGTGTTCGGTGATCTTCCCATGTTGTTTTTATTTTAGAAATTCTAGGTGTCTATGTTAACCTTGATCCATGGATATATATGAACGATAACCCTATGATGGGTGTCATAATATGGGAAAATTTATTGGATATCTCCAGTGGTATATTGAGGCGTTTCATGACACATCATTTCCAATAATGAGATTCATTTATATCTAGATCATATATTCATCTTATGAATGAACTAAAAATGGTTAATAAAATATTTATGTTTTAATTAATAATATAAGAGATAATAAATGAGTATTGTGATCCATGCCTAGAGTATTTGGTCCAGGTTCTTAGTATATTGGGGTGTGTTATGCATGATATATGACTTAGTTTCTAAGGGATATATGTGATGGAACATGTTATTCCATGTTTTTTTATTTTTTTACCTAGCTATATTTTACTAATGAAATATTTTGATCCATTTAAAGGGACATATAAAAGTATTTGAGGCTCCTTTTTAGGGGATGTTTCCCTATGGAAAAAACATATATGTTGACCCATTATCAAGAGGACTCTATGAGAATTGGACATGTGCATGAAATATCACTATTTGGGAGACATTTCTGGTGGTAAAGAGAAGAGCATGGTGAACCATTATTCTAGTGATCATGTTGTGGCTAGGACTAAGAAACACATGATTTTTGAATAATTAAGGTTCCCAAGAGATACTTATATACATGAATATTATTTATATAGTTGGATTAGTTGTGGATATTTTTTAATAAATATGTATGATGATATTTTAATTTTTTCTATATGATGTGAATTTGTAAATGAACATCCTTACTCACCTAAATTGGTTGAAACATGTAGTTTTTTAAGCTATTTACTCATTAAAAAAGAGTCATCAAGGTGAAATGACACATGTCATCAAGTTTTTTCCCAAAGAACTAAGGTTTGAGATTTACACTAAGGGTATAAATATTTATCTTGAGAAGTGATTTAACCCATAATGGTCCATTGTATCAAAAAAATAAACATAATAATAACAAGTAACAAGGGAATATTTCAAGAAAAACCGAATAATCTCATACCAATATACCTACATGACCACCATATTTTATACTTCCAAAAAATACCTAATGGAAAAACATATGAGTTAAATTTAAAATCAGAAAACCTAAATGATAGTAAAGAAAGCATGGGAAAAATTCCTCATGAATCAATAATAAATCATACTCATCTCAAATATTTCCCTAATCATATTTACTAAACTAGTGATCTCACTCCTTATTATATTCAATGCCATGTAGATAATTTGTATGCATACATGGTGTGTAAATACATGGAATGATAATATAATCCACAATAGAAACCACATCATCCCTTGAAATTAAATGTTTTCATTGTTATCATATATAAACAATTTCATGATTTAAAATTATTTAAAAAATTTAATTTTAACAATATAATAAAGTAGTAGGTGTAACCATGTCACCCAAACCAAAAATACGTGATTCAATCAATGTTAATATACATAGATCAAGGATCTAAGCCCATATCTCATCATGTATCCTCGAACATTCTCATGAAAAACCATGTATAAGGAATAAACATATTGATTACAATCAAGTCCACTCCATCCCTATTGAATCATATATATTCATTCCTCAAGACCAACTAGACAATATCGTGGAATACCACATCTCAACCCACCCAAAATACTTATAAGTGATAAAACTCCTATACATTTTCCAACATAAAATATCACATATTAACATATCATTAATCACTATATTCTTATAATAACACATAAATATTTAATCCCATGTTATACCACTTTGATAACTCAAACACTTTGAAAGATCACATATAAGAACCAATAATCATAGATACACATCCATAGTTATATATAAGATTTCTAGTTTGAATTTTTCAAACAAACCAATAAAATGATTACACAATAGTAATTAAACTACTTTTCATTTATCAATTTTTTTTATTAAATTTACAAAATTTAATTTTTTAACTATTTTTTATACCCTATGTTTTTACCTGATAATAATTTCTATATCACATAAATAAATACCCTTGTTCATTTTATATGTTTAGTCTCTTTACCTGATAATTTTCATTTAAATACAATTCTTATTCATTATAATAGTAACCCATAATTTCCATACATAAATATTAAATATTTTTAGATGAATATTAATACATTTCCTAAACACACGCTCAAGGACATTAAAGGATTAGTTTCTTAGGAGAGAAGATACAAAATATTCTTTTTTAAAGATATTAAAACCCCCCCACAATGATCTACCTAGGTATTACTCTTCTTAGACATACCATACTTAAAACCGTTCATTATATCCTAGGGAAAGGAAAAATAGTAAATGGGTGAGCTTAGATGCTCAATTAAGGAAAAAAGTAGATATTAATGATCACTTAAGAATAAAATGAGTATAAGGGTATGGAAATATGAGTTTAAAACATGAAAAACATAACCAAAATACCATAGATCATAATTTTGTGTTATGGAATAAAGTTTAGTATTTTATAAGACATCAATCATTTAGTAATAAAAAAACATAATGTATGGGAGCATAACATAGATTGATGAATGTGGAAAATTCATAATCTTATAACTATGTGAACATTTATAAATAGAAATAGGTTCACTCATTATGTTAAGGACATGGAATTAGGCCCTCCCTTAAAATCATGTACATGAAACCAGGTCAAAGAAAAATTTTATGGACAAGAATGCCTGGTACATGAATAAATATATGGACATGGAAACAACATACTTGCATAATCTTATGAACCTGAAATCTAGTTCCACACATAAATTTATGGACAATACAATGAGGTATACTCCTAAAATTGTGAACACGAAATTGGGTTCATGCATAACATTCTCATGATCTATCCAGATTTTCCCATTTAATTATAGGTATTTAATTGACCCAAACATCACATGATCATAATCAATTATATAAATTAATTAAGATCCTAAATCATTCATCATTAGATCATAAAATAACAAATGGAAAATAAATGGGTTTTAAAAACATCTCATCATCAAAATCATAAACCCCTTAGAGAAAGAATAAGGATGGCATCATTGGATCATATCCCCAGTAAAGAATAATTAACATCAAAGGATGTTATCAGAGATGGAAAATTTATTTAAAATATTATTGAAATATTTCTTGAAGAAAAACATATTTTCACTTTGAAATCACTTATTAAAAATATATAAAATTCCAAAATATTAAGGGAAATATTTTCATTGAGTGTTCATGATGGTGGGAAATTATATTCATTCCATATAAGTTAAAATAAAACATTCCTAATTCCTAAGTAATTCATGCCTTATATGATAAATGAAAACATTTCTGACATTCCCTAAATTAAAACACCTAGTTTATTCATGGTTATCATCAATTAAAATTATTCATAATGGATCATAATTAAAATGTGAATTAACCCAAGAATATCCCATGGGAGTATCAAACTAGGCGTGCAGTAAGGGTACCCTCACCATGAACTACAATGATGGTCGATATATACTCAACCAACTCTTTACAATTTTATTTCCACCAGATGCATCAATTCCAAAAACACATTCACTTATATTATCTATAAAGGGATATATTTTTTGGAAAACTACATAATCTCTTCCTTACCAAATCTTTATAATGTTATCCAGTACTTAAACATATCTTTAGTGTTTTTACCAAATTTCTCTAATAATGATATCCAAATAGTTACTAAACCTTCCCTGAAATACCAACTATAGAGAACCATACATTTCATATAGATATATTATATCTTATTTGATGAATATTTAATAAATTAAATAATTTACTCTCAAAGGCCAGAAAGGTTTAGTGTCTTTAGAGACTATGTAAACAATATTATTATTTATTGAAATATATTCAATGTATCCCACAAAGATCTTCCCACATAGTACTCTTCTTAGACATACCCTAATTAAAAAAATTACTCCACAACTTGAGGAATGGATAAATAAGAAAGGGTTGATCTCAGATGATTAGTAAGGGTAAACAAGGGAGATATCAACGATCACTTAATCATAGCATGAGTATAATGATATGATAATATGAGTGAATCATTTGAAAACCATACCTAGCATATCATATATCAGAATCTTGAGTTATGGAATAATGTTTAAGATGTTCAAAGGACATGAATCATAATGGAATAAAAGATCATAAGCAATGAGAGAAAAAAGTACATACGAATGTGGAAAAATCATAAGTTTATAACTTTTTGAACATGTATAAATTGAAATAGGTTCACTCATAGAGTTAAGGGAATGAAATAAGTCATTTTCATAAACTTATAGACATGAAACCAGGTGTATGAATAATCTTATGGAAATTATAGCTAGTTCCATGCACAAACTTCTAGACATGAAAACTAGGTCCATTCATAAAATTATGGAAATTAAATCTAGGTACACAAATAAACTTATGGATATGAAAACTAAGTCCACACATAAACTTATGGACATGAAATCTAGGTCCATGTATAAACTTATGGGCATAGAAACCAGGTCCATGGATAAAATTTTGAACATGTATTGTGATTCATGCATAACATTCTCATGACATAATCATAATCCATTCTTATAAATTCCATAAGATCATAAATTATTTATCATAACAACATAACATAACCCATGGAAACTAAAAATATTTCACAAACATCTCATCATTAAAATAATAAACCATACAAATAATAAATTTATATGGTATAATTCGATCGTATCCCTAGTAAAATTTAAGTTACATTGAATGATGTTATCATAGACAAAAAATTTCATTGAAATATTATTAGAACATATCTTGAGAAAAATACATTTTTCACTTTGAAATCACTTATTTTAAATATAAAATTTTCTAAGTATTAAGAAAAATATTTTATTTGAAAGAAAACTCAAAGAAATTTAATGGAACCATAAAATAATTTTTTTTTCATGATGATGATAAATTATATTATTTCCATATAAGTTAAAGTAAAACATTCCTTTCCCACTTGTTTTTAAAAACTAAAAATGTACCTTATTCAAAAATGATTAGAAACATTCTTTTAAAAAAATTTGTAAAAAAGTAAATCATGGGTAATATTTTCTGTAAAAAAATATTAAGATAATATTAAAACATTATTTAAATCAATTTTAGAAAAAATGGATTTGGAATAAAAATTATTTTTGATTGAATAGAGAGATAAAGTAAAATTTCCTTAAAGATATTATTTCTGTCTAGTGAGTAATTGAAGAGCGGAACATTAAAGGAAAACATGTGATATCAAGAAATAACAAGAGTAAAAGAAAATTAATTAGTTTATATTGATATATATCTTAACATTTAATCATCAGATACTTAATAAAAACAATCTTGATAAACAATAAGATTGTAACATAAAACACTTACCATTTTGGTAAATTTTGAATCCCATGCACCATGAAAGAACAATATAAACTAAAACTTCCAATATAATGAATAGAAAGAGATTCAGGATATAACATGTTAAATCATAATTATATACACCCAAAAAATAAAACAAATGGTGAATATATCATATGACTTCTAGAAATAAAAGTGAGACTAAAAATATTTTAACTTAAGGCTGGTCCTATTTCATATGTGTTAAAATATACTCTATAAAAAATATATATTTATTATAAATATATTATAAAACCACACTAATATATAAATTAATATTTTCCATTCCTTTTATAATTTACAATTATTATTTTATAAAGAATTCTCTATTAAAGTGGATATTATAGTTAAAAACCAGTTAGTTTTCCCTACATGTTTTGGTTCGATGGCCCTGATCATTTTACCTTTATTATATTTTAATCATATCTATAATGTTAATCATGGTTCAAATATCATATATATTCATTATATATTATATCACCCTGACCCATTTAGCCACCCAAATAGTGCTTTGGGTTGAGTGCCACTGGCCTTTGGCGCGCCTCCCCGTATGTTAAAGGCTTCCAACTAGCAGCATGGTTGTAAAAGAGGTGATAGTGTTGAGACTATACCCTGTGTTGATGATATAGTAATGGTATATATAAATATAAATAAGTAGAAATAAAGAACATATAGACTCAAATCATGTAACCTACCCCATGGTGGAAGCACAGTAGGGTCTGAGAATGAGTCTCAGTAGGTCACCACCAATGTGTGTCAACTTACATTTGTGATTAAGCAGGTGTATACAAAAATTAAATTAATAAAGAATCACTTCAAATTAATTAAACAAAATATTACTTGGTTATCAATAATCACCACAAAGCTATCACCCTCCTTGACTAATTCCATACAAACTATAGTGTAGAGAATCCTTAACCAATGTCCTAGGCATCCCCTAATGTAAAATAGCCCCATGCGAACCCTCAGGTTCCACCTAAAAAGGTCAAAGAGAACCTAATGCCAACAAAAAAGTATCTAGTATCCTAAAGTCATATCCAATCAAAGAATCTAGTCCCTTTAACCCCTAATTGATAGCACTGGTTGACTCAAATCCCAACGTCTAGAGGATCAATGATATATGTCTTCAAAAAATAGCCACCATTGGTTTCAAACTATTATATCCTGAGGAATGGCGATTATCCTTCTCCAAAATGAGTACTATCCCAATGTCCTCAAGAATAGTGAGCCTCATCCCCCAACCGAAAACATTAATGTTATCACCCAATATATTCTCACTATCCCCATTTATTTTTATCGAAATCACCCCTAACAATTTACCTAAGACACATATATTGAGGGACTGTACCCACATGATTTTTCAATACCAACTCATCCACTGAGTCATGGTGTGTAAAAAACTCCAAATTGTGGATTGGATAATATTAGTGGGCATAAATTACTTAATATAAACAAAGAAACATCAACCAGGACCTCGTTCCCCAGTAACTCTTCCACTCAAATCCGATGGCCATTCTATCCCAAATATCCTTGGAAATTCCCATGACCCAATGGCCTCACCACCTCAACTAGCGACTGAGTCTCCCAACTAGTGATAAAAATTACCCAAATTCCTTAGTCTAATGAAATCCTAATGATCACATCCCCTTAAATAGAAATGAATCACAATCTATATCCTTTTTTCATTCCCGTCATGATCCCATGGATCTCACATAATGTTCATATATATTATTCAATTAAAATTAAATAAACAATTTTATTGAAATAAAATAGTAACACCTAGAACAGACTATTCCTAGTGTCCAACCATCTAACTAGGCCTCAAACTTTTGAAGTGTCAATTGAGAATTACCATAGGTATATCATGAGGTGAAATTAATTAATTAAAAGTAACTATTTAAACTATGGGGCTTCACTTGGTCAACAAGTCAATGAGTTAAAATTATCTCCCCCAACATTAGTGAAAAAAAGGAATGTATTCACCACCTACCTCATAGTCATAGAAATAGGTAGATCCAGTATCAAATTCAAAATCGATCTGATTTGGATGAAATCACTATTTTAGATGAACAACTTGAAAATAGTGTAAAACCACTCACACTTATTTAGTGATTTGTGGTGTGAAGTATAAGATAAATAGAATCAAGAAGATGGAGAGACTTATTGATATAGATCTAGTATTGCTAAATGATTTGAGAGTGGATCTCATATACATGAGAGGGATCAATCCCTAGCAGAGCAACAAAAATAGAGAAACCCCACTCTTGTGCATGACCTACAGAATAGAAATGAGAATAATGAAAAGAAATTGAAGAGGTGGTTAAAATGTATCTTCACAATTTAAATGTGTCACATATTTATATCACACGGTTTTCCAAACCATGCTCCAACCGTTAAGCTCATACTACTTAGGAACCAAACATGACATGATTATTCGCATGGTTATTCCAAATAGTGTGTTGACCGTTCATAATATAGTGCGAGGGAACTACCCAATTGACACAAAGTGTGCGGCATTGAACACCGTTTTCTAAACTGTGTGCAATACATGAATATACACTTTCCTAAAAACATCATAGGTCTCACGTGGTTGTGTTCCCCATACCGCATAGTTTCCCATGCTTAAGGAAAATTGGGGATGCATGGTTTCTACTAGAAGGCTGAACTGTTAAATCTAACCATGCGCCTCAACCTTAAATTTTACAAAAAATAACTTATTTGGGCCTCTGATGCACTAGAGATATATCCAAACTCTAGAATAATTTTACAAGCCTCTAAATCCTTCTAAAAATAAGGTTTTTGGTAAAAAAACTCATAATTATGTTCTGATCAATGAGGTAAGAGTTGGCCTATCCACAAAACTATAAAAATTCAAAATAGAAGAGGAATTAAAAATGCTCTAAAAAAATCGGGACATTACAATATCCCCACTATAACATAGACAATCCTTGAGCTATAAGGCATAAAACAGAGATGGTACCGATTGTACCCATATCTTTAAAAATAACTTGGCCTACACTTGTCATAATGGGAATAAGACAACTACCTAAAATGCGATACCCTCCTTAGGAGTTACCTACCCCAGTCACATCCTGACCTAAAAATAAAATCAAACAGAAAGTCTATTGATCATTTAGGAACTCAAAATTACTCCCATGAAGCAACATCACTCCAACACATCTGGTGTTTCAGTGTCATAGCCAAAACCCATCAAAATCCCACATCACATTGATTCTCTCCATGTCCCCATGGATCACTTGGAACCAATGAGGTCATGTATCTCAAAATATTCTCAAAATATTCCCAGTTCACACCTTATTCAAGTCCTACATCAGAATGAGTCCAACATGCCTATGCACCTCAAGTAACCTGAATCTCTTTGATTCCATGATTCCAATACACCTTAATAGTATCACATCCAATGATTCTCACATCCAGATCCTAGTGACATGCACCTCAGACACACACATACACACACACACACATAGATATATATATATAACACATCCAAAATTATTCAAACCTGCTAGCCAACATCTGGTTAGTCCAATGATACATCTGGTGCACCTCATGCACCCAAATTGGACATCCCTCAAAAGGAAATTACAATGAAAAAAATAAAATGGGTAAGACCATGGTGTACCTCTACCCATAACCGGGTCTCCAACCTACTCTGAACCTGACATATCCATGACATTCACCTTCCGTGTAGCTTAACTACTTGAATCCAGACCTCCCTACGATGCTGCACCAACCACCAGCTACTTACCCCATAGCTGGGTCTTTCTATCTCTTCCACAACATCCACATGGAACTGAAACTCAATTACCATCACCAGGTGTCCCTCTTGGTCTGATTTGAGAACCTTGAGTCTACCCCAGTCTTAAAATTCCAGTTATCTGAGAAGCATTCCTACAGAAACTCTTGAGATGCTCCAAATTCCCACACTCTTAGAACTCATTTGGAGTATGATTTCATTGAGTCAAAACATGTCATGTATTCCCACATAAAAAAACTATCAAAGACCCACTCTATGGCTGTCTACTCGAGTTGTTTTCCTGAATTCCATGTTATAACTCCTCTCAGCCCCACTTCTTGGTATCTGAAGTGTCGCCACTGAAATCACTTGACACCATAACCCAACTCGATTACTATATTCCCATCAAGTGACCCTCATATATGAGTTATTTATTCACCACCTATTATAATGAGTAAAAACTAAATATTTTTACATACACATGAATGAAAATTTTTAAACCATCCCTAAAACGACTCACCCTCGATGTGACATCTCCCTCCATGTTGGGTGAAAAGAGAGAAAACTCAGTGAATGTACCCGCATAGTCCATGATGGAAATGTCATTCTACTAAAAATTAAGAAATCACGAGCTATCTATGACCTTAATGAATTCAAGAAGAAGTGCTCGAAGAATCTGGCTTCAAAATCCTTTCAGGCTCGTCCCTTGTATCTACCTTCCTTAGCCTTCACATCCAACCAATTATTTGCTAATCCTACGGGAAAGTAGGTTTATAGATTCAAACTCTGCCTCAGAGGTGTCTCAAGATGATGGAATGTCATATGCATCTATTTAATCAAGTTCTTAGCTGGTTATAGACTACCCTCACCCTGAAACAACAATGGGTGCTGCGAGTGGAACTCTTAGATCAAATATTCCCTAGAATTATTCACTCTTTGAGATCCAATATCGATACCTTGCATAACATATACCATGCTAGATCTGAGATTATTGTCAACCCACGACCAAAAATCTTTAGAATCTAGTGGTTTCCATGCCTGTAGTGGAATCTATGGCTAAGCCTATACATGTGGTTCAGGATCTTCCTGACCCTCAAGGATCTGAACCTTCTCTTTCTTCAATGGAACTGCACCACCACCCACCTGATTCTCTATATAATCCCATATTATTGGCAACCTGATGAATACCAATACATGGTATGAAAACCCATATAACACATATATATCACATATAGGAAAAACAGAAATAGGAAGTTCAATCTCTATACCCTTACCCCTCCCCATCACAACCACGTCACAAACATCCTACCCTCATGAACTCCTTACCCACCCATATTAGATCCAATTATCAAGTATTACTTGGGTAATACCCATCCTAATGAACCAAATGTCCTCAAACCGATGACCATGTCACCCAACCTTGTTATAAATATTACCCCATATCATATTCCCCCTGATCCTATAAGAGTGAGGCCGTTATATATATATATATATGACATATCACAAAAAAATACCTTGGGTGCACTTTCCTGGGTTGGTTTTGTAAGATGCCACCAAAGAGAATCTCAGTAGGAAAACACCACTAGGCTTCCTTTATTGAAACTTCAGACAACCCAACCGTTCTTAGTGCAATCTAGGTCCCCAATTCCAATAACACACATTCTATCACATGAACATGAATATATATATATATATATATAAACATCCTATGTACCTAATAAAAATATTATACGGGAAAAACAAACACCCCATTTCCTACCAGGACAAGGGTTCAATATCTCATCTCTTTCCATACTAGGACAAGGTCACATGACATAATAGGTAATAATCACATTCCAAGAATACCACTTAATATGTTAAGCATATCAATTGTAAAACGAGAAAGAAGAGCAGTAATTCTCACCCTGACAACTTTCTCTGTCCCCTATGCATGGGGTTTCATGTGACCAAACACGAGCTCTAAACCTAGATTCTACAACATGATAATCTACAGTCTACCATATACCAAATAGAAAGACCATAAAAAAACTTTTGGTTACATTAATATCCATATGTATGTTGCTACTAATTCCTAGTGAATAAATTATCTAATACAATTTGTATCACCCCAACCCATTTATCCACCCAAATAATGTTTTTTTACTACCACTGGCCTTAGGCATGGATCCCCACACACCAAAGGATTCCAACTAGAAACAAGGGTGTAAAGTAGGTGATAGTGTGGAGACTATACCCTCTAGTGGGGATACAATAATGGTCTATATAAATATAAATTAGCAGAATGAAATACCATATAGACTCAATCAAGTACCCCTCCCATGGAGGAAACACATCAATAACGAGCAATAGTGGAGGCATAATAGAATAATAATAGGAGAAATAATCAACCAAAACATACTAGTTGTAACTAAGAATGCATCTAATTGAATTTCATAAAATGAAATTAGAAGAAATGGGTCTCACATGAATGACTTCAATATGTACATATATAATTTACATGATGGTACATTAAGGGAAAAAATAGATACTCCAGATGATATACGAACACCAAGGTCCCATGCCAGCCATCCCATAATAAATAACCCAAAACTAAGATCAAGATCAAGAGCATAAACACTTACCTAAACGAAAAATCATAAGATGTACATGCTCCTCAAAGGGACCATGTAGAGTGTGATAATGAGTCTCAGTAGGTCACCAACAATGTGTTCCTACATTAAATTTGGGATTAAGAAGATGTATATAAATGAAAATAAGTAAACCCATGAAATTAATTAAACAAAATATTCCCTAAATCTTAATAGTAACCATGAATCTATAACCAAACTTGGTAAATTACAAAAAAATAGTATAAGATAGGATCCTTAGTGCATATCCCAAGGAGTCCCCTAATTTCAAATAGCCCAAGGTGAACCCTCAGGTTCCACCACCAAAAATTCAGTTGGAACCTCATCCCAAAAACCATGTAACCGACATCCTGAAGGAACGACCAATAAAAGAATATAATCTCTAAAACCCCTACTTTATATCACTCATCAACTCAAAGAATAATGTCTAGAGGTACAATGATATCTATCCTCAAACAATAACCACTATCGGTTTCAACCACTGATGTCCATAGTAACAACATTTTCTATCCTCTAAACTGAGTCAGGGACCAATGACCTCATGCCCAATGATCCTCATCCGCCACCCGATAGACTCAATGCTATGACCTGATGGATTTCCATCATCCTCATGGAATTCTATTATACTCACCCCCATCATTTTACATAATTCATAACTAATAAGGGCCTCTACCTATATTAGTGGTCAATACCACCTCATCCACTAATTAATCTTATGTACACATGACTCCAAGAGGTTCATTGGCCAATATAGGTGAGCGGCAGTCACCAAATAGAACCTAAGACACATAAAACAACACCTCATACCCCTATGACCATGTCCCTCATATTCGATGTCCATGCCATCCCATATATATTAGGCCATAAACACAACATAACAGCCTCACCGCCTTAACCGGTGACCGAGTATCCCAACCGGTGATGAAAATCACCCAGATTCCTCATGCTAAGCCCATCCCAATGATCACATATCCTCATACAAATATCCAATTCTATCTATATCATTGGGTTGGTCTCGTCATAATCCCATTAATTTCACAATAATCTTATACATATAATTCAATTAAAATTAAATAAGAAATTCATTTGAAAAAAATAGTAACACACTGACCCAACTCTGACCAAGGTCCAAGCCTCTCATTGGGCCTCAAAAACATTATGTCTTGATTGAGCATTCCCATAGGCATCTCATAAGATTAAATTAATTAATTAAATGAAACTATCTAAATTAATGGGTTTCACTCGGTCAACATAATCGAATGCTAAAATATTCACCACCAAACACTCACTAAATCAAAAAGAAATGTATGCACCACCTATTTCATAGTCGTAGGTGTATCCATGTGTGATCTCAACTTCTAACTTGATCTTATTTGTAAGAAGTTGGGTTTTTAGATGAACACCATGAAAATAGGGTAAAACCACTCGCACAGATTTGGTGGTCAGTGAGGTGAAGGAAAAGTGAAATAGAAGCTTGTGGATGGAGACACTTATAGATACAGATCCAAAGCTACAAATGACTTGAAGAGTGAAGCTCATAAAAAGGAGAGGGATCAATCCCTAGCGGAGGAGAAAAATGGAGAAACCCCACTCCTTTGTGTGGCCCACATGGGAGAAAGGAGAAGAGAGAAAATAAGTAGAAGAGGGGGGAAATGTAATTTAACCCTTTGAACAAGTTTCATGGTTAGATCACATAGTTTTCCAAACCGTGCGACAACTGTGTTACTACTAATACTTAACAACTAGACATCACATGATGAGGCCAAGCTGTGCACTGACCATCAAAGCTATAGTGCGAGGGTGCTCGCCATTGACCCCTAAGTTTGCGACATTATGCATGTTTTACCAAACCATTTACAATAAATTTGGATTACCACTAATAAAAACTATAGAGGTCACATACGATCGTGCACCCCATCCCACATAGTTTCCCAAGCCATGCTCAGTACAAATTAGGGCTTCATGGTTTATTCTAGGTAGTCGCATCGTTAAATATAACAATGCGCTTTAGCCTACACTTTTACTAAAGCAAGGCCTCTAGTCCTTTGATGCACTTTAAAAACTATAGAGGAATTTTACAATCCTCTAAACCCATCTAGAAACAAGGTTTTGGGTAAAATAAAAACTAATAATTAATTTTTGATCAGTGAGGGATGAGTTGGCATGACCAAAAAACTCTGAGAAATCAAAATGAGAGTGGATTTTTAACTGCTCCAAAAACATGATATGTTATATATATATAGGGTCTTCCATAAATTTTAGAGATATAAAAATAAATTACACTATTTATTGAGATAGTATATCGTATATATGTTTGAATGGTGTTTTTAGTTTTCGATGGATGAAAAAAAGAAAGGTAAAAAATAATTCACATTTATATAATAATTATTATATCATATATATATATATATAATCTTCAAATATATCCTTATCACCATCCATTTAAATAAAAAATAAAAAATGAATCACATTGCTTTGTGGAGGTGGTAGTCCACACATACAGACGATAGATGTTATAATTTTCCAATGAATTGGAAGCTAAGATGGTATATATGAAATTACAGTTATAGAAGAATAATTATTTCATAAATATCAGAATATAATCAATAGTTACATGTTTATAACCAACCAAGTGATGTTTTCATGGAAAATGAATTACATGGTTGGGTGGAGACGATAAGTCATACGTACGTACGAGTGATGTTTTTTACTTTCCATAGGATTAAAAGAAGATGGAAAATGGGTTTTACATAATAATAATGACATATAGGTATATTTATGATACTATATTGATTATTTAACAATGGTTATAATATATTTTTATTAATTATATTATGAAAGAAATTTTAAAGAGTGGGTAAAGATGATTACCTCTTGTTTAGTAGACTTCCTTTTGATCTCCCCTTATGAGACCTATAGTTGGTCTTTTATGAAGATAAACACATATAGAACTTGTATAAAGATTTTCAAAAGACATATTTTCAGGATTTTGTGGATATTTATGGATTAATTTTTTATAAATAAAAGAGGCAATGGGTTCACTTTTATAAATGAGTAGAATGGAACTCTTGGAATTTATTAAAATATTAAAATATAATAAATTCATTCTCAAGAAAAATGTATTGAAATGGAAAAACATTATTTATATATATATATTGTAAGGCCCTAATTTCATCAAAAAATGAAATTAATATATTATTTATTTTAATTATAAACATTATATTTTTGTCTAACCCCTTCGTTAGCAAATATTAACCTTAACCAGAGCAATGACTTTTTCAATGTTCAAGGGTTATGATTTTACATATAATATGAATATTGGATCGTAAATTGAATAAAGATGAAATTTTAAACCATATATTATCCACATTGTATTATTTAAAGATTTTTATGATATGTAAATAATTTAATAAAATATTATTCTCATAAAATGACATTAATGTTAATTTTGACACTGCTCATTTAATTTGACATTAAAGACACCAAAACAAAGATGGATTTTAAATATAATCTTCTAAATAATTTAGAATAGGTCATATATATATGTAAAACTCATGTAACCCAATAAATCACCCAAAATTTAATACTTTTAATATTTATAAAATCATTTATTTTATATTTTTATTAATTAATTAATTACTTTGTCGGCTTCGCGTACATATTAAGGTAATTAAATCATCATTAAAAATTAAAAATAAATCATAATCATAAAAATAAATCAATTTAGTTCAATCTAAGATTTTATATTCACTGAATATGTATATTTTGTCATATCTATTTTATGAATTATTATTTTATATGTTATTTTGAATTTTTTGGATTTGCCCAAGAATTGTAAAATCATTTAGAAAAGTTAGTTGTTATATAACTCTAAAAAATTTATATACACCTAAAAATCATAAGTAATAATTAGTTTTTATTAAACACTTTGATGAAAAACCTATTACATCTCAAATATTATATTTAGGAAAAATATATGACTTTTCTAGTGTTGTGAAAGCACTACGTCGACAATGAAAATAATTTTCATATTTATCATGAAATAAATTATAATTTACATGTCTTCAATTATTTTTTTTAATATATATTTAATATATTATCATATATTTGTAATTAAAAATTTTTAATAAAATTTTATATCATGTTTATGTCATGTTAATAGAATAATAAATACTATATTTCATAAAAACTGTATTTTTTTACTATTCACAAAAACATTAAATTCATCAGAAAAAAATCAAAAAGAATCCTATGATAAATATTTATTTATAAATAAAAAAATAAATATAATTTCATACAATTAAATTCTTATAGGTGACATAATTTTTTTTAACACAAATTAATAAAATGCAATGAAAAATAGTTTTAAGAAAAAATGCATTTTTAAACCAAAAAATGAACTTATTTCAAAATCAAGTATATTTATAATACCTACGTAATTAAATAGTTTTTTTTATAATTAAAGGAAAAATATGTAAATTTATGATAAAATTAAATTAATATTTGGAAGTTAAAATGATACATAATTTTAGTTTTACGAAAAAACGTACAGAAATGTTATTTTCATTATTCATTGAAAAATAATCTTTTTATAAAAATCTAAAAAATATACCCTTAGATAATTTTTATATGGTGATTTGAAAAATGATGTTAATTTTATAAAATAATTTTTACAAATATTCTAAAAATTATTTATAACATTTTCTCACAAAAATTGATAAAAATTATTTTTGAGGAAAACATATTTTTGAAAAATAAAATAACTATTTAAAATTATGTTCTTATTTACTAATAATTAATAAATAAAATGTTATTGAGTATGTGAATCATATATATTTCTTAATGTTGTTAATGCCATTCATAATTTCAAAATTAATAGTTAGGTTATAACTATAACATTTAAATATTAATACTTATTGGTTCATTAAAGCTCGGTGGTACGTTTTGTATACGCTATCAAACAATTTGTTCTTTTAAAATATTGGGGTGTGACAATTAAAATTTGTCACAATACAACCCAAACGTATTCAAAATTATAACTTCATTAACCATACAAGAACACATGAAATTACCCTTATATTCAATATCATTTTTATACATTAACATATCAATTTCATGAACATATTTTCCAATAACAATCCATGTTTAAAGTCCTATAAACACAATTAAAAATTAAATATTTTTTGGAAAACATTACCTATGATTATACTCACTTTTACATATTTAAATAAAAAATAAATTAATAAAAAATATCTTTAATCACACATAAAACTATTACAAACATTTCCCAATCACTAGAATAACTATCGCAATCTATTAAGTGTGGTTACCTATTATTAACACATTTTCCCATGTAAACATATACCTTTTATTAGTAAAGATCTACATAAAAGGCACATAACCCCATAAAATTTTATCATGATAATTCCATGAAATTAATTTAATCATTTCATGAATTTATATAGAAATAAACATGATATAAACATATCCAAACAAAGTATAAGAACTATTTTTATCTCATATGATAGAAAATTAAACATGTAATTATTGTTTATTTTGACTTAATGATTTATAAGTTCATGTCTCATGTTAACTAATCACTTTACTCAATTAATTCCACAATTTTATTATCCAAACACCTAAATAAATTTATAAATATTATTAATAATACATGAAAAATTATTATATGTTACTAGAACTAATTTCTCATATTAAAACAAATATCTAAAATTATTAATTCATTTAAAAAATGAAAAAATTATGTAAATTCAATATATAATACACCAAGGAAGACAATAGTATATATACTAGATACTAGGTAATGATTATTTATCAAGTGGTGATTCAAAATACATCTCCAAACACTTGAATCACCACCTCCAATGAAAAAGAGGAATACATTAATATTTAATTAAATCTATTGATATATTATATAGGCATTTAAATCCAAACAAATGGATTACTATTGAATCATTAATATGAATCATATGACACATATCATTCATAAATTAGATGAAAATTTAATGATATATTGAATTGGTAAATAAGATAATTTTTAAACACATTAACAGAATAAAAGAGAGTGGAAGAGTGAGAGGGAGAGATCATAAACAATGATCTCTTTGTCACACCCTGAAATAAAAGGAATCTTTTACTATTTTTATTTTTGGTTATTTATTTTTTCGATAGTGTTTTTATGTGGATTTCCAAAAAAATGAGGGATTTGTGAGAGCTATGGGGTGGCACACTTTTAGTTCCTGGTTAGTGGAAACTATGTTCCAGCCTAAGGAAATAATACAGGCCATAAAATTGATCTATCTTTGATTCACAATCAGGAACAAAACCATGAACCAACCACTCCATCCCATGCAACCTCAAAGAGAGGTGACCGAATGGTTGGCACATAGTCTGGAAGACAAAGCAACCTGTTGGTGGTTAAAAAAGAGAGTATTGTGTTTTATTTTTTAACTACTACTATTATTATTTAATATTATAGATTTATTATTATTATTATTATTATTATTATTATTATTATTATTATTCACTTAATGGGTCTCCTCCCCCTTTATTTCCCCTGGTCCACGACACCCCATCCCAAAGGGCTCTGAACAAACCTCTTACTCATCCAATCTCTCTCTTAGGTGGGACATATCTCCTCTAAATTCACGGTGTTCTCTTCAAGTTGTTATCTATTATCCTTATCTTCTTTATAATTCCTCTATTTCATGGTTTTCTTTTATCTCGGTTGGTACGTGTGAGTTGGTATGAATCCTAACCCCATTTTTCAGTGTTTCTTTTTTCATCTCTATATTTTTTGGTCTATTGGGTCCCGCTGAGGACTATTTTATCCAACACCATCTTAGGTGGTTGGTTCTCCATCTGTTTAGGGTTTATTTCCCTCTATTCTTCATCGTTGTCCCTGCATTAATAAGGTATTTTATGATATTTATCTCTATTTTTATTATTTAGGGTATCAAACAGCTCTTTGGAGATGACTTACATGTATATACATAGGTAATCACACACACACACACACACACACATTAATTTGTACATATTCCCTCATGGCGAGGGGAATATATACATTGGGTAAAATGGTTCATATACATAAATATGTGAAGTAGTATATGCATATAAGAAAGAAGTGTTTTTGAGTTGTCATCATAAAAAGAAACATGTTTTGAGGTATATTCCCTATGCCCAAACCTTTAATTTGAATTCCAAGACTTCTTGATTGTTTGAAAAATGTTTTTTAGTTATTATATGAGATTCCTATGCTAAGAAAAATGGTTTTGATCCTTGGTACTGTACTTTATCATGTTTTTCGTGTTTACCTCTATGTTTGACATGTGTATTAATTATTTAAATATGCTTTTAAGCTAGTTTCAAATGTAAAACTTGTTAAAAGCTCATAAACAGTTTCTAAATTGTTTTGTGTGTGTGTAAATGGTGGTTTTTAAATATGTTTGTGTACGTAATGATTTGGAAATGTGATACCCCACATGAAATGGTTGAAAATGGCTGTTTATATGAGTTGACTTGAGATGAAAGGGGTTTAGTGACTTTTGAATTAAATTAAAGCACATTGTAATCCTAGGTATCTAGGTGTCCAGACTAGGTCTAGTCTAATAGGAGAACCGGTTGGGCCGAGGCCTAGTCACCCTAGCAAGATTACATCACAAACCTAACTCAAATTTTATGATGGTGATTGGTTGGATTGAGTAGGAGAAAGAAATTTATGTCCAAGATTTGATCATAGAGAGTATGAGGATCCTAGGACCTCGATAACTGTAGTCACTTAGGGGTTGAAAATGGTCATAACTCTCTTTTACTCTTGATTTTCACAGAACTATTTTAAAAGGAAATAAGAAATTCACTAAAAATATTTCCATGCTTTGAAAACAGTTTTGAAAATATAATGTAATATTTTTTTACTTAATATTAAATTTGGTTTCTTGTTTTTCTTTAAAGAATATGAAAACTTATTTTTATATATCCTATTTTCAAACTAGCATGACTAAACTTTATCTTTAAAGTAAATGCATAGAAACAGTTTATTTGAGCATATATACTACATTTTAATATTCATTTATATACTTATATCTTTTTTTATTATAACGTAGCTCTTGAATCAATATACATCCCCATGGACCAACATTCGTTTAGTTGTAAGTTACACATTAGGTCACATGAAGGTAGGTATACTAGTTCTTTATCTATTTTATACTTCTAGTGTTTCATTTATAGGTAAATTAATCTTTATTTATTTATTTATCTATATTTTATGGTTTAATTTTTTCTAACGTAGTTTTAACTAATGTTTAACACAATTTTCTCACTTTGGAGGATCAGGAACACCTCTTGGGCTATGTTGTGGGTCATATAGAGTTACCAATTCGGGGTTAACATGAGTTGGTTCGTGGAAAAATTGTATGAGAGGAATTATCCCTTGTTATTTGGTTATGTATAGTATCTAATAGATATGATTTTGAGAATTAAAATTTTAATTCATGGGTAAGTTCTTGACATCCAATTATTCAAAAGGAAGATTGAATTTATAGGGTGGTTCGATGTGGTCTTGTCTCAAAAAAATGAGATTATCTCTTGAATTTTTGGATGTCCTTGATTTTTTCTTGAGAATTTATAGTTGGTTATGAGGATTTTAGGGTTATTATTTTTAGGATTCATAGGTGTCATGGTAGCTATTTATGATATGGAAACCCATATATAGACCATGAACTAGCCTCCGATGACCTTAGATGTGATCGCTTGATTGGTGAACGACCTTCCAAACCGTGCCGCCAATCCCTGTGTAACATTTTTTCCTATCATATTTTGTGATTTTTGATCAATTTATTAGTTAATTGTTTTTGTTTTTTGTATTTTTTTGAGTTTATTTGGGATATTTTCCTTTTTATTTAAAAAAAATGGAATTTTTTTATCAATTTTTTTTATCCAAAATAACAAACCTAGGGTTTTTTTTGAAAAAAACTTATATTTGAAAAAAAATGTTTTGGAAATATAATAGCTTTGTAAATATCTTTAGTTTTTTTAAATTTAATTTTAAATTTGAAATGAAACCTGATTTGGAATTTGTAAATTTGTTTCTATAATGAAAAGGGGTGTCTTTAAAAATTTTATTGGAATTTGAAATCTGAATTTAATGTTTTTTTATCGAAATAAAAATGTATTATTTTGATCCTTGGAATCCCTAGGAATACTCAAACACAGTCACAATCATATATATATATATATATGTGTGTGTGTAAATATATATGGAAGTATGCATCTGTTATATTTATGGTTATTAATAACTGTGTATGGGTTCTTGAGCTAAAACGTGGATGTATACATGTGAGGTTTCATGAGATAACAATGGTAGGTGTTAGGTCTTTAATGAAATTTTATTTTTTAAATGGTTCCAAAAGGGGAATTTCAATGTTTTAAAATTTTGGGTTGTGTGTTGATTTATTTTTGTGTTTTAAAATTTTCCTTCTTTGAATTGGGATTTGATGTGTTGGAGGTGCAATTGAATTGATTTTTTAGTTAGGTTCTTAATTTATGACAGGGGTGTGGATTTTTGGTTTATGATATGTTTCATTTGGTTTTATGTTTTTTGTTATTTGATTATGCCTCAGAAACATATCAGTAAGGAGTTTATGGTTGGTATCTATAATGTATCCCCATTCCATTCTTGTGTGGCCATTGGGGTCACCTAAAGAGGGTCTATAAGTGGAAATTCCAAATTAAGATGTTTCGGTTGAGGATCGTCATCTCTTATCTATGAGGCGGTATATGTTTTAGGATATATAGGCTATATCCATTGAATCATAGTAAAGATTTTCATGTATTGGAGTAGCTATCAAGTGTGTTCTATATTGACCCAAATTATTGTTTCAAATATCAAAATGAAAATCCTTTAATTTTTCCCTTGTTTTGGATTTCCTTAATTGGAATTAAATTTATTTTGGATATCTCAGTGTCTACCATTTCAGAATTTAATATTTTCATGTTTATGGTGGTTCAAATCTTTGTGGAAATTATGAATAAGTATTTTTCTTTGTCTTAGCCTATGATAACACCTCAGAGAGTGTAACTTGTTTTAGTGATCATCTGTCTTATTGAGGTATAGTTGTTTGGGAAATTTCATTTTATATGTGGTCTTTTTAATCTGATCAATTGGTTCTCTTTATATTAATATGGAGGTATTCTTTTGTTTTTTTGGTGTTTTGGGGAATGTTTGAGGTTTTTGGTTAGGTGAATGTTATATATCTTAGGATCCCTTTTTTATTTGTCTATTAAATTTTATTTGGGGTTCTCCTATGTTATCTACATGAATATTCATTCTTGTTGACATCGATATCTAATTTGGTGTACTTTATTTTTCTTTCTATCTTTGTGGAAATTCTGTTTGAATAGAAGTGTATTTTGGGAGGATCAGGATATTGTCATTGTGATGATGGAATTTGTTGTCCCATGTATCTTCTCTTTTTGTATCTTATCATATTTGGTTTCGTGGGTTGATTCATTTTAGAAATTGAGGATTGAGCATAATTGTAAAATATTGGGGAGACCACTATAGGAAGAGATTAGGGTCAACCTAGAATAGTTAAAATGAAGCCTTAATATGAATGTGAGGCCATCATAGAAGGACTCCATGATGAATTTGGTTTCCAAGATCTCATTAAAAGGTGTTTTATTATTTCCATCCCACCCAAACCTAACAATAGTAGTATAGCTGGATAGATAACGGGTCATGTAATAGATTCTTGTGGGGATATTGAATAGAACTCTATGGGTTTCCTTAGTGATTTTTATGTTATAGATTAGGGTGTCCATGATTTGTGAATGTGTTTGTATATTTAAATCTCATTCATTGAATCTTTTGTTGGATGATTTTAATTCTTTGGGATTCATTCATTCTCTCATCTGATGTGGGTTTGTTTCTTGGAGAATGCATTTCTTAGTCTATTTTTATATTTTGGAGTTTTTTGAGAAGGGTGCGTATTTGATCTTCAATATTTAGTTGGTGGTGATTTCATTTCCAGTGATGGGTTTCCTTTACTTCATGTATTGGTTAATTGAATATTTTGTAATTTATCTGGAAAATAGTGTTAATGGAGGGGATAATTATCACACTCTTACTCAACATGATTCTTTAATTTTATTTATTTTTAATCATTTCTTTGTTTTATATTTTTCTAGGTGGTTTTTTTCCATGATATGATAGTTTTTAAGAGATTATGGGTGGTGATGGTTCAAAATAAATTAAGAAAACCATACACCTACCTTGGGAAAACCGTGTAGGCCAGATAATGTCTCTATCCATGTTGCATGGTTAGGTTCATGATTGTGCAATAGCCACTTAACCCCTTGCGAAACTTTAAAGAGGTGACCACATGATTGGTGCACGGTCTGTAAAATCATGCAGCAAAACCATTATGCCTTCCATGGCTTAAAAAATAGAGGATATTTTTCATATATATTTTAATTAATAATTTTATTATTTAATATTATTTAATGTTATTGAATTATTATTATTGTTAATAATAATAATAATAATAATAACATACCCCTAAGAGGTCTCCCCCTTTACCAACACATTACCAATATTTTCCCGTAGTCTTGACACCCCAAACCAAAGGGCTCTCGATACACCTCCTCCTACACACTCTCTCTCCCTAGAGGTACATTTATCCTCCTTATTCATAGAGGGATATCCTCTAGTGGGTTTCTCTTCTCCTCCACTTTGTTCTTCATCCTCTGTTTATCAGTTTCCTTTTCTCTTAGGTGGTTCATGTTAGTTGGTCCGAACACTAATACCGTTTTTGGTGTTTTTTTGTCTATTGATGCTTAGGGATATTAGGTCATGACTAGGACATTTATAGACACTTATTTCAAAGGTGGTTGGTTTTCCATCAGTTTCAGGTAGGATTACCTCCATTCTTTATATTTGGACCTATTTTAATTAAGGATTTTATGATATTTAGTTGGGGTTTTATTATTTATGTTATCTTGCGGATCTTTGGAGATGAAATTTATATATATACATAGGTAATAAAATATATATCCATATTCTACTTGTATATATTCCCTTCTGTCACTACAACATAAATCGCCTTTAGCAGTGGTCTTTTGGTGGCAGTTTTGTAAACCACCACTAAACCCAGTGGCGACACTTCCCCCCAACACCTGACCCTGAACCCCCTTCTCCCCCAACCCCCGCAACCCCACCTTCTCCGCCCGACTCCTGCAAGACCCGAACCCTAGATCGACTACCCACCTGTGCCTCCAGTGATGGTTCTCATCGCCCATCAACGCTCCTTGCCACCCATCGCCGCCAACCCCCGAAGCCCTAGCTCGCCTCCCAACTATCGGTCCCGACCCATGCTACCACTGGAATCTTCTCATCATGCCTTAGTGTGCCTCTCCTCCCTTCATCACCATTGACTAACTTTGTTGCCCCTCCACGCAGGTTTGTATAGCTTTATAGTGTGGTTGTGGTACGATTTTGGGTTGGTTTCTTTAAAGTTCGTTGAATCTTACTTATCTATTTTCAATATTTATTGTTGTGGTATGTTCTTCCATTTATAGGTTCCAATTGGGGTGTGGATTCATGTGGTTTCAATAATGGTTATCTATGACCATGATATTAATTTACCTCCCAATTGTATATGATTTTGTAGCATGCTTTTTTTATTTATTTTTTCTAAGCAGTAATTTTCATCCTCAGATGGAAGGTCAGAAAAAAAGAATGATCCAAATTCTAACGGATGTATTGAAGATGTTTATTTATTATTTTATAGGTTCTTCGGTGAATCAATTTCCTTGGGTTGTGTTTTACTATGATAATAACTATTGATTAACCATTGGTAAAACTCCATTTAAAGAATCGTATTAGTGTTCTTATATATCTCTTTTGCGTTGGAACAAGGTTAGAGAGTTAAATAATATTAGTCCAAATTTTGTGAAAAGAATGATAAAGAAGGTGTAACTATTCTATGGGAGAATAAAATATGCTCAAGACCATCACATGATGGACTCAGGTATAGAGTTGTTTAAGTGAGATGGGTTTGAACCAGTGACAAATAATTCATTTCTATTTTTATGATTTCTTTCAAAATAACCCTAATTTACCTATTAGAGTGAGAAAACTCACTGCTTAACTCACATACACTATGGAAACAAAATATAAAAAGACACTTGATATACAAGGTTCACCACCCAAATTGATAATTTATCCCTTGACATGATCCAGAATCACCTAATCCTATATGATCCACTAGAATCACCACAATGGATGCAATGAGAAGGTTATATATTGAACTTGTATTATAACATTGAAAACAATTTCCTCACCCACAATATCTCATTATTTTCTTGATATTTAATAAAATATGAATTATCATTTTCCTCTATTTAGATTATCTCCTAATAATTATATAGTACTCTCACTCTTAAATGTTATTGCACACTCCAAACTCTCAAAATCCTACTTTATGATCAATAGATCATCTTTATTATATTATGTTTCCATAATATTACACCATCGTATATGTTTGGTCATTTTAGATTACATGTACTTCTATCATAACATGTGATCCACTCTCAGGAATCCTTCAAGGTTAATTTCAAATTCACTTAGGCCACATGCTCTCTTACTAGTAACACCCTGAAAAGAGTTTACAAATGGATACTTCACTTTTCCCTTTATACATTAAACAATAACATCCAATTAAAACCATGTATTCTAATCAATTTCCATTTCCATAAAAAGATTTCACTACCATGCCAAGACAGTCCACACCAGGACCAAGAGAAACAAAGAAGACAACCCAACCTCTACATTTCCACGAAGACATGGGTTTTTCATATAATTGTTATTCCACTTATACCTACAAACCAATGGGTCAAATAATACATTGTATACTTACCTATCTACTTATATTCTAAAAGGAAAACATCACAGGTCCAACTATAATTTCTTTCTGACAGAGGTCCACATTATGTTTCAACCCCCATTCATATTCCATGATCCACCCCAGATCTGAAAAATTTAATCACACGCAGGGTCACAACATGTTGATACCTATAACACTTCACCATGATACCCCACATGTTCTAACATTCTCAACCCCAGACCATACCCAACTATTTGTATCCTAATTCAAGGCCACTAATTTAAGGTAAGAGTTTGTTTCCATTTCATATTCCTATCTTCTATTCAATTATTATATGATTTATCAAGCCCTTAACTTAGTCATATCAAAGTTATGGAATCATGGTAGAGTGTAAGGGATGGGTTTGAGACCCGGTTGCTAAAGTCATTTGGAAGAAGCTTCCTGGTAGAGTGTGGGGATGGGTTTGGGACCCATACCATATGTGGTTTTTGGCAAGCCACCGGGGATTGAAGTTGCATCTACTTCTAGTTGTAGTTAGTCCACACCCAGAGATGCTTAGAGAGAGATTTATTCTATAAGAAACACAGTTCAAGACCAGGGGGCTCAGATATCTACTTTACAGAATGCGTTGACTGATATTTATCATCATATGAGCAGATATGCCCTCGGTGGTATTGCGTCGACTGGTGGTGAGCAGGTAAATCAAAAAATTCAAAATCATTTAGTTTGGAAACTTTTATTGGGTTTAAGTTTAAATATAAATATAAAACACTATTTAATTTTAAATATAATATTCTTATAGGTAGTAGCAGGAGGTGGAGATGGAGGTGGAGAGGGTGACAATATGTGTTCAACATCGGACTGTGATTATTTTTATTTTTGATATGTTGGAAAAATATGGTAACATTTGGTTTGTATATGTATCATGTGTGGCACATAGTTGCCCCCAAAAATTTTCATGACCAAACATTTTCTTTATTTCTCATGTTTCCTTTTATGTATTTTTTTTTGATTTCGGATGTTTCCTTTTAAGTCTTGATTTCTTGAGTGTGGTATGCACCATGATGGTTCACTTTTATGATTCATTTTTCCTAAATTTATTAGGTTTTTCATCCCTAGGTGAACATCCCACTTAAAAGAATTATAGGATCTCATAAACTCATCTCTCATAGAATATGTAACCCTTACCATACAACGAACTATAAACACTCCATGTATATACAAATTCAATACTGAAATAGTTTCACACTCTTCTAACCTATCACACATCATGATACATTCCAAAACAATATTCTAACTTGTCTTTACTTGTTTAACCAATGAAGACATTATCTCTAAGGATACCCACATTGATTCCCCTAAACCCTCAACTACACCCACCAACTAGTCTCATAGTAAATATAAGATATTCTATTCAACTAATGAAATTAGTTCTCCCATATCCTATATTTTCTAGCCCAATGCATTTACCACTACATTTCCATTTCTAAAATTTAAAAATATTTAACATCAAAATTTTCTAATTTACCTGTTATTCATGATACTCTTGGTATTTTTTACTTTACCTAACACTCATTTCTATCCATATATCCTTATTTGAATATGAGATTCTAGCACATCATCAATGAATGAATATTATCATTTCGAAAATTGTGTGCTAAAAATTATTTATCCTCTATTTTGAGAAACATATATTTCAAGGTAAATGAATCATGACCATATAAAACTGTGTTCCAACCATTCCCCACCTATTATCGTTCTTCAATAAACTCAAATGGTTTTCTAGGGAGAACCACATGGTTTACCATGACCATGTTCCGACCATGCAACCATTCAGAGGCCTCTATAAAGCTTAAAACCCAAAAAACAAACATCCTAAGAATTCACCCAATAAAATAATATCTCAAAAATCATTAAACAAGGGTATTATGTAAGGCATAAGACCCCTCGAAAACTTCAAGTCATTATAATCTCCCCCTCTGTGGATTCATCATCATTGAGTAGTGCCTCTATATTTCACACCCAAAAAACTAGGGCTATTAAGCACACACATCATATTATCACTTGTAATACTCTTTATGTGCATGCCTATTATCCCATATGATTCTAAGAAGTGAAATCGGCTTTCTTCAAAACTTTTTCTCACTATAGTCCATGATTCACACTGAGCACTTCACAAATGTTGGGTAACGCTCCAACTGAAATTCTTCATAGTTGATCATATAATTTTGATTGATAATGCACTACTGAATATAAGAGACATGTAAAACATAAAACATTCCTTTATATTGTGGAGTAAATTCAAAATATAATTCCACTATCATGACACTCTTGATAATACCGAACATCCCCATAAAAGTCGGTGCCAAAATCCTTTGCTTCTGCAATCATTGATTCTCTAATTGAGGAGTCTCCCATAATAAAACTCAGACACCAACAATGAATTCCATGTGTTTCCTCTTAACATTTTCATATGATCTATATTTTATATGAGAAGTGATTAAATGCTTCTTGATCTAGTAAAATCTCACAAATACCTCTAAAATCATGAGCGAACCACAATTACTAACTCCCATCTTAATGCTAACATAATTGTGAGTGAAACATATGACCATAAAGAGCATAAAAATGTGCCATTTGAATTGAATTATAGTTTTATTTGTATGTGAACTCAACTATGGATTGGATATCAACCAATTTTTTCTGAAGGTATAATATGATGAAAATCATTATGCAATGTAATTTTGGTTATAATTGGTTTCCAAAATAATAAAATATAGATTTTTAATACTATGTTCTTAATTAGAATTTTCTGTAAAATAAATTAATGCCTAATGCATGTTTATATAAATTGTTCATAAATATTTAAATGGAATTGGATAAAGATAATGAAGATGAAAATTCATGTTTTTTTAATATTAGAGGAATATTATTGTGAATTTATTCATTAAATTTTATTTAAACAAGAATATTTTATGGTGGGCATTCTATTTAATTTATATTTTCAATATTAGTAACTCATAATAAAAAAAATTTATTAATAAAAGACTTTAATTGAATAATTAGTTCAATAAAGATAAATTTATGGTGTCAAGTAATCCCATTTTCTTATGATGGATATATTATTATTTTAGGGACTAGATTCCATATTGACTCTATTTGATGTTTTTTTTATTTATCTAAATGTAGGCCTTTATATATGATGTTATGAGATCTTGGGATGGCTATTGGTTGATGAGGTATGGGTAGGGAGGGATAAGTTTTTGGATTAGTTATCACCAATGATAGTGGGATGTATATTGATATGAATGGGTATGTCAGGGTTGGAACTGGTATAGATGGAATAGGTTGAACCTAGGCTTGGCATTGTTTTAATGAAATATGACATACTTGCTTGTTTATAATTTTGATTAAAGGTATAATGGCCTTGTGATATGTTTATCTTCATTACTTTACCCAATGAATTAGAAATTTGGTTATTATTAGTTAATCATATTATATCATATTGATTGTAGTATGTATTCTATTGGTCTTTTGGTATTCCTGGAATGGTTTTCATAGTGCACTGGTACAAGGGCTACATAAACTGATTTTTTTTTGTAAATCTATTTTTAGAGGTGGTTTTATCCACCCATAACTATAATAGATATATATGTAGTAGAGGTTTTAACCACCACTAAATGTTGGTATTTTTCTATTTGTGGTAGTTTTAACCGCCGCTAAAAAAAGTAATCCCCTGACCAGAAAAACCGCCACTAAAAACATTATAACCACCACGAAATGTGACAACTATGACTATTCCCATAAACCGCCAATAAACTAATTATAATTTCCACTAATAGTTTCACAACACACAATTTAGCGACAGTTTTCAGAAACCACCGTAGAAGCATATAGAGGCCGTTTGAACTGCTGCCATATCCCAAAATAACCGCCACGAAATTGTAATTTTCTTGTAGTGTGGAGAGGAGAATATGTACATTGAGTCAAATGGTGCATATATATATTTTTGAAGGTGTATATGTTTGTAATTAAGAATTGGTTTTAGTTTTTCATTGTTAAAGGTAGCGTGTTTTGAGGTAGGTTCCCTACGACCATACGTTTAATTTTAATTCCAAGATTTCTTGATTGTTTTGAAAATGTGTTTTCATTATTATATGAGATTCATATGCTATGACAAATGTTTTTGATGCTTGGTATTAGAGTATACCATGTTTTTCATGTTCACAACTAATATGTGACATTTTTATTCTCTATTTAAATATATTATAAATCTAGTTTAATTGTTCAATATATAAATTGAAAAAATGTAGTTTCGAAATTTTGATGTGTGTGTAAATGGAGGTTTTCAAGGATGTTTTTGTGTGTAATTATTAAGAAATTTTCTACCCCTATTGAAAGGGTTTAAAGTGTTTTTTGACATGAGTTTACCCGAGATAAAAGGGGTTTGGTGGATTATGAAATAAATTAAAGCACATGGGAATCATGGGTATCAATGTGGGAAGACCAGGTGTAGCATACTAGGTGAGCATGTAGGGATGAGGTCTGGTCTCCCTAGAAGGATTATGTCGCAACACTAAGTAAACATTTATGATAGGGATCTGTTGTCTCGATCAAGAGATAGACCTTTTTGTGTAGAATATGATCGCCAAGAGTAAAAGGATCCTATGACCCCACTAACCTTAGTTATATAGGGGTTTCACCTGGTTCTTTCTCACTTTTAATATTTCTTTTCATAGAAGTATTTTAAAATGAAATAAATAATTCACTAAAAATATTTCTATTCTTTGAAGACTATTTTTAAAATATAATGGAAAATTATTTTACATAAAATAAAATCCTATTTCATGTTTTTATTAAAAGAGTAGTAGAACCGATTGTTATATATCATATTTTCAAAAAATCAGGAATTTGATTTATTTTTAAAGGATAAGAATTTGGTAATAGTTTATTTGGTCATTCCTATTCAGTTTTAATACTCTCACTTATACTTATAACTTTGTTTTTAACATCTAGTGTAGATCAAAGCTCTATCTTGGTCAATATGAAGAGATGTTGGTTTAGTTTGAGGTGACCCTTAAGGCCACATAGAGGTATGTGTAATCGTTATTCATCTATTTCCCACTGATAGTGATTACTTTATTGTTAAGTTTTTTTATTTCTCTTAAGGGATAAATCATTCAAATATGAGTTTTATATGATGTTTGAAACTAGTTTCTAGATAAGGAGGGTTAGGAATACCTCTCAGGCCATATTAAAGGTTTTCTAGAGGGACCAGTGTGGGGTTGACCTGGGTTGGTTCATTACACTCTTTTTTTAAATTTATCCCTCAGTTCCATTTTTATTTAACCTAAATTCCTCTTTTTTCAAATAAATAATATTATATTTTTACTTTCTAAATAATGGGTGTTTCTAGCATATGTGTTCAATTAATTTTAATTAAAATGGTCTAACAATGTGGGGAAAATATTACATTTATTATTATTTTTTAATCCTCCACATTTCCCTTTTATCCATTCCTTGCTCCCATATTTCTCATTTTAGTACCATGTATCATGTATAAATTTTTTCTTTATAGGTCTATTCAAATATCTTAAAATCCGTATTTTTGGTTTTAAAAACCAATATGAATATTTTTATTAAAATAAACAATATTTAACCAAAAATAATGGAATTATTATTTTTAGACTCAAACAATATTAATGTATCTTTTACTATTAAAAAATTTCCATTTCCATTTTCCCCTAACACCAATAGTAATAACATCTTTATTATTGTCAACCTTCTATCTAATAAAAATATTTTATTGAAAAAATTAATGAAATTCCATAATATATAATGAATTTTCTATCAATCACATTTACCCTATTTAAAAAAAACTCATAAACCAAAAAATAATAATTCATAAACATGGAGCATTATAAACTCCCGACCATAAATAATTTCAATCTCAAGAAGTGTCTTGGTTCGTGAATCTAATTTTATAATCCTGAAACTAAGACATATCAAAATTCCAAATGGAATTAACCTTAATGTCTTAAACTAAATTACACTTAGGGAAATCACCAGCATAATAGAATCCATAATAAATAGAAACTACCCAAAATAATAATTAATACAAAACCAATTTCACATAAACAACATTTAATAAAATACATTATTATCCCAATTATTGTATCCCATTCACTACCTTAACATCATCAATAATCAATAACACCAAAATTTTGTTTAAACCACATTTGAAACTTCTCAATTATGAACTGCCATTCATTAAAAAGCATGTCAACACTTTAAACTAATAAAATGAGGTATAAGACACAATTAAAGTCTTATTACACATAATAAAAACTCAATTATCTCTAATATATCAACATGAAACAAAATGAATTCTATGGTTATAAATCATTATAAGTTCAAATTCAAAAAATATTAACTCATCGAAACATGTTTTCCCTTTTCCTTAATAAAGTATCCCAAAAAGCCTACACATTTCATATAATTATTGGAAAAATTTATGAAACCTTTTTGAGTTCGTTCCATGACATGTTAAATCCATCAATTACAAATAATCAATAAAACTAAAATAATGTTTATTTAAACAAGTACATAGTTCAAAAAATACATCTTATTCTTTTTAATGGTCAAATTTAACCATCTCACTCCTCTATCCAAAATAAAAATAAATAACACTTACTAAAGTAACAAATAACCAATGGTGATCCATTTATAAACAACTACCAAAAATAACACCGCTTTTTACAAACCAAACAACCCCTTAACTCATAAAAAATATTAAATAGGATCATTAAACTCACATTAAAATAAATTATAAAGTTAAAATTACTCTTTTATTCCTTTATTATTTTACATTCTTTTCTTAATCATAAAAAAATTACTCTAATCATGTTTACAAACAAAATGAACATACATAAAACCTTCTCTTCAAAACCAAGACATGATTAACCACCAAAAAATTAATCTTTTTTTTAACCCACCCTATTCAAAATAAACAACTTTATATTGTATCACATTCTATACATAAATAAACTTTAAATTATTTAATTAAAACAACTTACAATTTATCTTAGACCATGATTATAATATATTATACCTTAAAAACCACATAATTATATGATTTTTATCAATTTTTTAATTTTCTTACATTTTGAGGATATTTTTTGGTGTATAGTTTTCTATAATTAGGAAAAAAACATACACCAAAAAGTGGACACTTCCACTCAACATCCATTTTAGCCCTTAAAAATATGATTCTAAAATTTAAACTCACGTTTCATTCATTACATGTTTTCTTATTTTAATAAATATCCCTATAACAAAAAGAAAATCCTTATTATAGTTCAAACTCATCATTAACCCTGTGAAAAACGTTTGAAAATATAGAATGAGAAAAACAAGGTTTCTTTATGTTAGAAAATTAAAGGAGACTTTTTAATCGATTTGAAATTCATAAAAACCCATAAGTATATTTTCCTTTTTCTCACAATGAAATATGAGTTTAAAATAATCAATTACTGAATCTTTAAATCAACTCTTTTCACAAGGTTTTCCATAAAATATTTCACAATAAATCATAATGTAAAATTCACAATTCATGAGGTTTTCCTTAAACATGTGAATTAATTTCCTTGAAAAAAACCTACAACCCATAGGATATCATAAATAATATTTTATATAAGATTTTATTTTTTAATACAATAAATTAATTTTTTTCCATAAAACTAATGAACAACTATATAATGAAATATATCCATGGAAAAAAATATAAACAATCACATGAGTAATATTAAATTATTTCATAATAATGGAATCCATCCTTCCAGACATTATTATCATATTTTAAATGCACTTTTCCAAGACATCATAAACATACTATCAAGCACTCGTGAAAATACTTCATAAAAAAGGGGTACATATACCCCAAATACCTATGACAATTTGTCTCCTGTGACATCTCATTATGTAAAGGGGTTATCTATAACTGGACCACACTTATTACTTGTTATTTACAATGTATTAATCACATAAATTAATAAAAAACAATAAATAATCAACACAAACATTTGTATTTAAAAAATAGTTCACAAAATACCATCAATTTACTTAGTAAATAAATATATCATTGTGATCATAGGCCATTAATATAAATAAGATGGATGGTATCATAATATTAAATCCCCATTAAAATGTATAAAAAATTAAATTACATTGACATAACAGAAAATACATTTAAAATAACATTTAAAAATTTATTTGAGAAAATGAGAAAAATATTGTTTTCTTTTAATAAAGTTTTAAACAAAAATTCCATAATATTGAAAAAATACATTAATTTGAAAATAACCATTGAAAAATATAATTTAAGATTCAAACAAAAGAACGGTCATGGTGGTGGAAAAATACATTCATATTGTATATGTTAGAAGATAACATTCTTTTCACACTTTTTTTAAAATTCAAAAGTGAGTCGTACATAGAACATATGAAAAAATTCATTCTAATTGTTGTTAAAGAATGTGAAAAGTAGTTAAAAATTAACTTTAACAATATTTTAAACAAAAATATAAGCACCCAATCATAAATAATAATATAATCCAGAGTTTTTAGACAACAATTCACTTTTTTATATATTGAGGATCTATACAGTTTTGGACTATAGATAATTAAGTCATAACTCTGCATAAAAACCCATGTATTAAAAAGATGACAATTCCACTAAATTTCTTTTTTTATCACAATATAAATTTTTTAAAATGAAACATGTTTTATTTTCATGAAAAATATGCATGGCTTTAAATTGACTTCACCTTTCTTCAAACTTGTACTTAAAACCTGCGATTTTTTTAAAATATTATATAAGCACACAAATCTAAGTAAAGGATATAAAATAAATAAATATTTTAGTCTAGTGAAAAATTGATAAACTATTAAATTTTTACCATTTCCCACATTATTCATTGAGAATATAATATAAATCATATTCACAAGAAGGACACACTTTTTTTTCAAAGAAAAACTTTAAATACCATATCAAGAATTTAGAAATATTTATAGGAATATTAGAGAATTATATTCATAACATATATTGTATCCTATCATAAATAACATCATATTAGTTAAATATATTGTTTAAAACTCCCATGTTAACTCCCTCCTCACCTTTGAAGACAATGAATAGTACCCAATGAATTGGAGAGCTATATCGGGCACAACTATCATATAAGTTTTATCAGGATCAACCATCATATAAGTTGTATTAGGATCACATATCATAATATATAATTCGTGAATAATATATCATAATTTTTTTTATGATTGAACACATTCATCAAAAAACAATTTAAAAAATATTTTGAACCCATAAGAAAAGAACATTCAACTTTTACATAAAAATAGGGAGAAGCATCTCTATATTTTTAAGAATATTTAAAATTTAAAAAATGAAATATATTGTTGAATTTATTTTATTTGAAAATAAAATTCAAACCATGTAATTTAATTTTCATTGAAATAAAAATTAATCGAACCTATAAATTAATTTCTTTTTTGTAAAAGTTAAAATAATTATTCCTTTCACAACATCTGTAAAAGTACCTCCTTCAGAAAATGAAAGGAAGATTCATTTTTAAACCATATAAAGTTAGTATAAGGTCCTTGAAAAGGAAATTTAAAATACTTTCAATAATAAATAATAGAATAATTGGAAAATTTTAAAGAATATGGACATGGAACAAAAATATTTTAATGGAATACATTAAAAAAATATTTTTAAGAAAAATGTCATAACTTAAATTATGCCCAATGTTGTACACTATTTAACTCAAGAATAATAAAATTAAATTAATAATTTACTTTATCAATAAAATTTTATTGTTAATTAAATTATCATTAACCAATTTATGTCATTTATTAACATTTTTTATTTAGTTACATAATCAGTAAATTTTACGTCATACATTTTGAGGATGTTCAATTCATAAACCCAGAATAACATTAGTTGCATGACCATGAGAAAAGGATTAACTATCCCATAATATATAGAATCATAATAAATAAAATATTTTTTTATTACAAATTTAATATAGTTTAATAACCATATATGAAATATTTATATGTAAAATGAATCACAACATCTTGTGGAGGTTGTAGTCCATACATACACATAAACGATGTTACATTTTTAAATGGATGAAAATAAAAGAAAATAGATGATATATTGTCTTTATAGAATTATAATTATGTAATTAATATCATATTTATTAGTTAAATCTATCATAAAAACTTTATTTGGGATTTTTTGATGAAAAATGAAATACATAGCTTCGTGGAGGTGGTAATCCATTTGTACTTCTAAGAAATGTTTTAAATTTCAATAGGATTGAAAAGGATATGAAAAAGGTTTGTAACATAATCATAATATAATTTAAGCATATAAAAGTTAATTATGTTATTATCTAATTAGGGTTAAATAATATTTGAGTGAGGTATAAGAATAAATAAAATTGAAATCGGTCAGTTAGGAATTATCCCTTCTCCTCAGACATCCTCTTTGGCTTACACCATAATCATGCTAGGATTGAAATTTTGATAAAACCAATACATATAGTATGTGGATATAAATTTTAGGGAGATATTTGAATAGGTATTGGATGAAATAGAGCTTTCAAAACGTGAGAGGAATTTTGGAAAGGTGGTTCCATTTTATAATTGAAGAGGAGGGTTCTCTTGGAATTAAATAAAGTATTAAATTAATATATATTGATTTTCATTTTAATGTGAATTTAAAATAATATATTTAGAATCATGGATAATTATGATTCTAAATCCTCCCATAAAATAAAATATTTTTAATTTTTGATGATTTTTCACACTTATATCATAGTTTTAACCCCTATTGTCACGACCCGTCCTCAGGGCCCATGCCGTGACTACCGCAAGCCCGCCTTCCATAGGTCAGGGGCTGGCGACTAGCACCATGGAATAAATCCTGATAAATAGGGAAGGCGTTCCCTTTGTAATGTAAACAAGCACCACAGAGTAAGCAAGCAGAAAAGTAAGCACTAAGTAAAAACTGTAACAAGCTATGCTGAAAGTAAAAGGGACCGGAAATACAAGCCCAACTGTAAAGTACAACTAAAAGGGGAAAACATAAACTGAAAAGAAAAGATGATTTGTCGAGCCGTCGTCTGGAAGTCCCACCTGAACGGTGTGCACAGATAGCCTCCAAAGATCCTCGGTCCAACCGTCCGCTCCGAGTACGTCTCGCCCAGTGGTCCACCTCCAGGTACCGTCCTGCTCCGCCAGCCTCCACCACGATCAACGCTGTCCGTCGTCTGCAACGAACACAATGAAGTGCGGGAAAAGCCCGTGCAGGGGTGAGTATAAGCTACTCAGTAGGGACCCCGAGACCCCCGAAGGTCTCCCGAAATCCATACAGGATAAACCAAAAGGGATAAGATACAATCACGAAGTAATATCCGACAATGCTTAGGTATATTCCCATACATATACCTAAGTCATCAATTCCTGTTCGGCTCCAACATCCGAGCCCAAGCACAACCCAGTCCACACAGGAAAGCAAAACGTAAATCCACATAGGATAGCACAACGCAATCCACAATGGAGAGTAAATAGTAAATCCACATAGGATAGCACAACGCAATCCAAAAAGGAGAGTAACACAGGATTCAGCTCACACAAGTATACTTCTTCTTAAGACGTTAGAGATGATCAGATGTAGTCAATGATTCATCTAAGCCGTCGGACCCACAAAGGATCTGTAGGTACTAAACCTCGCAATGACCCACACAGGATCGATCATGAAGTTGAACCCAAAGCTATTGGGAAACTCCTTCTCCATCAATTACAGTGGTTATTCTGCTACAACCAAGTGCTTTCCTCTTACATTGGACTGCTGTAGTACTCCACCTATTGGGTACTGTGGGCCTGCTACTTCAACCAAGCGCTCCCCCGTGCCGCTACAACCAAGCGCTCCTCCGTCGTGGGTCTGCCGCTACAACCAAGTGCTCCCCTGTGCCACCACAACAAAGCGCACCTCTGTCGTGGGTCTGTCGCTACAACCAAGCACTCCCCTGTGCCGCTACAACCAAGCGTACCTCTGTCGTGGGTCTGCCGCTAAAACCAAGCGCTCCCCTGTGCCGCTACAACCAAGCGCACCTATGTCATGGGTCTGCCGCTACAACTAAGCTCTCCCCTGTGCTGCTACAACCAAGCGCACCTCTGTCATGGGTCTACCCCTACAACCAAGTGCTCCCCTATGCCGCTACAACCAAGCGCACCTCTGTCGTGGGTCTGCCGCTACAACCAAGCGCTCCCCTATGCCGCTACAACCAAGCGTACCTCTGTTGTGGGTCTGCCGCTACAACCAAGCGCTCCCCTTTGCCGCTACAACCAAGCGCACCTCTGTCGTGGTTCTGCCGCTACAACCAAGCGCTCCCCTTTGCCGCTACAACCAAGACCACCTCTGTCGTGGGTCTGCCGCTACAACCAAGCACTCCCCCTGGGCTATCCGTAACACACAGAGTCATTAGATCAGCAGTCATTAAGTCTCAACCGGCTCTAGGGTTTCTGCACACAGCATGCTCATTCCGGGAGGGTCCACTCCACGAGCTAAGCGGTCGATGCATCAACTGACATGTAGTCCGGAGTTGATGTACCCCAAGGTGTACCACGGTGATCAATGCCGAAAACGCGGAGGATTACCGTACCGTTTTCATCATCGTCGTAGTCGAATCCACGGAGGATCTCTGTACAGTCGTCGTTGTCACAGCAGCAGTTGCAGCCAGCTCTAGGGTTCCCGCACACAGCAAACTCGTTCGGGAGGGTCCGCTCCATGAGCCAATAGGCTGATACATCAACTGACACAAATTCCGAAGTTGAGGTATCCAAAAGTTTCGTATCGTCAATAGGAACTCAACGTCGCAGACGGCGCGTCAATCGGACGCCCGGTCTGAGAGTTATTGACATTTTCTTCCCAGGGGCCCGGTTGGTTTTTAAAGCAAAACCAACCCGACTGTACTCCACCTGCATCCAAACCTCAGGAGGAGTGATCCAAAAGATCCTTCTCACTTAGAGGAAACCACCAAAGTCGACGACACGCCAATCGGACGTTCGAGGCTCAAGATATGAGCGTTTCCGCTCCGAAGGCCCGGTTGTTTTCGTGTACGAACCAAACCGGATGAACCCAATGTATTCCGAAACCTTGAGTGTGATATACCGAAACGACCGTCTCTTTCCAAGGATCGCGTTTCCGCTGACGACGCAACGTTCGGAGGCCTGTATCTCAAGTTACGGGCGAAAGACCGAAAACATCCGGAGACCGGGGGTCTGGGCCCGGGCCGACCCCCCTGGGTCGGCCGAACCGGGTCGACCCGCCCCGGTCCGACCCAGATGGACCCGGTCCGGTCCGGCCAGGGCACGGCCCGGCCCGACCGGCCCGGCTCAGTTCGGCCGAGCGGCCGACCGAGGGAGCCGCGGGGCGCTGCCCCCACGAGATGAAGAAGTCGCGGCCCTCGAAGGGCTGCGCTGGAGTCAACGGACGCAGCTTCTGCCGCATCCTGTGCAGGCGAGCCGGACCCACTCGACTTCAGCCGCGACGGCCCTATCCGGCGGCGCGCCGGGGCGCGGCCGCCTCCGGTCGCCGGCGCCACCACGCCGGCGACCTGCACTGCCGGAGACTTCCGTGGGCCACAGGAGTTGTTCCGGTGGTCCGTTTTCCTTCCCGTCTGTGCCGCTATTCCTCCCAGGTTCTGTTCTTCACTGTGGGATAATCAAAACGCCCTTGCGTATCATTTTGTCATCGCCCGCCAAATCCGCACAACAACGAAGAACGGCGGAGGGTTGTCGGGCCGTGTTCGTTTGGCCCGCACCCTCCGTGTTAGATAATAACAACGTGAGAATTATTCAACACATGAATACATAACCAAAAACAATTTTAATTCATTAAAATTGTTTTTATGATCCAGGTTCTTCATTTTGAACGGAAAAAAACACGAGAATGTAAAACATCCAAAAAAATCCCTACCTCGTCAAGTGTCGCACGCGCATTCTTCACAGAATTGATCGCCGGAGAAGGAGGTGATCGTCGCGTCGCTGAAGGGTGTCGCGTCGTCGCGGAAGGGCGTCTCGTCGTCGCGGAAGACGGTGTGCGTCGACGAACTCCAAGGTTCAAGAACAACAGATTTAATTTTGATAATTAAATCCATCTTGAGTTAAAAACCACAAATGAATTTAAAGAATCGAAAACTCTCTCCTCAACGGATGATCGAAGATTTTTGTCGCGGAGGAAGGAACATCGCCGAAGAACGTTGTAGGAGAGGAAACGTTGGCATCACGGCACACAGCGTCGCGTCGTTGATTTCCGTGGGTTCGGCGTTCTTCGTCGGAGGTCGGTGTTCTTCACGTTCTTCGCGTTCTTCGCGTTCTTTGCATTCTTCGCGTTCTTCGCATTCTTCTTGAAGGAGGATGAAGAATTCTTAGAGGTTCTTCAAAGGTTTAACACATCATTTCAAAAGGAGGGTGTGTTGGCCATATTTTATTAACATGGCAACAAAACGAAAATGTGTTAAGAAACGAATGAAATTAATTCATAGAAATAATTTCAACGAATAAACCGCCCATTTAATTCAACGAATAAAACCGCCCAATTAAATGTTGCGTTAAGAATATAAGAAAACACATCAGTTGACTTTCATAATGACGGGTTTTCATGGGTGCGTTACTTAGCGGAAAAAAAATGGTGGGGCTCATGCGGGCCCCACCCCAAAAATATCCTACCAAGTGGGTAGGATATTTTGGATAGCACCCTATCCGTAACAACTCCGCTTAATCAGCTTTAAGTGGCTTTCAAGAGGCTTAAAGTAAAATTAAAATAAAATTGTCGCACAACTTTATTTTATTTCATAACTTTAAACCCAAAAATTAAAAACCACACCCGAGCAAACGCAACTCCGGAAGAGGCGTTTCCAAGCAATTATCGGTGCTGCGATTCCATCGGTGCCTTCAGAATTTGATTCCGAGCACAGGTTCAAAAGTTAGAAAAACCCACTCGTTCGTTCAATGAACGTACCCGAGCCAAACTTCAGCAAATGATTCCGGGCACACCGGGCCTCGTAATCTGGTGCCGTCAGAAGATGCGTTCTTGTAAAATTCCAAAGAAAATTAAGGAAAAAAATTGCCTTGAAATTTATGGGTCTTTACATTACTCCCACCACAGGGCTTTACGTCCCCGTAAAGATTCACTACAAACATAGGTATACAAAGGCGGTACTGAGCATGCATCTGAGCCTCCCGCTCCGAAGTGCTCTCCTGGAGGTTCCCGAGCTGCCATTTGAAGCGCACTCGAGGAATTGATCGTCCACGTAGGACCCGCTCCTGTTGATCCTCGATCTCCACTGGGACCTTCGCAAAAGTCGCCCCATCATAAAAGACCAGCTCTCCACGGGCAAAGATTTGCGTCGGGTCGTGCACGTATCTCCTCAGCTGAGATACGTGGAAGACGTCGTGCACCCTGTGCAACTGAGGTGGTAGAGCCATGCGATAAGCCACCTATCCAATCCTGCTGAGGACATGTAAAGGTCTGATAAAGTGTGGAGACAACTTTCAGCCTCGGCCAAATCTCCATAATCCATGTCGAGGTGAGACACGCAAGAAGACATGGTCACCATCCTCGAACTCTAGTGGCCTCTGCCTCCTGTTAGCATAAGACTTCTGCCTGCTCTGAGCTGTACTCATCCGCTCCTGGATGACCTGTACTGTCTCTGTCGTGGCCCGGACCATCTCATGTCCCACAAGAGCTGCTAAGATTTATTCTTTGCCGATAAAAGAAATCTGGTCTCATCCCCTGGATGAACCACTTCCTTTTCCTAATACAGTCAATCCCGACATGGATGGTACTAATCCATACCAAGGATGACGTCGTAAGGCTTCAAAGCTGATACGAAGATATCCAACCGTTACTCTCACCTCCAAGGGTTGAGTCCCACTGTCGGCATCAGTGTGTGGTAACTGGGTCTCCTCCAGTAGATGTCTCACAAGTGAGGGTCAAGTCAACAGTCTAAACTGGAACCTCTTAGTAACAACACAAAAGAGGACAAGAAATAAAACATCACCAAGGTATGCGTCTTTTTTTATTTCAACTCATAATACAAAGACACTACACCATAGCAACAAGGAACTAGAAGTACAAAAGACGTATCCACTAGTTCCATTCCTGTCCATCTGCTTCTGGAGCTCCATGATCGTAGGCCTCAGCTGCCCGAAGCTGAGCTCTCCCATGTCCTCTTGTCCCCTGCGGTCAGGGTGGACCTCCCGGTGGTGGTGGTGGCAACACCCCGAAGCGTCGTCCACCTCCAACTGCACAGCCAGCACCCCTTCCATGGCCGCTTGCTCCTTGCAGCCCGCCCTGATCGAACCTCTGCCTCTGCCTGGGGGGGTCCTTCGTTCATCTTCTTGTCATACGTATGGCGGGTCATACATTCACGAGCCATGTGACCAATCCCGCCGCAGGAGTAACACTGCCCTCTCATGGCAAGTCGTTGTCCACCCCCGAGTGCCTCGCACAAACGATCCAGAGTCATGTTGTCGACCACCTGTAGTTCTAGTCCTCTTGGACCCCTGCGTCATCTGTCTACTGCCTGCTGCAGAAGACTCTGCTGCATGCCGGAAAGTGGTGGGTCCTGCTGTTGGAGACTGCTCAGTAAGGAAACTCTCCACTACGAGGGCTCGCTCCAACACTCCTGCCTGAGTCGGAATGTTGAGGGAGATCATCGAAACCCTGATCTCGTGCCTCAGTCCCTGCTCGAAGGTCCGGGCCCGGAAGAACGGGTCTCGTACCATATCTGTGGAGTAGCGCGAGAGATCAGTAAATCTCGCTGAGTACTGGGCCACTGTCATGTTGCCCTGCCGCAGCTGTAGTAGCTCCGGAATGCGCACCGCTCAGAGGGTGGCTGGGATGAACTCGAAGTGGAAGATGATCTCAAAGTCCGTCCAGAGGACAGATGTCTCGTCGTGCACCTGGAGCATCAAGATCCACCATCTGCCTACTGCCACGTGCAGGAGGCTCTCTACGAGGATCACCATGAGGTCTGCTGGTGTCCTCACTAATCTGAAAACCCGTACAACTGCCTCCAGCCAGTCCTCGGCGGCCTGAGGGTCCATCTCCCCGTGGAACCTGGGCGGTCGCTGGTGCTGGAACTCATGCAGTGCACTAAGGCGACGTGCATCGTCAGCGGCTAGGGCTGGTAGCATCAGTGGCTCGGTGGGTATAGGTACCGACGGTGCCTCAGCTATCAAAGGGACCTGTACCGAGTCCTCGTCACTCGGTGGGCTCTCGCCATGCACAACGCTCGGAACCCTAGCTGGCTGCCATCGTGGGGCCATCCTGAAAAGGAAACAGGTGCGCCACGGTCAGTACAATATACCTGGTTAGCTGATACAATGTAATCACAATGAAAACTTTGAAACACACATGCAATCAATGTTTTTGTGCATTACGTCGGAAATCAGAAGTCAGGGTCCTGGTGTACGGATACGTCGGCCGCCGCACCAACACTGGACTCCCTGGACTGATAACCACACTCAATACGCTAAACACTATTGCTTCATATAGAAGAAAGATCAGAGTCTGCAGTAGAACCGACCACCTCTGATACCAATTTGTCACGACCCATCCTCAGGGACCGTGCCGTGACTACCCCAAGCCCCTCTTCCATAGGCCAGGGGCTGGCGACTAGCACCATGGCATAAATCCCGATAAACAGGGAAGGCGTTGCCTTTGTAAAGTAAACAAGCACCACAGAGTAAGAAAGAGGAAAAGTAAACACTACGTAAAAACTGTAACAAGCTATGCTGAAAGTAAAAGGGGCCGGAAATACAAGGCCAACTGTAAAGTACAACTGAAAGGGGAAAACAACAACTGAAAAGAAAAGCTGCATCGTCGAGGCATCGTCTGAAAGTCCCACCTGAAGGGTGTGCACAGATAGCCTCCAAAGCTCCTCGGTCCAGCCGTTCGCTCCGAGTACGACCCGCCCAGTGGTCCACCTCGAGGTACCGTCCTGCTCCGCCAGCCTCCACCACGATCAACGCTGTCTGTCGTCTGCAACCAACACAACGAAGTACGGGCAAAGCCTGTGTAGGGGTGAGTATAAGCTACTCAGTAGGGACCCCGAGACCACAGAAGGTCTCCCGAAATCCACACAGGATAAACCACAAGGGATAAGATACAATCACGAAGTAACATCCGACACTGCTTAGGTATATGCCCATACATATACCTAAGTCATCAATTCCCGTTCGGCTCCAACATCCGAGCCCAAGCACAACCCAGTCCACACAAGAAAGCAAAACATAAATCCACAAAGGATAGCACAACACAATCCACAAAGGAGAGTAAACAGTAAATCCACACAGGATAGCACAACGCAATCCACAAAGGAGAGTAACACATGATTCAGCTCACACAGGTATACTTCTTCGTAAGACATTAGAGATGATCAGATGTAGTCAATGACTCATCTAAGCCGTTGGACCCACAAAGGATCGGTAGGTACTAACCCTCGCAATGACCCACACAGGATCGATCATGAAGTTGAACCCAAAGCTATTGGGAAACTCCTTCTCCATCAAGTACGGTGGTTATGCCGCTACAACCAAGCGCTTCCCTCTTACCTTGGACTGCTGTAGTACTCCACCTATCAGGTACTGTGGGCCTACTACTACAACCAAGCGCTCCCCCGTTCCGCTACAACCATGCGCTCCACCGTCGTGGGTCTGCCTCTACAACCAAGCGCTCCCCTGTGCCACTACAACCAAGCGTACCTCTGTCGTGGGTATGCCGCTACAACCAATCACTCTCCTGTGCCGCTACAACCAAGCGTACCTCTGTCATGGGTCTGCCGCTACAACCAAGCGCTCCCCTATGCTGCTACAACCAAGCGCACCTTGTCGTGGGTCTGCCGCTACAACTAAGCGCTCCCCTGTCCCACTACAACCAAGCGCACCTCTGTCGTGGGTCTGCCGCTACAACCAAGAGCTCCCTTGTGCCGCTACAAACAAGCGTACCTCTACCGTGGGTCTGCCGCTACAACCAAGCACTCCCTTGTGCCACTACAACCAACTGCACCACTGTCGTGGGTCTGCCGCTACAACCAAGTGCTCCCCTGTGCCGCTACAACCAAGCGCACCTCTGTCTTGGGTCTGCCGCTACAACCAAGCGCTCCCCATGGCCTATCTGTAACACACAGAGTCGTTCGATCAGCATTCATCAAGTCTCAACTAGATCTAGGGTTTTTGTACACAGCATGCTCGTTCCGGGAGGGTCCACTCCACAAGCTAAGAGGTCAATGCATCAACTGACATGTAGTCCGGAGTTGACGTACCCAAGGTGTACCACGGTGATCAAAGCTGAAAACACAGAGGATTCCCATACCGTTTTCATCATCGTCGCAGTTGAATCCACTGAGGATCTCTGTACAGTCGTCGTTGTCACAACAGTAGTTACAGCTAGCTCTATGGTTCCCGCACATAGCAAGATCGTTCAGGAGGGTCCGCTCCACGAGCCAAGAGGCTGATACATCAACTGACACAAAGTCTGAATTTTAGGTATCCAAAAGTTCCGTATCGTCAACAGGAACTCAACGTCGCAGACAGCGCGTCAATCGGACGCCCAGTCTGAGAGTTATTGGTCGTTTCGTCCTAGGGGCCCCGTTGGTTTTTAAGGCAAAACCAACCCGACCGTACTCCACCTGCATCCAAACCTCAGGCGGAGTGAGCCAAAAGATCCGTCTCACTTAGAAGAAACCACCAAAGTCGACGGCACATCAATCGGACATCTGAGGCTCAAGATATGAGCGTTTCCGCTCCGAAGGCCCAGTTGTTTTCGTGTACGAACCAACCCGGCCGAACCCAAAGTATTCTAAAACCTTGAGTGCGATATATCAAAACGACTGTCTCGATCCAAGGATCGCGTTTCTGCTGACGACGCGTCGTTCGGAGGCCTGTAGCTCAAGTTACAGGAAAAAGAACGAAAACATCCGGAGACCGGGGGTCTGGGCCCGGTCCGACCTGGCCCGACCCCCCCTGGGTCGGCCAAACCGGGTCGACCCGACCCGGTCCGACCCGGCTGGACCCGGTCCGGTCCGGCCAGGGTGCGGCCCGGCCCGGCCGGCCCGACTCGGTTCGGCCTAGCGGCCGACCGAGGGAGCCGCGGGGCGCTGCCCCCGCTGGATGAAGAAGCCGCGACCCTCAAAGGGCCGCGCCGGAGTCAACGGACGCGGCTTCTGCCGCGTCCCGTGCGGGCGAGCCGGACCCGCGCGGCCACGGGTCCACTGGTCACCGCCACCGCAGCTTCAGCCGCGGAGGCCCTGTCCGGCGGCGCGCCGGGGCGCCGCAGCCTCCGGCCGCCGGCGCCGCTGCGCGGCCGACCCGCGCCGCCGATGCCTTTCGCGGGCCACCGGAGTTGCTCCGGTGGTCTGTTTTCCTTCTCATTTACGCCTCTGTTCCTCCCGGGTTCCATTATTCACTGCGGGATGATCAAAACGCCCTTGCGTCTCATTTTTTCATCGCCCGCCAAATCTGCACAACAAAGAAGAACGACGGAGGGTTGTCGGGCCGTGTTCGTTTGGCCCACACCCTCCGCGTTAGATAATAACAACGAGGGAATTATTCAACACATGAATACATAACCAAAAACAATTTTAATGAATTAAAATTGTTTTTATGATCCGGGTTATTCATTTTGAACAGAAACAAACACGAGAATGTAAAACATACAAAAAAAATCCCTACCTCGTCAAGTGTCGCACGCGCGTTCTTCGCGGAATAGATCGTCGCGGAAGGAGGCGATTGTCACGCCGCGGAAGGGCGTCGCGTCGTCGCGGAAGGGTGTCACATCGTTGCGGAAGACAATGTACGTTGATGAACTCCAAGGTTCATGAAAAACAGATTTAATATTGATAATTAAATCCATCTTGAGTTAAAAACCACAAAGGAATTTAAAGAATCGAAAACTCTCACCTCAACGGATGATCGAAGATTTTTGTCGCGGGGGAAGGAACGTCGCCGAAGAACGTTGCGGGAGAGGAAACGTTGGCATCACGACACACGACATCACATCATTGATTTCCGCGGGTTCGGCGTTCTTCGTCGGAGGTTGGTGTTCTTCGCGTTCTTCGCGTTCTTCGCGAAGGAGGATGAAGAATTCTTAGAGGTTCTTCAAAGGTTTAACACATCATTTCAAAAGGAGGGTGTGTTGGCCTTATTTTATTAACATGCCAACAAAATGAAAACATGTTATGAAACGAATGAAATTAATATATAGAATTAATTTCAACGAATAAACCGCCCATTTAATTCAACGAATAAAACTGCCCAATTAAATGGTGCATTAAGAATCTAAGAAAACGCATCAGTTGACTTTCATAATGACGGGTTTTCGCGGGTGCGTTACTTAGCGGAAAAGAAATGGTGGGGCTCGTGTGGGCCCCACACCAAAAATATCCTACCAAGTGGGTAGGATATTTTAGATAGCACCCTATTCGCAACAACTCCGCTTAAGCAGCTTTAAGTGGCTTTCAAGAGGCTTAAAGTGAGATTAAAATAAAATTGTTGCACAACTTTAATTTATTTCATAATTTTAAACCGAAAAATTAAAAACCACACCCGAGCAAACGCAACTCCGGAAGAGGAGTTTCTAAGAAATTATCGGCACTGCGATTCCATCGGTGCCTTCAGAATTCGATTCTGAGCACAGGTTCAAAAGTTAGAAGAACCCGCTCGTTCGTTCACTAAACGTACCCGAGCCAAACTTCAACAAATGATTCCAGGCACACCAGACCTCGGAATCAGGTGCCGTCAGAATATGAATTCTTGTAAAATTCCAAATAAAATTCAGAAAAAAAATTTCCTTGAAATTTACGGGTCTTTACACCTATTAACCCATTTGATATTTATCTTGATATCAAAGTCTTTTACTCTATATGAGACAAAAAAGATATTCTAAAATAAAAAGTGACCAATAAGTATAAAATTGATGATATTATTTACTACATACCATTAAAATTTCTAATTATAATATTATTATGAATTTAAATCATTAAATAAAATATTATTTAACATAATATACCATTACATACATTTCCAAGACTATTCACATTGTTTTGATTTAATGACTTTAGTATGATAATGTAATTCAAATATAAAATTTTAACACCTAAAAATATATTTATATTTTTCTGAAAATTTATTGTAACTCAATAATTCATCCAAATTTTATTACTTTTAATGTTTTTAAAAATCATTTTCTTAAATTTACTATTACTTGAATAAGAACTGTGCTGGCAATGCGTATGAATTTAATGTAATTATTCAATCACAAAAAATTAAAAATAATTTAACATGATAGAAAATCACTCATATCTAAAATAACCATTTATAACCAAATACAACCATTTTTTACCCCCCTTTTCAAAATATTAGAGATATTAAAACCAGGATAGTGTAATTTTGTTTTTATTCTTTACATAAAATCTTATTAAGGACAGTATCAAAGGAAAGTTGAAAGAAATTTCCAAATTTTCTAAAAAAGGGTGGTTAGGGTAGAATTTTTTTTATAAAATTATATAAAGTGGTTGGATGATAATAAGGTCATATATCATAGTTTTAACCTTGTTTTACTCATTTTACCTTACCGATGTGATAAATTTTTGTTATGATTATTATTCATAATGAACAAAAATAAAAGTGACATGTATAAAATATTAGAACCTCCAAATAAAAAATATGGAATCCCTATTATATGTTTAAATATATATATGTTCAATAAATTAATTTAAGATAAAAACACAAAATGCAACAAAAAACAGTTTTTATCCAAATATTTTTATGCCAAAAATTAAAGTTATATAAAAATAAATTATATCTTGATCCCTATATACTTAATTGGATGATTTATAATTAAATTCGAGTTATATAAATTTAAAAGGTAATTGTACTTGAAAATTATTTTCTTTAGTGATAATAATTGATAGTTTTTCACAAATCATTTTTTTATTATTCATTGTAAAATAAATATTTTCATAAAAATACAAAAAAATAATTCTATGATAATTTTGAATTTATTTTTGAAAATATGAAGTTAAATATTTCAAATTAAAATTATAAAATTTATAATTTAACCTTTTAAATAAAACCATATAATACATAAAAATAAATTTATTAAGAATAAAAATATTTCATTTTTATTAGAAATACTAATTAATATTATTATAATGAATCCAATACATGAATAAAAACAAAAAATGAATTTGATCTATTTTATTTGGGTTTTCTCATCCCTCCATTTTTAGAAATTAAATCCTTTTAATTTTAGTCACTTTATAAAAATGTGGGGTTATTTTTCTTTCATAGTATATTCTAAATTATATGTTACTTATTTAATCATATAGTTTTAACAAATTTTTTTAACTTGATGAACCGACTTGTTCTAAAACACAGTCTCTATTTAATCAAAAATATAAATTGGGTTTTAATTATATGAAATACTATCTTCCATTTGTACTACCTTCGGGCTCAAAACATGAAATTCATTCAGCACATACTTCCTTAATAATAAAACATGAAACAAATCATTTACTTGGGATAAACTAATAGTAAAGGGCAATAGATTAGAAACCAATCCATATTTATATATATTTTCAAATGATCCAATGAAATATGGACTTTACTTTCCATTTTTACCAAAATTAATAACACTTTTCCATGGAAATATTTTATGAAAATAATGATCACCTACCTCAAATGAAGTATATTTCCTCTGATGATCTGCATAAACCTTGTACCTACAATGATCTAAAACCATATACTATTAAATAATCTTTACCTTTTCTTCCATTTCTTTTACCAACTCTATTACTAAATACTTCCTTTGACTTACTTCTACCCAATAAGATAAAGTCCAACACCACTTTCCATATAAAGAATCAAAAGGTTCCATCTATATATTGGAATGAAAGATATTAATATAAGAAAATAAAACTAATTAAATACATTGATTACAAATTCCCTAATAATCCATTAAATAAGATTGAATAATTTCAAACAATGTCTGAAACATTCACTAGGATTATGCATCAGATTGAGGATGACAAGTTTTTCTAAAATTTAATTTAGTACCCAAAAATTTATACAGGTATTTCCAAAAATAGTATGTAAATCTGAGATCAGGGTTAGATAAAATAGAGAGAGGAACTCTATCTAATATTACCACCTCCTTTAGATACAGATATGAATGTTGATTTAAAGACATAGTTTATTTAATAGGATGTAACATTGAAGATTTTTTAAGTTGATAAAAAATAAACTAAATCAATATATTATCTCGAGATATATTTGGAAATCCCACCATGAAATCCATGGATATATTTTTCGATTTTCAATTTTTAACTTTAAAATATTGAAGAATCCCATTAAATAATTTACAATTGGATTTAACATATAGACAAGTCAAGAATATCATGGTAAAAGCTACAATATATTTCTTCGTTCCATCCAACCAATAATATTATTGATCTTTAATATACATATTTGTAATGGAAGGATGAATAGAAATGGAAGAGATACGAGCTTCACTCAAAAATTCATTTTTCAACTAAGAGATAGTTAAAAAACACAAAATTTTTCCTATTTCAAAATACATTCCTTGTAAATGTTAAATTTAGGTAACTTAACTTTCTTTATGAATTCCATCTTTCCTTGAAAATCATGATCTTCCTTTTGAATTTTCTTTATTCTATCAAATAGTGATGCTTCCATGGAAACCTGAAACAAAAAAATGAAATTTATTTCATCAAAAATTTCAAGGCCACCATTATTCACATCATTTACCAAAGGATAATATTCCAATTATATCATGGTTAATGATTAATTATATTTTCATCTCAAAGAATTGGATACTTAGTTTTCTTTTCCTAGATGGAAGTGAATCGTGAAATCATAACCCTTTATTAGTTCATTCCATCTTCTTCGACTCATTATCATCTCGATCTAAATGAATATATACCTAAAATTTATATGATCAGTATATATTTTAAACTTTACACTATATAAATGATATGTCTATATTTTTAAATAAAAAATAGTGGAACTAGTTTCAGATCATATGTAGGATAATTTATATTATGAGTTTGAAATTACTGTGAGGCATAATAATATTTTAATCCTTCAACATAAAAAACCATGTTTCCTCAAATAAGAATCTATAAAGATGAAAAATTCAACATTAATATAGGAAAGATAAAAAACTAGAGCATTCACGGACATTCTTTTAATTTCTGGGTAATATTCATTACACTCTTTCATTAAGTTGAATTTTAATCTTTTACATTTAACTTAGTTAGTGGGCTAGATAAAAAAGAAAATATTTCAAAATACTGGTAGTAGTAACTTGCTAATACATGAAAACTATAAATCTCAGTACATTTTTAGATATTAAACATTCTTCAACCATGTTTATTTCATCAGGGCAAACTATTATTCCATATTTAGAAAAAAATATACTCTAGTATTGAAATATTTTGTTACTAAAAATAAAATTTACTAAATTTTTCATATATCGTATTTTCTATAAGGTTTTAAAAATAATCCTTATGTGTCTTTATGATCCTCAAGAATTTCAAAATATACCAAAATATTATCCAGAAACAAAACCTAATTTTTATCTAAATGGTTAATGAAAACTCTATCTATAATATTCATTAATAAAAGTAGTTAACAAAAAACATATAATTCCCATATATAGTCTAGAACACTACCTTTGTAAAATCTTCCTACTTCTTTATCAACTGATGTTACTAAGACCTAACATCAATCTTTGAAAACTAGTATGCTTCTTAGATGTGATCAATCGAATCATCGATATAAATAAAAGGATACTTTTTCTTAATATTTATGTTATTCAAGGATCTATAATCAATTAAATAATTCATTGAATCATTTTTATTTTTAAGACATAAAATTGTATCACCCTATGATGGATTCATTGGATGAATTAACCTCCAATAAAGAAATTATTCTAACTAATTTTTCAATTGAAAAAGTTATATGTGATCTATTCAATAAGGGGTTTTTGAAATTAAATTAGTGTTAGAAAATAAATAAAGAGTAAATTCAAGAACTTAAATTGTAATCATATCAATAAAGTAATTAGGAAATATAATCATATATTAATTTACAATTAAAACTTCACTAATCTAAATAATTTCATTTTTTCCAAAAATATGTGCTAGGTAACATTCACTACCACCTTTAATCAATTTATAAACCTATTAATATATTAAAAAAGGTATGAAATCATTGAATATAAATTTATTATCTCTAATATATATCTTATAATGATAAAATTAAATCCAAGCCATATATATAATAATACAAAACTCTAATATAGGAAGTTAAATACAATTTTCATGTAAAACCACCCTACTTATAATAATAGTTAAATTTTTATAAATATTTGTTAGTTTAATACACCAACTAGGATATTTAACTAAAAGTTATATGTTCATTTCCTGAGGTGATTTTCCTATTTTACTTACACATTTCTCAAGAATGAAGGAATGTAGTGATCCAGTGTTAAAAAAGGAATTATAATAATTCAAATAAACAAGTAACATAAATGTCACCACTTCATTAGACCAACTAAAATTGACCATGATAGAAGAAAATGTATTTCCATAAATTTCTTATTTTTATGTAGATTATTTCAACCTAGAGTGAATAAATTTGGACACAATTATCCTAACTCTCCAAATCATTGAAATTAAAAAAACTAAACATTGGATGGATATCTGATAATCCATTCCTGGATTGATTAGGTTTCTTTTCTATATAGTAACAAGACATATGACCAAACTTATCACATAGAAAACACTTTATAAAACTTATAAAAAATTCCCATAAATGTTTTTTTAATAAACATAGAACTTGTTGTGGAATTACCTCATGATTTATTTATTTAACGATTCTCTATTTATTAAGACATTGAACTCTTCTTAATATTATCATCATGAGGTGCATAAGTTTCAATAAACTCTACCTAAAATTTCTCATCATATAAAAAAAGTAATTATAAAATTTTAACTCATATGAGGATAATTATCATCATAAAAATGGGTTCAATCCTAAGTAAATTTTATTTAGTTTAACATCAAGTTCTTGAATATAATTTGTTACATACTTAGTCAATATTGTATTTTTTTCATATGTGGAACTGAATCCTCCTCCTTTTTCATCAATTTAAATATTTTTTCTCTATTGTTAGTCATAAAACCATAGAAAAATATTTCTCTAGGAATAATTTTTTCAAATGATGCTCTTTTGATAGAATTAATCTCTTCTCCCTCTGGTATTCTTAACCAATGACCACTATCCATCAGCTTCAGATTAAAACGATAAATTGAAAGAGTTACATTTTGATGTTATGAACATACCAGGACTCCAGATATTTCTTATAGAGAATTTATCAATCCTTAATCTACCATTGGATATTAGGTTCCACTGAAATCTGTAGTCTTTCATTTTATATAATTCTTAACTATCGACAAGTTCCACTTTGAAAAATGTGGGCTTTATCTAACATGGATTTCACCACCATTTATACTCTTTATCATCCGATATATCACTATAAAAACTTCTTAGATACAATTCCAAAAATTTTATGCTACTGATTTGAAATCACATTTTCCTCTTCATTTATTCTTACTTCAGATTCTTTATTTCTGTTATAGAAAACCTTTTTAATATATATATTTTAAATGAAGTAAAATGGTAAAATATGAATTCTATATCATTTTGACATAACCACCATTGATAAACTCTCAAGGATATTATAGTAATATTATCCAAACATATAATTTTATTTAAACCTTTCATTTGATACTAACTATAAGGATCCCTTCATAAAACAATTCATCATCATTAGTTTTAGTTTTGAATTCACTTTCTTACATTTTTAGGATATTTATGGTATATAGTTATAAATAATTAGGTCATAATAATACATAAAAAACCAATATAACTTACACTCAGTACCCATTTTTCCCATAATATAAAACTTTTAATATGATACACCATTTCTTTTCAGGATAAATATTCATGACCATAGACTTTAATTATTGTTTTCTCATACTCATGCTTAAACCCTATGAAAAAAATTTAAATCATGGGGTGTTGATAAAAAAATAGTAAGGGATATTAAAACAACATTTTAGTATAGTGTAAAATAGGAAAAAACATAATATTTTTACCTTTTTTCACATTATTCTTTGATCATATAAGTCAAATTAGTTCCTCATATAAAAAAACATTTTCTCAAAGAAATTGTTTAAAACACAAAATAAGAAAATTGAAACCCATGTAGGAACGTTAGAGAATTATATTCATAACCCATGATCAATAATATCATAAATAAATTTATCATTGTTATATCGATAGGAGAAGAATCAATGGTTAACTCCATCATTATTTTCTTTAATGATAAGGAACATTAACCAATACATTAGAGATCTATATCAGGCTCACCCATGGTATATGTTTTATCAGGTTCACCCTTTGTATAAAATGAATTAGGAACACATTTCCTTATAAATAATACTCATATACCATATCATAAATAATTTTTTTAAATTAATCACTTTTTCATCATAAAACCATTAAAATATATTTTTATCCTATAATCAAGTCACATTTCATTTTTTCATAATTGTTTTTGAGAAATATCCATTTATTTTAAAAAAACATTAAAAATAAAAATGAAAAAATATTTTATTGAATTTATTTTATTCTAAAATATCCATGAATAATTGAAAATTAATCATAAAATAAATGAAAATTGGTGATGGATATAAATATCATTCATGTTACAAAAGTTAAAACAATGATTCCTTTCACACCTTCCGTAAAAGTTTCTCCTTTAGAAAAGGATGGGAATATTAATCATTAAGACTTATAAAGAAGTTAAAATGTAGTTGGAAGTTAAATTTAAAATAAATTTATGTATAAATAATAAAATTATTTAAAAAATTTAAAGAACGTAGAAATGGATGAAAAACATTTTAAAGAATTAATTTAAAACAAGGGTTTAAAGAAAAATCCATTACCTTAAATACTGTATATCATCAAAAATTCCTTAAATAATGAATAATAAAATTATTTTAGTTATTTAATTTCTCAATAATTTTATTCATGTTCATTAAATTATCATTTTACATTTTATTTCATTTATGGCCATGTTTTATTTAATTACATAATCAGTTAAGTGTACATCATATGTTTTGTGGTTGTTCAGTTCATAATCCAAAAAGATATTTGATATGAATATTGTGGTAAAAGGTGTCATTATGTCATAATATTAATAGTATTAATACTAAAATAATTATAACATTTATATATTTAATCCAATTTTACAACCATCCATGAGACACATATATGAAAAAAATAATCACATCTCTTTATAGAGGTGGTCGTCCATACGTAAGCATAAATGATGTTATCATTTTTCGATGGATGAAAAGATAAGATAATTAATGAAATATTATATTTATATCATTATAATTATGCCATGAATATAATATATATTAATTAAATCTATCCTGATAATCATCAATGTGAGGTGATGACAAAAAACAAAACACATCGCTTTATGGAGGTGGTAATCCACACGTACATACGAGCGATGTTTTCAATTCACCTTGAATGGAAAAGGTGATGAAAAATGGGTTTTAAATAATCATAATAACATTTTAGTACATTCACTAAAATTATTTTATTATTTCATCTTAGTTTAATAATATTTTAACGATGTATAAGAAGAAATAAATTGTTAATAGATCGATTAATACTTATACCTTCTCCTCAGATTTCCTCTTTTTATACACCTTAATCATTCTAGGATTGGTAATTTCTAGAGACCAGTACCTCTAGGACATATATGTGGATGTTAGAGACATATTTTGGCATATATTAGATGAACTATAGTTCTTAAATTTTCTCGATTAAGGGTGGATAGAGGGTTCCCTTTTATATGTGAGGAGAGGGGCACTCTTGGAATTACATAAAGTATTAAATTGATATAAATTATTTTTCATGTTAAAGTGACATAAAACTGATATATATAGAATCTAGGATGATTATGAGTTTAAATAATCACATACAATAAAAGTTTTAAAGGTTTAGGTGAATTTTCACCCTTATCCATTTGATTTATGCCCCATTAACCATTTTACTTATTTTGACACTATTAATGTTTTTTACTCTTTTGGAGTCACAAAAGTTATTATAAAAGGAAAATTGACCCACAAGTAGAAAATAGACAAATTTATACACCATATTATATTAAATTTTCTGAATATAACTTTTTATAGATTTTATATAGTTAAATAAAATATTATTTGACAAAATATACCATTACAGTCATTTATAGATTATTCACATAGTTTTACTTTAAGGAATCAATATAATAATGAAATTCATATATAAAATTTTAAAATATAAAAAATATACCATATTTATCTAAATTTTTTGGAACATAATAATTCATCCAAATAGTATAACATTATTTTAAAAAAAATCACTTACTTGGAATTTCTATTACTTGAACAAGCATTGCGTTGACGTTGTGTAATCATTTATAGTAATTATTCAATCACTAAAAATTAAAAATAAATTATAATGATAAAAAATACACTAATATTTAAAATAATAATTTACAACCTATCTTAATTTTTTTTTAAAATTATTGTGAAAATATTAAAGATATCAAAACAAAGAGACAGACATTTTTTTATTATTTATTTGAAATCATATTAAGGTCATTATCAAAGGAAAGTAGAAAAAATTTCCCATTTTCAAACCTTGTGTGATCACTATAAAAAAAATTCTAAAAAAATAAAATAATGTTTTTGGATGATTTTATGGTCTTATCTCATAGTTTTAACTCTATTTTACAAATTTTATCATTACCGAGGTGACAAATATTTATTAAAATTACTATTAAAAATGAAAAAAAATATTTGGGACTTCTTTAAAAAAATTAAACCTCATAATAAAAAAAATGAAATCTATTTTTCAAGCTTATATATCTATAACTGGTAGAAATTAATTTAATATAAAAACCCAAAACACAGTAAAAAATAGTTTTTAGTAAAATGTGTTTTTACACGCAAAATATAACTTATAGAAAAATAATGTATATGATGATTCCAATGTAATTATAATATAATTTAAACTTGCTTATTTAAAATATGAAGTTTATTTAAAAAAAATTGAAATATAGAATTTAGAAATCAATCTTTTAAATATGTCCATATAATACATGAAAACAAATTTAGTAAGTATAATTTTATTTAATTTTTGATCAAAAATTTTTAACTAATTATCTAATTCATGAATATTAAAAAAATGAAATTGATATTCTATTTACATAATTGAAAAAATAAATAATAAAATTCTTAAAAAATCCGATGAACATGGAAAAGAGGGAGAATGTTATTTAAAGTAAAAAATTAAAACAAGGTTTGAAAGGTAAATCCCTCTCATCATGTCTGAGATAATTTTGTACATTCTTTAGCTCTTCTAATTTGAAAACCCACCATTGAATTACACTTCAAGCCTTCTAGTATTTCCCTTTTGGTAATACCAGTACCTATAAGAAAATGGGAGGATAGTTAGGAAATTATTTGGGAAGATCTTTGCCGAGCTAAATGGATCAATAAGTCTGAGTAAAAGAGGAGAAGAGATACACTTTTATAAGTTAGGCGGATAGAAAACTAGTAAATACGTAAAATGACAATATATAATACATGTATAACTCATAAAAATGGATAAAAAATTCTTTATCATTAAATATATAGATGATTTGATCGAAATAGAAAAAAAAACAAATTTGAACTGGTTTTGGAATCATTTTAAATTATATATTTTGGTTTAACCTCCTCATTAACTGAGTTTAACCTAAACCGTTGTAATACATTTTTCACTTTTTAAGGTCCATGAATTTAATTTAGAAAATCCCACATGGAGAATTAATGAAACATGCATGTTATAGTTTTAAATTTACAATCCACTTGAGTCAAGATAAGTTTTTTGTAATTTTAATATGATTTTTAGTAAATTAAAAATCAATTACCATTTGAGGTCATTTCCAAGATTATTCTTTTATCTTGACTTTAAAAGAATCAAGATAATAATGTAATTTGAATATAAAAGTTTTTACCATCACTTAAACATTATAATTATCTCAAAAATTCACAAAACACCATAATTCATCCAAAATATATTAAATTTAATGTATTTAAAATATTTTTTTAATTTTTCAACTGTTTGAAAAAGTGCTACGTCGACATTGGATAAGAATTCAAGGCAGTTATACTCTCTCTACTAATTAAAAATAAATTACTATAATAAATATAATTTAATAATTATTGGTTTTATTATCTATATTCATTCATATAAATTTTTTATCTATATTGATATATTGACTACATAATAAATGATATTGAATGACATTTTGTTATTACTCTTAACATAAAATATTATAAAGGTTATAATGAAATGAAAAAAATTGAAATGCCATATTTCTGATGATAAGATAGATATTTTAGAATTAAACCTATTATATTAAATAATATAATGTTTGGGGTTGATTTTAAGATAAACCCCACTGTTTTAGTGATATTTAATCCATTTTACTCATTATCGCGACGATCAACTTTTACCATGGTTACTATTCATTATGATTAAAAAATGAAATTGAACTTATTGAATAATTTGAATATTCAGATTCAAAAATATAAAATACATTTTCTTTGATTTAATTTCCACAATTGTTAATATTTACTTCTAATATAAGATCACAAAACTCAATAAAAGGTTTTTTAGAAAAAATGTGTTTTAAGCATAAAAATAAACATATACCAAAATCCAATATAATTTAAATTCATATAAATTATTAAGATTAATCTTAATCAGTGTTATCTTATGTAACTTTAAATACTAATCCAAAACATAATGATAATTTTAAATTACTTTATTTAAGGAAAAGAAACCACATATTTCAAAAAATTGTTATTTTCACTATTCACATAAAAATAAACCTCTTCAGAAAAATCCCAAAAATTCCCTTATTGTTAATTTTTAAATAATTAATTCAAAATTATTTCTACTTTTTCAAATAAAATTTCTTAAAGTATTAAGAATTAATTATGATATCCACACACAAAAAGCAATAATTGTTTTTAAGAAAATTTATTTTTGAATTATAAAATGAGTTTATTCTCATTCATTATCATGTAACCATAATTATATAAATTTTAATTTATTTTATTAAATATATTATATATAATTTTACTAAAATCATTAATTTATTGTGATTACCTTAATTTACTATTTCAAAAATACATTGCACAAAAAAATGATTCGATAAAATATATCCTTTAGTCTTATATGAGGTTATTTAAAATTGAATTTTTATATCCCAATCTGTACATTTTTTATTAAGAATACTTATCTTTATATTAAGTAATTAGATAATTTTATTCATACCCTCTAATCCAATGGATGGGTTATAATAATCAAATTTAAATAATAATATTTCTATAGTATATCATAATTTTTGTGATCTTACCATTGCATATACCATTAACAACATAATTTAATATTATTTAAATAAAATACATTCTAAAATCTTGGTGTGTTACATTATAACACCTTAAATAAGATTTTTTATTGCAATTTTATCTCATTTCTGATAGAAAGGGTTTAAAACATTTTTAAAATCAATTCCAAGGAATGGTGTACACATAAGTGGAAAGAATTATCCATTATACCACATCAATAGAATTTAATTTTGATGATAACTTTAATGTCTATACAAATAATAGGAAACTAATATTTTTTGAAATATTTCATAAACCATTTATTTACCATTATGACACTAATACTTTTGAAAGAGTTTCTAATAGTGCAACTTAATAGTTCAATAATGACACTCAATGGATTTACCTTCCTCTTTCTTGAGTTGATGATTTATTTTTTCCTTCGAGGTAGAGAATATGAGAATATAATATTATTTTATTTATCTTCATTCCATAATAAAAATTTCCCCCATTTTTTTCTTTTAATAGTTTCCATCACTGATTTATCTCATATGATAAATGACCATTATTAATTTTTCAACATTTATGCACTACAATTTACCATTAACAGATCATAAGTTTCAAAAGAGGATAATAAATTATTCCTTCTATTTGTATAAATTTATCAAAATCAAAATCACTAGCATAAGATAACAAAATATCCAACATGTATAAAACATCATATAAATAAATACTATATTAATATATAAATCCTTAAAAATAACTCTCAAATTTAAATTTAAATCATTCCATAAGTAACTAACCTTAAAACTCTTCAAAATATTCCTGACCAAGTTGGAAACACAAAAAAATAGAAATATTTTATCACATATTTTTTGAAGATCAATTCAACATTTCTCTATAAAAAACTCTAATCACTCAGAAAGTCACATAAAAAAATATATTATCAAATCATACAATCATTAAAATATACTAATAATTACCATAAATAACCCGAATCAACATAAATCCACAATAAAATCATATAATCTTCCAAAATATTATTCAACCTTTATCCCTCAAATAAAATTACATCTTGGAAAAAAATTTAATTTACCTTAATCCTATAATTTTCCCAATATAGTGAACTTATTAAAAATAACATTAATCAATTATCCACCAAATAAATTTTCTATATTCTAGTGATCAATATGAGAAGACATATTTTCAAAAAATTTAATAATGCTTTTATAAAATTAACTATAATCAACTTAACATGATAGATAATATTAGCCCTAAAAGTTATTAATACCTTTAAATTTTTGTCCACAAAAAATGTATTATTCCTAAAATAACCATTTTATCTAAAAAATACAAAAACCAGTGGTTATATTCTAATTAATGTCTCCGAGAATATCCTAAACATCAAAAAGACACATAATATAAAACCTCCAAAGGGGAAAATAAGCCTTTAATAATATTATTTAACTTAGAAATATTAACCCATGATAGTCTCTAAAACTCTTAAAATATCCTCATCTAAATCATCCTAACCTCTAAAGTTGTCTAAACATTTCATTTGATACCAATAATAATTCCAAATACATTAAACAACCCATAATTATATTATTTATAAAAAGCATTACCCATTCTTAAATTTTGAGTATCCTTTCAGTTTTGAGTCTTAGATAACTAGTCAAAAGTATTATAAACAAAAGTAGACACATACACATAATAACTATTTTATTCCACAAAAATAGGATTATTAAATTTAAAATCATGTTTCACTTAAATTATGTTTACTCAATTTAAGACAGATCACTATAATGGAAATATAGTCCTTTCAATAGTTCCTAATCATCTTTAATCCATATTGAAAATATTTAATAATGTAGAATAAGAAAAACAAAGACCCATAAGGGATATAAAAAATAAAGGAAACCCATTGATACATTTTAAATTCATGAAAACCCATAAGGATGTTTTCCTTTTTCTTTTAATAAATATTGATTATAAAATAATCACTTCCTTAGTATTGAAATTCACATTTTTCCCAATGTTTTTCATAAATCTTTTCGTAATAAAAAATAATGTAAACATTGTAATAATTATGGTTTCATGAAAAACATGGAATATTTTCCTTGAAAACAAAACATTTACCCATAAGATTTCAGAAACAATATTTTAAATCAAATTTAATTTTTTTATCTTATTAAATCAAAATATTTCCTTAAAAAACTATAAAAACTAGTACATGGAAAATATCTATGGATAAAAATATAAATAATCACATGGAAAATAATAATTGATTTCATAATGATAAATCATATAATGTCAGGAATCATAATCATACCTCCAAGGACGTATTCAAATACATCATTAACATAAAATCAATGTATCCTTCTATAAAAATATAAATAATTAGGTATACATTGACCAAATACTCATTCTAGTTTATCTCATGAGACCTACCAATACATCAAGGGTATATTTACATCTGGGACTCACCCATCACTTAATAAGTCCAATGAATTCATCATATGAATGAATAAAAATATTGTTTAATTGAAATATATATTAGAAAATAACTCAAGATGAGTTTAATTATTCTTTTAAAGTTAACAGTAATTTGTAAGCCTCCATATGTTTTATAAAAATTTGAAATATAATTTCTGATTAGCCCAAAAAATAATTAGAGTATTATAAAAGTAATGCATGATAAAACATGATATGTATTTAAATTACCAATGAAATTACAAAAACAATATAAATAAACTAATATAATATAATTAAATACCAGTAAATGAAATAACAAGAATGAAATAATTAAATTTGGAGAATTATTGAGAAATCAACTTTTGAATGATATTATTAAAATTTTCACTTTTTTCCAAAAGGAAAAAGGGAAAATGTAAACCAGTTTCAAGGTATCATTGAATGTAGACCTATAAAAGGTTATCCTATTATTAAAAAATGTATCTTGGATGTATATTACTTACTAAGTAAGTCCCTAATCAAATAGATATCTAAATCAACATTATAATATCCAATAGTTTGTTTTACCCACCACTTTTATTAGTATCTCAATACTTCCTCTAAAAAAATTGTAGCTATGAAAAACTACAAAAAGTATGGTTTATCTATAAAAATATTAAAAGAATAAATTATATGATGTTACAAAATGAAACCACTCAAGCATAATCTCTAGGAAAATACTAAAAGAGAAAACAACTGGAAGTACAAAGGTCATCAAGAAGGTCAAGACTTTAAGTGATTATATCTCTTAGAGTATTATTTAACTTTTTTTGTATCCATTATATATTTTTATCCCCAATTCATGTCTTTATTTATAGGTAGTCATCAAAAGGTCATATTATTTATATCTCTAGGTCGTTTGAAATGGAATATGGTGTATGTTACTATTTATCTATTTATAAACTCAATATCTTGGCACATCTACAAATTAAGTTGTTCAAAATCACTAAAATTCTTTTTTGTTAAATTAAATAATCTGATATATATATATAGTTTAACAAAACCATAGATTGATGGTATTTTAAAATTCTTGAGATCATTATATTTTCACAAATCATCAGACCATTATTATTTTATAAATCCTTTGGTTATATCTATTTATATTAAATGGTTTAAAAAAATGACAAAACAAAAATTAAATGTTAAATCTTCTACTTATTTAATTGTATAGTTTTTTTTAAAATAGTAATATAATTATTTGAAATAGAAAACTAAATTCCCAATCAACATAAACATTCATACTCAAGAACTACTATACAAAATATAAAAATATTCCCAATTTATTAAATAAAACAACATGATCATAATCCATCTAGAAAAATAAGTTCAGTGGTATCATTAGATTATATCCCCAGTAAAGAAAATGCGTCATAAAATGATTTTTATATAGATGAAAATTCCATTAAAATAACATATCAACCATTCTTTCAAAACATGAGAAAATTATCAATTTCTTAATAAGACCACTTAAGGATATACTCATCAATGAGATGGGGTAAAATAGTGTGTTAAATTTTTAGAAAATTAAAAAATTTAATTCCTTTACCTATCTAACTTGTTAGTATATTGATCCCATTATTCTCTTTTACTTGTCATATGAAAGTATATGAAAGAAAATAATGGATCAAACATCATATTTTTAAAAGGTTCACTAATCAGTAAGAGTATCTAGTCCTTTCTATATATAGTGATGAATAATACATAGAACATGTACTATATGTGATAACAAATATAGTGGTTTGGATATAAAAAAATTATCCTAAGTGTGATTCCCTACAATTTAAGAGGGGTGATGGAAAAAATATTTGTTTCCTAGACTCTTGATGAAATTGTCCAACTTGTACCTCCTTTTTGGTGCTTTATACTGCATCTGAATATAGTCCTCACACTCTTCTAAAGGTAATTTTATGAACCAATGAAGTCCTAAACCTTTTAAGAATTTTGGTGGATGTCACATTGCTGCATTTTTCTCCATTTAATTCTTATTGACTTGTTACTTTCATAAAATTGGGTAAGAAACTTTGTTTCTTCTTCTTTCTTAACATAGAAGTAGTTTGTATTATCCCCCATTTAATTTTTCCCATCTGATCCTATCTATTAGATGATGTTCATCTAGGTACATTTGAAAATATACTTCTTATGTTCCATGTATGTATAATTTTAAATGATATAAAATCTTCATCCAATGTCTAGAAAATCCATTCTTGTTATTCTTATTGACTAATAGTTGTTTTCCTAGTGATTTTACTCATTATGGTAAATTTTAGCCATTTTGGAACGAGATCATCCAATATTTCTTATACTTTACTTTGGGTGTTTAAATGATTTATCCTTATTTTTTTCACTCCTTCGGGAACCACCTACTCTCTCTGGTACTTTTCGCTCAAACATTCAACCCAAAAGAAGATTACACTCAATATTTTTTGGAAAAAACATTATCACGATGAAATTTTTTTAGCAATTATGATCCTATGAATATATGAATTGTGTTCTACAAAACATATTATACCAAAACTATCTTTATATAGTTTTTATACTAGAATATTGGTTGGGAAATAAAATTTATTTTTCTACACAATGAAACATTTAATTTTGAACATATATTTTAATTTAACTATTCTAAAAAATTATGGAACATTTGAGGCATTAAAAAAACATCAAACTCCCTTAAATCATCATTAAAGTGATTATTATAACTTCATTAACCTTCTATATAGTAGAGTTGTAATAACACTCATTCTATTTGATGAAACATAATTTCGTGTTCCTTCATCACTTTATTGGAACAACCATTTTTTTGAATGAATATTTCTATGACCATTGGAATGCTTAAAGAATCATCATATATTTCCTTAGATTGGAAACAATTTACCAATGAACTTCATTAGAGACAATTTTTCCAATGATCCTATAAGTGATCATGCGGTATAAACATGAACTTTATTCTTCATTAGTAATCATTTATCTGATGCAATTTCTCGAAAACTTCTTTCTAATGATCAACACTTGAAAAAATCTATCTGATAACTTCGAATGAAAACTTCTATATAAATAACTTATTCATAAACAATATAAAAATATTTCTGATGATATTCAAATGTTTCTTTTAACTTTGTTATTAAAAAATCATTCAATCATTCAAAAAAAATTATATGTTAAACATCACATCCATTCTTCTATTTGATAACTTGCATCATAAAATTCTTTTCTGTTTATGGATTTGGAAACTCATGCCTAATTATTCCACAATATCTTCACTTAATGGTCATCCCACATTTTCTATAACTATTGAATTCTTAGGAAATTTTTTCTCAATATTTTTATAACTTCTATCTGAAGAAGTCTATCAAATAAAACACTATTTTTGTATGATAAAATTTATTCTACTCTTTGTCAGTTTGGACCTCTTCAACATCTTTCTTTGTTAATTTTAGACAACTACTTAAATTATTATCATTAATATTTTCAAAAGACTATCTGATGGAATTCACACATCTTTTCAACCAACTTCCAGTTCTTTTGGAACTTTATAAATTTTTAGATTCCTCATTCTATCTTTGGACTTATATTTATTGAAAAAAATTTCAGATTTTCTTTTCTTATTTCATAATTCAGCTTGTATAATAGCTAAAAGGCATTTTTATGGTTAAAAAATAAAGGAAACAACACTTAGAAATGATTGATATTGTTTTTTTGATAATTTTATATCTAATATAAAAATCAATGTAATTAGTCAAACATTTAATTCCACCAATTTTCTAAATGACTCAATCTATTCACATCAGTCTAATGTCATTGTGAATGCTCCTTTGGTGGTCTCCAAAAATTTCGTATTTCTGATTTGAATTTAATTTTTTGGTCTATTTGATGGACTATGTTTGATTAAATTGGAAAGTCTCATCTTATGGAATATATAATGAATAAATTATATAATGTTTATTCATTATATAGTCCATCTGATGGGATTACTAATAATCCTTCATCTGATTACCTTCATTTTATTATCTTCATCCTATCACTTTAGTATGATTGCTTCCGTCCGATCATATTTACCATCTACATATGTTCAACTTCATGAATACCCTTATGCATGTTTCATTTATAAAACCTTTTTATTACCCTTACATGGGTATTATAAATCTCATAGGATGTTTGGTCAGTTATCAACTTTCCATTACATATATTCAATTTACCATTTTTCAGAATATTCCCAACTCATCCAAATATATATTTTTTATTAAAAGGACACTTTTAAGGAAAATGTGTGAAACCAAAAAGTCCAAAAAATCCATCAAACTCTATAAAACATAACAAAATTATCAAATATGAGGATATACCTGTTATAATCAAATTCTATAAATGATTTCCAGGATATAGTTCTTAAGGAAAATCCATAAATAATATTTTATTTCATTGAATAATTCTTAAGGAAACTTCATAAAATTTGTTATATTGTTAACAAACATGATTCTAACATTAAATTACATGTTTGTGACTATATATTTAGAGCATGAATCATCATAAATAAACACTAAGTATTCAAAGAAATTTCTTCAGATAATAAGACTTGAGCACTTCTTTTCTTCATCTAAGATATATCAACATTATTACCTTGCATGGATAATTCAACTAAACCCTCCAAAAAATTCTTCTTTCTAACTTCTTAAACATATTGATATCAATGAAATATTTGGATTTCATTGAAAACCATTTACAACTAATTAAATACATTGAAAAAAAATCAACTCACAAAAAGTGGGTTCTTCAATATCCCCATTTGTATTTTTTAAAAATAACTTCAAATTAATTTATAAATGAATATATCAATATGTTAATCTTTGTCTCCTTATTTTCTCAAAAATTATTTCCCTATTACTTTAGAAACTTTATTTTATTTCACTTTTTCTCTCTCTTATTGATAAGAAATAAAAAATTTTATGGGAAAATCTATCATAACACACTTAAAAAATGATTCATCCATCATTTCAATCAAATTATACGTGATCCCTGAATGGTTTAGATAACAAGTGTATATGATTTAAATTTTTTTTATCCTGGACCAACTGGTCGTGATACACTGTATAATTATAAATCATAAATACTTCTTCAAGGGTGGTCCACTTTTATTCCAGGTTGAATATACTAATTGATATTTGAAACATTTTTTAAGATAAATAAACCTGAAAATCAAGTACTCACATAAATAAATAGATTGAAAACATAATTGGTAAATAAAGTAGGATTAGAGGCCTTGGATCACTTTTTACACTTCAAATTTTCTTATGTTATTGGTTAATTCAATTTTCCACCCTTTTTATAAATATTTTTATGTTGATTAACGAAGGATGAAGATTAAAAAAAACATAACTTTTGTAACGACATCCATTCAAGCACATTATAGAACAATTTAATTTTCATGCAATAATGATTCATGAGGTAACTTTATCATACTCCATTTGTATCCAACTCAAGGTGTATTTTATTATAATCTTCATTATGATGACACTTTTTTAAAATATTCTTCAAAAACATAATGTAGATAATGAATCAAAATGTATATTACTTATGTTCTTCTCAATACATTGAAAACTTCCACATCATCACACACAAATGATCCTTATTTAATATCTTCATTTTAAATTATTAATGTAAGATCAAATCTATATGAGTTTCTATTTACCTTTCTATATTTTATCGACATCATCAATTTTAACATCGTTATGAATAATCCTCTTATAATTTATCTGTAAAAAAGTTAAAAAATATTAAAGGTTGAAATAATTACTTATATTTGTCATCCAAAGATGACATTAATTCAACTATCTTAGGTTCTTCTCTTGACATCATGCTTTACATTAAATTCTCTTTTATGACAAAAAAAGTACAATACCTTAAAGTTACGTGAATAAGGGGGATATACCTTGTTTATTAATGTGAATAGAAAGGTTGATATAATTTTATTAACCACATTTATATACTCCATCCGATCTTTATGATTGCACATCTATACTTCAATTCTGATTGGGGATTTGTGGATCTTATCGCTTCTTCAATTTATTTGTGTGTGAATTTTCACTTCTCAAGAGTTTTTAAATAACTTTATTCACATGGTGCGACTCTTATTTTCTTAAATAATTCTTTTTATATTATATTTATTCATTAAAAGTATATTGGTGTGTTTATAGACATGTTATACCTCACACACATATATTCTTTAACTTCATGTGTAATTTACCCTTTCCCTTTTTACTAGTCGTTTCTTGTGAATCTTATATTTTCTTTTTCTTCCCAAAATATTATTCCTGCATTACAAACATATCCCTTTGAAATTTGTAGGAAAGTTTTTATTTTCCACATGGATTTTTTTGAGCTCCATTATTCATATGAATTTTTTGGATACCATACATTTCATCAACATTATGGTCTTGAAATACAAGGGATTATCACCTTTATTACATGAAATATTCTTCAGAGAATTTTTGTTTATAAAATTCTTTAGCTTATAACCAAGGATTATAATTTCTTAACTAGATTCTATGGTCTTATTTTCTTATCATCTTTAGATACATGTCAAGATGAACATATACCATTCCTTTTACCATTATTTTTTCTAACCTCATAAGTATTTTAAAACCATCCCAATATATTATAATTATAATGATTTTGATTAAACTAGGGATATTACTTCTTCACCTCAAGATTATTACCCATAGTCATGGGATTCCTTTATGCTTTACCATTTAAAGGATTATACTGATAATAAAATGTGTAATTCCTGAATCTGTTGCAGTTCTAAAATTTACACAAAAACTATGATTTTCTATATCTTTCATATGATATGTTTTCGGTTGTCTTAAAAACTAGTTGGTATATTTGTGGGGAATAAACTTAAAAACTCTTGTTCATATCTAACCTAGTCAGGGTAGTATGATTCTTATCAATTTTCTTCATCCATACTTGTAAATATATTTTTTTCAAATCTGAACTATCCATGATAACATATTTAGAAACATTAATAAAATATGGGATGGATGGTACCTATTTATTCCTAGATTCATTAAATAGATCATTGAATGAAGTAATTATATTTAAATAACATCTTAGAGGTGTCATAATAATCTTATCCTTCAATGAGAATTGTACAACTAAAGTAACTTTCTACTTCTTTTGTAAACACTCAATATGTGACTTCTCAAAATATTCCAGTTTAACTTCTAATTCTGGACATAAAATATTGGGGGTGTTTTTTTATCTTCCATCATAATTATCTTCTCTGCATAAACCTTATTCCACCTTTATACTTACTCTATATCTATATTAACATTGTATTTTAGTAATGACCCATGTTCTTTGATTATCTTGGATTTTACATCTAATTCTAAATCCTTGACATCAATTCTATTTTTCATTTTTATTTATGTTCATGGATCTTTAATTCCATATTCTTGTTGACTCTATATTTATATTCAACATAATTCAACCATTTACATTTAAATTTTGAAGAACTCATTTCCAGGTCTCTCATTCTTATTTCAATGGATATAATTTTTTTGGAGAGATCTGTACATGATAAATTTCATTATTTCAAATACTTACCCATATTAGTTACTTATTCTTCCATTTGGGTGATTTCATCCTTTATAATTTGAAAGACTCTATAAAAAAGAGAGACTATTTATCTGGTAACACAATTCAGAGTACCTATTAATCTATCAACTGATATATCCTGAGCAGTTTTAGATTGATCATCCTCACCAGTTATTCAAGGATCTTCTTATTAAGGATAGTTTGAACAAGATTTTTCACATGACCCATGATCACTTATGTTGGAAAAGTTTTCCTTTCATTGGGGGTATTTTTAATGAAATGTTTTTTAGTTTTGAAAAATTGATATATATTTGTTTTTAACAAGGCATAGAGAAACTGATAATTCAACTTATTTAGGCAAGAGGAACAACTCCTCTTGATTCCTTTTCTGTTTATTTCTTCTTTTTTATCACGGAATCGATAGAAAAACAATTCTACTCAGTGATAACTAAATCTTCAGTGAAAATTAACATCATTGATAACATCAAAAATAAACTCAAATCATTAAAAGAGAACAACTACAATGTATTGAATCCAATAAGGATGAACCCAACCTCATATACCATTTGAGAGGACCAGTTTGGATATACTCAATACTAAGAGGGGGAGAATTAGTGTTGTGAAATTTTTTTCGAATTATAAAATATTTTCCCTTTACCTATTTGAAATGTGAGGTTATTGATTATCATTTCCTATTTTCCTTGTCATATTCAAGTAAATAAAATAATGTAATGGATGATACATGACATTTTTAGAAGGTTCACTACACAATAAGAGTAGTCAGTCTTTCTCGTATATTGTGATGACCAGTACACAACATCTCCACTATAATGTGACACCAAATAAAGTTATTTTTCTTGAAAAAAATATTTATCCTAAGTTTTAGTCCCTAAAATTTTGTATGGGGGATAGAATCAATCCCTTTTCATTGGGTAGGTAATGAACTTTTGCAACTCAAAGATCCTTATTTGTATTTTTACTATCTATGAATACTATATTCAAATTATTATAATGTTACTTTGTAACAAAAAGAAATATTTCCACCTATTAACACTTCTGATGGATTTCAGATTTCGATGTTGTTCTCCACTTTTTTCTTCAGCACTTGTTAATTTCATAGTTGTGGGAATCCACTTTCTTTATCCTTCTTTCTTCATCTGAAACCAATCCATCCAATCCTCTATTTGATTATATCTATCTGATCATGTACATATGATGATGTTAATATAGTGATAGTTTAAAAGATCCTTATTCTCTATAGTGCCTATATAATAATAAATGATGGTAATGATTTATATCCTATCTAGGAAATCCCAATTTATTCTTCTTAACCATTTAGTACCTTTACATTAGGTTCATATGCTCTATCAAATAACTTCTCCTTAGTATTTTAACTGTTTGAATAATCATTATTCTTATTTAGTTTATGTCGTGAACTGATTGCTTCATCCATTTCATTTTATCAATTTGGTACCCTCTACTCCTGATACGACTTCTTTTAACACTTTATCCCAATTGAGAATATTTATCAAACATTCATGGTCGATACTTTCTTATTGTAAAAATTCGTTAGTGATTATGCCACACCACATATATGAATAGTGTTTTTCAAATCATACTACAAGAGAACCCACTTTACTGGTTTGTATCCAAATGATTATTAGGGAACTCAAACGTATTTTCCATCTCTATAAAACATTCAATTTTAAAGATACATGCTCATTTCAATTTTTCTAGAATTATTCTCAAATAATCAGGGAACATTTGCAATATTAAAAAACATCCTCAAACTTCCATAACTCATTGTTAAGAAAATTATTCAAACATACTTAACCTTTCATCTGGTGAAATATTCATAACATTTCTTCCATTAAATGAAACATTGTTTGATATTCCTTCATTACTTTATAGGAATGTCTTAATATATTTTTAAATAATATTCTTATGACCGTTGACATCATTTCAAAATATTTTTCTATTTACTTGCCTTGGAAGCACTCGATAATTAAACTTCATTCATGACTATTTTTTTGATTATCCTTTAATATATCATTCAATAGATCTATAAAATTTATTTTTCTTCAGTAAACATCTATCCAATTACACAAAATAGACACTTAAGTATGATGACCATCTCTTGAAAACATAAATATAATGACTTCATATGGGAACTTGGGTCTGATCCAAATATTCCTAAACCTTATTAAAATAAATCTAAATATCTTCATGTGTTTCCTTTATCTTTATTAGAAAACATATTTCTAATATTTTAGAAACCCGTGTCTACTAAAATATATGGCCATTCTTATTCCAGTTAACCAACATAAAAAATCATTATCTATTTGATGATTTGAAAAATCCATACAATAATTCAAAATTATCTTTATTTGATGTTCATTAAAAATTTTCTATGAAATTTTACATTTTTAGGAAACCAATGATTGATTATTCAAGAAATTATATATGATGTATTATATCCGATGACCCACAATGTTTGTACAATATACTTTATTCTACCTTATATTAGTTTCAAGATCAACAACATATTTCTCCATTATTTTTCTATAACTAATTCACTTCTAAATAATGATCTTTATAAAAGTATTTATAATGGAATACATACTACTATTTTATAATATTTAACTTTAATCATCACTTCCAAAATGTTGGGAATCATCTTTATCCCTTTGTTCTATAGATGGTTGAGATTTCTTTATCAATTTTTTTTCTTATTTCATACTTTATCTTTTATTATACCTAAAAGGAAATTTAATGTCTAAACAATGATGAAAGTGTCAATTAAAAATGTATGATATTGTTTTTATTTTTATTTTATAGTTGATGTTACCATGAAGATTGTTAGTTAAACATTTATTTCCACCTAATGCATAAATAACCCAGTCCATTCACATTAGTTTGATGTTCTTCAAAAATTTCATTCAGTGATCTTCGAAGAATTCCTCTATCTTATTGGACTTTATATCTTGGTCCATCATATAGACTATGTTTGATTAATTTGTAATGTTTCATCAAATGTTTGATGTAATTAAGAAACCAATTTTTTTTCCACTAGACACTTAGTATGATGGAGATACTCTGATTCCTTTATCTAATTACCTTGGCCTGATTGACTTCATCCTACTACCTTAGTATGCTAGCCTCTATCTAACCATCTTCCCAATATCCAACTATTCGGATTTATAGATACCCATATGCAAGTTACCCTTACACAACCATCTAATTACCCTTACATGGGTATTATAAATCTCAATATACCATTACTAAACACTCATGTTACCTTTATATAGCATTAATATTACCTTGTATATCGTAATATCAATTTGGAATGCTTAATTTGATTCCATTTTTTCAACCTCTTACACTATCTCTGTAATATCAGAGGTTTCATTTTGAGTTATTTTATATTTTATTTTTGATATTATCTTTATATATTTCCTTTCCTATGATTGTTTTGGAAAAAATAGTTGTTTTGGGCCAGAAAAGAGGATTCTCATAGTTGGTATATTGTTAGTAGAAACCGTGCACCCTAGACAGTGGTTCTTTTGGGGTCACAAGACCAGGAACTTAGGCATGTGCCCCTCCAGGGATAACCATACACATATGATAATGGCTCTTTTAGAGGTGCACAACTAGTCAAAAAATTGTGCATCCCCTCTAGGGAAACTGTGCAGACAACTTTCCTCTTGGAAGGACATACCACACCATTCAAAAAATCATAAGACCAAACCATATGGACTACAAATTCTCAAAACATTTGGAATTTACAACTTTTCCAACTACAAATTTAAGACCCAACAACCCTATAACTCATCCAAATAATACTCCTCAACCCTAGTAGTTCATACTTCTTCATCATTTGTCCCGTGGGCTTTAATCATTGTGTTGATTTGGTGTGGAATCTTCAAGATATCATTAAGATGGACTCTCTATTCCTCTTGTCTTAATTTTTTTGGTATCTAATCCATTATCTCTTGTCTTCTCTTTATATAGTAGATAATTTGACCTAATGAGGGTTAAATCTTTATTCATTAGGTTAAATCTTGTTGGTTATGGTTTTTTCTTTCCTTTATATGGTCCTTCCATGGTATAATTGTGTTTTCCAATTGATTTTGGGTGATTTTCAATAAATAGGTAGGTGGTTCCATGTTTTAGAATTATTTGATGATTTTATTTGTCCGGATTTGTTTTCTAAATGGATAATAGAATTTTTTTAGTGGTTAATATCATGTTTTCCTTGGGTTTAGGTTTGAATAATGATTTAATAATGGTTTTCTTATTGGAAATGGTTGTTTTTTATGTGTGTGTGTCAATTGTTTGAATTGTGTTGAGTAAGAGGTGGTTTATGTGATATAGGTAATGGGATTGATAAAATGGGAATCTTAGGAATCTTGGTGGGTATAAAAGGTCTATTACATTTGGCGATTTAGTAGGGCTGATGCCTGGTCTCCCTAATTTGATAACGTAAGAATACTAACTAAACATACATGTGATGCAAATTGATGGCTCAATACAGACCATTGCATCTAACTGATTGTTTGATCATTGAGAGTATAAGGATTTTAGGACCCCACTAACCCTATTACCTTAGTTATTTTCCATGGTGATCATTCTATGATACCATTCATCTTCTTCTCATTTTTTACATTCCTTTTTAAATTACACAACATGTTTTTTTTAAAATTGCATATTTCTTTTCCTTAATAACTAGCATGTTAATTTTTCTTATAATGTTAACACATGAAATCTCTTTGGGTGGTATCCTATTGGGATCATTATCTCACAACCTATATACACCCTTGGGTGTAGGTTAACATTGTTATATTTGACCTAGGAAAAGACTAGTTCTTCAATGGTGGTGAAAGTGGATCTGGTTTCTAGTGGTTCCTCTTTTAGAAGGTGTTATTGGATGAGGTGTGGGAGTGCCATCCCTTTTATTACATGGATTATTGGTTGTAAGTTGTACCACCTTTGTATTTTATTTATTTTAGTTTAAATTGTAAAATGTTAAATTCATGTAAGTTACGTTTTTTGTTATAGTAACTGTTATGATGCAATGTTTAATTCTTGAGGATTTTTTATGGTTGATTATTATGAGAGAAATCGTCCCAAAATGTTATCCTTTATTCCCAAGCACTATTTTCCAGCTCATGGGGATCAAGAATGGCCTTTAGGCCACTCCACATACCCAATTAGGTGATGAGTTGGATGATAGCCTAACTTGGTTCATAAAAAAGGGATTAGAGTGGGTTTTCCACTTTTTTGGGTAATGCCATTTGGTAGAGTTGGGATAAACCCAAGATATGATTTTTGGGGATTGACGTTCTAGTCAAAAGTGGGGTGTCAGGATAATACACCTTTTGATATGCCTTAGGTCACCACGGGATGTTTTGGTGGTGTTTTGACTTCACTTCCAACTGTGATGTATATGATGAAAACTATACATGGATAATTATTGTGGGTGGAGTGGTTTTACTTATTTTTTTTATTTTTGTGGGGGTTTTTTTATTTGAATAAGATATTAAAGTTGTTATTGGAAAAAATTTCTAGACATTTTATTGATGGATTCCTTGTTCTTTTATTGTTGGAGCATCATGCCTCCCCAAAGACTTCCTATGAAACCACAAGAAGAGGCTGGAGAGGGTTCTCCTCTTCTAGTTGATCAGAGATTAGTGGAGTTTGTGGTTTTGGATTTTTGAGTATTGGATCAGGGAGAGGGCTCTGGTCTTACTCATGTTAAGGAAGCCGAACTAGGTCTAGAAAATAAAAAATCTCAAGTGTTCCTTAAGAATAATCCTCATTCCATCAAGGGTTGCACTGATCCCCCAGAGGAAAAGGGTTTTGTTTAGAAAATCGAGAGGATTTCTTGGTTTCTTAATAATATAGAGGTGGTCAAAGTAAAGTGTGATTTGTTCAAGTGGGAAGGATATAATCATAGGTGGTTGGAATCTATGGTCCAAGCTGAGAATCATGTGAAGATGGGTTGTAAGGACTTCACATTCATCTTTAATAGAATTTTTTCTCTGAGACATTAGTCATTTCCAAGACCATGGAGTTTCTAGATATCCATACGGGGGATTAGATGGTGATGGAAAATGCCATCAACCTTTCTGAATTGCTCCATTTATCACCTTAGGTGGTATCTAATGGGAATCTAAGTGCTCATTATTTTTAAATAGGGTGGTCGATAGACATTTGGTACCAGGTCTTCTTCTTCAAGATGAAGAAATATTTTGGGATATTTGACTAAGACCTAATGATGGATATTAATCATTCTGGGGAATTAGGTTTCTATGGGGTAATTCTTGAAGTAGGTTAGAGAAGTGGGGGTATGTCGGAAATATAGTGGAAGCGTGAGGAATAGGAGAAAAGGGGAGGTTTTAGCTCAACCCTCCCATCCTAGGATTATTTTTAACCACTTGTGGTGGGTTAGTCATATTATAGCAGTATGGAAGGCTGAGGCATATATAGGATGTGCTTCTTGGTCCACCTAGACCATGCCACCAGTGTGGGTACTTGGTTCATTTTCAGATGTTCTATAAGAGTGTAACATTGAATCAGAGTGGCGAGGGCTCCTTAAAACATATGTAATTTCCATATATGTCTAGGGTATCTTAGGATATGTGTTCTTGACCTATTGTAAAGGGTGGAAAGGATATATCCTCTTATCAGGAGAGTTAACATATGGTAGAACTTCATGCCAGTAATTGACTGCAATATTCAATAGAGACAAAGCATTATTATTTTATGGATCAGGTACTAATGGAATCAGATATTGTTCTTGTGATAGTTCATGGTATCGTTTTTATTAAAACATCTATAACTATTGGTTTTTAGATATAGGTGCATATAATTTTATTTATTTATTCCCATTTCATAGAATTTCTAAAATTACCTACTGATCTTATTCAATATGTGATGAGGTTGGTAACACCACATGGTATGAAGTAAGAGTAGGGTTTTAGGTGTCTAGAATTCACTCCCATGTTGTTAGGGATTGATATGGAATGAGATTTCAATATTCTAGAAATATACTTCTTTGATGTGATTCTCGGTATGGACTAGATGGTGCGATTTAGGGCACACATCAATTACTATCATTAGTTAGGGATCTTTGTGAAACCTGATGGGAATAACTAGTTTTTTAAAGGTGAGTGGGATCCTTTATTCGAGTCACTATACGTCCACTTCGAGAGTCAGAAATATTATTTTTCAGTCCTCATCACTCATGTTGGATGATGATGATAGATATTCTGAGGATGAATTACCAACTATGGTTGATGATTTCCCAAAGGTGTTTCCAAATTATTACTCAGGTTTTCCTCTATAGTTAGATATGTAGTTTACCATTAATATATCACCGATAACAAAAAAAATATATCTTCCTTCATATTGTATGTCCCCCAATGAGTTGAGATAATTAAAGATATATCTAGACGACTTGAAATCTAAAGGATTCTTTCTATGAAGTATCTCTTCGTGGTCCACCTAATCATTGTTTTATAAAATGGAATAAGGATCTCTATAATTTTTAATTAATTAACAGATGTAAAATAAGATAACAAAAAATTAAATATACCCCTTACCACTCAATGACTAACTATTTGATCAGTTCAAGGGGGAATAATGGTTCTCCAAGATCAACCTATGCTCTAGGTATCATTGATTTAGTGTTAAAGAGGCATATGGTCCTAATACATCATTCTAAAGTAGGTATAGAGACTTTATGTAATTATTCATTCCATTCAAGTTTAAAAATTCTCAAGTGGTTTTCAGGGATCTTATAAATATGGTGTTCCATGAACACCTTGACTCCTTTATCTTAGTGTTTGTGGATTACACCTTGGTTTACTCTAGGAACGTGGAAGAGAATAAAAACATTTGAATATCTTGTTACGAACTCTTAGAGACCACTATATTCATGCTAGGGTCTCCAAATGTACATTCCTAATTAGAGAGGAAAAGTTTCTTGGCCATGTGATCTTAGAACATGGGGTTTTGGTGGACTCTGAGAAATTCAGAGTAGTGATTTCATGGGAGAAACAGAGGAGCGTATTTAAGTTCAGGAGAATTTTGGGCCTAGTAGAGTACTATAGGTGGTATGCTAGAGATTTATCTTGGATTTATTGACACATGAATATGATTACCTAGAAAGGGGTAATATTTGAATGGATCCCAAAATGTGAAGAATATATTGAAGAGATTAAGTGGGGGTTGCCCACAACCCCTGTATTATTCATACCCAAATATACAAAGTGATATGTGTTCTATTTTGATGCTTCATGTATGAGTCATTGGCATTTGTTAATGTAAGATTACCATGTTGTGGATTATGGCTATCTTGAACTCCAACCACATGAAAGAAATTATCCAACCCATGACCCTGAGTAGGTAGCGATGATGAATTCATTAAAGACATGGTGTCACTATATATTCTGGGAGAAATATGTTTTTTACTTAGATTATAAGATCATAGACCATATCTTCACCCAAAAGTATTGGAATTTGAGATAGAGTTGTTGGGATGAGTATCTTCAGGGGTTTGAATTTTAAATTTTATACACCCCTAGAAAAGGTAATATGGTTGCATATTCTTTGAGTAGGAAAGTACTAGTGCAAGCCTTGAAAGAGTTCAGTGATGAATGGACTTTTATGGAACTTTTCCCCCAGATGGACATACAATGAAAGGATCATAGTGGAAGAAGCTTATCAGATAACATTAATTTTATTCCCTTCCTTATATAGATGATTTAGAAATAACAACTAAGTGTTTATACGTGTCAGTGTTCTATGTAGTTTTTAAATGATGAGGAGGTTCCCTACGAGTGGTTGTTTTCCTCAAAGAGAGTTATTCTATTCAAGGGTCTCTTCATGGTTTTGTTTTCTTTGAAGAAATTTATGATCAAGGGAAACCTCCAATCTAGGTGTGTTGTTCATCTTGGTACCACCAATAATTTTTATGATGTGCAACACCAGATCTGGTGGCCATGTGTGTGGTGGGATATAGTTGACTTTCTATCCAGGTCCTATACATGTCAACATGTTAAAGCTAGACACTTGAGGACCTCTTTCTTGCTTCATCCAATACCCATTCCTACATAGAAGTGGGATGATGTCACCACATATTTCATCACTGGGTTTCCTCAAACACCCCAAGGATGGAATGAAATTTGGGTGGTTATTGACTATCTAACCAAATCAATCAACTTCATCCCGATCATGGATTCAACCAAGGGGGATGAGTTGGGACAGTTTTATTTTGAATATATCATGACTTTTCATGGTGTTCCATTAGATATCATTTCTTAAAAGGAGGAACATTTGCCTTATATTTTGGGGAAGGCCATCCAAAGGCAATAGGGTCACAACTTAATCTCAACATGACATACTATAAAAAAATGGATAGTTAGACAGAGCAAGAAAATAATATTTGGGAATACATGCTTTGAGCATGTGTGTTGGATTCAATAGGTCTTTGGGATAAAAATATGTTATTGGTTGAATTTATTTACAATAATTATTACTAGTCCTAAAAAACAATGGCTCCCTTTGAGGTGATTTGTGGTCAAACAAGTCAATCATGCATATACTAGATGAAAGTGGGTGCTGCTTCCTTGTTAGGGCCGGACCTTGTGCATGGGACTTATAAAAAATTCTAGTTGATCATGACTAATTTTTTCATGTAATAGATACTTGATAAGTCTTATTCCTACTAGAAACGTTGAAATGTGTAATTTGTAATGGAAGATCAAGTGTTTTTGAAGGTGGACCCTCACTTGTGTCACAATCATCTTAGTTAGTAGAGAAAGCTCACATCGAGGTATGTTAGTCCTTTTATGATTACCGAGAGATTTGGTAAGGAGAAATACTAGTTAGATTTACCAACCGAATAAACATCTATCCATGATGTGTTTCATGACTCATAGTTGAAAAAGTATAATTCAAACCAATCTCATGTGATGAATTGGGATGAATTAGTGTTGGAATCTGATTTTTCTCTGTTTGAACGACTAGTGAGGATTGTGTATTCCCAAGGGAGAGTAATTTTGGGGAAATACATACTATTAGTTTGAGTTATTTGGAAGCATGAGAAAGATAATAATGAGACATGGGAGTATAATTCTTAGGCGGGGGAGAAGAACCCACATTGTTTCTATGCCCATACTTTAGTTTGACTTTACAAGGTTGGAAAGATTTTATGGTGGGGAGAATTTTCACATATTTGTTTTCATTTTGAGGTATTTTCTAATTTGTTTTTGATCTTATCATTAAATCTTGAAATTAAAAGGTTTTCTTTGAGAAATGGATGTTTTTGGGATGGAAATTTAGAGGTACAAAGTTGGCACACAGTTAGTATAAACCATGTGCCAGTCCAGTAGAAACCGTGGACCCTGGATGGTGGAATGGTCTAGGTCACATGGAATCGCTCACAGGTATACAAACCTCAAGGGTTAAATGTGGACCTATCAAAGTTAAATTTTCTAAGAATTATGGATAGTAAAAAAGGAGTGAGACCCCTTTATGATAATTGTGTGGCTGACATTCCTATTAGACATTGGTTTCACACTATTGTCACACAGTTTCAAAAACCATGTGGCCAAACTATGATGCCTACCAAATCTAAAAAAATAGGGAATTTAAAACTTTTACCTCCATGATATTAAGACTATATACCCATATAACTTATCCCATTTGGAATACCTGGCTATATTTATGCCTCCCGCTTCTGCCTTTCTCCCATAGGCATTTATATTTGGGTTGTTCTAGTGTGGAATCTTCAAGAGATCATTAGGTAAGCCTCGAATTTCCCATTTTCTTCCTCCTTTTTGGTCTATTATCTCTTCTCTATTGTGTTCTACTTATCTAGTGGATATAATGACAAAATCTGGGTTCAATATTGATTATTTAGGTTAAATATTGTTGGTTAGGGTGATCTCTTTCCATTATAGGGTCCCTCCTTAATGTGGTTGTGGTTTCCAACTAGTTTTCAATGATTTTCAATCAACATGTAAATGGTTCGTTGTCTTTTAATTATTTAGTGATTTTATTATTCATTATTTGTTTTCTAAAATGTTCTTATAAAATTTATGAGTGGTAAAAATCCTTTTTTCCTAATGTTTTAGTGTGTGTAAGGATTTAATAATGGTTTCATTATTGAAAATGGGTGTTTTTTATGTGTGTGGGTGTGTCCATTTTTGGAATTTGGTCGAGTAAGAGGTGGTTCATGTGATATAATGAATGAGATTGAGAACAAGGTATTCCTAGGTATATAGGTGGGTAGATGTTTTCTAGTAAATTAGAAAATTCGACATGGATGAGGCTCAGTCTCACTAATAGGATTATGTAACAACCCAAACTAAACATACATGTGATGAGGATTGGTGGGTTGATCAAGACTATTTACGCCCAAGAGATGGTTTGATCACTGAAAGTACATGGATCCTCTAACCCCCGTGGCCCTAGTAACTTTGGTATTTCCTATGGTAGACATGATATGATACAGTTCAGATTGTTTTAATTTTTTACATTCCTTTTTAAATTCCACAACATGTTTTATTTAAAGTTACATCATTATTTTCATTAAAATCAAGAATGTTAATTCATCATCTAATTTTAATGAATGGAATCTATTTTGGTGGTATCCTACTAGGATATTTGGATAAAACAATAAATACACCCTCAGTTTTATATAGACCATATTATGTATGATCTAGTTACAGGCAAGTCATTTTGAGGTAGTGACGATGGATCTGGTTGTTAGTGGTATCTCTTTTCGAAGGTGTTGGTGGAGTTAGAATGAGGGTGTCGATCCTATTTTTTCATATAGTCTTGGTTTTATATTTGGTATCCTATCCCATTTTGGTTATTGTATTTGGTTTTTAAGTGTAAAATGTTAAACTCTTGATAGTCTTGTTTTTTATGGACATTGTTATTATAGCATCCCGTCTTTTTATAACATAACTTTCATTTCATTACACGGAACTGAGGATCGTTAAGGTTTAGTGACTTGGAAACAAGGAACATAATACATGAATAAAAAATATAAAACATTCTTCTTAAACACTTGAAAGGAATCTCCTTTAGTTCATCCTAGGTTCATTACTGCATCTCATAACCTGGGGACATACATCAAAAGAAAGGGTGAGCAGAAGGCCCAGTAAGGGAAACAAGAGAAACATTTTACATGTGAACTTGAGATACTTCAATAAGGAAATGAAAAGAACTTTATGGCATGAGAAAGAAATCATGAGATAAATCATAATAAAAATAAAATTTTTCATAATGTGATGATGTGGCTGCAACATTTAATATTGACAATCATTTCATTTCACCAAGGTCCATCCCCAAGGTGTCGTTAAAAATTACCAAGGTTATTCACCAAGGCATCGTTAAAATAGTCATCTCTAGAGATTAAGTCTTTACCCAATGCATTGGAGCGCTATCAGGGAGCACCCTTAAATTTTCCTTTATTATCATGTGAGCCACATATATCATCATCAAACATTTCATAAATAACCCATATAGCATAAAATAAATGGGTTTCATTTCATAATCATAACGTTTTAAAAACTGCTTTAAAGACATGATCTTTACGTTACTTTAAACCCACGGAAAGGGAAAGCGGGTATCACGTATGTAAATACCAGAATTTAAAATAGAACATTTTTATATATATGTGAATACCCCTGTAGAAATAATAGTTTTGAGTATTCACTTTATAACACAAAATAACTTTGAGAAGAGAGAGGCATTTTGAGACGAAAATTCTGCAGCATAACAGCTATGTTACAAGGTTTTAGAAAACTTTGAAAAGAGAGGTAACATGGGTCAAACAATCATAATTGACCCATAAAACAGTAGAAGGACAGAATAAGAAGTATATATGGACATGGTGATGAAATTTCAAGGAAATACCATTTGAAATGAAAAACATGGAAGGAAGACAAAAATTTGATTTCTCTTATGAAAATTCAGCAGCCTAATGGCGTCACTTAAACTTCAACAAAAATGAATTGAACATATAAAATAGGGTCTCTCATCATATGATAATAAGATATCAGTATGATAGATATAGAGATCATACCCCAACATAATAAAAAGTAACTTGAAAGATTTGACATGAAAATCGAACTTGAAAAATGAGAAGGGTGAAAGAATCACTTAAAAATTCGGCAGCCTAACGGCGTCACTTAAACTTTCATAAAACGAAATGATGAGAGTAAGAGGGGATATCTCATCATATAAACATGAAAGGGAAGTAATAGGAGTATAAAAGAACATCCTCTCACATAATAACATGGAGCATAGAAGGAATGAAATAAAAGAGATTACATGAAAAGAAAGAGAGAGGTCGGATCCCTTACCTTAAAACGTGACTCTTGAAACTCAAAGTTTTGGACCTTGAGGGCTTGGGGGAACCTTGGGAAGAATACTTGGGAGGTAAAGAGACCAGAAATTCATTGGGGAAGAGATGGGAGTGAAAACTAAAGGAGGAAAGGGTGGGTATTTATTGGGAAAGTGAGGGGACAAGGCATTAATGGCCAAGGGGCACCTCATTAGTGGTTTTGGCAAAACCATTGGCTTGCCCATGGTATTTGCCCATGGTATTGGCCACTTGGGAGACCTAATACCTTATCTTACTATTCATAATTCGACCATATTGAATATATAATTAATACATAATTTAATGATGTCATTAAACACCCGTAACTTAAAAACTATATTTTCACTAATCATCGAAAATTCAAATTTCTCAGAATAATCCCAAAATTTCACCTTAACCAAATATCAATGATTTGATTTCAAAAATGAAATCCATTTTATAAAAATAATTTTCTAAATATTTTTAATTAAATTTTTTTAATTAAAAACACTATTCACCGAAAATTCATTTTTTCAGAAAAATCCCAATAAATTACCTTAACATAATATCGATGCTATGAGTTTAAAAATAAAGTCCTTCTTATAAAAACAATTTTCTAATTATTTTTAATTAAATTTATAATTAAAAAACACTATTCATCCGAAAAAACTAATACTTGACTAATAATTTATGAAACAGTTATTTACCCATTTTATTGAATCACATTACTTAATCTAGGTGTCTAAATTATATTAAAACTTTCTTTTAGTGAAATTACTAATCCATTTGGTCCCATTAATAATCCTAAGCGTAAAATCACTATTCATAATTTTCTATTCATCAAAAATTAAGTTAATCTTATTAGACTCCAAATTCCTTACTGAACACTTTTGTAGAAGACCATTTTTTTGAAAATCATTACACATCATTAGTTATTTAGGATTTTAATTAATATTCTAAAATATCCTTTTTTTTAAAATTCATCAATAAAATACATTCTAAAATTATTTGGACATTTTAAATTTCACAAACATCACTAAATGAAGAAATATCAATTCATTCACCAGAAAGGATTACACAAGGAAGCTAGGGTCTCGTCACATAGCCCCTTATAACACTGGCATAAGACCAAAGTGTAAGGTGTGCTATGGTGAGAGAATCCGAGGGAGGCTCAGATAACATTGCCCTAGTAGTAATCTCTACTAACTTGAACTTCTCCCACAAGCGTTTCCGTTCATGCTTGACACGCTGGAGTTCAGCTTGGGCTTGGTCCAAAGCGAAGCCCACAGATGCTACCTCCTTCCCAAGCTCTGATAAGTGGGATTCATAAGGGTCGAGTCTACTGGATGAAGACATCGACTCCTCTTTCTGCATTAACCCTTAACATCTTATTAAATCATTAAGAGTAAGTTAATATACTACTCAAAAATATTGGGTCGTTACATTCTTCCCCCTTAAGAAATTTCGTCCCCGAAATTATACTTGAGGCCTAGTCGAAAAGGTGAGGGTACTTTTGCTTCATTGTTTCCTCAGGCTCCCAAGTCGCTTCTTCATATTTATGATTCCTCCAAAACACTTCACAAGGTGGGTATTATTGTTTCGTAGGACCTTGTCTCTACGGTCCAAGATCTCCATTGGCTGCTCCTCATAAGAGAGGTCATGTTCCAGTTGTACCACCTCTGGGTTCAGTACATGCGAAGGGTCGGGTATGTACTTCCTCAAGAGAGATACATGGAAGACATCATGAACTTGAGCTAGGTTCGGTGGAAGTTCTAGACGATAGGCCACTGCTCCTATGCGATCAAGGATTTCATAGGGGCCAATGTACCTAGGGCTGAGCTTCCCTTTCTTCCCAAACTGCATGACTCTCTTCCATGGAGAAATTCGAAGGAAGACTTTGTCACCAACACCAAACTCCAAGTCCCTTCAACGATTGTCAGCATAGCTCTTCTGCCGACTCTCAGCAGCCTTTATGTGTTGTTGGATGGCATGAACCTGGTCCATCATCTCTTGCACGAGATCAGGCCCAAGAAGCTTCCTCTCACTAGTTTCATCCCAACAAGTAGGAGTTCTACACCGCTTTCCATACAGAGCTTCATAGGGTGCCATCTGAATACTCGAATGGAAGCTGTTGTTATAGGAGAACTCAACTAATGGTAGGTGTTGATCCCATCCACCTTTAAATTCCATTGAGCATAATCTCAACATGTCTTCGAGTGTCTGAATAGTCCTTTCAGATTGGCCATCAGTTTGAGGATGATAGGCCGTACTAAAATTCAATTCAGTATTCAGAGCATGTTGAAGACTTCTCCAGAATTTTGATGTGAATCTTGGGTCACGATCAGATACGATGGATAGTGGTACCCCATGCAGCCTTACCACTTCACGTATATCTTGGCAAGCTGATCCAGAGAGAAATCTTCCCGAATAGAGATAAAATAGGCTGTCTTGGTGAGACGGTCCACAATAACCCATATCGCATTGTTTCCTTTGGATGTTTTTGGGAGACCAGTTACAAAGTCGATAGTGATATTATCCCACTTCCATACTGGTATGGGTAACGGTTGTAATACCCCCTTAGGAAGTTGTCATTCTGCCTTTACTTGATGACACACCAGGAACCTTATAGTGTAATCAGTAATCTCCCTCTTCATGTTATCCCACCAATAATGATCACGAAGGTCTCTATTCATCTTAGTGCTTCCCGGGTGTATAGAGAATGTAGAGCTATGAGCTTCATCCATCAGTTCTTTCTTTATCTCCGAAATAGATAGAACACATAGTCTTGTACGAAATTTCAATACACCTTCTTGATCAATATTGAAATCATGGAACTTCCCATCTTTTACAGTCTCAAACTTCTCCTGTGGCAAAGGATCTTCTTTTTGAGCCTTCTTGATCTTCTCTAGTAATGAAGGTTGAGAAATCATTTGGAATAGGGTTGATGATGTCCCTTTCCTTATAATTCCCATGTCTAGTTTTACTAGATATTTAATCAAGGGATCTCCTAGGATCCTCATTGTTGCTAGAACAAAAGGATCTTTCCTGCTTAACACATCCACGACTTTGTTTGCTCTTCCAGGGTGATAATGAATTGAACAATCATAGTCTTTAATAAGCTCTAACCATATCCTTTGTCTCATGTTCAATTATTTTTGAGTGAAAATATACTTTAGACTTTGGTGGTCAGTATATATATCACATTTCTCCCCATAAAGATAGTGCCTCCATATCTTTAGAGAAAAAAAAACTGACGCCAACTCTAGATCATGCGTAGGATAATTATGATCATGAATATTTAACTATCGAGATGCATAAGCAATTACCTTTTCATTTTGCATGAGGACGCACCCAAGCCCTTTCAGAGATGTATCGCTAAAAATAACGAATCCTTCTCCGATAGAGGGTAGTGTTAACACAGGTGCAGTAACCGATCTCTTCTTCAGCTCTTGGAAACTTTCCTCGCATTCCTTTGTCTAGATGAACTTAACCCCTTTTTGAGTCAACTTGGTTAGTGGATTAGAAAGCCGTGAAAAGTTTTTCACAAACCTCCTATAATATCCTGCTAAACCAAGGAAACTACGAATCTCAGTTACTGTTGTGGGTTGAGGCCACTCCTCCACAACCATTGTCTTTGTAGGGTCAACCAAGATTCCTTCATTGGTTACGATGTGCCCCAAGAAAGCCACTTGTTGTAACCAAAACTCACACTTGCTGAACTTCCCAAAGAGCCTCTCTTTCCGCAGAGTTTTCAATATAACCCTTATATGATCTTCATGCTCCTCACGACTTTTTGAATATATCAAAATATCATCAATAAAAACTACCACAATGTTATCAAGGTCGTCCTTAAAGACTCTATTCATCAAATCCATGAAAATAGCAGGAGCATTAGTCAAGCCGAAGGGCATAACAGTAAACTCATAATGCCCATATCTTGATCGGAAGGCGGTCTTTGGAATATCTTCCTTCTTCACCCTCAGTTGATGAAAACCAGATCAAAGGTCAATCTTAGAGAAGAATTGAGCCCGCGAAGTTGGTCAAATAAATCATCAATTCTTGGAAGAGGATATCTGTTCTTCACTGTGATCCCGTTCAGTTCTCTATAATCGATGCATATCCGCACTGATCCATCCATCTTCTTCAAAAAGAGAACTGATGCTCCCTAAGGAGACACACTCGGTCGGATAAACCCCTTCTCCATAAAGTCTTGGAGTTGTTTCTTTAACTCTTGTAGCTCCACATTTTCCATTCTATATGGAGTCTTTGATATCGGTTGAGACCCAGGTACAAGTTCAATGGAGAACTCTACCTCTCTTTCTGGGGGAGGTCCAGGTAACTCCTCAGGAAATACATCCATGTATTCTTGAACAATCGGAACATCATCTATTTGTATTCTCCCTTTTCCTTCTTCATCATCACTAATTAACTCCATAAAGAAAGCTATAGGAGGTGCTTCTAGATAGGGATCAGTTTGGGATATCTCTCCTTGGAAGATAACTGTAGGTCGTTCATTCAAGACTACTGAGATTTCCTTACTTCTGCATTTGATCTTAGAATTATACTTTGAGAGCCATTCCGTCCCTAGTATAATGTCGAATTCCATCCTGGGAATGACTACTAGATTTGTGATAAGATTATTCTCACCAAAGTGAACACTAGAGTCTCTAAATACTGTTGATGCAAGGATAATACCACTTAGAGTCTTGATAGACAACTCTACCTCTAGCAGTTCGGGGATTGATTCTATATTCCTTGCAAACTTGGAGGAAATAAAGGAATGCGTAGAACCAGAATCAAATAAAGTACTTGCTAGTTTTGAGAGGACGACAAGAGTACCTGCTACCACATCGTTCGGGACATCAACTTCAGCTGTTGTGATAGCGAAAGCACGACCTTGCTCCCTTGGCCTCTGCTGAGGTAGATGGTGATTCCCCTCCACCTCCCTCGGATTTGGACATTGGTTAGCAAAGTGCCCAAGCTGTCCATACTTGAAGCATGTGACTTTGGGTAGGGCCAAAACCATCTTTCCTCTGTCGTTAGTGTTCGGAAGCTGAGGCTTCACCTCACTATGACAATTCCGAGCAATATGGCCTCCTCTTCCACACTTGTAACACTTTCCACTTCTGTTCAAGCAGTTCCCCAGATGATTCTTCCCACATTTATTGCATGTGGTATGTTGCATTTTCTTTCCACCTCTTCCCTGATCAAAAGACATCCTTAAAATTGTCTCCAACGATCACTTCTTTTCATTTGGTTTATGAGACCACTGTGTCTCACCAAACTCCAGCTCGACTTTCATAGCACTTTGAACTATTTCTTCATAGCTATCATAGTCCCTATTGGCTAGATTCTTCCGCAGATGAGGTCGTAGTCCACCAAAGAATATATCAACCTTCCCATTAGGGTCCATGACAAAGCTTGAGGTATAACGGGAAATCCTTGTGAAGTTCATCTCATAGCTTTCGACAAATTCATTCTCCTTCTGCTTCAGCTCGAGAAACTCTTTCTCCATTCTCGTTCTCATGGAACGAGGGAAATACTTATTAAGGAAAATTCCCCAAAATTCTTCCCACTCCATAGCTTCTCTCTCTCCTCGTGGCTTCGTGTTTTTGATCAGTGACCACCACTGATCAGCTTCTCCCTCTAGGCAGTAAATAGCAAGGGTGACTTTTTCTTGTTCCGAACAATGAAGTACAGAAAAGATCTTTTCAATGGAGCTTATCCATTGTTCTGCAACCAATGGGTCAATATAACCACTGAATGTTGGCGGTCATTGATGCATGAAGGACTCAATAGAGTGTTGTTCCCTTCGTGGTGAGGTCGGCCTATCAGCTTGATTCAAGTTATTACTCTTAACTTGAGTCAGTTGGTTCATCATTCGCATGAATGTTTCCATTCCGGCTTCCATCGGAGGGCCGTCAGCACATGGTGCATTGCAGTCACCATCGGCATGGTTCCTCCTATTTCCCGCCATTTTCTAAAAGAATAAAACCTTAGTAAGAAACATATTTCATTTATGAATCTTTTAACTAAGACTTCATGCTTAGAAAATTACACTTTTATGTAATTCCTTCATAATTATTCATAAAAAGCTTGTGATTAACCAAATATATCCCCCGGGAGTGTCGTAACCAAGAGTGCAGCAAGGCCCATTATCGTGCACTAGTTCGCGTTCGAGTCTAGCTAAAAGCGGTGTTTTCGGGTTTTACCCCTATGTACATCTGTGCCATAGCTGCCTCTACCTGCTCGTATCCAGACAGGGATGTATTTGTTCGATAAACCACTTACTCAATACTTACCAAAATACCAAGAAGTTTTTCTATATTTAAACATTTCTATAGGGTTCTTCCTAAAGTTTTTATATCCTAATTTCTACAAATAACTAAACCATCCTTTGATACCAACTATAGCATCCCGTCTTTTTATAACATAACTTTCATTTCCTTACACAGAACTGAGGATCGTTAAGGTTTAGTGTCTTGGAAACAAGGAACATAATACATGAAAAAAATACATAAAACATTATTCTTAAACACTTGAAAGGCATCTCCTTTAGTTCATCCTAGGTTCATTACTACATCTCATAACCTGGGGACATACATCAAAAGAAAGGGTGAGCAGAAGGCCCAGTAAGGGAAACAAGAGAAACATTTTACATGTGAACTTGAGATACTTCAATAAGGACATGAAAAGAACTTTAAGGCATGAGAAAGAAATCATGAGATACATCATAATAAAAATTACATTTTTCATAACTTGAAGATGTGGCTGAAACATTTAATATTGACAATCGTTTCGTTTCACCAAGGTCCATCCCCAAGGTGTCGTTAAAAATTACCAAGGTTATTCACTAAGGCCTCGTTAAAATGGTCATCTTTAGAGATTAAGTCTTTACCCAATGCATTGGAGCGCTATTAGGGTGTAACCTTAAATTTTCCTTTATTATCATGTGAGCCACATATATCATCATAAAACAATTCATAAATAACCCATATATCATAAAATAAATGGGTTTCATTTCATGATCATAACATTTTAAAAACTGCTTTAAAGACATGATCTTTACGTTACTTTAAACCCACGGAAAGGGAAAGTGGGTATCAGGTATTTAAATCCCAGAATTTAAAATAGAACATTTTGATATATATGTGAATACCCCTGTAGAAATAAGTTATTTGAGTATTCACTTTATAACATAAAATAACTTTGAGAAAAGAGAGGCATTTTGAGACGAAAATTCTGCAGCATAACAGCTATGTTACAAGGTTTTTGAAAACTTTGAAAAGAGAGGTAACATGGGTCAAACAATCATAATTTACCCATAAAATAGTAGAGGGACAGAATAAGAAGTATATATGGACATGGTGATGCATTTTCAAGGACATACCATTTGAAATGAAAAACATGGAAGGAAGACAAAAATTTGATTTCTCTTATGAAAATTCAACAGCCTAACGGCGTCACTTAAACTTCAACAAAAATTAATTGAACAGATCAAATAGGGTCTCTCATAATATGAGCATAAGATATCAGTATGATAAATATAGAGATCGTACCCCAACATAATAAAAAGGAACTTGAAAGATTTGACATGAAAATCGAACTTGAGAAATGAGAAGGGTGAAAGAATCACTTAAAAATTCGGCAGCCTAATAGCGTCCCATAAACTTTCATAAAACGAAATGATGAGAGTAAGAGGGGATCTCTCATCATATAAACATGAAAGGTCAGTAATAGGAGTATAAAATAATATCCTCTCACATAATAACATGGAGCATAAAAGGAATCACATAAAAGAGATTACATGAAAAGAAAGAGAGAGGTCGGATCCCTTACCTTAAAAAGTGACTCTTGAAAATCAATGTTTTGGACCTTGAGGGCTTGGGGGAACCTTGGGAGGACTCTTTGGGAGGTAAGGAGACCCAAACTTCGTTGGGGGAGAGTTGGGAGTGAAAACTAAAGGAGGAAAGGGTGGGTATTTATAGGGAAAGTGAGGGGACAAGGCATTAATGGCCAAGGGACACCTCATTAGTGGTTTTGGCAAAACCATGGGATTGCCCATGGTATTTTACCATGGTATTGGCTACTTGGGACACCTCATACCTTATCTTACTATTCATAATTCGACCATATTGAATATATACTTAATACATCATTTAATGATGTCATTAAACACCCGTAACTTAAAAACTATATTTTCACTAATCATCGAAAATTCAACTTTCTCAGAATAATCCCAAAATTTCACCTTAACCAAATATCAATGATTTGATTTCAAAAATGAAATCCATTTTATAAAAATAATTTTCTAAATATTTTTAATTAATTTTTTTAATTAAAAACACTATTCACCGAAAATTCATTTTTTCAGAAAAACCACCAAAAATTACCTTAACATAATATCGATGCTCTGAGTTCAAAAATAAAGTCCTTTTTATAAAAATAATTTTCTTATAATTTTTAATTAAATTTTAATTAAAAAACACTATTCATCCGAAAAAACTAATACTTGACTAATAATTTATGAAACCGTTATTTACCCATTTTATTGAATCACATTACTTAATCTAGGTGTCTAAATTATATTAAAACTTTCTTTGAGTGAAATTACTAATCCATTTGGTCCCATTACTAATCCTAAGAGTAAAATCACTATTCATAATTTACTATTCATAAAAAATTATGTTATTCTTATTAGACTCCAAATTCCTTACTGAACACTTTTGTAGAAGACCAATTTTTTGAAAATCATTACACATCATTAGTTATTTATGGTTTTCATAAATATTTTAAAATATCCTTTTTTTTAAATTCATCAATAAAATACATTCTAAAATTATCTGGACATTTGAAATTTCACAAACATCACTAAAGGAAGAAATCTCAATTCATTCACCCGAAATGATTACACAAGGAAGCTAGGGTCTCATCACATAGCCCCTTATAACACTGGCATAAGAACTAAGTGTAAGGTGTGCTATGGTGAGAGAATCTGAGGGAGGCTCAGATAACATTTCCCTAGTAGTAATATCTACCAACTTGAACTTCTCCCGCAAGTGTTTCCGTTCAAGCTTGACACGCTGGAGTTCAGCTTGGGCTTGGTCCAAAGCGAAGCCCACAGATGCTACCTCCTTCCCAAGCTCTGATAAGTGGGCTTCATAAGGGTCGAGTCTACTGGATGAAGCCATCGACTCCTCTTTCTGCATTAACCATTAACATCTTATTAAATCATTAAGAGTATGTTAATATACTACTCAAAAAGATTGGGTCGTTATAGTTATTATGTGATGTTCACTTTTTAGGGTTTGTTTATTGTTGATTCTTATGGGAAAAATCATTCCCAAATGTGAGTATTGAGGACAAGGTACTAGTTTATAGCCCATGGGGATCATAAATACCCATCAATCCATACCATAGAATGGGTTAGGTGATGAGTTTTATGTAATACTATCTTTGTTTGTGACAATCTATAATAGTTTTGTTTTGAAAACATATTAAGGAAACATCCATATGTTTGTATTTTCAAACTTCATAAGTAAAATAATTAATGAAACTTCTTTATAAAACTTAATTAACATTGTAATATTTTAGCACACATGATTCTTTAACAATAAAGCACTTTTTTTTGACTTTAGAGTAAGCTCATAAATATTCAGAAGTAGACTCATAGTCTTCAAAGAACTTTTTTAAGATAATAAAGCTCATGCTCTTGATTTCTTCATTCAAGAAACATGAACTTTTTTACTAGGTTTGGATATTTCAACTAAACTCTCACACAACTTATTCTTTCTAACTTCTTCAACATATTGACGTTAATTAGGAATTTTTATTTTTATGACAATCATTTACAACTAATGACATCGATTTAAAAAAATATAACATACACACAAAGTGGGATATGGATTTCTTTTGACAACATTTTAAATTAAAATTTATAGAATATTGATAAAATGTATTTATTTAAAAGTAAACACGAAATATTATAAATAAATATGAAGGTTAAAGTATGGTCATATTGATGGGAACATCCATTCTTACCATACATGTAATCATAGAACATTATTTTCACACTTTCTATAAAAACTGAAAAGAATTTCATGAGGAAAACATTTTAATTTATTAATTATAATAATTTTTAAATGGTGTGAGAAGTAGTTTAAAATGATCTTTCAAAATATTTAAATTATAAATAATAAATTTCATGAAACATTTAAGGAAAACTGGCATATATGAGAAATATTCTTAATATAAAATATTAAAAATGGTTTTAATAGAAAATATCTTACCTCAAGTCATAAATAATTTTGTATGTTATCTAACTTATCAACTTTGAAAAAACTCATTTTTTAATAAACAGGAATCCCTATAGGATTGGTGCTTTGGTAAAAACAGTACTTATAGGACATTGAGAGTATTTATTGGGAAGGAATTAGGGTAGATCTTGGTCAATCTGATTGGCTCAAGATTTTTTGGGAAAATAGAAGAAGTGATTCCTTTTTATAAGTGTTGTGGGTGAAAAAATTGTAAATAATTGAAATAATAATTTATAATATGTTTCTAAATCCTGAAAAATATATCCAAAATGCCTTATATTTGAAGATATATTGGATAAAGTTGAAATATAATCAAAAAAACAATTTAGACAGATTTAGGTGTTATTTAAGACCTTATCTGTTAGTTATACCAACTCATTAACCCTATTTAACGTTAACCAACATAACATATGTTTCATTCTTTAAGGGTCACAAAAGTAATTTTAAAAATTCTAATTAGAACATAAATGAACTATTCATTATATGATTTAAAATTTCCCATCCACCTTTCTCATGTTATATTTTTTATAATTTTAAAAATACTTAAAAATAGTTTTTTATCATTAATTACCATTTAAGGATAGTTTAAAGTCTATTTATATAAGTGAGTGATGGTGAAATTTTCTAATTACTATTAATATAAAGAACTATAAAGGTTATAATCAAATTTAAAGTGGCACTATAAATCCATATTTTAGAATATAGGATTGTTATAGTGTAATTACACTCATAAAATGAAATATAGGCAAGTATTATGTGGATTTTGAGACTATTCTCAAGGTTAAACCTTTTTAACCCCTTTTACTCTTTACTTTAGTGATAAATATTTACCATTCTTACCCATTAATACGACTAAAAATTAAATATACCTTATTACATAATTTGGATATACTAATTCAAAATATGGAATATATTTTGTATAATTTAATTTACAGAATTTGTAAAATTTAAATTTAAAATAGGTTCACAAAGAGAATCAAAAAGCATTTAAAAAAATGTATTTTTAGGAATAATAATTAACTTATACCAAAATAGAAGATAATTTTGATTCAAATTGAATTAATTAGATTTTTTTAATAAATGTTATCTTATGTTTCTTTAAGCTGAAAAAAATAAAAATCCTTTTAAATTACTTTATTTAAAGTAAACAAATGAATGTTTTTAAAAAAATGACATTTTTCACTCTTTATTCAAAAATAAATCATTCCAAAAAAATCCAAAAAATAACCTTGAGTGAATTTTGACATGATGATTTCAAAAACAAATTCTATTTTTTCAAATAATATTTTATAATGTGGAATAAATTAATTATAATATCGTCAAAAAAATGAAATAAAAACCATTTTGGAAGAAAATGTATATTTTCACAATCAAATAAATTTACACTTATTACTTGTCCATTAACCATCATTAGATAATGTTAATTTTTTTTCAAATATAGGACTTATAAATTTCATTAAATCATTCATTTATAGTGATTAATGTAATTTACTATAATAAAAATATATTTCAAGGATAAAAGTGTTTTCTTAAAAATATACCCTTAATCATATATGTTGTTATTTAAAATAAAATTATCATTTGCTAATCAGTATATTTTTTTTAGGAAAACTTCTCTACATAAATTTAATAATTCAGATACTATTATTAATACCCACAAATCCAAGGACTAAGTTAAAAAATTTAAATTGAAATAATAATATTTATATAGTATATTATGATTTATTTAAATTGGGTGTTGCGTATACGACATGATATCGACTGTAATATAATTTAATTGAATGAAATTATAAAATATTTGGTTGCTACAATGATATAAATAAAAAATTCACTCATCACAAAATTTATTATGTATTTAAGAAACATACCTTTCCACAATACAATAACACCAATATTCATCACACAATATTATCAATGCATTTCAAAACTACTTATGTACCCATATAGACTTTCTTCTTCCACAAATTAAGCACCCAACCTCCACATGAAATAATAAAAAGGTCATGATCTTTATCCAAAAAACAATTTCTTTTATAAAACAACTTAAAAGTAAAATATGTTAAATACTCATAAGAAAATATTTTTCCTATTCAGGACATCACAATCCTAAACATATTCTACACAAAATTCCGGGAAAAAAATCTTAGTAAATCATTTCCCCACAACACTCTTCATGCTCATAACATAGAAATAAAACTTGAATCAATCATCGTGTCTTTAACCCATGTAGTATCATTATTTTCTACTAAATTACCATGACTTAGGAATAATATCACCCTAAGAATGATCTCTAAATAATCATAAAAATTCATAACATTCAACATACTCATCAAAAATAATTTTTATTTTATCTATAATTATTATAAAAATAATAAACAAAACATAAAAAAATATTAAATTCAATTTAAAAAATTTCATTATAGCATGTTAATTACTAGAATTAAATAATATCAACATAATTTACCATGTTGAAATTATTAAAATCCATTAAACATTATTTTTAATAATATATTCATATCATGGTAATAAAAATTTTACTATCCCCATAAACATAATGTAAAATTCCTTTATTATTTTAACCTTAAAAAAACCCTTTTTCATACTCAAAGAAACAAATAAATTACATATCAAACAAATTAAACTTTTAGCACATTCCATAACATATCATTACAACCATACCTCACATTTAATACAAATCATACTTTCCATGTAACATTATTTATTAAATTAATTAATATTTTATATGTAGTTTCATCATTACACAAATCATTTATAATAATTTATATCACTAAGAATGATGAAATTATTAAGAATAATTAATACAAGAATTCATATTAAGAATTATAAAAATATCAAACTTTTAATTTTTTTGAACTAATTAAATTTATTTAATTTACTTCAATACCATTTTAATAATTACTCAAATATTTTATTATAATTTTAACAACTTAACTAATATTTCAGTATACTAATTTTTACATAATGAAAAATGAATTGAAATTATTTTTTTCATTTTAAAATACACTCATAAACCCTAATTACTTATAAACTTTTATTATTGTCAAACCATGCATGTTTTTTCATAGTTTTCCTCATTTTATACACAATAAAAATAAAAGGTAGCAATATAATTCTACAAATAAAGTGACACTTCAATAAGAATTACCACCTTTTTACTTACCGTACTATTCATATACTTGATCTTATATATTTTACCAATCAAAAAATTCAATTTCATTAATTATATAATCACCCTTTACTTTTGTTCAAATAAATCAATCGCATAAATAAGACACTCAGAATTAAATATCTTGCTACTTTATCAGATAATTATTTAATAACATTTTCATTTGATCTAATAGGATTTTTTTGATGATTAATACATATCAAATTAATAAAAAAAATCAATAATCAGAAAAATGTTACAAAACATTACTGCACACATCAATTCAATTTTATTTAAGAAACTCATTATTAAAATTATATTCAAGGGAAACAACTTTTATTGTTAAAAACTGAATTATTTAACTAAAATGAAATAATTAATAAAATTAAAAATAGTGCTCAAACACATGAATAGTTAAATTCATTTCAGGTCCCAATGTTCCAATTTGATGCATGGATATAATCCTATTCACTCTAGAAAAATTTGGTATCATACCCAAAAATCATATTTCTAAATCTTGAAATTAAAATCCGACACTTCCCACGAAATTTGAACTTCCAAAATCACTATGTTATCCACACATAAAGACATATCTTTTATACCATGTTTAACTCCTACTATAAAACATACCAATATCTCAAACATCAAGACTCATTAAATAAACTACCATGATACCATTTTCTAACATTCTCCCATATTTGCCAGTTCTAGGAGGGGAAATCATCATATAACCTAAAGTGGACTCCTTGATCAACATAGGATGGATACTATCACCAATGTTCTAAGGATATCGATAAAGGAAATATTTACCCTCTAATGTTTAATTATATCAAATAAAGAAAAAAATAAACTTCTCAATAAAAATTAATAGTGGAAGATTTCCATAACTACCCAATAATATCATAACATTATCTCAACTAGCCCACATGTATCATATAAATAAACAAGACAGGAAGGAAAATATCACATTTCAATATCACAATCATACAACTGAAATAATAATAATGAAAGTTTATAAAACCTTCTATAAAACTCATAGAGTAATCATACTTAGATAAATGATGTATCTTGACATAATAACATAACTACTAAGGCCTATTTCCTTTATATGAAATTTTGTACATTTTCTATATATTCACTTGAGGTGTGAATTAATAGGGATTAGAAATATAATCTAAAGTATAAACCAGTACAAACCCTAACATTCAAGGATTAAATTGTGATCACATATAAATAGTGTAAATATATAAAATTATTTAACAATTCCTCATTTTACTTATAAAATGATGAAGTAGTTGAAGATATTTCACCTATTAAAATAACACTTTATTTTCCAAATGTGAGTACCCATAGATAAAGGATACAAGACCATTAACCATCATAAATCCCAATCAACACATAAGTAAAACCATGCAAAAAGGATAAAAATATTTGAGTCACTAAAATCCATGTCATGCATGTGATATACAACGTATTTGGCCCCTCAAATCCAACCATGCCATATCATGGAATATCACATATAATCCCACTGTGGTCTCCTCTAAATGACCAATTTCATCTAATTTCATCAATATGAATAGTGTTTTGAGATAGATATCACCCACATTACTTTAGTCTCAGCATAAAACATCCACAATCAACCCCAACTTTTACATATTAGAAAACTCAAACACATTAAAAACTAAAATACAAGAACTAATTACCACATACACACATCCATATATATGTACATAATCAATAAGAAACTTTTATCACATAAAAATATACATTTATTCCACTTAAATTATTCACATAATCACAAAACATTAAGTAACCAATTACCATTTCTCATGATTATTCCTCTCATTCATAAATAATTTCTAGCTTGAAACTATCCTCTCAGACCCTATGTTTTACAAAGACAATAATTACCAGAGCACAGAAAACCTCACATATTTCATTTGATGTGTTAAGTCACTTTAATTAATCATGTTTAGAAAAATACACTTCATATTACTCACATTATCTCATAATCCAACCCTCACATATTCAACATCATCACACCAATAACCATGTCAAAAAATATGCAAGTACCCTTACCTTCAATAAATGTTTTACACATTAACATATTAATTTCAGAAAAATATTTCAAACTAAACCACCTTAATTAAAGTCTCTCAAACACAATTCACAATTATATAATTTTTTGACAACCATTACCTCTTATTATCATCAATTTTATATATCTAAACAAATATCCTAGTATTAAAATATCATCTTATGTAAAAATAATAATTTAAAACACTTCGGAATCTATAGGGTATCTTCCCATGTCTAGTAGGTATGGTTTACCCACTATAAAACATATTTAATCTTGTAAAAAATACTCTTTTCAGTTGAAAATATAGTGTTAAAGTACATGAAATACCATCGTACTTTATTATAATAACACATCAAAATTTATTTATTCCTTACATAGATTTATAAAGGATAACCCCTTACATAAAAACAAAAAAAAATTCTAATAACTATTTTTAGTTCATATTTATTAAAAATAAATTCACCATTAATGTATACATTGATTTTGTGACACCCATGATTTAAATAAAATAAGTAAGATTTTCTCTCTAACGAAACAATAATATAAATCAAAAAAATTTATAAAAAAATGAGATAAAAAATTAATAATAAAATTTTAATAAATTTAATTTTATAAAAATGAGGTCATTTTTGAAATCCTCATTTAAAAATTATCATAGGACTAATCATTGGTATTTTTTATGAAAAGATTAATTTTTCATCGAATAGTAAATAAATACAAACATTATTGAAGAATATAATTTCAATTAAATTATTTACAATGTAATATTTTGTATTGAATTGATAATAAAATACCATTATTTACATTTTATTAAACATAATACAATTAAGTTTATTTTAATTGAAATTATTATTAATTTTGGTATAAATATATTTTAATACTTAAAAATGCATTTCGTCTAGAAAACTATTTTTCCTTATGATTTGAGAACATAGATTAAAAGTAATTTATACCACTTATAAGATTTTAATAATGTAAAATAGATTCCATATATTGAATCATACTAATTAACATTATGTAATAAGGTTAACCTTTTCCATAATAAATAGTAAAAGTGGAAATATTTATTACCTTGGTTAAGGGTAAAAGGGGGTTAAAAGGTAGAAAATAAAGGGATAAGACTTATCTATAGAAAAAAACACATTATTAAATCTCATTTGTTTTCTTGATATTGAACTTAACCTTATATTATTAAAATATATTAGTATTTGGGGCCATTTCGCTTGAGTAAGATATTAAAATATTTTAATTTTATGAAAAAAATCCAAGCATATTGTCTTATTCACTTATAAAAGGACACCACCTATCATCTCTAAATAACACATAAATATCATTTTATTTCAACCAATACCTACCCAAAAAAATTTACTAGAATACCTAAACATATATTAATGGTATTGGTTTCATCATAATACTATCCTAAAAAGGATTAAGGAATAAACCTAAGTTGGTTGTTCGAAGAACATGTATAGTTATTAACCAAGTGTCTTAATATTATTTAATATTATATAACCATAAAATAGTATATAACCATTGGATTAAAATAACATCATTATCTTCCATATACTTAAATTTAATTATACTTGTGGAACAACCCTTATTCATCTCCTTCTAATCTTATAGAAAATTCAAACATCACTCTTGTGTATATATGACTGACCATCTCCACGTAGTAGTGTTGTTTTTTCCCATGGTCACATTAATTGGTTGTTTATAAATATTCAAATCATGTTTACATAAGACATTTATGAAATAATTATTATTCTATAAATAGAAAATATCATTTTTATTCTTACCCTTCTAACCTTTTAAAAAATTATAACGTCGCTCGAGCATACTTGTAGACTACCACATCCATAAAGAGATTTAATTAATTTTTCATGTATGTTTTTTATGGATAATTGAAATATATAAACTTAATATATATTATATTTATATCATGACTAAATTTTTTTAGATAATGGAACCATTAAAATTATGTGGGGATTGAAGCTACAGAACTGAAACTTACATGAAATACGAAACAATTAACACATGAAAATGATAATTTTAATAAATAGTTATTAATATGAGGGTTTTTAAATGTTATAATTGGAACATATAAGATATTTTATATATTTATATGTTTTATCTATATAATGATAATAAATTAAAATTTATTATAAATGAGGTTATAATCACTTTTTCAACATGTCAAAACTATGTTAAGGGTTTATTTCACAATCTCATTATTATTTAGGATTTTTATATATAAATTTACATTGGGTTAATTATACGATATTTCTATACTAAACCTATATATTGTTTTATATTGTATGGTTATTTATATAAATTACATGTTTTCCTTTCATTTTCTTTTCTCTATGTACTCAAAAGTCTGAAAGAATGTTTTTAAGGAAAACAATCTTTTTTTATTTAGCCGTGAATATTTTTCTTCCATATCCATATTTTCTTTAAAACTTTTAAAGATTTTATTATTATTCAACATTTAATTATTAATGTTATTTTTCTCATATTTTAATTTCTATTAAATTTTTTAAAAGGAATATTAATTTTGTTTCTTGAATGAGGTATTTTTTACCAAAGGTATGAACAAAATATTTTTTTTAAGATACAACATAAAAATTGTTTTTCAAACAATCATGGATAATATTTTATTTGAATAATATCTTATAATATTACATGTAGATTTTCAAATAAAAAACTTTTCTTGTTTTTTTTAAAATATTAATATTTTAAATATGACATTTTATAATGAAAATAGTATTTTCCTCAAGAAATGTTATAGTGATATTTTTAAATTATATGAATCTATGTACAAATATTTTGATGAATCTTATAGTTGCTAGGAATATACTCTAATTATACCTTCCTTCATATTCTTATGGATTTATTAAGACCATGTTGTTAAATTTATTTTTTGGTAAAAATATTAACATTTCATATTCTAGATTTTTAATATGAATGTTCATATTGATTGTATATTTAATTTTTTACACCCCCATTAACATAATAAATGCATTAAACTTTTTTAAGTTATTAGAGGGTATGGTTATAACCCATTGATGCATCTGTTAGTCTAATGAGATAAATTGGTTTTGGTATTTTATACACTCCTTATGTATTTACATATGATATATACTCGAATTTGAGGCTATAACCATGCCTCTATACCAATGGTCTTCTAGAACCACTAGAATAGAGTCATACCCAGAACACTATACCTTTGGTTTGTAAAAACCATTGGAATAGATTATCAAATACTAATAGTTTTTAAAAAATCATTAGTATAGGGGTGATAAATAAGATCCATGACCTCTCTCCCCCTCCCCCTCCCAACAATCCCTAATTCTCTTAACCACAAGTGACTGACTCCCCTCTCTTATCCCCCAAAGAAATCCCCACATTAATGGATTTATTTGATTATGTTCTTCATCAACATCAAATTGACGAGTTTCAAATCAATCATCTCTTCATTTGACCATCATTTTCATTTTTATCTATGTATCACAACCTGACTGAATCTTGTTAGGTTACGACTCTTCTTGATTCATTGAAAAAGGTCCGTTTAGAGTATATTATTTATAATATTTCTTAATAAATCTGATTTTAGTTGTTATATATATATTTAATTTATTTATTCATTATTTTTATAGAAATCCAATATAACGTTATTTTTTAATATATATTAGCTGATTATGTTATTCATTATTGTAGTAATTTTTTGATTAATATATTAAAGGATACTTAATTATTCATTTTTTTATATTATAATTAAATTATCAATATTTTGACATAATTAGTTTCAATATAATAGTATCTAATTGTTTTTTTCCTCTTCCATGTCTTATACTTTGTGTGGGCCGTTACTACTGTTAAAAAATTATTGAATATATAATCTATTATTCTTTATTTGGACACATTATATAATTATTTAATGTATTTCATTTTAAAATTGGTATTTTAATTATCTTATTGAAAATGATCTATAGACATGCGATACTAACTCATGTCATGATGCTACTACAAGTGTTTCCCTAATAAAAACATTTGTATCAAAGATAAGAGTTTTGATATTGGGTGATGCATTGTTTCTATTCTTTAGAAAAATATTCCATGATAAATACATAAGTATTTAATTTTATTTATTTCATATTCAAAACCTGTAAGTTATTTTAAAAAAATCCTCATAAAGCCATTTTTATTTAATTGAATTATGTAATATTTTTTCCTATTCCATGTATTATACCTTATTTTGTTCATTACTTGTATGAATCAGTTATATCATATTTCATATCTCTTATTATTTGTTGTACAAATACTTTTGTTCTTTGATGACTTTCATATTATATTTGGTATTTGGATTATCTTATTGGAAATGTTTTGTAAACATGTGATAGTAAATTATTTCTTGATGGTATTATGAATGTTTCCAAAATAAAAATATATGTTTCAAAGAAAATAACTCTAATGTTGGTTGGTACATTGTCACGATATTTCATAAGTGGGGAGAAAAGTTATAGGTTTTACAAGGGGGGAGAAATGATTCAAGTTTTTAAATTTTTTTGGATTTAATATAAAGATATTATTTTTCACCATATATATTAAGTAATTATTTTATTAAATAGTCAAGTACTTTTTTTTGAAAGTATTACGTGGTTATGAAATTATTCACTTCATTGTTTTATATTAATATTTTAAGAATAAAAATTTATATATAAATAATTTAAATTTAATATAGTGTGAAATGTTTGAATATTTATTATTCCAATGATTATAAGTTCATTAAATAGCCACTCACTAAAATTACCTAATAAAATAGTATGTACTTGATTTTTATTGTTCCATTTATTCAAAATAATATTGTTTATAATGAACTTTTCAATTATTTTTTACTATTTTGATATTAATAAAAATTTATTTTCCTATAATGGTCTGGATAAACGATGGATGTATCATACTAATCAGATCTCAACCAAGTTTGATAATAATTTTTATTTTTCTATATTTTACAATTAAAAATGATATAGATATAGGTATTCTCGGTTGAACGTGGTATAGTTATGTTATAAATCTTTGGTTATGATGGAAATAAGCTAGCTATAATATAAAATAGTTATATTTAAAAAATAAAATTATTTTTTGTATCAAAATGGAGGGGTGAGACAGTGTTTTATTCTTCATGAATGAAATGAAAGGAGTGGTATTGAGAATTTTATATTTGATTTGTTTCCATTGGTTCATCATCATAATAAATATAGTATTACAATGAAATAAGATAATGAAATCTAAACACTTGATAAAAATAATTAAAATGATAATGTCAAGAGAGTGAATAAATTAATGGATGGTGATAGGACTCTTGAATTTTTAGAATTCCCTAAAATGAAAAATTAGAATTTTCAATTCGACTATATCATATAAAAAACATATATTGAATTTTTAATAATCCCATTGAATATATCTTACCCTTTTGAGGGAATTACTTCTTAATAATATTGATATTCCACTGAAAAATTGTATGAAATAAAAGTTAACTAACCAAATTTAATTTCATACTAATAAATTCATGATTTATAGAAATAATTCATCTTATTCTAGGAAAAATAGACAAGCCTAAATGACTATAAATAATGTGGTATGTTGTGATATATTCCAAATAAAGATATAACACTATCTCACGTGATTTATAAATTCATGAAGCACTTTCCATTAACACATAAGTAACTAAATATATTCTTATTTACTAAAATCTCAAAAAATATGTGATGGAATTATTCTAAGATAATTAAAGATAATCATTTGTTGGTTTATCAAGTAGATGGATTATCATGACATTAATTTTATGGAAATCATCATAATTCTTCAGCTGAGGTGCATAATGTTAGATTGAGTGTAACACCCTAGGTAAATAAAGAATATGACATTTTTATATTTATCCATATTTTTGAATAAAGTATTAATATGACTTTAAAGGGGACGCTATGCTCGATGGCATACCCAACACGCAACAACGAGTTTCTTGGGAATCTTACATTGCACTCTAATAATAAAATAATATTATTTTAAATAGTAGTTAACATGAAGCCGTTGTATTGGAGGTAATGGATATAAATAACTAAAATATGATTATATATGTTTTTTAATGTTTTTAAATTTATCCAATAAAAGATAAAGGCATAAAATACGGAAATAATTCGATTTTAGGCATATATGCCCTAGTTTTCACTAAAGCTTCACTTATCGCCTTTCGATGGAGAACCATCATTAAATATAGTTTTGTTTACTCTTATACATACTTTTGGACCAAATAAAACTCTTCTTAAGAATTGGGACATCAAAAATTTACTTTCTGTAAAATTTTGGTACCTTTCCGATAAAGTTCATTTTTTAATGAATAGTGTAAAATGTTGTATTTTAATTCAACACCTCTTTTTAATCTAATTTATTTATATTATTAGATTATCTTTTGAATTGGTTTTAAAGTGAAATTAGAATATATTTTTACCATTAAATTCAATAGTGGTCGTTGGAATTAATTTCACTTTGAAATCAGACTTAAACTAGTGTCAATCTTTTGATACTTATTGTTTCACAAAAACACGCTATTTGTCATGACAGTGGGAATTAATAATTAAATTAATTAATTTGACTTATATGTTTTGAATTTTGTAAAATATACTTCATTTTTGAATTCGTAATATCAAATATAGCTTAGGGTGAATTTTTGGTATTTTTCTGAAAAACTTCAATTTTTGATGAATAGTGAAATCACTAAGTGGTACTTATAAAAACTGATTTTCCATTTAAATGAAATTTTTCCACCTTTGGGTATTGAATTTCAAAAATCCGACATACATGGTTTTCATTAAGAAGTAAAATATGGTTCAATGTGATTAAAATAATTTTTTGGTGAATAGTAACTTATTAAGTTTTTAATCGCAATTAGTAGTAATTAGTGTAGTTTAAGGTAAAAATAATGATTTAATAATATGAGATGACCTAGAAACATGTCCTACCCTCATTGGATATGTCATGGCCGACCAAGACAAGCCATGGGTCAACTTGGGGACCCCATGGAGCCACTTTGGTTGGAAAGAGACATAAATACCTTTTATTTAATGTTAATGTAAAAAATGCCACAAACATGATATGTTTTAGTAAAAAAATGTTAAATGGGGTTATACAAGTCAGATTTTTGATTATAAATAGTCATTGGAAAGATAAAACGATTTACTACATCATATTATGTTTTTTATAATTTTTAGATATTAGATAAATTAAATTATTTATGACATCATAATGATGCAGTGATGACATCATTATTTGACGATTTAACTAAAATGGAAAGATAATGTAAAATCTATGAACTACACATGTCCAAAACTTATTTTATGGGTTGATTTAAAACCCTTATCACCTTATCCACGAATTATATCAATTTGGGACCTTTTAAAACCGAAACACATTTTCAAATAAAGTAATATTTCTTTACTTTCCAAAAGTGCCCCTCCTCTCCTCTTATAAAAGGCCCCCACCTCTACCACCTTACCCACACTCCCAAAGCCTTTGGCTCGGCCAAACTCTGCCCATTTTGTCTCTCCACTTTCCTATCTTACTTTGTGAAGTGTCAATTTGGGCAGAAGTGTTCCCAAGGAAGCCTTTGAGCTCAAACCAAAGGGAGTTACCCGATTTTTAAGGTAATGTCTTCACATGAGTCATTTTGTTTCATTTTGCTTCTCCAACCCCCTAAACTCTTTCTATTAAATTATTTTATAACAAATACAGTATCTTCAATATACTAGTATGTTGTTATAAGAAGTATTCAAGATACAATTACACACACCTACATCTAATGGTTAAAGAACATACTGTTTCTGTGGATGACGAATTTCTGCCTCACGAAACGATGATTGTTCAACATTCTTCTAACACCTTAAAAGGTGGCCATTAAGATGACAATATATTTATATATGATATATACTATGATTATGTTTTACTTAAGCTTCTTTATTTTTCATTTATTTCATACCTTTATGGTTTCCATTATGGGTAAATGCGATATCTTCATTTAAGGAAGCGCGGACAACCGCCCCCTCAAAGTGATTTGATTCGTTATTACCATATGTGGTACGTATAAAGGGTATATTTAATGATATTATACATGATAAAATACTGTAATTAAAATACTATTATGAATAATTATGTTTTAATTCTATTAAATATGAAATAGAAATGGAAGTAGCGTTCATGCGTACGTACGGCTTACCGTCTCCATGAACGGTACATTTCATTTCTTATCTCAAAATGTTATGTAATATTATAAGCACATATATATAATGGATATATATCTAATATATTATATGTAAATTATGGATATCATTCTGTAATTATAATATATATATATATATATATATCTCATTTTGTTTTAATTCCATTAATATGACAAAAAAAGAAAGTAGCGTTCATGCGTACGTACGGCCTACCGTCTCCATGAACGGTGCTTTTCGTTTTCTTATCTCCAAATGATATGGAATAGTATAAAATGAATATTTAATGGATATATATGATATTTTAATCATTAATACTATTCTGGAAATTATTTACATATAACTACATGGGCAATCTTTTTTTAAACATGTTCATTTTTGACTCATGTACCAAACATCGGCAAAAACGTATGATATGAACTAACATTATTAAACAATTATTATAACATTATAATATGTGATATTAACTGAATAATAATCTCTAAAGGAGTTACATAGGAAATTATTAATTGACCAAAGTTTATTATTCAGGAATATAAAGAAACGAACAAGACAAGTTGAACTTGAGGTAAGAGATCTTACTCCTCTCTTTCTTTTTAAGTAAACTCTTTTATGTCATTCCCTCTAAAGCTCATATTTCTTGTTATTGGGATGTTATTTTATATTACACTTACTGTAATTTTTATGTTAATGTGATTAGAGACCCTATTCTCTCTCAATCCATTTTGGAAGTTTTGAGTGGCGCCGTTAGGCTGCCGAATTTTCGTAAGAGATCTAACCTCTCTCTTTCTTTTTAAGTACTCTCCTTTATGTCACTTCTTTTAAGATCCTCTTTGTTATGTTGGGATATGTTCTCATATATCCTTATTGATGTAAATTTTATGTCCAAGTGATGAGATACACTTTTTATCTCTCATCAACTCATTCTGATGTGACCCCGTTAGGCTGTCAAGGGAACTTTTTAACCCAATTTTGATTTCTTTGGGTTCAACATGTAGTTATTGAATATGTCATCTTTTGAATATGTGTGAATGACCTTTTATTGTTTCACACTTAATATCCACTTATATTGGGTTTATTAATATTTGTCACACATAATTTGGATATTGATTTATCCTTAATTTAAGGATACCTTCTTTATAAGGGATTTCATCACATTTGACATGTCTATTGAGACTTCATTGTTGTTATGCACCAATTCACTCTTATATGGTGTATATAATGTCCCTTGGAATATTATATCATGAATCCATTTATTCTCATGATATTATAAAGTTCTGACTAAATGTTATTCCTCAATTATTGTATTCAAGTGTCTCTAATTTTGGTAAAACCCCTTTAACCAAAATATCACTTTAAATGTCTTAATTATTTGTTCGTATTAATATCCATGTTTTCAAAGTGGTTTTAAGGATTTATTTATATAGATATTAATGGTTTAAAATTTTAAAAGCTTCAAGGTGGTATGGGACACTTTTATTCAAAAATATCTTTATTAAATGTTTTAAATGGTTTTGGAAATGGTTTCTTTTTGAATGGATTAATTATTTCAATATACTAAAATGTTATATTGTGATTGAAATGTGGAAATGTTATGTTTCTTTTATGCATGTTTTATGTGATACATTTATGTTATGGTTCTTGGGCATTGTTATGAAAATGGGTGGTTCCGTGATAAACTAAGGGCGGGTGAGCCCAATATAGCTCTCCAATGCATTGGGTAACGCGAAGGAATGAAATGTTATGGTTTCTCCAAATATATTTAGGGAATATACTGTGATGGGTATTCCAAACGTAACCAAGAGGGTTACTCCCTATGTAAGAATGTTATGAATACCTCAAGTTACCTTTATGTCTTATGTTTTCTATGATTTATTCATGGTTTGATGAGGTATGTTAAAGTGCCTATGTTTTATGGGTAAAGTATGATTTCATTCTTATGTATATATGCACTCATGTTTCCTTTACATATTTTTATAACCCTTACTGAGATTTTTATGCTCATCCCATGTTTTTGAAATGTTTTTCACAGGTCAAGGTAAAGGTACATGATGTGATGATGGTGTCAAGGATGTGTCAAGAAATAATGCATGTTTTATTTTCAATATGTTTCCGTTGATGAGAAGAATGAATACTATCTTTTATGTAAACACTTTGTTTAAATGTGGAATGTAATGAAAGTTTCATGATCTAATTCTCTAAAACTCTAAACCTGAAAAGATCCTCAATGTTTAATCTTCTAATAACTCAAGATTAAGTAAGGTTTAAGGCTGGGGCCTTATAGTTGGTATCAAAGGTCGGTTTAGATAACTTTAGAGGTTAGGGTATTCTTTAAGCATAAATGGCATTACCATAATGGTTAGGATTTTAGAAAGAGCCCTAGTTTTAGATAAAGTGAATGAGTAAGTATATCTTAGTCTTTATCTTCCTCATTAGTACCAGATGGTTTTTTTTGATATACTCACACTGACCTTTTTGGTTTTAGTGAATGGATGGATCTAGCAGGCACCAAAGAGTCAATAGGTTTGAAGGAAACTGTGGTGGTTCTATGATTAAGATACTAGATAAAATGGGGGATTCAATGAGGAAACTCGTGGTTGTTCTAAACCAACTATCAAGGAGTCATGATCAACCACTTGAACCTTGGTATGATCTTTAATGCATCATGTACGAGATGATCAATCGATGTGGAAGTTCAGGTAATAATTATAAAGGTGACCATTAGAGTTTATATGATCCTTACTTTTGAGGTAATTATGGGTTACTATATGTTATTATGGAAGTGAAAGGAATGAGATAAAATTGATGTTAAATTATGTTATGGTTATTTTGATGATTTTATCTCTTTTTGGGGAATGATTTTGAGAATTATATAGTTTTGGAAAAAGGACAACACGCAGACCATGTGACTACCCGTCGCATCGGACAAAGCTGCGGGAATCGAACCCACAACCAAAGTGCGACTGGTATTTATTTCCTACCACTGGACTATGTGAAGTCCCTGGTTAGTTTGACTGATTCTTTTTTTAGTTAGATGATTTTATGAGTTAAGAGTAATCTGATTTTGGGTTATCTATGCAAATTTATTAACCCATCATGGAGGATATGTGATTAGGTTAATTACTTTTCATTATGAGACTTTAGGAGAAACTGATGTTGTTTGGAGATAAATGTTACGATTTAACTCGGAAGACTATGTGACTAAATCCTTCAAATATTTGGCTTTCAATCTTATATTGGTTTACTTTGAATAATTTTATGGACAAATTGTTTATCGGATGGTCCTCGTTGAAATTTGGGTTTTGTTGGACAAATTTAGGTGATTAAGCATAGATTTTCTTTTTTAAGGGTTATCCTTTTCTGGATTATCTGAACTTGTACTAACCTTTTTGTTTTGGTTTTGGTTAAAGCCTAAAGAAATGGGAAGTATATAGTTCTCCTTGGTGGATTAGGTGATTCTCTAGAAGTTTATTATAGTACTCTTAATGCGAACAAGTCTCCCTAAATAATCGTCTTTTGGAAAAAATATGAGTTTGATTAAGGAATCTAGTAAAAGTTGAAACTCAACATGATAAGTGATTATGTTTCCTTAAGAATAAATTCCTCAATAAAAAGTAACTTAAAACAAAAATGTTGTCTATTAACTTTTTCTAATGGGGAATCGAATACCGTTTAAACCATCAGAAGTTTGTGATTTTCTTATGGTTAACTTTCTCCTAGACATGTTCACTACCACTCCCCCTCAAGAACATGACCCTTTTCTTTTTCTTCCATGTCCATGTTTTTCTACATATGGGTTAACTCGGGTGACCTTTGTACTTATCTTCCTTTATTTTAAAGTGATTGTTTTACCGACTCTTGTTCCGATGTGGGACTTTCAAGGATGTTTCCAAGCTCAATTTTAAAAATTGCGAGGACGCAATTCCCAAAAGGGGGGAAGGATGTAACACCCCAGGTAAATAAAGAATATGACATTTTCATATTTATACATATTTGTGAATGAAGTGTTAACATGACTTTAAAGGGGACGCTATGCTCGATGGCGTACCCAACATGCAACAACGAGTTTCTTTGGAATCTTACGTTGCACTCTAAAAATAAAATAATATTATTTTAAATAGTAGTTAACATGAAGCTGTTGTGTTGGAGGGAATGGATAGAAATAACTAAAATATGATTACATATGTTTTTTAATGTTTTTACATTTATCCAATAAAATATAAAGGCATAAAATACGGAAATAATTCGATTTTAGGCGTATATGACCTAGTTTTCACTAAAGGTTCACTTATTGCCTTTTGATGGAGAACCATCATTAAATATAGTTTTGTTCACTCTTATAAATCCTTTTGGACCATATAAAACTCTTCTTAAGAATTGGGACATCAAAATTTACTTTCTGTAAAATTTTGGTACCTTTCCGATAAAGTTTATTTTTTTAGTGAATAGTGTAAAATGTTGTATTTTAATTCAAAACCACTTTTTAATATAATTTATTTATATGATCAGATTATATTTTTAATTGGATTTAAAGTGAAATTAGAATATATTTTTACCATTAAATCCAATAGTGGTCGTTGGAATTAATTTCACTTTGAAATCAGACTTAAACTAGTTTCAATCTTTTGATACTTATTGTTTCACAAAAACACGCTATTTATCATGACAGCAGGAATTAATTATTAAATTAATTAATTTGACTTATATGTTTTTAATTTTGTAAAATATACTTCATTTTTGAATTCGGAATATCAAATATAGCTTAGGGTGAATTTTTGGTATTTTTCTAAAAAACTTCAATTTTTGATGAATAGTGAAATCACTAAGTGGTACTTATAAAAATTGATTTTCCATTTAAATGAAAATTTTCCACCTTTGGGTATTGAATTTCAAAAATCCCACATACATGTTTGTCATTAATAAGTAAAATATGGTTCAATGAGATTAAAATAATTTTTTGGTGAACATTAACTTATTAAGTTTTTAATCGCGATTAGTAGTAATTAGTGTAGTTTAAGGTAAAAATAATGCTTTAATAATATGAGATGACCTAGACACATGTCTTACCCTCATTGGATATGTCATTTCCGACCAATAAGAGCCATTGGTCAACTTGGGGACCCCATGGAGCCACTTTGGTTGGAAAATGACATAAATACCTTTTATTTAATGTTAATGTAAAAAATGGCACAAACATGATATGTTTTACGAATTTTTTTTTAAATGGGGTAATACATGTCAGAGTTTTGATTATAAATATTAATTGGAAATATAAAAATATTTCCTACATCATAGTATTTTTTTTTATAATTTTTAGACATTAAATAAATTAAATTATTTATGACATCATAATGATGCAGCGATGGCATCATTATTTGACGATTTAACTAAAATGGAAAGATAATGTAAAATCTATGAACTAAACATGTCCAAAACTTATTGGATGGGTGTATTTATAACCCTTATCACCTTATCCACGAATTATATCAATGTGGGACCTTTTAAAACCGAAACACATTTTCAAATAAAGTAATATTTCATTACTTTCCAAAAGTGCCCCTCCTCTCCTCTTATAAAAGGCCCCCACCTCTACCACCTTAGCCACACTCCCAAAGCCTTTGGCTCAGCCAACCTCTGCCCATTTTGTCTCTCCACTTCCCTATCTTACTCCTTGAAGCTTCACTTTGGGCAGAAGTCTTCCCAAGGAAGCCTTTGAGCTCAAACCAAAGGGAGTTACCCGATTTTTAAGGTAATGTCTTCACATGAGTCATTTTGTTTCATTTTGCTTCTCCAACCCCCTAAACTCTTTCTATTAATTTCTTTTATAACAAATCCAGTATCTTCACTATACTAGGATGTTGTTATAAGAAGGATTCGAGCTACACTTATACAAAACTACATCTAATGGTTAAAGAACATATTGTTTCTGTGGATGGCGAATTTCTACCTCACGAAACGATGATTGTTCAACATTCTTCTAACACCTTCAAAGGTGGCCATTAAGATGACACTATATTTATATATGATATATAATATTTTTATGTTTTACTTAAGCTTCTGTATTTTTCATTTATTTCATACCTTTATGGTTTCCATTATGGGTAAATGCGATATCTTCATTTAAGGAAGCGCGGACTACCGCCCCCTCAAAGTGATTTGATTCGTTATTACCATATGTGGTACGTATAAAGGGTATATTTAATGATATTATATATGATAACATACTGGAATTAAAATACTATTATGAATCATTATGTTTTAATTCTATTAAATATGAAATAGAAATGGAAGTAGCGTTCATGCGTACGTACGGCTTACCGTCTCCATGAACGGTACATTTCATTTCTTATCTCAAAATGTTATGTACTATTATAAGTACATATATATAATTGAGATATATGTAATATATTATATCTAAATTATGTATATCATTCTGTAATTATAACATATATATATATATATATATCTCATTTTGTTTTAATTCCATTAATATGACAAAAAAAGGAAGTAGCGTTCATGCGTACGTACGACCTACCGTCTCCATGAATGGTGATTTTCGTTTTTTTATCTCCAAATGATATGTAATAGTATAAAATGAATATTTAATGGATATATATGATATTTTAATCATTAATACTATTCTGGGAATTATTTACATATAACTACATGGGCAATCTTTTTTCAAACATGTTCATTTTTGACTCATGTACCAAACATCCGCAAAAACGTCTAATATGAACTAACATTATTAAACAATTATTATAACATTATAATATGTGATATGAAATGAATAATAATCTCTAAAGGAGGTTCATAGGCAATTATTAATTGACCAAAGTTTATTATACAGGAATATAAATAAATTAACAAGACAAGTTGAACTTGAGGTAAGGGATCTTACTCCTCTCCTTCTTTTTAAGTACACTCTTTTATGTCATTTCCTCTAAAGATCATCTTTCTTGTTATTGGGATGTTATTTTATATTAAAATTACTGTAATTTTTATGTTAATGTGATGAGATACCCTATTCTCTCTCAATCCATTTTGGAAGTTTTGAGTGGCGCCATTAGGCTGTCGAATTTTCGTAAGAGATCTAACCTCTCTTTTTCTTTTTAAGTACTCTCCTTTATGTCACTTCTTTTAAGCTCCTCTTTGTTATGTTGGGATATGTTCTCATATATCCTTATTGATGTAAATTTTATGTCCAAGTGATGAGATACACTTTTTATCTCTCATCAACTCATTCTGATGTCACGCCGCTAGGCTTTCAAGAGAACTTTTTAACCCAATTTCGATTTCTTTGGGTTCAACATGTAGTTATTGAATATGTCATCCTTTGAATATGTTTGAATGACCTTTTATTGTTTCACACTTAATATCCACTTATATTTGGTGTATTTATATTTATCACACATAATTTTGAGATTGATTTATCCTTTATTTAAGGATACCTTCTTTATAAGGGATTTCATCACATTTCACATGTCTATTGAGACTTCATTGTTGTTATGCACCAATTCACTCTTATATGGTGTATATACTGTCCCTTGGAATATTATATCATGAATCCTTTTATTCTCATGATATTATAAAGTTTTGACTAATGTTATTCCATAATTATTGTATTCAAGTGTCTCTAATTTTGGTAAAACCCCTTTAACCAAAATATCGCTTTAAATGTTTTAATTATTTGTTATTATTAATATCCATGTTTTCCAAGAGGTTTTAAAGATTTATTTATATGGATATTAATGGTTTAAAATTTTAAAATCTTCACGGTGGTATGGGACACTTTGATTCAAAAATCTCTTTATTAATTGTTTTAAATAGTTTTGGAAATGGTTTCTTTTTGAATGGATTCATTATTTCAATATACTAAAATGTTATATTGTGATTGAAATGTGGAAATGTTATGTTTCCTTTATGCATGTTTTATGTGATACGTTTATGTTATGGTTCTTGGCCATTGTTATGAAAATGGGTGGTTCTGTGATAAACTAAGGGCGGGTGAGCCCGATATAGCTCTCCAATGCATTGGGTAACGTGAAGGAGTGAAACGTTAAGTTTTATCCGAAGAGATTTAGGGAATATACTGTGATGGGTATTCCAAACGTAACCAAGAGGGTTAATCCCTAAGTAATAATGTTATGAATGCCTCAAGTTACCTTTATGTCTTATGTTTTCTATGATTTATTCATGGTTTGATGAGGTATGTTAAAGTGCCTATATTTTATGGGTAAAGTATGATTTCATTCTTATGTATATATGCACTCATGTTTCCTTTCCATATTTTTATAACCCTTATTGAGCTTTTTATGCTCATACCAAGTTTTTGAAATGTTTTTCACAGGTCAAGGTAAAGGTACATGATGCGATGATAGTGTCAAGGATGTGTCAAGAAAAAATCCATGTTTTATTTTCAATATGTTTCCGTTGATGGGAAGAATGAATACTGTCTTTTATGTAACCACTTTGTTTAAATGTGGAATGTAATGAAAGTTTCATGATCTAATTCTATAAAACTCTAAACCTGAAAAGATCCTCAATGTTTAATCTTCTAATAACTCAAGATTATGTAAGGTTTAAGGTTGGGGCCTTATATTGAGTCTATCCTTTGATACTTTTAGTATGTTTTGTTAAATGATTACTTCTCATTGCACATGACTAGATTTTATTTACATTTATAATATTTCTCAAGGGATGTGAATGAAAAGAAATATTCACTTTATTGAGTTTACTCATAAATGTACCTTCTGAAATCATTAATGGAATAAATGTGTACTTGTATCCATTAATAAAATATTTGAATTAGCATTGGGATGTGAGTTTATAGACATAAGATGTTTCCTTGAAAAATCAATTTTAGATATTTTCTGCACTTTTATGAACTATCCACTTATGTAGTGATTTTTGGTTAGAGAATAGAGGGAAAAATATCCTATCCTATATTTATGAAGTATAAATGATCAACAATACTTATATATCATCATTGTTTCACTTTAACATGGTATTGATGATTCCTTCTATTGGATCATCCTTATAGGAAGAATAATAATATGTTTCATAATATTTTTGATACTAGAATACACCTCAATCCATGTCTAGAAATTATGTTCTTATTTAATTAAAAGACATCATTTTTTCATTTGGGAAACTTTATATGAAATCTAAAAAGAATAAAAATGTAATAATGGAATACACTTACAATTGGGAAAATAAAAATATCTTTTATTGGTTAAAATATTGGTAAAACAATTTTTTACATCATTTCTAAGAATTAAAACTCATTATAAAAATATTTGTCAATTTATTCATTCAATTATTTTGAATATCAAGGTGAATACCAAAGATAATGAATGCTCTTGGTGTGACTTGTTGGATTAGGTTATTAGACTAGAACTGCAACATGTGTGTATCAGTAAAAATAAATGGAATGTTCATTGTGATTCTTATGTGATTAAACCTTTTAAATAATAAAATTATAGATTTATTGAATAATATCAACTATCCTGATGGATATTCAAGAAACATATCAAAATGAGTAAATAAAAGATATTTGAAACTAAAATCACTAAAAACTCATGATCATCACATTATTATTCATGAGATTTTTCCAATAGAAATCATTCATTTACTATCCAATAATGTAAGGGTGATATTGATTCTATTGTAACATTTTTGTAGATACCTTTTTACTGAAAGTTTATCCAAGCATTTTTTGATAAAAATGTAGGAAACAACACCATTATTTTTAGTAAGTTAGAAAAAAATTTCCTCCACCATTTTTCACTTGAAAAATGAAGATAACAGCCCACCTTCAAACTAAAATACTTCTTTGGAAAAGAATTTATTTCTTATGGATGTGTCTTATTAAAATAAATATGTGCACAATGAAGTGTTATATCTATAAAAATAATTATCCGGAATGTTCCTTTGTGAGAGGTTATATGGATAAGTTGTGCATGGATTTCTATTCAATGTATTTTTCAGATGTGAGCACAAGACGTAACTAGAAAAAAAGAAATGAAGATGAGAGGTATGGGAAAATTGAGCCCTAATTTCCATATCTTCCCCAAATAGGAGGAATTCCTAGGTCATATACATTATAAACATTGATCGTTGAATAAAGAGATATAAACATCACATGGTCTTATTGAAATATGTGTTTTTGATGACAATATCAAGTAAATAATTTTAATATGTATATGTCATATCATTCCACATAATTTTATATATACCTTAAAATTTTATTATCATTTTATATAATTAATATTAAAAAATTATAAGTATATTTCATAATTGTTTTCTTTTAATAAGGAGAGAGACTTTTCATAGTAGTAAATTTTCTTTTACTATGTTGAAATCAATGGTGGAACCATTAATTTATTCAACCTAAAATATAAATATTAATTTAATTATATTATTAATATATATTTCAATCAATGAGTTTACCTATTGACTCTATCACTAATGAATTTTGATCATTGTATTTTGGTCCCAATTATTTGGTTTGTTAATGAAAATCATTAATAACAAATCGGTAGAAAATTGATACAACTGATCGAGTGATGAACATCAGAACACATCATGATTGTGTTATTATAACTATATTTTTAGGTTAGTGCATCACATTGTAGGCCTCGATATGAAAATGTTTCTTATTATGAAGTTTTCGAGAAAATAATGTTATCAAATTACTACTCTCTTAGTCGATCCACTATAATGAAATGAAAATGATTTTATTCAATGTTATGAAATTGTAAAGTTATTGATTAATGTGGACTAAGAGTTATTGAAATGAATTTATAACTAGAAAAAAATAAACCATATATTTTAGAATCAATGGAAAAATGTTTCTAATGTTAAAGATCATTTGAGACCTGATTATGGTATAATTGTTGAAGTAATCCTAATAAATATTTTTGATGGTGGTGGGGATGAAAGTACCACCATTGATTCCCCCATTGGTATTGAAAGAAATATTATATTTTATGACTCAAATTTTCTAATTGTAATAATTTATGTTGAACATAATGTAGTGGTGGGAAAAATATATAAGCAAATATATATGTTTCTATTTTATTCAGTTTAGCTTATTGTGAGTTTCTCAAGTTTGTAATATTGTAATCACATTCATTTGGTTTTATTCTGGAATTGTATGTTGTTTTAGTTTTTTATATTTTCTTTATATTTAATTATATTTATTTATGTTCTAAAAACCTATTTTAAAACTATTTTTAGAAACATATATAGATTGGTTTAAAATAAAAACATTTTAAACAATTATTTTATACTAGTTTAATCACTTTTTCAAAAAAGGTTTAAATTTGTTTCTTAATATTTTTTTAAACTAACTGTATACAATAGGATGTTATGATACGATTGATGTATTTTTTGACTTCTAATTTTTATGCATAATATTAAAAAACTAATTTATAAATGTAAATTTAATTCTTATGCAGAATATAAAAAATATTGTAGAAGTCTAATAGAAGAGATAATTTGATAATGATCGATGACTATGTAAATCAGGGATGCATCCTATAGTTCCCTTAGTGAGTATAATAATTTTGATAATTTTCCATCTTCTTTACACTTAATTTATTGTTCTTATTATTTATTAAATTTGTTTTAGGGACATTCATTTGAACAATAGTTGAAATATACTTGGCCTACTACTAGGGGTTTGTAGCATGGATAATTGAGAAAGGGTGCTATTAGAGTTACACAGAGCTCCTGTTGTTCTCGATAACACCCAGAACCACCAGAAAACATCCCATATACCACAATTTATCAACTTCCATTTGATCCTCCTAGGATGTTCTTACGTATACCTCCACAATCATGTTATTTATGATAAAATTTTCATATACCATTTATATACTATATGATTTATAATAAGATCTTCTATCCTTATCTAATAATGTCTACACCACCTCCATTTCACACTCTTATCCATCCAAGATACGATTATTCTAATCCTTAAATTTTTACTCGAAAAAGTAAATTACCCCCCAAATTCATTGAAATAGGAACATCCTTCACATGATATGGATCTAGAACTTCCCATAGGTCCATCAAAGCCTAATTATCATTGAGATAATTTTTATGTTTATAAGTGCATTAAATTAGATCATATCAATTTTTCAGTTATAATGTGTATTAAATATATTTTTTCTTTTTTCTTATTTAGTGGGATCATCTAATAGGTGACATGGGTGCACCAGTATGCATAAATATTAGAACCATAAAAATTAATCTTGGAAGATTAAAATGAAGATAACTAAGTGGGAGGTAAATATGCCAAACAACATATAAGTTTCAAGAATACATTAGACGTGTATAGAAATATCATTCTAGTTCAACTGGTCTCATAGATGCATATTAGAAATCAAAACTATTAGAATACATGGTATGAGATATGGGAAAGAAAAATTGTTAAACTGAAATATATATTATCATTTTATTTATATGAATTAACATATTCATTGTAATGTTAATTTAAATTTCTCTATGATCAAGCTATAAATGAGACACGGTTGATTGTACTTGATAAATTATGGTGATAACATAAACATGAGTTATGTTTCTTAGAAAATTAGAGTTAGAACTTACTGAGACAATGTACTAATTTTCAACAACTTTCTAACTACACAATTCAAAGAAATGATCATGTATTGAAATAGTAATGATGTTAAGTTATTCTTCAACTTTTGTTGTTTTTATTAAAAATTTTGTTCTTATTAGTTTTATTGTATTTAGATTTTTGGGGTTCATAAAAAAGGTTCTATAAAGTACATGCACACCTTCAGGAATAAGAAAATGTTAAAGAATGAGATGTAAAGGGTACTTTTTATAGAACCTCCAATATAATACACTATAATGGAATATAGATACTCAAAAATGGTTCTTGAATAAAAAAAATGATCCAACATATTATCCATTTTTTACACAATAAATTATATTATTTGAATATAATCTTGGATGTATTATTTTTGGTTTTATTTAACATGTTAAATTAAAAATATTTATTTTTTCAATAAAATAAAAAATACAATATATTATTGGATTTAACAATGTTAATAATATAATATAATTTAATTAAATTTTATTATATACATATAGAAATATATATATATATATATGCATAAAAATAAATAAATATGATTACATGATTTTATTAATTAATTAGAAAATATTAAAAAAATAGTAAAATAATAATTGTTTATCATTTATTAAGAATGAATTTAATATAATAACATAATTAACTACATAAATATTTAATGTTTACATTAAATGAAATATGATCTTGTTGTTCAATAATATATAATTAAATTAAAAAACAAACATATTTATTTAACATGACATTCAATTAAAAATGCATAAAATTATAAAATAGAAAAAGATAATCTCCATATAAGTATGTAAGGGTAAACAAAAGTTATTTAAGTGTAAACAAAAGTTAAGTAATATTAAAAAAATTTTATATAAGGTCAAAATAATGTTATTTTAGTATAAAAAAGTTTAGTAATGGAAAATCAATGTTATTTAAGGGTAAACATAAACTTTTACATGTTTAGTAACTATAAACTAATGTAAATTAATGGAAAAAAAATTAATTCAGTGTAAACTTATGTTATGTATGGGTAAAAAGAAGTTAATTAAGGGTAAATTAATGTTATTTAATTTTAAAATAAAGTTATGAAAGGGTAAACATAAGTTAAATAAGGGTAAACAAATGTTATGTAAGGGTAAATATAAAATTTTATATGTTATGTAAGGGTAAAATATGTTAGGTATGGGTAAAATAGTTAAGGATAAACTAAATTTATATAAGGTGAAAAATAAGTTAAGTATGGGAAAAACTGTTATGTAAGGGTAAACTAAATTTATTTAATGGTAAAATAAATTATATAATGGTAAAACAAAGTTATGTAATGGTAAATAGAAACATATAATGTTTAATAAATGGTAAAAATATTTTAATTAAATGTAAAATAAAGTTAAGTAAGGGAATAATAAATACGTGTAAGGGTAAATAGAAGTAAAGTTTGGGTAAAATTAAGTGATGTAAAGTTAATGTAAAGTTAATTAAGGTTAAATAGAAGTTAAGTAGGAGTAAAAATGTTATTTAAGGGTAAAAAAAATTTACATGTTAATTAATGGTAAAATAATGTTAAGTATGGGTAAAACAAAGTTATGGAAGGATAAAAAAATAAATGTATAGGTAAAAATTTTTATGTAAATGAAAGTTAAAGTTATGTAAGGGTAAAAATGTTTATTATTGGTAAACAAAGTTATGTAAATGAAATCCAAATTTTTATAAGGGCAAAGAAATGATGGGTAAGGGGGGAAAGTTATATAACGGTAAATAAAAACTTTTATAGGTCATGTAGGGGTAAAATAATATAATGTTAGGTTAAAAAAGTTAATTAAGGGAAAGATAAGATTATGTAAGTTTAAAATATAAGTTATGTAAGTGTAAAAAATGTTATATAAAGGAAAAATAATGTTATGTTGGTGTAAATAATTTTATGTAAGGGTAAAAAGAAATTTTTACAAGATAAATAAGGGTAACTAAAGTGAAGAAAGTTTTTTAAAAAATTAATAAGGATAAAATAATGTTATGTATGGGGAAACATAAATTAAATAAGGTTAAAAATTTTCTATGTGAGAGTAAAAAAAAGTTATGTAATGGTAAGAAGAAGTTATGTAGTGGTAAAAAAAAGTTATATAAGTGTGAACTAAATTAGATTTGGTGATGGTTTTCAGTGGAGTTAAATTTTAGGAAAAATTGTGTTTTCATGCCAAAAATGGAATGGATTAGATATGGTCTTATGACCAATTGATTTTTACGATATACTAACAAAACATAATGAAACCAAATATTTATTGAACCAAAATAATTAGAATTTAATCTAATTAAATTTAATAGAATCAAAAAATACATAACCAACTTTTCCATACAATGAATAATATAATAACTTTTAATGAAAATTAATTGAATCAATCCAAATTGAACCGAATAAACCTTATACAATCAAAACTAAACTAAAATTTTCTAATGAAACCCACACAAAATAGATTTGGTCAAAAACAATCCTAATAAAAAAGAACAATATCATGGAAAATTAGATATATCTTAATTAATTTTAATAGAAAAAAGAAAAACTGGAGATAAAAAACTCTATTATTCATTAACTAATAGAATGATACCCACTTAAACCCAATGAAGCGAATTCACAAGACCCAAACATAAATAACCATATTAGACCAATCTGAAACAAAAAATCCTAATATAAATAGAATCAGAATGACTAAAATTATATTTATATGAATTGAATGAAAGTGAAATAATGTAAAATATATTGATTATAACAAAACTAATAGAAAGTAAGTTAAATAGAATCATCAAGAAATGAATTAATGATATATGAAGTAAATAATATTGGTATTAATGTATAAATAACTGATTGAATAAATCTAAACAATACAAAACTAGACAAAACCAGATGCAAAAGAACTGACTCAAAACACAAAAAAATATATAGTGAAACTTAATTAGTATCAAAATAAAGAAAATTTATTCAATTAAAATATGATTAAATTTAATATAGGTGAACCCAAATAAAAAAATAAAAAACTGAACCAAATGAATTCTTAAAAAATTGAATTGAATTGAGATTAAAAAACAAACTGAAATGACATATATTGAACAAAATTAGTTAGATTTGAACCATACATAAATCATTAGGATACAAATGTGTGAAATCATCATAAAATATGTTTCTTTAATCTAAACTAACTCAAACCTAGTCAAATTAATCCAAAAGGAATGAAAATGATTAGAGCTAAATTAAAGAACCAATCCAACCTAAGACAAAAAATGTAATAGAACTATTATGAATATACCTAGCCCAAATTATTAATTTTTTATTAAAATTTAATATGCTTTTTTAGGTTTTTATTCATCCAATATTGTTTAGAATGATTAATTTATTTTATCAATTTAATATTATAGGCTAATATAGTCGTATTGTAATAAATTTAATTTGAATAAAAAACACTGAGCATTAAAGGGAATGTTCCTTGAATTTTTTTTATAACTTCAGTAGGAGGAAAAATATGTAAGTGTTGTAAATTAGAAAACACAAGAAATGTAACACCCTATAATTAATAAATAATAACATAACATTTAATAGTATATATGACATGTGACAACAAACTTAGATGAAAATATGAAACTCTGACACTTTATTATATGTTTATTTTTTTAAGTAAATTAAATCTATTAAATAAATTTAATTAAAAGAAACACAATGTTTGTGTTTCATTACATGAAACACTATGTTTATCTTGAGTTGTATTCAACACTGAGTTTATCTTCCATTACATAAAACACCAAGTTTATATAAAATGAAAAGTATTATTAAAATAATATTATTTAATATAATATTTATCTACTAGATGTTAAATTGGAGGGTTCAAATAGTACTAAAGAAATTATGAAAATTAGGGATTTCTATTTATTACAAATAAAATAAGAATTATTTAAAATAAAAAGAAATGTTTTCTAAAAAAATGTATTTTTTCTAAAATATTATTTATTCGCACTTTGTGTATATAATTGAAAATTAATTTTTAACAATTTTAGAAAATTAATTGGAAGAAAACTTCATTTTTAAAATTATCAAATCATAATTATATTAGGGTGAAATTTTTGAATTTTTCTAAAATAATTCATTTTTTAACGAATAGTGAAAAATATTGACCTTTTATTAAAAATTGAATTTTATTTTCAATTATTTTTAAGGATAAATGTTATTTTAAATTTATTTAAATGTAAATTTAGTTAAATTATATATCAATTAATAAAATAATTTTTTTTAAAATCATTTTTATATTGAATTTTGCTTTTAAAACTTTGGAAATCTTTGAACATTTTCTCTTTAAAAACCCGCTTTCTCATCGTGTACGCAAGACTGATTTTAAATTAAAATTTTCTGATTCTGTGAATTGAAATTGGAATAATATACTTCATATTTGGATTTTAAAAAAATTATAAAATATAATAATTTCATCTAAATTTTTGATGAAAATTAATAGTTAAAACATTAAAAATTAAGTAATGCAGTTAAAGAAAAAAATGAATTTACAAGGGGTTAAACTAAAACAATATTGGTTAAAAATGGCATAAGAACTTGGAAATCACCAATTATTTGGCCATGTTTCATCCTTATCTCTTATATTTTATATAATTTTTCATTTATTTGGATTTTTACTTCAAAAAAACATTGTTATGATTGAATAATTTGAAAAATTACAAGTGTGTCGCTAAACTTACTTATAAAAGGTGACCCATTATTCTCTCTTATTCACACCTTAAAAAAATTTTATTTTGAAAAATACCAAACCAATTAACTTTAAAAATTACATAATCTAAAAATTTAATCCTTTTTTGTAGAAATCCAACATAGGAATGCTTTCGTGCAATCCTAAGCAGGACAGGTGAAGAAGAGGCAACGTTCTTCAATAGGCATTGTTATTTTATTTCTTCCTCCACCTACTTCAATTATTATTAAAATATTATTATATAAAATCATAAATATATTACATATACTAATAATTTTTTATAAAAATATTATTAGCTACAACCATACCCACTTCTATGAAACAGATTATTGAATCATCGTTCATGTGTTTAATCGGGTACCTACCCACGAACCGATGTTATTCATTTTTCCACTATCACCTCTCACGAATGTGTATGATTATGGATTTAAAGTATATATATGATATTTATAACATAATTATACATATGTATTCATTATATAATATATAACATGTTTAATTTACACTGTATAGAAGATAGGATAACGTCACTTGTGTGTACGACGGACTACCGCCTCATGAAGCAGTGTGATTCCTCTATCACTAACACATTAAATAGAAGGTGATACATATAATGTTAATTATTATACATGATATAAATTTTGTAATTATTATATTCATGAAATATTTATCATTTTTAAAGAATAATATATATCATTTACTTTCATACCTTTCCACTCAATGGAAGATGATAACATCGTTCATGTACATATGGGATACTGCCTTCACGAAACAATGTGCCTATAATTTCATCACCACACCACAAAGAATGATATATATAGGTATAATTAAATAATTAATATGGTATTTTTGATATTATAATCATTATAAAAATATAAAATATTATATATCTTCTAACCATGATGACTATTGAAATATGGAAACGTGCCAACGTATGGCCTACTATCTCTATGATTTTAACATCCCGTTTTTGGTAACCATACTTAATGAATTGTTTTCAAAGTAAAATAGATGCACAAATATTATAATTATTTCTTTATTATTATTTTGTAGAATATTAAAAAATATAATATATTTAAGAACATATATTTCATGACAAAACATGCATGAGAAAACAAAGAAATTAACACCCGAATGATAAAATTAATAATGGATTATTGACAAAAAAATGATAAGATGTTATAAAAGGATCATATGTGGTTTTATAAATATTAATATGGTTATTGTATAAGTTAGTTACATGTTTAAAACAACTATATAGGTGGTTAAATAATGTTAATCTAAATGTAAGCATGAGGTAAAGGATTTTATGTAAAACTAATTTCAGTAAAGTGCATTATAATGTTATGCACCTAATTTATTTATATGGTGTGTATATAGAACCATTGAAATATAATATCATGAATAATTAATTATTCATGGTATATTAATTTTTTTATTCAAATTATTTTATCCAAGGATATTTTATTTGAAAATCAACAAATTTCTAGTATTTCATTACTAAATATCTTTTAAATGAGTTATATTACTTTCTCTATGCCTATGATATTAAAATATTATGTGTATAGTGAATTTTTATTAACTTTTGTTTTATCTCTACTAATTTTATGTGTATTTAAAATTGATAAAAATAATTTATTCATTGATTAATTATCACTTCAATGTTATGATCACTGTAAAGTATTATTTCACAATATCATTCTAATTGAGATTGTTTATTCATGGATTTTAGTTGAAAGAAATTATTTGACCATTTTCTAATAAAACCAATTGATTTTAATATAGTATATAAATTCATTAAATTTCAAATTAATATTACCATTTTCTACTATTTGGTACTGAAAATTACCGATAATGTTTTTAATAAAATCATATTTCATTTCATTCTTTAGGAAAAAATATGTTTTCCACTAAAACCATATTTTATAAAAATGTTTTCAAAAGTATTTTTAAACATTTAAAAATGATTTATTAAATAAATTTTTACCTATTTTTTATTTTTAAATTTTTATTCAAACCAAACTTATTGTCATTTTCTAAACATGTCAATTTTCTGTTCTTTTTTATAATGAAAAATAAATGTTCTTATTAACATGTATAAAATTACCTTTTGAACTGATCATAATTTATTCAAATATTCTTTTGAAAGTTTACATATTTAACTTTGAAAAAATATTTTTTCTAGTAGTCTGGAAATTATTAGTATTTAAACATTTCATTCAATAAAAATGGATTTTTAAAATATTGTATTGTTTAATAAGTGATTTTTAAAATGAAAAGGATATTGTCCTAAAGAATGTTTTTACGATATTTTTATTTGATTTAGTGACCTAGAACCAACTTCTATGTACTTTATGATAACTTTAATTCATATTTTTGGATATTAATAACCTTCTAATCACATCATGATTTTTTTCTATCTAACATTGTTTGTGATAATGTCCCAAGAGTATCGGTCACAGTAAAAGGTCATATTGGTTCATCAATATGATGAGAACCCTGAAGTGCTATAAAAATATAATTAAATATATGTTCTATAGCTATATAATATCATTTGAGGGGAACAAATGATACATGCTATAATGGGTGGAGATTCATAGAACTTTGAGTTAACTTCTTATGGTGTATTCCCTTGGTAATATCAAGTGTGAGATATTATTAGAATGGGACCTACCCGTATGAAATACCCATTTATATGCATCATTAGATGTTCCTATCTAGGAACATGCATATAGATATTAATAATTTAATATTATTATTAATGTTTTTTATGAGTTACATATATTGATATATTAAAAAAATCATGATGAAAAATTTACATGAAGAGGTAGGATATGTTGGGTGCATCATGAGTAATATTGCATTAATGAATAATGAAAATAAGGATTTGATCCATTTGTTATTTAATATATATTAATATCTCAAGGCCTTCGATTGAAATTATATAGCCTAAATAAATCGATAGACATGGTGTTTTATATGAAATTTATGTTTCTAGGAATTCAAAGAAAGATACATCAAGAATATAGGTTGATGGTACTAATATGAAACCTACTTGATTATAGATATCACGATAAAGTGATTATATTAGATAGTAAGAGTCTATATGAGGTATTATGTCATTCTAGAAATTACTTATTTCTCTATGGGTGACTTGGCATGTTTATAGATTCTAACCTTAGAATTTCAGCTGCTTCACCTAATGCCACTGAGAAAGAGGTCTGGAGGGTCACACACTATGTGTATCCATAATATCAGTTAAATAAAATATTATTATTAATTATTTAACAAGTTGAATAAATATTTTTCTCACACATGGTTTAATAATTATTTATGTTCTCCTGATCACATATATTCCATAACCAGTTATTCAAGAGAATATAATGGTAGTAGAATATTTCATAAATATTTATTTTTTATTTGGTGAATATAGTATATATTTATTTATTGGAAAAAAAATTAGTGATATTTATTTAGTAAATAAATAGTCAGTATTCATTTCCTGATAAATATTGTGGAGGAATGGCAGACCAATTTTTGTGGTCTGGTGAGGACTAATATATATTGAATATTATTTGATTAAATAATATTATATTTAATTCACAAGTTTTCCCCATGTAGAGAAATATTATTTTTATTATTATTATTTTAAATTGGGTTTTCAGGGTTTAAATAAATAATAAATAGAAATTATAAAATTATTTATTTCTAATACTAGAGATATATAACCCTATTATATTACATTTTGTAAGAGATAAATCATTTGTTTGGTTGTTCAAAATGGATTTGGAGAATCCTATCATGCCTTTGGGATCTCCTTTCTCCAATAAGCCTTCCAATAATGTAGTGTGATCTTCTTCCACCTCCCACTCTCAAGTTAAGAGAGATCTAGAAGAATGCCTTGGTAGCGGTTCTCAAGGTGATAAAAGTTGGATGACGTAAGTAATAGGATCTGCCATGATATCACCCAAATATTACTATAGCGACATTAATAGTTTTTTGGAACATGTTTGGATTACCGATAGAGGGAATATTATCTTGATTCATATAATGAAATGATAGAAAAATACAGAACTGTTGTCAGATCCATCAATAAAAAAATAAATTTCAACAATCATGAAAAAGAAAAGCTGGGCATGAACCATCACATGATTCCATTGCACCTCAAACATAAAAGTGGTATCAGACTAGTCACATAATTATTTATAGATCATGGATTGATTTACACATTTTTCATTTAGTTTTATATTCATGTTTTATCATTCTTTTAATATGAATTGTGATATCTGTTTCTTCCTCCTTTGTTTCTCATAGATATAATCAACACGATTAATTTTATGAATGAAATAAAATTGATGAACTCATTAGGTGGTTCCAAGGATTCTATCAAGATAACATAGGAGTACACATAATATACTTGGTTTCAATGCATAAGTAATATATTTGGAAATTAATTCAAATAGTGTTAATTGATGACATGTGGTGTATTTATTTCTTACATCAAATTTCGACTAATATATGGTGGTTCACATTATTCTATAGTACACCCTATGTAATACCTTTGAGTCATAGAAGGGTTGTGTATTACCATACACAACCTACCTGACTAGTGACCATGTAACTTTGAGACCACATGCCTTGTAGTCCCTTACACCCATAGGGTAATCCAAATTTTCAAGGTATGGTTTACACACTGAGTCCCTTGGAATGTGCTTTAGATACACGATGATAGTTGTAAATGATGTATAAAATGATTTTACATGCCATGTACTTATAATAAATTATGAAGATTTAAAATTTATTTATTATACAATGCAAAAAATTATCGATATATGCTTGCGTGTGGTCACTAAGTTGATAGGACCTACCATGTTATACGTTTAAATAAATAAATATATATATATATAAATGTGTAATTAATATCTATGAAATGGTCAGATCTATATATCTTGTATAGTATGTATTATAATTGTAAATCTATGTGCCTTGAAGCATAACACATGAAGAAAAATCATGAAATTATTGTCATCGTTAAGTTGATAGTACACATAATGAAATCAGATGATACGTTGCATATTCAATATGTTACAACATTAAATTATATATGAGTATAATGCATGTTGGGTAGATTCAGATATGTATTCAAAGTTTTTTCTCCAAGGTACATTTTTTTACATAGTTAATCTTAAATAAATATATTTAATTTATTTAAAATAATAATTTATGACAATCTCGATGAAATTCGAATGAGAATTATTATAAAATATTTGATTAATTAAAGAAAATAGTTAATTTATTCGAGCGTGATTTATCATAAATAATAATGATTAAGTATTTAATGTTAGTTCTAATAAATGTATAACTCCTTGCATGCTTGGGAATGATCATGATCATAGATTATACCTTTGTATGTGATTGGTTTCAATTTAATTTATTATTAAATTAAATTGTTGTATTGCATGCCTTCTATCCTCTTATTATATAAGGCCATATGTGCCCATGGTTTCTCTTATGTAAACCCTTTTCCCCTCACCTGTGTGTGAGTAAAATCATATGCAATGTATGAAGATCCTAAGCTAATCGAGGCAGTTCAATTTTGTAGTGGAGGATAAACCAATCCAAGAGATATACATAGGTGGATAGGTGGAAGACTATAATATGAACCTTAATTGGTTCAAGGTGTTTTCACCTAGGTCAATGTTTAGTTTACTAAAATCTAGATAAACTAACTATTCGTAAAATCTAATCATCATACCACTTTCTTATTTTATTTATTTCATGTATAATGGTTATTTCATTATTGATGTTATTTCCTGATCATATGAATTAATGAAATTAAAGATAATTCAAGATAAAACTAAATAAGTTGGCTCATTCATAAATATTATCTAAGAAGAGGTTAATCACTTAAGTAAATTGACCTAATATTAAAACGAATTTAATAAAGATTTCAATTATCATTTTACACATAAAAGGATAAAATCCATCAATTATATATATTAAGTTGATATAGCCTTCAACTACTTAAGCTAAAACAAAACAATTGTTCAAAGTTCATGACCAGTCAAAGTTGGGGTGATTTCAATTATCGAGGAATTCAAACTAGAGGTTTTGGGTTAAGTTATCTTATTTCACATCAAGGGTTTACTTCTAAAGTTGGACTTGCTGTAACTAAGAGGCAATGGTTGAGGAAATCCAATTTAAGTATTTTAGAATTATGGTTTCAACTAAAGAGGTCATGTAAGTATGAGTTAATGTAGTTGGAATTTTGAATACCTATATAAAATCATTCATGTTTCTAGACCAACCAACACTGGGGTAATGAGAAGGGAAATGTTGATCCTTGCTTCTAGAATTTCCAACCAACAGGATATTATGAATCCAGTAGTGATGGATATTAGGTTTTGAGAAAATAGTGGGAGACTAATAAATAAAATATTTATTTATTTTTACAGATTTTATCAAATAAAGTACTAAAATGCTGATCATATTATTTTTAGAAACAACAATAAAATTACTTCAAACATATCACGATGATCCATACTTGAGAAGGATAACCTTCTCCCTGACATAGTTCACCAAGAGTGGAAAAGGTTCTTACACGTTATCTATATTCAAAAAAATAAATTATATGTGTTGGAAGAACCTATTCTTGATGCACCTGGTAATAAAGAAAGTGACAAAGAGTTATCACTCTATTAGAAAATTTTTAATTATTCCCCATATTTTTAATGTTTCATGATATCATTCACATCCAGTGATATTTTGATGAAACATGAGGACCTGGATACATATAGCTTGATGTATCACCTTTGGGATATCTATTAAAAGAATGTGAGACAAGAGAGATATAAGAAATACAAATCTTTGTTTATAACTATGATTATAGAGTCTACCCCAGATAGGCCTCATGTAGTCAAGGCTATTGTATAAATTTTATGCTTATACATATAAGGGATTATATTCCCAGATGATTTTCACACATATCTCATAATTTTATAACTATCCCAGATCTTATCTATATTTATGGTTAATTATAATATGTTTAATAATTATAAGAGTATTTCATAACATCATAATTTGATTCTCTAAGTGGATAAGGACATGGGGCATGAAAATCCCATGAACCTTATGGTGAATAAAACAATGAAGATCAAGGAAAAGAGTCCTAAGGCATATAAAAAGTCTAAATCTCTCAAGCACCATCCTTCCAAGAAGTTTAAGATCCATGGGTAGGGCATGGAAAAGGAGGAAATATGTTTTTCATGGGTCAAGATAGGCTACTAGAATAGGAAAAGAAACTAGGTGAAAGGGGAATCTAAAGTAGAGTTCGTTATCACGTGTAATCATTTAATATTAACTGATTGGGTATTTAATACATATTCTGGGGCACACATTTGATTCAAAATATAGGAAATATGTAGATTTTGAAAGATTTATAGTGGAGAGGTGGATTTTCAAGCTGTCATAGGTGTGAGTATGGATTCTATTTCCATTGGTGACTACAACATTTCATTTCCAACATTAATGATTTTGGTTTCAAAATATTATTTTTATGTACCTACAATTATAGAGAACATAATTTATGTATCATGCCTAGATGTAGATGGGTTTATTTTAAGGTTTGGAAATAAATGATTGTTTATTTTATTAAGAAAATATATTTTATAGAATGGAACATTTAAATAATTTTATTTATGTATTTAATTACAAAAATAAATTATTTTCACTTCACCACTAATAATGTTTACATGACTCATATAACACCCAACATTGGCATCACCAACTTGGTCATGTAAACAAGAAGCATTTTACAAAGATCGGTCAAGATGGTAATTTAGGTTCTTATGAGCTAAAACCACTTGAAATATATTATAATCCTTTACAAGGAAAAATAAACAAATCACCATTTTATGGATTGGGTGAAAGGGTCGTAGGTATTCTAGGATTGGTATACACTGATGTGTGTCGAGTATTTCTAGTAAAAACTAAATGAGCATACTCTTAGTTCATAAATTTTACAAATGAGTTGAGTAAATATGGACATGTTTAGTTAATGATGTATAAGTCCATGACCTTTAAGAAATTTAAGGAATTAAAGAATGAAGTAGAGAATCATCTTAGTAAGAGGATAAAGAATATTCGATCAAATTGAGGTTATGAATATTATAAGCAAGTGTTTATTGACTTTTTACAAGTGTTTTTGAATATATCGCATCTCATTCCACCTTACAAATCACAATGGAATGGTTTTTGTGAAAGGAGGAACCCCACATTGTTAGACATGGTTAGGTTTATAATGAGTCATCTAGATATTTCATTATAATTTTGGTGGTATGAATTACAAAAATCTTGATAAAAATTGAACCAAATACCAACTAAAGTGGAAAATGGATTTCTCTTTGAGCTATAAAGTAGAAATAAAACCATTTTGTTGCACTCACTAGTATAGGGTTGAAGGAATTCCATAAGGCCTTCTCAGGCAACAAAATAACACCTGGGGTAGAAAGTGTAATTTTATACAGCATCCCACTGAAATAAAGGGATACTACATATTTAAATCCCCATACAAGAAAGTGAATTTTATTAGAAAATATATATTTGTAGTTATGGATAACACCTAAAAAATGATAGTGGGATAAAGATTGAATTTGATGAAGTTAATGATCAAGATACACATGAGTTGGTACTGTAATATATTCCATAAGGCTTCATGGAAGAAGTAGTTCCCGAAACACAAGTTTTACGTAAGAGCATAAGATAGGTAAGAGAAATAGAGAGATATTGATTTCTAGTAATTGGAGATGGTGACTCATTATTGGTTTAAAATGATGAATCCCTATACTAAATGGACGCAATAGAGTTTTCATAATATATAATATAGAAAGAATCCATAAATTACAAAATAGTTGCCATGTGTGTGTTCGAGTCGATGTTCTGGTTGATGTAAATCCCATTTGATAAAAATGGGTATTCAAGAGGAATGTGGACATAGAAGGTAAACTAAATACCTTTAGAGTAAGGATAGTGGCTAAAGAGTTGAAAAATTATCAAGGAATTGACTATGGTGAAACCTTTTCACCAATTTCCAAGTTTTAATACATCATAATTCTACTTTCTATAGCATCATACCATGAAAATAATATATGGCAGATGAATGTCAAAACTACATACCTTAATTAGAACCTTCTAGAAGATGTCTATATGACACAACTACAATGGTTTTTGACTACTGGTAATTCCAAAATTATTTTCAAGTTACAGAGATCCATTGATAGATTGAAGAAATCATATAGTTCATGGAATATTGATCTGATGAATCAATAAAATAGTTTGATTCCATTAAGAATGAATGCGATCCATGTGTTTATAAGAGGTTAAGTGGGAATGTGGTTGTTATCCTAGTTGTATTTTTTGATGAAATATTACTTATTTGAAATGACATACCCATCTTATAGTCTATTAAAGACTGGTTAAAAAAGTGTTTCTCTAAAAAGGATTTAGCTAAAGAATCCTATATTTTAGGGATCAAGATCATTCATGATAGATCCAAAAGGATTCATGGACTAAGTTAAAGTAAATTTGTTTACCATATACTAAAGATATTTAGTATAGAAAAATAAAAGAGGGGATTGTTTCCATTTTCACATGGTTCACATATTTCTATGAAAATGTTTCCTCATACACAACATGAGAAAGAGAGAATGAGTGAGATCCCATATGCTTTAGAGATAGGATCAATCTTGTATTTCATGTTATGTACTAGACTCAATGTTTCATATACATTGATCATGGTAGGTAGATAAAAATATGATCTAGGGGTAAACAATTGGTCTAATTTTAGGGATAACCTTATGGATCTGAGAAGAACCAAGGATATGTTCCTTGTGTGTGGATGAGATGAAGAAATGATCATCATGGGTTATACTGATGCTAGTTTTTAAATTGATCGAAATAATGTAAATTTTCAGTTAGGATATGTTATTTGTATCAATAGAGGAGATATGAGTTGGAAGAGTTCAATTAATCCAATTTTCACTGATTCTTTAGTAGAGTCTATGTATATAGAGGATTATGATGTATCCAAGGAATCCATTTGGATTTATCACTTTTTCCCGGATCTTGATATGTTACCAAAAAGTAAAGACCCTATCATATTTTATTTTGATAATACTATAGTAGTGAATTTTGAAAGAGTCATGGTAACACCAATAAAAAAAGAATATAATATAGAAGTATCACCTATTGATGGATTTTTATCCAAGGGGTGAAGTTGTAGTAAGCAGAGTACCCATGGAAGAGAATGTGGTAGACCCACTGACTAAAGGCCTATCTTAGCAGAAGCATGAGTATCATGTGAGAGCTAGCAGACCGATGGTTGTTAAAATATGGATATAGTACAAATGAGAGTCTTTTGGAGTTGGTTCCCAAGAACCATCTTTTGTGTATATTATGATAACCTGAATTCATAGTTTAAACATTAATAAACTTCTTATCAAATCATGATCTTTCTTCTATGTAACATAGTATGGGATAATTTCCCAAGAGTAACTGTCACACTAAAAGTACATAGTAGTTTCCTACTATGATGAGAACCCAGAAGTGAAACAATAATACTTTTAAACATATGTTTTATAGCTGGATGATATAATTTCAGGGACACAAATAAAATAATCTATCATGGGTAGAGACTCAAAGGAATTTGAGGCACCTTCTCATGGTGTACACCCCTGGTAATATATAGTGCAGGATATTATAAGAACAATACCCGCCAGTATGAAATATTAATTTATATATATCATTGGATATTTATATCTATGGATATGTGTATTTATCATTATATTTTGAGATCATTATTAATGATTATTGTGTGTTTCTTAATTTTATTTATTGACAAAATCCATGATGAAAAATGTTCTTGGCAAGGTAGGACATGATGGGTGCGTCATGAGTAATATTTCATTAATGAATATTATGAGAAATGATTTGCCCTTCTATTATTTAAAATATGTTAATATCTCATTCCCTTTGCTGGAAATGATATAGCTTAAATAAATCCATGTCTATGGTATTCGGTAGGAAAGTTCAATTTTTTGGAAGTCTAAGAAAGATACATCGAGATTATAGGTTAATGACAGAAGCATGAAACCTACTGAATTAAAGATATCATGATAAAGAGATTATATTACTTTGTAATCATCCATATGAGGTATTATATCGTTTAAGAGTTAACGTATTACTCTATGGATGCCTTGAGTGTTGATAAATTCTATCCTTAGACAATTGGCTGCCTCACCAAATGCCACTGAGAAAGAGGCCTAGAGGGTCACACACTATGTATACCCATAAGCTAAGTTAAATAATAATAATAATATATATTATATAACGAGTAGAATAAATATTATTCTCATACGTGGTTTAATAATTATTCATGTTTTCTTGATCACATATATTATATCACAAGTTATTAGATAGAATATAATATGAGAAAAATATATAAAAAATATTTTTTTCTATTTAGTGATTATAGTAGTTATTTATTTATTATATTAAAATGGATTGATATTTATTTAATAAATAAATTTTCATTATTCATGTCCTGATAAATATTATGGAGTAATGGAAGACTGAGTTTAATGATCCAGTGAGAAATAAATAATATTTAATATTATTTGATTAAATTATATTTAATTTAGTTTGAAAGTTAAGAACATGTTGGGAATTATTATTATTATTATTATTTGACATGGGGTTTAGAATTCATTAAATAAATAATAGTGTGAAATTTTGAAATTATTTATTTCTAACCTTATTGATATATAAACACAAATATTTTATTTTATCTAAGATCCAATTAATCTTTTGTTTATGAACAACATATTTTGGGGATCCTCTCAAGCCCTAGAGAGTTCCATTCCCCAAGAACATTCCAAATAATGGAGGGTGATATTCATACACCTACCACTCTCATGTAAAGAGAGATCAAGAATAACACTTTGAAAGTAATTTTCAAGGCGATCAAAGGTAGTCAATGCAAGTGATAAGATCTACAATGATAGCTTCTAGAGATTCCTATGCAGACAATCAGAGATTTTTGAAACTTTTGTGGATCACTACTAGAGGGAATATTCTCTTTATTCCTATAACATAATGACTGTACAACGCAGATCTGTTCTCATATCTGTCAATGCAGAAATTCTTCCAACAAAATACTTATTTAATTAATTAAATTGACTATAAATAATATCTTATTATCCTATCTTTGGTTTCACCATTCTATACTATGCATATTTAATTTAATTATATAACATTTATCATGACATATATCATTGTTTAAATCTAATATTGATCATCGATCATGAGAAAAAGAAAAGTTGGGAGTGACCCATCACATGCTTATGCTTCACACAGAACCTATAATTTTAATGTTATTTATATTCATCATTAACAAAAAGCCTTTACTTTATATATATTCCATTTGGGACATTTAATATTGATACCACCATTATTCTTCCTCTATATGGTTTATGATTATTTGGACCAAGGATAGTACTAAGACTCCCTTCCGTGATTCATTTTTGTATCAAATAACTTTTCCTTGAAATTTTTACTTTATATGATCAATGGACTTTAAAATTCCCCTAAATATTCATATTATTTATCATGGATATGTTTATTTATGAATCCTTATAAATTTTTTACATACAATTTTTTATATTGAAATTCATTTGTTTATCTAGGGAAATATTGATAAATCTGTATCCTTTACTAAATACAGATATTTGATGTTAAGTTATATTAATTCATGAATTAAATTGATTATTCGATATATGATGAATAATTTGGACCAGATGTGATGGGTGGGGCCTATTATTATATATACCCTTAATACATCGGTAGCTCTCATGAGACAATAAAGATAATATTTTATAAAATGGTTTTTTACTTGTAGTTTAAACCATGTTGGGAAAGGTCTTGATGGTAGAGGTATCAGGTGTTATAGACTTAGAGTCCTATTATTATGCATTTCCTTTATTAAGAATTCATATATTATTATTCATGATATTTTCACTATGATATTATCTTTAAATTCATTTCATTCTTATTTTATTGATTAAATTACATGTTTTTTATTTATTTATCTTTCTATATTAATTATTCGAAATCTAGTTATTTAAATATCTTTTGTGTTTAGTTATTTACCAAGACTTGTTTATTATGCTTATTTTTTACTGATAGATTCTGTTATACTTAAATTTTACTGATCATTTGATCACACCATTATTTTTATTACTTACCTAAGAATCCAAGAAGTGTACTATGAAATATATTCAATAATATTCTTGTGGGAATAATGATATTCTCAAAATAAAAATTTATTTTCTAATTTATGTATTCAAATGAAATGTGGGAACCGTGTATGTATCTAGTTTATCATGACTACTGAACTATTCGGTTCATTGGGTTTTCATTCCTTGTATCTTATGACAATGTAATAAAGTAGGCTCTGACTTCAAGATACTGGGGTTGGGGTCTCTATAAGAAGATAAAATAAGCCTGATTGTTATTATTTAAAATTTTGATACCAAACTCATTACTAAGTAACATATTTATATTTTTAAATCTATGTCCAGGAGGCCCACAACGAGAAAGATGATGGAAAATTTTGGACAAATGATAATTTGATATAGGTATTAGGTGAGAATCATCAAGGAAGAGTTTGATGTTTACCACAAAGATAATTATCCCCACTTGGTATTGGCCCTTATCGAGCACCTTTAACATATATGGTAATACTGAGCTACAAAATAATCATGCAGAAGTAGATGAGGTCAAAAATAGTTATATAGGAGTACGAAACAGGTAAAATGGACACCAAGAGATTTTTGAAATCGTTGGTATATTTTATTCCATCACTTACATCAATGGTTGTTTTAGTTTTTTGAAACATGTATGTCAACAATGAACTCTTTATTTAATGCACCATATGATGGAAATGACAGTACTAGTGGAATTTGATGTGATGAAACGCATGGTGATGATGACGATTTTATAGATGATGATTCTTGTGAGTATTTCCATGATGATGTTGAAGATTATAATGTAATTTTTTTTGATGAGGGAGATATTGATCCCATTTATTTTTATGTTGATAATAATGAGACAATTGTATAGATGGTGTTTAATTAATTAAATTGATTATGTGGATTTTATATCTATGTAATAGTATTGAGAATGTTTTGAAAACAATTTATATAGCTATTAGTTGGTTAAATGATAAATATACATATATTTACTTCATGTAATGTGTACTACGGGGAGTATTTTTTTAATAGGCAGTGGTATTTATATTGTGGAACTATTGGGTGGTTTTTTGGTGTTGTATGGGAAGAATAACCAATACCAATAGTTTACACAAAATCATTAGTATGATAAATACATATGTAATATACTATTGATTTCGTTGAAAACTATTGGTAAAACCCTATACCAATAGAAAAGGACTCAGTTGTTTAAAACCATTGGTTGAGGGTAGTTTTTTATTAGAGGATGTCTTTGACCATGGCCTTGATGTAAATATTATGATGTCTTACATTATTCATTCTATCACTATGAAACTAGTTTTTGTTATCCATGTGACTATTTATGTTATTATTCTATCCATGGATTTAGACCAATTTTTATGCTATTAGGTATATTTAATATTTGATCATTACTTATCTCTTCTATATTATTCATTCTTTATTTATTCTATGATATATTCTGTTGTACGATTTCCCTTACTGATAATCTGAGATCCCCCAATTTTTTGTTTTCCTTTCCTTAGGATTCTAAGAAGGTATCTATGAATGGTTTCATGGAATTAATTGAAGAACTAACAAAGTTCTCACAAGAATTTTTTATGTTGTATTTTATGATTTCATTGGTAATGTAAGAATCAAGAATGTATCTAATCCCCCAAGAATATTAAAATATTTTATACTTTGGTATATGATCCATTTTATATTGTTCCAATATAGTGAGATAACTATTTTCTCTAAGTTACTGGTGCAACGTATTGGTCCAGAGGCCTCTTGACTAGTTCCCATCCCAGTTCTCCAAAATACCTTAGGAATTACACCACATAAAACAGAGGTTTAAAACTATAAAAAGGTGTCTAGGGTGGTATTTTGGGGATACTATACCCCCTAATCCAAGTTGAAAACAATTGATAAAATTAACTATAAATTAGATATCAACAATAAATATTAGAGTGTTCATGGTAAAAAAACAACCGATTTAGTAATAATATTAAATGTTGAATTAGTATTATCATATAAAAATGATATCCCATTAGAAACATCACACACACAAACATGTATAGTAATAATAAAATAATAAAATAATGGTATATGAGGCTCAACAACATCTCAAAGCCTCACCTCATCTAGATCTCCAAGATCTTCCTAGTTGTCCATTTATATTATCTAACTTGGGCCACATTCCAACCTATTCCTGTAATTAGTGAGGGATATTCTCAGGCACCCAAGGGTCATAGACAATGAAGCATAGTTTGAGTAGAAAACTCAGTAGGCACAACCCACATAGTATCGTACATAACAAATATATAGAGTGTATGTGTAGTTGACATTCTTAATTGAAATAAATAAATAAACTATTGAAAAAAATAAAGAACCACCATAATACCAACCTTGTCTAGTTTTAGGGTGCTTTTAAGCATGTAATAATGAACTTGCCAACCATAACCACTTAGGGGAACCAAGTCATACCTTGGTACCATGAACTAGTGTCTAAATTTATACCCATGACCTTAATCAACCATACTTACTCCATCCAATGCTGAGGAGTCTCTAGGAACATCATGATATCATGGAAAATATATAAACACTGGATCCTAGGGAGTATCCCAGGAATCCTCAAGATCTAGATAAAAAAATAATTCATCATAAGTAGATTGAAATCCCGATCTCAAAGGTCCTAGGAATATCTCCATACTCCCATATCATCCAAATATGGAAGAAAAAACTTAGGAATCCAAGGAAGTCACTTCTTCTTCAGCCATCCTCCATGTCACCATGACAATCGAATAGATCTCAAGCATCCTAAGAATCCCCATTAGGTACGTGTCAGGTCAAAAAGATTGACTGGATAGACCCTTGGGTTGACATAGGAATCTAATCATAAATAAGTGTACCAAATAAAATCCCCATGATGGAATTCTTGGATCCTCAACATATTTGGCATCCTAGGGGCCTATGGAATTTAGGCCACACTATATAGACCCAATCTTCATTTTCTCAAAATATGGACCCTAGGAGGTACTAGGAATCCATTTTAACATCATGGTCCAATCCATGTCACATCAATATCACATGATGCTTAGAATCTGGATCCCATAAAGTACCTCTGGGAATCCCCAAGTCACTATAAAATCTCATCAGGCCCATATTTTAGGCCATAGGAAACACATATTGGAATCTATAAATGAATCGAGAATAAATAATTGAATGTATAAATATAATGTTGGGATTTTATGAATATCTAAACCCTTCACATAATTTCAAAAAACATCAGCATCAGCTCATTGATATAGGTTATGAGGATACAACAATCTCTACCAATTCCAAAGTCCACCTTATCTCTATGGTCACAAGTCATAGAGGGACCAACTTGGGTCCCCTTGGGCATCATAGAGGTCCTCTTGTCCACTTAGGAATGTCACACTTGGGAGATGGCATTTTCTTCATTACCCTCCCCAAACATGTTAGTTTTCCCAGAACTGCCGACCCATTCACTAGTCCCCATAGTGTATCATTCATGGAAAACCACTTGGACATGCATCTTAAGTCATCACCCCTCTATACCCAGGGGTTACTAGGTCACATATAAATATGTTTTTACCCCCATTCATTGAAATTTAATTAATTCACACCCCTCTTAGAGTTCCTGTATTCCATGGCTCAAGCTTCAATTTATGTTTTCATCCATTGGTAGCTAAGATTTATAGTTGGTACATGAGGACCCAACAAGGTCCTCAACATCTTATGCACGTCAGTATTTGAATTCTATTTTTATTCAAAAAAGTAAATAATTTAAATAGACCCACCACCTAAAGTAGAACAAATATTAATTCCACATGAAAATTATAAATTAATAATACCATAGGGTAGATTCATAAGGACCCCCTACATTTATCTAAAGTGATTCCCCTTTTTAGAGTATCTTGACATCTCTTATTGAGGTTCATGAAGTCCAACTGACCATCATCCAAATGTCTGGAATCCCTATCTTATAAAAAACCCTTAAAATTAATTAATTATAACCAATTTATAATTAATTAATTTACTATAACAAAATTTTAAAAAAAATTAATCAAAATAATAATAACATCCTGGAAGATCACCAGTTGACCTCGTCAAACCAAAACCATAACCAACCACTCTCCAAGGACCCATGGGGAACTCTAGAACACATTATAGTCCAAATAACTATCTAATATAAATGAAAAAAAAATCCCAAATTAGTTCTATTTAAGTTAATCCTTTTAGTAAATTCTATAAGGAATCATAACTCTTTGAAATGATGTGTTGCCATAGGTATACAACATCACAAGATACCCTCTATGTAAACCAAATGAAATCATCATGAATAATGGAAAATTCCACCATGGTTGAATGGAATTGGATCCAAAACAAATCCCAGAAGAAATTTAAATCATATAAAATTGATGGGAAGGGGAATAGATGATATCAGAGTTGAAAACATACAGCAAATCATATAAGCATGGTTCTAGAATACCCCTTTAGTAATGAAGAAGGCGAGCAAGGGATCTTGGTTGGCTGGGGCATGTACACATGAGAGGGAAGAAATAAGGGAATTATCCCTTAAGAATTCATAGGGGTAAAAGAGTAATTTTACAACTTTAATGAGCCACACAGTTTTACCACATGGTGTATTAAACCATGAACCAACCATGTGGGTGACACTACTACCAAACCATCCACTTCGCACATTTTGGAAGATTTTTTTTCCAAACCATGCGCCAAACGTGCAAGTGGATATACAAAACCTCTTTAATATTGCAAGGTTTACCTCTAAAATGTCACATTGGTTTAACTTAATAATGATATAAAAATTTTATGCAGCTATTCACCTTAACAAATGAACTAAATTTTCATTATGTCTTAGGGTTCCGCATAGCTTCCCCTAAACCTTGTTCTCCAAACTGTGCTCCCTATGTAGAATCCTCCAAAACTAATGATATCTACCCCTATTGCTCATGAGGCTCTTAGGAACCCCTAATATACCTTCTTACCATCATTCCTCACCTAAAAAATACTTAGTGACATTCTAACTCTTATAATTCCATTATGAATCTCATATCTAAATTTAACATATCCATTAAATGAAAATTCAGAATCCTTATGTAATGTTCAACTCATATGGACCTGGGGTCTGAGATTCCCCCACCGTAACACTTATTTTCTACAAGCAGTCTCATAAACCATTTAACTAATGAACCCAACCTACTCGGGTCAACAAATCCCACAAAATTAACCTTGTTCTACTCTAGAATACTAAATGAACTCATATTGAGAAAACCCAAACACCCAAAACCCAACTGATCAAAAGGAAAGATACTACATTTTATTATTAGGAAAATAACATTATGGTGATAAAACACAACCTTCAATATTGAGACACCAAATTGGAATCTCCAATTAGTCATCCAGTCAGTAACACTCTCTTCCATACAACCCTACTCATAACGGCCAATTTCAAGTCACAATGCTACCCAACATTGAAGTTGCCTATGAAAAAATAACCTCCCTTGGCTGAATGACAGACTTGATGAAGTTTTCATCATATCACACCCAAACATAAGTGTAATAACTAGTTATAAATTTATTATTTCCTCTCATATCTAATTCTGGAAAGAGCCAGATGAGTATCAACCACACATACCCATGAGCTAGATATGCTGACATATCCTCAATTGGTCCTGACTAAACCTCAAAAGTCCCGCGTCATAGAAAATATATAATTTAAAAACCACAATACTCTCTTCCCCTTATTTACCAAGAATTTTCACCCAAATAACTATTTAATGTTTCCTCGAATGATTCACCCCATGAACCTTTGGAAAAATCTAGGTTTCACCCCCGAAACATGTCAAAAATCATATTTTACACCGTGTAATACCCTTAGTTTATACTAAGATCACCTCAATAAAAATGAAAAAAAATAAAATCCATTTTATATAAAAAATTATATCACACTATATATTAATCATGAAATCCATATGAATCCATATCCCTTTATCCGTCAGCATTAAAATTCCCTAAAAACAGTCAAATGCCTTCTAATCAGAAAATGACCCTTCCCACATGTGGTTCTTCTTCCAATAGCCTATAGTATTCTTTATAACATACATATATCTTTATACCACACCTTTAACATCATATCAATAGGTCCCAACACCAACTGTGTGTCATTCCTACTTAGATATGCTTACTTTATACCATCAATACCTGACTAGGATTCCCCCAAATTGGCTATTACAACACACTCAATACAATTCTTGTGCCTCCTCTCCCGTGGAGGGTCATATATGATTTAATCAAGAACCTAGTATATCATTCTTATAAGCATGACATCAATATCCATTGGTCCTCATCTCACACCCAACATCTCACCAATTCCAACAGAAATGACTACAAAGAAAAAAATAGTGCATACAATTTCTATAACAACCCTAACAATAGGTGTAACACCCCATACCACCTGATCCATCACTACACTCATGACAATGCAAGTCTCACACTATGGGAATAGGCTGACATTCCATAAACATGGACCATGCTCCATAGTATGTTAGTTTGTTAATCTTACCACACATATTTCTGCAACTTAGTGCCATTTTTATGATGATAATCTACCAACATTCTCACCACACTACTAAATCACAACTAAATTCAATAGAGGAAGGACCCCAAAGAGTCCTGCCTTCAAACCCAACCTCAAACTGATATCATCAATACTCAAGGTGATCTACCTTATGAAATTTCAAGGCATAATCATGCCCTTTTAAAAAACATGATTACACCTCCCATGAATTTGTCTCAAACCCAAAGATTATACCCATTACATTCTACTTTTAAGACTATCTCAATCAACGGATAAACCATCTCAAGGGATACCATAAACAAAAAAAATTCATGGACTCACTAGAACACTCAGACATATCAAAGGGTACCTAAGTCTAACCCCACTTATCCCAATTTCAAGTCTTACGAGGTCATAAATCATGGGAACTTCATGTTACCATCCCAAAAACCAAGGAAAAATATGTTTTGAATCCAACTTAAGGGTCCCATGTATACAAATTCTAATAACATCATGCTAAATGAACATCCTTCTAGAGAACTGATTCTCATTGAGGATCCATACATAGGATTGATGCTTCTGAATCATAACCTCAACAAATTTTTTTTACAGAAATAAATTATTATAGAAGATCTATACCAATGGAAACACGATTAGCGGGATGTTTTATTAGAATTTATTTGAAAACTAAACAATAAAAAAATCATATCGGTTGTTCCTATCATTATAAATAATCATGTTTGATAGATAAAAACCCCAAGGGGTTTATTGTTTACGCACCATGTTACCATTATTTCCAACTATGGTCTCTACACTCCCCCAACTAGAAGAGTCTCTCTACTTTCATCACCATAGTATTTATAATACCTACCACCAGAAAAATATATACATACTTGTTGGACCAAGAGAGTAAAATGTCACCAAGTACTTCTATGGGAAAATTTCATATGATTAGTGAATGATACTTTAAACAACTAGGACACATTTTTCAATGAAAATAGTAAAACTAACTAGCCTATATCATTTAGATTGTGCATAACAATATAAGGCATGAACATCGACCTATTTTCAACAGTCCAAGAAAAAAACCAAAATAAATCAAGAAGCTAAATATTCTATGTGAGTCACTCAAGGTGAAAATAATATACAATGGTAACATCTAACATAAAAAACATTAATCCCAACCCTAGTAACATAGACTTATTACATAAAAAAGTCTTATCGATGAACCCGTATAAAATCCATCAGATGCCCTAATACATTCTTATGACTCTTGAAAAATATATCACAAATAGAAAGGCAAAAAAAGAATACTTGGATACCACTTTGTAATATCCCAGTCAGAAGGCCAATTGACTGGTGCCACATCCTTGCACACCAAAACACCAGAGGAATTCCTCCACTTATGCTCGAGGTTTCTGACTAACATTGGAGGTCTAGGGTGGTACCATGGGGAGACTATAAAACCTGATCAGAGCATAAAATAATAAATAAAAATAACCATGTTTTATATATCAAAAATAAAAATATGAGAGAGCATGTTAAATAAAACAACCTAAATAGTAATAATATGAACTATGGAAGCACTACAGTCATAGAAGGATGATATCACACCAGTATAATCATGTATACAAATAAAGATAAAATAAAGGATTAAAATTAAGTTATAAGAGTCCCAACCAAATATATACCCTCAAATCATTTAGATCTTAGATCTCTTCCAGCTATCTAGTGGTATAATTTTACCTGGGCCTCTACCCAACCAGTTCATTCCAGTGATGGATCTTCTTAGTCCTCAAAGTTTCATGGCCAACCTAATAGTGTTTGGGTAAAATATTTATAAGGGTGAAAAAAATGAATCCTATTACATAACCATTATATGAAGTGTATGTTCAGGTGACTTTCTTAGTTTTAACAAATAAATAAATTATTCAAAAAAACCATAATACCTATTTTACAAAGTGTTAGGGTGTCTAGGATCACTTCATGATGATCTTGAAAACTTTAATAGATCATAGGGACCAATCCATTCCCTGATACCACTAGAAAGTGCAAGTGCATAGTCTCATGGTCCTAATAGACCATTCTAATTGTGGCTAGTTTAAGGGTGTCTCTGAGAATATCAAGATATCATGCCAACTATAAAAATAACGGATCCTAGGGGGTAAAATATGCATAACAAATATCTTAATAAATGACCATAAATTATCTTAAGATTCTTCAAAACCATATACTAGGTGTATTGGAAATATCTGCAAACTCACATATCATGCTTGACTCGAATTTGACACCCAGACTTTCCGGGTATTCGCAATCCTTCAGCCTATCCTTCATTTCACTAGGCTAACTAACCAGAACCTAGGCTTCTTAGGCATACCCATTAGGCATGTTTTATAATAATAGACTCAGTAGGTTGGTTCCGAGTGTTAGCCTTGGAATCTCATAATAAATAAGTTTTCACAATATAACCACCAAGATTGTACAGATGGATCCTAGTAATTTAAGGAATCAGAGTGACCCATGTCATTAAGGATGTCCCATATAGACCTGAGGTCAAATATCAATACACTTGGTATTATCACATGGATTAAAAGATTGATCTCAGGTGGTATTGGATATCCATAGTGATATCATAGTCTAAGATATCTAACATAAATATCATTATAGGATCAGAATAAGGATCACCATAAGTACCACTGGGCATCCCCAAGTCACCATCACATATCAGCAGTTATATAGTTCAGCTCCTAGGAAAAACATTCAGACATATCTAAAAAAATAAATAATAAATAAGTGAATGTATAAATATATGTTAGGGGTTTCCTAAATTCCTAATACTCTAAACTCTTCCCACATCCCAATGGGATCGCATCATCAGTTTGGGTTCCTAGGTGACACATGGTATTGTCTCTAACCATTACCATGTACACCATCTATCTAGGTATTAAAGTATAAAGGGTTACTACTAAGGTATCCTTTCATCTCATCGAGTTCCTATTGGACAATTATACAAGTAGCACTAGGAATATGGCCTTATATCCATACCCCTTACTATGTGTCTTAGTTATTCCTAAAAACCCCACCCATCCACTAGTCTTTGCAGTGTACCTCTCATGGAAAAACACTTGGACACACATGAAGATCCATCACCCCTCTCTTCCTAGGTATGAATAGGTAACATATCAATGGGAAACTACCCCCATTCATTTAAATTTAATTAATTAACACCACTCATGGGGTTCTTATATTCCAATTTTAAAGATTACATCTATTTTATCGGCCATCGGTGACTGACATGTCTAGTAAGTAGACAAGGGTAACGTGGGGTCTATGAAACCTTGTGTGATTCAATCTCAGTATTTTATTTTTATTTAGAAAATAAAATAATTTTAAAAGGCTAAATTCATAAAGAGGAGGGGTCACGCCTAACACATGTATATAAGAAAATGAAAAATATGACAAGCTAGATTCATAAGGAACACCAACCTTTAACTGAAGTGATTCTCATTTTTATAGCATCTCGACAACACCAATTATGGTTCTATAAGTCCAACTGGAAATCGCCCAAAAATCACGATGCCCAACATTATTACCAAAAAATAAAATTTATTAATTATAACAGATTAATAATTAATTAATTAACTAAAACAAAATTTAAAAAAATGGAAATTAAATTTTTATTGGTATAATAGCCATAAATCTTAGCAATCTACCTCGTCACACCAGAACTGTGATTAATTTCTCACTAATGACCCGTGGTGTACTATCAAACTCATTAGGGGATAATTTTATAACCAACAGTTCCAAGATAATGCCCAAAATAATTTAATTTATGTTAAAACCTATAAAATCTATTTTTTTATTATAAAACATTAAAATATATTAAGAAATACTTTTGGAGCCAGTAGTTGAGATAGTGCGATATTACGAGGCCATGTGAGCTCAATGTTGATATAATAAAATTATTTAATATATTATATCATGAGCGATATGTATTTATAAAATTATAGAATAAATATTTAATGGGGTATCATATAACAAATATGTCTCCAACCTTAAATATTAAATATGGTTTTTACCCTAGGTTCAACGTAATCTTTTTCGGTGTCGAGTGGTTCAATAAAGTGTGGTTGTGGGTGAAATATTTAAATTGTAAATTAATTACATAATTGTCATTTTTTGTGTCCATGACCTAGAAATACTATATTTTGAACCCTATTATTAGTAAATTCTAGGGTTATCCACATGAACCTTGGGTTTTTTGAGGAGTGTGTGGAGGATAATTTACTAGAACACATTAGGATCGAGGATCGCGATTGATATATGAGGGATCTTTTTCACCAATGAAGCTTATGGATATTGAAAAATACTATGATCTTTGACATTATTCTTCATCAATCAATCCAAACCTGATGTAGAGAATTTTTTTCATTGGTTTATTTCATTGATGATTATCCCATGATGAATGTGAATTAACTCCACTAATAGATTGATTCATGGGTCGATCTTGCTTTGAGGGTGCGGGTTTATCTTCCTAGGTTTTGGGGAATTGATATTGCTAATTGATATTAGTTATTTATCCCTTATTCTAAAGGAATAATGTATTTTATAACCTGAATAATATCAAAAGTTAATTCCTCTAGTTTGTTTTGTGCATTTCATCCCTCATTTTTTACGCTTTCATCACCGACATTTCCTTTGGTATGTGGTTCAACAGATACCTGGTATGTGATCATCGCAAGATCACTTTTTTGATGAAACAGATTGATACTGATGGTTTAGTTTCATGATCAATGGAGTGATTTATGTTAAAGAATAGTAGTGGAGGATCATATATAGATCAAGATAAAAAATTTGGTAACCAGTTTACAACTCGGAATGCGATGAAGATGCGGTTTGATGTGAGGAAATTCCCAAGTGGTGGATGAGGCTATAATCTGGTCACTAATAAACATAAGATCAATCAACTCAAGATCCATGATTTTTAGGCATGATTGGTTGATAGATTCAAGAGACAGTGGCAGAGGAAGAAACATGTTATCATTATAAACTTTCTGGAAAATCATGCATTACACGATGTGTAGTCAGAAGAACACAAGCCATGTGGGACCCTGTCTATGCTAGATAAGGTTTCACATGAAATAAAATATCAAAAATCATGTGATATGTGTCACAAAAAATGTGATATAATTTTCAAATCCTATCATGTACTCTGGGAGTACACGAAAACAGACATTACTAGACACACGATCATGAACAGGGTACATGGGCATGACCAAGTACATGGGAATAGATAGTATATACAACATATATAGAGTACAAGATAAAGGAAAACATATCGGGTCAGGGTCATAGTAACATGGTCATGAACATAGGTAGGTTCAGGTTTTTTTGGTTCATGTCATGTACTATTTTTACATGTCCTATACTATTTCCATGAAAGGTAGAGGACCTTAATATATTCAATGTAGAATAGTGTCTATTTGGTGTATTCCCTTGGTCTATATATATGAGGATATAGTGTTTCATTACATCCTGATTGTAGGATTCTGATCCCCTCCATGTGATGAGTCTTGTATAGATTTCTGAAATCCCTTGGTGTGGCCTAGGGTGGGGTCCTCTATCTTTCATTAGTCTTCCCTATATGGTGTTTGTGTAATCAACATGAAAAATTTACATGGGATTAAGATCCCATACATAATAATATATTCTAGGTATGTTTTGATACACCCAATAGGCCATAGGTGATATTCCATATCAAGTTTCAATATCTTCAGATCTCTAGTGATTACTTCTTTGGTGAGACTGGACGATCATGATCTATTTGAATAGAGACACTAATGAGTTCCTGAATAATGGAGTGAGTTTTCCTATATGAGAATTACCTTAATGACTTGAGTAGAATACTACAGTTGGATGTGTTTTTGAGAACCATATAGACTTAGTGTATATCTTGAGTATACTTGGGTTTTTTATTCTTATATTTATGTCCCAGATTCGGATTTACATATCTTTATGATGTTGAGCTAACTGCTCTTAGGATTCATTATGTATATATATCTCAAGGTGTCCTACTTGATAATGTTATACAAACCCCTACATGGGCTCTTCCAACATGTGTTGTGTCTTAGGAAGATGAAATACCTTTTTATGGATTCCTAGGAGGACCAAAAGAAGGTTAATCATAGTGAGATAGATAGATTGTTCTTCATACTAGGTGTTTCATTTTGATGGAAGTATCCTCTTACTTAGTAGGTTAAAATATTTTACATTTTTTACGTGAATGTATTTGAACATTTATTCTTTCAATTGATTTTATTGTACTCAAATGAGGAGATATAGATATATGCATGCATTTGGTATTTGTTGAATTTTACCTTTCATCATTCCATTGGTATTTGAAGATGTGTACATATATATAAGTATATTAGGCTAAGTCATCTCATGTGTCTGTAATTCCTAATTGGTATTAGTCACTAGCCCCTGGAAATTGGAGGATTGTTTGGGGTGTCACACTATGTTTACCATCATCCAAGAGGGGTACATTGGTTTGGGTCATGATAGAGTGATATTAGAGTACTCAGTTCTATCATAGGAATGATGTTTGTAGATTTTCTAGTTGTGAGGTTTTGTTTTTGGATTATTGGAAATAGTGATAAAGTGTTTTGAGTTCAGATGTTAGTCTTGGGAATCTAGTATTAGTGTGATAACCAACGTATAAATTCACTAGGACTTTGATAAACTTTTTGATGAATATCTACATATAAGAACTAGTTATAAAGAAATCATTGGTACATGTATCATATATAAATGAGTTTTGGTTTTCATGTCCTTTTTTGTTAGATCCAATGATATACTCTTTGAATGTTTTACATATTTATTATATCAATATTCCTCTATTGTGACAACATGCTAGGAATACACAAATAGAATTTCATAATTATACTCATAATGAAGTGGCTTCATTGAATGGGCTTGTATAAGAGGTGGTATTTTTGGGTGGTTTGACAGTCCTTCTTCCACTTGTTGAGCATTTGTTGGATCTAGAAGTACAATTTGAGGATGCAGTCAGGAAAATCACTCTTTATGAGTTTCCTAGGTAGCATCCCCTACTGATTTTGGGTTGAGTGAGAACCCAAGGAATATGAGGAATGGGCTGATGTCATGACATGAGTTTTCCACCTTTTGAGGGCACCTTCAGATGAAATGTTGGTCCTAGAAGTGAGTCTACTTTAGTTCTCCCTAGGGTGATGGTGGATCCTAGTGATTTAGATGCATGAGATTATTAATATATTTTGGAAAGATTTTTATTTTCTATTTAGTGAGGAGTTATATCTATCCATGCTATGAGTAGTTCATATCTAGGATCTTTAGTAGCATTAGTAGGGTAGCATGACTATGGAAGAGAATTCATCTAATATAACCAATATATCACAATAATTGATTTATAAGGTTTTAGAAGACTTATTCTGAGAATGAACCTTCATATAGGTTCTATTCCAAGATATCAGGGCTATAATTATATCGCGTTGAATTATTACCTACGATAGATTTATTGAGCATGATTTGGCGGTGGAGAGCCTTATAACTGAGCATAAACCGATAATTTTTGTTGGTAGTTATCACACAAAAGCTGAGACCTCAAAAGCTAGTATCCGATGGAAAGAACCAAGATCAAGGAATGTGATATTCTTACAGAGATTTTCTCTGGAAAAAGGATATATATTTTAGGGATCTCTAGATGGTTCTAGTCATATGAGAGAGAGATGAATATTCTATTACCATAGTTGCGGAAACCTCACATGGGATTGTATGACCCACCATAAAACTGACTGGGAGATGATTGATGGACATCCCATGTGGAGATAGTGATAGGGGAAAGGGGGTATCCATGGAGGTGATTTTTAAAGAGGAGTAGGGTGGGGTGTATGAGTTGGTAAATTATTTTAATTGTTTCCACCACCACCCCCAGGTGGTCCACACAAGGATTAGGGAGATGGTGGTTAGGGAAGAGGATCTATGTAGGCCATGGGTTCATTGATCCAGAGAATCATTGGATAATTAGATGTATGAGACGTTTCTTCTGTAATTAAGTTATAATACTGATAGAAATGGGTGGAATCCCCTCTTTTCTGAAAACGTCTCTTGTTTGAGGAAAATAGATTTCGGTTGATCCCTTAGCTCGATCCTTCCACAATGAGACTTCGACTAGAGTGGATTTAGTGATCACATAACACTTTTGGAATTGTGGACTAACTATTGGAAGTGATACCATCTTATATGATCTCTTTATAGTAGTGATGAGACCTTATGAATTATTCTTATGTATGGACTAACTATCCATTGTTCATGCCCAAATTGACTATTTCAGGTGGATTATGTTGTGTGTCTTTGATAAAGGGATGAGGTTTTAATTCATCAATAAGTAGTAATTCCATGAAGAAAATGATCAAGTCATTCACAGGAGTATGAAACTGATTAATCACTATTTGGTTAGTATTACCCTAGGATTAACTGATGTTATGGCCTATCAGTTTCCTACAGTGGTGGTAGTGTATGAGAAAATCTTCCATGAGGAAATGTCAATCTTACCTCTCTATCAAGAGATAAAATACAACATGGAATTGAACCCAAGGGTATCCCAAATATTTTCTCCACAAAATTGGATGCCCCCCATAGATCATCACGATAAGATGTTGTAGTTTGAGGTGTTTTAGAGAAATGGAATTTTTAGACCTAGTGTGTCACCTTGGGAAGCCCTAGTGTTTATTTCCAAGAAAGGGGATCATATCTTGAATTTTTCTATTTATAAGATTCTCTTAAACAAGGTGTTCATAAATAATAATTTTCCAATATTCAGGATTGACTACCTCTTAGATTAGTTGACAGGGGTGAGATGGTTCTTGAAGATTGACCTCAGATCACATTGTCATTATCTCCTTATACGAGAGAAGGATATACTGAAGAAAACATTTGGATTCTTGTATGGTCATCGTGAATACTTTTTTATTCCCTTTAGTATGAAGAAATTTCCAACTATGTTCATGGGACTCATAAACATCCTAGAGTACTCAACATATGGGTCAGAAAAAGTGAAAAAATTAAGTATGGTCCTAGACATACTTTTATAGAACTATATTTATGGGAAGATTTTGAAGTGCCATTATTGGATTTGAGAGGTCTACTTATAAGGACATGTTATCTCATAGGCAGGAGAAGAAGTGGACCCAACCAAGGTTGATGAAGTGTTAGTTTTGGAGCCACCCAAGAGAATGATATAGGTGTATATATTCCTTGGGTTGGATGGCTATTATAAGAGATTTTTTCACAAATTATCTATAGTTTCAGTATTCTAAACTAATTTGATCTCAATAGAGAAGCCTTTTGTGTGTACAAAAAGGTTTCAAAAATCAATTTTAGGGGTCACAGTTGAGTTTTATGAGTGTCCCCGCCTCAAGACTACTATAGGAGGGTGTTGAGTACACATTGTTTTTCAATTCTTACAGGACCATTGTTGGATGTGTTCTGATGTATAATAAATTGGTTATTTCCCATGTGTCCTGTTGTCTAAGAGATAATTAGAAGAAATATTTGACCCATGATCTTTATATTACAGTGTTGGTCTTCACCCAAAAGATTTGGTGACACTACCTTATGGTTGAGCAGTTTATCATCTATTTTGATCACAATAGTCTCAAGTATATATTTTTGCATAAGGATCTTAACATGATATGGAGGATATGAATAGATTTCATCCATGATTTTGATTTTTCGATAGTCTATAATTATTTAATGGAGAACACGTTGGTAGATTCTCCCAATAGGAGATTTTTTTTTGCAATTGTTATGTGAGGCATCAGAGTAGTTAGCCTCATTGCTGTTGTTCTTAGTGGATGAGGATGGTTTAGCTTACCTATGGTTGATGGTTGTTACCCATCCACTTCTATAGCACGTCAGGGAGGCTCAACATGGACATACTGACCATGAAACCTTTCATTCTTAGATATCCATTGGGTGTTCTCTATTCAGATGGAGAACGAGGAGACCTTCGATGTTGATGGAGGAGGTGATGAGGGTTTTTCCTAAATCCCCCATGGTGGTAAATATATGTGAAGTGAAGATATACTAGGACCTTCATAATTAGCACTAGTGGCTAGGTATGAAGAAGTTAATAGTAGATTTTTTCTCTTGATTCCTCACTTGACAGTAATTGAAGGCAGAGCACTAGATTCAAGAAAGTTTATCCCTACCCCTTGAGGTTATAGAGTAAATATGGAATGGTATATCAATGTACTTCATTATGGGGTTCCCATTATCATATATAGGACACAATTCTACATATGTGATTGTAGAATTACTCACTAAGTCTTAACATTTTCATTCTTTCAAGGGGAAGAGTTTAGTAGAAATATTTGGACTCATTATATGCAGGAGATAGTTCAGTTTCATGGAGTTCCATCAATGATCCTTTCAAACCATATTTCTCTCTACACATCACAATTAGGAAAAGGATTATAGGAGGCATTCGGGAATCAATTTCACTGGAGAATGAAATTTAACCCCTATAAAGATGAATGAGTTGAGTATACCTTTCATGTTCTAGAGGTCATACATAGGGCTATTAATTTGGTATTTTTATATAGTTGGGATGATCACCTACCCTTGGTGGTGTTTTAATACAATATCAGCTATCATTCTATGATCTATGTGGAACCATTTGAGGACTTGTATGGGAGACCCTGAAAGTCACTGCTTTGTTGGATTGAACCTAGTGAGTCAACAACCATGGGCCCAGAAATGGTGGTGAGATTATGGAGAAGTTGATGAGCATCAATGAGAATATGATGACTTCCCAAATCCATCAAAAGTCTTATGCAGACTAATGATGATGGCCTTTGGAGTTCTAGGAGGGAGACCATTATTCCTAAAGCTCTCACATCTGTGAGGATTATAGATATTTGTTTGGGGTGGAAATCCATCTCTAAAATTCGTTATTAATTTATTAATAATTTATAGAATTGGTGAGGTAGTGTACCTATTAGCTCTATTTTCGTAGTTAGACTAGGTACACAACTTCTCTTATGTGTTGTGGTTGAAAAGGTATGTGCACAACCAATCACATGTTATCAACTTTGGTGAGGTGGAAATTAGGGATGGAGATACCATTATAGATTACCTAATGGATATATATGATCATTTGGATAAGACCAATTGTGGGAAATTGATTCCCTTGGTGCATGTATTATGGAAACATATGAATCTTTGATAGAGTTATTATGAGTGGGAGAATCATATGCGAGCTCTCTACCCTCATATTTTTATAGTAGGGTTTATTTTTCTCTTTTTAGGACAAAGATCCCTATGGTAGGGAGAATGTAACATTGCAATTTTTTATTTTTTAAGAAATTGAAATATATTAATAAATAGTATTGGATCTAGAAACTAAGACAATGAAAGATTCTGAGGCCTGATAAACTCGATGTTGACATAATAAAAATATTTAATATATTATTTCTCATACAATTATTTTTTATGACATATTAGAATAAAATACAAATGGGGCCATGGATCAAAACCTTAAGAACTCTATTAAATATAGAACATGCTTTTACCCAAGGTGAAGAATAATCATTTTCATCATGGGGTGGTTTAATAATGTGTAGTAATGTGAAAAACATTTAAATGATAAATATATTAATTTTTTTGTCACAGTGACCTAGGCATACTCTATTTTAAACCCTGTAAGGGGAAAATATTAAGTTTATCCACATAAACATAGGTATTTTAGAGGATATAATTGAAAATAGTTTGGAGGATAACACTCTTATTGAGGATCGTGATCAATTATCTAAGGATCCTTTTTACAAATGGATCTTTCATATATAGTGAATGACTACGACATATGGTTATTCTTCATTCGTGATCAATCCAAACATGAAGTAGGGAATTTGTTTTATAATTCTATATTTTCCCTTTGATTGTCCCATGATGAACTTGAATAAGCTTCATGAAATGATTGATTCATGGGTTGATCAATTTTTTCGGGTGTGTGTTTATCAATCTAGGTTTTGGGGAATTGATATTTTTAATTTATATTGGGTTTTCATTTGCTGTTCTATTAGAAAAAAAATATTGTTCAACCCAAATAATGGCTGATGTTTTTACTATTTTTTTCATTTCATCACATGTTCTTTACATATTAATATTCACTATTTCTTTTGGTTGGTGGTTTGACAAATACCAGGTAAGAAATTGTTTCACAATATCTTTTTGACACAAAAGATCGATACAACATGTTCAGATTCATGATCAATAGAGTGATTGAGGTGGAACTGTAGTGGAAGATGATCAGATATGTATCAAGATCAGATTTGAGATACCCCATTTGTGACATGGAATTTGGAGAAGACACACCTTGATGAGGATTATTCTTGAGTGGAGGATGTGGCTGGAATCAGGCCACCAGTGACCATAAGATCACTCAACCCAAGATCTATGATTTTTGGGCACGATTTGTGGCTAGATCGTTGCAGTAGTGATGCGGGTGGAATAATGTGAGTTTTTTAACCCTCTAGAAAATATCATGATATAATGCATGTAGTGTGAAGAAAACAAAAAGTGTCAGAACATGGTTTCAGTGACTATAGTTTACACATGAAATATAATATCACACTTCATGTGACTCGATGCTGACAGCCTGTCATATACTCTAAGAGTACACAGGAACTAACCCTGCCAAGAACACTATCCCGTCCAAGGTACATGGGCATGTACAAGTACTTGGGATGGGCCATTGTACATGTTATAACCATAGTACACTAACATGACCTATAAAAATGAGTATGAGAAGAGGAGCATGAAAACAAACATGGGTAGGTTTGGGGTTTGTGGTAAACACCGTGTACTAAAACTGCACACCATTGACTCCCTGAAATTTGAGTCCCCCATATCTTCAGTGTAATATATTGTTAGTTGGGTTCATTCCCTTGGACTATACCAATGTGGGTACAATGTGGAATTATGTCCTTGGAATTAGATTGCGGTCCAATCCATGGGATGAGTCATGGATAGAGTTTAATAGTCCTCATGTGTGACCTGGGTTGTGATACTCTATTATTCATTCTTCTTCTCAATGTGGAGTTTTTGGAAATTTTAATGAACAAAATACATAGGCACATGATTCCATACATAGTAGTATATTATAGGTAGGTTCATGTATACCCTAGAGGACCTTGGTGGGATCCCCTATTTGAGTTTCAAGATCTTAAAATATCTAATGAGTACTTCTTTGGTGATAACTAATGTGAATGATCTCTCAGATGAGCTCCATAAGTTACCTCATTTATCATTGAGTGAGTTATCCTAGATAAGAATTACCTTGATGGTTTAACCAGAATTCCTCAGTTTGTTGTGTGGTTGTGACCCATAGAGGCTGCGTGTCTATCTTTAGTATATATGGGTTTTATTGTTCTTATTGTTTTGTCTCATATTATTATTGAAACATATCTAGGATGTTGATCTTGTAATGACCCAAACATAGGTAGATCAGAGTTGGTGACTTAATTTATTACATTAGAGTTAGATACAAGGGATCACATGCCAAAATGTTTAATAGTTAAGTAGTCCTGGTAAACTAGATACATACATGGAACTCATTTTACTTTGATAATAAAAAATAAAACATACTACAAAAAAAGTTAGTAAAATGCATCCTTGAAAACACATTTAAAGATCTATTCATCATAACCTAGGGAAAATATTGAAAATAAGGGCGTGTAAAAATACTAAGTAAGGGTTAAGTATAATATAATTAGTAATGAAATAATGAGCATAATTAACATGGAAAGGTAAATAATCAAACAAAATTTCCATTTAATCAATAAACTTAGAAATACATGCATCCATAAATTTTTTCATCATTTAAATAATATGGATAATAATAAATGAATACTAAAAGAAATAAATGATTAATTATTGGATGTCATGTATCTGTCACATAAACCACCACTGTCAAGACCTTTCACAAGACACTATACTATTAATGGGTGGAAACACATTTAATTTTGCCACATTATTCATCTCAGATGGCTACGAATGCATCGATAAGATTTTATATATACAGTCATCACTGATTCTCTCATGTACAAAGAATTCATTATATCTCTAATAATATATTGAATCAATATGAATTACCTAAAAATATCTGTATTCAGTAAAATATATAGAGTTAACATTATTCACCTTCTTAATCAAATCACTTTTAAAGTAAACACCATATAGAAAATGGTATACTACTTAGGAGAAAATCATATCCATGACAAAAGAAATATGGCTATTATGAAGAAATGAAATTTTCAATGAATTATGATCATAAATAAAACAAAGGGGAAGTATATAAACCAAATAACATAAATTAGTTTCATAATGAAGTGAAATTGAGATGATGTCCCTAACAAAGAACATATCATTAAACAAATGAATCAATTATGTGTATATTAAAAAAATAAAAACAAAAAAACAAAAAAACAAAATGAAGTAAGAAAAATTAAATTCATACATATCCTTATCTTGAGATAATCATTTAAATATAATTTTAACCCGATGAATGAAAATTGAGTTAAGAAATATTTACCACTTGAAATCAATTGAATCATATGCCCCATAAAAGTAAAAACTATCAAATGAAACTTTAAATAATATATATAAAATGTGATTCCTAATATGATATATCAAATGGAATTATATACACCACACATAATAAATAAGTGGTGAATAATGCATATATCTTACTATAGTAAAAGTTAGTTGATAAAACTATTACCTCATGCTTCCCTTTAGTGGTGCTTACTTTAACCTCTTGTAGAATGGTTTAAATAATTTTATCAACACATTTAAGAATAATATTCATTTTTATAATTCATTATTTGATGATTATATAACATCTAATTACCCATTCATTAATAATATTTCATTATTTTCATGGTTTTAGGTGCGTTCATTTCATTGTTTCATAATCGGTTCATTTGTGTAAAATTTTGGCCATTGTTATAAAATTGGGTTATAACTTGATAAGTATATTTATATAGTATCAATACACTTATAGAAGTTTATATAGACACATATTTTCTTTCTAGTATGAGGACGATTCATTTGATAAAATGTTAAAGATAATTATTTAGTTAATTTTGTTGCATTTTCCAAACACCATTGACTAGTTTCATTTTATTTACTATTATGAGTATATATTAGTTTAAGAACATTAAATTGGTTATAATATGCCTTCTAAAATCTTATTTAAATATATCAGTGGTTTTATGAGAATCCATGAATGTGTTAATGTAAAATGAACAAAATCATTATTCATGGAGATAGTTAATTTTTATTACTTGGATAATGGTTTTGTTTCTTTGAATAAGAGGAAGTGATAAAAATGATAGATATAAGATATTCCATAGAAAAATAAAACTCTAGTATATAAATGATTTTGGAGATATCATTCCTCTGTGGATGATGTATTTTTTGAGAAATTAAAAAAATAAAAGAAATTTAGAGAGGTGTTTTTAGAAAATTACATATTGAATATCACCTCCTTGGTGGACCCCTTGAGGACCATATATTTGGTTCTTTGGTAAAAAAGGAAGTAATTGGATGTGGTAACAGTGAGGTGGATTTTTTTTAAATATTTTCGGATCTTTAAGGCTTGTGAGTCCAAATGGGTTGGTGAGGGGTGGTATTTATATTTGAGTAGAGGTGGGTTAAAGTGATTAAATAATGATTATTTTATGTTCAAATCCAACTACATTGTGGTGGAATTACTATCCAACAATTTAGATGATCATTAGTGTTGTAAATTATGGCTAAGTTCTATAAATTACTTAAAAAATCATTTAATTTTGTAGTTTTTAGATATTTTATGCCTTTACCTTTTAACTTTAACTATTTTCATTATTCTACCAATACTACAGTAAATAACTTTTTACGATGGTAACTTTTTTTTGAAAATGGCCTTACAACCTAATTTGCACATTAATATTTAAGATATGTAATCACCTACTAGATTAAATTCAAAGAATTTAAAAAATAGTTTAAAAAAAATCCCACAAACATAACAAAAAAGAGGGCTTTGAAAGTGAAATGTTTAAAAGCTTGAAAGGTTTTTATATCTAATTTCAATGTGAAATTAATTTCTATTACATACATTGGTTATAGTGCTGTATAATTGAAATTTTTTTACTTTAAACACTTTTTAAAATAAAAATTATCCATATAATTAAAATATATTAATAAACTTCTTTTTATAAAATTAAGTATTTTCACTATTCATCAAATAACAAAACTTCTCCAAAAAGTACCAAAATTTCACTATAATATAATTTTGATATAAAAATTTAAAAAATAATTTTTTTTCAAATAAAAATTATAAATGATTCAAAATTTATATTTAAAATATGTCCACAATTCAAAAGTAGAAAAAACTACCTTTAGAAAAATATAAATTTTTATGCCTAAAATTGGATTTATTTTTTATCTTAATCTTATCAGAAATATTTAATGACTGAATGAAAATTAATTTTTTTTATTAAGATAGACCACTTTTTTAAGGGAAAAGGGGAAAAATGCCATGACATCAGAAACATAAATAAGTAACAAATTCCTAGACGGTCTAAATGTCCAAGAACAAATAACCCACACCACTTTAGAAAAGCCCTTCCCAGCATAAAAAACATGAAATCTTGCTTCCAACTTCCACTTTTGATCGGCTAGCTATCCCGTGAAAAATTTCAAAGGCCTGATACTGACGGTCATAACCATACCCTCTTAAAAATCCAATTCCAGATAGAAGTTATATAGTTAAAAATATTATCCCTAAACCTCATATAATTCATCCTCATATAGACGATCTAGTTGAAAAATCCTTTAAACTACAGACCACTGAGCCCAAGAAAAAACAAGTAATAAGAAAACCCAACCACATAGAAAAAACACTGAATCATAACTTCAGAACTTCACTGCATCCAAAGTCTTCAGACACATTCAAAGTCAAATTGTGCCCAAATTCCATAAATTCACCACAAATGCTGCTCTATCACCGATGTAAATCCACCATTATGAATTGCCAAAAAAAACACAACTTACAGAAGACCGCAACCCAAACAAACTCAAGAATTAGAAAAACTAGAAAAGAAAACCATTACCTTTGACATTCACCATAGGTCAGAAGAAGGAACCCTCCACTGGTATCCTGTCACCACATCCGAACCACAAAAACCCGCATCAAACCCTACAACACACCCACATCAGTGTAGAGTCAACGGCTCCAACCTGCAAAGGATGGGACCGGAGCTCCAAATCTTAAACACACCACCGAGGAAATCCCTAGCGAGAGGTTCATAGATAGAAACAAATGTGGGCATGGGCGATCCCTCAAAGACATGAGTTGCACGCCACAATTCCCCGAGTATGAACGTTGAGGATAGAAAGCTGCTAATCTGTGGAGATGAGAAAGCATCGACAGGGTGAAAACCCTAACGTCGCAGTTCCCTCTACGGTCTCATCAGTTCCCAATATTCAGTTCTATAAGACATATTTAATGAATATAAATTTATTTATTTAATATAAAAAAAATTAATTAATATCCTTCACTAATAATGATTAATTTAATTTTTTAACGTAAAATTTTACTGTGATAATTAAAATAGATTTTAAATAAAACACATCTTTTTTTATTAAATTGGTTTATGTTTTAATTTATAAGTAATTTGTAACCAATGAATTCATTTTATAAACATGTGTAAACTATTTTTTTATAATTTATTAAATCACATTAATTCCCACCATTATAATAGATAGACAATAACCATAACAAATAAATATTTAATTATTTGTTTATGGTTAATGTTTTGTATAACATAAGCTATCGAAGAGATTAAATTTAAAACAAGATATACCCCAAAATCTTGGGGTGTTACATTCTCCCTTCTTCAAATAAAATATTTCTTCACAATTTGAAATTTCACTTTTTAAATCAAAAACTTATACTTGAAAATTCCTTTTTGTCAAATCCACATTGAAAATTGGGATTATAAAACTTCCCATTAATATGAGGGAAACATAAATGAGAATGTCACAACATTTTTTGGATTTTTTAAAAGGTTAATATTAGTGGGGATTGGAAACATGTACATTTAAGATAACTCTAACTATCATGTTCTAATGAATAATGATAGATGAAATGTTAATTAGATGGTTATTGACCACTAAATCATAGACCAAATAGGTCTAAAAAAGGTCATTGATATCATAAACAATGATGGTAATATGACTAAATTTTATTTCAAAATAATTTAAGTAGGTATAATTACTTAATTTTATCTCATAAGTACAATATCACTCTTTGGTTGTGATTCAATATTTATCCACTTCATTTCTTAATCCAATATATGGATATTCGTGATGAATTTTTAATCCTTTAGATATTTTATCAAAATATCAATAATTAAATACTTTAGAATTTAAATATTTACTAAAAGAAAAATTGTTATCACATTTTATCCAATATGATGAATCATAATTTAATGGAAAATACTAATATCCAAAGTTTAACTTAATCCATTCCATATGTAATTAATCTTAATAATCATCTAAAAAATGTCTATTAAAATTAAAAGACCAAAAATGTAGAAGGAAGGTTGCTAAATTTTACCAAATCAAATTAACAACATATTATCCTAACAACATAATTTAGATCATATTTTCACGAACCAGATATATGAATACCTTGATTGCATTAAAAAATTAATGAAAAAAAATTCTTCTAAAAATAATATCTTTCGTTGTTAAATATATTCCTTAAATCTAAACATGTATTAAACCTAGTATAAAATATCAAATAACTAACCACATTCATGTTTACCATTACTATCCCATAAATATTTCTATATCATTATTATCTCAACATTGAGAACATATTTACAAGAGGTGTGTTTAATTGACTAAACAATGAATATTTTATGTTTAAATCCAACCACACTATGGTTGTATTAATTTCCACAAAGTTAGATTATTGTTAATGTTTAAATGATTATAGGTTTGATAAATACCAAAAAAATATATTTAATGTTTTATTTTATAGTTATTTGATTCCATTAGCTTTTAAGATTAAACCTTTTCATTATTTTACCATTACCGTAGTAAATATTTTTTTTCCAAAGTAAGTTTTTTTATTTGTAAAAATGAAAATGGAATTACAAACTAATTAAGACCTTAATATTTTAAATATAGAATCCATTTTATCAAATCCAAATATCATAATTAGAAAAAATATATTTAAAAATAACCCCACATACACAATGACAAAGAGGGTTTTTATAGTGAAAATTTTAAAATTTTGATATGTTTTTATATCCATTTTCAATGTGTAATTGATTATAATGGACAAAATTTGTTTTCATGATGTATTATTTAACTAATTATACTTTAAATATAATTTAAAATATATCTTATCATTATAAATAAATTTGACAATTTTTATTAATGAAAATTAAGTATTTTTCATTATTCATCAAAAAATGAAACTTCTTCTCAAAACAAAAGAGTTTAACATGAAGATAATTTTTATATTCCAATTAAAAAATGTGGTATATTTTTTAAAATAAATTTATAATATTTTCAAAATTTATATCTAAAATATGTGCCCTATTAAGAGGTGATAAATTTTACATTTAGAAAAATACAGTTTTTAATACTTAAAGTTGGATTTATTTCTCATATTAAGCTTATAAAACATATTGTATCAATATAATAACATTTAAATAAATATATGACTTATAAATTTCATTAATATATTTCAATAATTGTGATTAATTTAATTTATTAATGTAAAATTCCATTGTGGGCATAAAAAATAGTTTTTAATAAAAAAATCCTTTATATTCAATTAATTATTATTTTCATTTCTAATTAATTGGTAACCAATAAATTAATTTTAAAAATATGTTTAACTGTATTTTCATAATTTATTCAATCTCATTCATTTCAACCATTCCAAAAACTCGATGATAACTATCATAATTAAATATTTAATCATTTGTTTAAGATCAGTTTTCTATGTAACGTAAGATATCAAAGAGATTAAATTTAAAACGAGACATACCATAAAATATTAGGGTGTAATAGATCTGAATACTATCATGATTATCTAAGTTTAGTGATTTTAGAGTGTCTTACAAGGTACTGGTATACCCACCCCTATGTGGGCTCTTCCAACATGTGTCAAGTCTTATGGACATGAAAAACATTTTCATAGAGTCATAGGAGGACTAGGAGTAGGTAGATCATAGTGATCTTGAAGGACAAATGTTCATACTAGGTGTTTCATTTTGATATCAGTTCACTTCTACTTAGCCGGTTAGACTATTTTACAACATTTTTGGGAATATATTTTTCATTTTATGCATTCAAGTACTTTTTTTCATGCTCTAATATAGGATATAGATGTTTACATTTTTTTGGTATCTTTTGTATTTTACCATTCCTAATTATATCAGTATATGGAGTTGTTTTTGTGTATATAGGTACCTTTGGAAAAGGCCCCACTTGTTTGTATTATGCCTACTCAGCGCTGGTCACTAGCCCCTAGCTGATTGAAGACAGGCTTGGGGCATCGCACTTGGTATACCGTAATCCCGGTGGGCTCATGTGGGCTTGGTCATGAAAAATCCCTTAGAAAATTTCAAAAAGTGATGCACCTAATCAAAATAATATGAAACTGTATGAAGACACCGTCATAGGTTCCCCTCTATACAAATCACACAAAATACCCATGAAGAATAGATGATTCAACCATGATGCGATAGAATCAGATCAAAATCAAAAAATGGGAGAAACAAAAATTAGAGAAAAAAGAGAGGTTCAAGAAGATAGGCTATTGTAGTTAAAAAAATACATCAAATCACCCAATAATGGTTCCAAAATATCACTTTGTTGAAAGAGAATTTGAGGGAAGGATATTGATAGCTGGGGCATGAACGAGAAAGTGTGATAGAATAATTGGGATTCCTATAAATAATTCATAGGGGAAATAGTAATTCTAAATATTTAATGATATGTATGGTTTTGAAGAACTTTCTTCCAAATCATGTGCCTACCATGTTATGGGAACTGAAACCAAACGATCCGCCTCACACATTTTATCAAAACCATGCACCGAACTTGTGGGTGGATCTGAAACCCATCAACAACCTCACATATTTTCAATTTAAAAAAATTTAATTGTTTTACATTAATCATGATCAAACCATACGATACAACTTTCTTCCTTACAAAATGAACTAAAATGGAATTGAGGTTTATGATTCCACATAGTTTCCCCAAAACCGTGTACCCTAAATTGTGCTCCCTATATAGAGTCCTCCTAAACTATTTAATCCTTATCTGAAGATCCCAAGGAGCACTAGAAAAACAGTTCAACCTTCTAAGCCTCATTCTTCATCTAAAAACATCCCTTTTACAAATTAAAATTCTCGGTAATTCATTCTGAATCCTCGATAAAAAATTTACCCATCCAGTAATTAAAAAATCAAATTCATTCTATAATTTTCAACTCTTATGTACATGGGGTATTATAAAAAGAGTTTGACAATTACATATTTCAAAATTTATCAATTCATTTCCCATATTAAATATTCACATTAATAAATCAATTCGTTAATTTATGTATCAAAATGACACTATATATTTACCAAAATGCTTAAAAAACATGAAACAATTATTCTATGTGACTATAAATATTTCTTCATATATAAAAACCCTTTATAATTAATAAAAAAATTATATATAATATAAAATCAAAAAATAAAACACTATATATGTAAATCCCATGAACCTCTCTCTTGAAACGGGGGATAAAAATGCTATATTGTTTTTTAAAATAAAATATTTAACACCACTAAAAATATATAGTTATTACATTATTGAGGATCATTTAGGTATAGAGTTTTTTAGGAAAAGGAAAATTTATAAAAACTATCTCACTCTAATATACATTTTTTCTTTTTTTTAGAACTTTAATACTTCTCCAACTATTCATGTTCTACTCTAACTAAAACATATATTAAATAATTGACTCCAAAACTAATAAAATTAAAAAATTCCCTATAAAATGTATTATAAAACATTGGGTGATAGAAAGTCCAAGCAAGGGGGTTTAAGGAAATTGAGGAAAATAGTTTGTCTTTAAAATACTTGAAATTTCATTTAAAATATTTACATTTAGAAAAAAAATATTTTATTCAAGTAAAATATTTAATTTAGATTAAATAAAAAGACCTTTGATATTTATAAAATATTGAATTATATTTTATATTTTTCATAAAAGGAAAAAATTGATACATTTAAATTAAAATATTTCAAAATAATACTCTATAAAATATATCCATTTATTTTCAAAACACTTCAAAATATTAAAAAAAATTATTAGGTGACTTGGAACTCTAAATTATATGTAGAGACTATCCTCACATGGTGGAAAAGGTCCCTTAAGGATTGAGTTCACCCTTCATTCTTTATGTGTTTACAAATTCTGAGTTCAAATTTTGTCAAAACAATTATAGCTTTCTCTTTTTTCCCCTAGGGATTTCCATAAAAAAAATATTTAAAAAAAATCATTTATCATTGACATGTTTAAGAAAAAAATATGAATTATTTTAAAAAATAGTGGAAACTAAAATATATTTTATAAATGAGTAATATTTATAAAAACATACAAGAAATTTTTATCAGAATAATAGAATTCATGAAAATACTATAATATAGATATATGAAACATCCATGATAATGATGAAATACAACTAATACCTAAAATGATAATTTTGAAACTCACGGAATAAATTTTTTGAATTTTTTTTTGAAATTTTTTAAAATAAAATTGTCTGAGTGTTTTATTAAGAAATAAAAATGTGTTTTAAAAACTTATGAAAATAATAATTTCCATTACGACATGGTTCTAGTTTTGAACAATTATATGAAAAAATTTCGAAAAAATTTTAAAACATTTTAAAATTAGGGTTTTTAAATCATAGAATTTATAAAACATTTTTCTTCATTCAAAGTGGGTTTGAAAAATTTAAAATATTACAATATTTTAAGATAAGTAATCCCCTTATCATTAACTAATAACAGAGCCATCCTTTATAGAACACCTAAACATTATCTCTCTCTCTCTCACACACACACTCATTCAATCACTATCTTTCTCTACTGAGAACTAGGAAAATAATAGAAATCATAATTTTTAATAGGCTTTCATTGGTACTGAGTTTGATGGGAGGTGTTTTTATAGACAAACTCCCAAAAAAAACCATTTATTCATAATCATTTAATTATAATTTTTATTATATACTCTTTTTACTATAAATTTGAGGATACCCTCAAATATTAATGAATTTTGCTTCCTATGAAACCAGTCCACCTAGGCTTCCATCTATTTTTTTCTATTCATTTCACTTATATTTTTATTTTTTTATTCACCTCACGTATCCTCCTACCCCACTAGGGTTCAACCATTTTCCTTCATGCCTCTTTCAATGTTTTTTTATTCCATTTTTTAGAATTTTTATTCACGTATCTCTTAAATCTCACCATATATAAGTATATATATATATATATCTGTGTGTGTGTGTGTTAAATTATTTTTTAATTTACATTTTATTTTTTTATTTCTTAACCTATACACCACTATATATATATATTAACTATACTTTTTCTTTTGTCGAACCAGAATATATATATATAATATTTTTATTCTTTTTTTATTCTTACACACCAAACACACACACACATATGTTATTATTATTTTAATAACATTCATGAATCTATAAATATAGACACATACATTTCATTCAATTTTTTTTAAGACTAGTGTAATTTTCACATTTATTTACCATGTAAACATAATTATTAATTAAAATGGTCAATATATATATACATATATACATATAAAAACATATACATATTTGTGTCAATATATATATGTACGTATATTAATACTATTATAGTTAGTTATTGAAAATTTATTGTTTACTGATAGCACATATTTTTTATTAACTTATTTTTTTTACTTTTATAGATTTAATTATAATCCTATTTTGGTTGGATTAGAGTACTCAATAGGGGAGATGAATTCATTATCTATAAAAATTTATGTTTAAAAAGTATTTTTTGAAGTTCCACTAATATTTAAAATTTAATTGCACAGTTAGCTAATAGTGAATTTATAAAATCCTATCTATTCGACTAATTTCTCAAAAGATTGATTAGTTTTCAGGGGTTTAAATTTGATAATTAATTAATGTTTTGAATCCAACCTAATAAGTCAATACTATTATAAACACTTTATAATACTAATTATTAGTGTTCAATTTAGTTTTCTGAAATATGTGATAAAACAGAGTAAAACAAAAAGGTAAAAACACAGAGGAAGTAAAACAAGAGGTTCAGTCTTTAGCAGAGACTTAATCATATCCACCTAGTGATCACCTACCACTAAGAAGTTTACCTTAATAAACAAAATGATCCACACCCAGGATCGGGGTTTAAAATGGCACACAAGGCTTTCCAGGTCACCCTTAACCTCTACCATAGTTCATCATGGGAAAAACCACAAAGAGGTCACACACGACCTCTTCCACAGTTCCACGTGTGACACAAATGGATAAAAGAGTGTGATACTGAGGATATCAAGTATCCTTCAGTTTTGCATAGGAGTTCGTGTGTGTGTAATAGATAGATATACACACTACTTAGAAATGTAACTAAATGAACACAATAGAGAAAAAGATGTGGAATCAGGTTTAGAAGGTTTTGTGTGTTATGAGATGTAGTTCTGGACTCATTTTATGAAGTGGATTTGAAGTTTGAGTCCCCTTCTGGAAGTTGACACAAAATCAGAGTATCGTAGCCTCAATGTTTTGGCTTATAGGAGTGTGAGATATCCATCTTCTGGCTCGAACGATGTTTGGGTCAGCTCTGAAAAGATGTTTAGGTTAGCTCTGCATGTTTTCTTAACTTTTTGATCTCCCCTTATGTTCTTCCATTTTGTCCTTGGGTTTTGTAAATATTATCAAGAGTTGTAGGAGTTCTTAGTTTTTCTTTTCTTTTAAATATTCAACTTCTATTTGAGTGATCTTGCTTGGTATCTTTTATACTTTGATGTCCAGCAGGCATAATGATCTCTCCACGTGCATGTACCTCATAAAATCCCTTGAATATCATACAAACAACATTAAATAATGTCATAAAAATTAATTAATCTAAATATGAACAATATACCTAAATTTTAATTAATGAATTAAAAATAGTTTTTATAAAGATCAGCGAGTCATAAGTATCAGTGAGTCGTTGAACTATCGGTGCGTCAGGCATCAGTGTGTCGTTTGTTCAGTCAGAGTCTTAACTCAATGGTGTGTCATTATTCCAGTATTTCCATATATCGGTTACTCATTACAATAGCGACATGTTTCAATGGTGAGTCCTTCCTTCATGATGGTGAGATATTTGAACCAACAGTGACTCATTTCAACTAACTATGAGTCCTTTCATCGGTAGAACAATGAATCGGTAGGTCATTTGTATTGATGGTAGGTCATCTACATCAATGAGTCATACGCAACATTGTGTTTTATGTGTCGGTGTATTGTGCAACAGTGAGTCCTTCTAATGGTGTCAGCTTCACATACTTAGAATATATCCCTATTTGAACTGTCTATCAGTGATTCATATGTTTGTTGGTGAATCATATTTCAATCGGTGTCACTGAATCATACTTAGGTAACTTTTATACATTCTGTCTATATTAAAATTTTAAAAAGTTAAATAATGTTAATGTCCATAATTACACATAGATAATTAGTTATAAGGTTATTTAGACCAAAACACACATAAATAGTTATGTGATTGAAATGAGCTGATATTTAATATAATTCATTGAAATAATTAATAATATTTGACATAAGGTAATATATATGTTAATATATGAAATTAATTGTGATAATTAAAACCATTCAAGTCAGAGATAGTGGCCAATAGTATCTATAGGCCAACAGTCTCCCCCTTTTGATGATCGAAAATCATGGCATTATTAAGTATCATCAGATAAACATTAAAGTAAACACATAATAATATATCAGAGAGAATAATGAATAAACAAAATAATATTCTCCCTGTTTTAATAAATCTTAATATAATTATCCCCCTTTTGGGATTAGAAAAATGTGAAGGTAAAAGACAAACATAGAAAAGTATAAAGAGAGAAATATAATTCATAAACAAAGTACACTGGTGTAGCAAAAGTACAAGGAGTCATCCTTATCAAAAAACAATGATCCACACTAATCGGTAGGGTAAAAGGGGTTCCTTGTCCTTATTTTAAGGATAAAGGATTGGTCATCAAGAGTGTTAGTCTAAGAAGAAGGAGGGTATAAAAGGACTTTTACGGAAGGTATAGAAACTTCTTCAGGAATCGTAGAAGCTATGGCAGGTCTGTACTGAGAAAGAATCCGAGGAAGAATAGTTTCTGTAATGACTTTTTGGATCTGAGATAAATCCTGAGAAACTAACATCTAAGGTTGAGCAGGAACTAAACCAGCAGGGCAATGTGGTGTAGTAGGAGGTACCACAATGGCTTCACTTTGGACCTAGAGATTTGGTTTCAACAACTTAATGAACTCTTCAATTATCTCTCCACCATATTTCATTTCCTTTTCAAAGAAATATTTGATTTCTATAAACTTTTCCAACAAGGGAGTGAGTTCTCTGAGCTTATGAATCTGATCCTTGAAATAATTTTTCACTGAAGGAATAGTATTGGTGGCCCAATATTTAAATAGGCTATTTTTTTGAATCTTTGTGATGAGTTTGTAGAAAAAATAATTAATCATTTTGGTTATCTCTTCCTAAGTGTGTGAATCTATCCTTTTATAATACTTCACATGGTCATGAACCTTATCCAAAGTGTCCTCAACCTTGGCCATACTAGAAATTAAATATTTCATTTCATCTTTCAAAACTAAACTAACAGTAGAAAGATCATCATATTGGGAAGACTGAAAAGGTGTAGAAGTGGTTGAAGAAAGATAAGAGGAGGTAAGATCCTTAACTTATTTTCTTATCATGGTAATATCAAGAGATTTAAAATGAGAAAAAATATTCTCATGTCCTTTCATGACACTTTACAATGTAATTAAGTACTCGGTTGTCAAGGCATTAGTGCCAATGGTTACCTTAATAATTTCATTCCCGATCCTGGTGTTTATTGTCACAATAGTTTCTGCAGTAGTAATAAGATTTGGCAGAATTTCTTTAATAACCATATTTGAAGCTGAATAATCATCATCTTGAGATACACTAGTTGAGCTAGGAGTAGAACTAGAATCTCTAGCTTGCTTTACACCATCAACCATAGACCAAATTTCTTTCAAAAATTTAGTCAGATCAGTATTCTCTTTTCTGGATTCATTAATTTCATATCTCATTTGATTCTATACTAAGTTTCTTATTAAGGAACATATCTCTTTCTTGAATTTTTAAAAATTGTCTCTAGTGACATAGTCACTAGAATAGGTCTCAACCGCTAGTTCCCTCGCAAAAAAGGAAAAAACATCATCACCAGAATCTTCATAAATCCAATCCAAGCGCCACATGGCTTGGATTACTCACCCATTATTCCATAATATCAGAATATATAAGAGTGAGAGTATCCTTCCTTACTTTTCCAACTTGATTCTCATCATTACTTTGAGCTATTTTTCCTTGAGGCTCCCCCTCAATGTCATATTTCATAGATGATTTCTCCCCCTCAATCAATGCTTCCTATCTAGGTTTCTTATCCTTATATAAAGATATTTTTCTAGAATATAAAACTTGATTAAATGTTTCATCTAGAGAAAATTTTTCATCTTGAACAACACCCTCAATAGATACACCATCACTAGCTTTATAAACTTCAATACAAAAAACATCTGAATTTTTATTAGGATGATCATATTCACTATCACTACCACTTTCACCACTTTATTATTTATCACAATATTCATTATTTTCATTTCCATTTTCATCATAAAATTTCTCATCTTATTCTTCCCTACTAGATTCTGAACCACTTTCACCACTACCATCTTCTTCTTCTTTGTATTCTTCTTCACTAAATTCATTGACATATTCTGCATTTCCTTCAACTTCTATTTCTTCACTACCAGCAGATTATTGAATTGGTTCATGAAAAGGTAAGTCCAAAGGTGGACTTTCAGGTCTAATAGATACTCTTTTTGTTGGTATAGTAGTGTCTGGGTCACTTTTATCATCCCCTGGTAATCCCACATCTCTGACAGGAGTTGGAGGCTCCTCCTCCAAATCTGACGAATAAGTTACTTGTTCATCTGGACCAAGACCATGATCCACTATATCCCTTTGTCTAAATAGATGATTTATAAGATTTATCTTCTCCTACAATCTATCTTCATCCCCAACTCATTAATTTCTCCATGGGTTCCAGTTAACCATCATTCTCTTATAGAAGTCAGAACATAAACATAAACCACTACATTCACTAACTATAACATCATCAGCTTAACTTACACAGCCTTTATCCTTTGGCATTGTTATAATCATTCTGGAATAGAAATGTGAATTTTTCTAACTACTAGGTTTTATCATCACATTAATGTGCACCATCAGATATCTGAAAAGATTCCATTTAACTTCTTTCTGATGTAAATACACCAAATAAACATCATGATACTTGAGATAAGAAAATTCCTCTTTCCTAGGACATATCTAGAGCTGAATAAACTTAAATAAAATTATAAACTCAACATTCAATTCTTAGGTAATGGTTATTCTATGTTCATCATTTATAGTTATCTCTTTTAGAGCTGTGTTATAGAAAAAGAATTCACTTTCACGTGGAGAAGTACCTTGGTAATCATCAAAACAACATTCATGAGAAACCTTAAGACATTGAGCCCAATGTCTTAAATAGAAATAAATTCTATTCCCTTTTACAATTTACTTGACGCAATATATATCACTTCCATCCAAAAGAAGTTCTATATTAATAAAAAATTCATATAACATATTTGGGTAGAAAAATCTGTTTTTATTTTTGAACCATTCAAGCCATCCTTGATCTTGCAAAACATTCAACAAAAAATACATTCAATCCAAGATCCATTCCAACAGTACTTCTTTCTATGAGGTTATAACATGGTTTTCCAAACCAGGATTAACAAGACCTAAAGGTTTTATTGATTGACATTTCAGTTTCTTGGAAGCACGAGACACACCCTCTTCCTGAGCTCACTTCACACACGACATTCCAAATAGTTCGGTTTGGAGGTCTGAAAGTGAATGGTCGAGGGAAAATAAAGAGAGCATTGGATGAAAGAGAGAGTATCGGTAAATAAAGTAGAGTGGATCAATTCAAATTTATATCATTTAGGGATTTTGAAAATTCACAATCATGAAATCGTGAACCAGGTTTACTTGAATTAATGAAACAATGTCATTTTTGACAAAAATAAAAAACCTATAGAAACAATGAGTCATTGGTGTCAGAACGACATATTTTTCATAACACTAATGGTGTCAGCCTGAAAAAGGTGTCTTCATGACAACGGTGTCGGCAAGACAACAATGCTGGTGTGATAACATTACAGCAAAATATCAAAGGAAAATAAAACACAAGGTCTTACTGATTGATCATTCCTAACTCATGTCTGACGTAATTCATTCTTTCATATTCAATGGCTTAGTGAATATTTCGTCAAGATTATATTCAGTTCTAATAAGTTCAAAAGTGATATCACCCTTTTGATAATGATATCTAAAAAATTCATGTATTACATCAATATGTTTTGTTCTAGACTGAGAAATTGCATTCTGAGAAATTTTAATAGCACTTGTATTGTCACAATTTATAGGTACATGTATAAATTGATATCCACAGTATAGAAGACTGTGTTTCATCAAGAAAATTTGTGTACAAAAGCTACCAGCAACTATGTATTCAGCTTCGATAGTAGATAATGAAACAAAATTGTGTTTCTTACTACACCATGAAACCAAAAACATTCCCAAAAAGTGACATATCCCAAAGGTTATTTTTCTATATAACTTGAATCCACCAAATTCTGCATCATAATAACTCACTATATAAAATCACTATCCTTTGGGATAAAACATACCTAAATTGATAGTATGCTTGAGGTATTTGAAATTTTTTTTAACATCATTTAAGTGATATTCTTTGGGATTAGCTTGAAAATGGGCACACATACACCCTGTAAACCTTATATCTGGCCTACTAGTAGTTAAGTCAAGAAAAAATTCAATCCTTCCTATGTAAGTGGTTTGATCAACAGATTTAGCATCTTCATCACAATCCTACTTACACATAGTAATCATTGGAGTGTCACTACTTTTAATGTTATCAAAGACTAATTTCTTTTTTAAAAAAATTGTGCAGTTAATTTGATTTTAAAAATTACCTTCTTTATTTTAAAAATTTGAAATCCAAGAAAGAATTTAAGTTCACCCATTATACTCATTTCAAATTCACTTTGCATCATTTTTGAAAACACAATACATAAAGAATTAATTGAATATCCCAAAATAATATCATCAACATAGATTAGAAAAACTAAAACAACTTTATAAATTTGTTTTATAAAAATAGTCTGACCATTAATTCTTTTTGTAAAACCTTTGGAAATAATAAAAGTAGTTAATATATCATACCATTCTCTTGGATCTTGTTTTAAACCATATAAATCTTTTGTTAATTTGAAAACATGATTTTTAAAATGAGGATTTGTAAAACCAGGGGTTTCTCAACAAAAACATCTTCAACTATATAGCCATTTAGGAGTGAACTTTTAACATCCATTCGATTACGTTTGAAATTAAGATGAGTAGAATAAGAAATAAGGATTATGATGGCCTAAATTATAGAAATAGGTGTAAAGGTTTCTTATAACGACCCATACTTTACATACATTGTTAATACTTCGAAATTGAAGCACACTTATTACAACATATGACAAAACCACAAAGGACCGTATAGGTATAGTGTCTTTAGAAACTGGGAAACATAAACAAATGGTTCATAAATCTTCTACAGTGTCTCCCATTTATTTCATCATATCTAGGGTCCCTTTTAGCATATTCTACTTAATATCCATCTTCCTGACCTGGGGAAAATAAAACATAAAAGGGTGAGCTCAAATGCTCAGCAAGGGCAAATAAAGGAAATAAAAATCATATCATATCTTTTTGAAAATCAAAACCTGCAAAAGAGATCATAATATCTTATCATGGAATAAATCATAGAAGTGAAAATGAGATCCACATAATCATAACATAAGACTTGAAACTTTGTGGCATGCACACATAATCATGGAAAATCATTTCTTGTTAGTCATTACTCGTTGCCAAGACTATCTTAGTGGACAAAGTCCCTTTCTGAACTGAGTTCACTCCTCGTTTCAGTCCTGTATCACTGAACCGAAATAACCTTCCGTTCCAGCCATGTCTATCTAATGAGATATAAAATCTTTACCCAATGCATTGGAGGGAGATATCGGTCCCACCCATCTTATAATGAATCTTTTCTTATGTGTGCCACATAATCATAAATCATACATCATCGCATAACCCATGTAATAAAAATGGGATTCTTGAAACATCATGACCTCATAAATCAATTCATATAAAATAAAGGAATTCATAAAAATAATTCCATCACAACATGATCAAATCAATGTAATAATAAGGATAAAAACAGAACCCTTTATTATCTTCGATGGAAAATAATTTTGATAAAACACTTGAACTCCATTCTTGAGGAAAATATCCTTTCTTCTTCAAAAACATTTTTTCCTTTCATAACATGTCATAAAACTTTAAAATAAAAGAAGTTGATTAAAAATAAACTTGAAAACTTGTAAAGGAAGTTTCTTGGAAATAATGTTTTAAAAATCCATTCATGCCGTATAAGTTAAAAAAAACATTCTTCGTACTTTTGTCGGAAAAGTCAAAAAGTACCTCGTATGACAAAAGATTCCTTTCATAGATATTAATAAAAACTCACCGAAGGGTAAAAATGGATTTAAACAATTGTAGGTGGATGGAAATAATATTACATATTGATGAAACATGGATGTGGATGATAAAATACACCCCAGTAAATACTTATGAATAAACAATCTCGGATAAAAATGAGATTGTGATATTTCCCTTACCTTAGGTCCGATTTGCTTTGTTCGTGTCCGAAGCTCCTGTATAATGGTTTAAATAATGTTATTGACTTATTCCAGAATCATACATTTTGATATGATATCATATATGGTCATATTATTAGCTTCTTGTTAGTAATATTTCATTGTTACTTGTTACTCGGGTCTTTATAACTTTTTGTTCTTATGCGTGTTTTGTCGAATAAATTCTTATTCTTATCTTTAGGTTATAGATAATTGATTTACAGAATGGTATTAGTGTAGTATATACCATATTCAATAATTCAATTCATTTATATAATCCTTATGAAATGAAGATCATGTAGAACGAGTCACATCACATCGTGGAGACGGTATTCCGTACGTACGCACGAGTGATGATATCGTTCCTATGATCGTGGAATTGTATTGGAGTATATATATATTATTTCAGTATAAATATTACTTCATAATAATCATATATAATTACTCATTACACCATTATACCCATCCTTGTAAGGTGATGGTGGAAAATAGATTACACCACGGCGTGGAGACGGTATTCCGTACGTACGCACGCGCGGTGATTTCATTTTTCCGTAGGATGGATAGAAGGTGAATTAGGGTTGTTTCATATTTATAATAACATATCAGTATGTAAGTAATACTGATGTTATTACTTTATCATGAAACAACTAAATAAGAAGAAGTTGAAGAAGAAAGAAATTGAAAAGATCAGTAATGGATATTACCTCTTCTTTGGAACGCCTCTTTGAATCCTCCACTTAAGGAACTAAGATTGGTCTTTGGAGAAGACCAGGACCTCTAGTATTATTCTAGGGAAGTGGAGAAGAGAAAATGGCAGGGGTTGGGCGAGCTTGAGTGCTCAAATTGGTGTGAGGAGGAGGGGGAGGATGTGCCCTTTTATAAGGGAGGAGAGGGGCACCTTAGGAATATCTCAAAATATTATTTTATATTAAAGTCAAAATCGGTTTATAATGGTTCCAAAGGGTCTTATTTCGAAGATAAAGTGGGGATGGGTCGAAATCCTATCAACCAATAGGATTTAGACAAGTTTAGGGTATTATTTTAACCTTATCAATTAGATTTAACTCTAAGTTAATTAATTTAACTTTTACCGTGTCTTTTTGTTTTCTTTCACTATATGGTTAATACACTTACTATAACATGCCAAACGAACCCCAAATTGTTTATTATTAATATATATATCCTTATCTAAGTCATTTGGACGAACCTTAGATTTTTAAGAATAAAATAACAATTAGTAATATAATATTTTATTTAAAAACTATTTTGTGTCAATTTTGACACTATTTGATATATGATTTTTGTGAAAGTCATAACAGAATTATATGTTCGAACCAAGTTGATTAAATAAACACTAATATATCATAGTAACCTAAAAAATTAGTGGAATTCATAAAAAGTCTCAAATTACATTTATTTTGGTGTTTATAACATCAATTATGTCAATATTTCATTAATAAGATAATTACTGCATCATCTTTGTGTCATAAATAAATTATATTATTTGATGTCTAAAAATTACAAATAAAATATCATCATGTAGGAAATATATTTAGATTTCTAATGAATATTTAAAATTGGATTTATCTTATGTATAACCCCATATTAAAAATGATTTACTTATTAAACTTTGATTTTAACTATTTTAACCCTTCTTTAAATAAATTAATAATAAATGTCCTAATCTAATCCAAGTGGGCCTAAATGGTCATATTTTATTCCTAAGTTTGTTTTTGGTCGAATTACACTTATCCAATAGAATTAGGACATGTGTTAGGGTAATAGTAATATCATATTTACCCTTAGTTACCCTATTTACTATTAACCACGGTAAAAAAAGTAAAAAGTTACTATTCACCAAAAAATTATTTTCATCTCATTGAACCACATTTTAGTCCTTGATATTAACCGTGTCTCTCGAATTTTCGAAATTTCATTCACAGAAGCGGTAAAATTAAGTTTTATGAAAAATTCAGTTTTTAACCTACCACTTAGTGGTTTCACTATTCATCAAAAATTGAAAGTTTTCAGAAAAATACCAAAATTTCACCCTAGGCTAATTTCGATATTCTGAGTCCAAAAATGAAGTCCATTTTGAAAAATAAAATTTAAAAAATTTCAAAAAGTGGTTATTACTATTCATAACGGCTAGTTTTAATAGCATATTGTTGTTTAGTGAAACTCGGTATTGCGTACGAGGCAAGCTATCGAGGAAGGTCGTGATTGCGTGTAAAGCAAGCCAAGCAAGTGTTGTGTAGAAAAAGATTCCTTTGATGATTTATATAACATAAAAGTCTCGGGTGTTACATTCTACCCCCCTTAAAAGAATTTCTCCCTCGAAATTCATCACTTTGTAACAAACAGATGAGGATACTTCTCCCTCTTCATATCCTCAAGCTCCCATGTAGCTTCTTCAAGTTGGTGGTTCCTCCATAAAACTTTCACCAAGCGAGGGGTCTTGTTTCGTAGGACTTTTTCGCTACGATCCAGAATCTCTATCGGCTGTTCTTCATAAGAAAGATCTTGCTCCAGCGGTACAACTTCTGAGCTGAGTACATGTGAAGGATCTGGTATGTACTTTCTCAGGAGAGATACATGGAACACATCGTGAACTTGAGAGAGATTCGGTGAAAGCGCCAATCGGTAAGCTACCTTCCCAACACGATCCAGTATTTCGAAAGGACCGATATATCTAGGGCTCAACTTCCCCTTCTTTCCAAATCTCATAACCCTCTTCCAGGGAGATATTCGTAAGAACACTTTATCGCCCACTTCAAACTCTAGGTCTTTTCTTCGGTTGTCGACATAACTTTTCTGTCGACTCTGAGCTGCTTTTATGTGTTGTTGAATAGATCTGACCTTTTCTGCCATTTCATCAACGAGATCAGGTCCTAATAGCTTTCTTTCCCCAACTTCATCCCAGCAAGTTGGAGTCCTGCATTTCTTTCCATAGAGAGCTTCATAAGGAGCCATCTGAATACTGGAGTGAAAGCTATTATTATAAGAAAATTCCACCAAAGGTAGGTGTTGATCCCAACCTCCTTTGAAATCCATAGAGCAAGCTCTCAACATATCTTCTAGGGTTTGAATTGTTCTCTTAGACTGACCGTCTGTCTGGGGATGATAAGCAGTGCTGAAACTCAACTATGTATCCAGAGTATGCTGAAGACTTCGCCAGAACTTCGAGGTAAATCTCGGATCTCGATCAGATATAATAGAAAGTGGTACTCCATGCAATCTTACCACTTCCTTTACATATATCCTGGCAAGATGATCTAGAGAGAAATCCTCTCTAATAGGAATGAAGTGTGCAGACTTTGTAAGACGATCAACTATGACCCAGATAGCATTATTGCCTTTGGATGTTTTAGGAAGTCCTGTGACAAAGTCCATAGTGATGTTTTCCCATTTCCATTCGGGTATGGGTAATGGTTGTAACATCCCCTTAGACTTCTGTCTCTCAGCTTTAACTTGTTGACAAACCAAGCATCAAGAGACATATTCAGCAACATCTCTTTTCATGCCATCCCACCAGAAGTACTCTTTCAGGTCCATATACATCTTCGTGCTTCCAGGATGAATAGAGAATGATGAACTATGAGCCTCATCTAGAAGCTCATTCTTTAATTCGGGGATGGGAGGAACGCAAACCCGATTCCTGAACATTATTATCCCATCACAATCAAGGTTGAATTCAGGAACATTTCTCACCTTCTTTTGTAACTCGACATCTTCTTTCTGTGCCTCTTTAATCTTCACATGTATAGATGGTTGAACATTTATTTGAGAAAGATAAGATTTTTCCCCTTCCATTATAATTCCAAGATCCATCCTTTGTAAATCCATAAATATTGGATCTTTTGTGATCCTCATCATGGATAAACTAGCATGGTCTTGTCGACTTAATGCATCTGCCACCTTGTTTGGTTTCCCAGGGTGGTAATGGATTGAGCAGTCATAATCCTTAATCAGCTCCAACCATCTTCTTTGACGCATATTCAACTCCTTTTGTGTGAAAATATACTTTAATCTTTTATGATCAGTATAAATATCACACCTTTCACCATAAAGGTAATGCCTCCAAATCTTTAATGCAATGATTACCGCAGCCAACTCCAAATCATGTGTTGGGTAATTTTGCTCATGGATTTTCAACTGTCGTGAGGCATAAGCTATCACCATATCATTTTGCATAAGAACACACCCCAATCCCTTCATGGATGCATCACTGTAGATCACAAACCTTTCTCCACTACAAGGCAGTGTGAGCACAGGTGCACTGGATAACCTTCTTTTCAACTCCTTGTAATTCTCTTCACATTCCTCTGTCCAGACAAACTTAACTCCCTTCCGAGTCAACTTGGTGATTGGATTAGATAATCGTGAAAAATCTTTTACAAAACGTCGATATTATCCAGCCAAACCAAGAAAACTTCGGATCTCAGTTACTGTTGTTGGTCTTGACCATCTTTCGATAACCTCTGTTTTTGCTGGATCCACAGATATCCCCTCTTTTGAGATTATATGACCCAAAAATGCAACTTTTTGAAGCCAAAATTCACACTTGGTAAATTTGGCATAAAGCTTCTCCTTTCTCAGGGTCTTCAATATAATTCTCAAGTGATCTTCATGCTCTTCCTTGCTCTTTGAATAGACAAGAATATCATCTATAAAGACTACCACAAATTGATCAAGATAGTCTCTAAAGACTCTATTCATTAGATCCATGAAGATAGCAGGGGCATTAGTAAGACCAAATGGAATCACTATAAATTCATAGTGTCCATACCTTGTACGGAAAGCCGTCTTTGGTATATCCTCCCTTTTGACCCTTAATTGATGATACCCTGAACGAAGATCAATCTTGGAAAAGTATTGAGCTCCGCGTAGTTGGTCAAATAAGTCATCAATGCGTGGGAGAGGATATTTGTTCTTGATAGTGATCTTGTTAAGTTCTCGATAATCAATGCAAAGTCTCATTGATCCATCTTTCTTCTTAAAAAATAGAACAGGTGCTCCCCAAGGTGACGCACTAGGGCATATGAATCCCTTATCAAGATTCTCTTGGAGTTGCTTCTTCAATTCCTGCAACTCAATTGGGGCCATTCTATAAGGTGTCTTTGAAATAGGCAAAGCACCCGGTACAAGTTCTATTGAAAACTCAACTTCACGATTTGGTGGAAGACCCGACAATTCCTCCGGAAAGACATCATCAAACTCCCGTACAATGGGCATATTCTTAATCGTGAGTTTCTCACCAACCATTTGAGATAAATAACCTTCATTTAGTGGAATCAATACCCATAAGATGGAATAAATTTCCACTGGAAGGTTATGTTCATCCTTGCATTGATAGACGATCGTAGATTGATCTGGAATATGAAATGTGACTTCCCTTCTTTGGCAATCGATATGAGCTCCATGTAGAGAAAGAAAATCCATGCTAAGAATCACATCAAATTCCACTAAAGGAAGGATCACAAGATTTGCAGGAAGCACTTTCCCACATACTTCGATCGAAGAAGAATTATAAACTTTTGATGCGATTGATGTGCCATTAGGTGTTGTCACAGCTAACTCAACATCTAATTGTTGAGGAAATACGGTGATACCCTTAGAAAAGTCTTCAGAAATAAAAGAGTGGGTGGATCCAGAATCAAATAAAACATTTGCTACTTTAGAGTGGATGGTAAGTGTACCTTTCACCACATCGTTATCGTACTCCACATCGCTGATAGAAATTGCATGTGACTTTCCTTTGTCTTTAGCCTTAAGAGTTTGTTGACGTCGACCATCATCATCAACCCTTGGATTTGGGCATTGATTGGCATAATGCCCCATCTCCTTGCACTTGAAACATTGAAGTGTAGTAGGTTCATTCTGTGTATCCCTTCCTTTGTTTGCGTCATTAGACATCTTCTTCCCATTATCACGGCATTCAAATGCCCGATGACCTTCTTTTCCACATTTAAAACATTTACTTGTCCCTTTAAGAAAACTCCCTCCATGTTTCTTTCCACACTTTGAGCATAAGGAAAAGCTCATCTTCTTTTCCGTGTGCTCTTTAGATTTTTCTTTGAATTCCATCTTCCTCTTCTTATCAAACCCATGTGACTGATGGGTTACTCCAATCTCCATCTCGACTTTGAGTGCACATCGAACGATTTCCTCGTAGCTATTGAAGTCCCTTATGGCTAATGCCCTTCGAAGACTTGGTTTTAAGCCACTAAAGAATCGATCGATCTTACTCTCAGGTTGGATAATAATACCAGAAGCGTACCTTGCAAGTCTTGTAAAATTTGCTTCATAGGTACCAACAGATTCATCATCCCTTTGCTTCAGTTCAAGAAACTCTTTCTCCATCTTTGTTCGGAGAATACGAGGGAAGTACTAATTGAAAAATAAGTTCTTGAACTCGTCCCATTCCATAGACTCAATTTCATCCCTTTGCCTCGTATTCTTAACAAGATTCCACCATTGATCAACATCTCCTTCCAAACGATACACTTCTAGGATGAATTTATCATGTTCAGAACATTGAAGAACTGAAAATATATTTTCATTAGTACTAATCCATTGTTCAGCAACTAATGGATCAGTAGACCCACTGAAAGAAGGTGGACGCTGCCTCATGAAGGATTCAACAGAATGTTGCTCCCTCCTTTGCTCGTTTGGAAATCCTGCATGATTCATATCTTGAGAAAGTTGTGTGAGCATGGATACAAGATTTTTCATTCCAGCTCCCATATCGTTTGGTTGCTCAGGGGGACAATCATTGCATTGCCCATCGCATTCCGCATTAACACGGTTCCTTCGGGTTCCAACCATTGACTAAAACCAAGAAGAATAGTGTGAGCAACACTAATTATAATAGGAAACCACATAATTCAAGAATAAAATTTTCATGCTTAAGGTCTTATCCTAGGTTATTCAAGGCCATTTCTAAAACACTAAGATTGTGTTATATGCTTAGACTTATCCTTAGGGTTCTTACTAAGGCTTTCACATCCTAGTTTCCAATGGTTGACTATACCTTTCCTCTAATACCAACTATAATGACCCATAATTTACATACATTGTTAATACTTCGAAATTGAAGCACACTTATTACAACATATGACAAAACCACAAAGGACCGTATAGGTATAGTGTCTTTAGAAACTGGGAAACATAAACAACTGGTTCATAAATCTTCTACAGTGTCTCCCATTTATTTCATCATATCTAGGGTCCCTTTTAGCATATTCTACTTAATATCCATCTTCCTGACCTGGGGAAAAGAAAACATAAAAGGGTGAGCTCAAATGCTCAGCAAGGGAAAATAATGGAAATAAAAATCATATCATATCTTTTTGAAAATCAAAACCTGCAAAAGAGATCATAATATCTTATCATGGAATAAATCATAGAAGTGAAAATGAGATCCCCATAATCATAACATAAGACTTGAAACTTTGTGGCATGCACACATAATCATGGAAAATCATTTCTTGTTAGTCATGACTCATTTCCAAGACTATCTTAGTGGACAAAGTCCCTTTCTGAACCGAGTTCACTCCTCGTTTCAGTCCTGTATCACTGAACCGAAATAACCTTCCGTTCCAGCCATGTCTATCTCATGAGATATAAAATCTTTACCCAATGCATTGGAGGGATATATAGGTCCCACCCATCTTATAATGAATCCTTTCTTATGTGTGCCACATAATCATAAATCACACATCATCGCATAACCCATGTAATAAAAATGGGATTCTTGAAACATCATGACCTCATAAATCAATTCATATAAAATAAAGGAATTCATAAAAATAATTCCATCACAACATGATTAAATCAATGTAATAATAGGGATAAAAACAAAACCCTTTATTATCTTAGATGGAAAATAATTTTGATAAAACACTTGAACTCCATTCTTGAGGAAAATATCCTTTCTTCTTCAAAAACATTTTTTCCTTTCATAACATGTCATACAACTTTAAAATAAAAGAAGTTGATTAAAAATAAACTTGAAAACTTGTAAAGGAAGTTTCTTGGAAATAATGTTTTAAAAATCCATTCATGCCGTATAAGTTAAAAAAACATTCTTCGTACTTTTGTCGAAAAGTCAAAAAGTACCTCGTATGACAAAAGATTCCTTTCATAGATATTACTAAAAAATCACCGAAGGGTAAAAATGGATTTAAACAATTGTAGGTGGATGGAAATAATATTACATATTGATGAAACATGGATGTGGATGATAAAATACACCCCAGTAAATACTTATGAATAAACAATCTCGGATAAAAATGAGATTGTGATATTTCCCTTACCTTAGGTCCGATTTGCTTTTTTCGTGTCCGAAGCTCATGTATAATGGTTTAAATAATGTTATTGACTTATTCCAGAATCATACATATTGATATGATATCATATATGGTCATATTATTAGCTTCTTTTTAGTAATATTTCATTGTTACTTGTTACTCGGGCTTTATAACTTTTTGTTCTTATGCGTGTTTTGTCGAATAAATTCTTATTCTTATCTTTAGGTTATAGATAATTCATTTACAGAATGGTATTAGTGTAGTATATACCATATTCATTCATTCAATTCATTTATATAATCATTATGAAATGAAGATCATGTAGAACGAGTCGCATCACATCGTGGAGACGGTATTCCGTACGTACGCACGAGTGATGATATCGTTCCTATGATCGTGGAATTGTATTGGAGTATATATATATTATTTCAGTATCAATATTACTTCATAATAATCATATATAATTACTCATTACACCATTATACCCATCCTTGTAAGGTGATGGTGGAAAATAGATTACACCACGGCGTGGAGACGGTATTCCGTACGTACGCACGCGCGGTGATTTCATTTTTCCGTAGGATGGATAGAAGGTAAATTAGGGTTGTTTCATATTTATAATAACATATAAGTATGTAAGTAATACTGATGTTATTACTTTATCATGAAACAACTAAAGAAGAAGAAGTTGAAGAAGAAAGAAATTGAAAAGATCGGTAATGGATATTACCTCTTCTTTGGAACGCCTCTTTGAATCCTCCACTTAAGGAACTAAGATTGGTCTTTGGAGAAGACCAAGACCTCTAGGATTATTCTAGGGAAGTGGAGAGGAGAAAATGGCAGGGGTTGGCCGAGCTTGAGTGCTCAAATTGGTGTGAGGAGGAGGGGGAGGAGGTGCCCTTTTATAAGGGAGGAGAGGGGCACCTTAGGAATATCTCAAAATATTATTTTATATTAAAGTCAAAATCGGTTTATAATGGTTCCAAAGGGACTTATTTCGAAGCTAAAGTGGGGATGGGTCGAAATCCTATCAACCAATAGGATTTAGACAAGTTTAGGGTATTATTTTAACCTTATCAATTAGATTTAACTCTAAGTTAATTAATTTAACTTTTACCGTGTCTTTTTGTTTTCTTTCACTATATGGTTAATACACTTACTATAACATGCCAAACGAAACCCAAATTGTTTATTATTAATATATATATCCTTATCTAACTCATTTGGCCGAACCATAGATTTTTAGGAATAAAATAACAATTAGTAATATAATATTTGATTTAAAAACTATTTTGTGTCAATTTTGACACTATTTGATATATGATTTTTGTGAAAGTCATAACAGAATTATATGTTCGAACCAAGTTGATTAAATCAACACTAATATATCATAGTAACCTAGAAAATTAGTGGAATTCATAAAAAGTCTCAAATTACATTTTTTTGGTGTTTATAACATCAATTATGTCAATATTGCATTAATAAGATAATTACTGCATCATCTTTGTGTCATAAATAAATTAAATTATTTGATGTCTAAAATTACAAATAAAATATCATCATGTAGGAAATCTTTTTATATTTCTAATGAATATTTACAATTGAATTTATCTTATGTATAACCCCATATTAAAAATGATTTACTTATTAAACTTTGATTTTAACTATTTTAACCCTTCTTTAAATAAATTAAAAATAAATGTCCTAATCTAATCCAAGTGGGCCTAAATGGTCATACTTTATTCCTAAGTTTGTTTTTGGTCGAATTAAACTTATCCAATAGAATTAGGACTTGTGTTAGGGTAATAGTAATATCATATTTACCCTTAGTTACCCTATTTACTTTTAACCACGGTAAAAAAAGTAAAAAGTTACTATTCACCAAAAAATTATTTTCATCTCATTGAACCACATTTTAGTCCTTGATATTAACCGTGTCTCTCGGATTTTCGAAATTCCATTCACAGAAGTGGTAAAATTAAGTTTTATGAAAAATTCAGTTTTTAACCTACCACTTAGAGGTTTCACTATTCATCAAAAATTGAAAGTTTTCAGAAAAATACCAAAATTTCACCCTAGGCTAATTTCGATATTCTGAGTCCAAAAATGATGTCCATTTTGAAAAATAAAATTTAAAAAATTTCAAAAAGTGGTTATTACTATTCATAACGGCTAGTTTTAATAGCATATTGTTGTTTAGTGAAACTCGGTATTGCGTACGACGCAAGCTATCGAGGAAGGTCGCGATTGCGTGTAAAGCAAGCCAAGCAAGTTTTGTGTAGAAAAATATTCCTTTGATGATTTATATAACATAAAAGTCTCGGGTGTTACATTTCTTCATAGTTAACTCCATCTTCTTGACTATAAATTTGTGCAACCAGTCTAGATTTGTTTTAACAATATTACCAGATTCATTTACTTTTCTCCTAAACACTCACTTAGTACCTATGGTCAAGGTGTCTTTGGATCTATCCACAAGTCTCCAAACATTATTTCTTTCAAATTTATTAAGTTCTTCTTGAATATACATCACCCAAAATTCACCTTTAATCACATCATTGATGGTTTTAGGTTAAAGCTGTGAAAAGAAGGCTTGATGTTCAACCAGATTTATAGGAGAGGCTATAATCTGAGTCCCTTTATCTATGTATGCAACAAAATTATCTAAAGATTGTACTTAAGAGTTCTAGTTTCTCTATAAAAGTAGGGGATAGTAACTTAATGTTCATTTACAGGTTTAGGTTCATCATGTTCAGATTCTGATGAATTTCCATAACTATTTGGTTTAACATATTTCTCGATAAGAGGGTTAGATGATTTTTTCATTTATGTACAGGTTTTATATATCATCCTCAAGGTTTTATAGAGAGTTCTTTGGTTCATGTGGATCTATTTCATCAAAATTAATAAGATCAGATTCTTCCACATACTTGGTTCTTTTATTAATGACTCTATAGGCTTTACTAGATGTTGAGTAACCTTGGAATATTCCTTCATCACTCTTGGATTGGAATTTGTATAGATTATCCTTAGTATTAAGAATATAGACTTTTCAACCAAAAACATTGAAATAACTAAATTTAGGTTTTTTATTGTTCCACAACTCATAAGGAGTGTTATTGAGAATAATTCTAATTAAGACTCTATTAATTATGTAGCAAGATTTATTTACAACATCACTCCAAAAGCAAGAAGGTATGTGATATTCATTTAGAATTGTTTGAGAAACTTCATGTAAGGTTCCATTCCTTCTTTCTACTACACCAATCTATTGAGGTGTCCTATGAGAAGAGAAGTTATAACTATAGCCATTGTGTGAGAAAAATGATTCAATGACTTGATTTTCAAACTGACAACCATTATCCCTTCTTAAGGATTTTATTCTAAGTCTACATAGATTTTCCACTGTTTAGTCATACTAGGTTAAGTAAGTACATTCTTCACTTATGTGAGATAATAAATAAGTCCAAGTATACCTAGAATATCCATCTAAAAGAACATAGAAATAATGATTCCCATTTAAACAATAAATTCATGAGGGTCTAAAACAATCCATGTGAACTGAATCTAAATGTTGATAAGTTGAATATTCTCTCTTTGATTTGAAAGGTATCTTGTGTCATTTACCCTTTTGATAAGGATTGCAGTATTTTTCATTTGGAAACTCAAGTTTGGGTAGATCCTTGACTAGTAATTTTCTAGTAATATTTCTAATAGAGTGTACATTACTGTGTCCTAACCATCTATTCCAAAGCCAAGAATCCTTGTGAAAGGCACTTAAACAAGAAGGTTTTTGAGAAATTAAGGAATCTATGTTAAAAGAAAATACATTTTCATTTCTAAAAGAAGAAAATAATAATTCATTTTTACAGTTAAAAACATTTAAAGTTTCATTTTAAAATTTAATATGAATTAAATCATCACATAATTGTGAAATACTAAGAAAATTATATTTCAATCCATCAAAAACAAGTACATTATAAATTAACTCTGAGTTAGAGTAACCAATCTGGGTTAAGATAGTTATTTTTCCTTTATAATTGTCACCAAAGGTAACATATCACCCATAGATATTGATTAGGTTCTTGAAGCTTGAATAATCTTTGGTCATATGTCTTGAACATCCACTACCCAAGTACCACAGACTCTTGTAGGAGCTCTTCAAATATCTTCCCTACATAAAAATGAAATAAAAACAAATTTTGTTACCAAACTTATTTGGGTCCAGTGAAATTAGTAATCAATTCTTTAGGTACCCATATTTTCCTTATGGGTTTCCTATAAGAACAATATAACATGTTTTAAAAATAAAATCTATTTAATCTAGAAAAACTATATGTGGTAATCGATTTTACTATACTGGTACTAGCAACATAGTTTTGATTTTCCTATAGAAGGGCATAATTAATAAATTTAATTACAAAAAGTGTTTTAGATAAGTTTCTCTATCCGTGATAATATCCAATAAATGATGTGTACTTAGGAGCTATCTTTTTACTAAGAAATTGAGTATTAGTATTTTTTCTATTGGTAAAATTTTCTAAATCATTCTTCAATTTCTCATTATAAATTTTTAATTCATTGTTTTACTTGAGTAGTTGAGCATTAACTTACTTTTTAGTGGTAAGTTCAAATATAATAGTTATAGTAAGAGCATGATGTTTCTTTAAAGATTTATATTTATCTTATAATTCATTGAAAGTCTCTTCCAACATATTACAGTACTCAAATAGTTCATCACTTATAATATTTTTATATTCACTTTCATTTTCAGAATAATTAGAATTGTGTATAGGTGAATCTAAGGTTACCTCAGATATATTTTTCAAAAAAAAACATATTTTCTTAGACATATTTCTCATCACGAGATGATGATGATTCAATGGAGCTATCGGCAGAGGCACTCCAAGTGGCCTTTATAGCTTTCTTATATTTCATTTCTTTGTTTTCAAACTTTTTTTTATTTTCACTCTGGAAAATCAGCTTTGACATGTCCTCTCCTATTGAATTCATAGTAGATAATGTCCTCTGATTTGTCATTTCTTTTCCAATCCTTTTTCCATTTTCCCTTATTATCATATCTTCTTTTGTAATAGGTCTTCCTAAAAAACATATTTTTCCTATATAATTTCATGAATATTCTAGCCAGGTAAGCCATCTCTTCATCATTATCTGATGTTTATTCATCATTACAGGATATTTCAACCGAGGCTAGAACCTTTTCTTTTTCCTTATTCTTATATATAGTAGTGTTGAAGGCTACAAAATTTCTCTTAGGTTCATACTATTCTTCTTTGTTGACTTCCAACACTTCCTCATACATCATCAGTTTTCTAATGACTTCTTTGATATGTAATTTTCTAATGACACATGATTCTATAATTGAGACAGAAGTTCCTCTCCATATATCCGGTAAGAATTTAAGAATCCTTATAATTTGTTCTTTAGTAGTAACATCTCTTCCCAGAGAGATCACAGTGTTCACTATTTCATTGAACCTAAGATACATGTTTGAAATATGTTCATCATGAAACATCTTAAAGTTATCAAATTTAATAATATATATCTTAAGTCCCATTTAATTAACACTAGAAGTTCCTTCACGTGAAATAGAAAAAATATCCCAAATTTCCTGGGCTATTTTACATGCATAAATTTTGTTAAATTCCACATCTTCTAAAGAGAACTATAGGGCATTCATGGTTTTATAATTATTGTTATAAGCAGTCTTAGTTGGGTCATCCCAAGTAGTTATAGAAGTATCAATAATATTATATTCATCTATAATTGAAGACCAAATTTCAAAACCCATAATGTCAAAGTGAATTTTTATTTTAATTTTCCATTGTACATAGTTTGTTCCATTAAAGAACAAAGTTCTATTGGTTGCAGTACCTTCCAATCTATTATCTATAATAAAAAATTTAAGAACAATATTTTAATGAGATAAAAATTTAATATTTACCAAAAACATAATATATTTGAAAAAAACTAAAATCAAAGTTGAAAATATTGAAAAAGATTTAAAAACTGAAAAGTCCAAAATTCTTCAATACAAAATGTTGGTCAGAGTAGTGTAATCAAGAGGGGAGGTGTGAATTGAGTATCTATAAAAATTTATATTTATAAATTATTTTTTGAAGATCCACAAATATTTAAAATTCAATTTCCCAGTAATCCAATAGTGAATTTATAAGGGAATGATTGTTTAGTTAGTTTCTCAAAATATTGATTAGTTCTCATTTGTGTCAATTTGATAATTAATACATATTTTTAAAGCAACCTAATATGTTAATACTATTACCAAAACTTTCTAAGAATAACTATCCATGTTCAATTTAGTTTTTTGAAATATGTGACAAAATAGAATTAAACTAAAAGTAAAAACATAGTGGAAAGAAAAAAAAAGTTTCAATCTCAAGAAGTGACTTAATCCTCTCCACTTGGTGACAACATGACACCATGTAGTTTAAAATAACAAAAAAAATTGATCCAAACCTTGGATCAGGGTTCAAAATAGAACACAAGGATATCCATGTCACCCTGAACCTATATTATAGTTCCTCATTGGAAAAACAAAAAAAATATCACAGATGAACTCTTCCAAAGTTCTATGTGGGATACAAATGGATAAAAGAGTGTGATATTGAGGATATCAAGTATCCTATAGATTTTCACAAGAGTCTGTGTATGTGTAATATACAGATATACACCCTGGTCTGAAATGTAACTAAATGAAAACAATAGAGCTAATGATGTGGAGTTATGTTTAGAAGGCCATGTGTGTTATGCGATACATTTTATAATCGTTTTATGATGTGGATTTGACGTTAGATTCCTCTTCTCGAAGTTTACCAAAAAATAGAATGTCATAGCCTCTATGTTCTCGCTTCCAAGAGTGTGATATTTTCATCTTCTTATGCAAAATATGTTAAGGTTAGCTCTAAAAATATGTTCAGGTTAGCTCAACAGGTTTTGTTTGACTTCTTGATCTCTCCTTATGCTCTTCCTTTGAGTTATTGGGTTTTGGAAATATGCTTGCGTGTTGCAGGAGTTCTTAGGTTTTATGTTCTTACTACTCTTTTACGTCTATTTGAATGATCCAACTTGTGATATTTTATATTTCGAGGTCTAGTAGGCATAATGATCTCCCAAAATACATGTACCTCATACTGTCCCCTGAATATCTTACAAAAAACATTAAATAATATCAAGATCATTTATTTTTCTAAATAACAACATTAGATATAAATTTTAATTTATAAATTAAAAATGGTATTTATGACTATTAGTGAGTCATTGAACTATTGGTGTGTCATCCATCAGTGTGTCGTTTGTTTAGTCAGTGTCTCAACACAACGACGTGTCATTCAGTTGGGCTTTCTGTACATCAGTGACTCCTTACACCAGTGACTTATTTCAACGGTGAGTCCTTCCTTCTTCCGGTGAGACAATTAAACAAACAGTGACTCATTTCAACTAACAGTGGGTCCTTTTATCGGTCGCACAATGAAATAGTATATGACATGGATTTACGGTAGGTCATCTGTATTGGTGAGTCATATTCAATAGTGAGATGTATGCATCAGTGTCTTGTGCAATGGTGAGTCCTTGCAATGGTTTCAACATCACTCACTTAGAATATATGCCTTTTGAACTGCCAGTCAGTGAGTCATATGTCTTTCATTGAGTCATATATTTGTTAGTGTCAGTGACTCATAATTAGATATTTTTTATATGTTCTTTCTTTCTTACAATTCAACAAAGTCATAAAATGTTAATGTACATAATTACACAAAGATAATCAGTTTTAATATTATTTTGACCTAAACACACATAAATAGTTATGTTATTGAAATAATCTAATATTCAAGATAATGCTTTGACATAATTTAGAATCTTTGACATAAGGAATGATACATGTTAATATATGACATGATTTGTGATAATTCAAATCATTTTAGAAAGAGATAGTGTCCGACAGTATCTCTAGGACAACATCCTTATATATATGTATATAAATAGGAATATTTATATGTATATATGTATGTATATATTTATACAAAATTTATGTGTACATACATTAGTGTACCAATATTATTATTCGTATTATAAAATTATATTTAAATCATTTCCCTATTTAATATTACCCTTTTATATCTTTGATGTAATAATGTAATCCTATTTATTTTAATTGTATTATAATTAATACTATAAATTCACCTCAAAGAAATATTCTATAAAATTTATTTATCTCAATAATTTATATTAACTATTAAATTATATACATATTTATCATTATTTTCTTTACATTTCTTAATACATTGTATCTATTTAATTATATAATTATTAACATGTTAATAGTTTTATGTATCATAATACATATATTTATAAAATTATCATTGAAATTCATATATTTATTTTGATAATTTATATGTCATAATGATATTCAATTCATATTAATATTTAATTTTCTTGACAAATGTTATATTACTATTTAATTTTTACTATCATTTATGAACAAATAATTTCTAAATCACTAATTAATAATTTATTTAATATATAATGCAATGAAAAGTAACTACATTTCATCTCATGAATACTGTTATTATTAAAATATTAATATTTAATAAAAAAATTTAGTTTAAAATTTATAATATTTCCTGAATGAAAAATATAAATATATATTAAAAACCAAGTTCATTACAATGGAAGTGAAGAGATTAATACCTAATATAAGGAAATTGTTCCACATTAGGAGGTGAAGCTAAAAATCGCACCAAAACAATTGAATTTCCATATCTTATGAATTAGAAACATAAATGCAGGATTAATTAAATCAGAAACAATAAACTTGATGGATTTAAAAACATAGACCATACCTTATAAATTTCAATATGAATCAAATTCCACTGAACATTACTCATTTTGATAAAATTTTAATGATATCGAAGAAAAAATATAAGATAATTTTTATATAAATCTTTAGAATAGAAGAGTGGAAGATAGTGAAGAACCTATACACCCCTGCTCTAAAATTCTATTCCCCCAAATTTCATTTTTATTTATCCTCAATTTCCCATTATTTAAAAAAACCATGTTATATTTTTTCACATATAAAAAACAGGTGTTTCACACCTACCCAAAGTGAATTTTCTTTAAATAGGTGCGACCGTTTAACTGAATCCCTTATTTTTTTTTAATTTTTTTTATTTTCTATTTTTTAATACTAAACTATAATATTTTATCCTACCTTGTGCCCTCATTTTTTCTCAGAAGTTGTGGTTGATTGTTTGGGGATCCACATCATCTCTAGTTACACAATTTTACGAGACAATCTAGTATTACTTAGATTGTGACACGTTTTAAAAAAAATACAAGTCATCTAATTATAATTTTTTTAAAAAATAGGTTGTCATATTTATTTGGATAATCCATTTTTACCATTATTTTACTACATACAGACAACTATAATACATAATAAAAAGACATTGTTTTTAGGAATTAAAATAAAAAATAAAAACGGTTAAAAATTAGTGGAATTAATTTATATATAAAAGATATATTGGTGTTTTTAAGATAAACAAATTTTTGTCTAAGATAAAGTGTAAATAAAAAATTTAATAAAACATAAAAATAAAACTAATCATAAATCAAGAAAATTATTTTTTTTCATAAAATTAGAATAAATAATTTAATTAATAAAAAATAAAAAATATAGAAAAAGTTTAAAAATTTCAATGTCTATAAAATATAATGGTTTATATTTATATTTTAGAATCATATAAATTATTTTTAAAACATTAAAAATTACATAAAAAACATTGATATAAATTACTAATTAAAACTAATTAGTTTATAATAAAATTATAACATTTAGGAATATAAAATTCTCAAAAATTACTATTTTTTAAAACATATTACTTTTTTATTTCTTATATAACGTTTTATTTTTTTAATCATTGAATGTTTAAAAAATATTTTTTATGAAAGACATTTAAAATATGTACTTATAAAATTATAACAATACGTTATTAGTTTCAATTTTTTTTGTAAATTTTTTATTTTTAAATAGTTAATTTTTATCAAATAAAGAGACACTCATTATTTTTCAAATTTATAAAAATTTTCATAGTATAAATTTTTAGTGGAATAAAAATAATATTATTTGAAATGAAATTAAAAAATAAATTAAAAAATATAAAACATAAAAATTTAAAAAAAACACCACCTGTTTATTTAATGGGGAAATTTTTAATGATTAATTTCTATTGTAAAAAACTATACAAATAAAAAATAAAAGGTTAAAATATAAAAAAATAATTTCTATGAAAAATTGAACTAAAAAGGTTAAATGGAAAATAATATATAAAAATATAATAAAAAGATGCAATATTCAATGGAAATTTTCCTTATAAAATATGTTAGAAAAAATCACTAAAAATATAATTATAAAAATTAGTTCAAAAATTTTCTACTAGAAAAAACCATTGGAAAGTTGATTAGAAAAATCCATTGTAAACTTTTTATCGAAAAATCTATTGAAAAAAACCATTATAAAATCTATTGAAATATGTATGATTTGTGTGAACATTTTTTCGAACTCACTTGTTGTATTTACCACACATAGTCACAATAATCCAGAATATTTATAGTCTTGAGCAAAAATAATAAACTAATAAAATAATTAATCAAAAAACACCCCTCTCCTACACTATAAATACCAACCCACACCACCTCTTTTACTCACACCTCAAAAAAACATTTAATCTTATCCAAATTCTTCCCAATATCTTCCCAAGTCTCCCCCACATCCATGATCTTGTTTTATAAATAAAAGACCTAACTGAGGTGACTCATGGAGGTTCTCAAGGAGAAGAATTCAAGAGGTAAAATATCTAACACTTTCTTTTAATTTATTCTCAATTTATTTTATTTTCTTATTCTCTCCACACATCCCCTTATACAAGTTGAAAGTTAACTCTAGTATCACAAATAAACTGGAATTTTATTATGTTAATGGAATAATCCATCACAATTTCTTTCCCCACCCCCTTTCGTTCTAAAAATGAAACATCATATGTGATTTTTTAATTTATCGCACTCAGCAGGGAAGAGTTTTCAAATTTATTTTCCACATTAAATGATGCTTATAAAAATATTTTTATGGTTAAAGATTATAATATTTGTTTTATTTTTCAATAAAAATATATATAAATAATATCAAATTATAGAAAAAACTTCTTTGTGATGATCGAGAAACCGCCAAATTAATCTAAACGATTATCATTATCGTTTTATATGTTAATTCTTCCTCATACCATATAACCAAATGATATATAAGACAAAATAAACTGCTATAATATCCTTAATAACATATAATTTCAATTCTGGACAACTTTTCCCAATCTACATGATCTTTCATACACTTATACAAATGAACTGATCATGAAATCCAAGGAAACAAACACTCTCGAATGACGAAATGGTATCTTACAACTCATCAAAATGGCCATAAATGAACTTAATAAAATTATACTAAATAAAATAAATATAAAAAAGTTTCTAAATTTAATAATTAGTGATTTTAATTTGTTTTTCTTGGAAATTATGTTCAACTGCATAACACTTTAAGACATATGGTAAGGAATTATTTCTGAATCTACATTTTTCATCCATGTTACGCTTTCTCTCTATCTACCATAATGTAACTATTATTTATTTCTTATATACTTATTCTAAATTATAATTATATTTTCTAAATTCATGTATCTATATCATATCATCATTATTTTATATGGGAATACATATTTTAAAAAAGTTCCCTTCTCTATTCTTCCGATAAGCAAGCCTAATTAAATGGAACATCCAGATTTCTTACCAATTATCATGTTAACTCTTTAATATTTTTTAAGACACATTTATTTTAAAAAATGAATAATTTTAACATGAAAAACTATCTTGGCTCTTTTTTTTGGTTTTATATATAAAATTGTGATTTTTCCATGCTAAAGAATCTTGCAAAATTCCCTTTAAATTGCAATAAAATGTTTTATTTCTAATGTTTCTTAAACACTAGTTTAACATGTTTTAACATAAATTTACATAAAATATCAATATATATGCCTATTTTATATTATAAATTTTCATTTATTATTTAAATCCATTCTTTCATGGACACCATTATGATATTTTCTTTTTATGTGTCTTTTTATAGGATTATGATACTCAATTATTTCCATGGGTAACCCAAATTTTTTTGTTTGATTCCTTATGTATGATTCTTTGTGTGGAAAACATATTCATGAAAATTTTGTTATGGGTGTTCCTAGATATCACTCCAATTAATTGGGTAATTTTTATTATCATGAGATGCCATGTGCAACGGTCTTTGTGGTTAGCCTTGACTCATATTCCATATGCAACGGTCTTGGTGGTTAGCCTTGACTCAGGATTCCCTATGCGCAATGAGACTTGAATCATGCTTATGTTAGGTTTTATATTGATTTCACATTACTATGATACCAGGATTACATTATCCCATTATCTACATGTTATGCTTCTATATGTTTATTCATGTTCCATGCCTTTTTATGTCATCATGTTATGCCTTGTAACCAATGTGACATGATTTATTATTATGTAATTTTTCTTTTGAGATATTTTTTGATCATAACTCTTCTAGGTATTCTCTAGGTTATCCTTATTAGATTTGTGGGCTCAAGGGGAATTAGGATCTCATTTTTAAGATCAAATAAAATATGTCTTTATTTTTGTTTTATGATTTCTAATTATGTATGAAATATAATAAATACACTAGGATTTATGATTATTAGTTTTAATTTGACGGATAATTATACATAAAATCATGTAATAATATGTGTAAAATGCTAGGTCTGTTATAGGTGTTATGAGATCATGGTCTAGTTATTTTTGGAGATTTGGACTAGATCACATTAAAAATAACCCTATAGATAATTCTATCACCTTGGATAACCTAAATTGAAACTTTGGGGATCACATGTTAGGACATATTATTCATTTAAAATTTTATCCTTTTATGTTAAATGTTTTTTTTATTTTCTTATTTTACAAGTATTTAATCCCCCCTAATTGTACTTTATTTTTCATAGTTAATGGATGGAAATAAAAGAACTGATGTCAATAATTAATTGGATTGGAAATATGAATATTTTTATAATGAAATATCAAATTTGATGGGAATGAGAACTTAAACCATTATGAAAGTACATACTCAACTGGATCAGTTTACGAATAATAACATGAATAAAATGGAGTACTCTCCTTCTAATAATAAAAATAAAGTTGTAGTCAAATCTGTTATGTGTCGAAGGCCTCCAATGTTTAGTTTATCTTTAAATAACCTCCTCATAGAAAAGTGGATTAACTCTGTTGAAAATATATTCTCTATCCTCCAGTTCTTAGAATAAGAGAAATATGTGTAGGTGGTCAATCGTTTTTTTGAAGAAGCTAATCAGTGGTGGACACTTATCAAGAACACAAAGTCCAAGTAGAATATTTTTGCCATGGAATGGAAATATTCCATGGAATATATTTTTTAATAAATATTTTCCCCACACTATGAATTAGAAATTGGGGAGGGAGATCCTTGGTCTAAAGAAAAAGGAATATTATTATATCAGGGCATATGAAGAAAACTTCACAAGACTTTTTGGATATTCCTCTATATTATTCATGAACATAGAAGTCATGGTGGGTCACTACATTAGAGAACTAATGCTGAGTCTATGAAAACCATTGGAGATTCGAGACTTTGATAGTTGTGAAGAGACTTTTTATCATTCCCTCCAGGTTAAAATTAAGATAATATAATATTAGTGGTCTCTTGGGTCCAAATATAAAAAATGAAGATAGATATTAATATGGTTGGATCAATAGATAAATCCCATAATGGAAATCAAACCCTATATCCCACGTGTCAAAATTTTAGGAAGAAGTATCCTAATAATTGTCTAATGGGAATCATGAAATAATTCAATTTTATAAAAATGGGGAATTTGGATAATAATTTCCAAAGGGATATTATTAATCTCAATAATTTGGAAGAATAAAGGATGTTTTAGATAAACACTCAGTCTTGAGTGTAGTATTTAAACAACTAGTAAATTGGGCATTATGTGAACCAATTCCCTAATCCAATGGTTATTATAGGAAATAAATAACAACAACCACCAAAGTAGTAAGTAGTGGCATATTATTTCACTATTTATGAGGTGGATCTTGGTAATTATTTTGTTATAGGTATAGTAGTTATTCATTAAAGAATAGAAAAACACTATTTGATTATTGTTATATGAATTCTTTCATATATTGGTAGTATACTAGAACTATTCCAACTCCACATCAAAATATAGAGGTTGAGTTATCTATAAGAACTGAAATTGGGTAAATTATTGCATCCAATTTATATTAATCCTCATTGGATAATGTTTTTGGAGAGAACCTCTCAAAAAAGATTTTTTTACTTCCTTTGGTGGAGTTTCATGCTATATTGGGCATGGTTTTTCTATATTTATACAAATAAAACATCAACTGTAGGGAAAGAGAGATCACTCTTCACATACTAAATAATCATAAAATTTTTTACATGTGTAAAGTAGATGATGAATCATTTTTAGAATCATCTCCTCAAGTGTGGATATTACTGGATTATGAGCAAGAATATCAAGCTTAGATGATTGAGACAAAGGAGATGATCATGATCAAAGAGATGCCCATTATGAGGGAATATAATGATGTGTTTCCCATAGAGTATGCTTGTATTCCTTCTAATAGAGAGTTTGATTTCTCAATTTAACTTATTCTTGGATCGCTGACTATATCAAAGAAACCTTATAGACTGGCCTCCATTGAGTTGGAAGAACTAAAGAAGCAATTACAATATAATATGGATGTGGATTTTAAATGCCTAAGTGCTTCACCATGGGGCATGTAAGTCCTCTTATTCAAGAAGAAGGATGGATCAATGAACCTCTGTATTGATTTTAAAACCATGATAAAAAATAAGTATCACCGCTATAGATAGGTGACTTGTTCGATCAACTACGTGGGAACAATTATTTCTTCACGGTGGACCTTAGGTCAGGATATCACCAAACGTAGGTGTAGAAGTAATACATTCCAAAGGATAACTTTTTAATGAGTCATAGACACTTTGATTCCAAATTGATTTCCTTCAGACTCACTAATACTCTATAAATTTTCATGGATATAATGAATAGTGTCTATAGAGATTACCTTGACAAATTTGTGTTAGTTTGTATTGATGATATTATGATATAATCCAAGAGAAATAAGGAACATGAGGAGGATTTGAATAACTTTATAAAGGCGTTGAAAGGGGATAAACTACATGAAAAATACAGTAAATGTGAGTACTGGATGTAGGAAGTATCATTTTTGGGGCATGTAATTATAAGCAAAGGGAAATCTATGGACCCTTCCAAGATAAAGGTAATCCAAGAGTGGCCCAGAAAAATATTTGTAACGAAGATCTATAGTTTCCCTATATTATTTGGATATTACCAGTGATTTTTGAATAACTTCTCATGATTTTCAAACTCACTAACCAAGCTAACACGAAATAGAGAAAAGTCTGTCTAGACCAATGAATGTGAATACTAAATTAAAGAGTTGAAAAAGAGGCTTATCACTATACTATTTCTCACACTACAAATATGTATGGAACTCTATATGGTGTACAAAGATTTTTCAAATAAGGTATTAATTTATTTTCTCTTGAAAAATGATAAATTAATATCTTGTGCCTTAAGTTACTTGAAAATTCATGAGAAAAACATTCCCACACAAGATTTTTAGTAGGTGATTGTGATCTATGTGTTGAAAATCTAGTGGAATATTCTCTATGTTGAGAAGTTTGAGATTTATAGTGATTATTAGAGTCTAAACTATATATTAACACAGAAGGAGATAAATATGAACAAGTGAATATTGTTAGAGCTCATAAATAATTATGAGTTCTCAACCCACTAACATCATGGTAAAGAAAATAATGTGGGTGATGCTTTAAGTATAAAGGATCCTGCATTAATATAAATAATGAGAATTGAGGAGGATCAAATCTTCTTAGACCTTTAAAGGATATACATGGGAATCATTAAGTAAGGAACATCATCAGTAATTATTCACATGATTGATCAACCATCCCTCAAGGATAAAATAAAGGATGATCAAATAAAAGATCCTTAACTTCAGAAAAAGGTGGAAGCTATTAAGGATGGGGAATCCTCATATTTCCAAATGGAAGTGGAAGGAGTCATGGGATTTGGGTCATGACTATGTGTAACATAAAATATTTAAGTATTGAAAGATATTTTAAATGATGTACATAGATCAAACTTCTATATTCACCCATGGAGCATAAAGATGTATCGTGATATCTTGGAAAACAATTTGTGGGACAATATGAAGAAGGAGATCCCTGAATATACCTCAATGTTCCTAGTATTTCATAAAGAGAAGGATAAAAGGAAATGTTATAAAGGTATGATGTAACAATTACCCATACCAACATGGAAATGGGAAAACATCACCATGGACTTTATCACTAGACATATGAATATATCAAGAAGAAAAATTGCTATATGGGCGGTTGGGGATCATCTTATAAAGACCAATCACATTATAAAAAATTGAAGAGTAATTCTTCCTCAATCAAATTTCATGTATATATAGTAGAAAAGTGATAAGGATACATGGGGTATCACTATATATTGTATCTAATTGCGATTTTAGATTCACCTCCATGTTTTGGAAAAGTCTTCAACATGATTTAAACAATGAGATAAACTATAGTACAACCTATCATCCTCAAATTGATGTCCAATATAAGTAGATTATTTATGCACTAGAATAAATGATGAAAGAATGTTATATGGAATTGAAAGGAGAATGATACTAACATCTTCCATTATTTTAGTTCTCATACAGTAACAGTTTCCACCTGAGCATACAAATGGCTCCATATGAATCCATTTATTGAAAATATGTATAATACAGACATGATTTTATGAATTCATTGAACACATGATCTTATGACATGAAATATATAAATAAATGGTAGAAAATGTGAAATCCAATCAACAACATATCAGAGTATCCTACAGTTGATAGAAGAGTAATCTATACAATCGTTGATGGGACCTGTATTTTACGATTAGAGATATGCTATTCCTATACATATCTAAATGGAAGAGGATCATGAGATTTGGTAAAAAGGGAAATCTAAGTCCCAGGTACATTCATCCCTTCTAGATTCTTGATCACATTGGATTTGTGGCCTTTTGAAGAGAACTTCCACAAAGGATGTCTCAAGTACAATATTTATTCCATGTTTCCCTCTCAAGGAAATATATACTAGATCCATCATAAGTATTGAAATTTGAGGTGGTATAGTTTGAGAATGATCTTTCTTTCAAGGAGAAACCAGTGAAGATATTGGATAATAGAGATAAAATTCCATGCAATAAGACCACTCACATACTAAAAGTATTATGTATTAACTATAAGTATAAATAGGAAAATGGGAACTAGAAGAAGCAATTAATAAGTAGTTCCCTCACCTATTGTCCCCATAGTTTGTATAATGAAATTTTGAGGGTGAAATTTAATGAGGGATAAGAATGTAATGACCCAAAATTTTATCAATAAAAATTCCCTTATTATAAATATTTTATATAGTATAAATCTCATAAAATCACTTATAGACCATAATACGATCTTTATAAATTATTAATTAATTAAATAAAATGTATTTATATAAATTGAAAAACCTAAACCAATGGAATCGTAACTTGGCCTATCAAATAGTAAAGCGAACATTAAAAATAGTAAACCACCGAATAAAATAGTAACCACACCTATGAAATTATAAATAAAATTTATTCTCATTATAAATGAAAACATGATATAATTATACCATACTATAGGTAAATAATTGTTTTTATAATGATAAATTAAGTGTTGGTAATTTTATAAAACAAAAATGTTTTTTTAAAATTTTATAATTAATACAATGATTTAACAGAAAATTTATTTTATTATAATAGATCTATAAATTAATTTTTTTTCCTTTTATGATTATAACATAATATTATGAGACATTAATTAAATTTTCAATGTGTTATATGATAAGTTATAATTTTAAAATTGGTATTTTTTGAGTAAATGATGATTTAAATAAAAAATTAAATTTTGAAAATTTTGAAAATTATATTCATAAAATGGAGTACATTTTTTAATTCTATATATAGGAAAACATTTCAGGTGAAATTTTGGGATTTTTCTAAAATAGATGAATTTTGGGTAAGTAGTGAAATACTGTAATTTACGACATGAGGTAAATAAATGAATTTTTGAGTCATGCTTGAGTCATGGATGATGTAAGTGTCTATTAGTTAAAACTCACATGAATTAGTTACTATATTTATTCATAATAATCTACTTGATTCATAGTCTTGATCCTAAATAATATCATAATGAATTAAGTAATAAAAAACCACCCCTCTCCTCCACTATAAATACAGTTCCTCACCACCGTCTTTCTACAGACCTATAAAATAATTTATTTTTTGTCCAAATGCTACCCAAAAGTATTCCCAAGTCAATACCGTATGTCTAAGAGAATTTGGTATCAATAAAAGACAAAATTCAAGTGCCTCAATGAGGTTCTCATCGAGAAGAATACAAGTGGTAAAAACCTATTTTCTTTTCATTTAATTTATTTCCAATTTTTTTCTTTTCTTTTTCTCTCCTCACATCCCATTATGCTAGTTTCATGGTACCTAAAATATCTTTCATATACTAAAATGCTATTATCTTAATGGAATAATCCATCATTATTTCTTTCCCTGATTATTTTTGTTCTAAAAATGATAACACTGTCTGTGATGTTTTAATTTATCGCCTTCATGTTTAACAAGTTTTCAATTTCATTTTCCAAATTCAAAAATGGTCATAAAAATATTTTAATATTTGTAAAATGTTATAATGTCGTATTAAAACTTATTTAATGTTCTAAAACTATTATATATTCAAAATATTAAATAAGAGGACAAAACTAGTTCATGATGATCGAGAAACCGCCAAATTAACTTAAACGATTATCATTATCATTTTATCTAATGATTCATCCCCATAACATAAAAAAAATGATATATAAGACAAAAGAAACTTTTTTAGGTCCATTAGTAACATATAATTTCACTTATGGACAATTTTTCCCATTCTATATTATCTCTCACACACATATAAAAATGAACTGATCATGAAACCTAAGGAAACGAACACTCCAGAATAGTGAAATAATATCTTATAATTAATCAAAAAGACTATAGATGAACTTAATAGAATTATAATAAATTAAATACATGTATAAAAGATTATGAATTAATTATTTAATGAATTTAATTTTATTAGCTAGGACATTAAGATCACATGTAGAGCACTTTTAGATATAAGGCAAGAGATTCTTTCAAACCACCACTTTTTACGTTGGGTTACACTTTCTCCCTCTTTAACAAAAATTCATGACTATTTCCACTTTTACCCTTAATAGGGGGTTTATCTTAACAAATTTTTTTTATGTCCATATATTTACCACAACATAACTATTATTTATATTTTTATGCTTATTCAAAATTATGTTTATATGTTCTAAACTCATGTATCCAGATCATTCCATCTTTCTTTGATGGGGAAATACTTGTTTTCAAAAAAGTTCCCTTTTCAATTATTTCTCATAAAAATCCTAATTAAAGGAAACTTCTTGATTTTTTTGCCAATTTTAAAGTAAACTACATAATCTATTTCAAGCCACCCTTTTTTTTAAATAACTCATTTTAAAATAAAAAACTATCTTGTTTCTTTTTTGGTTTTATACAGAAATTATTAATTTTAAATTTTAAATAATATTGAAAATTTTCCCATAAACCACAATAAAATGTTTTATTTTTAATGTTTCTTTAACAATATTTTTACATTTTCTCAATTTATGTTGACATAAATTATCTTGATCTATGAATATTTTAGCTTATGAATGTCCATGTATGAATTAAATTTATTCTTTAATAGACACCATTATTATATTCCCCTTTGAAATTCCTTTTGAGATGATTATGATACACAATTCCTTCCAAGGGTAACCCTTATATTTAGATTTTATTTCATATGTATGATTATTTATTTAGAAAAAATATTCATGAAGTTGTTGTTATGAGTGAGCCTAGATAAAACTCTAATGCATTAGGTGATGTTACGTCTCATTAGACGGCATTTAAAACTATCTTGGTGGTTATCCTTGACTCATGCTCCATGTGCAACGATTTTGGTGGTTTGCCGTGTCTTGTGCTCCTAGATATGAAAATTGACTTGACTCATGCTTATTTTATATTTTTATGTTACTTCCACATTACTATGATTCCATGATTACATGATCCCATGTTCTATATGTTATGCTTACATATTTGTATTCATGTTTTGTGCCATTTTATGCATCATGTTCTTCCTTCTAACCCATATTCTATACTTTATTTTTTTCCTTTACTGGGGTATTTAGCTCGTCCATTTTTCATGTATTATTCAGCCTATCCTTTAAATATTTATGAGATAAAAGGGTTTTAGGAGCTCAAAACAAAGATTAAATAAAAGATGTTTTAATTTTGGTTTCATTACTTCTAATTATGTATCTAATATTCCAAAGAAACAAGACTTTATGATCCTTGGTTAGTATTAGAGGGATAATTATTCTTAAAATATTTTAATAATATGTGGATAAGTCTAGGTCCATTATTCTAAAAAAATGTTCAAATTTAATGAATAATTTCATTGAAAAACTGAGGTAAAAAAATTCATTGAGATTTCTAGTTAATGTTCTAGTAGAAGTTCTTATGATAGTTTCAGTGGAAGATCTAATGGATATTCTAGTGATATTTTCAGTGGAATTTCTGGTGGTAGATCCACAGGATGTTTTAGTGGATGTTCTTATGGAAGTTCCATAATTAAAAAAGTATATATTTATAAACCTAAAGAACATAGAAATAAAAATTAAATTTTATTAAATGTATTTACATCAAATGAAATTATATATAATAGGTGTTACACATCTTAAATAATTTTTAAAATAAAATATATTTTACCATTAAAAAATGAATATAATACATGAATAAAAATGTAAATAAAATGAATATAGTAGTGAAATATTATAATAAATGCACATATATGACATATAGAATTTATGTCTTATAGAATCTGTATAAATAACAATTATAAATCCATTAAGAGTTACAGAGGATATTCCACAATAAAAAATATATATTTATAAAACTATATAATTTAATTAAAAAATAAAATTTAATAAATTAATTTATATTAAATGCAATTATATTTAATATGTTTGAAACTTTTTACAAATATTTTACAAGAAATTATAATTTAGCTTTTAAAAATGTATATAATACATGAATATAAATGAAAATAATATGTATATATTTAGGAAATTTTTTAATAAATACACCTTCAAGTTATATTGAATATTTTTTTATTAAATTTTTATAAATAGTATTTATAAATTCATTAAGAGTTCTTATAGAAGTTTTAGTGGATGTTTCAGTGGATCTTCCATAAATCAAAAAAAGTATATTTTTATTAAAATAAAAAATATATTGATAACGATTAAATTTTTATAAGTATATTTATATTTAATTCAATTATATATAATACATATCAAACTTTTTTACATAAATTTTATAAAATATATATTTTCGCATTTAAAAATGTATATAATGCATGAATAAAAATGTAAATAAAATATATCAATTTTGGAAAACTTATAATCAATGAACATTTAAGACATATTGAAATTTTTTTAACAAAATATATATAAATAAAAAATCTAAATCCATTAAGAGTTCTATTGGAAGTTCAAGTGGATGTTCTAGTGGAACTACCACAACACAAAAAAATTATATATTTATAAAACATCAAAATATATTAAAAAAAATTAAATTTTAATAAATATATTTATACAAAATTCAATTATATATAATATGTATTAGACTTTAAAAAAAGAAATTCTAAAAAAATCAATTTATCATTTAAAAATGTATATAATACATGAATAAAAATGTAAAAAAAAATTATATGTTTAATGAAATTTAAAATAAATGCACCATTAAGATATATTGAATATATTTTTGAAAAAAATATAAATAATAATTAGAAATCCATTATGAGTTTTAGTAGAAGATCAAGTGGAAGTTCCATTATAATTTCCACAATTCCACAAAAGTATTTATTTTTAAAAATGAAAAATATTATAATAATATTAATAATTAAATAAATATATTCATATTAAGTGAAATTATATAAAATACATATAACACTTTTTACATAAATTGTATGAAAAAAAATAAAATTTACAAATTAAAAATAAATATAATACATTTACAAAAATATAAATAAAATGTATGTATTTAGTGAGATTTATAATAAATGCACCTTTAAAATATATTGAATATATTTTGAAAACATATTTATAACAAAAAATTATAAATCCATTAAATGTTCTGGTGGAAGTTCCAATGAAACTTCTAGTAGAACATCCACAATAAAACCAAATTATATAGTCATAAAGCTAAAAAATATATTAATAAAAAGTAAATTACAATAAATATATTTATATTAAATGAAAATATATATAATATGTACCACAATGTTTACAAAAAATTTATAAAAAATATAATTTAACATTTAAAATGAATATAATACATGAATAAAAATGTAAATAATATTTATATATTTAGGTAACATTATAATAAACTCACCTTCAAGGTATATTTAACAAATATTTTTTTATAAAATATGTATAAATAACAATTATAAATCTATTAAGAGACCTAGTGGAACATATTTTCTAATATCTAGTGGATGTTTCAGTGGATTTTCTAGTGAATGTTCTAGTAGAACTTGTAAAATAAAAAAAAGTTTATATTTATAAAACAATAATATATATTAATAAAAATTAAATTTTAATAAATCTATTTATTTAAAATGAAATGATATATAATATGTATCACAATTTTTATATAAATTTCATAAAAATATAATCTACCTTTTGAAAATGTATATAATACATGAATAAAAATATAAATAAAATATATATATTTAAAAAATTTTAAAATAAATTCCCATTTAATATATATTGAATATTTTTTTTACAAAATCTATATAACTAACAATAATAAATCTATCAAGAGTTATGGTAGATGTTTCTGTAGAAGATCAAGTGGAAGATATCATGTAAGTTCAATTGGAAGTTCCGCAATATTATAAAAGTATATATTGGTAAAAATACAAAATATAATAATAAAATTAAATTTTAATAAATATATATACTAAATTCAATTATATATAATATTTGTCACAATTTATACATAAATTTTATAAAAAATATATTTTATCATATAAAAATTTATATAAGAAATGAATAAAAATGATAATAAAATTTATATATATATGAAAACTTATAATAAATTCACCTTTAATATATATTGATATATATTTTACAAAATCTGTATAAATGAAAATTATAAATCCATCAAGAGTTCTTTTGGAAGTTCCAGTAAACTTTTACAATACAACAAAATTAAATATTTATAAAATAACACTATATATTGTTAAAAATTAAATTTTAATAAATATATTTATATTAAATGAAATAATATATATTACGTATCAAACGTTTTAACATAAATTTTATAAAAAGATATAATTTTCCATTTCAAAATGTTTACATTATAAGAAGAAAAATGAGAATAAAATTTTTATATTATGGAGAATTTATAATAGATTCACCGTTAAGATATATTGAATATATTTTTTTGAAAATGTATAAATAACAATTATAAATCCATTAAATGTTCCAGTAGAACCTGAAGTGGATGTTCTAGGAGAAGTTCAAGTTTAATTTCAATCGGAAAATCCTGTGAAAGAACCTGTAGAACTTGTAAAATAAAACAAAAGTTTATATTTATAAAACTAAGTTTCATATTAATTAAAATTAAATTTTAATAAATCAATTTATATAAAATGTAATTATGTCAAATAGGTATCACACATTTTTACATAAATTTTATTAATAAAATAGAACTAAACATTTATAAATGTATAAAATTAATGAATAAAAATGTCTATAAAATGTATATAATTATAAAAATTTATAATAAATGTACTTATAAGATATATTTATTTTGTTTTCAAAATACATATAAATAAAAATTATTAACTTATTACGAGTTATAGTGGAACTCACCATAGAAGTTACTATATAAGTTCAATTAGAAGTTCTAGTGGAAGTTCTAGTTCAACTTCCAATGTACAAAAAAAGTATATATTAATAAAACAAAATAATATATATAAAAAAATTAAATTCTTTAAATATATTTATATTAAATTCAATTATATATAATACATATCAAACATATTATATAAAATTTTAAATAAAAAAATACCATTTAAAAATTCATGTATTACATGCATAAAAATGAAAATAAAATGTATATATTTATGAAAATTTAAAATAAATTATGTTACCAGACATATCAAATATATTATTTACAAAATCTATATAAATAGAAATTATAAATCCATTATAATTTCTAATGGCAGTTCCAGTGGAAATTTGATTGGAAGTTCCAGTGAAACTTCCACAAGACAAAAAAAATATAACTATATAATATATTAATAAAAATTAAGTTTTATTAAATATATTTGTATTAAATGCAATTATATATAACATGTACCATGCTTATTACATAAATTTTATAAAAAAAATATAATTTTCCATTTCAAAATTTATATAATACCTAAATAAAAAAGTATATTAAATATATATATTTCAGATAATGTGAATTAATTTTAAAAAATCTATAAAAAATTATAAATTTTGAAATATATTTGAATTTGGTTCCCTCAAACTGGACTTACGTAATCCATTTTATTCCTTGAATAAAAATTAATTCAACCCTTGATCAATTTTACAAACACAAAAGAAATTAAATCATTATAAATAAACAACAAAATCCATCTCACTTATCATCATTTCATATCAATGGATGGTTATCCAAAATATGTGTACTAAGAAAAAGTTGTAAACTATTTAACAGTAAATGTGGTTGAGTTTTTAAGAACTCGTGTAATTCGAAATAGTATAAGTGATTTTGAACACTACAATTCATGTGGATGTGAAGAATAAATAGTGGAGGCTGTTACAATATTCACATGACATTCATTATAAATGAGGAAACATTGGGTGAAACAAAATTCAATAGAATCATTTCTTATATAAAAAACAAAAAGTTGTTTCCATATGCATATTTTATCTACTTACTTGATTCTGGGTTCAATTTTATCTTAGATACCAAATTTAAAATATCATGTATCACTAAAGTTCCTCTGCATCATTTCTTACTCTTTTCTCATAACCGAGAAACATATCTCAGTGTATCTCTCAAATCATTACTCTTAATTAATCTACAAAAGAAAATATATAATCCATTTTCAGATCTTGTATGAAAAATACCTATTTTGAGAGCCCAAATATATATGCATAAAACCATACCTTTCTTAAAGACAAAGGTCTAACCGCTCAATTACTCCATCTCCTATAAATTAATAAGAAATCAAATGAAAACCAGAGATACTGAAAGTGATAGTGCATAGGGTTGGATTTGGGGAAAACACCTTTACTACCCTATTTACATGATCACTACTTTCACATAAAGAGATGTTGATATGCCCAATGGGTGTCATTAATTACATATAGGATAATGAAAAAACAAAATTTTATAATACTGAAACAAGGCTTCTTGATTAATTAAATTGTAGTATTAGGAAAGTTTGAGATCAATCAATAGGGAAGGAGAAATTAATTTCATTAGGTCTTTAAAAAGATTTAATTTTATTAGATTGTAGAAAGTGCTGATAAACATATAGTTTTTTAATTTTATTAAAGATGAATTGAAATAAGGCATATTGACTGATTTGTGATCAGATTTAAAAAGTGTGATAGAGTTTTGTAATATAAGGGTTCATGTGAAATTTTATTCTAGAAAATATGTTGATTAATTCATGATTGGTGTTAGAGTATAGATGAAGAAGATATAATGGTCATGGTATCTCCTTCTCACCATAGAAATAACTTATTTTTATTAGTCCAATAATATAGGGTTTCACCGAATCGAGTATGTATCGATATCATATTTAAAAATAAAATCCCCTAAATTTGAAAAAGTTGATGAATTATTTAGGGGTTTTAGTTGTGAAATTTTACATTTTTATTTGATTATTAATGTCCCTGACAGAAGAAAATGAAATGGATTGGTAGTTGAATAATAAATTTCACGATCCAAATATATGAATAATTAAAATAAATCAATCCAAAACACCTTCTCCTTCTACTAAATTACATATATAATATGAAGTGTTTAACCCCTCGTCCAAGTGATGATTGGATTATAGCGAAGGAAAAATTAAATTGAAAGCATAAAGAAAATAGAGATGAACTCGGGGAGGGCTCTATTCAACACACCTTGACGCTTTCTGATTTAGTGTTATAGAAGATCTAGATCTATAATAGTTGTTGGATAAATCACTATTTATAGGCTTTAATGAGATATGAAATTAAATAATTTCATAATGGAATAGTCCAAGAGTTGTCTAAGGTAGTTCCCACATCAAATATCTTATAAAAAATTGAACATTTTCAGAATTTGGACGTCATAATCCCATCAGTAAAAATGACACCAAGTGTAATTTTGATCGATGCTTTTAATTGCATCATGTTTTGTGCTTATTTTAACCACATGCACTAATACGGATCATGTAATGATTACATGATATTTAATGACATTTTTCTACTCTGGAAGCCTTGCTTCGTCTCAGATATTCAATTTTGTGCCTTTGAAGTTCTCCACGATCATCCTAAAATACCCACTGTCATGTGGCTTCACTTTGCTTGCGATACGAAGTGTCTTTTAGTTCAGAATTATATCACATTTCTCTAATTTCCCAAATATATGCTGTATCCTACCACAAATAACCAAATGAGTTAAACCGTTCAAAATTTAGAAAGATTAATCATTTAAATACAAAAATCATTAAAATAAAAAACCATAAAATATATGAATGAAGTAAAGATATCAAATTCCCCCACACATGAATTCATACTTGTCCTCAATGATGGAATATCAAACTGCTAAAAAGGAAATTCATGCTAATATTATTCAATTTCAAGTGATTATAGTATTATAGGGAAGGAGAAAAGAAATTGAAAGCATAAATAAAATAGAGTTGAACTCGGGGAGGGCTCTATTCAATACAGCTTGATGATCCATGATTTAGTGTTATGAAAGATCTAGATCTATAACTGTAGTTGTATAAATATTTATTTATAGGCTTTAATGAGATATTGAATTAAATAATTTCATAATGGAATAGTCCAATAGTGGTCTGAGGCGGTTCCCACATCAAATATCTTATAAAAAATTGAATGTTTTCAGAATATGGACGTCATAATCCCATCAGGAAAGTTGACGCCATGTGTAATTTTGAATGATGCTTTTAATTTCTTCATGTTGTGTCCTTATTTTCACCACATGCATTGATACAGATCGTGTAACGATTACATGATGTATAATGTGATTTTCTACTCTGGAATCCTTGCTTCATCTCAGATTTTCAGTTTTGTGCCTTAGAAGTGCTCCACGATCATCCTAAAAAATCCAGTGTCATGTTACTTCACTTTTCTTTCATTTCTAAGTGGCTTTTGGTTCATAATTATATCACATTTATTTAATTTTACAAATATAAGCTGTATCCTTCCAAAAATTACTAAATGAGTTAAACCATTCTCAATTTGGAAAGATTAATCATTTAAATACAGAAATCATTAAAATAAAAAACCATAAAATATATGAATGAAGTAAATATGTCAAATTCCCCCACACTTGAATTCATACTTTTCCCCAATGATGGAATCTCAACATGCTAAAAATGAAATTCCCGCTATGGTTTTTAAAATTCAATTTCAATATAAACAATTGATCAAATGGAAAATTAAATGTTTGAGAATCACATGTATAAAATTTATCAATGCTATACTTTTCAAAGAAATAAATCAATCAACTATTTTAATTTTCTCCTATGAAACATCCAACCCTTTTCATTCATTCATTTTAATGTTTTAATTCATTATCAGTACACATTCTACTTTCAATTTACCAGCCATTAATTTTTCTTCTCATCGTCAGGAAAAAATTAAATAGATTGATTAACATAACTTAAGAACATGTAACATACCACTGGCTTCCAAGGCATATAATATATTCACCATATAAAGAAAAAATTACAATTAATATAAATGGATTCACTATTTAAGATAATATTACTCCGAGGCTTTTGGAAGGTAGGTAAATTAGGTAAATCATGTAAGGCACAAAAAGTATGTTCAAATCTAAAGTACTTTTCATGATAATCAAAAAAATAGCTCAATGACTGTATCCTTTTCTATTGTTATCTCAGATAAGGATCATAACGAGATGAAATAAAATAATAGAAACACCAAATTTTATTATTTTTATTTTCCTTTTTGGAAAGTTGTTCTTGGGGAAATTCTCACATCCACCACTCAACCCTGATGATCTCCCCTTGACAATATTTTTAATAGTTATAACAAGATCACCGATCAAGAAAATGGTGATTTTTGAATTTCCCTAGACAGAACCCATTTTTTAAAGAGTTTTTGAAATAAATAAGATGATTTTTCCTTCCCAAAACCTTATTAAATATACCCCACACTTATTCATTAAAAAATACTCATCCCTTCCACTAGTTTTCTTTTTCCCCACTCTTATGTATGATAATCCATAAAAATATTTACTAGAAGGTGGGAATTGATAAAATAGATTTGTAACGTGGCTTATTTCCAAACATAGATATTCATGAATTATATGAGATTAAAATGGATTAATTTAATGTGGGTATCAAGATAAGGGTGAACAAAAAGAATTCCTTAATCATTTTAAAAGTGATTCTGTTCAGTTATATCTTCGATAAGTGAAAAAAATGTTCTAGAAGAAAAAATTCCTCAGTTTTTCAAGAAATATATGAATGAAATATTGGAAAATATTTGGATTAGAGGATTTCACTATAGTGAGACTAATTGTTGAGACAATTACTCATGACAATCCATATGAGAAATTTATTCAATGAATGAAAATATAAAAAATTCAAAACATGTCTATATATAAAAAAATCATTTACAATGATCACCATGCTTTTGTAAATCATTATTTTCAAATGATAATACCCATGATTATATTTACTAAATATTTTTCATATTTCTCTCATTAAATTTTATTAACATATAAATTTAAATTCATGGAATTATATTTATCTTAAGAAGTTTATGTCTCCTAGCTTAGTTGATTGAGTCAAGAATCAAGTGCGAGGCATGAAATTAGAAGTTAAGAATATAATTAATTGTGTGGATTACAGTTCAAAAATAATGACTTGTAACCCTTACTCCCCATTCAATTGAAGCTTTATACATGGGATAAAAAGGTTCTGCCTACTATAGATTCATGACATGTAAATTCCTATCACGACATGTAATGTTGCTGCAACATCTTTTCAGATTCATGTTGCTTATTTCTACCTTGAATCTTGATGGTCCTTTAATTTAAAAATAATTAGGTGAAATCAAAGGACATTATCATTGAATTTTGAATTATTTGGAGCCAGATCATTCATACCTCTAAAAAAAGAAAATAAATAAAGAGAAAAACTTGGGTGGCCACCCTGAAAAGATTTTGTTTAATGTCATTAGATCGAACTTAACTCCTTCATCATCAGATCATGTATTGGAGAATTTAAAATTATATACCTTTTAGGGTCCATAAATGGTCTCATTTGTGTTCTATCAATGTAGGTTAGCCCCTGTCCTTCTTTTCTGAATAACTTAATTCTCCCTAATGGTAGTACATTCTTAATCTCCATTGGACATATCCACCATTTTTCCTAAATCCTAATGAGCTAAATGGAATTTAATATACCATCCATACCTTTAATCCTATCTAAAATGTAGTGCAGTCGATCACTCCTCTGGTTTTATTATTCTTGCTCTTCATCTTCTATTTCTTATTCTATTGATCATCCTATTTAACATCCATATATAAGTAATTTATCTATTAATTTTTAGTGATACCCGTAGCTTCAGGTGTTTCTCCTTATCCAAACCCATGATCCTCTCGTACTTCAGAGTTCCTCATTTCTCGATGGATGCTGAAACATACTTGTTCACTACCAAATCTTAAACTGATTTCTTCATCTAAACAACAATCAACACACACCCAGTATCTAAAACTGGTCCCCCTAGAAAGAGTGGGTTTTTATCTTCTTCCATTTCCATCACTAAAAAGTTGATGGAAAAGTTGATCTTATCAAATTTAATCAGGATATCTTCAATGATACCTCTTGTGGATTTCACTATTAAATATTCTAATTTAAGAAGTAATCTCGTTTCCTTCTGTCAATATGGTTTAAAACTCTTGAATCTTCTGTATGAAATGATATTAACACTCACACCTAGGTTACAAAAATAATTTCCACATTTGTTAGATCCTATAAAGTTGGGAATTAAAAATCTATATGGACCACTTTTATTATTTGGGAGGTCCTTAGATACCTCCTCTAAACACTCTCGTGTGAGTGGAATAGTTCCAATATCTTCTACATTCCTCTAATTGGTAACCATATCTTTCTTGAATTTCATATATTCTGTCATATTTTCCATAGCCTCTTCAAATGTTATATTAATATGAAAATTTTAAAGTGTTCCAAAAAAAATACCTTTCTATATGTTGTTCTTTGGTTGCACAAATTTTTATAGGAAAGGATGTCATGGATTATACTATGTTTTTTCCTTTTCTTCTTTAGCTACTTATTACATATTACTTTTTTCTTCCACTACTCTGGCTTCCAGTTTATTGTCTGTAAAATTATATACACATCCATTTTTTCCTCCCTCTTCTAAGTTGAATAACTTTCAAATATTCATGTGAGTATACTATAGGAAATCCTTATAGTGTACCTATGGTTCAATATATATGAGGATCATATATTTAGGCAACTTTATGCTTCAGATTCAACAATGAAACCATTTAGTTTGGTTCTTCTTCTTTTATTTCTTCGAATACAATCCCAGAGGTGGTCATGAATGTTTCCATCATCTCTTCCAATGTGTAGATCAATATCATCAAAGTGGTACCTTGAGGAGCATGTTTTTTTGATCCCTTGTGGTCTTTTTAAAGTCCTTGTCCTTATTTATGTTGTGGTTCCGAACCCTAAAATTTATTTCCATTATTGTAATAAGAATAATTTTCATCTTTTATATGTGTTTCTTGGGGGGTTTTTCTTCTGGCCCATCATGACGTCTATCTTCTTTGTTAATTATTCCAGCTATGTTTCCAAAAATTCAATATTGCTGATTCTAGGAACACCTTTCTGTTTCATCCCTTCTTCTATCCACTGAAAACTAATTCTTTCCATCTCATCCATAAGTTATAGATCACTTAAGATGTCTTCTCTATTAATGATACTCCATCTGAAACATCTATAATTGACATGTTTCCATGAAAAAAAACTTATATAATGTTTTTATAATCATCCATAGATCTATTTAATGATGGAGTCATTTTCAAGTCATATCAATAAATCTTTCCAAATAATAATACAATGATTTATCTTCCAATTGAAAAAAATTAGAATGTTTACCCATATTTTGTTTGATATAGAAGGTGGAAAGAATCTAGTGACAATGTTTAATGATAGCCCATATTGTATGAGCGTCTACATCCCTTGATCTCTTTAAAGAACTCCAACAGCTCATTTTTCGTATCCCCATTCATTGTTGTATCTTCTTTTCACTTCTTTTGGATTTTTTCCAATATGGTATTCACTCTAAAAATCTCTTTTCCTTTTGATCATGTGTTGTGATCATGCATTTAAAAATTAAAAATATGAAATTTACAGCATAAAACTCCCAATGTAAAAAGTGGAATTCAAATAAATCAATAAAATAAAATAAAAAAATTAAATCCTAAAAATTCAAAATCAATCATCCTAAAAACAATAGTTCCAATTTGATAGACCCAAAGGGAGTCATTAATTCTCCATAGGTCTATGAAAAAATAAAAAATTATAAATCTAAAATTATGCTAGTCGATTAATTAAAATGTATTATTAGGAGAGTTCAAGATCAATCCGTAGAGATAGTGAAATTGGTTTTATTACAATTTAAAAAATATTTAATTCTATGCGATTGAATAAAGTCTTGAGAAAAGGTTGGTTTGATTAATTTTAATAAATTATAATGAAAACAAGGAAGGTTTTTTTAATTTGTGATCATATTTGAAAACCATGATAGGGTTTTGTAATATCAGGGTTCATGTGCAATTGGATATTTAAAAATATGTTGATTAATTAATGATTAGTTTTAATGTCGAGATGATGAAGATCCAATGATCATAGTATCTCCCCCACAATATGATAATACCGTATTTCCCTTGGTCGGGTAAAATAGGGTTTTGTCGAATAGAGTTTGTCTCGATACCATATTTAAATCTGATTTCCTCTAAATTTGACAATGGTCATTCCTTCTTTAGGGTTTTCAGTTTTGAAATTTTAATATTCCTTTTTGGTTCTATTATCAATGGTCTTGAGAGAAGAAAAATAATGGGATTTTAATTTGAAGAATATATTTCACAAACCAAATACCTAAATAATTAAAATAAATCAATGCAACACACCTTACATGTTATATTACATTACACTAGAAAAGGTCGGTTAACCCACTCATCCTAGAGATTAGAGTATTATAGGGAAGGATAAAAGGAAATAGAAACAAAAAGAAAGTAGAGATAAAATCGTGAAGGGCTCTACACAACACAGTTTGTCACTATAGGATTTGGTGTTCTAGCTGATATGAATCACTAACAGTAAGAGGTTAGATCTCTATTTTTATGATTAAATGTGATATATAATTAATTAATCTCATAATGGAAAGATCCAACGATGGTTTGGGGTGGGTACCATCTCAAATATATTTTAAAAAATTTATGATTTTCCAAATCTAGGAGTCAAAATACTATCCAAAAATTTACACCACACATAATTTAATTACACCATATGTAATGTTAAATGATGTTTTTAATTGATTAATGTCATATATTTATTTTCACTAGATGCACTGGTGTATATATTGTAATGATTACATGATGTGTTATGTCCTTTTTATCCTATTGAAGCCTTATTTTTCCTTAGTTCGTCCATTTTGTGCATTGGAAGTTATCCATGATCAGCCAAAAAAATTAGGTGTCTTGCCGCTTCGCATCACTCACGGTGCGGAGTGTCTTTTATATCCAAAATCTTTCTATTTTCACTTCAGTAATAAAGATAATATGTATCCTTCCAAAAATAACAAAATGTCTCAAACCGTTCACAATTTGGAAAAAATAATCATTTAAGTACATAAAATACTAAAATAAAACACCATAGAATATATAAATGAAGTATAGATATAAGATGTTGAGAGAAATATTTTAAACATTGATTTCACCCATTGGATGGAGATTGGGCGATGAATCCCACCATACTGAGTAGCTGGTGCAATACTTAATCAGCCTCTGTTGAAGAGTGAGCCCCGGTTTTTTCTGCCTCAGTCAGTGTCAATTTTCTTCCCTTAGGGTGGTCTAAGGTGGGTAGATAAGGTTCATGATTACCACATGAGGTTGGCCAGGAATTATCATTCATTTGGGGTGAGATATGTCATGAGGTAAAGGAAGGAGGATGGAAGGAAGTCCAGGTTGTGAGAGATTAGAAGCAGAGAGGGGTTGATGGTGCCATTTTCATAGAGCTTCTTGAAGGCTCCCAAACATCATCTATAGTGATAGCATGTAGATATGAGGAGTGAGGTAGGGTTTCCAGGGATGAACAGAGGGAGGAGAGAGGGTCCCATTAAACTCGAGAAAGGAAGACCACGTGACCAAAATTACATCATGTTTATAAATAATTTAGATCATGGTTCTTACAAAAACAAATATGTGTTAACATCCTACATTGTCACGAACATATCCTATAAAAATGGTATAAGAGGTGATAAAAAGATGATTTGTTGTACATCCCTATTTTTCAGTGTTTTTTTGAGTAATGAAACTATTATTATTAGAGTCAAAAGGCATTATTGAATCTGTTACTATTAAAACAAATTTTCCCCATTTTTCCTCAACACCAACAATAATAACATGCACCACTACGGATTTGAGTTTATTCATTTTTACTGTTTATCAGCATTAAAATAAGTGATGATAAATGTGATAGTTTTATCAAGACTAAAACACTTTTTTGTAATTGTTAACAGATTTATTTCATTAAAAAATTATATATCATTAATGATCATATATTAATATATAAATATTATATATTATCTAAAATATCATTTATATAATACTAAATAGGTAATCACACTCAATATATAAGATATTTAGTGAAACATGGTTACAAAATATTTAGAAATTAATATTAAGTAATAATTTTTTAATAAATATTGAGTAATATTCATTTAATAAAAATTTGATGATATAAAAATTCAATAAATTAATAAACAATCTAAAATAATTATAAAAGATGATTCAAACTTCAACTAACAATATCTTTTGATTTGGGTGTCTGTTTGAGCTCGACTACATATCAAATCGAATCTTCTGAAATGATCTATATCTTAAAAACCTCATAAAACCCAAATAACCAATTTTTTTGAGTTAAAAAGTCATGGTAAATATCAAAATAATGATTTTTTTCGAGTACCTTGATGTTTGTAGATTGATGTAATTTCAGCCTGTTTAAGGGGGTCTTCTTATATTTTTTCGGTGGGTGATCAATTAATTTTCATGTATTACATTCATATTAATGTCTCGACCCATATCACCACTAAAATGGTGGATGAACTAGTTTCATCATGACCTCCAGCGCGCCTTCCCATACGCCAAAGGTTTCCGACTAGCGACGATGGTGTTGTAATAGTCAGTGGGTAGACTATACCCTTTTATCAGAGTTGTGCAGTGGTTTAATAGAGTAAATAATAATCCATAGTGGAATGATTAATACATAATTTACAATGTAGTGGAATACAAATTTCATATAAATGAACAAAAGTGGCCAATGCCAATTTATTCAATACATGAATGCCTGACTTGGTATTGATACATTACGGAAAGCATTAAACAATACAACATGATTTTAAATACAATAAAATGTAGGCCTCAATTAATAAAAATAAAAAAAATCCCAAAGGAGATCTTCACAAGAATCCTAAGCTGCAGCTCAGTCATTTTCACCTACTACAGGTACAAGAAAATGACAACAAGAAAGTTCTAAGGGCCTGCGAACAAGAGAGGAATACTTAGGTACCACAGGGCAATGGTGGCCCAAGTAGGGTATAAGATATAAATCTTAGTAGGTCTCCACCACCAGTGTCTAACCAAATCCTGACTGCATAATATAAATTAAACAGGGTGTAAACAAGCATAATTAAAGTAAGCAGAACGTGGTAACTAAATAATCAAATAAAATCTTCAAACCTCAACTGGTGTCTGGACATGTAATCAATTCATTAATTAATTGTTACCAGTTTATTTATAAGTCACATTTGAGAAATTATCCTACCGAGTATAAGGATTTTCTTCCAAGGAAAAATGAGGCTAAGAAATGACTGGGCCCGATGGGCTTTAACCATGATGCATACATGTAAATTCATGACCCAAGGAGTGTATCCAAGGAACCTATTGATGATATTTAGTAATAATGTCCCAAGGTAATAACCAAGGAAACAAACTTTTAGATAGTATACGTAGTTAATGTTCCAAGAAATATCAAGGTAACCCGACAAAGATATCTGGTGAGGGAGTTCCAGGGTAAAAATCAAGGTAATGTAAATATAACAGAAAGATAACCGAGTAGTATCTGATTCTAGCTGAGGGGGTAAGAGTGAAATACAAAGAGTTTAGTCCTAGAAAATCCACAATAAGGCACTTACCAAGTCTATGGAGTGAATCCAAGGTAAAATGGGGCTAAGAAAGGACTGGGTCAAAGGAGTGTAACCAAGACACATTCTTGTCAATTCCGGATCCAAGGAGTGCATCCAAGGCATCTTGTAAAACTACATGGGGGACTAAACGACAATATACTAGACATCCAAAGATAATAGAAGGAGTGGGATCTTGGCAGGTCTGAACCTTAGCATCCCATCATTGAATTCGGAATGGGGTACACGAGTGCTCATGGTATTCTCTGATCAGAAACCATGAAAATCTCAAGTTTAACCATTCGTATTTAATAAATAATACATGTAATGATTCATTTGGTTCAAGTCTTGCCTTCAATTAGTGTGGAGAGGCCCAGTAGAGTTGAAAACATTTATTTATTGGTTCAAGACTCACCTTCCATTAGTTTAGAAAGGTCAAGTAGCATTGCAACCATTTAGTAAAATCAGTTAAGGAATTTTCAAAAACAAGATCCACACCGTTACCTTCACTTAACATGGTAAGGGTTTCCATAAATGTTGAACCAATTATTTTCTTATGAACCGGGGTCCTTACATATAATTACTACATGGGAATCCATGTATCTCCCTAGGAATGAGTTTGAAAACCCATTGAGTCCATCATAGAATTCATACTTGGGAACCCAAGGGTAGCCCAAGGTTTTATTAGAATTAAAAACATTTGAAAACTATTTGGTAATTTGTTTTGAGGGTCAATCATTAAGAATTAACCATTCATTTAACTCAACTCATTCCATATACCAAAACATGTCAAATTCATTTATAAGGCTCCATGTATCCATGAAAAAGGACAGTTACCTATATGGGTAATTCTGATCTAAAAACTAGACTAAACACTTAGACGTTGCTTTGGTCCTTTAGTCATTTAAAAAATGGAATCTCAGTGTGTCTAATTCCATTAAAGACATGTCTTAAACTTGTCGTATCACAACATAACATCAATGCATAAAAATTATAAACATGAGAAGTCAAGCAAGAAAAGTATAACCACTACGTTTTAGTTTGAAGGAAACACAACTTTTTGGAAGGGTTTTATTATTAAAACATGATATTTCTTATCACACAAATCATTTATCACCTTTAGCATTTTAAATATGAAACATGTTAAGCCGAATTTAAGAGAATTCAACATTGATACTTCACTGCAGGAATTTAAATTCTAACTAAAGTTACATAAGAAATTAATTAATGAATTTATAGAATTAGAGGACATAGAAAGGGACCCTACCTCAGGCTGGAACCAAGCCATCCACATCGGCTCTTGTAGCTTTCTAACTCAAGTAGAAAAACCACTCATGTGTATATACAACTATATATATTTCTGTATACCCTTAACCTATTAACCATATTCATCTTTCCATGAGGGAATATTCACATGGAGGATATTCACTTACAAATATATATAAATATACATACCTCAGTATATGCCTAGGATCCATATGAAGGAATGTAAACTCACTATAACAACACATGACATCCATAAACAACATAAGATACTAAAAAAGAGCTGTGAAACCAACAAATGGCATTAAATCCTTACCTTGGTTGTTGGACATAAACAAAAAGGGGATGAAAACACATGGCATGCACTACACGCAAGATGCTAGAAATCATAAACCTTAAAAGCCCCAAAACATAACTAGGAATCGAGGGGAGAACTTACCCCGAAGAAAAGTCAGTGGACCGAAACCAGCTGAACTGGATCGCCATTGGAGGAGGTTTCCAGAACACAATCCTTAGGGTCCCAAGAGACCTTTCACATGAACCTAGAATAAGGTAAAACCGAAATCTAGATTAACCCTACAAAGATTGGGTTTATTTGAACCACATGGGGCGATAGTTCGGACGATTCCATGTTGGGAAAAGGGAGGGGAAATGAGAGAGAACCTTACCCTAGATAATTGGAGAATAAATATGAAGACATGGCGGATGAAAGTCGATCCGAGTGGAGGCCGAAAGAGGGGGATCTTGTGCTTTGAAGGGGGATCCCCTTGGGATGTGCGTAGTGATTAGAGGGAGGGATAGGGAGATTAGTTTAGGTTTTATTTTATTTTTATTTTTATTTTATTTAATTAAATTAAAATAACTCGAATTTTAAAAACTGGGCGTTATGCATGGTTTAATCCGCATGGTTTTCCAAATCATAGGCAAACCATGCAGAGACATCAGCCTCCAAGACACAGCCCACATGGGTTAGGTGCACAGTTTAAGAAACCATGTGCAAACTGTGTGCAAAGCCACTACCCCGTTTTTAGCAGGGTCACATGGTTACTTGTAGTTGGTTGCACAGTTTATCAGACCATGGGTAAAGTTTCCACCCTCAACCATTATTTAAAACATGAAGTTTTTCAGGTCCCGAACTCTTGAAACATCTTGAGTCACTCGGGAAACATCTCAGGACATCGCCAATTCGTTAAAACATCACATAGGTTTTATCCAACTCTCTGAGTTATGTTCTAAAGCTCAGTTTTAAATATGATCCAACCAGCATACAAAGAAGGGTAAAAACATTCGTACTTTTGTCTAGTTCCGAGATTCTACAATCTACCAACAACAATAAATTATTATCCCCAAGGGGCATTTGAGAAAAATTTAAACATCATCCGACCTACAGGTGTCATGAAGTTTCATTCAAACAGTTTCATTTTGTTACAAATGTCTAATTCACCTTAAGCATTTCCTGTGCATCATGGCCTTTAGCCTTTACATCCCAAGCCAATGCTCAAAGTTCAACTTAACACAGAAAAATTGCATACAAGAGCACGCTCATATAGAGACACGATCATGTCAAAGTATCGATAACACTAGATCGATGGTGCTTACCACAATAGGTCTTATCTTAAGGAAGGGGAAATTTCCAAGCCACGATTCCTCCATCATTTTAATTTTCATACAAGGTACAACTCTAAATGTTATTACGACACTCATGACATTATTTCGGTAAAAAGAAAAAGTTGAATTCTGATCCACCTAACAGAACTGATCGAGCATGCTCTCTTAGAAGAAATTTCCAATCTTGTCACCAAACAATCCTTCACATGGAAACGTTCTTTAAAAACAGCCCCATAAAACCAAAAACTTCAAACTGAAAATATAGAGAATTAGTCAAGCCACATGGCCAATGTTTTTCATAGAAGTCTGGCTTAGGCGGTCAGAGAAATTCAAAAGAAACAGCTAGAGTCCATGAGTCTGAACATGTAATTCCCACTTGGGAACCCCAAAATAACTTTGGATATACCAAGCCTCGAAGTAAACCATGATTAGCGTGCAAAACTTACAAAGATCATCCAACAAGCTCAATATCTTTTAAAATTTAATGAAGTGTAATACTAACACTCTCTTAGTGCATCATGGACAACATTAAGATAGGGGACATGCCTGTCTCTTAATAAGAGTACACTAAGAAGTTTTAAGAAGGGGTTTCTAATTGAACACTCCCTGAAACTAGAAGGTAAAACAGTCGAACCAAAACAAGGTTGTGCTGCCGTTAAAGCAGCAACATAAAAAACACTAACAAGCCATAAAGGCATTCAAGAAGCCCAAGCAATTCCCAACAGTCCCCTTAGGTTGTGTTCCTTATACATGGAATTACACATTTATCATGTTCATCACAATACTACCCACCTTAGGAGTATCCTAGATGAAAGGGAATGAAAACTAACTAGTCATACGTGTGATAGATTATAATAATGAGACTGGTGTGTCCAAACACCCGGGTCTTTCAAAAGCTTGTCATAGTATTAGAATGGGACTAATTCATTAACTCTCTAGCCAGGTTACTTAGAGATGACCTAAAACAATAGTCATTAGTACAAGAAGATTGACTTTGTATTCATATTATCTAAAACGACCAAATTCATGGATGACGCCATACCTAGTCATCCATTACTTTAGAGGATGAGAGGGTCAAATGACCTATGAAGTGAGCGACCATACCCGAGACTTATCTAATCAGATGAAAAAGAGCATTACTAGATGCTGAAACTCATATCAAATTCAAGAAACACAAGTCCCCCTATACAAACATGTTTGTCATTGGAAACTGAAATTCCTACTTTGGACAATGACACCCAAATGAAACCAAGAGTGAAAAAGGTCACTGCACTACCCAGACATTTATATTCTAAGAAAACTACCTACCACATGTTATCCCCTTATGAAAAAAAGATTCAAACATGACCCCGGGTCACTCCAAAAAAAAACTCACCAAACTCAAAACTGATCATAAATCCATTGCCACAGAAAAGAACTCCTACGGAAATTACTCATGCTTCTATTCCAAGGAAACTCAAGAGAAGTCTGAACTACCATTACATAACGGTTTTTAACATTGGAAACCACTATAGGTTCCCTTTCCAAGCCTCTTATATTTAATCATATTTAATATTTAATCATTAAATATTTAATCAAACATCAATGTACCATTTTCAAAATAATTTACAAGGTAATTAATTTTAACTAACACCCTAAGGAAATAATTGTCATGTTTTATAAAACTATTATTTAAAAAAAAGTTCATTAGTTGACCTCCTATAATTTTTAGGAAACAAATAAAAAAAATTTACTTTTTTGAAAATAAGGTGACCTATGTGATTTCCATTTTAACCAACATATGTTCTCTATAAAGAAACCTAATATCAACACCTAATTATTAAAATTTACACACCCAAAGAGGTCATATCATAAAAACTTCACCCAAATGACCTACTTGGGTCCAGTTTTATTTTCAAAGCTAGCCATTTTGATTTTAGATAAACACTAAACATATTTCACATTTATAATCATTTCACAAAGCATCATTCCATTTTTTTAATATGGGTTTTCATATCCAACTTCATGAAGTTCCCATACACTCCATGGATTGAAAATTGGATCCCATTAATTGGTACAAATGTCAATTTAGAATTTAACACGATCAAAATAAAAATACAAATTATATGGGTGTGAACCTACCAATCTGTAAAGTGCCCATACACTTTAGAGTTTCACATTTGGATCGCTTTATTCTAAACTAACTTCACTTAATATTTGATTTTGGTAGCCTTTGTGCAGTGGTTCGATTACACGGGTTACCTTTTCCCAGTTATAAGGTACCCATATCCCTTATAACTAAAAAATGGCTCCAATCATAACCACAACCAATAACATAGCCCATATAACCGTTAAAATATATTAAATTTAGATAGGATGTCACTATAGGGAGCTAACACGAAACAACAAGATAAAATCACAGAACCATGGTGATTTAATCATAAGAGAATTCTATAATGTGCAGTAAGCATATAAGCCATGCTAATGTATTACCAAAAAGGTATAAATATAAGCATGGAATATCGATAAGGCATCGAATCATAGTTATCAAAAAACCTAATAATACAACTACATGGAATGACATAAATGTATGGCATGTGAATTTCTAAGTGCCTAATATGATGCATGTAATGAAACATACTTTCTATATGATTCCATAAAAAGTTTCCAAAGTTCCAAAAATCATAAGCAGTAGAATGCACACCACTCACTCAAGGTGAAATCATATCAATTTAATAGAGAACAATATAAAAAACAATCCCAGCCTTGGTCACTTGGTCATTTACCATATGTGGGGTGATCAGTCCCAAGCACAACTATTTTCCAGGCACCGAAACTTTCCTAGTATCTTTTCTAGTAACCCAAAATAAAAAGACAAAAGGAAAAACAACCTCTGATACCACTTTGTAACATCCTGACCTAGATCACCACTAATACAGTGGCCAGAATGTTAGCCACATTTCCTCAAGTGATCCTCCTCGTAAGCCCGAGGCTTCCGACTAGCAACACGGGTGTAAGAATAGTCAGTGGGGAGACTATACCCTCTTATTAGAGTTGAAAAACAGTATGACATAGTAAATAATAGTAAAAAGTGGAAGTAGTAATACATAATTGATAAAGAACCAGAATACAAATTTATTATAAATGAACAAAAGTGGCCAACACAAGTTTATACAATAAAAGAATTCATGAAAGGGTATTGATACATTACAAAAAACATTAAATAGTACAACATTATTTTCAATACATTGAACTGTTGGACTCAATTAAAGAAAAGAACAAAATTCCAAAGGCAATCTCCATGAGAATCATGAGCTCCAACTCAATCTTTCTCTCTTACTCTAGGTACAAGAAAAAAACAACAAGAAATGTCCAAGGGCCTATGAAAAGGAGAGGACTACTTGGGTACCCTAGTGAAATGGTGTCATTGGTAGGCTAAAAGATATAAATCTTAGTAGGCTGGAACCACTAGTGTCTAACCCAATGCTGAGAGTGTAATATAAATTAAACAAGGTTTAAACATGCATAAATAAAGTAAGCAGTACATTATAACTAAATAACCAAGTACATGCTTCATCCATAGACTGGTGTATGGACATGTACTCAGTTCATTAATTGAATATTACCAGTTTATTTATAAGTCACATGTTATTAAGTCCCATATAGAGTCCTAGGAGTTTCCTCCAAGGAAAAATGTGGCTAAGAAATGAACGAGCCCGATTGGATTTAACCATGGAACCTACTTGTCAATGTTAGACCCAAGGAGTGTATCCAAGGCATATGGTAATGAAATTTTGTAATAAATTCCCAAGGTAATAACCAAGGAAACAACATTTTAGATAATATAAGTAGATAAGGTTCCAAGATGTAATAAGGAAACCTGAAAAAGATATCTAGTGAGGGAGTTCCGGTGTAGAAACTAAGGTAACATAAATATCACGGAATGATGACTCAGTATTATCTGATTCTAGCTAAGGGGTAAGAGTAAAATCTAAGGAGTGTAATCCAAGGAATTCCACAATAAGCTACCTACTGAGTACAAGGATTTCATCCAAGGTAAAATGGGGATAAGAAAGGACTGGGTCCAAGGAGTGTATCCAAGGAACATACTTGTCAATGTTGGATCCAAGGAGTGTATCGAAGGCATCCTGTAGTACTAAATGGGGTACCCAATGGCAGTATTCCAGGAATCCAAAGATAATACAAGGAATGGGATCTTTTCCAGTCCTAACCTTAGCAACCTGTCCTTGAAATCAGAATGGGGTACACAATTTCTGATGGTATTCTTCGATTGGAAACCATGAAAAGCTCACGTCTAACCTTTCCAATGTAATAAAGACATCATGTAATGATTCATTTGGTTCATGTCATGCCTTCAATTATTGTGGATAGACCAAGTGGAGTTGAAACCATTTATTTATTAGTTCAAGCCTCACATTCCATTAGTGTGGAAAGGTTAGGTATAATTTCAACCATTTAGTAAAATCCATCAAGGCATTTTAAAAACAAGGTCTACACTCTTTCCTTCCCTTAACATGGTATGGGTTGATATGGATGTGGAACCAGTTATTCTCTCATAAACCCAGGTCCGTCCATGGAATTCCTACATAGAAATCCATGTATCACCGAAGGTATGAGTATGAAAATCCATTGAGTCCATCATGGCATTCCTACTTGAGAACCCACATGTCACCCAAGGTGTTATTTGAATTCAAAACATTTGAAAACAATGTGGTAAATTGTTTTGAGGGTCAACCATTAAGAAATAACCATTTATTTACTCAACTCATTCCATCATCCAAAACATGTCAAATGCATTTTTAAGGCACCATGTATCCATGAAAATGGAAAATTACTTACATGAGTAATTCTAATCTAAAAAATGGGTCAAACACTTAGATAGTGTTAAGGTTTTTAATCATTTAAAAAAAGGAAACTCGGGGTTTCTAATTCCTTTAGGGCCACGTCCTAAACATGCTGAATCATAACATTACATCAATGATTAATAATTTTAAAGATGAAAAGTCATGCAAGAAAGGTCTAACCCATAATTTTATGCTTGAAGGCAGTGCACCTCCGTTTGATGGGTTTTATTATAAAAACGTGATATTTCTTATCACAAAAACCATTTATCACCTTTAGCATTTTAAATATGAAACATACTAAACTACATTTAAGATAATTCAATACAGATACTTCAATGCATGGATTTAATTTATAACTAAGGTTCTATAAGCAATTAATTAATGAATTTATGGAATTAGAGGACATGGAAATGGACCCTACCTCAGGGTGGAAGCAAGCTGTCCACATTGGCTCTTGTAGGTTTCTAACTCAAGTAGAAAAACCACTCATGTGCATATACAACTATATATATTTTTTATACCCTTTAAAACTACATGTATTCCCTTCCCCATGAGGGAATACATACATGGGGGATATACATCTATATATAAACACACACACACATAGATCCGTATATGCCCATTTGCCTTCTGAAGGCACGAAAACTCACAACAACAACACTCGACATCAAAAAAAACTATAAGATACCAAAAAATAGTTGTGAAACCAACCAATGGCATTAAATCCTTACATTGGTTGGTGATGATAAACCAAAACGGTATGATACCACACAACGAACCTTAACAAAGTATAAGCCACATGGCAGAAACACATAAACATTAATAACCCCAAAACAAAACTAGGAAATGAGGAGAAAACAAACCACGAAGAAAAGTTTGTAGACTAAAACCACCCGAACTGCATCTCCTTTGGTGGCTGTTATCGGAACATAAACCCTATAGTACCAAGGGACCTTTTTATTGACCCTAGAACAAGGGAAAATCGAAATCAAGATTAAAACTAATAATATAGGGTTCAGATAAACCCCATGTGGAGAGAGTTAGGCCGATTTGATGCCGGGAAAATGGAGGAGAAGGAAGAGAGAAACTTGCCCTAGAAAATTGGAGAAGAAATAAGAAGAATAGGTAGAAAAAAGTCGATATGAGAGGAGGATGAAGGCGGGGGATCATGCTCTTTGAAGGGGAGAGACCCTTGGCCTGTTCATCATGATTAGAGGGAGGGAGAGGGAGAGTACTTTATGTTTTATTTTATTTTTCTTTTTATTTAATTTTATTAAATTAATTTAACTCAAATTTTAAAAAATAGGCACCACGAACAGTTTAATTAGCATGGTTTTCTAAACTGTGCACAAATCATGCAGAGTATTATTCCTCCAAGACATTCCCCACATGAGCTAGGTCCATGGTTTAAGAAACCATGTGCAAAGAAACTTCCCCCTTGTCAACAGGGTCACACAGTTATCTATAGTGGTCCGCACAATTTATCATACCATGCGTAAATAATGAACCTTTTTTTCATTTAAAACTTGAAGTTTTTTTGGTCCAACACACCCAAAAAATATCGAGTCACTCATGAAATTCTCAGTCCTTCACCCATGCCCAAAAACATCACTTATGAGTTATGAAAATCTCATAATTAAGTCCTGAAGCTCAGTTTTATATTCGACCTGACCAACATATGAAAAAGATAAAAAACGTTCCTAATTTTTTTAGATTTAAAGACATGGGATTATTATTCCCTTAAAATTTTATAATCCTTCACATTGTAGTGTTATTTATAATTAAATATATATGGATATATACATATTTGTTTATATTTACACATAAAAATATAAATTTATTAAAAAGTTAGTAAACATATTTACATATAAATTATATTTTTACATATGTTTGTGTGTGTTTCTAAAACAACATTTATGCATATTTATATATTTATAAAATGTATATATAATGTATATATATATATTAATATATTTGTGTGTGCGTTTTTATTAACTAACAAATATATATTTTTCTATATAATTAAACATATGTATATAAATATTAATATATAACATATGTAAATAAATTGAAATATGGATAATTATATTTAGAGTCATGAACATATGTGTTTGTATGTTTGTATATCTATATGCATGTATATATTTATAAAAACACTCAAAATACAAATTTTATAAGAAATTTTAAAAATAATTATATAAATATTTATAAATATATGAATGAATATATGGATAAAAAATGTATGTATATATAAATTATTAATTGTTTCATAAAATAACAAAACAAAACAACACAAAGAAGTGGTAAAGGCATAGGTGCATAAAGGTGGAGGTCCTAGGTTTAAATCCAAGTGAAGTCACCTGTGTGTGAGGGAAGGAGGGTTTGTCTAGAACTGATAAATGGAATGTAGGACTAGATGATCACTGATAAATAGTGGGGGGGGGGGGATAGTCGAGTGCTGATAAAAGAGGCAGTAATATAATAGATTCTCCCTTTAACATCTCACAAAAATGGTTTTATCATGTAATGATATCATTAATTCTATTAAAAGCATACAACATTTTTCTGTGCTAATAAATGAACTGATAAAGATGTCCCTTTATCAGTGCTAGGTTATTGTGGATAAAAGTTATGACATTGGTGTGTTTTATTAAAATTACACTACACTCAAACAAAATAAATAAATAAATAAATTAAAATTAAATTTAAATCAGAAATAGAAGAAAGAAACACTATATTATAGCCATTTAAAGAATATTGGGTTATAAAATTACATTATTAAGAATAATTTATCACAAACATTCGAAAAAATAAAAATTCTATTGTATTTGGTCCCTGAATCCCTCTCAAAAGAGTCCGATCATTCAACTAGTTGCTGAACAAACCACCCCAACTTGAGAAAAAGAGTGTACCTGTATGAAATGAATTCTTATTTGATTGAATATATAAATAAATATATTAAAAATAAATATGAAACAATACATTTTTAAAATTTTACTTTAAAACTTAAATCACACATGTTGAGTCATAATGGCCACACCGTGTATAGGATTGATGTGTAGCTGGGTCCTACGCATCAAAAACAACTTCTAAATCATTATACTAAAATATAAAAACAATTAGAATGGGTTTACTTGGTTTTGAGTAATTGATGTGTGTGTTGAACTAATGTGTCAATTTTAAACTCAAAACACAAACCTCGAGTCATATCAAACACACTGTATATCATATTGAGTGAGGATTATTTCTACACATAAAAATTGACATATCTATCATTGTCTTAATGTTCTAAACAATCTGAATTCATTTTTTTGGTTTTGAGTATGAAATATGTGTTTTGAACTAAAATATCAATTTTAAGTAAAAACACACACACATGGAATCATATGCATCACATTATGAATCAAATTGACGTGTATATGATTCATATACCTCACATAATGTCTTAATGATTGTTTCTATAATTTATTGAAATAATATGAATATTTCCTTGGTTTTGAGTATGTCACATATTTTTTTATTAAAATTTCTATTTAAACTAAAAAACACACATTGAGTAATATCGTGCACATCTTGTTATAGTTTTATGAGAGAATGATTATTACACATCAAAAATGACATAAAGATCATTTTCCAAAAGTATCAAGATAATCCAAGAACATTTTCTTGGTTTTTAGTGAGTGATACACATTTTGAACTTAAATGTCAATTTTAAACTGATAAAATATACAGTTACTTATACTAAGAACACATTGTATCACATTTTGGAAAGATGATTACTACATGTCAAAAATGACTTGGTGATAATTCTCATGAAGTTTCTAAACAAAATGTACGTGTTTTCTTGGTTTTGAGTGTGCGACATGTGTTTTGAAATGAAATGTAAATCCTAAATAAAAAACACACACTTGATGTCATACTAGTCATTTCATGGAACATATTGATGTGTAACCAAGTCATTCACATGAAAAATGAAATAAGTGTAATTTTCCTAAAACATAAAAATAGTCTGAATTTTGTTTCTTGGGTTTGAGTATGTCATGTGTCTTTTTTACTGAAATGTTAATTTAAAATGAAAACACACACTTTGAGTCAATCCAGTCAAATCATGTGTTAGTTTGATTTGAAACTAATTATCACACATTTAAAATGACTTATGAATCATTTTTATAAAATATCAAGACAATCCAAGAATGTTTTCTAATTTTTTAGCGAGTGAAAAATGTTTTGAACACAAAATTCAACTTCAAACTGGTAATATAGATTTTTAGTTATACCCAACACATTGTCTTTAATATTTTAGAAATGATGATTCCAACATCTCAGAAAGGAATTAAGGATAATTATAGTAGATCATATATAAAACCTAATGTGTTTTATCTATTTTGAGGTTGTGTTGTGTGTTTTGAACTAAAATATCAATTTTAAATAAAAAACACACACAGTTGGAGTCTTACCAGTCACACCATGCATCAAATTGATATGATGATAATTAATACACAAAAAATAGCATAAGGATCACTGTAATTAGGTATCAAAACATTATAAATGTTTTTTCTTGGTTTTTATTTTATTATGTGTCTTTTTTTCTAAATTGTAAATTTTAATTGAAAAAAAGTACTTTGAGTCATACCATTCACATCATGTATCGGTTTGATGCGTGAATAAAAAATATATGTAAAAAATGACTCATGAGTCATTTTACTAAATTATCTTGACAATATGATATAATTTTCTTAGATTTTAATGAGTGAAACATGTTTTGAACTAAAATGTTAATTTTAAATAGATAACATACACTTTTATTTATACTAGGCACACTTTGTATCAGATTGAGGTTGCACTGATTTGAACATATCGTAAATGAATTATATATCATTTTCATGAAGTATCAAAATATTTTAATGTGTTTTATTGGTTTTGAGTGTGTGATGAGTGTTTTGAACTAAAAATAATATGTCAAATTAAAATTGGAACTTGGATTCATATTAAGAACATTGTAAATCAGAATAAGCGTAACATGTCTACACATTAAAAATGAATTATGATTTTTTTACTAATGTATCAAAATCATGTGAATTTTTTCACTCTTGTGAGTATGTCACATTTCATTATTACAAAAATAAAAATTTAAACCGAAAACACACACTTTGAGTCATACTGATCTAATTAGGTGATAGTTTTATGTGTAATTGATTCCAACAAATCAAAAATGCCTTATGTATAATTTTCCTATTCTATAAACAAAATATGTAAATGTTTCTTCAATTTTGAGTATATCACATGTTTTTTACTAACATCTAAATTTAAACTAAAATCACACACTTTGATTCATACTGTTCACATCAGGTGTCAATTTGACATATATTCCTTTATATCACAAATAAAACATGAATAAGTTTCATAAAGTATAAATAAAATCAATGTCTGTTTGCTTAGTATTGAGTATGACACATGTATTCATTACTAAAATTCCACATGTAAACTGGTAATATAAACTTTTAGTCATACTAGTCCCACCTTGAATCAGATTGAGAGATGGATGTTTTTTATACATCAAAAAGTCCTACAGATCATTTTACAAAAGTATCAATACAATATGATTGTGTTTTCTAAATTTTTAATGAAGGAAAAAACTTTTGATCTAAAAAATCAATTTCAAACTAAAAAAAGATACTTATATTCATACTTGTAACACATTGTATTGGATTGAGGGATGGATGATTCCTACACACCAAAGATGACTGATGGGTCATTATCCTAAAGTATCTAAATAATACTATTGTATTTTTTCTTTTTAGAGTTTTTGATTTTCGTTTGGTTAAGGAAATTAATAAAATTATGTATCAGATAAAAATGATAAGTAAATAAACTATAAATAGTATATGAAATTGAGTATAAATTTAACCTCAAGATTTGTAAAAGTTTTCCTCTTAATGATGTCTTTGTACATTCAAAAACCATGTATTCTTCAATTTTGTTAAAAAAAATATTTCCTCTTTTTAATATAAGGATGTTCGGTAGTCTATGAATCACTGGTAAAGTATAAATAACATAGGATTAATAAATATTTAAAATTGGATTTTAATTTTCATCAGAAATAACTATTTGAGGATTTTAGTTTATTTATGGGATACAATATCTTTCACAAATTTTCAAATGTAATAACCACAATATTTTATGTTAGTTTGTTTTTAGTAATGTAGAAACTTTAGAAAAAATAATTAATTTTTATATCTGTTTTGATACTTATATTATTTTATATATACCCAGATACTTATCCAATTTCAGAAGTTGATAGGCTTATTGTGCTTATAGACTACCCTCATTCCAAGATTTTGATGATATTTAAACATAACCTCATCATAATAGTATTTTAATAGTATCTTAATATAAAAATATATAACATGAAGTATACAGGTAATATTTTTCAGATTTTCTATTATAAATTTATAAACGTCATCATGGGTGGTTGATTTTTTTGGGCCATGTGTTGTGAATAGTATTAGGATGATGGGGTTCCCATTTTACCTTCCATGATAGTATGATTGTATGTGAGACAGTCACTTGCATCGAAATTTAGGAAGTGTTTCCTAGGCTTCCCTATAGAGTTATTGTGGTTGGTGTTTGGTTTGAGGTCATTGCATGCTTTGAGGAGTATCCGGTTTGTTTTTTGGATCATATTGATAAGGTTTTAGGAGGTATGGTCGTACCTTTAGTGATGTTTTATGGTTGTGTGGTATTTCCAATGAAGAAACATGGGAAATGGAGACCCATATATAGAAATTTTGGCTTTATATTTTTACCTTGGAGGCTCAATGATACCTGGGAGTGCTGATCAAGGACGAGCCACAATAAGATTTGGAGGTTGTAATATCCTAGATTTTTTTGAGTTATATTATTGTTTTTGTTTAAGATTAATTTTCTTTTTTTTAATCAACATTTACCTAGTATGGTGGGAGTCTCAGGGATGTTCCAGGGGTTCAGGGCATAAAACAAGGGAAAATTGGGTCATCTAGTGCATGTTTCACGGTTGGCGCACGGTTAGTAGTAACTACACGACCTAATTGTTATTTATTGGGGAGATAGAACATGGTTGGTAAAACCATGGATTGGGTAGTTAATACCATAAAGACTTGGATAGAGCCAATTTTCAAGTTTTTTCAAATCATGTATGCTTCTTCTAAAACTGTGTAGCCTAGACCCTCTTGGAAAGAGGATGGTTTTTATTTTTTCCAACAGTGTAGCCAAACCATTCCCCATTATAAATGTATAATTTACCTTTTTTACCCTTAGGATTTATGAATATTTACCTGGGTATCTTCCTCTTTTCTCATTCAAAATCAAACAGTGATAAGGGTTTTCTCCAAAAACATCCCAAGGGTCAATCTTCTTTCATTTCTAGGCCAGTTGGAGCACCGTTGGGAGTGGATCAAAGCTCCAGGTGATTAAAACACTCCCCTATGATTTATTTTATGGATTAGGGATATTGGAATATCTCAAATTCTTATGAACATAGAAAATACTATTTTTCTAGAAGATACTAGGTTTCATCTTTGAGGGGTGTTTGCATTTGAGTTGAAGTCCAATTTTTAACATAAGGCTGTCTACAGAATTTTGGTAGGTGGTTTACAAGCAATATTCCCTAGTCATGTTAGTTATTTATGTGTATGGTATTTTTCGTTGGTGTTTTCTTGACTATTTTGTTTTCCTCGGTATAAGTGATAAATGTATTGGGTAAATGTTTAATTGAACCCCGTATGATACTCATGGGATGTGTAGAGGTTTATTTGGATAGGGTTTAGGGCCACACATAGGGTGTACTGCTTAATAAACATGGAAATTGAAATGATAAATGTATAATTGAAATGTTATCACATAAACACTTAATAAGTGGGTTAAAATATAGCTTGGCTTATGGAATGAAACTAATGTAAATTGTGTCCATTTTATGACATGACATAAGGGGATGTTTGGAATAATGTGAATGGGTAATATTGAATTAATGTGAATCTGTTAAACAACATATGGATAGTAATGAAAAATATGTATATAAATTAAGGCATGTGAATGGGGAATGTGTTAAATGGGTTAGGATACAAAATGGAAAACGGGAAAATGGTGCAAGTAATAATGATGATCTATGTGTTGATGATATGAATTTTTTTAATGGTATGTGTACATAATGAGTATGGTATTTGAAATGGAATATGTAGTAAATGATTATATATGTATGTGTACATGACTTGGTGGTGTGTGGGGTATTGACATGTGGTTTTATGCCCACATGTTTTGTTGGACTGAGGCTCCAAAACCCCTTTATAATGCATGGGTTTGGTGGTTAGAATAAATCCCTACGCCCCTTATGGTTGAATTTTTTGAGAATACATAGAATAAGGCTCCAATGTATGTTTTTTCATGGGTATGGGAGTCAGATTTAGGCTTTGGTTCCCTAAATATTTCATTTTTTGAGGCTACCATTACTGAGGCTCCATGGGAACTATGAAGTAATGGTTTTTGAAATGTTATCCCTAATCAGATAAAGAACATGACATATACCCTTATTCATAGTAGTTGGACTTTATAGGCCATAATGAATTTGATGAGAATTCCACACCCATGGATCAAATAATGAAAATGGTTTAAGTTAATGTTATTAACTAATGGAACCGAGTTTATCTTTTATTTATCTTGACATTAATTTATTATTTCCAAAAATTAGTTTTTAGAATGGATATTTTGAAGGAACCATTATTTGTTGCCTACTGAGTTGTTCTCACACTCTTCTCAGGATACCATTAGGTAATCAAGTTGACTTCATGGGTTTAAGTGGGGACAAGGGACATGGACCTATGCTAGATACTTTATTTGGTCATGGGAGTTTCATGGAATAGGGGACCCGACATTTCTCAGGACCCATCTAGGGATTCATCTATTTTAATTCATTTGTGATTTCCTTTTCCGCAGATACAATATGTAATGACATAGAATGTTTATTTTTTGGTTATGGACATGTAACTAGTATTTGAAAAATTGTTTGAAATGCATGTTTCTGGTTTATAGGTTACTTTGTTTGTATATTATCTATTGTGGATTAATCTAATAAAGAGGGTATAATCTACCCCCTTTTTCCATTGGACTCTCACTTCTAGTCGGTAGCCTTTGGATTATGGGGTGGTTCAGTTGAAGTCATGTGAATACCTAACTCGGGGAACTAGTTTAGTGGCTCTTAGGACTGGGACATTACACCATAAATTCTTTGGATAGTGACGGGGTGTGTCCAAACATATCACATAATCAAATATTTGGCAACCTAAACCAAGACATAGTCAAATGGTTAAATATCCCATTTGAACATAATGAAAACACTTGGGTAGTATATCCCAATAGAATATCCCTATCCATGGGAATATTATTCGTATGTTAACACTCTCACCAATACATGGGTAGTATGTCCTGATAATATGACTATAACGACTCATACTTTATATAAATTGTTATTACATAAAAATTGAAGCACACTTATTAAAACATATAACAAAACCATGAAAGGACCGTATAGGTATAATGTCTTTAGAAACTGGAAAGTATAAACAACTGGTTCATAAAGCATCTACTTTGCCGTCCATTTATTTCATCATATCAAGAGTCCATTTTTGGAATATTGTACTTAATAACCTTCTTCCTGACCTGGGGAAATAAAACATACAAAAGGGTGAGATCAAATTCTCAATAAGGGTAAACAAAATAAATATCAATCACATCATATACATAAGCACATAACTTTTGGAAATCTTAACCTGCAAAAGAGATCATAATTTTATAACATGGGATAAATCATAGTAGTGAAATGTAATCCCAATAATCATAACATACAACATGAAACTTTGTTGCATACACACATAATCATTAATAATCATTTCTTGTTAGTCAAGACTCATTGCCAAGACTATCTTAGTGGACAAAGTCCACTTCTGAACCGAGTTCAATCCTCGTTTCAGTCCTGTTTCACTGAACCAGTTTAACCTGCCGATCTAGCCATGTCTATCTCATGAGATATAAAATCTTTACCCAATGAATTGGAGGGAGATATAGGTCCCACCCATCTCATAATGATACCATTCTTATGTGTGCCACAAAATCAGAAAACCATACATCATAGCATAACCCATGTAATAAAAATGGGAATCTTAAACATCGTGACATCATAAAACAATTCATATAAGATAAAGGAATTCATAAAAATATAATTCCATCACAACATAATCAAATCAATGTAATAATAGGGATTGAAACGGAACCCTTTATTATCTTAGATGTACAATAATTTTGATAAAACACTTGAACTCCATTCTTGAGGAAAATATCCTTTCTACTTCAAAAACACTTTTCCTTTCTTATCATGTCTTACAATTATAAATTGAAAGAAGTTTATTAAAAATAAACTTGAAAACTTGTAAAGGAAACTTCTTGGAAATAGTGTTTTAAAAATCCATTCATGCTGTATAAGTTAAAAGAAAACATTCTTCTCGTACTTTTGTCGGAAAAGTCAAAAAGTACCTCGTACAAAAAATGACAAAAGATTCCTTTCATATCTTTTACTAAAAAATCACCGAAGTGTAAAATTTGATATAAAATATTTTATAAGGATATAAATATTACATATCGAGGAAACATGGATGTGGATGGTAAAATACACCCCAATAAATTTCAAAGTATAAACAATCTCGGATAAAAATGAGATTGTGATATTTCCCTTACCTTAGGTCCGATTTGCCTCGTAAGTGTCCAAAACTCCTGTATAATGATTTAAATAATGTTATTGACTTATTCCAGAATCATAATTATTGTTATGATATCATATATGGTCATATTCTTAGATTCTTATTAGTAATATTTCATTACAACTTGTTATTCTGGTGTTTATTACTTTTTGTTCTTATGAGTGTTTTGTCGAATAAATTCTCATTCTTCTCTTTAGGTTATAGATACCTCATTTCCAGAATGTTATTTGTGTAATATATATCATATTCATTCACTCAATTTGCTTATATAATCATTATGCAATGAAGATCATGTAGAACGAGTCGCATCACATCGTGGAGACGGTATTCCGTACGTACGCACGAGCGATGATATCGTTCCCATGATCATGGAATTGTATTGGAGTGTATGTATACTATTTAAGAATCAATATAACTTTACAATAATCATATATAGTCATTATGTACACTTTTATACCTATCCAAGTAAGGTGGTGGTGGAAAGTAGATTACACCACGGCGTGGAGACGGTATTCCGTACGTACCCACGCGCGGTGATTTCATTTTCCGTAGGATGGATAGATGGTGAAAAAGGGTTGTTTCATACTTATAATAACATATTAGTATATGAGTGATACTTATGTTATTACTAATTAATGAAACAACTAAAGAAGAAGAAGTTGAAGAAGAAATAAAGATGAAAGAATCAGTAACAGACATTACCTCTTCTTTGAAGTGCTACTTTGAGACCTTCTTTTAGGGAACTAAAATTGGTCTTTGAAGAATACCAGGACCTCTAGGTTGTCACTAGAGAAGTTTATAGGAGAAAGTGGCAGAGGTTGGCCGAGATTGAAGGCTCAAAGTGGTGTGAGGAAGAGAGGGAGGAGGTGCCCTTTTATAAGGGAGGAGTGGGGCACCTTTGGAATAACTAAACATATTATTTTATTATAAAGACAAATTCGGTTTTAAATAGATCCAAATTGATTTATTTCAAAGATACGGTGGGTAGGGGTCTAAATAATCTCATCCAATAGAATTTAGACAAGTTTAGGTTCCTATTATGACCTTTTCATATAGATTTAACGTTAAGTTAAATAATATTTCTTTTACTGTGTCTTCTTGTGTTCTTACACTATAAGGTTAATAAACATACTCTAACAAGCTAAAAGAACCCCAAGTTGTTTATTATTAATATATATAACTTTATCTAAGTCATTTTTCCGAACCTTATATTTTTATGAATAAAATAAAAATTAATAATATAATATTTGTTTTAAAAACTATTTTATGTCAATTTTTTCACTATTTAGTAATTGATTTTTTGTGAAAATCATAACAGAATTATTAGTTCGAAAAAAGTTATTTAAATCAATAATAACATGTCATATTAACCTATAAAATTAGTGTAATTCATAAAAAGTCTCAAATTACATTTATTTGGGTATTTATAACATCAATTATGTCAATATTTCATTAATAAGATAATTAATGCATCATCTTTGTGTCCTAAATAAATTAAAATATTTAATGTCTAAAAATTACAAATAAAATAAAATTATGTAGGAAATCTTTTTATCTTTCTAATGAATACTTATAGTCGAATTTATCTTTTGTATATACTTATATTAAAAATTATTTACTTATTAAACATTGATTTTAACTATTTTAACCCTTCTTTAGATAAATTAATAATAAATGTCCTAATCTAATTCAAGGGGACCTAAATGGTCATATTTTATTCCTAAGTTTTTTTTAGGTCGAATTAAACTTATCCAATAGAATTAGGACATGTTTTAGGGTAATAATAATATCATTTTTACCCTTAATTACCCTATTTACTTTTAACCGTGGTAAATAAAAGTAAAATGTTACTATTCACCAAAAATTATTTTCATCTCATTGAACTACATATTACTTGATGACATCAACCGTGTCTCTCGTATTTTTGAAATTTCACTCACAGAAGTGGTAAAATTAAGTTTTATGAAAAATTCAGTTTTTTAACTACCACTTAGTGGTTTCACTATTCATCAAAAATTGAAAGTTTTCAGAAAAATACCAAAATTTCACCCTAGTATAATTTCGATATTCCAAATCCAAAAATGAAGTCCATTTTGAAAAATAAAATTTATAAAATTTCAAAAAGTGGTTATTACTATTCATAATGGCTAGTTTTAATAATATTTTATTAGCATATCATTGTTTAGTGAAACTCGGTATTGCGTACGACGCAAGCTATCGAGGAAGGTCGCGATTTAGTGTAAAGCAAGCCAAGAAAGTGTTGTGTATAGAAAAATATTCCTTTGATGATTTATATAAAATAAAATTCTCAGGTGTTACATTCTAACCCCCTTAAAATTAATTTCTCCCTCGAAATTTGTCACTTTGTAACAAACAGATGAGGATAACTCTCCCTCATCATATCCTCAAGCACCCATGTAGATTCTTCTAATTGGTGGTTCCTCCATAAAACTTTCACCAATCGAGTGGTGTTGTTTCATAGGACTTTTTCGCTATGATCCAGAATCTCTATCGGCTGTTTATCATAAGAAAGATCCTGCTCCAACGGTACAACTTCTGAGTTGAGTACATGTGAAGGATCAGGTATGTACTTTCTCAGGAGAGATACAAGGAACACATCGTGAACTTGAGAGAGATTTGGTGGAAGCGCCAATCGGTAAGCTACCTTCTCAACACGATCCAGTATTTCGAAAGGACCGATATATCTAGGGCTCAACTTCCCCTTCTTTTCAAATATCATGACCCTCTTCCAGGGAGATATTCGTAAGAACACTTTATCAGCTACTTCAAACTCTATGTCTTTTCTTCGGTTTTCGGCATAACTTTTCTATCAACTCTGAGATGCTTTTATGAGTTGTTGAATAGATCTGACCTTTTCTTCCATTTTATCAACGAGATCGGGTCCTAATAGCATTCTTTCCCCAACTTCATCCCAGCAAGTTGGAGTCCTGAATTTCTTTCCATAGAGAGCTTCATAAGGAGCCATCTGAATACTGGAGTGAAATATATTATTATAAGAAAATTCCACCAAAGGTAGGTGTTGGTCCCAACCACCTTTAGAATCCATAGAGCAAGCTCTCAACATATCTTCTAGAGTTTGAATTGTTATCTCAGACTGACCGTCTGTCTGAGGATGATAAGAAGTGCTGAAACTCAACTCTGTTTCCAGAGTATGTTGAAGACCTCGCCAAAACTTTGAGATAAACCTCGGATCCCGATTAGATATAATAGAAAGTGGTTCTCCATGCAATCTTACCACTTCCTTCACATATATCATGGCAAGCTCATCTAGAGAGAAATCCGCTCTAATAGCGATGAAGTGTGCAGACTTTGTAAGACGATCAACTATGACCCAGATAGCATTATTGCCTTTGTATGTTTTAGGAAGTCTTGTGACAAAGTCCATAGTGAAGTTTTCCCATTTCCATTAGGGTATGGGTAATGGTTTTAACATCCCATAATACTTCTGTCTCTCAGCTTTAACTTGCTGACAAACCAAGCATCGAGAGACATATTCAGCAACATCTCTTTTCTAGCCATCCCACCAGAAGTACTCTTTCAGGTCCCTATACATCTTTGTGCTTCCAGGATGAATAGAGAATGAAGAACTATGAGCCTCATCCAGCAGCTCCTTCTTTAAATCAGGGATGGGAGGAACACAAACCCGATTCCTGAACTTTATTATCCCATCACAATCAAGGTTGAATCCAGGAACATTTCTCACCTTCTTTTGTAACTTGACATCTTCTTTCTATGCCTCTTTAATCTTCACATGTATATATGGTTGAACATTCATTTGAGAAAGATATTATTTTTCCCACTTCATTATAATTCCAAGATCCATCCTTTGTAAATCCATAAATATTGGATCTTTTGTGATCCTCATCATAGATAAACTAGCATGGTCTTGTCAACTTAATGCATCTGCCACCTTGTTTTCTTTTCCAGGGTGGTAATGAATTGATCATTCGTAATCATTAATCAGCTCCAACCATCTTCTTTGGCACATATTCATCTCCTTTTGTGTGAAAATATACTTTAAACTTTTATGATCAGTATAAATATCACACCTCTCACCATAAAGGTAATGCCTCCATATCCATAATGCAAATATTACCGCAGCTAACTCCAAATCATGTGTTGTTTAATTTTGGCCATGTATATTCAACTATCATGAGGCATAAGCTATCACCATATCATTTTGCATAAGGACACACCCCAAACCCTTCTTGGATACATCACTGTAGATCACAAACCTTTCTCCACTATAAGGTAGTGTGAGCATAGGTGCACTGAATAACCTTCTTTTCAACTCCTTGAAATTCTTTTCACAGTCCTCCATCCAAACAAACTTAACTCCTTTCTGAGTCATCTTGGTGAGTGGATTAGATAATCGTGAAAAATCTTTCACAAAATGTCGATAATATCCATCCAAACCAAGAAAACTTCAGATCTCAGTTACTGTTGTTGGTCTCGACCATCTTTCGATTACCTCTGTTTTTTATGGTTCCACATATATCCCCTCTTTTGAGATTATGTGCCCCAAAAATGAAACTTTTTGAAGCCAAAATTCACATTTGGTAAATTTGGCATAAATCTTCTCCTTTCTCAGGGTCTTCAATATAATTCTAAAGTGATCTTCATGTTATTCCTTGCTCTTTGAATAGACAAGAATATCATCTGTAAAGACTACCACAAATTGATCAAGATAGTCTCTAAAGACTCTATTCATTGGATCCATGAAGATAGCAGGGTAATTAGTAAGACCAAATGGTGTCACTATAAATTCATAGTGTCCATACCTTGTACAGAAATCCGTCTTTGGTATATCCTCCATTTTGACCCTTAATTGATGATACCCTAAACGAAGATCAATCTTGGAAAAGTATTGAGATCTGCGTAGTTGGTAAAATAGGTCATCAATGCGTGGGAGAGGATATTTGTTCTTGATAGTGATCTTGTTAAGTGCTCGATAATCAATGTAGAGTCTCATTGATCCATCTTTCTTTTTAACAAACAGAACACGTGCTCCCCAAGGTGACACACTAGGGCATATGAACCCCTTATCAATATTCTCTCAGAGTTGCTTCTTCAATTCCTGGAACTCAATTGGGGCCATTCTATAAGGTGTCTTTGAAATAGGAAAAGCATCTGGTACGAGTTCTATTGAAAACTCAACTTCACGATTCGGTGGAAGACCTGGTAATTACTCCAGAAAGACATCATGAAACTCCCGTACAATGGGAATATTCTTAATATTGAGTTTCTCACCAACCATTTGAGATAAAAAACCTTCATTTAGTGGAATCAATACCCATAAAATGTAAGAAATTTTCACTGGAAGGTTATGTTCATCCTTGCATCGATAGAAAATCATAGATTGATATGGAAAATGAAATGTGACTTCCCTTCTTTGGCAATTGATATAAGATCCATGTAGAGAAAGCCAATCCATGCCATGAATCACATCAAATTCCACTATAGGAAGGATCACAAGATATGCAGGAAGCACTTTCCCACAAACTTCAATCAGAGAAGAATTATAAACTTTTTATGTGACTGTTGTGCCATTAGGGGTTGTTACAGCTAACTCAACATTTAACTGTTGAGGTAATACGGTGATATCCTTAGAAAATTATTCATAAATAAAGGAGTGGGTGGATCCAGAATCAATTAAAACATTTGCTACTTTAGAGTTTATGGTAAGTGTACCTTTCACCACATCGTTATCGTACTCCACATCACTGATAGAAATTTCCTGTGACTTTCCTTTGCCTTTATCCTTAAGAGTTTGTTGACGTCGACCATCATCATCAACCCTTGGATTTGGGCATTGATTGGAATAATGCCCCATCTCCTTGCACTTGAAACATTGAAGTGTATTAGGTTTATTCTGTGTGTCCCTTCCTTTTTTTGAATCATTAGAAATCTTCTTCCCATCATTACGACATTCAAATACCCGATGACCTTCCTTTCCACATTTGAAACATTTACATGTCCCTTTAAGACAACTCCCTCCATGTTTCTTTCCACACTTTGAGCATAAGGGAAAGCTAATCTTCTTTTCAGTGTGCTCTTTATATTTTCCTTTGACTTCCATTTTCCTCTTCTTATCAAACCCATATGACTGATGGGTTACTCCAATCTCCATCTCTACTTTGAGAGCACATTGAACGATTTCCTCGTAGCTATTGAAGTCCCTTATGGCTAACTCCCTTCAAAGACTTAGTTTTAAGCCACTAAAGAATCGATCGATCTTACTCTCAGGTTGGATAATAATACCAGAAGAGTACCTTGCAAGTCTTGTAAAATTTTCTTCATAAGTACCAACAGATTCATCATCCTTTTGCTTCAGTTCAAGAAGATCTTTCTCTATCTTTGTTTGGAGAATACGAGGGAAGTACTTATTGAAAAATAGGTTCTTGAACTCGTCCCATTCCATGGACTCAATTTCATCCCTTTGCCTCATATTCTTAATAATATTCCACCATTGATCAGCATCTCCTTCCAAACTATACACTGCTAGGATGACTTTATCATGTTTAGAACATTGAAGAACTGAAAATATCTTTTTAGTATTACTAATCCATTGTTCAGCAACTAATGGATCAGTAGACCCGATGAAAGAAGGTGGACACTGCCTCATAAAGGATTCAACAGAATGTTGCTCCTTCCTTTGGTCGTTTGGAAGTCCCGCATGATTCATAGCTTGAGAAAGTTGTGTGAGCATGGCTACAAGATTTTTCATTCCATCTCCCATAATGTTTGGTTGCTCAGGGGGGCAATCATTGCATTGCCCGTCGCATTCCGCAATAACACGGTTCCTTCGGGATCCAGCCATTTACTAAAACCAAGAAGAATAGTGTGAGAAACACTAATTATAATTGGAAAACCACATAATCAAGAATAAAAGTTTACACATAAGGTCTTATCCTAGGTTATTCATGGTCATTTCTAAAACACTAAGATTGTGTTCTATTCTTAGAATTGTCCTTAGGGTTCTTACTAAGGCTTTGACATCCTATTTTCCAAAGGTTGACTATACCTTTCCTCTGATACAAATAATAACGACCCATAATTTAAATACATTGTTATTACATCATAATTGAATCACACTTATTACAAAATATAACAAAACCATGAATGGACCATATAGGTATATTGTATTTAGAAACTGGAAAGCATAAACAACTGGTTCATAAAGTATCTACATTGCCTCCCATTTATTTCATCATATCTAGAGTCCCTTTTTGGCATATTCTACTTAATAACCTTCTTCTTGACCTGGGGAAATAAAACATACAAAAGGGTGAGCTCAAATTCTCAGTAAGGGTAAACAAAAGAAATATCAATCACATCATATACATAAGCACATAACTTTTGGAAATCTTAACCTGCAAAAGAGATCATAATTTCATAACATGGGATAAATCATAGTAGTGAAATGTAATCCCAATAATCATAACATAAAACATGAAACTTTGTGGCATACACACAAAATCATTGAGAATCATTTCTTGTTAGTCAAGACTCATTTCCAAGACTATCTTAGTGGACAAATTCCACATCTGAACCGAGTTCACTCCTCGTTTCAGTCCTGTTTCACTGAACCGGTTTAACCTGCCGTTCTAGCCATGTATATATCATGAGATATAAAATATTTACCCAATGCATTGGAGGGAGATATAGGTCCCACCCATCTCATAATGATACCATTCTTATGTGTGCCACAAAATCAGAATCCCATACATCATAGCATAACCCATGTAATAAAAATGGAAATCTTAAACATCGTGACATCATAAAACAATTCATATAAGATAAAGGAATTCATAAAAATATAATTCCATCACAGAATAATAAAATCAATGTAATAATAGGGATAGAAACGGAACCCTTTATTATCTTAGAAGGAAAATAATTTTGATAAAACACTTGAACTCCATTCTTGAGGAAAATATCCTTTCTACTTCAAAAACACTTTTCCTTTCTTAACATGTCATATAATTTTAAACTTAAAGAAGTTGATTAAAAATAAACATGAAAACTGGTAAAGGAATCTTCTTGGAAATAGTGTTTTAAAAATCCATTCATGCTGTATAAGTTAAAACAAAACATTCTTCTCGTACTTTTTTCGGAAAAGTCAAAAAGTACCTCATACGAAAAACGACAAAAGATTCCATTCATATCTTTTACTAAAAAATCACCAAAGGGTAAAATTTGATATAAAATATTGTATAAGGATATAAATATTACATATTGAGGAAACATGGATGTGGATGATAAAATACAGCCCAGTAAATTTCAAAGTATAAACAATCTCGGATAAAAATGAGATTGTGATATTTCCCTTACCTTAGGTCCGATTTGCCCTGTAAGTGTCCGAAACTCCTTTATAATGATTTAAATAATGTTATTGACTTATTCTAGAATCATAATTATTGTTATGATATCATATATGGTCATATTATTAGCTTCTTATTAGTAATATTTCATTACAACTTGTTATTCAGGTGTTTATTACTTTTTGTTCTTATGTGGGTTTTGTCAAATAAATTCTTATTCTTCTCTTTCAGTTATAGATATATCATTTCCATAATTTTATTAGCATAATATATATCATATTAATTCATTCAATTCAATTATATAATCATTATGCAATGAATATCATGTAGAACGAGTCGCATCACATCTTGGAGACGATATTCCGTACGTACGCACGAGTGATGATATCGTTCCCATGAGCATGGAATTGTATTGGAGTGTATGTATATCATTCAAGAATCAATATAACTTAACAATAATCATATATAGTAATTATTTACACCATTATACCCATCCATGTAAGGTAGTGGTGGAAAGTAGATTACACCACGGCGTGGAGACGGTATTCAGTACGTACGCACACACGGTGATTTCATTTTCTGTAGGATGGATAGATGGTGAAATAGGGTTGTTTCATACTTATAATAACATATCAGTATATGAGTGATACTGATGTTATTACTTCATAATGAAACAACTGAAGAAGAAGAAGTGGAAGAAGAAATAAAGACGAAAGAATCTGTAACGGACATTACCTCTTGTTTGAAGTGCTTCTTTGAGACCTCCTTTTAGGGAACTAAAATTTGTCTTTGAAGAAGACCAGGACCTCTAGGATGTCTCTAGGGAAGTGTAGAGGAGAAAGTGGCAGGGTTTGGACGAGCATGAAGGCTCAAAGTGGTGTGAGGAATAGAGGGAGGAGGTTCCCTTTTATAAGAGAGGAGAGGGGCACCTTTGGAATAACTAAAAATATTATTTTATTATAAAGCGAAATTCAGTTTTAAATAGCTCCAAATTGATTTATTTCGAAGCTAAATTGGGGATGGTTTGAAATACTCTCATCCAATAGAATTTATACAAGTTTAGGTTCCTATTTTGACCTTATCATTTAGATTTAACATTATGTTAAATAATTTTACTTTTACCGTGTCTTCTTGTGTTCTTACACTATAGGGTTAAGAAACTTACTATAAAAAGCCAAAAGAGCCCCAAGTTGTTTATTATTAATATATATAACCTTATCTAAGTAATTTTGCCAAACCTTATATTTTTAGGAGTAAAATAACAATTAACAATATAATATTTGTTTTAAAAACTATTTTATGTCAATTTTGACACTATTTAGTAATTGATTTTTTTGTGAAAATCATAACAGAATGATTAGTTCAAAAAAAGTTAATTAAATAAATACTAACATGTCATATTAACATAGAAAATTATTGGGATTCATAAAAGGTCTCAAATTACATTTATTTGGGTATTTATAACATCAATTATGTCAATATTTCATTAGTAAGATAATTACTGCATCATCTTTGTGTCATAAATAAATTAAATTATTTAATGTCTAAAAATTGCAAATAAAATACTATTATGTAGGAAATCGTTTTAGATTTATAATGAATATTTATAGTCTAATTTATCTTATATATAACCTTATATTAAAAATTATTTACTTATTAAACTTTGATTTTAACTATTTTAACCCTTCTTTAAATCAATTAATAACAAATGTCCTAATCTAATCCAAGTGGGCCTAAATGGTCATATTTTATTCCTAAGTTTTTTTGGTCGAATTACGCTTATCCAATAGAATTATGACATGTGTTAGGTAATAATAATATCATTTTTACCCTTAATTACCCTATTTACTTTTAACCGTGGTAAATAAAAGTAAAAAGTTACTATTCACCAGAAATTATTTTCATCTCATTGAACCACATTTTACTTACTAAAATCAACTGTGTCTCTCAGATTTTTGAAATTCCATTCAAAAAAGCGGTAAAATTATGTTTTATGAAAAATTCAGTTTTTTACTACCACTTAGTGGTTTCACTATTCATCAAAAATTGAAAGTTTTTAGAAAAATACCAAAATCTCACCCTAGGATAATTTTGATATTCCGAATCCAAAAATGAAGTCCATTTTGAAAAATAAAATTTATAAAATTTCAATAAGTGGTTATTACTATTCATAACGTCTAGTTTTAATAATATTTTATTAGCATATCATTGTTTAGTGAAACTCCATATTGCGTACGATGCAAGCTATAGGGGAAGGTCACGATTTCGTGTAAATCAATCCAAGAAAGTGTTGTGTGTAGAAAAAGATTACATTGATGATTTATATAACATAAAAGTCTCAGGTGTTATAATGACCAGCATTGAGGTAATAATGTCCCAATATTGATGTAAACATCAATACATTTGAAAAATATCTGATAACATTGTCACATTAATGTTTATAGTGTCCCCAAGTCAAGAAATACAAGTAAAATCAAGAGTCAAATCTTTGACAAAGAGAGGACATAATGTCCTTAGTAATGGTGAATTTCATGTGTCCACGATATCCCTAGTATCAAGGAAACAAATGAGTGGAAGGGTATCACACCCCATAAGCGTCAATAGTTATAAAAACATCACATCCCCTTCTAAGGAAGAATCATAACATTGGAAGTTCATCCTGATTACATGGAAAATAATATTTAACCTTGAAAACAATTGCATTCCCTACATCATCGAGACCACATGGGGATTTAATCCATTTCCATGGAAATTACAGAGAGTATAAAAACCATATCATAGTAGGAATCATATCCATATATATAACTAATAAGATAAAGGTGGGACCAAATCACAACATTACAGGTAGAAAATAATGGTCTAAAATGAATCAGCTAGAAGGAATATCACCCCTTATCAAGTTCAACAAATAAAAAATGGAATATCACTCCATATTTTACATCACAAAAGAGGGTATATACTCCCATTAATATAGCCAAAAATAATAATTTAGAAAAAAAAATTTAATTTCAACATATAAACATTTATATTTTAGGTTTTTGAAAATATACACATTCTAAATGATAATTAGGTTGACCATCCAAATCTCAACCTAAGTCTAGTAGAAAATTCAGATATAATAAAACTAGTTACATATTATAAGAAGGGATGAACCCTCACCCAACCCAGTAAAACTAGAAAAAGGGTAAAGGGAAACTAGAAATTTCCCAAAGTATTACCCCATAGACCCAAAAAAAATCACTTATCTCAAAAATGTAAAATGGAACTCAATTATGATCCATCATATCATTAATATAGTTAAAAAACCCATTTGGGTTTTGATTATTTAGGGAAAAAATATACAATTTGTCTATAGCCATCATTGGACACCATAATAAGGTAAAACCACAGAGGGGTCTAGATTGTCCAAAACATCCATACATGTCTCAATTTAGGTCATTAGGAGTGAAACATATTACTTTAAGGTCAAAAATTAATGGGTGGGGATAATGTGTTTCACACATCCCATTAAATGAGTCTAAACCACAAGGATTAATAAAGGACTTCCTACCGTGGTCATATATAAGATCACTCATTGAGAAACTCCAGACTAAAAAACACTTATTGATTGATTTACCAAAATCCATAAAGAACAAAAAATTAGGGCATCAATTATTGAACAAACTTAACAATAGGGAGAAACTAGAAATAGATATATGATGGAGGTTATACTTACCTATAGAAATAAAAAATAATAAAAAACTATTCAATCCAGCTACAAATGAAAGAAATATCAATAGATAAGAGAAAAAAACCATGGAGAAGAGTGTATATATTCATGGTTTTTGAATAAATGAAGAACCGACATTTATGATAATTTTAAAATGAAAATTATTTAATGAAATTAATTTAAAAAACTTCTAAGACCCTGAAATATTGTGTGATGGTATGATTCATGATGAAATTACCTTACATGATCACTTTAATGTTGTAGAAACTTCAATTTAGATTCAATACGATGCTCTAGAGAATAATAAATTACATAAAACCCAAGTTCGTTTTGTGTTTTCTCTCCCTTCCACAGTGCAATACCCTCTCTAAGGCCAGGTCTTCACCACACAAACAAATCCAAGGATTTGTCAGTATGGTGCAACCCACCAAATCTAAAACACAACCATCACCTATATTAGAGATATTATCTTAAAAAAAACATTAAAATGTTATGATTACATATATGGGGGTGTTATATTTCCCAAATATTGAATTTTTTAAACATATCTAGACCATATTCATGATGCATCCCTCCACTATAGTGTGATCCTAAACCCACTGAAATGTTTGAATCTTATAAAGCTCTATATCCTTATATTATAGCTATATCCATTTCTTAACTGAGACCATTATGGAACAAATATTTTTAACACTAGTACCATTTATGGTTCAACACAAGCATTGCATCATGATTAGGAACTTTCTAAATAATTTCAACACAAACTATGGGCCAACTCCCAAAACTGATCCACCATGTCCACCACCAACACCTTGAACATCACAAAAAATATGAAATACATAATGGTAGGAAAAAAATCAAAAACAATTCATACCTCATATAGATTTTGGGAGACAAAATATCCACACTATTAGGAATCTCATCCCTAAGATTTTTCAAAGTGAATCACAAAGCCTTATCAGTGAACTATTCCAATGATAAATCACATACATATGACTCTTTCTCATATATATCCTCCAAGGGATGATTATGATGCCACTATACTCTTACAAAATGGAACTATGTTTTTGGAAAGATCATCCTCAATTCAATCCAAAATATAGACGATCACTCATCAACGGTTACATCTATATAAAACTCATAATTTTCAATGTTTATCACTTGGGATGGAATAGGATGATATATCCCAGGATGAGATATATAGGAAAAATCATGTATATAATTATAATACTAAATAATTGGTAACCAGTATTCCAAAATACTAATTTTCAATATGATTTATTATAGACCCAAAACCCAACAAATAAGCTTCCCCAACCTTCGAATAAGATGAAATTCCTAACCAAGAGACACTCAATGAAATAAATGGCCACATACCTATAACTATAGAGGATGGAAGTTATGGTTATCTTATACACTTTTCCTTATTTGAGAAGGCTTTGATAGATTATTTATTATCCAAGAATTCTCTCTTCTATCTTATATGTGTATCAACCAAAAAAAATAGGCAACTCTCTAGCCTAAATCCATCAAAGAGTCATTTGGAATGACATTCCATATAAACCCACAAAAATCACCATATAAAATGATGTCTAGTAATGATTTTAGTTTAATAAATATAAAAGATTGAGATGAATCCCCCATTAACTATAGAAATATAGGATAAGAACTCTCAACTTGTCCTATAAAATCTTAATAATACACTTAGACTTACCATTAGTTTGAGGATGGTATACTAATCTTAAATGAACTTTTGTATCAATAACCTTCATTAAAACCTGCATGAAGTGACATGTGAATTGAGAGTCTTAAATAGAAGTGATACTTATCAGTACATTGTGAATATATACTATATCATAGATATAAAAACTACCTATCCCATCAACATACAATGTATCTATGATCATAATTAAGTGTGTGAAATTGTTCAACCGGTCTACACCAACCCACACCACATCACTACCGTGAGGCATCCTAGAAAACCTTGTCCAAAAATCTATGGTCACAAGATACCACTTCCACTTGTGAATGGGCAGCGGATGAAGAAGTCATATAGGCTAAAGATGCTTGGGAATTACCCACTAGTGGTCATATCCTTATAAAAAAATAGTTATATCTTTGTCTATCAAGGGACATCTATACTTTTTGATAATATAAAAATAAATATTTGTAATACCCATTTATGTATTACCTCTTTAGGATTTTCAATCCTACATCACCTCCTCATATATTGTCATGAGGACTATAACACAACCATGGAAAAAATGGACCTCATAAGAATCTAGAGACCCATCAGTTGGATGATCTCTATCATATATATTGTCCATCATTATCAAGTAGTAAAAAATAGATAATAAAATCATATTCGCATTCTCAAAGAGTTATTATTCCATATATAGAGACACCATGACCTCTCCTTAACAATAATAAGGAAAATAAATCCATATCTTAGTGAAGAGACTCATTATTTTCCACTCACTACAAGGAACATACACAACTTGAACCCGTGTCTTCATACAAAACATAAAATTAAAATAATTCTCATTACAAGAGGTATATAGATTCTACCAGTCAAAAGACATAATATATATGACCCAACCCCTCTACCAATGTTCTATGTCTCTGTGAGAAAATATATACTCATGTATCCTTTGTTATATATATAAGATAAACCTATCACCAAGAAGATAATGCTTCTAGTATCTCAATTCATGGACTACCATTAAAACCTCCTAACCATGAGTTGGATAATTCATATCATGTGGAACCAACTACCTCAAACTATAGTAAATAACATGACTTACCAATAATATAATGGATCACTGAAGAATCTTAACACATGATAATGACGGGTGTATTCAATACCCAACTTAGGTAAGGTAAAAACCAGTATAGATGTAAATATTCCTTTTAGCTTTTGGAATACTATCTCACTATAATTATACCCTAGAAACTGATCCCCCTTCTTAAACATGGTTCTTATTTGTGTTTCTAATCAGAAGTATTAATAAATGAATCTTTTGTAATATCCTTCAAAATAAAAGAAATTATTGATTAAAAAATGTTATTGGAAAGATCTTAGGAAAAAACAACCTCAGTCATATAATTTCCCACAAATATTCATGTCGTAGATATCACATGCCCCAATAAGTGGACCTCACTAATCTAGAACTACCATATTGAAATATTTACACAGTGATAATTCTCATCAATAGTAATTAGAATGATCTCCAAATTTAATGCATGGTAATACATTGACTTGGTGGGAACAAAACATTCATTGAAAAAAACCACCATGAATGAATCCAATCATATATAAAATGAAATTTTTTAATAGTCCTAAAAAATAGCTGATGTTTATTTTTATTTTTATTGGAATATCAAGTTACACATGTAAATTGAACATTCACCTAAAATAAGTTTGATGGATTTCAGAAGGCCTTACACATAGTTGATGATAATAATGTGTAATATATATATTATTAAACCATTTAGATCCTATCAATAGGTCAAATATATCATCAGTATGTCAAATAGGATTTTATTACTTAAACGTTTTCTAGATCAACCTTTTGTAATATACTCAAAGGTGTAACGATCCATACACCGTCTTGGATAATAATTCAAGAGCACGCCAAGGGGACGTTCTTGGTAAAATAAAACATTTTCTTTAAATATCCTATAACTAAGCTTTCTTATTTTTAATATCTACTAGATAATTCTTATAACGTGGAATAGATATGCGATGTATACTTGGAATGATCTAGAAGATAAACTCATCCTCTCTCTCATTGAAAAAACAAAATTAGTTCTTAGAAAATATATATTGTAAGTGGTAAACAATATGAGTAAAAACCATATATCATGTCTCTAAATCATCCATAAAAATACTAGAAAATGAGGCTGAAAGTATCTCTATATACTGATTGTCAGGTCCCAAATGAAAAGATTGTAAATCCCACTCATCTAAAAGGGTGTAAGAGTCACCCTCAACATATTTTAATGATATTGATAAATGATAATTGTCAATTTTTTCTTAATACAAATTCATCCAATCCATACCTATGATCACATTGAAACTTTTCATCTCTAAAACCAAGAAATTATAGAGATTCTGATATATATTAATAAAAAGGAAACACTTAGAACATCAATGAATTATCACATATAAAACTCCTAAGGTAACATAATTAAGCATATCTTCATAGAGTAACTTGATAAGAATATGTATATCACTTTCATAATATCTAAATATAAATGGATGTGATACACTAGCTTCAAATAAATCTTAATAAAGGGTAGATTCAACTATGACTATTCCTTTAGAAGTAGAAGGTCCCTCATCATTATCAGTCGATGCCATATAAATTACATAAATCTTGCCTAAAATCCATCCTTTACCCTTTCCTCCCAAACCCTAGATTCTCTAAGGAACACTTCACTGTTACATATACTAACCCAAAAAACACAAACCAAATTCACAACCAGACTGGCCATATGAACTTGAACTACCGCCCTACAGTACGAAACCTAATTCCACAACTAATCACTAAGGAAATCAACCATTATAAATACAGAATTTCTAAGAATAAATCTATAAGAAACTCTATAATCACCCTATCTAATTTATCTTGGAATGGTATAGGTTCACTTAGAGGTATGGGTGATTTAGGGAAAATTTTATCATTTTCTTTCTTTAATTATTTTTAAATAAACCTCTATCACTTGTTATAGTGAGTAATATCACTACTTTAATCACACACATAGAGGAAACAAAAAAAGACATTTTATGTACAATGGTAACCTCTAAAAATGATAAGTATAATATTGGAATGATATGGACCCATCTAAAACTATATGATCCAATAGTGTCACCATCATAGATAAAATGATCAAAGAATATTCTTGAAATCATGTATAGATGGAAGTCAACAGTTTTATCTCATAATAAAACAAGAAAGGGTTTCTAACTTTCTCAACCTTATTGAAATATTATATTGTATATTTGAGTCATGTATTATCCTTCTCCCTTTGATAATTGACTGCTGAAAATATTATAATGCTCCCACACTTCTTATTCATATAGAATTAGGCGTTTCATCTCTCTTTCTTTCTCACCACTTGTCATAGTTGTGATGATCAAGCAAATATAGCCATTATGTTCCCCTATTATACTTATTCTTATAGTTATACCACTATATGTATTATTCATCTTCATCTTATATATAATACTCTACACACAATATTCCTCTCCTTCTCTAATAATCCATTGAATATTCTATAGTTCTCTTTTATAAATATCCTATTTTGTTCAATACACAACACATAATATCTTATATTATTACATCCCATAAAACTCATAATACTTAAAAATTAAATAATCTACTATAATTAATCATTCATAGATATCACACCTTTTTATTCAAATTTGAAATTCAAACTGAAGTTAAAACTTTTAACATCATTCAATTGATTCTTAAATCCACTCACTTTCTTTCACAACATAGGACCTTATAATACTTATTATTCACCATTGATGCAGTATAATACTTTAGAGATAGATAATAAGAGGATCGTGAAACATAAAATGATAAATTTCACTAATTCCACTCAAATATAGAGCAATTGTTCTTACTCTTTCAACATATTTTATCAACAATGATTTTTGGTAATAATTTCACAGACCATAGATTCCACCATGGAATGTTTTTTATTGTATAAATCCAACAATTCTAAAATTAATTGATAAACAGACTGAAAATTCTCTAAGACATTAAATTTTATCCACTCATTAGATTAGCTAATTTTTATATTCTAGCACCATGACATCCTCCACAATATGGAGATATATGTTTCAAACATGAAGTAGCTTCTTATGGACAAAAAAATGATTTCAACTCTTACACTAGACGCCTTGAAATATTATACATCCACATTTCCCATAAGAAAATATATTAACCAAAATTCCTTGTCAAACAACCATTTAACTAGTGATTTATCCATTTTCATATTGTTTCATGTTCTCTATATCACCCTCGGTATTGTCATAACTTCTTCCTCTAACTATGGCCAACCAAAATGACTATGATCTTTCCAACCAATCCATTCACACTTATCAAACAATTTAAATGACTATATTTATGTATTTACAAGGTTTGGTTCCATCAAAATCACATAAAATAGCTTCAATATCAACTTTTCAAGCTTAATATATGTTATATGTTCTTAAAATCATTCAAAAAAAAATTGACTAAAAATTAGTTCAAATGAATCATCATGAAACACCTATGTTTAAAAATGATTTAAAAGTTAAAAACAAAAGGAAAAAACGAATAATATACATATTTTATTTTATTCAATAATTCTATAACTATGGTCTCAATAGTTTCAAAAAAACCATTGGGCTCAATAATAACCCCTTTTGGATTTCTTCTATAGATAATGAACAGTTACAACTTTCAAACTCATCACACTTCGAAATGAATCATTATTCAATAACTCTATGACATTGTGAGTGAATTAAGTATATGAGAAAATAATATTGAACCATAATATTTTGTGTTCTAGAATATTTAATTACATTTACTTCATTATAACCATTGAAACTCTTGATATCAACTCAAAAATAAACCCTCGAAATTACTTGATGAAATCAACTATGAATCAATTAGATATCAATTTTGAATAAAATCTTACTATTAATTACATTTGTAAATTTTTTATAGGAAATTTCTATAGCAGGTGATATATTAATTATCACTAAAACTATTAGAATAGTTCCCATGCCTTAGAAATTACACACAGACATACTTACCACATATATTTCCCCTTTTAAAAACTATTTCAAAATATAATTTACCCGTAAATAATAAATATTTTCTCTATTAGATTAAATAAATATAAATTTATTAATCCCATTATATAATATTTTTAACCCTTTTTTAATACATTAATATATTAAACATAAAAGGATTTAGGTTTTATTTTCTCCCCCTTTGAAAAAACCAATATAAATAACAATATTAGAGAGGGTATGAGTATATAATACATTATTCTTAAGTGGATGAAGAAAAAGAATTATTATTTAACCTCTAATGAATGGTATTAATATAACACTTCTGTTGAAAACCACCATGATCATTCATGTTAATCATTGACTCCCATTTTAGATAAGGAGTACACATCTTCTTTTTTTTACATCAGAAAAATGACATGCTAAAGCCTCTTTCTAAATATTTATTTTGAATTATTCATTTTTCAAAACATTTATATTGTTTTTATGAAATATAATCACCCACTTATTAATTATTTCTATGACCCCTTCTTCTAGACATCACTTAATTAACCTTATTTTTGAGTAAACAGATCTTTTCACCACTTTTGGAGTCAACAATTTCTAAAGGCATCTCAACATTTTTTTCTTCTTGGGCGGCATATTTTTCATCACTATTTTATTTATCTTATCTTGGATCAGAAATACATTAGTCTCTTGTAATTTAATTTTATACGATTTCAGGGTCACATGACACTATTCTTGAACATGAATTTATTGACCACATATCCCACATACTTCTTTCTAGTCTTCAACATAGTTTCTTGACATCACACTTTATTATTAAATGACATTTCATTTTTACTTTTTGTAATGAGGGTTATCTCCCAAAAAAGGTGTTCCTTACATTACTCTTCACATAATTAATTTTATTGCCTATAAACGAAAAAAATCTTATAATAAGATTGTAACCTCTAAAAACCCAATATTGACCATAAAATGAATGTATTCTTACTGAAAAACAGGTCTTTTTAGAAGTGGTAAATCAAAAAAATTCATATCTTTGAAATATTTATTGAACTTTATTAGATAATCCAAAAAATATATATTTTAAATATATTTATATCCATTTTATAATTTTATATTAAATTTCCATATCCTCACACAATCACGATCTTTATGAATCATTGATTGATATTATTATTGATAGGAATAATCTAAAGATCTCATTATCCACAACACTCTTCCCTTTACATGAGCATTATCCCACATTATTCATGGAATTATGAAAATTATACCTAAATTTTATGATATAAAACTATTTATCTAGAAAATACACTATGATAGATTGATTATTTTTCCCCCATGTAAGAAACTTATATTTCTATGATTCAAAATTTATATTATCCTTAGTGAGTAATTTTTTTACTTCCCTAAAATTTAGGAGTAACTTGATTTCCTTCTTTATGATTTCATATTTAACCAAATTAGATTCATTGTAAACAATCATTATTCTTCCATTCTATTTATCAAACTCAACAACCTTGGAGATTTATTTCATTAATTTCTTGATCAAAATGAACTCTATTTTGTACCACTCCATCACATAATGACAAAACCTATTCATTCCTCTTTATGTCAACTTCACTTATTCTATCCTTCACATTAATTACTTTAATGAATATTTCCTCAGAAATAGTACTTACGGAACAATCACCCTTTTTTCATAATTAGATGAAATATAATTCATTGATAGATAATTTCTCTTATTCATAAATGAAATTTTATTACTTGAAATTCATTATGATAACTTCCCACATTGTAAATTCTTGGAATTATCCATTTAAACCTCATGAGAAGGCTTTTATACATATTGAATTTCCTATACATCCATATTTTGAAAATTTACAGTGAAATATATAATAACCATATAGTAGAAACACTTTAAAAGTATATTTCCATAAAATATACATTTTCTAGTTCCTGCATTGTTTGAGATGAGTGAAAAGAGTTTATCAAAATTCAAATAAATATTATCATGTGAGTATGAACTTCTAACAACCCATTCATCTTCTTAAACATACCCAATTTTCTTTAAGTTACATTATTTATTTAAATATTTTAAATATATTTTCCAATCAGCCTTGGTCATCTTCTTATTCGTACTATAGATCTGGAAATACCTATATTATTCACTAAATTCATGTTATTTGTATTTATAAAAAAATAAAAAAGTAATTATTTATCCATAGAGAGAGAAATTCATATAATAAATCAAACACCAAATGGGTTTTCAAACCTCAAAATTAGTGAACATACAACATTTAATCATTAGAGGATAACCTGAGCTCTAATACCAATTGATATCCCCAGGAATAATATATGTTCATTGAGAGGGTGGGGGTTATTAAGTGAATAATATAATATTTTCCATTTCATTATTTCTTTTTAAGTAAACATCAATCACTCTTTAGAGTGAGTAATATCATTTCTTTACTCACATACACTGGGGGAAGAAATAATTAGGGAAACGTGATGTATAAGGTTCACCTATGAAAATGAGAATGATAATCCTTGGAATGATCTAGACTCACCTAAGACCATATAATAAACTATATTCAACATAATGGATAAAAAATATAGGAAATAACCTTGAACTCTTATTTATAGGATAATCAATAACATTTTATTTCGTAACAATAGGAAAGTGTTTCTACCTTGGTCATCCGTGTTATAATATTTTCCTATAATGATGAGTCAATGACTAGAATTATTGATATTATATATTGTATACCAATATTATTATAATTCTTTAGAGATTATTATATGTATAATAAAATGTTTGAATTATTTATTTATTCCCCACTAATTATCATAGTTATTATGATCAAGTACAAAAAACCAATAATGTTATATTCTTCTTCTACTATTTGTACCAATGAACATCTTATTCCATTGTGAACTAAACAACAAAAAATCATCCATTCTATCCATATATAATGATAATTTGATTATTTTACACTTCAATAAATTAAATATTCTATTCAATTCAACACACAACACATAATATCATCCCTTATTACTTCTCTTATAACTATTTCTATTAACAAATGAAACAATATATTCTAATTATTTTTTCATAACATAAACATATTTTTATTTAAATTTTAATTTTAATTTGAAATTAAAAATTCCCACATCATTTAATAGCTTTTATGATTTTCCAATTCCTTTCAGACCAATTTATCATGTAATATCTCTTAGTCTCTATTATTGAGGGATAAACCATTAGAGATCAAGTATTAGAGTCACTTGAGTCATGAAAAGAGTCATTCAATAATATTCACTCAAATATGAAACATTTCTTTATACCAGGAAAATATATTCTTTAACCAATTCATGTTGGACACCATTATACTAACCAATGCTTCCGACATAGTTTGTTGTACATAATGTCATTCATACTTCACCAAATGCCTTTGAGAAATGCTCCAAAAATCCCCAAAACCTTGACATGTTGTTCACCCATCATTTTGGAAAGGTATTTATTTGTTTCACTATAGAATACATTATAGAACAGAACAACCCATTTCAAAATCTATACATCTTCCTAGCCATTTCTCTCCTTGTGAATTAGTCACTGTAGTACTTTCATGAATTCTCAAAATGATCCACATGAATAGGCCATGGAATGGTCTTTATTGTTTCACTTCCCAAACAGATACTATCAGGAGAGAAATCACAACTTCATTAGTGAATTTTTCTAACTACCAATTTTTGAGATGAAACTATTTAAGACACAATTCCATGTGAAATTACAATTGAACAGATTAGTTCCCCATTTTCAATTTTTTTTCTTTTTTATCATAACTATATGGCATTATTAGAAGTTTATCATCGATCATTGACTACAAACATGTCTCTATTCTATAAAACTAATTTTTTTCCCACTTCTTAGTCCATCTTTATTCTAGTTTTCATATACATACATGATGCGGTTATGTCACCATCACTTCACATAACTTTAAACTCCACCCCTCAATCACAATAATTCTTCCATTTTCTTGAAATCATTTAAAGACCATATAATTGACATTATCTGAAATGAATCATCATGAACCAACAATGTTGAAACATTTTCTATCTATTGGAAATAAAATAATACCTAAAAAATCATATCCACTTCATATTATCTTATCATTTCCTTTAACTATGGGTTTAAAATACATAAAATGACTCTTTGTAACAATATAATTTACCCACATGAGTGACATAATATTAGAGGTTTTTTGAACTATGATTTAACATGACTTAGCGCTTCATAATGGTACGAAACTTGTTATGGCCTCCCATATAAAGGATAAGAAGAACAATGACCCTAATGCTCATTTACTTGGCCACTCCATGAACTACAATACATTTTTTTTGTATTTTATAAAATATAAACCAAAAGTATAAGTGGAAACCATACAGAAATATCGTTGCAACATGACATATAAGCCAACCATAGAATATTCCAAAATTAAAAATAAAAACAACAAACATAAAAATGAAAAAATCAAGTTTCAAATGAAACCATCAACACTTGTATGGACCCTGAACTGATTGCACACATTAATTTGAACTTCAAATAGATACCATCATTACCTGAATCAGCTCCTCATGCAAAAAACTAATCACACACCCTAATTTGAGATTTCCCAAAAAGACCCTTATTTCCTACATAACCTCCTTGGAAACCCCAATGTGAATCTCTAAAACAACATTTATAAATTCCTAAAGATCATATACTAGAACTATCAAAAAAATTGAATGTCCATATGTTTTGTCTCCATATTTGATTATCTTCATGATATAGGACTAATTTATAGACTTGTACAAATATGTAATCCTAATTAATTTCACTGAGAATGAGTCCAGTATAACAATAAATAATTAATTACACAAAACCTGATGTCATCAACACTCCCCATTGAAGGTTAAAAATAGATATGATCAGTAAAATGAGTATATAAGTATATAATTTACATGATAACCCAATTTATATGTGAAACTCCCAAACTCTACCATCTATCGATGAATCATGTAAAAAATTATTGTAGAGAAATTATTTAATTTCCTTCTCAAAAATCTATATATGCTGATGCTATTAGAAAAATAAATCCCAAAAGATCCTCTACCCTTTAAGAAAATACACAATAAGATATAACTACCTCTCATGGGGTATCTATAAATAATCAAAGATATCCTGAATATAAACAATCCACATCAAAAAAACTTATTTAGTCAATAGAGGTGTATATCCAAACATAAACTTCCTTGTCTGATCAGACATGGAAAGAACAAATCTCTGATATTCCCATACCATTGATTGAATGATTTAGGAAGACTCACATAGATCTTCAAATAATGAGGAAGTACATAAGTAACTAGGGGATCTAGACCAACAACTATTGGGGCTTGCATTCCCTCATCATCATGGTTATCAACATATAGTCATTATAGCGGTATATCACGAGAATTACAAACTCATTACATAGAAAAACATATATAAAATGTTTAGATATAATTAATATTGTACATATTAAAAGGAAAATAATCCATCTAGGATATACAAACAACCTAGCATCCTATGGGTCTCACATAACCTTATGTCATATCTCTATCCTTATATAACGTCAGTCTTTTAGGGTAAAATTATATATATAAGGGATTCAAATTAAAAATTTAATTATAACTAAAAATATTATTTTATGATTATGTTGAATTAAAAAATTAACTTATATCAGGAAACACTATATATGTTGTTGATGACACTTTAAATAATAAAATCTCATATAAAAATGAAATTTCTCAAACCTATCCATGACGATGAATGTCATTTGAATCCTAAATTATTGTGTGATACATGGATGAAAACCCTCTTTCCACCTCAAACCAAGAGTAAAAATAATATGTCACATGAAAATATTTTAATTCATTGTATTTATAAATTACTACCCTACAATAAAAAACCAATGAAAATAAAATCTCATCCCTATTAACATAGGCATCCCTGTTAAATGGTCCAACTATTAATAGACACAAGATCCACACCAAGCCTTGGAAATACTTACATATTTTCTATTGTATCCCAAATATGAAGAAAAAATAAAATGAGTATCTAAAACCACTTTGTAGAATCCCAAATCCGGTTCACCCTGAAAATTACGGCATCCAGTGCCACATTCCTCAAGGGTGCCTCCCCACAGGTCTGGAGACCCTAAACCCAGTATATTAGATTTTATTTATACTTTATTATATCGTAATGGGATATAAGTAATCACATCATGTAGACCCAAATAATATAGTAGTCTTGGTAAACTAGATACATACTTGAGTCTTGCATTACATTAAAAGACACAAATTTCAGATATTTATATTTTCTAGTAATAAAATTTTTCCCACTAGAATACCCTTTAATATATATTATAGTTTCATTCATGGAATCCATAGGAAAGAGAAAAATAGGGGAGAGATTGAATGCTTAGAAGGGGTTATTTAAAGCGAAAGTTGTCATGAATAAACATAGCATAATCAATAAGGAATGAATGATATGGATAGAAAAATATATGATCAAACATTCCATTTAACTAATTTACTAGAATAATAAATTTAATATTAAATAATTTAAAACACATCCATTTAATCAGTAACATGACTGTCATAACTGGATAATGAATAATCAACTTGGACAGGTATATAATAGAAAAAACATTCCATTTTATTAATAAACCCATAATCAAATGCATCTTGATATAATGTCATTATGAAAATATCCTAGATAATGATAACTAAATCCTAGAGTAATTAAATGATTAATTATTGGATTTCATTTCATAGGTACATGATTCCACTACTGTTATGATATACCCTCAAGAGAGTTTAAAACATATGGGTAGAAACCCATTTAGCTATGTCTATCCAACTTTCTTATCACGAGACCTATCAATGTATCAAGGGTCTATCTATATCCATACCAAACCTATTAATCCATGTCAAAATAATTAATCATATATCAAATAATAAATTTAATTCATGAATAATATACCTTATTAATAAATATTTATATTGAATAAAGGATACATGTTTATCAAAATTTCTCCACTAAATTAAATAAATTTTAAATTAAACACCATATGTAATATTGGTATACCTTTTATGAAAAAATAACATCCATTTTACAAGAATATTAATATTTAAAAAAAATTAATGTACAATGAAAATTTAAAAGTGGTTATTGATTGTTTCAATATAAAGATAATAGTTATAGAAGAAAGTGAGATTGTATAATATCTTTTAATACCTTGTAATTTTCATGTAAATCATTTTAGATGAAATAATTCAAATTGAAAATTAAACTAAAATGAATTATTAATGGATAATTATTTTACATATCAATGGAAATTATATACACTATATTATTGAAAATCGATTTATGACATTACAAAATTCCTCTATGAATGGAAATTGAGATGAAGTCCCTTACTTCATGCTTCATTTTGGTTGAATGTAATTTAAACACTTGTTTATTTTTTTTGGAAACATTTACAAAATTATACTAGAATAATATTAAAATTTATAATATCATATATTATTCTTTTATAACATCTTACCACCTATTTTTTAATAATATTTCATTATTATCACTGTTATGGGTGCTAATTAATTTTGTTTTTATCAATTTCAAATTATCATGAAAGTTCAAATTCTTGTGCATATCGTATAAATAAATCATATCTAGAAACATTATAATGAAATAAAGGTCATATTTATAAATAAATAATACTTTTAAAACCTATCATTAAATATGGTTGGGCAAAATGGACAATGTTACAATCATTAAGATGATAGGTCATACATATGCCTGAGTTACATTTCTAATTTTCATTGATCATTATGGAAATTAGGTATGTAATTTTTTTTCTTCATAGAATTATAATAATATAACATATAATAAATTTTTTCTTTAAATATAATTATATACATATCACTTTTATGGCATGGTGAGGAAAATAGAGTCACATCACTTTGTGAATGTAGTATTTCACATGTCTATGAATGGCATTATCATCTTTTAGTGAGTGAAAAGGTAAAAAATAAAATAATTTATTAAACTTTAAGAATTATAAAATTGAAATAAATATCATAATTTTTTCATTTATATCATAAATATTCCATAAATTTATCCTTATCACCTTCCATGTAAAGAGTTAGAGAAAGACAAATCACATCAATTCACGAGGCGGTATTCCACCGTACACTGGAGTGACGCTAGTGTATACTATATGGAATTGAAGGTAAAAAGGTATATATAATATAATTAGTAAATATTTATATTGATATATTATATAAATCATCATAAAAAACTATTAAAGGTGGTTATGAAAAAATGAATCACATCAGTTCGTGAGGTTGTCGTTTGTTGTCCACCTGAAAAATGATTTTGTAACCCATTTGATGGAAGTGTAAATGGTTGTAGGTAACACCTTTACTATAAAAAAATATAAGTTTATGTAATATAATATGTTAATTATATTATAATATTTCAATAAGAGTATACATTTCTGGAGGAAGAAATAAAATAAAAATTCTCATTGAATAATGTTACATTTTTGGGTAAACACCTTAGGTTTTCACTAATGTCTTTTCCAAGGTTTTATTTATACCGAAATAATGATTCTGGTATGAGAGGAGGAAAGTTGGAAAGTGATTTTTTATAGTATTGGTTAAACCAAAAGTTTTTTAATTTGTGAAGAATATAGGAGAAGGGGTGTCCTCTTATAAATGAGGTGAGTGAAACACTTGTATTTTTGGAAAATAAAAATGTGTACCCAGGTTTTTAAAATGAAATGGGGTAAAAAATATAGTAATAAATATAATTTGACATTATAGGGTAAAACTAAGTCTATAAAGTATATTTTGGATAATTTTTTAGTTTATTTTAACTATTATCATTTTAGTTTAACACTATGTGAATCGATTTTCACCTTAACGGTAGTAATTAATTTTTACTGTTTTCAATATGAATTTTTGATAAAAAATTAAGTTGAGCACAGTATAATATAAAATTTGTTATTATTCCTAATATTTAATCCATTTTTTTAAATTCCATTCACATAATTGGAAAATTTTATTTTAAAATTATTCCCAAAGAAGTGATGAGAAAAACGAGGTTTTAAAGATAAAATGATCAAAAGTTTTTAAATATTTTATATCAAAATTAAATATAAAAATTATTACAATGATTTAAATTGGATAAAATGATATATAATTAAAATATTTTTTATTAAAACCAATTCAAAATATAACTTAACTTTATGCATAATTTAATTGAAAAGGTTGTTCCCATTTAAAATTATGGATTTTCATTACTCACCATAAAATGAAATATTTCATAAAAATCCAAATAAATTACCCCAATATAATTTTGATATTATGATTTAAAAAATGAAGTTATTTTTATCCAATAAACATTATAAATTTTATTAAAATAAATTTTAAATTATGTGCGCCAAAAGGAAACTCGACCATATTAGAAAAAAATATACTTTTTCAGAAAACATTTCTTTTTCTATTAAGTGATTATTATTTTATTTCTAATAAATAGATAAAATAAATATTCACAATTTAGTTATTACTATTCATACCCTTTAACTTAATGGACAGGTTATAATGGTATACTAAATTACAGTTTATTTGGACTCTAGGTTGCATGTTCCGCAATTTATGGAAGAGATTAAATTTATTTAATACAAAATATTTCATATAGTCTCAAATGTTATATTTTTTTTCCAAGATTGTTTTTTTATTAAATAAAAATAATAAGAAACAATTTTAATCTTATAAAATCACATTGTGTAACATTCTACCCACATTAAATAAATTATTTCCTCACAATTTAAACATGATCTCGATAATCAAGGTTTTAACATTTATGGATACGATTGTTGAAAATACCATATCATAAAAGGGTAAACAAAAAATACACTTAATATAAGAGAATATTATGTATGAAGGTTATATAGAATAACATATAAATATATTTACTTGTAGGATATGGTTTGTGGCAAATGAAAACATGGGAATATAAGAAAATAATAAATAATTTTAGAGCTTAATAGAGGTTATTGATTGCAAGAAAGTGAATGATTATTAGGAAGTTAAGGAAATAGAAACCATAAGCATGTGATGATTTTAAATACCATTTGACCAATAGGATATTAATTAAATAGTACAATTTTTTTCTAGACAATTTTCTAAAAGTTTATAATTATTTTACTATCATCAATTTTAAGGAAACATACTTACTTGATATGTTTACATTTCATAAGCACAATTTAATCCTTTGGTTGAGCATCAATAAATTTAACATTCACCACTTAATATAATAAATGAATATTAAGAAAGAAAATTTTTATTCATGAAGCACTAAAATTCACTTTTAACTGATCATAAGATCCATAAAATAGTTACATGTCTTTCTGTCTATGTATATATATTTTGAAAAACCAATATAATTATCACAAGTTTTCAAATATAAAACATTAATATATAAAAATAAATAGAAAAACCACTAGTTCAACATTAATATTTATATTCAAACTAATATAACTAAAAATGATATATTTATAAGGACATCACATATGCATTAAACCCTTATCATCCTTTGGTTTTGGGTTTAGACCTTAATTTTGTTTGGACATGATGGCTCATCACCTGACATGCGTTTTATAATTTTTTAAATAATATATTAATAAAATTCCCATAATATTCCAAAAAATAATATGATGTACATCCTTAAAATAAAATTAATTATTAATTAACCTTTTTACAAATTTTTTCAATAAAACATTTTTTTTATAAAGAATCATAATCTTATTTGACTATTATTAAAATTTCATTAATTATCATATTAACCCCAGAGAATATCACTACCTCCAAACATATGTTTAAACAATTTAAAGTCATTATTATTCAAATAATATTTCTAATAAAACATATGTTTTCTGTAAATTTAACTGAAAATATCCTTAATCATGGTAGAATCTCATCACATAATACCTTAAAAGAATGGTTGTTTAGGATATTGAACTTATGATAAATTTTAAACTCTTAAAACTATGATTACATACAAAATTATTATGTTAATTAGAACACCTATTCTTCTCAAATATAACATAATCATTAGATGTTTCATTATTCTTATCACCAAAATACCTTTAGTAAAAAAACATATACATCTTAATTATTGAACCCCAATACATAATTGGATCATCATTTTTATTTCCACATAGGACCTTCCTTAGTCAAGGGTTTATCCTTTAGATGAGGAAATTCACTTGGATAATTCTTAGGTTCTCCTCATTGATGACCAAAAATTATAAATGGATCCATAGAATGAGATCATCTCCTTATATTATACACACTATTTTTACAAATCAATTATTTTCATTATGACTTTATGTTAAAAATATATATCGCATCACTAGGTGTATAATTACACATTTGAAAATATATCATTTTTTCCATGGTCTCCATTACTCAATATCTTAGTGAATTCTAGCCTTCTCTTCTTTGGTGAGCTGGGGAGGTGGTTAAGGTATACATTGTTAATCATATTTCAAGAAAACTAATTAAGCATAATAAAAATATCGTTAAATCCAATAATAATCCCATTTTTTCTAATATTCACCATTTTTCCTTTATATTCAACTCTCTCGTGAATCCTTTTGGTTCTATACATTGAAGAAAATAGAAAAAAATCATAGTTTGACAAATAATAATCATAGTAGGAAAACTATATAAACATTTATACGATATTTAATTCATGACATGTCATTTTCATATATATGACACCTTAGGTTCAACCTAGATCATTATTTTTAATTCTATATTCAAATCATATATAATTGTTTGAAACAAAAATGACAATTATTGTTATAATATCCCGCCGGAGTTTCAAAATAGGTGCATAATAAGTACCGTTATCATTTACTAGTTAATGATCATGTTAAGCCCAATGCACCCTATAAGAATTTATTATCCCTTGGTACATTTGATCAAGAACCAATTACACTTATATTATCCATATAGGTAAGTAATATCTATTAAAAGACACATAATAACTTCCTTAACAAAACATTTACATTTTATTCTATAATTATCCTCAAATTATTTCATAAGGATAGAACACCTTTTCAATTGTTACCTAAATCAAGTTCCTGTGGTTTCTAATTAAATTCTTCAGATACTAACTATAAAAACACTATCCTAATTATTTTTCAGATAGTGTATCTTTTATTATATTTTCATAAGATATAATGAATGACATCCAGAATTATTGACCAATTTATTACTCTTGTTAAACATCATAGATACGTGACTTCTTCCCTACAATTTAAAACATAAAATTAAAACATAACTTTTTTTAGAATAACACTATTACCTATAGAATATTATTAAACATCAATAATTGTACACTTCATGTAATTATAGGTAAAGGAAACAAAATAAGGGTGAGTTCAAATGCTCAATATCTCAAAATTACATAGGAAGCTATCATAAATAAATAGACCATAATCAATAAGGAATGAACAATAAGGAAAGTTAAATATTTGAATACACATTCATTTAAAATAATTCACTATCTTAATCAATTTATAGGTAAATAAATAAAATAATATCATTTAATCAATAAAATTACTATCATAACTAGATAAGGAATAATCAATATGGGAAGGTAAATAATTGAAAAACACAACATTTATTGAATAAACCTATAATGAAATGCATCCAGAGAAAATATCATTCCAAAAATACAATGCATAGTAATAAATTAATTATTAATAAATAAAATTATATATTGTTAGATATCATGTATCAGACACATGATACCTCTACTATCATGATATTTCCTCAATATTGTTTATAACTGATGTGTAAAAACCTATTTAACTATGGGTTTCCAACAGATTCAACTCATTAGAAATATCAATTAATTGGGGGGATATCTATAACCTGACCTCACCCTAGTATGCATGTCCAAATAAATTATCATATACTAAATAATTTATTTAATTCAGAAATTTTTTTCTTATCATCAAATATCCATATTGAGTAACAGATAAAAATTTATCAATATTCCCCCATTTAATCAAATAACTTTCAATGTAAACACCTTATGTTAAAATGGTATATACTTTATAAAATAATCATATCCATCATTCAAGAATATTAATATTTAAGATAATTTTAATGCACAGTGGAAAATTATTACAAGGGAGTGATTGTTTCATGAGAAAGTTAACAATAAAAATAGAAAGTGAGATTTTATAATAAATTTAAACTATTTTTACTTTTAAATTAAAATACACTTTGATGAAATTATTCAAATTGAAATGTAAAATACCATTAATTATTAACTAATCATGATATTACTTGTCAATGGGCAGTACATACATGGTATAAAATAAATTTTGTGTATAACATTACCAAATTATTCAATGAATGAAAACTGAGATAAAGTCCCTTACTTCACACATACATTTAGATGAATGTGATTTAAACTGATGTATAGTGATTTTAAACATGTTATTATCTTATAAAATAACCATATATGTATTTATAATTTCTTATTTGATCTTTTTATTACATCTTATCACTTGTTCATTAATAATCCTTTATTATTCCCACTGTTTCATGTGTCATTTACTTGTTTTTATCATTCATGATTTGTTATGAAAGTTCTAGATCTTGTGCATAATATATAGTTATATAATATAAAAATTAATAATCAAGAAGTTATTTTAATATTTTTACATCAATTTTAACTTTAAAATCAATAATTAATGATTTTTTAAGACATGTAAAATTTTACAACCATGGATAAGGTCAGTCGTACATACACATGTGTAACATTTTCATTTTTCAATGATCGTTATGTAAAGAAGGTAAGTAATAATTTATCTTTACCTAATGATAATAATATAATAAATTACATATTTTTTAATTAAATGTAATTGTATATATAATCCAAGTGGTGTGGTTATGATAATAGAGTCACATCGCCTTGTGAATGTGGTAGTCTGCACATTCACGAACAATGTTATCATATTTCAATGTGTGAAAAGGTAAAAAAAATAAAGAGATTTATTATATTTTTATTTTTATAAATATTTCATCTATATCATAAATATTTAATTTATATCCCATATATTCATTTACTTTATCCTTATCACATTCCATGTAAAGTGTTCGTGAAAGAGGAATCATATCACTTTAGGAGGCAGTAAATTACTGTACACATGAGGGATATTAATGTATCCACTATGAAATAAAAATAAAATAATTATACGTGACATAATTAATATATATGTATTATTATAATTTATATCTATAATCATTCCCAACCCTGATAGGTGGTAATCGAAAAAAATTTCATTATTTTCTTATGGCGGTAGTCCTCCGTACACATGAATGATGATTTCATAACTCATTTGAATGAAGTGGAGGTGGTTGTTGGTAATGAACATAACATAACATATATATATGTAATATAATTATATTATTATATCATAATTCTTAAATAATAACTGGTGTATGTGGAGGAAGAAAAAAATTAAAATGCTCGTTGAATAATGTTACCCGTTCTTCGGGTAAACTTCTTATTTTTTCACCAAAACACATCATATGTTTTCTTTATTCTAAAAAAAGGATTATAGTTTGAGAGGAGTTAAGTTTTAATGTTATTTGGGAAGTTATTTCACTAAAAATATTTCTTCTATGGTGTGAAGAGGAGAAAATTTTGGGTAGAGTTCTATATGTGAGGTGATTGGCATAATGGAAATTTTTGAAAAGAAAAAAATAAACCTAAATTTTCATGTGAAAAAACTATCTTGAATAGAGTATTATATAGAATTATATATTAAATTTTATAAATATATCCATAAAATAGATTTTATATCAGCTATTAGGTCATTTTGATCCTTATCTTTTTAGTTTAAACCCTATTAAATCTATTTTTATCTTAACTGTAGTAATTAATTTTTACAGTTTTCACTATTCATTCTGGTCTTAAAATAAGCTTACATTATTAATAAATATAAATTATAATGATTAAAAATACGGAATCTATTATTCCAAATTTCATTCACAATATATAAAGAATTGAATTTAAAATTAATCCCACAAGCGTAATTTGAAAGATAGTTCTTAAAAAGAAAATTATCAGAAGTTTACAAAGTATTTAGATCAACCTTAATTATGAAAATGATTAAAAAGAACTAAATTGGATTAATATTTATATAATTTAACTAATTTAACATTAAAAATAATTCAAAATATCATTTAAATTTACAAATAATTTAAACAAAATCGATGTTTACTGTTAAAATTTAGTATTTTCCATTATCCATTGAAAAATAAAATATTCAAAAAAATAGTAAGAATTAACCCTAAGATAATTTTTATATTAAAACTTAAAAAATTAATTTTATTTTATCACATAAATTCTATAAATTGGGGAAAAATTATCTTTGATTATGTTCTCAAATCACTACTAAACCGTCTTTTAGAATGAAAAATAGTTTTTCAAAAAAACTTTTTTTCCTTTTAGATGATTCTCATTTTAATTATAATAAATATATAAAAATAATATTTTTAATTTATTTAATAATATTAATACACTCCATCTTAATGACTAGGTTATAATATTTTACTATATTATGGTTCATTATGAGTTAGTATTGTGTGTTTCTGAAGTTTACAATGAGATTTAATTTATTTCTAAAAAATATTTTGTAAAGGCCTAAGTGTTATATTTTCTTCTAACATTGGTGTTTACATTCATAAAATCTATTGAAAACAATGTTATTATTTTAAAATAGTTGGGTGTTACAATACTTCAGGAGATGGAAACCAGATGAAAGGGTCCATATAGAATGTGGGGAGACCATATCCTCTTTGAAGCATCTCAGTCCCACACACCCCGGTCCGGTGCTAAAATAATTTAATTAAACATTTTATTTGATAAAGGGTAATATGTTCCTTTCATTGTTTTAGAAAATTTAAACAAAATAAATATTATATATGGATAATAATCTCAGAATCATAATAATGTATGGTTTAATATTTTTTAGGGATAGTTACATTGGCACCTAATTTTATAAAACTCCTGATCATTTCTTCATAATGAACCACACTAGTCTCCATTTCAGATTAATCAGAATTTAAACAAATATTCAATACCTAGGGGATATATACATAATAAAGGGGTGGAATCAAAAGATCAATAATGGAAAATAACTCACTAGTGTGTATTCAAGGGTTAGATCAAAATTATATAGGTAGAAGTTATATGGGAATAAATATATTGTTAAATGAAAATGGAACAATACGAGGTGTCTGTAAGTCCGGATATAAGGCTATAAAAACTCAAATGAACAAACATATAACATATAAAATAGAGTGAGAAATAAATAGATAATAATATTTATCCATAAAATACAATAATATATCATAACATAATTACATAAATATGTCATATTTTGAGGGAACCCAATCATTCTCAACCATTTTGTTGTGAAACATTCCATGTATAAACCCTTTTTTTCTGAAAAAATAAAATCATTTCCGCCTTTAATGTTTTTTTAAAAATCCATGTATTTCCACCATTTACATTTATGATAACAATCAAATTATGTATATCTTGTAAGTTGTGAAAAAATCTATGAATTTTCACCCTGAATATTTTTAAAAAAATCAATGTTTGTCAAAAAATTATGTTTGTGAAAAAATCCAATAATTCTCATGCTTCATTATCTTGTGAGATAAAAACTTTACCCATTTCATTGGGAAGTATTTATTGGACGCGAATCATTTTAGTCTTTTATTAAACCCAAACTATATCAAGGATTTATCAAACCAAAACAATATCATAATGATAACCCATATACATGCGTGCCATAATAAAAAATATATCAAATATCATAACTTGATGAAGCCATTTAAATAAAATAGGTTCCAAATTATTTTTAAATGGTATCAAAAAAATTAACCTTGAGATTTTAAATGGTTTATAACCAAAAATCCATCACCCCAATAGAGTATTTTATATGAATAATTAAAGGGTGATTCATAAAAAAATTTCCATGTAAGTAATGATTTTGGAGATAAAGTGGGAATTATAAAAAAATCCTAAAATAGTTGTTTAAAAAACCACTTTTATCTTGGGTGTAAAATATTAAGTTACATTAAATTTAAAACTCTATTTTTAGAAAGATCATTTTTAAAAAATTGAAAATAAATAATTCTAAAAATAAATATTATAAATAAATATTAATAAATAATACTTGAAAAGACATAAATGATTCAGAAATTTTAATTGAAAACACTACGAAAACCTTTACTTCTAAAAGGAATATTCAATAATAGAACCTCAAAAAAGGAATAAAGGTTTCAAAAAGCTGATGTGATTTTTTTAAAAAAAATTACTTTTTAAAAAGAAACTTCAATAATTGTTCATTAAAATGAAATAAATTTTAACAAAAAATGTAGAGTGGAAGATAAAAATTTTTATTTTGAAAGAATATAAAAACTTTTTAGCTATATTAAATACCATTTTCAACAGCCCACTTTGTAAAAAGAGTATTAAAACTTCATTGGTAAAATGGTATAAGGGAAATATGAAGGTGAAATTATATAACATAAAATTGGGTTTCTAAATATAAAGGATAACATTAGTATGTATGGAAAATAAGGACAAATAGGGGAAGCTATTTTTAATGAATATAATAATTATTCACAATAAAGATATACTTTTTAAGGGAAATATATTAATTGAGTATGAAGATTTGAATTAAAAGTTTCATTTTCACCAGATAGAAAGTTAAAGTACCATGAATTAAAATCATATGGTTGAAGCATCCAATCATGGAAGAAAAACGTTCATGAAGATCATTATAACTCAACCAAGGAACTTTAGTTAACAAAAACACTTATCACACCAGAATTATTCGAATTAATATCCATTTTAAGAAATAATGATACATGGATCTTAAATCCCCATTAACTTCATGAATCTGTAAAAAGAAATTCCTTTGGTTGTAATCAAACCATATTAAATACAACTTGGTGTATAATAAAAAAAATGTCTCAAAGAATTAAATTCTAAACAAAGAACCTCTTACCTTTAATTAAAGGGTACAACAATGTGCTCTATCCTACAATATAATAATTATAAATATATTTCTAAATTATTCAAGAAACTTATTAATATATATATTTCAATATATAAAATTAATTAATAACCATTTATTAAATATATATTTGTCGGTTATGGTTTATTTTCATTATCAATCCATGAAACTATGATTTTTTATTTCTTTAATGGTTTGTAGCGGGATTTTCAAAATTATTTTATTACAAAAAATTTCATCCTTCCAAAATTTTTGAAGATACTCAAATCATATTGTCTCAATGATTAATCATATACAATTTTTATTTGGTGAATTATAAAGTTATGATTTGTTAAAAAAATAAATTATGATGAAATTATTTCTATATGTATAATAATTGAAATATTATATATTAATAAATACATAAAATATTGATATACATTTTAATAATAATTAAAAAATATTAAATAAATTAATATCAATTGATATTATAATTATATAATATTAATCAATCATTCATGATATAAATATTATGACATCGTTAACATAGGAGTAAAAATCAACCATAATAGTAGTGTGGAATAATGATTTAATTAGTTAGGAAATGTTTAAATATAATGATAATATTTATTTTTATGAATAATAAAAAATTCATAAATATCATTTAACTTATTTTTATTCATTTTTATAACCATACTTTTAGGGAGGACATGACAAATTAAACTCAGCATTCATTGAAGTAGTTATATGTACGTAAAAATGATTAATAATTCTATTTTTCAATGAATTGGGAAGAATTGATGAATATGATAAATTATTATTTTGTGATTATAGTTTTTATATATTAAAAATATTAATTCATAAATTTTTACATTTTTTTCAAACCATTATTGGTAGTGAATAAAAATTAACTAAATCACTTCATAGTGGAGGTAGTCTATAGGTACGCACGATCGATGCTGTTTTGTTCTTGATAATGAAAATATTGAATAATTATTATTTAATTAATATAATAAAAATAAATTATATTAATATTAACATTCTAATTATGTTATAATTTATATAATAATTTTTGAAATTTTTATTAACTAGAAAAGACTATGAAGTAAAAGATACTCAAATTTAGAATATGAGATTTTGTTTAGAAATATCATTTGAAATAGATGCATTAAGATATATATTTGAGAATTAAATCTTATTAACATGAGATATGATTCAAGTATGAGAAAATAAATAGATGTTAGGGTTTAAATTAGAATGTATATGTATAACATCAAGTGGTTGAAGTGATGTCCTTTTATAAGTGATGAGAAGGAAACTTTTGTGAATGCCCATTATTTTTGACAATATAATGTCAATATTAAAGTTTCAACGACTCTAAAAGTGAGGAATAATAGATTATTGGGTCTAGATAATATCTAGAAATCCTTTGATAGTAATTTTTACACATATTTTAATCATGTTTCAATCAATTTACAACTTTTTTTTATATTTCAACATTTTTGTTTTTAGCTTTGTAACTAGTTTTAACTGAGGTAATTTATATTAAATTTAAAATATATTGTAAAAATATTAACTATTTTATTTTTTTGAACACAAATTTACTCCCTATATTATATAATTAAATTTATAAGTAATATAAAATTACAATGAAAATTTAAAAAATTAATACAAAGAAAACATATTTTGTAGAAAAATATTATTGTAAACATTGAGTATTCTTAATATAATATAAAATTAATAACCTATTAAATGAGTGATGAAATATTTTTATACATTTGATAAAATAATATTAGAGTATTTATATATAGTATATCAATTTAATTTAATAGATAATAATTAAAAAACTTAAATAAAACATTTCATTGAAAATAACCCTATCTACATTATCATGGTCATTAATATTAATCATAGAAATAAAATTTTCATGAATAAAATGAAAATGAACTTATTAAATAATATTAAAATATTGATAAAAAATATTTAATCCATTTTTTAGATTTATTTCTGATAATTTTATGGAACTGATTTCTAATATAATCGAATAAATATACTTTTTAATGTAAAATATTACATAGGATATCAAACTATTAAATTAGGGTATTATAAATACACCATATTTTTTTAAATTATTTATTTGACGTTATAAATATATATTTTGGTAGTAAAATTATTTCAATGGATTTTAATTCATTATTATATTATGATAAGTCATAAAATTGATGGCATTTGGAAAATATTTGTTTTACTATTTACATAAAAATAAACCATTTTAGAAAATTGTCACATATTAAACTCTTGATTACTAGGATACATGGAATTCAAAAAAATAATTTTATTTTTTAAAATTAATATTCTAAAATTTATAACATTATATTTTAAATTAAAATTCAATATATATAATTAAAATTTGTTTTTATTGAAAAATTCCTATTATAAATTGTAACTGATCTTAGAAATATTTGATATGAATTTTTAATTGATTAAAACTTTTTTACTAGAGGTATTACTATTACAAAATTTTCATAATAATCAATACATTTTGGATCATTATAGATTTCTTGTAGAGAAAATTATCAAACATAGTATCAATTTGGATATATATAAATATATTTGAAATATAAAAGTATTAAATTCTCCCCGAAAACTAAATAATTTTTCGATAAAATGAATTTGTATATAAATTTTGGATACTTTAATTTTATTATTTATCATTATTTACTCGATAGTAAACTTGTTTTTAATTCATTTTTTTAGGGATTCTGAATTCAAGTCTCAATGGAAGAATGCTATAAAAATTATAAAAAACATATTTTCAAATTTTGCATCTGAAACACATTACATGTACTCTTTAAACATAAATTTTCTAGAAGACATTATATGGCATATATCCCAAATACAATACATTAACCAAGTACATGATGTTTATTCTTCTTACATATCGAGAGATACTCAATGTCCAAATCTGAAGATTACAAGATGAGAAAGCAGTACACGATGTGAGAATGTTTATACCCAGTTTCCAATGAAGAATCATGATGAGAAATCAATGAAGATCCAAAATATTTGGAGGTTTTAGAAGATTTGAATTACATAATGTGAAGAACATTTATACACCATGCAAGAGTCGAAGAAAAATCTAATTCAAGGTAGTACACAATGTGAACCATTTACATGTCGTATATATTCATAGATCTATAAATATATTAACACCCTAGACGTGCAGAAGAGCACACCAACCCAAGTCCCTTTTCTAATTTTTTTTCTTACTATTTTATTTTTTTATGTTTTCAATTCCTTCTATATATGTTGGTTTCTTTTACTATTTGAATTTTTTTATTCAGATACATGACATGTTTGTTAATAGACTCAATTTGAATATTCTATTTCCAATCTAATTTTCCTTGAAACTTTTATTGTCAAAACATTCTTTATTATTAATCCATTCAAATTAGTATTTAATTACATTTTCATAATTTCAACAATTAATTTCTTTACTTTCTAATGTTTATTTCTCATTCTAATCATGTATTGTTATATTTCCCAACATACATTTAACTATGTCCTGTAAGGAAAATCCTCATAGGGTTAATGGTTGAAATTAGTGGTTATTGATCTTAATGAATATCTAAAATAAAAATTATCCAACCCTATGGAGAGTAACTTGGTTTAAATCAACTTGTAGTCTCATTATCTCTCATTATCCATGAACATTAGATGTGCAAGTCGAATGACCAAGACCTAGTTAGAGAAGATCATTGAAGGACAAATAGCTTGTAATTATTTATTCCCAGAATCAATGATTCTTGTTCTTATTTTGTCAATTACTCTAGACCATGGAGTCTTTTCTAACATAGTTTGATTCAATTAGTTTGAATAAGATCAATATGTGTCTTTTTCACCACTTTTTATCATTTTACATAGTTTTATCCCTATTTTGATTGAAGATTACCCTTTTTCAATACCCTAAAATTGACCCCACACCCTTAATTTAATCTGTTTATGAACTATGCTACAGTTTTTTTCCAAACCAAACAGAATAGAGTAAATGTAAGGAATCCTAAAAAATGTTATGGCCACAAGTTTTCTTTTTTTTAACATGATTTCCAGGTGGGATCAATCTTATACTACTTCTTTACTATACCCTAGTATTATGTGTAGTTTGGGAACATAAATTTTTAATATAATCAGCATCGAAGGAATCAATGATGTGTTCTTGGTGCATCAAATTTGGAAATTTTGTTGGGGATTGATATTCATTGGAACAATGACCCATGGAATGAACCTTGGATTAACACACCCCTCCCTTTTCTTCCTTCCCATTACTCTTCTCATTTAACGATTTTCTTCTCACTGAGTATAACATGAATCATATTTCTTCTATCTAGTGCATGCATTAGGGCCCTCTGATTCGTTCAAGAAGCCTAGACACACAATAACTACTTATTTTCAGTCATGAGATCGAAAGAACCTTAGCAGCCTGCTGATGTTTCACAATGGATGAGTGAAATTATCAAGCACCACAACACCATCAGAACCCCCATTATGTGACATATAATCTTTAGGATGAGTGAAAATAACTACAAGGGTTCACCATAATGGATTATGGATTTCCATCTATTATTAGTGCTACACCTAGCATTATGCACCGACCAGTTCATGTGAAAAAATTCAAAATGAAAAATGGACTCTTTAATATGATTCATAACAAGGGGTAATTTAGTGGGGTTGAAAAAAATGACCCACATTAACACATTTAAAACTTCATAGAAGTTTTAGATACCATTCACATCCAAGGCATTTTTTCTGAACTAATCATACTATGTTTTATCTCATTATCCTTGCGTGACTGAGCCAAGGATTGGGTCAAAATACAAGCTCCTGATTCGGTCATGATCTGGGATGATATAACCAAATATTTCCTTGATAAATATTTCCCACCCATATGAATATGGTAGTTAAGAAATGAATTTCATAACCTTAACAAGTAATATTGATAATCATCCTGGGATACTAGGATAAATTCAAAGAGCAAACCTACATGTTCCCAAATCATGAACTTGATGTGTGGATTCGATTACAGAATTTTTTGAAGGGGCTAACACCCGCCGCTAATACTATTATAGATGACTCTACCACTGAAGTGTTTATGCAAAAGACACCTAATAGAAGAAGATCCATTTTGGAGTTTTTCCCACAATTCTATTCCATGGAAAAGACTATCTCAACGTGGAATCCACCAGGTGGAGGATACCACCCCCTTGGATGTCACAACCCGTCCTCAGGGCCCATGTCGTGACTACCTCATGCCCGCCTTCCATAGGCCAGGGGTTGGTGACTAGCACCAAAGGGTTAAATCCCAATAAAAGGGAAGGCATTGCCTTTATAAAAGTAAACAACACAATAGAGTATGAAAAAGAAGTAAGAACAAGAAATACTGAAAACAAAGTGATGAAAGGTAAATGTTCCAGAATAGAAACCCAACTGACAAGTAGAGTAAAACTAAAGGACATGTACAACAGCGGTAAAGAATGAAGTAGCACTGATTCATACTCAAGAATTCCCACCTGAAGGGTGGGTACAGATAATCTCTTCAGTACCTTGGGTCCGTACATCCGCTCCGTGTATATCTCTCCAAGTATTCCTCCTATGAGTACCGTCCAGCTCTACAATCCTCAACCACGATCAGTGTTGTCCATCATCTGCAACCAACACAACGAGGTGGAGGCGTAGCCCGTGCAGCGGTGAGTATAACGATACTTAGTAGGGACCCCGAGACCATCAGGGTCTCATGAAAATACAACAAGGGTAAACCACAAAGAAAGATCTCAACAGATAACCTTTACATAGGTATATACCGATACATATACCTAAGTTATCAAGTAACCCATCAAACATGAGGAGAACACAAAGGTCACTGACTCAGCTCAAACCAGGATTTTCATTATCGAAACCACAACTGCAGGAGAAATCCTCCTCTGTCGAGTACAATGGCCCTGTCGCAACTCTGAGGCGCTACTCACTAACCTTAGACTGCTGAGGTACTCCTCCTGTCAAGTACCACCGGTCTGTCGCCCTGGCATAGTAGCGCTCCCCGCCATGGGTCTGCCGCCCCAACACAGTAGCGCTCCCCTAATAGCCTACAGAGGTACCTCTCCTGTCGAGTACCACAGGTCTGCCACTCCAACACAGTAGCGCTCCTCCACCATGGGTCTGTCTCCCCAACATTTTATCACACCCCATTGGGCTAATCAAGTCACTCTGAAACGTATCGGACAAACAATCATCAGGTCTCAGCCAGTTACTAGGTCTTCATACTCTTTATACTCGTTTCCATGAGGGTTTTCACCATGATCTACTGGTCAATACCTCAAAGTGTCACATAATCTCATTTGGAAGTATCTCAAAGGACCGCCTTGTTATAGGGGTCTCAACGCAACAGAAGACATGTCAATCGGACGCCCGGTCTATGAGTTATTAGAATTTTCGTTCCAGGGGCCATGTTGGATTTCGGGTACAATCCAACCCAAACACGGTCAAAACACATCAAAATCATATGTAGAGTATTCCAAAAGAACCAACTCATCAAGAGGAATCCAACATAGTTGACGGCAGGTCTATCAGACGTCCGGTCTTTAAGTTATAAGCGTTTCTACTTCGAGGGCCCAGTTGAAAATACGTTCGATCCAAACCTGGCCGTTTTCCAAAGTCATCCAAAAATCACTTAGAGTAATGAATAAGTATAGCCTCATCAAGAGGGTCTGAGTTCTGCAGAAGGTGCATCGATCGGATGCACGGTCTTTATGATATTCACATTTAAGAGTACGGGCCCGACCCATTAGGCCGAGTGGGATGGCGGGTCGGTCCGACCCGGTTCGGCGGGTCTAACCAGGCATGGGGTGTCGGACCGGCCTAAAGAAACATGACCCTACCCAGTGGTGGGTGCGGCCCGGCCTAAAGGCAGGCGCAGCCCGGCCCGAAGGGCACAGCTTGTCCCGGCGCGGCTAGGCCCGGTGCGGTGCGGTGCGGCTCGGCCGGCCACGGCTCGACCGACGGGCTGATCAGCTCGGCCTGAAGGGGACCGAGCGATCTGTGGTGAGGGTCGCAGCACCCCGGCTACCCCCACGTAGCCAGCATGTGACCGCCGCTTTTCCTCTGGTCACCGCCATCCCTTCCATTACCGTCACCATTGAAAAAGAACAAGGATCAATAGAGGTTCGTGGGGCCGTGTTTGTTCGGCCCGCGCCTTCTGCATTAGGTGGTATCACATAGAAAATAACAAACCACAGTTTCAACAAAGGATGATGCACAATTTTATTCAATTAAATTTGAAACAAACCCCTACCTCGAATAAAGGTTCATGGTATTCGAGTGTCGTGGAAGACGACGTCGCAGAGGTCGGGCGTTGTGGTATACATATGTTGTTTCCGTTGATGTTGGGGTGCGTCCGAATGGAAGCGTCGGTGGAGAAGCCTTTTGTGTTCTTCGTCGGAGTCGTTATTTGTTGATGGTTGGTGTTCATTTTTGGATAAGAACAATTCCTTATAAATCCTCTCAAGAGCTCTCCCACCAAGATTTCCCAACCAAAACAAATGAAAAGGCTTTACCCTCTTTTAGAAGAATTTCCCACCAATTCAAAACAATTATAAAATGAATTGTTGACACATAGATTAATTAATTAAGAGAATAATTAATTCATTAGGTGGGGTGGCACAATCAATGGGTGGAAGGTGGAGAGGCTCCACATAATAAATGGTGGGAGTTTTCAACTTAATGAAGAGGAGATTAATGAGAAGTTAAAGGGATGTTATGGAAGATGAATGGTTAGGGCTCGTGTGGGCCCCACCTCTCAAATATCCACCCTTGAGAAGTTATGTGGGTGTGGTACCCACCAATAACTTCCCATGGGAGGAATTAACTTCCATAGATAAATAAAATTTGCTCCAAAATTTTATTTAACTCCTTCCAATTTCCCCATAAATTAACTCTCAACCTGCATAGAATATAACTATGTTAAAGGTCCCCTTAAGCAATTATTGGAGATATGAGTTCATCAATGTCCTTAGATTTCAATTCTGAGCATCGGTTCAAAATATAGAAAAACCCACACATACGTTTACTAAACGTACATAAAAACAACTTCAGAAATTGATTCCGGGCACACCAGGCCTCATAATCAAGTTCTGTCAGAAGCTAGAGACTCGTAAAATTCCAAATAATTATGAAACAAATTTTCCATTAAAATTATGGGTCTTTAAATTACTCTTAGATCAGGGATTTATGTCCCCGTAAAGCTACAACACACACTAGGAAAATAAATGGGAATATTGAGCTCACATCTGTGACTCCTTCTCCCAAGTGCTCTCTTGGAGGTTCCCGTGCTGCCAGGGAATGCGCACCAGAGGAATCGAACGTCCACACAGGACCCAATCCTGTCGATACTCAGTCTCCACCGGGACCTCCATAAATTTCCCTCCATCATCAATGTCTAGCTCCCTGTGGTCGATGATGTGGGTCGGGTCATACACGTATCTCCTCAGTTGAGATACATAGAAGACGTCATGCACCCGGTGCAACCGAGGTGGAAGGGCCAGGCAGTAGGCCACCTCGCCTACTCTGCTGAGAACCTGGAATGGTTTGATGAACGCGGAGAAAACCTTCCAACCCGGCCAAATCTCTACAGACCATGTCAAGGTGATACCCGTAGGAAGATGTGGTCTCTAGCCTCGAACTCCAGTGGTCTCCGTCTCTTACCAGCATAGGACTTCTGTCTGATCTGTGGAGTCGTCATCTGCTCCTGGATGATCTGAACCTTCTCCATCGTAGCCAACACTATCTCTGGTCCTACAAGAGCTACTAAGATTTCCCCTTTGCCGAAATAGAGAAATATGGTCTCATCCTCTGGATGAACCACATTATTTGCCTAATATAGTCAATCCTGACATGAATGGTACAATTCATGCATTGGATGAAGTCGTAAGGCCTCGACGCTACTACTAAGAGATCCAACCGTTACTCTCACTTCCAAGGGTTGAGTCACACTATCAGAATCAGTGTGTGGTCCTTGGGTCTCTTCTAGTAGGAATACTGAAAGTGAGGGTCAAGTCAATAGTTTTAACCGGATCTTCTTAGTATCAACCATACAAAAGGACATGAAAGTAAACATCACAAGGACAAGTGTCTTTTATTACTATAGATCGTAGTACAAAGACACATTACAACCAAAAACAACAACAACATGGGAACTAGAAGAACCAAGAAAAACCATGCCTGGAACTAGTCCCGCTCTTGTCCACCTGCTTCCGGAGCTCCAATGTCATACGCTTCAGCTGCCTGAAGCTATGCTCTCCCATATCCACCCGTTCCCTACGGTCGGGGTGGGACTCCTAGTGGTGGTGGTGGCAACACCTCAAAGCGTCACACACCACCGGATGTACGACTAGCTCCTCTGCCTTGGTCAGGTAGGTTCCTCTACTACCTGCTGCTCATCTGCTTGATAGGTCGGGCAGTCTCGAGCCAAGTGACCCTTCCTGCCGCATGAATAGCACTTCTTGCTCCTCATATATAAAGATCTTTTTCATGTGCCTCACACAACTGAACCTATATCCCAAGGTCACCCACATGTTGGCCTAGTTTTCTTGGACTTCTATGTCATTTTTATACTTCCGGCTACAAAAGACTCTGCTATGGTCGGAAGGCCTTGTGGAGAGAGAAGTAGATCCTGAGCCTGCATAGAGCATAGAGTCATTGGTATAAACTCCACCTTGAAAAAACCCTTGAAGTTTACCCAGGTGAAGGTCGTCTTGTCACAAAACTGGAGCATCTGGCTCCACCACCTCTCAGCTGCTCCCTGAAAGAGACTAACATATAGGTACACCATAAAGTCAGTGGGTGTCCCAAATGTGTGGAAAGATCATGCTAAAAACTCCAGCCAGTACTCAACCGTATGAAAATATGACTCCCCTAGAAACCTTAGAGGACTCTATCGCAAGAACCCATAGAATGCACTCAAGTAGTGTGCACCCTCTGCTGCTGGGGCTAGTGGCAATGGTAGCCCAGCGGTTAGTGGTACCCTTGGTGCCTCTGCTTTGATGGGGTCCTACACTATGGCCTTGCTGGTCGGTGGGCTATCATTGTGCTCTCCACTCAGAACCCGCGCTGACTGACTACGTGAAGAAATCCTGAAAAGAAACAGATGCGACACTGTCAAAAGACTATACCTGGTGAGCTGACCTGGTTTGAGCAGACTTAAAGAAAACTTTTGAAAACTCACATGCTATTAGTGTTTTCATGAACTGAGCTAGAAATCAGTAGTCAGGGTCCTTGTGTATGGATACGTGGGCCGCCACACCAATACTCGACTCCCTGAACTGAAAACCACACTTAGTACGCTTAACACTATTGCTTCACAAAAAAGAAATTATCAGATTCGTATGTTTTGCGGTAGAACTGACTCCTCTGATACCAATTTTTAATGACCCATCCTCAGGGCCTGTGCCGTGACTACACCAAGCCCGCCTTCCATAGGCCAGGAGCAGGCGACTAGCACCAAAAGAGTAAATCCCAATAAAAGGGAAGGCATTGCCTATATAAAATTAAACAACACAACAGAGTATGAAAAATAAGTAAGCAAAATAAATACTAAAAAAAGTAAGTACAGAAAGGTAAATGGGCTAGAATACAAACCCAAATGACTAGTACAATACAATTGAAGGAAAGTTTCAACAGCGGTAAAGAAAGCAGCATCACCGAGTCGTCCTCCAGAAATCCCACATGAAGGGTGGGTACAGATAGTCTCCTAAGCACCTCTGGTCTGTCCGTCCACTCCGTGTACGTCTCTCCAAGTTTTCCACCTCCGAGTACTATACAGCTCTACAAGACTCAACCACAATAAGTGTTTTTCGTCATCTGTAACCAACACAATGAGGTGCAGGCTTAGCCCGTGCATGGGTGAGTATAACGATACTCGGTATGAACCCCGAGACCCTCAAGGTCTCTCAGAAATCCTACAAGGATAAACCACAATGAAAGATATCAACATATACACTTTACTTAGGTATATTCCCATACATATACCTAAGTTATCATGTAAACCTTCTCAATCACGAGGAAAACACAAAGGTCATTGACTCAGCTCAGACTAGGATTTTCATTATCAAAACCAAAACTGCTGGAGAAATCCTCCTCTTTTGAGTACAGTAGCCCTGTTGGTACTCCGATGTGCTACTCACTAACCTCAGACTGCTGAGGTACTCTTCCTGTTGAGTATCATGGGTTTGTCACCCCAACACAGTAGCGCTCCCTACCCTGGGTCTGCCGCCGCAACACAGTAGTGCTCCCCCTAATAGCCTACAGAGGTAATCCTCTTGTCGAGTACCGTGGGTCTGCCACCCCAACACAGTAGCGCTACTCCGCCATGGGTCTGTTTCCCCAACATAGTAGCACTCCCCACTGGGCTAATCAAGTCACTCAGAAACGTATCAGACAAGAATTCATCAGGTCTTAGCCAGCTACTAGGTCTCCGTACTCCGTATAGTCATCTCCATGAGGGTCTGCTCCATGAGCTACTAGTCGATACTTCCATGTGTAACATAATCTCAAGTGAAAGTATCTCAGAGGTCTGCCTCGTCATAGGGGTATCAACGCAATAGACGGCACATTAATCGGACGCCCGATCTATGAGTTATTAGCATTTCTGTTCGAGGGGCCCCGTTGGATTTCAGGTACAATCCAACCTGGACATGCTCAAAACACATCTGAATCCTATGTAGAGTATGCCAAAATAACCGTCTCATCAAGAGGAATCCAACATAGTTGATGAAATGTCAATCGGATGTCCTGTTTTTATGTTATATGTGTTTCTGCTCTGAGGGCCTGGTGGAAAATACATTCGTTACAAACCCAAATATTTTCCAAAGTCATCCAAAACTCACTTAGAGTAACTCATAAGGACCACCTCATTGCGAGGGTCCCAGTACCGTAGATGGTGCACCGATCGTACGAAGGGTCCTTAAGATATTCACATTTAAGCGTACGGGCTCGGCCCGTTAGGCCCAATGGGTTGGCGGGTCGGTCCGACCCAGTTCGGTGGGTCCAACCTGGCATGGGGTGTCGCACCAGACTAATGAAACATGACCTATCCCAGTGGTAGGCACAGCCCAGCCCGAAGGCAGGCGCGACATAGCCCATCCAGCCACGAGGCAGCCGGCTGGCCGAGCGGTCCATGACGGGGGTTGCGTCCCCCCGACTACCTGAACCGACAGTGTTTCCCTACCTAACCGGTCAGTCGAAGCCGAGAATCCTTCTTGGCGCAAGCGTCCCGCTTCAGTGGGCCTTGGTTTATCTAGCGCGGCACCCTCCTGACGCCACAGTTCTGTTCAGCCCGGTCGACCGGTTCTCCTGCAGAGCGACCCATGGAACGTGGGCCGTAGTCTTCCGTAGAGTGGCGCCGCGGTCCTCCTTCGGCCCGAACGGATTTAACCGGCTGGTTGTTCGTCGGCCAAGCAGTCTACAGTTGCGGTCTGTAGTTCCTCTCCATGTGGCTAACATATGACATCCACTTTTCCTCTGGTCACCGCCATTGAAAAAGAACATGGATCAACGGAGGGACTTTGGGTCGTGTTCGTTCTTCCCATGCCCTCCGCATTAGGTGGTATCACATGGCCAATGAAAAACCACAGTTTCAAAGAAGGGAGAAACACAATTTTATTCAATTAAAATTGAAACAAACCCCTACCTCGAATAAAGGTTCACAGTAGTCGAGGGTCATGGAAGACATCGTCGTGGAGGTCAGGCGTCGTGGTATACGAATGTCATTTCCGTTGACGTCGTGGTGCGTCTGAAGGGAAGTGTCGATGGAGAAGTATTCTTCATTTTTCTTCGGAGTCGTTCTTCATTGAAGTTTGGTGTTCTTCATTGGAGAAGAACACTTCCTTCTATATCCTCTCAAGAGCTCTCCCACAAATATTTTCCCACAAAAAAAATGAAAAGGCTCTACCCTTTTTAAAATAATTTCCCCCCATTTCAAAACAATTCAAAAATGAATTGTTGACACATAGATTAATTAATTAATAGATTAATTAATACATTAGGTGGGGTGGCACAATCAATGGGTGGAAGGTGGAGAGGCTACACATAATAAATGGGGGGAGTTGTAAACTTAATGAAGAGGAGATTAATGGGGGGTTAAAGGGAGGTTATGGGAGATGAAAGGTTGGGGCTCGTGTGGGCCCCAACTCTCAAATATCCACACATGGGATGTTATATGGGTGTGGGCCCCACCAATAACTTTCCATGGGAGGAATTAACATCTATAGATAAATAAAATTTACTTTACAATTTTATTTAACGACATCTAATTTCTCCAAAAATTAACTCTCAACCTGCATAAAAGGAAACTACGGTAAAGGTCCCCTTAAGAAATTATCGGAGATGCGAGTTCATCAGTGTCCTCAGATTTCAATTTCGAGCACCAGTTCAAAAGATAGAAAAACCCGCACATACGTTTACTGAATGTACCCGAACAAAACTTCGAAAATTGATTTCGGGCACACGGGGCTTCAGAATCAAGTGTCGTCCGAAGCCACAGACTCGTAAAATTCCAAAATATTACGAAAAAAATTTCCTTGAATATTTTGGGTATTTACATTGTAAGTCCATGTTGAGGCCCTGACAAAGAAGATTGGGCCATTTTAGCTACGTGTTGCTACTTCTCCTCCTACTACTCCTGTGGTCGAGATACAATATTTTTTGATATGTAGAGGACCACACCCATACCAAGACTATAAGTCATGTATAGAGGAACCCCAATTCCAATTTTATAACTGAGTCAATTACAATAAACAAAATTTACAATACTATCACTCCAATAAATATCAATAATGAAGCATTCAACACAAATCAGTTTAGAAGCCAGAATATCCTAATTAATGTTATTATCAGAAAATGAGTAGTCATGAACCACAAAAGAACCATGGACCACCTCGGTACCCAAAAAAGGTCATACTACTTGACAACAACAACAAATCCAACAACACATTCTAAGAGCTTGATAGTTTTCAACATCTCAGTAGTAGAAAATCCAAAAAGCTCAACTACGACCACCACAACAATCCCAACCTCTCTAATCTATTCATGAAAACCTAATTAATACTATCATGTAGAAATCAGACCAAAGGAGGACAACCAAAGAGGCTAAAATGAAAAATATAAGGCTACCATATGTGACATAGAGAATTGAGTGGGGTAGAAATCTAGGACATTATCTGATCATCTAACAAGCACTTTTCTCAATAATATCGAAGTTCAATAAAATACTGAGTCTAAAGATATAATTTTTATAATTATAAATATAAAGAACTTTTATCATCAATGTGGAGATGAGAAAAAACTTTTTGAATAATTTTATAAAGATGGCTAGGAGATAAATCAGAATATAGATTTAACTAAAAAAGATCCCATACACAGAATTCTAGAAAAGGAAGATGTATATGTGGCACCGACAATATACAAGATACCTCTACCCTTTTCTAAAAGAATTAATAAATATATGAAAGAGGGAAAATATAAAAATATATTAAAATGTTCAAATAACAGAAAAAAATAATATTTTCTAATATAATTTCTCAAGTAAAGGATTCTAGAAAATTATTTAAAGTATTGGTTTGAATTAAAATGAAGATGGATGAATTATGAGTCATCTTGCTAAATGAATAAATCTCTACTCTTTTTTAGTGGAATATCTTACCAAAAATCTAGGACCCTGAATGTTTCTCACCTCCTTGCACAATAGGGACATGAAACTATGAAAGTGTCCTTTTCAGTCTATGTGTATGTATAAATATCATGCCTATTAGTGTCTTCAATAAGATATAAAATAGTCAATTAAAATGGACCAGGGTGACACACCCACTTATTGACCACTCAAACAAGTAACCTCAAGAATTTCTTGAGGATATCTCAGTAAAAGATTTAAAATTTATTTTCCCTAAAAATTTCTTTATTCTAGATACGGAATAATAAAGGGTCATTCCCCTCATTTTAGGAAGGCCATTTTTCATCACTAGGAAGGTGTTAATTGACATTAACCAAGGTAGATTGATATTCAGAGTTGGTGAAGAGAAGGTTGTGTTAAATTCAATGAAGGCTGCTAATAAAATAATTGATTAATTGAATTTTCAACCCATATTTCTTAATTATAAGCAATATGATCATTTAACGAGTAATAATAGAAATAAGTAAACTATCTTATATTGAAAAAGGATCCCTTTCTCACAATATTACAAATTACACTATACCTTTTTCAGGGAATTCCATCCCACCTTTCATCCCTTCTATTATTAAGATCCATTCTACAAGGGGTTTATCCTCAAATTTTAAATCATTAGAAAATGAAAATTTTGGAACAAGAAAAATAATAATGTGTTTTCAGAGAGGAATCCAAAGTTAGTTAGAGTTTTAGAGATAATTAATAAGACTGGACTTGGTTTTGAAGGTTCTCTCAAATGTTTTTGAAATATAAATATTTATTTTTTAAATTTGATGATAAAAAACACATGTTCTGTAATTGAAATATAGAATGTGAAATTTTCAGGATTCAAAATAATAAAATTATGATGATTACACATCATGTATTAAATACATGACATGAATTCATTAGAAATATGTAAAAAAATCATGATCCTAGAGTTCACAGTCGATAACCCAAACCTCCATCTACCCCTCCATCTACTGCATGAACCCCCTAACCCCATAAATTAAACCTCCCATCCTCTTTAAACCTCTAAACGTCCTCTTTAAATCATATCCTTCAGACACCCATCCTCATCCTCCATCTCTTTGTTGTCTATATTTGGAATTGGAACAAACCAAACATGCATCTTATTGAGATGATCATATTCCTCCAAAACACCAGGTTGTTTCTCCTCCTCCACCTTCAGATATGTCCCCTTCAACCTACACTTCATATTATTCCACCCTTCCTTCTTCAAAGGTGTCCCAGTACACTTCATGATTTCTCTAGGGGCTTCCCATTACCCGCACCTACACCTGTGTCCTCACTTTTCCGAACTAAAGATTCAGATTCTCTTGGTCCACATGAAGTCTAATATGATGAGGTTAAACATGGCCTTGGACCTATCCATGCTCAACGGAATTTCTGTTAATGAGGATTTCCTTACATCGTTGGTCCTAATGAACCTCTAAACCATAACCTAGGTGTAAGAGGAGACATTTTTAGAGATATTCCTTGATTTTCTATCGATAATGAAGCTCAATGTAGACCATGTCACATTTTTTCTAGGTGGAAGACCAAGGGAGATAACCCTATATGAATTTATTGTCAGACTGAGTATATTCATCGTGAAGTTTTTCACCTCCCCACTTAATCAACCATGTCACTTGACCTAGCCAAGTAGGATGCAACTCAACATTGGGAATTGATCGCTTGAGACCCAATAATCTTACATGGACCTCATACAATGAAGAGAACATAATCATGGGATATATCCTTGTATATTCTTCATTAGGTCCTAGAGAATGTTTTTCTTGCCAGAGGATATTCTCACGAGAGCATCATCCAAATATAGGTACTCATACTTGCCTTAAATATGGGTGGCACATCCATCAACATTTCCCACTAGCATTCACTCAATTACGAGACCCAAGTACGGTGGGCCATAGGTACTATCATAGGGGGAAGTTTCATCAATTGTTTTTCATTCCATCTCACTGTCTTCAATGTATCCCAACCTATTTCCTCCCTTGGAATGAGAGGGAACTTTGACTTCCTCATGCTCCATAATATGGGGCTCTTGTGGATGGTTGAGGGTGTAATGACCCAAAATTTTATCAATGAAAATTCTTCTCTATCTAATTAAATGCGTTATTATGTAAAATGGTTATATAACATATAAAATTATTTGGTTTTATGATTTTGGATTTCAAAATACCATTAATAATTATTAGCATTTCTAATATAGCCATTGAACAATGATCACATGATTATTAAATATATAGGTACTTAACAAATCCAATTTACTCAGACAAAGGAACTAATGGCCTCATCAAGTAGAATTTATCCATACGAATAACATTTTTCAAAGCTCAGAAAGGAGGTGGCGTCATTGAGCTTGTATCTTAACCCAGCCCAAGCTGAGCATCAACAGGTTAATCTCAAATGGAACCTCTTATAGGAGAAGTGGAATTTGATAGAGATTACAACATGAGTGATGTTATCCGAGCCAACCAAAGAGTCTGTCACCATCACACAAATTCTCCTTTAGTCTTACGTAGGTGTTATAATGGGTTATGTAACAAGACCCTAGAACATTTATTATGTTCATTATTTTTGTATAGAATAAAAAATATACATTCATTTTATTATTGTTACTTTTTAAATAGTTTTTAATGCCCAAATAGTATTTTTAGAAATCTATTATGATGAATTAAAGGATTTTTAAATTAAATATTATTTTAATAAAATATTATTACTAAATTAATTTTTATTATATATAAATTATTGAATAATTTTTAGGAATACAATTGTAATTTTTATTATGGTTTGAAAGCGTTTTTTTGACAAAACCCATGAATTTTCGATAAATGACGGGTTTTATATTAAAAGTACAAATTCGCATATTTGATAAATTATTTTGATAAAATGAATATTATTTTTGGAATCAGGACCTCAAAATTATCAAATAGTGAATTTTTCCTAATTTTCTGAAATAGTTGAATTTTTGGGTAAAAATTAAATACCGCTTAAATATATAATGTGTTTTATGACATCCTAATGACCCAATAGTGATGTAATAAAATACTATAAATTAAGTGATAGACCATTATATACTTTACCAATAAAATAATGTGATTTTATTTTTGTTTTATTAATTTAATAGAGCCTTAGTGGACCCATAGGGACTAATAAAACATTTTAACTTTTTATATTGATATCCTTGAGAGTGTGACTCACCACCACATAAGCGAGCCTAATATTTAAATACATTAGGCCATTTTAGATATAAAGTATTGTTTTCCACTCCACTTTGAAAAAATAGTGGGAAAACATGGTTTGGTTTGTAGTTTTGATTATTTTAATGTGTGGTGTCCAAAACCTAATTAATTAAGAATTCCATCTCTAATCCGATATAAACCCACCCAAGCTCCCACATCCTCTTCACTAAAAAACATTGGAGCTTGACAAAACTCTACCCTACACTCTCTATAATCCTACCAAGGTGCAACAAGCTCCCAAGAAGCCTGTCTCAAGCCTCTCCCAGGCCATTGTGATCACACTTCCAAGTAAGGTATTTCTCCCTTTCTCATTTTTGTCCAAGATTCATTATGTTTCTATTCCATTTAATTTTTAATTATGAATTCTGGGGTATGATTTAGAACCTCCCCCGCACTATGAAACTTATTTTTTAATGATTTTATACCTCTTTCTCTCTCATTAATGCCTCCAATGTACACCCATTACCATGTTGAAATTCCGTAAGGAATTTCTCTCTTCTCATTTATATTCAAGCCATTATTTTGTATTATGAATATAAATTCCATTAAATATGTTGGTAAATATATCTATATGTCCCCTTTAATATACATTTCAAATAAATATTATGAAGCAGTTCTTTATATCTAATCAACAATTTTTATGAATTCTTATGTCACGCCGTTATGCTGCCGTAATTGCACCGTGATTTTCCAAGCCAAAGTCATTGTGTAGTGAATATGATGCCCATTTCCCTATCAAGGGAATTCAATTGTATGAAAATTTACTTATTTATTAAAGAGTTTCATGTATGAATTATGCATTCCTTTATTAGGGAATAAATGATTGTTCTTAATGAATCCATGTGGTATGATCTATGTGGCACACTTATGCATGAAATAAAATGGTTAATAATGGTGCGCCCTGATAGAATTCTAATGCATTAGGTAAAGATTAGTATCATGATATGTCATTTGAAATGAGGGTTTAATCATGAGAATTCAAGTCAAATTGGGGTTTACTTATTCTCCATGTTCAATGAGCCTTGGCTCATGCTAATATCATGTTAAATGTTTATGGTACATTTCTATGTTATGATAATCATGATATATCATCACTTTATGTTAATGTATCTATTATGCTCCATTGATATGAATATTTCCTAGAATGTACTGTATTCTTTATGTTATTCATTTTTTATGCCCTTACTTGGATTTACAGCTCACATTTTTCTTATGGATGTCATCAGGTTATCCCAAGTAATGCTATGTACGAAGGAATGTGTGTTGTCATGTAGAAGTAGTTTTCAATAAAGATGTGTATTTCATGTTTGATGATTTTATGTAATGTTCCTAAGCCCTAAAGACAATATAAAACTAAATCATTAATGTTATATCATGTTAATTTTTGATGTAATAAATTATGTTTAATTATGTAATAAATAGTAGGGTTGTTATAATTGGTATCAAAGGAGAGGTTTAGTTATTTTTGGGATTAGGATTAGAAAACCATTGTGAAAGCCTTAAGGTTAGACAGAGTTTAATAAAGAAATCCATGAATTTTTGTGAGTAATGAGGAAGTGGTTATTAAGAAAATACATCACTATCTAGATACGAGCTGGTATATGTGACTCTCGAAGAGATGTATCTAAGGGTAAAACCCGAAAACACCACTTTGAGATAGACTCGAATAAGAACTGGTGCACAACAATGGGTATTGTTTCACTCTTGGTTATGACACTCCCAGGGCATTTTCTTTAGAAAATTCACAATCTTAGCATGAACCATTATTAAGTGAATAAAAAAAACTCCTCTAAGAATATATGTTGCATAACATAGATTGAATCCTATAAATTCATATGTTAATGAAAGAAAAGTAATTTATAATTCATAAATTTTTTCTTTGGAATAACCTTTATGTTTTACCACTAACATTCTTTTTATTCTAGCCAGTGGGTGGTAATAGGAGGACTCGGGCAAACAACCTATGCAAATATCAATGTGATGACTTTTTTAATGAGATGCCCAATCCAATGAGGGTAGGAATCATGATCTTTGTCACGATACACTCTCAGTTAACTCATGTTTTGAATAGAAACATGGGTCAAGAGGAATGTTCAACACCCCACCCCCAAAGAAATAACAAGTCACAATCGAGAGCTTCATGAGAAAAATTCCTCCTACTTTTAATGAATCATCTCATCAATTAATTTCCAAGAAATGGATCAAATACATTGAAAAGATCTTCTCCATCATTCAATGTTCTGAAAAAGAGAAGGTTCTACTAGATACCTGTCATATAGAGGCTGAATCTGATCAATTGTGGAAATTGATCAATAACACAAATCCTGAGGAGGATATTGAGGCAATAGAATGGAAGGATTTATGGAAGATTATTTTCGATAAATATTTTCCTCGAACCCTATGGATTAAGATAGAAAGGGACTTCCTTTCCCTCAGGAAAAAAGAATATAAATCCATCAGAGCGTACAAGGAAAACATCACAATTCTTGCATGATACACCTCTTGATTTTTCGTTAGCCCCGAATACAGGGTTGATCACTTCTTTGGTGGACTAAAACATAGCATATGGAAATACCTAGAGATCTGTGACTTCGAGAGCTATGAATAAATTGTCCAATGTTCCCTCAAATTCTAAATGCATATCAACAAATCTCGGGGTTATCAGGTGTATAATAAGCGTAATGTAGAAATTAATAATAGTTGTCTAATGGATAAATCCAATAGTTCTAAGAAAATCCAGTATCCCTCTTTCCAACAGTTCAGAAAGAAGCACCCTAGAAATGGCATGAAGGGGATGTCGAAATGCTTTAGATGTGGAAGAGAAGGGCACCTGTCCATTAACTGTTGAAAGGAAGAACCCAAGACTTTGAAGGAGGAGAGAAATGCTCTGTTCGACCATCAAAGAATTGTTCATTCAATCAACTTCAAATAACTAGGGAACTTTTCAAACCTGTGCCCAAAGCCGAGGGTATTCGTAGACAACCAACAACCTCTAAGGTATCTAGAGAGAGGTTTTTCCATCACAACCACTGAAGTGAACCCCAAAAATGATGTGGTGACATGTATACCAGTTATTAATTAAATAATAAAGGATGTACTATTTGATTATTTTTCTACACATTCATTTATTTCTCAAAAGTTTAGTAGAACAATACCAACACCATCACAAATCATGTAAGTAAAGATGTTTGTGAGAATGACAAATGGGGAAATTATTGCATCCATGACTATAACTCCTCCCCGATCAAAATATGTGGATTGAACATTATGGAGGACGTCATCATACTCCCTCTAGAATAATTTTATTAAATTATTGGAATGGATTGGATTTCATTATATAGAGCCAACGCAAATTTCTGAGATAGGGGAATCAATCTTTATATGGATAATCAACCCCCGATTCTATACAAGTGAAAGGAGGAGGATGAATCTTCTCTAGATCCATCATCTCAAGCATGGATATTACTTCCCTTTGAGGTCACATATCTTGCTCAGATGATTGATTCCAAGGAATCAACTGTCCCTGAGTACATTCCTATTGTAAAGGAATTCGCTGAATCATTTCCTGAGGAATTTCCTGGTCTTCCTCTTAGAAGAGATGTTGAATTATCAATTGATCATATACCTGGGGAATTTTCAATATCCCAGAATCTAAATAGAATGGATATTGTGGGGATTGAGGACCTGAAGAAACAACTATCAGAGAATCTGGATAAAGGGTTTATATGCGAAAGTGCTTCACCATGGGGTGAACCAGTCCTCTTTGTCAAGAAGAAGGATGGGTGAATTCACATTTGCATTGATTATCGTGAGCTCAAAAAAATCACAATAAAAAACAAGTATTCTAGGCTACGAATGTATGAATTTTTCGATCAGCTACGTAGAGTATAATACTTTTCAAAGGTGGATTTTAGATTGGGATATTACCAATTAATGGTAAAGAAGGAGGATATCCCCAAGACTTTTTTTTGTTCAGGATACTAGAACTATGGATTCATAGTGATGCCTTTAAGACTCACTACTACTCTAGAAATAATCTTGGAACTATTGAATAGATTCTTTAGCGATTATATCAAGAAATTTGTGGTACTATTTATAGATAATATTCTTATATACTCCAAAACCCAGAAGGAGCTTGAATAGCATCTAAGCACTATACTAGAGACCCTGTGACATGATAAGCTATATGAAAAGTACAAAAGGTGTGACTTAAGGTTTAATGAGGTCTAATTCATGGGTCATATCATCACAAGCAATGGGATATCTATGAATCCCTCCAAGACAGCTACACTTAAGGGATATCCAAGGCCAACATCGGTAAAGGATGTCTGTTTCTTCTAGGGTTTAGCTGGATATTATTGCCGATTTGTGAGAAATTTCTCACGATTGTCTAACCATCATGCCAAGCTAACTCGTAAAGGGGTAAAGTTTTCATGGATTGATTAATGCGAAAAGAGTTTCATGGAGTTGAAAAGGAGGCTTACCACAACACTCGGTCTCACACTACCCACAAGTAGAGAAATTTTTATGGTGTTTAGTGATTCTTAGAAGAAGGTCCTAGGCTACGTGTTGATGAAAAATGACAAAGTCATTGCCTATGATTAAAAGAAATAGAATGTTCGTGATAAAAACAATCCAACACATGATCTGGATTTGGCTGTAGTAATATTATCTTAAAAAATTTGGCGACACTACCTCTCTTTGTAGATGTGTGAAATATATATAGACCACAATAGCCTCATGTACATATTCACACAAAAATATTTGAACATTCTACAATTAAGATAATTAGAGATGATCAATGAATGTGACTTCTCAATCCATTTCCACCCTATAAAAGCGAACAAGGTGGCAGATAATCAAAGTAGAAAGGACCAAATGATTCTATCATTGATGAGAATTGAAAAGGATCCAATATTCTTAGATTTTATTATGATAGATATGGGAATACTAATGTTTGGAACATAATAAATCCTTTGAAAAATGATTTCTCAACCATATATCTTGTAAAGGTTAATGGATACTGAAAAGGATGATGTGGGAATTAAGAATTAATTGGAAACTATCAAAAAAGGGAAATACTCAAAGTTAAATGTTAATGAAGAAGGAATTTTAATATTTTGGTCAAGAGTATGTGTTCCATCTAGTCTGGAGTTAATGAAAGAACTCTTGGAAGATGCACAGAGATAGAATTTCTCAAATCACCTAGTAAACACTAATATGTATCGAGATATCTAGAAGAATTATTATTGGGATAAAATGAATAATATCACAGAGTATACATCAAAGTGCCTGATATGTTACCAAGTGAAGGATGAGAGGTATAAGTCTAAGGGTATGGTGCAACCACTACCCATACCAGCATTGAAATGGGAGAAAATCAACATGGAATTTGTCAATGGACTTACAAAGATATCTAAATGAAACAATGATATCTGGGTTCTTGTGGATCGTCTTACAAAGACTGCACACTTCATTGAAGTTAGAGAGGATTTTTCATTGGATCAATTGACACATATATATATTAGATAAGTGGTAATGCTACATGGGGTACAACTATATACTATATCTTATCGATATCTAAGATTCACCTCTATGTTCTGGAAGAGTTTTCAACATGATCTAAATACTGAGTTGTACTTCAGTATGACTTATCATCCCCAAACTGATGGACAATCTAAGAAGACTATTCAAACACTTAAGGACATGTAGAGAGCATGCTCAATGGACTTCAAAGGAGGATGGGATCAAAATATTCCTCTAGTTGAGTTCTCTTACACTAATATTTTTCACTCAAGCATCCAAATGGATCTTTATGAATACCTTTATGGGAAGAGGTGAAGAACACCAACATGTTGGGATGATGTTTGGGAGAGAAAACTCTTAGGTCCAGAAATGGTTGAAGAAATGGCAGATAAGTTTAAGACCATCCAACAAAACATTAATGTTGCTTCGAGTTGAATGTAAAAAATATGCTGATAATCATCGACAAGACCTAGTGTTTGATGTAGAAGACATGGTATTTCCCCACATATCACTGTTGAGGGGAGTTATGAGATTTGGGAAGAATGGAAAGCTTATTCTATGGTACATCGACCATTTTGAGATCCTTCATCGCATTGGAGAAGTGGCATATCGACTCTCACTCCCACTGAACCTATCAAAAGTACATGTTGTATTCTTTGTATCAGGCATGAGGAAGTACATACCTAACCCATCACATGTACTGAATCCAGAGGTGGTACCATTAGAGAATGACCTCTCCTATAAAAAAAATCCAGTCAAGATCTTAGATCATAGAGAAAAATTTATATGATATATGAAAATTCCTCCTGTCAAGGTGTTGTGGTAAAACAACAAGTTTGAAGTCAAAACGTGGGAATCAGAGGAAGTGATGAATAAGAGTTACTATCATCTGTTTTAGTTTGGAAAAATGATGTTTCGAGGATGAAATTTCATAAGGGGGGAAGATTATAATGACACAAAATTTTATCAATGAAAATTACTATTGATATAAATAAATTCCTTATTATGTAAAATGGTTATATAACAAATGAACTTATATGATTTTTTATTCCAAATTCTGTTAAGAATTTTTACCGTTTTTAATATAGTCATTGAATAATGATCACATGATTTGTATAAAAATAGGGCTTTAGCAAATCCAATTTACTCTGACAAAGGAAGGAATGGCCTCATCCTGTTGACTTTCTCTATATAAAGCTCATTTTTCAGATATTAGATAGGAGGTGGCATCATTGGGCTTCACACATGACCAAGCCAAAGATGAGCTTCAACAGGTTATGTTCGAATGGAACCTCCTATGGGAGAAGTTGAAGTAGATATAGATTACCACCCGAGCGATGTTATCCGAGCCACCCCAAGAGTCTATCACCATCGTAAAACATACCCTTTGGTCTTATGTGGGTGTTATATGGGGTTGTATAACAAGACCCAAGCACTATTATTATGAGTATTATCTTTCACAGAATAAAGAATATACATTCATTTTTTTATTATTATTTTGTAAAGATTTTTTAAAGTACAAATATAATTTTTAGAAATATTTTTTGATGAACTAATGGATTTTTAAATTATATAATATTTTAATAATATATTAATACTAGTTTACTTTTTATTAAATAAAAATGATCATATAATTTTTATAAATAAAATTGTATTTTTTATTAAGTATTGAAATCTATTTTTTACAAAACCCATGAATTTTCAATAAATGTCGGTTTTTATTTTAAAATTAAAAATTCACATATTTAGAAAATTATTTAGATAAAATGAATATTTTTTTTGGAAGCAGGATGTCAAAATTATCCATTGGTGAATTTTTCATAATTTTCTGAAAGAGTATAATTTTTGGTTAAAAATTTAATACTGTTTTAATATATAATGTGTTTTATGACATCATGATGACCTATTTGTGATTTAATAAAATCCTATAAATTATTTTTTTTGCCAATATATGTTTTAAATTTAAAATAAGGTGAATTTAGATTTATTTATTAATTTTATGGTGCCTTAGGGTACCCTCTAAGGCTTATAAAACATTTTAACATTTTTAATTGATTTCCTTGAAAGTGTGACTCCCCTACACATAATTAAGCCTAATATTTTTATAATTTAGGTCATTGTAATTATAAAATAATGTTTTACACTCCTATTTTGAAGAATCCATGGTCATAAAACATGCGTTGGTTGGTGGTTTTGATTATTTTATTGTGTTGTTTCCAAAACCTAAATAACAAAGAATTCCCTCTCTTTTCCTACATGAACCCACCCAAGCTCCCACTTCCTCTTCATTAAAATAATTTTATGCTTGACCAAATTCTTACCTCATCTCTTTAGAATCATCCCAAGGTGCCTCCATCTCCCAAGAAGCCTCTCTCAAGAATCTCCCATTCCTTTTGTATAACACTTCCAAGTAAAGGATTTATTCCATTCTTATTTTTTTGAAGTTTCATTATGTTGTTACTCCCTTTTATTTTCAATTAAAAATGTCGGGGTATGACTTCACAACTCCACCATAATTCACTCCTTAGGTTTTAAGGATGTGTTAGGTCCACTAGGCTGAATACCCTGAGAGGGGGGGGGGGGGGGTGAATCAGGGCATGACTAATTAAAAATTAAAGCCCTTTCTGATCTTGTTTCGCTGTTAAGCAAAACACTCTTCTCTCTCTTTCCTGCTGCACAATATAAACAGAAAGTAAAGCAAGCACAGGACACAACAATTTTACTTGGTTCACCGCTAAGGGCTACGTCCAAGGAGCATACACCGACAGGTTGCCGGTCGTACCAAGTCCACTAAACTTCACTAGCTGTGGATTACAATGTTCGGGCTAGATCACTTCTATGCCCAGGCTCACTGCCTATACAATGTTTAGGGTCAGCTCACTGCTTTCCCAAGGGTCACTCCCTGTTTCTCTCTCTCTGGATCACTGCCGTTGGAGATGATCACCTTCTTCCTCTTCCTAAGCTCACTGCTCTTGGAAGGAATCCACTCACAGTTTATAGACCTGTAGGTCTCTTCATTTTCATGAAGGAATGCATCTTCCTCTGTATGTAGATTCTCTGTTGAAGTCCAACTTTCACCCGTAGATGAATCTCACTTCGCACCGGATGTACCGGACAACCTCAGTTTTTACGCGCAACCCTTACGGTGTCTTGCGCGCAATTTCTATGGTTTGCGCGAAATTCCTTTTTCGCGCAACCTCCAAATATTACGCGCAGCCTGGAAACTGCCTTGCGCGCAATTCACTGCTTTTGCGCGGTATCCACTTTTCGCGCAACCTTCCTTTTACACGCCAACACCAACTTTCTGTGTAGCCTTAGCTTTTCACGCATCAGCTGACTTTACATGCAAACTTTAAGTTTACGCGCAACAGCCTTTCTAACTTCAATTTCGCGCACCAGAGCTCGGGTATTTCCTATGTCTTGAACTCTTTTGAATGGAGGAGGGTCACTTCATATTTATAGGCAAAATCGGCCCCGTGCGAAAAACCCTCCTTGAGCGCGTAATCCGCTTTGATCGCGAAATAGAAATCTTCCGCGCACAACCATTTTCCGCGCACTGCTCCATAACTTCGCGCACCTCATGCCTTTGCCATTTTCCAAGATTCGGACCTCAAAACATCTTTTGCGCGAAATACTTCATCCACTATTTCACGCGCCACTTCAATTTTTCGCGCACGCCTCCAAAATTTCGCACGCCTCATGCCTTTACCGATTTTCAAGCTTTCGGCCTTGAAACATCTTTTGCGCGAAATGCAATTTTGCGCAACCCGCTGTTTTGCGCACCACACTTCAAGATTTTGCGCAACCCGCTAATTTTGCGCGCCATGCTTAATTTTTCCGCGCACCTCTTTCATTTCTCTCTCCTCAACCTTTGCCAAAAACATATCACTCCATTTTCCATTGGCAATTTTCAGGCCCATAAATTTGGCAAACACTGGGAAACGGCGCCACCTTGTACTACTCTTTTGTACCGCCTCCAGATCGTCCTTTCCTTTGTCATAGTTCTTTGTCAACATGGAATGTCAACAAATTCTCGAGAACTCGACAATTCTCCATGGAAACCTGCTTTGTCAACAAACACAATCAACCCAAAAATACTGCAATGTTACCTTGAGGGATTTTTGCCCAACAATCTCCCCCTTTGGGTTTGTTGACAACTCTTCACAACTCTGCTCAGAAATATTTTCTGCACGTTGATACCTCACCGAGTCTTCTTCCAGCTATTACCACCATTCGCCTATTGAAATTATGATAGAGTTCAAGGATTCACTTAACACGTACTCTAAGCCCACATGAGCAATGCTCGGCATGAGAAACAAGAGTAGTATGAAAAGTTCATCAATGAATCACTTCATGTCAGACCCCAATTGTCGATTCCACCCTGATACCAATTCTTAAAAAAAACAGTTGTTGAACCACACTGATACCAATTGGTGAATTTTTAAAGTTGATACGAATTGTTGATAGCTGGACACCGTCTCACACCATTCCAACACCACTGTTCTTCTTTTATCACGATCCTCAGCTGTCGTGATTTCTATGATTTGATCGATCACTTCTAGCATCGTCAGATTTAAAAATCTCTCCCTTTCTCATTGCTCCCCCTTTCTGGCTGCTCCACCTGTCAGCTTCTCCCCGTATTAATTATGATTTATCAAATCTCCACACTGTCTCCCAGTCACAATTTTCTCCCCTTTTAACAAACACTATTTTCTCCCCCTTTGTCAAAGAACCCAAAGGACAGTCCTTTGTAGTCTATAACACAGTAGAGAACACATATCAGCACATTAGGGAAAACACATCATACCTCGGGGAGGGGGGGGGGGTGGACCACATCCACTCTATTTCAAGTGTGGGGAATTGACTGAACTCCCAGAGCCAGTCGATGCCTTTCAAAAGCTTCTTTGGGTAAGGCCTTTGTCAGAATGTCTGCAACCTGTAGCTCTGTAGTCACGTACTCCAATTTCACGATTCCCTGCTCAACCTTCTCCTTGATAAAATGATACTTAATGTCAATGTGCTTTGTCCTTGAATGATGAACGAGATTTTTGCTAATATTTATAGAACTTGAGTTGTCACACTGGATTCCGATCGGAGACTTCACTTCAACTCCCATATCATCAAGCTGCTGCTTCATCCAAAATAACTGTGTGCATGCTTGAGTGGCAGCAATATACTCAGCTTCTGCGGTGCTCAATGAAATGCAATCTTGTTTCTTTCTTAGCCAAGAAATACACAATCCACCAAGATATAATGCACCACCTGACATTGATTTTCTATCATCTGTTGAACCGGCCCAGTCTGCATCAGTATATCCCAATAACTCTATCTGAGATTTTTCGTTGTATGTCAAGCCGAAGTCCACTGTGCCCTTGATATACCAAAGTATTATTTTCACTGCAAGCATGTGACTTTCCTTGGGATTACTCTGATATCTCACTGCTTGGCATGTGGCAAAAACAATATCAGGCCTTGTTGCGGTTAATTACAACAGACTTACAATGATTTGCCTGTATTCTGTGATATTAACTGCCTTGCCATCCTCATCTTTTGATAATTTCATCCAGGTAGCAACCGGAGTCTTCATTTCCTCGGAATTATCCATTACAAACCTTCTTAGAACCTCCTTGGCTTTTTTGGATTGAGAAATGAATGTTCCATTCCTTCCTTGTGTCACCTGTAGACCAAGGAAAAATGTTAGCTCTCCAATCATTGACATTTCAAACTCATTTTTCATGAATTCGGAAAACTGTCTGCACTGATCTTCATCTGATCCGCCAAAAATTATGTCATCGACATACACTAGCACCATCATCCTTTGATTACTGTCATTGCTGAAATAGAGGTTGTAGTCAACTCCTCCACGCTGGAAACCAAGATTCTTCAAGTACTGATCAAGCCTTGAGTACCATGCCCTTGGTACTTGTTTCAGCCCATACAACACCTTCTTCAGCCTGAAAACTTTGTTCTCATCCTCATGAATGAGAAAACCATTTGGATGCTCAATATACACCTCTTCTTCCAGTACCCCATTCAAAAATGTGGATTTGACATCCATCTGGAACACTTTGAACTTTCTTTGCACTGCTATGGCCAAAAATAATCTGATTGTCTCCAGCCTTGCAACCGGTGCAAATGTCTCATCAACATCTATTCCCTCTATCTGGGAGTATCCCTTGCAAACTAGTCGTGCTTTGTTCCGAATCACTGTGCCATATTCATTCATCTTGTTGCGATAGACCCACATAGTCCCGATGACATTCTTGTCTGCTGGCCTCGAAACAATCTCCCATGTCTGGTTCTTCTCAATTTGATCAAGCTCTTCATTCATATCCTGAAGCCAGTTTTCATCTTCAGCTGCATCGGAAAAACATTTTGGCTCCACCTGAGAAAAAAATTATGTTTTCTGTAATGATTTCATTCTTCGAGTCTTAACTGGAGCTGTCTGATTACCAATGATATTTTGCCTATCAATTTCAGCTCGATTCTTTGGCTTCTTTGCAGATACAGACTAGACACTTTCTTGTTCATCATCAGAATCTTTTTCTGAGTCAGCCTCTGCCACTTCTACTCCCCCTGTGTTGCTTACATCATCATCACTTTCATCTAGAAACTGTTCACTGGGTCGTTGAGCAGTCTGTTCATTTTTGACTACAGTGACATCATTGCTTTCAACAATTTTTCCCAGCAAATTGTTAAAGCATTTATATGCTTTGCTTTTCCCTGAATATCCAAGGAATATCCATTCATCCCCTCGTGCCTCAAACTTCCTATGATGTTCTTTGTTGAGAATGAAACACTTACTTCAAAAGATTCGAAAGTATTTCAACGTTGGCTTCTTTCCGTACCACATTTCATACGGAGTCTTCCCTTGCTTCGGACATAACAGGGACCTGTTTGAAACATAGACCGATGTCAAAACTGCTTCCTTCCAAAATTTCTCTGGTAGGTCCTTATCAATAAGCATTGTTCTGGCCATGTTGTTGATGATTCGATTTCTCCTTTCAACCACTCCATTCTGTTGGGGGAGTTCTTACTGATGAAACTTGATGCCTTATCCCATGTTTCTCGAGATAGTTTTTAACCTGACTGTTTGTAAATTCTGTACCGTTATCAGTACGAAACTTCAGAATTTTCTGCCCAAGCATCTTTTCTGATTCCCTCCTGTACTACTTTATGCAACTGAACACCTCTGTCTTATGGGTAATGATGAATACCTAGGCCATTCTGCTGTAGTCATCAATGAAAAGAACATAGTACCTTTTCCCATCTATAGCTCGTGGTGAGATAGGTCCACATACATCAGCATGCACCAATTCGAGCACTCGAGTTGCTTTTTGTTCCTTTGGCCTGTATGTCTTCCTGATGATCTTCCCTTGTTGACAAGCATCACATGTATGAGTGCGATCACGTGATAGTTTGGGAAGGTCTCTAGCAGCATCACACTTTACCAGATCTTCCATAGATGGCTGACATAGATGACCAAGTCGCTTATGCCACAGCTGATTTTCTTCTTCTCTGGATAAAAGTCATGAATCTTATTCCCCACCTACCAGGTAAAGATTCCCCTTTGTTCGTTTTCCCTAAAGAATGGATATTCCATCTTTTCCTTTAACAATACCCATCTTCTTGGTAAATAGGATAGAGTGCCCAGAGTCACATAGTTAACTAACGCTAAGCAAATTATGACTGAGACCCTCTACCACCAAGACATCAGCATGTCTCATTTCTTTGCCCCCAAACTTGGCTTTTCCTGAGCCAACAATCTTCAGGCCTTCATCATTTCCAAACTTGACAACTCCTTCTCTGTCATATTTTATGCCTGTAACCAGATCCTTATTACCCGTCTTGTGGGATGTGCAACCACTGTCAAGGATCCAAACACCAGAACGATCTGATGCTTTAAGGGCAATTTCAGTAACTACGGCCTTCTCACTTTTCTTCTTCCTAGTCCATACTTTTTCATTCATACTCGGCATGGATTGAGGCTTCTGTTCTTTCTCAGAGTATGATGGACCAGCTTCATCTTGCAAAACTGCAAATCTGTTCTGAACTTTTAACTCACTTATCGGTTTACTGATCTGCTGCTTGAAAACATTTTGATTCTGCTTTGGCACATTTTTCTGAATGGTCGGAGTGCAGTACCTAGCCATGTGTCCAAATCCTCCGCACCAAAAACAGTGTCCTTCAAAAAATGTTCTGGAAAACCGTTCTCTGTTTGGCTGCCATCTCTGTTCTTGTTCCCTTTGATATCTTTTGGCTATGGAACACACATACTGTGAATGTCCCATCTTTCTACAACAATAACATTTGATATAAGGTGCATTCCTTCGTGTTACTTCAGCGTTACGAGTTTCCCCTTTGGATCTATGAGTATTCTGATCCTGCTTTGTGCTCAAATCCACTTTCAATCTCGGGGCAGGTGCTTGCGGTCTAACTTTAACTGCCGCATATTTTTGTTTCTGATTAAGCCGTGAATCAGCCTTAACATCTGAGTTCAATTGCTGCTTCTTCCCTACTTAACTACTAGGCTCTTCTTTCTTCTTTTCCGTCTTCGTAACGACCTGATTTCCCAAGAATGTGTTGGGATTCAAAGGTTTTTCCTGGTCATTAACTTTTCTCCACAGACCGACAACTTCCTCTTCAAGCTCTTCAATACGCTTAACGTCATCTTTCACTTTTCGACTCAAGCAATCGATCTCCCTTTTCTTCTCTTCAATCTTGAGCTTATGCTCATCAACCTTTTCTGTGCGCTCTGTCCTGGAAGACTTAAGATTCTCAATCTCTTTCTCAAGCTCAGACTTCTCTTCTTCTTGTTGTTGCATGTAGAGTTTGGCATCACGTACTATCTTGTTGGCTTTCTTTGTTTTTGCTTGCCAAACATCTATCTCTTCAAGAGCTGCTTCTAATTCAGCTTCCATGTCAACTCTCCCTTCAATTTCTTCTTCTTCTTCATCAGTTTCGGTTTCTTTCTTTTCTAGAGCACTACTAGCAACATCCACCATCGCATTTTGACCATGATCATTACAGTTTTCGATCTCTTCAACTTTTTCACCCTCAGACTCAGCTGAACTGTCAATTTCTTGGGAAAGAAGATTCTTCTTCTTAAAGAAATTTCTCTTGAACTGCTTCTTCCATTTCACAAAGGCTGAAGATTTTTTCATGGGAATCTCAACTTCATCTTCATCGCTTTCTTCTTGAAACTTTTTGGGACATCTTGCAGCAAGATGACCAACCTTTCCGCACCGGAAGCATGCTAGTGGAAGTTTCCCTTTAAACATTCCTTTTCCTCTTTGCAGATTTGAAGAAAGGAACGACATCACCTCATCTGACTCTTCTTCCTCCTGAGAATCTTCAATAGTGAGCCTCTTCATGGCCTTAAATGCCTCCTCTTTGGATTTCCCCTTTTCCAAAGCATCGTTGTCATCATTTCTCATTTCATATGCAACAAGAGTGCTGTGTAGGTTATCCAATGTTAGCTCTTTCGGATCTTTATCTTCCAACACAGAAACTTTCGGATTGAACCGAGGTGGAAGCTTTCTCAAGATGCGCTTTACGATTTTAATGTCTTCGATAATTTCTCCAAGACCCCGCATGTCTTCTACCACAGCATTTACCCTGTCAAAGAATGCATCAACAGACTCATTCAGGTTCATTTTGAGATCTTCATACTTGTTCCACAACACTTGCAGCTTTGCCTCTCTGACTTTTGTATCCCCTTCATAAATATTCAAAAGCTTTTCCCACATGGCATGTGATGTTTTTCATGACATCACCTTTGTATAAATGGAATTAGAGAGGGTTCCCCTAAGGCGTTGATTGCTTTGGAATCAGCATCCAACTCTTTGTGCTCAGCTTCTGATAATGCACCACTAGTAATATCAGCTGTGATACCATGCATAGCTGCTGAAAACACATCCATTCCCAAAGATCGGAAATAGTGTTGCATTCGATTCTTCCATATTTGAAAATTACATCCGTCGAAGATCGGAATCCCTCTATGATTATTGACCTCCATTGAGAGAAGACCAACTGTTAACCTTTCGCTCTGATACCACTTGTTAGGTCCACTAGGCTGAATACCCTGAGAGGGGGGGTGAATCAGGGTATGACTAATTAAAAATTAAAGCCCTTTCTGATCTTGTTTCGCTGTTAAGCAAAACACTCTTCTCTCTCTTTCCTGCTGCACAATATAAACAGAAAGTAAAGCAAGCACAGGACACAACAATTTTACTTGGTTCACCGCTAAGGGCTACGTCCAAGGAGCATACGCCGATAGGTTTCCGGTCGTACCAAGTCCACTAAACATCACTAGCTGTGGATTACAATGTTCGGGCTAGATCACTTCTATTCCCAGGCTCACTGACTATACAATGTTTAGGGTCAGCTCACTGCTTTCCCAAGGGTCACTCCCTGTTTCTCTCTCTCTGGCTCACTGCCGGTGGAGAGGATCACCTTCTTCCTCTTCCTAAGCTCACTCCTCTTGGAAGGAATCCACTCACAGTTTATAGACCTGTAGGTCTCTTCATTTTCATGAAGGAATGCATCTTCCTCTGTATGTAGATGCTCTGTTGAAGTCCAACTTTCACCCGTAGATGAATCTCACTTCGCACCGGATGTACCGGACAACCTCAGTTTTTATGCGCAACCCTTACGGTGTCTTGCGCGCAATTTCTATGGTTTGCGCGAAATTCCTTTTTCGCGCAACCTCCAAATATTACGCGCAACCTAGAAACATCCTTGCACGCAATTCACTGATTTTGCGCGGTATCCACTTTTCGCGCAACATTCCTTTTACGCACCAACACCAACTTTCTGTGCAGCCTTAGCTTTTCGCGCATCAGCTGACTTTACGTGCAAACTTTAAGTTTACGCGCAACACCCTTTCTAACTTCAATTTCGCGCACCAGAGCTCAGGTATTTTCTATGTCTTGAACTCTATTGAATGGAGGAGGGTCACTTCATATTTATAGGAAAAATCGGCCCCGCGCGAAAAACCCTCCTTGAGCGCGTAATCCGCTTTGATCGCGAAATAGAAATCTTCCGCGCACAACCATTTTCTGCGCACTGCTCCATAACATCTCGCACCTCATGCCTTTGCCATTTTCCGAGCTTCGGACCTCGAAACATCTTTTGCGCAAAATACTTCATCCACTATTTCGCGCGCCACTTCAATTTTTTGCGCACACCTCCAAAATTTCGCGCGCCTCATGCCTTTACCGATTTTTAAGCTTTCGGCCTTGAAACATCTTTTGCGCGAAATGAAATTTCGCGCAACCCGCTGTTTTGCGCGCCACACTTCAAGATTTCGCGCAACCCGCTAATTTTGCGCGCCATGCTTAATTTTTCCGCGCACCTCTTTAATTTCTCTCTCCTCAACCTTTGCCAAAAACATATCACTCCATTTTCCATTGGTGATTTTTAGGCCCATAAATTTGGCAAACACTGGGAAACGGCGCCACCTTGTACTGCTCTTTTGTACCGCCTCCAGATCGTCCTTTCCTTTGTCATAGTTCTTTGTCAACATGGAATGTCAACAAATTCTCGAGAACTCGACAATTCTCCATGGAAACCTGCTTTGTCAACAAACACAATCCACCCAAAAATACTGCAATGTTACCTTGAGGGATTTTTTCCCAACAGGATGATAGACCCATTTATCTCTCATTAATTCCTCCCATGTTCAACCGTTACCATGCTGAAATTCCTTAAGGAATTTATATCTTCTCATTTACATTCAATCAATTATTTTTTTTATGAATATAAATACAATTACAATATTTGTAATATGTATCTATATAAACCCCTGACTTTTGATTTAATTTACATATTACGAGACACCCCTTTATCTCTTATCAACCATTTTTAGGAATTCTTATCTCTCACTATTATGCTGCAGAAATAGCATCGCGATTTTCCAAGCCAAAGTCAATGTGTATTGAATACCATGCCCATTTCTCTATAAATGGTATTCACCTTCAAGAAAATTTACTTATTGATTAAAGAGTTTCATGTATGAATTAAAAATTACATTATTTTTTAATAAATTATTATGTTTAATGAATCAATGTTGTATAATCTATGTGGAACACTTATGCATGAAATGAAATGTTTAAGAAGGGTGCGCCCTGATATCTCTCCAATGCATTTGGTAAAGATTAGTATCATGATACTTAAAGTGTAATGATGGTTTACTCATTAAAATTCATGTGAAATGATAGTTTACTCATTATCCATGTGTAATGAGTCTTGGATTATACTAATATCATGGTAAATGTTGATGCCACATTTCCATGTTATCCCCCAATGGCCCGAAGGCCTTCATTTTTTTATTGATTTTTGATAATCCACCTTCCAAGGGGTGAGATGGAACCCTTACAAGGCCCATAGGGATTTGTATTACATGGCCCATAGGCCGGAGAGGATTTCATTTTTCCATAGGCTTCAAAAATTACATACAACTTTGACTAAATACTTGGAACTGCTCCTCCCCAACATCTTCATCATGAAATCAGCTCTCCACCTTTGCATGGCTGTTCGGCTAGGCATTCCTGTGCATACACAGGCTTCTTACGATGGTAGGTGCCATACCCTCTCATTCTTGTAATCCGTTTAGCTTCTGCTGTGGTGAAAGATCCTTCCTCATCCTCCTTAAAGAGCTTGTTCCTCGTAGGTCATCTGGTTTGCATCTTCACTTAAGGTGGACCGAAGGCCTTGAGGTGGCCCAAAGGCATTATTGACCCGAAGGCCTTAAAGGACTTGGGGATCAAATTGGAGGCCTGAAGGCCCAAACGGGGGCATATTCCCGTCCACTATAGTGCCAAACAGTACATTCTACAGTTCCCACTATAGTACCTGCTATAGTACTGCACAGTTACTGCTACAGTACCTGCTACAATACTGCTACAGTACCCCAGAAATAATGACTCTGCCTAGATTTGATCCTGAGTCTTCCAAATGCACTTACAGAGTCCTTACCAATCGGGCTAAGGCTCATGTGCCACATTTCCATGTTATGATAATCATGTAATATCATGCCTTTATGTTCATGTTTCTCTTATTCTCCATTGATATGCCTATTGCCTAACATGTACTATATTCTTCATGGTATGTCTTTTTTACTCCCTTAATAGGATTTATAGCTCACACTTTTCTTATGCATGTCTTCAATATTTTTATGAAATGATAAGAATGAAGGAATGTATGTGGTCATGTAAAAGAAGTTTTCAATAAAGATGTGTATTTCATGTTTTAAGTTGTTATATAATATTACTAAGCCCCAAAGATACTATAAATCTCAATCTTATATGTTTTATCCAGTGAAGGTTTTATGTAATAAATTATGTTTAAGTGTGTAATAAAGATCAAGGTTGTTATAGAGGGGGGAGCTATCAATAGCCCTCAAGTAAATATAAGAGCAAAACACTCCCACTATGGACCCCCATACCTATACATCATTTAGAAGTACATTCCAAAGAAGCCCCTATATCCACCCCTACCTCTACCTCTAATGATAGCACCATTTCTCCACACCTTCCACCACTACCCCTTCTATATCTCCACTCACCCCATTACTTCCAAATGATTACCTTCCATTTATCTTGGCCATTTTGGAGAACCAATGGATGCTTTATTGACATTTTATTGTTTCATGCACCAACCTATCTCACTTAACCACCCCTGACCAGTAGAATACCCTACAACTACCCATCCACCACCTACCACGACCCCGTATTCCTTTGAGGAAATGGATATCCATGATATATTTATTTATCTATCAATCTGGATGATGATAACACTGTTAGAACATTATAGGGAAACCTATGTTTTGTTTTGTTTTATTTATTTTAAATTGTGTGCTTAGGTCCTCTGTTTTACCTTTTTACTTTTATCTCTATTGTTCACCTTGAACTTCACTAAACTTAATTACTTCATGTATCGTATTTGATTTATTTGGGTTTTGATTATATTAATCTTATCATTCTTCATATTTCAAAATTTTTAACCCATTTGAATGATGTTTCATTATGTTTAAGTATTTTATTACCCAAGATATTTACAGGTAGTCCAAATTACAATCACCATACACCATGTTTCTTTATGACATGATGTTCCATTCATAGATCTCTCGATTCACTTCTTCTAATTTCAAATTTTCATTTCATTTTTTCTATATGTTACTTTCTTTATCTCTCTCTACATTTTTTCGAATAGTGTTGAAACTGTATCATTTTATGTGTGGGGGAGTCTTTATTGAGAATTATTGTCCACACACTTTGATTATTGCCTATTTTTCCCAAGATTGGAGACATTTTTCCTTAGAATCATGATTTGAATAGAAAATATCATTACACCCATTTAAAGAAAAGAAAAAGTTAGGTTTGATTTTGATGAAACCCATTTTTTCACCTATTTATTATTTTTAGCATGATTATTGAGTTGATTAATTTAATTCAAATTCAAGAATATTTAAATTTATAATGATTTAATAATTACTAAATTATATACCTTGAGTTATTTATAGTTTTTTATACTCCCATTATATAGATTATTTTAGTCATACACTGTTATATTCTTTTATGAGAATATTTTTTGAGAGACACCAAGGGAATGTAAACCAATCATAACATTTATTGAAATATTATAAAGGCAATGATTAAACAAATATTGTTTTAAAATTTTTGTGGAAAATTTTGTTGACTCCTTTCACCTGATAACCATATATACATATTTCTTTATTTATCCTGTAGTAGCCATGGATAACCTTATTTTTATATAGTTGATTCACATATATTTTCCCTTCCTACCAAATTCTTGGTACTATAAATGATTTCCTTTTGAACAAGTTTGGGAAATTTTTCATCTCGGCCATAAATGGGATTTAGATACTTAGGAGATGTATGGGGACACATTCATTAGATAGATATTATGTGGTTTATGATTACTATTTTACTTTATTGGCTTACCTTATTCCATTAAAAAGAAAATCTATAAAGTAGGAAGGAAAATATATTGGGTTGTGTATTAGGAAAGTAAAAAATCACCATTACCATACCAATGACTCCTATGATGGATCATATATGGTTAAGTGATAGTTGTGATATCTGAACTAGAAAATATTTTTTAAAACAAAAAAGGAATATGGTACAGTCTTGATAAATACTTTTTATATTTTATATCCACTTTGAGATTTTAGAGAATGGAAAAGTTTCTCTTGGAGGTGTTAATTCATTATACTATTAATTATTTTCATGCATTGTAATTTAGATTAAACACTCATTTTGATCTTTTTTTATTTTCTACACACCTACCCTCAACATATGTGTCATTTTTTACCTTATTGTTGTAGTCCTCATGATTAATTTTTCATTTTTCCTTAAAAAGTGGAGATTTTAGAACCAATGAAATCATATGGTTAGGAACACGTGTTTAGGGTATAAGAATTACATCAGTTATATGTTGAATTGAGTGATCAAATAAATTTTTTGTGTGGTATTTAAAAGTCATGTATAACTTCAGAGGAATAGTTATGAAATTTCAATTAAAAGAAGAAATAATTTAAATAAACAACTTGACTATGAGTCATTATTGATTTTCTATATAGGATTGATTATAGATGACACACATGTTCCTATTGAAATTATTTTTATTTTCATATTTTCAATGCATGTTTCTTATTTATATTTTTTTTTCTTTTGGAATACTTATTAGGATTATTTTTCCTTGAAGAAAATTATTTTTTCATGTTTGGGAGAAATTGATAAAATAAATTTTTATATACATTTGGGATATATTTAATTAATGATTAATCATGAATTACTTGATAATACTATGGGTTAAGAAACATTAAATAATTACACAACATAAACCTTTTACATGTTATATACCTTTTGATATCTACAAATATTTTAGTGCCCTCAACGTGCATGAGGGTGCTCACACCCAAAACGCTTTTTTTCATACTATCTCCATTTTCGTTCTATTTTCAATTTCATTAATCTCTATTTACTTCTTCTATTATAATAAAAATTATTTAGTTCTTTTTCAAATACAAGACTGATTTTTTTATTAAATTTGTTCCAATATTTCATTTCCAACGTTATTTTTCTAGGAAAATCATTTGATTTTTTGTTCTTCATTATTTCTTAATAAAAGTTAGTATATTTTTGTTTTTTCTTGATTTAAACAATGATTTCTCTCTTTCTATCATTTAATTGATATTCCAATCATGTTTCCATATATTTCCATACTTTTATTATATTTTATCAAAGACAACTAATCCTTTTAGGGTTTGGGGATGAAATTAGGGGTGATTGAACCTAATGAATATCTGGAATCAAAACTAGGTAACCCTTTGTCTAGTAACCATGTTTAAAAAAATTTCAATTTTATTATATTTAATTATCCCAAAAAATTAGATGTGAAAGTTGATTTACCAAGACATAGATGGATAAGATTAAGATAGGACTAATTGGTTATAATTTTTTCTTCTTAATATCCATGTGTCCTATGCTTCGGTTTTCAATTACTCAATACCAAGGAATAATTTCCTTATTCGTTTGATCCAATTGGTTATAAAATGATCAATTGGAGTATTTTTTTCACTTGAATCCTTTTCCACAGTTCTATCCCCAATTAGATTAAGGATTACCCTTTGAAGATACATTGAAATTGACCACAATCCCTCCATTTAATCCGTCTAAGACATAAGATACCTAGTTTTATTCAAACCATACAAAAGAGAGTAAATTTAAGGAATACACTAAAAGGTTATGACCACTAGTTTTTTTTCAAACAAGATGTCTCCATGGGATCAATATTGGACTACTACTTTACTATTCCCTAGTATTATGTGTAGTTTGAGAGCCAAAATTTCTGATCTGTTCAATTCCTAGAGGAATAAATAATTATTTCTGGGTGAATCTATTATGTCACAATTTTAATTATCAATCAATAAGGAAAATAACTATGAAAATATAAAATATATATACAACCCAAGATATAATTTCTAGAGAGATACCAACTTTCAAAACATATCAAATATATATTATCTCTCAGAATAGTTTAATCTTGATTTAAGGGATTTATCTAATCATTTGAGCTAAATATCCAACATGTTTTGACACCATAACTATTATAGTAGAATTATTTTTTTCAAGAGTGATCATTTTCATCATTTTACTAATGTAATATTATATATTGGTTTAAAATGCAAATTACATATTCTAGTAATTAATATAGAATCTACGTGGTTATGGATATTAAATTTAAAAAATTCACCTCAAATTATTATTATTATAAATTCCACAATCATTAATTTGGTTTAAACAAATCTTAAACCTCGAATTTTACTCAGATAAGTTGATATCAAATAATTAGAGTAGTTATTTGATACTCTTTGGAAACTCTTTAGGTATACTAGAGTTGATATAACTAGATTTTAGTTGTATATCATCAATTCTAAAGTGGTTGGTGAGTGTACCTTTTACAATTATTGTACATAAACAACTTTTAGTAGTAGAGATAACAACTAATTTCCCTTATTCAATTAATTTTTGAGGTTGTTGATATTTATTATCCTTATTAGTTATTGGATTAGGTAATATTTTTTCACAATAGTCAAAATCTTAAATTTTTTTCATTGAATATTCTTCACTTCCATTTCACTGGTCAAATTATCTACCTTAGATATATTATCATGATCTTTAGTTACAATCCTTCCAAAAATGAAACAAATTATAATTCCTAAAATACATTCCCTTAGGTTCTTCCCCCCACATATTTGAAATATATGAAGTTTAATATTATTTCTTTAGAAATATTCCCCACTAGATATTCTATAAAACATCATTATTCTCTTATTCATTGTGATCGTATGTTTGGAAAGAATTATGTTGTTAATCATAACTATAGATAGTTGGGTGATCATAACAACATGTTTTTAAATAATATATTTATCCCAAATGATTATTTAGTAAATAAATAATTCATTTTCGGTCATATCCATTATTAATGAAGTTTATCCTAAATCAATCTATTTCTAAAACTAAAAGTGTTAATCATGAGGGATCAAAAATTACACAATAAAGGTATTATTATAAATAAACTATAGAAAATTTAATCTCAAGATGTATCACTTTATAACAACACCATGTTAGCCTATAATTAATTCTGTCTATCCAAGATCAATCTTAGTTCAAATCAGGATCCTTTAACTTTAATTATCTCATATTTCTGAACAAAATCCCTTGAAGTATTCTGAAAATAAATCATTTATAATGGTTTATAAAGATAATCTGAATTAATAAAATCATATAACCTAATATTTTGTATCTAGTTGTGCAATTCTAGGTCCACTCATATTGTACCATAGTGAAGATTGAGTAGTTACTAAACTATCCCTTTTATGGGGATTATCCCTAGGTGAATCTATACCAAAACCGAATCCACATTCCAGTGTCTAGATAGGGAGGTGATTTCATGGAGAAGCACACAATCCAAAATATACCAAAAACATCTATATGATATCATATACATAAACTTATCCATAGGTTATTAACTAAATTTATATAATCCTAATCCCATAATTACTCAAACAATACTAAAAAATTACTAAAATCCAACATTGATACCAACTGAGGCACCACATACCCACACTCATGGTTCTAATGAAAAAAAAATTCTTTAAATATTGGATTTAGCATAAACTGAGACGAATCATTCATTATTTTACAAAATTTTAACAATCTAATATTTATATGTCACAAATAATCACATAGTTCTATTAAGTATAGGTTTACTGTATTTGAGTGAAAATTACATAGGAATCTTATTTGATAAATATTTTGAGTATTTAAACATAATCAAACCACAATAAAATCCCTTATATACTTGTCATAATTTACACTTATACTAGTAAAATGGGGTATGGAAACATTAGAAAGGGGTGAGATCGGATATTCAATAAGGTAAAACAACACATCATCATGTAATCAAGGGTTAGATTAAAATCATATAGTTATGCATAAATAAGGGAGAAATATATTATTAAAATAACATGGAACAATGCGAGTTATTTATATGTCATGATAGAATGATACATTAACATAAATGATCAAAACATAACCGATCCAAATTGTGGGATAAAATATATAATAATAATTTTTTATGATGTATACTAAAGGAACATAACATAACTACCTAAAAATATCATATTTTGAGAAAACCATTTTTTCAAAGGTTGGGGCCAAAGCCTCATTTTATTATTTAAAGAAATGACCTATTTAGACTGGGTAGAGGGAGACCCATTACATAACCCGAAGGCCAAAGGCTATGTGGCCTGAATACAAGGCTTGAAAGCCCATTTTTTTGGCCCAAAGATCCCCTTAGTGAATAGTACTGCTACAATAAGGTTGCGGCCAAAGGCTCAATTTATTATTTAAAGAAAAGACCTCTTTATACTGGGTAGAGGGAGACCCATTATATAGCTCGAAGTCCCAAGGCCATCTGTCCTAAATAAAAGGCCTGAAAGCCCATTTTGTGGACCAAAGAGCCCCTCATTGAATAGTACTGCTACAGTACCCAAGCTGCTATAGTACACGCTACAGTACCGTAGCCTCTATAGTTCCTGCTACAGTTCCTCCACCGCTATAGTGCTGCTAAGTACCAGGAAATTAGTCCCTGCCCAGATTTGATCCTGGGACTTCTGGATGCCAAGCAGGAGCTTGTACCACGGGTACAGGGTCATTGGCATATTTTGAGAAAACCTAGTAATTCTTTATCCAAAATCTGTGAACAAATCCTAGTATGTTAAAATTTATGTTTGGGAATTAATAAATAATAAAAATTTGATCTTATGAAAAAACCCAAGTATTTACACCCTGCATGTTTGTGAAACAATCCTCACATGTCCACCTAATATGTTTTGATTAAATATATCTGTGACAACCATGTCTGTTTTGATGAAATATTAGTATGTTAAGACTTTATGTTTAGAGAAAAATACAATATTATCCACACTTAATTATTTTATGAGAGATAAATCATTACCCATTTCAAGTAAGGTATTTAATTGATCAAAATTGTCTAATGACTTTATTATCCCTAAATAGTCTTAGGGATTTATTAAACACAAATCCTCTGAGGTCTTTATTAGACCCAAAACACATTAGGGATTTATCATGAAAAACAATATTAGGAATTTATTAGTCCAAAATAGACTCATAATAACAATCCATACACATGTTTTACATATAAAAAATCAATCTTATATCATAACTTAAATAACCCATTGAAATAAAATTTGTTTCACATCGTTCGCAGATTTCACAAACCAAATTGACCTAATAAATTAAAATGACTTATACTCTAAATCCAATATCACTAATGAAGTATTTTATAAGAAAATTAAGTGTGTGATTCATGAAAAATAATTTTTCTGTAAATAAATCATTTTTTATAAAAAGAATAAATTGTATAGAAATAGAATTTTTTTTAATAAAATAATTTTACCTTCATTTTTAATGATGAAGTTACAATCATTTTTGAATAGTTATTTTTGAAAAGGTAATATTTTCTATATTAAAATGAATGAATTTTAAAATTCAATCAATGTAATGGAATCTCAAAAATTAATCCTTGAAATATATTGAGTTTTTAAAATGGTTAATTGAAAAACTTTGAAAACTATTACTTTCAAAACGAATATTCAATAATGGACACATAAAAAAGACATAAAGATTTCAAAAAGGTGAATTTAAAACATTGGAATAAATTTAATTTTTAAAAATAAAATTCAATAACTATTCATATAATTCACATAAAGGTTGTAAAAATATATGTGGTCTGGATGATAAACCACTTTATCTTGAAAAGATAGAAAAAAATAAATATTTTAAAAACCTTTTATGAAAAACACATAATGTAAAAAGAGTAAAAAAATCCTTTTTAAAATATGAGAAGAGAAATATGAAGGTAATATGATATTAAGCATAATTTGGTTTAAAAATATAAAGGTGAAACATTTCAGGAAAGGAAAATATGGACAAGGAGGTGAAATTATTTTTGAAGAGATTAAAACTTATTCTCAATAGAGATCTACTTTTAATTGGTTAGAAAATCATTAATGTAGAATATTTGAATTAAAAGATTTATTTTAAAAATAAATAATATAATTTAAAAGGAAATAAAACCATAGAGTTAATGAAAATAATTTTTTTTACAAATATTTTTGACAAGTCTTATTACAACTCAATAAAACGAGTTGAGTTAATAAAAACCCTTACAACTTTGGTCTATTTTGAAATAGTGTTCACTAAAATAAAAAACACGATATGTATCTTCAAATCCATATTATTTTATGAATATGTAAAAAAATTAATTTGGAAGTAATTAAACCATATCAAAGATGTCAAGGTGCATAAGAACAAAAATGTATCATGGATTTAAATATGAGAGAAATAACCCCTTACCTTGTGTTATTTCACACTCGAACACACTCTAACCTCCTGTATAATAAATAAAACTATATTAATAACTCAATAATAAACTTATTCATTGATATCTAAATTTATAAATATTATTTAAAAAAATTTATTAAAAATTTTTAAGTCAGTTATTGTTTATTTTCATCATCGGATGATAAAATCTCAGATAGCTAGTTTCATACTATTTTTGTAATAGAATTTTTAATTCTTGTTTATTAAATAAAATATCATAATTATTAGATTATAAAATATTCAATAATATTTCTGTTAAAATTATTCATCATTTCCTGTTTTTATTTGGTGAATGTTAAAGTGATGGTTTGTGAAAAAATAACTTTTGAAGAATTTTTTTTGAGTGTGTTTAACAATCAAAAGGTAATATATTAATAAATATATTAATATCAATAAAACCGTTATAAAACCATTATTAAAAAACTAAAATATACTAATTAAATTATAATTAAATGATATTAATACTATTATTATATAATATTACTTTATCATTTATGATATTAATAATATCACATTGTTCACATAAGTGGTAAAAAAGACCTAAATGAGAGCGTCTAATAATGATTTAACGAGTGAATTTTTTTTATATAAGTTCAATATAAATTTTAAATAATATTAAATATTTCATAAATATCATTTAATTTCATTGAATACATTTTTATAAATGTGTAATAAGGATGGTGAATAAAAATGAAATTCATCATTCATAGATGTGGTACTCCGAATGTACACACGATTACGATTCAATTTCTCAAAAAATAAGATGAAATGAAGCTATACGTTAGATTAAAATTTAATAATTATAATAGTAACATATTGAAAATATTTATTCCTCAAATATATCATTTTTACCAAACTTGAGAGGTGGTGACGACAAATGAACAACATCACATCATGGTGACCGTAGTTTGCATGGTTTGTTTTGTTTCTATCTAGGGATGGACATGATTGAATAATAATTGATAAAAAATATAATAAAATTCTATTATGTTAATAATAATTGTTTAATGTTATTATTATGACTATAATTAGTTATGAATATTAATAATTAGAAGGAAATACCAAGTGTCTGAAATACTCATGTTGAGATATTGACATTTATCATGGAAATATCCATAGAAATTCAAAACACAAGCTATTTAATTAAGAATATAGACTTATGAAATTGAGAGTTGTTCATATGAGGAATAATATATCATTGTTTTAGGATTAAAATATATATTATTTGCATGTCATGATGTGGTGGAAGTGATCTCCTTCTTCTAGTGAAGAAAAATGACCTTTTGTGAATGGCCATTATTTCCCAATAAAGGCATGAAGATGTACAAGGGTCAATGAATCCAAAAGTGAGAAATAAAGGATTTTATTCCATATATAAGTTTTATAATGACACTAAAACCCATTTTTAGATTTTTTAAACATGTTTCATCTCTTTCACCACTTAAATTTTATATTTTTCCATTTTTGGTTTGACCTTATTATGTAGTTTTTATAAATGCAATTCAAATTTCATTAAAAAAACTAGGTAAATGTGATAAAAAATCAATGTTTGTAAAATTAAATTTAATAAAAATATAATTTAATTATTTTTAAAAAAATAGAGAATTAATATTTAATTTATGTTATTAAATATATATAAAAATTGTTTTGTAAAAAATTGTTGTCTTCACCATTAAGAGATCGTAATCTTATAAAATATTAGTTACCAATTAAATGAGTGATAAAATATTTTACTACATGATTAAAAAAATCATATAATATTATTTATTTAAAATATATCATTTCAATTTGTAAGATAAAACAACACAACATTAATATAAATAATCTTGGAAAATAACCCCTCACCATTATCACGATCAATAACTTTAATTATTGTAATAATAATTTTATGCCCAAAATTAAATTGACCCTGATATATAGTATGAAAATTTCGATATAAAATATAGAATCCATTTATTTAGATTTATTTTTATAATTTATTTAAAATACATTTTATTATAAGCGAATAAAATTAATTTTTATAGTAAAATATTGCTTGAGTTTCAAAAACCATAAACATGTGTTGTATAAATTCAAAATAGTGTTTTAGAAGATTTAATTAACATTATAAATATATATTTTTTATTTAAAAAATATTTTAATTAATTTTATGACATTATTTTATTATGATAATGTCATAATAGTGATGATATTTGGAAAATTAATATTTGTTTACTATTCACTAAATGATCAAAAATAAAATTTTGATATCTAGTATTCAAAAATGAAGTGTGTTTTATAATATTAAAATTTATAAATATATAAAATTATACATTATATGAAAATTAAAAATTTATATTGAAAAATGTATTTTATTGAAAAAATCTCTTTTAAGATATTAATTGTTCTTAATCATATTTTCTAGGCATTTTTTAACTGATTACCATCTTTTTTATTTATTAGAGGTTTTATAAGTTGTAAATGTTCATAAAAATTAATATGTCAATGTTCATTTTATTATTTATGTGTTTGTAACACTATGAGACATATTACTAATTTAAATAATTATATATAAATATATATTCCAAAATCTTAGTGTGTTATACTCTTTAGAAAAAATAACCACAAGGCATAGTGTAACCAATATAATAATTTTCAACACATAAAAGGAGTAAGATAAAGAAAAGATATCAAAGCTAAAATTAATACAAAATAGAACAAACACACATTCTATAATAACTTGAAAATTTTTAATTTTAGGCCCTCATACATATATAATCAAGATCACCCTTGTATATGATATACAGATCCACAAAATATTAATAAAAGGTCTAGAGTAGATAAAAAATAGTCCGGAGTGCATTCCTAATCCCTAACTCCCATCTCATACTTGGATATAGATAAACCATCAATCATAGGTCCATTTCACTCAACTACTCCTATAACTATCATGTTTTCAAAGGTACCCAAAATGAAAAAAGGTGTCAGTATAACCTAGAAGCATAAAAATGTGTATAAAAAAGGAAATTGGGATTGAACAAACTTGGTTTTTCCCTCATTTAGTTGTCTATGAAAATATCATATAATCCTTTTAAAAATAAAGATTTATGAAGTCATACTTAATGGGAATATTATTTCATCAAAATATGGAGGCCAACACATGGGTAGTACATCCCAATGGAAAATCCATAAACAAGAATATATTATGCCTGTTTTAAGATGATCACCAAGTCTTATGAATTATTTCTTAATAGTATACCTAATTTCTATGGTGTAAAGTCCCAGTAGTGATGTAAACATCAATATGTGGGGAAAAAATCACAAAACATGGTCACATTCATGGGAATCAAATTCCAAAGAAACACATAAAAGAGGAATCATGAATCAACTATAGGATCACGAGAGGGTATACCAACCCAATCCATGAATACTTTTAAGTGGTAATGATATACCTATTCTTGAATTTTCACATGAATGTCATGGAATTACATATAACAAGAAAAAACACTCATATGGGGATCACATCCCCATCCATGTAACTATCTCGACGCGGGATGTACATCCCACTTTCAAAGAAAAAAATACATAACTAGATTTTGTGGCCAATCCCCCTCATCATTAGGGTCACATGGGAAATATATCCCATTTTCAAGGGAATACTGTCCTGAATATAAACCACATCATAATAGAAATAATATCCCACAAAATACTTAAAAATATAAAGGAGGAAATTGATTACAACAACACTATCATAGAAAACAATCCTATATTTATGAAATAGAGGGCATCACATCCCATATCGTGTAGAATATATTACATGTGGTTATGTTGACCTTGCATTTCTATCATGAAACCAAGGGATTATTATCCCATTAATTTATTGAAACATCATAATATTTAAAAATAAAAAAATTAATTTAAATATATAAAAATTTACATTTAAGGTATACATAAGATCAAATGTTCGTTAAGTGATAATTATATTGTTCATCTCATTCCCAAAAAATGTATAAAATATAACTATGGTACATCCATCCAAATTTCATAAGAATACTAGGGATAAACGCCCCCCAATCTAGTTAAAATAGATATTGTATAAATAGAAACTACAAACTACCCTATGGGTTACACCATAGGTTGACTAAACGAGATTCATACTTCACATATCCCAAAGGGATTAAGGGAACCCAATTTGGTTCCATAATATTATCAAACAATTCAAGAAAGCCTAATTTGGTTACAATTAATTATGGAAACACACATTAAATTAGGTTCATATCCATTGGAGATTACCAAAAATTATATAACTATCAATGTGTTGATAATGGCCCTAAAAAATCCTTACCTATCTCAGTTTAGTTCAAGGGAAGAAAATTGTTTTAATTTAGAGTCAACACCACTTGGGAGGCAATAAATTGTATTAGACACTTCATGGAATTTGTACAAAACACAAGGATTATTTAGGTTCCAACTACCTCGATATAATCAAATCCTAATTTTTGAGTGACTCAGGATGAAATTGAAATTATCAATGTATTTTATAAAAATCTATATCCTCAAAGTAGGTCATAAATAATAGATCACATACTAATAATGAGAGATACCATAATGATATGGAGCAGGAATCAGAGATACACATATATATATATAAATACATAGAGATTGAAGAAACCTAAATAAAACTGTAAATTATGGATATATAAATAAGGATGAGATGAAACCCAAGCATAAAATGGGACACAATTTTGGGTACTAAAGAAATAAGGACCCCATAAATTTTATAATTTTGACCTGAAAACCAGTTAATCAATTTAATAAAAAAACTATCTAGATCAGAGATTATGGCGTGAACGTACTTGTTATAATGAAATGACCCCAAGGGTCCCCCTTATGGTGAATCACATCTAGTCACCACAAAATTCTCTACTTTAGAGAAGAAGTACCCAAACCACATGTCATTGCACTAAAGTATCCCCTTTCATAATGCAACACCCTCCCCATTTACAGAGCTTCATAGTATGAACTACTCCAGAATTTAGGATTTAAAATGAAACCCACCAACCCAAATGTGTTACCAACCACCTGTATAATATTTTTAATCTTATAAAACCTCCTCAAAACAATTATTCCCCATTTTTTGGCATGATTTTTCTGCAAACTACACAATCTAAACTATTTTTATAACTTATCATGACACATCCCAACTTTCATGTGGCACAATCCTTGACCCACTATATTATTTAAATCTTACAATATTGAAAATAATTCTTACATTACCTTCTCCACACTATAACTGAGATCACTATAGTGATTGGAAATTCACTCCAGAAACCCTTCATGGTGAAACCCAAGTATTTTGTGTGATTTGGAACTATTTGTATAATATTAGAAATAACCTAGGGAAAATATAAAAAACCGACATCCAAGCCCCCCAAAACACATCCAAAAACTATAAAACAAATAAATATACATGGATAGGAAAAATCAAAATAAAAATCAACCCTCCCATAGATGAAAGGTGTTGTAGATTTCATGAGGAATGATTTAGGGATTTGATTATTAATCTTGAAAATTATGGTGGAATCATTTTGTAATGATGGTTTTTTGCATAGATGCTAGAGGATATAAAGGAGTGATGAATGCATAACGTTTCCTTCCATTTTCTTAAGGCAAAACAATTGTGTAATCAAATATCAATTTATTGAAATTAGATGAAAATAATGACTGATTGAATCATGATGGATTTTAAATGCATTAGTTAGAGGATTTTTTCAATGATGGTATTTATCTTGTTTCTTGATTTTTTATGAGGTTTTTCCACCTAGTGAGAATTTCATATTTCCTAACTATAATAATTAATAATTTTTTAAATTTCAAATTAATAATAATTTTTTTAAATATTTTTTAGAGTGTGTACTTAGATGATATTGATATTTTTAGAAGATGAGGAAGACCAATTAGATCTTCATCGATGAGGAATAGGGATGGAAAAAAATTCATAAAGAGAGGATAAATCCATGTTTAAAGAAGGTATTCACTAATTTTACTTATTCTGTATGTGTGTGAATGTTTTTTTGTATTCTATCACATATATAATGTATAAAAATCAAAAATAAACCCATTGTGGTATTTCAATTCATTTTTTTAGACAAGTCAAGTCTAGTAGGCCTATAACGGATCCCCTAATGGTTATGACTAGTTTATATATTTATAGAGTGATGTTTTTCTTATGAAAATATTTTTTTAAAAGATTAACATTAAAGGAATTCCAAACATAAGAATTGTATCTAGAAACCTACATTAATATTTGGTATTGGTATGTCACTTTCACAAAGAGTGATAAACAAGGAGTGGGTCAAGTAAAATTATATTAGAGAAATATTATGCTGTATAAGACATCCATATGATTCTCCATATGGTTTTGAGTTTAAATTATTGAGAATAGACTGCAGAGATTTAGATGGAGAATAAAGGGAGTTCCGTCATGGGAGTTTTGATAAGATAAATAAGAAATGATAAGGTCATATGATGGGTTAGAGAATGGTATAGGTTATATGTGAGCCAAATTTCAATGCCACCAAATACGTGGTGACTTGTGATATCAGATTAATGTGAATAGGGTATAAAAATAACATTCATTATTAATTATTAATGAAGACCTAAAAATGGTGAAGTATTATGTTATTAGCCAATTATGGGTGCACTTTATGGATTTAATGTTGAGAATTTTGGTTATTATGGAATCCCACCTTTTAACATAAGGAAATTTCATTACATAGTAAACAATTTAATCATACAGATATTTTCAAGTTTCTAAGAAAATAGATTCAAATTTTAAGAACATCATACGTTTCCTCTTAATCTATTGGAAATGATTCTTTATGGATATAAAGAAGGTTACTTTCTTTGAAACTCATATCATTGGGACTTATATGAAAAAAATGAGGTGATAATAAATTTTTGAAAGGGAATAAATAAAGGAAATATCTAGTAAGTGATCATGAGGCATAAAAATCAGTCATGATCATAATAATATGAGGTATTTAATTGTAAAATGATAATTAAACAAAACATAGAAATGTGGTTACAATATTAAAATGCTACATTCATAATCATATCAACTAGTTTTGTCACTAAGGTGTTATAAAACATAATTAATGAGGTTATTTACCAAGGTATCATAAACGTGACATCTCTAGAGATTGATTACTTATCAAGAAAATTATACTTCTATTAGGATTCAGCCTTCATATGTCTAAATTCATGTCTTCCACATATATCATAAGAATATTTTTGATTAAAAAAATTTGGGAAATATTGAATGGGTTTGTGTAAAATTCATTAAATTCAGAAATTCTTAAAGACATGATCATTAAATAATTTTTAACTCATAAGAAAGGAATGAATATTCTATATTTGTAAGTCAAAAATAAATGAATCATGTTTATATATAGACTAATAACAATGGATAAGTATGTGGTTTTGGTATTCAGAATATACAAATGTTTCATGTAAAGAGAGAAATTCATGAAATGATTTCAACATCATAAAGAGTATACAAAATGAATTATCAAATAGGATTAATTAAGGGGTATAAAATTATCACATAAATAGAGAATAATTTTTCCATTAATAGAATAATTGAAATATATAAAATTTTAATAAGGTAAAAATAAATTTCTAAAAAGGAAACACTTTAAAGAAAAAGAGGAATGCAGAATAGAATTCCATAACATTGAAGTGTTGCTTCCTAGAACATTAGTATTGAACATTGAGAAATTAACTAAAACATGGAAGTAATATTTTGGAGGTATAATTACCTAACCTTTGTTTCAAAATGATTTAGAGTTCAGAGGAAAGAGAGGATGAGTGTTTTTTTGTAAAATAAGAGTTATTATTTAATAATTTCAAAATACATGTCTTGGAATTATCAATTGGGGAAAATGAAAAACCATTGGCTTACCCATAGTTTTTTCTTATGACTTTAGAAATTTATTTCTTCTTTTATAGTATTTTTATTCATTATAATTGAAATTGATTTTTTTAATATTTCTTTGTCCATAGAAATGTAAATATATTATCTATACTAAATTAGGCTTCTTTCTTACTTGTCACCTGCATATGCATCTATGACACCTAAAACATTTCCCTATGCCATACCATTTCATGATTCTCCACCTATGGGATCCCAATACCCATGTTTTTGTTAGCTCTTACCTCCCTATTAGGGTTTCCCATTCTCTGTCTCTTCCACCCCATTCGTTGTGGCCGACTCCACCTTCTTCACCTCCACCTGTGCCACCACCACCAGCACCGCCACTGGCTACCTCACCACCGGGTGCTTCGACTCTGCCAACTCCACCTCACACATTTACGCAATCCATCAAAACCATTTCGATCCTTCTCACAACATATCTTTCCGCCTCCTAGGGTTCCCACTGAAAATATTCTCGTCTAACCTCTACCTCCCGCACGACCTCCCGTTTCCACTACATCATCAACCAGGTTCACCTCCTCCATCTACGACCACCCTCTATCAATAAAATCCCTACCTAGAAATTCACATCTTTCATCACCTTCTCTTGGGGTTCCCTGTTTCTTTCAACTACTCTCGGTTCCACCATCCGCAAATTGTCCAAATGTTTCTTCATCGTCGACTGCTGTGGAGGACGACCCACAAATGATTTGTGAAGCTATTCAACATCAATGAAACCTCCTCTTTCCTTGGAAAATAATTCTTCCTCTTCATTCATATATCTCACCAACATATGGAAATTGAACCTTGATGCAGATTCAACCATTTCTGGACACCTCGGGCGCCAGGTATGTTTTCATTCCTAACTAATATGTTAGATTATGATCCGATTTTAAGCTATTTATTTAACCCTATTGATATAATGTGTCCAAAATTTAATGCAATATTACTAATTTAAAATATTAGTTTTTGGGGCCCCAATATGTTACTAACACATCTCTATAATTATTCAGAGATAATAATTTTCAAGATATGCACAAAAGGTGTTCTATCCTCATTTCTTAAAGAATTGGCATCGTAAGTACAACCGATTTCATTACTCATTTTCCATTTTATTCCTCTGTTTCATGTAGCTGAATCATTTCATTTTCCAATTTTCCTTTAAATGATCATCACATCATACATTAATGCATATTTTTACATTACTCATCATTGATTTTATGCCATTTTTTTGTCAAATTGAATCTTTTCATTCTTAATTTTACATGAATGGTTCAGGAGATCTTACATTAATGTCATTAAGACCTGTAAAGAATGCTACTTTTGAAGGTAATATTAGTAATCACGTTTTTTAATCCCGAAATTATATTACAATTTTCATTTTTTAACATATTTTTTATAGTACTTTAAGGTATTTTTGGATCATTAGTGCACACCTCATAATTAGTATGTTTGATATTTTTATCTCATGTCATCTTTATTTGAATGGATGTGTTATTTAGATGGGATTGGATTTAATGTTGCAGGATATTGTATCAATGCATTAGTTGAACCTATTATTGGTGGGTATGTGTTTTATATATTTAATTATCAATACATCCCTCAAAATGAGTGATTACTATTATTGCTTACTACCATGCATCATTTTTTATTTGGAGGTACACACTATGTGAATACAGGTTATTGGTTGTAAAATCATGGAGTTAACCTCTCTTTCATCCAACATATTAATGCATGTAATATTTTTTCACTATTCAATAAAATCTATATTGACTTCTATGAATGAAAAACATATTAAATAGATGATTATAATGCTTTAATAATATTATGTTTTCACTATTGACTACAATTTATATTGACAAGGTAATATTTTAGTATGATTATGTTGTGATTCAGTGAGTTTTGTCTCTATTATGGGATATTTATATCATAATGTTTTAATTACGTACTTAATCTTTTAAGATGAATATTGCTTATTTTTATTTATATATTACAGGTGACTCACCTTGCACCTGAAGAGATCAAGGGAATCCTTCACTAATAAGTTCCAGATCTCTACAACAGGTATGTTTTACTAAAATTGTGGAATTAACCTCCCTACCATGCATCATTTTTCATTTTCATTTACACACTATATTAATGCATGTTATTGGTCATAAAATCCTGGAGTTAACCGCCCTTTTAACCAACATATGAATGCAGGTGAAATGTTTTCACTATTGACACCACTGTATATTGATTTTTGTGTACTAAAAACATATGAAACAGATGATTATAATGCTTTTATACAATTATGTTTTCACTATGTAATCCAATGTATATTGACAAGGTAGTATTTTAGTATGATTTTGTTGTGATTCAGTGAGTTTTGTCTCCATTATTGGATATTCATCTCACTTGACAAGTCAATGGATCTGTACAATGATGCAAAGTTTTCGATTTTTGTGTCATGTCTAAGAGTTTCTAGATATACATTGATTGATCTCATCCCAACATAGTGATGAACTGAAATATTTATGAATGTTCATGGGCTGATGGAATGAATTCCTTTAATTTACAAGCATGTAGAAGAAACTTAAGAGATGTGTATCATTTATGTCTCAGTGAGGATTAATGCAAGTATTTTTCTTCCCAACTAACTCTTCAACAGGATAGGATTCATGGAAGTTTATATTGTTTATAACTCAAGAAGTAAATTATACAATTATAATCACATTATTCATGAGTTTTACTGTAAATTATATGATTTTCACTTTATATTTGTTGATATGAATTTGAGATCGACATGCTAAAGATATACAACAACTTGAATTCAACTATATTGAGCATCTTGGGAGTTTCATCAAGTATTTAATGATATTAATCAACATATTAATATTTTAATATATAAATTATTGTAATTTTATATTTATAATTTTAATATATTTAAAAATACCTTTTTAATGTTTTTTGTTTTTAATTTCATTTACTTTAGTAGTTCTTAAATGGGGAGGTTTGATTTGTTCATTTTTAGAATCAAATCAAATTTGAATTTTGAAAACCTTTATTTGACTGAGTTTAAGTTGTGTAGTGAGTTTGAGCTAAGTCTCAAGTTAGAGTACTATAATTTGTCACAATACTCAACAAAAATACACTTTATTCTGTTCAATGAATGTATTAGGGTAGGTTTGTTCAGATTAAATTTCAATATATAATGATTTCATAGGTACCTTCAACAACATATTTCAAATAGATATAGTTTACTCAATTATTATTTTTAGGTGATCAACCAATGGGTGTCCTTATTAATTGTGTAAAAATTATTTTTAATAATGCACTTAATTTTTTAGGATGAATATTGATTATTATTATTTATATATTGTAGGTGACTCATCCTGAAAGTGAAGATATCGAGGGAATGTCTGCAATGGAGTTGTACGTCAAGAAATACAAAAAATAGTATGAAGAACTATTTGGGTAAATCATCAAACATTGGGCCAGGGACTGAGCTATCTCTTGACCGAACCTTGCATATGGGAGCATCCCATTCCAATCTGTGATATACAGAGGTGTCTTCAAGATGCACATAATTAGATTTTAGCTGACATTGGGAGATGGTTTTTCTATTCGTTTACGGATTCTATCCCTTGTATGGGGTCAAGAGTGGTCATGTTTCATTCATGGTTTAGTGACTTCAATTAATTCCTTGTAATCATCATAATAAAATGATTGGTTGAGTCTATATACTTGTGTTTTACTAGCTGGAACTCGATGTCCGCTACTTTGATTTTTTTATAAGGTATGTTTCTTTTGTTTTAGTGTTCAATGTGGAGTTTGTATTGTAGAATGTACTTGGTATTTTTATTTTAATTTCTATAATATTTCACGAATGATTTTTATATTTATCTTTCCCGTGTTTTCCCTACTAAACATAAACCAAATAGAGGTAATCACTATCTAGGTTTTGAAAAATAACGTAAAACCAAATTGAGGGAATTAATATATATGTTTTATAATAAAATAATTCAATTAAACAGTAATCCTACAAAACACTCACTGGATATATGTTTGAAATTATCTTTGATAATGTTATTATTTTTAGGCTGTTGTATTGAATCATGTCTTTAGCTGTTTGTGACTTGTAATTATGTTCATATGATGATTTCAATTTTAGTAATGGTGGATCTTCTGGGAATTTTGGGGATGCCAACTAAATTCTACTAGGAATTTGGATTCTTCTCCTAGAAAAACTTGAATTGGGGAATGTTTTATATGGAACCAAAGGTCTTTGATATGTCATCATCCCCATTGAAATTTCAAGATGGTTTCATATATAATGTCAATGAATACAATTGAGATATCAGGTCAGTGCACCTATATTTATATTACACGCAAACTTATTTAATTGCCTATAAGTTGTTGAACCAGAATTGATTCTAGATTATTTATGTGAAAATATTTTCATATTATTCATGCATAGATATTTCTAGAATTTTTAAATATTACTATAATACCAGGTAAACATATTTCATGATTGTGTATGCAATCATGTCAATGCTTATTAGCTCTTATTCCACTACTGTGACTCCTCATCACTAAAAAAACTTGGTAAAACAATACCTTTAAATTCATGATTTTTTTTCATATTGGTCATCAATAATTGAACTTCAAAATTTTATTAGTTACTTCTATTAAATATGACATGAAATGTTTTAGAGAATTGTATCATTTTTTATGGTAGTGGATCAAGTATTTTAATTCAGTAGTGGATCATGTATTTTAATTCAGTACTGAATAATGTATTTTATTTCATGTATCACATTATTTTTTAGAGTAGTGGAATATGTGTTTTCATTGACCGGTGGATCATGCAATTTTTGGGTCGTTAAACATGTATTTTTTTTGATTAGAGGATCTTGTGATTTATTAGATCATTGGATAATTTTTAAGAGCACCGTATCATGTATTTTATAGCATTGTATCATTTGTTTTAGAGAATTGGGTCATTGGAATGCGTTTTTTTCTCTTCAATCATTTTCCTACATTAAGAAAGGAATTGTTTCATCTCATTACAGAACCATGATTTACAAGCAGTGATTATGACAATGATATATTAATGAAATTTTTGGTTTATGGAAAAATTATGCACTACTATATGCATTTACATATTTTATATTCAGTTATTATGTATACAGCTTCAACTTTTTAAAGAATTTTGATATTAATTCTCATGCTACATCAATATTCAATCTATCATAAGCTAATTTTTTCATTTAATTTCATGTTGTGTGGTTTAATCAAGTTGTTGAAGGATCTCTATTGAAGCTTCTTAGCATGGTTGAATGACTCCACTCATTCAATTTAATATTATTTTATTTATTTTTTCATTTCTCATTTTTATTATTACAAATCCTTCCTTATCTTGGATTTATCTTTATCTTTTTATTTCAGTGCTTGAATAACAGTTATTGCGATCAACATTGAAAATGAATTTAAATCTTCCTCAAAATTTAAAAATTAATATACTTTTACTCTATTCTTTTTCTTTGTTAACTACAACAACCACTGCCTTATCCTGGATTTATCTTAAACTTTTTATTTCAGTGCTTACATAAAATTTATTGTGATCAAAATTAAAAATGAATTCAAATATTCCTCAAAATTTAAAAATTCATATAATTTTACTTTATTCGTTTTATTTTTCAACTATTAAAACGGTGTCTCATAATTCTATGCACTCCTATTACAAACTCATGGTGCCATCATCTCGGACCATATGATTATGCATACCTAGAAAAGAAATAATCAGGTAATATTGTATATAAATTGAGGAATGAAATGTGTATTATTTATATTATCAATTTTACATATTAATATTGTTACTATCTATCCTTTTCTTATTTTATAATTCATTTGGGAGTTAGTGGTACCAGTATATTCCCATGCTTGTCTAAATCTACTAGAGACTCATATTGGTCATGATCATCTTTTCAACTACATTTTATTGGACTCTATGTTTACTATAGGGAATAATTGTTCTATATGTGTTCAACCACCAGTAATGCCTTCCTGCCTTTTTACATGCAAGGATCCATAGATTTTGAAACAGATTTCACTTGCAATTTTCTTGTAGTCAGAGACACCAACATTCAGTACATATTTAATTCATGTATACTTATAGTCATTCCTATTAAATTTCCCATCATATTGCATACCAATTGAGATAAATCTATCCATTTTCAATGATACTGTAACCATGAACACTATCTCACATTGAATCTATCATCTATGATAATTACTGTCAATTAATATCACTATAGGTGGCCTATTCCAAACTCATGGTGCCATCATCTGCGACCATATGATGATGCATACCTAGAAAAGAAATCATCAGGTAATGTTATAGCTAAATTGAGACATGATATGTGTATTATTTATATTATCTATTGTACATATCAATATTGTTATGAGCCATCCTTTTCTTATTTTAGAATTCATTTGGGAGTTATAGGTACCAGTAGATTCCCTTGATTGTCTCTATCTACTAGAGAATCTTATTGGGGGTGATCTTCTTCTCAACATAATTTTCGTAGACTATGAGTTTACTATAGGCAATACATGTTCTATAAGTGTTCAACTAGCAGTAATGTCTTCCATCCTCTTACAAAGCAGGGATACATAGGTTTTGAAGAATATTTCATTTGAAATTCTCTTGTAGGTAGGGACACCAAGATTCAGTACATATTTAATTCATGTATACTTGTAGTATCCCAATTAATTTTTCCATCATATTTCATATAAGTTGAGATAAATCTCTTGATATTTAATGATTTTGTTACCAAACACCCTGTCTTACATTGGATCATTAATCAGGTAAAAAAATTCTATAATTTCAAGTTTGAAATTTTTATAACTACAGATGCTTGCTAATTATCCCTCCTTATTTATTGCTAAAGAATTACCCAGATACAAATATTTTCTAACTATTCTTCATAATCCAAAATCATGCATGGTTTCAATTCATAGTATCAATTACTTCCCTATATAAAAATTTCAAGCTAGCATTTGAAGATATACTCTGAGATAAAGTTTCATAATTTCACATATGAGGATCGGGTCTATAATAGAATGTGTAATGGGAACCCAACAAAAAACGTGTTCCGCTTCTAGAGGATTCCAACATTCGCAGTTAGGATTCCAAAATAGTTAATGGAGATGTAGATTTAAGACCACTGTGTACATGATAAGGATTTTTTCTGCATCTTATGAAACCACCAGTTAGAATGGATAATTTCCATGCTTCCAATTAAGTACATATTGTATCTTCCTAAGTACTGTGTCATTTATTACATTGTTTCTTATTCGATATTGGGTAAATTATTATTGTGTATGTTATTCATCAATTAATTTCCTATTTAATTTCAACAGTGAATATTTTTTTAGAACATTGGATTATATCCTCGTGCATTCACACGTGCGAGTACTAGTTTCACATAAAATTTAGTTTTTAAAACCATAATATTCATTTTAGACATTGGAATGTCATATAAAGGTTTCCAAATTCATTTAAATTAAAAAAAACATAATATTAAAAAAAATATATTTTTCGATGAGAAATACTTCCAATTAATTATTATTGAACTTTTATGTATTTTTTATGTCATAATACTTACTGTATATTATACCATATTTTCTATGTTAATGAAAAAATCAATATTTTTAGAAAATTATGAAAAATTAACTATTGGATAATTTTGATGTTCTTTTTCAAAAAATTTCATCTATATTATTATAAGAAGTTTCAAAACATGATAAATTTAATTATTTTGAATAAAATAATTATTTATTGAAAACCACAGGTTTTTATTATATAATGAAATTTCTATCTCTTAGATAATATGTACGTAATTTCATAAAAAATTATAAGTAAAATTTATTATTCTTAGCCATTTATAAACTCTATTATTATTATTTTCTTAAATTAATTTCTTATGATGATTAAATAAATATATTTTCAAGAATAATACCATAAAAGTATCTTTGTAAAAAAATATATTTTACCATATTCACTAACAATATTCATTTTATAAAAATGTGTATCATTAAATAATAATGAGTTACATTAAAATTATTAATTAATTTCATAAATAATTACACATTAATACTATTAGGTCCTAGATATTAAATAAATTATTAAAGAGGCATAGTCACTTTGTGTATATTTTGCAGTGGTGGTAGTTTCATGGGGTGGTTAAACAAATATTGATCTAGGTGTGATTTTAACTAGCTAAAACTTCACTCATAGGCAATTTCATTCTATCCTTACTCATTAAATCACTTAATAGGATTGATCAACTTAAAACCCCAACAATGATACCTCCTTCCCTAGATTTGTAAAATGATATTTATAAGAGATAATTCTATTGTTAGAGGGTATAATTGTTTCCTAATATATTCTATTAACACAAATCATTAAACAGAATATACACTAACCCTAATGGTAACTTTATAATGAAAACATTAGTCATATTTATAACACATAATTTTCATATAGACCAATGGTCATAATGACCAATGATCATGTAATAGTAATGTAATAGTAATATCCTAATGGTCGCATTTTTTATTATATCATATATATATATATAGACCAAAAAACATTAACCATTACTACATTATTCCTAAATTTCTTCTATAATTACTTTGATAATGTCTATAATATTCCCAATGTTTCTTTTTTATTTTAACTATTTTCATCGAAGGTGGGTTCTTTATAAGATTCCCAACCCTGATAACCCATAGTAGATCTATAATTGATTAAATATAATAATATACAATGGATATAATCTCAAAGGATAGATAATTTTATTAGTATTGAAAACTGAAATGCATACATGATTTCTATTTTTCATTGAAAATTAATAATAAAATAAAAAAGAAAATATTTTATATCCTTAGAAATCATTCAAGGATATCTTCTTCATATCTTTGGGAACGTGAACAAAATAATTTTGAACTCAAATTCTCAATAACGGTTACAAAAATTGGAATCTATTATTATTAAATAATATATAATCAACATAGAAAGGTAAATAAAAGAAATAACATTCCATTTAATAAATTACATGATCATAAAATAAATATATGGACAATATAAATAAAATAATTTGATGAAAAATACTAATAGAATTATCAATATAGAAAATCCATAATATTTGGAATCATGATCTCATACGTAATTATAGTTTTGCCTCAAAGTCCGCACACTATCAACATTTAACTATGGTTTGTTTTACACAAAAAAATTACATTAACATGCATAACCAGATGGTTTGTCTTTGGATAACTATCGATTCCCTGAGGAGTAATATAATTTTGGGCCCATCCCTTTCTGAATCTCTAATTAATTATTCATATATTTAATGATAAATTTAACAATTAAAAAATATTCTTTATCAATAAATATATATATTGAGAAAAGAATATAGAGTACTAATATTTCCACCACTCAATATAAATATTTGCATAGTAAAAAACCAGATATATAAATGGTATATGGTTTCAGAAATAAGTATATAAATGATATAAAGAAATAAAATAATTAAAATAGATTTAATTTCTACAATATGATGATCATAATAATCTGAATGATTCAAGATAAATTTAATGGCCATAAAATTAATCAAGAGACGAGAGATGACCATCAATTCATAAAAAAGTAGATTTTTTTTTGTAAAATAAACACTTTTGAATAATAAAAGAAAATAAATGTGAAAAATTAAAAACAAGTTTTCATCAATATGTTTCTTTTTAAAATAATTAAATCTTGTAGAATAATATAATGAGAACAAAATTGTTATGGTAGTAGAAATTTCTATTAACACCGAAAATGTTAAAAAGAAAACATTTGTTTTGAATATGTATAATTAAAGTTTAAAATGTCCCTTAAAAAATAGAAATATTAATTAAAAAGAATTCAAAAAGTGAAGGATAATTTAAAATTTTCTTAATAAGTTATTTGAGCAAATAAATAATTTTTAATTTTTTTTAATATTATTGACATGAATGAATAATATACACGGTCAAAAGAGAATTTGGATTGGATTTTCTTTTAAATATTTCTTTTCTTGATTCAAGTGCCAAATAGTGTTATATTAAGAAGTAAACATGGAAAAACCTAAAATATCTATATTATAATATAATGAATGGAACTTATGAATAATATATTATAATAATCATTCAATGAAAATGAGATAAATCTATGAAAGGAGACTTTGAAATAAACTCTTACCTATATGAAAGCTTTTAAATTGGAACCCTTTGAATGAGAAAACATTAATTAAAAAATTAATCATTATCAATAAATATATATTCATTTTAAATACATTATATTAGTGTGTATACAACACACTTAATTAAATATTTTTCGTATACTAAGTACGTCTCAATTAAGAGGAAATTGAGATGAAATCCCTTACAAAGATTGTATCATTGAATTGAGAATTAATCAATGAAGTTATTATGTATAAAAAATAAAAATACCCAAATAATTTAGATTAAATATAATAAAACATAATTTTATAGAAAATCATGGCACAATATAGACAACATAGTATAAGATTAACTTAATCAATTGATATTGAGTTAAGATTCTCAATACCTAACGCTTACCCTTAGTTGAACATGATTTAACCTCTTGTATTGTAATTTTAAAAAAGTTATTAATTTACAAAATTAATATAACCACATTAATATTTAAAATACCCTAACTTATTATCTTATAAAATATTATCACCTATTCGTTAATAATCATTCATCATTATCATTGTTTTGGGTGTTAAATACTTTGTATTCCTACACATGTGTTGTCAGGGATGATCCGGTCCCCATACATTAATTATGGTTCCAGAATCTAAAAAATTTAAATCATGATATAAATAAAATATATATTTATTATATATATATGTAATTATCCATAAAATTTAATTTTTTAATAATGAATTAAACCATTCAAGGAGATGGTTGATCGTACGTATACATAAACACTGTATCCATTTTTCAACAGGATTGGATGAAATAAAGATAAATAATTATTCAACATCATAGAATAATTATTACAGAATATATATCATATATATTAATTAAATATGTTTATATTACCATCCATGTAAAGTTAAATTGAAATTCAAATCACATCACCTTGTGGAGGTGGTACTACACACGTACGCATGAGCAACACAATCATTTTCCAAATGATTGGAAGGTAATAAAGGAGATATTATATAAAAATTTAAACATAATAATTATGTAATAAATTTCATATTTAATAATTAAAATTTTTTATCGAATCATTCATGAAATATGGATATGGAATGTGAATCACATCTCTCCATGGAGATGTTAGTTCATACATACGGATGAGTGCTACAATCACTTCCCATTTGATGGAAAAGTTGGCGAATAATAGTTTTACCATAATGGTAAAACCATTTAAGTATGTTTATGATTTATATGTTATTATATATTTTTTATATCAAAACATATATGTGGTAAAAAAGAAGTAAAAAAAATGATTGGTTAAGACGATTACCACTTCTTCGAAAGAACTCCTTTAGATATACGTTTAAAGACTATATGATTAGTATTTTGGGAAGAAAATCACCTCTAGAACGTGTGTAATGATGTTTCAGATAGATTATGGTTGATTTTGGTCAAGTTAAGTAGCTCAAAATTTTTGAATATTTGAGGGTAGTATATGACCTTTTATAATTTATGTGAGTGGAACACTTGTAATTTTTCCCAACAATAAAATATTATGAAGTACCTTTTAATAAAAAATGGCCCAAAAATTATAGATATTATTTTTTTAAATGGATAATTTAGAAATCATAAAATCCAATTGGGTTTAATTATGTGATTTGATCATTTTAATCCTTTTCCTTTTTGATTTACCCATGGTAATCCAGTTTGATCATTAATCATGTTAACTTATTTTTACAATTTATACAATTAATTATGATTAAAAATTTAATATACATTGGTACATAGAATTAATTACATTGAAAATAAAATATTTATATATTTTATAGAAATTAATTCATTGTAGTTTCTGAATTTAATTTAAAAATAAACCTACAAAATGTGATGAGAAATAGTTTTTCATGAAAATGCATTTTTCAAGAATAAGATGATATTAAATTAACTATTTGTATAGTAATAATAGTTATGTGTATTTAAATTCATACATTTATATATATTATATATATTTCATTTAAATAATTCATTAATAATTTTTATTTTAATCAATAAAAAATAGGAAAACATTATGCACTTAAAAAACTTTTATGGTAAATATCCCTTTTACCTCGAAAGGATATTGCATTAATTTCTATAAAGTTGATAATAAAAACATTTTTAATTATAAATCTTAGAACATATTATTATTAAAAAATCGATAATAGTCAAATAATATATTTTCAATTATTTATAAAATATTATTTCTACGGAAAAATTTCAAAAAAAAATAATTTTAGGCTTATTTAGACCTTGTAAGTTAAAAATTTATATTCATACAACCAAATAAGATTTTTTTACAATGTGAATTATATTAAAATAAATATTCAGTTAAAATAATTATAGGTAATGCATTATATACTTCCCTCATTCAAAAAATTTAACCTCAAAATTTTCTTGGATATTACCTTCCAAATAAATAAGGGTGGATCTTCTTTACAACATCCAATGGCTTCCATGTTTGTTATTGTGTTTTCTATTTTCTAGAAATTATATTTTCCATTAAAGTAATCGAATTTTTCAATAGTTGTTCTATAGTGTTAATAATATTGATATTATATTCACAATAAGTCAAATTATGTTCCAATTATATTTATTTATATGTGAGAACATGCATTGGTTCTGGAATATACTTAAATAAAAATGAGATATATTGAACATCATGTCTTTTATAGAGTCTCTATAGAATTTCCAAATGTAAAGAAATAGATCCAATTATTTCCAAGATTCTATAAGGTCGGATGTACCTATGTCTCAATTTCAATTTCATTTTCTTATTAATCATTATAATACCCTTCCATGGAGATACTTCCAAGAAAACATGATATAGCACTTGAAATTATAAATCTTTCCTTTAGTTATCACCCCTGTGAAACCTACCATGTCACTATGGAATTAATTTGTTAATTAATTAAATTATGTTTAATCCATTTTGAGTCTATGAGAGATTTTTTTTGGAATTTCATAAATTCCATATGAAATTGTGATGTGTAGTGTTTGCAAAAGGTTAGGAGTAAACAGGTGTCGAGGGCACTTGTTGGGTATGAAATTCATAGTGCCAATTATCACTAATTGAAAATGGATAGATCAATTTTGTGACTAGTCTCGGAGTAACCACATAAGAATCTAGTGAATTAATAGTAGGAAAATAATGGTTAGTACACAACATGGTAAACTGTTCACTTAAACTAGGTTCCATATCCATATTTTTTAAAATTTTATTTTCATGTTAATTTTATTTTTCTTCATTTATTATACTTTAGATTCATTTATTAAAATTACTTATATAGCTCCCTCTCTAGATTAACCCCCAATGAATGTAAACCCCCCTTGTGTATGCCTCTCCTCTCATTTTTTGGAACCATATTTCCTTCATATTCTTGGTTGATATTTTGAGGTATGTTCCCCTCTTGCTTTCTCCCTCACATTTTTGGTGGTTTCCATTATCTTTTCTGCCCCTCTAATTTGGATTAACCATAAGTCAAGGGGGTTTTACCCAATCATTATAATATTATCCTTTTTAGAAGGTGTGTTGGGTCTCTCTGGTCACCTTATTTTGTATTTTTTCATCTTCCACTAGAGTTGATGTGCTTGAGATAGTTTCATCTTACCCGCTGTCATTTTGAATTAGGTGTGTCTCTGAAACCCCTTTTTATTACATGCTTTAATTATTAATGCATTTTAAACTCTTTATTGTTTAATTATAATTATTTTATATATCGTACTAGGCTCATGTTGTATATTGATTATCTCTTGAGTTTGGAATGATCCTTGGTCATATGCTTAGCGCTTGTGTAAATTCCCACAAGACCCTTTAATTTTTTTAAAGAATATTGTATTATTTTTTGGGATTCATAATTTTCTGGAATATAATAATTAGGATTAAAACAGATTTAAAACATTTTATAAAATTGAAATGACCTTAGTTTCATTCCTAGTATTAAACTAAATTTGCTTTTGGATTTGATAAATGGATTTAAATATTTTAATATAATATTGCAGATATTAGTATAATTTTTTAAAGGCATGATCATTGTTTTAATGTATTATTTTATAAAAAATGTGATGATATATCCATATTTTCAAACGATTTTGTGGATGTGAGACTTTGGCAGTTTTGAGATGGCCCTTGATGTGGGAATGAGTGTTTTTGGTAAAGGGTTCTTAACACCATTTATATTCATTGAAAGAGGAATGTTTATTTAAAAGGCGAAATTTTTAGGTAGAGTTGGATTTAAAAATTAAATTTCTAAACGTGGTGTGTTGATTTATCTTTCGAAGGGTTTTTGGGAACCATATTTCAAAAAATCTTTCCAAATGTGATTTTTGGAAAAAGGTTTCATGTTTAATTGCACTATGTCTTGTAACATTCCTTTTAAATTAGTATTTTAAATGACAATTAAAATGAATTAAATAATTGGGTGTATGGATTGACATAACGATAGGTATGTTCTAATGGAATGTTTGGTAGTTTTAATGGTTTTTTAAATTGTGTGACACCCACATTGAACCCCGTTTGATTCTTATTATTCCTATTATAGCTTTTGATCCAATAATGGGAAATTTTATATTTATAAACTATATTTTATTGTTATGACTTGATATTTTTAGGGATGTATCTTGTTAGTGTGAAGGAGGTGAGGTGTGGGTTGTTTATAAATGTTTTACTTTTCTGAAACATGATTCTATATTGTTCCCCTCTATGATATACGTCGATTATGGGAACCCATATAGCTTTTTTTGAATAATAGAAATATACTATATTAGGCCAACACACAATTCTAGTCTCCATTACAGTATGTTATAAGGGTAGATGTGGTGTTTTATTCAGATAAGGAAAGGTGGAGTCTAGTTGGGTGGTTTTTAAATGAAATAATGTTGGAAAATATGTTCTTCTATTTAGTGAAGTATGTAATTATCTCATTTTATGTCCAATGGTAGATCCCATGAATTCTAATAACTTGTATAATAGATTTATTTAGGTGAAGTTCTCTTGTGTATGTATATTCCTATAGTTTTATTCATTTTATTGGAACCATTACTTGAATATTTTCCATGATGTTTGGTGGATTTGTATTGTTTATGCATCACCTTATATGCATTTTGGAGTAAATTAAAATGAATTATTTATAATGGTATTAAATTATGTATTTAAAATATAAAATGGTTTGGGTGTACCTTTGATAGTTTAAAGGAAATTAGTTTTCATAGAAATCATTTATGAAAATGGGATTTTAATATGATGATTTATAGAGGGAGAAGTGTTTTATTTTTTTGGTAGTTTTAAGATCTATGTTAAATTGATTAACTAAAATTATTTTTCTTGTATAAAAAAATTTATTTGGTTGAATTTGTATATGTGTCTTGGTTTTAAAAATCATGTAAAAAACATAATTTATACCATATGTTCCAAAATAGTAATTTATGAAGTGCATATCATGGGATTTAGATAAACTCGATGGGTTGCGGTGACCTATTGATTGATTATGTGTTCACGCCAATTTTACCTTAATGTTCTTGGTTCAGTTTTCTACCTGCTCTTGAGAGTGATGATTCATTTGAGGTTAGTTTAATTTTATTTCTTTTGGATATCTATACCTATTATTTGACTTTATTAGGATATTTTTTATTGTTCCTAGAATGACTGACTTGTTTTCTATTAAATTATTTACTCTATTCAATTATAAATTTATTTCTTTTTATAGTTGGTGGTTTAGTAAAATTTTGGTGGGTTAGGAGAGGCACTATGAGGAATTCTGTAAAAAAGGGAGATCGGGCAGTGAGTGATGTCTTTGGTGATCATGTTGATTAATACTTCAAATTTTTTATGATAGTTAATTTTTTTTCAATAATTTTTTTTCATAATGGATATCTGATATACAAGTAGGTAATTCTATATTTTTATATTACTTTTATCTCATTTACTTTAATTATTGGAAAAATCATTCCCAAGTGTGTTTCTACGAGGCTTCAGAACTAGTTTTCTACCTGTGGTGAATTGGAAATCCCTATGGGACACTGTCGGCCAGTTTTGGTAATTCATCCATTTGACGAGAAAACACCGTTTACAAAAAATGTAAATATTGGTTGGAGTTATTCTTTAAAATAGGAGAAAAATCTTTTAGATTTTAATTTTTTATTTATTTTTACACAGTAATATCGAGATAGAATTCGTCTTTAAGACTTAGGAGGTCGGTGTGGGTACTTCCTTGGTTGCTGTTATCTACCTAAAGCCTCAAGTTTGCAAAGGAAGTGGGATTTAAATATTGAGTTTAAAAATTTATTGATTTTATCATTGATTTTATGTTTATACTTACTATCATAGTGTGAGTTTACTTAGTGTTGGGGTTGGATTTTGGGATGGAAAATAAAATCATATCGGTGTCATGAGGTTAGTTTCCACTTCCAGATAAATTGAGGTAGAGAATAAATTATCAACCTTCAAAATTCTTAAGAATTATTTTATAGATGTCCTATGGTCATAAAAACATGATATTTAGTAAATAGTAGTTCCAAATTATATTTGTTTTATTGGTTAGTAAACTGTATGGAGAACTCTAGTGGAGGGGGATGAGTCAAGGTGGGTCTTGTGATATATTGATAATGTGAATTAAAACTTGTGATGCGACATATTTTTTGGATGTGATTGTTACGTAAAATGGGGTATTTTGAAAAAGGATGATTTCATATAAAATTCTTCATATTTGAAAGGAAATCGGTAGGATTGGTTATAAAATATATTTAAAATATCACTAAAAGAATTTTGGTCCAGGAATTTAGCCTTGGGGATGTTTATAAAGTGAAATTAGTTATCGGGATATGTTTATAAGTTTGGTTTAAAGTTATGGGATTGGGTTTTTAATAAACTATTTGGTTTTAAAGACCTATTTATTTCATATAAAAATACTATCTAGCCCATTGGTTTTTATTGAATAAACTAGATTGTTTTCATTTAATGAAAATGTTAAAAGAAATGTCTTTGTAATTAATTAAATATTGTGTTTGAATAAACTCATGTTGTTTACAAAAATGGGTGAAAATGTTTTGGGATTTACCTAGGTATTTTGTTAAAGAAAATAAATTTTGGAAAATGGTTTTTATTCCTTTTAAAATGTGGCATTTTTAAAAGGGTGTGGTTTTGGGCATGTGAGTTTTTGTTTTTGGTTATGTTTTAGTTTTTTATCCCTCTATGTAGATTTTTACTAGTTGTTTTTATTTTTGGAACATGGTCCGGTTGATTTCATATTTAGTTCTGGGTATTGTAATCCTCTTGGATGAGTCATGATAAAGGTTGAGTGTTTTCTTTTAGGGTTAGTTATTTCTTAATTATTTTATGAGAGATAAATCATTACCCATTTCATTGAAGTGGTTTAATTTATCAAAATTTTCTAATGACTTTATCATCCCTAAATAGTCTTAGGGATTTATTAAACCCAAATCCCATGAGGGATTTATTAAACCAAAAACACATTAGGGATTTATCATGAAAATATATCATAGGAATTTATTAGTTACAAATAGACTCATAATAAAAATCCATACACTTTTTTTACTTATAAAAAATCTATCCAATGTTATAACTTAAATAACCAATTGAAATAAAATTTGTCCCATATCATTCCCAGATTTAACCACACAAATTGACCAAAATAATTAAAATGATTTATACTCCATATCCAATCTCACTAAAGGAGTTTTTTCTGATAATATTAAGAGTGTGATTCATGAAAATTAATTTTCATGTAAATAAATCATTTTTATAAAAAGAATAAATGGTATAGAAATTTTTATTTTTTTAAGAAATTTTTTTTACCTTCGTTATTAAAGATGAAGTTACATTCATTTTTGAATAGTTATTTTTGAAAAGGTTATATTTTCTATATTAAAAAGAATTAATTTTAAAAAAAAATAATTTTAATGGAATCTAAAATATTAATCCTTGAAAAGACATGGAGTTTTTAAAAAGGTTAATTGAAAAACATTGAAAACATTTACTTTCAAAATGAATATTCAATAATGGAGCCTTATAAAAGATATAAAGATTTCAAAAAGTTGAATTCAAAATATTGGAATAAATTTCATTTTTAAAAATAAAATTCATTAACTCTTCATATAATTGACATATAGTTTGTAAATATATATGTGGTGTGGATGATAAAAAATATTATCTTGAAAGGATGGAAAAAATTTAATATTTTAAAATACCTTTATTTAAAACACATAACGTAAAAAGAGTAAAAACTTTTTTTTAAAAGTGGAGAAGGGAAATATTAAGGTAATATGATATGAATAATAATTTGGTTTAAAAATATAAAAGTGAAAATTTTCAAGAAAGGAAAATATGGACAAGGAGGTGAAATTATTTTTCAATAGAATGAAAATTATTCTCAATAGTGATCTATATTTAATTAGGAATAAATTCATCAATGTGGAATATTTAAATTAAAAGGCTTATTTAAAATATAAATAATATAATTTATAATGAAATAAAACCATAGAGTTCATTAAAATAATCTTAGAAGAAATATGTTAAATAAGTTTTATTACAACTCAATAAAATGAGTTGAGTTCACAAAAACCCTTACAACTTTGGTATATTTGGAAACAATGTTCTCTTAAATAAATAACACGATATGTATCTTCAAATACATTTAATTTTATGAATACGTAAAAATAAATTCATTTGTATCTAATTAAACCATATCAATGATATCATGGTGAATCAGAATAAAAATGTCTCATGGATTTATATTTGAGAGAAATAACACCTTACATTGTGTTATTTCACACTCGAACACACTCTAACCTCCTGTATAAAAAATAAAACTCTATTAATAACTAAATAATAAACTTATTGATAGATATTTAAATTTATAAATATTATTTAAGAAATTTTATTACAAATATAATAGTCAGTTATTGTTTATTTTCATCATTGGATGATAAAATATCAGATAGCTAGTTTCGTACTAGTTTTGTAATAGAATTTTTAATTCATGTTTACTAAAGAAATTATCACAATTCATAGATTATAAAATACTTAATAATATTGGTGTTCAAATCATTTATCATAACCCATTTTTATTTGGAGAATGATAAAGGCATGGTTTGTGAAAAAAATGAATTTTTAAGAATTAGTTTTGAGTGTGTTTAACAATAAAAAGGTGATATATTAATAAATATAATAATATAAACAAAACCTTTATAAAACCATTATAAAAACATTAAAAAAATACTAAATAAATTATAATTAAAAAAATATTAATACTATTATTATATAATATTAATTTATCTTTTATGATAATAATAATATCAAATTATTCACATATGTGGTAAAACTGACTTAAACGAGAGCGTCTTATAATGATTTATTGAGTAAAAAATGTTCTAATATATGGTCGACAAAAATTTTAAATAATATTAAGTATTTGCTAAATATCATTTAACTTTGTTGAATACATTTTTATAACCTTGTAATAAGGACGGTGAATACAAATGAAATTCATCATTCATCGATGCAGTACTCCGCATGTACTCATGATTAACGATTCAATTTCTAAAAAAATAAGACAAAATGAAGTTATATGTTTGGTTATAATTTAATAATTATAATAGTTACATATTAAAAATAGTTATTCCTCAAATATATCCTTATTACCAAACCTGAGGGGTGTTTATGAAAAATGAACTACATCACTCCATGGTGACAGTAGTTTGTATAGTTTATTTTGTTTCTCTCTGGGGATGGACATGATTGAATAATAATTGACAAATAAATAAAATAAAATTCTATTATGTTAATAATAATTTTTTAATTTTATTATTATGAACATAATTGGTTGTGAATATTAATATTAAGAAAAAAATACAGAGAGTCCAAAATACTAATTTTGAGATCATGACACTTATATTGGTAATATCCATAGAAATTCAGGACACATGCTATATAATTGAGAATATAGGCTTATGAAATTGAAAGTTGATTATAAGAGGAATATTATATCATAGTTTCAGGATTAAATTATATGTTATATGTGTATCATGATGTGGTGGATGTGATATCCTTTTTCAAGTGAAGAAAAATGATCTTTGGTGAATGCCGATTATTTTCAAATAATGGCATGAAAATGTACAAGTGTCAATGAATCCAAAAGTGAGAAATAAAGGTTTTTTCAGATATATGTTTTATAATGACCCTAAAACCCATTTTTAGTTTTTTTAACATGTTTCATCCCATTCACCCCTTCAATTTTATATTTTTTAATTTTTGGTTTTACCTTAGTAACTAGTTTTTACGCATGAAATACAATTTCATTAAAAATTAAAGGTAAATATGATAAAAAATACTATGTCTGATGAAATTAAATATAATTAAAATATAATTTAATTTAATTTTAAAAAATATAAAATTAATATTTAATATATATAAAAATTGTTTTGTAAAAAATTATGGTCTCCCCCATTAAGAGATCTTAATCTTATAAAATATTTTTTACCAATTAAATGAGTGATAAAATATTTTCCTACATGATAAAGAAATAATATAATATTATTTATTAAAAATATATCATCTCAATTTTTAAGATAAAATGACACAAAATTAATATAAATAATCTTGGAAAATAACCCTCTCACCATTATCACGATCAAAAACTTTAATCATTGTATTAATAATTTTATTCATAAAAAAATTGACCCTGAAATATAATATGAACATGTCGATCTAAAATATAGAATCCATTTATTTATATTTTTTTATAATTGATTGAAAATATATTTTAATATAAGTCAATAAAAATAATTTTTATTGTAAAATATTTTTTGAGTTTCAAAAACCTTAAACATGGGTTTTACAAAATCAACATAGTGTTTTAGATGATTTATTTCACATTATAAATATATATTTTTTATTTATAAAATAGTTTAATTAATTTTATGATATTATTGTATTATGATAATGTTATAAAAGTGTTGACATTTGGAAAATTAATATTTATTACTATTTACTTAATAATCAAAAATATCATTTTGATATCTAGAATTAAAAAATTAAGTGTGTTTTATAATATTAAAATTTATAAATGTATAAATTTATATCATATATGAAACTTAAAAATGTATATTGAAAAAAGGATTTTATAGAAAAATTCCCTTTTAAAATATTAATTGTTTTTAATCATATTTTCTATGCATTTTTAACTGATTACCATCTTTTTTATTTTCTAGAGGTTTTATTATTTGAAAATGTTCCTAACCATTTATATGTCGATGCTCATTTTATTTTTTTTGGTGTATAAAACAATGAGACGTATAATTAATTTAGATAATTATATATAAATATATTTTAAAAAATATCAGTTTATTACACTCTTCAGAAAAAATAACCACAAGACATAGTCGAACCAATATAATAATTTTCAATATATAAAAGGAGTAAGATAAAGAGAATATATCCAAGATAAAATCCATAAAAATATAAATAACACTCATTCTATAATAACTTGAATTTTGTTAATTTTAGGTCCTCATACATATATAATCTAGATCACCCCTGTATATTATATACAGATCCTCAAAATATGAATAAAATGTCTAGAATAGATAAAAAAACTAGTCTTGAGAGCATTCCTGATCCCTAACTCCCATCTTATACCTGGATCTAGATAAACCATCAATCATAGTTCCATTTCACTTATGTACTCCTATATCCATCATGTTTTCAAAGGTACCCAAAATGAAAAAAGGGTGTGAGTAAAACATTGTAGGAAAAAATGGGTGTAAAATAGCAAATTGGGATTGACCACACTTGGTTTAGCCCTCATTTAGGTTTCTATGAAAATATCATATAATCATTTTAAAAAGAAACATATATAAAGTAATAGTTAATGGGAGTAACATTTCATCAAAATATGGATACCAACACTTGGGCAGTACATCCCAATGGAAAATCCATAAACAAGGATATATTATACCTATTATAAGATGATCACCAAGATATATGAACTATTTCATAATAGTATGACTAATGTCTATGGTGAAAAGTCCCAATAGTGATTTAAACATCAATATGTGGGGAACAAATCACAAAACAAGGTAACATTAATTTTAATATAATTTCTAAGTTAACCTATAAAAGAGGAATCATGACTTGACTGTAGGATCATGAGAGGGTATACCATCCCAATCCATGATAACTTTCAAGTGGTAATGATATACCTATTCTTGAATTTTTACATGAATGGCATGGAATCACATATAATAAGCAGAAAAACTCATATGGGAATCACATCCCCATCCATGGAACTATCTCGACATGGGATGAACATCCCACTTCCATATAAAAAAGATATATAACTAGATTTTTTGGAAAATCCCCCTCATTATTAGGGTCAAATGGGAATTATGTCCGATTTTCTGGGAATTCTGTCCTGAATATAAACCACATCCAAATAGAAATAATATCCCTCAAAATACTAAAAAATATAATGGAGTAAATTGATTACAACAAAACTATCATAGAAAAAAAATCCCATATATATGACATAGAGGGAATAACATCCTATATCGTGTAGATTATATTACATGTGGTTATATTGGCCTCACATTTATATCACAAAACCAAGGGAACATTATACCATCAATATATCGACACATCATAATATGTAAAAATAAAAAATTTATTTAAATATATAACAATTTCCATTTAAGGTATACATAAGATCTAATGTGCTTTAATTGACAATTATATTGATCATCTCATGCTCTAAATAAGTATAAAACATAACTATTGAACATCCAACCTGATTTCATAAGACAATATGGGATAAATGCCCACCCCAAACTAGTTAAAATAGATAGAGTATAAATAGAAACTATAAATCACCCTAAGGGTTACACCATAGGTTGAATAAACTAGATTCATACTTCCCATATCCAAAAAGAGATTAAGGGAACCCAATTTGGTTCCATAATATTAATAATAATTTAAGAAAGTCTAGCTGGGTTACAATTAATTAGGGAAATACTCTTTACATTAGGTTCATATCCATTGAAGATTACCAAGAAATATATAACTATCAAAGTATTGATAACGGACCTAAAAAAATCCTTACATAGATCATTTTGGTTCAAGGTAAAAAAATAGTATTAATTTAGAGTTAACACCTCTTGGTAGGAAATAACTTTTTTTAGACACTGCATGAAATATGTAAAAAACACAAGGTTTAGTTAGGTACCAACTACCACGATCTAATAAAATAAATCTTTTTGAGTTACTAGGGATGAAATGGAAATTATCAATAGATTTTATAAAAATATAGATACCCAAAGTCGGTCATAAATGACAGATCACATATTAATAATATGATATACCATAATGAGATGGAGCAGGAATCATAGATAAGTATATATAAATACATCGAGATAGAAGACACCAAATTAAACCATTATATTTGGATATCTAAACATGGATGAGATGAAACCCAAGCATAAAATGGGACAAGGTTGTGGGTACTAAAGAAATAAAGAACCCATAATTTTTATAATTTTTACATGAAAACCATTTAATCAATTTAATAAAAAAACTCACTAGATTTGAGATTATGGGGTAAACGTTCTGGTTATAATGAAGTAATACCCAAGGGTCCCCCTAATGGTGCATCACATCTAGTTACCACATAATTCTTTACTCTAGATAAGAATTACACAAACCACATATCATTGCACTATAGTATCCCCCTTTCATAATTAAACACCCTCCCCATTTAAAGAGCATCATAATATGAACCAATCAAGAATTTGGGATTTAAAATGAAACCCTCCCACTCTACTGTGTTACCAACCACCTGTATAAGATTTTTAATCTTATAAAACCTCCTCAAAAAATTATTCCCTATGTTGTGGCATGATTTTTCTTGAAACTAGACAATCTAAACTATTTCTTATAACTTATTATAACACATCACAAATTTTATGTGGCCCAATCCTTGACCCACTATTTTATTTTAATCTTACCTTATTTAAAATAATTCTTACATAACATTCTCCACATTATAACTGAGAGTACTACAGTGAAGGGAAATTCACTCCAGAAACCCTTAACTGTGAAACCCAGGTTTTTTGTGTGATTTGGAAATATTTGTATAATATTAGAATTAACCTAGGGAAAATATGAAAAACAAACAACCAAGCCCCCAAAACTCCTCCAATAACTAAAAAAGACATAAATATACAAGGATAGGAAAAATTAAAATCAAAATCAAGCCTCCCATTGATGCAAGGTGTTATGGATTTCATGAAGAATTATTTAGGGATTTGATTATTAATCCTATAAATCATGGTTGATTCATTTTGTAATGATGGGGTTTTTTTACATAGATGATATAGGATATGAAGGAGTGATTAATGAATAACGTTTATTTCCATTTTCTTAATGCAAACCACTTGTGTAATCAAATATTGTTTTACTAAAATTAGATAAAAATGATGACTGATTGAGTCATGATAGTTTTTAAATGCTGTAGTCATGAGATTTTGACAATGATGTTGTTTATATTGTTGCTTGAGTTTTTATGAGGTTATGCCACTTAGTGAGAATTTCACATACCTACCTATTTTAATTAATATTTTATTAAATTTAAAATTAATAATAATTTTTTTAATATTTTTTAGAGTGAGTACTTAGATGATATTGAGATTTGCGGAAGATGAGGAAGACCAATTCGATCTTGGTTGAAGAGGATTAGAGATGGAAAAAATTCAAAATGAGAGGATGAATCCATGTTTAAGGAATGTAGTCACTATTTCTACTTATTCTATATGTGTGTGAATGTGTTTTTTTATTCTATCATATATATCATGTATAGAAATTTAAAATAGAACCGTGGTGGTATTTCTGTTCATTTTTTTAGACAAGTCAAGGCTAGTAGGCCTATTAAGGATCCCCTAATTGTTATTACCAGTTTATATATTCATAGAGTGATATTTTTCTTATGATAATGTTTTTATAAAAGTTTAACATTAATGGAATTCCAAACATGAGAAATGTATCTAGAGACTTACATCATTATTTGGTATTGGTATGTCACTTTCACCTAGAGTGATGGACTAGGAGTGGGTCAAGGGAAATTTTATTAGATAAATATTATGGTGTATAAGACATCCATATGATTCTCCATATGGTTTTGAGTTTAAATTATTGAGAATATACTGAAGAGATTTAGATGGATAATAAAGAGTGTTCCATCACGGGTGTTCTGTTGAGATAAATAAGTAATGATCAGGTCGTATGATGGGTTAGATAAAGGTATAGGTTATAGGTGATCCAAATTCCTATGCCACAAAGTATGTGGTGACTTGTGAAATTAGATTAATTTGAATTGGGTATAAAAATAACATCCAAGATGAATTATGAATGATGATCTACTAATGGTATATTATTATGTTTTTAGCCAATTATGGGTTCACTTTATTGATTTGGTGTTGAGAATTTAGGTTATTATGGAATCCTTCCTTTTAACAACTAAAATTTTCATTACATAGTACACAATTTAATAATACAGATATTTTGATGTTTCTCAGAAATTAGATTCACATTACATGAAAAACATAAGCTTTATCCTAATCCATTGGAAATGATTCTTTACAGATACAATGAAGGTTACTTTTTTTGAACTCATATCGCATGGACTTATATTAAAAGAAAGATATGATCATAAATCTCAACAAGGGAATAAATCAAGGAAATATCTAGTAAGTGATCATGAGGTATAAACATTAGGCATGATCATAATAATATGAGGTATTTAATAGTATAATGGTAATGAAAAAACATATAAATGTGGTTACAATATTAAAATGAGACATTCATAATCATATCAACATGTTTTGTCACTAAGGTGTTATAAAACATAATTACCAAGGTTATTTACAAAGGTATCATAAATATGACATCTCTAGAGATTGATTACTTATCAAGTGAATTAGATTTCGATCAAGGTTAACCATACATATGACTAAATTCATGTGTTCCACATAGATCATAAGAAGATTTTTCATTAAAAAATGTGGGAAATATTGAACGGGTTTGTTTAAAATTAATGAAATTAAAAACTAATTAAATAAATGATCATTAAATAATTTTTAAATCATGAGAAAGGAATGAAAATTTTATATTTGTAAGTCCAAATCAATTAATCATGTTTATATATAAGCTAATAAAAATGGATAAGGATGTGGTTTTGGTATTTATAACAGACAAATGTTTCATGCAAAGAGAGAAATTCATGAAATAATTTCAACATCATAATGCGTATACAAAATATATTATCAAAAAAGATTAATGAGAGGGTATAAAATTATAGCATACATAGAGAATATTTTTTATAGTAATATAATAATTGAAATATATAATATTTTAATAAGGTAAAAATAAATTTCTATAAAGGAATTACTTGAAATAAAAGGAGGAAAGAAGAAGAGAATTCGATAACATTGAAGTTTTTCCTCCTATAACATTAGGATTGAACATTAAGAACACAAGTGAACCATGGAAGGAATATTTTGGAGGGATAATTACCTAACCTTTGTGTCTAAATGATTTGGAGTTGAGAGAAAGGATAGGATGAGTATTTTTTTTGTATTAGAGGAGGAATTGTTTAATAATTTAAAAATATATGTCTTGGAATTCTCAATAGGGGAAAATGAAAAACCAAGGGCTTGCCCAGTATGTTTCATATGACTTTAAAAATTTATTTCTTGATTTTTAATATTTTAATTAATTATGATTGAAATTGTTTTTTTAATATTTCTTTGTCCATGGAAATGTAAATTTCACATAAAATATAGTTTTTAAAAACATAATTTTCTTTTGAGACATTCAAAAGTCATATAATGGTTTAGATATTCTTTTAAATTAATTAAAATAAATAATATTAAAATAAATATATTTTTTACCTGATAAATACTTCCAATTAATTATTATATAAAATTTATTTTTTTTGATTTCATAATACTTACTGCATATTATACAATATTTTCTATGTTACGAAAAAAATCAATTTTCATAGAAAATTATGAAAAATTCACCATTGGATAATTTTGATGCGCCTTTTCAAAAAAATTCATCTATTTTATTCTGAGAAGTTCCAAAACTTGATAAATTTAAATTTTTAGAATAAAGTAATTATTTATGGAAAACCACTGGTTTTTATTATATAACAAAATTTGTATCTCTTAGAGAGAATAATCATAATTTTTAAAAAACATTATAAATAAAATTTATTATTCTTATACATTTATAAAATTTATTATTATTATTTTCTTAAATTAATTTCAATGATGATTAAATATATATACTTTCTAGAATAATACCATCAAAGTCAATTTGTATAAAAATATATTTTACCATATTCACTAACAATATTCATTTTATAAAATTGTTTATCATTAAATAATAACGAGAAACAATAAAACTGTTAAATAATTTCTTAAATAATTTCACATTAATACTATTATGTCCTAGATATAAAATAAATTTTTACAGAGGCATAGTCTCTTTGTGTAAGGTGTGCAGTTTTTATAGTTTCATGGGGGTGCGTAAACAAATATTGATCTAGGTGTGATCTGCACTAGCTAAAACTTCCATCATTGGTAATTTCGTTCAATCCTCACTCATTGAAGAAATTCGTAGTATTGATCATGTGAAAACCCCAACAATGATACATCCTTCCCTATATTTTTAAAATGATATTTATAAGGTATGGTTCTACTGTTTGAGGCTATAATTGTTTCCTAAAAATTCAATTAGTACATATCATTAAACAGAATATTCACTAACCATAATGGTTAATTTATAATGACGACATTAATCATAGTTATAATGAACAATTTTCATATAGAACAATGGCCATAATGACCAACGATCATGTAACAGTTATGTTACAGTAATATCCTAATGGTCGGATGTTTGATTATATCATATATATCTATACACCAAAAAACATAAACCAATAAAATTTTATTCTTAAATGTCTTATACAATTCCTTTTATAATTTCTATAATATTCCCAATGTTTCTTTTTCTTTTAATTATTTCCATTGAAGGTGTGTTCTTTATAAGATTCCCTGCACTGGTAACCTAGAGTAGATCTATACTTTATTAAAATTGAATAATATAAAAGGGATATAATCTCAAAGGATTAATAATTTTAGTAGTATTGAAAACCCAAATGAATACATGATTCCCATTTTTCATTGAAAATTAATTATAAAATATAAAAATATATTTTATATCCTTAAAAATCATTCAATGATTTCTTCTTCATATCATTGGTAATGGGAACAAAATAAGTTTGAACTCAAAATCTTAATAAGGGTTACACAAATTGGAATATAGAATTATTAAATAATATACAATCAACATGGAAAGGTAAATAAATGAAAGAACATTTCATTTAATAAATAACATGATCATAAAATAAATATATGGATAATATAAATAAAATAATTTGATGAACAATACTGATAGAATTATCAATGTAGGAAAATCATAATGTTTAGAATCATGATCTCAGACGTAATTATATTGTTGCCTCCGAGGTCACGCACTATCAACATTTAACTACTATAACGACCCATACTTTACATATATTGTTATTACATCAAAATTGAAGCAAACTTATTACAACATATAAAAAAACCATGAAAGGACCGTATAGGTATAGTGTCTTTAGAAACTGGAAAGCATAATCAACTGGTTCATAAAGAATATACTTTTCCTCCCATTTATTTCATCATATCTAGAGTCCCTTTTTGGAATATTCTACTTAATAACATTCTTCCTGACCAGGGGAAATAAAACATTCAAAAGGGTGAGATCAAATTCTCAGAAAGGGTAAACAAAAGAAATATCAATCACATCATATACATAAGAACATAACTTCTGGAAATCGTAACCTGCAAAAGAAATCATAATTTCATAAAATGGGATAAATCATAGTAGTGAAATGTAATCCCAATAATCATAACATAAAACATGAAACTTTGTGGCATACACACATAATCATTTATAATCATTTATTGTTAGTCAAGACTCATTGCCAAGACTATCTTAGTGGACAAAGTCCACTTCTGAACCGAGTTCACTCCATGTTTCAGTCCTGTTTCATTGAACCGGTTTGACCTGCCGTTCCAGCCATGTCTATCTCATTAGATATAAAATATTTACCCAATGCATTAGAGGGCGATATAGGTCCCACCCATCTCATAATGATACAATTCTTATGTGTTCCACAAGATCAGAAAACCATACATCATAGCATAACCCATGTAATAAAAATGGGAATCTTAAACATCATGACTTCATAAAACAATTCATAAAAGATAAAGGAATTCATAAAAATATAATTTCATCACAACATAATCAAATTAATGTAATAATATCTATATAAATGGAACCCTTTAGTAACTTAGATGGAAAATAATTTTGATAAAACACTTGAACTCCATTCTTGAGGAAAATACCCTTTCTACTTCAAAAATACTTTTCCTTTCTTAACATGTCATACAATTTTAAACTGAAAGAATTTGATTAAAAATAAACTTGAAAACTTGTAAAGGAAGCTTTTTGTTAATAGTGTTTTAAAAATCCGTTCATGCCGTATAAGTTAAATGAAAACATTCTTCTCGTACTTTTGTCGGAAAAGTCAAAAAGTACCTCGTACGAAAAACGACAAAAGATTCCTTTCATATCTTTTACTAAAAAATCACCGAAGGGTAAAATTTGATATAAACTATTGTAGAAGGATATAAATATTAACTTTTGAGGAAACATGGATGCGGATGATAAAATACACCCCAATAAATTTCAAAGTATTAACAATCTCAGATAAAAATGAGATTGTGATATTTCCTCTATCTTAAGTCCGATTTTCCTCATAAGTGTCCGAAACTCCTATATAATTTTTTAAATAATGTTATTGACTTATTCCAGAATCATAATTATTGTTATGATATCTTATATGGTCATATTCTTAGCTTCTTATTAGTAATATTTCATTACAACTTGTTATTCAGGTGTTTATTACTTTTTGTTCTTATGCGTGTTTTGTCGAATAAATTCTTATTATTCACTTTAGGTTATAGATACCTCATTTCCAGAATGTTATTAGAGTAATATATATCATATTCATTAATTCAATTCACTTATATAATCATTATGCAATAAAGATCATGTAGAACAAGTCGCATCACATCGTGGAGACAGTATTCCGTACGTACGCACGAGCGATGATATCGTTCCCATGATCATGGTATTGCATTGGAGTGTATGTATACTATTTAAGAATAAACACCACTTTAGAATAATCATATATAGTCATTATTTACACCATTATACCCATCCAAGTAAGGTGGTGGTGGAAATTAGATTACACCACGGTGTGGAGACGGTATTCCGTATGTACGCACGCGTGGTGACTTCATTTTCCATAGGATGGATAGATGGTGAAATAAGGTTGTTTCATACTTATAATAACATATCAGTATATGATTGATACTGATGTTATAACTTCCTAATGAAACAACTAATTAAGAAGAAGTGGAATAAGAAATAAAGATGAAAGAATCGGTAACAGACATTACCTCTTCTTTGAAGTGCTTCTTTGAGACCTCCTTTTAGGGAACTAAAATTGGTCTTTGAAGAAGACCAGGACCTCTAGGATGTATGTAGGGAAGTGGAGAGGGTAAAGTGGCAGGGGTTGGCCGAGCTTGAAGGCTCAAAGTGGTGTGAGGAAGAGAGGGAGGAGGTGCCCTTTTATAAGGGAGGAGAGGGGCACCTTTGGAATAAAAAAATATTATTTTATTATAAAGCAAAATTTGGTTTTAAATAGATCCAAATTGTTTTCTTTTCAAGCTAAGGTGGGTATGGGTCTAAATCCTCTAATACAATAGAATTTAGACATGTTTAGGTTCCTATTTTGACCTTATCATTTATATTTAACATTAAGTTAAATAATTTTGCTTTTACCGTGTCTTCTTATGTACTTACACTATAAGGTTAATAAACATACTATAACAAGCCAAAAGAACCCCAAGTTTTTTATTATTAATATATATAACCTTATATAAGTCATTTGGCCTAACCTTAGATTTTTAATAATAAAATAACAATTAATAATATAATATATGTTTTAAAAACTATTTTATGTCAATTTTGACACTATTTAGTAATTGATTTTTTGTGAAAATCATAACAGAATGATTAATTCGAAAAAATTAATTAAATAAATACTAACATGTCATATTAACCTAGAAAATTAGTGTAATTCATAAAAAGTCTCAAATTACATTTATTTGGGTATTTATAAGATCAATTATGTCAATATTTCATTAATGAGATAATTACTGCATCATCATTGTGTCATAAGTAAATTAAATTATTTAATGTCTAAAAATTAAAAATAAAATACAATTATGTAGGAAATATTTTTATCTTTCTAATGAATATTTATAGTAGAATTTATCTTATATATAACCATATATTAAAAATTATTTACTTATTAAACTTTGATTTTAACTATTTTAACCCTTCTTTAAATAAATTAATAATAAATGTCCTAATCTAATCCATGTGGGCCTAAATGGTCATATTTTATTCCTAAGTTTGTTTTTGGTCGAATTAAACTTATTCAGTAGAATTAGGACATGTGTTAGGGTAATAATAATATCATTTTTTACCCTTAATTACCCTATTTACTTTTAACCATGGTAAATAAAAGTAAAATGTTACTATTCAACAAAAATTATTTTCATCTCATTGAACCACATTTTGATTACTGACATCAACTGTGTCTCTATGATTTTTGAAATTCCACTCACAGATGCAGTAAAATTCAGTTTTATGAAAAATTCAGTTTTTTAACTACCACTTAGTGGTTTCACTATTCATCAAAAATTGAAAATTTTCAGAAAAATACAAAAATTTTACCTTAGGATAATTTCGATATTCTGAATCCAGAAATTAAGTGCATTTTGAAAAATATAATTTATGAAATTTCAAAAAGTGGTTATTACTATTCATAATGGCTAGTTTTAATAATATTTTTTAGCATATCATTGTTTAGTGAAACTCTGTATTGCGTACGACGCAAGCTATCGAGGAAGGTCGTGATTTCATGTAAAGCAAGACAAGCAAGCTTTGTGTGTAGAAAAGGATTCCTTTGATGATTTATATAACATAAAAGTCTTGGGTGTTACATTCTACCCCCTTAAAATGGATTTTTCCCTCAAAATTCGTCACTTTGTAACAAACAAATGAGGATACCTCTCCCTCATCATATCCTCAAGCTCCCATGTAGCTTCTTCTAATTGGTGGTTCCTAAATAAAACTTTCTCCAATCGAGTGGTCTTGTTTCGTAGGACTTTTTCGCTATGATCCAGAATCTTTATCGGCTGTTCTTCATAAGAAAGATCCTGCTCCAGCGGTACAACTTCTGAGCTGAGTACATGTGAAGGATCAGGTATGTACTTTCTCAGGAGAGATACATGGAACACATCGTGAACTTGAGAGAGATTCGGTGGAAGCGCCAATCGGTAAGCTACCTTCTCAACATGATCTAGTATTACGAAAGGACCGATATATCTAGGGCTCAACATCCCCTTCTTTCCAAATCTCATGACCCTCTTCCAGGGAGATATTCGTAAGAACACTTTATCACATACTTCAAACTCTAGGCATTTTCTTCGGTTGTCGGCATAACATTTCTGTCGACTCTAAGCTGCTCTTATGTGTTGTTGAATAGATCTGACCTTTTCTGCCATTTCATCAACGAGATCGGGTCCTAATAGCTTTCTTTCCCCAACTTCTTCCCAGCAAGTTGGAGTCCTGCATTTCTTTCCATAGAGAGCTTCGTAAGGATCCATCTGAATACTGGAGTGAAAGATATTATTATAAGAAAATTCCACCAAAGGTAGGTGTTGATCCCAACCACCTTTGAAATCCATAGAGCAATCTCTCAACATATCTTCTAGAGCTTGAATTGTTCTCTCAGACTGACCGTCTGTCTGAGGATGATAAGCAGTGCTGAAACTCAACGCTGTATCCAAAGTATGCTGAAGACTTCGCCAGAACTTCGTGGTAAATCTCAGATCCTGATCAGATATAATAGAAAGTGGTACTCCATGCAATCTTATCACATCCTTTACATATATCCTGGCAAGCTGATCCAGAGAGAAATCCTCTCTAATAGCAATGAAGTGTGCAGACTTTATAAGACGATCCACTATGACCCAGATAGCATTATTGCCTTTGGATGTTTTAGGAAGTCCTGTAACAAAGTCCATAGTGATGTTTTCCCATTTCCATTCAGGTATGGGTAATGGTTGTAACATCCCCTTAGACTTCTGTCTCTCAGCTTTATCTTGATGACAAACCAAGCATCGAGAGACATATTCATCAACAACTCTTTTCATGCCATCCCACCAGAAGTACTCTTTCAGGTCCCTATACATCTTCGTGCTTCTAGGATGAATAGAGAATGAAGAACTATGAGCCTCATCCAGCAGCTCCTTCTTTAATTTAGGGATGGGAGGAACACAAACCCGATTCCTTAACTTTATTATCCCATCATAATCAAGGTTGAATTCAGGAACATTTCTCACCTTCTTTTGTAACTCGACATCTTCTTTCTGTGCCTCTTTAATCTTCACATGTATAGATGGTTGAACATTCATTTGATAAAGATAGGATTTTCCCCTTTCATTATAATTCCAAGATCCATACTTTGTAAATCCATAAATATTGGATCTTTTGTGATCCTCATCATGGATAAACTAGAATGGTCATGTCAGCTTAATGCATCTTCCACCTTGTTTGCTTTCCCAGGGTGGTAATGAATTGAGCAGTCGTAATCCTTAATCTGCTCCAACCATCTTCTTTGGCACATATTCAGCTCCTTTTGTGTGAAAATATACTTCAAACTTTTATGATATTTATAAATATCACACCTCTCACCATAAAGGTAATTCCTCCAAATCAGTAATGCAAATATTACAGTAGCTAACTCCAAATCATGAGTTGGGTAATTTTTCGCATGTATTTTCAACTGTCGTGAGTCAAAAGCAATCACTATATCATTTTTCATAAGAACACACCCCAAACCCTTCTTGGATGCGTCACTGTAGATCAGAAAACTTTCTCCACTACAGGGCAGTGTGAGCACAGGTGCAATGGATAAAATTCTTTTCAACTCCTTGAAATTCTCTTCACATTCCTCCGTTCAAACAAACATAACTCCTTTCCGAGTCAACATGGTGAGTGGATTATATAATCGTGATAAATATTTCAAAAAATGTTGATAATATCCAGCCAAACCAAGAAAACTTCGGATCTCAGTTACTTTTGTTGGTCTCGACTATCTTTCGATAAGCTCGGTTTTTGCTGGATCCACAGATATCCCCTCTTTTGAGATTATGTGACCCAAAAATGAAACTTTTTGAAGCCAAAATTCACACTTGGTAAATCTGGCATAAAGCTTATCCTTTCTTAGGGTCTTCAATATTATTCTCAAGTGATCTTCATGTTCTTCCTTGCTCTTTGAATAGACAAGAATATCGTCTATAAAGACTACCACAAATTGATCAAGATAGTCTCTAAAGACTGTATTCATTAGATCCATGAAGATAGCAGGGGAATTAGTAAGACTAAATGGCATCACTATAAATTCATAGTGTCCATACCTTGTACGAAAAGCCATATTTGGTATATCCTCCCTTTTGACCCTTAATTGATGATACCCTGAATGAAGATCAATCTTGGAAAAGTATTGAGCTCCGCGTAGTTGGTCAAATAGGTTATCAATGCGCGGGAGAGGATATTTGTTCTTGATAGTGATCTTGTTAAGTTCTCGATAATTAATTCAGAGTCTCGTTGATCCATCTTTCTTCTTAACAAATAGAACAGGTGCCACCAAAGGTGATGCACTAGGGCATATGAACCCCTTATCAAGATTCTCTTGGAGTTTCTTCTTCAATTCCTGCAACTCAATTGGGGCCATTCTATAAGGTGTATTTGAAATAGGCAAAGAATCTGGTACAAGTTCTATTGAAAACTCAACTTCATGATTCGGTGGAAGACCCAGTAATTCCTCTGGAAAGCCATCATCAAACTCCCGTACAATGGGCATATTCGTAATCGTGAGTTTCTCACCAAACATTTGAGATAAATAACCTTCATTTAGTGGAATCAATACCCATAAAATGGAAGAAATTTCCACTGGAAGGTTATGTTCATCCTTGCATCGATAGACGATCATAGATTTATCTGGAATATAAAATGTGACTTCCCTTCTTTGGAAATTGATATGAGCTACATGTAGAGAAAGCCAATCCATACCAAGAATCACATCAAATTCTACTATAGGAAGGATCACAAGATTTGCAGGAAGCACTTTCCCACAAACTTCAATCGGAGAAGAATTATAAACTTTTGATGTGACTGTTGTGCCATTATGGGTTGTCACAACTAACTCAACATCTAACTGTTGAGGTAATACGGTGATATCCTTAGACAATTCTTCAGAAATAAAGGAGTGGGTGGATCCAGAATCAAATAAAACATTTTCTACTTTAGAGTGGATGGTAAGTGTACCTTTCAACACATGTTTATTGTACACCACATCGCTGATAGAAATTTCATGTGACATTCCTTTGTCTTTAACCTTAAGAGTTTGTTGATGTCGACCATCATCATCAACCCTTGGATTTGGGAATTGATTGGTATAATGCCCCATCTCTTTTCACATGAAACATTGATGTGTAGTAGGGTCATTCTGTGTATCCCTTCCTTTGTTTTCATCATTATACATCTTCTTCCCATAATTGCAGCATTCAAATGCCCGATGACCTTCCTTTCCACATTTGAAACATTTACTTGTCCCTTTAAGACAACTCCCTCCATGTTTCATTCCACACTTTGAGCATAAGGTAAAGATCATCTTCTTTTCAGTGTTCTCTTTAGATTTTCCTTTGATTTCCATTTTCTTCTTCTTATCAAACCCATATGACAGATGGGTTACTCCAATCTCTATCTCGACTTTGAGAGCACATCGAACGATTTCCTCGTAGATATTGAATTCCCTTTATGGCTAACACCCTTCAAAGGCTTGGTTTTAAGCCACTAAAGAATTGATCGATCTTACTCTCAGGTTGGATAATAATACCAGAAGTGTACCTTGAAAGTCTTGTAAAATTTGCTTCATAAGTACCAACAGATTCATCATCCTTTTGCTTCAGTTGAAGAAACTCTTTCTCCATCATTGTTTAGAGAATACGAGGGATGTACTTATTGAAAAATAGGTTCTTGAACTCGTCCCATTCCATGGAATCAATTTCATCCCTTTGCCTTGTATTCTTAATAAGGTTCCAACATTGATCAGCATCTCCTTCCAAACGATACACTACTAGGAAGACTCTATCATATTCAAAACATTGAAGAACTGAAAATATCTTTTCAGTAGTACTAATCCATTGTTCAGAAATTAATAGATTAGTAGACCCGCTAAAAGAAGGTGGACGCTGCCTCATGAAGGATTCCACAGAATGTTACTCCTTCCTTTGCTCGTTTGGAAGTCATGCATGATTCATAGCTTGAGAAAGTTGTGTGAGAATGACTACTTGATTTTGCATTCCGGCTCCCATAACGTTTGGTTGCTCCGGGGGACAATCATTGCATTTCCCGTCACATTCTGCATTAACATGGTTCCTTCGGGTTCCAGCCATTGACGAAAACCAAGAAGAATAGTGTGAGCAACACTAATTATAATAGGAAAACCACATAATCAAGAATAAAATTTCACACTTAAGGTCTTATCCTAGGTTATTCATGGTCATTTCTAAAACACTAAGATTGTGTTCTATGAAGAGAATTATCCTTAGGGTTCTTACTAAGGATTTCACATCCTAGTTTCCAAAGGTTGACTATACCTTTCCTCTGATACCAACTATAACGACCCATACTTTACATACATTGTTATTACTTCAAAATTGAAGCACACATATTAAAACATATAACAAAACCATGAAAGGACCATATAGGTATAGTGTATTTAGAAATTGGAAAGCATAAACAACTGGTTCATAAAGCATCTACTTTGCCTCCCATTTATTTCAACATATCTAGATTCCCTTTTTGGAATATTCTACTTAATAACCTTCTTCCTATCCTGGGGAAATAAAACATACAAAAGGTTGAGCTCAAATGATTAGTAAGGGTAAACAAAATAAATATCAATCACATCATATACATAATCTCATATCTTTTGGAAATCTTAACCTGCAGAAGAGATCATAATTTCATAACATGGGATAAATAATAGTAGTGAAATGTAATCCCAATAATCATAACATAAAACATGAAACTTTGTGGATTACACACATATTCATTGATAATCATTTCTTGTTAGTTAAGACTCATTTCCAAGACTATCTTAGTGGACAAAGTCCACTTCTGAACCGAGTTCACTACTCGTTTCGGTCCTGTTTCACTGAACCGGTTTAACCTACCGTTCCAGCCATGTCTATCTCATGAGATATAAAATCTTTACCCAATGCATTGGAGGGAGATATAGGTCCCAGCCATCTCCTAATGATACCATTCTTATGTGTGCCACAAAATCAGAAAACCATACATCATAGCATATCCCATGTAATAAAAATGGGAATCTTAAACATCGTGACCTCATAAAACAATTCATATAAGATAACAGAATTCATAAAAATGTAATTCCATCACAAAATAATCAAATCAATATAATAATAGGGATAGAAACCGAACCATTTATTATCATAGATGGAAAATAATTTTGATAAAACACTTGAACTCCATTCTTGAGGAAAATATCCTTTCTACTTCAAAAACACTTTTCCTTTCTTAACATGTCATACAATTTTAATCTGAAAGAAGTTGATTAAAAATAAACTTGAAAACTTGTAAAGGAAGCTTCTTGTATATAGTGTTTTAAAAATCCATTCATTCCGTATAAGTTAAAAGAAAACATTCTTCTCGTACTTTTGTTGAAAAAGTCAAAAAGTACCTCGTACGAAAAACGACAAAACATTCCTTTCATATCTTTTAATAAAAAATCACAGAAGGGTAAAATTTTATATAAAATATTGTAGAAGGATATAAATATTAAATATTGAGGAAACATGGATGTGGATGATAAAATACACCCCAGTAAATTTCAAAGTATAAACAATCTCGGATAAAAATGAGATTGTGATATTTCCCTTACCTTAGGTCCGATTTGCCTCGTAAGTGTCCGAGCCTCCTATATAATGATTTAAATAATGTTATTGACTTATTACAAAATCATAATTATTGTTATGATATCATATATGGTCATATTCTTAGCTTCTTATTAGTAATATTTCATTACAACTTGTTATTTGGGTGTTTATTACTTTTTGTTCTTATGCGTGTTTTGTCGAATAAACTCTTATTCTTCCATTTAGGTTATAGATACCTCATTTACAGAATGTTATTAGTGTAATATATATCATATTAATTCATTCAATTCACTTATATAATCATTATGCAATAAAGATCATGTATAACGAGTCGCATCACATCGTGGAGACTGTATTCCGTACGTACGCATGAGCGATGATATCGTCCCCATGATCATGGAATTGTATTAGAGTGTATGTATACTATTTCAGAATCAATATTACTTTACAATACACACATATAGTTATTATTTATACCATTATACCCATCCAAGTAAGGTGGTGGTGGAAAGTAGATTACACCACGACGTGGAGACGGTATTTCGTACGTACGCACGCGCGGTGATTTCATTTTCCGTAGGATGGATAGATGGTGAAATAGGGTTGTTTTATAATTATAATAACATATCAGTATATGAGTGATATTGAAGTTATTACTTTATAATGAAACAACTAAATAAGAAGAAGTGGAAGAAGAAATAAAGATGAAAGAATTTGTAACGGACATTACCTCTTCTTTGAAGTGCTTCTTTGAGACCTCCTTTTAGGGAACTAAAATTGGTCTTTGAAGAATACCATGACCTCTAAGATGACTCTAGGAAAGTGGAGAGGTGAAAGTGGCAGGGGTTTTCCAAGCTTGAAGGCTCAAAGTGGAGTGAGGAAGAGAGGGAGGAGGTGCCCTTTTATAAGGGAGGAGAGGGGCACCTTTGGAATAACTAAAAATATTATTTTATTATAAAGCCAAATTCGGTTTTAAATAGGTCAAAAGTGATTTATTTCGAAGCTAAGGTGGGGATGGGTCTAAATCCTCTAATAAAATAGAATTTATACAAGTTTAGGTTCCTATTTTGACCAAATCATTTAGATTTAACATTAAGTTAAATAATTTTACTTTTACCATGTCTTCTTGTGTTCTTACACTATAAGGTTAATAAACTTACTATAACAAGCCAAACGAACCCCAAGTTGTTTATTATTAATATATATAACCTTATATAAGTAATTTGGCTGAAGATTATATTTTTACGAATGAAATAATAATTAATAATAAAATATTGGTTTTAAGAACTATTTTATGACAATTTTGACACTATTTAGTAATTGATTTTTTATGAAAACCATAACAGAATTATTTGTTCGAAAAACGTTAATTAAATCATTACTAACAATTCATATTAACCTAGAAAATTCGTGTAATTAATAAAAATTCTCAAATTACATTTATTTGGGTATTTATAACATCAATTATGTCAATATTTCATTAATAAGATAATTACCACATCATCTTTGTGTCATAAATAAAATAAATTATATAATGTCCAAAAATTACAAATAAAATACCATTATATATGAAATACTTTTAGATTTCTAATTAATATATATAGTCCAATTGATATTATATATATCCTTATATTAAAAATTATTTACTTATTAATCTTTGATTTTAACTATTTTAACCCTTCTTTAAATAAATAAAGAATAAATGTCCTAATCTAATCCAAGTGGGCCTAAATGGTCATATTTTATTCCTAAGTTTGTTTTTGGTATAATTACACTTATCCAATAGAATTAGGACATGTTTTAGGATAATAATAATATCATTTTTACACTTAATTACCCTATTTACTTTTAACCATGGTAAATAAAAGTAAAAAGTCACTATTCACCAAAAATTATTTTCATCTCATTGAACCACATTTTACATACTGACATCAACCGTGTCTCTCGGATTTTTTAAATTTCACTCACAGAAGCGGTAAAATTATGTTTTATGAAAAATTCAGTTTTTTAACTATAACTTAGTGTTTTCACTATTTATCAAAAATTGATATTTTTCAGAAAAATACCAAAATTTCACCCTAGGATAATTTCGATATTCTGAATCCCAAAATGGAGTCCATTTTGAAAAATAAAATTAATAAAATTTCAAAAAGTGGTTATTACTATTCAAAACGTCCAGTTTTAATAATATTTTATTAGCATATCATTCTTTAGTGAAACTCGGTATTGCCTACGACGCAAGATATCGAGGAAGGTCACGATTTCGTGTAAAGAAAGCCAAGTAAGTGTTGTGTGTAGAAAAAGATTCCTTTGATGATTTATATAACATAAAAGTCTTGGGTGTTACAACTACGGTTAGTTTAAAACAAAAAATTACATTAACATGCATAACCAGCCGGTTTGTCTTTGGATACATATCAATCCCCTGAGGGGTAATATAATTTTGTTCCCACCCATTAATAATTTTCTAATGAATTATTTATATATTTGATGATAAATTTAAAAAATAAAAAATATTCTTTATCAATAAAAATATATATTGAGAAAAGAATATAGCGTACTAATATTTCCACCAGTCAATCTAAAAATTTTAATAATAAAACACCATATATATATATGGTATATGGTTTCAAAAATGAGTATATAAATGATATAAGTACATAAAATATTTAATATATATTTAATTTACAATAGAATATGATCATAATAATCTAAATGATTCATGATAAATTTAATGACCATAAAATTCATCAAGAGACGAGAGATGGACATCAACTCTTCAAAATATTATATTTTGTTCTAAAATAAAATCTTTTAAATAATAAAATAAAATAAATGTGAAACATTTAAAATAATTTTTCATCAATATGTTTCTTTTTAAAATAATTAAATCATATAGAATAATAAAATGAGCATAAAACTATAATAGTACAAGGAATTTCTATGAAAACAGTATTTGTTAAAAAGAAAACATTCATTTTTAATTTTTATAATGAAAGTTGAAAATGAATATTTTAAAAAACATTAGAAATATTCCTTAAAAACATTCAAAAAGTGAAGGATAATTTAAAATTTTCTTAATAAATCATTTGCATAAATAAATACTTTTTAAAATTTTTTAACTATATGGACATGAATGAATAATATACATGATCAAAAGAGAATTTGGATTGGATTTTCGTTTAAATATTTTTTTTCTTGATTCAAGTGAAAAATAGTGTAATATTTAGATGTAAACATGAAAAACATAAAATATCTATATTGTAATATAACAAATGGAATTTATGAAGGATATATTATAATAAACCTTAAATGAAAATGAGATAAATCTATAAAAGGAAACTATATAATAAACTCTTACCTATATGGAATCTTTTAAATTAGAACCCTTTGAATGAGTAAACATGAATTGAAACATTAATCCTTATCAATAAATATATATTCATTTTAAATATATCTTATGAGTATTGTATACATCTAATTTAATTAAATATGTGTGTAATACTTTCTATGTATCAATTAAGAGGAAATTGATATGAAATCACTTACGATTATTGTATCATTGAATTGAGAATTAGTCAATGAAGTGATTATGTATAAAAAATAAAAATCCGCAAATATATTAGTGTAAATATAACAAAATTTAATCAAACTGAATTTTATACAAAATCATGGAATAATATAGACAATGTAGTATATGTTTAACTTAATTAATAGATATTGAGTTCAGATACTCAATACCACACACTTTCCCTCAGTTGTACTCGATTTAACCACTTGTATTAACATTTAGAACAAGTTATTAATTTACAAAATAAATATAACCACAGTAATATGTAAAATACTTTAAATTATTCTCTTATAAAATATTATCACCATTCATTAACCATAATTCCTTATTATCTTTGTTTTGGGTGTTAAATACTTTGTATTCCTGCGCATGTGTTGTTAGAGAAGATCCGGTCCCCATACATTGATTATGGTTCCAAAATCTAAAAACTTTAAATCATGATATTAATAAAGTATTATATATATATATATCCATAAAATTTAGTGATAACAAAATAAATTACACCATTCACGGAGATGGTTGATCATACGTATACATGAACACTGTATCCATTTTACATAGGATTAGATGAAATTTAGGTAAATAATAATTCAAAATACTAGAATAATTATTATATAATATATATCATTTATATTAATTCAATATATTTATATTACCATCCATGTAAATTTAAAATGAAATACAAATCATATCTCCTCATGGAGCTGGTACTGCACACGTATGCATGAGCAACACAATCATTTTCCAAAAGATTGGAAGGTAATAAAAAAGATATTACATAAAAATTTAAACATAGTAATTAAGTAATAAATTTAATATTTAATAATTACAAATATTTATAGAATCATTCGTGAAATGTGTATATGGAAAATAAATCACATCTCTTCCTGGAGATGTTAGGTCATACATACGCACAAGTGCTACTTTCACTTCACATTTGATGGAAATGTTGGTGAATAATAGTTGTACCATAATGGTAAAACCATTTAAGTATGTTTAGGATATATATGTTATATTTTTTTATATCAAAGTTTATTTGTTGTAAAAGAAGAAGTAATAAATGAAAGTGATTGGTTAAGACGATTACCACTTCTTCAAAATAACTCCTTTAGATATCCTTTTAAAGTCCCTATGTTTGGTATTATGGAAAAAACATCACCTGTATAACGTGTGTAATGATTTTCGAGAATGATTATGGATGATTTTGGTCATGTTAAATGGCTCAAAATGTTTGAATAAGTGAGGGTATTATATGACCTTTTAAAATTGAGGTGAGTGGCACACATGTAATTTTTTCAAAAATTAAAATATTATTAAGTACCTTTTTATAAAAAATGGCCCAAAAATTACAGATATTATTATTTTATATGGTTAAGTTAGAAATAATACAATCCAATTGGGCTTAATTAAGTTCTATGATCATTTTAACCCTTTTCCTTTTTGATTGACCCTAGGTAAACCAATTTGAACATTAAATATGTTAACTTATTTTTACTATTTATACTATTAATAATGATTAAAAATTAAGTATAATTAGTTACATAAAATTAGTTACATTGAAAAAATATATTGATATATTTTATTGAAATTAATTCATAGTAGTGGCTGAATTTAATTTAAAAAAACCTGCAAAATGTGAAGTGAAATAGTATTTCAAGAAAATGCAGTTTTCAAGCATAAGATGGTATTAAATTAACTATATGTATAGTAATCATAGTTATATGATTTTAAATTTCTATATTAAGATATAATATATATATATATTTCATTTAAATCATTCATTAATAATTTTTATTTTAATTAATAAAAAATAGGAAAACATTATGAACTTAAAACAATTTTATGAAAAATAAATCTTTTACCCCAAGAGATATTGTCCTAATTTATTTAAAATTGATAATAAAAACATTTTTATTTATAAATATTACATCATATTATTATAAAAAATGGATAGTAGTCAAATACTGCATTTTCAGTTATTTATAAAATATTATTTCTTTGGGAAATTTTTTAAAAAATAATTTTAGTCTTATTTTGACATAGTAAGTTAAAAATTGATATTAATACAACCAAATTAGATTTTTTTCAACGTGAATTATATTAATATAAATATTTAGTTAAAATAATTCAAGGTAATTCATTATATTCTTCCCTCCTTCAAAAAATTTAACCTCAAAATTTTCTTTTATATTACCTTCCAAATAAATAAGGCTGGTTCTTATTTATAACATCCTTTGCTTTCCATATTTGAAATTATGATTTATGTTTTCTAGAAAGTATATTTACAATTAAAGTAATCCAATTTTTTAACAATTGTTCTATAGTGTTAAGAATCATGATATTCTCTTCACAATAAAGCAAATTAAGTTCCAATTATTTTTCTTTGTAGGTGAGAACAAGGGTTGGTTTTGGAATATACTTATTTAAAAATGAGATATATTTCACATCAAGTCTTTTAAAGAGTCTCTACAGAATTGACAATTTTTATGAAATAGATCCAATTATTTCCAAAATTTTATAAGGTCTGATGTACCTATGTATCAATTTGAATTTCATTTTCTTATTAAACATTATAATACCCTTCCATGGATATACTTCCAAGAAAACGTGATATCCCACTTGAAATTACAAATCCTTCCTTTAGTTATCATCCCTGTGAAACCTACAATGTCACTATGGAATTAATTAATTAATTAATTAAATTATGTTTAATCCATTTTGAGTCTATGAGTGATTCGATCAAGAATTTTAAAAATTCAAAATGATGTTGTCATGTGTGCAGTTTTTCAAAAGGTTAGGTGTAAACATGTGTCGAGGGCACATGTTGGGTATGAAATTCATAGTGCCAATTAGAACTAATTGAAAATGGTTAGATCATTTGTGTGAAAATTCTAGGAGTAACCATGTAGGAATCTAGTGAATTAATAGTTGGGAAATCATGGTTAGTGCACAACACGGTAAACTATACACTTAAACTGGGTTCCATATCCAGATTTTTTAAAAATTTATTTTCGTGTTAACTTTCTTTTTCTTCATTTATTATTCTTTGAGCATCATTTATTAAAATTACTTATGTATATTCCTCTCTAGATGAACCCCCAAATAATGTAACCTCCCCCTTGTGTATGCCTCTCCACTCGCTCTTGTAACCATATTTCCTTCAGATTCCTTGTTAATATTTTGAGGTATTGTCCCCTCTTGCTTCCTCCCTTCCATTTTTGGTGGTTTCCATTATCTGTTCTCCCCCTCTAATTTGATCGTTTATTTTTTTCCAAGAATGTTTGTTTCAGAATGGATATCTGATGTACAAGTTGGTAATTTAAAATTTTAATATTACTTTTATGTCATTTACTTTGATTATTTGTAAAATCATTCTAAAGTGTGTTCCTATGAGGCTTCAGCACTAGTTACCTACCTATGGGGATTTGGAATTCTATTTGGGCCAGTGGAGGGATGGTTTGGTCATTCGTCTTATTGATGGGAAAACCTAGTTTACTAAAAATGTAAATATAGTTTTGATTTATTCTTTTATCATTGGAAAAAATCCTTTAGAACATAATTTTTTATTTACTTTCCTACTGTAATATTGAGATAGAATTAGTCTTTGGGACTTAAGAGGTAGGTGTGGGGACTGCCTTGGTAGCTCTAATCTACCTAAAGCGTCAAGTTTCAATGGGAAGTGGGATTTAAATATTGAGTTTAAAAATTTATTAGTTTTCTCATTGATTCTATGTTGATACTCACTATCATAGTTTAAGTATACTTATTGTTGGGGATGGATTTTAGGATGGAAAATAAAAGCATATTGTTGTCATGAGGTTATTTTATGCTGATAGATAAATTGAGGTAGAGACTAAATGATCGACCTTCAAAAGTATTAGGAATTATTTTGTAGATGTCCTATGGTCTATAAAATCTTGATATTTAGTTAATAATAGTTCCAAATTATATTTGTTTTGTTGGTTAGGAAACTGTTTGGAGGACCCCAATGGAAGGGGATTAGTCATGGTGGGTCTTGTGATAGGTTTATAATGTGAATTAAAACTTGTGATGTGACTTATTTTTTGGATGTGATTGTTACGTAAAACGGGGTATTGTGAAAAAGGAAGATTTCATATAAAATTCATTTTATTTGAAGTGAAATCAGTAGGGTTGGTTATAAAATAAATTTAAAATTTCACTAAAAGAATTTTTGTTCAGGAATTTAGACTTGGGGATATTTATAAAGTGAAATTGTTTATTGGGAAATGGTAATAAGTTTTTTTTAAAATATTTTCATTGGTTTTTCAAAAAAAACAATTTGGCTTTAAAAACCTATTTATTTCATTTAAAAATATTCCGTAACCCATTAGTTTTATTTTGAAAAAACTAGATTGTTTTCATTTAATAAAAATTATGAAAGAAATTTCTTTGAAATTTATTAAATATTGTGTTTTTAGAAACATATATTGTTTACAAAAATGGGTAAATATGTTTTGGGATTTCCCTAGGGAATGTTTTTTAAAATAAAATACATTATCAGGAAAAATTTTTTTATTTTTTTTGGAATGTGGCAGTTTTTAAATGGGTGTAGTTTTGGGAATGTGATATTTTTTATTGGGTTTGTTTTAGTTTTCAATCCCTCTATATGGGTTTGGACTATTTGTTTTGATTTATATAATATGGACAAATTGATTTCATGTTCATTTCTAGGTATAGTATTCCTCTTGGACAAGTCATGATAAAGGTTGAGTGTTTTCTTCTAGGGGCAGTTCATTCTTTTTTATTTTAGATCCAATATAAACTCCATGTGTAGTGAAATATTTCCTCTCCCACTAACCAATTATTCACAATTTATTAGTGTTTTATCGATAATTTTTTCTTGGAGAAGTAAGAAAGGTGATACTTAGATAGTCAGTTGGGTGTCCTATTGAGGATTGATCTTATTGATCACCTGGGTTCATGATTTATCTTAGGGTAATGGTTTATCTAGAGTTTTCATGCTTGATGATTTTAATGTTTTTTTATCTTTGAGGTGGATTTTGTTTGGGTGATCATTGGTGCTATTTTTGGTTTAGCTTCTTTAGAGTAGTGATTTGTTTTTGATTTTACAAGCCTTTTTGTTTTTTTTTCATGTGTGAGGAAGCTTTTGGTGATGATAACCTTATGTAGAGGGCCTTTCATGAGTTTCAATTCATTATATTGATAGGGGAATAATATTGGAGTGTAGTTTTGTGTCTAGGAACAGTGTGGAACCATATGAGGTTATGTACTAGTACGTGTTAAAGTAGTTTTTTATTAGGTTCAGCATGAGAGGGTACCCCATGTTTGGGGTCCTAATTTTCCTTATTTATTTATGTTTATGATCCGAGGTTAGAACCAATGTAATATATTTATTGTAGGAATTAGATAAATTTCAACTCACATGGGGTGTTGAGATGTGTTTATTTGGGTAACCTGTTCTTGTGACCTTTTGTGATTTTCGATGTTTTGATTGAGGCACGTTTTAGAGAACCAATATTATGCTCTCAGAAGTTGTTTAAATGTGGATCCTTTGAGTTTCTCTTGGAACATGTATTTGATTTATATATTATTTCATTATTGATTTCCATGTTTAGTGGAATCCTATGGAAAAATACTGATTTTTATTAGCTTCTTCATCATAGAGAATCTCCTATTATAGGAGTGTTTTTTTGATGCATCAAAATTTAGATTAATTATAAATAGTGGGTAGACCTATTTTAGGTATCCCTTTGTTTATAGATTATTTTTGGATACTTGGGGATGTTTCCCATTTAAATTTATTTTCATTGTTTGAGGATTTTGTTGGTTCCTTGGATGTTGGATCATTTTAAATTTTTATCTTTTAACATTTTAAGTGTTTGATTCCTTTCCCTTAACTAGAGAATTTATTCTGGGAGAAAGTTGAATGATGGATTTATTATGACACCATCTATGTAACGGTGGTATAAATTAGTTAATTTACTTATTTAATTTTAAGACATTTTGGGTTTTAGATAGTTTCATACCAAAATTATAAAAACATCGAAATGTAGTAGTACTTTGCATAATTTTTGTATGGTTAGGAGTAACTATGTGCCGACTGTGCATGTTGGGTGTTCACATTGCCTCTCCAATTCACACAGTGTGAGCATAGTTGGATCAATTATCTGAAATTCTTTGGTGTAACCATTAATGTTCTTAGCTCTTGTCGTGTAGGGAGAGAATGGATAGTGCATGGTATGGTGAACTGTGAACCAAAACAATTCGACCAGTCCAAAATTTTGGAATTCATATTTTCCTTTTTATTATTTTCTTATTCTCCCACCACATTTAACCCCTCACTCACATGACTCACTCTCTATTCAAACAACTATGGAACACAACCTCCCCTTAGTGTCATTTTATCCTCTATCTTTTTGAAACACGTTTCTTCTGGAATCATGGAATATCCTCTAAGGTAAGGTCACCACTTCCATACTTTCTCCCATTTTTAGTGGTTTAACCTATCTCTTTCACCCCTCTTATTAATTCAAACCCTATGTCATGGGGATTTTATTTAATTTTTTATTTTTATGAATTATTAGGGGGTGGAATGGGTCTCTTGGGTCTCTTTCTTCCATGTTTTGGCTTCCTCTTCAAGAGGTTATGTTTTTCAAATAGCTTCAGCTCACCCACCACCAATTTGATGCGGAATCTTCTATAGAACACCCTTTTTTCATGTTATAAATTTCTTGGTGTGTTTCTAAATACATATAGTCAAATTATATGTTTTTATATGTCGTTGTATGATCATTTTTTGTTTGATTTTATTCTCATCTTGTCCTAGGTCTTGGATACATGTCAAGATCTTGTGGAAATGTTTCTTTGGACCTTTAAAATAGTTTAAAGAAACTTTTAAGACTTTTTTGGACTTATTATTTTAAAAAATAACCTTAATGTTTTTAAAATAGATTGTTAACACATTAAAGACCAATAATGTACATTAATTATATTTTAATTATTGGATTAAATGATTATTTTGGTTTTCCAAAGGGATTTACATATTTTAGTAAAATATGGTTGATGTGAGTTGAATTTTTTAAAGTGGTAATATTTATTTTAGAGGATTGATTTTATAAAAAAATTTGTGGAGATATCCCTCTTTAAAAAAGTTTTCTAAACAATGGGCCTCATGATTTTTTAAATAGTCTTGAAAGTGAGAATGAATGTAATCGGTTAAAGGGTTCTTGGAACCATTTAGTTTTTATGAATGTGGAATGTTTATTTATAATTTGAATTTATTTAAAAGATTTGAATTTACAAATCCATTTTCAATGTGTGGTAGGTTGATTTTGATTTAAAATTATTTTTGGACAGTGAATTTTAAAATGTGTTTCAAAATGTTATTATAGTGAAATATTTCAAGGTGAATTTAAATGTGTTTTGAAAGGATGATTTTAAAATGGTATTTGAAATGGGATTACATACATGAAATAAGTGTATGGATTCACATCCTGAGTAGTGTATTTTAATTTCCAATTTGGAACATTAAATGGTTTTATAATTAGTATAAAATGATGCATATATATTTTCCAGAAAGAAAGTAAACAAATTCTAATGGGGTTTTATGAATTTTAATGGAATTAATAATAAAATAATTAAGTAAAAAAGGTATAAGATACCTTGAGAGTGGGGGGGGGGGGGGGGTGAACAAGGTTATGGAAACTATTTTTCAAATTATTCCTATCCCTTTTATCTTGACCTATTTATTATAAGGGTCACTTTATTGTCTATTAAACTTTTATACTGATGTTATCCTTTTATACATTATCCGATGATGATTCATAGATCGTAAATATAGAACGAAATTAAAATGACGTTAATTTTTACCTGGTTTACCACTATGGGATTGTCCAAGGATTATGAATCCAATAGTTTTTTGGGGTTACAAAATGACCAAGCTAACTACTTATTAGTTTAGAATAGGTCACTCCTAGCTACAGTCACTACCCTTACAATAATTGGAGTAGACTCACTATCCCTACTAGTTTACAACCTATCAAAACCTGAAAGATCACTACTATCTCAAAGAATGTTTACTCACTGCTCCTTTAGAAGAATGTTATTTTGAAAATTGAATCAATATGTTTTACACCTCATTGGTGCATCATTATGTTCCACTTTAATTCAAGAAATTAAAACAATCTCATCATAGATTTTTAGGGAAATCACTTTTTAAAACATTCATAATTCTAACTAATTTCAAAAGTATCACATTCCCTTGATGATACTCCAAAATTATTTAAATCAACATACTCCTTTCATGAACCCCACAACTTTTACGATTCACTGTACTTTCACGAAGCACAAAAATCCCTCGCAAAGTACCCTCCTTTCACAAATCATATGTAGCCTTTTTGAAGGTCAATACATTTTTGATGAATATAACTTTTTGTTTGATTACATAATATTAATGAAATTTTATTCTTCATAAAATTATTTCACAAGAAAACCCTTCACGAATCATCTTCATGAATTTAGGGCCTTTAGAATTTTTTTTAATGCTTAATGTATATTTTGAGTGGGGTAGAGGCTTATTTATAGGCATTACCTCAATTTGGTGAAGCATCCATAATTTTCATCACCTTTTCATGAAGATCCCTATTTTTGTCCATGAACCTACATGTTTTCATGATGGAAGAGGGAAACCATCTTGTTCTAAAAGATTCTCATATTCATGGAGATTTATCTTCTTTCCATCTAGTGATTGGTAAGATCCACACCTTTGTAAAACCCTGCCTTTGTGACATCATATGTCTTGAAAAATCTTCAGAACTTCACGAAACTCCAATATTCATGAAATCCATGCCCTTTCAATATTTTTATGTGGAATTCATGGAAATCCAAAATTTTCAATGATTGATTCATTTACCAAATTTTGGACAAACAAATTTGGCAGACACTAGGAAATTATGACACCTTATATACGTAATATTTCTAACCACCTTTAGTGAATCCATTCACTTTTCTGGGATATTTTTCATCATTCCTATTAAAAACCTTATCGGAATTCCATTAATGACCTTAGAAACCTACTTTTTCAAAAAATATATCCATCCACAAAACACTCCAATGTTACCTTGTGGGATATTTCCCAACAATATCCCCATTTGGGTTTTTTTAAAACTCTTCACATTTTGATATCTAATTATAGATTTCCCTATATTCTACCACAATTTTATTCTTTTATTAAAATAGATATTTTTGATTTACTCAACACGTATACTAATACCACATGAGCCATTCTATATGTGATAAATAAGAGAAAAATGTAATGTTTATCCATGAATCAATCCCTTCCCAGAATAGTCAATTGATTTCATAAAAACCCTATTCTTAATGATATAAAAACATTTATCAAACATAATCACCATTGTCAGATTTGAGACTCCCCTACATCACTACACTCCCAATCGACATATACACATTTATTGATTAAGATATTTTATCTCCCTTTTGTAGTCACAAATTCTCTCCCTATGTCAATGAACCCAAAATTTACTCTTTTGTAGGATTTAATAGGTTAGAGAACATAGATAACCACATTAGGGAAAAACACATCATAGATCGGGGAGATGGGGTCCCACATCCACCCTATTTCAGGTGTGGGGAGTTTAATTAAGGCCCATAGTTTGTAGATTACCCTCAGATGGATTCTTGGATAAGGCCTTTTGTCATAATGTCCACAAATTTTACTTTTTTCAGAACATACTATAATTTCACAAGACCATTCTCCACCTCCTCGATGATAAAATGTTACTTCATTTAAATGTTCATTGTCCTTTAGAAATGAACTATTTTTTCCAATATTTAAAGCACTTGAATTATAAAAATGGATACAAAATAGAGACTTCACATCAAATACCATATCATAAAATTACTTCTTCAACAATAAATAATTGTATGAAAGATTGAGTAGACATAATATATCCATCTTAAACAATTCTCAATAAAATATAATATTATTTTTTTAGTAAGGAAATAAAAAATCTACTAGGATATAATAAACCACTTGATGTTGATTTTATATAATATTTTTAACCATCCCAATATGTATCTATATAACCCAATAACTCTTGCTGATATTTTTCATTTTATTGAAAAAGATATCCACTGTGCACTTGATATACTGATGTGTTCGTTTAATTGAAAGTAAGTGGATTTTTTGGATTACTTTGATAATGTGCTTGACATGTAGAAAAAATATCAGGTCTATTCACTATTAAGTATAATATTATGTTTATTAATATCCTATGTTCTATGAAGTTAACCAATTTTCGTTCATCATCTCATTATAGTTTAATCCAGGCTGTAATACCCCAGACTAAATGACCAATAAACTGGTATTCAGACTAGTCCCCACATGGACTCAAGCATGACTATACTTACCCTATAAGTTTCTAACTTGTAGTGAGGTTGTAAGGAGGTTATAGTGGGGAGAATATACCCCCATTATCACAGTATCACAATGGTATAATAGATATGAATAACCGGAAATAAAAGAAGTAGTAATATTTGAAAAAAATATAGATATCAATAGAATAATGATAGTAAAAATTGAATATAAAATATGTAAAAGGAATATTTACAACAATTCAAGTATGACAGATGATTCTACAAGAACAAGTAGTGAAAAATTCTAATAATAGTACAATGTAATAAAAGAATAACTTCATACGGAATAGCTCTGTGAGCATCTCAAGCACCAGCTTAGTCATGTTCTCTCTAGTTGCTAAGTACACAAAAAAACACAACAAATGAATCCATGGAATTTTTGAAAATATGTCTATTAAGGTACCAATTGTACATGACGAGGGTGTGATAAAAAAACACAGTATATTGGCACTCAGTTTGTGGATCCCAATACATTTCATGTAATAAATGATAATAGGGTTCCAAGTATAATAAATGAAAGTTGTTAAATAAAAAAAGTATCTGAGACTTGATATTGGTTCCCCAAAAGACACCCGCCCCATACCACCTACTTCTCCCTAAGTCAGAAGTCTGATAAGGTGTCTTTTGCAAGGAATAATATTTAATAAATTCCAATAGTAAACAAAGAATTTACAGAGTGGTATACCACCAAGAATGTGCTTTGTCTTGTGGTATAATTCATATGTCAACATTTAGTGTACTATTAAACAATAGAGAATCATTATATGTGCATAAGAAAGATAATAAATTTTATAATAAGGGATGTATCTCATCTGTAAATAGTCATCCAAAAAATACATCCAAAACAATGGTGGAGTCCTATTCCCAACATAGGTGATCCAAAAAAACCCCAAATATCACAATCGGAGAATCAAATACAATCCAATACCATAGAGTCTGTCCATGGCAATCTATTTGGAATCTCAAGTATCAATCAAGGCAGGGTTATTCTACGTTTTTCCTAGGTATGTCACAAAGGGGATGAAGTATCACCTAAGGCATGGCCTAGACATATTTCCAATGGATCTATCAATGATTTCGCTCGTAGGGAATCATTATAACCTAGGATCATAATAAACCACCTGGTAAGCCCTCGCCTGGGAAGCCGGCGAATCTCCCTAGGCACATTGTGGTATATCCACCTAAGTATAGTGAGTGTTTCCATGGATCCTTAATATAGACTCCATGTTTTCTCCCAGACCATATCAAGTGACTAAAAATGGAATTCATATATCACATGTAAAATCATTAAAATAATTTATTTCCATTAAATAAATATCACACATGATGAAAAAATTAATCAATATTTTAAATCCATAGGTGGAGACCCATGCCCATCCATGGTGATCTATAAATAATCCCACATATTGCAATAAGAACATCCGATATTATATAATACCTCTTATTCTATCAAAAGTGATCCATATATAATCATAAGCATCACTTGAGGCATAGTGACTCTCATTCCATCCTAAGTATCTCACATAGGGGCACTGGATATCACCCAATGCATGGTATAACACTCTTGTCAATGGGTCCATCCCCAGTTTATGCACTAGGGGACCAGTATAACTTAGGATCATAATTAATCACTATAGTATCCATAACATTAAAATCCATAGCATCTCCCCTAACATGTTGGGGTATAACCACCCCATCATGCTAAGCCCCTCCTTGTATCCTTGATACAGAACCCATTTTCTATCTCGACATATGATTCATAACAAGAAAAGAGCATCAAAAAATGGAAAAACATATATAAATATAAATATATATATATATATATATATAATCAAATTCCATCAATGACATTTAAATAAATAAGAAATCAAGCATAAGTATTCAAATAAAATAAGAAATATGTTTTTTCTTTACCACCTTTATAAACCATTTATTTCATTCAGGTATAGAAAATCCATTGTGTATATTCCATTACCCACAATTCAACCCATTTAATCTAATTTAGAATGGAAATACAATTTAATAATCCCAAGGGGTCAGTTGGAATGGTTCAATAGTCAAAGGAGGCAATTGGGTACATGGAAATTCCTTCTAAAGAGTATTACAAGCCTTAAGAAGGATCTTGGGTCCTTAATCATTAAGGCAGGAGCTGTCTAATCAATTCAATTAATAAAATAGTAAAAACACTTAGAAGGTGCTTTGGCTCATTGTATATTTATCTAGAAAGAGGGAAACTCCACTTTAGGGTTCCACCAAGAGAATAGTCCCAAACATTCCACTCAAATAACCATAAAAAATAAAAAAGGAAGCATTAAATCATTATATCAAAGAATATAAAAAAACAAAAAATACCACTTTTTAGTTTAGAATAAAATGCACTTCATTTGAGGGATTTTATTATAAAATCATGACATTTATCATCAACAATTTTTTTTATAAATATTTATAAATTTATTCTAGAATCACAGTTGATGACTACTTAAATTATAGAGAAGTTTAAAAAGAGTTTAGTAAATGAATTCTTTAACTTAAATGGAAAACGAATGAGATTCTACCCAAAGTAGAAGAGTACTAACCCAAACACTTCAGTACATGATGCTTCATGGATGACCATTCGATGTTTCCCTTTCCCACGTTTGAGAATTTTCACCTTCTCACATACATTGGGGAACCTATACCCTAGGTACATATTCACATGGCCATGAATATGTGTAAGGGGATCCTTATATACATCCTCATATATTCATATACACATTGACACTCACGCTAGTATGAATTTTTCATATTATATGTAAGAACACCTAGAACCATATATATATATATATTCACTTCCATGGGTGAATATAAATATAATGGGAAAGATTATATGTAAATATTCATACTTATGCATATATGGTTAGTCACCTTGAACTCTGGCAACTTGAAACCACGTATTGTGGTCAAATTCACTAAATACGAAATAATTAGAACTTAAAAACTATTAAATAAAGAATTATAAAATGATAAAATCCATGAATAGAGGAAAAACATACACCAAATCGATGATAGTGGACCGATATGATCAGAACCACTTTTCCTTTAGTGAAGATTATTGGAATACCAACAAAGCTGACCAAGGATTCATTTCGCATGACCCTACGCTGAATGAAGAACAAAAAATTAGGAATATCCATAACCCTAGGGTTAAATTGAACTGTTAGGGAAATGGTGAAGAGAAATATAAAATGAAAAATATTTATAGGGAACCAGAGATCAATCCATGATGGATCGAAGGAGAAACTTGTTGAAATCTAGATGAAAACTGATGCACATGAGAGGAGCTGAGGAGGGGCATCACACATAGTTGGAGAACCGTAGGGGGTGTCGTGGAATTTAGAGGGGAGAGGGGTGAGCCCATTTTAGGGGTTTTCATAAAATCTAAACTAATAATAATAATAATAGTAACAATTATAATAAAATATTATATATTTTTTATTTTAATTTTATTAAATAATTTCCATTAAAATAACACATCGCATGGTTTGGGTCACACAATTATCCAAACAATACACCAACCATATGGTGAATAATGTAGAGGTATTTCCCAAAACACTAACCATGATCAACACTTAAAACACTACCACTATCAATCCTACTAATGGAGACATTGTTTGCTACTAAGGGCCACATTATTTAAGAAAAACAATGTGCCCTATTTAGACCTATCCCATTTTGAGTTTCTGGGGTCCAACCCTCCTAAAACTCATTTAGGAACCTGGGTAACTTCATGGTACCTCACACAAGTCCAAAAAGAACATTTTGAAGCGTTCCAACTCTCATAATTACATTTAAATGCTCAAATTTAGAAACAACTAATCCAATAAATGAAAATTCAAATCTTTTTTATTTTTTTCCTATACAAAAATATGGGATGTTACAACCTCTACACCTTAGAACATATCATCCCCAAGAGGCCATCATGAAAAAAATTAAACATCACCCATCCTAAAAGGGTCATGAATATTCATTTAAACAATAAATTTGTATTTATATATACCTAATACACCACTGAGCACCTTTTACTCACACGACAACTTAATCCATCAAAACATGATCAAAACACTCAATCTCCAACTAAAAAAACTAAATGAAACCTTCCCAAGAATGTTTAGATAGAGGCATAATCATGTCATTATCTTATCAAGAATCTATTCAAAGGTTATCCCACCCATAGGCTTTATCATTAGAAAGGAAAAAATTCCAAACCAAAGTTCCTCCACACTTATAATTTCCTTAAAAAGAAAACTCCTATGCATTATAATGACACTTCTAGAATGATTTTTAACTTAAAATATAGTTGATGAAAAATAAAACTAATTTAACCAATTTGAGCTATATTTTTAAAAAAATTCCAAGTCTTCACACACCACACTTGTCTCCTCCTAATGATGTGCTATAAATAGTCCCCCCCCTAACTATTTAATTTGAGATAAAAGAAAAACAAGTTGAGCCACTCATTTGGAATTATCTGGAAGACACCCGACATAGATGGTCAGTGCATTACAAACAAAAACACATTGCATTACTTTGAGGAATATTCCAGTTACTATAGAAACATTCAAAAAATCCCATAACTAAATTTTGGTGATGTTCCTCAATCAAACCATAACATCAAGACCATTTATTCTGGCTAACCTCGGTAAGAACAAATGTGTAGCCTAGATCAAATACACTGTAATCGTCACACCCCATTAAACGTTACCTATAATATTGAAAACAAGTCCAGGATAACCATGGATTTATATGAATAGAGTTTAGGTAACTATCTCAATGTAGTAAACACTTCAATATTAGAATAGAGACATGGGAAAAAGACCCCAATGTCCACATCAGATCATTGACTGAGCCTAGACCAACATCCACCTCACAATCGATTCAGAAGAAACAATTGTTGTCCAAGAGATTCTCAAAGGACATCCTATATGGGAACAAAATCATCCATCCGGAATATACAATAATCCATGAAGAATCACATGTCAGGATTAAATAATGAGAAAACCACTAAAACAATCCCAACAACATTTCTAGATTTACTGTGGTGAAAGACCGCCGATCTCTTAGTTCATCAAGGATGATGTCATGAATGAGGACATGTTCATCGATAAGAAGAATAAAATATGAGGATTGAAAAGGATTCTAGTCAATCATAAACAATTACTGGAATGAATAACACTCAATCCACAACAGGTCGAATTTCATTAATCGAAACTTGGTTTCACTTGCCAACACACCATCATTAACTGAACCATGATGCCTTCACCACCTGAGACATTACACGATTGTTCAAGATTAAAAATCAAAGTCCTTCTAAGACCGATGATGTTAACAAGGGTTTCATTCTAATATAACCACCACAATTTCTCACTACTAATAAATATCAAACATGATTCAAACGTTTCAATCCTAATGGAATTGAAGTGAGACCAAAAATTTCTAAATGGTCATCTTCAGTTGTGTTCCTTCTACTTGGAAAGACCCATATTTAACAAAATCTAAATGAATATCTCCACATTATAAGTGTTATTATTTTTGAAATAAGATATTAAATTTATACTTATAAGTGAGGTGGATCAAAATCTCATTGTACATACATGTGAAATCCCACTGAGTCACTGTGACATAAATCATAGAATACAATGAAAGCCAAAAACAGATCGACCGGAGTGTAGAAACACTCGTGTCTTCGGAAAATACATCCCAAGAATTTGGATGAACTTGATTATATTTAATTACTAGGTCACTCTATATTGGATATGACTTGAGACTGTACTCAACAGTAGAATCCTCAATAAGCTTACTGAAATTAACCAATTTGGAACCTCATCAATCACTTGATGGGTACCGTGTATACTGACACATACTACCTTGAGATTTCACAATAAAATGGGAAATATTGAATACTATCCATATAATTTCCTCCTTAGGAAATAAATTATTAGATTTTCTATACATAATAATGAATCCAAATTATTTTACCCCATACAATCATTAACTTATACGACGCCATACAATTTCAACAATCATTAAAGAATGAAAGGGGAAAAGCGACCTGTGAAGTGGCCTACCCTGACAGAGGCATGTCAAACCTACTGAAATAATCATTTAAAAAATGATAAATCCTATAAAAAATTTCAAAGAATAACATGGACGCTCGTCCAAAAAAGGATTTCATTTAAATGATATAAGTCTTAGAAGAGACAATGACACCCGAAAGACTCCAAATTCCAGAAATCCCATAGGATTCAAAAAGGTATTACAATGATTTGGTGATAAATACCATAGCATGGCCTCTTACAAGAGCCGAAATAATATACCCCTAATAAGGTCATGCCTAACGAAATTCAATAGGCATAAAATACGATCATTAATCCACTGCTCAAAATGAGAATGCCTACAAAAAACACCCATGGTTTTGTCTGAGGGAAGCTCAAGGATAAATTTAAACTACACCTGCATGGGGGTTTTTAAAAAAGGAAACCACATGGGAGTTCATTTATAAGGCCTTTATTTTTATTGTATTTAATATTTAAACATATAAAATATTTTATTCGAAACATCAAGTACTATTAAAACACACCATACACATGATTTTAACAACCGTGTCAAGGAAAAAAATGGAAAGTTTCATTAAAATTCATTTTAAATAATCCTATATTAATTAAAATCCCTTCATAATTAAGAAATTAATGGCATAAATTCCTTCCAAAATATAGGGAGACCAATGAAGGTCCCATTAAGGCAACCTGGGTTCTTAAAAAAGCTACCCAATAGTAGTTTCTTAATTAAAATCATAAACACCCATAGAGGGTTATCTCATAATAAACATGCACCAAATAAACTACTTTGTTCTAGTGGTGAATTAGGAGTTATCCAATCCATTTAAGTTCAAAATTAAACATCATTCAATTTTATTAACTTTTAAATGCATAACATGGTCATATATCATAGTTCAATGATATGGGTGGCCATCCACCAATCAATTAAGCACTCATACACTTTATAGGTTGGAATTTGGATCCCAATATAATTATAACAATTTATATAACAAACCTAACATGAATGTAATCATAGGTAGTTAATACGGAGAATAACTCTATAAGAAAAAAAGCATTATATATAAACACAAAATATAAACATGTCAATAAGAATATCATAACACCCAAGAATCACAATCTAAATTACCATGAAACCTATAAATAAAACTACATGAAATGGAATATGCATGGAAAGTGAATATCAATGTGCCTATAAAGATGCATGTAATGTTTTATCCATTATATACCAGGAAAAGGGGAAATTTAAATAAAATATTCTAAATCCATAAGAAGAGGGAAGTACATCAATTAATGTAGTTGAAATAATAATCAACAGTAATAGAAAAAAGATGAACATCTATCGAAGCCTTCTAAACATGGTAATTTCTTTTTTACATTGGGTGATCAGTCTAAGGAAATACTATTTAAGAAGTGCATAATCATTTATAGTCTTCTATATACCTACCCAATGTAGTAATAAAAATCCAAAATAATCTTGAATACCACTTTGTAACGTCTCGACCCAATGGGACATGAAACTAGTAGCCAGACTTTTCACCACAATTCCTGAAGCATGCCTCCCCATATGCCAGAAGCTGTCGAATAGTTGTAAGGGTATAAGGATGTGATAATGGGGAGACTATAACCTAATGATAATGATAGAACAAAAGTATAAAAATATATATAATAAAAAATAGTGGAAGTAGTACTATCGAAAAAAATATAGATAACAACGAAGGAATAGTTATAAAAACTGAATATAAAATATGGAATCAATGGTTTACCACAATGAATTTATGAAAGATGATTCTACAGGTACATGTAATGAAAAATTCAAATAATAGTACAATATATTAAATTAATAACTTCCCAATGTCTAGATCTATGAGTATCTCAAGAAACACCTCAGACCTATTCTCCCAAGCTCTTATGTATATAGCATAACACAAGAAATGAATCCAAAGACCTATGAATAATAAGCCTACTCAGGTACAAATGTTACCTGAGTAGGGTGTGAGATACAAATCTCGGTAGACCGACCCCCCGATTTTCAAGACCAATCCATTTATTGTAAAAAATGATTATAGTGTGCCAGATTTAAAAAATGAAATCATTTAAATAAATAATGTATATACCCCTTGTCAGGGTTACCAAGAGGACACCCCTCCCATACAACCTCCTTCATCCTAATCCAGAAGTATAATAAGAGTACCTAAGAAATGGATAATATATATATATATAGAAATTCTAATCGTTAGCAAGAAATCCCATGAAAGATACACCCCCAAGCTTGTTTTCGGATTGGGGACTAATTGAAAAGGCATCATTTATTGTGTTAGTAAAAAAGGGAGAATCGTCACATGTGCATAAGAAATTTCATAATAATAACAATTAGGTATGCATATCATACATTAAAAATCAGCCTACCAATATGTCAAAACCAATGGTGGAGTCCAATGCCCATCCAAGGTGTTATAAATAGAATCCCAAGGATCACAATAAGAACAACAAATAGAATTCAATTCCACTGAGTCCATAAAAAGGTATTCATACAGAATCAAAATTATCATTCATGGAATGGGTACTCTATGTCCACCCTAGGTATGACAAATAGGGGACCACATGTCACTTGAGACATGGCATAACCATCTTTCCAGAGGGTCCGTCCATTGTTTCTCCCCTATGGAACTGATATCACTCTGTATCACAATAAACGAGCTAGGAATCCCTCACCCAGCAGGCCAAAGCTTCGACCACAACACATATTGGAATAAGCACCCAAGAATGTCGAGTCCATATATGGATACTTTATACAAAACCCATGTTCTCTCTCATACCATATCAAGAGAGTCAAAATGGAAATCACATATTACAAGAAAAAGCATTAAAATAGTTTCATTACATTAAATAAAAACCGAAACATGGGAAATCAATTAATCAATTCATTAAAACTAGAGGTTGTGTTTCATGCCCATCCAAGGTGATCCATAAAGAATAAAAAGTATAAAATACAAAAATATGATATAATTTAACACCACTACGTCCAAATAAATTGATCTATATGTAATCCCATGTATCACTCAAGGAATGGTGACTCTGAGTCCGTCCTATGTATCTCACACAACGAACTGAGTATCACCCAAGGAAAGACATTACAATCTTTCCAACAGGTATATCCATAGTCTCTCCGATAGGGAATTACTATCACATAGGATCACAACAAACCACCCTATGAATACCTCTCCTATGAATCCAAATGATATCCCTGGCATGTTGTGCTACAACCAGTCAATCATTGCAATTGCATCCCTATATCAGAACCCATGTTCTCTCTCGGACCGTATCAAGTGAGACATAACATGAAAGGAACATATCACTACATGGGATAATATATATATATATAATAACATTCCATTAATGAAATTTAAATTAACATGTTACTAATCATTACTATTCAATGAGAAAAAACAATTGGTGTGGCATTAGAAAACTTATAAACAATTTATTGCATTAAAGAGTAGAAAATGCATAAAGTATATTCTATTCCCCACAATTCAATCCATTTAATATCACATAGAATGGTAATTAAATTTAATAAGAACAAGGGGTAACTTGGAAATGTTCCATGGTCACAGGATGCAATTTTGTACATTGAATTTTTTTTGGAGTATTAAAATCCTTTAGTATGAGCATGGGTCCTCAATCGTTATGGTGAGACTTTTAAAATCCGATCAATTAATAAAATAGTCCAAACACTTAGAATGTTCTTTGTCTCATTATACATTTATATAAAAAGGGGGAAACTCTGTTTAAGGCTTCCACAAGGAGCCTTGTCCTAAATATTCCACACAACTAATCATAATAAAGAATAAAGGAAACAACAATGCAATATATCCATGGATATAACAAAAGACTAAATACAAATTTTTAGTTTAGAAGACAGCACACCTCATTCATGGGGTTTTATTATAAAATTACGACATTGCTAAAAACAAATTCATATATGAATATTTAAAAATTTAATTTAGAATATTAATTAATAATAATTAAATGAAATAAAAGTGCATAAATCATTAAATAAATGCATTCATTAATATAATGGGAGAAAGAATGGGATCCTACCTCAAGAAGAATACAACCAAGACAAACAATATGGAACCTGATGCTTCAATAGTGACCATTCAAATATTCTATTTCCTAACTTTGATTTTGTAATCATTCACACACATAAGGGCACCTAGAACTTATGCACATATTTGCATATCATTGAATCTGTTCAATGGGATCCTTACATACATTCACAAATATGAATATACCCATTAAAACTCACACAAATATAAATATTCCTACCTATGCAAACATGGTATGTCACCTTTAATACCGGTGACTCAAATCCACGCGACAAGGACCAATTCACTTATAGAAAATTACTAGGAACTCAGAAAATACAAAAATCCCCATAATATAATTTTAGAAATGAGGAATAACAGAGTAAATTTTTTTCCAAAATCGGTGATGGTAGACTGAGATTATTTTAACCACTTCACCTTTGACAAGTTTTTCCCGAATATAAACATGATTGACCCAAGAAGCCTCTCACAAACCCATTAAATGGAAGAACAAAAATAGGGTTTACCCTAACCCTAGGTTTTAGAAAAACATATAGGGATATGGGGAAGATAAATCTTCCAATTAAGTGGAAGGATATGAAACTAGAGATCAAACCTTGACATATTAAAGGATAAATGTGATGAAATCCTAGTGAAAATTGACACACAAAAGAGGAACAGTGCAGGGGCATCACACATTGATGGAGAACCCCGAGGGGGGGTGTCACATGATTTGAAGGGAGATATGAGTGATCCCACATTAGGTTTTTATTCAAACATTAACTAATAATAATAACAATATAATTATTATTAAATAATTTAATTTTTTTTATTTTTATATTATTTTAATTATTTATTTTCATTAAAATAACACATTTCATGGTTTTAGGAACATGGTTAGCTAACTCGTGTTCCAACCATGTGGTGAATAAGGTTAATGTACTTCCCAAAACACTAATCATGTTTCCTTGGTGAATGGTTTTGAAAACCGTGCACAACCCATGGACACTTCCACTACCCCACCTGTAAATGGTCACAAGGTTTTCTACTAAGGGCTACACAATTTTAAATAAACCATGTTCTCTATTCAGATGTCTACCATTTTGTGTCTTCAGTGTTTGAAGCTCCAAAAACTCATTAGGGAACACAAGGACCCCCCCCCCCCCCCCCCGAGCCCACACCCATGTCCAAAACCAACATGGTGAAGTGTTCCAACTCTCAGATTTACAATCCAATGCCCAGTTTTAGAAACCACCCATCCACTAAACAAAGAATTAAAATACCTTTTCATTTTGAATTGGTTCCAAAGAACATGATGTTACATATCTAGCCAGTAGTGTCTTCATATCCTAGTAATTATACATTGAATATATTTTTAAAACCATGTTGGATTATTTTTATTGAGAAACGGATGTTCTAATCCTTCATTATGTCACCTATAATCCATGAAAAATGGAATGTTCACCAATGATTGAAATTTCAAATTCACTTTTCAAGAATTCTGTGATTTTTAGGAAATATACTTCATCTAATTAACCCTAAATTTTCTCATTGACATGCACCAGCACCATCATCATTTTATTTCAATCATTATTGACATAGAGATTGTAATAAACTCCACTAAACTGAAAACTGAGCATTTAAATAAACTGATTAATTCTTGAATACCATGTTCTTAGTGCCAGATTCAACCCATACAGTGCCTTCAACAACCATGAAACTCTGTTCTAATCTTTACATATGAGAAAACCATCTGGATGCTTGTTATAAACTACTTTTATATCCCCATTTTGAAATTATTACTTGACATCTGTTTGGAAAATTTTGAACTTTAGTTACACTGATATGGCCAAGAATAATCTAATTCTCACTATCCATGAAACAAGTTATATTTTCCAGACACATCGACACATTATATCTAAATGTACCCTTTTTACACTATTCATTATTTGTTTTGAATCATAGTATCATCTTCTTTCATCTTTTTGTGAAAATCCAATTTGGTCCAAAATAAAATTAATATTTTTTGGTCTCAATACAATCTCTTTAAAAACCTCCAACTTTATATTGATATAAATCATTAATACTTATTATTGAAATGAATGCATATGTGGAATTACTCTTCATAACTAGTAGAACACATGTTGGGAACACAATTGATCTTCTCTCAAAGCTTATTGGTGCCCTAAAAATAGTCATATGATATAATATTGTTTAAAATAGATGAACATGTAATTAATGAATATTTATAATTCTCCCAAATATATTATCAATCATTGGAAAAATAACAATTGAACTAAGGTATGATACCAATGGTTATGTATTCATTACGACTTAAAACTAATGGATCATTCAAGTATAACATTGATAGAACATCAATTTAATATCATACTCTTCAACAAATAATATCACATTTCCACAGCACAAAAAATTTAGATACACATTCAAATAAAAAATATTTTTAGTATAACACCCCATGTTTAATCTAAAACCATTTGTGAATTTAATGTTTCAGGATTCTTCTTGTTGCATGTATCCCCTTTCATCATTGTACACTTGTCCACTTTTAGAACACACACACCATGGAATGTATCTTCCACTTAGTCCTGAATATCTTAAAATAGATATTATAAGAATTAACAACATTATGAGAGGGTTACTTATGAAATCCTTAATAGTAATATTTTAGTAGATCATGAGGGACCAACCCTATGATATTTTTATACAATGAATTGTACTCTTTTTTTGATTATTCTACCTGCCTAGCCCACTTCATCTGGTCTAGACATATTACTCAACATTTTTTACACACATTCTCAGTCTTATTCTAATATGTATGTTCTATAGGCTTTTCTTTTTTCTAAATTTGGATTTGAATACCCATGATACATATTTATTTCTTTTCTATGCCACTCATTTTCTAATATTCATGATTTTTCTCAAAGCATGAATATTTTAAAAGATCTTCTACTATTTCTTTTTCCTCCATTGGTGGTCTCATTATCTTTCCTCTACTTATATCCTTGTGTTATGAATATTTTTAATCATTATTTGTCTAGTTTTATATTATTGGTTTTTTGAGTCAGCTCACCCTGATGTGATGAGAGGAAATATTTCACTAAAGGCACATTATTTGTACATACAACAAGAGCAGATCCTTCTGTGTAACTTTATAATTTTAAGCCATTTTTAATGTAGATAGTTTTATTCTAGTATAGGGTTTCTCATTATATACTACTCATGTTAGAGATGCCCTTCTGAGTTCATTTTATTTTCCTTATTTCTTCAGGATGTAATATCATTCCGAATTCCCGTGATTATAACATAAAAAACATATCCAATTAAAAAAATACATCGTGTAATCATTTATTGGATAAGATATTGATTCAACCAGATTTATTCTTTATACATTAACCATCGGGATTCATGACACATACTCTTAGTGTGTTTAAGTCTTCCAACATAGTATTACTTCATGACAACTTTCTTCTGAGAGACTTCTCTTTCAAATTTATCAACATGCTTCTACTTATTCTCAAATTTAGAAATATTTCTGTCTTCACTAAATAAATTATATTCTGAATCATCATTTGAAAATCTTTATATATGACTATGCATTCCATCAAAATAACACATGTTTTCTTTTATTCTTATAAAATCATTTTTTGATATGTTTTCTACAATTATAAAATATTCCATTCTTTTGGAACTATTCATGGCTCTCCCCCTCTCATTCATAAGATAGGGTTTACCTTATCCAATACTAGCTTTCACCAAAATTCATAGCCTTTGGGATGAGACAATATTTTCATGTTTTACCTCTAAAAATCATATTTTATTTTTCATTTCATTATTAAATTCCAATGGATAATAAATTAAAAATTAAAAATCATCCTTTAGTTTATGATTTCCCATAGCTTTAGGTTTATCTAATTATTTCTTCACATATTATATATCTTCACCGAATGATTGGGTATTTTTATCACTTGATTCAGGTTGATTATTTTTCCCTCTGTTTCTAGATATATCATCTTTTAATTATTCGGAGATCTTATTCATCATATCATATTGTTCATTTACTTTATAATTTTTATGAGCAACAAAATTATCATAATAATATTTCTCTTATTATAGCCTTTGGTTTTTCTAAACCTCCATGGATCAGTGTGTAGAAAGGGCATCATTTATGGCTTCAAAATTATGAATTTATTTTCAATTCATATTCTTTCCCTTATTATTATATTTTACTTTTTCCATCCTTTTGGACATATTATGTAATTTTTTTTCTCGGGAATCATTTTTAACCCTCAAATTAGTATCCACATCAACAACCCTCTTATTTAAACCATTTATCTTATCGACCTAAATTTATTATACTTAGATAATAATATATTGATACTTATTTTTGTATTTTTAATTTAATATCCAATTAATGAGGAAAAAATCTACTATTGGTCTCCATAGAATTTCTTCCTCAAAAGTAGTTCCAACATCACTTGGAATTTCAGGCTCTTCATTCATTAACAGAGAATTATGAATGAGAAAAGTGTCTCATAATCTGATTAGTTTTTAGTTTCCTTGGATATGATATCACTCTTTCAATAGAAACTTCCACACTATGGAATCCCTCCAGACTTCTTGTTATTTCTTTAATTTCATCACTTTTCCATGATACAGCATGATTAGTGAAATGTGAAACAAAAATTTAAAAAATAAAATAAATCATGTTGAATAAAATTAATAAAATTAACCATTTCTTTGATACTAACCATTAGACCCAAAATGGTCTAAGATACCTAAAGAGGGGGGGTGGGGATCAAGGTAAGGCTCTTTTTTAGAAATTCTTCATTCCCCATTAGGTCTTTTCCACTTTATTATAAGAGTCACTTTGTTATCTCTTTAATACTTATACTAATCTTATCCCTTAAACACTATCTGATGATGATGTATATAATGTAAAGAATTACTGAAATCATACGAATACACATATTTTTACTTCGTTCACTACTATATCTTAGTCCTTGGATAATGAATCCAATAGTGTGTCAGTGTAACAAAATCACACAGCTCACTCCATGTTTGTTTAGGATAGGTTACTCCTACCTAGGGTAACTTCCATTATAATGTTTGGAGAAAATGTATTGCCCCACCTATTTTACACCCAATAAAAAATTAAAATCACACCACTCTCTCAACAGATGTGTGTCACTACTCATCCAGAAGTATATTATTATGATCAGTTTAATTAATATGTTTTACAGAACATTTAGTGAATCATTAAGTCTCACATTAATGCACATTATTAGTACCAAATTACCAAATAATTATTAGGAAATACCATTTCAATAAATCTATGATGATCACTTATTTCATGAAACTCCCCAACTATTCATAAGAATATACTTCATTAATGAACCCCACAACTTTAACAAAGCTCACTAACGTTACAATTCTCAAACAACCCTTGTGAAGCACCCTCCTTTTAGAAATCTCACTTGGAATACAAAAAGCTAAAAAATTCTTGATGCATAAAAAATTAAGCTGAATTACATATCCTTTGAGAAAATCATTTATTCCAAAATTAATTCACAAGAATAACCATATCTAATTAAGATCCTTTAGATTTTCATTAAGTCTCGCTATATTTTTTATGGTGTGTAGAGGCCTATTTATATGTGTTTCCACCCTTTTGTGAGGCTTCCATATTCATCATCAACTTTTTGCGAAGACCACCATTTTTTTGGACATCCCTGTATTCATGAAGAACCAGATGAATTTCTTATTCACAAAGCTTCTTGTAGTATAAGAAATTTATAGTCCTTACATTGCACGTTCACGATGTTCTACGCCTTTGTGAATCCCAGAATTCACGACACTGCATTCCTTTTCAAGGATTTATATCTTTATGATACTCTAATTTTCATGAAATTCAATCCGTTTCAATAATTTTATTTGGAATTAATTGAAATCAAACTTTTATGATTCTTGAGTCATTCTACAAATTTTGGAACAAAAAATTAGGAATACACTGGGAAGAAACACCACTTTTATATGCAATATACAGTAACAACTACAAAGCATCACTTAATTTTTCATATATCTTTATCAGTATTTATGGTGAAAAACCATGATGTAATTCCACAAATCACCTTGGAAACCCACTTCTGAAAAAAATAATCAACCCAAAAAACATTAAAAGGTTACCATGACGTATTTTTCCCCACAAAAATACATTATATTATTAAAATTTGAAAATTTGATTTTTGAGAAATTAAAAATATTTTAAATTGGTTAAAATTTTATATTTATACGATTTTAATTTAATTTTTAATTTCTAGTTAAAATCTTATTAATATTTTTTGAATGATTAATTTTAGTAAAAAAATAGACAACCTTTCTAGCCTTATACCACAAGGCTCCAAGCCATTTAGTCAGCCCAACAATGGACCAGATAACTAAGGAATCCATGTGGGAAGAAATGAATGGGTATAATATGTGATTAGGACATGCAGGGAGGATTGTGAGTAGTAGTTGGGGCAAGGACTGCATTGGCCATGCATGTCGATGTGGCCTATTTGTGAGTGTGAGCTATAGTGGGATCCTATCCACATAATAGGTGGTCTGAACTAATGTGGCATGAATTTTCTTATATTTAATCACATCCCCTCACTAAATATTTTATGTGGGATTGATCATTATGGTAACTATTCATCATTTGAAATAAATGGTGATGTTCCACCACATTCATGTGACCCCTTCCCTAAAATAATACCATTTTTAACTCATTGGAACTTGAAAAAACTAAAAATTACCACCCATAATCATAAAATTTTCATGATCTTCATGGCCACCAAATGGATGCTCAAGATCAAGTAGGATAAGAAATATCAAATCCCTAGAGCAGCATGGGTCTTTGATGGACTCTATGACACAAGTGATTCCTACATAGATAAGAATGATTCTATGAATGTTGAAGTAGTTCTTCATCTGGCCACTAGGAAGGCAAAAATATTTGAGGAGCCATCCTATGTTGTTACGACCATCGCTATGCCATGGACTAACTAGAGATGTCTCATTTTATCTATATAAGAGGAGGTACACAATGGAGGTCTTAAATATGCATGTGTCTAGGGTTTTAAGTAAATATTAATGTTGTGAAATAGATGTATTCTACGTCTTATCCATGAAGAATTAACATACTACGCTATAATGGAAGTTCTAAACAGTGGTGGTTGCAGATGTGGTAGTGGCCTGATTTCAAACTAGATTTTAATGTGTCATGATGTAATGGGATACAACATATACATGAAGAATAAAACCATATGAAAACAGTTTTGTGATGTATTATGTGTGTTTCACTATGGGAATGCCTATTATAGATGTGAAAGATTTTTATGAAAAAATGGATTGATATAGGAAATTCCATGGAGAAAGTTCCTATGAAATAGTGAATCTAGGATTGGAGGAATCCACATTTGTTAAACTAAATTTTAATAGGATTATAAGACCATAGAAGAAAAGGATTCACCACAACCATGCATGAACATGAAAAAATAAAGATCCCACACTATAAAAAGTAACTCCATGACACAAAAGTGTTTAACACGGGAAAATGGAAACACCATATATTTTTGTATATTAAACATGAAATATCTAGAATAAATATAAATTTAGAGATAATTAACTAAACAAGAGATTTGAATAAAGTAATAAGAAGAGATTCCTCCCTCTATAAATAAGAGGGAGATACATCCTAGATAATCATAAGAGGATCATATAAGAGAAGTGATGTTGTATGGAAACGTTGTTTTCTTTTATATCCCAATGAAGTTATATTTATATTCTTGTATTGAATTTCGTTATTAATTGACACTTTTCACACTATTTTATTTTACCATTCTATCATTCTCCATCAATCTCTCTCTCATTATATACTCTCTTATTATAATTCCTTTTTACCTTCTTCTAGAAATGAATTCTTAATAGTTATAAGGAGATAATGACCCATGTTTTTCCCTCGGGGGATGTTCTAGGGGTTTCTAGAATTATAATGTCAAATTATTAAAATTTATTATTCTATTTCTGATAAATGTAGTTGAGATTAACGTGTGTGGAAACTTTCCTCCGCAACATGAAATTAAAGTTCAATTCTATAATTTTATTAATATTATATCACAATCTATAATTCAATAGAAACAAAAATTAAAATGATGGAGTTAGGCTATTCAAAAGATTAAATGGTACTAGATAGAGTTGAGTGCATGATGATTCCACACTCTCAATTGAGGTTTTTCATCCACCATTATTATAGTATGGTGTTGAGGTTTTTCTTAAGCATTTAATATTTCACAACCAATAAATAAAAGGATAGTAATTTAAGGTTTATATTTCACAATTGGACTATAAAACTAAAAACTAAATAACCAAGGTCAATAATGAAGGATCATAAAACTAATCCAAACAAACATGGTTTTTTCTAAACCCACTCTATTTTTTCATTTCATTTTAGAAAAATTTATATTAGTATTCCTTTAATTCTATTTTTATTATTTTATAAAATAAAAAAAAATAAAAAAAGTAGTTTTAGGTTAATTATAATCAATAAGTGAATAAATTGTGAAGATAATCAAGTATGAAAACCCTGCCCAGCAATTGTGCTACACTAAAACATTATAAATATTAGATTTTCAACACCATATTACAGGTTTGTGTTAAACAATTTCAACATTACTCTATATCCAATCAGCTGTTTTCATGTATTTTATTAACATTGTAAATAAATTTTCACCATTTCTTGAAATAAAAACCTAAAAAAATTATTTTTTGTTGATGCTTTAATTAAATTACAACTATACATGGAATTATTAATCTTAAGCGTAAGAAAGATGAAGATGAAGAAGTTGTTCATAACAAAGACCAGGTGTAAGAACTGATATAATATATAGAATAACATAAGTGAAAACTCAAAAGCGTGTTTTAATATGTTCATGAATTACTGGAGAAAAAAAGTACTTAGACCTGAGGCAGAACATGAGCTAGTGGTGGAATAAATTTATCCACTTATCTTTTATTTTGAGGAAATATAGGAGTTAAAAGGGGAGGGACATAAATAACCATTCCACCTCCCTCAAGCATTTCTGTAGTATAATAATGAAGGAGATTTGTCACCAAATTTATGAAAGGTAAATCTAGTAAATTTGGAGAAATTATAAGCTGTTGGGAAGAAATCAAACTAAAATATAATCAGCACATCCAATTAAAATAAGAAGTATCACCTCACTTGTATCCCAATTTTTCCTTTGAAAAAGAATTATAAGGGACATATATTGTAATTCTTGAAGAAAATATCGAGGTTCCCAACTACATACCTCCACAAACCACCATCCAACATCAAAATACCCTTACCACTTAAAAGGATATTGAAGACCAACCAATAAATGATTCATCAAATCCTTGTTTTTCAATATATTAAGAATAATAATATAAACCTATTGTGGAAAATGTGGACCTACTTAATTTTATTAGACATGAATTTGTGAATTTGAACGATGAGGTCAAAATATTTAAGCCTAAGGAAAGCAATATAGTGGATGCTCACCTTGACAGGGAGAATTTTTATTTTGGATGTACATGTTTCGATATTTTTCAATTGAAATTACCTTATATATCTCTCTTATTCATATAATTCATGTATTCCATATTGAGTAAGCACTATATAAGAAATGTGATTTTGTAAAATTATTATACTAGAAAGAGGATGATCAATACTTCTCTTTCATCCACCATGCAAGTTGTGCCATATTATGAAGTGGGTGAATTTGGTCTACTCTATCCATGGTATTATACTCACCAATAAATAAGAAATGGATAATATTAAATTCCATATGTGGTGGTTTAAATATAAACAATTCAACCAACATGTGAATTATAGATGACATCAAGTAATTCCCATATAGAGGAAGTACAAATATAGGGACCACTTGGGGGATTAAACAAAGACATATCCATATATATTCTTTATAGAAATTTAAATTTTATTCTTAGGATTAGTTTATGATATATACAAATCCCTTATATTTTTATCTTAATTGACATGGTATTTGTGTTTAATTAATTAATTTACTTTTGTATGTATTTGATTGAACATGAAATCCACCAAAAAACCATGGAGCAGAAGATAGTAAAAATACAATATCATTTGTCTGTTCTCATGTGTATTTCTATAACAAATACATTTTATATTTTTTGAGAATATTTCTTGGGTGATATTGAGGTATTCTACACTAAATATCTTTTACGTGGACTTTTTTAAATATATGAAAATTCAATAAAACATTAAATGCGATTGAGGAAATTATTTTAGATAGTCCCTTATACATTAGGATACCTTTTACATTTATCTTTTATTATCCTATATAGAGGATGAAAGACCATAATAGGAATGATCCATATCAAATTCCATTTATATACATTACTTCCCTCTAATTAGTACTTCATGTGATATTTTAATGTTTATATGCGGGGGTGGTGGATGTAATAGTGGAAGAATGAAATGCATTATAAGTGATATTGGGAAAAAATCCCTCAAGGCAATATTGGTGCCTTTTTTTTGGGTTGGTTGTGTTTGTTGAAAATGAAGGTTTCCATGGAGAATTTTCATGTTCAGGAGATGTTGTTTACAATCCATGTTGATAAAGAACAATGAAAAAGGAATGGATAATCTGGAGGAAGTACAAGAAGAGCAGGTACAAGTGGCGACGTTTTTGACTAATTTCCAAATTTTTGGGGTCCAAAATTTGGAATTTGTTGAGAATCGTGAAATGTGGATTTCCATGAATATATCATATAAATATGGAAAAGCCATGAGTTTCGTGAATATGGGATTTTTGATGTATATTTTTTGAAGACATGAAAAAAGTTTATGGTGTTCTTCGCAATTACAAAAAGCTTCGCTAACAGCAGCGTTGAAAAGAATTGCGGTAGGAAATGGCATTGTGAGTGGAGTTTCACAGTGATGGCATGATGGAAATAACATAATTCTCCATTATTATGATGATCTCCATGATCATAAAATTTCCATGGTGATTTGTGGTGTAGAGAAAATTTCTGTTGAAATTTCTGAGCTTTACAATTTGAGAAGATGGGGAGCCGACATCACATGGAAGGTTCAAGGGTTGGTGGAATCGCCTATAAATACACCTCGACCACCTCGAGAGAATTAGAGAGTTTTCCATAAAAAAATTCATTGCTCTCAAATCACGAAGGAGGTTCGTTGAGGTAGTGTTCTTCACGAAATAAAGAGCTTCCTGGTGGTTAATCTAGCTCTGCGAAAGTGGTGTGTTCCATGTTGGCTTAGTGAGCCTCACGAAGGAAGTAACTTCGCAATGGATTGAGCTCTGTAACGGCCTAAGCTCTGCGAAAGCTTGAGCTTTGCGAAGGTCTGAGCTATGAAAATCAGTGTACTCTATGGGGTTGTGAGCTCTGTGAAGGTGTGTGCTTCACGAAGAGGAAGGTACTTCTCGAAGGCTTGTTGATCAACATGAAATTGGGAGCTTCAAAAAGTAGGGTACATTGTGAAGGTATTTCCGAAGGGTGTGTCCCAGTGATCATTAGAAAATGGGTACGCATTAGTGAATATAATTTGGACTTTATTATAACATCTACATATAGTGGAGGATGTATTCATTAGAGATAATAAAGAGACTTACATGTATATAAACTATGAGTGGGTCTTCTGAAGAAGTCGTGATCTCACTTCAGTTGAGAGAGCAGTGAGTCCTCAAATTGTGAATTGTTGTAAACCAGGAGGGATCATGAGTCCACCTCAAACTTGTAAACAGAAGTGCACTTATACTGTATTTGGTACATCAGCGCATCACCAATGTATGCTTTTTGGATGTATCCTAGTGAGCGTGAACCAAGTATAATTTTTGTGTCTTGTGCATGATTTAAGATTTAGTGATACAAAAACAACGGGAGTTATATAGAGAAGATAGTTTTGTATAATATCAAAACAAGATCAAAAGGGGTAGTTGTTTTAATTTTTTACACCATGATTCACCACCCCACTTAGGGTATCTAGCATAGTAGAATGACCAATTAGTAGCAGAGGTAAAGGTTTATATCAGTGTTTCTCTCTCAAATGGAGGTCACTAATCACAAAGGATTCCGATCGTGGATGGGAACAATTTTTAGCTATGTATGAATCGGATGAAAATCTACTTTCGAACTTTGGGAATGGATGTTTTCACAGTGGCAATGCATGGCGTAACAGCCGATATAAATAGTGTTTCATTATTGGAAGCCAAGCAAAGGGAATTAGATGTTGAAACCAAGGGAATAAATTCTTTATGGGGAGCCCTATCCAATGATATAAATATAAAGGTGATTTAATGAAAAACATCACATTCAATGTGGGAAAAGCTATTGATCATACATGAAGGAGATTCAATGGTCAGAGAGGAAAAGATGCATGTGTTGTGGAACAAGTATAAAGATCTTCGAACGAACCCGATTGAGTCTATTTATGTATTATTTGAATGGGTAAAAGTTGTAGTGGAAGACATGTGAGGTCTTGGAGAATTTATTGAATACATAATGATTGTGAAGAGTATATTGAGGAAAATTCCACCTCAGTTCAATCTGAATGTTTCAGTTTTAGAAGATAAATACCCGAAAGAGATGACATTGGATATCCTTCACAACACCCTTGTTGTATATGAAATTATTAATGATGAAAACTATATTCTGGAAAAGGGGAAATACATAGAGGTGGCATTCAAGGCCATGAAGAATCTCACCGTTGAATAATCTTAGGATGAAGAAGAGACATATGTGGTGATGTCATTCATTTCCTCGATTCTTAAAAGAGTAAATAGAATGTTCAAAGGGAAACTTAATCTTTCTTGCTTTATATGTGGAAAAGTTGGTCTACTAGCAACAAGGTTCCCCAAGAAGTTTGATTAAGAAGAGATGGATGAAATATAATTTCCCAAGAAGAAGACATAAGACTATGTTAAAGGAAAGAAACAATCCAATAGAAATTTCATTAAGAAAAAGAATCTTCTCCCACAAGAATGTGAATGTTCAAATGAGTATGAGTCTTAAGAGGATGGAGAGATAAAGAACTACACAGATCGAGGAGAGAATTCTGTGGTGTTAGTTGTAGATAGCTCTTATAAAAGGGAAGAAACTGATGCTAATGAAGAAGAAGAATAAATTGAAGGAAGAGTCGACATGAAAGTTTAATTAGAAGCCTTTATTGAAGATATAGATGTTTGTAGTGAAAAAAAAACCAAAAAGGTGGTAGATGATTCCAAACACTACATGAAACAACCAGAAGAAGAGAAGTCTGAGCTGATAGAAGAAATTAGAAGCTTTAAGACTTCTAGTATAGAGAGCTCAGAAAATGTTGATGAATATAAACTCAAGTTTTATGAAAAAAATGGAGATCTATGGCTTGAATAACACAATAAATGATTAAATCAAGCATAATGAAAAACTTGAAGGAGAATTTCTCATTTTTCAAATAAAGGATAAGGATCAAGAAAAACTCCGGAATCCTGATGGGACATCAGGAAAAGAGATCACTTAGAAAACCAAGAAGCTAAAAGTTTAGCATAGTAGTTCAGTAGAAATGAAGCATCAATTATATTCAGATGATAAAAACTATGGGGGGATTGATCGAAAAAAAATCTGTGAAAAGTGAAGTCAGAACACAAGCACGCCTTCCGAGATTGAAGGATTATTTGGGGTATAAAAAAGAGTCAGAATATTCAGATATCCTAATGGTCAACTAGTTGTGTAGAAGATACATGAAAGAATACACCTTATATTAGGTGTTATTTTTGTGAATCAATGGGACATTTACATTACGTTTGTTCCATATCCTAGAGATATCAAAGGGCGCAAGAACATAGGTGGAATCCAAACAAAGAATGGTTCTCTAGAACATATTTTGAAGGACACTGTTTTTGGTGTGGAGGATTTTTGAACATGGTTAGATGATGTACATTACCATATAGAGAAATGTGCCAATGTAGAATAAAAATGTTTTCAAGAAAAAGATCTATGAACCAATAGGTGAGTTGAAAATAAAAATAGATTTTCATCCCTGCAAGATGAATCTGGTATATCATACACTAAGAAAGATCATAAGTCTCAATATATGATGAGTGTGATGAAAAAATACGGACCAAGAAAAAAAAGATGAGAAAATAGTGGTGATAGAAATTTACCTTAAAGAATCAAACTGTTCTGGTGTGTGAATCCTTGACAGCGGTTTCACATCTCACAGGATAGGTAATAAGGATCTTGTTATATGCATAAAATATGACAAAGAAGGAGTTATCAAGTTTGGAAATGATGAAGGCGTAATGATTATTAGCTCAGGAAAGGATAGTTTTGGCGGCAAAGAGACGAGACGTGATGATGTCTCAGTAGTAGAAGGCCTCGGTCATAATTTTCTCAGAGTCAATAAACTTTGTGACTCAAGAAATTATATAAGGTTTAATGAGAAGATGTGTATCACCAAATGAAGGGATGAGAAATTAGTTATATAGGGAAAACGGACAAAGGGAAATCTCAACCTGGTAAGTGGAGAAGAAGACATGTGATTTCTACCCAGTGAGGAAGAAAAAAGCTATGGAATAACTGACTTTTTCATCTATTCCAAACATCCTTTGAATATCTGGAAATGTGTGATGCAGCAAGAGACCACCCTAAGCTATCACATGATCGTACTCACATGTTTGATGCATGCCAACAAGGGAAGCACATTAGAAATACGTAAAAGGAAAATGAAATGAAGCCAATAATATTGCTTGAATTGGTTCATGGTTATGTTTGTGGGCCTATCACAACAAGAGAAATTTATGGAAATAGGTACTACATTCTATTCATTAAGGAATGCAGAATAATGGAATGGGTATTTGCTATTTCACATAAGCCCGATGTGTTCAAAGGAAAAAAATAGTTTTTATAGGTAGTGTTAAAGGATGCTTGGATAGAAAATTATGAAGTTCTGTACTGAAAATGGTACATAATTCCCAAATAGTCAGGTGGAATACTATCTCAAGAAAAACAGGATATGGAATCAAGTTTATTTAGTAAGAACCACCCAAAAGAATGGTGTGGCTGAAAGGAGAAATTTTATCATCATCAACTTGGATAGAACAATACTTATATTAAATGACTAGCAAGATAAATTTTGGAAGGAAGCACTATTGACATTGGTCTACATTTCTAACAGGGATCTATTGTTTCCAAAGGAAGGAAAGATTCCTTATGAGATGTGGTATGGGAATAAGCCAATGGTGAAGTACTTTTGAATTTTTGGATGTATGTGAATTATATTTTACAAATAAAAACACAAGAAATTTAATTCACGCGGTGATGAGGGAATATTCCATGGCTAATCAAGAAAAATAAAAGAAAAAAAATTCATTAACAAAAGGCTGGGAAAAGTAGTTGAGAGCAATAATTTCACTATATTAGAGAATGAAGAGAGCATTCAACAAAACAATGAACAATTTTCTGATGAATGTGATGAGGAGGAAATCAACACAATGGGTGAATAAGTGTATTATGGTGATTCAAAAAAAGATACTGATGATAATTAAGAGGAAGTAAAATCCATATATTTACAAAAACCAAAAAGTCGATCTCAAATTGACATGAAGAGTATAATTGGTGATCAGTCAGCACCAGTATGGACAAGAAGAATGAAATCTCTGCAGCATACATATTTTCTATCTTAGGTAGAGCCCAAATCCTTTGCAGATATAGATGAAGATAAAAACTAGCTTCAGGCTTTGAATGAAGAGCACGATCAGGTTGAGATGAATCATATGTGGGAGATTGTTTTAAGGCCGGTAGCTAAAAATGTCATCAGGACTAAATGGGTCTATCACAACAAGATGAATGAAGATGACACTGTGATTCAAAAAAATCACAACTAGTTTGCAAAGGATAATACTAGATAGAGGGAATTGATTTTGATGAGACATTTTCACTGGTATCAAGGAAAAAGACAATCGGATTATTCCTAGACATTGAGTGAAATGGAAGTTCAAAGTGTTCCAAATGGATGTCAAATCAACATTCTTGAATGGGGTTCTAGAGGAAGAAGTTTATATCTAGTAGGAAGATGGTTTTGTCATTAATGAGGATGAGAACAATGTTTTTCGACTGAAGAAGACTTTGTACGGGATGAAACAAGCACCAAGAGCATGATACTCAAGGATTGATTAATATTTGAAGAACCTTGGTTTCCAGTGTATGGAGTTGATTACAATATCTATTCCAAAAATGACAGTAAACAAAGGATGACAGTGCTGGTATATGTCGAAGACATAATATTTGGCAGATCAGATGAAGCTTAGTGCATACTATTTTCTAAATTCATGAAAAGTTAATTTGAAATTTCAATTATTGGAGAGTTTATTTTTTTACTTGGTTTAATAGTGTCGCAAGGAAGGAATGGTACTTCAATTTATCAATCCAAATATTCTACGGAGGTTTTGAGAAGATTTGGAATTGAAAATTCCATGGAGATAAAGACTCTGGTTGCTACCCGAATAAAATTATCTAAAGATGATGATGGAAAGGCAGTTGATATAACATAATATAGGCGGATTATTGGATGTTTCCTATACCTGATAGAGAAAATACCTGATCTCATTTTTTCCACATGCAAAACAACTCAATTTCAATTCAATCCTAAGGAAATACACATGCTTTAAGTGAAATGAATACTATAGTATATCAAAGGAACTATGGATTTCAGTTTGAAATATACAGACAAATCTCAATTAGAGATTTTGGGATATACTGATGTAGATTGGGAAGGCTCAACAAGGTTCTTTCTGTTTTTGTGGTTTGTGTATTTATTGGTTAATCATGAAGCAATATTGAATTTCATTGAGCATTGTAGAAGCAGAGTATATTTCCCCTACTCAAGAATGCACACCGTTATTGTGGATGAAACAACAACTTGATGATATAGGATTTGAAGTGAAGTCTCTAATCAGAATCCAGTGCGATAACTCAAGTGGTATAAATCTCAGAAAAAATCCCATCCATCACTTAAGGATAAATAACATTGAGATAAAGATAAATTTTATCAAGGAGATGGTTGAGAATGGAATTGTGAAGTTAGAGTATGTGCCTACAGAACTATAGGTTACAGAAACTATAACAAAGTCCTTACCAAAGGAAGCTTTTGAGAGGCATTGACTAGCTCTGGGAGTTCAGTCAACTCCCCACACTTAAACAAGTGTGGATTTGGGACCCCCTCTCCCTGATGTTTGGTGTGTTTTTTTTCTACTATGATACTCTGTGTTATTTCCAATGTCTCAGACCACAAAGGAGTAAAATTTGGGTTCATTGACTATGGGGGAGGAACAATGACACTTCAAGGGGAAGAAGCTATGGCTAAGGAAGGGAGAAAATGTATTAGTCAAAGACACAGGTTGATGCAGACAGGTGGAGCAGTGAGATAGGGGAGATCAATGAGATAATGAGAGATTATTAAATCTGATTATGCTAGAAGTGATCGATCATAGATTAGATATCAGGATAGCTGATGATCATGATAAATGCAGAAGGGTGGAATTGGAATGGTGTTAGAAGTATTCCATCAATCATCACTTGGTATCAACAATTGTTTTAAAAAATGATGTGATTCATTGATGAACTTTTCATAATACTCTGGGTTCTCATGCTGAGCATTTCATATGTGGGCTTAGAGTATGTGTTGAGTGAATCTATGGTCTATATCTTAATTGCAAGATGAGAAGGATGGTAGAAGATGGAAAGAGACTCAATAAAGTATCAAAGTGCAGAAAACATTTATGAGAGGAGTTTTCAACAAACCCAAAGGGGGAGATTTTTGGGAAAAATCTCTAATGGTAACATTGAAAGTCATTTTTGGGTTGGATGTGTTTATTGAAAATGAAGGTTTCCTTGTTGAATTTTTGAGTTCCATAGATTTTTTTACAATCCATGTTGAGAAAGAACCATGACAAAGGAATGGATGATCTAGAGTTGGTATAAAAAGATAAGATACAAGGTGGAGCCATTTTACAGTGTTTTCTAAATATTTTGGGGTCCAAAATTTGAAATTTGGCATGCATCATGAAATGTATATTTCATTGACGATATCATCAAAATATGGGAAAATATTGAATTTCGCAAAGTGGGCTTCTTGATTTGGATTTCTCAAAGACATGAAGAATGTTGATGGTGTTGTTTACGATTATAAAAATCTTCACGAACAATAGATTTGAAGAGAAATTTGCTGGTGAATGGCATTTCTAGTAGATCTTTGCAGAAAAGGAGAGAGGGAATTGGCAGAAAACTCCATGATTATGACAATCTCTACATCTGAAAACTTCCATCCTGCTTTGGGATATATAAAAAAAATTGAAGAAATTTTGGAGCTTCGCGATTTGAGCTGACATGGCTCTAACTTGTTGCGGAAGGTTCGAGGGTCCGTAGAATTGCCTATAAATAGACCAAGTCTCCCTTGAGATAATTATAGGGTTGTCCAATAAAATTTTCTCTCTCAAATCATGAAGGAGGTTCGGGGAGGCAGTGTGCATCATGAAAGAATGAGCTTTTCAGTAGCAAATATAGCTCCACGAAAGTGGTGTGTTCCACGTTGGCTTAGTGAGCCTCAGAAAGGAATTCTCTTTGCGATGGCTTAAGCTCTATGAAGAACTCTTCTCTGCGAAGTCTTGAGCATTGTGAAGGTCTGAGATTTATGAAGTAGTGTGCTCCACGAGGCAGTCGTCTCTATTAAGGCGTCAGCTTCGCGGAAAAGGAGGGACTTTGTGAAGGCTTTTTTGAGCTTGGAAAAATTTGGAGCTTCCCGAAGTTGGGTTCTTTGCAAAGGTATTTCCAAAGGGTGTGGCCATGTGATCAGTTGGAAATTTTTTTTCATTAGTGAATGAAATTTTTACTTAAATAGAGAATCTACATACATTGGATGATGCATTAATTAGAGATAATGTAGAGACTTAAAGAACTATAAACAGTTAGTGGATATTTTGAAGAAGCAGTGAGATCAATTCAGTTAGCAGATAAGTGAGTTCTAAAATTGTGAATTGGGTAAACCAGGAGGGACAATAAGTCCACATCAAAATTCTAAATAGTAGTGCGATTATTGTGAATTTTTTACATCGGCGCATTGCCGGGGTATGCTCCTTGGATATAGCCCATTGAGGGTGAACTAAGTAAACATTATGTGTCATGTTCATGCTTTAAAATTCAATCATACTCTGAAATCGGAATTAGAGAGAGAAAATAGTTTTTTCTAACAAGAAAACAAGATCAAAAGGGGCAGTTGTTTTAATTTTTCATACCCTAATTCACCCCCTCTCAAGGTATCTAGCCTAGTGGACCTAACAAGAGAAAAGTGTAGAAATTATACTAAGGGTATTGGGAAATGTTATTGATTCATTTAGTGTACTTTATTTTTTCCTTTATTGAAAAGAAAAAAATAGAAAAATAATCTGGTTTCACTTAGAAAAAAACCACAAATACCAGATATATGATTCTTGTAATGTGTGGTTTGATGATTTATCTGACGTTTATTCCAAGAATGGAATTCAAAAAAGTAAAAAATGTATGTTGATTTTTTTTGAAAATAATATTATAAAAATATTGAAAAATAAATGAGTAATTCCGTGATTATGTTTTTTGTAATCATGACATTTAAATTTATCTTGGTATGTGAGAATTTTAATTTTTAATGGGGGATTTTCATTGCACTTTTATTTTAGATATCATTATTTATACATTAGAGGTTATCATCATTTTTTAGCATTAATATTTTTTCAAATGAATTCCCACCATCCTTATGCCTCAAGATCATTAAATCCTTATTTTAAATCCTTTAATATTTTTTGAGAATTTTCTCTTTAAAATTTGGATATAGTAGTCCCTTTTCAAACCAATAAAAAAAATCGTGTTGTCATGATATGAAAATTACTCTACTTGAATTTATATCATGGCCAATGAGTGAAAAGATTCAAAGTTAAGTTAGATAATGACTCCAATTTTATAATAAAAAATAATAGTAGAGCCTCAATGGATTAAAGGAGAATATATATAATTTATAGTGAGGATATTTAAAATAATTGGATTAATGTTTTCTTGGGAAATGAAAAGCTAAATTGAGTTTTTATGTGGAACTTACAAATATGGTTTAACATTGATAATTATTTTGTTTTATAACATTGAGATATACATATTGGAAGCATGGTGTTTCTCTTTAACTCAATTTTGAGGTTTAATTATTTAGGAATATCATAGTTCAAATGTGGGGTTATTTGATGCACACATAATTTCATGCATAATTTTAAAGAAATTATATTGAATTTTGATAATATTTAATGGAAATACCCATGTAATTCATGTTTTTTTTTTATTTTGGAATTTACCTTTTTGAGATTTATATTATTTTAAATGGATTAAAATTTTAAATTTATACGTTTTTAATATAATTGTGAGTTTCTAGTTAAAATATTAATAACCATTTTTTAATGAATTTCAAGATGAAAAAGGCCAACCTAGATAACCCTCGACCACTACTCACCAATACATTTAGACTACCCACAAAGAGTCAGCTGACCAAGGGTGATCTATGGGAATTTTCACATGGGTAGCAGTGGTGATTAGTTTTTGTGGGAGGATTTTATATAGTAGTTGGGGCTAGGCCCACATAGGCTACATTTGTCAGTGTGGCCCAATTGTGCATGTAATGTGTAGTCGAAGCCCATCCCTATAGCAAGCGATAAGAGCAAATGCGACACTAGTTGGATTATATTGGAGCACATCACCACACAAAATGTTCGATGTGGGATATCTCATTTAATTTACAATTAATCATAAAAAAAACAATTTTCCACCACATTCATATTACCTAACCCATGAAAATTTCTCTTTAACACTCCTCAATACCTTCTCGAACTCAACATCACACACCACTATTTGAAACTAACTGATATTTACATTACCACCACATGGAAGCTCAGGTTCAAGATAGAGAAGAAATTTTGATTCCTGAACCACTATGGATCACCCATAGACCATATAATGACATATTTGATTCCCACTATAATGAGAATGAATCCAGTCATGTTAAATAAGATCTCCATTCGTCTGTTGTGAAGGTTTTATGATTTGAGGAAGCGACCTAAAAAATTTCAACTCTTACAGTGTCGTGGGATCACTACACAAGACTCTGTTACACTATAGAAGATGAGATACACCATGGATGTCATGAATATTGAAGAGATGTGGATTTTAATAAAATATGAAGGATATTTCATTCATCCATTCTTATGATACATCCATGAAGAAGGTTTAAACTACTGCGCCGTGGATGATGTTTTTTACCATGGTGGATATTGGTATGTAAGTGGAATGAATTAGAGCTAGTTATTGTTTTTCCATTGAATAATGTGAAATTATAAAGCCCCAAATAATAAAATAATAAAATAATAGTTTTCTGGTGTGGCGTGTGTTGCACCATAGGCATGCGAAATATGGCAGTGCCAGCTTTTGAAGAAAAAATGGATTTCTCAGGGATATGTCATGAAGAATGATCATACAAAAAGGTGATGGAAATATTGGCAGAATCCAATTATGAAGAAGTAAATGTTAATTGGAGGATACGACCATGGAGGAAAAAATTTCACCATAACAATCCATAATAATGAAAACAATAGAGTCTATGCCACAAAATATAACTTAGCATCGCAAAAGATTTCAATGCTAAAAAATAGGAACAACCAATATTTTAGAAGATTCAATGTGGTATATATAGAATAAAGAGACATTCCTAGATAAATGAAGATATGAGATATTTGAATATAGAATGAAGAAGGGTTTCCTCCCACTATAAATATGAATGTGATGCTGTCACACCCTGACTTTAGACCCGTACATCTGAAATTGGACTTTGGACTTTGAACATCGGTAATAATTTTTGTTTTATAATTTTATTTGGATTTAAAAATGTTTGTTTGGGTGCAGCTTAATCCCGATTAAAATATTTGTGCTTTTTCTGATAAATAAGAGTTCTTGGTTTGAAAATATCTAACACATAGATAGGGCACAGTCGAATTCATGCGACTTTTCCAGATCATCGTGTTGCCTGCCCGATGCATGGTTAATTAATTAGTTGACCAAATAAACATTAATGTGAGTTCTAAAAATAAAATTATTTTATAACTATTTTTATAATAAAAAAATAAACATTAGATTAAGAATTTTATTATTATTATTATCTTCATTAATAATTTAATTAGGTTTTTATTTTAATTAAGTCATTCTTATAATTATAAAAATATTAACATCAATGTTTTATTATATAATTTCTAATTAATATTTTTACTATTATTATTGAAAATATATTTTTAATCTATTATAATTCTTAAATTATTATTATTATTGAATTTATGTTTTTTTTATATTTTTTTCATTTATTTTTCTTTTTCCCTCTTCCTCACATTCTCTCCCGTGCCACGTTTCTATAGAGCCCATCTCCCTCCCCTATTTTATCAGTTGTCTCCCCTTAAACCATAGTAGGTAGATATTCTCCTATTAATTTTCTCAAGCGACGCTGTTGACCAGCACACCTCCCCTCGTTTGATGAACCTCCCACATGAGTCGTCCCTACTACTCGCCTCACACCGACCCCCAGCATGTAGCTCCCTTAGATGCGTCTCCCTTAGTCATGCCTCTATCTAGAGAGGCTCCAATCGGTGGGAAACCCCTTTCTACACCCTTTTTCTGGTTTGACCAGCCTCCCTCACCAACACCATTGGTGTGTTCTTTATCGATTGGTTGTTTTCTTCTTTGGTAGGTTTTCAGGTTTGGGTTTCAGGTTTAGATTGGTTAATTTTTTATGAAATTGATTTGATACCCTATTTTTAGGGTTTTCTTTAGGTACATTGCAGTGCAATTGACGTACGGGGGAAGATTCACACCAGTATTTTGAGCTTTCCTACACAAATGATGTTGATTCTGCATATAATTATTATTTGATGAATTAAGTTGTGTGTTTATTTAATTTGGATTTTTTTTTCATTCTGGAAGTTTGGTTTGTTGAGATTTAATGTAAATTTGATTTTATAGTATCATGGTTTTGCAATATGTGGAAAATTTTCTGTGGAAATAAATGTTGAGAATTTTATTAGTGTTTTATAAACTGTGTAGTTAGTTTATTACTTGGTGTAAGTGGTGAAACCCTACAAAAGAATAAAACAATCAAGTGATAAATTTAATGGGGTATTTATCAAGACCGTAACAATATTAATATTTAAAATATATTTTTTTATAATAATATATATATTTTCATTCTATTATTTTTACATTTTTTATGATTTATATTCATATACAATAAAGAATAAATTTAAATTTTGACAATATAGAAATTCTATTAATGAATTTATTATTGAATTTATTTTTAAAATAAATATTATTTAAATATTATGAATTAAAAATTATCAGATACAAATTATCATATAATGTTTATACAATCAAATGTAAATTTTATAAAGGGTCGAAAACTATTATTGTTAAAAACCAAACATTTCTTAATAAATATCTTTTTTTTAAAGTGAAGATTTAAATATTTCTAAAATTATTTAGATATAATGAATATAATTTTTGGAATCATAATCTCTAAATTATATAACAGATATTTTTTCATAAATTTTTGAGAGTTGAATTTCCAGGTAAAAAATTAAATATCATATAAATATAGGTTGTGTTTTATGACATCATAATTACCCAAACTCAATGTAATAACTTCATTAAATGGAATCCATGAATAAATAAATTTTTCAAAATTTAGAAAATGTTATTTTAAGTTTATTTTATTTATTATTTAAATCCATTACGAATCCTCCAAAACATATAATATATTTCGAGGTTTTAAAATAATTAATTTAAGAGTGTGCATTTCCTTCATATAACAAAGGGAATTATTTTAATAATATAATCCCATAGAATTATAAAATAAGAAAACCACTCTATTTTGGAAGGAACCACAGAAAAAACCTTGTGATGGATTGTGGTTTTGGATATTTTATTTTGTAGAATCCAAAACCTATATAATTATGAAATCCACCTCATTTCCTATATAAACCCAAAAAACCAACCAATTATCTTAACTATAAAACCTTGGAGAATATTCATAATCTTATATAAACTCTATAGATTCCTCCAAATATTTCCCCAAGATCTATATAATCCCATCCTAAGATTTTGTTATCACACACTCAAGTAAGAGATCTTCACCATCCTCACCACCTTTCAATTCAAGCACCCCTTTGGAATTTGTCTTATTAATTATTATTTTCAATGATATAATTTATTTATAAAAATATCATACAATAAAATATATGTTATTCTAATGTGATATCATTTATTATTAATTATTTTTATCATTATATACACCGTTAATATGATGAAATCTCATAACGGATTTCTTTCTTCTCATTTCCAGTCAAGCACTTCCTTTATGATATAATCATTAGTTTCATTTTTTTAATGTTGGGATATGGTCTTAAATATTACCCATTCATTCCATTTTAGTTTTAAATCATTAAATATCCCTTTAACTCTCATTAATACTTAATGATTATTTACGTATACCTGTTACCATGATGGAATGTAATGAGGTTTATTCTCTTTATTAATGTTTTAATGATATTATACATTATATTTATAATTGTTAATGTTGGACCAAGTATTTAAAAATACATATTAAATTACATTTTATTTCCATATTATATGATACCCCTTTCACTCTCCTCAATCCATTTTATTATTTTTCAGGTAATGCCATTATGCGATTGAAATATCACTACAATTTTCCCTGGAAAACTGACTTTATAGTTAATATTATACCCATTTAATATCAAGGGTTCTCACATTTATTCAGATATTATTTATGATTTTGGACTTACATGTATTAATTCTATAGTACTTGATCATGGATTAAATTTTGATGATGAATGAATATATTTCGTATGATCTATGTGGCATACTTAGGCATGAGAATGAAATGAATTTGATGGGTGAACCAGGGATTATATTGCATTCCAATGCATTGGGTAATGTTTAGTACCATGATACATAATCCTAGGATATAGAGTGAACATGATTCATTTATGAGACTATTTCTACAATGATTTATTTTAGATTTATCCTTGAAATATTTTTTTGATGAAGTATTTTAAGTTATTGCCACATTTCCCATGTTATGATTATCATTCTATATCATGCCTTAATATTCATGTTCCATTTATGTACCATTAATATTTCTATTATTATTACTTATTTATTCACTTACTATGATTTATATATCACCCATTTCTTATTTTTTCCGAAAATTTATCCCTTGTAGGTTTAAAATCCATGGAATTTTAGAATCTTGTAAAGAAGTTGTTAATAATATTGCTGTATACCCTATTGAAGATGTTATTCTATGCACTTAATTTCTAATTATAGTATTCTTATAGAAATTTTAGGTTATATTAAGTGTAATATTATTTAAAAAATCAGTAATTAATGTTTAATAAATAATAGTGTTGTTATAGTTGGTATTTGAGGAAAATTTTAATTATTTTTGGGACTAGGATTAGAAAACTCTAAAAAAAGATTTAGGGATAAGAATAAGTATATGAAAAATCCATAAATTTTGGTACATACAGAGTAATTAATTTATCAATAAAATAAATAAGTTTCTAGATACTATATGTGGACATGGTTCTCGCATATATGTACCTAGTGGTACAACTCTGACAAGGTGTCCTAGGCCTAACTCGGGAAAACCTAATAAATGAAAAAAGGGAATACTATGCACAAGGATTGAAAATTCTTGGGGATACACATTGGTAAATTCATAATATCATTATGAACCATTATTAAGGGTATAAAAAATACCCATAAAAAATATGTTATGAAATAGATCATGGATAACGTATATTAAAGCCACGAATTTCCTAAGTTATGGAAATAAATGTAATTTATAAGCTATACCTTTAATGTCATTAGATTACCCTTTATGTGTTTGACAGTTTAAAATATGGATCCCTAATTTTCCTTTCATTCAATACAATGTGTGAAAATATTTGGAATTTGGGAAACTATCAATGAGAAGTTTAATGTGATGACTACCCTAAAGAGATGCCCAACCCAATGTGTGAGGGAATCATAAAAATTATGATGATACTCTCTCAGTTGAATCAAGATATGGTAACCCAGATCCAGAGGAGCGAACAAACTCCCAAAATAGGGAAGAATCCTTGATCAAGAGTTTCATGTGAAAACTATCTTATACTTTAAATGGATTATTCGATCCCTTAATCATGGAAGAAAATATGAAATTCACTATGAAGATATTCTAAATCCTTCAATTTTCTAAAAAAGAGAAGGTTCTACTAGTTGTTTATCATATGGAGGGAGAAGATGATAAGTAGTGGACCTTGATAAAAAATATTAAGCCTTCGTAATAGATCAAAGCAGTGGAGTAGATGGAATTCCAATTTTTTTGATATATATTTTAGTTGAACTCTCCAAATTAAAATAGAAATGGATTTACTCACCCTTAAGAAAAAAATGTTGAATATATCATGGCATATAAGGAACATATTAGAAGACATGCATGAATTGCCTTAGGATTTGTCATTACCCTTGAATACGACATTGAATACTTCTTTGATGATCAAATACCTTGTTTAGGAAAATCCATATTAATCCATGACTTTTATAACTAAAGGGTCCAATATTCCCTAAAAGTTGAAATAGAGATCATTGATTCCCAAGGGTATACTGGGGATAAGAAGTGGAAAATAAAGTATAATTATGGTGGTTTGATGGAGAAATATAATAGTGCTATGAAATTTCATAATTCCACTTTTCTATGGTGTAGAAAGAAACACCTTGAAATTTTCCTAACTTTGACCAATAAATCATTTTTGTACAGGAATTAAGGGAATCATGAAATAGATTTAAGACATGATAAATTCACTAATGTTATGGAGTAAAGGAGTTCTCCAGTCAAACCTTAGTGAATTATTCATTGCTCCAGTTGTAAGGAACAATGGTAATATTCAAACCAATACACCATGTTAAGGGTTTTTAGAGACAACAAACAACATCCAAGACAGCAAGGTAGAGATTATTCCATCACAACCAACAAGGTGGATCCTAAAAATTAATTGGTGATAGGTATACTAGATATTAATTCAATAATATCCAACATACTTTTTGATTTCAGTTCAACATATTCCTTCAAATCAAGAATGTTTAATAGAACTATCCAAATACCCCCACAAATCATGGAAGTAGAGCAATCAGTGAAAATGGAAAATGGTGAAATTATTGAATCCCATGTATATAAATCCTTCCATGTCAAAGTATGTGGGATAAAAATCCTAATGTACCTTAACATAATCCCTTCAATGGAATATGAAGCAATTTTAGGCATGTATTATATTTCCCTCAATATATCTAACATAAATTTCCGGGAGAATGAAATCACTATCCATATCATGAATCGTCCTATGATTCTGTACAAGTACAAGGAGACGGTTTAATCTTCTATAGAACTGAAATATCAAAATTGTATATTATTACCCTATGATCAAGAGTCTCTAGAACAAAGGATTTTGTATATGGAAAGAATCATCCTTAAATACATGCCTGTCATGAGGGAATATACTTATATGTTTCCCAAGGGAAATTCTAGTATTCCGCTCAGATGAGAGAATTAATTTTCAATAGAGATTATACATAGGGAATTACGTTTATCAAAGACCCCGTATAGAATAGATATTGTAGAAATTGAGGAGATAAAGAAACAATTACAAGAGAATCATGATAACGGGTTCATATAGAAAAGTACTTCACCATGGGGCACAAATTCTCTTCATCAAGAAGAAGGAACTATTAAAGAGTATTTTCATTGATTATTGTGAGCTAAAAAATATTAGTATAAAGTACATGTATCCACTTCCTCATATCAATGAATTATTTGATCATCTATATATAACACTATACTTCTCCAATGTGGATCTTCAGTCAGGATATTAATAAGTAACGGTGATGAAGGAAGATATCCCCAATACAATTTTTCATACAAGTTATGATGAACTATGAGTTCATAATGATGCCTTTCAGGATACTAATGCCCTAGAAATATTAATCTACATAATGAATAGTGTATTTAGAGATTACCTAGACAAAGTTGTGTGAGTATTTATAGATTATATTCCAATATACTCCAAAATCATGGAGGAGCATGAAGATAATCTGAGCACTATGCTAAAGACCCAACGAATGAAGGATATTTAGGCCATGTATAGGTAATGTGAGTTATGTTTTAAGGAATTATCATTCTTGGGGAACATCATCAAATGTAATGGAATATATATGGAACATTCAATGATAGAAGCAATTGAAGGATTGTTGAGGCCATCATATGTCACAGACATATGTAGTTTACCTAGGTTTTCTATGTATTATCTATTATTTTAGAGAAATTTATTGAGATTTTCAAACCCTCTTACCAAGAAAAATCATAATGGAGTGATGTTTGAATTAAGGAAATAAAATGAGGAAAGTTTTAAAGAGTTTAAAAAGTCTTATCATTGCACAAGTGATCACATTACTGACAAGTGGGGAACTATTTTTTTCCATATAGTGTTTCTTAAAATGAATATATTTGGTTTGTAATAAGGAAAAACGATAACATGAAATAATATGCCTTAAGAAAGTTGAAAATTAAAAAGAAAAACTGCCCCACACATGATCTGGAGTTGGAAGTTGTGATTATTTTGATGAAAATCTAGCTGTTTTATCTCTATTGGGAGAACTGGGTGATATGTATTCATTATAAGAGCTTAAAATGTAAATTTAAACCTAAATAGATTAATACAATCCAATTAATATGGTTATATCTCATCAAGGACTATGACTACTCCATCCACTACCATCCTGGTATGGAAAATAAGGTAGAAGATACTCTATGTAGAAAAAACCATGCATCTTTATCAATGATGAGAATTGATAAGGATCCCATATTCTTATATATGAAAAGTATGGACATGGGTATCATTAAAGAAGAAACATAATCAATCCTTCCTCAAATTATATCTCAAAAATTCCTCATGGAGAAAATAAAGTATGATCAAAGATATTATGTAGAATTTTAGAACAATGTGTGATCCATTAGAAAGTGGAAATCCTTAGAGTTTAATATTAATGGAGAATTAATTATGATATTTTGGTAAAGAATATGTGTTCCATAAAATCCTGAGCTAAATAAGGAATAGTTGGATGATGAACATAGATAAGATTTCTCCATTCACCCAGAAAGAATAAAGATACATTAAGATCTCTCTGAGGACTATAGGTGGGAAAAATATGGATAAGGAGATCAGAAAATATACATCAACGTTCATAGTTTGACAACAAGTGAAGGATTTAAGTAAAAATTATAAATGGATGATAAAACCATTACCCATAACAATATAGAAATGGGAGAATATCACCATGGAATTTCTCACATGAATTATTAAAACATCTAAAGGAAACAATTATTTAATCCCCCAACCCCAGTTACACTGACTTGGTGCATTATTACATAACATTGGAATGATACAAGGAATCATGTTTCAAAAGACCGATCAATCTAGTGTTATTGGAAACAATATAAATACATAAGTTCGAAATTAAAACATGAAAATAAATACAACACTAATTTATTCCATTAGAAACATCCAAGCCTCCTAGATTATTCTTGGAAGCCACTCAAATATAACTTCTTCATATCTTGGGAAAATTAATCATAAGAAAGGGGTGACATCAAATGCTCAGTTAGGGTAATGAATACAGTGGAAGATAACATAATCATTAGGCACGATGAATAATTAAAAACACATGCCTTTACAAATAATAAATCTGAGCACTTTATGGCAGGAATATGAGATGAGTAAATAATTCCATAATAAAACATAGTCATGGTTATTCTACTAGATGAATAACCACATGAACTATTATTATTATTTTCATAATGAGATAATGTATAATGCCGGACATTCTAGAAAATTTTTTCAAGGCCTTGACCAATACGTCTAAAAATGATAAAGGCCTCGGCCAAAACCATATATCAAAATGAGAAAGGCCTCGACCAATTCCACATCAAATTGTCTCATGAGACCTACTGATGCACCAAAGAGCTATAGCTGGCTCCACCCATCCCATACAAAGTCCAATACATTCCCCATATAAAAATATTGAAACATAAAATAAATATTCGTATTAAAACTCCATATGAAATGTCAAAAATTTAACCATAAAACAAGAATGGTATAAAAATAACACATCCACAACCAAACATATCAAAAAACCTTCAATACAATATGGAAGATTCGTATCAAAATAAATCAACTTCAAACAAGTTTAAAATCCATAAATGGATATTGACATAGATGAAATGAAAACTATTTGAAAGATATACCTCTTTAAATTTTGAAAAAATTTAAGATTAATATAATTATAATAGAAAACAATTATTTTAAAAATAATCTTCTAATATTATAAGGGAATAATAGATGATGTTATAATGGCATAAAATAGCCACACCCACCGTATAAGATAAAAAACATTCTTACCTTAATTTTGTCGAAAAGGTCATAAATTACCTTATTTAAAAAAATAAAGAAAGATTACTTTAAAAAGTCATAAGTTCAAATAAGGGTATAAATTACTTTAACCCATAGTCTAGTAAATAATAAAATGTTTTGAAAAACATATTTAAGAAAAATGGATGTGGAGGATACAGTGGTCCCGATAGATACTTATGTAAAAACAACCTCGGATAATAAAGAGATTGTGAAATTAACCATTACCTTGTACTTTTCCTTATTTGATGGTATGTTAACCTCCTGTATAATATTTAAAACATTGTTAATAAATTATTCATAAATTATATACATAAATATGATGTTGTATATGATCCTCAAATATTACTTTGTTAATAATATTTCAGTAGTATCAGTGTTACGGGTGTTAACTGATTCAGTTTCCTTTATATACATGGTTACGTAAGCAATGTTGGTTATGGATAACATGTATTTGATTCATATATATAATTATATTATGTTCATAAAAATTATTTTTAATCATTAAATGAAAATAATTCTTGAATGATTACGATGGTGAAATGAATCTCATAGCGTTGGTGGAGACAGTAATCCGTACATACGCATGAGCGACAATATCATAATATTGATGGTGAAATCATTTGTAACTGGATGGTATATCATATATACAGAATAAAAAACATGTTATATTTATTATTTACATCAGTTATACTATATATTATATCTATCCAAATAATGAAGAGTTTGAATTACAAACTACACCACGACGTGGGGATGGTAAGTCTTACGTACACACCTATGGTGACATTGCGCTTCATATGATGGATAGGATAATAAATATGGTTGTAAATATTTTATAAAAACATCACAATATATATAAGATACTATATTTATTAATTTATTACTGAAACAACAATGATAGAGGAAGTTGAAGAAGCAATGAACTAGGAAGAGGTGATGAAATATTTACCTCTTCTTCGGGTTCTTATTTTTTATTTGATCAAATGGGCTCTTTAAGATGGATTTATGACCAAAGGAAATCCACTAGGATGAAGGTAGGAATGTTGTAATGATATTTGGGTAGGGTTTGGCTGATGAAAATTGATTTGGAGGTGTACAATTAAGAGAAAGGTAAGTTCCCTTTTATAAAAGGGGTGAGATTCACATTAGGAGTAGCATGAAATATTATATTATAATAAAATAATTTTCGGTTTCTAATGGCTCCAAAATAATTTTTATAGAGGCTATGGTGGAGATGGGTTAAAAAACTCTCACTCGATAGGTTTTATATAGGTTTAGTTTACCATATTAACCTTATCTTTTAGATTTAACTCTTAGTTAAATAGTTCGACATTTACCATGTCTCTTGGTATTTTCATATTATATGGTTAATAAACTTACAATAAACAATAATAAAACTCCAAGTGGTTAATTATTAAAATATATAACCTTATTTACATCCTTTGGTCAAACCCTAGATTTTTATAAATATTATACCAATATAAATATATTATTTGTTTTGAAAACTCAATTATGTAGAATTTAAGACTATTTAGTATTTGATTTTTTTGAATTCTATGAAAACTTTATCACTTTGAATAATTTTTTTAAGTAACCCTAACATGTCATATTAACCTATAAAATTTGTGGATTTCATCAGAAGACTCAATTTACATTTATTTGGGTATTTATAATATCAATTATTTTAATATTTCATTAATTATGTAATTACTGCATCATCATCGTGTCATAAATAAATTAAATTTTATAATGTATAAAAATTATAAATAAAATACCGTTATGTATTAAATCTTTTTATCTTTCTAAATTATATTTATCGTCGAATTTATATTATGTGTCACCCTATATTAGAAACAGTTTAGTTATTAAACATTAAAATTAACTCTTTTAACTGTTTTTTAAATAAAATAATAATAAATTTCTTAATCTAATCCTAATGGTCCAAAAAGGATCATATTTTATTCTTAAGTTTGTTTTTGGTAGAATATACACGTAACTAGTAGGATTATGACATTTTTTGGGGAAATTATGATTTATTTTTTACCCTTAATTTCCCTATTTACGTTTAACTGTGGAAAATAAATGCCAAAAGATACAATTCACCAAAAATTATTTTTATCTTATTGAACAACATTTTACATATTGATATTAAATTTTTCTCTTGGATTATTGAAATTCAACTTACAGAAGAGGTAAAATTAAGTTTTATGAAAATTAGAAAATGCTCCTAGGAGGTGGGTAAAAAACTATAAAAAGTTCAATAAAATTTATATATATATAAATTTATTATAAAATGACTCCAATGAATTAAATTGATATTATATAGGTATTATTTATCTATTTTTACTTAAAATAAATTTTAAAAAATAAATAAATATTTAAATAAAAAGTCGGTTTTTACCAATAACGCAGTGTTTTCACTATTCAACAAAAATTGAATGTTTTTAGAAATATACTAGAAATTCAACCTAAGATAATTCCAATATTCCGAATTCCAAAAATAAAGTGAATTTTGAAAAATAAAATTTATAAAATTTCAAAAGTGGGTAGTACTATTCATAACAGCTAGTTTTTTTGGTCGTGGTGTGTTAGAATCTCGAAGTCGCGTATAATGTAAGCTACTGTATTATTCAAAGGGAAACATACCGTGGAAGCTTGGGGGTTACATTTTTCTCTCCTTCAAATAATTTCATCCTCGAAATTCCAAGAATGCTACCGCACAAAAATATTCGGGTGGTTCTTCATCATAAGTTTCTCTAGTTCCCAGGTTGCCTATTCCAACTTATGGTTTCTCCATAAAACTTTTACCAGACGAGTCATCTGGTTTCTCGAAAATTGTTATCCGGTATAAAAAATCTTGAGATTCTCTTTACAATAAGACAAATCAAGTTCCAGTTCAATTTCCTCATAGGTGAGTATATGTGTTGGGCCAGGCATGTATTTTCTCGACAGTGAAACGTGGAAGACATCATGAACTTTGGAGAGACTTGGTGGCATTGCCAAATGGTAAGCAACAACACCAATTTTTTCTAGAATTTTGAACGGTCCGATGTACATGGGGCATAATTTACCCTTCTTACCGAATTGTATAACTCCCTTCCGTGGAGATAACTTCAAGAAAAAATGATTTCCTACATGAAATTCCAAATCATTCCTTCAGTTATCAGCATAGCTCATCTACCTACATTGAGCTGCTTTGATGTGGGATTGGATAATCTCCACTTTTCCCATTTGGGCCTATGAGTTTTCTTTCACCAACATCATCCCAACAAGTTGGTGTGTGACATCTCTTTCTATATAATGCTTAATATGGTGTCATCTGAATACTTGAATGGAAGCTATTGTTATAGGAAAATTTAACCAGAGGAAAATATTGATCCCACTGAACTTGAAAGTCAAGTGAGATAGAGCTCAACATGTCTTACAAGGTTTGAATAGTTCTTTTTGAATGTCCATCGTTTTTTAGGGTGGTAGGCAGTGATCAAATTTTTTTTATTATATTGGGATTTTTGAAGACTTTTCAAGAATATTAAGTTAAAAAAGGGATGACAATTAGAAATAGTCGATAGGGGTACTCCATGAAGTCTTACAACATCATTAATATACATCCTTGCTAAAAGTTCAAGGGGTATATCTTCACTTATAGAAAGAAATTGTGATGACTTGGTAAGATGATCAATAATTACACATACTGTATCATTCATTCTAGCAGTCTTTGGTATCTCCATGATAAAATTACATCATAATATCATCCCATTTCCACTCAGGTATGGGAAGAGGTTGCATGGATCCTCTTTGATGTTAACTTCCAGCTTTCACTAGTCGGAAAACGAGAAATCTTGAAACAAAATCAGCAATATCTATTTTCATGTTGTCCCACCATAAATGTTCCTTCAAATCTCTATACATCTTGGTGCTACCATGGTGTATAGAGAAATTAGAGCTATGAGCATAATCCAACAATTTCCTTTTTAGATCAGGTATATCGGGGACACAAAGTCCCTTCCCAAATTTTAAAACTCCATCTTCATATACGATGTCACTCTATCTCCCATCATTTACAGCTTTAATCTTCTTTTGAAACTCTTAATCATTAGTCTGATAAATCCTTATCCATTCTAGTAATGATGGTTTGGAAACAATTTGAAAAATTATTGAGGTTTCACATTCCATGGTCATTCCTATACGATTCTTTACTAGATCCATGAAAATAGGATCTCTTTCAACTCTCATCTTATTGAAAACACCATGGTCTTTTCTACTCTAATCATCAGACACCTTATTTTCCTTCCCTGTTTGGTAGTTAATAGTTAAACCATAATCCATGAGTATTTTAATCCATTTATTTCCCTCATGTTGAGTTCTCTCTGTGAAACAATATACATCAAACTCTTGTGATCACTATAAATCTCACATTTTTCACTATAGTGGTAGTGTCTCCATATCTTCAGAGCAAAGATTATAGCTTCTAACTCCAGATAATGAGTGATATAGTTTTTCTCATGAATTTTTAGTTGCCTCGATTCATAGGTAATAACTCTATCATTTTGCATAAGGACACAACCAAGTCCTTTCTTTGAGGCATCACTAAAAATAACAAAACCATCATTCACTGATGATAGAGTCAAGATATGAGCATTAACAAATATTCTTTTTAGTCATTCAAAACATTCTTCACACTCTTTTATCCAAACAAATTTAACATATTTACATGTGTGCTTGGTTAATGGGTTAGACAAAAGGGAAAAATTATAGAAGAAATGTCAATAATAACCTGATAAACCAAAAAACATTTGTACCACAGTTATACTTGTCAATGCCGGCGTTTCTTGGATTGCCCTGGTCTTTGAATGATCAACATAGATTCAATTATTAAAGACAATATGGCCAAGAAAAAAATCTCTTAAATCCAGAATTCACACTTGCTAAACTTCTCATATAATTCATTTCTTCTAAGAGTCTTCAGAATAATCCACAAGTGATTTTCAGGATCTTCGTAGATTTTGGAGTATACCAAGACATCATCCATAAATACCACTACAAATTCATCAATATATTCCTTAAAAAATCTATTCATTAGATCCATGAAAATATAGGGTTCATTTGTCAATCGAAAAGGCATTACTGTAAACTCGTAATGCCCTTACCTTGTTTAAAATGCTATTTTCAGAATGTCTTCCTTCATCACAGACAACTAATGATATCCAGATCGAAGGTCAATATTTGAAAAATATTAAGCTCTATGAAGTTGGTCTAATAAATCATCAATGCAGGGTAGGGGATACTTTTTCTTTATTGTTATAACATTGATCTCCCCGTAGTCACTGCAAAACCTCATAGATCAATCTTTTTTATTAACAAAAAAGACAGGGGCTCCCCATGGAGAAACACTAGGGAGAATAAATCCAATATTACTCAATTCCACCAGTTGTTTCTTTAGTTCCACTAATTAAATAGTGTCCATTCTATAAGGGGTCTTCGATATGGGCCTTGAACCTGGAATTAAATCAATGGAAAACACTATTTCTCGTTATGGAGGATGTATACCTAAATACTCTGGAAACACATCAACATATTCTTGCATAATAGGTATGTCCTCTATTTGAACATTCTTTTCCTCACCCATAATAATCTCATTCTCATCCTCCCCAATATTTGAATTTAGTAGAGCTACTGGGGGTGGATCTAGATAAGAATTAGATGGTGATGTTTCTACTCTAAAGATAAGGTACCCCTTATCATCATCGAGAATTGTAACCTCCTTATTCTTACAATAAATTTCCACATCATCGTCCAAAATCCAATCCCTACAAAGGATTATATAAAATTAAATCATGGGTATGACACTTAGATCAGTAGATAAATATCATTTATATGCCTTAATGGGGACTAATTTAAAAAAAATTGTTGCAATGATACTTCCCTTAGGAGTTTTGACTGACAAATCCCTTGTTAAATAAAATTGGAAATATCTCATTTTCATAGAAAACATGGAAGATATGAAACAATCCGATGATCCAGAATCTTGTAAATCATTTTCTAAACTTGAGGATAGCATTAATTTACCAGCCACCATGTCTTTCAGAGCTTCAACCTTAGCAGCAGTGATCGCATAAGCTTGACCTTGATCCCTTATCCTTTTCTAAGATAAGTTTCCTTGATACTTAGAGAATTTATTTTCATAATGTCCCATCTCCCTGCAATTGTAGAATTAAACATTTGTAGATTCTTTCTTTCCCTTATAAAAACTAAAAACATGGACTTTCTGTCCATATTATTAGCATAATAATTTTATTTTTAGACTGATACGAGGGTTCTTTCTTCCACAATTATAATAAGGTTGAAATTCAACTCTTCTCTTCTTACCTATTTCCTTATTTCCTTTCCCAGTGTTTTCAACAGATCTCTTCTTCTCTTGCGTTCTTTTAAATTCATAATACATAGAGAATTTCTTTTATATCTTGATAGCACATGATACAATATAGTCATATGATGAGAAGGATTGCGAGACTAATTCTCAACAGAGAAATTGTTTTATCCCATCAAATAAATGATCAATTTTACTTCTTGGGATATGTATATAATCTGCAATATTCCTTTCTATACTTGTAAAGCGAGCTTCATATTTTGCGACATTCTCATCCTCCTTTTGTCTCAGACTTGGATATTGACTTTCCATATCCACTCTATGGTCACTGGGGAATTATTTTTCTAAGAAAATATCTTTAAACATATTCCATTCCATACTTGGTACTTATTCATCTTACTTTGTGTTTTGAATTAATGAACACCACTTACCGGCATCTCCGGTGAGGCAATAAACAACCATGACAACTTTTTCTATTTCACTACTCCCCAAAGCATGAAATATTTTCTCTAAGGGACATATCCATTGTTCAGCTACAAATGGATTTTTAGACCCATTGAATGGTGGTGGTTGTTGCCTCATGAAATGATCTAACGTTGATCCTCCATGTTGTGGATCATGGTGCTCAATATAGGTGAGGTTATTATTCCTAACCTGTGAGAGTTGTCCCAATATGGTAATAATATGATCCGCACCAGTTTCATCACCATCTACTCTATAATTATCTTGAGCAGGAGGAAAATCCCTACATGGATTACGTGCATCGATACCGTTTCCATTCCTTCTACTAGGCACAATTTCTAAACAATTGTATACTATAGATTATTTTTTGAACAGAAATAAAAAATTCTGTACTTGTAAAACACTTAACATAAATTGAACAGTTTATTGATATAATCCACAATCCTAAAAATGTATTCATTGAGGAGGTATAAACTCATAAATCCTTTATAATGGTTTTTAAAGAAATGAGAATTATCCTAATCATATCCCCCGGGAGTGTCGTAACAAAGAGTGTAGAAAGACCCATTGTTGTGCACCAGTTCTTTTCGAGTCTAGCTCAAAGTAGTGTTTCGGGTTTTACCCCTAGGTACATCTGTTCCAGAGCCACCTCCACCGGATCTTATCTAGATAGGGATGTATTGTTTGGAAAAATCTCAATATCTCTACATTACCAGAATTCTAGGAAGTTATTATGTACTACTCCTCAAAGTCTATCATAGAGTAACGTTATCTAATCAGAGTTTTTCTAAATATAATATCCAAGGTTTGTACTAAACTTCCACTGATACAAACTGTAACACCCTGACCCCAGTTACCCAGAGTTGGTGAATTATTACATAACATTAGAATGACATAAGAAATAATTCCCCGGAATTCTGATCAGTTTAGAATTATTGTAAAAAAGATACATTCATAAGTTCAACATTACTACTTGAAATGAAATAAAACACTACTTTATTCCATTAGAAACATCCAACCAACCTAGATTATGCCTGCAAGTCACTCATAACTAAATTCTTCATATCCTGGGAAAATGAAAAATAAGAAAGGGGTGAGCTCAAGCACTCAGTAAGGGTAAGATATACAGTTGAACATGACATAAACATTAGGCTTGATGAATAATTCAAAATACATGCCATTACAAATAATAAACACAAACACATTATGGTTGGAATATGAGCTGAGTAAATAATCCATAATAAAACATAGTCATGAGTATTCTACTAGTCAAATAACCACAAGAACCATTATTATTATTTTCAAAATGAGGGAATGTATAATGTCGGACATTGTGAAACATTTTTTCAAGGCCTCAGCCAAGATGTCTAAAAATGATTAAGGCCTCGTCCAAAACCATATATCAAATTAGGAAAGTCCTCACCCAATTCCACGTCTAATTATCTCATGTGACCTACTGATGCACTGAAGATCTATATCGGGCTCCACCCGTTACATTCTAAGTCTAATACATTCCTCATATTAAAAAGATGAAACAAAGCATAAACATTCGTATTAAAACTAGAATACGAAATGCCAATAATTTAACCATAAACCATGTATGGTATAAAAATAACACATCCACAGTCAAAAAAATATCAAAACCATAAATAAAATATGGAATATTTGTATCATAACCAATCTACTTAAATCAAGTTTAAAATCTGTCAAAGGATGTTGACATAGATGAAATGAAAACTATTGGAAAAAATACGTCATTCTATTTTGAAACCACCTATAAGTTACATAATTATAAAAGAAAATATTTATTATGAAAATATTCTTATAATATTGAAATATAAGCTTCAATGATTTTATAATGGTGGAAAATAGCCGCACCCACTGTATAAGATAGAAAAACATTCTTACCTTAATTTTGTCAAAAAGGTCACAAAGTACCTTGTTTGGAAAATGACAGAAAGATTTCTTTAAAAACATATAAGGTCAAATAATGGTATAAATGACTTTAACCCATAGTCTAGTAAATAGTAAAAATGTTTTGAAATACATTTTAAGAAATAATATAGGTGGATGGTAAATAGATCCTAGTAGATACTTACGTAAGAAAAGTTCTGATAATAAAGAGATTGTGAAATTAACCCTTTCCTTATACTTTTCCTTAGTTGGTGGTATGTTAACCTCAAAAAAAAAATAGTTAAAACATTGTTAATGAATTATACCAGAACTGTATATAGAAATATGATATCATATATGATCCTCTAATATTTCTTTGTTAAAAATATTTCAGTAGTATCATCATTTCAGTTGTTAATAGATTCATTTTCCATTAAATGCTTGGTTTCGTAAGACATGTTTATTATGGATAGGATGTATTTGATTAATATACAGAATAATATTATGTTTATAAAATTTATTTTTCATCATTAGATGAAAATTATTCTGGAATGATTATGATGGGGAAATTAATATCATCATGTTCGTAGAGACAGTAATCCGTACGTACGCACGAGTGACAATATAACCATATTGATTTTGAAATCATATATAATTGGATGTTATATCATATATATAGAATAAATAACATGTAATATTTATTATTTACATCAATTAAACTCATTATTCTACTCATCCAAAGAATGATGTGTTTGAATAAAAAACTACACCACGATGTGGAGACGGTAAGCCGTACGTACGCACATATGGTGACTTTTTCATTAATATGATGGATAGAATAATGAATATGTATGTAACATTAATATAATAACATAAATTTATATAGAAGATACTAGATTTATTATTTTAGAATGGAAACAACAAAAAAGAGGAAGTGGATGAAGAAAATAACATGAAAGAGGTGATGAAATATTTACGACTTCTTCAGGTTCTTCATTTTGATATGATCAAATTGGCTCCTTAAGATGGATTCATGATCAAAGGAAGGCCACTAGAATGATGGGAGGAAAGTTGGGTGGATATGTGGGTAGGTGTTGGTTGAGCCAAATTGCTTTAGATGTGTGAAATTAAGAGAAGGGGAAGTTCCCTTTTATAATAGAGGTGAGGGTAACTTTTGGAAAAGTATTAAATATTATTTTATAATAAAACAATATTCGGGTTATAATGGATCCAAAATGATTTATATAGAGGATAAGGTTGGGATGGCTCGAAAAACTCTCAACCAATAGGTTTTAGATAGGTTTAGGTTACCATATTAACCATATCTTTTAGATTTAACACTTAGTTAAATAGTATGACATTTACCATGTCTCTTTGTATTTTTATATTATATGGTTAATAAACATACAATAAACTAAAAAGAGATCCCCAAGTGGTTCATTATTAATATATATAACCTTATATAAGTCCTTTTGAGTAACCTTATATTTATTTTAATATTATGTCAATTAATAATATAGGATTTGTTTTAAAAACTCAATTTTGTCAATTTTGACACTATTTATTATTTGATTTTTTTGAAACCCATTAAAACATTATCACATCAAATAAAATTTATTTAACAAAAAATAACATGTCAAATTACTCAAAAAAATTAGTGTAATTCATCATAAGTTTAAATTTACATTTATTTGAATATTTATAATATCATTTATTTTAATATTTCATCAATAAGATAATTACTGCATCATTGTGTCAAAAATAAATTAAATTATATAATTTTTAAAAATTATAAATAAAATACGATTATGTATGAATTTTTTTTATTTATTTAAAAAATATTAATAGTAGAATTTATATTGTGAGTAACCCTATATTAAAAATGGATTAGTTATTAATCTTTCAATTTAACTCTTTTAACTCTTATTTAAATAAAATAATAATAAATGACCAAATCTAATTCAAGTGGACCAATGGGGATCATATTTCATTTTTGAGGTTGATTTGGGTCAAATATACACTTATCCAACAGAATTAGGACATGTGCTAAGATAATTATGATATAATTGTTACCCTCAATTACCCTATTTACTTTTAACCGTGGTAAATAAATGTCAAAAGGTACTATTCACTCAAAATTATTTTAATATTATTAAACAAAATTTTACAAACTGATATTAACCATGTATCTCTGATTTTTGAAATTCAACGCACAAAATCAGTAAAATTATGTATTATGCAAATTTTCAAATGATCATAGGAGGTGGGTAAAAGACAGTAAAACGTTCAATAAATTTTTTATATCTAAACTTATTACAAAATGACTCAAATTAATTACATTAAACATATACAGGTATTATGTATCTATTTTGACCTAAAATAAATTTAAATAAAAAAAAATTATTTAAATAAAAAGTGGGGTTTAACCAATATCACAGTGTTTTTCACTATTCATCAAAAATTGAATGTTTTCAGAAAAATACCAGAAATTCACCCTAAGATAATTTCGATATTAAAAATTCAAAAATGAAGTCCATTTTGAAAAATAAAATTTATAAAATTTCAAAAAGTGGGTATTAAAATTCAAAACAACTAGTTTGATTAGTCAAGGTGTGTTAGAATCTCGATGTTGCATACAATGCAATCTATTGAATTATTCAAAGGGAAACATACTGTGGAAGCTTGAGGTGTTCCATTATTCTCCAATTCAATAATTTAATCCTTGAAATTTCTATAATACGACAACATAGAATGATTTAGGTGGTTTTTCATCATATGTTCCTCTGGTTCCCATGTTGTCACTTCCATATTTTAGTTTCTCAATAGATGTTTTACCAGACGAGTCATCCAGTTTCTCAAAACTTGTTCTTTGTTATCAAGGATATCAACAGGCACTTCAAAATAACAGATATCAGGTTCCAGTTTAATTTTCTCAGAGGTGACTACATGCGTTGGGTCAGGCATGTATTTTCTAAACAGTGATACATAGAAGACATCATGAACTTTGGAGAGACTTGGTGGAATTTCCAAACGGTATGAAATACCCCTTATTAGTTCTAGAATTTCGAAAGGTCTGATGTAACTAGGACTTAATTTACCCTTCTTACAAAATCGTATAGCTCCCTTCCATTGAGATACCTTCAAGAAAACATGATCTCCTAACTGAAATTCCAAATCCTTTTTTTAGTTATCAGAAGAGATCTTCTGCCTACTTTGAGCTACTTTCTTGTGGTTTTAGATAATATTCAATTTTCCATTTTTTCCTTAATAATTTATTGGCCTATTAGTTTTCGTTCACCAACATCCTCCCAAAAAGTTGGTGTGTGACATCTCTTTCCGTATAACGATTCATATGGTGCCATCTGAATACTTGAATGGAAGATATTGTTATAGTAAAATTCTACCAGAGGTAAATATTGATCCAACATGACTTGAAATCAAGAGAGAAAGATATCAATATGTATTCTAAGATTTGAATAGTCTATACAAACTGTCCATTGGTTTGAGGGTGATAGGAAGTGCTCAATCGAAGTTCAGTATCCAAAGCTTTCTGAAGGCTTTTCCAGAATCATGATGTAAAATGGGGATCACGATCATAAACAATCAATAGGGGTACTCAATTAATTTTTAAAACTTCATTAATATACATTTTTCTAAACGTTAAAGTGGTAAATCATCTCTTATAGCAAAAAAAGGTGATGATATGGTAAGACGATCAACAATGACCCATATTGTATCATTCCTTCTAGGAGTATTTGACAGCCCTATGACAATGTCCATCAAAATATCATCCCATTTACACTCAGGTATGGGAAGAGGATTCATGACTCATATTGGATGTTGTCTTCCAGCTTAAACTTGATGGAAAACCATACATGTTGAAACAAAATCAACTATCTCTCTTTTCATATTGTCCCACCAAAAATGATACCTCAAATCTCTATACATCTTGGTGCTCCCATGGTGTATAGAGAAATTTGAGCTATGAGAATTATCCAAAAATTCCCTTTTTAGATCAGGTATATCGAGAACAGAAAGTATCATCCCAAATTTCAAGATTCCATCTTCATATACAATGTTACCCAATATCCCATCATTTACAGCATTAATCATCTTTTGGAACTCCTCAATTAGTTTGAGAACTCTTAATCATTTCTAGTAATGATGGTTTGGAAACCATCGGAAAAAGTATTTAAGTTTCACCTTCCATGGTTATTCCCATATCCATCTTTACTAGATCCATGAAAATAGGATCTCTTTCAACTCTCATCTTGTTGAAAAACCCATGGTCCTTTCTACTCAAAACATCATCCGCCTTATTTTACTTCCCCAGGTCATAGTGTATAGTGCAATAATAATCCTTGAGTAGTTAAAGACATTGTATTTTCCACATGTTGAGTTCTTTCTGTGAGAAAATATACTTCAAACTCTTCTGATCACTGTAATTATCACATTCTACCATAGAGATAGTTTCTCCATATCTTCAGTGAAAAGATTACAGAATATCAATAAAGATCACAAGTGAGATAGTTTCTCTCCGGAATTATTCACTGTCATGATGCATAAGAAATACCTCTATCATTTTTCATAAGAAAACAACTGAGTCCTTTCTTTGAAGCAGCACTATAAATAACTAACCCATCATTCCCTGATGGTAAAGTCAAGATACCAACATTAACTAATATTCTCTTAAGTTATTCAAAATATTATTCAAACTCTTTTGTCCAAACAAATTTAACACATTTACATGTGATCTTGGTTAATGGTGTATCCAACCAGGAATAATTCTGGATGAAACGTCGATAATAACTAGCTAAAAAAATAAAACTGCATACCTCAGTTATACACATTGGTGTTGGCCATTATAGGATTACCTTGGTCTTTGAAGGTTAAACAGAGATTCCATTCTTAGTGACAAAATGTCCAAGTAAAAAAATATGCATAACCCAAAATTCACACTTTTTAAACATCCCATGTAATTCATTTTGTCTAAGAGTCTTCAGAATAATGAACAGGATATTTTCATGATCATAGCAGATTTTGGAGTATACCAAGATATCATCCGTAAATACCACTACAAATTCAACAAGATATTCCGTTAAAATAATATTCATTTGATCCATGAAGACAGAGAGTGAATTAGTCAATCCAAACGACATTACTGTAAACTCATAATGCCCATACCCAGTTTCGAAATGGTAATTTCGGACTTTCTTGCTTCTTCACACACAACTGATGATATCTAGATCGAAGTTCAATCTTTGAAAAATATTGAGCTCCATGAAGTTTATTGAATAAATCAACAATGTGAGGTTGGGGATAATTTTTATTTATTTTTATATAATTTATCTCCCAGTAGTCAATGAACAATCTCATAGATCTGTCTTTCTTCTTATTAAAATGGACACGGGATCCCCATGGAGAAAAATTAGGGAGAATAAATCCCTTATTACTCAATTACTCTGGTTTTTTCTTTAGTTCCACTAATTTTACAATGGATATTCTATAAGGGGTCTTCGAAATGGGCCTTGAACCAGGAATTTAATCAATGGAAAACTCGATTTCTCGTTCTGGAGGATGTCCAGGTAAATCTTTTGGAAACACATCAAAATATTCTTTCACAATAGGTAAGTCCTCTATTAGAACATTCTTTTCCTCATCCATAATTATTTCATTCTCATCCTACCCAATAATTGAATTTAGTAGAGCCACTAGGGGTGGATATAGATAATAATCAGATGGTGATGTTTCTTCTCTAAAGATAAGGTACTCCTTATCATCATCGAGAAATGTAACTTCTTTCTTCTTACAATAATGTTTTGCATCATGGTCTGAAAGCCAATAAATAATAAATATTATATCAAATTCAATCATGGATATGATCATTATATAAGAAGATAAATGTCGTTTATATGCTTTAATGGGGACAAATTCACAAAACATTGTTGCAATGATACTTCCCTTAGGAGTTTTGACTGAAAAATCCCTTATTAAATGAAATTGGAAATATTTAATTTTCAATGAAAACATGGATGATATGAAACTATGCAATGATCCAAGATCAAATAACGCATTGGATAAACATGAGGAGAAAAATAATTACCTGCCACCATGTCTTTCGAAGCTTCAACCTCAGCAGTAGTGATCACATAAGCTTGGCCTTGATCCCTTGGACTTTTCTATGGTATATTTCCCTAACGCTTAGGAAATACATTTTCATAATTTCTTATCTCATTGAAATTGTACCATTGAACATTGGTAGCTTTTTTATTCCCCTTACAATAACTAGAAATATGGTCTTTCTGTCCACATTTGTAGTATACTTCTTTTCCTTTTAGAAGGGCACCAGGGGGCTTCCTTTTACTATTATCACAGAGTGGAAATTCAACTCTTCCCTTCATCATTATTTCCTTATTTTCTTTCCCAAAGTGTTCATCAGATCTCTTCTTCTCTTTCCATGCTTTGAAGTTGTAAGACTTAGATAATTTATTTAATGGCTTGATAGCTCATGAGTTAATATCATCATATGATAAGAAGGATTAAGTGACCAATGCTCGAGGGAGAAATGATTTGAACCCATAAAAGAAATGATCAATATTACTTTTTGGGTTACGTATATAATTTGCATCAAGCCTTGCTAACCTAGTAAAGTTAGCCTCATTCTTTGCGACATTCTCATCCTCCTTTTGTCTCAGACTTAGAAATTGAGTTTCCATATCTCCTCGATGATCAAGAGGAAAGAATATTTTTATTAAAAGCTATTTAAACTCCCTCCATCCCATACATGATACCTTTTCATCCTCCTTGGTGTTTTGAATTAATGAAAACCATTAATCTACATCTCCAGTATGGCGATAAACTGCCATGAAATGTTTTTCCCTTTCATTACTCCCCAAAGAATGGAATATTTTCTCTAAGGAACATATCCATTTTTCAGATATAAAAGGATTTGTGGACCAATTTAATGATTGTGGTTGTTGACTCATGAAGCGATCTAACATTGACCCTTCACATTGTGGATTAGGGTGCTCCATACAGGTAAGGATATTATTCATAACCTGAGTGAGTTGTCCCAGTATGGTGATAAGACTTTCGACACTAGTTGCATCACCAGTCCTCTATAATTATCATGAGCATGTGGTAAATACCTACATTGATTACGTGCGTTGATACAGTATCCATTCCTTCAACTAGGTCCCATTTATAAACAATGGAATATATTTGATTAGTTTATGAAATACAATACATAATGCTGAACATGTAAAACACTAAACATAAATTGAACAACTTATAGATATAATCCATAATCCTAAAAAAAATTTCATTGAAATGGTATATACTAATAAATCATTCATAATGGTTTTTATAGAAAATGAAAATTATCCTAAGAAAATTCTCAGGGAGTGTTGTAACCAAGCGTGCAGCAAGGCCCGTTGTCGTGCACCAGTTCATGTTTGAGTCTAGCACAAAGTGGTGCTTTCGGGTTTTACCCCTAGATACATCTGTGCCAGAGCCGACTCTACCTGCTCATATCTATACATGGATGTATTTCTTGGAGAACTCACAAAATATCTACAGTACCAAAATTCAAGGAATTTCTTCTATATTAATCCTCAAAGTCTTTCATAGGGTAATGTTCGCTAATCCGAGTTTTTCTTAATCTAGTTTCTGAGGATTTTACTAAACATTATTTGATACCAACTTTAACACCCCAACCCCAGTTACCTAGATTCGGTGTGTTATTAAATAACATTGGCATGATACAAGGAATCTTGTCCCGAAAGACTGATCAATTTAGTATGATTGGAAACAAGATACATATATAAGTTCAACATTACAACATGAAAAGATATACAACACTAATTTATTAAATTATAAAATCCAAGACTACTAGAATATGCCTACAAGTCACTCATAACTAACATCTTCATATCCTAGGAAAATAAAACATAATAAATGGGTGAGGTCGAACACTAAGTAAGGTTATGAAATACATAGGAAGATAACATAAGCATTAGGTATGATAAATAATTCAAAACATATGCCTTTACAAATAATAAAAATTAACACATTATGGAAAGAATATGAGATGATTATATAATGCCCAAATAAAACATAGTAATGGGTATTCTTCTATCCAAATAACCACTTGAACCTTCATTATTATTTTCATAATTTGGGAATGTATAATTCCAGAGTTTCTGAAACATTTTGTCAAGGCCTCAGTCAAGACGTTTAAAATGATTAAGGCCTTGACCAAAACTATATATCAAATTGGGAAAGGCCTCAGCCAATTCCACATATAATTGTCTCATGAGACCTAGTGATGCATAGAGGAGCTATAGCATTCTCCACCCGTCACATACAAAGACCAATACATTACTCATATGAAAATTTTGAAACATAAAACAAACATTAGTATTAATACTAGTATATAAATTTCAATAATTTAACCATAATCCATGAATGGTAGGAAAATAACACATCCACAGTCAAACATATCACAAAACATTCTATATAATATGGAAGATTTGTATCATAATAAATAAACTTCAAAAAAGTTTAAAATTCATCAAAGGATGTTGACATAGATGAAATGAAAACTATTTGAAAGAAACATCTCTTTCATTTTTCAATCCATTTTAGAGTCAAGAAGTTATAAAGGATATCATTTGTTAGGAAAATATTCTTATAATCTTGTTAGGGAATCTTTGATGATGCTATAACTGCAGAAAATAGCTGCACCAGTCGTATATGTTAAAAAAAATTCTTACCATAATTTGGTCGAAAAGGTCATCAAGTACTTTGTTTGGAAAATGAATGAATGATTTATTTTAAAACATATAAGGTCAAATAAGGTTATAAACGAATTTAACCCATAGTCTAGTAAATAGTAAAAATGTTTTGAAATAATTTTTTATGAAAACATGGATGTGGTTTATAAAGGGGTCCCATTAGATACTTACGTGAAAACAACCTCGGATAATAAAGAGATTCTGAAATTAACCTTTACCTTGTACTTTTCCATAGCCAATGGAATGTTAAACTCCTTTATAATTGTTAAAAAATTGTTAATAAATTAAACAAGAAGGTCATAAATAAATATGATATCATATATGATCCTCTAAAATAGCTTTGTTAACAATATTTTAGAAGTATCATCTTTCAGGTGTTAACTGATTCATTTTTCTTTAAATGCTTGGTTACGTTGGCCATGTTTGTTATTAATATGATGTATTTGATTCATAAACAGAACGATATCATGTTCATAAACATTATTTATAATCATAAAATGAAAATTATTCTTGAATGATTATGATGGGGAAATGAATCTCATCGCGTTTGTGGAGACGGTAATCCGTACATACGCACGAGCAAAAATATCATTATATTTCTGGTGAAATCATATGTAATTTCATGGTATATTATATATAAAGAATTAATACCATTATATATTTATTATTTCAACATTTTATACTCATTATTATACCCATCCAAATAAGGAAGTGTTTGAATAACAAACTACACCACGACGTGGAGGCGGTAAGCCATACGTACGCATGTACGGTAACCTTGTATTTCATATGATGGAAAGAATAATGAGTATTGTTGTAACATTTTTATAATAACATCACAATATGTAGAAGTTACTGGTGTTATTATTTTATAATGGAAATAGGAAAGAAAGTAGAAGTGGAAGAAGAAAATAACATGAAAGAGTTGATGAAATATTTACCTCTACTTCAGGTTCTTTCTTTTATTTGATCAAAAGGTCTCCATAGGATTATGTTATGACTAGAGTAAGGAATCTAGGATGAATGGAGGAATGTTGGGAGGATATATGTGAAGGTTTAGTATGATCCAAATTGCTATGGAGGTGTGCAATTAAGAAAAGGGGAAGTTCCATTTTATAAGAGAGGTGAGAGTCACTTTAAGAAAATCATGAAATATTATTTGATAATAAATGGATTTTAGGTTTATAATGGATCAAAAATTATTTATATAGAGAATAAGGTGGTTATGGGTCGAAAAACTCTCAACCAATAAAGTTTTAGATAGGTTTAGGTCACCCTATTAACCTTATCTTTGAGATTTAACACTTAGTTAAATAGTTTGTCATTTACCACGTCTCTTTGTATTTTTATAATATATGTTTAATAAACATACAATAAACTTACAAGCAAAACCCTAGTGGTTCATTATAAATATATATAACCTTATATTATTCCTTTGGATGAACCTTAGATTTTTATGAATATTATATCGATTAATAATATAGTATTCGTTTAAAAAAATCAATTATGTCAATTTCGACACTATTTAGTATTTCATTTTTTAAAGAAATTAAAACATTATCACTTAGAATAAAATTTATTTAACCAACCCTAACATGTCATATTAAAGTATAAAATTATTGGAATTCATCAGAAGTCTCAATTTACATTTATTTGGATATTAATAATATCAATTATTTTAATATTTCATTAATAAGGTAATTACTGCAACATAATTGCGTCATAAATAAATTAAATTATATAATATCTAAAAATTATAAATAAAATTCCATTATGTTGAAAATATTTTTTCTTTTTAAAGAATTTTTATAGTCTAATTTATATTGTGTGTAACCCTATATTAAAAATGTTTTAGTTATTAAACTTTGAATTTAACTCCTTTATCTCTTCTTTAAATAAAATAATAATAAATGTATTAACCAAATACAAGTGGATCAAAGGGGATCATATTTTATTCCTAATGTTGTTTTTGGTATAATTTACACTTATCCAATAGAATTAGGGCATGTGTTAGGGTAATTATGATAACATTTTTACACTTAATTACCCTATTTACTTTTAACCGTGGTAAATAAAAGTCAAAAATTACTATTGACCATATATTATTTTCATCTTACTGAACCAAATTTTACTTACTGATATTAACCGTGTCTCTCAGATTTTTTAAATTCAACTCACAGAAGCGGTAAAATTATGGTTTATGTCAATTTTTAAATGCTCTAGGAGGTGGGTAAAAGACGGTAAAAAGTTCAATAAATTTTTTATATATCAAAACTAATTATAAAATGACTACAATGAATTACATTTAAATTATATAGTTATTATGTATCTATTTTGACGTAAAATAAATTTAAATAAAATAAATAATTATTTAATTAAAAAGTCATTTTTAACTAATAACGTAGTGTTTTTCCCTATTTATCAAAAATTGAATGTTTTCAGAAAAAAACCATAAATCACCTTAAGATAATTTTGATATTATGAATTCAAAAATGAATTTAATTTTGAAAAATCAACAATATAAAATTTCAAAAAATGGTTATTTCTATTTATAATGGCTAGTTTGATAGGTCGCATTGTGCGAGAATCTCGAATTTGAGTACAATGCAAGCTACTGCATTATTCAAACGGAAACGTACTGTGGAAGCATGTGGTGTTACATTCTTCCCTCATTCAAATAATTTTGTCCTCAAAATTTCTAGAATACTACCACACATAAAGATTCTGATGGTTTTACATCATATGTTCCTTTGGTTCCCATGTCGCCTCTTCTATCTTGTGGTTTCTCTAGAGAAATTTTACTAGACGAGTCGTCCAGTTTCTCAACACTTGTTCTCTTGTATCAAGAATTTTGAGAGGCTCTTCACAATAAGAAAAATCAGGTACCAGCTCAATTTCCTCATAAGTGAGTACATGCATTGGTTCCAGCTTATATTTACTCAACAGTGATACGTGGAACACATCTTGAACTTTGGAGACACTTGGTGGCATTTCCAAATTCCATGCTATAGCCCCAATTCGTTCTAGAATTTCGAAAGTTCTGATGTACTTGGGAATTAATTTACTATTATTTCTAAATCGTATAATTCCTTTCCATGGATATACCTTCAAGAAAACATGATCTCCTAACTGAAATTCCAAATCCTCCCTTCAGTTATTGGCATAACTCTTCTACCAATATTGAACTACTTTGTTGTGGGTTTGGATAATCTTCACTTTTTCCATTGTTTCCTCAACGTGTTATGGCCCTACAAGTTTTATTTAACTAAAATCTTCCCAAAAAGTTGGTGTGCGACATCTCTTTATTTATAACGCTTCATATGGTGCCATATGAATAATTGAATGGAAGCTATTGTTATAGGAAAATTCAGCCAGAGGTAAATATTGATCACACATACCTTGAAAGTCAAGTGAGAAAGATCTCAACACGTCTTCTATGGTTTGAATAGTCCATTCTGATTGTCCATCGGTTTAGGGTTGGTAGGAAATGCTTAAACAAAGATCATTATCTAGGGAATTCTGAAGACTTTTCTAGAATATTGATGTAAAAGGAGGATCACGATCAGAATCAATCGATAGGGGTCTTCCTTGATGTCTTACAACTTCATAAATATACAGTCTTTCTAAATGTTCAAGTGGTAAATCTTCTCTTATAACACGAAAACTTTATGACTTGGTATGATGATCAACAATGACCCATATTGAATTATTCTTTCTAGGAGTATTTGGTAGCCCCATGAAAATTTCCATTTTAATATCATCCCATTTCTACTTAGGTATGGCAAGAGGTTGCATGACTCTTCTAGGATGTTGTCTTACAACATTCACCTATTGGAAAAGCATATATCATGGAACAAAATCAAAAACCTCTCTTTTCATGATGTCCCACCCAAAATGTTCCTTCAAATCTCTATACATCATGGTGCTCCCAGTGTTTATAGAGAAATTGGAGCTATAAGAATCATCCAATAATTCCATTTTTAGATCAGGTATTTTAGGAACACAAAGTCTCTTCCCACACTTCAAAATTACATCTTCATATACGATGTCACTCAATCTCCCATCATTTACAGCTTAAATCTTCTTTTGAAACTCCTCATCATCAGTCCAAGAACTCTTTATCCTTTCTAGTAAAGATGGTTTGGAAACCCTTTGAAAAAGTACTGCTGTTTTACCTTCCAGGGTTATTCCCATATCCATATTTACTAGATCCTTGAAATTAGGATCCCTTTTAACACTCATATTGTTCAAAACTCCATGGTCCTTTCTACTCAAAGCATCTTACACCATATTTTCCTTCCTCGGGTGGTAGTGTATAGTGCAATCAAAATCCTTGAGTAGATCAATCCATCATCTTTTCTGTATGTTGAGTTCTTTTTTTGAGAAAATATACATCAAACTCTTGTGATCACTATAAATCTTACATTTTCACCATAGAGAAAGTGTCTCCATATCATCACATCAAATATTATAGTTTCTAACTCAATATCATGAGTGGGATAGTTTTGTTCAGCAATTTTTAGTTGTCGTGATGTATTGGAAATAACTCTATCATTTTGCATAAGGATACAACCCAATCCTTTCCTGGAAGCATCACTATAAATAACAAACCCATCATTCCCTAATTATAGAGTAAAGATAGGATCATTGACTAATATTATATTCAGTTCTTCAAAACATTCTTAGCACTATTTTTTCTAAAACAATTTAACCCCTTTACGTGTGAGCTTGGTAAATGGGTTATCCAAATGGGCAAAATTTTGGATGAAACATCGACAATAACCATCTAAACCAATAAAACTCTGTACCTAATTTATACTCTTCAGTGCTGGACATTCGTAGATTCCCTTGTTCTTTTAAGGATCAATATAGATTCCATCTTTAGTTACAATATGACCAAGAATATAAATCTACTCAATCCAGAATTCACACTTGGTAAAAATCACTTTCAATTCTTCTAAGAGTCTTCAGAATAATGTGTAAGGGATTTTCATTATCTTCATATCTTTTGGATTATTCCAAGATATAATCAATAAATACCACTAAAAATTCATCAAGATATTATTATAAAAATATATTCATTAGTTCCATGAAGATAGAGGGTGAATTATTAAATCCAAAAGTCATTACTGTAAACTCGTAATGCCTGTAACTAGTTTGAAATACTGTTTTTGGAATGTCTTCCTTCATCACACACAACTGATGATATCCTAATCGAAGGTCAATGTTTGGAAAATACTGAGCTCCATGAAGTTGGTTGAATAAATCATCAATGCGAGGTAGAAGATAGTTGTTCATTATTGTTATATAATTGATCTTCCTGTAGTAAATGCATTACCTCATAGATCTGTCTTTCTTCTAAACAAAAAGGACAGGGGCTCCCCAAGGAAAAACACTATGGAAAATAAATCCCTTATTACTCAATTCCTCAATTTGTTTCTTTAGATAAACTAATTACATAGTGTCTATTCTCTAATGGGTCTTCGATATGGCCCTTGAAAGAAGAATTAAATCAATGGTACACTAAATTTCCCATCCTAGAGGATGTCCAGGTAAATCCTCTAGAAACACATCTACATATTCTTTCAAACTAGGTAAATCCTCTATTCGAAAATTCTTTTCCTCACCCATAATTATTTCGTTCTCATCATCCCCAATAACAGAATTTTGTAGATCTACTAGGGGTGGATCTAGATAAGAATCAGATGGTGATGTTTCTACTCTAAAGATAAGGTACTCTTTATCATCATCAAGAATTGTCACCTCGTTTTTCTTACAATAAATTTTCACATTGTGGTCCAAAAGACAATATATACCAACGATTATATCAAATTCAATCATGGATATGATGATTAGATCAGAAGATAAATATATCTTATATGCCTTAATATGGATTGATTCCCAATACATTGTTGTAATGATACATCCCTTAAGAGTTTTGACTAAAAACTCCCTTTTTAAATCAAATTGGAAATATCTAATTTTCATAGCAAACATGGAAGATATGAAACAATGCGATGATCCAGAATCAAATAAGGCATTGGATAAACTGGAGGAAACCATTAAATTACCTGCCACCATGTCTTCCATTTCTTCAACCATAGGAGTAATGATCTTATAAGCATGGCTTTGATCCCTTGGCCTTTTCTAAGGCATGTTTACATGATTCTAAGGATATTAATTTTCATAATGTCCCATCTCCCTGCATTTATATCATTGAGCATTGATAGCTTCCTAATTCCCATTATAATCACTATGAACATGGCCTTTCTGTCCACATTTTTAGCATACTCCTTTTCCTTTTAGATAGGCACTGGGGTGCTTCCTTACACAATTATCACAGGATGGAAATTCAACTCTTCCCTTATTCCCTGTTTCCTTATTTCCTTTCCTAGAGTGTTAAACAAATCTCTTCTTCTCTTTCTTTGATTTAGAGTCGTAAGACGTAGAGAATAACATTTCTATTTTGATAGCAACGAGACAATATCTTCATAAGATGAGAAGGATTTCAAGACTAATTCTTGATGGGGAAATGGTTTTAACCCATAAAAGAAACAATATATCTTACTTAGTGGGTTACGTATATAATCTGTAGCATTCCTTGCTAACCTTTTAATGTTAGCTTCATACTTTGTGACATTCTAATCTCCTTTTGTCTCAGACTAAAAAATTGTTTTTCCATATCTTCTCAACGGTCATGAGGAAAGTATTTTTTAAGAAAAGATCTTCAAAATCTCTTCATTTCATACATGATACTTTTTCATCCTACTTTGTGTTTTTAATTAATGACCACCATTTATCTGCATCTTTGGTTAGGTGATAAACATCCATGAAATTGTTTTCCCTTTCGCTACTCCCCAAAGCATGACATATTTTTTCTAAGGAACATATCCATTTTTTAGCTAAAAATAGATCAGTATAACCATTTAATTTTGGTGGTCGTTTCCTCATGAAGTGATCTATCATTGATCCTATGCGTTGTGGATTAGGGTTCCCCATATGGGTAAGGTTATTATTCATAACCTGGGTGAGTCGTCCCAGTATGGAGATATGATGATCAACACTAGTTACATCACCAGCTCCTCCATAATTATATTGAGCGGGAGGGAAATCCCTACATGAATTATGTGTGTTGATACAGTTTCCATTCCTTATACTAGGCTCCATTTCGAAACAAATGACATACAGTAGATTAGTTTATGAACCGCAATACATAATTCTGAACTTGTAAAACACTTAAAATAAATTGAATAGTTTGTCGATATAATCCATAATCCTAAAAAGTTTTTCTTCTAGGAGGTATATACTCATAAATCCTTCATAATGGATTGTAAAAAAATGAGAATTATCCTAAGAATATCCCCTGGATGTGTCGTAACCAAGAGTGCAACAAGGACCATTGTCTTGTAGTAGTTCTCATTTTTAGTCTAGCTCAAAGCGGTGTTTTTAGGTGTTACCACTAGGTACATCTGTTCCAGAGCCACCTTTACCTGCTCGTATCTAGACAAGGGTGTATTTCGTGGAAAACTCACAAAATATATATAGTACAAAAATTCTAGGAAGTTCTTCTATACTAATCCTCAAAGTTTATATGAGGGTAATGATCACTAGTCAATGTTTTTCTAAATATTGTTTCCAAGGATTGTACTAAACTTTCTCTGATACCAACTACAATTACCCTACCCTAGTTACCCAGAGTTTGTGCATTATTACAGTAAATTGGCATGATAGATGGAATCATGTCCTCAATTACCGATCAGTTTAGTTTTATTGGAAATAAGATACATACATAAGTAAAACATTACAACTTGAAAAGAAATAAAATCCTAATTATTACATTTGAATCATCCATGACAACTTGATTATTCCTTCAAGTCACTCCTAACTTACTTCTTTATATCCTAATAAAATGAATCGTAAGAAAGGGTTGAGCTCAAATTCTCAGTACGGCTAACCAATACAACGAAAGATAACATAAACATTAGGCATGATGAATAATTCAAAACAAAAGCCTTTATAAATAATAAACATGGACAAATTATGGAAATAATATAAGTTGAGTAAATAATGCCATAATAAAACATAGTCATGGGTATTCTACTAGTTTTATAACCACATGAACCATCATTATTATTTTCATAATGAGGAAATGTATAATGCCGAACATTCTGAAACATTTTGTCAAGGCCTCGACCAAGACATCTAAAAATAATTAAGGCCTCTGCCAAAACCATATATCAAATTGGGAAATGCCACATCCAATTCCATGTATAATTGTCTCATGAGACCTACTGATGAACCTAGGATCTATAGAGAGATCTACCCATGACATACTAAGTCCAATACATTCCTCATATGAAAAGGTTGAAACATAACATAAACATTCGTATTAAAACTAACAAACGAAATGTTATTACATTAACCATAAACCATGAATGGTATAAAAATAACACATCCATATCCAAAAATATCACAAAACATTCATTATAGTATGCAAGATTTTTATCATAATAAATCAACATCAAACAATTTTAAAATCCATCAAAGAATGTTGACATGGATGAGATAAAAACAATTTAAAATAAAAACCTTATTCTATTTTGAAACTATTTAAGAGTCACATAATTATAAAAGAAAAAATTTATTTTGAAAATATTCTTATAAGTTTTTATGTGAAGCTTAGATGATTTTATAATGGAATAAAATATCTACACTCGCCGTATATGTTAAAAAAACATTGTTACCTTAATTTGGTCGAAAAGTTCAAAAAGTACCTTGTTTGGAAAATGACGGAAAGATTTATTTCAAAACATATAAGGTCAAAAAATGGTGTATATGACTTTAAAACATAGCCAAGTAAATATTAAAAATGTCTTGAAATACATTTTTATGAAAACATGGATGTGGATTATTAAGAGGTCCTAGAAGATACTTAAGAAAAAACAACCTCGGATAATAAAGAGATTTTGAAATTAACACTTACCTTGTACTTTTCCTTAGTAGATGGTATTTTAACATATTGTATAATAGTTATAACATTTTTAGTAAATTATAAAAGAACTATATTATAACGACCCATACTTTACATACATTGTTAATACTTCAAAATTGAAGCACACTTATTACAACATATGACAAAACCACAAAGGACCGTATAGGTATAATGTCTTAAGAAACTAGGAAACATAAACAACTGGTTCATAAATCTTCTACAGTGTCTCCCATTTATTTCATCATATCTAGGGTCCCTTTTAGCATATTCTACTTAATATCCATCTTCATGACCTGGGGAAAAGAAAACATAAAAGGGTGAGCTCAAATGCTCAGCAAGGCAAATAAAGGAAATAAAAATCATATCATATCTTTTTGAAAATCATAACCTGCAAAAGAGATCATAATATCTTAACATGAAACAAATCATAGAAGTGAAAATGAGATCCTCATAATCATAACATAAAACTTGAAACTTTGTGGAATGCACACATAATCATGGAAAATCATTTCTTGTTAGTCATGACTCATTGCCAAGACTATCTTAGTGGACAAAGTCCCTTTCTGAACCGAGTAACCCTCGTTTCAGTCCTGTTTCACTGAACCGGTATAACCTACCGTTCCAGCCCTGTCTATCTCATGAGATATAAAATCTTTACCCAATGCATTGGAGGGAGATATAGGTCCCACCCATCTTATAATGAATCCTTTCTTATGTGTGCCACATAATCATAAATCATACATCATCGCATAACCCATGTAATAAAAATGGGATTCTTAAACAACATGACATTATAAATCAATTCATATAAGATAAATGAATTTATAAAAATATTTCCATCACAACATAATCAAATCCATGTAATAATAGGGATAAAAACAGAACCCTTTTATTATCTTAGATGGAAAATAATTTTGATAAAACACTTGAACTTCATTCTTGAGGAAAATATCCTTTCTTCTTCAAAAACATTTTTCCTTTCATAACATGTCATACAACTTTAAAATAAAAGAAGTTGATTAAAAATAAACTTGAAAACTTGTAAAGGAAGCTTCTTGGAAATAATGTTTTAAAAATCCATTCATGTCGTATAAGTTAAAAAAAACATTCTTCGTACTTTTGTCGGAAAAGTCAAAAAGTACCTCATACGGAAAAACGACAAAAGATTCCTTTCATATTCTTTACTAAAAACTCACCTAAAGGTAAAATTAGATTTAAACTATTGCAAGTGGATGGAAACAATATTACATATTGAGGGAACATGGATGTGGATGATAAAATACACCCCAGTAAATACTTACGAATAAACAATCTCGGATAAAAATGAGATTGTGATATTTCCCTTACCTTAGGTCCGATTAGCTTTGTATGTGTCTGAAGCTCCTGTATAATGGTTTAAATAATGTTATTGACCTATTCCAGAATCATACTTATTGATATGATATCATATATGGTCATATTCTTAGCTTCTTGTTAGTAATATTTCATTGTTACTTCTTACTCGGGTCTTTATTGCCTTTTGTTCTTATGCGTGTTTTGCCGAATACATTCTTATTCTTCTTTTAAGGTTATAGATACCTTATATCCATAATGGTATTAGTGTAACATATATCATATTTATTCATTCAATTTATATAATTACTATGTAATGATGATCATGTAGAACGAGTCGCATCACATCGTGGAGACGGTATTCCGTACGTACGCACGAGTGATGATATCGTTCCTATGATCATGGAATTGTATTGGAGTATATGTATATTATTTCAGTATCAATATTACTTTATAATAATCATAAATAGTTACTTATTACACCATTATACCCATCCTTGTAAGGTGGTGGTGGAAAATAGATTACACCACGGCGTGGAGACGGTATTCCATACGTATGCACGCGCGGTGATTTCATTTTTCCGTAGGATGGATAGAAGGTGAATTAGGGTTGTTTCATATTTATAATAACATATCAGTATATAAGTAATACTGATGTTATTACTTTATCATGAAACAAATAAAGAAGAAGAAGTTGAAGAAGAAAGAAATTGAAAAGATCGGTAATGGATATTACCTCTTCTTTGGAACGCCTCTTTGAATTCTCCACTTAGGGAACTAATATTGGTCTTTGAAGAAGACAAGGACCTAAAGGATTATTCTAGGGAAGTGGAGAGGAGAACATGGCAGGGGTTGTCCGAGCTTGAGTGCTCAATTTGGTGTGAGGAGGAGGGGGAGGAGGTGCCCTTTTATAAGGGAGGAGAGGGGCACCTTAGGAATATCTCAAAATATTATTTTATATTAAATTCAAAATCAGTTTATAATGGTTCCAAAGGGTCTTATTTCTAAGCTAAAGTGGGGATGGGTCGAAATCCTATCAACCAATAGGATTTAGACAAGTTTAGGGTATTATTTTAACCTTATCAATTAGATTTAACTCTAAGTTAAATAATTTAACTTTTACCATGTCTTTTTGTTTTCTTTCACTATATGGTTAATACACTTACTATAACATTCCAAAATAACCCCAAATTGTTTATTATTAATATATATATCCTTATCTAAGTCATTTGGCCGAACCTTAGATTTTTAGGAATAAAATTACAATTAATAATATAATATTTGATTTAAAAACTATTTTGTGTCAATTTTGACACTATTTGATATATGATTTTTGTGAAAGTCATAACAGAATTATATGTTCGAACCAAGTTGATTAAATCAACAATAATATATCATAGTAACCTAGAAAATTAGTGGAATTCATAAAAAGTCTTAAATTACATTTATTTTGGTATTTATATTATCAATTATGTCAATATTTCATTAATAAGATAATTACTGCATCATCTTTGTGTCATAAATAAATTATATTATTTGATGTCTAAAAATTACAAATAAAATACCATCTTGTAGGAAACATTTTTAGCTTTCTAATGAATATTTACAATTGAATTTATCTTTTGTATAACCCCATATTAGAAATGATTTACTTATTAAACCTTGATTTTAACTATTTTAACCCTTCTTTAAATAAATTAATAATAAATGTCCTAATCTAATTCAAGTGGGCCTAAATGGTCATATTTTATTCATACGGTTGTTTTTGGTCGAATTACACTTATCCAATAGAATTAGGACATGTGTTATGGTAATAATAATATCATATTTACCCTTAGTTACCCTATTTACTGTTAACCGCGGTAAAAAAAAGTAAAAAGTTACTATTCACCAAAAAATTATTTTTATCTCATTGAACCAAATTTTACTTACTGATGTCAACCGTGTCTGTCGGATTTTTGAAATTTCATTCACAGAAGCGGTAAAATTAAGTTTTATGCAAAATTCCATTTTTAACCTACCACTTAGTGGTTTCACTATTCATCAAAAATTGAAAGTTTTCAGAAAAATACCAAAATTTCACCCTAGGCTAATTTCGATATTCCGAGTCCAAAAATGAAGTCCATTTTGAAAAATAAAATTTATAAAATTTCAAAAAGTGTTTATTACTATTCATAACGGCTAGTTTTAATAACATTTTAATAGCATATCTCTGTTTAGTGAAACTCATTATTGCGTACTACACACGCTATCGAGGAAGGTCGTGATTGCGTGTAATGCAAGGCAAGTCAAGGATGCGTGTTGTGCAAGCTCCTTTTTGTGTAATGTACAACACAAGACATTAGTGAAATAAAAAGAATATTTTTCATAAAATCTCGGGCTGTTACATTCTACCCCCCTTAAAATGAATTTCGCCCTCGAAATTCGTCGGGGTTATAAATGGTTTACTATTCTAAAGTTTCTTTAATAGAATCCCACATCGTAAAAAGGAATACCAAAACTTGGCTTTAAAAACTAAAGTATGAAATGTAACGATTACCCAAATAAACTAATCGCTGGGTTTCCACATAGGTAAAAATATGGATATGGAAGAGAAATCTAACAATCATGTTCTGATGGAGAGTGGTAGAGAACATGGCTATGGAAAAGCCAGTAATCACAAATCCATAGATTTGTGATGATATAAGATACCATCTGATTCATCAGGTATAAGATCACTAGGACAACATTTTTGGTTTTCAAGATCATTTCCCTAAAGTTGAAAATTTGAATTAGAATAAATACTTACTTTATTTTGGTACAATCTCACTTTTGTTCGTGCCTTGAACAATTTCCACTTCATCTCTTAAATAAATGAAGTTGAATTTGTTATTCGTGAAGTGTTAGCATATTATGTGATAGAATGATGGGTCATTCCATCTGTCTCAAACAAAAGGTTAGCAAAAATTATATACATAAGTCGGTCTATAGTGAGATTAATCATATATGGTTCCTAAAATGGACTTATACTTCATATATCATACTGCTTAATATAATAAAACTATTTTCTACTAAACAGGGACTTCCTGTAGGCCAGTGGTAGGCGATAAAGGCCAGTCGCACTTCGGTTATGGGTTCGATTCCCACAGCCTTGTCCGATGCGATGGGCTGTCACCCGTCCTGCAGGTTGTCCTTTTTCTAAAACTATATTACTATAACATCCCATCAATAATATCGAAAAAACTTCTATCCTTAAACAATACTAACTTATGTCCAACATAATCCATTCTAATCTTTAGGCTTATCCATAATACTGCAGTCCACTCTCATAATATAGTGAAAACGATTACCAGAGATTTAATACTATCGTTAATCCCCATATATATGTCTTGTTGGTCACATTCCAAACATTCAAAGGCCTTAATCATGTATTCTCTTGAATACCCATTGAACCATAGTGAAAACTTGAATGTAATTAAAAGTTAACACCTTCCACATACCAAAATACTCACAATTGTATACACTCAAACCATGATATCACTTAGTCCTTATATTAATCATGAGCTCATGAATACTGTTAAACATTTCGTTTTATCATTTTCCCTTCATTATGCTCATATCATCTTATTTCCAAAAATATCTCAATCACTTTGAATACCACATTAGACCAATACATAAATTTTCCAATACTTTATGATACAACATTATTTTGGAATCCCATTACATAAACTCTTAATCATTCCACCACATCGTTATCATATTCAACATTGACAATAGTGATCGCATGTGACTTCCCTTTGTCCTTTGGCTTCAGTGGTTGCTCATGTTGATCATCACTAACCCTTGGATTAGGGCATTTATTGGCGTAATGTCCCATCTCCTTGCACTTGAACCATTGAAGTGTTGGTGGTGCGTTCTCTGCAGTGTTTGCTTTGTTCACATCATTAGAAACCCTTTTCCCATTACTTCGACACTCAGCTGCTCGATGACCTTCTTTTCCACACTTAAAACATTTTCTAGTCCCTTTAAGACAATCTCCACCATGATTCTTTCCACACTTTGTGCATAAGGAAACATTCATATTCTTTTCACCATTATTCTGAGATTTCTCCTTGAACTCCATCTTTCGTTTCTTGTCAAAACCATGAGATGGATATGTAGCACCAACTTCTATTTCTACCTTGATAGCACAACGCACAATTTCTTCATAGCTACTGAAGTCTCTTATAGCTAATGCCCTTCGAAGACTTGGTTTTAAGCCACTAAAAAATCGATCAACTTTACTTTCAGGTTGGATGATAATGTGAGATGCATACCTTGCAAGTCTTGTAAAACTCACTTCGTATATACCAACAGATTCATCATCATTTTTCTTTAGTTCAAGAAACTCCTTCTCCATCTTTGTTCTAAGAATACGAGGGAAGTACTTGTTGAAAAATAAGTTCTTGAACTCGTCCCATTCCATGGACTCAATTTCATCTCTTTGCCTTGTATTCTTGATAAGATTCCACCATTGATCAGCTTCACCTTCCAAATGATATACTGCTAAGATGACTTTATCATGTTCAGAACATTGAAGAACTAAAAATATCTTTTCAGTGGTACTGATCCATTGTTCAGCAACAAGTGGATCAGAAGACCCACTGAAAGAAGGTGGACGTTGCCTCATGAAGGATTCAACAGAATGTTTCTCCTTCCTTTGCTCATTTGGAAATCCTGCATGATTCATAGCTTGAGAATGTTGTGTGAGCATGGCTACAAGATTTTGTATTCCAGCTCCCATATCGTTTGGTTGCTCAGGGGGACAATCATTGCATTGCCCATCACATTCCGCATTAACACGGTTCCTTCGGGTTCCGGCCATTGACTAAAACCAAGAAGAATAGTGTGAGCAACACTAATTATAATAGGAAAACCACATAATTAAAGAATAAAATTTTCATGCTTAAGGTCTTATCCTAGGTTATTCAAGGCCATTTCTAAAACACTAAGACTGTGTTATATGCTTAGAATTATCCTTAGGGTTCTTACTAAGGCTTTCACATCCTAGTTTCCAATGGTTGACTATACCTTTCCTCTGATACCAACTATAACAGTCTGGAATTACTTCCAGTGGACTATAGTTGATACCTATCAGGGCACTCCATGGGCGGCTACAACCCCCTGGGCGGGACACACCACCATCCCCAGTGGCAGCCATTTCCTCATGAAGACCTTGGGCGGAGAGCCATGCTTCGTCCAACGCTCACATGTGAGAGTTCCCATGGATCGGATACATTCCTACCTCCTTTGCCTCTCATACCAACTATAACGACCCATACTTTACATACATTTTTAATACTTCAAAATTGAAGCACACTTATTACAAAATATGAAAAAACCACAAAGGAAATAAAAATCATATCATATCTTTTTGAAAATCATAACCTGCAAAAGAGATCATAATATCTTAACATGGAGCAAATCATAGAAGTGAAAATGAGATCCCCATAATCATAACATAAAACTTGAAACTTTGTGGCATGCACACATAATCATGGAAAATCATTTCTTGTTAGTCATGACTCATTGCCAAGACTATCTTAGTGGACAAAGTCCCTTTCTGAACCGAGTAACCCTCATTTCAGTCCTGTTTCACTGAACCGGTATAACCTACCGTTCCAGCCCTGTCTATCTCATGAGATATAAAATCTTTACCCAATGCATTGGAGGGAGATATATGTCCCACCCATCTTATAATGAATCCTTTCTTATGTGTGCCACATAATCATAAATCATACATCATCGCATAACCCATGTAATAAAAATGGGATTCTTAAACAACATGACATCATAAAACAATTCATATAAGATAAAGGAATTCATAAAAATATTTACATCACAACATAATCAAATCCATGTAATAATAGGGATAAAAACAGAACCCTTTTATTATCTTAGATGGAAAATAATTTTGATAAAACACTTGGACTTCATTCTTGAGGAAAATATCCTTTCTTCTTCAAAAACATTTTTCCTTTCATAACTTGTCATACAACTTTAAAATAAAAGAAGTTGATTAAAAAAAAACTTGAAAACTTGTAAAGTAAGCTTCTTGGAAATAATGTTTTAAAAATCCATTCATGCCGTATAAGTTAAAAAAAACATTCTTCGTACTTTTGTCGGAAAAGTCAAAAAGTACCTCGTACGGAAAAACGACAAAAGATTCCTTTCATATTATTTACTAAAAACTCACCTAAGGGTAAAATTGGATTTAAACTATTGCAAGTGGATGTAAACAATATTACATATTGAGGGAACATGGATGTGGATGATAAAATACACCCCAGTAAATACTTACGAATAAACAATCTCGGATAAAAATGAGATTGTGATATTTCCCTTACCTTAGGTCTGATTAGCTTTGTATGTGTCCAAAGCTCCTGTATAATGGTTTAAATAATGTTATTGACTTATTCCAGAATCATACATATTGATATGATATCATATATGGTCATATTCTTAGCTTCTATTTAGTAATATTTCATTGTTACTTGTTACTCGGGTCTTTATTGCCTTTTGTTCTTATGCGTGTTTTGCCGAATACATTCTTATTCTTCTTTTAAGGTTATAGATACCTTATATCAAGAATGTTATTAGTGTAACATATATCATATTTATTCATTCAATTTATATAATTACCATGTAATGATGATCATGTAGAACGAGTCGCATCACATCGTGGAGACGGTATTCCGTACGTACGCACGAGTGATGATATCGTTCCTATGATCGTGGAATTGTATTGGAGTATATGTATATTATTTCAGTATCAATATTAATTTATAATAATCATAAATTGTTACTTATTACACCATTATACCCATCCTTGTAAGGTGGTGGTGGAAAATAGATTACACCACGGCGTGGAGACGGTATTCCGTACGTACGCACGCGCGGTGATTTCATTTTTCCGTAGGATGGATAGAAGGTGAATTAGGGTTGTTTCATATTTATAATAACATATCAGTATGTAAGTAATACTGATGTTATTACTTTATCATGAAACAACAAAAGAAGAAGAAGTTGAAGAAGAAAGAAATTGAAAAGATCGGTAATAGATATTACCTCTTCTTTGGAACGCCTCTTTGAATTCTCCACTTAGGGAACTAAGATTTGTCTTTGAAGAAGACCAGGACCTCTAGGATTATTCTAGGGAAGTGGAGAGGAGAAAATGGCAGGGGTTGGCCGAGCTTGAGTGCTCAATTTGGTGTGAGGAGGAGGGGGAGGAGGTGCCCTTTTATAAGGGAGGAGAGGGGCACCTTAGGAATATCTCAAAATATTATTTTATATTAAAGTCAAAATCGGTTTATAATGGTTCCAAAGGGTCTTATTTCGAAGCTAAAGTGGGGATGGGTCGAAATCCTATCAACCAATAGGATTTAGACATGTTTAGGGTATTATTTTAACCTTATCAATTAGATTTAACTCTAAGTTAAATAATTTAACTTTTACCATGTCTTTTTGTTTTCTTTCACTATATGGTTAATACACTTACTATAACATGCCAAACGAACCCAAAATTGTTTATTATTAATATATATATCCTTATATACGTCATTTGGCCGAACCTTAGATTTTTAAGAATAAAATAACAATTAATAATATAATATTTGATTTAAAAACTATTTTGTGTCAATTTTGACACTATTTGATATATGTTTTTTTTGAAAGTCATAACAGAATTATATGTTCGAACCAAGTTGATTAAATCAACAATAATATATCATAATAACCTATAAAATTAGTGGAATTCATAAAAAGTCTTAAATTACATTTATTTTGGTATTTATATTATCAATTATGTCAATATTTCATTAATAAGATAATTACTGCATCATCATTGTGTCATAAATAAATTAAATTATTTGATGTCTAAAAATTACAAATAAAATACCATCATGTAGGAAACCTTTTTAGCTTTATAATGAATATTTACAATCGTATTTATCTTATGTATAACCCCATATTAGAAATGATTTACTTATTAAACCTTGATTTTAACTATTTTAACCCTTCTTTAAATAAATTAATAATAAATGTCCTAATCTAATCCAAGTGGGCCTAAATGGTCATATTTTATTCATAAGGTTGTTTTTGGTCGAATTACACTTATCCAATAGAATTAGGACATGTTTTAGGGTAATAATAATATCATATTTACCCTTAGTTACCCTAATTACTATTAACCGCGGTAAAAAAAAGTAAAAAGTTACTATTCACCAAAAAATTATTTTTATCTCATTGAACCACATTTTACTTACTGATATCAACCGTGTCTGTCGGATTTTTGAAATTCCATTCACAGAAGCGGTAAAATTAAGTTTTATGCAAAATTCAGTTTTTAACCTACCACTTAGTGGTTTCACTATTCATCAAAAATTGAAAGTTTTCAGAAAAATACCAAAATTTCACCGTAGGCTAATTTCGATATTCCGAGTCCAAAAATGAAGTCCATTTTGAAAAATAAAATTTATAAAACTTCAAAAAGTGGTTATTACTATTCATAACGACTAGTTTTAATAACATTTTAATAGCATATCGCTGTTTAGTGAAACTCGTTATTGCGTACTACACACGCTATCGAGGAAGGTCACGATTGCGTGTAATGCAAGGCAAGTCAAGGATGCGTGTTGTGAAAGCTTCTTTTGGTGTAGCGTACAACACAAGACATTAGTGAAATAAAAAGAATATTTTTCATAAAATCTCGGGCTGTTACATTCTACCCCCCTTAAAATAAATTTCGCCCTCGAAATTCGTCGGGGTTATAAATGGTTTACTATTCAAAAGTTACTTTAATAGAATCCCACATCGTAAAAAGGAATACCAAAACTTGGCTTTAAAAACTAAAGTATGAAATGTAACAATTACCCAAATAAACTAATCACTGGGTTTCCACATAGGTAAAAATATGGATATGGAAGAGAAATCTAACCATCATGTTCTGATGGAGAGTGGTAGAGAACATGGCTATGGAAAAGCCAGTAATCAGAAATCCATAGATTTGTGATGATATAAGGTACCATCTGATTCATCAGGTATAAGATCACTAGGACAACATTTTTGGTTTTCAAGATCATTTCCCTACAGTTGAAAATTTGAATTAGAATAAATACTTACTTTATTTTGGTACAATCTCACTGTTGTTCGTGCCTTGAACAATTTCCACTTCATCTCTTAAATAAATGAAGTTGAATTTGTTATTCGTGAAGTGTTAGCAGATTATGTGATAGAATGATGGGTCATTCCATCTGTCTCAAACAAAAGGTTAGAAAAAATTATATACATAAGTCGGTCTATAGTGAGATTAATCATATATGGTTCCTAAAATGGACTTATACTTCATATATCATACTGCTTAATATAATAAAACTAGTTTCTACTAAACAAGGACTTCCTGTAGGCCAGTGGTAGGCGATAAAGGCCAGTCGCACTTTGGTTGTGGGTTCGATTCCCACAGCCTTGTCTGACGCGATGGGCTGTCACCCGTCCTGCAGGTTGTCCTTTTTCTAAAACTATATTACTATAACATCCCATCAATAATATCGAAAAAACTTCTATCCTTAAACAATACTAACTTATGTCCAACATAATCCATTCTAATCTTTAGGCTTATCCATAATACTGCAGTCCACTCTCATAATATAGTGAAAACGATTACCAGAGATTTAATACTATCGTTAATCCCCATATATATGTCTTGTTGGTCATATTCCAAAAATTCAAAGGCCTTAATCATGTATTCTCTTGAATACCCATTGAGCCATAGTGAAAACTTGAATGTAGTTAAAAATTAACACCTTCCAAATACCAAAATACTCAAAATTGTATATACTCAAACCATGATATCACTTAGTCCTTATATTAATCATGAGCTCATGAATACTGTTAAACATTTCTTTTTCTCATTTTCCCTTCATTATGCTCATATCATCTTATTTCCAAAAATATCTCAATCACTTTGAATACCACATTAGACCAATACATAAATATTCCAATACTTTATGATACAACATTATTTTGGAATCCCATTACATAAACTCTTAATCATTCCACCACATCGTTATCATAATTAACATTGCCAATAGTGATTGCATGTGACTTTCCTTTGTCCTTTGCCTTCAGTGGTTGCTCATGTTGATCATCACTAACCCTTGGATTAGGGCATTTATTGGCATAATGTCCCATCTCCTTGTACTTGAAACATTGAAGTGTTGGTGGTGCGTTCTCTGCAGTGTTTGCTTTGTTCACATCATTAGAACCCCTTTTTCCATTACTTCGACACTCAGCTGCTCGATGACCTTCTTTTTCACACTTAAAACATTTTCTAGTCCCTTTAAGACAATCTGCACCATGCTTCTTTCCACACTTTGTGCATAAGGAAACATTCATCTTCTTTTCACCATTATTCTGAGATTTCTCCTTGAACTCCATCTTTCGTTTCTTGTCAAAACCATGAGATTGATATGTAACACCAACTTCTATTTCTACCTTGATAGCAAAACACACAATTTCTTCATAGCTACTGAAGTCTCTTATAGCTAATGCCCTTCGAAGACTTGGTTTTAAGCCACTGAAAAATCGATCAACTTTACTTTCAGGTTGGATGATAATGCCAGATGCATACCATGCAAGTCTTGTAAAATTCGCTTTGTATATACCAACAGATTCATCATCCTTTTGCTTCAGTTCAAGAAACTCCTTCTCCATCTTTGTTCGAAGAATACGAGGGAAGTCCTTGTTGAAAAATATGTTCTTGAACTCGTCCCATTCCATGGACTCAATTTCATCTCTTTGCCTTGTATTCTTGATAAGATTCCACCATTGATCAGCTTCACCTTCCAAACGATATACTGCTAAGATTAATTTATCATGTTCAAAACATTGAAGAACTGAAAATATCTTTTCAGTGGTACTGATCCATTGTTCAGCAACAAGTGGATCAGAAGACCCACTGAAAGAAGGTGGACGTTGCCTCATGAAGGATTCAACAGAATGTTGCTCCTTCCTTTGCTCGTTTGGAAATCCTGCATGATTCATAGCTTGAGAAAGTTGTGTGAGCATGGCTACAAGATTTTGTATTCCAGCTCCCATATCGTTTGGTTCCTCAGGGGGACAATCATTGCATTGCCCATCGCATTCCGCATTAACACGGTTCCTTCGGGTTCCAGCCATTGACTAAAACCAAGAAGAATAGTGTGAGCAACACTAATTATAATAGGAAAACCACATAATTAAAGAATAAAATTTTCATGCTTAAGGTCTTATCCTAGGTTATTCAAGGCCATTTCTAAAACACTAAGATTGTGTTCTATGCTTAGACTTATCCTTAGGGTTCTTACTAAGGCTTTCACATCCTAGTTTCCAAAGGTTGACTATACCTTTCCTCTGATACCAACTATAACGGTCTGGAATTACTTCTAGTGGACTATAGTTGATACCTATCAGGGCACTCCATGGGCGGCTACACCCCCTTGGGCGGGACACACCACCATCCCCAGTGGCATCCATTTCCTCATGAAGCCCTTGGGCGGAGAGCCATGCTTCGTCCAACGCTCACATGTGAGAGTTCCCAAGGATCAGATACATTCCTACCTCCTTTGCCTCTGATACCAACTATAACGACCCATACTTTACATACATTGTTAATACTTCAAAATTGAAGCACACTTATTACAACATATGACAAAACCAAAAAGGACCGTATAGGTATAGTGTCTTTAGAAACTAGGAAACATAAACAACTGGTTCATAAATTTTCTACAGTGTCTCCCATTTATTTCATCATATCTAGGGTCCCTTTTAGCATATTCTACTTAATATCCATCTTCCTGACCTGGGGAAAAGAAAACATAAAAGGGTGAGCTCAAATGCTCAGCAAGGCAAATAAAGGAAATAAAAATCATATCATATCTTTTTGAAAATCATAACCTGCAAAAGAGATCATAATATCTTAACATGGAACAAATCATAGAAGTGAAAATGAGATCCCCATAATCATAACATAAAACTTGAAACTTTGTGGCATGCACACATAATCATGGAAAATCATTTCTTGTTAGTCATGACTCATTGCCAAGACTATCTTAGTGGACAAAGTCCCTTTCTGAACCGAGTAACCCTCGTTTCAGTCCTGTTTCACTGAACCGGTATAACCTACCGTTCCAGCCCTGTCTATCTCATGAGATATAAAATCTTTACCCAATGCATTGGAGGGAGATATAGGTCCCACCCATCTTATACTGAATCCTTTCTTATGTGTGCCACATAATCATAAATCATACATCATCGCATAACCCATGTAATAAAAATGGGATTCTTAAACAACATGACATCATAAAACAATTCATATAAGATAAAGGAATTCATAAAAATATTTCCATCACAACATAATCAAATCCATGTAATAATAGGGATAAAAACAGAACCCTTTTATTATCTTAGATGGAAAATAATTTTGATAAAACACTTGAACTTCATTCTTGAGGAAAATATCTTTTCTTCTTCAAAAACATTTTTCCTTTCATAACATGTCATACAACTTTAAAATAAAAGAAGTTTATTAAAAATAAACTTGAAAACTTGTAAAGGAAGCTTCTTGGAAATAATGTTTTAAAAATCCATTCATGCCGTATAAGTTAAAAAAAACATTCTTCGTACTTTTGTCGGAAAAGTCAAAAAGTAACTCGTACGGAAAAACGACAAAAGATTCCTTTCATATTCTTTACTAAAAACTCACCTAAGGGTGTAATTGGATTTAAACTATTGCAAGTGGATGGAAACAATATTACATATTGAGGGAACATGGATGTGGATGATAAAATACACCCCACTAAATACTTACGAATAAACAATCTCAGATGAAAATGAGATTGTGATATTTCCCCTACCTTAGGTCCGATTAGCTTTGTATGTGTCCGAAGCTCCTGTATAATGGTTTAAATAATGTTATTGACTTATTCCAGAATCATACATATTGATATGATATCATATATGGTCATATTCTTAGCTTCTTGTTAGTAATATTTCAATGTTACTTGTTACTCGGGTCTTTATTGCCTTTTGTTCTTATGCGTGTTTTGCCGAATACATTCTTATTCTTCTTTTAAGGTTATAGATACATTATATCCAGAATGGTATTAGTGTAACATATATCATATTTATTCATTCAATTTATATAATAACTATGTAATGATGATCATGTAGAACGAGTCGCATCACATCGTGGAGACGGTATTCCGTACGTACGCACGAGTGATGATATCGTTCCTATGATCGTGGAATTGTATTGGAGTATATGTATATTATTTCAGTATCAATATTACTTTATAATAATCATAAATAGTTACTTATTACACCATTATACCCATCCTTGTAAGGTGGTGGTGGAAAATAGATTACACCACGGCGTGGAGACGGTATTCCGTACGTACGCACGCGCGGTGATTTCATTTTTCCGTAGGATGGATAGAAGGTGAATTAGGGTTGTTTCATATTTATAATAACATATCAGTATGTAAGTAATACTGATGTTATTACTTTATCATAAAACAACTAAAGAAGAAGAAGTTGAAGAAGAAAGAAATTGAAAAGATCGGTAATGGATATTACCTCTTCTTTGGAACGCCTCTTTGAATTCTCCACTTAGGGAACTAAGATTGGTCTTTGAAGAAGACCAAGACCTCTAGGATTATTCTAGGGAAGTGGAGAGGAGAAAATGGCAGGGGTTGGCCGAGCTTGAGTACTCAATTTGGTGTGAGGAGGAGGGGGAGGAGGTTCCCTTTTATAAGGGAGGAGAGGGGCACCTTAGGAATATCTCAAAATATTATTTTATATTAAAGTCAAAATCGGTTTATAATGGTTCCAAAGGGTCTTATTTCGAAGCTAAAGTGGGGATGGGTCGAAATCCTATCAACCAATATTATTTAGACAAGTTTAGGGTATTATGTTAACCTTATCAATTAGATTTAACTCCAAGTTAAATAATTTAACTTTTACCATGTATTTTTGTTTTATTTAACTATATGGTTAATACACTTACTATAACATGACAAACGAACCCCAAATTGTTTATTATTAATATATATATCCTTATCTAAGTCATTTGGCCGAACCTTAGATTTTTAGGAATAAAATAACAATTAATAATATAATATTTGATTTAAAAACTATTTTGTGTCAATTTTGACACTATTTGATATATGATTTTTGTGAAAGTCAAAACAGAATTATATGTTCGAAACAAGTTGATTAAATCAACACTAATATATCACAGTAACCTAGAAAATTAGTGGAATTCATAAAAAGTCTTAAATTACATTTATTTTGGTATTTATATTATCAATTATGTCAATATTTTATTAATAAGATAATTACTGCATCATCTTTGTGTCATAAATAAATTAAATTATTTGATGTCTAAAAATTACAAATAAAATACCATCATGTAGGAAACCGTTTTAGCTTTCTAATGAATATTTAAAATCGAATTTATCTTATGTATAACCCCATATTAGAAATGATTTACTTATTAAACCTTGATTTTAACTATTTTAACCCTTCTTTAAATAAATTAATAATAAATGTCCTAATCTAATCCAAGTGGGCCTAAATGGTCATATTTTATTCATAAGGTTGTTTTTGGTCTAATTAAACTTATCCAATAGAATTAGGACATGTTTTAGGGTAATAATATTATCATATTTACCCTTAGTTACCCTATTAACTATTAACCGCAGTAAAAAAAAGTAAAAAGTTACTATTCACCAAAAAATTATTTTTATCTCATTGAACCACATTTTACTTACTGATATCAACTGTGTCTGTCATATTTTTGAAATTTCATTCACAGATGCGGTAAAATTATGTTTTATGCAAAATTCAGTTTTTAACCTACCACTTAGTGGTTTCACTATTCATCAAAAATTGAATGTTTTCAGAAAAATACCAAAATTTCACCCTAGGCTAATTTCGATATTCTGAGTCCAAAAATGAAGTCCATTTTGAAAAATAAAATTTATAAAATTTCAAAAAGTGGTTATTACTATTCATAACGGCTAGTTTTAATAACATTTTAATAGCATATCACTGTTTAGTGAAACTCGTTATTGCGTACTACACACGCTATTGAGGAAGGTCGTGATTGCGTGTAATGCAAGGCAAGTCAAGGATGCGTGTTGTGCAAGATCCTTTTGGTGTAGCGTACAACACATGACATTAGTGAAATAAAAAGTATATTTTTCATAAAATCTCGGGCTGTTACATATATACATAAATATGATATCATATATGATCCTCTGATAGTTCTTTGTTAATAATATTTCAGTAGTATCATAGTTTTGGGTGTTAACACATTCATTTTATGTTATATTATTGGTTACGTAAGCAAGGTTTGTTAGGGATAGGATGTATTTTATTAATATACATAATTATATTATGTTTATAAAAATTATTTTTAATCATAAAATAAAAATTATTCTTGAATGATTACGATGGGAAATGAATCTCATTGCGTTCGTGGAGATAGCAATCCATACGTACACACGAGCGACAATATCATTATATTGATGTTGAAATCGTATGTAATTTGATGGTATATCACATATACAGAATCAATAAAATATTATATTTATTATTTATATTAGTTATACTCATTATTAGACCCATCCAAATAATTAAGTGTTTTAATAACAAACTACACCACGACGTGGAGACGGTAAGCCTTACCTACGCACATATGGTGACTTTGTCATTCATATGATGGATAAAATAATGAATATGGTCATAATATTTTTATAATAACATCACTGTATATAGAATATAGTAGAGTTATTATTTTTGAATGGAAAAAACAATGATAGAAGAAGTGGAAGAAGAAACGAACTTGAAAGAGGTGATTAAATATTTACCACTTCTTCAGGTTCTTCCTTTTGGTTTGATCAAAAGGGATCTACAGGATGACTTTATGACAAAATTAAGGACTCTAGAAAGAAGGGAGGAAATTTGGGAGGATATTTGCGTAGGTTTTGTCCAAGCCAAATGGCTTTGGAGTTGTGTAATTAAGATAAGGGGAAGTGCCCTATTATAAGAGAGGTGAGAGTCACTTTAGAAAAGCTAGAAATATTGTTTTATAATAAAATCATTTTCTATTTACAATGGCTCCAAAATGATTTATTTATAGTATAATGTAAGTATGGGTCTAAAAACTCTCAATTAATAGGTTTTATACAGGATTAGGTTACCATATTAACCTTATCATTTAGATTTAACTTTTAGTTAAATTGTTTGACATTTACCATGTCTCTTTATATTTTTATATTATATAGTCAATAAACATAAAATAAACAACCAAGAAAACCCCAAGTGGTAAATAATTAATATATATAACCTTATCTACATAAAGTTTCTTATCCTTATATTTTTAGGAATATTATATCATTTAATTATATAGTATTTGTTTTAAAAACACAATTATGTCAATTTTGACACTATTTTGTATTTGATTTGTTTCAAAGACATTATAACTTTATCGCATAGAATAAAATTTATTTAACCAGCCCTAACATGTCATATTAACCTATAAAATTTGTGAAATTAATTATAAGTCTCAATTTACATTTATTTGGATATTTATAATATCAATTATTTTTATATTTCATTAATAACATAATTACAGCTTCAACATTGTGTCATAAATAAATTTAATTATATAATATCTAAAATTTATAGATAAAATAAAATTATTTAGGATATATTTTTATCTTTCTAATTAATATTTATAGTCTAATTTATATTATGTGTAAACCTATATTAAAAATTGTTTAGTTATTGAACTTTTAATTTAACTCTTTTAACTCTTCTTTAAATAAAATAATCATAAATGTTCTAATCAAATACAAGTGGACCAGAAGGGATAATATTTTATTAATAAGGTTTTTTTGGTCAAATTTACTCATATGCAATATAATTAGGACACGTATTAGGGTAATTATGACATCATTTTTACCCATATTTACCGTATTTACTTTTAACAACTGTAAATAAAAGTCAGAAGTTATTATTCACCAAAAAATATATTTGGATTATTGATCCGCATTTAACATACTAATATTAACTGTGTCTCTAGAATTTTTGAAATTCAAATCACAGATGTTGTAAATTTATGTTTTATGGAAATTTGTATATGCTCCTAGAAGGTGTGCAAAAGACGGTAAAAAATTCAAACAAAATTTTATATGTCTAAACATATTATAAAATGAATCCGATGAATTAAATTGAAATTATATAGGTATTTTATATATATTTTGACCTAAAATAAATTGAAATAAAATAAATAATTATTTAAATAAAAAGTCGGTATTAACCAATAACACAGTTTTTTCACTATTCATGATAAATTGAAAGTATTCAGAAAAATACCAGAAATTCACATTATGAAAATTTCAATATTCCAAATTCAAAAATGAGGTCCATTTATAATAATAAAATTTATAAAATTTCAAAAAGTCGGTATTAATATTCATAACTTATAGTTTGATTGGTCGTAGTGTGTAAGAATCTCGAAGTTGCATACAATGGAAGCTATTGCATTATTCAAAGGAAAACGTGCAGTGGAAACATGCGGTGTTACAAATTATATATGGGTAGATGTGGATTGTTTTATAAAGAAAGATAACTTTATGAAAATTCTCAGGGATTTATCACTGGATCAAGTTTCATCGATATACATATGAGAAGTGGTAAGGCTTCATTGAGTACTACAAATCGATTGTATCTCATCAAGATCTGAGTTTCACCTCCATTGTATGGAAAAGGCTACAAAATGATCTAAACAATGATATGAACGTTAATATGGCGTATAATCCTCAAATTCATTCTTAGTCTGAGTGGACTATTGATTCAATAAAAGAAATGTTGATATCTTGTTATATCGACATCAAATGAGGATCAGAAAAATATATTTCTCTGGTCGAGTTCTCATACAAAAACCATTTCCAATAAAATTACAAATAGCTCCTTATAAAGCCCTTTATGGGACGAAGTGATGAACACCTTCATGTTGGGTGAAGTTATGGAACAAAAACTCCAATGTCATGAAATGTAGAGTAAATGGTTGAATAATTTAAAATCATTCATAATCACATCGAGGCTCTTCAAAGTCAAGAAAATATATAAGATGGAAATCATCGATGAGAACTACATTTTGATATTGGAAACATGTATTTCATCTACATATCTTCGTTTAATAAAGTATTATAATATGGTAGGAAATGAAATATTAGTCCAAGATTCATTGGCCCCTTTGATATCCTTGATCACATCGAATAGATGACTTACCAACAAGCACTACCACATAAAATTTCAAAATACATGTCGTTCTTCATGTATCCCTCTTGAGAAAGTACATAAAAAATCCCTCACATCTTCTCAATCTAGAGGCAATTCCATTGAAGAATGGAATTTTCTATGTGGACCTCTCAGTGAATATCCATGATCATATAGAAAAACTTATACGAAATAAGACAATTCACATTGTAAAAGTGTCATAGAGGACCCCAAATTTTGAACAAGAAATGTGTGAACTAGATGAGGTGATGAAGAAGATCTACCCTCATATGTGTTAGTGAGGAAAATGAAAACTTCAAGGGTGAAATTTCATAAGTGGGAGAGATTGTAACAACCCAAAATGTTATAAATAAAATTAACCTTTTTGTTTTAATTAATTGTTTTTATGTAATATGGTCATAGGAAACACATGAACTTATTTATTTATTATATGAAATTGAATTTCAAAGACCACTAATAAATATTACTATTGATAATATAATCACTGAGAAGTGATCAAATGATTATTACAAATAAAATTTTTAACCAATCCAATTGACTTAGATAAAGGAATTGATGGCCTCAAATAGAAGGATCATACCCTATGAAGCCCATTTATTTGAGCTTCCCTGGGAGATATAATTTCAGGGATTTTCTATTGACCAAGACCAAGAAGATATCTAATAAGTTAAGCCTGAACAAAGCCATTTATAAAAGATGTTCAATATCATCGAGATCACAGCCCAAACCATGTTTGTCGAACCACGCCATGAAAGTCCCACCATCACACACCTTACTATTAAGTAGTTTCCTAGTGTATCAAAGGGATCTGTATCAAGACTCTATCAATGTGAATATACACTTAATTTTTTCATAGAAAAATGAATATTTTTTCATCCTATTGTTGTTAATTTGTAAATTTTTTTATTTTGATAAAATAATTTATAGATTACATATTTGGATAATTTTAAAATTCAATTAATGAATTTTGGATTTAATGTATTTTTTAAATAATTAATATTTTTACACTATCATGTAACAATTATAAAATTTACATAATCATATAATTTTTAAAAAATCAAATGTAATTTTTATTAGGGTCTAAAAAATATTATTATTAAAATCCCATCATTTCTCCATAAATGTAAATTTTTTTATAAATGTGAATATTAATATATATATATATATAATTAATTATATAAAATTAATATTATTTATTTGAATTAGAACATCAAAATTATCCAATGATAATTTTTCATATTTTTTGAGAGAATTGAATTTTTGGGTAAAAAATTATATATTTTATAAATATACTGTGTGTTTTATGAGATCATAATCACCATAAAGTGGTGTAATAATTAATATAAATTGGATAAATGTCCAAATATATGTTTTCAATTTAAAATAATGTTAATTTAATTTAATTATATTTGTTTTTTATATCTATTACGAATCGTCCAAAACCTATAATATATTTTATGTTTTTAATTTATTTACTTTAAGAGTGTGACTCAACTACACATAAGTAAGAGGAATATTTATATAATTTAGGCCCTTGTAGTTGTAAAACAATAAAAAACAGTCCCATTTCGTAGAAACAATGGTAAAACCATGATATAGTTTTGGGCATTTGACATTTTGTTATGTAGAGTCCAAAACCTAAATAATAATGAAATCTTCCTCATTCCAAATATAAACCCTCCCAATCCCCAAATTATCTTCATTAAAAATACTGGGATCAAATCCATACTGTTCCATAAACTCAAAATTGCCCTCCCATGGAACCCCAAGCTCTCGATAATTCCCACCCAAGATTTTGGAGTCACACACTCATGTAAGGGATCCACACCTTCCTCTCCTCCTATCAATTCAATCCACTCTTTTGTAATTTTTATTATTAATTACAATTTAATATGAAATAATTAATTTCTAAACATAACTTACTATAAAATGGATGTTATTTTAATGAGATATAATTTACACTACTGGAAATTGGGCCTATACCCACGGTTTTTCAGAAAACCGTGGGTATAGGTCCCCCCTATACCCACGGTTTTCCAGAACCGTGGGTATAGGTATAGTATAGGAACCTATACCCACGGTTTCTCCAAAACCGTGGGTATAGGCATTGCTTTGGAAACCAATACCTACGGTTTTTAAAAACCGTGGGTATAGGGGGTATTTTTTTCAAAGACCTATACCCACGGTTTTCAAAACCGTGGGTATAGGTTTCCCGCGTTATTGCGGGTGGAGGGAATGGGAAAAAATTGCGCGGGACGAAATAAATTTTACGTCGGAACAATTTTGTAAATAATTTAATTACACATATACTGCTATTAATGAACATAAATTCGCTAGGTGTGTTGGTTTAGTTAGTCTTTCAGTTCTGGAAAGTGCGGTGTTCGAAACTCGGCGGGATGTAATTTTAAATATTTCAACAATATTAATATAAGTATAACACTGTATATTTAAATTAACAAAATCGGTCTAGCTTAGTTGGTTCGCCACGGTATTCACTCCCTCACGGTCCCGTGTTCGAAACCCGGCGGTCCCCTTTTTTTAATAACCGCATCAGTATTAATATATTAATATAGAATAATCATTATATACAGGTAAGTATAATAGCTCGGTTGGTCCGCTGGTCAAATGCTGCGCGTATCTCCCGGTCCCGTGTTCGAAACCCGGCGGTCCCCTTTTTTTAATAACCGCATCAGTATTAATATATTAATATAGAATAATCATTATATACAGATAAGTATAATAGCTCGGTTGGTCCGCTGGTCAGGTGCTGCGCGTATCTCCCTGTCCCGTGTTCGAAACCCGACGGTCCCCTTTTTTTAATAACCGCATCAGAATTAATATATTAATATAGAATAATCATTATATACAGATAAGTATAATAGCTCGGTTGGTCCGCTGGTCAGTTGCTGTGCGTATTTGTCCTCCATGGCGCGGGTTCAAAACCTGCCTGAGCTCTTTTCTTGAATATAAATTTTTCCCACGGTTTTCAAACCGTGGGAAAACCCCATGCCACGCTGTACAGCAGCGGTTTCATGTGTGAACCACCTATACCCACGGTTCTACCAAACCGTGGGTATAGGTCAAGACCCCTATCCCGACGCCATTCCAGCCCACGGTTCCCAAAACCGTGGGTATAGCCTATACCCACGGTTTTGGGGGCTATACCCACGGTTTTGAACCGTGGGTATAGGTCGTTTTTCCAGTAGTGTTATTCTCTCTCTTTTTTTCTTTACCTAAATTATTACTATGCTGAATGAACTTCCTCTATGATATTATCCTTAGTTTCAATTTTTTCAAGTTGGGATATATTATTACATATTACCCTTAATATACATTTTATTTATAAATTATTATATCCCCCATTTCAGTCACATTAATCCTCCCATGATTGTTTGTGTACACTTGTAACCATGCAGAAATTTTGTGAGGGCTTTTCACTTTATTAATGTTTCTTTACAATCTCATGCCTAATTTTTTAAATTATTAATATTGGAAAAAATAATTAAATTTTCATATTAATTAAAATTTTGTTTTATATTTATTATTTAACCCTTTATATTTCATCATACCATTTAATTAATTTTTATGAAACACCATTATGCTACCGAAATGTCACAACACTTTTCTATGAGAAACAAACTGTGTATTAAATAATATAAAAATTTTCTATCAAGGATGTTCATCATTATTGACATATACGTTTTGATTGTGTAATTAAATGTTTGTATTTTACACTACTTTATCATCAAATATATTTTATGATGAATTTATCCATGTTTCATGATCTGTGTGGAACACTTACGCATTATAATGAAATAAATGCTTTGGGTTCACCATAAACTATATAGCACTCCAATGCATTGGGTAATTTTCAGTATCATGATATGTATTTTTTGGATATTGAGTGATCGTTATTTGTTTATAGGGATTTTTATACCCTGATTTTTCAGAGGTATATCCCTGACCTATGTTTATGATGCGGTGTTTTAAGTTGCTTCCACATTTCCCGTGTTATGATTATCATGTTATATCAAGGCTTATTATTCATGTTAATTTTGTGAACCATTTATATGACTATTTTATGAAATGTTTTATCTAATTCATGTTGTCTATTTTTTATTACCTTAGTGGGATTTATATCTCACCCCTTTCTTATGTTTTCCCCAGGTTATCCCAAGCAGTTTTAATAGCCATGTAATTTTAGAATCATATTAAAGAATTTTTCAATAATGTTGTGGTAGCCCATGTTTACAATGTTATGACATATACCTAATTCAAAACACACTATATTACTATATATTTCATTTTTTATTTAGTTTAATCTTATTCAATCAATCTATAAATAATGTGTAGTAATGTATAGGGTTGTTTTAGTATATTTTAATAATTGCGACCCCATTAAGCTCTCTTTTATTAATGTCCATTTTGGTTTTCTACAAAGTGTGAATGTTCTAACTAAGGATACACAATTGGATGATTAAAAAATTTTTAAAAGTGGTATTTTAATTTTTTATTAAATTCTTCTAACTCTACATATTCTATTCTATATGGAGTATTGAGTATTTTTTTGGATCCAGGTACGAGTTCACTAGAGAAGTCTAAAACACATTCCATGGAAGGTCAAAAAATATCTTTTCAAAATAATTATATTTATTCCTGAATAATGGTGGAATTTTTCATTTTATAATTTATTTTTCTTCTGAATTTTCAATGAGAATATCCATAAATAATTATAGATGAGGTAATTCCTTAAAAAATTCATGTTGGGATATCTCTCATTTAAAAATAAATGCATGTTATCCATTTAAGACCACTGAAATTTTACTACTTCTACAATTGATCTTAGAATTATACTTTGAGACCATGTCCATCTGAAGTATAATGTTGAAATCCACTACGGTAATGTATACTATAGTTTTATTGAGATTTTACTTTCCAAATATAGTACTGATGTTTCTATACACTGTTTATCCTTGGATAACCCATCTAGATTTCACAACATATAACTCCAAATGTATAATTTCAGGTATTGATCTTAAATTTGTTGAAATCCTTGATAAAATAAATTAATTCATATAATAAAATTCCAAAAATTAAATTTCCATATTTTAGATCAAAATAAGTTTTCATTCTACAAAATTGTTGGGAGCCTCTAGTTTAGCCAATATGATTACTAATGCATGAAATTTATACCTTTGTCAATACTATGGATTCTGGTAGCTACCCTCAAATATCTTCTAGTTTGGAAATTGATTCTTAGTGTGAAAAAGTTAGTTACAATTGAATCATTGATATCTAGGTTGTGTTTTCCCCATATTGCCTTTGTCTTTTTCAATTAGATGTTGTTGCGTTACCAAACCTCAATAGTTCCATGACATAAGTATTTATCATCTTCACATTTAGAAATTTATAATTAATTGAAATAAATTCCTAAAATGTTTTGTTAACACACTTTCTCAATGAGTATATCTTTTTTTTATTTTCATCTCTTTCATGATCAAATTTATTTCCTAATTATATATCCATTACTCACATATATTCATTTGAGATATGAGGACAATATGTCTCTCCAAACTTCATTTCCACCATTATTTAACTCCAAAGTATCTCCTCATTGATTTATAATATTAAATTTCTATATTCCTTAGTAGATGATTCTTCGTCTTCCACAGTAACTATAAACCTTTCCCTTAGGATCCATAAAAAATTGGGAGGTTTATTATGAATGTCTAGTGAAGTTTGATTCATTTCATCCCTATAATTTATTTTCCTTATAATCAAACTTTAATAAATCAATATCCATTTTTTCACATTTAATTATGGAAATACCTATAGAAAAATTATTTTATTGATCTCTTATAATTCAATAACATTATTCTCCTCTTTGGGATTCATCTTCTTAATCTGCATCCAGTACTAATCAACTTATTCTTATAAATGGTATATTACCAATGTTTATTTCATTTTCTATGAACAATTGTTCAAAGAAAATATGTTTTCTATAGTGGAAATCGATTTCTCAGTAATTAATAGATTATAATATATATAAAAAATGTGGTTATTTATGCATGAAGGAATAAACTACAAGTTATTCCCATAAAGGTGAATCTTTGTTAAAAATATGATTCAGGTTATTCTTAATAAGATAAGATAATTATTTCACCATCCTTATAATGTTTTGTATTTCCACCTAAAATATATTAGTAAAGTTTTCAGTGCATCATATGTTGCACTCATAATTACTAGTTCCTATTATTTCCTAATATTTCTATAAAAGAATAAAATCATAGAGTGAATATTCATATATTTAGTGATCTTATAATTCTAAAATATTTATAAGTTATAAAACAACATTCATTAAATTTGTTATTATTTAATCTCCTATAATAACAATTTAATTTTCGATATATCCTTCACAACAATTCATAAAAAGTATATGATTAATAAAATCATATCCCATGAGAGTGTAAATGTTGGTGTGTATAAAATTCACTCTTTCATGAACCAGGTGAAAATCAATTTTATGCCCAATGATCCATTTTTAGGGTTATTTCCTCGTGGTAAAACTATTCCAGATCCACATCCACTTGTAGTATACAGTCAGTGATTTCATTTTTTGAAACCACTTTCTTTATACTTCACAAAAAATTTAATACATTTTCTTTTTTATACTTATACCAATGGTTAATATTGATTTTAAATAATTCCAAATTTCCAAAAATGAGTAAATCTTCCTTTATTAAAAACTATGGAGTCCCACCTTTTTTTGTATAAAACTATCACTACATAGTATAAAATTTAATAATATTAAGGATATTTTACGGGTTAGTTTCTTAAAAATTAATAACATAATATATGAAAAAAAATTCATCTAATATAATTGAAACTCTTATTAATAGATTCATATTAGGTTACTTTTACTTCATCTCATATCCTGGGAACATATATTAAAAGAAAGGTGTGTGCATGAATCCCAGAAAGGGAATAAACAAATGAAATATTTAGCATGTGATCTTGAGGCATGAAAATAGGGAATGGTCATATAGACATGAAAAATTTCATAATATAATTACCATTAATTATAATATAGAAATATGTATATAGTATAAAAATGAGACATTCATAAGAATAACATCGATGATTATAATCAAATTTTCCTCAAACATAATTACCAAGGTTTTTCACCAAGGTTTTGTAAAACTTGTCATATCAAGAGAATAATTATTTATCCAATGAATTTTAATTCCATAAATGTGAACCCTTCAAATGTATATATTCTTGTGTTTTATGAAAAAATTTCATTTGTAAATTTTGGAAAATTGTAAACAAGATAGATGAAAAATTCATTAAATTCTCAAATACTTAAAGACATAAGTATTACATCATTTTAAACCCATAAAAAAGGAAAACAAGTCACATATTTGGAAGTAACCATTCATTGAATCATGGTAACAATTAGGTGAATACACATGGATAAAGAAGTGGTATGTTAATATACAAAAATGTATATTGTAAAATAAATAAATTCATTTAATGATTTTGAAAACATAACTGGTATACAAAATAGATTTTTGAATAGGATTAATGAGGGGGTTGTTAATTCTATGATTAATATAGAATTATTTGTATATTTATGGAATTATTTACATTTATTAATGGATAATAATATTATAATACATTAATATAAAGAAATTAATTGAATGTCAATGAGGAAAGTGGAAGATAATTCCCTTACCTTGAAGAGTTGCTTCGAATAATGTTAGTATGGAATCATAAACCTTAATGAAAAAATGGAGGGGATTTTTGGAAAGAAAAAATTATCATAAAATCATGACTAAATTAATTTGAGTGTAGAGGTAACGGAGTATTGGTGGGTATTTATAGTAAAATATGAGATTTTTTTTAATAATTTCTTATTATTACTTTATCCATAAGAAAAAAAATTTCCTCTTATTCTAGCATTTAAAATATTAATTTCCAATTTAGACATTGGAATGTCATTATTAGGTTTGGATACTACATTAATTTCATTAAGTTAAATAATATTAATGAAATAATGTATTTTTTCTTTGAGAAATACTTTAAAATAATTATTACACCCCTTTTAGGTATTTGTGATGTCATTATACTTAACATATAATATATTATCTATTATATTTTACAAAAAAAAATTAATTATCTATAAATATTATGAAAAATCCACCATTAGATAATTTTGTTGTTCTTGTTTCAAAAATATGATAAACTTTATAAGAAGTGTTATATAAATTTTCAAAATTATTTTTTAAAAATAAAATAATAATTTATATAAAATCGTTAGTTTTTATTTTATATTAAAATATTTATGACTTAAAAAATAATATATAATAGGATAAAAATATTTTATTGAAAAATATTTTTTTTCAAATTTATAAAACTTATACTATTTTTCTGTTGAATATAAATAAAAAATCAATATATATATTTTATATAAAAATAAAGTCACTTTTTGACCCACACCTGTCATAGGCAATGGGAAAAAATATTTAATTTCATAATGCTATATAGAGGCTGACCAGGGTTGTCTCACTTGAGGAGCACCTCAGTGGGTTCAATCACTGATTCTAGTTCACCGGTTTAATTATTTTTTTATTTATTAGTTATATTAAATTATGGTTTTGGTTTTGTAAAAATGTGAATTTAAAATAATTGAATAAAAACATTAAATCTAAATGCCGATACAAATACATACATATTGAAATTAGGGAAGAAAGAACATGGTCATAGGGTTGGATAACATAGGTTCATTCAATATTTATTTACTTTTTTTGATAATTCATTTTATGAAACCTCATTAATTAATTACTTTTCTTTTTATTTAAAGAGTTTTATTTTACCTTGCATCCAGCACACCAAACCACACCTCTTCTAGTATTCCAGTAGGGTAACACCTCTACTGAGAATGCGATTTCTAAAATACATGTATTACCAGCATGTCATTTCATATCTTATAGAAAACCCAAATAAAACATATTAAGGGTTTTCCTAAGATAAGTAAGGGAAAATGAGTGAATCAATGAGAGAATACATTTGGAAATAGTGCTGTGGTGGATGACCGCATCACCTGTACAATAGTCATGCCTCCACTACATATAGAATAAAAAAATTTAAATTGAAGTGGTATAATAAATTGAATCATTAAACCTAACCTACAGTAAATCCTTGGGTTAGTCTTGTTCCATTGAAAAGTGATAAGAGTTCACGATGGAAACATGGAAAAGAGAGAAAGAGAATTAGAGTTGGAAGAAAAAATAAAGAAAAAAGAAGGAAATAGAAAACAATTTAATAAAAAAATGCTTGTGGGAAATTTAAAAGTAGACTAACATAAGAAGAAAATAAAGAAATAAAATTAATAAATTCCCTTGGATTCATCTCCTTGTTTCCCCAGATGGAATGGGGATGGGAAGGAATTTTTTGAGAGGTAGGAGCGCATTGCCTTTTATAGGTAGATTTATATACTCTGAAAGTTGACATGTTTTGGACCTATTAAATGGAGAATTAAAGCATGGTAACCTTCTTGAAAGTTTTTTCCCATTCTCTTGCATGTCATTACTTAAATTTCAACTCATTTTAAAATTAGTTATATGAGTTAAGATTTTTTTAATTGACTATTACTTTTTCTAGATGATGTTTCTAGGGATAATTCTTAAAATGTATTACATCCCAAAGAAACTTCAATGACTTCCAAACATCATAAAATTAATATGAATATGAACTTATGTGTTATGGTACTATCTCAGGTGGAATCACCTCTATTACTGATTTTTAGGCCGATATGTACTTTTGTTATGGTGGTGGGGTCCATGCAGTCCACCAGAAAAATTCTTCAACTTCATTAACGTATAAGGCCTCTTGATGCATGAATCAGACCACAGTCCAGAAGACTACATTGAAGGAAATAAAATAATTATTCAAATAAAAAATTATTCACTCAGTTTAAAATTAATTTATAATATAAATGACAAAAATACCCATGATGTAAAATTATGCCAATAATTCAGAATTAAGAACTTTTCACTATTTCTCTCAAAACACATCAAAAATCCAAAATTGATCCATATATTTGAAAATTGATAATTTTTAGGGTTAAAACACTTAAAATTAATACAAAAAATGGGAAAATTTTTAGACCTATCAATTCCCTCATATATAAACTATTTTATTAATTAGGCATAAAATATCAACATGGAATTCAGAGGACAATAATGTTACCCATATTAAAATACCAAAGTAATAAAATCAAACAATTTTCATTGAAAAATCAAATTTTCAAAAAATCCACATGAATTATCAATGTAATTTCTCAATTTGTCAAAAAAATAACCAATTCATATATTCTACAATTCCCCTTTGAATAATGATGAAACTTCTCCTTTAATTCATTCAAGATTCATAATTCATTATTATTAAACGCATAAAATCACGATTTACTTTATCTTTGAATCTTTCATCTCATATCTCATGATAAAAAATCAATAATATTTTGGGCCATATCATAACAACATGCTCCTTATCTATAATATTTTAAAAAAACAATTTTCTTAACTTTGTAAAGAAAAAGGCACATGAAATCAAGAAGGCTTACAGTAAAGAATTAAATGACTCTAAGGATTAAGGATGGCATGATTTGATGCTATAAGTATTAATAATCAAGGAGTAGGATAATATATTAAGTGTAATGAATGATATCAAAAGTAAATGTGTAATAATGTTATCCTCTTAAATATAGAAACACCTAATTCTGCTATAACTCAAATATAGGTTACAATCAAGTAAGAAAAATGAATGATTTGTTCTCCCGAGTTGGATTTTTTCTAACCCGGAGAGTTCCATTGATCATAGTATTTTCTTCCCCTCTCGCAAAGGAGTGATTTTCAAACTCTATTTACTTCTTCCTTTATGATACTTATTCTCCCTTCCGGTTCTTCTTCAGAGTCTTCATTTTTGGTTATTCCATTGTCTTCTGTGATCTAGAATTTTGACATAATTCCTCGATTGTGACTCACAACTGGTCTACCGACTGGTCCTGCAATGCCAGACTCCATTTTTGTTCTTTCTGGGCATTTTTTATAGTGGTTTGGGATGTGTTGGGGTTATCGGTCATAGTTTTTTTCTGAATCATTTTTGATTCTTCTGTTCTTATTTATATACCTATATTTTCTTGGTTTTTATGTTTCTCATCCTTGATGTCAATGAATTAAACTAGTGATGGTGCTTTTGCGTGTTCAATTTTGAATTTTATACATGTTAGTTCATTGCATCTAGGAATTACTTATTTTTAGTTTGGTATTACTACAAAACATGGCTCTCTGTTCTACCCTTAATATGCTCAAACTCTTCCCTAGATTCATAATTAGACACTCATATCTGATTTGGCCAGGTTCATTGGTTATGACAGATCTTTGGGAGGTGTTGTTCAAATGTTTGAAAAAATATTTGGAGCTACTCTAGGTTGGGGTTTTCATTTTTTCTGCTTATCTGATGATGTCTTTGGGCTTGTTTCTCTCACAATGTCTTTTCAAATGTGGCAAGGTAGGTTTTCTTGGTTATGTTCTTTAGTTTTGTATTTTTTCTTCGATGATGAGTGTTAAATATCGAGGATAATGGATTCTATTGGTTTATGGTTTTCATCGAAGCTTCTCTATTGTTTTTCTGTGGTGAGGTTCTCTAGAGACTGGTGTGAGATGTGATGATGGTGTTCCTCATCTAGTTTTATTCGATGTTGATAAGATGTTTTCAAAGATGTTGGTGTTTCATGTGATCATAATTTGAAGATTCAGTAGGTCAATTGAATGTGGATTTCGTCAATATCTCCGATTTCATTAAAGTGGATTTTGGTTGACAACAAGATCTAATAGTAATATTTGTGTGTGATGTGGTATTCTTTGATGACAATGATTCATATACGGGAGTGTGGATCAAAGCTCTCATGGACTAAAGCATTTATATGGTGTCAGGATCAATTCATTATTTTCAAATTTTAAATTTAGTTCTTCAGTTTTGAATCATGAATTTCATTTAACATCAAATTACTTTTTTTATTAGTTTTTTGGAAATGTATGGTTACCATTTTTCCTCAAATTGTCTTTTGGAAAATACAAAAATATGGATTTGGAGGAGGAATTATTTTTTCACGCTTTTTATTTTTTCTTATTTTGTATTCTTTTTTTTGTGTTTTCTGAATGTTATTATTAGATAAAACCTCACATTTATATCCTAACCACATACAATAAGAGGATCATTGGTCTGGAAAATGGTGACTTTTGGTTTTCCCAAATCACAACCCATTTTTCTCATTTTTTGGTTCTTTTGGAAATTTTTCATCTTTTTTTAATCCAATAGAAGAAAAAAATGAAGTACAATGAATGATTCCACAACCTTTTATAATTCCCACAACAACCCCCCACACATTTTCCTTACAATATATAGCATCCCTTCCACCATGCTTCCCTTCACCCTACACATTATTTTTAAAATATCATGAAAATACCAAGAGTAGGGTATGAATGGATATGAATGTCTTGAAGCATGGCGCATACCTATACAGGTCATTCATGGTCTATATGGGATAATATAAGGATTGATGTAATGGTGTATTTTAAGGATAAGTGATTTTTAAAAGATGCCACAATAATTTTAAATATGTTTTTGCACAGTTAGAGATTCGACTAGTTCAAATACCAATTCTGGTCTATGACATGTATCAAGATCACTCGAGAAATTTTCTCAAGAATAAATATGATGTACTTGGTCTATAAATCCTCTCCCGAATGAGACATATGATGTTATAAAAATTTCTTAAGGCATGGATAATAATAAAAAATCACTTTACATGAATTTTAGAAATTCATATCATGATAAATGATATAGAAATATCATTTACATAAATTAACTAATTCCATTAAATCATGAGTCATCTTTTAAATATACATACTTCACTTTTAACATTAAATTTTCCATTTTAATCATTCAATATCATTAACATTGAAATCATAAACATGGAATCACAAGATTCTGAAGAAACTCATATCTCCTAGATAAGTCAAGTAAAAAAAATAATTCATGTTTGGGCATTGAATTATTATCATTAATGATCAAAACATATTTTGGACCAAAAAATGTAAAGATTTTAAAAGTTTAAACAATAAAAATGAACTCCCTTTCCCATGAATCTCAGTACTTCCCTTTCACTAGTTAAGGATTCCTTTTCCCATTTATGAAACTAAAAAATAGAATTACTAACTTAAGAACAAGAATCATATCATTAAAGTTAAAAAAACGAGGAGTACTGGGCTTTATGTTAAAAGTCTTCATAAAAATGGTATTGAAATCTAAAAAACATGTAAAGATAAATCTTGGTATGATCCCCCAAGTGGGACCTAAATTATTTACTTCCTTCAATGGGCAGTACCAACTGTTATCCATAATCTGATGGTGGGTGGACCTTGTTTGATATGAACCACCACATGTTGTTCTTCACAACATGTTGTTCTTTATTCATGTTGAGAATGATTCCTTGGATAAAGTATAGTATATCCTCCCCCTTTTGCAATGTGGTACAACTTGCATGTAGTGGTATGATATGAATGGAACATCCTTTTCTTTTGTTGTTACTTGTGCAATGTTCACTTTCTTTTATTGTACTCCCTCTAATGATTGTTCAATGTATTTAGGGATCTTCAGATGTTCCTTAACATGTGAATTTTCATTTTCATCATTGTCCTCCATGGCTTCATACAAGTTTACTGAATTTGAAGATTTAAATTTATTATTGGTGATACTCAAATTAGTTTCAAAAAAATTGGAAGTGTTTCAGTTCAATAATTTATCATCTCCTTAATATTGTTTATCTAGATTATTTTCTACAATGAAAATTTCCTCTTGGAGTGGATCTTCACTAGATGAAGGTTGGTTTTCAGGCTCTTCCACTTCATGTTTGGCCTCTACTTCTTGGATTTCTTTAATGAAATCAATGAAAACAACGGGTACTTCTTTCTTGGCCTTGAATCATTAAAAGTCAGTTTTGAGTTCTTCAACAATTCCCATAAAAAATTTGGTGAGATCCATATCTCATAACATTATTGAAATTGTTTGAACCTTATCATGAGACAATTCTCACTTCTTTGGATATCCTCTTCTATATAATCTATTTCTTATTCTTAAACCTCTGATTAATTGTTCCTTAAATTGGAATGATGGTCATTGGAAAACATCATGGGAAAATATTTTTTTAGAATTATCATACTAAAGAAAACAATGAAAAATATTTAAAAATCTTGAATTTTGAAATGGTTATTGTCATGACTACTTAGCTCCCTGAAAATGCTTCCAGTTTAGATGCTCACCTATTGTAGGGAATGACAAAAGCAATTTAATTTCATAATGTATCATAGAGGCTGACTAGGGTCGTCTCACTTGTTGAGTATTACAGTTGGTTCAATCACTGACTCTAGTTACCCTATTATAATTCTTTCAATTTCTTTATATAATTTAATAATAATTATGGTTTTTGTTTTCTAGAAACATACAATAAAAATAATGAAATTATAACTTTAAATGTAAATGCATATTCAGATGAAAACATAATGAAATTAGGGAGGAAAGAACTTGGTTCTAGGGTTGTATAACACTGGTTCATTTATTATTTATTTAATATTTTAATTTAGTTTGATAATTCATTTTATAAAACCTCATTAATGGATTAAATTCCATTTCTTTATAGAGTGTGTCATTGTAGCATGCGTCTGACACACCAAACCACACCTCCTCCAGTAGTCAAGTAGGGTAGCACCTCAACCGAGAATGTTATTCCTATAACTCCCAGCTCCACCATATGTCATTTCTTCACTTATGGAAAACACAAATACCCTGTATGAATGGTTTTAATATGTGAAGGTAGGAAAAAATAATGAAATAATGAAAGTAATGGATATGGAAATAGTGTCATGGTGGACGACTGATGCATGTGTGCAATACTCCCACCTTCACCAAAAATAGAATAAAAACATATTTAATTGAAGTTATTAACAATGAACAATTTGAAACCTCCCCTAGGGTTAAGCCTCTAGTTAGTCACTTTCCATTTCAATGTGAAATGTGATCATGGTGGAAAGAGGGAAGAGAGAGAAAGATAATTAGAGTTGGAATAAAAAAAGAAGGATGGAATAAGAAAATGGGAAATAATTTAATAAAAAAATGAATGTGTTACATGTAAAAGAAAAAAAATCAAAAAAAAATATGAAATAAAATTAAGAAATGGCACTTTTACTCTTCTCTTTAGTGGACCAAATGTAATTGGAATGGTAAGGAATGATTTTAGAGGTAGGAACACTTATCCTTTAATAGGAATATTTCCGTACTCTAAATGTTGACAGATTTTTGACCCATTAAATTGAAAATTCACATGTGGTTCCCTTAATAAATATTGTTCCATATTTTCTTGTTCTTACTTATCTAAAACTTTTAACTCATTTTCTACCAGATGTATGAGTTATGAATTTTTAATTGACTATTACTTTTTCTGGATGATGTTTCCAAGAAGCTTCCTTCAAAAGTATAACATGCAATGGAAACCATAATGACTTCTAAACTCCCTCAAATTAGTTTTAGAGAAGTGTATATGTGTCCTTGTTCTATTATTGGTGTAATAACCTCCATTAAAGGTGTTTAGGCCGAGATGTGCCTCAATTACCATGTAGGGGTCCACATAGATTGCCCAAAAAATTCTTCAAATCAATGATTTTATGGCCTCTAGATGCTTGAATCATCCCTTAGTATAGAAGAAAAAGTTGAATAAAATAAAATAAGGATTATAAAAAAATCACCCAATTTGGAAATATATTTTTCTTTTAATGACCAAAATTCCCTTTGTGTAAAAATCTTTCAAAAATCCAGAATTAAGAAATTTTCAACATTTTGCTCAAAACACATGATAAATCCAAAACGATCTATATATCCTCAAATTGATAATTGGGGTGGGGGGGGGGGGTTAAAAATAAAAATTTATAAAAAAATGAAGAAAATTTTACCTATATCACTGTCTCTCTATATAAAAATCTATTTTACCATATTCTCTAATAATATGCATCATATATAATTGTGTCACATTAAATAATAATGAGGAATAGATAAAAACATTAATTAATTTCTAAAATAATTACACATTAATACTAATAGGGCCTAGATACCGAACACTTTATTACAAAATCACAGTCTCTATAGATATAACAGGAGATGAAATTATTTTAATGAGGTGGTTCGACTGACATTGATCTTGGAGTGATCTCCACTAGCCGAAACATCTCTCAAAGGTTATTTCATTTGAGTATCACAGAGTGAATATATTCTTGAGTGAGATCGTGATAAAACCCCAAAAATGATACATACCATCATATCTTTGAGAAATGAGCTTCATAAGGCATGATTTGACCAGTTGTGGTCATCATTTCTTCCTTCAACATTCATTTAATTCTTATCATTTACATTAACATACACATACCCTTATATCCACTTTATATCTTTTACATTACCAATGGTCATAATTCCTGATTTTCATATAGGCCAATGGTCATATTGACCAACAATCATATAATATTACTATAATGGGAATTTCTTAACAATCACATCTATGATTATATCATATACATATACCACCATGCATCAACACTCACTAATTCATTACCAATGTTATTGAAAATTTCTTTAATAATGCCTATTATATTCCTAAAATTTATTTTTATTTTAACAATTTTTTTGACAGTTGTAATCTTCCTAGAAGAGTTAGATCCCATAGATTATACCATTATATGGTCGATATTCTTTAGTTTTTATATCTTGAGACTATTATTAGTTGGAGTGATCCATGTTATTACGTGACATGTAATATTCTACTAGTAATTGTATTTCAATGTACTTCAATTGAAAAATATAGTAAAATACTCATATTGAAAAAAAAAATTCTTTTATTTATCATTATAATAATTTTCAATTCATTATAGTTATTGAAAAGGGGATTGTACTGCCTGGGTGGTTATTGCTAGAGTGATGGGATAATCCAATAATGGACATGAACACAAATTATATCAATTTTCAAAGCACATGTAGTGTGATTTTAAAATAATACTATTGGATAATAGATGATTATTTTATCATACATTATATATGAGATTATATGGGTTACATCCAAGGGATAAGAACTTGGATGTGTGACACATACATGGGTGATTAGGATTATCTCAATGCTTGTGTTGTCATGACCCATCCCCCAGTGCCTGTGCCGTGACTACCCCAAGCCTGCCTTCCAAATGCCAGGGGCAGGCGACAAGCACCGAAAGGCGTGTACCCTAAAACAGAGTTGCCATGCCTTTATAACCTGTAAAAACATTCAACTAAGCACACAACAAGATACAAAGACAAGTAAACTGTATAGAAAAACAAGTGTTGAATGTAAGAGAGGGTGGAATACATGCACTAAATTAAAGGTACAAGTACAACTGAAAAACAATACACCTGAAGGAAGAGAAACACACCTACTGGGTCGTCCTCCAAGGTTCCTACCTAAAGGGTAGGTACAGATCGCCTCCTCAACACTCCTTGTCCACCAATCCCCTCTGTGTACCGAAACGCCGTATGGTCCACCTCCGGGCATTGTCCAGTCCTGGTACCCTCAGCCTCAATCAGCGATGTCCGTCATCTACACCAAACACAACTAGGTTTGGGCATAACCCATGTAGGGGTGAGTATAATGATACTTAGTAAGGACCTGAGACCCTCAAGGTCTCACAAAATCCACAAAGGATAAACCACAAAGTATGAAATCAACTGACAACCCAACTTAGGTTTATGCCCATACATATACCTAAGTTATCAAGTATACCCATCCCAATCATGAGGAAATATAGGGTCTATCCCAAAATCTCAAAGCACAAATGTTCCACAAAGGTAGGAATACCACAAAGGTATGTACCACATAGAATAATACAACAAATGTATTACCATGAATGAAAGTACCACACATGTACGGACTCATCTCACACCAAGTATATCTTAGGTATAGTAGTAGAAGATAATTAGATGTAACTACTGAATCATCTTACTCTTTCATGAGGCAGACCCACAAAGGATCCCAGGACATCATCAGACCCATACATGATCCAATTACATCGTCAAACCCACACAGGATCCTAGGACATCATTAGACCCACACAGGATCCTAGAACATCTTTAGACCCACACAAGATCCTAGTATATCGTCATACCCACACATGATCCCAGTACATCATCAGACCCACAACGGATCCATGAACATCGTCAGAGCCAGCTACATGGTACCCGCACTAAGATTTCTCGTCTCTGGGAGAGTCCGCTCCTCAAGCTGCTGGTCGAAACTCCAACAACCATTAAGTCCCACAAAAAATTATCCCAAAGGACCACTGTGTAATAGGGGTGTCAACGCAATAGAAGGTGCTTCAATTAGATGCTCGGTCTGTATGTTATTAGCTTTTTAGTCCTGAGGCCCCGGTTGGATTCATGCTCGATCCAACCTGACCATACCCCAACTTTATCTTAATCCCAAATGGGTTATACCAAAAGGACCTCCTCTCTCAAAGATTTCTGGCACTGTAGAAGGTTCATCAAACAGACTTCTGGTTCCAAAATCTTGGTAAAAAGAATGTATAGCATTGAAACTGGTCTGGTTCCAGTCCAACCTGGTCAGACCAACCCGGTCTAACCCGACCTTGGCCGACCTACCCCATTTCGGATCAACCTAGCCCGTAGGTTCCTGGGCGACCCGACCTGCACTGGTTGGTCTAGAACGCACTGGCCGGCCCAACATGGCCTCAGGCGGTGGGGGGGGATTCGCAAACCCCTCTCCCACGAACACTGAACGACTATAGCCATTCGGTCTGCAGCTGCACGCAGGACCTACTGCTGGTCCTTCTTGGTCCAGTGTGGCTAGTCGAAGTGCCGGACATCCTCTGTTCAAGGCAAAAACCTCCAACACCCACCCTCTCTCCAGTCTCCGTGCATCCACTGTTTTTATCGGCAGCATGGACACACACCTCCCCGATTCTGTGCAGCTGGCCCAGTTGCCGACTGCCACCTTTCTTTGCTGTGAAGAACACAACAATCATGAATAACAATGGAGGGATCGTGTCCTGTTCGTTTGGCCTTCACCCTCCACATTAGATTGATAGCAAGTAGATCAAGATAATATATCCAATGCAAATCGCAAAGAACCAAATCCCCCTACCTTGTTGGTTCCATAGGAGGAGGTGCGAGGAAGAAGACAAAGTCATTGATGAGCGTCGGCGTTCGTCACTTCCACAAGGTACTTCTGTTCCGGGCTCGGGCTCAGTTCCTCATTTTTCTTTGGAGAATCATTCTTCATGGGAGAGTTTCTCCACAACTTTCTACTAATTCTCCCATTTTCGAAAACATCTCCAACCAATCCTCTCAAAAGGGGAGGGGAGCCTATATAAATAAAATTAAGATTAACAATTTAATTTGTTGGCACTATTAATTGGCTCAATTAAATGTACGAATAAATTTATGGTAAGTTGAGAGGTTTTCCCCCTATTAAGAGGGGTTTGGGTTGTACCAACCACTAGAATTTAATTTGGGGGTTTTCTAGTTCGGGTTGTCCCCACCTCCACAACCCATGTAGCGAGGTTTCAAAAATAAAATAAAAGTTTGTTCTTTTATTTTTCTTCTTCCTCCATGAAAATAAAAAAACCTAAATTTCACCCCCGACCTACTGCGGTCAAGGTTAAGGTCTTCATAAGAGAATACTGGCAATGCAAGTTCAATAGTGTTCTCATATTTAAATTCCAAGCACCAGTCGAGATGTTACAAAATCCCGCTCGAACATTTACTGAATGTAACCAAAAAAAATGGTCAGAAATTTAATCTGGGAACACCAGGCCTCAGATTCATGCACCATCAATTTTCATAGACTCATAAAATTCCCATATAATTAAATAAAATTACATGTAATTTCTGGTCCTTTACATTCTCCCCACCTCAGGGCTTTGCATCCCCAAAAGCCACATCACAAAAACTAGGAAAACAAGTGGGGGTTCTAAGAACGAATCGGACCCTTCTGCTCCCATGTGCTCTCATGGAGGTTCCTGTGCTACTAGTGATCATTCACTAGAGGTATCGATCACCCACGAAGGACCTACTACTGTCGATCCTCAATCTCTACTAGATCCTCCGTAAACGTCGCCCCATCGTCGATGTACAACTCTCTGTGGTGGATGACGTGGGAAGGGTGATGCACATATATCCTCAGATGGGATACATGGAAGACATCGTGCACTAGGTGAAATTGAGGTGGAAGAGCTAAATAGTAAGCTACCTAACCAGCTGTGCTGAGAACCTGAAAAGGTCTAATGAATCTCGGAGATAACTTGCCACCCCGACCAAATCTCCACAAACCTCATTTGGGTGAGACCCTTGGAAAGACATGGTCCCCACCATTGAACTCTAGAGGCCTCCGTCTCTTGTCATCATAAGACTTCTTCCTGATCTATGCAGTTTTTATCCTCTCCTGGATGATATGTACCTTCTCCATGGTAGCCCATACCATATCTTGTCCCATGAGTGCTGACTCCATTGGGTTAGTCCAGTACAATGGTGATCTACAAGGTCACCCATACAAAGCCCCAAAATGTGCCATCCCAAAGGTGGAGTGATAGTTTTCGTTGTATGAAAACTCCAGAAAAGGCAAGTGAACCTCCCAGCTGTGTCTGAAGTCGAGTACACAAGCACAAAAGATGTCCTTGAGGGTCTGAATGGTTAGCATAGTCTGGCCACCGGTCTAAGGGTGGAAGGAGGTGCTCAAATGAAGCTGCATCCTGAAAGCCTCCGAAAACCCCTTCCAAAACCATGAAGTGAATCATGTATCCAGATCAGAGTCAATTTTAGAGGGTACTTCATGTAACATCACAATATCCAGCAAATAGAGGTGTCCCAAGCTCTTTAATGAATTCTGCTCTCTCACCGGTAGGAAGTGGGCCTATATGGTGAGTTGGTCGACGATCACCCAGATATAATCATGACCCCTGGATGTATGTGGAAGTCATATCATGAAGTACATGGATATCCCATCCCACATCCACTCTAGGACCTCTAAAGGCTGAACTTAGCCTGTGGGTACCTAATGCTCCACATTAACTTGCTGACAAGTAAGGAAATGAGAGACAAACTCTGCTACTTCTTTCATCACTCCCATCCACCAGTGCTATTGTTGGAGGTCCTAGTACATCTTCACTACTCTTGGATGTACCTCTTGATGGGTTGACCACTTCCTCCCAAAGAGACACTGGTACCATGGTACATACTCTAATGAGGATGACGTGCCACCCCACCTTCTGAAAATCCATCAGGTGACTGTCCTGTGGATATCTGAGTAAATCAAGCCTCGCAGTCAGTGTACCCATGACGCACCTCCCTGACTCGCTGAAGATGTGGGGGAGTGACTATAAGTGACTGAATATAAGTTGCTCCATCTCGATCCGAAAAGGATATCTGCAAAGAGGCCAGCTTCTCCGTCGCCTCACCATGCAGCTGTATACCAGATCTCTTTCTGAATGCATCTGTTACAATGTACCCCTTCTGAAGAGTATAGAATATCTCGAAGTTATAGTCCTGGATGAACTCAAGCCAATGCCGTTGTCTCAAGTTCAGTTCCTTATGCGAGAAGATATAATTGAGACTCTTGCGATCTGAGTAGAATGTAAATCTTTCTCCCATCAATTAATGTCGCCACATCTTTAAGGTGAAGACCACTACTGCTAACTCCAGGTCATGGGTAGTGTAGTTATGCTCACATAGTCTCAGCTGTCGAGAACAATATGCGATCAATGCTAGCTCATGCATCAGGAAACATCTGATCCAAGTCTTAAATGCATCACAAGAGACAACATACCCAACGCCCTCCTCTAGAAGCCTCATGATTGGGGCTCTAGTCAGCCTCTGCCTGAGCTCCTGAAAAAACATCTAGCATCTATCCGACCAAACGAAGTGTTTCCCTTGATTCGTCAATGATGATAAAGGTACTGAAACTCTAGAGAAATCTGGCACAAACCTCTGGTAGTATCCAGCCAAACCCTAGAAACTTCGTATCTCTGTCACACTCTTGGGTGGCTCCCATGCAAGTAAAACCTCAATATTCATGGGATTCGCTGCAAATCCAGCCTCTGAGATGACATGTCCAAGAATGAAAACCTCTTGGATCTGGAACTGGCACTTCGAGAGCTTACCATAAAGCTGGTGCTCTCAGAGTGCGTCCAGTACTACATGCAAATGATAAGCATGCTCCTCCTCTATAGCCTAGTAGATCAAGATCTTATCAATGAAGAACATCACAAATCGATCAAGGTATGGCTGAAAGATCCTGTTCATGAGTCCAATGAACACTGCTGGGGAGTAGGTCAAGCCGAAATGAATAACCAAGAAATCATAATGGCCATTCCGATATCTGAAGTTCTTCTTGTGAACATCCTCATCTCGAACTCTGATATAGTGATAGCGTGATCTGAGGTAGGTCTTCGAGAACCACCGTGCTCCCTTTAGCAGATCAAAGAGGATATCATTACTTGAGAGTGTGTACTTTTTCTTCACGGTCACCTAGTTCAGGAGCTGATAGTCAACACAAAGCCTCAAGATCACATCTGCCTTCTTGGAGAACAAAATTGGAGCTACCCAAGGAGAAACACCGTGCCGAATGACTCCCTTTCCCTATAAGTCCTCTAGCTTTACCCGCATCTCACGAAGCTCCATGGGAGCCATCCGATACACTGGTGTAGATATCAGTGTCATCCCGGGGAACAATTAAATGTAAAAGTCCACCTCTCTTAGAGGAGGTAGACTCGGAACATCATCATAGAAAACATCTATGTACTGGTCCACCACTACAGGATAACTCAAACTCTCCACTTCAACTGCTCTAAGGGTAAGGCTAGCCAACTGATGAGTGATCAGCTGCAATCTCCTCCAGGTAAGTCCATCATGTGCTACAAATGCTCCCTTCTAACCGGTGAAGGTAAACCTAGTCTCATCAATTCGGACACACCGTACTTTGTGCCTAATACAGTCAATTTGAGCATGGACTGTAGATAACCAGTCTATACCCAAGATGACGCCATAAGACCTCGATGTCGCTTCTAGGAGATCCCAGCCGAAGCTCTCGCCTCCTAGAGTAATCTCACACTGTCAAAACTAGTGAGTAATCATTAAATCTGCTACAGTAGGAGTCTCTATACTTAATGATCGGGCCAACTACTCCATTGGAATCTCCGAGATTTTGAAAGAGGGCAGTGGGGATAAAATAATAACTCACACTTATGTATATAAGAACTGTATCTAAGGTGGAGTAGACACAGATCATACCTCACATCATCTCTGGAGTGCCATGGTCGTAGGCCTCAACTGCCTAGAGATAAGATCTCCCATGTCCACCTACTCCCTGTGGTTGGGGTGGACCACCTAGTGGTGGTGGCAGTAACACCTTGAATCATTGCCCACCGCCAGTTGCACAGCCAGCTCCAATGACACGTCTGCCTATTCCGGGAAGACCTCCTCAGTCGAACCTTTGTCTCTGCTTGGGCAGTATTTCAACCATTTTCTGATCATCTTTATGGAAGTTTGGACAGTCTCGAGCCATGTGACCCTTCCCACCACATGTGAAACACTGCCTGTTCCCTGCATAACTATCTCTATCTCTGGTACACCACACAACCTACAATAAACCCTGCAGTCGTCCACCTGTATGTATGGTCCTCTTAGACATCCGGGAAATCTGTCTGCTGTAAGCTGTAGAAGAATATACTACATGATGACTAGGGGTGGGTCTTTCTACTATTGACTACTCAGCAAGAAAACTCTCCACTAAGAGGGCCCACTCTAACACCTCGCCTGTGTGGGGATGCTGAGTGAAATCACTGAAGTCCTGATCTCCCACCTGTGTACCTTCTCGAAGGTTAGGGCCCTAACCAATGGGTCCCACATCATATTTGTGGAGTAGCGTGAGAGGTCGGGGAACATCACTGAGTACTGAGCCACAATCACACTACCCTGTTACATATGAATAAGCTCCTTTATGCACACTGCACAAAGAGTCTCTGGGAAAAATTCCACCCGAAATAGGCTTTTGAAGTCTTCCCAAAGAATCATAACCTCATAGTGAACCTGGAGAATCAAGATCCACCATTTTACTACTTCTTCCTATAGAAGACTCGCGAAAAAATCACCATGACATCAGCTGGAGTCCCTACCAGTCAGAAGACTCTCACCATGGCCTCCAGCTGATCCTCCACTGCCTGTGGGTCTGTCTCACCCATAATCTTGGGTGTCCATTGGTGTTGGAAGTCATGCAATGCGCTCAAGCGGTGTCCAACCTCTACTACTGGGGCTGGTGGCATCAGTGCCACAATAGGTAATGGTGCCGCTGGTGCCTCCACTGGTGCCTCTACTGGAAGAGGGACCTGCACCGAGGTCTCATCGCTCAGTGGACTATTAGTGCGTACTATACCCGAAACTCTTGCTGGATGCCTGTGCGGAGTCATCCTAAAAAGAAATAGGTGCACGATGGTCACTAAGTTTATCATAGTGAGATAACTCAAAGAGATCACATTGAAAACTCTTGAAAAAAAAACACACATGCAATCAGTTTTTTCATGCAATGAGTCAAAAATCAGAAGTCAGGGTCTTGATGTATGGATATGTAGGCCGCCGAACCAACACTGGATTACCTAAAATGATAATCACACTCAATACACTTAACACTATTTCCGTTAAAAAGAAAAAAGTCCACTGTTCTACAGTAGAGCTGACTCCCCTGATACAAATTTGTCATCACTCGTCCCCCAGGGCCTGTTCCGTGACAAACCCAAGACTTCCTTCCATAATCCAGGGGCTAGCGACCAGCACAGAAGGATTTATCCCCTAAAACGAAGAATAAATTTCATTTATAACATGTAAACACACTCAACCAAGTATACAACATGATACGAACACAATTAAACATTATAGAAAAAGAGTTATGAAAGTAAGAGGGGTCAGAATAGAAGCCCAATAGTAAAAATACAAGTAAAAATGAAATAAAATACAACTGAAGAAAGAGAAAGATAGCTACTAGGTCATCCTACATGGTTCCTAACTGATGGGTAGGTAAATATCACCTCCTCAAGCACTCCACGTCCACCCTCCTTTTCTGCGTACCGATATTCCATATGGTCCACCTCCGACCACCATCCAGTCCTGGTACCCTCAGCCTCGATCAGCGTTGTCCATCACCTACACCGAATACAATAAGGTGTGGGAATAACCTGTGCATGGGTGAGTATAATGATAATCTGTATGGAACTTGACACCCTCAAGATCTCACAAAATCCACAAAGGACAAACCACAATGTATGAAATCAATTAACAACCCTACTTAGGTATATGGCCATACATATACCTAAGTTATCAAGTATACCAATCTCATACATGAGGAAACACAGGGTCCAACCCAAAATCCCAAATCCAAACTGTTCCACAATGGTAGGAATACCACGAAGGTAAGTACCACATAGGTACGCTACACTAGAGAATACCACCATGGAATTACCACGAACGAAAGTACCACATAGGTACAATCTCAACTCACACCAGGTATGTCTTAGGTACAATAGTATAGATGATTAGATGTAATTACTGAATCATCTTACTCTATCCAGAGGCAGACCCACGAAGGATCCCAGTAAATCATCATATCCACACAACATCCTAGTACATCGTCAAATGAACCCAGGATCCCAGTACATCGTCAAACCCCACCAGGATCCTAGTACATCATCAGAACCACACAAGATCATAGTACATCGTCAGACCCACAGAGGATCCTAGTACATAGTTATCCCCACATAGGATTCCAGTACATCGTCAGACCCACACAGGATCCTAGTACATTGTCAAATCCATCTACAGTGTACCACACTATGCATTGTCATCTTCCAGAGAGTCCACTCCTCAAGATACTTTTTGATACTCCAATAGCCAAAAAAACCCATGAAGAAGTATCCAAAGAACCTCCATGTAATAGGGGTCTCAATGCAATAGACATTGCATCAATCGAATGCCTGGGCTTTATGTTATTAGATTTTTGTCCCGAGGGCCCAGTTGGATTCATGATCAATCCAACCTGACCGTACCACAACTTTATCCGAATCTCATGTGGGGTATACCAAATGGACCTTATTACTACAAGGTTTCTGGCACCATAGACACTTCATCAAACAGACATCTAGTGCCAATATTATGGCCGAAAGAACATATAGGGCCGAAACTGGTCTAGGTCTGGTCCAAGTCGGCATGGGCCGACCTGACCCGGTTTGAGTCAACCTGGCCTGCTGGTTTTGGCCCGGCCCATCTGCGCGGTCTAGCCCGCTGTGTAATTCCTGGCCCACTGGGTCTGCCTCGGCCCGCGCTGGGCAGCCCAGCATGGTGGCCTGGCTTGGCCGCATGCGGGGGGGGGGGGGGGGGGAGTCTGCCGCCCCCACCCTCAAACACCAAAAGGACGAAGTTGTTTGGTCACCAATAGCACGCAGGACCTACCACGGATCCCGCTCGGTCCAACTTGGATGATCGAAATGGCCGGCCCTTGGTCCTCCTGGTGGCGCGTCTTGTACTTCCCCTCCACGTCCGGCCGAACACCGACCGCCTTCCACCATCTACTGCAACCACTTTCCCCGACGGTGGCGCGCGACCGTGACGCCCGTGCTTCCATGTCCTACAAAAGTGCAGACCGCCCTATATCTTCCATTGAAGACATAAAAAATTGGCCAATATTTGTTCATCACACTACCAATTTCTTTATTGGTGGCACGAACGCATGCCACCATAGTTTTGTGCGGCTGACCCCAGTGCTGGCTGCCACATTTCTCTACTGCGAAGAACACGACAATCATGAAGAACAATGGAGGGAACTATCAATGTTCATTTAGACCACAACCTCCATATTAGATTGGTTGGAGGTAGATCAAGAGAATATATTCAACACAAACCAAGAAGAACAAAAAAACTCTTACCTTGATGGTTCCATAGGAGGAGGCGCGAGGAAGAAGATGAAGTTATTGATGAGCGTCAGTGTTCATCGCTATTGCAAGGCGCTTCTTCTCCAGGATCGGGGTTGGTTCCTCATTCTTCATTGGAGAAACATTCTTCGTTGGAGGGTTTATTCACATATTTATCCCAATTCTCCCATTTTCCAAAACATCACCAACAAATCCACTCAAAAGAGGATGGGAGCCGATACAAATTAAATTAAGTTTAACAATTTAATTTGTTGGCACATTTAATTGGCTCAATTAAATGGGAGAATACATTAATGGGAAGTTGAGAGGTTTTCCCCACATTAAGAGGGGTTCGGGTGGTCCCGAATACTATAATTTAATTTGGGGTTTTTCTGGTTTGGGTGGTCCTCATCTCTATAACCCAAGTAGAGAGGTTTCAAAAATAAAATAAAAGTCTGTTATTTTATTTTTCTTCTTCCACCACTAAAATCCCAAAAACTAACTTTCACCCCCGACCTACTGTGGTCAAGGAGAAGAACTTCTTAACAGAATACCGGGACTGCGAGTTCAATGGTGTCCTTAGATTGAAATTCCTTGAACTTGTTTAGAAGTTACAAAAACATGCCTGACCGTTTACAGAAAGTACCCAAAAAAAGTTAAGAAATTCATTCTGGGAACACCGGGACTTGGAATAATGCACTGTTAATTTTTGTGGACTCATAAAATTCCCATAAAATTAAAAATATATATATAAGTATTTGGTATTCACATGTGTATTATGTGAAATTCTACTTAATGAGGGTTTATATGAAAGGAGAATGGAAAAATATTATTAATAATATAATGGAGACGTTGACATATACTATCTAATAATTTTAATTTTTTTAGAATAAAGCATTTTTTCATTATATTTGGGATACTCCATTAACCATAGGGAAAGGGTTGAATGTGTTTCTAACCAATATTATTATTAACTAGTGATATTTCAATCACTATTAAGATTTTTCATAAACTGTAAACCATTTCATTTCAATAGAACTGGTGATATTGTATTCACCTTTATATTTATATGATGTAGTTACAATCTATTCATCATTTCCTTATCGTATAGTGATAACCCATACAATAGTTCCGTATTTTATTTTTGGTGATAACCCGTTCACAATTATTTTCATAAGGAGGGGTGAAAACCCATTCCCTGTTACCATAATGATTAGTGATGGCCCATTCACTAATTCCATATTTGGAGATATGTGAAATTCTATTCAGTTTTAATTATATAAAGTTTACCATATAGAGATGATATATTATATATCTCCATTGATATATCTAAAATTTCATTCAAAACGTATATGGTATTCAAATTTTTTATAATTCTGATAGGTGATACTTCATTCACCTTTAGAGATACTTTCTTAATTACCAAAGATGGTAGGGTTCCATGTAATCTTATTAATCCAAGGATATACCCAAGCATAACTTATGATAATATTCATTAAACTCAGCCCATGTAGAGGATCAGAAATTTCTTAGAACACCTTAATTATTGATGGATTTTGATAATTGGAAAAACCATCATATTTTTAGTACTAATAAATGTATATATGAGCTAACTGATTTGGTGTATTCATGACTACCCATTGGTTAGAAAAGTGTACGTATATAATCATTTACAACCATAATTTTATTTAGTCTGTGAATGAAAATATATAATGACAGTTATAAGGAGTTAAAATAGTTTTGGAATTCTATGTTTCATGTTCACACCACGTACATCAACAAAAATGAATGTTTAGACATTATCGTTGGTATGTAGGTCTGGGAACATGCCCTTTTATAGGTGAGAATATAGGAAGTTCTTATTGGGATATGTAAATAGGATCAAGGAAGACTTATGAATAGTGGTTAGGTCAATATTTCCATTCATTTTTATTTGTTTTTTTAATGTATATAATTATCCCATGGGGTGATATATGTTAGTATATATAAGTCTATTACCATCACAAGTTTCATTTTATAACATGTGTTGTCTTTTTATTATGGTATTCAGAACACAATGATTCAATTTTACACTCTAATGTTATTCTTATTACAAATGATTCTGTTTTTTATATATTATTTTTTATGATAACACATATGGTATTTTATCAATTTTTTTTTATCATACATTCATTGGAAATTGATATCCTTTATAGTATAGGTATACATTCATGGGGTCATGTTGTGACACATATATTCTTGTAAAAATATTGATGGGTCCATGAACATTAAAAAGTGGTCTAAGAACACTATTTTTAATTCATTTTATGATTTGGTACATGGTATATGGATATAAGACTAATTGGAACAAGGGATAGAAGTCATATTTATGTCTTTCTAATATGTTTTATGTGAATATTCAGGTTTTTTGAGAGTTGGGATAACATTTATTATTCTTATTATTATTGATGAATTGATTATTGATATTGTATGATTTTATAGAAATGATTTATTACTTCACTCTTTAACTGAGGTAGAAGGTTAAATGTATACATGTATCATAATTTTCACATTGGTTCAAATGATAAGTGTAGGATTTGGTTTGATAGTGAAAAATATTCTGATAAAAGGATATTGGATTCCATTATATAATAATTATATGATAACTTATTCAATATTTCACCGAATAACTTATCAGTGGAACTCCACTTAACTAAGATATTCTATGTTTAATTTGAATATAAAAATCACTGGATAGTGATATCATAGGGATCGAATGGAATATGATTATGATGACCTTCAATTAAAAAAAATGAGAATATGGATACCAGATTTAGATGATACATCAAGGTTGGTTGTGTTGTAAATTGATTTATTTAATATATAATTTTATATGTTTCATTATGTGTTATATATTGTAGGTGGGTATTTTTGATGGTCTAGGTAGGGGATGCTAATGATAAATTAGTATAACTAAAGAAATAGGTGAGTCAAGTACACTTACAACATATAATGGTATTTTCCCCACTCTTGTTGAGATATGATCTAATATTTGATAGTATAATAATATTGTATTGTTTTCCTAGAAATATAGTCACACATATAGTTATAAATAATTATATAATCTTCTCATGATAGGAATGACACATGATTGGAATGTGTTTATGTTATTGGTAATGGAATGTGGACAACCTCATGTTTTTTAGTGATATATAATCACAAATCATATATTATAAAATATTTGAAAATAATGCATGGGGTCCAGATCAAAAAAATATTTAGGTAAATAATCCAAGTACTTATGGGGAGATTTTGGAAAGGAATCTCCAGTTTAGTGGGATTGTGTGATGCTAGTCATGAAACTCCAAGGGGATTGTTTCAGTGATGATAAATAATTCAAGAAAGATTAATGGGGTTAATTTATGGGTGAGAGTAAGATTATATTTTTATTTCATTCAATTCATTCATAACTATAAAAGAATAATACCATAAGATATTATTTTATATTGTGATAGATTCTAGGACGCATAAGTTTCACTAATATTTTAGATCCAGGTTATTGGATTCCTACAATGTTTAGATCAAACATGTGGTTTGAAAAGGTAATAGATTACCCAATTATGGTGTGATACAAATTGTTTTTATTTATAAATGTTTGGTGTTATTTATTTAATTCTATTTCATGTGTAATCTGGAAAAAAGATGATTTAGGGGTTTTAGATGTGGATTTTTTAGATAAAACAAATGGACCGATGTATGAAGATGTATAGTTTGAGATATCGATGATGTTGGAAAAAATACCTTCAATGTTTATATGGATTGTGATTATGTATATTTTTTTAAAATAGTTTTAGATACATCTATAGACGTAAATTTATATAAATAAGATTTTATGACACAATTTTATTTTTTGTGTCGTAGGATGAGTTTAGATGGAGTACATTGGATTTTTTATTCCATAGAAATACACCACATTGAAACTCATCATATTTCCCAAAAAATATGATGAATATTAGTGTTTTATGCCACAATTTTATGGGTTAAAACATTTAAATATTTTACGTAACAAAAGTGTATTTTTTGGCTATAGTATAGGGCCATCCAAGTAGTCATCCATAGTAGAGGATACTGACCATGCTCAAAGAAACCAGTAGAATAGGAAATAATGAAGGGGATCACTAACATATATCCTGATTGGTGTATGTGAATGTAAAACCACAGTTCAAAGAAAGTCCATGGAGGAGTATATCTCATTTTGGGTGGATCACGACCCAATGGGACATGCAATGAACTAATGGATTTGACATATGATATTTGGCCTATATATATTGTTATAGAAGTGTAATCTTAGAGGACTATTAAACATGAGAAAACATATATTTATTCCATTATATAATACCAGATTCTAATACTTAGAGTGAAAACCATAAAATTTACATTTCAAATATACAGAATACGTTATAGCATAATGGACCGCATCTATGGGTGATTAGTCGACTTTTAATGTCACTAGAATTTTGAGGATGCTTACATTATAGAGAATATGTTTCCCCATAGGAATATTTGAGAAGACACATTTATGCCATAAATATTTCTTGCATTAGGGGGGTGTTATTTTATTAAATAAATAGAATGGAGTAAACCTATGTGTACCAAATATTATTCTACAGATAAGAACCCCAAAAAATAACTAATTAAGATTATAAGTAGATTGTTGTATGATTGTAGGTGAGTTATGAGTAATTAATTTTTATAATATTCATATATTTGTTCAACTATAGAAATCTATGACATAGTTATTTAAGATATTCTATAATATCAAATGGATTACATAGATCATACAACATAAGAGATAGTTATTTTGTAGTGATGTCATAGTAGAAGTTTTCTAGACAATAAGAGATGAGATGACACCGTGGTAAAATTGATACAAGTGGTAGTAAGAAATTAAAATGGAATCAGAGATTGGGTTTCATGTCGTCTTTTTGAGGATTAAAATTCCATCTATTAAAAATTAAAATTCAAGTGACACCAATAATGTAATCAGAGTGCGAGAAGAAGAATAATTGATATTAATCCATAGATCAAATGGGATAGGTTAAGTGCACTAAAATACAATAAAAAACATTTCATGAGAAGGAGAGACAAATAAAAATAATGATGGGAAAGAATATAGGGAAGAAAAAGAAGAATAAAATTACTGACATTATAAAAAGTAAAAGTATTAGTGTTATAGGATATTTTAGCCACTCTTTATCACTAGAATATAATTAAGATATGTAGAAGTTACATGTTGGGTTAGGTGTATTTCCATACATATATATTTTTAAGAATAAGTATGGAAAAACGGGAGTGGTGATAACCTATATGATAGGACATTCTGTGAGATTGTCAAATATTGAAACTATAATATGTCCAGAAAAACAATGTTTCTACTTTGTTTTGTAAAAACCAGAATAATTAGTGGGATATTGGGCCACAAATACAGCGGTACATTTCCTTTTTTATCCATATATTTTATTGGTTATGGTAAAACAAGTAAAACCACATGTTTTCATTACAAATTTTCACCACTCATAGAGATAACATAAATAATAGAAACATGTTATCCACAAATTAATATAACATGATCAAAATCAAGTGTTAATATCTTAAATTTTTTATACCCATATGTATCCACCCTTAATATAGGTATTAATTTTGATAAAGTTATTATATGTTGTATCATGGAAACAGTTTTTATTGGGATGAATTATCTATATTCTAAGAATAATAGTAGATATAGTTTTTAATCATAAGGTCCTACCAATTTTAAATTGAAAAAAATTAGCATTATAGAAGAAAAGGATATAGTACTATATTAGTAAATTTTAGATAGATGTATAAAAAACATCAATTCATGGTACCACATCAAACAGTGAAAATTGTTTCTTTTATGGAAAGAGACTAATGAAATTAGAGACATATTCTATGAAAATTAATTATTTATGGGAATCTCTGGAGAATAATATATATATCAAGGTAGTTTCCTAAAAAACCTCTTATTCTATGTGTGAAAAGAATTTCAATACTTATGAAGGATATTATAATGCTTCATAGGGAAATATATATATGTTTTGGAATAAATATTTTTATTTTAGGATTATCTTGACTAAAATGATTGATGCACCTTTTTATCATCTAAATGGTATTTTGGAAGATTTGTGTCATACTGGTGAAAATATTGATGTTTTCAAAATCATTTAACAGATTATAAAATTAATACCTCTACTTTCTAATGTAATGGTTTTGGGGATTGTTGATAATGATCTGAATAAAATTTCAAAGGAAATAAAATATATAACCCTTATAATGTATGAAACAATGAACGATGATAATGAATCTAGATAAAGATGAAATCACATGAGAAATAGTTTAAATCAATAAATAAATTATATTTAAAAGAGGATCCATGTGAAGAAATTGTCAATTAAGTGATGGTTTTTCTTTTCTATAACCTTGATAGGGGAGAAGGAATGTTTAATAAAACATTTAAATTTCATTCTATAGTTTTAGTAAAGTCAGAAACAATACAGACAAATTTCATAAGAGATATCGGTAAAATGGTGAAGATTAATATTCTCCAAAAAATTATCAATGTAGTTGAATGGAAATAAATTTTCATAATAAAGGTTCATTAAAATTTAAAATTTTATTTCATAAGAAGATTAAATTGTCTTGTAAATAAAATTTATAGATATCAAGGAGTGTAGGGGTCATGGAATTGTATAGGTATATTACAAATAGATCCTGAGTTGAAGATAGTAATTTTGAAAATGACGAACTTGATGGTAGTGATGTCCTTTATGTAAAAAATTACACATCCCTTGAAGAAGATGATTTATGGAGGGAACATAAAATGAAATGAAATTTATTTATTAATTAATATAATATTTATATGAAATATAATCAGAAATAGAGGTAATAATGAAAATTAGTGATTTAGTTTTTTTGTAAATTATAGAAACCCATAGAAATGTTTTGATCTAATGCTAAAAATATATTAGTGTAGTATTGAAATTAAATGGATATTCATATCCTTAAAATATATAGAGAAAATAATGAATGAAAACAATAGAGAAGTAGTGAAATAGAGGTGGATGTGTGGGGACATGGAAAGAATTATTTGTCTTGTTATTACAATGGGAATTTCAATCACATAAATGAAAATGATGTTCATGGGGTTTCTACTAAAAAATATATACCTATCAGAAAAGCAAAGTATTTCAAAATCATTGGAAATTTTTTTTGTGGCATGCTCTTAAATATAAAATAACCATGGTTAATGATAAACTTAACTCAGTATCATCCTTATGAAAATTAGATATGTAAAGATATGAAAAAAATTTCTCAAGTATTGATGGGTGAAAATTGGACACCGAAAATCAGGTGTTATCAATATATAATAATGGGATACACTAAAAATATTTATTATATTTCTATTTTAGTTTTCTGAGAGAAAAAAATATTAAAAATAATAAAGAGGGATTTTAACAATTTCTTCCTCATTTGATGGTTATTTTTTGGTTTAAAGGTTGTGGCAATATGATAGCTAATAATTTCTCAAGTGTTTAATGGATGATTCCTGAAAATATTTGGAAAAGTTGAAAAAAGATGTAGGAAGAGGCCTCAAATAGTTTGAAAACTCACAACAGTTTTATGTTATTGGAATGTGATTAAAATACCCTAGATTTATAGGTGAAAAAACCTTGTCTATGTTCATGATAAGTTAGACAATAGTAATGGGTGGTGGAAATAAGACTTGATAAGGAAAAAGTAACGAATATTTTATTTGGAGAAACTGAATGGTTAATGAGTTTTAGAAAAATTATTTAACTCACATATGATCAGAAATCAATACCTCATTACTAATATCAAATATGTTAAAAATAGTGTTGTTTATTTGGTAAATATTAAGGAATTAAAATTATTGTCTCCTTGAAGAAAGAATTTCATGGAAAGGATCTCAGGAAAATAGATGTTCTATTAGTTGAAGGTTTATGGTTGAATCTTGTATGTGTCATCCAATTTTTTGATTATGGAATTGTAGTAAAAATTAGATCGAAATAGTGATGTTTTAAAGAAATATATGCATCAATTTTTTCTATAATTAAGAAAAACTAAGGGAAATATTTACCTTATCCCTAAAAAAATTATTATATGCTATCCAAAGGTGATGTAAATACGTTATGAAACATGTAACCTATCCATTTGAGTAAAAAATCCATACAATGTTAGCAAAAGAATGATTGAGCTCAAGATATCCCCAATATAAAAATATAATAACACCCATACATGTAACTCATGTAAAAATTAGAATCTTGTTTGAAATATTTATTATCAATATAATTTAAAATCATCATAATTTATAGAGATTTTTCTAGTAGATATGAATAGGACAATTAATCCTAATGTTTTAGATATTAAAGGTAATTATGTGTTAAATGTTGATGATTTAAAGAGGATTAAATTGTTTTGGTTGAACTACCCAAAGACTTAAGTATTTTAATGTATCAATAGATATTGAATGAAATCCAAAAAGTTAATTTGTGTAAAAATTCCAAATAATCACACTGAAAATTTTCTAAAATTAACAACAACCAAGTAAAAAATGTCCAGAGAAACTAGGATTCAGAATCTGTTGTCATTAGTTATTTAAAAATATTTCCTCACTGCCATTTTTGGGTTTTTTTGGAAAATAATATAGAGTATATTTTCCCAAAAAATGATGTTTTAAATAAATGAGTATGTGAGAGTTTTGTTAATATTCGTGATGAAAGACTTCAACTTGTCCTAGACAACATTGTGTTTATTTTATCAATCAATTATTGGAAATGATTACAAATGGAGTTAGTGACTACACCAACATAAGTGGGTGTTTTAATCTAACTATTCACCTATGAAAAATGACCAATTACCCTCTGGGTGTGTTGATGGTCGTGGTGAGTGAAAAATGTCCAACTGAAATGCACTGCACCATTTCTCTAGGCATGGTAGATTGGTAATATACCTATAAAATACTAGGATTCATTTTATTAATGTGGTGTATGGTGTGTTGGACTAGGTTTCCATGTTTTACCCAGATATTTTATATGTATTTCATCTAAATTTAATCTTTATGTATTTAATAGCTTTCTTTACATGCAACCAGGAGTCCAAATGAACTGTAATAAAGCAATCCATAATATCCTGACAATTAAATCAGCATGTATGAATAGTATTAATAAAATTATGAAAATATTGACAATTTTTCTTAATAATGTAAACATATTTATTAATATATAATAAATAATTATTCATTTTTCAGTAAAGTTATTTTATACCTAAAATATATATTTTCTTCAAAAATGGTTTTTATTATATTTAGTGCATGAAAATTATAAATAATTTATTAATTTTTTTTAAATTGAATTTTTTTTAAAACAATTCAATTTTTTAAATAATAATATAAATATTATATTTGGTTGAATTTTTAGGACTTCTCTAAAAAGTTTTATTTTTTAGTGAATATAGAAATAAGTATTTTTTTAAATAATTCAATAATATTTAGCTAAAAGTCACACTATGTTTTTAATATTATTTTTAATTAACATAAATATCCTTTAATTGTTTAAAATATTATTAATTTAATAAAAAACAATATGATACTTGATATTTTTATAAGTTAAATTCAAGGTTTAAAAGAAGAATTTTTTAAAAAATGTTATAATGCAAGACATGTGTTGATATAATAATAAATAAAATTAATATATATGTATTAGTGGTTTAATTAAATATACAGAATAATTTTTTAATCATATATCTTAACATTCATATTTTGGATTTTATAAGGTATGGAATAGAGGTAAATTCTATTTTATGGTTAAAAATTCATTTGTCTAAAACAGGGTTTTATTATGGTTTGTTTAATTATTTAAAATTAAATACCACAACCTGTAGAAATTTAATTTTCCAAAATGGATTCCTTATTTTGAATAATAATAATTAATATAATTTAATATATTTAAAAAAATTCACAATGAATAGATATATTTTTAATTGTTTTACAACCGTAATGTTTAAAACGAGTTTACCTAGGTGTTTATACCTAGAGGTTAGGGAATGGTTTCCACAGAAAATTTAATAATTATTATTGTTTTAATATATTTCAACCATATATTATCTTACCTTTCAATACCTTTTCTTTTGGAGGAACATTCCCTGGAACTGTTCCTCAAATCATTGATTTTTTTAAAGAAATCCCATGTGTGTCCCCTCCCATGCTTTCAAAAGAGATCCAAATCTCATCCATTATTCACACAATTTGTGCCATATGTATTGAAATATAAATGATAAAAAAAGTCCTATACTCCTTTTATTTCTTCTAAAAATTCTATTATTATCCTAATTCAAATCCTTCAAGGCATAAGGTGTAAGAAAAATGTGCTATGACAACTAGGAGATGAAAGTATGACTCTTGTGTACATAAGGACTATAACCTCAACATAGAGATATGGTTAATTTTCCCTCCCCTTATTTCATTTTTCATAATTATGATAATTTAATATATATATATATATATATGTATATTATATTTATTATATAACATTATTTATGGAAAAGAGACGTAATAGTTACTTTTCGTTCGCACCGTCCATCAAAAAATGGAAACATCAGTCATTATTACCTATAAACTACCATCTCCACAAAATGATGCTATTAATTTTTCATCATAACCTTTTTTTGAATGGTTATAATTTTGAATATAAGGAATATATGTAATAAATTTAATATAATAAAATTTTATCAAGGAAAATTTATTTCTTATAAATATTTTATATAGTGTAAATGACATAAAATCACATTAAGAACAAAATCCAGACTTTATAAATAAAAAATGAAAAAATAATAAGTATTTCAAGAAGTTAAGGAACCTATACTGATGAAATAATAACTTGACCATGGTGTTAATAATGTGAATCTTATGAATAATAAACTGGTTAATTGAATAATAACCATACCAATGAAATTACAAATAAAAATAAATATCTTATATATGAAAATGTGATAAAATTATATCATATTTTTAGTAAATAAATGTTATTAAAATTATTAACTAGGTGTTGGTACTTTATAAGTCATAAATATTTAATTACAATTTTATGATTAATTTTATAATTTATAGGAAAATTTATTTTAATAAAGAATATTCATAAATTAATATTTTTTTGTCTTATGATTTTTAGATAATTTTATGAGACCACAAATAATTTTTCAAAATGTTATAAAATTAGTTTTAATTTTAAAATATAAATTTTTCAATTAAATGATGATTAAAATTAAAAACTAAATTTATAATATATAAATTGTTTTATAAATTAATCTTTATTTTTTAATTCTAAACATGAAAATATTGTGTGGATGATGTTTTGGGATTGTTCTGAAATAATTGAATTATGGGTGAATAGTGAAATATGGTACTTTATGGTATATATACATTATAAGTTAAATACAATTTTACTTGGGTTATAACTATTTTAAGCACCATAATCTTCAACATCTCAAAATTATTTTAATATATTTAATGATAATTCTAAAAATATTCATAGTCTTAAAGAAAAATAATAAATCAATGATTAAAATAATGAAAAAAACCCCTCTATTACTCTATAAATACCACCTCTCACCACGTCTCTCCCTCACACCTTGAATGATTAGAGACCTGTCAAAATTCAAACCAATACTCTTCCCAGTCCCCGCCACATTCAAGAGGTCTTGGTATCATCAAAAGTCTAAATCTATTACCCTATGAGGTCCTCAGGGAGGAGAACTTCAAGAGGTAAATTCCTCTTTCTTTTCATTTAATTTCATTTCAAGTTATTTTTATTATATTAATCTCTACTCACCTATCACTTACAAATGTAATGATAATAAAAATTAAATTATATATACTATAATTTTATTATGATAATGGAATAATCTATCCTCAAACCTATTCTCCCATCTCTATTATTATAAAAATGAAATTGTCGTCTCACTGGTTTTGATTTATATCCTTCATGGAAGAAAAGATTTCATTTTTAATCTCTCTAAAATATGATTTTAAAACCATTATAATTGTTTAATAATATTTTATAATATATTTTTAACCCTTTTTATGTTATGTAAGTAACACACACATATATATAATACTAAATGATAAAAGAAATGCAGTTCATTATGATAGCAAAACCGCTATAATTAATTTAAACGATTTTCATCAATATGATATCTAATGATTCAACATAATATATGAAAAAAATAATATATAAGTGAAATTAAAATTATTTTTTTGAATTTTAACATATAATTTCAATACTTAGTAATCATACCCCGGAACTTTCATACTCATATAGAATCAAACCGATCATGAAAACTATGAAAATGAACACTCTTTAATGATGAAATTAAACATTATAACTCATAAAAAAGTTATCAATTGAACTTAAAAATTATAGTAAATCAATTTAATCTATAAATGGTTCTTGAATTATTTATTAATGACTAAAATTTTCTTATTGAGGGCCTTAAGTTAAAATGCAGAACCATTTCAAAAATATGGTAAAAGATCCATTACAAAACTCCATACTTCCTTCGTCTTAAATTTTATATCTATTTACCTGATCTATATCTTATTTATTTTATATAACTCTTATAAATTCAATGTATATATTCCAAAACCATGATTCATGTTCATATATTTATCTCTATTATAGTGTATGACATGTTTGAATATAGTTTCCTTCTCAAATCTTCATGAAACACAAACCCATTTCAAGGGAACTGCCTGATTTCTTACCCATTTTTAAGTTCACTACATAATCTATTTTAGGACAATAAAATTTTAAAAAATCACTAATTTTATCATTAAAATCTATCTTTTTTCATTTATTGTTTCATAGAAACTATTACACATTTTTTATTTTAAATAATCATTAAATATTTTCCTTAAATCGTAAGAAAATGTTTGACATCAAAATACTCTTTAATAGTATTTTTAAATGTATTAACATTATTTTCAAATTACTTATCATTATCTATGATTATTTTTCCTTAGGAATATATATATTTTTTAAATCCTTTATTTCATTGACACCATGATGGTATTCCCGTATGATATGCCATTTGACCTGATTATGAGACCCGATTCATACAATGGGAAACCCTTATGTTTAGGTCAGATTCCTTAATTATAATTATTCATGTCGAACTCATATTCATTAATATGTTATTATGGATGCTCCAAGATAGTTCTATATAAAATTGGATAATGTTTAGTCTCATGATATGTCATGTGAAATGATACTATTGGTAAGACATGACTCACGATCCCCCATGTGTAATGATCCCTGAATCATTCTAAAGTCATGATTTATATAGGTTCCACAATAAAATTATTCCCATAATAAATGATATCATGTTTTATATGTCAGTATTTCATATGTTTAATCATGTTTTATTCCTTTTTATATCATTATGTTAGGACTTATAATCCATGAGTTAAGCTTTATTTTAATGTTTATTTCCATACAGTGTTTTTAGCTCATCCCTTTGTTAATTTATTCCCCCAAGTTATCAAATATGGAAATAAGGGATCAGAGGAGGTTTGGAGATATTTATGAATATTAAATAATATTTGTTATTATTTTTGAATCACGATATTTAATTATGTACCTAATCTCGAAGATACCCATCTTTAAGATCCTTGGATTGTAATTTGATGTTTAATTATGATGAAAGTCATATAATGATATGTGTAAATGGCTAGGTTTACTATATTTGGTATTAGAGGTAAGTTATTTTTATTTATGGAGACTAGGAATATATAACTTTTGTAAGAACCATAGGTATAACACTATGTTTGAGAAAACATCTCCAAATTTCGTTAGTATGGAAAAAGTGGTTTACTAAGAAAATACATCCATTTATCAATACTACAAGTGTATATGGTTCTGGCATAGATGTACATAGGAGTAATAACTCCAAAAAGGTAAATGAGACTTACATAGTGTAACCTGGTACACAACAACGTGCCTTATTGGACCCCTTGTTTGATGCTCTCAGGGAATATGCTTTCATAACTCATAATCTCATTATGAAGCATTATTAGGGGAATAAAAAATTACCAAAAAGAATATATGTTAAGAAATAAATCATGTATAACCTAGATTGAAACCTAGGAAATCATATGTTCTAATAAAATTTTCCATTACAAGTTTATCCTTTTATGTTTAATGTTTTATTTATTCTTATTAGCTGAGAATTCAAGTAACTGATTACACTTTCCTTTCCTTAGTTAATGGTTGGAAATAGAAGAAATTGTGATAATAATTAATGTGATTGGAAATGTGATTATTTTACTAATGAAATTAAAAATTTTATGGTAATATATGTTGAAAACATCATTAAAATACTTTCTCCATTGGATCAAGTTTTGAATAATAACAAGAATTGTGTGGAACACCCTCATTCTAAGAGAGATCAGGTTGTAGTCAAATCATTTCTAAAAAAAGGCATGCCATGTTTAGTGGATATTTCCATCCACAATTCATATAATAGATGATTAACTCCAATTCAAATATATTCTCTATCCTTAGGTGTTCATAATAGGATAATATTGTATCAGCGGTCCATTATTTCGATGTTGAAGCTGATTACTGGTGGACACAGATCATGAATAATAAGTACAAGGAGGAAACTAATTCCATGGAATGTGAAGATTTCATGAAAATATTTTTCAATAAATATTTTCAGCAAACCCTCCATTTAATGATAGATAGGTAATTACTCAGACTAAAGCAGAAGGAAGATGAGACTATCAGGGTTTATATTGAAAAGATTACATGGATTACAAGATACGCCTCTAGCTTTGTCATGATCACTGAAGGCAAGGTGGATTGTGTCTTTGGAAGACTAAATACAAGTCTATGAATGGCGTTAGTGGTTTGAGACTTTGAAAACCACTAAGGGATTTTATGTTGTTTCCTTAAAGATGAAATGGAGATGGAGGCTCCTAGTTGTCTGATGGGCCTAGTGAAAAAAGAGGAATATGGGGACTATTATGGGTGGATCAGCGGATAAAACCCATGATGGAAAGAAAAAATATATATCCCACATTTCAAAATTGTGGGAATATGAATCCTTGGAAAATTTTAAAGGGAACCATGAAATGATTCAAATGTGGAATAATGGGAAATCATGCTAATTACTTCTCAAGGGATATGAAGAATCTCACTAATATAGAAGAATAAGGAGAGTATAATATCAACACTCAACCTGTTGTGTAGTGTTAAAACTATAAGGAACATGGGATTTATGTAAACCATTTCCCTATGCCAAGGGATATCAGAGGCAATCGACAAAAAGAACCTCCAAGGAAGCAAGGAAGTGCATTTGATATCACTACTACAGAAGTGGAGCCTAAAAATGATGTGGTGACAAGTACAATAATTGTTTAGTCAAGAATAGCTAATATACTATTTTATTCCAGTTCTAATTATTCATTTATATCATGCATGTATATTTGTACTATTGAAACAACATCTCAAAATTTTGTGGTTGTATTATTTGTGAGAATATAAAATTAGAAAATTATTGCATCCAAACATTATATATCATCCTCGATTAATATTTGTGGAATAAACCTCCATGAAAATCTTTTCATACTCCCATTGGTATATTCTGATTCTATTTGACATGTATTGGCTATATTTATATAAACCCAAAATCAACTATTAGGAATGAGAGATAACACTTCAAATCCTAAATAATCCTTTAATTCTATTCATGTGTTAGGAGGAGTATGAGTCTCATTTAGAATAATTGTATCAAGTGTAGATATTTCTACCTTCTTATCAAGAATACCTAGCTCAAATTATTGAGACAAAGTAGAGAGTAATTCTCAAAGACATAACAATTATAATAGACTACACAGATGTGTTCCCCAAAGAGTTTTTGGTTCTTTCTCTATATATATTTGTTGAGTTTTCTATTGAACTTATTTTTATATATCATACTATATTAATTAAAGTTTATAGAATAGACATAGTTGAGCTATATGAACTACAGAAGCAGTTAGAGGAAAATTGGAATATGGGCTTTATATGCTCGGGTACTTCACTTGGGGGTGCTCTAGTCCTCTTTATCAAGAAAATGATGGATCAATGTGTATATGAATTGATTATCATGAAATCAATAAAATCACAATAAAGAAAAAGTACCACCTTACAAGGATAAATGTAACACCCCAAACCTACCTCATTGGATTGAAGAAGTGGTGAGGGTTACTTTGCCTTAAGCAACGTTCCCAAGGTGCCAAAGGTTGGCAATAAATGTCAAGGGCTTCAAGGAACAGTGGGGAAAAATTTTCCCTTAAGAAGATAACCCAACTCAACCAAACAAAAACTAAAGATGTGTGCACTTTCAAACCCAAAAATGTGATACTAACAATTCTATCACAACCCCCAAAACCATTCAACTAGACTTGTACATAAAACATCAGAGTACAAAGTGGAAACTAATCAACTAAACACCACAAGGCAAGACACCACCACAGCTCCACACCAAGCTCCAAGCTCCAAACTCCACCAAAACAACAAAGTGCAACACTAAAGGAGGGTGATGTCTTACCTTTTCCCATGTCACGATACACGACATCTGTAAAGACACCAATGTTCCAAAGTAGGGGGTGAGTACAACTACTCAGTAGGATTTCCCCAACTGACTTCCCTACACACACCACTAGGACAAAACATTTATCACATTTAAATAAAACATTTTATATAAAGAAAAACAAATATTCCAATTATTTATAATCCAATCATTTAATAAGTCAAACATACCCCCAAGGAAGCCAAATCACCTATTCCACACAAGGAATCCAATTAATCCATGCCAAAATATGATTAATATTTTCATATTTCACTCACAAGCCCCATATATAATCATGACAAACAAATCACACAACAAACCATGGTGGCACTTCACGTCCAACCCATTCATTACAAATATACTCAAGTGGTATTTCCCACCCACTTTCTATTGATGGTGTCCCTTCCATCCACTATCCATCCAATTTTTATAGTGACACTTTCTTATCCACTCCACCATGTCCTAACACCTACCTCTCAATGATATCACCCATTTCCACACAAGCCACAACAATAATCTTGCATTATTTTCAATACCAACCAAAACCATTTCCAGGCCAAACACATTTCAAAATCACCCATTTATTGAAATCAATACTCATGCTCACAATAATTACCATTTTAAAATCACCAATTTAATATTAACCAATTGAACCTGTTTCAACATAACCCCAATTTCATGCCCAAACCCCCAAATCATCAACCATTTGATTTTCCAACAATATTCACACAACAGGCTTAGAATTAAATTAAACTAACCTATTTAATTTTAAATGAACTTCACATTTCAATGTAGTGGAGTTGATATAGAAGCCACATACCTCTGAGGGTTTTTAGAAATCGAAACTTCGCTCAAACACACTCCAAACTGGGTGAACGACTCCCCAAAACCACCTCAAAAACCTTTCCCTAACATCAACAAGTTCAACCTTTAACACATAAAGTCTACACAAACAAAGATCAACATGAAAACATTGTATATCTAAGAAAATAAGAGAGGGAGATGGAAAAACCTAACCAAAACCTCAATGAACCAACAGAGGGACTTACCCGAGGAAAGACACCTTTGATCCACTAAGAAACCCATTCGATTTGCCTCCAAAACGATCTAATGAGCTCCCCCAACCTCTGAAAACCAAAACTCCCACGTGATCCATGAGTGGGAAGATGAATGACTGAAAATGGAAAATCTTGAGTGGTTTGGGACTTAAAAAACTAAACTTTAAGTGGCCACACGGTTACCCTGCACGTTTGGTCCAACCATGCGCTAATCATGCGGTTGCCACTGTCTTACCTAGGGACATTGCATGACTTACCAGCATGATTTGACAAACTCTACACAGACCGTGTAGAGCCCACTATCAAGGGTGCATGATTTCGTGGGCTGGCCGCATGGTTTGTTCAGACCATGCGCCAACAGTGCGCCGCTGCACAATCTCCACAACATTAATAGTTTTTCCCAGAATTATAGAAACTTTAACCAATCACTTAGAAAAGAATAAATGAACCAAAAAAGGGTCACATACCTCAAAATGGGGGTACAACATTCTCCCCACCATTGGACTTTTTTCCCTCGGAAAGTTGTGAACCCACCCTTTTCCGAAAGTGCTCGAGTCATTGCTCGACCATCTCTTTCTCCCACTCCTAAGTCTCCTCTTAGATCTGGCCATGCTGTCACAAAACTAGAACAAAACCGATGCTTTTACCCCACAATACTTTTTATTACCTATCCACAACACGCATTGGCACGTGCACCAACAAATCATCTGACTCTACCTCAACATGATCCCATCAAATAACATGGCCTGAATCCCGCTGATACTTTTTCAACTGCGTCACAGGAAACACATTGTGCACCACACTAAACCTAGGTGGAAAAACCAAATGATAATCCACCTCACCAAACCACTCAAGAATCTCAAAAACTCTAATATACCATGGAGATATTTTTCCCTTCTTTCCACAATAATGATTTCCCAACCTAGGAGAGATCCTCAAGAAAACATGATCACTCACCTAGAACGAAAACGACTGTCGATGGTGATCCACATACGATTTCTGACGACTCTGAGCTGTCTCCATTCACTTCATGATTAACTTGATCTTATATGTTGTCTCCTTTACAAGGATCAGTCCAACCATCTAGGACTTACCCATTTCCACCCATAATAGTGGAGAAAGACATGACCGCCCATACAATGCTTCATACGAAGCCATATGTATGGATGCATGATAACTGTTATTATATGAGAACTCAACCAACAACAAGTGCTCCTCCAACGAGCCACCGAAATCGATGACACAACCCCACAACATATCCTCCAATGTTTGTATCGTCCTTTTAGATTTTCCATCAGTTGAGGGTGATACACCATACTCATGGTCAACTTAGTTCCAAGGGGTTACATTAAGGATTTCTAGAAATGATATGTAAACCTTGGATATGATCAAAACTCGAACACTTTGCCTTTATACCACCTCCCAGATATTGATTTTGGATAGTTCTTCCACAGTATAAAATTCACGAATTAGAATGAAATGGGTTGAGTTCGTTAGCCGATCCACTATCACCCAAATGGCATCGTGCTTTCCGACCGTTCTTGGGAGACCTGTAACCAAATCCATCACTATTTTCTCTTACTTCCAATAAAGGATTGATAAAGACTGTAACAGTCCCACTTGCCTCTGATGCTCTGCCTTGAACTACTATCAAGTCAAGAATCTCAAAACAAACTCATCCAGTCTTCTTTTCATAAAATCCAACCAGAACTGTGCCTTCAATCCTTATACATTTTATGAATTCTAGGATGAATAGCCCACCTAGAATGATGATTCGCCCTGAGAAGATCCTCCTAACAAGAAACTGGTAGAACCATCTGATTTTGATAACAAAATACTGAATCTCCATTCAGTTGCCAACCCTCAATGGTCTCCCTACTATTGAGTTTCGACCTCATTGTCACACACTCAAAATCAGATATCCATGCCTCTTTAACCTGGCCAACCAAGCCAGGAATAAACAAAACTAGAAAGAAGACCACCCTATCGCCCTGGTACTCACATTCCAACTGCATGTCAGCTATAACTGACATCAACTACCACTGGTCTGACTCCTATTTTACCACCTTAGCATATGATTTTCTACTTAATGCATCAACCAACAAATTTTCCATTATCCTATGTGTACATAATGTCGAAATCAATCATCTGTAGATATTCCATCCATCTCCTTTTCTTCAAGTTCAAATCCCTTTGTGATAAAATTTTCATCAAGCTCTTATGATCTGTATATACCTTGAATTTCTCACTAATGTGATAATGGAACCACACTTTCAATGCATGGACCACTGTTACCAATTCCAAATCATGAGTTGGGTAGTTATTCTCATGCACACTCATCTACCATGTGCCATATGAAACCACCTAATTCCCTTGAATGAGAACGCACCCCAACTTGGATCTCGATGCATCATAATACACCACATACCCTATTCCTAGGTCTAGAAAAACCAAGATTGGTGATGATGTAAGGAAACCCTTTTGGACTTTGAAACACTTCTGACACTTCTCATTATACTGGAATAGAAAATTCTTTCTTGTCAAAGCTGTCATCGGTGAAGCCAAACCAGAAAAATCACGAACAAAAAACTGATAATACCCAGCTAGAATGAGGAAACTCCGTACCTCAAACAAATTCATTGGTGGTTTCCATGAGATAATGGCCTCTATATTTTCTGGATTGACTGAAACACCCCTTTCAGAAATCACATGGCCAAGAAAACAGACTTCTTGTATCCAAAATCTACACTTTGACAATTTGGAATACAAGCGATGATCCCTAAAGATCCCCAACATTGTTTCCAAGTGCTGCTCATGCTCCACCCTTGTTTATGAATATACCAGAATATCACCTACAAACACCGCCACAAATGAATCCAGATATCTCAAAATTATCTGATTCGTCAACGCTATGAACACCGCTAGTGCAACAGTTAAATAAAAGTGCATAAACAAATATTCATAATTCCTATATCTATTTCTGAAAGATATTTTTGGAACTTCGTCCTTCCTCACCAGCAATTTATGATATCCTGACCCCAGGTCAATCTGGGAGAACCACTAGGCTCCCCTAAACTGGTCGAAAAAATCATAAATTCATGGAAGTGGGTATCTGTTCTTTATCATAACTTGGTTAAGACTATGATAATTAATATAGAGCCTCAATGTTACATCCTCCTTTTTCATAAAAAACACCAGCGCTGCCCACAGAGACATGCTAGGTTAGATAATCCATCTGTTTTCTAACTCTTTCTACTGGCCTTTCAATTCCCGCAATTCATTAGGTTCCATTCGATAAGACAGAAGTGAGATAGGACTTGTCCCTATAAGGAGATCAATCGTAAACTCCACTTCTCTTACGGGAGGTAACCTAGAGAATTCTTCAGGAAAAACATCCATGAACTGGTCCAAAACTACCATAAGAATACTCTTCTCAACACACTCTACCGATTCTAACGACAATACTACCAAGTGATAAGATAATTTGCCCACTGCTGGTGCCAACAAACCTGTTGCACCATGCCTTTCATGCCTCTCTCCTATAAAGAAATGTCTAACACAATTGTGTGTCATAAAAGCCAGTCTTCACGTATATTAGTCGATGTGGGCCTTAAACGCCACTAGCCAATCCATTTCCAGTATTACATAATACCTATCTATTTCAGGCACTGATAAATTCTCAATTAGCTCAATATCACCCAAAACGATACAACATGCTCTCAACAAGATGGCTCGATGCTCTCTTCGACCCCGAGGAGTTTGAAGTTTCAAAATCGAAGGCATTATTTCTACCCTTAAACCCAAAAACTCAACCACACTTGCATCAATAATATAGAGTGAATCACCTGTATCACACAACACCTGCATCAAGGTAGAATTTATAACAACAATACATCGCACCGTGGATGGTACCGAATGATCAACCTCCACAACCTTCTAGGCTCCAAACAATGCCTTGGTTGCCACACTATGATATTTATTGCCCTGATGAGGAGTTGTGGTGTTCCGAGAATCACCATGATCGACTTTTCTCTACTGATGAGGGGTATGATTCTTTCCCCATCCCATCAAATAATAGGATGTCTACGATCCCGGAGGAGGGTCACGTGCACACGACCTCAGAGAATTCCTATAATAGTGCTGAAGATGCCCCATATTCCTGAAATTGTGACATGATCGAGGTTTTGTTGTACATTCCCGCCTGATTTGTTCCATAGAGCCACACTAAACACATCATATTTTTATCTGGGGATTTGGAGGAATATTTACTGATCCTTCCGTCAGATTATATACCATACACCCTCAATAGGAATAAGTGTCCCTACCATGCTTGAACCCGGTGTTAGATTTCCCGCTATTACACATGGGTACCACCATGCTTCCTCCGCCTGGAGCTCCCAATAGATCCTGCTCAACCACCGATGCTCTATTCACCATCTCTGTGTAATCATCGATAATCACCACTGCTATTTTTGAACGGATCTCTGTCATTAACCCTGTTTCAAAGATCCTTTCCTTCAATGACATGCTACTCACATCCTAGTGTGAAAACCACACTTTTCTCATAAACATAGCTACATACTTCATCAAAGATGTATGGTCTTGCTACAGACAGAAGAAATCAGTTTTTCCCTAAATTCTGAATGTATGTGGGAAGAATTTATTATTAAAAAATTACTCAAAGCCTTCCCATGTCATTCCCAGGTCCATCCCTACTTGGACTACCAACTCCCACCAATAATGATCAAGATCCTCTAACTTATATGTTTCTGGCATTACATTCTGCTCTACTGAAGTCCCCAAGAATTTGAAAATTCTGTTCATTCGTGATAGAAACGGCTCTTCCCTTTTTGGGTCTGAATCACCCCTAAAGATGGGTGAATCCTTCTTTTGAAATTGATCCACATAAACTAAATGCTTTGTCTCTTCCGCTCTATTCACACATCCCACAGCTTAGAAAGCATTCACTATAATCTAGACAAACTGCTGGTTCACCTGGGGATCTGGTGAAACAACGTTCTCATCATCCAATTTTGGTTGGTCTCTACGACGCCTACCAAGTGCCATTTCTATAAACAGAAAACAAACAACCATGAGTCTCACTTCTATATACATCTTGAATTCCCATTTCAAATCGCATTACACAACACTATCACAATGAGGATTTCTTCCTTCCACATTTTCCATGTTTCACCATTGATGAAAACCAAACCATTTTCAAATTACCAAATTTATTCACATTACAATTTCACACATCTGAAAAAACATTTCTCAATTCATCCCATAAATCTTTATTTCCAATTAAATATTCATCCTATAGGGAAGTCATTTCTACCGTATATTCCATGAACATCTCATAGGCTATACCCACAGTAATGATATTGCCAATACCTATAAGTGTCTCCAAAACACTAATGTACCTAGCTCCCTGGTAACTTGAAGTTCAGCATAAAATGGTTAGCTACGTACTTTAATTCTATACATTCCATGTTTCGACAATCCTACACCTTTATAACATCTCAAATCAAGGAATATACTAGAGCGAATGCCAAATCCAAATCCCAAAATCAACTCCAACGGACGGAACAAGCGGATACCACTTGTAACACCCTTCCCCTACCTCATTGCATTGAGGGGGCGGTGAGGGTTACTGAGCTTTAATCGATGTTCCCAAGGCACCAAAGGATGGCAATAAATTCAAAGTGCTTCAAGGAACAGTGGGGAATGATATTCCCTTAAGATGATAAACCAACTCAACCAACCAACAATTAAAGATGCATTTACTTTCAAACCCAACCATGTGATACTAACAATTCCATCTCAATCCACAAAACCATTCAACTTGACAAGTCCATAAAACATCACAGTACAAAGAGGAAACTAAATAAACAAAACTCTATAAGCCAAGACACCACCACAGCTCCACACCAAGCTCCAATATCCAAGCTCCACCAAAACATCAAAGTGCACCACTAAAGTAGGGTGACACCTTACCTTTGCCCATGTCACATTACACGACATATGCCAAGACACCAAAGTGCCAAAGTAGGGGGTGATTTCAACTACTCAAAAGGATTTCCCCAACTAACTTCCCTATACATGCTAGCAGGATAAATCCGTTACCACACTTATATAAAACTTTTTATATAAAGCAAAACCAAGATACCAATAGTTTATAATCCAAACATGCCATAAGCCAAACATGCCACACAAGGAATCGAAATCAACAATGCCACTCAAGGAAGACAATTCGAATGTGCTACAAGCCGATTACCATGTTCCTATTTCACTCACAAGCCCCATCTCCAAACATCACAAAGAAAGCACACTACAAACCATGGTGACACCACCCGTCCAACCCATTCATTAACAATCCACTCAAGTGGTACTTCACGCCCACTTCCTATTGATGGTGACCATTCCATCAACTATTCATCCCATTTTTATAGTGGCTATTTCTTGTCCACTCCACCACATCCCAACATCATCCACCCAATTATATCACACATTTCCATACTAGCCACAACAAAAATCATGCATTATTGTAAATACCAACAAATACCATTTCCATGCTGAACACATTTCAAACTATCTCTTTTATTGACATGAATACTAATGATCACCATCATTACCATTATAGAATCACCAATTTAAATTTAACCAATTGATCCCATTTCATCAAAACCCCAATTTCATGGAAAACCCCCAAATCATCACCCATTTGATTTTCCAACAAAATTCACACGTCATGCTTAAAATTAAATTAAAGAAACCTATTTAGTTGTAAATGAACTTCACATTTCATCCTAGAAGTGTTGAGAGAGAATCCACCTATCTCTTAGAGTTTGGTGGAATCGACCATTCACCCAAACACACATCAAACCAGGTTAACACTACCTTGAAACCACCTCTAAACCCCTTCCATTACATCAACTAGCTCATCCTTTAACACACAACGACAACAGAACCCTAGATCTACATGAAACCCTTGTAGATCTAGGAAACTAAGAGAGGGAGAGGGATAACCCTAACAAAAACCTCAAAGAACCAATAGAGGGACTTACTCGGGGCGAACCACCTTCGATCCACCAAGTAACCCCTTCGAGTTTCCTCCAAAACGAGCAGAGGAGATCCCCCATCTTCTGAAAACTGGAACTCTCGCGTGAGCCACTAGTGGGAGGAAGCATAAAGGAATAATGGAAAATCCTGAGTGGCCCAAGACTTAAAAACTGAAACATTAAGTGACCACATGGTTACACCACACGGTTTGGAAAACTGTGAGCCAACCATGAGGTTTCCATTGTATCACCTAGGGACATCACACGACTTGCCCACATGGTCTAACAAACCATGCGCCGAACATGCAGAGCCTACTGTCAAGGGTGCATGGTTTCCTGGGCTGGCCACATGGTTTGTTCAGATCCTGCACCCCCGTATAATCTCCACAACTTCAAATGTTTTTCCCAGAAATGTCCAATCTTCAACCAACCACTTCAAAAAGCACAAACAAACCGAAACAAGGGCCACATACCTCAAACTGGGGGTATTACAATAAAAGGATTGTTTGATTAGCTACAAGGGGAAAGTTATTTCCCTAAGGTGGTTCTTCAGTCAAGATATCACCAATTAATGGCGGGGAAGGATGTTATTACCTAGTCTACCTTTCGAACGAGGTATGGACACTATACGTTCAGAGTGATTCCCTTTGAACTCAATAATTCTTTATAAATATTCATGGATTTAATGAATAGAGTCTTTATATATTATCTCGATAAATTCATGTCAGACTCTATTGATGAAATTCTTACGTACTCCAAGATCAAGGGGGGGCATGATGATTATTTTCATACTATGCTAAAGACTTTTCAATAGAGACAACTTATGAAAAGTACAGTAAATTTGATCTCTGGAGGAAGGAAATATCATTTTGCGGAATTTTATCACTTTAAAAGGAATATATGTGAACCCTTAAAAGATAAATACAATCAAAGAGTGAACAACGAAAACATATATAACAAATAATCATAGTTTCTTTTGTCTAGCAGGGTATTACCGATGGTTTTAGAAGAACTTCTTGAGATTTTCAAACCCAATATCCTGGGATACTCGGAAGGGATTGATGTTTTTCAAAATGAGTGAATGTAAAGATTGCTTAAAATAGTTCAAAAAAAGGTTTATCACTGCACCAATTCTCACACAACTTATAATTGGAGAAATATTTGTAGTATAAAATGATGCATTATATAAGGGCTTAGTCTATATACTAATTCTAAATGATAATGTTATAGACTAATCCTTATGGTAGATAAAAAAATGATAGAAACTACCATATGAATGATCTAGAGTGAGAATCTATGATCCTTGTATTAAATATCCTGTGACACAATCTCTATGGGGAGAAGTGTGAGATTTATACTAATCACAAGAGTCTCATATATATTCACATGGATAGAGATTAAATGCACTAGTGAATATGGTTAGAGCACATCAAGTGTTGTGAAATCTCAATCCTTTACCATCCTAGTATGGAAAATATGGTAGAAAATGATCTCAGTTGAAAGGATATTTGGTCTCTATGAAGGATAATAATTAAGAAGGATCTAATATTCTTCAATTTATAAAGGATGCAAATGAGAATAATTTAAGAATTAACATCTTCAATACATTCTAAAGTGATTTATCAACCAACCATTTTAGAGATAATAAAGGATGATCAAAGGAATTATGTGAAAATATAGAAGAAGGTTGAGGATATAGGAAGAATGATATCCTCAAAGTTTAAAATTGATGAGTAAGTATTTTAATGATTTATGTCATGACTCTATGTATCATCCAATCTATAGATAAATAAGGAGATTCTTAATGAAACACATAGCTCAACCATCTCTATTCATCAAGGGTTCATAAAGATGTATCGAGATATATAAGAGAAATATTGGTGGGATAATATTAATATGTTGATCCCTAAATATACATAATAGTTTCACATATTTTAGAAAATGAAGGATGAAAGAAAAAATTATTAGGGGATGATATTTCTGTTACCAATACCAACATTGATGTTTGAGAGCATTACCATAAGCTTTGTCACTCTAATTCCAAATACATCAAGAGGAAACAATTTTATATGGGTTGTTGTGGTTTATCTTATAAAGATGGATCAATTTATCACAGAATTAAAGGACATAAAATAGAATAAATTTTAATTTATATACATAAATGAATTGATAAGGATTCATGGAGTACCACTATCGATTTTATCATATAAAGATCCATGATTCACCTACAACTTCTGTAAAGGTATCAAAATTCTCTATGCACCTAGATGAACTTCACTATGGCCTATCATCCTAAAAATGATGATCTATTTGGGTAGAATATTTAGACATTGGAATACATGTTTAGATCATGTACTATGATCTTCAATGGAGGATGATAACAACATCTGACACAAGGAAAATTCTCCTATAACAACAATTTCCAATCAAGAATACAAATATATCCATATGAAGCTCTTAATGGGAAAAGATGTAGAATAAAGACATTATAGGAAGATGTTAGTGAACATAAGCTACTAGAACATAAAATGGTCGAAGAAATAGTAGATAAGGTTAAAACCATTCATCAGTACATCATAGGTAGCCCGATGTCTACAAAAGTGTTAGGCAGATAATTATGGATGAGACCATGAGTTAAAGGTTGGATACATGGTATTCCTATACATATATTAATGGAAGCGGGTCATTATATTTTGGAACAATGGGATGCTAAGTCCTAGGTACATTATCCCCTTTCAATATCATTGACCATGTAGGAGATTTGCCTATCGACTAGAACTTCCACCAAACATGCCTCAAGTGCACGATGTATTCAATGTATCCTTCTTGAGAAAGTACATAATATATTCCTCACATTTACTAAATTCATAGTTGGTATAACAGTAAAATGATCTCTCTTACGAGGAACAACTAGAGAAGATCTTGGTTCATAAAGATAAAGTTCAAGGCAAAAGACCACTCACCTGGTCAAAGTACTATGGGGGGGCATTTGTATGAAGAGGCAACATGGGAACTATAGGAATATACGGAGGATATTTACCCTAACTTGTTTTCCCCATAGTATGTATAATGGAATTTCAAGGGATAAATTTCATATTGGAGGAAGAATTTAATGTGAAAAATGTTTATCAAGGAAGATTATAATCACCTAACTATGTTATATAGTATAAATCAGATAAAATTTAACTAATAAGATAATAAAAAATTTATAAATTAATTATTAGTGAAATAAAGAGTATTTCTATAAAATAAGGATCCTATACCAATGAAATAGTATGTTGTCTATTAGAATAATAATGCAACCCTTATGAACAGGAAATTGGAAATAGAATAGTAAACCTACATATGGAGGTATAAATAAAATTTGGGTATCTTATAAACAAAAATATGATATAATTATATCATATTTTAAGTGAATAAAAATTTCATAAGTTATTAATTAATTGTTGGTATTTTATAAGTCATAAATATGCATTTAAAATATTATGAATAATTTTATAATTTAAAACAATTTTTTTTCATAAAATGTATTCTTAAATTAATATTTTTTGTCTTATGATTTTAAGATAACTTTATGATGCCTTATCTGATTTTTTCAATGTGTTATGAAATTTTTTATACTTTTAAAATCTATGTTTTTCATGTAAATGATGATTTTAAATAAAAATTGAATTTATAATATTTTAAAATTTTTTATAAAATAGATTAAATTTTTTTAATTAAACATATTGAAATTTGGATAGGGAGAATATTTGGGATTTTTTAGAAATACTTGAATTTTTGGTGAATAGTGAAATGCAGTAATATACATTATATATGAATTATAAGTTAAATAAACTATTCCATCTGTCATAACAGAAGTAATAACCATGATAAAATTATGTTAATATATATAGTGATAATTCTCAATCTGTTCGTATTCATGAGAAAAAATAATAAACTAATGAATAAAATAATGAGAAAACACCCTTCTCATCAATTATAAATACGACCTCATCTCCTCACACCTTTAATGCTTTTATGATTATCCAAATTCTTCCATAAAATCTTCCAGAACCCCTCCCCCACTTAAAGGATCTCTTGGTATCATCAAAATAATGATACATTTTCCCTCTGAAGGTTCTGAAGGAGGATAAATTCAATTGGAAACTTCCTCTTTTATTTTCTTTTAATTTGTTCTAATGTTATTTTATTATCATAATATCTATTAATGTCCCCACATTTAAATTTTAGGATAAATTTATAAAATTTAATATATTGGATTTTTTTATTCTACAGTAATAATCCATCATTAAACCGTTTATCCCCTCCATTTTATTATAAAAATGATACAATCGTCTATGAGGTATTGATTTATCGCCTTTGTAGATGATATGTTTTCATTTTCCATTATATCCTTCAAATATGGTATTAAAAAAACTATAATGGTTGAATCATATTGTAATTTGTTTTTTCTATCCCTCTTTATGTTCTAGAACTAATATATGAACCTAATACTATGTGATAAAATAAAATGAGTTCGTTGTGATTGAAAAAATGATAAAATTAATCTAATTGATTATCACTAACATGTTATCTTTTTATTAATCCTCATATATGACACAAATATATGAACAATTAAAATTATGTTTTTTCATTAATAAAATATAATTTCAATTCTTCATAATTGTACCCATGAACTTCCAAGCTCATATTCAAGCAAATTGATCATGAAAACTAAGAAAAAGAACAATCCAAAATGATGAAATTGAACCCTATAACTCATCCAAATGATAATGAATAAACTTAATAAAATTATAAGAAATCAATTAAATGTTAAAAATATTCGTGAATTATTAATTTTAATATTCTTAACATTAAGATCAAGTGCATAACCATTTCATACATAAGGTAAGGGATCCTTTCTAAACATCTGTATTTCTGTTGGGTAACTTGTTCTCTCTATTTAACCAATATAATAATTATTTATTTATTTTAATTATTCTAAATTCATTTTATATGGTCCAAACTCATGTATTCATATAATATCATCCTTATTTGATGACTTAGTTCATTTTTAATAAGGTTCCCTTCTGCAATATTCCTGAAAAAAAAAACCAAATGAAGGGAACATCCAAATTTATTACCAATTTTCAAGTGCAATACCTTATCTATTTTCATCCACTCTTTTTCTTCTAAAATAAATAATTTTATCATGAAAATATATCTGGGTTCATTTTTTTGTTTTATACGAACAATGAATCCTATTCCATTTTAACAAACCATTAAATAATTTATATAATCCGTTAAAAAATGATTTATTTCTAAATTTTCCTAAACAATAGTCTTCTATGTATTCACATTAGTTTTACATCATTTATAATGATATATTACTATTTAACCTATGAATTTCCATGTGGGGTTTAGATCCTTTCTTTAATGGACACAATTATATTATTACCTTATAATATACCTTTTGACATGATTATGTTACCCAATTCTTACCTTGGGTAACCCTTCAATTTATGTATGATTCCTTAAGTAAAATTATTCATGGGGAACACATATTCATGAACATGTTATGATTGGTTTTCTCAGTTATAACTCAAATTTATTAGGAAATGTTTAGTCTTATGAGATGTTATGTGCAAAGACCTTGGTGCCTAGCATTGACTCGTGCTCCTCCATGTGCAATGATCCTTAAATCATGAAAAAATTCATGTTTTATATTATTTCCACATTAATATGATTAAAAGATTATATGAACCCATGTACTATATGTTATTATTTCAAATGTTTAATCAAGTTTTATACATTTTTTATATCATTATGTTATGCATTTTAACCCATGTGATAAGATTTATTTTATTGTTTATTTTATTATTGGGATTTTTAGCACATCCCATTATTCCTATGTTCTACCAGGTTATTTTATGCAGATGTAAGGTCTCAAACGAAGTTAGAAGCACTTTATTAATTTTAAATAAAATATGTTCTTATTTTAGAATCATGAGGAAAAATACTAGAGATTATGATTCTTAACAAAAAATTTGATGTTTAATTATGTTTAAAATCATGTAATGTTGTGTCTAAAAGGATTTGGCCACAATTGTACTCATATCATGACTAAAATTAGGTTTATAAAATAACATTGAAAAATATTTAATGTCAACAATCATTAAAAAAGATACATGAAAAATGAAGTAATTACCACCTAAAATGATGACAAAAATCAACTACTGTTAGTGAATGAGTGATAAGACACTATCAGTAAACCATGTTTGGTATTATATGAATTATTATGGTTCTTATCTAGAAGTATAAAATATTTAAATTTATTATACATGATTTTATAGAAATTATGATGAAACACATACATGATATAAGGGTTTTATCATACAATCAAATTTTTTCAGGGATTATTTAAGCTTAAATTTATGCTAATGAAATTATATAATCAATATCTACCAAATATTATTTATTTTCATATACTACATTTTTTTCTTTATTTTACATTTGTAGCTTTCAAATTGAAATATCTCTTTACTCTAGAGACCAAAATAATGTTCTTAATGAAAACCAACCTTGTTTTTCTCTTCGATCATGAATCTTTTCTTGCATTAAAATATTTTATTTAAAATGATTGGAAGAATGTTTTTACAATTTAAAAAATATTATTTAATTTTATTTTTAAATATATTTTATTTTCTTTACTGATTTCTATGAATATTTACAATCATATTGTAACATTACACATTTTAAATTATATTGAAATTGGTAATGGAATTTCTGTTTTAGAATACACCACATGAATCGCTTTACCCAGAATCATGAATAGTGATTCATTTATATATTATGTTTTAATATTCCTTTTCTATTTTAAAATACTTTTTCTTCCTTTTATATTACTATAAATTTATCAATTCTAAATTTTTTATTTTATATGATATGGATATTTTCCTTAACATATGATTTAGACATCTTGTAAAGATATTTTTTTCTATAAAAAAATCCTCAGATGTTTCATATGATTTACTGAGGGTATGATAAAATGTTGCACTATTTATTTATACTCAATAGGATTATTTAATGTGATGATGAAATGTTTATTAAATCCATATGCTTTTACTGGGTAAGGACATCATAATATGATGAATGTTTTAGGATAATGTGACACACATATCTATGATTTTAATTATGTAAATGATGACCCTGGAATTATATATCCCTCCAATGAATTTTCTAAAGATGGATATGTCAGAAGATAATACGTCTTGGAATATAGGGTGAACACAATTCACATAGGTAATTTTTCTAATAAGATATTATTAACAGTGAACATCAACTAAAGAGATGATGGAATGAGCAGTGAACACAAATCTACTATGAAATTCTTGGTTTTGATCCTTGAGAAAGAAAATGATTTTCTATGAACATGTGTATTCCAAAAACATATTTTCTATGATTATGATATACTCTCAGGGCTAATGAGTGATTATTAATGACTCGACACCCTTATATCTTATGTATTTGGATTTATAAAACATTATGTCATGTTTCGTTATTATAATATTTGAATTGATTGGTATTATTTTATATAAATATGAACATGTTCCAATACAATTTTTCTTATATTATGATCTCCTATAGTAATTGATTCATATATCTTATGTTTACCCTTACTGATCATATAAGCTCACCCTTTCTTATGTTTCCCTTCCTCGGGTTATGGATAAATGTTTAATGTATGATGTGTAAAAGAAGTGTTCTAGTAGTGAAGAACATAGTGGTGAATGATTTGGATTTTTTATGTACTAGTTTATTATGATTCCATGTTCCAATGGCACTAATCCTTTTAATTTATATCATGGATCATATTTATATGTAACGAATAGTTTATATAATAATTTTTAGCATTATTGTATGTTTGTAATTTTTGGGTCTCTATAGATGGTATTAGGTTTAATTTGAGTTACTTTTTGAATTTGGATGAGAGAAACTTTATTGAGAATCCTTAGGATAAAAATATATATAGGATAACATCCTATGTCATTGTAAATAATGTAGTGTAGTTTTCCATGAAATATATCACTACTTGAATAATATAAGTTCACATGGTTTAGAACTTATTCCTCTAGGTATAATAACTCTAAAAATAGTTAGTCAATTATATTTTATACATAATTCTTCTGTATAGTGAATAAGATCTTACTATTCAACTGGATTAACATTCAAAGGGGATATAGTTGGGTTAATTAAAATTTTCAACATTAGTAATCATAAAAATTTGGATTGATAATGACCATGGATAACCTATGTTGGACTTATGGTGTTAAAAATTGAAATGAAGTTTTCATTATTTATACATCCTTTGAATTATTTATTATTATCGATAAATCAGATTAATGATTCATGATGCTTATGCTAACAATTTTTCTTTTTGTTTGGGAATGAAGATATAATGATAAAGTTATCCTGGAAACAGTTATTCTCAAATATCTACGTACCATATATGGGGTTAGTTATATGAATTTTTATATAATAGGAAATATATCAATGAATATTAATTCATATCCTTAACAAGTAGATTATGAATTTTCAATTAAGGCTACTAATGGTATGATGATCACACTGGAATTCTATGATCCCTATCTGATTCAATTTTTTGGGTTTTCCATTAAATCCTTTTATTCTTACAATAATTGATTTTTATGTGATTTTGGGCATGAATTTGAATTCATTACATAAATATTACATCAATTGGTGAGTAAGGGATGTATCATTTTATATTCCGTACCATCCTAACATTTTCTATACATGGGTTGATAAATGTGAAATTCCAATTGAAATTATATATATTGCAAGGGTCTTGATTCAAATTAAAAGTAGTTTTTATCAAAGATTGTTGTGTATAAACTCAATATCGAAGATATTCATATTGTAAAAGTGTTACATGATGTCTTTAAAAATGATTTACCCAGTTTTCTCCAAATTTTAATGTTGAGTTTTCAATAGTAAGCATGCACTGTGACAAATCCATATCAAAGAATCTATATAGAACAAACCTGATTGAGTTATAGGAATTAAAGAAGAAAAACCAGGAGACTAATTGTAAGGGATTCATTTGGAAAAGTGTTTCCCCATGGGGTGAGCCTATAATTTTTATTTAGAATAAATATTGATCAATGTGACCCTCAATTGATTATTAGGAACTTAACAAGTTCATATTGAAGAATAAGTATCAAATTTATCCTATTGATTTTTTTTGATAAATTTGTAAGAGAAGGATATTTTTCAAATAGTTATCATTGATTTAGAAACTATAATTTACTGGTTGAAAGAGAATATATTCAAAGGAAAAAAATAATTTGAGGTGTGGACATCCAGAATTTATAGTGATTCAATTTCTTCTTACTATGTATCCTTCAAACCTACTAGATTTAATGAGTAATGTCTTTATAGATTACCTTGATCTATTTGTTTTATTCATTATAAATGATATTCTAATAGTTTAAGATAATGGAAGTGCATTGTGATCACTTGAAGACTGTATTGAAACCACTATAAAAGGAGAATCTATTTAAAAATTTTAACATGTTTCAATTATGTCTATATAATATTTAATTTTTGGGACATATAACACCATGTGATGGTATAATAGTGGGTCCATAAAATATGGAAGTTATTAAACATTTTAACAAACCAACCACTATGAATGAGATTCATAGTTTTATTTGATATGATGGATATAATAAAAACATTGTGAATGATTTATCAGGAATATATAATCCATTAACCATGTTCACTTAGAGGAGAATTATGTTCAGTTGGAGAGATGAATGTGATGAAAATTTCATGGAACTTAAGGGAATGTTGGTTAGTGAACCTTTGGAATCACTAGATTATAGTTGATAAGTGTTTGATTTTTATAGTGACATATTAAATAAGGGGCTATTATGTGTTGTTATAAATAATGATAGGGTGATAACCTTTGACTCATTATAATTGATGGTTTATGAATAGAATTACCCAACTCATGATTCATAGTTTAAAGCTGCAATCTTTTCATTAATGATATGGATGTATTTATGGAGAAATTTGTGAGATATATACTGATCATAAATGCTTAAAGTATATACTCACCCAAAAAGTGTTGAGTATGTGGAAATAATATGGTTTTATTTGGATAAATATTATTACTACTAAATACATTTACACCTAGGGAAATAAAAGATGGAGGATAATTCATTGAGAGAAGAGGATCATGGTATCTTATCTATGACGAGGATGAAAATAAATCTAATTTTTATTTGCTCGCAAAGGATGGATCATAAAATCATCATGTTTTGGGAAATATACGTTACTTTTTAAATGGGTATTCTTCCATCTATCCATGTGAATATTGATGAAGTTTATGTGGATTATATGGATATACAAAATAAGGTGAAAAATGTTCCCAATTTCAACCTTGACTAAGATGGAATGATAAGGTTCAAAAACTGAGTATGTGTCCCATTGACACCATAATTTAAGAAAGGGATATTTAATGAAGCTTGTATATCATAATTATTAATTCATCCTATAACTATATATATACATACATATATAAGAGTTTTTATAGTGGGATAATATTAAGAGATATTGTATAGAGTATGTATCTCAGTACTTGGTATTATTGTAAGTTAAGACTGATTGATAGAAATCTAAGGGGATGTTATAACCATTTACCATACAAGAATGTAAATTGAAAAACACCACTAAGGATTTCTTCATAGGAATAATAAGAACATATAATGATCATATTGGTGTTTTAGTTGTTGGTAATCACCATATGATGTCATAACACTTCATTGTTATTAGAGATGATTTATCTCTTGATCATATTTTTATGGTTCATATAAAGGAAGTATTAATGTTTCCTATATTAAAGAATTAAATTTTACATATTACCTGTTAACATTACATGTTGTGAAGTTTACATGCTCCGTATTTGTATTTCACATCATGAATTGAATAAAATCATGTTTTTTATAAAAAGAAACTCTTTTTTCAGTATTTTTATCTTTCATGAAATTCACGTTTTGTAATGGGATTACACATCATGTAAGTCTCATGAAATGGGTTATTAGGGTACTTTTCTTGAGATTATTATTTCAGCCAACCAAAATCCTCCCTCTCTCAACCCAAATATCCCCCCAAATGATTTTTGAGATCTACTTCCTTTCAAATCATTTGTTCAGTGATCAGTCATCAAGGTTGTTTTCATTCACCCTTCCATGTAAGTGTAACTTGTTGTTCCTTTTTCCGTTGGTCATGGACATTATGTTGGATCTGTTTATGGTTTATATTCATGATTATATAGTGTTTTATCTCAATCCATTCTAGTTTCTTGATGTGCCTTTTTTTTCAAAGTCTGTCCTCATGGTTTCCATTAACCATTTTTGAAGTCGGATTGGTTTATACTTGTTTGAGGTAGTTTTTAATATAAAATTGGTTATTTTTATGAATTTATTATCATTCTAGAGAAATTAATTTGGTGTTTTCATTTATTTGGATTTATTATGGATTTCAAGGTATATCTTGAAATGATAAATGTTTTTAAATGGGTTTTCCTTATAAATAGTTTTTTTTTCATAAATGGGTTTTCAAAACAATGAAGTTGTTTAGAATGGATTTGAAAAGTTTTTTAAAAATTGTGAGTGTTGTTATAAAATTTATTTGGAAAGAATAGAAAATTCGAAACCATTGGTGTGTCAACAAATAAGTATAGGCGACCTTAGTGTGTGTGAAACCACCAGTGGTTGTTTTAATGATATCAAAATATTGTGACAATAAATGGTATTAGTTGGGTATTATGTTAAACAAAGTTTAAGACTAAACTTATATCTAGTAAGTATTTTCAAATAGGACAGATCTTAAATGATAGTGTGATTTTTAATTTATGCATTTTGAATGTATGATGATTTTTATCACGAATTTTTTCTGAAGGGGGTTGAATGGGGGTGTATCATATGGATTCCCATAATGGTATAACATGGATATGTCTTTAAATTATTATCTTATGATGCATGGATATGACTTTTTGTTTTGTCTCTTTAATTATCACATTTCTATCTTAAAAATATGAATGTATTTTTACAAAAAAAGCAGAGGAAAATTGTTTTAAAAGGGATTGGGACATAACAAAAATGCTTTGTAAAAATGATTTTTAAAATTTAGAATTATTACATATATTATATTAGTCCTTTTATAGACTATGTTGTGGTATCCTATTAGGATTTTTTCTCATGCCATAATTTTTTTACTTTGGGTGATTATAGATATTTGATGGTAGTATACACGTAAAGGGAAAGGAATCCTATAACATGTTGACATATCATATGTTGTTGCCTATGTATTGGGGTGGTTTAGAGGTTAATGATTGTCACATGGATATTATTTATAATTTTTTGGTTTTTCCTATTTTTTATGGATTTTTTGAAATTTTTTGTATTTATTTTCTTATCAGATTTACTCAATTTTTATGTAATTTTTTCTTTATATTCTAGACTTGTCTCCCTTTCCCTTTATTTCATCACATCATGTGACGGACATCTTGGGTGTATGGATTGGTTCACTCGAGTTGGTATTGTGTTTTAGTATTGATTTTAATCCTCAGAAAGATGGCCAATCTAAGAGGAAAATTCAAACTCTTGGGTATATATTTAGATCCTTCTCTTGGAATCTTATATGTGTTTGGGATCAATTCCTTTCTCTAGTAATATTATTTTGTAACATCAGATTTAACTCAAATATTTAGATGGATCCTTATAAATCCCTTTATAAATATAAGGTCAGAACAATGGCATGTTTGGATGAAGTGGCAGAAATAAATCTTGTATCATCCTGATTTTTAATAAAGTAATAATTTGTTCGATAGCGTACATTATAATCTATATCGAGCATAAACGAACAACTAAATATTATTATTTAAATGATACCATTACAAACAACCCATTGGAATGGAGGTAATGAAAATTATTTAATAAATTACGAAAATATATATTATGCATGTTTATATAATAAATTATTGGATACAAAATTAATTAGAAATGAAACTAAAAACCAATTAAATATAAAGTTTTTGTTTTTCTGATACAACTATTTAAATGAAAATAAGTGAATTTATAAAATAATAAAAACACACATGATAGATTCTATTAATGAAATATATATGTAATATATTAATTTTAATGTTCAAGATTCATCATATATATTATCTAGACATGACATTAGAATAAATTTAATTTTTCTGATAATAGAAGAATTTTTATAATAAATGATGTCTTGCCACCTTTTGATGGGGATACCATTTTAAATATTGTTTTAAAACATTTATTAGTCATATTTTAGAAAATAATCTTCCATTTTGAATCATGGCATAAAATTTCACATTGGATTAATTATTGGAATTTTTGTGAAAATATAACTATTTTAATGAATAATGAAAAACACTGCATATTAATTCAATACCGTTTTTCATATAATTTATTTAAAATTTTAGATTGTTATTATAATTGCATTTGAAGTATATTAATATTATTTATTAATAATTTTATCCAATTTTTTTCATTTTAATCAATTTCATGTTGAAAATGTAGATAAAAACATTTCAATCTTTTGAGCATTTCACTTTAAAAACCTGCTTTCAGTCTTGCCTGCAGAATTAATTTTGAATCTAATTTTCCCAATTTTTTGTTTTGAATTTGGTAAAATATAACCTATATTCTGAATAGTATTTTCAAAATTGGGTTTTAAAGTTAATTTTATTTATAGGTATTATAAAGTTACTACCGGAAAAAATAATTTATTATAGTAATAGGAAAATTTTGACAATGGTTAAAATTAAAAGTTAAAAGGTTAACATTCCGAAAAACTAAAACAATTAAAGAAATTTCAAGGTGTAGATCAGCCATAAATAGACAATAAAAAATTAATTACATTCTAAATATGTGTAATTTAATTACACCTCTATATTGATGGATTTTAATATAAGATAATCAAGAAACTAATCACCTAAACCCACCTCTCGTCAAGTATAAATACAACCACTCCACCACCCTATTTCATCCAAAATAGCCTTTTAGTTCCTAAAATATATTCCAAAACCCACTATTACTCCCTCTACAAACGTAAAAGTTCTCTATGTATCACCAAAATATAAAATCCATGGTCCTCAAGGGTCTTCTAAGGAGGTGATATTCAAGAGGTAATTTTCTCAATGTACCTCTCTTAATTTATTTTCTTTTTCCACTTTCTCCTCAGAATTGTCATCCATCAATGCATGATTACTATATAATCATCTATATACAAGAGTTTTATATTTTTAATGTAATATTTCATATCAATTTAATTTCCATCCTCTCCTTATTCAGTTAAACATAATTGTTCTCCAAGTTATGCAGGTTCATCACATTCATAAATAACTGTTTTGTTCTCTTTCTTTTACAGCCTTCATGGTTGGTCTTAAAACAATTATTATTTTCAAATAATATTTTAATTTATATATTATAAAATATTTCATATTATTTATATGGTATATTAAACATACCTTCATGCTTTCCGTATTATCGTTATACAATAACTTAGTTTGGGGGACATGTTGACTACTACCTACTCAAAATGATGTGATTTTTCACAAATAACATGGAATGTATTAAGGACTATTTTCGTAATAATATATGATATAAAATAAATATTAATGATACATTAATGATATTATATATGTATACATATTTATATACATTTCATTTAATTTCACTCTTTTAATACGACATGAAAAACAAAAATTACGTTCATGCATTTGTACAAACAACTGTATCAATGAACTATGATCTCAGTTTGTCTTAAATGATGATTATAAATAATTATATAATGAATATATAAGATATTTATGTCATGTTATATATTTTTGATATAGTCACATGGATAAATTACATCACAAAAAAAGTTTATTTTTCACTCAAGTACTGAATATCAACAAAACATCCGATATGAACATAAATAAATATGTAATTTTTTAAGCATTGAAATAAGTGATATAAAAAGAATAACTAAATTGAAAAAGGTTCCAAATCATGGATAAATTAACGTAATATTATTAGTAAGTAATACAACAATTTTAAGAGATGATTGGGACTTGAGGTAAGGGAATTTCTGTACTCGATTTCTACTAATTGAGTTTTATGCATACATCGTTGATTATATTATGGCCTTATTATGTGTGAAATCACTTTTTATTATTTTATGTTTTATTTAAACATATATATGTTTGGATACAATTTTGTTACATATAATCTCCCCATTTATTAATTTCCACCTCAATGATACAAGCATTGTAAGGATTTACTCATCTCACTTTTTACGTCTAAGAGATATATACATTATTCACCACGAATTTGTTTATGCGGTGTTTATATAATAAAATTTTATATTAAGTATAATTAATCTCTTTATATTTATGGTATTAAATGTTTTATTTAATTATAATTAATTTTTTTGGTCATACGATTTGACAGATTACATGTGGTAAGGGAATTTCATAATTCAATTTCCATTCTTTGAGTTGAACATATACCTCATGATTATATGGTGATAAAAAGACAAGAGCAATGAATTTTTATTATCTTATATTTTATTTTTACTTATTTTATGTGGATTTATGGTGAATTCACATAATCAAACTATTTTATTAACAAAATTATCTTTGTAAGAGACTCTTCACCAAAAACATCATTTTAAATCTTTTAATAATTTAATCATATAAATTATTCTCATTCATATAAATGTTTTAAAAATGGGTTTGATTGATTTATTTATATTTTAATGAATTTTTTAAAATGTTAAATACTTTTAAAATGTTTCAATGTGGTATAAGAATCTTTTATTCCACAACTTTTTTCAATAATTTAATTGTGTTTCAAAAATTGGGTTGATTATTTCATTAACTTTGAATATATATTTTAGAATATGAATCATGAACCAAATTTCCCATATTTATTGAGATTAAATGTTATTATGTTTAATTTAAATGTTTAATGATTTATTTTCAAACAAAGTGTTTTCATTTTTAAGGGTGTGACTTTGTAAAAATGAAATGTGATTTTTAAGTGGAAATATTATTTTTCTTTTATACTTGTTTAATGTGTTATGATTATATTATGTTGTTTTGGAATTATTTTGGTATGTGGGTGGTTCCATGAGAAATTAAGGGCGTGTGATCCCGTGATATATCTAAAATGCATTAGGTAAAGTTACATAGTTAAATTATGGGGTTTCTTCTAAGATATTTAGGGAATATACAATGATGGGTATTCTAAATGTATCCATGATGGTTACTCTCTATGTAGATGTGAAAGATATAATGTTAGTGTGGTATGGATTACACAAGTTACCTTTATGATTTATTTTTGATAAGAAATATTCTTAGAAATCTTATGATTTTTGGAGGTGTGTTAATGAGTTTATAATTTATGGGTGAAAGTATGATTTATGAAAATGGTTTCTTGACTCTTAAATATTCATAGATTAATTGGTTTATTCTTTATTTTATATCCTTTACTGATATTTCTATACTGATTCCATGTTTTTAAATTTTTTCCACGTGGTATATGGATAGGTAAGAGAAATGAATAAGTAAAGATTAATTTTATCAATAAGAGAAATCTTGTTCTTTTTAAAATGTTTCATATTATGAAAAAATGAATAGTGAGTAGAATAGTATACTTTTAAATATTTGATTTGTTATGTAATAATTATAGAACAATTCTCTAAAACTCTAAACTTGAAAAGATCCTAAAATTGAATTCTTGAGTTAACTCAAAATAATGTTTTATTTAATACGCGGACAATTTAAATCTCTTGGGGTCTAAGCCAGCTTCAGAAATTTTAAAGAAGGTTAGAACTATTCAACAGAACATCAAGTCAACTCAAATGAATTAAAATATTTACTTTTATAATATATAGTGTGATTTATAAGTCAATATTGGTGAGAGATTGTTCCATTGAAATAATACACAGAATAACATTATGATATTTGGAAATAATAGAATTTTTTTCACTATGTATATTTTTAAGTTCAAGATTATGGATTAGATTGGGATGGTTTCTTATCTCTTATCAATCCCACCAAACCTATCTCATGTTCATGATGTGTTATGTCTCCTCTTTTTCTAAATTATATACCAAATTATTTACATGTACTATATTAAAAGGATATCCCACTATAGCCCAATCCTTCTTATGATGAAAAATTTATAGAACTGTTGAATTATAAATATAAATTTTTTAAAAATAGGACTAATCATCTCTTAAGTGTTCTTTTTGAGTAATTCCAAATTCAAGTAAGCTACATAGAAACCTATAGATGTGATGAAGTAGATATACCCTATTATTTTTTGAATTTTAGAAATAAAATTTTGAGATAGAAATTCATTTTAATTAGAGTATAATTTAACACCATAATGTTTTGTAGGTATTTCCATTGATATAAACCGGAATTATTTGAAATATTGTTTTACATGAAACTCCTTGTCTAAATAAACCATAAACGTAATACATTATAAACCATATTTTAAATTATCATGTATGAATGTTAACAAATATGATATTAAAAATATGAATAATTTTTTTAAATAATTTATATTCATTTACTAATTTATTATAAATTACATTTAAATTTTACGAAAAAAATTCTATGCTTCAAAAATAAAATTTCACAAAAAGGGGTTTTATTGTATTTTATTCAAGTGTATTATAATTAATTTTAAATTTTTTTAGAAAAATTATGTTATTAAATTAATCTAATATTTTAAATAATTATTTCAATAATATCATTGGGTGTATTTTTTATGTTTGTCGAAAAATATTTATTTTTCAGGGAATAATGAAAAATAACATTATTTGGTACAAATTGTCATTTATTTTCATGTAATAGACCCATTATTTTCCCAATTTTCTCTTAAATTAAAATTATTCCACTTTTATTTTAAATATCCTAATTAATTATGTAGGAACAATTATTATAATTTATTTTTCTATATGAAAAAAATAAAAGATGTGAGAAAGATTCTTATGTTTTTTATTTTATATTTCCAATGAAAAAGATTCAATCATGTATGTTTCTTTTTATTAAATACTACTAAACTATTCAGTATTATGGGATTCAATATCTTATATCTTATGACAATGTAATAAAGTAACCATTATCTCTAGGATACTAGATTTGGGGTCTTTATAGTAGGTATCCAAGGAATTTTAGTTGAAACCTTTGAACTAGTTTTAGTAAAACATAGACCCAGTACATAACCATATAAAAATGCATTAGGATATTTATAATTATAAGATAATTAAATAATGTTTTTGGTAGTGTATATTTTGAGGTTTTACTAGAAATACATCCTTATCTTTCAACTTCACCTAGATTTTGTTTCAATAGAGTTTCATATTACGGTAATATCCCTGGATAGAGTCTTATTTTAGCCCTTATTATAGTGCATGTTGAGTGTGTCCTTATTGCACACCATGTTTAACAATACTATGATATATTCGTAGGTTAATACATATTTATATATATGATCAAATATGATTAATTAGAGTATATAACTTATGTAAACCTATGATATTCCACAGTGATATGGATAAACCTATTGTGTCATCGGTAGATAGGTCTAATTTTGGTTCCAATTTAAAATTCATGTATTACCATTTTACATTACGAGAGATTTCGATGATTAAAAATATTTTTTGATACATTTATGGTCATATAACCCATGGGAATAAATTATTTTTCACAGAACAGTTTATTTTAGGAATATTGATTTATATTTTATTATCATAATTTTAAAAGTATTGATAACATTTTGATTTTCAATGATATTTTATTTTGAGGTAAACATTGGTTATTACAGTTTGGGAACATTTGTTTTATCCTATAGATAACCATTTAGTTTAAAAGTGATTTGGTTATTATTTTATTAGTTTTCTTTTTGAATAATATCACTATATTTTTTCGTTACATTATACGGGTAATGTAAATAGAATATTATTTGATAACATGTGATTTTATTTTAGTAAAAAAATTTGAATAATATTTTGGAAGAATATATGATTTTATTTCGACTATAGTGTGATTTGGGTTATGTAGGAAAATTAGTAACATAATTTGGAGATTAAATGATTAGGGGATATAAATTTTAATGTATAAGAAGATATGAGTTACCAATGTTGATTGGAGATAAATTATAAATTAATTGTTTAATAATATGAGAAAAAACCTTTTTCTGGGTGTTGAAATTGGTTTGGAATATTTTGATGAATTTTAATGTTTTTACCTATCAAATCTAGAAAGCTGTACTTTGAGTGTTACTATGAAGGAATTGATGATTTATTCTGTATTTATTCAAATGACTATTTATTTATTTTGGGAATTTAATTACCTTGTACTGCCCATTTTATTTTTGGTTATTATCTATGGATGAGGTAAATAGTTAACTATCCTTTTGAGGATTCTGTGATCCATTTTTAGTTGAATTAAAGAGTTTAGGAAATAAAAATTCATCATAAATACTCATATTTTAGAATAATAAATGATATATTTTTTGAAATTAATAATAGAATAAAATTATAATTATTAAGAAAGTGAATTTCATCATATTCGGAGTATTGATGATAAAGGAATTCCTCAACACTTCAGAAGGGGTCTAATTTTTTTTCAATTACTTTCATTTCCAATGAATCAATGGTCTTTTAACCCATAATAGATTTATTGTTTTGTGGTGTTTAACTTTCTCATGACCTTGTTCTATATCAATCTATATTAATACTAAAGAATTATTTTTATCCTCTATTTCTATATTTTTATATCCCAAAAATGTTCCCTTTATATGAGAAACATATTTTTTTTATTTTGGGTAACATTTATTTTTACCACCTTCCATTTTTAATGATGTTTTAATAACCATTTGTATGATGTGGGTTTCAGAAAATTTTTTTACAAATATTTTACCTTTTGAAGACGAGGGTAAAATTTAAAGGGTGAAATTAATTATGGTGAAATAATGTAACATCCAGAGATATTAAATGAACATTATGCTTGAAAACCTATACAATATGCCACACTGAACTTAAGAAACACAAGAAATACTATAGTAGTTATAACTATTCCATTAAAATAGAATTTATTAATAGGATTAAATTAATTATTACACATATACAATGTTTTTAATGAATAGAAATGTATTTAATAATTATTAATAAATATATTCAAATAATTTTGAAAAAATATTTTTTTATTCAAAAAAATTTTTTTCATTAAAAATTATATTTATTTAGTTATCGGAGAAATTTGTAGCTTTAATTAAGTAAATTTTCCTAAATTAATTTTATAAAATAAACATATCTTTTTAAACAATCATATAGACATTATCTTTGGGTGAATTTTTTGTATTTTTCTGAAAGGAGTTATATTCTAGTGAACACCGAAAAATATTATTTGTATTGATTTTTTTTTCAACTTTTACAATGTTCTTATTTTTTCAAAATGGTTTAAAAAAATTTGATTTGTCCTATATTGAATAATCTAATTAATTTCATTGGAACCCAATTAATGGTTTAATATTTCATAAAATCATTTATACATTAAAAAGAAATTGTTTCGAAAAAAGTGTTTTTCATTATGTTTCTCCATTTTATATGAAATTAATTTATGCATGTTCTCATAATTTAATCCTAAAAAATATATCATATCTTTTAAATTAGGATTTAAAATTGTTGAAATAGGATTATTCTATTTTTTGGTTATTTTGAATTATGACCAAAGTAAATAATTTTCACGAGTGTAAGGGTAAATATGGTAAATAAGGTTAAAATCAATCTGATAAGGCATTTAATATCAACACAAAAATTGGTTTTATTTGATTTAATGTGGTTAATTTCTCCATATACATAAAAAAATTAAAATATTTGGCATTTTTGTTCCATTTTATCTTAATAAGGTAATTTATATTATTTTATTTAGGGAACGTTACAAAATATACATTTATTTCTTTAAATTTATATTATAAATTAACACAAGGATAAAAATATGTTATGAGTTAATATAAAATTTTATTTTAAAAAAATTAAATTTTTTATCATCTTAATTTATTTATAATCTTTAGTGATTGAATAATTAGATTAAATGCTTACAAAATGCTGACAGAGTACTAAAGAAATTAATATAAAATTAAAACAAAATATTTTAAAATTTGAAATATAATATAATTTTGGTAAATTATTAGGTCCCATGAATTTTGAAGATAATAATAACGTATTATAAATTTTATAAGATATTATATTCTAATTTCATCTCTATATCGATGTCCTTATTTTTCAAATTAAATGAATGGTTTTCCAAAATGACATTAATGATATTTTATGAAAATAATATTTTATTAAGTTATTTAAAAATTACAAAAATATTGAAATTGGGGAATTTGGATAATTTATTGTCAGAAACTTCATCCATTAGGAATTTTTTGTTAATTTTTACATTATATTTTAATTTATATCCATTTAAGTGTGAAAAATACATCACCATATTTAAGGATAAACAAGGTTAACTAAGGGGTAAAACGTAATAATATTGTTTAAAAACCACATAAACCTATTAAAATTTTATTTCATGATGGAATTTTAGTTTAATAATAATCTATCATTGAATAGATGTCCATTTAGAAGCATTTTTCTTTATAATGTCATTTTTTTTATTTTAATCTTTTCAGAAATTAAAAGACTACCCCTTGCCCACTTATAAAAGAGAACCCCTACTTTAAATTTTTAACCAAAATTTATCCCTAATCCTCAATTAAAACCACAGAAATTATTATTTAGGCATCTTTATAGAAAACTTATAGGTTCTAATCTTCCCTAATGGCCAACACTAGATCCCTTAATATGATATATAAAGGAAGTCTATCAAAGAAGAGGTAATAGTCTTTAGAGAAACTTTAAAATTTCAATCTTCTTATAGTTCCCCCAAATTTTTTGTAACCATCCTAAAATAAAAAAACAAGAATCATAAATATAAATATTTTTGATCATGATTATGATTCAAAAGGATTCCATCTATTTTACGTCCTATAGAAATAGAAAACATCCCTCGTGCATACGTACGACTTACCATCTCCACATAGTAGTCTAAATTTTTTCACAAAAAATTTAGTTGGATGGTAATATATGTAGGAATAAGGAATATATATATGATATTTATTAAAAAAATTATATTTGAAATTATAATATCATAACAACCTTTTTATCTTCCAATCTATTGGAAAACAATAATGTTGCGCGGGATATGTGTGGACCACCGCCACCACAAAGCGACGCGATTCATTTTTAATTTCAACATTAAATGGATTGTAATTAGGATATATTAAATAAATATATATGATATAGGTGATATAATAGTGAATCTATATATTTTAATTATTACTTACCATTCTTTCATTCTATTTGTCAAAAAATGAAAATAGCGTTCATGTGACGTATGGCCTACCGTCACCAATAACGTCGTAATTCGATTTTCTAAATATTTATTTTTTGGATGAGTAAAAATTTATTTTTCATAAATATATAATATAATTGTACCATTATAGGCATTCTTAAGATGATTTAAAAAATTTCAATGTGTAATGACAAAATTTACTGAACTAAAACATATATAAAAATTTATTAATTATCACCCCAAACAATGATTTTAAACAATATTATAAAAACATGGATGATAAAAGGGTATAAGTAAATTATATATGTATTATAATATTTGAGTATAGTTTTGGAATATTTTTGGAATATTTTTATTAATTTTATATGAGTTTCTATAATATAAAAAGGATGTGAAAATAGAGGTAAGAGAACTATATTTCAATCTTATTTTAATCTGTGTTGTTGATGCATTAATTTATATTGAAAGAAATTATAATATTAATTTTAGATAAATACATTTATTTTTATTTTTATTTTTTTATTTTAAGATATTATATTTTCCCCTTTTATTTTCTTCTCTTCAATAACTCAATATTATGATCTAATGTATTTAAGTAAAACCAAATTTATTTCTCCCTCCAATTGAAAAAAATATTTCTAACTTGTAAAAGCTTTCCAAAATGTTTTAAATAATGTTTTTAATATTCTATTATGATTTATCAAATTCCTTAATACATATGATTTAATTTTTATACTATGTTTTTAAATGGTTTTCTTTTGATTTTATTAATAACATAATTTTTGAATTTTATTAGACAGAGAATGTTTATTACATGGAATGAACACCCACCATCATGATAACTCAATGTTTTAATAATTACATTATTGGTTTTTCTGGTTATTTTTATAAAATTAATATTTCTAATATATTTCAAAGTATTTGAAGTGACTTTATATTGAGAAGGGTATTTTCATCAATAATTATTTTAATGAACTATTTATTGTATTTATATTATGAATGACAACAAACCTTTATATTACATTAATTGTTATATGATGAAATGAAACCATTTTTATAACTTATCTTGGTGGTTTATGATATTGATGTATTCATGTTATGTATTACTGATCCAATTTGGATAACTTTTGACTTATATGGATTTTTAGAATGAATTTTGTTGAACATTATTATTATTGGTAATGCATTGGAATTACTGTTATGGGAGGGCATTGTAATTATTTATCAATATTTTAACACCCCAAGATTCCATGGTATGCTTCTTTTTGAATAATATATTAGCGTGTGTTGTATGCAACTTCGAGTTCTAACACACACCACAACTAATCAAAATAGCCATTATGAAGAGTAATACACACATTTTGAAATTTTATAAATTTTTTCTTTCAAAATGGAATGCATTTTTGGATTCTAAATTTCAAAATTATCTTAGGGTTAATTTTTGGTGTTTTTTTGATAACTTTCATATTTGGGTGAATATTGAAAAATGCTATATTTTAACTGATAAAAACATTTTTAATAAAAATAATTTATAATGTTAAAACATAAATTTTAATGGTTTGGAAGTATAAATATATTATATTTTTAGCATTTAATCCAATTCTGGTCATTTTATGTAATTTTACATTGAAATTGGACATAAACAAGTGTCAATGTTTTGATAGTTATTATTTCTTAAAAATACGCCTATTGGTTTTGACAACGAGAATTAATTTTAAATTAATAAATTCAACTTCTATGTTTTGAATTTGGTAAAATAAACATCATTCTTGGATTTGTAATAACAAAATTTTCCTAGGGTGAACTTTTGGTATTTTTCTGAAAACATTCAATTTTTGATGAATAGTGAAAAACACCGAGTTATTGTTTAAAACTGGATTTTTATTTAAATAATTATTTATTTTATTTAAAATTATTTTAGGTCAAAATATATACATAATACCTATATAAATTCAATGTAATTCATTAGAGTCAATTTATAATAATTTATGATATATAAGAATTTTATTGATCTTTTTCACCGTCTTTTACCCACCACCTATGAGAATTTGTAAATTCACATAAAACCAAATTTTACCACTTCTGTGAGTTGAATTTCAAATATCCGCGAAACATGGTTAATATTAAGGAGTAAAATGTGGTTCAATAAGACAAATTTTTTTTGGTGAATAGTAACTTTTTTACTTTTATTTACCACGGTTAAAAGTAAAAAGGGTAATTAAGAGTAAAAATCATATTAATATTACTCTAACACATGTCCTAATTATATTGGAAAAGTGTATATCGACCAAAAACAACCTTATAAATAAAATATAATCATTTATATCCACTTGGATTAGATTAGGACATTTATTATTATTTAATTCAGAGAAGAGTTAAAAGAGTTAAAATCAATGTTTAATATGTAAAACATTTTTAATATAAGGTTACTCATAAGATAAAATCGATTATAAATATTCATTAGAAAGATAAAAATATTTCCTACATCATTGTATTTTATTTAAAATTTTTAGGCATAAAATAAGTAAATTTATTTATGACACAATGATGATGCAGTAATTACCTTATTCATGAAAGAATCAAATAAATGGTATTATAAATATAAAAATATATATAATTTCAACATTTTTATGAAAATCACGAATTTTATTGGTGAATATGACATGATATGTATGATTCAATGTATCTTCTTCGAAGTTATCAAGTTGTGATGAATTTAAAAAAATACCAAATAGTGTCAAAATTGAAATAAATTAATATTTAAAACAAAAATTATATTATTAATTGATATTATATTCCTAAAAATATATGGTTCATCCAAAAAACTTATGTAATTATAGGTGTATCATTAGTGGACCAATTGTGGGTATCTTGGAAGTATATATTTAGTTTAATAACTATATAATATAAAAATAAAAAGAGACATGGTAAATGTCAAACTAATTAACTAAGAGATAAAACTAATAGATAAGGTTAATAAGGTGACCCAAACTTATTTAAAACCTATTGGATGAGTTGTTTTCGACCCATACCTACCTTATCCTTGAAATAAATTAGTATTTATCCATTAGAAACTGAATAAGAATTTATTATAAAATAATATTTTATGTTTTCATAAGGTGCCCCTCACCCCTCTTATAAAAAGGAACTCCCCCTTCTCACTAATTCACACCATAAAAGCCTTTGTCTCGGCCAAACTCAGCCAAAGTACTCTCTAAAATATCGTAACTTTATCATAGAGGCCCTCCTTCAGTCAAACATCCAAATTAAAGAGCCCGTTTGATCAAATCAAAAAGAAGAACTCGAAGAATATGTAATAATTTCACCACTCTCTTTCAAGTTATTTTCTTCTTCCAGTTCTTCTTTCTTTGTTATTTCCATTCTAGAATAAAAACTATAGTATCTTATATATAATGTGATGTTATTATAAATATGGAACAACTAATTCATTATTCTATCCGTCTTATGAATGATAATGTCACCATGCGTGCGTACGTATGGCTTACCGTCTCCACGCTGTGGTGTAATTTGTTATTCAACATTATGTTATTGGATGGAAATAATGATGAGTAATATGTATATAAATAATGGAAATAACATGATAATGTATCTGTAAAATTAAAATACCATCCAATTCCACTCATTTAAAGAAATGATATTTTCGCTCGTGCGTACGTAAAGATTACCGTCTCCATGACGCGATGAGATTCATTTCCAAATTCATCATTCATCGACGATTATAAAAATATATTTTACTAATAAGTATGTAATATTTGAAATAATAATTATATTGGATATATGTATTTTTTTATTTCATTACATATATCTTATTCATATAGTTCCATTCAATACGATATGAAAATGGAAACAACATTTATGCATATGTACGGACTACCGTCTCCATAAACAGTGTTTTTCATTTCATATATATATGTCTATTATACATACTTATATTCTAAATATATATGATATATAAATCATGTTTTATATTATTGAAGTATTTATATCTTTATCTAAGTGGTACAATCAAGATTAATAAGTTAAAACACGTACGATAAAGAAAGCGATTATTATCCGAAATGTTAATTTAACATGGAAATTATTATTAAATGGGTTGTATAAAGTCATAATTGAATAATGTATGATATAATAAATATTTATATTGTTCTTGTATAATTTAATAACATACAATGATCTTCGTACATGAGGTTAAACATACCCTCTACTAAAGGAAAGTGAAAGGTAAGGGTTAATTCCTCAATCTCATTATTATCAAAGATTTATTATGTGTAAGTACTATTAGGACATTTTTATCATCCATGTCCATTTTTCCTAAAAATTATTTCAAAATTAATACTTTAAGAATTTTTTAAAGTTACTCTTTATCAAGATCATAATTTTAAATTTTTTAAAGATTTGTCTTTCTAAATATTTTTAATTAATGTCCATGTGTTCAAAATGATTTTAAGGATTTAAATATATGGGCATGAATGTTTCTAAATTCTAATTCTTTTCAATAGTTCCAAAGTGGTATGGGACACATTGATTCAAAAATATCTTTTAAATTACTTCCTTTATAAATGTGTTACTTTTAAATGATTTTTCAAAAAAGATATTTCTCTCAAAAAGTTTTACACATCATTTTCAACTATGTCAGCATCCTTTACCGGATATTATTTTTGACTGAGGTTGATTTATTATAATAGAATATTCCATGTTGTATTGAATGAGTTATGATATTTTTGATTGTGGATGTTCTATTTTTATATCATTAATGATTTAAGGTTATTTTATTGAAATTTCGAATGCTATTTTTAATATGAATGTTATGTTATGTTTAAACTATTAATATGAGGAATGCAGTGGACATAGTAAGTGACGGGTGGAGCCCGCTATAGCCCCTTAATTCATTGGTAGGTCTCATAAGACAAACTAGTGTCTTGGCACAAGGCCTTGACAAAAAATTTGTTTTTAGTCCTGGCATGAGACCTTGACAATGTGGTAATGATGTCCCGTATTAGGCATTCCATTAATATAAAATTAGTTTTTACATGTGATTATTAGACTAGTAGAATATCCATGTGCATGTTTATATGGTAATTTTTCATTTATTTTTTCCATATTATGTTCAAGTTTATGTTTAAAAGTCTTTTGTTTTTATTACACATCTTGCCTTAAAATTTTATAGCTTCTGCTAAATTATTTACTCTTACTGAGCATATGAGCTCACCTCATTCTTATGTTTTATTTTCCTAGGATTCCAAGAAGCGTATTTTAATTGATATGCAGGGTTAAGATAAAGGGAAAAATAGAATTCTCAAAGAAATATCTATGTTGTGTTTTATGTTTCAAATTTAAATGTAATGTTAATGTATGTAATCTATTTTCCAAGATTGCTAAACTGATCGTTCCATCGGGACTTAATTCCTTGTAATCATGAAAATTCATTAAAATAATGCACTGGCTCTGGGTAACTGGGGTTGAGGCATTATAGTTGGTATCAGAGGAAGTTTAGCAATAACCTTGGAGACTATATTTAGATAAACTCTGACTAGATCACATTACCCTAAGATAGACATTGAGGATTAGTATAGAATAATTTCCTATAATTTTAGTAATGTAGTGATTTTGTGAGTTTTCCAAGAAAATACATCCCTATTTGGATACGAGAAGGTAGAGGCGGCTCTGGCACAGATGTACCTAGGGGTAAAACCTGAAAACACTGCTTTGAGCTAGACTCGAATAGGAACTGGTGCATGACAACGGGCCTTGCTGCATTCTTGGTTACGGCACTCTTGGAGGATATTCTTAGGATAATTATAATTTTCTTTACAAATCATTATGAAGGACGTACGAGTATATACCTCCTTAAAGAAAATATTTTTGTGATTATGGATTATATCCATAAACGGTTCAATTTAAATTAAGAGTTTTACATGTTTGGAATTATGGATTGTGATTCATAAACTAACATAGTGTATTCCATTGTTTAGAAATGTCTCCCAGTATAAGGAAAGAGAACTCCAGTAATACGTATGATCCAAAGAGTAACAAGGATTATATCCTTCACGGTATTAATCCAACATTTAGAAGGAAAATATTCTCTCATGTATTCTCAAAATATGAATAAATACTATCATGTGTTAATAAGATATGTAAATAATTTTCTGAGTCTTATGGATTTAAAAGGATGCAAGAGGACAAAAGGATGGAAGAGAGAAAGATGGATAAATGGAAGAGGGAAAAGAACAATTTTACCATATGTTATAAGTGTGGGAAGAAACACCTGGGAACATTCATGAAGGGAATGGGAGTTTGTTGTAATTGTGGAGAAAAAGGACACCAAGTAAGTGACTGCAAGGGTATGAAAAAGGTTTCAAATGTACAATGCCTCATCTTCAAGGAGTTGGGACACTACGCGAACCAATATCCAAATAATCAGAGTATGCCCCAAATTATGCTATTGGATAATAATCAACTTATGATACTACCACAGATTAGGAGGAATGATTAGAGTTCTTATGTTGTTATTAGAGAATTATGTCAATTGAGTGTTGTATCAACAATATACTGGTCATAATAATTATGGAGTATATAAGGATTGTACTGCAGTACTATTTCATTAAGGACATGAGAATTTGTGGAACCAAGAGAAGTGACTCAATAGCAGGTTAAAGTTTCAAAAAATATATGATTGGGATAAAGATAAACCATAATATGGTTCTGATAACGAGGTAGTGATTTTGGAATCATACATGATTGATTTGGATAAATTATATTGGATGTTCTTGACTACCTTGAAACTGATTAATGATTTTTATATTCCATCATTGTTGGAGTTTACATCATTTTTGGATAGAAGGACTATACCCAGAATTCAATAAGGAATAAAGGATCATGAGTGCAATCAATAAGGTTTTGTGGTAATTTAGGATGTGGAGTGTTTTAATAGAATACATGATGAAGGTGTTCACATGTTATTACGTGGAAAAAGGATCTTCATTGTGTTTACCTTCCCTAAAAATTTTGGACAGTGAGTTTGGACAAAAGTATTTTGGATAAATCTAGTTTGATATTATTTTTGATTTCCATAAAAGGACAACCTACAGGTCGGGCGATAACCCATCGCATCAGAAATAGCTGTAGGAATCAAACCCACAAGCATAATGCAACATGATTTTATTACCTACCACTAACCTAAAACAAGTCCCTATTTGTTACAAAATAGTTTTTATCATTTAAATGATATATGTTTATATTTGGAACCCTATACGATTAGGATAAATAGAGTATTTTTGAGTTGTATTATGTTTTGGAGTGAAAGGTGAGTTTGTGGTAGAAATTTATTAATGGATAAAACACTAATTATAAAGTAAGTATATCTTCTTATGATCATATCTAATCTCATAAATAAATTACTCAACATTAAGAAAAGGAACATAGAACAAAAATGTTGTCCTAGATGGTTTCTTACATCATCACAAATTTATGGCTTTGTGATTGTTGGATTTTTAATAGCCATGTTCTCTACCAATCTCCATCAGATATTGATGGTTATATTTCTCTTCCATATCCATATTTTTTACATGTAACCCTAGTATGTGTTATTTTATGTAACCTTCAAACTTACCTCTCTTTATTTTAAATAGAGGCCCCCATTAATCCATTTTTTGATGTGGGATTTCAACTAAGATATTTTGAAATGTCAACCCCAAGTTTCCAATACCATGCATAAATTGCGAGTATGCAATTTATTGAATGAGGGGATAATGTAACACCCCAAGATTCCACGGTACGTTTCTCTTTGAATAATACTATAGCGTGTGTTCTGTGAAACTTTGAGTTCTAACACAAACCACAACCAATCAAACTAGTCGTTCTAAATAGTAATACCCATATTTTGAAATTTTATAAATTTTATCTTTAAAAAAGGAATTCATTTTTGGATTTGAAATATCAAAATTAGCTTAGGGTGAATTTTTGTTGTTTTCTGATAACTTTCATATTTGGGTAAATAATGAAAAATACTGTATTTTAACTGAAAACAACTTTTTTAATCAAAACACTTTATAGTGTTAAAATAGAAAATTTTAATGGTTTGGAAGTATAAATAGATTATATTTTAACCATTTAATCCAATTATGGTCATTTTAAGTAATTTTACATTGAAATTGGACATAAACAAGTGTCAATCTTTTGATAGTTATTATTTCTTAAAAATTCGTCTTTTGGTTTTGACAACGGGAGTTAATTTTAAATTAATAAATGCAACATATATGTTTTGAATTTGGTAAAATTGAAATCGTTTTTGGATTCATAATATCAAAAATTGACATGGGTGAATTTTTGGTAATTTTCAGAAAACTTTCAATTTTTGATGAATAGTGAAAAACACTGAGTTATTGTTTAAAACAGGATTTTTATTTAAATAATTATTTATTTTATTTAAATTTATTTTATGTAAAAATAGATAAATAATACATATATAAATTCAATGTAATTCATTGGAGTTAGTTTATAATAATTTTAGATATATAAAAATTTTATTGAACATTTTCAACGTCTTCTACCCACCTCCTAAGAGAATTTGTAAATTCACATAAAATTTAATTTTACCACTTCTATGAGTTTAATTTCAAAAATCTGAGAGACACAGTTAATATCAAAGATTAATATGTGGTTCAATAAGATAAAAATAATTTTTGGTGAATAGTAACTTTTTACTTTTTTTTTCACGGTTAAAAGTAAAAAGGGTAATTAATAGTAAACATGATATTAATATTAACCTAAAACATATCCTAATTCAATTGGAAAAGTGTATCTCGACCAAAAAAAACCTTAGTAATAAAATAATATCATTTATATCCACTTGGATTAGATTAGGACATTTATTATTATTTAATTCAAAGAAGAGTTAAAAGAATAAAAATCAAAGATTAATAACTAAATCATTTTTAATACAGGGTTATTCATAGAATAAAATCGATTAGAAATATTTATTAGATAGCTAAAAATATTTCCCACATCATGGTATTTTATTTATAATTTTTAGACTTTAAATAAATAAATTCATTTATGACACAATGATGATGCAATAATTACCTTATTTATGAAAGAATCAAATAAATGGAATTATAAATATTAAAATAACTATTATTTCAAAGTTTTTATGAAGTCCACGAATTTTCTAGGGGAGTATGATATGATTGGGATGCTTCAATGCATCTTGTTCGAAGTTATCAATTTTTGATGACTTTAACAAACACAAAATACCAAATAATGTCAAAACTGACATAAATTAATATTTAAAACAAATATTATATTATTAATTGATATTATATTCCTAAAAATCTAATGTTCTTCTAAAAGACTTATATAATTATAGTTGTATCATTAATGGACCTCTTGGGGGTTTCTTGAAATTATATAGTATGTTTATTAACTATTTTATATAAAAATACAAAGAGACATGGTAAATATCAAACTAATTAACTAAGAGTTAGAACTAAAAGATAAGATTAATAAAGTGACCCAAACCTGTATAAAACCTATTGGATGAGTTGTGTTCGACCCATAACTACCTTAACCTTGAAATAAATTAGTTTGGAGACATTAGAATCCGAATATGAATTTATTAAAAAAATAATATTTTAATTGTTTCCTAAGGTGCCCCACACCACTCTTATAAAAGGGCACTCCCCCTTCTCACTAATTCACACCTTCAAAGCCTTTTGGCTGGGACAAATTATACCCAAATACTCTCTCAACTATCCTCCCTTCATCCTAGATGCCATCTTTTAGTCAGAATGCCAACCTAAGGAGCCCTTTTTATCAAATCAAAAGGAAAAACCCGATGAATAGGTAATAATTTCACCTCCATCTTTCAAGTTCTTTTCTACTTCCACTTATTCTTTCTTTGTTATTTCCATTATATAATAATTAACCCCATATATTATATATACTATGATGTTATTTTAAATATGGAACAACTATATACATTATTGTATCTATCTTATGAATGATAATGTCACCATGCGTGCGTACGTACGTCTTACAGTCTCCACGCCGTGGTGTAATTTGTTATTCAATACTATGTTATATGGATGGATATAATGATGAGTAATATGTATATAAATAATGAAAATAACATGATAATGTCTCAGTAAAATTAATATACCATCCAATTCCTCTCCTTTAAGGAAATGATATTGTCGCTCGTGCGTACATACGGATTACTGTCTCCACGACGCGATGAGATTCATTTCCACGTTCATCATTCATCGACAATTATAAAAATATATATTACTAATAAGTTTGTAATATATGAAATAATAATTCTACTGGATATATATTTATATACTTACATATATATTATTTACATAGTTCCGTTCTATATGATATGAAAACGGAAACAACGTTTATGCGTACATACGGACTACCGTCTCCATAAATAGTGTTTTTCATTTCATATATATATGCCTATTATAAATATTTATATTCTAAATATATATGATATATAAATCATGTTTTATATTTTGGAAGTATTTAAATCTTGATCTAAGTGATACAATAACGAGTAACAAGTTAAAACACGTACGATAAGAAAGCGATTATTACCTGAAATGTTAATTTAACATAGAAATTATTATTAAATGGGTAGTATAATGTCAGAACTGAATCATGTATGATATAATAAATATTAGTACGGTCCTTGTATAATTTAATAACATACTACGATCTTCGTACATGTGTTTAAACGTACCCTCAACTAAAGTTAGGTGCAAAGTAAGGGGTAATTCCTCAATCTCGTTATTATCCAAGATTGTTTATGAGTAAGAATTTACTGGGACATTTTTATCATCCATGTAAATTTTTCATAAAAATGATTTCAAAATGAATATTTTTAGGATTTTGGAAAGGTACACTTTATCAAGATCATAATTTTAAATGTTTTAAAGATTTATCTTTCCAAATCTTATTAATTAATGTCAATATTTTCAAAATGATTTCAAGGATTTATTTATATGAACATGAATGTTTTGAAATGATAATTCTTTTCAAAAGTATCAAAGTAATATGGTACAATTTTATTATAAAATATCTTTTAAATTACTTCCTTTATAAATGTGTGACTTTTGAATGATTTTATAAAATGGATATTTCTCTCAAAAAGTTTTACTCATCATTTTCAACTATGTCAGCATCCTTTACTGGATATTATTTTTGATTGCGGTTGATTTCTTATAAAACAATATTCCATATTTTGTTGAATGAGTTATGATATGTTTGACTATGGATGTTATATTTTTATACCCTTCATTGTTTATGGTTAATGTATTGACATTTCGTATGCTAGTTTTAATACGATTGTTTATGTTATGTTTCAACTTTTCATATGAGTAATGAAGTGGACTTAGTAAGTGACAGGTAGAGCCCGCTATAGCTCCTTGATGTATCGGTAGGTCTAATGAGACAAACTAGTGAGTTGGCACAAGGACTTGACAAAACATTTATTTGTAGACTTGGCATGAGGCCTTGACTATGTGATAATGATGTCCGGTATTAGGCATTCCCTCATTATAAAATTAGTTATTACATGTGATTATTTGACTAGTAGAATATACATCTTCATGTTTATATGGAAATATTTCAATTATTTTTACCATATTATGTTCAAGTTTATGTTTAAAAGGCTTTTGTTTTTATTACACATCTAGCCTTAAAATTTTATAGCTTCCTCTAAATTATTTACCCTTACTGAGCATCTGAGCTCACCCATTTTTTATGTTTTATTTTCCACAGATTCCAAGTAGCGCATTATGATTGATATGTAGGGTTATGATAAAGGGGGAAATGGTATTCCCAATGAAATATCCATGTTATGTTTTATGTTTCAAATTTTAATGTAATGTTAATGTATGTAATCTATTTTCCAAGACTTCTAAACTAATCGGTCCTTCGGGACTAGATTCCTTATAATCATGCTAATGTATTAAAATAATGCACCAGCTCTGGGTAACTAGGGTCCGGGCTTTGCAACCACAATGCATCTATAGGTCTCATGCGACAAAACAAATTGTCAGGATGTATAGGTTATTTTTGTAAGATCATGTCATAATAGTTGGGAATTTTGTGTATTCCAACCCATACATTGATAATTTATTGGTTTAAAGGTATTAACAGAATGATAATGTCTTAGTAGATAGGCTGTGATATAATAGTAATTTCTGGGATAAGATTTCATTATGGCAATTTCTCGATTTTAGGGTTATGAGGACTTGGTCATGAATACCTAGAATTATTCATTTTATTTATTAAAAAACCATTTTTAATTTCCTAAGTGTTTTGTAATTTTATATTAGAAATGGAATCTCATTTAACCCATGTTAATAATTAACTAGAATTTTTTTGGATTATCCACTCGACCGTATGAATTATTCTTTTTTTACTCAGGATAGCTTCCACTATATTTGACCCTTACAGAACATATAATCTCACCTTTTAGTTTTTTCTTTTCCCTATGATATGAACTAGGATATTATTATTAATATCCAACATGTGAGGATTTTTATTATGTTATTTATTTTATATTTATATTGAAATTTTTTGAATCATTTATGTATCTAGATCTTCAAGACTTCTAAACTCTCTGGTTCTCTAAGATGACATATCTTGTAATCATATTACATTATAATAAAGTAAAACATTTCTCTATGATACAAGTTTTAGGTCCTCTATAGTAGGTAGAAGCCCATTGGAAGCTGGTGCTTGAACTTGACTTATTGGGATGTGAGGAATTAAGGTAGAAACAAACCATCATACCTCCTCATCCTTAACCACAAAAATTGATGTTGAAGGTCATGGTATATATTTTCCACTCTGAGAAATATTGTAAATCGAGACATACTAAACACTATAATCACTTCTTCTCATAGTGTTAATTTTAAAAATGTTCAATCTTAGAAAAGAATACCGTGATTTTAGACATCATAAAGGACATATAGATCTTGTCTAGTGGCTTTAAAGACATGATAAACCTCTCAATAGGTATCTCCATGATAAAAATAACTTCAATGATGATGAAGAGAAGGGGTAAAAACCATCACCTAGAATTATTCCACACCATATATTTCCACTATGGAAAACTACAATGAGTCCAACTGTTTCAACCCCTCAATCAATATCTTCAAATGAAATTTCCTACTGCGAGCATTTTCCATAAGATTCCCTTTCTCAATAGTAGAGAATATCTCAAAATTATAATTTGGAAGGAACTCCCGTAATTAACTCTACCTTAAGATAAAATATTTCATATATAATATATACATTAGAATCCTATGGTTAAAATAAATGATGAATAAAATCTTATAAGAGAGCATCACCGAAACATCAGGGAAAACACCACTGTAGCTAGGTTCTACTCATGGGTCACATAATTATACCGGTTTGGTCTCGAATTATCATAAATATAAGAAATAACCCCTACCCTTTAATCACAATTCATACAAGACCAAATCAATATGAATCAGATATGAAAACGTACTCAATAACCATCTACAATAGTATCAACTTGAGGAGAGTCATTATCCTCTATCACAACTCCTAAAAATCCTATTAACACTTCTATATCCACACAAAGGGCCACCATTTAAGGTAAAATAAATAATATGACATATGAATCTAGATAAATTGGCCCCCAATGGCATATAATATCCTTCTGAACCAAGGAATATTCAGACCTTAGTCATGATCTGGGGTGGATCTAAGGATAATACTACCTCAATCATAGCAGGGTATATAATTAGTCCATATTATAAGATGGCACATCCAAAGAAGTAGACCTATATAATCCATAATATACATATAGAGGGATCTCAATAAATCTAGTTCTCTTAGAGTACGTCTATATCCATACTAAAATTTTTCCTCTGGTTATCCTCTGATACTGAGTATATGAGGAAGTGATCAATGAGGACCTCCACAAAATGGTCCAAGAAGGGTTGAAATATCCAATTCATGAGTCAAATGATAAATTATGTTTAATTATTCTTGTCAAAGGGAATGAAGAATAATTATAGTGATCTTAGAAACGTTGTAATGAAATAAAGGGTATTTCCACCTCTCAAACTTAGGGCTAGTAATAACTTGACCCGTGGTTAATCTCCAAAAACCACTACGCCGCTTTTATCTAGTAAAAGAGTTTACCAACTCATTGATGTGGACCCTTATTCTTTATGTTCACCATATTTAAGTGATGATAATACAAATAAACTCAAATATCAATCCACCTACACGGGGGGAAACATTATGGATTCCCAAGGGGGACACACAAGGTCTAAGAAATCCATTAATTTTCAAATCCTCCAACAACACCTTCAACATTCTCTTGTCTCAAGGGGACATCCAATATACTAGTGTAGATATTAGGATAATCTATGAATGATGTTATATGTAGAATTTGTTCTATTTATGGAGAGGTAAGAGCATCACATCCTCCCGGAAGTAATACTCATACTCCACCACTCTTGGAAACTAAAATCTCACAACATCAACTACTCCAAGGGAAATTCTAGACAACTAATCAGAGATTGGTTTTATCCTCCTATGTAAGGTATCAACCTATTATTCATGATGTTCCATCTAGCTGATGGAGGAAATTCATGTCCTCTAAACTCATTTGAATCTCATTAATCATATAAAAATAATTCAATTTTCATTTCAGCCGCTAAGATATAGACCATTCCTAGAATTTCATTGTAAGAACTAATTGACTTTATGAGGAGAAACCATAAAATGTTATCTCCACCAAGATCTAGGTCACATAGTTAGAAAAAGTGTGAGTTTACAGAATATTCCTTGGTAGGAATCTCTATGTGAGAATTTTGACCAAAAGGCCACACTGGAGTCTCTAGGTCTCAAATGAGGTATGAAACAAGAAAATAATGTCTCACATATATGTCTACCAAAATAGTAGTTAATGTTTAATGAAATGTATATACCTCAATTCATTACTAAATCCTCTAGTCCATATAACTCCACTGCCTCCATCTTTCAAAGATCCTAACCAGAACCTCACAAATCCTAAAAGGGACTATAACGAGGTTGGTATCAGTGGTAATGGATCATAAAATCAACCCCCAACTACTAATCTCCTAGATTCACATCAACATCCTCCACCCTAAATAACTCTTTTATCAAGACACTTCCACTTCGTAGTTAGTTCATTGACCATATACTTATCTGCAGTACATCAGGTCCAGAAATACCACATGATATGACTCCAAGCATCTTTGGAGAAATACTACATCTCAATCAGTTGACTAGAACCTCCATAATATCCCTAAAAAACTAAACCAATGTCCTTGGAATGATTAAAAATTAAATTAAGGTTCTTGGATCCCTATGTCTAACATCAAATACCACCTTCTAATGTCTCAGCTCTAGGGTTCCCACTTTTGGAACCAACATTCTAAAAATACTCATATATGAAGCTCTCCACAACCAAGGCATGCTCCTGTACCCCGTATTTGAAAGGTATGTAGTGATATTCCACTATGACATAAATATATTTATAAAGTCCACACACAATTGTATATCCTATAATGTACCTATAACAAACCATATAAATAGAGAACATTAATAGGTTAATGAATATTGATGTGTAATCTACGATTAACATAATTCCCTAATAGAGTTATAAGAGATCCTAGATATGTAATTCTTACAACATCACCATAAGATTCAATGTTTTTCCATGCATGTACCTCTTTATGTTTTTCATTGGAATGTTGTGGTAGAGTGTTATTCAGATATCAAGTTTAACTATAGAATAAAGTGAAATAATGTTTAGGGATGTATTTTTATTTTAATTAATGGCATCGAGATATAAATGTGTCAAAAATTCTTATGTGGGTTTCCCATGATTTTGGAAGGATTTATTGGTGTTTGGGAATTTTCATAGAAGATGGGATGTAAACTATCTAGTTGATAATTACACACCATGTATGTGTTACACAATGTGTAACTATTTAAAAACAAATGTTGTGAATTGGTTCATGTTGTGATGTGGTTACACATCGTATACTAAGTTCATGTAATTTAATACTGGATCAAGATAAATATTAACCTGAGCTGACACAATTTTTAGTACATCTCTTTAATTGATAAATAAACAACATGAAAGGTCCACAAACTATAGAATTATCAGCCCCAATGGTTTTATGTATATCATTAATCTGATTATTTCATTTTATTTCAAACCATCCATTACTCCTCTTGACCCTACGATGATTTCTAGGTGATTTTGGAGCATCGTATTCCTTTTCAGACATCTGGATTACATGTATGATCACTAGTGATGATTTCTACCTAGGTTTCCCTTCTCTACAGTCATCTATCATCTATTATAATGTAAATATTTTTGCCTCAATTGTTTTTGGGGTTTTTTATCTTGACCCAATTTTATATAGGTTCTTCTTTCAATCTTCTATGATTTTTTTTCATACATGTGATTTCCATTAGAATCTCTATGTTAATCACCTCTTAATGGTTATGAAAAAAATTAATTTTTATATATATTAAATATTGTGATTTCAAAAACATAACATTCAATCTAATATATTTATGAATTCATCAATGGAAAATCATGCATTGGAATATTAGTTGGAACTCTTTTGGACTCAATGGTCGATGGAAATTGGATTTTAGATACCCATTTTTTTAGGAAACATTTGAGTAATAAGAACTTTGATAATTTTTTAATGTGTGTTTAGAATGAAATGATAAAATAATTTATTATTTGATATAGTATCGCTAGATAATATCTTATTCCTTGTTGATATGATTTTTGATCACTTGAGATATAAATGATAGTGTTATTGAAATAAAAATGGAAATTTTCATAATTAACCATTGAAAATTATAGTGTGATATTGTGAGATCCTTAATATTATGATTTGTTGAGTACATGAGGAAATGATTATATATTAGGAATTTCCCAATTTCTAAAATGATTATATAACAGTTGGGACCTTGTGATACATGTTTAAATGCTTATATAGTTAGATATTCCCTGTGATACATGATAAAATGTTTATATAATGGGCGATGTCTAGTGATACATAATTAAATTATTACATTGGAGGATTTTACAAGCGTTTTCATGATAAAATACATATTTATTAAAATATTTCCAGAGGTTGAAATTATTATAAAGGGGGATCTTCCTAATTGTTTAATGATTCCAGGGTTTACGGTTATGATTTTCTTTGGTGTGCTACAAGTATAGATACATTATGGCATGGTGACCAATAAGGTTGATATATGTATCATATTAAACCATTAATTAATAAACCTACTTATAAATTTATTGTATACATTTATTATCATACTATTTTTTAGACATGGTGGTGTAAACCTAGTTCATTTTATTCAGACAATATCTAGCATGTATTTTGGTACCTGAGTAGGTTACATTGACACATGTCTGGAAAATGGAAAGGGTTCTTATTGCTTATTATTTTTTATTTTTCTTTATGTGAAGCAGTTTGGATATGGGTCCAACATAGGTTCGAGCCTAGGGTATTTTGGGATTATTTATTTCCAACAATTGTTTTGTGTTATTTTGTTTGTTTTGAAATTTATATATTTCTCATCTTGTGATTATAAGATTCTTCATTATTTGTTATTGGTTCCACCGATTATTAGTTCAGTTTTATTATATACTATTAAAATGTTTTTCCATATCTTTGATATTTATTATTAGGTTAAATTTTATTTTATTCTACTATATTCTTGGGGGTATAGTCTACCCACTAGACATATCACTCCCCCTGATGCTATTCGGCAACCTCTGGATTGTAGGAATGCATGATTGATGTATCATAACCATCCCATTCCATTCAAGTGAGAGAGTTATGGATCAGGTAGTGTTTCAAAGTATTATCAAAGCATGGGATTTCTTTTCTATAGTGTTACTATATGGGAAAGGTTGAATAAATAATATGAAGTGTCAGGACAAGACAATAAGAATGTGCATGAGACTAGCTAAGCAATTATCGATGGAAAATATGTGTTTCCAAGGGTGTTATTTTTGTTTTTGATATTCATTTTTTATAATTGATGTTATTATTCCTAGATTTATTCACCTATGTTGTGATTTTTTTGTTTCATGATGATATTATTTCATGAGATTCAAACTCTTGGCCTGGTATAGTGTAATATGAGAATACATGTATCATTAAAGGCACATAGGGATATAAAATTACATTCAATTTTCATGATAGGGAAATATTTATTTTAGGTTTTATATACATACCTATATGAAATGTGGTATCTGATACCAAATATATTTGATAAATGGAATTAAATGAACTATTATGTCATGATAAAACACATATAAGCCATGTTTAGAGAGACTCAGAGTAGTGTTTCTCTGTTGTTTTCAACTATTGAGGTTGAATTTGTTTTTATCCATTATTATAAGGAGATTTTTTGTCTTGTAGAGAAAATACATCATCCTAATCATTTTCCCGTTGATCGTCAAGAGAGGGGAAATCACCACACTTCTAACATAGTTGAACCAGAGCATCATGTGTATCTTGAGGACCATATAAATTATTATCTTCATGAAAAATTATTAAAGGTCATATGATCCATATAAAGGGATATTTTTCACAACATTAAATTGATTTTTAGTTAATGAAAATGTTTTAGCTAAATAATATTCCTACGTTTACTAGGGGGAGGCCACTAAGAAATCATGTTTTGGAATGAGTTAGTATAGAAAACCAGTAAGCACCTTTAGAAACCAACAGATAGGAGGGTGAAGCTTGCTGTGTATATGAATCATAGACCTACAAATAATATTTGGAATATTATATAGTATCTTGGGTGGAAATATGAGTTGTCTTGGAAGGAAGAAACATCCATCAACCACTTCATTTGAGAGACATTGAGCGACGATAAGGCTTAAAAGTTCATGCATCTAGAATAGAAGGGAATATCAGTGATGGACTATGATAAACGTTTCAATAACCTATAGTAATTTTTATAATATTTATCTATTGATGATATATCCCTGCTGATGAATTTTGAAGAAGTAATTTACTATTATATAATGTTATAGGTGAACATTTTTTATCTAAGTAGCATTTCATAAAAGATGAATTAGATATCCATCATAGAAGGGAATCTGATAGGGGCCCAAAAGAGGGAGAAGAATATTTATATAGGGAGACTAGGGAGATATTATTTTGGTGTAAATATTCACCTTTATAAAAGTTTTATACAATAAAATAGTATCCAGTGATGTCAAGGTAGTGGGAATCCATATCTGGACTATATTCCATTATAGTGCTATCAGTGTGTAATGTTTGGACAAAAGTGGACTCAGTGTATGTAGCCAATTTAGAGTGAACTTATTGTGATATGATAGATAATACTAATAAGTTTTGTTGGTACTTATCATAATATAGTAGTTTCAAGGGATCTGAATAGGTATCAATGTATTAGAATGACTTATTTAATCCTAAGCAGACAGATAACTAGAGTTTTGATAAATGTTCAGGTTGAGTAAAGGGTCATGGTACCCATGTGAATGAATATATGTTCCTGAAAAAATTAATATATTTGGTGAGTCAGGCTGGGGCATAGGAAATAGGGGCTTGTTAGCGGCACATTATACAAACAACTCTAGTAATTGTGGATACTTGACCTTATACCCTCAAAGGTATAATTCTTGAATCATCTACAATTTCATGCATTTTGTTTGATATAGAAGCATCACATTCCTTTTTATCTGGTCATTTTTGAAATAGTCCAGGCTTGGTTTTGGAAATCAGGAATGGATATTTGACCATCGATATTCGATTGAGAGTTCAGTCAAATAATATCAAACATTACATGTCATGTTCTCTAGAGATCAGGGGTTAAAAATTCGTATTGAAAATACCTATACCAGAAATGATAGTTTTTTATTCTATTTGTAGTATATAATATTTAGTTATATTCTAGGATCATCATGACTATTAGCAGATAAAATTTACATTTCTATCTCCTAAAGAGTATATGAATTCTCACCCGGGGTAGTTGGATTCTCAAGAAAATTGTACCAAACCAATTTAGTGAATATTGGATTATTCCATGGCTCAGATAGTAAGTGTTTTTATAGATGAAGGGTGAATATAAAAAGATTTTTTCGTCCAGTGGTACACTATTTTGGGATGTATTTATTAACAATTTATTTGACTTACCACCCACGTGATATGTATAATTTATGATTGAGTTGGTGCTTGAAGAATGCCTAGTTTCTATCTCACTACATAGGATAGAAATAGTATAGTTTCGGGTGTTGAATGTCCAGGTGAATGATCTGGAAGTTAATGGGTTCATACAACCTAATATGTCTCCATAGATTTATCTAGTTCTTTTCTCCAAGAAGGATTATGGAACTTTTCACTTTTGTGTTGATTATTAGAGATTGAATCAAATGAAAATCAACAACCCATATCATCTTCCATGCATCGCTGAAATATTAAATCATTTGAGTTGTGATAAGATCTTATACAAGATTGATTTGAGATATGGGTATCACTAATTGTGGGTGAGTCCTTCAGACATACATTGGAATGCTTTGAGGATCATGTATGGGTTTTTTGAGATTTTAGTGATGCCATTTAGTTTTACTAATGCATCGGCAGTATTAATTACCTTCTGGAATCAGACCATTCCTTAATCACTTAACCATTTTTTGGTGGTTTTGGTAGAAGATATCTGATTGCACTTTTAGTAAGAATATGATAATTTCAAAAATTATGACATCATCTTGAGTATATTGAGTGAAAATCTTCTTTAAGTCATGCTAACCAAATGTAGATTCAAGATTAATAAAGATCACTTCTTGATCAGTTTCATCTCAGATACAAGAGTTTTAGTCGATCCAGATAAGGTTGTAGTTAATGTATCCTAGAATTAGTATATGAATGTATTATAGAATAAGAGTTTCATAGGATTAGCTGGTTTTTATCAGTGCTTTATCTAGGACTTCTTCCACATGAAATATCTAATTTTATATCTGACCAAGAAGGGATTAAAATGTGTTTTTCATATGTTTGTGAAATATTTTTTAGGAGATGATAGTTAGGCTGAAATTAATACGTATCCCCACATTACGTATGTTAGGTAATGCATATACCATGTATTTTGATGCATCTAATTTTGGTATCGAAATATTTCTAATGAATAGGATTGAGTAGTTGCTTATGGATCCCGACGACAAAGAAAACATGCGAGGAATTTTCATACTCACTATTTGGAGTCATATTTTTTTCATACATTCTTTGAGAAATGGGAGACATTATCTTATGGGTGAGAGGTTTGTGGTATACAAATACCACAAGGTCCTCAGGTACATCATTCCTTAGTTGGACCAAAATCTTCAGCATACAAGGTGGGTCGAGTATATATACTTTTTCAGCTTTGATTTGTCTTATACACTGAGAAAGGGAAACATCATTGACTATGCATTGAGTTGGAATAAAAATATAGAGGTAGTTCATGAATTTTTCCATGAGTGGTCAATTATGAGAGTCATTTAATACATACATATAGATGTTTAGAAGTCTCAACGATGAGTAGCTCTAACTTTGAAATCAATTATACCTATGCTTTTAGACAAGTTCAAGACTAAGAAGTCATCTGATCTAGAGGTCTTAGTTCTGAATGATACTTTATTTGGTGTGTAGAGACCATTAGGATGGTATATTGAAAGAATAAATTAAAATTTTATTAGTAGATTAGTAAGGTTTTATAATGGCTTATACAAGGAGATAGTGAGAGTGTTTCATGATTTTAGATGGGAGGTACATCTGAGTCTACTGAATATGTTTCATGATATCTGTAGAAAATAATTTTTTAATTAATTAAGAATGATTTATTTTGATTCGTGAAGATATGTTCCATCTATCTATAGGTGAAAGTTAATATTTAGAGGCCATGTGGGACATTACAGCCTCTTCCAATTTTTGAGTGGAAATGGGATGATGTCACTATGGATTTTGTTATTGGATTACCCAAGACAACCTGTAAGAATGATGTTGTATGGGTGACCATCGATTGATTAAAAAATATATCGCACTTCATCCCAATCAGGGAGACCATCATTGTAAACTATATGATCTGTATATAATGAATGATATAGTTTAGTTTCACAAAGTTATGAGGAGTGTCGTTTTTGAGAGAGATCCTCATTTCATATCATATTATAGAATGTTTTTTCATATAATGGTTTCTTTTTAGCACAAACTATCATCCTTAAATTAACAGTCAATCTATGAAGAATATTTAGGTTCTGGAGGATATATTATGATATTTTGTTTTGTATTTTTCTGGTTCATTGGATTAGTATATTGAACTCATGAATTTTTCATATAGTAAATATTATATACGTCGAACCAGATGGAACCTATCGATGCTTTGAATCAATGAAAATTTAATTTTCCACTACGTTTTTTAGAGACTGGTGAGTCCCCCTTTTTTTGGGCCTAGTCTCATTAGGATACATATTAAAAGGTTCATTTGATTCGGAATCATTCGGTAAACACGTTTAGAATGAAAAATAATCGTATTTTGACTATCAAATAAGACCTCTAGATTTTGAGGTTTGTCACTGATTTTTCTTTTGAGTGCTGCCTATGTTTGACCACTCTAATATTAAGAAAAAAAGAAACCGAGTGCCCAAGATTATCAGGTTGTTTGAGGTAGTGGATAGGGTTTGTCTAGGGGTGTACCAATTATCCAATCCATAGTTCTATAGTGCCTTACATGACTTATATCATGTTTCTTAGTTTGATTGATATTATCCTTACAGTTCTCATGTAGTTGACATCAAGGATAGTTTTATTTGTGATGATGATTCCTTCTATGGGAATTCAATAAAAACATTAGACTACAGTGATTCATATCTTCAGGGTGAGACTATAGCTATGTTTTGTGTGTAGTCACATAATGTGTGTGTTTAGAAGGATATATTGGAAAGGGAACCTGATTTGTGAGAATAGAGGCCAGACGTTTCTGACATTACCCCATAGAGAAGTTTAGAGTAGATTAGTGATAAAATATTTTATAGTGTGGATGTTGTAAGATTTTATCTTTTTCAAGGTTCATCCCACATTGAATTTATCTTTGGGCCTTAGTGGATATGTATTTTTTGGAGACATTGAGATTTTTTTGGGGAAATGAAATAATGTTCAAAAATTGGTTTTTATTTAAATTACTGGAGTCTAGTTATAAACATGTTAAATGGGAATACATGGGGTTCTCATGAGTTTTGAAGGCTTTCGTGGTGGTTCATGCAGTTTCACATAATCTAAGGTCAAAAATGTATGTTGGATAATTACAGGTTGTGTGTTTGTTATGCAATGTGTAACTATCTTCATACAGAAATTGTGATCTAATTCAGGATGTTATCTTCTTACATGTCATATACCTAGTTCATGTAATGATTGATAGGCATAAATAGTAACCTTTGATGACACATTTTTTGGCATGTTTATTTAATTGTTAATTACATGATGTGATAGGGTTTCACATATTTTAATTATTATCCCCAATGAATTTAGGTATTTCTCATATGATTATTTCATTTTTTACAGTGCATCCTTTCCCCCTCTCAACCCTAGGGAACTTTCTAGTTGATTTAATAGTATCCTCTTCTGTTATGGAAATCTTTTTCATACAATGAACCCCTGATGAGCGTTTAAGCTTCAATTTTCATTCCCTTCAATCATTACATATTTGTTACACTATAACTATTTTGCCTGTAGGTATGTTTTTTTATCTTGAACTAGTTTGATCCTGGTTTTTCGTGAAATCTTATGTTCTTTATTCCTTGTTGGAATTTTCTGTTGGAAGAATTGAGTTAATAACTGGTAAAAGGTAGGGAGTTTGAATCTAAATATATAATATGATTAATTATGAATGAAATGAAATATTATGATTTGGAAAACAAAACATGTTCTATAATTTAATTATTTATTTAATTTTGTAAATAATGGATTGGAATATTGGTTGGATACATTTGGATTCAATGGTTCATGTGATCTCTATTATGGATACCCATTGGGTGAGTAAACCTTTGAGTAATGAGAACATGGATAATAGTTTAATGTGTGTTTAACATGACATGGGTACATAGGTAGCTTATTGATATATAATCCCTATTTAATGGATTATTTCTTAATTTTTTGGATATTGAGAATTTGAGATATAAATGATAGTGTAATTTAAATGAAAATGGTAATTTTCCTAATTAACTATTGATTCTTATAATGTGAATTTTTTATATTCTTTCTATTAAGCATTGTTGATTACATGTTGAAATTATTATATATAGGGTTTTTATTGGTTGTTTAAATGATTATATAGTGGTTGTTTCCATGTGATCCATTCTGAAATTCTTAAGAAGAATGTTATATTTAGAGATACATGATAAAATGCATATATAGTGGGCTATTCTCTGTGAAATAAATTTAAATTCTTATATAACTGGATCTACCACGTGTTACATGGTGAAATAATTTTATACAATACTATTATCAGAGATGGAAATTTTTATAAAGAGGGATCTTCGCAGTTGATTGATTATGAAACTATTTATGGTTATGGGTGGCAAGGTTGGGCTACATACTTAGAGAGATTCCAACAAGATGGTGAAGTTTGTTGGTTGAAATATTATATTAATGGATAAATTAATACACCAATTTATCACTTTATTTCAAACACTAATAATCATTATAGTTTTGTTTAGACATGGTAATGTAAACCTACTATGTTTACTCACACCCTATTTAAGAAGCTAATTGGTACATGACTTGACTATATAGATGCTGGTTTCGGAATGGGAAATGAATATTTTTGTTTTGATTCTTTTTTTGTTTGAAATAATCTATCGTATATGGGGATTCTATAATTAGATGTAAATAATGATCAGTAGAGGTTCTTTCAAAATGTTTTTTATCTCATTTATTTTAAATCAAATAATGTATTTTCATATAATTATTCTACAACATTGGATTCCATATTATTTTGTAATGGAATCATAAAAATAATATAATTAATTTATAATATAATTTTTCTCATGTATTTTTGAAATGTTTTTGATAAATATTGTCCTAAGAGAATCCCATGATTTTATTGATATTGCTTCCCTAATTTGGAGTCTAATATGAATAGATAAAGGGGTTAATGTGACCAGATTCAATAATTTTACATGTATACATACAAAATTTTTTCTTTGAAACCTAAATATCAATATTGTGGTATTTTCTAACAGTTATTATAAAACTATTATCAAGATTAAGTATGAAACGTTTCCCATATTTCACTATTGTTATGAAGTGATAGGGATTGATGCTAAAATTTATAGTCTCTCTATAGATTAATTTTTATAAAATCACTGAGATAGGAAATATATTATGTAAATAAGAAGAATAATTATGATAAGAAGGAATTGATAATGAATGAATCTGATCATAGTTTTGTCTTTATATGAAAAATTGAGTGGTTTGATAAAATCCATTCAAAAATCCGGAAAACGATTTACCTCATATGAATAATAGTATGTAATCAGAGGAAGATTTTGTGGTAATAAATCTAGAGAAGGATCATAAATTGATACCTAAAAAATTATTAAATAACTTTATTTTGGATTAATTTATAATGGATAATGTGAAAACCACCATGTAATAGACTAATGAGAACTCTTTTAGAGTTACATCAGTAATAGAAGATGATACTATAAAGAAATATTGTTATACTGAGTAACCAGTCCATGATTATGATATATGAATTCAAATAAAGTTCAATGCCCTTAAAATTATAAGAATCATTATTTTTTATGTTACACAAAATCATATAACCAATGATCTTTTTATCATTTTAAATAAGTTTGATGCTCCATATAACCAAAGAAGTTATATAGGGAGATTGTAAGATGAATCTTATGATGAAGAGGAACTCCTAAATAGTGAAATTACAATGTATATTTATAGGTTTAAATGAATATTATGTATTAGAACTGTCATGGGCTTTCTAATGCTCTTAATACGATACACCTTATGCATTTCCCTGATTCCAACAAACCATTTTGGATAGGTATTGCTGAAGTAATTATAAAATTTAAAATATTTAAATCCTCATATTGGGATTCTTAGGGATATTATATTATTTATAAAATTTTTGATGATAATATAGTTGAAATATTTTGGTGGAATTATACATAAATGTGAATAGATTTTGTCTTGTATTTTAATTTGTTTTCAAAAAATAATTTTCTATGTTGATATTTTTAATTACTTATATAACTTATTATATTTAGGTTTATGAGAATTATATATAAATTATAGAGTTTTATAAGGAGAATAAATTTATATATGATCTTGTTAATAATCAATGAGTCATTAATGGGTACTTCAACGACTTCTAAAAGTCTGAAGATAAATCGAGATGTATTTATTTTAAAATTTCCTCTAATAAAGTAAGAGTGTGGAATATATTTATAATTTATTAAAAGAGTCTATTTCTTGTGTGGAATTTATTTGGTGTATGTATATTGTTCTAGGTAGAAAATAATACATGATGGACAAGTGTTTCTATCACATTGATCACAATTGACCAGCAATTTAAATTTTTGGAGTTACTCTTCTATGGTTCCATTATGAACATATTACATTGATTATAAATAATTATATTGATGTATGATTAATTCACCCAATTTAATTTTAAATTTTATAATTCATGAATTCTTATTAGTAGATAAAACTGGAATGTTCTTGTCAAGGAAAGAATTAGTTTCATGGGGTCATTCTTTTTGTTTTATTTTGGATGCTCGAAAGGGTGAAGATATGTTTTATATTCCATATAAATAAAAATTTATATAAGATTGATGATGATATCAATATAGTATAAAATGATATGTAACCCTATCAATTTACTAACTAGTTGAATTATGTCTATAATTATGATGATATATATCTTTAATCTACACTTGATAACCTAGTCTAACTTTGACAATGTGATCATATGTTAACTATTTTGTGGTGGATTCAATTTTGAGACTGGTGATCTTGAATTTTTCATTGTTTCCATATAAATTATGATTAATAAAAAAATATCTATCAAAATAAATTTTTATCAATACAATAATATGAATAATGTCATTAAATAAATCATTGATTATTTCAGTAATTTTTATATTTTTAGGGGAAGTGATTGTTCTAAATTATTTTATAATATTCCTTCTTGCATTGATGATTATCACAACTAGTTAGTGATGATTACATCGATTGAGCAAGAAATACATGAACCTCTATTCACTTTTATCAGTGATATTTCATATAGTCATGATGGTTTCAGTTACAATTCCCCAATGTTATATAAGGATATATTATATACAGATTTCTTAATGTCTATTATGTAATTAATCAAAAAAAAATTTATACCTTACATTTAAAATTATAAATTTATTACTATACTCGATAGGAATTAAAATGATCATGATATTATGAGTTTTAGGATATTTTACATTGGTAACACAACATATAAATTGTAAGTAAAATTGGGACAATAAAAAGTAGGCATATCATTTCTAATTATGTTAATGATAATAAAATTATATATACTCCTTGAAAGAGTTTTCAAAATATCTTATTTACTACCACAATGTGTTCCAATTATCTAAGGAAGAACAGAAAATAAGTAAAATTTTCTCTTATGTTGGATATTTCCAATGATTTGACATAATAAAGTGGTTAATCATTCATACTGTTCTAAAAAAGTAAGTCATATTTAATGCCTTTATTAAGATGGTATTTGTTATTTTGAACCATTGTAATCTTGTTAATCTCATTAATGGTTCTCTAAGAGTATTATTTAGATTTTCTAAAGGAGATAGAAAATGGGATCCCTCTTAAAAATAATCATTTGGATTTTGAAGTATTATTTGTTTAAATGTATTCTTAGTCATGCCCAATCTAGATAGAATAAGAAGATGAAGGATGAAAGAATATTACATTACCCTTCTCATATCTTCTACATTGATGAACAAAATTTTTAGCAAGTATTTTGAACAGACCCTTAAATTTGTAAAATATGTTTTCAGATAATATAATTTTTGTTTAAAGTAATACAACTAGATGGAATAAATCATCATTTCATTTGTGAAATGGATTATTTATTTCATGAAAAATATTATTGTTAGTTTACATGGCGTTAATAAGAGAACTATATCTTTTGACGTTATGTCATTCCTTTATCCTGGGGAATAATTATGGGTTGTAATATCAATAATATTTTCACAATGATAATATATATATTGGACTTATGGAATGGTAAATTAATCTCTCAATAAATATGTGTATGTCTAGTGAATTTTTAGATTAACTATATATTTATTTGTGCTTTATATATTAAAAATTATTTTTACTGGTTTTATCTCTAAAAATTACATGATTATTATTGTGTGGAATTATAATAAAAAAGTAATTGATATGAGTAGAATGGTTGTTAAATACCTTTATAGGTTAAATAATTATTTAATATCCAAATTTTTATGAATTTGACAACCAAAAGTGATGGAAATATTCGATTTAATGTAAGTAATATATTACTATAAGTTATAAATGGAATACTCCGTCATATATCATCATTCGTGTGTTCTGTATTAAAAAATTATTATTATGAGTCAATGGATGCAATACAGGGAGTTTGAGAACTTTTACAAATGAACTAGGTGGATTGAATTAGTGATACAATTTATAAGCTCAATGAGTCCTCTAATTTATATTTTTAGGAAGTTCATTATATAATTCAAAAATTCATTATCATTGATAGTTATAAATTAATTTGGAATCATAGACACACTATTGTTTTTACTGATAAGGATTTCAAAATTAAAACTATGAAAATATATTTCAATATTCTATTTGGACATTTTAATACATACAATATTTTATTACCCCTACAAAATATTGTTGACATATAACTTCTAAAAATTGTTTTTCCACATAAAGAATCATCCCTTAAAGAGTAGATTAAATTCCAATAAATCTTTACCTATTGTACGATCTTATAAAAAACCCTTAACCATTGTTTTTTACACCATAGTTTATTATGAAATCTTTGGGCCTATCTTCAGATGATTAACCATGAACATTTATATATGAACAATGAAATTATTGATTTAATGATACAGAATAATATTAATTATATTAGTGTTAATTCATGTAATATACTTCTATTTTTTGTTGTAATGGTTTATTATTTCATCTATATCACAAAATATGAAGTTATCGTTGATAAAAAAAACATTTATTATTTCGACATAGTGTCACTATTGATTATAAGGAAGTTATTTTCATTTTATTTTTTTATATAGGTATAATGCGTAAAGATTTTTATATTAATTTTTTTTATAGTCATGGATTTCCATGAATGTGATTATATTGATGGTTATTAATTGGATTCCACTAATCCCCATGTAGATAAAAATCAACATGGATGGGGAGCCATCAGGTTCATCGAGAACCTTATGTTTTGGAATTATTTTTTAGAAATATGATGGGTTTTTTATGGGAACTTATATAGATATTTAGGGGGAAATATTTATATAAATAAAAAAACTGGTGATCATTCAAGAAATCAGGTTCTCTACACATTAGGGATAGTATCACATTTGGGTTGATTCAGACTTGACCTTTTCTATGGATGATTTGGGATATAGATTTAGGAATTCCCCATATAAGCAACTCTAGAGCTTGCAATTATGTATATAGTTTATGTCTACTATTCATAAACTTATAACATGCATCTATAGTGAATCCAACAAGGTTACCGACACATTTCAAAAAGTGATTTCTAAATATTCCTTTATATGGTCATTTTGTATTCCTTCAATCTATGACACTATTTCATAATCAAATTCATGGGGTTGTTTGTTTACCTGAGTGTGAAATAAGTCTTAATTACACCATATTTCATTATTTTATGATTAAATTTTCTTCCAAGAGTTATTCCTAGAGCTCACTCATTTTATCATTGTTATTATTAATTGTTTATTACATTGTTATTCATTAATTTTTTTATATATTTTATTTATAACATATGTTATAAATTATTATTTTTATTATTAATTATTATTCAATTATTTTTAATTATTTATTTAATTATTAATTATATCATTAATTTTTTTTATTTTCAATAATTAATAATTATTTTTATTAATTACTACATATATTATTATTATTTATAATTATTATACTTATTATTAATTATTAATTATATCATTAATCAGGATTTTATTTTTTTTATAATTAATAATATAGTATTATTCTAATGCTACAAAATTGTAAACTATATTATATAACTAATATATTTAACATATATTAAGTACTATTACCATATAAATGGGATTAATGGGTGGGATATTATATAATATATTCAAATTTCATTAATTAATTTATTTATGAATAATATAATAGTTTTATATTTTAATTTTTTTATTATATTTGTATAAATATAGAAAATAATAGAACAACAATTAAATATATTCAAAAAAATTAACAATAATTAATATTATTATCAATTTTATTGATAATTATAGTTAAAATATAAATTATTAATTTTTTCCTGTGACTTTATCCAAAAATGTAAAAAATTAACATCTTTCCCAGAATCATTTAAATAATTATATTTCAAATAATACCCAAAAAATAAAAAATAAAAACAATAACCCATTTAGGTTTTCTTCAATGGATTGAGAGTTGAAAAGTTTTATATATATCATACTCCTTCACATTACATTTTATTCATTCTGAAAAAAATTTCTTATTATACACAATTGTTTGAAAAAGTACTAAAATTATACTTTTGGGCAATTCTGGTTGAAAAATATAGTAGAATATCTTTTAAATGAAATTAAAAAAAATGGGAATCAATGCCATGGAGTCTTTGATATTTCTTTGAGAAATTTGGAGTAGTTATTTCTTAATGGTAATAAATTCTGTTGGAATTTCTAGAGGATCCGGGAATGATTAATTTTTATAGGATTGTTTGAATATGGTTTAGTTACTTTTCCATGAAGGGAGGATATCACATCAGGATTACTGAATAATACTAAATATTTAGTAAATTATGAATTAGGTGAAATGTTTCAAAACATAGAAATAGGTTATACATAATAAAGTGAATCATTGAACAATAATAAAGAGAAACTATGAAATTTTAGTTTTCTCTAAAAATGGTTATTGAGTCACGAAATCATGTTTGTGTTTTGATGTGTTGAATGATTATATATTGTAGATGTTCTATCCCAACATGAAAATCAGTTTTTGAGTTTGAAAAGGGAATGTTTGAAAATTCAATAAATTACATCTTATAGATCATGGTCACACCATGATTATGTCAATAAGACAATTTTAATGACATTTTAATTTTTTTATCCATAAAGAAATAACCCGTGATCTGATGGGGGGTTGATTGACTTGGATTTGGAGGACATGGATAGATGAATTTTCACAAATACATGAATCAAATTAAAGAAAACTAATATTTATATTTTTATTGATTTTCTCATTATATTTTATGGATATCTTCTTGAAATATAGAAGAAGGGAGACAAGTTTATGGGTTGTGATATTTCAGTAATGAGAGTGATAAAAAGTGGGAGAGATCAATGAGATTTAAGAATATAAATCATGGAAGTTCATGGGGTTTAACTTGTTAATGTATAAGGGAAATATTGTTACAAATTTCATAGTATAAAATATTATTGTCGATACTTGATGATCAAGGAGTTCTGTTATAGTGAAGAGAGATTTTTGAGTGAGGGGAGCTGTGATTTCTTTAATCATTATATATATTGTAAACCTAGGTTGAGAGTGAGTTGAATATAAAATTTTATAAACAATATGTATTTTTCTAGATGATTTGTAACACCATCACATTAAAATGTATATACTATTTATACATAACCATGTTAATGTGAGCCATGTAGGTATTAATTTTTCCTATTGTTATAATTTAACAATTCCATTCATTTTGAGTGAGGGACATGTATGTTTTTACTAACTTGGAAATGAGATGTCTGTCAGGGATGTTATAATTTGTCATTAAAAAATATATCTATGTTATTAAGTTAAATTTTTTGTGTGGTAAGAAATATTTTTATGAAAGGATGAGGTTCAATTTAAAGGATTTTTTTTCTTTTGAATCTATGGAAGTAGTTGTGAGTCATAAGTGAATTTTTATCATTGAATGCCACAATTTTATTCTTGGAAATAATTGGATAGAAAAATACTGATGAACCCATTGTATGGATGTGTATGTAATTTTTTTACATGAAATTATTGTCAACATAGAGAACAGAATTTTTTTGGAAGGATATCATTAGGAGTTCGAGGTCAATTGAAAAGGAATAAATTTGTTTGGTAGAACTTTTTCCAATGCAATAATTTGAAAGGTGATGATGTGTAAATATTAAAGAACAACATGGGAAATATAATAAATATATATGACGAAAATAAAATTTTATGATATGATAAATTTCAACTTCTGTATAACATGTATATATATTTTAGGATTCAGTTTAATAAATTCATTAATGCATTCTCAAATTGGGTGAATTTTGTTGTTGAGGACATGAACATACATGACGAAATAGACGATGATATCAAAATTATGATGTGTATATTTAGAAAATTTCCATCTCATTTTAATCCAAAGCGTTAATTGATCAAGATAAATTATCTAATGTAATTATAATTAGATTTTCCTCAATGATTTATTTATTATTATTTTAGGAATAATTATAATTATCCATTGATAAAATTGAAATCCTATGAAGTATAATTCCAGGAGATGAATAAGTTTATCATTTAAGATGAACTCTAATAAAATAAATTTTATGACATAATTATATTCCTTTCCTAAAATATGATAAATATAAAAGGAATATTCAATTGGATGTTTCCATACATTTGATTTTGATGTTGAACGATATGGAAACACACAATATGAGTGTCCCTAGACATTATGAGAAGATAATGAATATTATAAAATCCAGAAGAAATATTAAAAATTGATTAATGTTAAGAGGAGTTCCAAGAAAAATTTATCTAAAAATAATATTGTTTTTCATAAGAAGACGAATCTTCAGAAAAAATACAATTGAAGAAATAAAATGATTGTAATGACCTCAAAGTGGAGGATCCTATTTTTATCATGGATATATAACAAGTATAGCATAAAATTTAGTTTATGGTGTTGAACATTGGGGTTTAATAGAAATCAATATAGAGTTAGCATCTACAATTAATAAAAGGATTCTTGGAGACCTAAAATGAAGAAAGATAATTGTGTGTTATGTTTTTACAAATTCTATATACAATAGTAAAAAGAAGTGAAATATTAATTGAAATATAAAAATAAAAATAATAAATTAAAGAATTCATATAAATATGAGAAAATTATTTAGATAAATGTCATAGTATAGTGGAATACCCAAATTAGGGATGGATTAACAGATATAGTGGAATATGGTGTCAAATGGATCAAGGATATTGAAGGAGAAGTCATCTAAAAGAGGAGATAACTCATAGATCCAATGAATGTCATGAATTATAGTATGACATCTAGAAGATATGTTATATAGGTTTTGGATTACATAAAGGAGAAGTATTTAAACTCAATAAACAATTTATAGGATTTTATGCAATACTATAGACTTATGAAAAATGAATATATTACATGCCGATTGATTATAATTAAGGTAAGATCACCATATAGGAAAATTTAAAGGTTCCCACTAATGAATGGAATATTAATTTTGGGGAAAAAAAATATCCATAAGAAAAATAGTGAATACACACTATAAGAAACCAAAAAATAAGTATTATTGCTATTGAAATATGGTTCAAAAACAAAACATGTGATTTATAGTAAATAGTTACATTAAGGCACCATAAAAATGGAGATGGATGAGGATAAACAATTATTATCAGTATATTTTGGATAGACAATAATCTTTGGGTGAAGTATATGGGACCAAATCCATGTATTTATCATCATGTCTTTAAAGGAATTAGCCAATGCAGAATTAAATTTTCAGAGGAATGAAATTTAGTGATTCATAAAGAAAGCTAAATACCCAAAATAAGTTTGAGACTTTTTAGGATGAGAAGGTCCAATGATATCTAAAAGAGGAACAAGCATATCAACCACCATTGGATGTGAAGAAACAATCCTACTTTATGAAAAATGTTTTGGGATGTCTATTTTATAAAATATTTATTTGAATTTGATAAACCATACAATTGTTTCGATTCATGAAAGTAGATGAACCACTATTATGATTAAAAATAAGGTCCATTTGATGTTCATTGAATATCAAAGTAAAAGTTTTAGAAATATTTATATCGATGGAATACTAAAATAATAATGGATCTAAGATGTTTGAAATTTATTTAATGTGAATGAGAAGGATGTATTCCTTAGTCATTATTTAATAAGTGTTATCCAATTTAGTGATTAATGGAAATAAATAAACATTTTTAAGATATATTTTTCATTTCCATTGAATGGGAGAAATTGTGATGAAAATAATGTGGAGTAAATTTAATAACAACATTATTAGATAATAACATGATGCATTATTTTCATATAATAATGTTGAAAACAAACTGTGTAAGAAACAAAAAAATCCAATTTACCAAAAAATCCTTGGAAGAGTTGGTGAAGAATGATAAATAACATGGTATCCCTAATATTTTACATGAACACACACATATGTGTTAGATATTTTAAATTAGAAAAACTATTTGAAATTAATAAATGATGAAAGATAGAAATTCAAAATAATGTGGTTTATTTTTTCAAGAAGGATGTTTTATTTGTTGTATCAGAAAGGATAAATATTTAATCTCTCTAGTAACTATAAAAGTTTAATATATTTCAACTACTCAAGATTTAACAAAACTCTTTCAGATAAAGAAACCATTGAGGAATATTTGAGTTGAAGTGAATTATTTTACAGCAATCAAGTGTGAGAACTCAGGTTTATTTAATTTTTTCTAAAAAAAATATTATTTGATGAAAAATACAATCAAGATAATATATTACAATAAATGATAGTATTGAGAATGTTTTAGTGATATATATGTATGTTTAATTTCAATGTTATATTTTTGACATCATGGTGATGAAAGCTTCCAATTAATTGGTTGATAAGAATAAACTATATCATAAATTTTAACAATATACATAAAGATAAAAAAGTTTTTAGATGGGACTCCCACCCCTTATGATATTTTTTATATATCATTTAATTATTTATCTGATATATTCAAAAATTTATTAATGGAAATGTATTCTATCACACATTTTTTAATTATTTATGTTATTAAATCTTCCTCTTAACCATTAATGAAGTGTTATTTGGATTATCTGACAACATGGGGGATATGTTAACTTTTATTCTATTAAAAGGGGAGATATTTGAAGGAGAGATATGCTATGATAATAAATATAATATTTTTTCTTTTCAAATAGAAAAGATGGAGTATCATATAAAAATGTTGAAAAGGGGATAGATTTAATTAAGAAGGAATAGAGAGTCCGATTATGAAAAATTGGGAGGTTTTGTTGAATATGAATATGTGATCACAAAAATAAGGTTTCATATGATTTTTTGGTTATATTTTGAGAATAATGTTATGTTTAATGGATAAGTGAAATAAGGGTATTGAATATATGAAAGAAAAAGATGTATTTATTGATGATCATTTCATGAAACTCTTTTATCTCATGATGAAAATGACTCATGTCAGATTAATTTTCCATATGTGTGAAAAATTGATTACACTATCTAAAATATGAGGATTGTAGTTAAAGGATGGAGTTATAAAGAAGTGAATTGATGTTTTGTAGTGTTTCATTAATGTACCAACATGAATAAATAAATAAAAACAAGATTGGATAACTACATGACTTGAGAGGATCCTCTCTATATACCATAAGATATCAAATAATAGTGAGGTTCTATAGTGATATGGTGTGGGAGAATACACCCTCAGATTAGTGTTGATGAAAATAATGTAAATAACATACCACATTATCTAATGAAATAAGCTATGAAAACTGTAACATGAATCATGCAGATATCAACAAGGTCTCTTGTGGGTATATCATATGAAACCCAATACAAAATATACAAATAATCATACAGACATAACTTGGTTTCAAGTCCATATATGGTTTTTTCATTGGAATTTTCCAAATCTATACAGATTAACCACCCAACCCCAGGCCTCTTCCCAACCATTTTATGAATTCATGTGCTCTTCAAAAGTGCCAATGTATTTTGGACATGTGAAAAGGGACTTATTCTTAGTTTAAAGGACACCTTTAATGGTGTCCAAAGAATAACTAGTAATCATGGTAAAAGTAAAAATTGATATGCTGACAATAATATATAATCTCCTAATGATAAATAATGTTTAACACTATCACCCCACATGATCTAAGGTGACACATCAGATCTATCATAACTTTTTTTCCCAATGATAGATTTTTTTTAACATGTTACATAAAATTATTATTGGTAATATAAATTACCATGCATGATTTCATTAATATACTTATCACAAACATTAGGGTAATTGTGTCCAACCTATAATACCATCATATATCATAATTGGTTGGATTATTATCGATCCCGTATAACTATTATATAACATCAGAGATAATGGTATCTTCCATGTATAACATCATATAGAATTATACACCATGGAAAAATCTATACCCTCGAGCCATCATAAATATATGATACATTCAAAGGTATATCTTGCTCAGAACTATCATGAATATATATATATATATCAAACACCAAGGGACATACACCCCAAAAATATAAATAACATACATCATATGATAATCTAGTCACCTAAAAAATTATAAAACATAAAAAATGGGTAATATCCACCCTAAAACCTTTTTCTAACTTCACCTAGGGGAACTAGGCCCAGCCCAGAACATTTTGTGAATGTCACCCAGGGGTATGAAGTTCTGCACCAAAACCTTTTTAGAATATCATAGAGGGGAACCTACATCAACAATTTTTTTATAATATTACTATGTGGACTACATCATATCTAAAAAACATTTATAATATGATCATTTAAACATTTACTAATTATATTATATTATTATTATATTTATAATACATTTTGATAAAACTTCAAATCATAACATTTCATTTTTTAAATCTAGAGGGCCACTCACCCATCTCGAGTATCATCCCAAAATCACTTGGGATACTACAATACTCAACCACACTTCTCACATGATTTCAACCAATGGTTCATCCTAGAGATTCCAATTTCAGTTTACTAGTTCATAATAAGTTAGAGACACCCCTTGGGTGTTACAATATATCATGTACAACTATAGGGTCAAATCTCATTATTTAAAGGGAGTCACATCTCTCAATATATCCAATAATATAGGATGTAACATAAGGCTACAATTTCACTTTTCATAAGTCAATGATTCGAAATCCATTATATATCATTACTATGAGGGTACTTAGAAACCTAAATCATTGTCCACTATGTTCATCCAATTATTTTATACCTATGTTTGGTTCCCATAAACTTTATAACATAGTTATGATAAACCCCATATCCATCAGTGACTACAGAACCAAGATAGTTTTCAAGGGTCCACCATTTCCATCGAAAATTTAATTATAATCATTGTAATTTAATGGTTAAAATTAATTCGTAATTCAAGGATGGCCACAAAAAATTTATGCGACTCTATATCACGTGAAACAAAATATATTGCATAATCCTTTGTGGGATGTTTAGGGACAACAAAGATTATTCTAAATTATTTTCTTTAATCAAATATTATCCACCCAAGCCAGCACTCTTCCAATCCAAAATGGAAATCCCCTAACCAAATGATGTCCCAAATTCATCAAAGTCATTCCAATTTATTTATAAACAATTAGAGTTAATTAAAAAATTAAACCAATAAATTTGTATGACTAATAGTTACGAAATAGTTAAATAATTACTCACCAGTGATTTTTTGGACTAAAACCAATAGAAACTATTTACACACCACCGCCAAAATCCCAGAATGTCTATAATAAATAAAAGCACCAATTTCTCATTCCAACAAATCATACAATTTTACCCAAAACAATGTATATTCATAGTATATAAAAGAAGAAAAATAACTAAATGAACCCATAATAATTCAATATGTCCATCATATTGGGATACCCTTTAGACAAAGTACAAAAATCCATATTCATATTGACATGATTCCACTCTGCCTTAGTGGAACCACTACCAAATGATAGCCTAAAGAAAAAAATCATGGCAAGAAAGTGAGAAGAAGAACCAATATGTGAGAAAATAATCTCAACATAAATGTTGTATAAAACCACCAATCTATTTTATTGGTTAAACAAGTCAAAAAGGACAAGTGGTGGGGGAGATTACACTAATATCTCTTTGTTCCCAAATCATATTAATAATGAATATGAAATTGGATTTCTAATTTAAAAGGCCCAAATTCCATCCAACCATTTTTATCTTTAGTTCAACCAATTAATTTTTTTAAATATAGAAAACATTCATAAAAATAAAATTTTGGAAATCTCTTGGACCTTAATATATCACGATTAAATATCCTTACATATCACCTATGGAAAACCCTTACACATCATCCTGGAAAAATCAGTATGTTCCAGACCCTTAAATATGGGATGAAAATTTGGTATCTTTCCCCTAATGTATAATAAGGCATCCTTAACATGTTACTATCTTCTAACAACTAAATAAAAAATGAATATAACATATTAGGGAACTAATATTACATATTATAATGAAATCCCCCTCACATTGTTTAATATTACTACCTTATTACCCTTACTTATTTTGGGAAATGACTCATATTAATCAGATGTTGTTGAAGAAATAAAACTTTCATATAATTTAAAAGACACATATATATCACCCTCAATTAGATGAAACACCTTTACATATTGAGGAAATACATTATAAATATTTCATTTTTCCCAAATTTACTCTTACATAAATAAGGAATAATAACTCTTTCATATCATCTATGTTACTTTTTCGTATTAGTCCCACTATATCAATACATAAAAATTTTATAACTTTCCATAGAAATCCTCTTACATATAGAGCATTATAGTTATATATTAGAGAGATACCTAGAGTTTCTATTTTGTATCACAGGAATTCCAAAACATTACTATATTATCATAATAAGAGGAATCATATGTATCGGGTACCCAAACGCATGATAAAATTTCACACATAATTTTTCAAGGACATCGCCATTTTCCCAACCTTTCACCATGTGAAATTTACATATAAATGCCCTTACACACATGTCTTATCCATTTTTTGAAGGAACTATTCATATGTATGAGAAACCATTATATATATGGAATCACATATATGTGAACATAGAAGAATTTCATCCCATAAATATGAAACCAAAGGGTAGTCATAGCTTAGGAATCAAAACAATCTTGACATATGAATTTGCACACAGATTTTTTGGTAATCTATTGCATCTCCAGAAACAACAGTAATTCTTCAAAATGATTCTCATTCATATAAAATCATTTAAAAACACTTAATTTAATTGTGGGAATTTATATAATATTTATAAATACTTCAAACCAAATTTAAAAATAATTTTTAATTCATACTTCATCAATATATAAACAGAGATTGAATGATTATAATTTTGATATTTTTTCCAAATATCACCACACCATATTATCCATTTATAGAAGAAAATTTTTCATCATGAACTTAAATTTACATACACCATCACCCTACACCATCACTCACATGACAAATTGATACAACACTCGGGCCTTTAAACACATCAAAAAACACCTACTATATATGTTCAGACTCTAAAATTCTAAATCTATGTCCCATTTATATAAATATTATCTACTCCAAACCCAAACATTCAAATTTAATTAATTATTAATCAAAACATAATGATGTGAGTCCTTACAAATGATCCATAAAAATACATATCATCTCCATGAATTATTATCATATATCCTATGTCAACCATCCTACTCACCCAAAACAAATGCGAGCTTTTATTGCGATGAATTCCACTAGTCTTGGTCATACCAACACTGTACCTAATCCAAAACCAACACTCAAAAGTCACTACATCTTAAAAATTACCTCATTGATTTTTTCAAACAATTCCATGATGATTATGCCCTTCCTATGGAATTTTTGAGTTCTCAATTTATAAAGTTAACACCCAATTAGTTGATTTTATTGTTCTAAAATAAACTATTAAAAACAAAACCAACTATAGTAGTCAAAATAAAGTGATTACTTTACTAAATCATTACATAATACAAGACATTATATTACATATGACCAAACATTTCAATAGACTAAGGGGACTAGAAAAATATTTCTTTTTGATATTAAATTGAAAACATTAAACATAATGAAAAAACTCCATGGTAACTTTATTATTTCATTTAACATATCCATGAAATTATTTAGTGTTGCCTTTTCAGTTCCCTTAGGAAAGGAATTAAAAATAATAGGGTGAGATTATATTCCCATTAATGGGTATCATAATGAAAAATATATCCTTCAAAAATCAATAAATGATTTATATAGTATAAATAAATAATAATCAAATATTCCATAATACTAAAAACATTAGCAAAAGATATATCAATGGATAAGATAAAAATATAAATCATCACATAGACCTTAATAACGGATTTCATAGTGATGTAATATATAATACGGGACATCATAATCTTACCACTGAATCCTCATACCATGATATTGTACCTGAATAGGCAAGCAATACTATAGAAACCGAAGGTATGCTATCTCATCAGACATACCTATTCATCATTGTATTATATAATTTTAGGCCCGTCCCTTCACTAAATCATTACAAACATATTATAATGTACTTGACCAATAAAATATAAATATATGAATAGGAATACACTAAATGAGAAAAATAGTTGACGTGAGAGAGGTATAAATGCATCAAGCAGAAACTAAATTTTGACCCACACCCATAAGTAAATACATATCAATATTATAAAAGTAATGAAGAAGAATTAAATTAATAACCAATATTCCTTGGTAATCAATTATATTTTATATTCAAATATAAATTATACAAAATTATTTATTTTCTTAATAAATAAATAGAATACAATCCTTGGTAAACACCGAAAAAATTGGAACCATAATGGGTAGATGGTAAATTAACTACTAGAATAAATAATATATAAATAATGTCAATGACATAGAATTTATCCATGAGAGTTTAGAAAATTAACATGGTTGAGAAAAATAATGTCAAGAGAGATATAAAGAGTAACAAAGAACATATCTATAATAAATACAATGAATAGGAAGAAACCTGATGAAAATTATATTATAAATTATAAATTTAAAAAGTATTAAATAATAAAATCAATTCATTTAAAATGATCATATCATAGGGAGATGTAATTGAATTAAGAATCCTCTCACCTCGACCCTCGAGATTCATCTTAATTTTGGGAATGTATTTCCACAATACTACAGTATAAATCCTATTGATTTTGATGATCACAAATACCATTGTTTATTTTACTAAAGATATTAGTATTTGTGAATTTCTGAAATTTAATATTCATTGCAATATTTATTCTAGAATTATTTTCGTATTATTGATCCACAATGAATAATTTTCAAAGCACACAGAACATATTTTAGTGTTTTCTTGAAACATTGTTCATACCATATATTTGTAAGAGTAGCATAAGAAATGAAACCTAAATTTTGTAGAAACATGTATGGATTGTGAACACCATGCTAACAAGAATGTATTGTTAAAACCTGTAGGATTGGATGGAATGCTATGTTTCTAAAAAGGGAGAGTATGATTAAGGAACCATGTGTATGTAGGGAAACCTATATTTGATGAGACTAAAAAATGGTACATCAACCTTACTCATATTGTCAACCAAACATTATCAAACCTACATTTTATATTTTTTCATTTTATAAAGGAACCCTATGTAAGACTTTTAAACAAAAAATATTGAAATCTGCAATTTTATCTGAGATTTATGCAAAGGTCTTGACAAAAATAATGATAGATTAAAATCACTGATATGACCAATTAAACGGATCATTATGATCAACTAAAAGAACCTTATGATAAATAGTAATTAAATAATACTTTTATGTAATGTCATCAATGTCATGGATGATTTAAAATTTAACAAATAAGGTCTATCATCTGAATTTTTTGGATCTACACAACGGAATGAAATGTAATTTGTTATATATATTTGATAAGATATTTTTTGAAAAAATAAACTGATATAAGGTATTTGAGACTGATAAGATTCAATATGAAAACTATATATATTTTTTATATGTTTTTACAGATCAACTAAATAATTATTGATTCTATTACTTTTTAAATAAGGATTCACATTAAAGATATACTTTTAAAACTCATACGTCTATTTGTTTGTTTCTATTATTTCTTGAAAATTATTTTCAACAATGATTTATTTAAAACATTACCTCCATGATTATTATTATCAATGAAAAAGATATGTATAATTTTTTTTACTACTTAAAATTTGAAGATCAACCTGTTCCCTCAAAAAATAAAACTATTTTGATTTTATGGAGTTTTAAACTTCTTAGACACAATTGTTATAGATTGTCAACTTCTCAGAATAAGATGTGGATAATCATGTTGTCTTAAAACCAGATGGCTCTATTCATCCTAGTTGTAATGGTGTCAACAACCAGTGTTCAGTTTTGGTTTTGAATGTACTCTGATAAAAATACCTTTATAGTGAAAATACAACATCTTACCAAGAGAGCATCTATAGAGTGGACTAGGGGATCTTTGTTCCCCGAATCACTATAAAAGTTATCATGTTCTCATATTTTGTTTATATGGTTCTCAATTACATATATTACGGAACAATTTATATCTCTTATAATCTAAATGGAAATAAAAAAGTTATAATCTATAAAGTTTACAGAAAAGGCACAATTCACCCCCTCTTTTGCATATTTTTATTATCCATACCTACCAATTGGTATCAAAGAGGATATTTAGAAACCAATATATAGAAATCATAAAAGGATAAGGTTTGTAAAAATAATATGTAAATAGATGATCTGAAATAAGGTATTGCTATGATTCTTATTCCATATTTTAATAGTGACAACTGTAGATTATTTACATAAAAATGATAACTTATCTGAAGAATCTAGGATTCAGTATTTATTTGAAGATCATCACTTCTTATGCGGTTCCTCATAAACTAGAATAATGAGATACCACAATAGAAGATAAAAATGATATCAAATCAAGGATATTAATTCCATCATCTGTGGACTCATAGCTATTGAATTAAATTGAGTATCACAATTCCCTACTACCCATAAAATGAGGTAGATTATTGTTGTTTCATGTAAAGTAATAGATAACATCATAAAGATTTGGTATACTATTGAAAATCTAAATTTTGACACATTTATAATGTTCAATGTTGAATGAAATACTAAAATAAATGGATGGTTAATAAAAATTTTCAACCATATTAGTGTTATGAAGATCAAATTTCATATTTAGATCATATTATTTATGTAATTAGAGTCTTTACCTTTAAATAAAATAGAATATCTATAGCTATTAGATAATCGTCACCTATTTAGAATTTGACTATGAAGTAATTAATTGAAAATTTGATAATGTAAGAATAAAAATTCATGATGAAGATTATGATCATAATATCTTGGAATGGGAGATCACTCCACTTTAGGTAATATCTAAGAAGAAAGAAATAAAATAAAATAAAAATATATCAAAATTGACAATGATTAAGACTGTTCAGACTCTGAAATGGACCTGTCTCAGGTTTCCAAAATGTTTATAAAATTCAAAAAGATGAAAAGGGACTTTAGGAAATCATTTAGAAAGAATGAAAATAAACCTATATACGTATAATGTTATGAATGAAAAATGATGGTTCACATCAGACCTGATTTCCCACAATTGAATGAAGAAAGAAGAAGGAGATAAAAGAAACATTAGAAGAATGATGTTTATGAACATAAATGAATAAGATAAATGAAAGCTACATTGAGTTTATCTGAAAACACCATTGTATATTCAAAATCGGCATCAATGAGTATGGAAGAATATCTCTAAGAAAATATGGGCTTTATGGCTATGAATGTAATCAAGGTACAACCCTATTACTCTTCTAATTTTGGTTCTGATATGGGCTCAAATAATAAACTACCTTCTTACTGGTCAATGCTAGAAGATAAAAATTATTCTTTAATATATAAGAATACGAATTTAAAAAATATTCACAATGTTGTTTTATGTGAAAGAGAAACAATGATAAAACCACATCAATAACTAATTGAAAATTTCAATTCAACTATTTGAAACTCTATTTTTTATGAAAATATAAGAAAAAAACTATAGGGTGATGTAGAATCCTCTAAAATTACTACTTGTATTTAAAAAAAGATAAAATATTGAATGAAATTCATGGAAATAATGTTATTAAATAAGTATATTTTTTTATAGTGTGAAATGGTGAAAAATAAAAATTATACAAAGACTATTTTCTACCAATTTAAAAAATTAGTCCTTCTATTATTTTGGAATAAAATGTCAATAAGCTAACATCTTTTATCTAATAAATCATAATATAAGTGTTCTTAAATAGTCTTTTATTTCCAAAAACATGTCTGAAGCTAGTAAGAATTTTTTTCAAACCTAAGGAAGATCTGGATTCCCATAAACATTCTTGCAGACAGAGATGGACCCATGAAAATATGGGTACCAAATTAAAAATATGTTTACAAGATTATATAGGAGAATGGTTTCAAGATAAAAAATTACATACAGTATATGGATAATTTTTTCTCTAGAAACATGATTGGAGACAATAAAAATTTCAATGCACTTACATAAATGGATAGTGGTCCAGTCACCATTGGAGACAGTGAAAATAGAAATATTGTTAGAGTTGGAACTACTGGTGATCCAAATAAAATTTTATTCAAAAAATTACTATATGTACAGTGACTAAAGGAAAACCTGATACATATTTCTAAACTTTATGATGATGGATTTTATTTTGATTTCGTAGCCTTTAAAGATAAACTACTTATATTTAGAGCACCATGAACTAAAAATGGACATACATTGTATCTCCATTCCTTATGTAAACAAAAAGTGATTTGTTTAACTTCTAACAAAAATGAGTCAGGGATCTGGCATACAATTCCTAGACATTGAAATTAATATTCTTTACAAAAATTATCTAAGAAACAATTAATTTAGGATTATTCTAGTCTTTAATTAGACAATGAAAGATTATGTGATGCTTGAAAAATTGTTAAAAAACAAAAAATATCTTTCATATCAATTAACAAAATTTATACATAAAAACCCTTAAAGCATATCCAAATGTTTCTTTGGACCATACAGGTTATCATGTTTGGCTAGTAGTTAATTTTTTTCTATTTTTGTTGAAAATTTTACATTCTTTACATGGGTTTATTTTCTAAAACTAAAAAGCGAATTATTCACGATTTGTGACTGATTTTGGAAAAAAAATTTAAAATGAAAATTATTCTAAAATAATTTCATTGGGAAGTGATGAAGGTGGAGAATTTTAGAATCAAGAATATAATTATTTTTACTCAAATTTTGGTACTTAATAGAACTTCTTTTCACTATGAACACCTCAACAAAAAATAATTGTTGAATGAAGAAATGAAATAATTCAATAAATATTAAGCACTATACAAACTGAATATAGTCTTCATACCTATTTTTGGTCAGAATCTGTATGTAGTGTTTTATATATTATAAATAGTGTTTTAATATGACCAATTATTTAAAAGGAATCTTATGAACTTTGGAATAATAGAAATCCTAATTTAATGTTCTTCAAAATTTTATGAAGAAATTTATTTAACTGGAATACTAATAACAACCTTAGTAAATTATTTCCCAAATAAGATGAAGGAATATTTCTTGTATATTATTATATGTCTAAATCCTATAGAGTATTTAATAAAAATTCAGGGACTGTTAAATAATTAGTTCAAGTGAAGTTTGATGAAATTTTCCTTTTATTTAAAGATAAAGATCAAATTGATGATAAAGATAACTCTTTAGACAATATGAGACTTGAAACCCCTAATGATGATTTTCTTTTAAAATGATATAAATAAAATTCAGTCCAATCTCAAAGAACCTAAAACTAATGAACCTAAATGTGTCTTACCTAGATAGTATATAACCTTAAAATACCAAACTATAGAAACCATTATAGGAAGTATAGATATGAGAGTTAGAACTATAATAAATGTAGGAAAATTATTTTAATTCTATGACTTTCTATCTCAGGTATAAACTAAGTCTATAGGAGAAGATTTATACGATTAGTGTTGGTCGTTATCTATCAAAGAGGAACTATACCATTTCACAAGAAATTATTCATTGTAATTAGTAGAAAGATCATCAGATTATCAAGTAATAATAGGTAAATCGATCTGTAGAAATAAATAGGATAATCTAGGGATCATTACCAGAAATATAGATAGATTGGTAGCAAACTGATATAATCATGAAGAAGAAATAGAATATTATGAAAACATTTAACATGTATCAAGAATAGAGGACATAAAAAAACATTTTAGATTATCTGTCTCATTATAATTTTAAATTATTTTATATAGATGTTAAATATACCCATTTAAATGAATGTTTAATAGAGGAATATAATGTTGAACAACTAGTATGTAATGAAAATTCACTAAAATGAATTTTTTTTTCAAAACATATTGAAGCTCTCTATGACTATATAAAACACCTAGAGGTTGATTTCAATGATTAAGATCTATTTTATTGGAAAATATATTTTCTATAATAAATGAATATAATAATATTTTTAGGATAATATTTGTTCTAATATTTTATTTGTTCAAATTTATGTTGACGATATTATTTTTTTCAAAAATTAACAATCATTTTAATGATTTCTAAATTCTTATTAAAAACGAATTTTAATTAAGTATGATGGGAGAAATGAATTTATTTGGATTTTAGATTTTTAAAAAATTGTATATAAATTGTATAAATCAATATAAACATGTTACTGATATTTTAAAGATGTTTTTACTAGAAAATAGAAAGACTTATACAACTCCTATGTGTAAAAATATAAAACATGATTTAGATGAAACCTATAATCTTTGTTACAATAATCTATATAGTGGTATTATTTGTTTTTTGTTATATATAACTTCTTTTAGACCGGATATAATGTTTTTTGTATGTCTATGTGGTAGATTTTAGTCAATTCTAAAATAATATCATCTACTATTGTTAAAATATTTTTTAGATAATTTAATTGAACTATTTGAAAAAATCCTCCTTACCTCCTAAAGTACAACTTTAATTTAATATCAAATTTAGATGATGAATTCAGAGTTTATATATTAGATAGAAAAAGATCCTTCGGAACCTATCATTTTTTAGGAAAATCTTTAGTGCCATGGTCAAGTAAGAAACAACATTCAGTTGCTCTATCAATAGTCAAGGAAGAATTTGTGTATGCTGGGAGTTCATGTGCATAAGTGTTGTGGATTAAACACACTATACTAGATTTTGGACTAAATTTTAATATATAAAAATTTTATGTAATAATAGTAGTGTGCTAATTATTTTTTAAAAAATCCTATAAGTAACTCTAGGACTAAGCATATTGATATAGGGCATCAATTTATATGATATCGTGATTTTAAAATAGATATATATTTAGAATTTATAAATACAAAATATCAATTAGCTGATATTTTTAATAAATGACCTCCCATTGAATGTTTTGATTTATTTAAGGGGAAGGAAGGGGATATTTTATTTTAAATGAATATTTATTAATTTATTTTAATAAATTTATAAAATTTACTTGATAAACGTTTTTTTAATTAGGAATTTTTTGTTTATTTGGTCATGTTTTTCTTTCTATATTGTTTATAAAGCACATAATTTAAAAAATAAAATTTAATGATTACCCAATATAACTGAAATGAGATACTAGACCTTGTTAGTAATCCATCAGAAATATATTAATCTCTTTTTACCCTATGATTTCCATCATTTTTGACTTACATAAACATCACATTTCTTATATATACTAGAAGCTTAATATCTCCTACATTTAGATTCTATACAATGATGAATACAAAGAAAACATATGAAGGTGGCCCAAGAGATTTGAAGTGTCTGTGTGTCCATTCAGGAGGACTCTTCAAGGAAAGGTCATTGATTTTGAATGGTTTTATCAAGAAAACCTTCAAATCATAAAATATCATTCATTTCAAGGTTTTCAATTTCTCTTTAATTAAGAAAATATATATTTACTTTATGAGATAGAACTGAAACAGTTTAATAGAAATGTTTAATGTTGGTTTTATGAAAAGGGGATATAATCTATTCAAGAGTATATGAATAAGAATATTCAATCTCCTTTGTAAAAATTTCTCAAATTTTTAAATTCCCTCACAAGGGAGTATTCCATTAATATCTTTGATCAATAAGAAATTATTATTAAAAATCTGCAGATATCTGGAATTTTTATACTACAAAAAATATTTGAATAATGTTTGTAAATGATCTTTATGTTTACTAGAGATTCATGGTATATTTATTTGAACTTCTATCATTCCATGGAATTTAGAATTGGAAAAATGTTTTTTATCCATACATGTATATCATGTTTTTTTATCAATGATATTGAGTTAAAATTTCCATGATATATATTGATATTTATTAGTTAGTACTACCAAATAGAGGCTAGAATGTCATTATATCTCTATGAATGGATCATTTATCTTTTTATGTTCTAGAATAATAATATTTGGAATATTGATTCTTAATGTAGATTTTATCGAAGGAATGTTATGAATGTTGCAACCATAGGATATGTAGGTCTCTTTTGGAGAAAAATGATAGGTCAAATCATTCCATTGAAAATAACTGATCATCTTGTATCAGGTCCCATTTCATAGGGGAGCCAGAAAATAACTATTCTTTAGGTTCATTTCTTTTGGGAAATGACAAAATTTAAAAATATAAAATAGATGGTGTTTTTTAGGCAAATACAAGAAATATGTGTTATGATACAATTGATCTTGATGTGGAATATTTTAAATAAATATCCATTGAGGAACTCATTAAAATTCCCATGATCAGATAAGATCCTTATCATTTTGACATAGAGAGAGAAATAACTAGATCTGGTGACGAGACTCCATTAGAGAGTATGGTAGAAATAGATCATTCTGAGGAAGAAAAGGCATACTGTTATGTTCAAGAATAAGTTGTCTATAAAACTAACAACATATGATTATTATTTATAAAGAGATATATTACAAAAATAAATAATTGAAACTAATTAAATTGTTGAGCTTCAATATCTTACTTCTTTTGGTCAATCCATTGAAAGAACCATTTATGTATCTGGTAAAAGGGAAAAAATATTTGATGATATTTACTTTTCAAGTTAAAAGACATCACATAAGTCTTTATCTATTATGGAAGTAGATACTCCGTCAAATAATCAAGATGAAGTAACATCTGATTCTTTGGAAAATTATATATAAGGCTTGGTTATCAAATTAAATAACGTGCATGAGGAGAACTCCACTCTTCACCAAGAATTTGAATATGTAAATAAATCGTTAGAATATTTTATAAATTCAGCAACTTCATGATTATAATTATAATCTATTCAGAATGATTTTAGATAATTCATTGAAAATTCTATTTCAAAAAGGGATTTTTATTCTTTTAAAACATACATGATAGATTATTTTGGAAATCCCAAATTAGAATTTTTTTCCAAAACCAATTTTGTAGATATAAAATTCTTTTTGAAAAGTCATTTTGAATTAATAAAAGGATGTTTCAATTATTTAATAGCTTCTTATTCTACTTTACAAACATCACCAAACATGATCAGAATATTTCAACCGATCACTTCAGTAATTTCTAACGTGAATGATATGATTCAATGTCTTCTGTGTAATGGTGAAAATTTTCATGTTCTACTTGATAATAAAAAATATTGTATCGTGAAATTTAATTCAAGTGAACCAAAAAACACATTTCTTCTCAATAAATTTAGTGATAAGATTTCTATGTTTCTTAGTTTGAAGAAAATCATCAATATATTCTGAAAGTCAATTAGATTGACAATTTGAAAGTAAGTCAAGATTCAAGAATATTGATAAGGAAGCTGGCTGGTAATCTTTCAGAAAGTTTATAAGGACATATAATAGTGTTGAAATATGTTTTTCAGGATTCTTAGGCTACACCAGAACTAGAACCCACTCCTAATAAAACACTTTCAAAAAATATTTCCCTCTTATTTATAATTTTACTCAATCCAAATCCACTCGTGTATTTATATAGTCATTATAATAAAAATTCAAATTAATTTTTATGTTCTCTATATATTCTCTATGTTTTATTGTTTTTTCATGTCCAATGCTATAACACATGCTTATTTTTCTCTATATTAAAATGGAATATACACTTATTTATCTGTGAAAAATATTAATGTGTTTTAACTCATTTTCATAGCCTTACTTTATATATCACAATAGGGGGAGAAAATTGGGGAAATAAAACATTCTAAAATTAAGAGTATCTACAATTTTTTTAAAAATAATGCAATGAAATAAATAATTTTAATAAACATCAAGTATTTTAATTAAAAATATTATTTTCATAGTGTTTCCAAAATCCTATATTTACTATAAATTATTTTATGGGTGTTGTGATCATCAAAATGAGGGATATTGTTGGGAATGAAATGTTTAATCAATACTCTATATATCATATTTATTTTTATGATCACAAATAACATTGATTGTTTTGCTAATTATAATACTTTTAGTGAATTTCATGAATTTGATATTCTTTTTAATTTTTATTCTAATATTTTTTTGAAGATATGAACAAACAAGGAATATACATCAAGGCACTCAGAACACGTTTTAGTGTTTCCTACAAACATTGTTCATATACAACATTGGTATGTATAGTGTATGGAAAAATCCTTGTGTCTCCTAGTATAATGTAAATATTTTGACCAAAAAACGTTCTATAAATTGTCATTATAGAACACTACTTTTGGACGGAACATTACATTTGTAAGAAGGGAATGTATGGTTATGAAATCCTACATAAGTAAAGAAACCCTTTATTTATGGAATGAAGAATATGATACATAAACCATACTTTTATGATCAACCTTACACTGTCAAAACTACATTTGGATTTTTTTTGGTTTTGTAAGTAATCCTATGTTTTACTATTTCAACAATGGATATTTTGAATCTCTACTATCATCCAATATTTCTACAACCATCCTGATAGAAATAATAACCGATTCAAAGCTCGCTTATAACCAATTTAAAGAATCATTTTGATCAGATCAAAAAACTATATTAATCAAAATAAATTACCCCTAAATCTAAAGAAATTTGAAAATATTCAAGGTGATTTAAATTTGAATATATATGATCTATTAAGATACATTTTAGGATTTGTGCAATCAAAAGAAAAGTTATTTGTTCAATATATTTGATCAAATCGTTTTTGAGAAAAATAAAATGATATAAAATATTCGAGAATGATACACTTCAATATACAAAAATCATAGTTTTTATGAATATATATTTATATATCTACTACAAATAATCATTGACTCTATTATTTTCGGAAAGATGTTACATAATGAAGATATACTTTTCATCCCTGTACAACTTCTTTTTTGTTACAATTATTTCTTGATGATCATTTTCCAAAATTATTTATTTAAAGCTATTCCAAATGGAATATTCTAATGTGAAATAATATTTTTATTCTATTAGTTTCTTTTCAAACTATGATTATTAACCTCTTCCTAGAACAAATGAAACTTTTATTTATTTATTTGAGTTTTCTTTTTCTCATACAGAGTCGTGGTAGAGTGTCATTTTCTCGGACTAAGATGTGGATATCCATTTCATCGAAAACATAAGGCCCAATTTAGAATTGGTCTAAATGTTTCAAATATCTTCACTTAGTTGTGAATTTTATGTTTTTGTAATAGGTGGATCATTCTAATTAATATTTCCAAGCACACAAAGAGAGCATTGGTAAAGAGAAATATGAGATTTTTGTTCCCCTAACCACTATAAAGACCACTTTGTTCTTATTTTCAATTTATCCACTTATTGATTACTTATATTACATAATTTTTTATATCTAAATTAATCGCAATGAAAATGAAAAAACATGAATTTTTAAATTTTACCAAAAACTCACAATTCACCCCCTCAGGTGCATCTTTGTATTATTCTAGCCAAACATTTACATCCTCCAGCATCACTAATAAAAATAATATTAACTATTAATTTTTCTTGAATGATTTATAATTTTACTTTAAATTTTATTATTTATTATAAATAATTTAATAACATGTTTCACTAATTTACTAATTTGGTAGTGTACATATCGGTCATTTTTAGGTTTCTTGGTTCATGGTCTTAAAAACTGTTTTTGTAGAAGTTTTATGGTTATAGATTACTACCCAAAGTTTTCATGTTTTATTTAAGCACCAAGTTAGTAAAATAGATGTTTTAAAATGATTTATGAATTCCCAAGTGTATTACAATTGGATTTTTATAAATTATTATCTAATATAAAATTAATAATGTTCAAGTTTTGGTAAAAAGATTACAAATAAATGGGGGTATATTAAAATTCAAGTGAAATCTCAATATAAAAAATTATAGAACAAGGAAAAATTAATCAATAACTAAAATAATATATTTCAATTAATTATGTTCCAGAAACCATTCATGATAAATTTTTATAACTTGAATCATGTAATTGGCTAATGTGATAAAAAAAGTGTGTGCCATAATAAATAGATAAGTAGGGTTAAAACGTTATTTTATTATAATGAAATAATTATTTAAGAGTGATGATATTATTAAAATGTAATAAAATTGAAAAATGAAAATTGTAAATAGGTTGGTGATGAAGATAAATAAAAAATAATGATGAGATGTTATTAATTATGTAAAAGTGATTGTATATCCTCCTAGAATCTTTCTTGGTCTTAAATGAATTTGGGGATTATAATGAGCTTAGAATCTTTCAAATTTGGTAGATACTAATTATATAAGTGAATATTGAATGTTATTGAGGGTAATTATAATATTATGTTTTTCTTGTAAAGGGTTTTGTATGGATCCTTTTTCATATTAAAGGGGTGGTATTTATATTTATACTAATTTATTAATATAAAATGAATGAAATATTCTTGCAAGGTTTAACAAAAATTGAATGTTTATTAGGATAAGGTAATTTATGTTCAATAATTAAACAATAATCCAAATTAGAGATAATATTATCTGATATTTTTTGACCTTACCCCTTAATCGTACCCTTTTAACTTCTATTAACCTTTATCATGGTGGATAACTTTATCCAGGTAACTATTTTTAAGATGGAATATTGCATTGACCTTGTGCACTAATTTGGAAATTAAGAGTAAAAATATGAATAATTCTTATTTTACGAATTTTCAAAAAATAATTATAATTAATCACAATATAATTATACATAACACAATATATATATTTTTTGGAAGAATATATTTTTAATCATAAAAATTAATTTATACTTATCAATTCTATTGAATATCATGAAATTTATTGGTTTTGGATTAGAAAAGGGGTTCATCTGAAATAAAATATTTGTCGAACTATTATTAATGATTAATTAATGGAAAAGAACCAATAGTAGTATTATATTATATTTAAATATAACTTATGTTCCAAAATTTCAAACATAGGTTTCTAAATTTTACAAACTATTTTTTAATTCAATATTTTTACTCCATATATACATATTTCATAAAAACATGATTCATAAATTTTTTTAGTCAATATTATATCATGATGAAGTTGTAAAAGTTATAGTATTTATAAAAATAGTATATATTAACTATAAGAAATCATCTTTGGTAGAAAAAATTTCCAAAAATCACCCTAATCTATTTTTTACTTCAAAATTCAAAAAATAATATACATTTTAGAAAATTTATATTTTATAATTTAAAAATTAACAATTTTTATATAATTTTGAATATATTTTTTGTTGTGTTATAATGATAAAATAATTAAATGTGTATTGTTAACTAGTTCTTGGGATTTATGATTTTTCTGCTATTGTAAAATCTCCAATATTACATCCCCGTCCCCTTAAATAATTTGATCTTAGAAATTTGGGATATAATTCCGATCATAAAATACATGGATAACTATTCATCATTTACACTTCAGGTTCCTCCATTTCCTCATCCATCTTATGATTCCTCTAAAGTATATTCACCAGTTGGGAATCCGAATTCAAAAAAAATTCCCTAATTTCAAAAATAAGTATATGAAATTAATCATAACATAATTTATATTCCAAAAATACTTCCTTATTGGTTAGTACATGTGTTGTGTATGCCATGTTCTACTCAACATTGAAACATAGAAGGAATCATGATATTTAGAAAGGTTGGGTGACATAGAAAAATAGTAAACCATAAATATGATTATTTATAAAATTTATAAAAGAATAATATACATTGTATTAAGATTCCACTTCAATCCAAACCTTGTAACTCTATTCCATAAATATGGTTTTTAGAAGATATAATCACCCAATTTAAATTCCAATAACTTTTATTTGATTATAAGTAGAGGTCTTTTTTAGATCAAAGAAGTCTCAATATGATTCAAAATAACCCACACCATTATAGTTCTCTCTTCAACAAGTTATGGACCTACTATGTCCCACTATCAATCTTATTTTCAACATGTTTTAGTAGAGAATCACATCACATAAATTTCTTCAAATAGTTCCATGTGATCTATTATTGAAAGGGATAGAAACCCTGAATTGATAATGATAAAATATCATGTAAGAAAAATATATATTATTTAATAGTTCTATTAGAGTTACATTATATTATTTCATTTAATAACTCTTATATACATAGTGTGACTCACCCAAATCTACTTGAATTTCTAACCTACTCACCCAACTCACTGCACCCAAGTCAACCACTTTTCCCATGCCCACCATGCCCAAATTTACCTATATTCTAGGCCATGGTTATCATCTCTATTCTACCAATTTCCATGATTTTTTATATAAATAAGATCATTGATCTCTTAATTATTACCTTTTGGATGAGAGGGATACGCCTCTTATATTAAAATTTCATAGACTTCAAATCACACTAGGTAGCTTAATTGGGCTTAAAACCAATCCTAAATAACCAAAATGAGGATAACAGTTTTGAACAAAGGGTTAATAAATTAAAAATATTCTTTAAGGATCACATCCTTTCTAGTTATTCAACACTATATTGAAGGTCCCATAATAAGGAACACACTAGAGCACCATTCACTAAAAATCATCTGTGGAATTCATTGAGAACTAGAGAGAATCCTCACTCATGTTCTATTACTAGGGAGAACACTTCACCATTGTTTCACTATGGAGACCCCATACTCCTAGTATCATAATTTTGATCACTACACCCTAGGATATCTAGGTCCACGACTTCACCCTAGTATCACTAAGGCGGACACATCACCCTAGATTTACTTGGTTGACCACTATTCTATAGAGTCCTTGAGATGAAAACTTCACCCAAAAATCACTAAAAAATGAATTAACTATATCATCACTAGGGTGGTCATTTATTCCCCAAACATACTTAGTTGTTAGAACATTTCATTTCCCTCACTAGGGTGAAGATCCTCGCTTAACCCACACTAGGGAGAAGTCGAACTCAGGTCCTTTACCTACGAAAAATTATCTACTCCACACCAAATTATGGTAAAATGAACAAAATTGTTTTTATGGTAGACTATCCCTTTCATAATTATACTATTTGTACATTTAATTTTTATGTCCCCCATCATCACTATTGGATCCACATGAATATGAAATTCACACTTTTATGCACCACATTGATTATATATCCCCTTGATAAAAGGCTTATCCTGATAAATCCTATATAACAGATAGGGTCATATAGGTATTCATGATAGTGTATTACAATGATAATGTGGGGTTTTTATCATGACTATAATAGTGAGATTCATGACATATCATACAACATAACATTTCTAACCTGAACTTAGTCCAAATTAGCGTGGATGTGTGGTGGATTCCCAAGTTCACTGAATGATCCATGCTAGTATGGTCCTTGTCATTAAGTGTAATACCAATTCATTTTTTAAAAAATTATATCAAAAACCAAAGGAATCAATTATCTAGGGACATCTATAATAGGTTATTACATATTTATTCATAAACCCCACTCTTTCTATTTTAGTTTCGTAGCAATATATTTCTGCTTCCTTCATATGTTTATGCTCTAACCAAATAATATATTTTCCAGTAACTAGAATATATCTTGAACTGGAAATGGTATTACTTATGTAAGATCCAATATATGTGTCATGATGACATATTCCCCATGAGTCAAGTCATCATTTTCTCAAACATCAATTTGTTGGATGAAGACACAATAGTGTAGTATATATTCATTTTTATACCCCCATAATGATCTCTATATTACCTAGAAAAACTTATGGGACTTATCATTAGGTTTGTTCCCTAATAATATCTTACCATACTTAGAAACAAATAGATAGGAAGATCCAAAAAACAAATCCCATGTGTAATCCATATTCTTTGTCTCATGAGGAAATATTTCCAATGAGTCTAGTCATGCATTGTAATGACTCTTGTCTATAATGTATTATTTTTGGATATTATATCTAAGATGTTAGAGACTATGATCTAATATGGCATGGGATTCCAAGGCCCAGTGTGACCATAATTAATGTCTTAAATATATTAAATACATGAAATAAATTAAATAAATTAAATAACATATGCGTAGTGTTCCTAGAAAAGTGGAATAACTTCTAAACAGGTGGTCTGGATCATATATCTAGGGGAACTATTTAGTTTATAATGAAAGTTTTTACCTTGATGTGACATGAACTTGGTCATATTGGGGAATTTTTAGAAAATTAATCTAGGTCGATTAATGAATAAAATAATTATATAAATTATTTTAATATTTTTTGATTTACGTAACAATTTTACAAGCCATTAAGTAGATTATTTTGATAAAATCCCATGGTTAGCCACATAATCGTGGATCCATTAGAGGGTAGTTAGAGAGATCATAGATAGATATCTCATAGATGAATGATGACTAGATAATTGATTAATTATATAAAGACAATAGAATCAATGGTTCTCTCCAATGATCACGATGAAAGCTCAATTTTTGTCAGTAATCGATGTGAATCGAAGTAAGAGATTTTTTTGAATGATTTCCCCGTTCAGAGTATCTATAATGAATGTGAATCAATAAACCAATGGGGTTATTCATGGATAAATTATATTGTGGGATGTTTTAGAAAATTTGGTTATTTGGAGAATTACATTTTAATTTTAAATTATTTATTATTATTCTCATAAAAATGAATTGAAGTTGACATAAACATCAACCATGGGCAGTTTCTATTTATTTTTTTGGTCCCTTTCTCCCTAAATTATTTTTTCATCAGAGAGAATATTTTTTTGTACCATTGTTACACATATAAGGAAGAATCAATCATCTCATAACCATTTCTTATTACAATGATCTGATATTATATATATGGTATTTGCATGAATCGGTGGTGGTTCGGTGATGGAAGCAATGGAAAATTGGACGGTTTTCGATACATGATTCTGTGTTCTTCTACACACAATAAAACATTTAATGATCCAATTTTAAAAATATACCGATGGTTTTTGACATGTTAATCAATATTGGCATGAATAATCATGGGTTGATCTTTGATTATGCATCATGGTGGATGCCATATCGATTATGGGAGGAGAGGTCGAAGTCATATTCAACGGATCTAGAATTTTGGAAAATGCCATTCCACATAGCCTGTAATCCTAGATGACATGGAATGTGGGTATGTCCTAGTGTCATGTAGGGTTTTAAGAAATTATTAAGAATCACATGGAAAGTGACCCTATCACATAGAATGGGACCTTATCACACAACATGTGTCCCATCATCGGTGAATTGATATGTAACTCGTTGGGTACACAGACATGATTTGGGGTACACAGGGTGAAACATGCCATGTACTCCACTACACATCCATTTATTGGACAAAATATCATTGGATAATCCATGTACTATTACATATTAAAAATTACACAGGCACACGTGTACATCACACAGGCAGTTGAAACACAATGTTCTTTTACACAGACACAGGCATGAGACATGGGTTGTCTACATAGGCAGAACATCTGGCTAATGGAAAAACATATAACCCCTTCAACATGTCATGTAATTTTAAAAAACATGTCCTATGTCCATTTTCCTATATATCTTAGAAATTTTTTGTTAGGTTGTGTTCCCCATATCCTTTCCTTGAGGGTTAGTATGGAATCATCTCCTAGACATTATTTAGTATGAATTCATGGATAAAGTTGTTGAAATTCATTCACGAGCCTTGGATTAAGATCCTTTATCCATATTAATGTCCAACGAAGAGTTCTTAGTATCATATTGGACAACATTACGTGGGCGTTAATCCTTTACATAGCGGGTTAATCCAAATTGAGCTGTTTGTATACCCCATGACATTGGGGTTGATCCTTATATGTGTATCTTATCTCTTAATACCTTCTTTGTATAATTATAAAAGTAAGACTCTAAGATAAATACCTCTTATATAGTCATCACAAATGATATTATACTTAATAGTTTGTTCTCTTGGATGAGTTCTATGTGGATCCTTTGTGATAAAATCCTAGCATGGTATACTACGGTTGTGACTTACCTTTATAATGTGTGTATTTTGAGTATATTTGGATAATCTTATTTTTTTATGTAGATATATAACTATGTGGATATAACTAATTTTCATTTTTGTGCTTTGTGGATTCGAGATGTCCTAGCTGGTCTTTTTATACTGAACCCAGCATGGGATTTTACGGCATGGGTTATGTGTTATGAAAAAGATCAAACTTTTGATAGATTACATGATAAACCAAGATCAGAAAGTTATTAGTGAGACCTAAGAGACTAAGGTGTGTTCTTACAGTATTATGATAGCATTCCCATTTTTATTTTAAGGATATACATGTTTTATACTCTTTATGGTGTGATTTTTTGGCACTGTTTACTTTTCTTTACTTCATGTCATACGCTTGCTGTGGGATTTAGAGGTATGAATTCATGGTTATTCAGTTGTTTTTTACATTTTAACATTTTATAGGCTTAGAGATTTGGGTGTATAGGTACTTAGGCTATGCCCCCATGTCTATGATATGACTACACTGTGCTAGTTTCCAGCCCCTTTCCTATAGTATGTGAGCTTGGGGAGTCGTATAATGGAATCATTTGGTATGGGTTGTGACAAAGTGGGTTAAGTGAATTTAGTTTTACTATAGGATCGAGAGTACGTGAGATTTGTTTTGGGGAAATAGTGTTACATGTTTTGAGTTTGGATTTCAGGAAATGGAATCCTTTTTAGTGTGCCATCTGATGTATCCCTACACCAGGACATTGATCACCTTCTTTCTAACTGATTACATGAGAACATTGGATGCAGGGGAAACAATGGTATATGCATCACATAGAAACGGGTTGTATTTCCCATTACCTTCATGCATCAACTCTCTATATATTCTCATGCACTATGATATATACTGTTTATTTTAGGATTCCTCTCTGATGTATTCAAGCTAGGATTCAACATATTTATAATGAGGATGATACCCTCACTAAAGATGCATCAATACATGAACCTCTTCATGATATGTTACCTATAGTAAGTGCACCACCCATAGACCAAAACACATTACATGAATTAATATAATATGAGGTGCACATGATGAGCATACATCACAATTTTCTGTTGAAAAGACCACTTAGGATCCGAGGTGAGACCAACCAATAGAAATTTTATGTATGGTTTGAGGAGGTGACCAATGTTTTATATCGAGTCAACACACCATCAGATTAATTGGTAGAACTGGTAGAGATCTGTAATCATGGATTGGCATTAAAATGGTTGCGATTAAAGACCCTGTCATATGATGAGGTGTCCCGTTTATTCAAATAGTTTGAGCAATTTTTCATGTAGGATTTCTCACCCCCAATATTGAGGGTTGGTCAAATCTAAGAGTTTCTCAAATTCCAGTAAGGAAACACAATAGTAGCTAAATTTTCATCGATTTTTACTTACCATTCAAGATACTCGATGGATATGGTTTATGACCTGTTCATCCGAGAATGGAAATCTAAGAAATTTCTCCAGAGATTCATCCTATTATGTGTTACCCCTCTTTGAATTCCTATTTATATCGGGGTGGTTGAGAAAGATTTGGTGCCTGAGAGTTCATGGATGGAAATATAAAACTAATTGCTAGTGGGAGAAGACATGCACCATTGTAAGAAATTATAGCAGGGATCTGATGAATATCTTGGGGTCATGTATTTGAGAGACATTTGAGGATGTGGTACTAAGATAGAGGGTCTATCGTTCAAGGCTCACAGGGTGGGTCTAGTCAAACTAGAGAGAGGTAGGGTACTCATGTGATGGTAGGGGAATCTTTCATGATATTATTTGACCTACTGAACATTTAATAATGAGATCGTTGAGGGGGATCCAAAGAAGAGGCATTGAAAGGGGAAGGTCGGTTTGAAAGGCGGTGGACATGGTAGATGATGTGATAGAGAAGTAGTAGGTGGATGAAACTTTGACTTATTACCACCACCACCCCCAGGTTGTCTATACTATGCTCTAAGATCTAGAGGAAAATGGATAAGACTACTATAGGATGCTGAATCTTATGAATCAAAGGATTTGGGAGTAACTCAAGGTATTATCTGAGTCTTTTCAACCATAGATGCAGTAATGTAAGACCTAGGTTCTGTTCATTTAATTCTTTCTACTCACCATGTACGAGACTTAGATATTCTGATTGGCCATTTTATCTCAACCCTTATACATGGTGACTCCTACTAGAAAAGAAATTGTGATCACACACTCTTCCCAATGGTGTGACCTGCCTCTTGGAAGCATGACATTCTGTTGGGATCTTGTTATAGAATTAATGAGGCCTTAAAGAGTCATCATATGTATGGAATGGTTTTCAATAGTTCATTCCCAAATTTAATTATTCAAGTGAAAGGTTTTTTTGGTGTCTGTTGTGACAAATCAATTTTTTACTTTTTTGGTGAAAAAGAATACCAAGCATCATAGGATGGACTCATACATAAGAGGGTGAATCAAATTACTCAACGGTTGGCTTGCATGAACCTTGGGATAGTGAATGTTATGAGTTCCATGTTCCTATAGTTGTGGTAATGTATGAGTGTTTCTTCCATATGGATTTAACTAATTTACCTCCCCATTGAGATATATACCTATACATTGATCTACAGGATAGGAGTACACCTATATCAGCACAGGAATATCGGATGGATCTTGCATAGCTTCATGAAACACGGTTGTAGTAAGAGGACTTGAGGATGAAGGGTTGTGTTATACCTAGTGTTTCACCCAAGGTAGACCTAGTTTTGTTTTCCATGAAGGTAGTTGGGAGCTAGAGGTTATTTGTGGACAATCAAAACCTGAACCATGTGACCATGAAGAAAGAGTATCCACTTCAGAGTATCGATGTACACTATGATCAGTTGACAGTGGATCAATGATTCTATAAGGTTAACCCAAATTAAATAATAGGATCATTAAGTATTTCTTAGACCATTTCATGGTAGTCTTCCTAAATGATATCCATTTCTACTCAACGTATAAGGAGGACCACAGAAGAAACATGAGGATGGTTATAGATGTACTCCCAGAGCACCCAATGTATGGAAAGATCTCTAAGTGTTAGTTCCAAATGAATGTTTTTCAATTTTTTTGACTCATTATCTAAGTTGATGAGGTGGATGTGGACCTAGAAAAGGATGAGGAAGAGATACCTTTGTGGATACCCAATAGAGTAACTTATGTGTAAATATTACTTGGTGTAACAGGCTATTAGTAGAGATTTATATCTTATATCTATAGGATATCAGCACTCATGATTGATTTGACACCAAAGGGGAATCCATTTGTATGAGAATAGCGGTGCTAGTAGGCTTTTCAGCAGTTGAGGAAGATTTCTATGATTGCTCTCAATTTTGCGATCACCATACGTGAGTCTCTACTATAAGTGTTATGTGATGCATTAGAAATTATGATTGGTTTTGTTCTATTAAGGATGCTAGTGGTGATTTACTATAGTTCACATAATTTGAGGACACATGATAGGAACTATGTGAACCAAGATCATAAGTTATCATCTATAGTATCCTCAGTATATAGGTGGTGAAGAAACCTAATGAGTGATTGGTTTTTCATCTATTGTGATAATAGGATACAAAATTTTATATTCTCTATGATGTATTTTATGATGAGATATAGGTGAAGACTAGAGTTCCTCCAGGATATTGAATTCAAAATTTTCTATACTCTGGAGTAGGGGAATGTGGTAGAAGATTCTCTTGGTAGGAGATCTCATTCATAGTTACTGAATATGGAATCTAAGTAGTTTTCACCATTACAGTTATAATTTCTAGAATAATATTGAGCATCTTACCACTAGTCTATGGTTATTACCCCTCCACTCTTGTAGCGAGTCAGGGTGGCACAACTAGGGGATGTCGACTATGAGAATCCACAAACATAGACATGAACTCGACATACTCCATATGGATTTTAAAAAAGTGGGGAGAATGATATTAATTTAATAGGTTTCAAGATGGTACCAATGACATTGTGCGAGGAGGTTCTGATAGAGTTTCATAAATCTCTATTGCTGGAACATCCCATTGTGTAAAAGATTTAACATGACCTCCAGTGTCAATTTTTGTGGACATGGATGTATAAAATAATAGTAGAGTCTGTTTCTTGATGCCTCACATGTCTGTATGTGAATGATGAGCACCTTGATCCAACATGTTTAGCTCAACCCCTTGTGGTGATAGAGTGGGGGTGGGATGGGACATCCGTGAAATTTTTTTTGCTAACCACATACGTCTAGGGGAGATGATTCCACATGGGTTATCATAGATTGAATCACCAATTCGGTCTAATTCATTGACTTCTTGGGGAAGAGTTCAGTAGATATCATGGGATTCGTCGACATGTTGGAGATTTTTAGACTCCATGAATTCCATCGATGATCATTTCTAATGGTAACGATCACTTCACATACTGGGGGTGGAAGGGACTACATGAGGCATTTGAGAATAAAATACTCTTGAGAATAAAATTTAACCTCCAAACTACTAACCAGGATAAATAGACCATTCATGTATTACAGGACATGTTTCAATATTTGATTTTGAATTTTTGACATTGATAAGAGGATCATATCCCATTGACAGATTTTTCATAAAAAAACTACCTTCCCACAATATATATGGAACAATTCAAGGATTTTTATGGGTGTACTTATAGGTCACAAATTTTCTAGACTGTCCTCAGAGAGTTGGAACTCATGAGACCAGTCATTGTGCGAGAAACTACCACGAATGTGTAGAAAATGTAGGAGAAGATGTAGACTGTATAAATCCATCAGATTTATTATGCTAATAGATAGAGGATTCCATTCACATTCTAGGAACGAGTCCATGTGTTCTTTTGAGTTTCACCTCAATGTAGATTATTGATATTATGACATGGTAGAATGATGTCTCTATAGATCATTGACATAATCTAAATACTATATAGAGTTAGAAGGGTGGAATACCACATAGATCTACCTCTGAATCTTGAAAAGGTACACAATGTCTTTCATGTGTCATAGTTGAGGAGGTATGTGCTTGACCCATCACACATTATCGACTGGGGTGATCTGGAAATTGAGGATAAAGAAACCATTGCTATGTACCAGTTAGAGATTTAAGAGCATTAAGAGATTATTCTCTAGGGGTTATCGATCCCTTTATTGCATTTCCAATGGTACCATGAGAATCTCTAAGAGAGAACATGAGAGTGGAAGTCTTAAATTCGTGTTTAGTACCCAAATCTCTCTAGGTAGCCCATATTTTTGCTTTTTTTAGATGTAAATCCCCACGTTGTGGAGAATTTAATGACTTAGATAATCCTTGTATTAAATTTGGATATTTTATAAAATATTTTGTATACTAGAAACTAAGATGATGTGAAATTCCAATGTTCGGTATTCCCAAAATAAAATCGTTAAATATATTAAATATTATTAATAACACACATATGACATTTTCTTGAAAAAATGTAATAACATCTAAAAGGTGGTCTAGGTCAAAAATATGAGGGTATCATTGAATTGAAATTTTATGCTTTACCCTTTCTGAGAAATAACTTTAGCCGGCATTGGGAATTTTTGGGAACTTCATTGGAGGCTAGAAATAAATAAAATAATTTAATAAATAATTTAACCGCTTTTTCATGGAAGTTTTGATTTGATGAGTCCTTACGTAGGCTGCTATTGTGAAATCCCATGGTTATCATCATAACCCGGGTGTCCTTGGGGATCTATTGTTGAGAGTGTAAGAAGATATCTATTAGAATGTAATAACCCGGTTCTTATTCATGAGGTATAGGTTTGTTATTTTCCTTTCTCCTCATGTGTTTTTGAGAAAATATGGAAAATGGGGTAAAATACCAAATTTTGTGGGTACACACCATGTAATATCCCAAACATCGGGTACTCTGGCCATGCGGAATGAGTACACAGGGCGTGTAGGCTTGTCAGCGATGAAGTGTGTAAAAACATACTACATTCCATGTACATAGTATATACATGTCGTGTAATCAGTCGGCAGGTGAACAGTAAGGTAGTGGGAGTAGCCGCTAGCTGAGCGATAGTACATGCCGTTTAGTCATAAATACACGTCGTGTTATCATGTCGATAGATGAATAGTGTGGCGGTGAAAAGTATCCACCATAAGAACAACTAAAAAATGAAAAGTACAGGCCATGCAGTTGAGAGTACACACCGTGTAGTATGTGTTTTTGCTTAAAATTGTTAGTGGCGTCCTCTTTCGCCAGAGAAATCTTAGAACTCATTTGGAGCATAGAAGAGAGGGTCGGAGCTTAGTGGAACTCCCAATCGTCCACTAGTACTCAGTTTCCTTCGCTGACGGTCTCGATTGAACCTCACGGGTGAGTTCTTCAGTCTTCATGAACCCTTCCATCAAATTCTATCCCGAGAGGATGTGATTTGGGTTTGAACACATTTTTGTTTATCCTAGATCTACGTCATTCTCAGACGTTTCAAAAGGCTTCGTTCATGTATATTGATCAGTGGAGATCAAGGTAAGTGGTCTTGTTTTTATTTCCAACTATTGAGTGATTTTTGTGTACTATTGTTCCACGAGCCCATGTTCGAGGCATCGGGTGGCTGAGGCCTTAGCTGATAAGATATCTAAAATTGTATAGATAATCCGATTAATATAAACTACTGTTTGGAATTATTTCTTGGATCCAGGGCCACCCCGTGGGTGCGTTTCCCTTGTTTATCCGTTTGGCTAGGATACTCGTGGATATACCGGGAATATAAGCATGTTTTCAGTTTTCTTGAGAGAAAACATATATAGTTTATAGTTGGTATGTTGGGCTCGGCCTAGTTACATACTTTCCTACACAATTCCTGAGGGCAGTATTCTATTAAGCCTGAGGGCATCGTTTTTTTAGCCTGACGGTAACTTTTCTCATGCCTTTGGGCAGTAGATTCTGTGTCTGTGGGAAAAATCTCATTTGCATGAGGGAAATATTCGATATGCTTGTGGCCATCCAACTGTGGGTTTCGTTTCTGTTTACCTGAGGATAAGTATTTTCTTTTTCAGTGGATGATGGTTACTTGGAGTATTCACTATGGTTATTTCTTAAGTTGTACCTTCCAACATAAAGCAGAAGCTTCAAGTTTATGGTTTTTAATAAAATTGAAATGTAACTGGAAGAGATAGTTACTTTTGATTACTTCCTTATTTACTGCATTTTATTGTTGCACACTCATGTTTCACTTTTCACTGATAGTTGGGAACATGCCTTTGGTGGTTGCCTACTAGGATTTATTTCTCACACCATGATTGGGTTATGTCTTGGTCCCAAACAGATTATATTTATGAAAGTGTTGATAAGGGAAAGAGTCCTTATACAGGTACTCAATTTTTACAGAGGGGTGGGAGATCATGGGGCTGAGCTTAGACTTGTGATGCTGCTGTGTTCCTTCTGCACTATTTTGTTTTGATTTTATGTAATTGTACCTTGTATTGTATTTCATTGCAGTGTATCATTTTTTTACTGATTTCTTAGACCAAGGGACATATTTCATCATCATATATATGAATGACTACTGTCTTCTTTTACTTCTGTACTATTGTCTAATTCTGTTGGTAATTGTTTACTGCTTCTGCTTTTTTATATTTATATTTATGTCCATTGTGATAAACTTTTACAAATGGGAGCATAATTTCCCCACTATCAGATCTAGGCCCTTACTGCTAGTTAGCAGCCTATGGCGTTTGGGGAAATGTGCATGAGGTCATGTGTCCAACTGGGTTCAGGGCACCCTTTGAGTGGCACCCAGATCTGGGATGTTACATAGTGGTGTCAAAGGATTTCTTTACTTCTTGACTTAGTGTTTGGAGCCTATTGCCAGGGATAGGATGGAATAGGTACTTGGTAATAATTTGTGTCTGGGAGTTGCTAACCCGTTTACAGGGAAAATCTAATTTACATCTTGTTGCAATTTTTATGATTTTTCACTTTTACAATTGATTTTATTTTTTCCATTGGGTGACAAACTTGTGGTGTGATGTTATATTTTATACTCATTTTGTCTTTAGCTTCAACCCAATGAGATGATGGTATGTCATCTCATGCATCATTTAGGTACATGTTATAATCACATGACATGCATAGTTTTCATGCCATGTAGGTGGATTAGAAATTGAATGTTGTTGTGATAGATGTTGTGCTACTAGAGGCTTGATGTTGTGATAGTTTCATGGATAAAAACACCTTCAATTTGATAAAGTTTTCTTGTGAGATGTTTTGTAGAATGAACCTCAAACTTTGGTTCTTAAAGTTTATGGGCCCTCATCAACCGAAATTTGATGGATCAACAACTTTGTTACCTTGTTATAATATGTATAACATGAAAATATTTGATTCACGGGGAGTATGGGCCCTCACAGATCAGAATTTGGAACTTAGGTGTTGGTCTTAGTGTTTTTATGGGCTCCAGAGTAGTTTCTAAGGCTTATTGTATGAAAAACCATAGAATAAACGTTGTGTTGTTTTGACTATATTCCATGTGTTCTTTTGTTCGGGAAGAAATGAAAAATAAATTTAAGTACACGCTGTTAATCCCATGTACATGCCATGTAGTAGCTACCTATGTCATGGGCCATGTGGGCAGAAACATGGGATAGTGAAACTTTGAGGGCACATGATGTGTACCTATTGTACACACCGTGTTGTGTTGACCATGTGTTCATCATGTAACTAACAACACAGATATTGGAATCTTTTTTACACACATCGTGTCAATGCCGAACACACGGTGTAGTTTAATCTTGGGAACCAACCATGGAACTAAAAACCTGGGTCAGTGTTACCTCTTCTACTACATGCCGGGTCTATATAGAACACGCAATATAGTGTCAGCCGAGTAGCTGGCTATGTCACAAACAACACGGGTTGGTGAAGCTCATCTAGTACATGCTGTGGACCAATGGGACATGTCGTGTAGTCTTGACCGGTAAGAGACCATGAAGACTTGGCCATGTGGCTGGGGAGATAGAGTGGTGTACACGTCATGTGCGGGTGTAACACACCGTGTACCTAGGGTTGAGACATGACCAGACCGACATTCAAACACAACCATGTAAGATCCTAAGGGTACATGCCGTGTATACTTTATACATGTTGTGTAGTCTTGTTAAAAAGGGATTTATGTGGCTAGCCGGGTATAAGGACTTGGGCAGGGGAAGAAAATTCAAGTACACGCCGTGTGTGTGGAAAACACGTTGTGTGTTTGCGGTGTTAAACAACCCATTCTGGCAGAAGTACATGCCCATATGGAAGACATAATAGAATGCAATGTTTAGTTATTGTACACACTGTGTAGTCTTGTTTTGTAAAACATAATTTTTTTTCTTTTCCTTGTTCCTCTTCTTACATTTCCAGTTCTTGGTTATTGATGATCATAATCTTAGTTGTGGGTTCGACCTTGTAGAGTAATGCCACCGAGACGACCAAAATATGTTCGCTAAGAGAGTAACAATGATTATACTCCACATATGGTATGCCATGGGCTACCAATGTGTCCTCCAGTAGTGCCAGATGTGGTTCCATCCTTTATACCAGACGTAGGAGTGTATGTACAGTTCTATGAAGCATTCATGCGGTTCATTTAGACCTTTTAGGGAGCACCACTGGCTGCCACATCTATGGAAGAGCTGAAACATATATTCCAGCAGCAGCATCTGCCTAGATTTTAAGGGGATGTCGAACCACATGCTAAGGAGTCTTGGATGGGCTCTATATAGACTATCTTTGATCATCTTGAGACTCCTCCCAGGCGGAGGGTCAAGCCCGATACATACATACCACATGATTCCACCAAGAGATGGTGGGATGTTACCACCAAGACCGAGAATCACCGAGACATGGCGTGGGAAGATTTATATAAAGTCTTCTATGATTTTGTTTTCAGAGATGCTGAGGGAAGATCGAGATCAAGAGTTCATGAATTTGCATTAGGGCTCCATGTTAGTGATGGATTATTCTGCCTGCTTCACCAAGATATAATGTTTTGCACCTATTCTAGTTGGTGATGAGACGTAGAGGGCTAGACGCTTTGAGGATGGTATTTGGTATGACATATGAGCACTGGTGAATGTTTTCAGGTATCCTATAGTACATGATATTGTGAATCAGGCATTGATTACTGATCGTAACCTGCGGGAAGCTAGTGGTGTATGTCAGGGTGGATCAACACTAGTTTCTGGTACTATTTCTACCAGTAAGAGGAAGAGGAAAATGTATTTCTCTCATGGTGGTAGTACTAGCCAGAAGAATTCTTCAGGTGGCCAGGTCATGTTCTACCCATGTGGTAAGAGGGTGACAAGAGACTGCAGTGTCCATGTGACCCAGTGAAGTGCCGAGTTTGTGGAAGGATGGGTCATCTGCAACATTTTTACACGACCTTTCCTTCAGTGATGTAACGACCCAAATTTTCATTAATGGAAAATCCCTCTTGATCTAGTTAAATGTCTCTTTTTGTAAAATGTTTATGTAAGATGTCAACTTATTTGTTTTTATATTATGAATTGTGACCGTTGTTTTTATAGTCGTTGAACAGTGATCACATGATTAGTATAAATATAGGGATTTAACAAATCCAATTTACTCAGACAAAGGAAGTGATAGACTCATATAGTAGAATTCCTCCATTCGAAGCCCATTTATCAGAGCTTGGAAAAGAAGTGGCATCCTTGGGCTTCGCTCTTTGTAACACCCCAATCTTCCACGGTACGTTTCACTTCGAATAATGCAATAGCGTGTGTTGTACGCAACCTCGAGCTCTAACACACACCACAACGAATTAAACTGGCCGTTGTGAATAGTAATACCCACTTTTTGAAATTTTATAAATTTTATTTATCAAAATGGACTTCATTTTTGGATTCGGAATGTCGGAATTAGCCTATGTTGAATTTTTGGTATTTTTCTGAGAACTTCCAATTTTTTTATGAATAGTGAAAAATACTTAAAACAACTTTTTTAATAAAAATAATTTATTGTGATAAATTATACTATTTAGTGGTTTCAAAGTATAATTAGAATATATTTTTACCATTTTAACCAATGGTTGTCATTAGAATTAATTTAACATTGAAATTGGACATAAACAATTGCCAATCTTTTGATATAAATTGTTTCTTAAAAACACGCTATTTGTTGTGACAGTGGGAATTAATTATAAAATTAACTAATGCAACTTATATATTTTGAATTTTCTAAAATAGACATCATTTTTGAATTCGGAATATCAATTATAGCTTAGGGTGAAATTTTGGATTTGTTCTGAAAAACTTCAATTTTTGATGAATAGTGAAACCACTAAGTGGTAGTTAAATAACTGATTTTTCGTTTAAATGAAATATTACCACTTCAGTGATTTGATTTTCAAAAATCCAACATACATGGTTTTCATTAATATGTAAAATGTGGTTCAATGAGATTAAAATAAATTTTTGGTGAATAGTAACTTTTAAGTTCTTAATCGCGATTAGAGGTAATTAGTGTAGTTTAAGGTAAAAATAATGTTTTAATAATATGAGATGAGCTTGAAACTTGTCCTACTCCTATTGGATGATTCATGGCCGAGCACGAAAACCCATGGGTCAACTTGGGGACCCCATGGAGACACTTTATTTGGAAAATGACATTAATATATATTTATTTAATGTTAAAATTAAATTGACACAAACATGAGTTGTTTTACTAAAACAGTTTTTAAGTGGGGTTACACAAGTCCAAATTTTGACTATAAACATTCATTAAGAAATCTAAAAATATTTCCTACATCATAGTATTTTTTTATAATTTTTAGACATTAAATAAATTAAATTATTTATGACATCATTATGATGCAGCGATGACCTCATTATTTAACGATTTAAATAAAATGACAAGATAATGAAAAATCCATGGCTTACACTTGTCCAAAGCCTATTGGATGAGGAGCTTTCGAACCCTTATCACCTTATCCACGAATTATATAAGTTTGGGACCTTTAGAATCCGTAAATCATTGTATAATAATGTAACATTTCAATCTTTCCAAAAGATCCCCTCCTCTCCACTTATAAAAGCCCCCCACCTCTCCCACCTTATTCACACCTTCAATCCATTTGGATCGGCCAAACTCTGCCCAAATACTCTCCCAACTTCCCCCTCTTACTCCTAGAATCCTCATATTGGGCAGAACTCTTCCCAAGGAAGCCTTTGGCTAAAATCAAAAAGAGTTTCCCGATTTTGAGGTAATGTCTTCTCTAATGTTGTTTTGTTTTATTTTTCTTCTCCAACCCCCTAAACTCTTTTTATTAATTTCTTTTGTAACAACACCAGTATACTCAATATACTAGTATGTTGTTATAAGAAGGATTCGAGCTACACTTACAGACACCTACATCTAATGGTTAAAGAACATACAGTTTCTGTGGATGGAGAATTTCTACCTCACGAAACGATGATTGTTCAACACTCATATAACACCTTAAAAGGTGGTCATTAAGATGTCAATATATTTACGTATGATATATAATGTGTTTACGTTTTACTTATGCTTCTTTATTTCTCATTTACGGCATACTTTATGATTTCCATTATGGGTAGAACGCGATAATTTCATTTTAGGAAGTGCGGACTACCGCCCCCTCAAAGTTATTTGAGTCATTAATGCCATATGTGGGATGTATAAAGGATGGATTAAATGGTATTATACACTATATTATACTGTAATTATATTATAAATTATTATCATTATGATTTAATTCCATTAAATACGAAATAGAAATGAACGTAGCGTTCATGCGTACGTACGGCTTACCGTCTCCATGAACGGTGCATTTCATTTCATACCTTTAAATGTTACGTGACATTATGAATGAAAGTATATACTGTATATATATGATATGTATGATATCTACATCATGAATATAAATCTGGATATAATGGATATTTCACCACATTAACAACTTGTAATTATAAGAAGTTTATTTTTGACTCAAGTACCAAAGATCGACAAAACGACCTTTATTAACTTAAATAATTAAATAATGTTCATAACATGGTAATAAGGGATATAAAAGGAATAATGAACATGAAAAAGGTTCTTAAGTAAATATAAATTAACTCTAGTTTATTATTCAGGAGGTTAAGGAACGGTCGAGTCAGGACAGGATGCAAGGTAAGGGAATTTCTTAACCCAATTTTCATTCTTTGGGTTAATCTCCTACATTAAAATTATGTCATGATATTATCTTGTATTTATAAATTCTGTATGTGTACATATAGTGAATAGACATAATATATCTATTCTATTTAGAAATGATCTTTTTAAGGACTTCGTCTCAATCTCCTTTCATTTAGGCATATTTCATTTTATACACAACTTTATTTTATACAGTGTATAAACCCCTTTGACTTTTAAGTTTATTCAAAAGGTTTTATTTTATAATTATCTAATTTTTAAATGATTTCAAAAAAGAGATATTTCTCTCCAATATATGAAAATCCAGTGAAAATGTATACATACTTAACGCAAGCTTAAAAATGTATTCAGAAAACCCGACTCTCGAGTGCGGTAGACAGGAAGGGATTGGGCGTGGACCCATCATGGCCTGTAATTAGTCGAGCAGTCTCAGAATTAGTTATTTTGTTTTCAGAAGCTTGCATAATGTATTCAGAAAAACACTATAGTATATTTGATCATTTTTAAATGTAAGTATCTTCTAAAAAAATTACATCGGCAGGTCTCATGAGACAAACTAGTGTCTTGGCACAAGGCCTTGACAAAATCTAATTTGTGGGCTTGGCACGAGGCCTTGGCTACGTGGTTATGATAGTCTGGCATTATGCATTCCATCATTATGAAAGTGGTTATTGATATTGCATGTGATTATTCGACCAGTAGAATATCTATGTGAATAAGTAAATGGCATTATCTCATTTTACTTTTTCCATATTATGTTGCAGTTCATGTTTGAAAGGCTTTTTTTTAGTCATACATTTCCTTAAATGTTTATGTTTATTTATGAAAGCATCCACAATATTGTTATCCTTACTGAGCATCTGAGCTCACCCCTTTCAATGTTTTAATATTTTCCAGGATGTGAAGAAGTATTTTATGAATGACCTGCAGGGATAGTCAGAAGAGGATATGAGTGTGGACTATAAAGACTTTGTTATTAGTTTTTCACTTTATGATGTAATGTAAGACTTATGAATGTATCTAGTGTTTCCAAGGCTACTAAACTAAACAGTCTTTCGAGACTTGATCTTTTGTGATCATGCCAATGATACGAAGTAATGCAACGACTCTGGGTAGCTGGGTTCAGGGCGTTACAGTTGGTATCGGAGGAAGTTTAGTACAAACCTTGGAAGCTAGATTTAGACAAACTCTGATGAGAGCATGTAGACCTAAGATGAACTTTGAGGATTAGTATAAAAGAACTTCCTAAAATTTTGGTATTGTAGATATTTTGTGAGTTTTCCGAGTAATACATCCCTGTCTGGATACGAGCAGGTAGAGGCGGCTCTGGCACAGATGTACCTAGGGGTAAAACCCGAAAACACCGCTTTGAGCTAGACTCGAACGGGAACTGGTGCACGACAACGGGCCTTGCTGCACTCTTGGTTACGACACTCCCGGCAGATATGCTTAGGATAATTCTCATTTTCTTTACAAACCACTATGAAGGGTTATGAGTATATACTTCCTCGAAGAAAGATTTTTTATGGTTATGGATTATATCCATAAATAGTTCAATTAGTGTTAAGTGTTTTACAAGTATGGAATTATGTATTTTATTTCATAAACTAATATAGTTTATTCCATTGTTTAGAAATGGTGCCTAGTGGAAGGAATGGAAACCGTATCAATGCACGCACTCCATGTAGGGATTACCCTCCTTCTCAAGATAATTATTGTGGAGCTAGAGATACAACTGGTGCTGATCAACTTATTACCATACTGGGACAACTGACTCAGGTTATGAATAATAACCTTACTCGTATGGAGCACCCTGATCCGCAACATGGAGGATCAATGTTAGACAGCTTCATGAGGCAACAACCACCAACATTTAATGGGGGTACAAATCCTTTAGTAGCTAAGCAATGGATAAACTCCTTAGAGAAAATATTCCATGCCTTGGGGAGTAGTGAAAGGGAGAAGGTTATCATGGCAGTTTACCGCCTCACTGGAGATGCCGATCAATGGTGGTCGCTGATTCAAAACACAAAGGAAGATGATGAGGTATCGAATATGGAATGGAGGGAGTTCAAAGAGCTTTTCTTAGAAAAATACTTTCATCATGAACATCGAGTAGATATGGAAAGGCAATTTTTGAGTTTGAGGAAGAAGGAGGATGAGAATGTCGCAAAGTATGAGGGTAACTTTACAAGGTTAGTGAGGCATCCTGCCGATTATATACGTAACCCAAGAGGTATGATTGATCGTTTCTTTGATGGGTTAAAACCATTACTCTCTCGAGCTTTAGTATCACAATCCTTCTCATCATACGAAGATATTGTCTCCTGTGCTATCCAGACAGAAAAGGAATTCTCTAAGTCTTATGACAACAAAGTAAAGCAAGAGAAGAAGAGAACGGTGGAACAAGAGACAGATAAAGGGAAAAAGGGAAAGAATTATTTTCCATTATGTGATAATTGTGGGAAAAATCACCCTGGTACTTGTCTAAAAGGAATGAGAGTTTGTTATAAATGTGGAGAAAAGGGTCACCAGGCTCGTGATTGCAAGGGAAATAAAGAGGCTATCAAAGTTGAATGCTATAATTGTAGAGAAATGGGTAATTATGCAAATGAATGTCCTAAGCGTCAAGGAAACTTACCTCAGAAAAGGCCAAGGGATCAAGGACAATCTTATGCTGTTACTACAGTTGAAGCAGAATAACTAATGTATTGGTGCTTTTGGACTCATGGATTATATTTTGGTTATTAGAATAATGTGATATATATATATATAAGGATTGTACTGCAGTACTTTTTGATTTCAGTAAGGTTCTAATATGATGAAGGTAATTATATTTTTAGTATGTGAAAAGAAGAGAAACTTTACTTTGTTTGGGGAATTTGATAAATTGATTTTGGAATTAAGAGACCTTTTAGAGAAAGTCTGGATAGAGGTATTTTGGATAACTATAATGGTTGGAGTGGATTAAGATGATCTTTGGATAGTATTGTTTATTTTTAAAAAAATTATGAAGATTATTTTTGGAATATTAGGATACTATAGTTTTAGGAAAAGGACAACCTGCAGGGTGGGGCATAACCCGTCGCGTCAGACAAAGCTGCAGGAATCGAACCCACATCCATAGTGCGACAAGCCTTTATTTCCTACCACTAGCCTAAAAGAAGTCACTGGTTATTACAAAATATTTTTACTAATCTAAATGGTATGTGTTAACATTTGGAACCTTATACAATTAGGATAAATAGAATATTTTTGAGTTCTGTTACCATTTGGAGTAAAAGTTGGGTTTGTGGTAAAAAATTTATTAACGAATGAAAGTATACATAACAAGTATGTATATTCCCTTACGTTCTTATTAAATTTCCTAAATAAAATCCTCAACATTATAAAAGGTAACTTAAAACAAAAATGTTGTCGGTTAACTTTTCCAACTGGGGATTCAATGACCGTTTAACCAATCACAAGTTTGTTATTTTCTTATGGTTAAACTTTCTTTTAATCCTGTTTTCTATAACTCTACATTAGACCTTGATGGTTTGTTTCTCCTCTATATCCATATTTTCATAGAATCCTAGAATGGGCTATATCGGGTGACCTTTGTACTTATCTTTCTTTCTTTTAATGTTATATATTTATTAACCTTATTTCCGATGTGGGTTTTCCTCAAAGGTATTTTCTCATTTCAACCTTTTATTTTCAAAGAAAAATGTCAAATTGCGAGGACGCAATTTATTGAAGGAGGGGAGAATGTAACACCCCAAGATTCCACAGTACATTTCACTTCGAATAATGCAATAGCTTGTGTTGTACGCCACCTCGAGCTCTAACACACACCGCAACGAATTAAACTAGCCGTTGTGAATAGTAATACATACTTTTTGAAATTTTATAAATTTTATTTATCAGAATGGACTTCATTTTTGGATTTTTAATGTCAGAATTATCCTATGTTGAATTTTTGGTATTTTTCTGAGAACTTCCAATTTTTTTATGAATAGTGAAAAATACTTTAAACAACTTTTTTAATCAAAATAATTTATTGTGATAAATTATACTATTTAGTGGTTTTAAAGTATAATTCAATTATATTTTTACCATTTTATCCAATGGTGGTCATTAGAAATAATTTAACATTGAAATTGGACATAAACAATTGCCAATATTTTGATATAAATTTTTTCTTAAAAACGCGCTATTTGTTGTGACAGCGGGAATTAATTATAAAATTAACTAATGAAACTTATATGTTTGGAATTTTGTAAAATAGACATCATTTTTGAATTCGGAATATCAATTATAGCTTAGGGTGAAATTTTGGCTTTGTTCTGAAAAACTTCAATTTTTGATGAATAGTGAAACCACTAAGTGGTAGTTAAATAACTGATTTTTCATTTTAATGAAATATTACCACTTCAGTGAGTTGATTTTCAAAAATCCAACATACATGGTTTTCATTAAGAAGTAAAATGTGGTTCGATGAGATTAAAATAAATTTTTGGTGAATAGTAACTTTTAAGTTCTTAATCGCGATTAGAGGTAATTAGTGTAGTTTAAGGTAAAAATAATGTTTTAATAATATGAGATGAGCTTGACACTTGTCCTACTCCTATTGGATGAGTCATGGCCGACCAAGACAACCCATGGGTCAACTTAGGGACCCCATGGAGCCACTTTAGTTGGAAAATGACATTAATATATATTTATTTAATGTTAAAATTAAATTGACACAAACATGAGTTGTTTTACTAAAACTGTTTTTAAGTGGGGTTACACAAGTAAGAATTTTGACTATAAATATTCATTAGAAATCTAAACAGATTTCTTACATCATAGTATTTTTTTATAATTTTTAGACATTAAATAAATTAAATTATTTATGACATCATTATGATGCAGCGATGACCTCATTATTTAACGATTTAAATAAAATGAGAAGATAATGAAATATCCAAGGCATACACTTTTCCAAAGCCTATTGGATGAGTAGATTTCGAACCCTTATCACCTTAGCCACGAATTATATAAGTGTGGGACCTTTATAATCCGAAAATCATTGTATAATAAGGTAACATTTCAATCTTTCCAAAAGAGCCCCTCCTCTCCACTTATAAAAGGCCCCCACATCCCCCACCTTATTCACACCTTCAAGCCATTTGGCTCGGCCAACCTCTGCCCAAATACTCTCCCAACTTCCCCCTCATACTCCTAGAATCCTCACATTGGGCAGAACTCTTCCCAAGGAAGCCTTCGGCTCAAATCAAAAAGAGTTACCCGATTTTGAGGTAATGTCTTCTCTAATATTGTTTTGTTTTATTTGTCTTCTCCAACCACCTAAACTCTTTTTATTCATTTCTTTTGTAACAACACCAGTATCCTCAATATACTAGTATGTTGTTATAAGATGTATTCGAGCTACACTTACACACACCTACATCTAATGGTTAAAGAACATACGATTTCTGTGGATGGCGAATTTCTGCCTCACGAAACGATGATTGTTCAACACTCATATAACACCTTCATAGGTGGCCATTAATATGTCACTATATTTATATAGGATATATAATTTGTTTATCTTTTACTTATGCTTCTGTATTTCTCATTTATGGCATACTTTATGATTTCCATTATGGGTAAAACGCGATAATTTCATTTTAGGAAGTGCGGACTACCGCCCCCTCAAAGTGAATTGAATCATTAATGCCATATGTGTGATGTATAAAGGATGGATTAAATGATATTATACACTATATTATACTGTAATTATATTATAAATTTATATCATTATGATTTCATTCCATTAAATGCGAAATAGAAATGAAAGTAGCGTTCATGCGTACGTACGGCTTACAGTCTCCATGAACGGTGCATTTCATTTCTTACCTCTAAATGTTACGTGACATTATGAATAAATGTATATACTGTATATATATATGATATATATGATATCTACATCCTGAATATAATTCTGGATATAGTGGATATTTCACCACATGAACAACTTGTAATTATAAGAAGTTTATTTTTGACTCAAGTACCAAAGATCGACAAAACGACCTTTATTAACTTAAATAATTAAATAATGTTCATAACATGGTAATAAGGGATATAAAAGGAATAATGAACATGAAAAAGGTTCTTAAGTAAATATAAATTAACTCTAGTTTATTATTCAGGAGGTTATAGAACGGTCGAGTCAGGACAGGACGCAAGGTAAGGGAATTTCTTAACACAATTTTCATTCTTTGGGTTAATCTCCTACTTTAAAATTATGTCATGATATTATCTTGTATTTATACTTTCTGTATGTGTACATATAGTGAATACACATAATATATATATTCTATTTAGAAATGATCTTCGTAAGGACTTCGTCTCAATCTCCTTTCATTGAGGCATATTTCATTTTATACACAACTTTATTTTATACAGTGTATAAACCCCTTTGACTTTTATGTTTATTCAAAAGGTTTTCTTTTATAATTATGTAATTTTTAAATGATTTCAAAAAAGAGATATTTCTCTCCAATATATGAAAATCCAGTGAAAATGTATACGTACTTAACGCAAGCTTAAAAATGTATTCAAAAAACCCGACTCTCAAGTACGGTAGACAGGAAGGGATTGGGCGTGGACCCATCATGGCCTGTAATTAGTCGAGCAATCTCAGAATTAGTTATTTTGTTTTTAGAAGCTTGCATAATGTTTTCAGAAAAACACTGGAGTATATTTGAGCAATTTTAAATGTAAGTATCTTCTAAAAAAATTGCATCGGCAGGTCTCATGAGACAAACTAGTGTCTTGGCACGAGGCCTTGACAAAATCTAATTTGTGGACTTGGCACGAGGCCTTGGATACGTGGTTATGATAGTCTGGCATTATGCATTCCATCATTATGAAAGTGGTTATTGATATTGCATGTGATTATTCGACCAGTAGAATATCCATGTGAATAAGTAAATGGCATTATCTCATTTTACTTTTTCCATATTATGTTGCAGTTCATGTTTGACTTTTGTTTTAGTCATACATTTCCTTAAATGTTTATGTTTATTTATGAAAGCTTCCGCAATATTGTTATCCTTACTGAGCATCTGAGTTCACCCCTTTCAATGTTTTAATATTTTCCAGGATGTGAAGAAATATTTTTTGAATGACCAGCAGGGATAGTCAGAAGAGGATATGAGTTTGGACTATAAAGACTTTGTTATTAGTTTTTCACTTTATGATGTAATGTAAGACTTATGAATGTATCTAGTGTTTCCAAGGCTACTAAACTAATCAGTCTTTCGAGACTTGATCTTTTGTGATCATGCCAATGTTATGAAGTAATGCACCGACTCTGGGTAGCTGGGGTCGGGGCATTACACTCTTGACCTAGCCCAAGCCGATCTTGATCATGTCAAGCTTGAACGAGACCGTCTACAAGAAACGTAGAAGTTGATAGATATTACCACATGACCGATATTATCTGAGCCCCCCCCCCCAAGAGTCTGTCACCATCTCACACCTTACCCTTAGGCCTTATGTGGCTGTTTTAACGGGTTATGTAACAAATCTCTAGTACTATGTTCATGTACATTATTTTTTTTCTATATAATAATGAATATAATTTCTTTTCATTATTGATACATTGTAAATAGTTTTTAAAGTAAAAATAGTGATTTTAGTTATTATTTTATTAAGAAATCTATTTTATTAAATTATGGGATTTTTGAATTAAATAATATTTTAATAAAATCTTTCTATTATTATTAAATTAATTTTATTATATATAAATGATCATATAATTTTATGAATTCAATTATATTTTTTATTAAGGTCTGAAAGCCATTTTTGTCAAAACCCATGAATTTTCGATAAATGTCGGTTTTTATATTTAAAGTAAAAATTAAAATATTTAGAAAATTTTTTAGATAAAATAACTATAATTTTTGTAATCAGGACGTTGAAATTATCCAACTGTGAATTTTTCATTATTTTCTGAGATAGTTAAATATTTGGGTAAAAATTAAATACCATTAATATATAATGTGTTTTATGACATCATAATGACCCAATAGTGATGTAATAAAATAATATAAGCTTTATGTTCGTCCAGTATATGATTTTCCATTAAAATAATGTGATTTTATGTTTGTTTAACTTACTTTTCAAAGTATTAATGGGCCCTTCAAGACTTATTTAACACCTTGTCTTTTTAAATTGTTTTCCATGGGAGTGTGACTCACCTCCACCTAAGAAACCCCATTATTTTAAGAAGTTCGGACTTTGGACATATAAAATATTGTTTTCCACTTCCCTTTTCAAAAACTATGGGCTGGTTTGTGGTTTGGATTAGTTTAATGTAAGGAGTCCCAAACCTAAATAATAAAGAATTCCTTCACCTTTCCTATATAAACCCACCGAAGCTCCCACTTCCTCCTCACGAAAAGCCTTTGGAGTTCATCCAACCTTTTCCCTACTCTCTCTAGAATCCTCCCAAGGTGCCCCAATCTCCCTAGAAGCCACTCTTGTAACATCCCCAAATGATAAAGGGTTAAATTATTAAATGATATGACTCATGTCAACAAGGTGCACCTTCCTTTTCGGGAGCCTACCTGATTAGAACTCCACAATTAAGCGTGCTTGTCCTGGAGTAGTGATCAGGATGGGTGACCTCCTGGGAAGTTACCCAGGGTGTGTCCGAGTGAGGACAAAGCACACTAGAAAGGACATGTGTTGGCCTGTGGGGACTATTATTAGTCAGATGACCCATTCGGGCATGTGGGTGGATCCTGGGGTGGGCCCCACGTGTCTGCGTGGCAACTGGTGGTACTTGGTGGGCCAGGACCCGACGACCATGTTAAGGCAGGGTGGCTGTGCTGTCACCGGGACCCGGTTGTCACATTTGGTATCAGAGGAGGAACCCAGCCTTAAGTGCGGTGCACTGCCTGGGTTGAGATGTAGGGCCCACAACGAGGGCATTGTGCTATAAAGGGGGGGTGATTGTAACATCCCCAAATGTTAAAGGGTTAAATGACTAATTTATATGACTCATGTCAACAAGGTGCACGTTCCTTTTCGGGAGCCTACCTGATTAGAACTCCACAGTTAAGCGTGCTTGGCTCGGAGTAGTGATCAGGATGGGTGACCTCCTGGGAAGTTCCCCAGGGTGTGTGCGAGTGAGGAAAAATCACACTGTAAAGGACATGTGTTGGCGTTTGGGGACTATCATTAGTCAGATGACCCGTTCAGGCATGTGGGTGGACTCTGGGGTGGGCCCCACATGTCTGCGGGGCAACTGGTGGTACCTGGTGGGCCAGGACTCGAGGACCATGTTAAGCAGGGGTGGCTGTGCTGTCACCAGGACCCGGTTGTCACAACTCTCAAGCCCCTCTCTAGCCTTTGGAAGCACACTTCCAAGTAAGGGTTTTTTTCCTTTCTCATTTTGACCAATTTTTCTTCATATTGATATGCCCTTTTAATTGCAATTATAAATGATGGGGTATGGTTTCACACCTCCCCAATACCACCCTCTTATTGTTTGAATGATGGGAGACCCCTTTATCTCTCATTAAATTCCTCCCACGTACACCCATTACTATGCCAAAATTTTGAAAGGAACTTCTCTCTCCGTTTTTACATTCAAGAAATACTTTCGTATTAGGAATATAAATTTCCATTACTATATTTTGGAAATGTATCTATATGAACCCCTTAATGTCCATTTCATGTAAATGTAATGAAGCACCCCTTTCCCTCTCATCAACCATTTTTATGAATTCTTATGCCACGCCCTTACACTGCCGAAATTACATCGATTTTCTAAGCCAATGCCATCATGTAGTGAATACCATGCCCATTTCTCCATCAAGGGTATTCACCTTTATGCACATTTTCTTATTGATTATAAAGTTTCTTGTATGAATTCTACATTCCTTTATCATGGCAGAAATTATTATGTTTAATGAATCCATGTTTTATGATCCTTGTGGCACACTTATGCATGAAATGAAATGTTTAAGAATGGTCCACCCTTATAGCACTCCAATGCATTGGGTAAAGTATAGTATCATGATACGTCATGTGAAATGAGTGCTGCCTCATGGTAATTCAATTGTAATGAGGGTTTAATCATGCTTCATGTGCAATGATGATTTACTCATGCTCTATGTGCAATGGGCCTGGGCTCATGCTAATTCCATGTTAAGTTTTGTTGCCACATTTCTAAGTTATGATTATCATTCGTTATCATGCCTTTATGTTCATTTTTTTCTTGTGCTCTATTGATATGCCTAATTTATTACATGTATTGTACCCCTCATGTTATTCCATGTTTATTCCCTTACTGGGCTTTATACCTCACCCTTTTCTTATGCATGTCCTCAGGTTATCCCATTGAAGGCTAGGTACGAGGGAATGTAGTGGTCATGTAAAGGAAGTTTTCAATAAAGATGTTGTATTTCATGTTTTATGTTCTTATGTAATGATCATATTCCCTAAAGACACTAAACCTCTCGATCTTATTTGTTTTATCAAGTAATGTTTTTTGTAATAAATCTTGTTTAAGTTTGTAATAAAAAACAGGGTTTCCATAATTGGTATCAGAGGATAGGTTTAATTATTTTTGGGATTAGGATTAGAAAACCCTAGTAAAGCCTTATATACAAGACTATGTATAATAAAAACATCTCTTTGTTTTGGTAAGTACTGAGTATGTTGTTTATCAAAAAAAATAAATCCTTGTCTTGATACGAGTAGGTAGAGGCGGCTCGGGCACAGATGTATCCTAGGGGTTAAACCCAAAAACACCGTTTGGAGCTAGACTCGAATGGGAACTGGTGCATGAAAATGGGCCTTGCTCCTCTCTTGGTTACAAAACACCCGGGGGATATGTTTTGTTAAATTGAAAATCTTAGTATGAACCCTTAATAAGGGAATTAAAAAATGACCCTATGAATATATGTTAGAAAGTAGATCATGAAAATCCTAGATTGAAGCCTATACACTCATGAGTTAAGGAAATACAAGTTTGTCTATAAGTCATCAAATTTTGTCTTTGGATTACCCTTTATGTGTTACCCCCTAACATTCCTTTTATTCTATCCAATGGCCAGTAATAGGAGGACTCTATCTAACAACCGATGTGATGATCAGTGTGATGACTGTACTAATTAGATGCCCAATCGAATGGGAGCGGGAATCGTGAACATTATCATGCTTCTCTCTCAACAAACTCAAGCATTGAATAGAAACACGAGTCAAGAAGAACGTCCAAACCCCCTAAGAAGAAACAAGTCTCTATCGAGAGATTCATGAGACAAAGGCCTCCAACTTATAGTGGATCATCCGATCCCACGATCGCTGAACAATGGATCAACTCCATTGAAAAGATCTTCTCTATCCTTCAATGTTCTGAACAAGAGAAGGTTCTCCTGGAAGCTTATCATATAGAGAGTAAAGCTGATCAATGGTAGACTTTGATCAAAAAAAATGAATCATGAGGAGGAGATTGAAGTGTTGGAATGGAAGGATTTCCAGAAGATGTTTTTTGATAAATATTTTCCGAGAACCCTCCGGCTTAAGATTGAAAGGGACTTCCATTCCCTCAAGCAAAAAAAAAAATAAAAATCTGTTGGAGCGTACAAGGAAAACATCGAAAGGCTTGCACGATACACTTACAGCTTTGTCATTACCCCCAAATGCATGGTTGACCACTTGTATGGTGGGATGAAGCCTAGCCTGTGGAAAGTATTAGCGATCCCTGACTTCGACAGCTATGAGGAAATTGTACGATGTTCCCTCAAGGTCGAAATGGAGATCGAGGAATCATAGGGGTATCATGGGGAGAGGAAGCATAAGGTGGACTTCAATGATGGCGGTCCAATGGATAAATCCAACAGTGCTAAGAAGATCCAGCACCTCACTTGCCAAATGTGCAGAAAGAAGCACCCTGGAAATTGCCTCAGCGGGACGAGGAAATGCATTAGGTGTGGAAGGGAAGGGCACCTAGCTATTAACTGTTGGCAAGAAAGACCCACGGCTACGATAGAGGAGAGTAATGCTCTATTTGTACCTCAACACGTAGTTCATTGCTACAACTGAAAAGAACCATGGAATTTGTCTAATTAGTGCTCTAATCCATGGGTTTCCGGAGGCATCCAACAACCTCCAAGGCAGCAAGGAAGAGCTTTTTCCATCACTTCTGCCGAAGTGAACCCCGAAAATGAATTTGTGACAGATACAATAGTTACTCATTCCAGAATAGAGAATGTACTTTTTGATTTAGGTTCTACACATTCTTTTATATCTTCAAAGTTTAGTAGAAATATCCCAAAACCACCACAAATCATGGAAGTGAAGATGAAGGTGAGTACGAAAATGAGAAAATCATTGCATCCCAAGAATATAAGTCCTCCCTTGTTATAATCTATGGATTGAATTTCCTGACGATCCTTATCATACTCCCTCTGGTAGAATTTGATGCAATTCCTGGAATGGATTGGCTTTCCTTATATAGAGCCAACATAAACTGTCGAGAGAGGGAAATCACACACTATAGAGAGAATCGACCCCCGATTATTTACAACTGTAATGAAGAAGATGAATCTCCATTAGCTCCTTCATCTCAAGCATCGATATTACAACCCTATGAGCACACATATCTGGATCAGATGATTGAGTCCCAGGATGAAACAATTCAAGAGGAAATGCCTATTGTGAAGTAATTTTTTGAATTGTTTCCTGGGGAACTGCCCAGTATTCATCCTACAATAGATGTTGAATTCTTAATTGAACTTATACTAGGGGTGCTACCAATATCCAAGACTCCATATAGAATGGCGATCATTGCGCATGAAGAGATGAAGAAACAACTAAAAGAGAATCTGGACAAAGGGTTTATACACCCAAGTGATTTACTGTGGGGTGCACCAGTACTCTTTGTCAAGAAGAAGGATGGGTCAATGCGGCTTTGCATCGATTATAGTTATCTTAAAAATATCACAATAAAGAAATAGTATCCTATTACACAGATCAGTGACTTGTTTGATCAGCAGTGTGGAGCACAATACTTCTCCAAGGTAGATTTTGGGTCTTGATATTATCATGTAAGGGTGAAAAAGGAAGATGTCCCCAAGACTTCTTTTCATACCAGATACGGGGACTATGAATTCATAGTAATTCCTTTCAGACTCACTAATGCTCCAGTAATCTTCATGGACATGATGAATATAGTCTTTAGATATTTCCTAGACCAATTTGTGGTAGACTTTAATGATGATATTCTAATATAATACAAAACCAAGGAGGGTCATGAGGGGCTTTTAATAACTGTACTAGAGACTTTGCGCAGGGATAATCTCTATTCAAAGTACAGGAAGGGTGAGTTCTGGTTGAATGATGTCTCATTCTTCGGCCATGTCATCACAAGCAATAGGATATCTATGGATCCCTCCAAAACAGATGCAATTGATGGATGGCCAAGGCCAACATCAGTAATGGATATTCATAGCTTCTTGGGGTTAGCTGGATATTAGTGATGATTTGTGAGAAATTTCTCACGATGGTCCAACCCTCCTACCAAGCTAACTCAAAAGGGAGTAATGATTTCTTAGATTGATGAATGCGAAGAACGCTTCAAGGAGTTGAAAAGGAGGCTTATCACTGCGCCCGTTCTCACTTTACCCACAAGTGGGGAACCTTTTGTAGTATTCAGTGATGCTTCAAAGAAAGGATGATGATGTGTGCTGATGCAGAATGATAAAGTGATATCTAATGCCTCAAGGCAGTTGAAAATCCATGAGAGAAACTATCCAATGCATGATTTGGAGTTGGCGGCGGTGATATTTTACTTGAAAATCTTGCGATATTATCTCTATGGGGAGAAATGTGAGATATATAATGAACAGAAGAGTCTTAAATATATATTCACATAGAAAGAGCTTAATATGCGCCAGAGAATATGCAAAGAGATCATCATGGATTATGACTGTTTTATACATTACCACCCTGGGAAAGAAAACAAGGAGGCAGATTCCCTAAGTAGAAAAGACACGGTGATTCTATCAAAGATGAGAATTGAGAAAGATCCAATATTCTTATACTTGATATAGATGGACATGGGAATCATAAAGAATGGAAAATCATCAATCCTTTCACAAATGATTGCTCAACAGCCCCTTTTGGAAAGGTTAATGGATGCTCAAAAGGGTGATGTGGGAATTCAGGAAAAAGTGGAAGCTATCGATAAAGGGAAATCCTTAGAGTTTAATGTTAATGAAGAAGGAATTGTGTGATTTGGGAAAATACTATATGTTCTATCAAGTCCAGTGCTGAAGAAGAAACTTTTGGAAGATGCACATAGTTCAAATTTCTCTATTCACTGAGGGAGCACAAAGATGTATCAAGATCTCCAAGAAAACTTTTGTTGGGATAATATGCAGAAGGAGATCGATGTATATACATCTATGTGCCTAGTGTTACATCAAGTGAAGGAAAATAGGTATAAGTCTAAGGGGATGAGGCAACCATTTCCCATACCATAATGGAAATGGGAGAACATCACCATGGACTTTGTCACTGGACTTCAGAGAAAATCCAAAGGCAACAATGCAATCTAGGTTGTGGTGGATCGTCTTACAAAGACTGCACACTTCATTGTTATTCAGGAGGATTTATCATTGGATCAACTGGAACATATATATATCAGAGAAGTGGTTAGTCTTCATGGAGTACAACTAGCAATTTTATCTAACAGAGATCCAACATTCACGTCTATGTTATTCAAGAGTCTTCAACGTGCTCTAGATACTGAACTGAACTTCAGTACGACATATCATCCCCAAACTGATAGCCAATCCGAGTGGACTATTCAAACACTTGAGGACATGTTGAGAGTGTTCTCAATAAACATTAAAGGAGGATGTGATCAACATATTCCTATGGTTGAGTTCTCTTATAATAATAGTTTCCACTCGAGCATCCAAATGGCACCATATGAAGCCCTTTATGGGAAAAGGTGCAAAACACCGGCGTGTTAGGATGAGATCGGTGAACGTAAGATGCTTGGAATGGAAATGGTCGAGGAAATAGTGGAGAAGGCAAAAACCATTCAGTAGCATATGAATGCAGCCCAGAGTCAACAGAAGAGTTATGAAGATAATCGTCGACGAGACCTTGAGATTAAAGTTGGAACATGGTTTTTCTATGCATATATCCGTGGAAGAAGGTCATGTGGTTTGGAAGAAATAGAAGTAATGTTCAAGGTACATCAGACCCTTTGAGATTCTTGATCGTGTAGGGGTTGTGGCCTAGAGACTAGCACTTCGACCTACCATGTCCGAAGTACTTGATGTCATTCATGTATCCCTCTGAAGAAGTACATACCAGACCCTTCACATGTACTCTCTTCTGAGGTGGTACATTTGGAGGATGATCTTTCTTATGAGGAGAAACCAGTGAAGATCTTAGATCGTAGAGAAAATGTTATACAAAATAAGACAATACCCCTCATTAAGGTGTTGTGGCGAAACCAGAATTTTGAAGAAGCGACTTGGGAATCTAAGGAAATGATGAACCTGAGTTACCCACATCTGTTTTAGTGTGGGAAAAGGAAATTTCGAGGGAAAATTTTCTTAAGGGGGGAATATTGTAATGACCCAAAGTTTCATTAATGGAAAATCCCTCTTGATCTAGTTAAATGTATATTTATATAAATTTTTTATATAATATGTCAATTTCTTTGGTTTTATGATAAGAATTGTGAATTTTTCTTTTATAACCATTGAATAGTGATCACATTATTAGTATAAATATAGGGATTTAACAAATCCAATTTACTCAGAAAAAAGGACGTGATGGCCTCATCTAGTTGAATTTCTCCATATGAATCCCATTTATTGGAGCTTGGAAATGAGGTGGCTTCCTTGGGCTTCGCTCTTGACCAATCCCAAGCTGAGCTTCAGCATGTCAAGCTCGAACGGGATCGTCTGAGGGAAAAGTGTAAGTTGATAGAGATTACCACATGAGAGATGTTATCCGAGCCCCCTTAAGAGTCTATCATCATCGCACACCATACCCTTAGGTCTTATGTTGCTATTTTAAGGGTTTATTTAACAAATCTCTAGTACTATGTTCATGTACATTATTTTTTTGTATACAATAGTGAATATAATTTCTTGTCATTATTGATACATTGTAAATAGTTTTTAAAGTACAAATAGTGTTTTTAGTTATTATTTAATTAAGAAATATATTTTATTAAATTAAGGTATTTATGAATTAAATAACATTTAATAAAATATTATTATTATTATTAAATTAATTTTATTATATATAAATGATCATATAATTTTTTGAATGCAATTAAAACTTTTATTATGGTGTGAAAGCCATTTTTGTCAAAACATATGAACTTTTGATAAATGTTGGTTTTTTAAAAGTAATAATTAACATATTTAGAAAAATATTTATATAAAATAAATTTTATTTCTTTAATCAGGACATAGAAATTATCCAATGGTTAATTTTTCATTATTTTCTGAGACAGTCAATTTCTTGGGTAAAAATTAAATACTGTTTAAATATATAAAGCGTATTATGACATCATAATGACCAAATAATGATTTAATAAAATACTATAAGCTTTTAGTTCTGCCAGTATATGTTTTACCACTAAAATAATGTGATTTTAGGTTTTTTGACTTATTTTAAAAGCATTAATGGACCCTTCAAGACTTATTAAACACCTTGTCATTTTAAATTGTTTTCCATGGGAGTGTGACTCACATCCACATAAGCAACCACATTATTTTAAAATTTCTGACTTTGGCCTTATAAAATATTGTTTTCCTATTCCCTTTGTGAAACAACATGGTAAAAAACCGTGGGCTGGTTTCTAGTTTGTATTAGTTTAATGTAAGGGGTCCCAAACATAAATAATTAAGAATTTATTCACCTTTCCTATATAAACCCACCCAATATCCAACTTCCTCCTCACTAAAAGCCTTTAGAGTTTGTCCAACCTCTTCCATACTCTCTCTATAATCATCCCAAGGTGACCCAAGCTCCCAATAATCCTCTCTCAAGCATCTCTCTAGCCATTGGAAGCACACTTCAAAGTAAGGGGTTTTTCTTCCTTCCTCATTTTTGTCTAATTTTTATTTAAATTTCAATACAATTTTAGTTTCAATTATAAATGTTGGGGAATGGATTCTCACCTCCCCCATAATGCCCTCTTATTTTTTGAATCATGGGAGACCTCTTTCTCTCTCATTAAATTCCTCCCATGTACACCCGTTACTATGCCAAAATTCCTAAAGGAACTTCTCTCTCCTCTTTTACATTCATGAAATACTTTTCTATCATGAATCTAAATTTCTATTAAAATTGGTTTGACATGCATCTATATGACCCCCTTACTATCCATTTCATGTAAATATGATGAGACACCCCTTTCTCTCTCATCAACAATTTTTATGAATTCTTATGTCACGCTGTTATGTTGCCAAAGTTGCACCGATTTTCTAAGCCAATGCCATTGTCTAGTGAATACAATGTCCATTTATCAATCAAGGGTATTCACCTTTGTGCACATTTACTTATTGATTTTAAAAGTTTCATGTATTAATTCCACATTCCTTTATTGTGGAATAAATGATTATGTTTAATGAATCCATGATCTATGATCCATGTGGCACACTTTTGAATGAAATGAAATGTTTAAGAAGTGTGCGCCCTTATAGCACTCAGATGCATTGGGTAAAGTATAGTATCATGATACATAATGTACAATGAGTGTGGACTCATTATAATTAATGTGTAATGAGTGTTTACTCTTGCTTCATTATCATTGAGGATTTACTCATGCTCCATGTGCAATGGGCCTCAGCTCATGACAATTCCATGTTATGTGTTGTTGCCACATTTCCATGTTATGATTATCATACATTATCATGCCTTTATGTTCATGTTTATCTTGCGCTCTATTGATATACATAATGTCTAACATGTATTGTACTCCTCATGTTATTCTTTGTGTATTCCCTTACTGGGCATTATAGCTCACCCTTTTCTTATGCATGCCCTCAGGTTATCCCATGAAATGCTATGTACGAGGGAATGTAGTTGTCATGGAAAGAATTTTTTCAATAAAGATGTTGTATTTGATGTATTAAGTATTTATGTAATGATCCTAATCCCTAAATACACTAATCCTCTCGGTCTTATTTTTTTTTCAAGTGAATTTTTATGTAATAAATCGTGTTTAAGTTTGTAATAAAAAGGAAGGTTGTCATAAGTGACTAGTGATAGGGGCTCTGTGCAGACTCCATGTGTAGGAGCAGGGCCATCATCTTCTTAACAGTCAGGGAATTGGAACATGTTGGGAAGTTTAGGTAGAGGTTGTAGTCATGGTCATGGTAGCCAGACACTAGACTCTTAGAGATAGCAAGGCGGGTCGGCTCAGGATAGCCAGGCTATATCGTAGGGCTGCAACACTGGGCTTGCATATGCAGTGCAATAAACCCTACAAGAGCAGGATCACAGACCTTACACTGTCATAGGTACTATTCTAGTTGCTTCTATTTTTTCTTCGGTACTTTTCAATACAGGTGTTACACATATCTTTATATTTGAGCCTATTGTGGAGATACTTGGCCTCTATGTTTCTTCTTCTACGGATATACTGATGCTAGAATCTTTGCTAGGAATTAGAATGACATGTGTACATCAGTGCATGGAGTTCCCCCTTCAGGTTGGTGGGTTTCACTTCCTATGGGACCTCTATGTATTAGAGATGATGAACTATGACGTCATTCTTAGGATGGACTGGTTGGTACCCTTTCAAGCCTTTATAGATTGCTATCGTCACAGGGTGAGTTTTACTTCACCAGAGGGTGGACAGTTTCTATACAAGGGTGAATGGGATGTCCAGGCGAGCTGAGCTGGACAAGAGCATCATGGGCGTGGTGGAGTGACAACACAAATTGCGAGTTCATATCCAAATGACCTGGGAACGTGTCAGAAGGATTTACCTCCATTGGTTTATTGTTTCAGGGATGTCTTCTCAGATGCCTTTTCAGGTCAACTCCCGAGTGAGAGGTGGATTTTTCTATTGAGCGTGTGCTAGGAGCGACACTGGTGTCCATTCTTCTTTGTAGGATGGATACACTAGAATTGTAGTATCTCAAGAGGTATTTAGAGGTGTTATAAGAAAAAGTGTTTATCTAACACAATACTTCTCCTTGGGGTTCACCTGTATTGTTTGGGAAGAAGGCGGGTGGTACCCTCAGACTCTGCGTGGATTATCAAAAGCTGAACCAGTTGACGATTAAGAACAAATATCCCTTACCACGGATTTCTGATCTTTTTGATCACCTTCGAGGAGCACGAGTGTTCTAAAAGATTGACTTGAGATCCGGATATAATCAGTTTCATGTTAGAACTTCAGACATACCGCATACAGATTTTCGTTGCAGATATGGTCTATACGAGTACTTGGTCATGGCATTCGGACTCACGAACACGCTAGTAGTTTTCATGCCTATGATGAATCATGGGTTCCACCCATATCTATATTCTTTTGTGGTAGTCTTCGTGGACGATATCTTGGTGTACACTCACACTCGAGACGACCATGCCACCTATCTTGGGATCATACTAAGTACACTGAGAGAGCATTAGTTATATGCTAAGATCTCAAAGTGTCACTTTTGGATGGACCAGATACACCTCCTGGGTCATAATATCTTGAAGGTAGGAGTTTCCTGGGAATAAACTATGAATGTGTTTAAAATACAGAGTTTCTTTGGGCTGGATGGTTACTACATGTTCTTTATATAGTACTTATCCTGCTTAGCACTGTCATTGATGGGTTTGACTAGGAAATGTGTGAGGTTCATCTGGTCAGAATCTTTCGATACAACCTTTCAGTAGTTGAAGGGAAGGTAGACATTAAAACCAGTCTTGATACCTCAAGAGCAGGGAAGAGATATACTTTTTATTGTGACGCATCAGGTATTGGTATGGGAGCAGTGTTGATGCAGGGTGAATGAGTAGTTGCGTACGGGTCTCGGTAGTTGAGGTCACATGAGAGGAATTACCAGACACATCATCTCAACTTGGCTACAGTTGTTCATGTGTTACACTTTTGGAGACATTATCTGTTGGGTGAACATTTTGTGGTGTTTACTGACCACAAAATTCTTAAATACATCTTTACCCAGTATGACTTGAATTTGAGATAATGAAGGTTGTTTTAATACCTTTAGTCCTTCGACATGGATCTTGCCAATACACCTGGTAAGGGTAACGCAGTAGCCGATGCACAGAGCAAGAATTCTCAGATATAGGTAGTCCCGGAGGCCAGTACTGAGTGACAGCTTATGGATTTGTTCACTGAGATGCATTTGGAGGTGCATGAGAGTAAGGGGAAAACCTATCTTTCATCCTTATCAGTGACTTCTACCATCCTAGATTGAGTGAGTATGAGAAAACAATCTGATTCAGAAGACCTGGTTCTACGAGAGTTGGTGGAAAGTGAGGAACCTCCTCTAGGTTGAACCATAGGTGATGATGAGGTACTTCGTATCCATGAACGAGTGTGGGTTCCAGGGGATATATGTGAGGAGTTGATGCAGGAGTTTCATGATTCAGCTTGTTCAGTGCATCCTGACATTACCAATATGTACCGTGACTTGATATTTCAGTATCATTGGCTGGGAATGGAAAGAGATGTAGCTAGTTTTGTTACGAGAAGTTCCACCTATCAGCAGGTGAAGGCAGAGCATCAGAGGCTAGCCAGACTGTTACAATAATTACCCATCCTGGAGTGGAAATGGTATGATGTAGCGATGGAAATCATGATAGGGTTGCCAAGGGAACCTCAAGGAAATGATTCCATTTGGGTTGTTGTGGAAATATTCATGAAGGTAGACTGCTTTTTTTCCCAATCAAGGAGACCTTAAGTGTTGATGAGCTCAGAAAGTTGTATATCCAAGAGATAATATGTCTTCATGGAGTCCCTAGTTCTATCATTTCAGATAGGGACACCCATTTTTAGACTTTTTTCCGGTATAGTTTTCATAGGGTACTGGGTATATAGGTGCTTCTGAGAACTACTTACCACTCTCAGACTGATGGCTAGTCAGAGCATACGATACATGTGCTAGAGGACATGATGCGTGCATGTATCCTAGACATTAGGGGCTCATGGGAGAAGCACATACCCATGGTCAAGTTTTTATATAATAATAGATTTCCGAAAACTATAGAGATGACATGTTATGAGGATTTATATTGTAGGCCATTCTGATCACCCTTGTGCTGGTTGGAGGTAGGTGAGGCAGATTTATTGGGATAATATCTTGTTCAGGAGACTTCAGAGTAGGTCTAGTTGATATAGAAGTGGATGGATACTACACAGTCTAATCAGAAATCTTATGATGATCACCCTAGAAGACCCATGGAGTTCGTGGTTGGGGATCAGGTTTTTTTGCGGGTTTCACCGAGGTTGGGACACAGGAAGATTAGGATACAAGGTAAACTTTCACCGAGGTACGTGTGGCCGTTTGAGATTCTGGAGAGATTCGATAAGGTTACCTATCAGTTGTAGTTACCACATAATTACGGGGCCATGCATGATGTCTTCCACATATATCAGTTGCACTGTTATCATTCAGACTCGTCTCACGTTTTTCAGCCCGAGGAGGTTGAACTACATGACACTGCATCCCTTAAAAAGAATCTGATTCGTATTGTTGATAAGAGCATGAAGGTTCTCCAAGGCCGTTCAGTACCACTTGTATGGGTGCTATGGCAGGATGGCTGAGTGCAGGAAGAAACTTGGGAGCGAGAGACCGACGTACGTGCTCAGTGGCTAGAGTTGTTCACAGTTTTATCTTCAGGAACCTTGTATGGGCAATTCGGGGATGAATGGATTTAATGGGGGAATTTTGTAAGAACCCGGTTCATATTATTGATGTACGAGTTTCTTATTTTCCTTTTTTCCTTATGTGTCTTTGAGAAAATAAGGAAAATGGGGAAAAATCCCAAATTTTGTTGGTACACACTACGTACCTTTCAATATTTCATGTACTTTGGCCATGCGGGATGAGTACACATGGCGTTTAGGCCTGTCCGCGATGAAGGGTGTAAAATATGACTACACATCGTGTACATAGTATATTCATGCCATGTAATCAGTCGGTAGGTGAACAGTATGGAAGTTGGAGTAGCTACCAGATGAACGATAGTACACGCCATGTAGTCAGAAATACACGCCATTTAATCATGTCGACTGATGAACAGTGTGGCAGTAAAAAGTTGTTGGTAGAGGAAAAATTATAAAAATGAAAAGTACACATCGTGTAATTGAGATTACATGCCGTGTAGTTTGTTTTTTTTTGCATAAAATGGGCAGTAGCATCCTCTTTCTCTAGATGAAGATTATAACTTGTTTGGAGTGTGGGAGAGAGAGCTAGAGCTCATAGGAGCACCCAATAGTCAAACAGAACTCGATTTCCTTCCCTTATGATCTCGATTGAACCGCGCAGGCGAGTTCTTCACTCTTCTTGAACCCTTCATCCCAATTATCTCACAAGGGGAAGGTATTTAGGTTTTAATGAGATTTCATTTATCCTAGATCTACATCGTTCTCAAATTTTTCCGAAGGCACAGTACACGTATCTTGATCAGTGGAGTTCAAGGTAGGTGGTCTGGTGTTTATTTCCATTTGTTGAGTGATTTTTGTATCGTTGGGCCTCGATTCAATGTTCGAGGTGTCATGTGGATGAGGCCTTAGCTGATAAGATATCTTAAATTTCATAGATAATATGATAAATATAAACTGCTGTTTAGGATCATTTCTTGGATCCAGGGCCACCCCGTGGGTGCGTTTCCCTTCTTTATCCATTTTTCCAGGATACCAGGGGGTATGCGATGACTATAAGAATGTTTTGAGTTTTATTGAGAGGAAACATATATAGTATCTTGTTTTTATGTTGGTCTTGTTCATGTTACTTTCTTTCCTATGTAATAACTGAGGGCACTATTCTGTTAATCCTAAGGGCAGCGTTTTGTAGAATGAGGGTAACGTTTCTCATGCCTCTGGGCAATAGCTTCTGTACCTGTGGGGGAAATCTTGTATAATGGAGGGAAATGTTCGATATGCCTCTGGGCAGTCACCTATGGGTTTTGTTTCTGTTTACCTGAGGTTAATTATTTGCATGTCTGTGGACGATGGTTATTTTGAGTATTCACTATGGTTATTTCTTAAGTTGTACCTCCCAAGATAAAGAAAAATCATGGAGTTGATAATTAATTAATAAAATGGAAAAGTAACTAGTATAGATTGTTACTTTTGAGTACATCTTAGTTTACTGCATTTTATTGTTGCACACTACTGTTGCACTTTTCAGTGATAGTTAGGCACATGCCTTTGGTGGTTGCCTACTGGGATTTATTTCTCACAACCTATTTGGGTTATATCATGGGCCCAAACAGATTATATTACTGTAGGTGTTGATAAGGGAGAGAGTCCCTATACAGGTATTTTACTGTTGTAGAGTGGTGGGAGATCATAAGACCGAGCTTGGGCTTGCGATGCTGCTGAGTTCCTGCTACACTATTTTGTTTTTCTTTACTGTACTTGTACCTTGTATAGTATTTGATAGCACTGTATCCTATTTTGACTACTTTATTATACCTAAGGAAATATTGAATCATCATATATAAGAGTGGTTGTTGTCATATTTTACTTCTATGTTGTTGTCCTTTTCAGTTGGGAATTGTTTACTGCTTCCTCTTTTGTATGTTTATATTTAATTCCGTTGTGAAAAAAATTGAAAAATGAGGGCATAGTTTCACCACTATTAGACCTAGGCCCTCGCTACTAGTCGAAAGCCTATGGTGTTGGGGGAAATGCGGTTGAGGTCATGTGACCAACCGGGTTCGGGGCACCTGTTGAGTGGAACTCGGATCCGGGATGTTACATAGAAAAATGGTGACCAGTTCGTGCATCCATGATTGGGATGCAACAAAATCAATGAATATCACCAATGATCAGGGCGCATCTCTGTTCTACATTGAAAATAGAATCAAATCGATGTAATCCATTTTTTATTTGACTGAATACCCACTCATAATTTTTGTGATGAACATGAATAAATAGATCAACAAATTAATTCATGAACTGGTCATCATGTGGTATGGTTTTGATTAATCGGGTTTTGAGAGAATTACTATATTATTGTTGTTTCTTCATTATTTTTACCAGTATAATGATTCAAGGAAAACAAAAACATCGATCATTTGATGTACTTCTTGCTTATTCTTTTTCTTTTCTACCCTGATTCTTTGTTCTTCACATGCATTATTTCTTTCACCTATTGTCTAACATATCCAAATAAATTTCTCAATTCACACCAATTTCATGGAGAAAAAACTTCATATTGTAGATACGAGATCGATACAACATGAAAGTGGTTCAAATATGGAATTAGTAGGAATGATGCATTATTGGATACCCGAATTTGGGTTCTTCAATTTTCCACAATGAATGAAAAACGATCCTGAAATTTAAAAAATCTAAGGCCCAAAACATATTAATCGATGATGAAAAGGCTTATTGTGGTGTGATATTTGATTATTCAATGATGAGGATTATAGACCAATCTTCATAGGAATGCCTAATTTTGAATTTATTCGATCTTAGATTCTGGAAAATCCTGATCCACACAGAGTGAACTTTGGTATTACATGGCATGTGGTTCCCTCCTAGAGATGGATAGTGTTTAGGGAGATAGTTAAGAATAACACGACTTGTAACCCTATCACATGGCATGTGAGCTTTCCCCCGGGACTAAATGTGTACCCCAGATGGTACATGAACACGGGTTGGGATACATGGGTTGGAGCATGTCGTGTAATCCCCTACATGGAAAAATCCTTGAACAATGTTAATATGATATGTCGGGTACTAGTTGATAGAAAAAAGTACATGGGTAAGAAATGTACAAGCACATGAGTAGAGTGCACAGGCAGCTAGCATGGCATGTCTTTCTACAAAGACACTGACTTAATACATGGGACATTTACATGGGAATGACATGAGTTCAAGGGACACGATGTGGAACCCACAATGTGTAACCCCTTATATATGTCTTGCACATTATAAAACAAATCTAAGAGCCTTTTTTCTCCATATCTTTGACATGTTTCTTTAGGGTGTGTTCCCCATACCCATTCCCTGAGGGTAATTATGTAATAAGCTCATAAACATAGGACAACAGTCACTTCAACAAGACATATTGGATAGAGTTGTTGGAATCCTTATTTGAGGTCTAGCGTGAGATCCTCTATACATTTTTATTCTTAAGCTGGAGCTCTTGGTATCATCATGACTGACATTATACATGTTTTGATCCATTACATAGAGAGTTAATCTACATTGAGCTGTTAGAATACCACATATCCTTGGGAGAGATCCTCAGCAATGTATTTTATATATTTATTCCTTCAGTATGTACTTATAATTGAGATACATGATGAGAATTACCTCTCATACATATGACATCAGTGATATCAAACGTAGTAGTGTGTTCTCTCAGATGAGTGATATGTTGACAATTAGAGCTGGAATACTAGGATTGTATACTATGGCTAGGACATACCATTAGACTATGTGTCTCTATTGACTATATCTAGATATTATTTTCATATGTGTTGTATACATATAAATTTTATGAGGTAGCTATTTTTTTGTATTCTTCGTGGTTTAGGGATGTCTTATTGGGTATTAATATAGTCACCCCTACATGGGATTTTCCCACATGTGATCAATCTTGTGTAGATGGTTGAATTTTTTATAGTCCATGAAGGACTAGGAGCAGATAGTGTATAGTGAGACTGAATAGATTGAGGTGTGTTCCTATGGTATTTTAGCTTTAGTCCCAATATTACTTTTAGGTTGGATATGTATTTAGACTCTTTATTGTGGGATTTTATTTGTCTATATTTACATTCTGTTACTTGATTATGTACTTTGTTTGTGGGATTTAGAGTTATGCATGCATGGTGGTAATGTTATTTTACATTTTAATATTTTATAGGCTTGGAGATGTGTGAGTATGTATAGGTACTTAAGTTTTGTCCACCCACACCAGTGATATTCCTACTCGACGTTAGTTTCTTGTCCATGGACCATTGAAGGTGGGATAGGGAGGTCACAACACATTCCCCTTTTGGTCAATTCGTGACATTATTCTTTCTTAAAATCATTATTATATTAGAGGAAAATTCATCAGGGATGCTCATATACATGTCTATGAACAACTCATTTTCTTTTAGTTCTCGAGAAAAAAACAAATATGACTCTTTATTATTTTTTCCCCAACCATATCCTCTCTTATCTATTCAACAAGATATAGTTTGTACGAGAAAGGGAAATGCATGGCTAAGACTCAAAATCATTCTAATGATTCCATATTCCCCAGGAGTCTATCCTTCCCTATATATGACCATTGATTGATATTAGGATTACACACCAGGACACACATATTAATGTGTAAGACCAACTAATTTTCTCCAGGATACCTAGAAAAATATATAGGCCCCTATGGGTAAGACCCAAAATCGTTCTAATGATACCATTTTCTCCAAGAGTATATCCTTCCTTCTATCTAGCCATTAATTGATATGAGGACAAAACACCAGGACAACGCATATTAATGTGTAAGTATAATTTTCTCCAAGATCCCTAGAAAAATATATTTTCCTCATTTGGTGTAATCCCCTTCCATATATTATTATTTCATGTTACTAAAAGATAGGTTGAACCATAAATGGAATCATTATGAATAATCCCCACTTATTCCACTATTTTTTTCAATTTCATGAAATTGATTTCCTAGTCACAAATCATAAAATTACCGAACAATGTTCTATTAACATGACATTAAACAGCATGTTTAAATCCTTTAACATGACCGTAAAATCAATACCTTTAACTATGTGATAATTTATGCAGGTTAACCATCATACGTTGGATTCCTTTGTGATGTTAAAACCAAATTATATTTGAGACCATGTATTTATGTGGTCCATATTACATGTGAATTCATCTTCATGGGGCTATATTCCTCATGAAACCCTTACATCCTTCCACGTTGATACATATTACCTATGATTCTAGTTTTAACTTCAATGGGGATAAATTAATTATCAATAATATTCATATTGGTCCATAGTTCTTATGAGGCTATATCCTACTTTTTAGTTCACATCCCCCCTACCCATGCCAGTGAAATGTTTCACAGGTCTATAATACATATGTAATTAACCCATTGTATTTGGTTCATATTTTTTTTGAGGGAAAACTGAAAGGGACACTCATGAGTAAGAACCACCCCAACCATTTCTAAGAATCATCTTTATAGAAATCAATTATGTGGTCCTTTAACCAACTTATAATCGGCCATGGATACAAGACATTAAAAGTTTTTATTTTGGTCTTTATCAAATAACCATAAAATAAATGTCATGTATTATTATATGGAACAAAAATACATTGGTTTAAATTCCCTACACAAGGATATATATTAATTTTGTCTTTTTTTCTATCATCCCAACACCATAAACACTTATAAACTTCATAGATGGTGATAAATCATAAAGTTCCTAGCCGTGTTGATTTTAATGAGAGAACGATCAAACCAACAAAATAATGTTAAAAAATCTACTATACACATCGATAGTACCATAGATAGAGATCCTCTGATAATTACATATTTTAGAATTTATAGAGAATCCCCCATATATACAAATATTCACATCGATAGCTACGATGAATGATAAAAATCATGAGGTAACCAGTATCATGTTAGGCTTTTAGAAGGATACACAAATGGCTTAAATCCATAATCGATTCCTTGAGTAGAAAATAATTATACTCTAAAGGGTCTGATGAGCCCAAGCTCAGATCATTTCAATAAATGTGCAACCCAAGCATCATTAGTAATGTCATACAGACCACCTACCTTTGGAAAGAAGGCCCAGGCATCTCTGATGGAAAAATATATACCTAATTACATGTCCTTAGAACAATGGTGAAACTGAAAGGAATCCTACAACCGTAAAAGTGATCAATCAAAAATTCTATTACATGTGATGATATGTGGAAGAATTTTATAGTTTATTAGGTTCTTGAATTTTATAATAAGAAACCTCATTAAATATTATATTTATGCCTCAAAAATTGAATAGGCTATGTCTTGATTATATAAGAGTAAATTATCTCCAACATACCTTCTCCAAAAATAGGTCACCAATGTAATTGTGAGAAAGAATAGCCTCAATGGTACCATTTCCACCTTGGTGGTATCATGATAGGGCATCCTAGTTATCCATCCAAAAAGACAAACTCACCTCTATAGGGAGGACTTAGAAATCATATTGGAACATATTCCCATCCTGAGATTCTTTAGGAGTCTCTCACTCATTAGAGAAAACATGAAACCCTCTTACCATAGGGAGAAAAAAGAGGATGTTGACCCTGACCCCACCTATTAAAAACCATTTGGACCCCAAATTTATCAACTATTTATCATAGGGATGTAATTGATACCCATGGGATATCAAAAAATAACTAGGGCGTCAGATATACATACATTAGAATGATTTATTCCTTAAATAAATGTTACAGAAACCAGAAAAGTAAAATGACAATTAGGCATGAAACATTAATAGTTTATATTTACATGTCATAAATAATCTAGTGATATAAGAAACATAAATAAGTAGTTGAAGTGAATAGATATAAACTAATCCCTTGTCTCACCCTCCAAACTACCACACCATACCTACATACCTCCACTCACCCCCAAACTCTCTCATTACGATGAAGCTTCAGAATCACCTTATCAAAATATAAATAATTAAATACACCAATAACTATAACTCAGTGTAGTAGATAACTCATTTAAAGGGTCAAAAATCCGATATTCTATGAAATTAATTTCATATCCTAAAAAATCATGTAGTAGGAAAACCTGGATGAATTTTATAAATAATATAAAAACCAATAACCTCAAATAACCAATGTAAATTAATGCTCCATGAGTAGTCAAAAGTTGAGAACAAGAATAAAATTCAAATGAAAGTATATAAATATGTATAAAATACTAAATATGACCCCGATCTCCTTTCCTCATTCCAAACTAAAAATTATAAACCATTTAAATGCTTGATTGAAATACAATTCTATATTATGATTTGAATTTTATTTTTTTAAATGAAAATGATCACATGAAATCAAATTTTTATCAGATTAAGATACATTTCAAAACTGAAACCTTATCTTATAAATAAATTTAAATATTTAAAAAGTAAATTAACGTAAAATAGCTTTTAAACCCCACATTTATAAAAATATTTTAATGAAATATAAAACATGATATAACTAGAACCCTAAGTAATATAAAGTAACAATGGAATATAGAATCAAATAAGTGTGCCACAAGGAATACAATTAGAATAGAAAGTAGCCATAAAAAATATAAGGATGTCATATATCAACCAAGAATCAATTATATGGATGTCATGGGATCTAATATACCCAGTCATATCGCACTTAACTAAACTAGAGATATAAATCCTATGATTTACTATAAGAATATGAATATCCTGGTAGTATTTTTGAAATATTTTCCCCCTCACACCATTCATATAAAGAAAATACCATGGTTTATCTTTGCGAACATGTTGCATAGTCCCTCTCTATCTAGAAACAAGCTAAATATATTGTTGAGTCATCCATGAATCTACTTATTGATCTAGAACATCCATGACCAACATCCATTAATTAAAAAAGATTAAAATTAGCCAAAAAATTACAATAATTAACGATCAATAAAAAACATATCAATTTATTTTTGTTTAGTTCATTTTATTTAAGTTTGTTCTTGTTTGTGAAATGTACAAATATTAAATGTTGGTGTGGTTCCCCTCAATTATATCCATTTCATTAATGTCCATTCAGTTTATATTATTTTGATTTAGTGTATTTTATTTCATTTCAATTTAAAACATTTGGGTTTAAAATTAAATTGGTTCACTTTGAATTTTAATAGTTTTTTTATTTCATTTCTATGTTTGAAATGTCAAATTTAATCAAGTTTAATTTATTCTATGTGGCTCTGTTCGATATTATATTATTTAATTATTTTTCATTCATTATATTAATAAGGTCCATAACAACGTCATTTTGTTATTGGGATAGGTTTAGTTCAATATTTTTAGATCAATTAGGTTTTGTTTTCATTTAGTTAATTATTGTATGTTCCATTATTTCCTGAATATTTACATCATTAAGTGTCATTAGGTTTTGGTTTATTTGATTTAGGTTGATCTAGTTACAATTGAATCATTCCAATACATTTCAATTTAGATATGTTTTATTTGGATTGATTACAACCGGGTTAGTTCAATTAATTTTCATTTATTTCGGTTTTGTTGAATTAGGTCAATATAATTATGCATGGTATGGTGTGGTTTGGTTCAGTATTGTTTCACTCAGATCAATTTATTTGAAATTATGTCATGTGGATTATGGATAGTTTTATTTTAGCTGAGTTAGTTGACTCGATTAAATTGTTATGATCTACTATTATGAAATTATGTCCTGCGTATTATGGTTAGTTTTATTTTTTTAGATTTAGTTTGATCAATTGTTTCTATTTTTTCATATAAACACAAAAATCTGGAAAATATAGGAAAATTCACGATGAAGGATGTCAATGTGAATAGAATTAATTTATTCTAATTTTATTATTAAAAATGATGATTTTGTAGTGTGAGGAAAGGAATTAAAGAGAGTGTAAATTATTGAGATGATTTATATATTCTCAATTTTATTTGAAGACATAGATACCATGTTTTCTTCACAAAGTGTATGGAAAATAGTATTATTGGAATTTAGTAGGATCTTATAGTTTTCAAGGGTGTAGATTCATTTCTTATTTTTTTAGATAAATTCAATTTTAGTAATATAAATTTCAATTGCTTATTTATTTATTTTTCGTCAATAAGACAAAAAAATTGAGTTAAATACATAACATGTGTAACCACATACCCAATTATTATGATGTGGTGCATTTTGATTTATATTGGTACTAATTAAATGAAATTGAAAATATATGTTTTTTAATGTTTTGGCATCAACATCTTCCCAATGTGTGTATCTACTTCTTATAATCCTTAATATTTTGTTTTTGATTTCAGATTCCAAAAAAATAATACTGAATAACAAAAAATATTTAATTTAGGCAAATAATTATAATATTCAAGTAAAAATGATAAATTTAATTATTTCATTGAACTCATAACTCTCCCAATGAAAAATAATTTCCCTATATTTTTTATTGTAATCTTATTTAGTGTAGGTATACACTCTAATTTTTTTTAAAACTCTTGCATCCCAATCATTATATAATTCCTATTTATATTCTCCTTATTGGTCACTAGATTCCATTTTTCATGTAGTCACAAAAGCATCACCATCAAAATAGATATAACAAATATTCTACAAAAATATTATTCATCTAATTAAAATAATTATATAACAATAAATATAATTAATTTACTTACCCATATTTGAGCCCATTCAATATACTTTATTTCAGTTTCAAGGTTTATCTAGTATATTGACTTTACGAGAATGATGTTGTAGTATTTTTCATTCATTTCCACAAAACTAATATATTATATCTCTATTTTTGCAATCATTGGATTATCCTAATTATAATAAACTATCACCAATGTATTTTGGGTCCTCACTTCATGCATGACTGTATTAACATGCTTCCCCAAGGAATAAAATCCAGGTGCGAATGTGTGAAGGAAAAATAACAAATAAATATTATAATGAAAAAAATAATGGCCATAAACTTTTCTAGAGTTTTTATACATATAAATAATCTGAGATGATTTTTGGGCATACTAGATCCATTGTAAAGGGAGGATTGAAGGCTTAGGTAATATTAATGGACTCAAATGTATGCTCATGATGATCATTATGCTTGGGTGGTTCAAAAATCATTGGATTAAAAGTAAAAATATACTCAACAAAAAATCACAAAGAAAAATATGTTTTAGGAAATAGTACATGAATACAAGTCTATGGAATGAATGATATTGAGAAATAGTGGGATCTGTGCCATGATAATGAATATATATGAGGATGATAAGATGTCATTTGTAGTGATCATATATGTAGTCTAGATACCGCTAGTTCCTCTAACGGAACACCGAGATTAGAAATTATGCTACATGGTATATAAGAAAAAGTGTCAATGTTTAATTTGGAATGTTGGGTGATAATAGTAACTATTGTACCAACCCACTTGAATTGTTAGGATGAGAAACACTGCCACTGAGATGGTTTTAGATAAATTATCACCCTAATTATGAATCAAAATTAATATTTTAAAATTCACTAATGATAGAAGATTATATATTATTGTTATATATATGAAATTGTATAATAACCAAAGGTACCAGGTGAGGAATTCTCATTTCTTGCATTTGGAGATTATTGGTAGAAATTATCTTCCTTTGAATCTCATTATTTTTTTTACTTCATCGGAAAAGTAATATTCATTTTCATATAAATTCCTAACTAATGTGTAGTCATAGAACTAAAGAATAATTGATGTGGATTAATTAATGGATATCAATTATAAAGTCAAACAACATATGGGAAGTGACATAACATAATCATATCATATTTAGTGCAAAGAACATCAAAACATAAAATACATGCTATAGATTAATCAATATATTCTAAATAAAATTTTTACATGGGGAAATATGGTTTTCATATCCTATTTTCACAATGATTGAATTCATATTTTTTGGAAATTTTGTTCAACTGGTTCATTTGATTTGGTCATTTTTATATTGTTTTGGTTTGGCCACATGGTATTTGGTCTCGCTTGTCATTGATTGAAGTTATATGCATCCCAAATTAATTACCCATTCTTAGAACTTTAGTATACCATATGTTTAGGGTCGATCCACAGGGAACTATGGTGTGCATGAATTCAATTGAGTTAATACTTAATTAGGTGAAGTATGCTGAATTTAGAATCAATTGGGTTGATTTTGAGTTTTGATTGAAACTAAATTGATTTAACTAGAAGAAATGAATAGAATTTGAAAGAAAACAACGGGTAAATTTAAAGAGTTTAAAATAGGAAGAAAAGACGTGTCAGGGCTATGGTGAGTAAGGAGGTCTTATGCAGATTGTTTAAATGGTTGTGTTGTTCATAATAATTCAATCATTTTGGATTTCATTTTGTTACAAGATTTCCTTGGTCTGGTTCCTCTTGTTTGGAATTAGAGCAGTTGACTCCTTAGTCCGGTAATTAGTGTTCATAATTCTTTATTACATTCAGTTCATTATTTGAATTGGTGAAATCCTTCTAATGGTCATGTATTTTTTACCATTACTCCTCTTTTGTATCGCTGAGAATTCTTCCCTTGGTCCAGCTCAGAATTCTCAGTTATATTAGACAATGGTTTAATAAGAGTAAGATGAATTACAATAAGAAAAACACAACTATATAAAATAACACACAAATTATGATCCGTTCATCCATAGCCCCAACACGAGGGGTGTAAGAACCCAGATCATCGTTCAGGTATGTTTTCCCTTTTTTGGATTTTTTAAGGAAAATAAATTTTCTGTAAATTTTAGAAGTACATGCCGTGTACTTTATGAGTACATGCCGTGTACTCTTTTCTGGCTCAAAGCCATGTGATGGCCGTGTCCAGGCCACACACATGATGTGTAAGGCTGAGGTGGAGGCCGGTTAATTCGGAGTATGATAAAATTGAAGTACACACTGTGTACTAAAGAATTACAAGCCATGTACTTTATTTTTTTCATTAAATGGACCGGGGTCATGCCTAACCCTTTTTTCAATCTTCATCTCTAGTTTTTTTCCATCTGATAGCGACCGTACGACCGGATCATCGACAAAATCCCGCCTAGCCGTCCGTTCTGTGATTCGAGCACGGTCAGTTGCGTTGGAATCGCAGTAGTGTGTTCATCCTTTTGCCTTACCCTTGTTTCTTGATTCCTCCTCATTTCCAAGTTATCATGGGATGAAATTTTTGTGAGTTCTCTCAGATCTACATTTTTCTAAGAGGAATATGTCATCGAGGTTCACGTATATCGATCTCTTAGGATCGAAGTAGGTGGTTTGTGCCTTTCTGTAGATTGTTGATGAATATTTTGTGCAATTTTCACCAATACCCATGAACGGGATATTGCGTTTTCCTGTTTTTACCTTGTTGTATTGCCTGCTTTTCTTGATTGTTAGAGTAGATGTTTTTCTTGTGATTATGGTAGTTTCGATATACTTTGGATGTTTTCTATACTTGTTCTACCTGTTTTCTATTTTGCCAGTTGCCATGCTTAGTTGCAGGATAGTGGAACTACTACCTTATTATGCTGTTGAGCCTTAGTTCATAGCCAAGTAGTTCTTGAGGTTTACATGGTCGATACACATGCATTGAGCATGTTTATTTATAATCAGGACTGTGAGAACCTAGAGTAGTAGACCAAAGGGAGAATTGATGGAAGGGCTTCTCCAGAGTGTCTTTTAATTACGATGTGAGACTATAGGGGGAATTGACAATGAGTGATTCCACAGAGAGTCTATAGATCCACGACGTGGGCCACGGGGGGAATTGACATTTAGTGCTTTCCCATAGAGCCTTTAACACAATACAAGACTATAGGGGGAATTTATGGTGAGTGCTTCCCCAGAGAGTTTGCTTAATTACGTAGCTGAACCAGAGGGGTGAGACTGTGTGTGCCTCCCAGAGGGTTGTTAGTACTTGGAGGTTGAACCATAGAGGATATACTATGAGAGCTACCTAGAGGGTTACCTGTTTTATTCTTGTTACTTACTATTTACTTGTGTACTTTACTTGTTAGAACTGTGGATTGAAGCTTCTTGTGCTTTCTTGTTTACTGATTCTTGTTTATTTACTGCCATGTATTCATTGACTGTTAGGCACAAATATTTGGTTGATTGCCTACTGGGATTGTATTTCACACCCTATTTGGGCTATGATTTTGTGCCCAATAAAACTATGTTTCTGCAGGTATAGATAAGGGTAAGCGCCCTTCTACTTCAGGATCTTGACTGCATTAGGATCTGGGGAGCATGGGACTGAACCGTGCCTCGCGATACTGAGGAGATTACTTTGTTTTTCTTTTGAACTTAGTTTCAGTTGTATTTCATCACGTTGTTGTGTTTTCTATTTTCCATAGATACTTGTATGTGCTGCATCATTTTCATCATAGTTATATATCTACGTTGCTTTAACTGTTTGGTTTCTGTTGTTATGCATGTTGTTTAATGCTTCTAATGTTTATTGTTGTTTTCTTATCTTGTATACCTTACCGAATGAGGGCATAGTTTCCCCAACGACTCAGCAAGGCCCTCACTGCTAGTTGGTAGCCTCTGGCATTCGGGGAAACACGCTTGAGGTCTTGTGGCGAACCGGGTACGGGGCACTAGTGGAGGGGATCCAGACTCAGGATGTTACAATGTGGTATCAAAGGAGTTCTTTTCTCTTGCTTTACTATTTAGAGACTTTAGCAAGGGATATGACAGATTCGGTACTTGGTATTAATCTATGCTCGGGAGTAGCTAACCCATGTACAGGGAAAAGCCATACTACCTTATTAATTACAGTTTTCTAGTTGGTATGTTTTCACCTAGAGTGATTCGTATGGCTTGTGCGATTATTGTTTTGGTATTTAGGTTTTATTTTGGTCGCAACCCGATGAGATGAGGGTATTCCATCTCATGAATCATATAGGAACTTGTAGGAATCATATTCCATGCATTCTTGTCTTGCCATCTAGGGTGCATTAGTTATTACATGCTGTTGTGATAGACTTTGTGTGGATTATGCATGCTGTTGTGATAGTTTCTTGATAGATTCCTTGCTATTATATTAGAAAAAAGTTCTTTTTGTTATTTGATTAATGTGAATGCCAAATTTTAGTTCTTGAGGTGTTTTGGGCCCTCATGGATTGGAATTTGGCACTTATCGCCTTGTTTTAGTGTTCTGGAATTCTGTGTAGTTTCTGAGCTACTGCCCAGAAAAACCCAGAATACACGGTGTGTACTTTTTGGATACACGTTGTGTAGTTTTCAGGCCGTGTCACTGACCGTGTGAGCAGAACACAATGTCGTGGGAGTAGCTTTGGGAACATGCCATGAACCATTGGTACACGCCATGTACCCAGCCGTGTCACTAACAACACGGGTCGGGGAAGCTCGGGTAGAACATGCCGTTTCCACAGGGAACATGCCATGTAGTCTTGTCTAGGTACCCAGGCGTGTCACGAACAACACTGGCCGGCATGACCTTCTTTCTGCACGCCATGTTTTTTCAAAACACACCATGTAGTCTTGCCTAGGTACCCGACCGCGTCATGAACAACACAGGATGGTTTCGCCTTCGCCTTTGCACGCCGTGCTTGTTCGGAGCATGCCGTGTAAGTTACAACCGTGTATATGGTCATGTACTCAACAAAATGGACCGCTGAAGCCTTGTCTAGTGCACATCGTGTTTGATTCAAACATGCCGTGTAGTCTTGGATTGAGTCGGACCTTGTGGGTTAGCCGTGTAAGGAGACTTGGGTAGGGGAATAGTTTTCAAGCACACACCATGTGTGGGGGTCAACATGCCATGTAGTTTGAGGTGCACACAACTTTTAGGGTGAGAGTACACTCCTATGTCAGTGGTTTAAGAAGACACGCCATGTAGTTTTATACACTCCATATAGTCATGTTTTGCAATCTTGTGTGTTTTCTTCCCATGTTCTCATTTTGTACTCTTGTGTTCTCTGTCCTTGTTTTCCTGATCTACGGTGTGCTTTTGATCTTTCAGAGCTATGCCTCTGAGACATCCTCCGGTCGTACATCTGTCATCAGGCAGTGATCAGATGCCAGACAGGGCTGATCAGAGACTTCCTGTCGATCCCCCAGCCGAGCCAGCCTTGGCACCGGTTGTTGTACCAGTCACGGGCGCTGAGGTGCAGTTCATGGATGTTTTCATGAGGATGATGCAAGACTTCTTGGGAGCACCGCATCCTAGCTCGTCTATGGAAGACTTGACGCGGGTCATTCAGCAGCAACATCCTCCCACGTTCTTGGGGGAGGGAGGACCTTAGGCTGCAAATTCATCGCTGGAAGCCGTGCTGACTATATTTGAGCATCTGGAGACGCCTCCAGAGAGTCAGGTCAAGCATGCCTCCTATATGCTCCGAGACTCTGCCAAGAGGTGGAAGGAGGTGATCTCAGAGGCGGGTTAGCAGCAGGCTATTGCTTGGGAGGAGTTCTAGCGTGTGTTCTATGACTACATCTACCTGGAGACCCTGAGGGCCGATCGAGCCCAGGAGTTCATGAGCTTAGACTAGGTTACTCTATCTGTCATGGAGTATTCCTATCATTTCACTGAGTTGCAGAGTTTTACATCCCTTCGGGATGGGAGTCTGGTGTTCTTGGCGAAGAAGTTTGAGGATGGACTTAGGCGGGAGATCCGCTCGAAGATGAACATCTTCCATCTGACATCAATTACTTCCATCGTCAACTAGTCACTGATTGCGGAACTCCGGAGCTGCGAGACATGGCGGTTCTGCTTCCAGAGCTAGCTTTCCTTCAGATGACAGCAAGAAGCGCCATAGGGAGCCTACACGCGGTGATACATGTAAGCGAGACGCATCATCAGGCAGCCAGGTGATTTGCTACCAGTGTGGCCGGATGGGGCACATGAAGCCGCAGTGCCAGAGAGACCCCATGAAGTGCCGATCTTGTGGCCAGATGGGTCACCTTCAGCGGTTCTGCCAGGTTTTCTCACCAGCAGCTGGTGACCGGGGTTCTTCTATGACTCGTCGTTCAGGAGCATCCCCACCAGTTTCTCACCAGTCGGGAAACTGGAGTTCTCTCGGCCGTTCGGGCCAAGGTGGATATCGAGGCCATGGTGTTCAGCCACCATTCCCTCAGCACCAGTAGGGAGGTTTAGCTCAGAGTGGTCAGTCAAGGGCACAAGGCCGCGGTGCAGGCCAGTCTTTCGCCATGGAGCAGACTTATCATGAGCAGGATCCCAGACCTTCTACTATTCGAGGTACTATTTTAGTATCCTCAGTTTTATCCTCATTCCTTTTTTATACTAGTGCTATGCATAGATTTATCTCTATTTCTATTGTGGAGAGCCTTGGACTCTGCATCTTTTCTTCTGCTGAATCATTGACACTAGACACACCTTAGGGAACGAGGACATCTATTGTATGCCAGTGTTGAGAGTGCCCTCTCGAGGTGGCAGGGTATCACTTCTTATGGGATATCAATATCCTAGATATGACATGCTATGATGTCATCCTTGGAATGGACTGATTGATTCTCTTCCATGTAGTCGTTGACTGTTAATTCTGCAGAGTCAGTTTCATTTCAATAGAAGGTGAATCATTCCTTCATAGACGTGAATGGGACGTTCGGGTGAGTCGGGCGGGACCCGAGCATCTTGGGCTAGGAGGGGTGACAACCTAGATTGCTATCCTTTTCCTGGATAATCAGGGGACTCCACATTTGGACTTTCCTCTAGCGGTGGATCACTTTAGGGATGCCTTTCCAGAGGACTTTTCAGGTATGCCTCCGGAGCATGAGGTATACTTCTCTATAGAGCTCCATCCAAGAGTGGCACCGGTGTCCATTCCTCCTTATAGGATGGCCACACCTGAGTTAGAGGAGCTCAAGAAGCAGTTGGAGGAGCTATAGGATAATGGTTTCATCTGTCCCAGTACTTCTCCTTGGGGTTCGCCTATACTATTTGCGAAGAAGGTAGATGATACCCTTATACTTTGTGTGGATTATCGAAAGCTAAACCAGTTGATGGTCAAGAACCGATATCCCTTTCCACGGATTGATGACCTTTTTGATCAGCTTTGAAGAGACCAAGTGTTATAGAAGATCGAATTGAGGTCCAGTTTTCATCAGTAAGGTGTTAGACCATCAAATATAACTTTGACAGCCTTCAAGAGTAGGTATGGTCTTTACGAGTATACAGTCGTGCCGTTCGATCTCACGAACGCACCTGCAGTTTTCATGGAACTGATGAACCGAGTGTTCCATCCTTACTTGGACTCCTTCATCGTGGTATTCATGGATGATATCTTGGTGTACTCTCAAACTCGACATGACCATGCCACCCATCTTGAGATCATTCTGAGTACACTGAGAGAGCATCACCTTTATGCTAAACTCTCGAAGTGCCACTTCTAGATGGATCAGATTCACTTCTTGGGTCACGTCATCTCAGAGACAGGAGTATCTGTGGACCCAGATAAATTGAGAGCTATAGTTTCCTGGGAGCATCCGAAGAACGTTTTTGAGGTACGGAGCTTCCTTGGGCTGGCTGGATACTACATATGCTTCATTCAAGATTTTTCTTATCTAGAAGCACCGATGACAGGTCTGACCAAGAAGTGGATAGAGTTTTTATGGTCAGATTCTTGTGAGTCAGCGTTTCAGGAGCTGAAAAAGAGGTTGACGTCAGCACTGATACTAGTCTTGCTAGAGCCAAGCAAGAGCTACTCTATTTATTATGTTGCTTCAGGCATCGGGCTAGGAGTTGTGCTTATATAGAGATATAGAGTCATTGCATAGGGGTCTCAGCAGTTGAGGCCACATGAGAGGAACTACCCTACACATGATCTGGAATTGGTAGCTGTTGTTCATGCCTTGCGCTGTTGGAGACACTATCATCTGGGAGAGCACTTTTTGGTCTTCACTGACCACAAGAGTCCCAAGTATATCTTCACTCAGCGTGATCTGAATCAGAGGTAGCGTAGGTGGGTCGAGTATCTTCAGTCTTTTTATTTTGAGCTTGCCTATACGTCGGGGAAGGGCAACGCCGTGGAAGATGTGTTGAGAAGGAGAACCCAGATTCAGGCAGTTCAGGAGGCCATTATTGAGTGGCAGCTAATGGATCTGTTCTTTGAGATGCATCTGGAGGTGCACGATAGACGAGGACAAACTTTTCTATCTTTTTTAGCTGTCACCTCGACGATACTTGATCGGGTACGGATGAGGCAGCTATCAGACTCAGAAGGCTTATTCCTGCGGGAGAGTGTGTCAGGAGAGGACCCTCTTCCTGGATGGACAGTGGGCGAGGATGAGATCTTATGTTTCTAGGGACGCGTATGGGTGCCATCAGACATACGCGAGGAGCTGATGCGGGATATCCATTCCTCAGTTTGGGCATTTCATCCTGGCGTCACCATGATATATTAGGATCTTCATCACCAGTGCTGGTGGAGAGGTCTGAAGAAGGATGTTTCTAGTTTTTTCATGAGTTATTCTACTTGTCAGCAGGTGAAAGCAGAGCATCTGTGACTAGAAGGCCTTTTACAGCAGTTTCCCATTCCAGAGTGGAAGTGGAATGATGTGGCGATGGACTTCGTAAACGGGTTGCCGAGATCGCCTCGGGAAAATAATGCTGTTTGGGTTGTCGTCGACAGGCTTACGAAGGTTGCTCACATCTTACTGATCTAGGAGACCATCAGTGTCGATGATATGGGACGACTTTACATCAGAGAGATTGTTTATCTGCCTAGATTTCCACGCTCTATTGTTTCAGATAGAGATGCACGCTTTACATCTCGGTTCTGGCAGGGAATTCAGAATGCCTTGGGTACACATGTACTTTTGAGTACATTTTACCATCCCCAGACAGTCCAAGCACATGATCCAGGTGCTGGAAGATATGATCCGAGCTTCCATCCTTGACTTTGGTGGTTCTTGGGAGAAGCATATCCCTCTGGTGGAGTTCGCCTACAACAATAGTTTCCAGGCGACCATTCAGATGGCGCCATAACAGGATTTGTACATTAGGCCATGCCGATCACCATTATGCTGGCTAGAGGCAGGAGAGGCAGCTTTGCGGGGACCTCGTCTTGTACAGGAGACCTTATATCAGATAGAGATGATTCGGAAGAGGATGGCTACAGCACAGTCTCGGAAAAACTCTTATGCTGATCAATGGAGACGACCTCTGGAGTACGAGGTCGGTGATCAGGTTTTCCTACGTGTCGCACCGAGGTTGGGACACAGAAGGATTCATAGATAGGGTAAGCTTTCACCATGGCACGTCAGGCCATTTTAGGTCTTAGAGAGAGTGGGGCCGGTCACCTATCGGTTGCAGCTACCTCAGAGGTATCGGGCCATGCACGACGTCTTCCACGTCTCTCAGCTCCGATACTACTTTTCAGACCCATCTCATGTCTTTTAGCTTGAGGATGTCGAGCTTGAAGTGGATGCATCGTTGGAGGGCATCCTATAAAGATTGTTGATCGTAGTACGAAGGTTCTCCGTGGTCGGTCTGTTTCTCTGGTATGATTGATATTGCAGCACGGGTGAGTACAGGACGAGACCTGGGAGAGGGAGGCTGATGTACGATCGCAGTGGCCGGAGGTGTTTGGGGTTTCTCCTTCTCAATTTCGTTAGGGAAATTTGGGGATGAATTTCTTTAAGGGGGGAAGTTTGTAAGAACCCGGATCTTCATTCAGGTATGTTTTCCCTTTTTTTGGAGTTTTTAAGGAAAATAAATTTTATGTAAATTTCAGAAGTACACGCCGTGTACTTTATGTGTACATGCCATGTACTCTGTTCCAGCTCAATGCTGTGTGTTGGCCATGTCCGATCCACACACACGGTGTGTAAGGATGAGGTGGAGGCCGATTAATTCGGAGTATGGAAAAATTGAATTACACTCCATGTACTCAAGAAGTACACGCCGTGTACTTTATTTTTTTTCATTAAACGGACTGGGGTCGTGCCTGACCCTTTTTTTTCATATTCTTCTCCAGTTTTCGTCTGTCCGAGAGTCACTGTACGACTGGATATTCAATAAACTCCCACCTAGCCATCCGTTCTTCGATTCGAACACGGTCAGTTGCGTTGGAATCGCAGTGGTGAGTTCTTCCATCTGCCTTACCCTTGTTTCTTGATTCCTCTTCGTTTCTATGTTATTGTGGGATGAACATTTTTTGGGTTGTCTCAGATCTACGTTTTTCTAAGAGGAATCTGTTGTCAAGGTTCACGTAAATTGATCTCCTTGGATCGAGGAAGTAGGTTTGTGTATTTCTGTAGAAATTTGATTAATATTTTGTTCAAATCCACCAATATCCTTGAACAGGGTGTTGCGTATTCCTGTTTTTCCCTTGTTGTATTGCCTGCTTTGCTTGATTGCTAGAGTAGATGTTTTTCCTGTTATTATGGTATCTTTGCTGTACTTTGGATGTTCGCTATGCTTGTTCTACCTATTTGACGTTTTTCTAGTTTCCATGCTTAGACGTAGGATAGTGGGACTGCTACCTTGTTATGCTGTTGAGCCTTAGTTGATAGCCAAGTAGTTCTTGAGGCTTACATGGACGATACACACGTCTTGAGAATTTTTAGTTATACTTAGGACTGTGAGAACCTAGAGTAGTAGACCAAAGGCAGAATTGACGGAAGGGCTTCTCCAGAGTGTCTTTTAATTAAGATGTGAGACTATAGGGGGAATTGACGTTGAGTGCTTCCCCAGAGAGTCTGTAGATCCATGACACGGGCCACAGGTGGAATTGACGTTGAGTTCTTCCCTAGAGAGCCTTTAGCACGATACGAGACTATAGGGAGAATTGATGGTGAGTTCTTCCCCAGAGAGTCTGCTTAATTACGTAGTTGAACTAGAGGGGTAAGACGGTGTGTCCCTCCCATAGGGTTGCTAGTACTTGGAGGTTGCACCATAGGGGTTAGACTGTCATAGATACCCAGAGGGTTACCTATTTTCTTTTTGTTGCTTACTGTTTACTTGTGTACTTTACTTGTTAGAACTGTGGATTGTAGCTACTTATGCTTTCCTGTTTACTGATTCTTGTTTAATTACTTCCATGTATTCATTGACTGTTAGGCACAATTGTTTGGGTGATTGCGTACTGGAATTATATCTCACACCCTATTTGGGACATGCTTCTGGGGCCAAGAAGACTATATTTCTAAAGGTATAGATAAGGGTATGCGCCCTTCTACTTCAGGATCTTGACTGCATCAGGAAATGGGGAGCATGGGACTGAGCCGTGGCTCGCGATGCTGAGTATATTACTTTGTTTTTATTTTTCACTTGGTTTCAGCTTTATTTCAGCATGTTGTTATTTTGGCTGTTTTCCTTAGATACTTGTACCTGCTGCATCATTTTCATCAGTGTTATACATATATGTTTCTTCCACTATTTGGTTTTGGTTATTAGGCATGTTGCTTACTGCTTTCACTATTTATTGTTGTTTTCTTATCTTATATACCTTACCGAATGAGGGCATAGTTTCTCCACCGACTCACCAAGGCCCTGGCTACTAGTCGGCAGCCTCTGGCATTCGAGGAAATGCACTTGAGGACTTGTGGTGAACCAGGTACGGGGCACCAGTGGAGGGGCTTCGGACTCGGGATGTTACAAGGGTTTTAGTTTGACATAGAATGTGGGAGAGAAACGACTCACGTGATACCTAACAGATCCATCGTGTAAGCGTTGAGGTAAGGTGTCTAAAGGTGGAATAGTGGAACTATGGCACCATGGTGGTTCGAGAATGGTAGCAACATAGATTCTTCTCTCATAAATTTGTTTTTTGGCCTCCCAACTCCGTAGACCAAGGCCTCTTTTTATAGAAAAATAAAGTACATGTCGTGTATTGAAAGTACACGCTGTGTACTTTTTGTCAATGCGCTGTGGCCCCAATTTCTCCACTGGAAGCTGGCCTAACACCTCGTCTTTGACTGTTGAACACGGCGCCACCTGGTGGTTGGGTGTACACAACATGTAGAACCGCCATAAACGGAGTTTAGTATCATAAGTTTGGCTGCCAGCCGCTTCTAGAATAGCAGACATGACATGTAGAAATTCAAACATGTTGTGTCTCCTTCAACGACCACATGGGCGTGTGGACTTTTCTCAGCAACCACCTCTTATAGAAAGTAGTACATGGTGTGTAACGCCACCTCACACGGTGTGTATCTTTTTCCTAGTGACATGGGTGTGTACTCCCTCCTTCGGTCCATGTCCCTTTCTAGATTTACACAGCGTGTATAAAAGTACACGCTGTGTAGTTTCAAAATTTTCTTAGACCTCCCATGATTTGTGTATTTACCCAGAATGCTCCTAAAAGTAAAGATAATCACCAAAGTCAAATTATATGCTCATAAAACAATAGATATTTGTTGAAAACATGTTTTTATCTTCAATTATATATATGGAAATGTATACACAAATTGTGTGCATCAAATTCCCCCACACTTAGTCCTTTGCTTGCCCTCAAGAAAAATCTCAACATCTAATTATGAGAGCCTATACTTTAAAAGGATGGCATTTAAATAATCAAACGTATAACTGATAAAGTTTCTAAGGAAAAATTATAAAAGGAACAAATAAATTCAATTCATAAGATATTTAAATCATGCCTCATATATAATGCAATCAACTACTCTCATCCTCTTTCAACACATTTTTCAACCTTTCAAGAATTAGAATGCCACTTGATGATTTACCTTACCAGTTAAAATCACACTCCACAGTCAAGATGTTTTTAATCAAAGTTATGCTCAATCTTAGGTATATACACTCTATCCATAAGTTTGCAAGATATCTTGTTCTCTGCTTCAGAAAAATTGAATTACAAAAATCATGAGGGCTTTATCAATAAGGTTCAGATGTCTCTGTGGCTAAGGGTTGGTAGTTTCAGATGTGAAAATAAATTCATAGGCTTGAAAAAGGCTGGCTAATTCCTTTAAACAATATTGCATGATATTCAAAGTAAAACTCACTGAAAATTCATCCTTTACAAGCTCAGTCAAATGCTTTTGTAATCATCACCATCTTCTTTAGGCAAGTAAGGTTCATGGGTAAATAAGAATAAGGTCCCCTTGTTGTTTTTTAATATATATATATAACAAACCATAAGGGAAACACTTATGATTACAATGAGTAGATGTTTGGAACCCATTTTCTCCAAATAATGAAGAGGCACTCCCCCATACTTTATTTCATGTCTGTACAGAAAAATATGTCATGTATTTCCAACTCCCTCTTTAAATCACCAATGAATAATCATGCAATGTTTAAAAAGAAATAGGGTAGGAAGGGAAATAGGCTTGTAATGTGGCTTCCTATAAAGGCTTTTCATGGCTTCTATGGGCTTAATGAAGATTAAATGTAGGGTAGGTCTCAAGATAAAGGGGTTGAAGCAATCCAATTCCTCAGTCATTTTAATGTAACTCAAAAAATTTCTTCAGGTTTTGAAAAGAAATCTCGCAAATTCTGGGAGTGATGCATATCCTAAGAATCTCTCAATAAAGAGGGTATTAGAAAAGAAATACAAAAAAGGGTTTTGAATACCTCTGAGGAGTGGAAAAAATAATAAAGGGACAATCAGGTCATGACATGCATATAAATGATTATCCTAATCAATGTAATTTAATCATGGATGAAAAGTTGTAATTATAAATATATCAGCAATCATTTTAAAATATTGAAAAACAAAAATAAGCATACAACCTTTCCAAATGTTTCTACTGATAACTCTAGCATTTATACGAATGATTGACCAAAATTTCTTTATATCTTCAAATATAAAATCTAATAATGATGTCTCCTAGAATAGTTAAAGGGAAAAGATGAAGGTGAAAAAGATAGATGCTCCCCCACACTGAATAAGACACATGGCCCACCAAGTGAAATACTAAGGTAAATGGTGGGCAAGGGGGTTGATATGGGGGACAAAACGAGGTAATGATGTGGAAGAAGTAAATACAAAAAGAAAGAAAATATAAATGGGAAAATACTCCCCTTGTGAAAAGTTATGCCCAAGGCGCTCCATGACCGTACCTGTGACTGTAGAGAAAAAAGAAAACTACAAACATGCAGAATATAACATCACAAAAAAATGAAAAAATAGATATATAAGATAAAGAAAAATGTCACTACCATGGGGTCGCGTTAGGGGACGACACATCGAGTATAGAATTGTCCGGTAGATACAGCACATGAGGTGTAGAAGCGTGAGGCTCTAACTCTGCATCATGAAGGGAAGATGAAGAAGTAATATCCACATGTGCTAAACTCGGAATATGAAGCCCAACAGCAGGCCCTAGCCTGACAGAAGTGGCAACAACAGAGCTCACCATAGTGATTAGAACGGAATCTGTGGCCTGCGCAGGAGAGGGTGGTGGAGCATTAGCAGAAGGGCCAGGAACGGAGGCAGAGGCTGGTGGCTTAGGTAGTGGAACACCAAGACTCTGAGCAATATGCACCAACAGATGCTCCATCTGGTCTTAGAGGCCTTCCATACAAAACAAATGGTGTGCAATGGTGTCCTGGCGGCTGATGATATGAACTAACTTCTGCCCCATCGTGGCTAAGCGGAAGGAAAGAGTCGGATCGACCGAGGGTGAAGTGGTAGGTGGGATGGGGGATGGGATAGAAGAAGGAAGGGCGGAAGAAGTGCGGTCAGTAGGAGGTGGGTGAGGTTGAGAAGATGGATGGGGTGGGGAAGGAGGAGCAGGGTTAGCAGCTGGGGTAGGAGGGTCAGCAGGTGGCGGGGCTCGAGCCTGAGCAAGGATGTAGGTCCTGCTGCATGAATGGAAAAGAAAAGGAATCTTTTCTTATGGAATCGTTCAGCTTTCGGTAATCCACACAGACTCGCCCACCCGTGATAGTGCGTGTAGGGCTGAGCTCATTCTTTTCATTTGAAATTACAGTGATACCCCCCTTTTTGGGTACCACATGAAGAGGACTCACCCATGGACTATCCGAGATGGGATAGATGATGCCCGCATCCAATAATTTGATCACCGCCTTCTTCACAACTTCCTTCATGGGAGGATTCAAGTGCTGTTTTGGTTTTCGAGATTTCTTGGCACCTTCTTCAAGTAGCACCTTGTGAGTGCAAATGGTAGGGCTGATTCCCTTCAGATTAGCGATTTTCCACCCAATAAAATGCTTCCACTGTTTGAGAACCTGCAAAAGTGCATCTTCCTGCTCCTGTGATAGTTCTACATTAATTATAACATTAAATGTTTGATTAGGTCCTAAATATTCATACATTAGAGAAGATGGATGAGGATTCAGTTCGAGTTCAGGCGCCTTTAAAATTGAAGGCACATGTGGTTGCACCTTGTCCCATTCTAAACTATCAATAACAACTGCTCGCTACCAATAGTGGCCTCCCTGGCCTTCTATGAATTGCGAGTCTTCTGGCGCTTCATCTAATAGAATATCTGGAATAGTTAAATTATTTGAAATAAAAGAACATACCAGATCATCCCCTTGTTCGCTAAGATTATTAAACATGGTGGACATTGCATAACAGTCCTCATGCTCTGACAAGGAAGTATGTTTGATGGCCTTGAGGACGTTGTAGGAAACACGTTCATCACCTACCTGAAAAATAAGCTCCCCTTGGGGTACATCGATCAGTACCTTCCAAATTTCCATGAATGGTCTTCTATGTATAAGAGGTGCTTCCTGGTCATCCCCCATGTTGAGGATGATGAAATCAGTGGGAAGGATTAGCTTTCCCACGTTGACCAGTACGTCCTCTAGTAGTCCCTTTGGGTGTTTGATGGATCGATCAGTATGTTGAAGGGATACAAGGGTAGGCTTGAGCACGTTGAGTCCTAGATTCTTCAAAACCCATAGGGGAATGAGGTTCACGCTGGCCCCTAAGTTGCAGAGGGCCTTCTCAAACTCACAAGATACAATAGTACAAGGAATAGTGAAATTACCAGGATCTTGAAGTTTGGGAGGAATGGAATGTTGAACCACTGCAGAGCACTCCTTTGTTAATGCAATAATGCCCAAATCTTCCATCTTCATCTTATTTGAGAGGATTTCCTTCATGAATTTGGAATATGTTGGCATTTGTGTCAGGGCCTCTGCAAATGGTATGTTGATATGTAGCTTCTTGAACACATCCATGAATTTGCTGAACTGGTGGACCAACATCCTCTGCTTAAATCATTCCAGAAACGGTAAGGAAGGCTTGAATGGTTGGATTACATCCTTTTCATTATTCTGCAAAGCCTCATTCTATGGGCTTTTGGATGAGGAGGGGTCGGTATTGGTACCGTTTTCATCAATATTTGGTGTGGATGCACCTTGCTGTGCTGATTGATTCTGTTGGAGCTCTTTTCCACTCCAGATCATGATATCATTGGTCTCCTCCCTAGGGTTCTTTACAGTGTTTCCTGGCAGTGTACTAGGTTACCTTCCTAAATGTTGGTTTTCCAGCTGTCCAATCTGATTCTCCATGCCTTGAATCAAAGACTCCTGATTCTGGAACAGAGTCTCAACAATTGATATGAATTTAGTCATCAGATCCTCTAACCGTGAAGTGTTCTCCTGCTGAGGTGGTTGTTGAGCCGGTGGAGGAGGTGGCTGCCGTGTCTGCTGTGGACGAGGGTTTTGATACCCTTGTTGCTGATAAGGACCCTGCTGGGGTTGATGCAGCCTTTGGTATTGGTTCTGGTTTGAAGGATTGTTGTAGCTGGGCAGTCATTGGGGAAGAGGATTCTGTTGTTGTTGTTGTTGTCCCTATCATGTGTTCTGTTGATCTCGTCATGCCAGGTTCTGTTTCTACTAGTACTGGTTGGGCCCTCGATTTTGGGCAACATAACTCACATCGCTCATCGAGGGCCCTCCAGTCGAACCTGGGCATTCTCCCATGATGTGTTTATCACCACAGTCTCCACATGCTGGATGGTTCGCCGCATGAACTTGAGAATATTATTTGAGGATCAATGAGTCGTTTATCTTGGACACAGTGTCCAATTGAGCAGCTAACATAGTGGTAGCATCAATTTTTTGCATACCTTGCTTTTGAGTCCCCTTCTCGGAGTGCCACAAGAAGGTGTTGGAGTACATGTCTTCCAGTAGTTCGAATAGTTTTTCGGGGGATTTCCACATCACCGTGCCTCCAGCAGTAGCGACCACCACAGACTTGGTATTCATGGTAAGTCCTCTGTAGAAGGTCTGGACTTGCATCCAGAGTGGAGGTCCGTGGTGGGGGAATTTTTGTAGCATTTCATTTAAGCATTCCCATGACTCGTACACCGACTCGGAGTCATGTTGCTGGAGATTATAGATCTCATTCCGGAGTGTCACTGTCATTGATGGTGGAAAGTACATGGACCGGAATGCTGGGGCTAGCTCCTCCCAGGTGTTGATGGATCATTGTGGTAGCCCCTTGATCCAATCTTTCTCCTTTTCGGATAGAGAAAAGGGGAATAGGTGTAGTCGGATGGAGTCTTCGGACAAGCCGGTCTACTGAAAGTTGTCAAAGATCTCCAGAAAGTTGGAGAGATGAGCATTCGGGTCCTCACTGGCCAGGCCTCCAAATTGGACTGTGTTCTAGATCAACTACATGATAGTGGGCTTGAACTCGAAGTGTGGATCCTAGATCAGGGGACAGACAATGCTCGTATCATCTCCATGAATCGATGGAAGTCCGTACTCCATAAGGGTACGACTTGGAGGTTGTTGCTGAAGGGGTGGAGCTTTCATGAACTGCTCCTGAGGGGAAAAGTATGGAATTGGGAATAGTTTTTGTGGTGGCCATTGGTAATCCCTTGGGAGGAAATCCATGAAGGCTCGAGGAGGTTACTCCGGTAGACCAGCAGTGGGAGGCTGCTGATCCTGTTACAGATGCTCAGTCGCAGCATCAACGGCTGGTGCTCCCTCTTCCTTGTTTGCCATGGGTTGTGGTTGATGGATGTGAGTTTCTGTCAGTGTACGCTGATGATGAAGCAAGGTCCGTTCGATTTCTGGGTCAAGTGGTACTAATTCCAAAGACTCAGCGCTTCTGGACCGTGTAAGATGTCTAAACATACATTTTAAGCTCTGGACAACCAAAAAATGAAAAAAGGCATAAAAGGGAAAAGCAAAAGAGAAAATTTGAAATGGGATTAGAAAAGAGATTTTTGATAATTTTTTATTTTTATTTTCACTTAAATCAATTATTAACACAGTTTAAATCTTATCACTAAATCCAAACATGTTCCCCAGAAACGGCGCCAAAATTTGGTCTCGCTTGTAGTTGATTGAAGTTATATGCATCCCAAATTAATTACCCATTCTTAGAACTTTAGTACATCATATGTTTGGGGTCGAACCGTAGGGAACTATGGCGTGCATGAATTCAATTGAGTTAATACATAATTAGGTGAAGTATGCCGAATTTAGAATCGATTGGATTGATTTTGGGTTTTGATTGAAACTAAATTGATTTACTTTAAAGAAATTAATACAGTTTGAAAGAAAACAATTGGTAAATTTAAAGAGTTTAAAATAGGAAGATAAGACATGTCGGGGATGTGGTGATTAAGGAGTTCTTATACAGATTGTTTAAATGGGTGTGTTGTTCATAATAATTCAATCATTCTGGATTTCATTTTGTTACAAGATTTCCTTTGTCTGGTTCCTCTTGTATGGAATTAGAGTAGTTGACTCCTAGGTCTGTTAGTCAGTTTTATTAATTATTTATTATGTTCAGTCCATTATTTGAATTAGTGAAATCCTTCCAATGGTCATGGATTTTCTTACCATTACTTATCTTTTGTATCGCTGAGAATTCTTCACTTGGTCTGGCTCAGAATTTTCAGTTATTTTATACAGTGGTTTAAGAAGAGTAAGATGAATTACAAGGAGAAAAACACAACTACATAAAACAACACACAATTTACGATCCATTCATCCATAGCCCCAACATGATGGGTTTAGTTACACATAGAAATTGGGAGAGAAATGACACACATGATACCTGAAAGATTCATCGTGTAAGCGTTGAGGAAGGGTGTCAGAAGGTGGAATAGTGGAACTATGGCACCATGGTGGCTCGGGAATGGTAGAAACATAGCTTATTCTCTCCTCCAATTGTTTTTTTGAACTCCCAAATTCGTAGGTCAATGATTATTTTTATAGAAAAATAATTTACACGACGTGTATGGAAAGTACACGCAGTGTACTTTTCATCAACGTGCTTTAGCTCCAATTTCTCCGCTGGCAGGTGGCCTAAAACGCCGTCTTTGACTGTTGAACATGGCACCACCTGGTTGTTGGGTGTACATGGAGTGTAGTATCATAAGTTTGGCCGCCAGCCCCTTCTAGAATAGATGAAATGGCGTGTAGAAATTCAAACATGCTGGGTCTCCTTCAACGGTCACATGGGCGTGTTGACTTTTCTCAGCAACCACTGCTTCTAGAAAGTGGTACACGATGTGTAACTCTGCCTCACATGGCATGTATCTTCTGCCTGGTGACATGGGCGTGTACTCCCTCCTTTTTTCTGTGTCCATGTCTGGATGTACACAATGTGTATAAATGTACAAGCTGTGTAGTTTCAAAATTTTCACATACTTCCCTTGATTCGTGTATTTAGCCAGAAAGCTCCTAAAAGTAAACAGAATCACCAAAGTCAAAGAATATGTTCATAAAACAATATATATTTGTTGAAAACATGTTTTTATCTTCAATTATATATATGGAAATGTATACACAAATTGGGTGCATTAGTATTTAATTTGGGTTAGGTTATTTGTCCATTTTTAAGTTCATACATTTGATTCCATATTATGTTGGGTCATTCATTTCACTTTTTTGTTATTAAATTCAAATTAGGTTAATATGTTTTTGTTCAATTCATATTTTTTTCTAATTAGATAGTTTAATTTTGTTTGATTTGTTATGATTTAATAAGTTTCAATTAAATAGTTTAAACTGAAACTCAAAGAAAACTTCAACTACGTTATATTGAAAATTTATAAGGACTGGTTGGATTAAAAATATTTGAACCAAACATTAATGAAATTTTAATTTTAACACCCTAAAAAACAAAATTTCGTCTAAACCCAATGATATAATAACACATAAGGATGGTTCTATATATTACCCTCCACAAATTTATTTTAAAAATCAACTTTGATAATTGGACTATTTGAGTCATCATAAGTAATAAATTAATCAAGGATTGTGGGGGAAGTGATTCTATCAATTTCTTCCACACCACCATCAAAAATAAATATTGGGAATAATTTTCTAATGAAACTGAAATCAAGTCTCATGTAATCTTTCGAATAAAAAACATATTTCACCAACGTTGCCAAAATACATGGATCATCTATAAAAATAATTTGAGTCATGTCAATAACATTATATCCAAATCATTAATAAATGTTTCATGTCTCATCATTTTATCAAAACACTTTCATTTCAACATAAAAACTTGACCATTAGATTAATAATCAAATATTTTTATTTTATCAACAAATCCATTTTAAATTGTATTTTCATATCGAGCCATGTTATTCGATTCGAAGTCACAATAGTCTATTCTTGTGGATACTATAAATAAAATGTGTAGTTTTTTCCTTTTCTCATCTCAATCGGTGATAATAAATTGGTACCATTGATTATAAATGATTTTTAATCATTAACCTAAAAATTAATACCACAAGAAATGTTCTTATTCCTTTATAGAAAAATTCATCAGGTAAACTCAATACATGAAACATAAAAGAACAATAAAATTATTTGAATATTTATATTTTTTATGCTATTATATTAATACTTCTATGTTAAAATTAAACCATGTAGGATACTATTTTTATTCAATGCCTATAACCTTATGAATGGTAATAAAGGATGGTTTCTCTATAAAATTGTTTTATATTACCTATATAAAATGATAAAAAAATGTTGATATATATTTTTCAATTACAATGGATGACATAAATTGAAATTTTCAAATTAATTTCTCAATGTTATCATCAAACAAGTCACTGTAAAACAAGATTATGTGATGCTCCATCTCCCACTTTTCAGGGCTTAATGTATCCAAAGTATATGATCTCAAAATTATATCTATTTTAGAAATTAATTGATTGCTTTTATCATTTTTTTCATACCTCTATTATTTATTTCTAATAGAGTATTTATGTCTTAGGGTCACATAAAAAAAATACCTTGGTACAAAATTCGTATATTCTCTATCCATTTAATCATTCATAATGGAACCATCAGGATGATTCATGTGTTGGACCTAAGAATTCAATATGTTAATATTTATTTCAGTTGGATAATAAGAATAAAAAATAATAGGTACTCTGAGATATAATTTAGTTGGATGATGGATAGTTAGATGCAACATGTTTGTGAAAAATGATGGATGAAAAATTTTCTTTAACTCAAAAAAGTAATGGTACATATTCTTATAATTATTGTATGAAATACAACATAATGTATTTATTATAAATAAATATATATATATATATTAAAATAGAACAAGATAATAATGTCCATCCAAATGTTATTTTATAATAGATTATGTATTTCTATAAGAATCAAATCATGAAGAAGGATGTGATAATCATGTTTCTTCAGTGGTTTTAACTTCAACTCTCATATGTTGACATATTTTTAAATATTGCTTGAATATCATTCTATAAACATGATGGTCTCCAGTACATCCATATATTTGTTTTTTTCTAAATGTGTCACCACATAAGAATCACATGGAATATTCCATTTATTTACATAGGTACAGAAAATATGAAATTATAATATAAATCCCCAATCCACTGATTCCACCGAGATCATAAATTATCATTTATCTTCCCTTTGAAATTTTGTAGGATCAAAATCAAAATTTAAAAATATTTTTTTCAATGAAAAAAAATATAAAAATTGGCTTAATTTTTTTTTGTATAATAAAGAAGCTCAATGAAGATACTTTTCTTCTCCTAGTTATTGTTGGATTCAGTGAAAAACTTATCCCTCTCTTTATATTCAACTAGACAATTCTCAATTAATGAAACTCACATAATGCAATTCATTAATCATATTAATTCAAGACTTATGATGTGGTGTATTTTCTATATTAAAGGCTTTTTTAAACCAACGATGGTTATTCGTATTTAAATGATCCATTGGAAAGAATCATACATGTCCTATAAAACTAAACTTATGATGATATTTTAATCATATAGATCATATATTCTTCATATAAATAGGACACGCCTATTTTATCTTCATGATCCGGCTATACATCATTGCATAAGTTGAAAAATAATCTTACACACCCAAAAGGGCAGTAAAAATATGAAATATATCTTTAAAACTTGCATCATATGTTCCAAGACAAACAATACAGAGATACTTCAACTCTTTTATTAAGGGTTTCAACTATAAATATACAGAATTTTAAGGATCAATAGGTCTATATATGGTATTAAATAAGAAAGTGAATTATTTTTCCACACTAATAAATATTATATTGTTATAAATTTATATGAAAATTTTCCATTTATAGTTCAACATAATTATCTGAAAAAATAGATTAAAACCATCACATGGTAGAACCAAGTTCACATTACGTACCAAAATTCAAAATAACGATATTGGGAATCAAATATCTTCCTTGATAATCAATATTCAGGATAAATGAAATCATAATTATCCTTATTTAAATCAGTATAATGTCATAGGATAATTATTTATATATCATCATAATTGAAAATATATTCTATTTTGGAAATCACTGAAAATTAAAAAATTATTTTTTTTGAACATGATATGGAGTTTAATCTTCATTTTCCTCCTATTGATATATTTTATATTTTATATAATCATTTAGGTCATTGGTTTCATCCAAGATTAATCTATAATATTTCATTAAAGCATGATTTAAAAAAATATTTTCGTCATTTCATGTATATACTATATAATTGTTCAAATTAATATATATTATCTATATGTAATTAATTCAAAAATGTATGAATATAATTTAATCTAGAATTAGAAATATAATACCTGTGTTACTTGTAAAAAAATAGTATTCAAAATTCTATCTTTTTTACCACATTTCCGATATACTGGAGTCATGGTAGTATTGTAAAAATTATCACCATATCAACATTATCATTTTCATTAAATGAATCTTCTGTACTCATACAGTTTTCTTCTTGAATTTTCAGAAATTATTTCCCATATTGCTAAATAAACCAAAACTGACCATATATTAAATTATATAGTTCCATAATCTCATTTAAATTTTGAACATTTTATGACTTTCTTATCTCACCATTAAGATACCATGGATAATATTTTGTTTTAGAAAACCTTTTTTATAAAGTATATAACTTATTTGTGAATTAAGAAATGTTTTACAATATAACTATAACATGGGAAGTGTATTACTCTTCTATATGAGGTATTGTTAAATTAAAAATAAAAAAGAGTTTCCATTTTTTTTAAATCGATCAAGATCCAATTATTTTCATATGTAAAACATATATATATTATATTAAAAAAATTATATTCCATGTATTTAAACTACAAAAATAATATTTATGTCACATTGGAAATATATTTATGGTAATGTGACTTGTTGATATTATTTAAATCATATTTAAAAACATTGAACTATAATTGAGATATAATATATTTTAAATCAATCCCTATTTTTATTCATAAATAGAAAATTTAACAAACAAGAATACATATTATAAAATAAAACATAATTAATAATTATTACTACAATTTTATAATGATAAGTACATTTGGAAATAATTAGAACTATAAAATTTTCACCCATATTCTTAATTTCATAATTAAATCCCCTGAGATGAAAAAATACCACATATATATGTATATATATATTTAACTATAATATTATAATACATTATATCAATGAGTAGTAACTATAATTAATACCCCAAAAGTGTATATGAATGTTATAAATGAAAACATAGTCCATATGAAAATTATAGTATAAAATACCACAATATAAATCAAAGATGAACCATTGTATATATAGTGGTCAAAAGATTACAAGATAGAAACTAAACATGGGATTTATAGAGGTTGGTCAATGAGTAGATTATATTTGAAGTAAAATAAGTTTTTATATATTGTAAAATTTGTCTTGACAAATTCTTACTCAAAACAACTAACACAATGAATAAGTCATACCAAAAACATTTATTTGGATATATCATCAAAAATTAAATTATCCTTCATATAAATATATAGTCTATATATTTAACATAATTTAAGAAAAAAGTTCGTATAAAAAAAAATCAATCCATATATATGATGACATACACCTACCATATTAAAAGAATCTAAAATATATGAAAATGATATCAATTAAAATTGAGTAGAAAGTCTACATTGGGAAAAAATATCTTAAAGTTAAAAAAATTACCTCAATAAAAACATTTTTCTAAAAAATATTAATAAATGAAATTACATATATAGATAAAATATATATTCATACATTTATGAAATCCTGATCAATTTATATATTCAAAACATATATTACATTATTAATCCCAATAAATTTATTACCTAATATAAAAAAATCTATGATTAAAATAAAATATTGAAATAAATAATTTCATAACTCCCAAGTACATTCACAATAAAGTGAAAAACAATTAATTCCATATTTACCTCATATATTACACAAAATTAATGGCTTATATTAAATTTATTTATAATTGGTGAGTAACCAATTTTAAAAAAATCAAATCACCTATAATAATATTTATTATGAATTATTACAGAAAATAATATCAAAACGAACCCTCATTCAATGAATCAGGATGAATCCTGACATAATAGAATATTGGAAGTTGTTTTATACTTTGAAAAAATTAAAATGATTCTTCGTGGAAGAGGTGATATGTTTGGAACTCAGAAATTATATTTTTAAAAATAATTGTATCAAAACATAAATTGAAGAGAGATTATTGAAGTGGGGGGAGAATATCACTCTTTGGGTTGAATCTGGATGTGAGTGGGATGATAGGAGGGGAGTCTATCTTATTAGGGGTTTAATTTAAGGGTAATAGAAGCATTTTTTTATAAATATTATTATAGCAATCCTTTATACCAATGGTTTCTCTATACCATTGGTATATCCTGGTCTATTACAATGGATTCTTTAAACCATTTATATTCCTTCTCAAAAACATGTTATAAAAATGGTTTAATCAAACCATTGGAATTAGGAAATGGTTTTATAAATAATATTTTATTGTTCTGTTAGTATTGATCATATTCTATGTAGTGAATCTAGTGGTGATAAGTTATGGTTAATCACAACATCATAGGTATATATAATAATTTAGTCTATTTTAAGTTATATTACGTATTTTTGGGAATATGATAAGATAATTTTTTAGTGAAAACTCTAGATATAAGTCTAATAGATATGTATAATTCTAGGATAACATCCAAAATTGGTTCAAAATTGGAGAATGTGTAGATATCTTATAAATTACCTCCACTTCTAGTTGTAACTAGGTGGGTGATTATGTGGTAAATATTCTACTAAGAAATATCACACTAAAAAAGGATGGTTGAGTATCAAATCAATATCCCCTCTATTGCATAGCATGTTGGCCTATGATTACACACTTAGCTAGACACTCCAAAGGGATATGACTTGGTTAATCACATTAAATTTATAGGTCATCATGGTGAATATTTAATGCTATTAAATTAGGTTCTGTAATAAGATAGAACACAATAAAAACCCCCAATATTGAAGTACTATTGTCATATATTTAATTGAAAGGTAATTTAACATTTTATTGAGTAAGACATTTTGATTTTTATTTTTCATGTAATTATCGTAAAATAAATATTATTTGGTTTCCTCAATCACGTTATGTGTTGTTGGTTTCAGTAATAAGAGATTCCTGAATGAATCAAGTTAACAGTTTTTTAAATAGCCAACACATAGATTGTCCCAACATGTAACTAAATAGGATAATAGTTTAAGAGATAAACCTTATGCTTTTTTCAATCCATCTAAGAAGAATTAGGTTTTAGAACATGGACATAGTCAAAATAACAAAAACAAAATTTGATAATGATAGAGTGTCATTGATGTATCAATGAAAATGATGATAAAGGAAATAATTTTTAATTTCCCACATCTCAATAATATGGGAATAAGTACCAAGGAAATGTATCAAACCAAATTAGAGATGGGTTATTTGGGTAAAAGGAGGGAATAGAGAAACTAATTTCATAGTAAAATTGAAGAGCTTAGTCAACATAGTTATGTCGAAAATGTATCCATCGTAATGTACAAACAGTAGTTCACAATCATATATATGGAAAACATGGACATTATCATGATCGAGGTCATACTCCCAGTGTTATTAAGGATGCTAAAAAATGATATTTACATTAAAAGTGAAATCCTATACAACACTAATTATAGAAGTGGTTTAATAAAATGATATGAAATTGGGAACACTGACCATCCCCTTAAGATCTATATGTATTGTATTCATATCTTATTTAACATACTTCTCATTACCTATAATTTTTACTAAGATTGCAAAATTGAAAAATTGATCACAAGTTTTTGAGTATTAATAATAAATTATTATAGTATGATTATTATATCCAAAGTATATATCTATACTCTATTAAATGATTATAGAAATGTGAAATTAATAAAATCTTATTATCCTTAATTTTTTCGTGATTGATATTATATTACTAATACACTGGCTCTCTAGCCATAGAGGTCGTGATAACATTAAAAATTGGATAATCATGTCGGAAAATGAACCAATGATAACCAATTAAGGAAAGGATAAATATTAAATCCCTATAACAAATTAATCTAATTTGACGGGGGTATTTATCACCAATGGTTAAAGGAAAATTCAAATTTATTTATATTACAATTATGAGGGAAAAGACGAGTTCACAAGTCAAACCAAGGCTAAAGAGAGTGAATCCTCATAAGAAATAATACCCAAACTCATGCCAATATTATGGAAACAGTTAATTATTTTTTAGAATATGAAAAAATAAAATTTGGATGGTTCAATTTATTTAAGGGGAGAATGTAACAACCTTCAATATCACTATATATTATCTGTATAGAAATATTGCGTTCGATAGCCTATTGCACATGAAAAATTGAACTAAAATGGATTCTAACATATTATAAGTATATTATTAAGAAAATTTAAATATAATAAAATCATTCATAAATAAAAAATTTAATAATATTAAATTTCATATAAAATATAGTTATAATAACTTATAAAAATATATTTTTTCAATATCAAAAGTTATTTTATTATATATTTTATTTAAATTTAAATTTTTTTTAATAAAATTTTTAATTTAGATTTGAAAAAATTAAATTCAAATTATATTAACCATGTTTATATAATCTTAGGATTTTCTTTTAATTTTATGATATAATTTATTTTTAGATTAATATTTCAATATACTTTATTTGATTAAAACTGTAACTTTTATGACAATATCATAAACTAAGAACAAATTAAATGTTTATAAAAACATTATTAGTTAATTGATTTATATTTAATGTTAAATATAAATTAATTAAAATTATTTTTTAAATTTTTTTAAAACATATGTTTAAAATTTGGTAACTCAAGTTATATTTTATGCTAAAAACTATTTTAATGTACACAATTTTAATATTAGATTGAATCACTTTAAGAAATTAATTCTAAAAAATGGATTTTATATTTGAGGTAAATATTTATTTATTATTTCATAAATTTAATTTATTTTTTAATCCAAAAAATAAAATTACAATGGTTAATGTTAACTTCTGTGATAAAGGTGATACTCTTATTTTGTGAAGAAATTTATTATTAACAATGTATACTTTTTGTATAATAAATAAAATTAATATATCTCCAATAACATCTATAACACAATTTTAAAAAACATATATAAATATATGGACACATATTTAATATCTAATAAAAATTAAATATGTATGGGAATACTTAAATAAGTATAATTTGTTATTCTACAAAAAATATATTTCTATTCATTATCTATTTGAATTTAATTGACAATTTTATAATATTTTTAAATTAAATAATATTAACTTGGAATTAAATTAATAATAATTGGATGAATTTTTTTTGTATGTTTTATTTAATAATCCTAGTATATCAAATAGTACAAGGTTAAACATTAAGTACCATGGTAAAAAATATAAAAACAAAAATATAAGAGAAAATAAACTAAAATATATATAAAAATGCATGGAAAATAAAAGTTGAGGAATAATAAAATAAATAACACCCCAAAATCCTTAATTATTCTATTTCAGAGACAATAACATATTAATTGGGTCATTATATAACTAAAAAATAATTGTAATTCACAAAACATCCAATTTCATCACTTATAAAAGTGGATCACTTCTATTATTTCTATGATACACATTCCCATAAAAATTCAATTGAACGCATACCATATTTATATATATATCCTGTAACTCCCTTGTAATTTATAAATCCCATTCGTAGTTTAACTTACCATAATCCATTCATTTCGAAGGATACTTTCAAGTGAATGTTCAAGGTACCAATATGGGTATTACTTAATCCTCAACTTTGTATTCTTAATATTTCTCTTCCAAACCTATCCAAACAATGGTAATATAATTTCATCACTATATTTAATATAATAAATTGTTATTATATTAATATATAAAACATTATCTATCCATTATAATCAACTTATAAAAACAAAAGAATGTCGATCATGCATACATGTGGGCTACTTTCTGCACCAAATGACGTCTTTTGTTTTTCATTACAATCTATCATGGATAGATTTAATTATGATATTAGTGAAAAAATCTGATATGTATGTTTTATTTTTGAATATGAAAAGTTAATTTATTTTCTACCCTCATCTCGTTGGATTTGTCGAGAAATGGTGACATTAATTGTGTGCACTTGTGGATGGTTTCCTTGTTAAGGTAACATATCTTATTTATCATCTAACTTCATTATTAGTTGTTAAATTGTATATAAATATCATCAAAAATATTAAAAAACTAAATAAAATCATTATTTATATGTAATAAATATATTATTACAAAATAAAACACTTTCACAACCATACACATCTATTAATTGTTGTATGTTCATGTTGGGTTCTTTCTAACCACCTTCTAGAACAATGCTAAAAAATATAATGAAAGATTAAAATAATAAAATAATTAATAATAATATTTGATAAAAATATATAAACAATTAACTGGTTTTTTGGTTATTTAATGAAAATAAATATATTAAGCTCATTAATTTAGAAAAAAAAATTCATTATTTAAAGATAATAGAATAATACTCATAGATGTTTTCAACTATACGGATCGTAACCAAAAATTCCATACAATGATATTATAAAATTATATATAATATTAAATCATAAAATATTGTACCTTATATGATATAATAATTATAAAATGTTTTATAATAATTAATAACCATGTCGCTATGTTTTTATAATGCAACCTTAAAATATCATCATCAAATGATTCTTACAATAAATATTATGTCACATGAAAGGGTTTTTTGATATTAATTATTACTTCTTGGGGCATGCTTCTTATTATGAACCAATGAACATATATATGTTGTACATAATAGAAATTTATAATATTATATCATGAGTAAACATTTATTAAAGTTATATTATGTTAAATTTCATGTTTATTCTATTTTAATGGTTTTAATTTAAATATTTCTCATTTAATAAAGTTTCTTTTCCAAACCTCATTTTAAGAACAATTTCACACAAATGTGATATCCAATCAGGGAAATTTGAAATGTATTTTGTCATTATATAAACATGTATTTATTTCCATCTCATTATCCTTAGTGATATGTTATTCACATTATCTTTTTTTATACTCAGTGGTCAATAATATTTATAATTGATGTGGTTCCTAACAAATTTATTTTTAATTCAATAAAAAAAATCATTTTTACACCTATTTTATAATTGAGTCACCATTTTTTGGATATCAAAATATTTTTATCAAAAATTGATAAGGGTCCTTTTCAACAGCCTAAAACAAATTAAAAATTTTAAAACATAATAATATTATGGTTTTCTATTTGGATCATTCTCACCGAAAAAATCTATTTTATTATGTATGTGGGACCTTTTCCTTTCACATATTGTTAAATTTTATATGAAAATTTTATCTATGTTTTCATGGTTTCTAAAAGAGTTCATTTTATATTATAATCATAAAATATTTATTTAAAAATATTTAAAAATATCTAGGATATTTATTTCTTCAAATTTTTTTCTAATACTACTAATATTTATTTTTCATTGAGTTTATTTTCCTTTAACAGAACTTATGCTCTGTTAAGGATATTATTCAAATGATAACATCCACTTTATTTTTCAAGATATATTTAGAATTTTTTTTTTCAATTATGTGAGTGATCCATCACTACATTTTTTTTCAAAATCATCCATTAAAAATAGGAATATGTTTTCTTCTAATATCATTCGTTTTCTAATAAAATATTTTCCGTATCACTGATTTACATGTGTTCACATAGATGTTCCAAGTAGATCAATTGGGGAAATTATTGACTAAAATGTATACCATTTATCCATAGAGTGTAAATACCATTCATTTCATTAAATGATATAGACCTAGATATTTATTTATTACAATTGGATACCAATTTATATTTCATAAATTTATCCTGTCTATTGATTGAATTATTAAACTTTTCTTTATATGGTATCATTTGGATGAGACATGAAACCCATTTCATTATCAGGGGTTATTTATGAATTGGTGATGATTTATTTTATGTGGAACACATATGTTTTAGTGATCATGGTTATTTTATACTATCACTCTCTAATTTATTGGTTATGTTATATATTTCATGAGATATTAAGGCATGTACATATTGTGTTTTTTCACAAAGTCATGTGAACAATGAGTTTTCACAAATATTAATTTGCGGAAAAAATGAGATTTCTTCATGAAGGCATGGGAATAATGATTTTCTCACTTTTTTTACAAGATTATGATTATTCTACAATTCAATATTTATTTTTCTTTTCATTCTAAGTTACATTCCATGTATAGCCCTATTTGTAATGATATTTTTTACTCTTATGTTTGTCTTCAATGATTTATTATTATTATTTTATATTTCTTTGAAAAGTTATTTTTATTTAAACTATTTGATATACCAAACTTCCATGATATTATATGACTTATTCCATAATTAAAGACAAATATTTTATTGAGTATGATTTTAATATGGGTGATGATCATACCCGTATTCCAATTTTATAACCCCATATAATCATTTATCATTTTCACTTATGTTTACACTTTAGAAGTATTTTAGCTCACCCCTTTAATTAGTTTCCATTCCCCACATATTGAATAAATGTTCTATGTAATAGGAGTCTTGAAGAGTATCGTTATCTAAAAATTTATGTAAGATGATGAAGACATATAATGGATAATGTAGTTTCTAATATAGTGGTGAAAATTTACACTAGTTTAAAAAGACATGGGTTTTTTAGTTAATGTGGTGTCCTAATTCCATAAATCTCTAATCCTAAAAAATCATGGTTATGTAATGCATCGACATATATTCACAGTGTTATGTAATTTTGAGATCGTCAAAATTTTAGGGTGTCAGAGTTGACATTTGTCAACCAAAAAATTCCCTAACTTTATAAAAGTCATTTTGATTCAATTATAAAATGATAACAAATAGTTCAAACATTAAACCAATAAAATTTACATAATTTAAACCTAGGGTATATTTAAATAATTACTCACTTGGGGTCTTTTACTTCTTATATCCTGAAAAATATGGTTCTTACCACCATGTGGAATCCATCCAAACCTCCAACACCAAAAAATCTCTAGTTTCCCATTTAAACTGATCTAATATTTTAACCAAATTTGATGGAAATATGTAATAACAGAAGAAATAAACATACCTAAATGAAACTTCATGAAACCTATAACAACCATCCTACTAGAATCCCTTTTACCCAAGCCACACAAATCCCTAACCATATCGAGTTGATTCTACTATACATTGGTGGAATCCTTAACAACCCATATCTCAGAGACACCAAAATAAATGGCTATAAAGGGAGGATAATAAATTAAGTATAAAAAATTTATATATAATTAAATTATGGGGAAACCCATCATTTGTATCATTTGCCAAGGAGGTTAAAAAGGGATATGTTATTGGGAATGGGATCTCAAATTATCTATGTTCACATGTATCTAAAAAATGAATCCTGGATGGGGTATCTTGTTTTTTAGAATAGAAGAACAATCTATACTATATATCGTTAATTTAACCATTTATTAATATTTTAGTAAAATATAGAAATGGTATTCCACTATTAATTAATGAAAAAATATAGTACCCTTACGTATCATCCCTATTAACCCCTATTATAATATCCTTAGACATCATCCCTAGACATTCACAATGTTTATGACCCTTATGAATGGGACAAACCATTCATTTCATAGGGTATCAGAAATAGATTACCATTTTCAGACCTTGATGTATCCCAAAAATATTACATACATGGGAATTAAACTTGCACATCATACGTAAATCCCTAATTTTTTTTCAAATTTTATTTTTTAAGACCCTTACATAACAATGGAAAGAGGTATCTTTCTTATCATACTTAATCAGGTAAATGTCCCCTGTGTTTCAGTGAAATGAATCTTATATATCAACTATATTTAATGGAAATACCCTTTCATGTCATTGAAAGGACTCTTATTTATTTTCTTTTTCATGAAGTTACTATTATATATACGAGGAAACTTCATAATGAATCTAATGTATCACATGAGTTAATCTTACCTATTAATCCTTCTGTATTGGTACATAAACATTTTTTCATGGAACAATATACTATATTATACAAATTGAATATCCACATTTATGTATTTGTGGGTGACATGACTTTAGTAATACATGTCACATAGATTCCTATATATTTTCATTTCAAAAAAATATAAGTATTATTACATATGGGTACCTATACACAAGAATAACTTTCCAACACAGTGTTTTTGGTACATATCAATTTTCCAGGAACCCTTCACATACTGACCATTATATATGAATACAGTTCTTCATGAGAATTTTACATTTTCTAATGGAAAACCCATACATACAAATATCCTCTTTAAATAATGAATCTTATGTATAGGGACTTAGATAAATTTTAACCAAAAGATATTCAACCTCAGTTCAGTTGTATCCCATGACTCATGTGAATTGAACCGCATTACATAGACACCATATTTTCTAAGAATATGATGAATATCTAAAAAAAAATCTAAATTTCATACCCATGCCTCTCATCCACCACAAATTATTTCAAAAATCCTAAAAAACTCTAGGAATTTATGAAACCTTTATAATTCCTCCCGATCTAATTTACAAAACATTTGGAACTCAGAAGTCATAAAAAAATAACCAAAGTTGAAAAGATGGTGTTTTCCTAATATTTCCAAAATAATGTAACAATTATATTTCCCATTATTTCAGAACCTCTGTAGAAATTTATTTTATATAAATTACACAACAACCCTACTTCAATACTTACCTAACCACCAAATAAACCTATTGGTCCTCCGAACACATCCAAAAACCACATTTTAGATAGTTTTTAACTATTATATTATTAATTTAAATCCAAATTATCAAATTGTATAAAATACAAAACCAGAAAACATAACTTTATTTTAATTTTCACTAACCCCTAATGAAACAAGTCATTATAATTTTCAACAAAATCAAATATTGGGATTTTTAGAAAAATCCTAAAATTGTTTTTCTGATTGTATTAGTTGATAATGCTTGTTGAGTATATTCCAAAAGACTCAATAAATAATGAGAATCAATTAAATGTAGTCTTTTATATTTTTGGATGAATAAGGTGTAGATTTGGATTAATGAAAAAGAAATGTTATAACACATAGTGGATTATACCTACTATATTCGGTATATGGCGATTTGAGGTTGGTAGGATACTTACACTATGAAGGAATGATATTGTGCCTTGTTTTGTGGGTAGGAAAATATATTTGGTGAATAAAAAATTATAGTAAATGTGTTAATTTATAATGATAGGTGTTTCATAGTGGAGGGAAAAATTGGATTGTAAATATGGGAATTTGTGAAATTTTTGTTTTTCTTGGGATGATTGCATTCTGTTGTGGAATAATTGTTGCATCATGACATGATAAAAGATGTTATATTTAGAAAAAGTTATTGAAACTAGAAATGTGTTGTATTAATTGGGACATGGATATTATTTTTAGAGATTGAATACACTACGTAATGGGGATCATGGCCACGATGATATTTTGTTGAACTGGATGTTTAATCTGTTTCGAATTTCCAATCCTTATGGGAATTTTATGTTAAGGTAGATTGATTCACTTATTTTTGTAGGACAAGGATAGTTTTATTTTTAAAATATACATGATGAAAAATTTAGATAATAATCATGGGAAATATGGAGTTTTTTATGAATATAAATAGATATCTTCTCATAGAAATGGGATGAAGATATAAAATCCCATGATGTGAGATATTCTAGAGTGAATAGTTATATAAAGAGAGATATAAGTCAATGAGAATATTAGAGATCATTCTTGTGTGTTTGTGGAATTCAATATTTTGATAAATATGTAGAATATTTTCCTACCTATAATGATGTAAAATCAAGTTGTTGTTATGGTAGGATTATGTAATTATCAAGGAATGTAATGAGTTGATTTATTGAGGTTGCAAGTGTGTTCTCAAAACATCACAAGGGTTGTAAAACTAGAGGCCTAGTGAGCGATCATGGAAACTGTTTTAAAAAGTAATGTACTTTTATTAGATTTTTTTATAAGGACACATTACAATGTATATGACTCATAGAAATAGATCAGTGAAGCTGAACCAAGTTATTATAACTTATGTATTTCTCTATAATTTCTCAAATCCATTCACTATCTGAGTGATTGTAATGCTTTAATTAATCATGAAACTAGATCATTGGGAAGGGGTGTTTTACATTGTACCCCAATGATTCCCCCCCATAATGTGTCTTCCTTGTGTGCTACGAACAAAAATATGAAATATACATACAAAAATGAATTTATTTTTGATATTTTATTTTCAAAATTTCTTTTTTGAAATTGTTTTTAGAAAAAAATTAGTGCTTGTTAGATATGAAATGAATATAACAAAATTATTACATTTGTTAGGGATAAATTGTTATATAACATTATATAATATAATATTTTTTCATAAAAAATATCATCGATGATTTATGTTTTGATAAACATTAATATAACATAAAATAACATAATTCTTTGTAGAATATATGAAAACTGTATAAAACATGATAAATTTATAAAATATTTATTAACTAAAAAAATATAATGTAATACATTTTAGGTCTCAATTTTCCAAATATTATTCTCTATTTTTATATAAATTATCTATAATATTTTTCTTTCATGTCCCAAATTTTATATTTTAGTTAACATTTTATAATAAAAGAGAATATTATTTAATAAACCTTTTAGAACATATTTTTCATTTTTAAGAACCATTATTAAAAATTTCAATAAGTCTATTGGGAAAAATGTTGATGTGTTTGTTGTAACACATATATGAGGATCCATTGATGAATATACTTGTGATATATGTATTTTTGAAATAATTTATTTATTAAATGAAAATATAATGTGTTTATTTATTATATAACTTCTATATTAATATAATATTAATATAAGAAAAAAAGGGATGGAACACCAAGATAACATTTTCATTGGATCATTGTTATTCTATATGCATAGTGAGAAAACCACCCTAGGTTATGTGTCTAATTACTAAATAGAAATAAGAATGAAATTACATACAAAATGAAAATAAAATTGACCAGTGAAGTTAGCAGGGGAGGCCAACCTTATTGAAATAGGGGGTAGAGATGTATCCCATCATATATAATTAATGAAATCCACTTTTTAGTGTACTCATACGCACAATAATTTAAGAACCATTTTTGTAAAAATGATTTAATTTTTTTTATTTTCTCACAACTACCAATTTTTTAAAAATGTTTTTATTCCAAAATCTGACACCGTCCATTATAAAGAAATTGTTTTCTAGACACAAGTTTTAGAATATGGGTTTTCATATTGAGATACACCATTCAAAGAAGAAGTCAATATGATTTAGATATTGATTATAAACAGTATTAAATTTTGGACAATCAGCAGATCATTAAAAAACCATAGATTTAAAAAAATCAGAGGAATAATTTAATATTTTCTAAGAGTATGTTTTTTTATTAATCATAGAAATAATGAAGTTGTTGGGTTAAATAGAATGAAGTTGTTGAGTTTTAAAGAATGTGATGTTAGGAGTTTAAATGTTTTCATAGATTCTAAAAACAAATCAGATTGTGAACTTATGATCAATATGTTCTAAAAAATGAATAACACTCTCATGATAAATATTGTGAAGAAATGGTGGAGTGATTTAATGAATTTTAGTGTTTAAAATTGGGATATCGATTATAATGATATTTATATAGTAATAAGATGAGAAATATAATGATTTTTTTGAGCCTAAAGAAATAAAAAATCGTAATGAGATTTTCATTCTCATATTTTCAAAATGAGATTTTCGTATTCTAAATCTCAAACTGAGATTTTCATATCAGGGAAATCATATAGAGATTTTTTTTCATGGGTTTTCATATTTGGATTACCATTCTGAGATGATCATATAGGGATTCTGAAAATGATATTTTTCATATTGGAAAATCATTCCAATATTTTCATAATCAATTTTTATTTTTTTATTTATGTACAAGGATTCTGGTACTTTGTTTTTCATATTGAGGATATCATATTGAAATATTCATAATGAATTGTTAAAAATGTGGAAGAAAAAGATGATCATGGGATGGGAATGGAAAATATCATGATGGGATGAGAATGAAGAAGAGAAAAATGTGATGACAAAGAAAAATATTATAATTAGTTGAGAGAGATATAAAGAGTTTATGAATTCAAATATGAAATTAAATATTTCGTAAATATCAGAGAAATATAAAGAGAATTGAATATGAAAAAGTTGATGTTTAAATGAATGTTATTTGTGGAGTTTTTAAATTTAAGGAATCAGGTAATGTTTCAAGGTTTCAAAATTTTATTTTATGAGTTTTATATAAATACATTACTAGATCATTCATCCTTTGGAAACATTCAAACATGCGTAAAAGGTGTAACACTAGAGAATTTTAAGTGAATATTCAAATTCGATTGATGAATAATTTTATTAATAATTTCAATAGTGATTGTGTTTTGTATGTTGAATAATTTTTTCATCAAATTGATATAATAATTCTAGGGTGTCTGTTCCAGCATTTATATTTTTAGAAAATTGGATCCAACATCATTATTCTTAGAAAATCATAACCAAAATCATTTTTATATAATAAGATCCATTATCATTATTTTGAAAAAATCCGATCCAACATAATTATTTTGAGAGAATCAGATCCTGCATCATTGTTTTGAGAAAACAAGATCAAGTATCATTGTATTGAGAAATTAATATCCAATAATAATGTATTAAGAAAATTAAATCTAGCCAAATTCGATGGATGATACATACTGATCAATAATAAATATTTTTTAACAATGTATTTATTCTTTTTTATGGGTCAATTTTTTAATTTGAATAAAATTTAAAATATTGGGAGTATGTATAATCATTCTTATCGAGATATTGAATGTGGATAACTTGTGTTGAAATAAGTTATATTAAATTATTTATAATAGTGAACTTATATAGACTCATAATAGTGGTTAAAGAAAAGATGTATGTTCTCACAATGAGGCCAAGAATAGTTAATATTACATTCTTTACATTCACTCCTACATTTTCATGCAAGACTATTTACTAAATTTTGATAAGGAAATAAATATTCATATCTCAGAGGGGATATGTTTATAATATTTTTAAAACATGTAAAAAGTGAACAACAGATTCAACACCCACTTACGAGTTAGTATTCAATCCATTAGAACTTCAATTTGTATCAGATAAAGGCTCCCTTGTTGAATATTTTTCATACATAATATAATTTATTTCAATTGTAGAGAAATTCTAACATTTAATAGAATAAATTATTATGGATGAAAAAATTGGTGGTTTCTATATCTCCAATATCTTGGAATGGATGTTTTTTATGATGTTAAAATTAAGATTCAACCAATTAAGAAATATTCCCCCAATGAAATTTGATAATAAGGGAAATATAGAAGTTGATTGAAATAATAGAAATAATATTCTCATTTCCTCATCAGATAATATTTATAACTACGTGATAAGTCTAAATATTTTTAAAGTTCTGTGGGAAAATCTAGAAAGTGTGTCTTAAAGGAATTCAAAAGATGTGGAAGTAAAGTTGCAAATCATGTTTAGTAAGTATGAAGAAATAATAATGACATATGAATAAAAACTGATGAATACATCACTAGAATAAATGATTTTTTGAAACATTGTTGGATTTTGATAAGTCCTACAATATTCTATAATTGTGAAGAATCTTATGAGAGACTTTCCGGATATGTTTGATTTCAAAATTTGTTATTTAGGATACAATGATGATTTATCTTATAATTAATTGAATAATTTTTATATATTTATAATCAAATGAAGAATGATATAATGTTTGAAAATAATATGAAATATGAAAATTATATTAAATCAATGAGAATGTAGAAAATTAAAGATGTTGAAAATGACGATCCTTATGAATTTGATGATAAAGAGGATGATTAGTTGAATGAAAAAACATGTCTCTCTTATCCAAGAGCTATCAAAGTTGAAGAAGAACGTATGGAGGTAAAATTCATCTAAATTGTTTTTAATGTAGTGGAATCAGATCCATTTATATGAATTTCCCTAATAAGAATACTGGAGAATAATGAGTTGATTCCAATGGAAAACCTCAATGGAAGAAGTGGACGAAAAATGATAATTAAGAAAAGACATCCAATAGATACATGAAAAAGATTATAAGAAAAAAGAGATCTACGTTGATTAATAAAGTTGAATCAGACTCAAATGATAATGATTCTTATGTGGATGAATGATTTAAAGAATTCAGAACCTTCCTTGAAAAAATTGAGAAATAAAAATATTACTTCAAGAGTGAAGAATGTGGTGAATAATCTTATAGAGATTATCAGCTCAGAATAGAACTTTTTTACATGTCATGAGATATAGAAAACTCTCAATAATGAAATTATTGTATTGGAGAAAGATTTTGAAGATTATTTAGATAGATGAAAGTATTTCATCAAGATAGAGAAAGAATATATTCATGATATTTTAGGTTATAGACATATAATTGATTAACATGGAAAGATGATTGATGGTATTAGTGGAACGATTGAAGCAAAGGATGAATAAGTTAACAAGATTCAATAAATCATTTTTGAGTAAAAAATAAATTGAGTAAGATTAATGAAAACATAAACAAAGCACCAGAACTAAAATATGAGATTTCTAAAGTTGCTGAGAAAGCTCAATATGAGAATAAGGTGAAATCTTATCTTAAAAAAATAATGTTTCACCTTATTCTTTTAATATTTCAGGTTCTGAAAAAAAAAATTAGGAAAAAATTAGTGGAGAAAGTATGTGAGAGTCCTTTTAAATCTTCAAAACTATAAAACATTCTCAAAAGAAAATATGCCCCACATGCTGAGTATGTTAGAACTAAATAAACTTAACAACCTCAATAATGTTTCATTAGAGAAAGGCCTTATTTCAATATAAAATAATGATTTTATGGTCATTAATGATGTTGTTGAATATATGGGCACACGTATTATAAATTTTTGAAAAATTTATCCTTACATGGAAGAAGGTTTGATAAAATTGTAAGAAATATTGAAATTAGAATTATATACATTTCTATGATAAAACAATAAGAATAAGTGAATTCTAATGTTTTTGTAAACATGTTGAAAGTCATAATGGAGGAGACGTTACCTTATGTAATGATAGTTTCTTAAAAATAATATGAATCAAAACTACTGATATTGAAGTTGAAATGTTTAAATATACAGAAGTTTTGTTTATTGATTGGATAAAACATAGCATACTTAGTTTAAGTCAACTATTTGATGAATTAAAAAATATTTTTGTACCATCTACAGTTTTATAGATGGAAGAGACATTATAAAATGAAAAAACTAGTGGGAATCCATTTTAAATAAAAGATATCAATAAATCATATTACTTTAGTGCTGAAGATGAAAACAAATTGTGGAACTAAATATTTTGGCACCTTGGAAATGAAATTATGGAAAAAAAATAAAAAGTTGATCATATTCCAGAATTTAGAAAATTGAATTGAATAGAAGAAGATGTTTATGTAACTTTTCGAAATGGGATGATGAATAAAAAATTCATAAAAGAGTTGATATTAATTCTACATGACCCCGTTATAATATTAATTCTTATTTATGTGTGCCGATGTGACATCAATAAAAAATGATATTTATACTTTATTACTTTTATTGATTGTTTTACTCACATAAAAACTTCATTTTTATGAATAACAAGTCATAGGCTATTGAAATTATTAAATTCTATAGAAAAGATTTTTTGAAAGAAACAAGGATTCCAATAAAGATGTTGAGAACAAGTAATTGTATCAAATTTAGAATTAATATTTTTGAAACTTATCTAATAAATTATTTTATCAAACATTAGTATAGTTCTCTTGAAACTCCACAATAAGATAGTGTAGCAGAAAGAATAAATTTACGTTTGGTATAAATGGGAAGAAGTATGTCATCATAAAAAAACCTTCAAAACTCTATTAGAGAGTAGATGTGTGTACTGCTATACATGTTCAAAATATATGCTTGTTGAGACCAGAAACTATCCTGACTCCTTATGAAATTTTTTACAACAAAAAACATTCATTGAAATAATCAATGTTTTTGGAATCCCATGTCTTCTCAGAATCAAAAATCTATATTTGGGAATACCTAGGAGAAAGATGAGGAAGACACTTTTATGAGTTATTGACGAAATTAAAGAAGTGAATAAGGTTGGTATAAGCATTTAAAAAGTTGGTCAAATTAAATGATGTGATGGTAATTGAATGTCATTTTTTCTTAAAATGTTTTTGTTGAGAATGTTAAGGAGCATAAACTAGAGAATTCTGAATGTGGTAAAAGTATTTCCAAACATCCAAATAAAGACTCAACAGGATTTTGTGATAAGAAACTTTCAGGAGGGAAAGAATCATTGAAACTTCATATCGTACAAATAGATGTTGAATCTAAAAAAATTATTTGGAATTAGAAGACTCTGCTTCAAGAAATTAAAAGGTTTATATTAGATCATCAAAATTCACTTAAATCAAAAGTTAAACTAAAATCAGTTTTAGAATCTATTCCACACAAAGAATGGGTGGATGCTATAAATGAAGAGTTGGAATTGAGGGAGAAGAATGAAACATGGTAGCTTGTTTCATGTATAGAAAATGAAAATGACAAAGAAACCATGTGGGTTTACATAGTAATGTTAAATGAACATAGAAAATTTTCATGAAACAATTCTAGGATAATTTATCAAGGAAATGCACTGGTGGGAGGTGTGCATTTTGATTAAACTGTTTCTTTAGTTGCAAGATTAAAAACTATCAGAATGTTTCTATCAGTGGATGCATATCAGGATTATATTTTTTAGTTATATGTTTATTTAGAATTATTAAATGGTGATACTAAATAATATGTTTACATGGAACAACCTTGTGGGTTTCTACTTGATGAGGATGAAAAATAAATAAATTGAAGAATTCTTTGTATGGGATGAAATAAGATTCACATGCTACATATTCTAAACATGACTATTGTTTGAGAAATTTTAACTTCTCTAAATGATAATTTGAAAAAAAGTTATATATAAAATATATTGACTCCAGATCTCTAATTGTAAGTGTTTATATAGAGAATATAATTTTTCTTGAGATAAAGAAGACATATGTAAAAAATTTCTAAGGAAATGTAGAAATTTTTTAAATTTATATGTTAGGAGAATTATCGTTATTCCTTGGATTACAAGATAATAAAAGGAAAAAATATTTTCTTATAATAAAAAAATTATTCTTGGGAATTTTCAAATAAGTTTTGAATTAAATGATCCAAATAATATTAAACATCTATTTAAGTGGGACTAATTTTAAGTAATGATTAATCCATAGTATGTTTGAATCATAATGAATTTTGAAATATGATAGAAAGGTTTATTTACCTTAAAAAATCAAGGCCAGGTATTTTTTATGATATAATATTGTGTGCCATGTATCAAAGTAATATGAAATAATCTGATATGTTGGAATAAAAATAAATTATGAGATATTTTAAAGAACAAATTCACATGGGTTTTTATACAAAAGAAATAGTGAAATGCTGTTTTATTTTTATATGAATGCCAATTATGTTTGATATATTAATGATTGAAAATCAACATTTGGAGGAATGTTCTTTTTGGGAGCATGTTGTGTGAGTTGGATAAGAAAGAAACAATGTTCAGTAACATTGAGAATATCTAAATTGGAATATTTTTCAACAATTTAAGGTAGTACTCAAATAATGTGGATGAAAGTTCAGGAGGAATATTTTAAATTAAATTTTTCTAAATCATTAGAGATTGTTTTTGTTAATTAGATTCAATTGATATTTCTAAAAATCATGTCCAATAGTCAGGATCAAAACACATTGGTAAATAGATTCTCTTTATAAGAAAGAAAGTTGCTGCTAGAGATGTCTTACTAGAATACACATCAAAAAAATATCATATTACTAATATCATTACAAAAGCTATACCAAAATAATGGCTTGTGGAATTGAGGCTGCAACATCATGTTTCATCTCATCCCATCTCTTCATATACCTCATAAGGATAACCCCCACCGTGATTTTGATTATGTTGACAAAGTGGGAGAGAAATTGAAAACTTTTTTAATTTGTAATAATATTTACATATCTTTATTTTATGAATATGAATTTATGGTTATCACAAATTTAGAGATAAAAAACAGTTATAAAAGAAATGTGGGGAGATTTTATCATTACATAGCTAAAAAATATTCATTCTACCGAGGGGTGGAATTATTTTAAAACTATTACATTAACCAATAGTGTGGTATCAAGACATTATCTATTGATAAAGTCACTAATATAATAGAAGTTAAAAAAACATGTCATTTAGAAAATTTGACTTATGAAAAAACATATAGTTAGAGAGGTTGTTAAAAAGGAGTTTCAACAAAACCAATGGGTGAGATTCAAGAACCATTGTGGTTAAATTATTTTAAACAATGTTTTTGTATTTGTGGACAAATAAAGAATTTTTTTGAATAATGTTTTATTATATTGTAATTTGACCCTATCCATCATAATGAAGATTTTTCTGAACGAAATTTATCATACTTATGTTTTCATTTTGAGTTTTATCACACAAAAAATAAGCCATGAAGATGAATCTTTTTATCAGAAACATTATAGGATTTAGGTCTATTGATAAGATTTTTAAAATCATTGGATTTAAAATAAAATGAGGTAGAATTTATTATTTGTTGTGATTTTTTCCATAATCATAGAATGAATTATGCTGCTAAGTTAAAAATAATGACGTTTTTTAGTTAGAATTAAATTGATGTTAAGAGTTAGAATGTATTCACACATTCTATGAAAAATCAGATGATGCTTTACTGATGGAGAATTTCTCTGAAAGCATGAAATCTCTAATGATATAATATTTGAATGGAATGACGTAGAGATGTTATGAATTTCATATTTGAAAAATGGGACTTATATCATCATGTTAACTTCATTATAATGATATGAGAAAGAAAAAGATATTACTGAGCCTATGCAAGGAAAAAACATACCGATATTTTTGTACTCATATTTTTGTACAGATATTTTGATATTGGGATTCTCAAACTATGATATCTACAAATAATATTGTACAGATATTTTCGTAGTTGGATTTTCATATTGATATTTTAATACTAGGATTATTGAACTAAGATTATCATACTCGGAATATCGTATTGTGATTTTCAAACTTGAATTATTGTATTGAGATTTTAGAACAAGGACATTTGTACTTGGTTATTTGTATTGATGAATTTGTATTTAATTATTATTAATGAAGAGTTTGTATTGCGATATGAAAAGTTCATAATGGGATGATAAATATAATTAATTTAATGGGTTGAAAAATAAAATTATCACAATGAGTGGAGAAAGAATAAGATTTAATGATCTGAGACTGATATAAAGAGTTAAAGAAGTCAAACTTGAAATTCAATTTTTCATAAATCATGGAGATAAATATGGAGACCTGAATAAGTTAATTTATAATTTTAAATTCAAGATATTTTTAAAGATTGAATGTTTAAGTAAGTGTTGAATGTTTACATGTTTCTTGATTTTGTTTTCTGAGATTCCTATATATACAAACTCGGATTATTTTTCTATTTGAAACATTAATACATGCACAAAAGGTAGAGGGATAGAGAATTTGAAGTGATAGTTACTATCTGATTGATGAAGAATTATATTGTGAATTTTAGTAGAGATTGAGTTTTAAAGATCGAGGAATGATTTAATCATATTAATTATATAATTTTAGAGAATTATATCAAGTATTATTATTTTTAGAGAATTGGGTCTAGCATCATTTCTTTGAGAAAATATGACCCAGCTTCATTGTTTTGAGAGAATCAGATCCATCATCATTTTTACAGAAAATTAAAACTGGCATAATTGTTTTTCCAAAATTGGTTCTAGCTTCATCATTTTGAAAAAATTGGATACAACATCATCATATTGAAATATTCGGATCCAACATTATCATTTTGAGAAAATTAGATCCACCCAAATTGAATTAAGAATTAGACTAACCAATTGTGGATAATTTTAATAAAAGTGTTGTTTTTTTTATTTTTTTCAGTTGTTTTATAATAATTAATTATAAAATGACGAGAGTAAGTATAATCCTTCCTATTAGGAGATATAATGTGTCTAATTTATGTTCAAACAAGTTTCATTCACTTATTCCTAATAGTGTATTTCCCTAAACCCATGAGAGTGGCTATGAAAAGGACTTAGGTTCTCACACTGTGGTCAAACCTTGTAAATATTGAATTATTTACATGTATTCCTACTTTTTCATGCATGAGTACTTGATAAAAGACGTTAAGAAAATAAATCTTTATAGGTTTTAGGGGATAAGTTTCAATGATCATTATATCTTATAAAAAACAAACAACTAAATCAACCCCCATTCATAGTTGTTAGATGATCATTTATGAATTTAGTAATAAAATATATAATATCAATACTAACTAAAAAAAGATTAATCACTAAAATATATAATTTTATGAACCAATACATTGTTATAATTGATTTAGATTAAGATATGATGCTTCTTTCTGGTGAACTATCATTCTAGACCAATGGTCTAACCATTATCTACTAGGTATCCCCTGAAGAAGGATCTAATTGCTGGGATGGTCATTGAAATGATTAAGTGTAGTGTGGGTAATTCAGAAACATTATTTTCCCTTATAATCCCAATGTTATTTACCTCTAACATCAAGAACATCCTTTTTGAACTCCTTTAGAAACCAGACCAAAATGATGGTAAAATGATAAAAATATCGATCCTTAACCATCATTGTAGAGGAGCACGAAAATGGCATATGTGGGATGTGTTTGGAGGCCTTGCATCAGAGAGTGGGATGAATGTCATGTGGAAATACATGACCACATAGGATATTCTCTGAAAGGACATGGTAATGTTGGGTAGATTGTTGGTCACATGTGATTAGAGTCTTGGGGAATAATTGGGATATAATCCAATGAAAATAAAAACACCATTGAACCACAAATGTTGTTAGATCAATATGATTGATGGTCTATATTAAACACACTTAATAGAAAGTAAATTTTGATATTTTAGGTAAACAAAATAAAATGAAATTCAGAGAAATAAAACTAATTCTGCAGAATCCATTCAGAATGGGGATCTATGAAACCCGTGAATGAAACAATCAGTACAACATGGATAAATAATGTCACGAACATAAAATGGAATTCAAAACATAACGCAATTTAAATAAATGACCCATTATCTAATCATGGAGAAATAAATCTACAACTTGATGTTATATATGATTATTCATGGTGTTTTTTCAACCTAAACTATATAATTGGGACTAAATAAATAAAATTTAAAAAATCATTAAATTTAGGCAATGGGGTGGCCTTTATTAAACTACAAGATAGATTGTCTCCAGTGGGAATCATCATGATAGTCACTATCCAAAATTTTTTAATATACTTAACAAAATAAATTCTAATGTCAATGTTCTTCGATTTACCAAATTATAGATTGTTTTTTACAAATGTAGTATAGATTGGTTATCATGGTTAACTACAACGGTATTAATGGATAATGATAACAATGTAATTAAACCTCTTAACTATATTGATTTCATGATTTATTCTGTAAAGGATATATAATCCAAATTGGTGGTGGAGAATGAAACCAAAAATTGCATAGTGAATTTCACAGAGACTAGTCCAATATATTCCAGAAATAAAAAACTATTCATTGACATAAGAGTTATAATTCTTGATGGATAATTAGAGTAAAAAAATCAGTAATATCATTATCAAAGCTATCATTTATTCCATATGGAATGAACTATATAGGGGACAAAGAAAAGTAATTGAGGAGACAGTTCAAAATATTTCCAATGAGACTTACCAGTTTTCACTATAAGCATGTTCAATGTGCACAAAAACACAATATCTAGTATAGAGTGGATTATTTCATACAAATACTTCTTAAAGAACTAGCCTAGGGTATTTTATTCCGGAATGCAACATCATCATTATTTTTAGGGTATTTTTCAAACTAATTTAATGTTTTTTATTAAAGGAATAAGAATAGGTTTAATGTTATCAAAGAGTAATCTATTCTAAAAGTATTAAAATAAGAATAATGAGATATGTAAAAGGTTTATGACTTACAATATCTAATTCTTTCATTACTCAAAATTTTATTATAATTTCTTATGTCCATTATGTCAAAGATAAAACAAAATTGGGTCTTTAAAGAATTTATAGTCTTTATATTTATACATATTTATACCATGCCGTCAAAATCTAAAAGATGATAAAAAACTCACGATTGAAATATATAAATTAAAAAATTAATTAAATTTATTATGAAAAATTATTTTCTCTCATAAAAGATTCAAAACATTAATACCATTTCCTAGAATATTGTTTAAGACCATAAAATTACTTCTTCAATCCCATACTTGAATAGGATTTAAAAAAATTGGAAAACCATCATGGAAGGTTATATAAATTGTTTCATCGATATTAACTTGTAAAAAATAGTATTTACATCAAAATGTTCAATTCAAAAATCATATTTTATAGTAAATTATAGAATGGTACCTATAGATTAATTTTTAACAACAACAGAGAAAATGTCACTATAATCAATACCATCATGTTAATGTTTTCCTTTAGCGACCAATGAATATTTTATATTTTATATTTATTTCTTTAGCATTGTTATAATATTACTTGAATATCAATTTAGAAACTATGATTTTTTAATTACATGGTTTGGTTACAATATCTGAGGTTTTATTCTTAAGGAGAGAATTTGTCTCAGATTTCATTACTTCTAGCCACTACTATGATTATTTGGAATTAATATCTTGCTTATAAGTTATGGCTTCCCCACTAAACATGCCTTCATAAATAGTGAATTCATAGGAAACCAAATTATATTTTATGAATCAGGATAGAGGCACAATTAATATTTTTTCCTTATCTTGGTTAAGAAGATAATCAATAACAAGATCATTCTCATTAGTTTCTGGTTCATAATTTTAAATAATATCACAATAACCTTGACTTTGAGGATGAATATGAGTTGATAGATTTCAAGATTAGAAATATTTTTTAAATTTTTATGGAAATTTAATTCTTATTATTGCAATAGTACTATCATGAGACTCATCATATTTATTCAATGACTTTGCTACTCTACTTCATATTACATAGAGATATCAGGAACATGGAACACAATATTATTATTAATGATTTATTTTTCATAGCCTAGCTTATCTATCAAAAAATGAGAACCCTTAAGACACTATAGATATCCCAAAAATAGAAACATTACTACCGTATGAGAAATTTTTCATTTTACACATAAGCATAGGTCATGGATAAAAAACAATGAGGTGTGAAAGAAAATGTGGATAACCTAACTTGAGTTCCATCTGAATTTAGAAAGAATTAGAAGAAGGTTTGAAACAATTAACCAAGTAGACATTTCTAGAGCTAGCCTCAATCTAGAAGTAGCATTGCTGATTATAATGGGATAATATGAAACAAACTATTCTATGATAGTCATATTCATTAATTATATTAATATATTTTATTATGGGGTTTCCACAATAGTCATGTATCTCTTTACAGATTCATATTAAAATAATTCTATAAATTTAGTTGATAGGTATTGTAATCACTTATCAGTTGTAAGAGAACTGAGTTTCATTCCAGATTCGATATCTATACTATATTTCTATTTCATAAAAATTTAAACGATATAAAAATTGTGTTTCAATATATAAATATATATCTTACTTTAGAATGTATCAATAAAGCATACAAATTAGCAGCCTATAGCATGAGAGATGGACCAAGATGGACCCTAAAGGTCAATTTGGACATATTCAAGACATTTTCTAGCCCTCATAAATTAACTAAAAACATTATTCCTTTTAGAAATAGAATATACACAATAATACTTAAAATTCATAATACTAGGAGTAATATCACCTAAAAGGGATAATTTTCTATGTTCATTAATTCATTTGGAACATACATACCATGAACATCAATATCAATGAATGATATTTTATAGACCTGAATGTTTAGAGGATTTAAATTAATTCATATAAACCTGAGATACTAATTCATAAATATACTTACATAGGATTCATTTTAAGATAATAAGACTTCCTCAAGCTATTCATAGATTTAAAAAGTCTAACCGAAAGTTATAACCTATTTCAAGAAGAACAAATAGAAAAATAAGTTTTTCTTTTAAAATTGGGTTCCCACCAAACCTCTTAAAATGTATTGAAAACCTTATCATGACTATTTAAAGAAACTGATCCATCCCAATAATATGGAAACATATATTATTCCAAAGGAATGCTTCACTAACTTCTATTTCCCACAAGTCACTGAAATTATCTCTCATAGGACACATATATAATGAGAATCTGGAACGAAGGATATATTCCATAAATAATGAAACAATAGATACATTTTGTACCTCAGTAGTGTCAAAATCATATTCAACATAAAAGGAATGATTTGAACTATTTTCATTATATTATCCAATAATATTATGAATTTTCTTCTTTATGTGACATTTCTTCTTACATAAGATGAAATCAATTATTTTATTCTTAAATTTACATTGGTGTTTCTTGGAATGAACTATATATTTACTCATACATCATGACTCACTTATACCATTTATATTCATACCATCATCTATAGTGATAAAACTACCCATATTTTGATGTTCTTTAGAGAGTAATACATATTTAAATTCCTCAAGTGTAAAAGTGAATTTTCTATAAATCATAGATTCATTAATAGATTTAAATGAATATTCTAATTATGTTAACAATATTATTTCTTGATGTTCATTATCTAATTTTATGTCTATGCTAGAAATATCAAATAATATTTTATTAAATTCATCAATGTGAGACCTGATTAATATTTCAGGGAAAATATTTATATGTATAATCTCATTTAACTGTACAATCTTCCAATAGGACGCCTTTTTATATAAATAGATTATAATTTGGAAAATATGAAGGAACCATATGAATCATATTAAAATTCAATAATCACCTTATTTCATTATGATAATCATATTATACGATGTTATTTTTAGAGTCCTCTTCAGAAACATTAACATGGGCAACATTGGTCTGTCTTTCTTGGAAGAGGGTGGTCACTTACTTTTAATGTATAATAATAGTATCAATAAAATCATTGTGATATAGAACTGAAATCATTTTAATCCACCACAAGTTATCATTAGTTTCTCTGTCAATTTTTTCTATATAAACATTTGTATACCACATTATCTATGATTTTTGGCCTATAATACCAATAATTTGGGAAGAATTATTGTGGTTGTCTAATGAAATATCTAATGATATAATAACGAATATCCTTGAATTACAATTTGATATGATATTTTTTTATTTATAAAATCAAATTAGAATACGTTTCATAAAGATCGAACATTAGGATTACAATAACATGATGAAAATAAAAAAATGGGAAAATAACAAGATATAATGTTCCTCAAATCACGTTGAACCTACAAACATGATGATAAATCCACCCCAAGTTATGAATTTTATAACAAATAATTATCAAGAACGAAAATATAAACTCAACATAAAATAAAATAGCAAGAGGAGATATCTTAGGAGGTGGCCTTCTTGAAATAGGTGGACGTGGTTAAACCCTTAAGATAAAATCAACATGATCCACCTTAATATGGACTCACACACACACACACACCGATAAAGGATAGAGTATCAAGAATGAGTGAAAAAAGGAAATGAGTCACCTGTAAAGCCATGATTTTACCCCCAAACATTTTTATAATTGAATGGTGTCAAGATTTGATTATTTCTTCTAGTGTGTATTAATCCATGACCAATGATCCTTCTGTCTAACTCCATGTCTCTACAAGATCAATGTTCTAGTTTTAGGGATCAATATGAATTTGATGAAGGGGAGTTCATATTGGTGGGAATCCTCAGTTTCCCTCTTCTTCTCTATGTTTTTCCATCAATCCTCATGAATATATTTTTGGACCTCTCTCGGTATCCAGAAAAATGTATATATAGAATGAGATAATGAGAGAGTCCTAATACTTGAAGTATAGGTGCTCCATGATTTCTTATTAAAGAGGAGTAAAGAGGTCCATATGAAGGGATAAGTATGAATTCCATGTAGATAGAATTGATCATAGTGTTTATAAAACAAAAAATAGAAATGTAGGGGTATTTATAATAAAGTGAGCAGATATTAGGGTCTTGATGTGAATATGAGTCAATGAAAACAAAAACACATAGGATCTAGATCGGGTGGCTAAATTAGTGAGATCCACAGTACAAATTAAACCCTCTAAAGAGTAAGTAAAACCAGATATAATGAGTAATGAAAATAAAAGAAAATTTAGAACAATCAAGACACACCTATAGTAGCCATTAATAATGGGGATCCATGGGTGGAGTGAATGAAAAAATCAATAAAACATGTTTAAAAAATATATGATCCTCAAATAGAATGTAAAAACTTAAGAAATTAAAATTTAAAAATCATAATGGCATGGAAAAAAAATATCTACATTACAGTTAAATGAATTAAAGAATGGTGTTCTTGTAACCTAAATAATAGAAGTTGGACAAAAATACTCAACATTAAACAATGTTTAAATTTTGACAATGGGATGGCCTTAGTCAAATTATCAGCCGAGTTGTCTCGAGGTGTATATTCATCACACTCACTGTGTAAGATTATATAATATCCCTTAAAAATGAAATATAAGGTTTAATATCTTCTATATATTATGTCATAGATAGTTTTTAAATAAATATATTTCATTTTGGCTATCACAATAGACTATAATTCAATTAGCATATAATGTAAACTTAGATAGAAAACATCATGACTATATAGCATCATTTATTTATTCATTCAATGACATATTATCCACCTTATTGGTGGATATTTCAAAAATATATTTCATTTTTCATTACTTGGAGACTAGTCCTCCATATTATAGAAATTCAAAATGATAGGGTAACTTATTAGTAACATTATTTTCAAAAAATTAAGAGTTAAAAAACCAACAATATTATCATTACAACTATCATTTTTCACATAAAATGCCCAACTTATAAGACATATAAATTGAATTCAGGTTCTACATCAAAGAATTTTAATGGATTTTACTAGATAAACCCATTAACATTATCAATGTTCACTTAGGAAATTTAATTTTTTGTCTAGAGTATACCATTACACACATATGAATTCTTACAACACTAGTATTGAGTATCTTATTCAAGAACACAACACCAAGATATTTAGGGGATATATACATGGAACATTTTATCCTAAACATGATAAAATCATTCTCTCATTAAAATTTCTCAATAAAATAATTTCTAGACACCATTCAATATGAATCCATAGGCTATGATTACAATTTTTGGGAGAAATATTATTGTGGTTATCTAAAAAAATAGTATATGATCTATTGAGTAGTGTACATGGGTTAAAAATAGATATGATAATTTTTTTATTGAAATAAAATAGAAAAATTTTCATCATGATTGAACTTTTGGATTATAAGAACCTAAAGAAAAGATAATACAAAACATAAATTATTACCATTTTTGAATTTGCTTCTAATCATGATGACCAGTCTTGTACGATGAGAAAAACACCCAAGGTTATGCATCCTATTACTAAATAGAAATAGTCAATAAATTACATAGTCGAATGATAATAATATTACCATAGAATACATTCATGGAGGCAAGCGTTGTTGAACTAGTTGATAGTGAAAAAATTATTCATGTAGAATCGACTTCATCCACTCATTGACGGACTCACAAACACACACACACAAACCCATATATGACACAATATCATGATAACTAGAATAGATGAATAATCACTTATAGATCCATGTTTCAAAAATGAAACATGGTTACCATGAAATGGTTTCATGATTTATGTTTTTTTTCAGTGTGTAGTCATCCTAGACACATGATCCAATAATTTTAATATATGTCTCCCTCAGATAAAATCTCCACTTTCATGGATCAAAATGTACATGAATAAGGGGAGTACAGGTGACTGGGAAGCATTAGTTTGAATTTTATTCTCTATATTCATTTCGTAAAACCTCAAAAAATACTTTTGGAAATCTCTTAGAAATATGATGAAAAAATCAAGAATGATATCGAGGGAGAGAGCTAACCCTCAACGAAATATTTCACCATAATTGACTATTAGGGAGAAATCTAGAGGTATAGGTGATGGGATAAAGATAAATGTTGTGTGGATATATTCGATCAAAGAGACAGTTTCCTTGTAGAAGTGGCATAACTGATAACCCTACAATAGATTTTGGTTTATTCAGTGCCTCCCTTTATTAGTGATTTTTCATGATAATAAAGGATATTTTTATAAATGAAAAAAAAAATTTAGAGACGATAATAAGTATATTTCATAGAAAATGATAAATAAATAAAATCCATATATAAATATATAAATATAATTTTCTTATACATTAGTAAAATTATTTCTATATGAAAAATTTATATATATAAATATTTATTACTTTTAGTTTATTTTTTATGGATATTACAAAAAATTAATAATATAAGAATTGTAATTAGTTGGATATACACATGTATGTGTCAGGATCATTTAAACACACATGTCCTAGGGCTTTTAGTCATTTTTATACACACACAGTTATATATATATATATATATCTGTGTGTGTGTGTGAAGACAAGCAGGTTTGGCCTTCGTGAACGACATAAAAGTGAGATGTGTGTGTTAACAACCAATCAAATGAAGATTTACCCATACAGATTTCTGAAATCAGAGGGATGTGTGAAATTACTTGGCATAGTGATGAAATAACACATTATGATAGTGGAAGGGGGATGACATAAAGAATAGTAACAATGTGGGACACATGACTGATCATTTGGGATTTCATGTCAACTCCTTCAATGCCATTGGCCCATACTCAATTGGGACATCAAACCATAAATAGGTAATTAAATAGGTTCAGAAAGTGTTTTTCATTCCTTATAAAGTGGGATAAGGTTTGAAAAATTAACATTTTTGAGTGTTTATGATGTTTTCATTTGTATCCTTCTATACTAATAAAAGTATACATAAAAATATTTTTCCTGAAACAAATAATTCAACCCCAATAAAAATCATATAATTCTCAGCATACCTTGCTCCTACACAACCCAGTACTAGACCCTAGATGCTGAATGCAATCTTTTAATAATTAGGGTAAAATTGTGGCTCCCTGTGTAATTATGCACTCTTGAGGACGTACATTGAATGAGAGTGAGATTATGATGGAAATCTAAAACCATCTAGAACTGATCTCCTGATATCGAGGCTCAAAGAATGACCTATATTACAAGGATGACCCCACTAAGGTGATACATATAATTATCTATGAATATAATTATACATTTATATAATTACAGATATATTTTAAGAATATTTATTCATTTATATAACTACAAAAATCTTTATAATAAATAAATAAGTATATTTTTAATGAATAAAAAACAATATATACATCGATAATTACTAAAAATAATATATATATACATTAGTAATTGAAAATATATTTCACTATAATTATTAAGATTATTAATTTTAATTTTAGTGCATTATAATTCACAATTAATTGTTATAAAGATTTACACATTTATGTTTTTCATGTTTTCAGGAAAAATATTATATTATAACATATTAAATTGAAATATAGTTTTTTCAAATAATAATAATTTAGTATTATTTTAAAATATTTGATATTAAATTTAATATTAATGATTAATTTATTGAAATGATCTTCTTTAAATGGAAACATATTTTGTGATATTTTCCAAATTTATGTACAATTTTTTATAATTTTAAATATTTATTCATTTATACAATGAATTAATGTATTGAAAAATTATTGAAAAAATTTAAACAACATTATTATTAATATTATAAATAATTAACTATATAAATGTTTATATACTAATATATTTATTGTATTTTTTATATAAATGTTTTTCTTAATATTTATATATTTATTTAGAAAATTATATATTGTAAATTATATTTATATATTTATATAACTAATAATATTTCACAAAAAAACCTGTCACCATGAAATATAATTTTTGACCATTAATGTATTATATAGACAATAATATATATATATATATATATGTTAATTACTCTAGTATAGTTTTTTTATCTTTTAGATTTACCGATATGTATGTATAATTCTAATTATTTAAGAATATATTTATATAATTATATAATTAATTATACCTGTTTTAAAAATATATTTTCATTTATATAAATAATAATATTTATAATTAAAATTTATAATTTATTTTTTATATAATTGGTTCAAAATATACAATAATAATGAGTAATGATACCGTATCAATATATTTTCAATTGTTAAGCAATTTTTAAAAATAAATTTATTTTTCTATATTTTATATATTTTTTATAATTTATAATATTTACTAAAAAATATTTTAACATTTATATTTACCATGTAGTTGATAAAAATAGTATATTTTTAACTTTTAAATAATATTTGTTTTCATAAAATAATAAAAATTTAGAATTATTTTTAATATTTCTGATCAAAAATTTATTATATATATATATATATATTAAAAAAATTGGAAATAGCTTTACTAATAAGATATGATTATTGTTAAAAAATCAATAAAGGTGTTACATGTGTCTAAAGATGGATTTTTTACAATGATCAACTTGAAAAATAGAATTAGATCAACTAGTATATATCTAATGTCTATAGAATATCTCTATAATTAAAACCTTTTTTGGTTAAGGACATCAATGAGAATGTTTTACTCCATATAAGTATAAATGACTATAAAATATATAGATAAAGTAGTCAAGAAATCTATTCCATATAATAGTTAGCTTAAAAGCGAGATGAGTGGAGGTGGGGTCACATTCAAATGAAAGTTTATTCCATCCTCATTGTCCAAATTTCCCAATCACATTGATAACTCTAACCATATTAACATCTAGAGAGGTTGAAATGTTGTATGCTCCATATTGGAATCCAATAGAATCTCCATAAAGTTCTTCAAAGACAACTCCACCCAATGGGCTATATTTACCTCATAATGAGTTATCCATGTTGACTTTTATCTATCATGAAAAAGGGTGATTACTAAAAATTTCAATAATACCGTGTGGTTTAAAATTACCAGTGATGCCATGTGCTTTAAACACTAAAAATTCATGTACATTGTTTTAAAGAAGTAATTTATTGAGGTGATTTCATCCAGTACTATATATAACACCTAAATAGTGGGGACCTGTAAATTGAATGGGATATGCTTGTAAATATCATTATTGTCGGCTCTAAATGTCCACCACCACCTCATCTATAAAAACCTGAAAATGAACAGGTTGTTGTGAAGGGAGATGAAGATCCTAGAGTCCATTCAGTATCCCCCAAACATAGGTTGATAAAATAGAATATATCTATAAAATTTCAATCAAACCCTCCACCTGGAAGATGCTTGCGGGACAATAGATGAATAGATTCTCTTCATCATATCTATATTGATGAAAGAGGTATCACATTAAACAAAATGTGATAACACATTATTGAAGACCTAAATCTATTAGAAGTCTACAATGTTAAACCATCCAATCTACTGTAAAATTTCAGTTCGATATCTAGATTATTTTAAATAGAATAATCTATGTTGACTCTCCTGCATTATTGTAGATCAGGTTGGGATAAAAAACATAGAATATAGAAACGAATTAGTGTTAGTTTTTTGAACCATCCTATCATTCCAATTTGTGGGGATTTTATTGATCAAGTCCACCAATATTGTATAATTGATAATAAATTAAATTATATGAGTTATATAATACTTATCATTCCAAGAATTCAGGGAATAATCCCTATATAACATCTATTAGAAATAAAAAAATACAAGAGAATAAATTTGGAGAGAAATCCAATTAGGGGTATCCAATTATTTTTTGGTCCCTTCCACAAGAATACAAATATTCTTTACTCTAGGAAATACAATTTACATTCAGTTACTATTTATGATCATCAACAGGAACTGACATTGAAAAGATTTATTGATGTTGTGGAATATTTTAATTCACTTGCCTACAAAATCATAATGAATGTAACTGTTTCTCAAAGAACCTATCACTAATCTCCTTCCAATAATGGTCGATCTATAGAATAAATTATATATGGATTTTTTAATTATCTCGAGGAGGGTATTTGACTACTTATAAAATATAAATGGATATAGAAATTCGGAAATAAAAAATTATTTTAGTAAATATATTCTACTAGCCAGGGAATAAAAATTTCCTCTCAAAGAGGCATGTTACAATATAAATTATACAGTGGATAAAAAAAAAGTGTGAAATTAAATATCTAATCTTGAATAAAGGAAAACCATGATAGGTAAAACTATTTCTCTAATTCTTAACACATTGATGATGTCCATCTTTTTGGGCATTCAGAATATTTGTAAAAAATAAAGGACCTCCTCTAACAAATTTTTTGTTCAAATATTGTTTCATTGTGTATATGGTCTTCCATTATCTCATTGAGGTTTTTGTTATCCCTTTGAGTAATAATGATTATGGAATTATCATATAGTACAATAGAATTTGTGGAAAGACTTATAACTTCCCTAATGGTCTACAGTTATCATTTTCAACCATAATGGATATAATCGAGTTGAGATAATATTTTAAAATGGAAATAATAAATCCTAAAAGTGGGTCACCTCAATGTTTGCCTATTCCTTCTCTCTTTATAGATGCCCAAGGGATCTTGTTCCTCTACTTCTAGTTTTTTAAGAGGCTTCAACATGGTTATGGTTATTATATGACTTCTTCTGTTTTTCCTACCATCAAGCAGGCCTACGCTGGTCTTATGGAGAACTCAAGATGGGTGGTTAGTGAGCAATCACAGTAGAACAGCTGGAAAAGTCTTTATTTATCCTAGATCATTTGTGAAGAGTTTTCTATTCCTCTATCTCTGATTAACTATGTTATTACTAATATTCATAGTGTTGTGGCAATTAATGATTTATTACATGCCCATCTTAGTTTCCAGATCTCTCAATACATGTATATTGATTCTGATAATCTGATATGGATGCCCAGAATGAATGGGATTTTTTCTACTAAAGAGTGCTACAGACTGCTTTGTGGACCCTCCCTGAACCCGCCCTCATGGATTATGGTTTTTCAGACCAGTTTTATCCCACCTTCTTAAATAATTTTTCTCTAGAAAATCTGGACGTAGCGCCTCCCTCTTCAGAATATACTGTAGCGTGCTGGACTTCTGCTACCCCCTGCATGTCCCCTAATCATAGAAGCACATGAATGCCATCTTCATCTTTTCATTTTCTATAAATTTACATGTAGGCTCTGGAAATATCTGCAGGACATTTTCGCATGTTGCTTCAACTTACAGACCATGGAGGTGCTGTTACAGTACATTTGTAAAAAGGATCGATGTGAACAAATTCACTCCCTTATATTAGATGATTCTATGAGTGTCTTCTCTTTCATTTGGAATACATGAAATTACTTTGTCATCAACAAAAAAAATCCTTCTTTCCGAAATGGTGTATTGTTCATACACTGCACCGGTCAGACTGCCACTCTTCTATAAAACAAATCTATGGATAATAATGTTTCTTACCTTGTTCTTTTGAGATCACTTTGTGTGAATGGAAGGTCCAGGAAGCTTCTAATAGTGAAGTATATCAGCCGGATACCACCCATATCTGGAGGGCTCAAAGTCAATGTTGATGGAGCAGCCTCGGGTGCTCTAGGCCCTGCTGTATGTGGTGGTATTTTTCGAACATGCTAAGGATTTGTGAAAGGGTTCTTCTTAAATTTTATTGGAAATTGAAATGCTATTGAAGCTAAGCTATGGGCCATGATCAAAGAAATCAAATATGAAATACATTTTCAATGACATCAATTATTATTGGAGTCCGACTAAACTATTGCTGTTCAAATTCTTAGGGATCATTCCCAGAATGTACCATAGAATATCCTACCATCTTGGATTTAATGTCTTCAGCTGGTGGAGGTGATTTCCCTTGAAGTTCGCATGTTTCTTGGGAGGCTAATCGGGTTGTTTATTCTCATTCTAAGAGAGAAATTTTGGAGGTTAGTTCCAGTTGTTCATGTGTCCTACCTAACATTTGTAATGCTCATGTCATGGCCGACCATAGTGGTGAGGCCTACACTCACCTTTGTTGGAATGTTCTGTGACTCTGTATTTCTATATCATTTTGATTTCTTTAATAGATTTTCCTAAGAGAAGGTATTTTCCAGTCTCCTATATTTTTTAGTATCTTTTAGAGGAGCCATTAATTAAAAAATTATGTGATCTTAATGAATTAATGTTTTCAAAAAATTGATTAATATCCCACCAATGTTAATTTCAATAATCACTTTACAAATAAAATTGTTGTCCATCACTTTAGAGAATTTATTGACATCATGTTTCATTGAAATAGTACCTCTCATAGTGAATTTTTTGATAATATTTACACATTTGGATGATACGATGACACAATGTTGAAAGGTTCCATGATTTTTTAATCCAAACTAATATGGACATAGAAGCTATTTAGAGAATACAGTCAACCTATTAGTGATAATGTTTCATTGATTTTGGAGATGGTTTTAACTAAGGAAACAACTTGAAGATATGATATTTATTGGAATCAAATACCTGTCTTGTTATATAAATAAATTATTGATTTCCCCTTGAAGAATAGACCCATCTTCAATGAAATTAAGGACAATCCTACAAACATATGATTGAATATTGTTATAATATGTTCGGATGAAATAGTTATTGAATCCATCTGGGCATGGATTACAATATGATTTTAGGAAAAAATAGAATTCCCAATAAATGAAAGAAATTTAATAGTGGTTTCCTTTGTGTTTTCCTTAGGTAAAAAAATAGTTTGTATGATTAAATGAATTAGATCGGGTCCAGTGGGAGCGTCGTTGATGAGATTTTTGAATTTGGAGACCAAATGTTCAGAAAGTGCTTTCCTATATTCCATAATATGTTCATAGTATTTATTAAATGATATAGGTTTATGGATCATACCAGATCAATTTAGGGATTTGAAGAAGTTATAGTTACTTTCACTATTTTTAATCCATATTTATTTTATTAATTCTTTTTGTATGACTTCCTTCATCTTAAGAATATTATTGATCTTGTAGGAGATTTTATCGTCATTAACAATTCCATGATTGAAGTCACTATATGTCATGTCTACTAGAATATATTGAAGAGATTCTTTGTGTGAGTAATTAACTTTATCAAGTCATTTTAATCTATCATATCTCCATGAATTCAAATTTCACACGAGCATTTTAAACTTGGGGATGTTGTAAAAAAAATCAGTCCTATAATTTATTGACAATAATAAATTTAGATTTAGTTTTCTCTATATATAGTGAAGAATAAATGAATTATTAAACCATAATGAAAAATGGGGATTGTGAAACTTAGTCATTAATTCTTACAGAATGGGTTGTTAATAACAATTAAGCCTTTATAAGGTAGTGGAGGTGATGGAATCCCATGTTTCAAGGTATATTTCATTGAAAAATTATTGATCAAGTTTACTAGACACCAACATATTAAGATATTTCCTATAAAAATGTATATTTCTCCCATGATGTTGAATTGAAGTAGATAACTAAGTTCAATGAATCTTTTAAAATCTCTAGGTTAAATGCAATTGATAACAACCCTAGTTTTCTCATATAGATTATGAATTGTTTTGAAGTCTCCTTGGGCACACCATGATTCCTAACTTTTTCAATTCATTAACACAATTTCATTCTAAAGTATTATTAAATATTAGTTTCTATTATGATAATAAAAAATGGAAAATAAGAATTGAGTTACCATGTATTTAAACACACAACTTACCATCAATTCCCTGGATCCAATAAAGTAAAAAACATCAAAGGAGAATGTGATATAACCCGTAGATTTTTGACCTCTGGAATTCACATGTTGGTATCAAGAAGTTGATAAACCATAGTTTAAAGACTAAATATTTTGGAGGAAAAAAAATCCTTTTTTCTTTTGACATCCCAAAGAAAACATGTTCATTTTTTTGAAGATGAATCCTATGGTAATTGACCATATTAGAGTTGGACATTGACAAAACAATCCAGAAAAATATATTCATTTAAATATATATTTGGGGATTGAATCCCTAAATTTATTTTCCCAACTGAATTTATTTTTTGATGAATTTATATGTATTATATTATTTCTTTTTCCAATGAGATAGAGTGTGATTGTGGAAATTTATTCATTCAGAATTCCTTTTTTTGGGAATTTCAGTGTTGTACATGTCATCCTTAGTGACGACAGAGACAAAAGAGGAATTATTTCCATAGAGAGGGTAAGATAATTATAGCATTTGGGGGACATTGATTAGTTTCTATTTTAATTTTATCGTCCATGTTTGAAACATGGCTTCAAAAATCTACACAGGTGAATAAAGTTTCCATTACCTCTAGTTCAATAGCTGAAGGATGATAAAAATAATGATCATTAGCTGTATGTAGATCTGATTTATATGATCAATTATGTACTATGAATGGTTCATATCCCAATTCATGGTATAAATAATGTAATTATTATCCTTATAATATTTTTCTACTAAATAATGATCAACCAATATAATCTCAATTATCAACCGTGATGACCTTGGTGGTAGTAATATAGACATTATGTGATGGGAGATGTGTGGTGGTAGCTTCCTTACCATTGGATTCAACAATCTACACTAATTATTTTTTCAAATATTCTTTCAGGATTGAAATAAAATTTAGTGTATTAGTATTCCATATGCCTTCAGAAATATGCTTTATTGAGCAGTCGCCCTTCTCAATCATGAGACCATTGATTTTTCAAATTTTATTGACCTACATCTTGGATTTGACATTAGAAGAAGCATTAACCTATGTCTTAATAACCATGTAATTAGAAATGGAATGACCTATAACGTTAAAAACATCATAAAAAGTATGAACATATTGATACTTCAATTTGAATTACAATTTTTTTCCACTGGAAATCAGAGTTATGATATCTGGGAGGTTTACATTTATGTTAGAATCTAGGGGGATTTTGATATAAAACATGGGAACACCTTATGGTGTAAACAGATTAAATTTAATGGGGATTAATGATAATGGGGATTGCTAATATATAATTTTAGTGTGCCACAATTCCCAACTAAAACAATGAAGTATTATCCATATCTATGAAAAATAGTGTTTTTTGGAGAAGGGATTGATATTTAATTCCTATTATGAAATATTGATAACTCATTGTATAAAAAAATATTTTTCATCCAAGATACATTTTTATCCTCTATACAAATATGGATAATGTGTAATAAACCCTTATTTATTAGATTTAGTTTGAATTGTGAATATTCTAGAAATGTTTATTCCATCCTCAAGATGAATAGAACATTTTATATTTTCCCCATTAATTTTTGTAACATGGCCTATAATGGAATGAATTCATAGATAAAACCTATGTTTAAGAGTTTATGAGTCTACCACCATAAAAAACAGTCTTGATGATTATTAACCATACATGAAATAAATTTATTTTTCTTTATCTAATCGGAGAAAATACAGAGGTATTTCACAAAATTTACTCATTTTATCATCTCATGAACTCAATTGGAGTAATCCTACAAGTAATTCTTATTTTCAGAAGAGAATTGAGTTATTCATTGAAAGAAAATTCCTATTCCACATACAACAAATCAATGATACCAAAAAAGTCTAGGGTTATGAAGAATCTCTATCCTTAGAGTACAAGACATTGGTTTATGTTGTCACTATCAATTATGGTGGGAATTTTTGGATAAAAAGTTTCATATTAATTGGATTCTTTTTGAAAATATTCTTTGAGAAGTTTTATCATTATTATTATTATTTCAAAATATAAATATAGAATTTTAATGAAAAATAATTAATTATTAATATAATTAATAAATGTTTTGAAATATTTTTTAAAATATTTGAACAATATTATTATTAATTTTTTAAATATTGAAAGAAATTAAATTCATTTTCACAATTTCTAATTTACTAAAAATAAAATTTCATTAAATGTAATTTTTAATATTTTATATTTATTTATTACAAAACATTCTATTATAGATCATAAATACCCTATCACATTTTTTAAATGATTGTAATAAATTAATAAAAAAGGAGAATGGGGAAGAAATGATTATTTAAACCCTCATGAGGATAACAAAAAAACACACACTATAACAAGTTAAACACCTTTCGGTTGAGTACCCATGCTCTGATGTGAAACTCATCCATCTATAACTCATGGATTTCGTCCACATTTTTATGTCTTATCCCTCTACTATGATCCCCATTCATCATCCAAGGACCCGTAATTTATATTACCCATCATGTATCGTGATGATTGAAAGCGAACCATTAGTGCTAATAGAGATATGATAATGACAATATTTCAATCTCCCTTGATTTCCTGACGAATATTTCTCTACAAAGTGCATCCAAAATAGAATTAAGGGAATCTTTTGTTGGGCCAGGTTCTACCGTATCCTCAAAATGATTTCAGATAAATCTAAAAGACTCTTCAATGTACTCCTTTAATAAAAATTCTAATTCACCCAAGAATCATTACTAAACCATTTCACTATATTTCCAATCAACCAGTTCAAATAATTTTAGAGTGGTCACATGAGGGGAGAAGCCCTTGTGGGTTTGCCTAAGAAATAAATATTTCCTACATTTTCACAAATCTTTTATATTTACAAATTATAAAACAGATACCCCTGATTCAATGAAATGTATATGAGTATTAGGACCCAATTCCTTCCCCTCTCTAGGAGAAATAGATTGAATGAAACAATTTTATGAAATCTTCTTCACTAAATACCCTTTGTCGATAAGAAACTCTTTAATTGTAAAATTAATAGCCACACTACTACCCATCTCCACAAGACTCCCCAACATATCATTAGGAGGCCTTGAAACATAATGATGACATAGTATTATGAATCATACTTAGTATTAATAACCTTTGATTCTATCCTACTTGAAAAATATACCACACCTCATTGTCTAGAAGCATCCGACTTCTCTGCTGCATTTTCCAGGATAATGGAAATGTCCCTACGAGTGGTTCTGCTAATATAAACACCAATATCTAGAGGTCAGAACCTATCATATTATAGATAATTATTTTTTAGTCACATTATCCAATTATTTCAAGGCCTTACATTCTTTGGCATTATCTGATATGAAAACATTCCTCTTAGATTTGGATAAAGCACTCTCATAGGCACTGGAAAAAGAGTTTCTTCTAACTAAGACCTCTATTAGTTTATTGTTCAATTAATTTTAGCATAATGACTCCATATATATTTGTGTTTTCAAACGAATATTTTATTTCTGTTGAAGATGTGATGCCAACATCATTTCTATTTTAATATTTGTTAATAATATCAATTTATAATTCATCCATAATTAATGAAAATCATCCTTTTGTAAATCCAATTCACATTTTGTTTGGTTATATTCATATTCATCATCACAAACTTTTCCACAATTCCATTTACAAAGTAATCCCTAAAGAAAAATCTAATACAAGATATGTTATTCTTCTTTTCTAGTTCATCCCATGATCCAATATTCTTAATAGAGTGTAGATCATTTCCTTTCCATGCCTACTCCCTGGTTGAGGCCACTTAATGAAATATCCCAGACAGACCATGTCTATTATTATCCTACAATTGAGAGCCTTCACTGGATTTCATGTTCATATAAATAGTGGAACCCAAATACTTTTTTATAAGTAATGATTGGGGTCCACCATCACAACCATTATATCAAAAATATAATCCCTTATCATCAACTATTCTAGGCCTATCTTTAGTAATTGGTAAATGATTCATTTAAATAAAACCATCGTATTAAATTTTTCTCGTAGACATATTATGAAATTATTAGCCATAAGTCGTTTCAAAACACATGTATTACATTTAATGTTCTTATGATGGATATCTTTTGAATTTACAACAACATTGAAATCTATGTAGAATTAAGGATTATTCGTATACTTTAAAATAAGATCAATATGTTTAGTGGAAGTATTTAGAAATGCCTTATCGACCAGGGGTAATTAAGGTTTAACCCCACTAGAATCCTTGTGTAATTACCAAACCTCAACTACTCAGTTTCTTAATCTAGTCAAATAGGTACTCAAATTGGAGTCACAATATTATAAAGTATCATTAGAGAGAATTTGACCTATTTAAGGCCATGAATCCAAATAATAAATAATGGATGATTTTTCACGAAATTCAAAAAATTATAGAATATAGGAAACTTAAGAATGTGAAGAGGGTCAGATATTAAGAAAACGGAGCTAAAGATCCATTATTGTAGACCTATTTCAATTTAATGAAATATTAAATTGATAAAAACCACATATAAATGAAACACACATCCAATTTGAAAATCCCCTAAATTTAGTAAAACATATGTACTTTACCCTCAATATTTCATTGATTCTTACCTTTAAGGATCATAAGTCTTATAATAAGGGAATTATTACCCATGGCCCACATCAATGAAGCACACTATGTATTGGCCTCAACATGGTCCAACTGACATTTTTAGGATCATTCCAATAGTGGATTCCCTAAAAAAACCATAAAAGAAGCAATGTATCAATAATATAATCACATGGGAATGCAAATGAGAGTGTAAATCAACTAAATTTCCATCGTCATAAAGAGGTGTGAACTCAAGCCCTATCCTCTTTTTTAAATATTTATATATACTGTAATATATATACATAGTTTCATAATTAAAAATACCACTTAAATAAAATGAGTGACATTGATATTATATTATAAAATTTAGTTTATTTATATAATTAATAATATATGAGAATTTTAATTATTCATGTATTGTTTTTATATTTGGGATTTATCTGTTTTATGTATACATATTACTTTTTATGGATAAAATTATAAATTTAATTAATAATTGAAATATTTGATTTTTTTTTGTTTAATTTAAATTTAAATAAAGTAGAACCAAGGGTCTTAAACTCGTGTCCCCATTATTGAAGAATGAAAAATGTACAATCGAGATGGATAACATAAACAAGTGTCACCTACCCACCCAAAATAACAAAACAAAAAAAAACAAGTAAAATGTTCACCTCATATCACATTCTGTAACCAATAAAACCATGTTAAAATGTTACATATATTATCCTAAAATTCCTTATATCACACTGATAATTTATAATTAAATATTTTTTAGTATAATTAATAATATCTTTAATTCTAGTTTATAATTAATTAAAAAAATTTATTAAATAAAAACATGTTATAAATCTATATTTAGTTATAATAATATAACTACATATTTAAAATGGTAAATATAATATAATTTAATTATTTAAATTCTAAATTTTAATTTTAATTATTTACAATTAAAAATATGGTGTGAAAAAATTTAAAAATTTATATTTTTTATGCATATGATAAAAAATATTATATGATGACATATGTTTTTTATATATTTTTCTTATAATTATAATTATATAGAATTATTTTATATATAATTGAAATTATATTTAAAACTAATTTTTATTATAAAGAAAACAACCCTCTCTAAGATGAAACATTATTTTTAATATTTATAAAAATAATAGTGAATTTTAATTATATTTAATATTTTTTCATTTATATAATTATTCATTTATAATAATATTCATATTAAAATATAATTATTCACTAAAAATGTTATTTGTATACATAATAATATATACATATTGTATTTAGAGGATTTTTGGAGTAGTATAATCACCTTGTAATTCTTCATATGAATAGAGTAGAATTCCAATAAGCCACCATTCATAGGGCTTTCAAGGCAATTTATTACGGATGTTGTAGATAATGATGCAAGGGGGAGTACAACCCCATGTAAATGATAATGAACCATGAGATGCATACATGGGGAATTAAAACTAGGATGAAGTGGTCGTTAGGCCTTCAAATGTCCGGACATTGGAAATTTTAATTGAAGTTGGCATGACATGGAGTGATCCAAACCTTGGAGGGTATGTGATATGTCCATGTTTTTTTGGTGTGTGTATTGTTTCATTTCCTCTAACATCCATGGCCTGAAATTATTATTACGTATATACATATTTTAATTATTCTGAAATTGTTTTTTTATCTTTCATATTTTTATTTTTGTATGTATATAAGTAAATTTTTTATGAGTATAAATATACATTTATATAATTAATAAAATATTTTTAATGTTATTTATTCAATAATGTGATTAATTATTATATTCATCCATAAATAATAAATAATTATATAATTAAAAATATTAAAATAAATAAATTATATACATATATAATTAGTAATAATAATATATCAATAGATTAGAAAGTAAAAATGTATTTAAAGTTGATGGACTTAATTATATTTTATGGAATCCTCATATTATGTTGGACATTTCTTCTTCTATAGGAGTGAATATAAAGAACAAAAGGAATGTGACATCTTCTAGGTATGATCATTATGCTCAGATCATGGTAGAAGTTGTTCTTTCTTCTATAATAATGGATAAAGTGGGTATATCCTCTTATAATGATGATATACCCCTATATATTGTTTTTAGAATGTTTCCTATTTTCTATATGCATTTCCAGTTCCTTAGGAATATAAAAGTATAATATAGAAGAGATGTATCTTGTTATTTTTATTTTTCAATGGGTCATGCATTGGATTCACATTGCAAGAATTATAAGGATAAGTAAATTTTTAATGGAAATGATGATAGTTCTAATATTCATCCTTTTCATATTGTTATGGGTAGATGATATAGTTTTTCTAGTGTAACCACATCTGGTGCACATATATTGGATGTACACTCCTCTGAGGCATAGTTTCGTTCTCAAGTGGAATGTTAGGGTCAAGATCACCCATATGTGTATGGGTTGTTTAGAGAGAATTCCATGGTTGGTTCCATTAATTCTGAAATAATTTAGAATGAATAGGGGTCAAAGTATATGATACATAAGTACATTAAATATATGAAGGTATCTCAAACTAAGGCTAATAAGATTCTGATTTTGGTGTCGTAATGAGTTGATATTATAGACAATGTTGGAACATCTGAGTCTTTTTGGGTTTAGTGTCAAACTTCATTAGAATATTATATTGATATGAGTTCTCTCACAGGAGTTGAGTCTTATGTAATTGGGAAAATAAATGTCCATATAGGTGTGTTGATTTTATCATCACAGGTTCTAGGAGATTGGTTGGGGCTTTCTAACATGGCTGTTTTGGATTTTGGGGATGTTGATAAGAAACCTATACAATGTCAAGGGATACATATTTTAGCTGAGATTAATGAAATGTGTTTTCCTAAATCCATGTGAGATACTGATGGTGGAACATGAAATCTTGTGCAGCCACTTGATATTGAATTTATTGGTTGTGCTAATGGTATTGGGACTTGGAAGAAAAGGATGTAATTACCTCTATAAGGTAGTTAAATTCATGGATTGGTTCAGTGGAAAATTATTTTTCAGATACTAAATGCACTAATATTCAACAAATATTGAATTGAGTTCTTGATATTTTTTACCATAGAAAACCACCATCTTAATTGATATTATTTAATCTGATCTTTTCATAACACATGCATGTATTATAAATAAAACTACAAGGAAAATAGATTAGAATCATGATATTTATAGTGGCTAATTGAACCATAATCCCCTATTCAAGTCCCCCAATGCTAAAATCTGATAGCTTGCTGATTTTCTCTATATCTGCCCATTTACCAAGACTTCCGATCCATTTCCAAGGGTTTAAATGACCGAGTGAAAGAATCTAAAACATGTTAAAACACTAGGATGTTTTAATTAGGCTCCAAAAAGGTTTTAAAAACACCATCCATCAAGGTTATTTTAAAACTAACCTTTATAATGAAAGAGATAAATAAACTGACAGTTATACAAATGGTGTTCATAGTTGTAATAGTAAAATGAAGAATGAGAATAAAACTCTATGAGAGATAATAAGAAAAAAAATTAAACTAAGAGAGTGTATTTTGAAAGACAATGAAGATGATCATTATAGTCAAGTTTTATATCATGATGATTCATCTTATTTTTGAATAAAAATAGCGCAGTGAATGATTATTTTAGGTGAAATTGAGTGAACCCATGATGGTGGGAGTATGTTCTATTCTTATATCGTTTTATCTTCATCACAAATTTTATAAAAGTGTTGAATTAAATTCGACAAGTCTTTTTCATCGAAATACCTTAGAAACAATACATAATAATAAATTACCTTTTACATATTTATGAATTTTTTACATAAATTTTTTAATTGTTTTTACCATAATTATGTAATACAAAATTTGATGAATGCACCATATAATTAAATTTATAATCTTGTACTTAAATTGTAATAAATATGTGGGCTATAGAAATATGTAGCATATTGAAGAGAACCATGTATCCAGGTTATAAAAATCATAATTAACATAGTGAAATTGATCAATACAGTTATACTACATTGGTGGTTTACACGTAGATGAATTTATATAGATAAGCTTGTTGTTGACTATTGAGACTCTATTTTTTCAAATGGACAAAATGTTATTGAAGGGAAATACATTAGAGAAAATAAATGAAGAAGAGTGAAGAATTCCATTGGTTTCATTCTTCACCAAAGACTCATTCATGAAGGTTCCTCTATGCATCATCAGTGGATAATGTACCTATGCATCTAATAGTGTTGTGCAAGAAAATACATCAAGGCCCCCTAGTAGCAACATGTAGGGCACCTGGCATTGGCATGTGAGATAAAACATGATGATCCAAAACCATCGCTCAGGGTTTCAAATTACCTTATAAATAGGACACTGGGTATCATTATTTGAAGGATGGAGAATCCCAAAGAACCCTTGATGATCTACTCTCCCTATTCCTTCACCACGGACTATAGAAAAAATCGTGGCAACTCTCAAAAACAAAAAAAGTGGAGGGAATTATGTGGGGTAGTAGAATCGATGTCCTCAAAGGGTTTGAAACACATTATCCATTTGGGAGAAACCATTTACCCCGTGGTTAATGAACACTCACATGAGGATCCCTTCCCTAAATAGGGAGATGCATGATATACTTTTGGTAACACTTGTAGAGTCCCCTTAAGCCTTGATAAACTCCTCACCCAAATGTTATTTTCTAGGTGGTCTATCACCCGAATGTCCTACAACTCATGTTGTCATACCTATGTGAATAAATACAAGGACCCACAAGCATAATATGTGCATATACCCCTTATATCATGAAATATCTACCCTATACCAACCACCTGTAAAGTTCCTTTCCAAGCCTCCAACGATAGGTACCCTCTTATTTTGGATTACTTGTCTAAGATGGACCAAATTAAAATTTCCAATTAAGCCATCCATCTTTTATAAATCAGGGAATGGGAACACCAATCTGTTTACCATTTGAGTATGAATTTATTCATTCAGATATTTCCAACACATTTCCTAGATGAATGGTTGGGTTCTCATGGTGAATGTATATATTCATCCCCTCGATCATGAGGACCTTGACCCTGGGGGTTGTTTTGAGGATCCCCTAGTTTCAGATACTAGGATTAGAACTATGTCCATCCCATGTTACCCTACCACTCGAGGAATCAATTTCATTGTGGGGAGGGAAAGGATCACACTATCAACATCTCTTTTAAGTGGAATGAGACCAGCATCTGTTCCCTCATAACCAATTTTCAGGCAACCTTCCTGGAGTAATACCATACAATTTCTTATAAGACATCTCCTAATTCAACCCCCATCCTTTTCCATACACATGATCTATAGATATATAGATCACCAAATGTGACTATCGCAGCTACCAAAAAAAATGGGGATATTAAAACTTTAAATACATTTTTCGGTCTCCATATATGGGTACAATGTAAAATTATAGGAGGGAAGTATCATCACACAAGCCTCTTCCACCAGTTGTAGGGGGATCATGTGGTTTTATAGATCATATAATACTATTTTCTCAAATTATGTCATGAATCTTGTGGTATAAGTGGTTATTTTTTATTGTAAAGTCTATGCATTCTGATGCATACATTAGTAGAAAATATTTGTATGGGTCTTCCTCTATCCTTCATTTAGAGGGCCTCTATAGGAATCAGTCCTCATGTCCTCGTATACAATATTATGGAAAATAAGATTCTGTGATTTATTGGTTATAATATTCCCTCTTGTTTCCCACACCGATCATGAATAACATGATTTTATAAGTCTGTGGGGATCGTGAAATCCTCCCAATCTCAAACAATGGTTCTCTTACTCTGATAAATCCCCAACACCTGAATTTTTGGGAATGAATTCCCAGTGTAAGCCTCAATTGAACTAGGGAATCCTCCTTAAGAATAATACTGAACATAATCACCTCAAAGGGGCATACTCCCCAGTGAGACAAAACATTGGAGGGAGTACATAGGTATAGGTCCTCATATTTGAACTACATGGGTTTGATTCCCATCCAAATGTGATACGTAGAAACACAACCAAATTTCCAAACTGAACACCCATAATTCATTATAAAAATTTATTTCTATGTTATTCCTCAATATTTCTATCTATTATGATCATAGAAGATACAGAAAAATATTTGAGTTCCATTGTATTTAAACACACAAGTGATCATTTATTCACCAGATCCAATGAAGTATAAATCTTCGATGGAGGAATGTTCTATAACCCATTGATTATTGACCTATGGAATTCACATGATGGTATCAAGCTTATTATAACCCATGGTTTTATGACATGATATTCTAGAAGTAAATAAATTTTTTATTTTATATAATCTAATGAGAAGAGGTTTGAATTCTTAAAAATGAAGGCTAATGGGATTACCCATATTTGAGTTGGAAATTCTACAACAATTCCCAAAAAATATATTCATTTAAGAATAGATTAGGGGTTTGAACCCCAAAACTTCATTCCTCGACATGATTCCATATTTTGAAGTATTTATTATTCCTATATACATCTTTTTTCTCAGGAACTAGAGTGTGATTCTGGGAATTTTTTCAAACATAATACCTTTTTATGCTAGGAATTTTAGTGTCATACATGTTATCCTATGTGGTTGTTGAGAAATATAAAGAATCAATCCAGAAGAGAGTGCTATAAAATTATATATTTTAAGAAAATTCATGAGTTTATAGTGTAATTTTATCATCCATGATTGTAATATTTCTTGGAACATCTGAGTAGGTGAATAGAGGGGTTATAATTTCTAGTTTAATAGATGATGTTTCACTAATTGGATAGTCATTAGCTTTATATAAATAATTATTAGGAGGGACATTTATGGACTTTGAATGTTTCATATCTTATTGAATGGTTGAAATAAAGTGACTATTCTCTATAGAAAAGTCCTCTACCAATTCATTATCCACCCTATTGTAATCTGACTTAAAAATCATTAGGACCTTGGTAGTAGTAATTCTAGTAATATATGATGGGAAATGTGTGGAAGATGTTTCCCTCATATTTGATTCCATAATATATACAAATGAATTTTTCAGAGTTACTTTCTGGATAGATCTCCCATTCAGCGTATTAGTATTCCCCATTTCTTTAGAATATGGTTTTTTGAGGGCTCACCCTTATAATTCATGAAACCATTGTTTTTGTGTTTTGTTGACCTCCTTACAAGATTTAACATCATGAATAACCTTATGCTATTTTTTAATAATACATTAATTTGAAATGAATGAATTATTAATTGGAAAACCTCACAAAATGAAAGAACATATTCATACTCAACAATGAATTTGAATTTTTTTTCATTGGAAATGAGAGCTATGATATCAAGGTGGATGGAATCCCCATTACCATCCACATGTATTTTTCTATAAAACCTGATGAATCCCACTAGTGTGCGTTGATTCAATTTAATATGTATTATTACGTATGGGGCTAGATAATTTATTGATTCAGGGTGCAAACATTCACGACATAAACCATGATTTATTATCCATATCTATGCGAAAGAGTTTTTTTAGTGTAAATATTGATGCTTAATTCCCATTAAAAAATATTGAAAAATCCTATTTTCAGACAGAAATTAACATTCATCCAAGATACACTATGTTCCTCTATAATACAATGGATAATGTGTTGGAATCCCTTATCAATCAAATTCATATTTAATTGTGAATGTTCTAGGAATGTTATATTATTTCCTTATGATCAACTCAAGACCATGCCTTTCCCCCCTTCACGAATGTATCATGGCCTAAAAAGGAATGATTTAATATATCAAACATATGTTGATGAGATTATGGGTTTTCAACCATCGAAAAAACCACCTTAAATATTTTTAACCTTTCGGGCTACAAATTAAACTTCTTGTATTAAATCTATAAAACCAAGATCTCTTTCACAAAATTTACTCATTTTATCATAGATGAACCCGATTGCATTCATCCTATAACATATTATAATTTTCAAAACAGATTTAGGGTTATTCATTAAATGAAAATTCCCTTTCTAGATAAAATGAATCCAAAATTATGAAATAATACATGGTTATGATGGGTCTTTACCCTTAGTATACAAGTCCTTGGTGTATTCTATCAACATCCACTTTTTGTGGGTATTTTACAATAATAAAATTTATACTAATTAGTTATTTATTTAAATACTCCTTCATAAATTGTAACATAAATACTAATATTTTTAAATATTCATATATAGTTTTTCATATTAAATAATTATTCACTGATATAATTAATAAATGTTTTAAAATAGGTTTAAATTATTTGAACACAATTGTTATTAATTTATTAAATATAAAAATAATTTTAAATAATTTTATTAAATTTATAACTTATTTTGAATAATTTTTCATTAAATGTAAATTTTAATATAGTTATCTTTACTTATTAAAAAAACATGCTAGGGTGGAGCTTGAATTATCTATCACATTTATTAAATGAAATTAAAAATGAATAAATGGAGAATTTGGTCAAACATGATAGTAAGATCCCACATCAAGAAAACAAAACCATTCACACAATAACAAGTTCAACACCTCAAGATCGAGTACCCATGTTCTGATGGGAAACTCATCCATCCTTACCTCAATAATGTCGTCACATATTACAGTTAGTATCTATATACTATGATCCTCATTAATCATCCAAAGGCACCTCATTTATATTACCCGTGTCATCTCGTTAATATTTCAATACAACCATTATTGCTAATGGAGATTAAATAATGAAAATATTTTAATATCCCTTGATTTTTTTATGCTGATTTCACTACAATGATCATCTAAAATGTAATTAGAATCATCTTTAGTAGGGTCAAGGGATTCCATATCCTAAATATGGTTCATTTCAATTCTCAATGATTCATATAAAACCTCATTTAAAAAAATTAAAATTCACCCAAACATCCCTATAAAACCACCTCTATGTATTTTAATTCCATCAATTAAAATGAGTTACTAGTGGTCACATGAGGGGAGTTTCCCTTGTGATCATACCTAAGAACTAGAGAATTCTTAGATTTTCCAAAATCTATTAAATTTCCATCTTCCAAATTGGACAGCATAACAAAATGAAATGGAACAGGGTATAAAGATCCACTTCTTTCCCCTCTCATAGAGAATAATTTTTAATGAAATTGTTGTATAAAATCTTTTGCATTGGATACCCCTTCATGATAATAACTTCATAATATATAAAATTAATAGCCACAGAACATACCATTTACATGATACTCTAATGAATGTCATCATAAGGTCTTGGAACATCCAGATTTTATAGTACTAAGTATTATCCCCAGTGTTATTAACCATCATTTCCTTCCTACCGGTGGAATCTACCACATCTCATTGTTTAGAAATAAAAAACATTTCTGCTAAATTTTTCTAGATCATTGAAATGTCACTATAGGTGGTAATACTAAAAGAAATACATATCTTTAGAGATCATAAAGATTCATATTATAGAAGTTTATTTTTCAGGATCTTCAACCTCTTATTTCAAGGCATTACGCTCCTTGGAATAATAATGGATGGCAATATTCCTCATAGAATTGGATGAATCAACCTCCCAAACACTAGCCAAAGAGTTCCTTTTCATTAATACATACTTTCCCATATTGTTAACTTAATTATAGCTTAATAATTAAACTGATATTGGTTGTTCCATATTAATATTATATTTTCATGGAATAGGTGAACCCATCATCATTATCTCATTTACTATTCTTTGATGAGATAAATTTGTACTTAATACATAATTAATGATCAACAAACTTTTGTGAATCCAATTCATTGTCCGTTTTCCCATCTTCAAACACATCATCACATAGATGTTCACCAAATCTTTTTACTAGGGAATCCGTAAAGAAAATAGTAATATGGGATTTATCAATCTCTATTTCTATTTTATCTGATGAAACAATGTTCTTGAAAGATTATAGATCAATTCATTTTCTTACTTTCTCCCTAGTTGAGGCCACATGAATAAAACTCCTAGAATCCCCATGTGTATTATTTGCTTACAATTAAGACCCTTCATAAGATTTCAATTTCATTGAACCAGTAGAATCCAAATAATAATTTTACAATATAAATAGGGGTCAACCATAACTGGAAATACATCAAAATAATTATCCCTTGTCTCCAACTATTCTAGAAATATAAATTGTTACCTATACATGATTCATTTTGAAAACTTATCATCTTAAATATTCCCTTTATCTGTATTATGAAATTATTATCCCGATGGACTTACAAAACACATGTAACACATGTGATGTTCTTATTATGGATATCATATTATTGCCCAACAACAATATAATCCATGAATAATTGAGAATTATTCTAATACTCTACAATAAGATTAATATAATCAGTGGAAGTATAGAAAATTGCCATGTAGATCAAGAGGAAATTAAGGTTCACCCCCATTATAATTGATGTGAAATCCTCACCTACTATGCAGAACAATCTAGTAAAATAGGTACCCTAATTGGCGACAAAATATTTTGAAGTATCACTAGAAGAATGTGGATCTAGTTGAGGCCATGAATATTTTAAAAAAATATGAAAAATTATTCATAACATTTGAAAAATTAAATTCTATGAGAAATATAGAAATGTAAAGAGATCCAGATATTTAGAATAAGGAGAAAAAGATCCATGTTTGAAGTATTAATTCAGATGAAGCAAATTATAAATTAAAAAAAGACCACATCTAAGTGAAACACACCTTTAATTTGGTGGCCCATAAATTAAATAAACTCTATGCACTCCATCTTCAATCAAACATGTCTTATCACCTTTACAAATCAGAAGTCATAGAAAAAGTGAATTATTTTCTATGGAGAACCTCTTGAAAACCACCTTTGGATTATCTTCAACATGGTACAAAATAATATTCTGGGGGTTATTCTAATAGAGGAATCCGTAAATGGAACCATAGAACACATACAACCTCAATTTTCGACTCAGAATTCTTTCCAAATATTCATTATGAAGATGAAATACCCTTCATTGACCTAGGATCATCCTTGGAAACATCAATCCAATTACCAATAGAATGAAGAAGCTCTGCATTAATATTCGAGTCATAGAAAAATGTCAATGAGAGTGCTAATAAATTGAATTTCCATTTTCACAAAGAGATGTAAAATCAAGGCCCGATCTATTTTTATAACCCCAAAATAATTTTTTATATTTTTTTAAAACCACATTTATGGTTAATTTTGAAAACCAAACATCCAAAAATCACACCTAATTCTGCACAACATAAATTTCATTCGTAACCCTTGAAATTCGAAATACATAAACAATTCCAAACTTAATGGGTACCATAAGAAGATCCTATCAACCCTCAAATCCCATGAGTGGCCCGAGGATCCCTGAATCAAGGAAAGACACACCACGTCCACAAGTCATCAACATCATCCCATCATCCTTTCACCAAATGTCATCTTCAATTCCATCACCGACCATCAGGAAAATCTAACCTCATAATGATTCCCCATCGAAAAAGAAAGAATCATTATCTTTATATAAATATTTTTATATTTTAAAAATATATACACATTTATATAATGAATAGTATCTCTTAAATAATATTAGTTACATTGAAATATAGTTTTCAATTATTAATTTATTTATATAATTAACAATATATGAATAATTTAATTATTATTATTATTTTCATTGGGATTTATCATTTTTATGTATACAAATATCTTTTAATGGATACATTTATAAATTTAGTAAATTAATGATATATTTGAAAAAATATATTTATTACTTTAATTAAATTTAAATAGAGTAGATCCTAGGGTCTGAAACTCAGGGCCATTTATTAAAGAAAGAAATATGTATAATAGAGATGAACAACTTAAACAAGTGACACATACCCACACCAAATAAAAAAACCAACAAAGTCAAATTTGTGCCTAATATAAAAATCTACAAGAAATCAAACCATCTTGAAATGACACTTATATTCCACTACAACACATTATATTACCATGATATGTTTTAATTAAATTAGTTTTTAATTAAACAATAATATCATAAATTTTAAATACTAATTAATTAATTTTTTTTATAAAATAAAAACAAGATATACGTCTATAATTAGAAATAAATATATATATATATATTTGAAAAAGGAAATATATTTTTATTTAATTTATTAAATTAATTCATTTTATTTTAATTTTTTATAATTAATAATAGGGTGTAAAAACATTTTTAAATTTATATTTCTTATTTATCTGATAAAAAATATTATAATATTACATTTATAATTTATATATTTCTTCTAGAATAATATTTATATTGAACTAGTTTATATAAAATTGAATTTATATTTAATATTATTTTATAATATGTTGAAAATAACACTCTATAAGTCAAAACAATATTATTATTATTTTTTAATATAATTATACATTTCTAAAGTATTTAATATTTATTCATTTATATAATTACTTTTTTTATAATATTCATATTGGAATATAATAATAAAAAATAATTTTATTTATATATTGAATCATATATACATATTGTTGTCAGGGGATTTATGGAGTGGTATGACCGCCTTGTAATTAATCATATGAACATAATTGAAATCTAAGAAGCCTCTAGTTTTTTGGAGATTTCGAGGCCATTTATAGAAAATTTAGTAGACAATAATGCAAGTAGGGTTGCATACCAATGTACATGAAAATGAAACATGAGATGTATATAGGGAGAATTCGATCTAGGATATAGGGGCCTTTAGGCCTTCAAATGGTGGGAATTTGGGTATTTCAATTATAGAGATCTCTCCTTGGAGTGATCCAAACCTAAGAGGGGATGTGATACATCCTTCTGTTCTATAGGTCTGTTTATTGTTGTGTTTCTTATAACTTCCATGACCATAAATATTTATTAAATGTATACATATTTTAATTATTCTTGTACTATTTTCGTATTCTTTGGGATTTATCTTTTTGTATATATAAATATAATTTTTTATGAATATAAAAATTCATTTATATCATTAATAAATTATTTTAAAATATATTTATTAAATACTATGAATAATAAATATTTTCAATTATTACTAATAATTAGTTGTATTTTTTTATAAAAAATATAATATATACATCTATAATTAGTGATAATAACATATCTGAAATTTCATCTTCTATAGGAGTGGAAATTAAGATCGATAAGGCTATAAAATATTATAGTTATTAGAATTATGTTAAAATATTTTTAGAAATAGTTAATTATTCTATCTTAATAGATTAATTAGTTTTTTCCACTTCTGATGAAGATATCCTCATACAGAATGTATTTGTGTGGTTACCCATTTTCTGTTAGAGTTTCCAGTTCCATTGGAATGTAAAAGTAATATTTTTATGAGATGTATCTTTTTATTTTTATATCCAACAAGTCATTATTTGTATTAATATCCCATTTCATATTAGGATAAGACATTTTGACAAGGAAGTAGTGATAGTTATATATTTCACCATGTCATATTGGTATGAGTTTCTGATATAGTTTTTCTGGTGTCACCTGTTCTGGTGATGAATGATTTGACATACAATCTTCTTAGGTAGTGTTCACTTATTTGGTAGAATTTCATTGTCAATACCATTCATATGTGTATGGGTGTCTTAGTGAGAATACCTTGGGAGGTTCCCTAAATTATGATAGAATTCAGAATTCTAATGGGTCTCAAGAGAGGATACACATGTTCCCTAAATATTGATAGGTATTTCATGTTAATTCGAATATGATTTTGAATTAGGGTCTGTAATGAGTGGATATTAAGGATACATTTATAACCTCTAGGTCATTATTACATGAGGGTTGAATATTATTATGATTTTCAGTTTCTGTTAGTAATCTTGTGGGAGTTGAGTATTAAGTGATTGGGAAATGAGATGTCCATACATGTTTTGTGATTTCATATTCATAGGTTCTGGGGGTTGGTTAGTGTTTTCTTAATAGGGAATTTAGTATAGTAGGGATGCTGATAAGAAATTTACACAGTGTGAAGGAAATCATGTTTTAGTTGATATGAATGAAATGGGTTTTCCCAAAAGAATTTTTGATATTGATGGTGTAACTTGTAATCATATCCATCCACATTAAATGAAATTTAATGGTTGTGCTATAAGAATTGGGACTCAATATAAAAAGTTGTAGTTACCTCCATATTGTATGATAATGATAGGATTGGTTTAAAAGGAAATTTATAGTCAGAGACTAATTGTACTATTATTAAAGAATGATTGCATTGAGTTCCTAAAATTTTATTAACATAGAAAACCACCATATTTAAAGATATGATTTCATCTGAAATTTTCTTAACACATGCATGTAGTATAAATAAAAATAAAAGGAAAAGAGACAATAAAAAATAGATTTATAGTTGTTCTTGGAAAAATAATACAATATTAAACTCCCTCAATGATCAAATCTAATAGCTTGGTGTTTTTCAGTTGATCAGTCCTTTTACCAAGACTACTGGTCCTTTTCCCTAGGACTACATAAATGAGAAAAATAATTAAACACATGGTACAACACTAGGATATTTTAACAGGGATCCAAAAAAATATTTTAAAAAATCATCCTTCAATATTATTTTATCAAAAACCTTCCCAATTGAAGTGAGAAATAAATAAAGAGTTTCATAGATTGAATTATTTGTTGTAAAAGGAAACTGACATTTGGGATGAAAAATCAAAAAGAGTTAATAATAATTAAATGCAATAGGTGGAGTTTATTCTGAATGAAAATTAAGATGTCTTTATAGATAAGTTGTAGTTCATGATGATTCTTTGTCTTTTTGAATAAAAACTGAGTATTGAAATATGATTTTAAGTGAGAGAGAGATCTCATGATGGTGACAGTATCTTCAATTATTATATCATTTTATCATCTTCAAAATATTTATAAAATCGTGTAAAAAAGTTATTTTAATTGCATAGTGACAGGTCAATAAAATAGTGTATTGGAATTAAATTTCATATGTCCCTTTTTTCAAAATACATCTAGAACAAAACATAATAATAAATTATTCTTTTACTTATTTCAGATCTCAATGCATAAGAAATATTGTTATCATTTTTACCACAATGATGCAATCTATCATTTTAAGAATTCACCATAACGTTAAATTCAAACTCATATAATTCGATAGTAATAAATATGTGATCTATATACCCATATGGTATATTAAATATCAACATATATCTAAATTATAAAAATTATAAAAATTATAAAAATTATAATTCGTGTAGACAATTTGACAAATATGGATGATATACATTGGTGTTTTACATGTATTGAATTTCTCCACATAAGCATGTATCTCACTATTGAAACTCCATTTTTTCAGAAGGATGAAATGATTACGAAGAAAAATACCAATGGAAAAAATGTAGAATATCTATGAATTCCCAAGGTTACATCCATAACCAAAGCCTTATTCACTCGGGTACCAAAAAGCACCATCGACACAAAAGGTACCTATGCACCAAATAGAACTTCATTGGACTCGAGGGTTAGGCCACCTAGTGGAACCATACAGGGATCCTATACATTATTCTGTATGATACACCTATTTGGGCCAAAACCATTTACCAAGGTCCTATATTGGCATATAAATAGTGCAATAGGGCTCCTCATTTGAATGATGGAAAATCCAAAAAAACTACGAATGATCTAATATCAATAGTCCTTAACCAAGGCCCTTAGAAAACATCTATATAGATCTCCAAAACCTAATAGTAGATGTAATTATGGGGGTATTCAAACGAAATTCCTCCAAGGGTTCGAAAAAGAAAATGCCTTTGGGAGAAACCCTTTACCATGTGGGTAATGAACAATATCTTAAGGCCCCCTTCACTAACTAGGGAACTATACAAGTTAAAACTGGGAACACAGGTAGAATCCCATAAAGACTTTTGAAATCCTCTCCCAAGTGTTTTTATTAGGTGTCATATAGACCAATGTACCTTTAGTTTACATAGGCCCACCTGTGTGAAGTAATCCAAGGCCATGCATACATACCCTATTCGGGCCCCCCTTATCTCACCCAGGTTCTACACTGCACCACACACTGCTGAAGCTCTCTTCCAATCAACCAATTATAGTTACCCTCTTCAGTAGGATCATGCATATAAGAGATACCAAATTGTAATCTCTATTAATACCTTCCAACCTGCAGAAGACAGGGAAGAGTAATACCAACCAATTTTCTATTTGGGTATTCATTCCTTCATTTCATGGTTTCCCACACTAATCATAATTTTAGTGTAAATACCAAAAAATTCCATAATTTGGTTGTTATTAGGTGGAATTATTATGAGACTATGAAAATAGAAAGCATGTGATTTCAAGGACCAATTATCCCAGAATTGAATTTTGAACTTTCATTAAGGTACGTTCAGTAAACCTGTTGGTGGGAATTTCTATATTTTTAACCTAACCTCAAATTAAAATTTCTAGGGAACTGTTGGATTCACAGTGCTGAGATTAGCTTATAAGAAACATAAATTCGAATTGCAAGGGTCAGATGAAAAAGTAATTTTTTTGGACTTTCGGGAAAAAATAATATAAAATAAATATAAGGTATTTTATTGTTTTTCTTCCACCATTGACCGATGGTTATGGGACCTTAGAGATATCGGGTCATTACATGAAGTAATTTAATAACTTGTTACACTTGGTTTTGTAACCGTTCCTTCAGGTAATTAATGTTTTCATTAAGTAATTCAGTAATGAACAACATTAATGATTAGAGAGATAAAATCTTTACCAATTAAATGATAATCAAACTGTTGAAAAAATGGACTGGGCAACCTCGGGAGAACTCTTGATGAAGTGTTGAAGGAAACCCTCTCCAATGAAGAATGGGGAACGAATGACGCACCTTGAGGAATCGTTCCGGAGGTCGAAGTGCGTTGACGAACATCCAACGACAACGTACACATATATTATTCTTCTTCAGCAATATTTTTGATGAAAATCAAGGTAGGGGGTTTAATTTGTTTATGTGTTTAAAATATTTCCCTTTCCATTCATAAATAATATGAATAATTTGGATCAATCAGATAGTGGTTTGATCCGTGATTCATTTTTTTATATGGGTGTTTTTTGCATGGAATTAATTTACGTTAATCAATATCTTGATTTAAATTATTCCTTCCCATTTTTTAACGCAAACATAGAGGGCGCGGGCCAATCCAAACAAATCCAGAACCCTTTTTCGAACATGTTCATGGTGTCTTCTTTGAGGAAGATCAAAGAAGGTATCATCTATATGATTTTGATGTTCATGTAGTGAATGTAGTGAACAGGGAGGCCCATAGAAGATGATGAAAAAAGAATAGACAACCAGAGCATCGTCACTGGCCCGCAGAAGCACCCACATGCATGCCAGCGGCGGCGGTTGGCCGAGCGGGCCACATGGGGATGGCGACTTCTGTAGGTGTGATGAAGACATTATCCATGACTAGACGGGTCATAGCAGGTGTAAAAACATGATGTCGATGATCCACATGGGGAGATGAGTGACCCGCCCTGCTAGAGAGTAACATTTGGCTCCAGTCAGCCGTTTCGGAAGACCAGGTAGTGCACCATTGGCACTGCAATTCTGGAGAACTGGCTCACTTGCATGATAGTTATCTATGTGGTTCATACCCACCAGCCAGGCTGGTCCCGCCTGCTGGGCCAGACACGTGAACCGGGTCGGACCCGCGAGCTGGACCTTACCCCTACCTGACCCGACCAGTTCCATTAAAATAAATCATGTATATCTTGAAAAATGTGTGTCCAATTGACACGCAGTTAGAATCTAATGAACCTTTAGGAAAATCCTGTCCTTTTGATATAATACCCTTGGGTTTTGGAGAACGTTGTAGTACAACCAAGTCAGATAGAACTCGAATCCAACCGGGACCTCAGTTTAGAAATTCCTATAACTTACAGACCAGGCGTCCGATTGACATGCCATGTGTTTCGTTGAAACACTTATGTCATGAAATATTTTCAGGTTACATCTTCATGGGACTTTTTCGCAGCTGATTTATGACCTATGGCTTGATGTGTAGAATCTACAGAACTCAAGTGCACTAAGTGCAGGAATCTTTTGGCTCGTTGTAAAGTGATGAGCGACCCTTTGTGGATCTGCATCTGAGTGACCCTGTAGGGGTCAATAGTAGCATGAACCAATGAGGACTATCCTTAGAGTTTCCCATCTTGGACTAGTTACTTAGGACCCTATGTCGATCAGTGACTTACGACCATGTGTGGATCAATGACTTACAACCCTCTGTGGATTGACGACTTACGAACCTGTGTGGATCAAAGACTTACGACCCTGTGAGGATCGAGGAATTACGACCCTGTGTGGATTGATGACTTATGACCCTTTTTGGATCGATGACATAAGACATTTTTATGGATTGGAAATAGAACCACTTATTCATGGTTTAGTAGTGGAACTTCTCAATCGAATAAGATGATTTAGCTTTACGACTAATCATCTTTCTTTCTGTTCATCAAGTTATATACCCGGTGTGATTTTTTTACTTTGTGATTTTTGATTGAGATCATGATTTTTGGTTTTCCATGGTGGAATTCTAGGAGACCTTCGGGGGTCTCGGGGTTCCTACTGGATATTTTTATAATCACTCATGAAAGGGTTCAACCGCACCTAGTTGCGTCTTTTGTAGATGATGGATAACTTTGACCAAGATTTAAGAGCCATGAATAGACGATGTACAAAGGTCATTAGTTGACGTGGAGAGGCACAGTGATGAAATGTACCTACCCTTTAGGTAGGATCCTTGGATGGATATCTCATGTGTTGTTTTTTCTTTTTAATGCACATTCATTTAGAAAGGTTTGTATACTGGCCCATTCTTCGTTAGTTCTCACTTTTACATTCAGATGTTATACTATGTGGTTTGATATTTTTGTGTACCTGGTCTGTGAGTTTTCATTTTTAAAGGAAATGCCTTCCCATTTTTGAGATATTCCTTTCTGTTGCGGGTCACCAACCCCTGGCCTATGGATGGTAGGATTGGGGTAGTCATGACACGGGCCCTGGGAGACGAGTTGTGATAAAGTAGTATCTGAGGTGTCAGTTCTATAGAAGAAATAACGCTATGATATTTCCATGGGTAAAAAGTGTTATGTCTTTAGAATTTGGTTTCTAGTTCTGGGATTCCAGTGTTGGTGCGGTGGCCGACGTATCCATACACCTGGACCCTTAATTCTGATTTCCAAATCTGTACATGAAAACACTGATTGTTTTTATATTTTGAAATGTTTATATTTTTATATTTTTTGTGTCAGCACACCAGGTATTACTTATTGACCATAGAGAATTTGCATCTTTATAGAATTCCTCCACATAGATAGGCCACCCGGATTTCAGTGAGAGATCACGATGTCAACCCACCGAGTAATGAGGCATCAGTGTAGTGCCCTCATTCTGCGATGAACCCTTCAGGTGGTGTACCAGTAGATCCAATAACCATAGGGATGATGTTTACACCGTCCCCACCTGTAGAGAGTATAGGATGACTTATCATACTGCATGAGTTCCAACATTAGATGCCTCTGAGGTTTTGAGGTGATATGAATCTTCAGGCGACTGAGGACATGCTAGAGGATGCAGTTAGTGTATTTCACAGTGTCGGGACACTGGTAGACCACATGGTGATACAAGATGCTGGTAGATTCTAGTGAATAAAAGGTAGATAGTGGAGCCTAAATCTTGATTTGTACGAAGAGGAGACCCTCACTTGGTTGGACTTTCAGAGCCTCTTTAGGGTAGAGTTTGTTCCAGCGACTCTATGCTCTAGCGTATTCAGTATATCCTCCACTTAGAGATGGGAAGCATGAAAATAGCCTAGTACTCGGGGAGATTCACTAACCTCTTCTTCCACTACACTGACATGGTACGAGACCCTTTCTTTAGGGCCTAAACCTTTGAGCAGGGTCTCCGATGGGAGATTAGAGTGTCGATGATATCGCTCAACATTCCATTGCAGGATGGGGGCTAGAGAGAGAAATTTTGGTAGAGAGCATCCTTCTTGACCAGGAACCAATACCGATAGCGACCACAAAATGAAACATAGCCAAGTCATCTGTAGCAGGTAGTAGTTAGATGACATAGAGGACCAAGTAGACCAGACCATTTGGTGGACAACCCCATGATGTAGATTTGGAGTTTCAGAGCTCACAGGATAGAAGAGTTTAGCAGAGGAGCTGACTATGCTACTAGTATGGGGGGAAGGGTCACATGGATCGTGTCTATTTGACCCGCTGCAACGAAAATCAACAGACGGTCGAGGGACCACTAAGGAATAATAAGAGATTCGATCGGGGAGGTCCGCACGGTGGCAGACGTGGTAGAGGACATGTCCCTGTAGCAGGTGGTGGATGGTAGTTTGAGGTTACACCGCTGTCACCACTAGGTGTTCCACCCCGACATCAGAGAGCATGTAGAAAAAATGAGATCAACTTCAAGAAGCTAAGGCCTATGACCCTAGTTCTCCAATGATTATTTGAGGTAGGATTTGTTTCTACTCCACCCTATCAACAGTTCTACTAGACACATGTTCTAATCAATCTTTTTTTTACAGCTCTTGTTTGGAGCATAGAGATTCTGGTGGAGCTATTGGATCGATCCTTATGATTAAATACTCCTACGAGAGAGGATTCGGTGATTACTCACTGGTGCTGATAGTGTGAGTTTACTCTAGGAGGTGAGTGCTCCATCTGGGTTATCTTAGTAGAAACATCGAGGGATTACGACGCCATCTTGTGTATGGACTAGTTATACATAGTACATGATCAGACTGACTCTTTTAGGAGAAATTTGTGATGTTTCCATGAGGATTGGAGAAGGTTTTCTTTCACTGGTGAGAAGATAACCTTGACTACTAATGATGGACTTTCTGGGAGGAGGGTGCGTCTGATCACTCATCAATTGGCTAACCTTACTCACTGAGGATTTGATGAGAGGAGTCTAACCTATCCTATAGTGGTGGACCACTATACTAACATCTTTCCTAAGGATGTTCTGGGTCTAATTCATCAAATATAGGCATACTTATACATCGACTTGTTCCATAAAAAAACACCAATATCTAAAACAGCAGATCAGATGGCTGCAATGGAACTTTGAGAGTTTAGGTTATATCTGGAGGTTTTATAGGAGTAGAGGGTTTTAAGGCCTAGTTTTTCTCCATGGACAACCCAAATTTTGATATTCAAGAAGATAGATGGGTGTTTGAGGCTATGTGTGGACTATCGACACCTAAACCAAGTTGTTGTGATGAATAAGTATCCACTCCCAAAGATTGATTATCTCTTCGATCAGCTGAAGGGAGACCAATAGTTTCAAATGATAGAGCTCATATTAGGCTATCATTAGCTTAGGGTACGAGATTAGGATGTTCCAACGATGACCTCCAAATGTCGGTATGGACACTATGTGTTCTTGGTGAAGCATTTAGGCATGACCAATTCCCCAATAGTGTTCTTGGGACTGATGTACATGATATTATAGGCTTACCTTGATCGCTTTATGGTGGTATTCATTGAGAACATCTTGGTGTACTCATTGTTAAAGGAGGAGCATACCACTCATCCACAGATAGTTCTAGATACACTATAAGAGATCCAACATTATGATAAGATCTCAGAGTTCCAGTTCTGGATATGGGAGGTCCAAATTTTGGGATACATTATCTCATAGGCTGCAGTTGTAGTCGATCTGGTGTAGATAGAGGCAACACTTTCTTGGGAGGTAACCAATTGTGTGACTGAGGTGAGGATTATCCTTGGTTGGTGGGGGGTACTAATAGAGACAAGTACCTAAATTTTCGAGAGTAGCTTCACCCGTGTAATCTTTGAAAAAAAGGGAAAACCTTTTTTGTGGACAGAGAGAGGGAAGTAGAGTTTCTAGGAGCTAATTTGAAGGATGACTAGTGCCCCCTTCTTGTGGCTACATGAAGAGGGTGTTGGGTATGTAGTCTACTGCGACACTTCAGGGACCACAATAGGATGTGTCCTGATATAGGAGCTTGTAGTGACCACCTATGGATCATGAAAATTGAGACTACACGAGATGAACTACGCTACCCATGAACTGAAGTTATCATGAGTGGACTTTTCCATGAATATGTGGTGGCACTACGTGATAGGTGAATGATTTACTATATACTTTAATCATAAGAGTATCAAGTATATCTTCTCATAGAAGGACCTTAACCTGAGATAGCAACAATGGCTAGAGTTCATCTATCACTATGACTTTGAGATAGTTTACACTAATGTGAAGGGGAATATGGTGGCTGGAACACTCAGCTGGATGTTTGGTTATAGTTTCTGAGTGAGGCGATAAAGGAGTTGGTCACGTTGCATTTATCCTTTGTGGATAGTGATGGAGCATCTTACCTATAGTATATGAAAGTCACTCCCACAATCCTTTATTGAGTAAGGGAAGCACAACTTTAGGATGTTGACTATGAGACCCTACATGCTCAGATATTCTTAGGACAAGATCTAGAGGATTTTCTGAAGCTTGGGATCACATCATCATTTTAAGAGGATGCACTATGGTACCAATGACATTATGAGAGGAGTTATTGAGGGAGTTCCACACATCCCCTTTGGTGGTACATCTTGGTGTGGAGATGATGTACCAGGACCCCTAACATTAGTACTGGTGGCCAAGGATGATGAAAATAGTAGAAAAGTTTATTTCATGATGTCTAACATGTCAGTAAAGGAAGTCCAAACATCAGGTTTTAGGAGGATTAACACAACCCTTTGAGGTGCTGGAAAGGAAGTGGGATAGAATCTCCATGGAATTTGTGATAGGTCTAACACGTATATACAGGGGCCACGATTCAATCTGTGTGATCGTTGAACGACTCACTAAGTTGGCCCACTACCTACCCATATGAGATATGGAATTAGTAGAGGGATTATGACACATATACATTAATTAGGTAGTACGGATTCACTGGGTTACATCGATGATCATCTCAGATCATGAATCTCATTTTACATCCTAGTTGTGGAAGGGATTACATTAGACATTCAAGACTCAACAATATTTGAGAACCACCTTTCATCCTTAGATAAAGAGTCAGATAGAGCAGACCATACAGACACTTGAGGACATCCTCCGTGATTGCATCTTTCATTTTGGAAAAAGTTGGTAGGATCACATTCCCTTGGTGGATTTCACTTAAAAAACTATCAATACACCATTGGAAGGACACCATTTGAGGCCTTGTATGTGCGACCATGCATATCAACTCTATGTAGGACCGACCATGGGGAGTCAACATATATGGGTCTTGAGTTAGTACGGGCTACCACGAAGAAGGTGTAGATCATCCAGGTGTGGATGAAGACTACACAGAGTAGGGAAAAGTCATATGCTAACAGATGATGAAGACCCTTGGAGTTTGAGGAGGGAGGCCATGTCTTCCTACATGTCTCACCTTGACAATGTTTGTGGATATTTGGATGGGGAAACAAGCTATATCTGAGGATCATTGGAACTTTCGAGATTCATAGCCATGTTGGTGAGGTAGCGTACCAACAAGCTCTTCCCCAACTGATGCACGTGGTGCATGATGGTTTCCACATGTCTCAACTGAGGAGATATGTGCATGATCTATCACACATCATTGAATTGGGAGAGCTGGACATTGATTATGTTGTGATATTTTCAGAGTTCCCAGTTGAGATAGAGGATCGACTAGTCTAGGTCCTCCGTGGATGGTCAATTTTTCTGGTGCGTGTTTGGTGACAGTATAGGGACCTCTAGAAGAGAACATTGGAGTAAGAGGATCATATTCATGCTCAGTAACCCCTTTTGATTTCATATAATTTGTTCTGGATTTCGGGGATTTAAAGACCAATGGTGGGGAGATTGTAAAGAACATGAAATTTGGTATACTTTTTTTATTGTATGGAATTATTATGAGACTAGGAAAATTTACGGCATGTGATTTCGAGTCCTGGCGATCCTATAATAGAATTTTTATCAATTTTTAAGGTACGATGATTAACTGGTCATGTGGGAATTTCTATATTTTTAAATGGTGCTCAGATTGAAATTAAGAGGGCACTATTAGATTAAAAGTACATAGATTTTCTTAGGTGATGTGTAACTTTGGTCGGCAAGGGTTGGAAGAAAATGATAATTTTTTGGACTTTCAGAAAAATAATAAGAAAATAACTATATGTTATTTTATTCTTTTTCTTAAACCGTAGAGAGATGGTGGGAGGAACACATAGTTAACAAGTAATTAAATTATATCATTTAATAACCTGTTACACTTGGTTGTGTAACTACACCATCTGGTAATTAATGGGTTAATTAATTAATTAATTAATGAACCACACAAATGAGTGGCGAGTTAAACACATTAACTCTAAAATGTTAATCAAACTATTTCTAAAAGTTATTGGAAAACCATGAGAGACCTCTTTATGAAGCCCCAACAGAATCCCTCTCCAATGAAGAAAGAGGAACAGAAGACACCCATTGAGGAATTTATTCATAGGCCACCGAGCGGCGATGAATGTCAAACAACAACACATACAAATATTTTTATTCACCCTCAATAGATTCCAACACAATCCAGGTAGGGTATAATTTTTTATATGTTTAAAATATATCTCTTCCCCATTCATGAATAATACAAATAACTTGGATAAACCGACTAACTGGTTGATCTACAATTCATTCATTATTATGGGTGATTGTTGCTGGAAATTGAATTGGTTGAATCATTATCTTGATTTGAATGATTCCTTCAAATTTTTTAACGATAATGCAAAGGGCATGAGAAGAACCGAACAAGGCCCAGACCCACCACTAAAATGTTTCCTAGTGTGTTCATTGATGTGGATCAACTAACATATCATTAATGTGATATCAAGGGTGATGTAATGTATTTGGTGACTCAGTAGGCCCATAGTCACAGGCAGAGAAGAAAACTGACCACCAGAAAAACTCTGGTGGCCCACGGAAGCACGTTCTAGTGTGGTGGTGGCGATGGCCAACTGAGCCAGCAACGTGGGGACTGCGGCACCCGCAATATCTTCAGAGGCATGAGTCGCGGCCAACTTGGCCATGGCAGGTGGAATAATGGAGCATCTATGTGCTTTTCGACCAGAAGAGTGGCCCGCTTTGGCCACGTGACTAGAGAGTAATACCCGGTTCCATCATGCCGTTTCAAAAGATCAGGAGGCACCTCATTGGATCCATTTTTTGGGGGAACCAACCCACATATCAGCAACGTTTCTCGGTAGTTCGTTCCCTCCAACCTGGCCGAAACTGTGAACATGGTCAGACCCCTACTGGACCCGACCGGTCCCGTTACACTAAATCAATCATATCTCACAAAATGGACCTCTGATTGACGCACCATTAGCGGTGCTGAAACCCTCTGGATGAGGAAGTACATTTGATAAACTCCACATGGGTTTTGGAGAATGTTGGAGTACGTCCGTGTAAGATCAAACTCAAATCAAATCGAGCCCTCAGTACTAAAATGCCTATAACGTATAGACTGGACGTTCGATTTACGCATTGTCTATTGAATTGGAACCCTTATGATGTGGAGTATCATTGGGTTACATGTTTGTAGGAATTAGTGGAAGATAAATTATTAATGATGGATTGGGGAGAAGAATATATAGACATAAGTTCACCAAGTATGGGAATCATGTGGCTAGATGTCTAGTGAATAACGACCCTTTGCGGATCAGCCTAAGAGACACCCTGTGTGGATCAACAATAGAAAAATCAAATGAGTAATAGCCTTATAGAGGCCTTTGATGGATAAAAAACATAAAACCCTATGTGGATCGGTGACTTATGTCCCTTTGTGGATCAAAGACTTATGACCTTGTGGGGATCGACGACTTACAATGCTCTGTGGATCGACGAATTATGACCCTATGTGGATAAAAAAACATAAGATCCTGTGTGTATTTTTGACTTATGAACCTCTGTGGATGAGTGACTTATGACCCTCTGTGGATTTTAAATATAATGAATTATTCATGGTTTAATAGTGGTACTTCTCTATATAATAAGATGATTTATCTTTTCGACTAATCATATTTATTCATTTTCTTTAAGTTATATACCTGGTGTGAGTCTTCTTTTAGTATGTGATTTGTTATTGAGATCATGCTTTGATGTTTTTCCTTTGAGGAATTTTGGGAGTACTTTAGTGGTCTTAGGATCCCTACTACGTATTGTTTTACTCACCCTCACACTGTCTTTGCCCGCATCTTGTTGTGTCTTGTGCAGATGACGGTCATCTTTGACAGAGATTTTGGATACATGACAAGATGGTGTAAGGAGGTGAACCATTGATATGGCGAGCTACTATGATGAGTTATACCTACCCATAATATAGTATACCTGGAGGATGATCTCATGAATTATTTTTTATTTTTTCAGGACTTTTTTTAGTTTGGTTTGTATACTGGCCCATTCTTCTCCATTTGACAATTTTAATTTCAACTATTATACTATGTGGTTTGATATTGTTGTGTACCTGGGCTTTGTGTTCACATGTTTACATGAAATGGATTCCTATTTTTGGCATATTCCTTTCTACTGCAATTCTCTAACCCCTCTCATATGGAAGGAAGGATTGGGGTAGTCATGGAACGAGCCCCAAGAGGCAGGTCATGACATTAAGGGTAGGGTCCTTTGGGTGAATATCATTCTGAATCCCCTTGTTCATGAGGACCCTGACGTTATGGGTAGTTTCAAGGATCCCCCAATGATAGATATTAATACTAGAACTATGTCCTTCTCTTGTTTCCCTAAAACTTGGGGCCTCCAGTTCTGGGTTGATATGGTGAGGATAGAACTCTCTATTTACCTTCAATTGGGAATGAGATACTCCACTATTCCACCATATCCATTTTTAATGCATCCCTCCTGAAGTAATCCAATATCCTTTCTTGTTGGACCTGTACTACATTACTCCCTTCCTACTTCTCAGTACCCATTGTCCATATCGAGATATATCATCAAAATATTACTATCATGGTTACCAAAATAGGATGGGATATTGTATCTTATAATCTATTTCAGTCTATAGGGGTCTAGGGTACAATGACGGGAGGGATGTTACATTTCACTAGCCTCTTCCACCAGTGGTAAGGGGAACATGTTGTTTTCCAGATTGACCAGATCCTCTTTATCCCATTCAAGCATGAATCATGGGGGATTATATGATAGATGTGATCATGATACCCACAAATTATGATTCATGCATTCGTAGAGAATATTTTTATAGATCTTTATCTTGACTTCCTTTACATTGACTCGATATGTGTGGTTCTTGAAGTGCATGTATCCATCCATAGAGAAAATTAGATTGTGTGATTTATCACTTATACCGCATCCTTTATTTTTTCACACTACGCTTTAATCACATGAAATTAGAGGTTGGTGGAGATCATGAAATCCAAAAATCTCAAACAGTGGGCCTCCCACTGTGTAAAATCCCAAAAAACAATTTTTTTTGGAATCAATTTCATGTTATGACCCAACTGACCATATGTATCCTCCATATTAATAAAACCTAACTAAATCCCATCAAAGGCCCATAATACCGAATGAAAAAAAATTGGAGGGCCTATATAGGAATGGTTCCTCATAGTTGAACTATGTTGGAATTCATTCACATCAAAATATGATAGGTAGGATGTCTCCCTAATTTCAAAACCTACCAACCCAAATAAACCCTTATTTTTATGGGTCCAATTCCTAGTAGAGTCTTATATATCTTTAGATTCTATATTTGAATTTTTTTTATATTAGTTTACCCACCTCTTTGACCCTTTTCACCCTTACCGTGGTAAATTTTTACCATGGTAACCATTTAATATAAATATAAATGAAATGGACCTTATTAAATAATTTGAAAATGTTTACTCCATATAATGATTCAATTTTTCTCTATTTAAATCAAAAAATTGATAAAGCCTACTTTTTGAACAAGTAAACATATCACAATGAGGATTTTTTTAGAAAAAAACCCTTTTATGTTTGTAAATGAATCAATACCAATGTCTTGTATAATGATTATTAACATGGAATTAATTGGATTATGTTTAATAAAAGTTGACATGTTTTAGTTTACAACCAAAACAACACAAAATTGAAACTTTTAAATACCTGATTAAATGTAAAGAACCAAACATCGTTTTAAATTGATTAAAAAATTAATTATATATCCAAAATATCCAACATAGGATTATAAAAAAAAATTATATTTTTAAATGAATAATATTACATATTAAATACATATTTTTTCTGTAAAAAAACGTTTTATAAATATTCTTGTCATTATTAATTTATGATAATATAAAATATGTTAAAGTATTTGTAAAAATAGTATTTCCACTGTTTTTTTGGAAGCCAACTATTTTAGAAAAATCACAAAAAAATTATCATAATATTATTCTTAAATTTTTTACAAAAAATAATTAAAATTTATAAATTTGAAGTAAAAATTGTAATAAATTTAAATTTTATATAAAACAATATCACACATGGAAAACAAAATTTGTCGAATAAAACCATTCTTTTTTCAAGTAAATAAATATCCATAAAACTATAATGAATTTGAACCGATAAATTAATAGATATTAATAATAAAGTATATTTATTTATAATATTTCTCGGGCTATCACAAATTCACATCCATAATTTGATATTTCCTATATATTCTTATTTCCACAGTCGTTGTCCTCTATGGAAGTAGTCTCACATTAGTGAACATATTACTAAAGGACACTTCGAACATGGAAATAAAATACCTTATGACCACAATAATACGTATATTTTGGTGGTATGTATTTTTATTCTTGGTAATGGTGGAATGTGAAGTGATAATTTTCTTTTTAATAGCTTTAATGAAATTAAAAAAAATTGATGATATTAAAATAATTAAAGAAATAAAAAAATATTATAAGTTTAATGAGAAATAAATAAAATTTTAAAAAATAATTTAGACAAAATAGATAATATAGTTCATAAATATTCAAAAAATGGATCCCAATATCTCATCCCCCAAGGATATGTGAAAGGTTTTGGTTTAAACATTTTTTTTAAATATTTTTAGAAGTAATCCCAAACCTTGGGTTTTAATGTATATAAGAATAACCCCATTTATATGTGTAATATCATTGGTTTATAGTTTTTGTACCACAAAAACCCAATATCCCTCACTATTAATGTAGTTATCACTAATCCCCCAGAACATTTATTGCTTGTGAGAACCAAATAATTCACATTATAAGACGTTATCACTAATCCCCCTCAAACTCATTGGTAGTTAGGACCCAATAAATGAAAAAAAGATAATAAATTATTAATGGAATCCATTTTATGAAAACCTGGAATTCTCTAGAAATATTACAATATGAAGAGATGGTATTAAAATATATAATTATGATAGATATCTTGAAAATGATTAAAATTAATCACAATACAATAGAAATTATATTAAAAGTATCCACACATGTCCAATCACCCATGGTGAGTATTTATAGCCTATAATAACCTTAGAATCATTATGGAGTAGTTGGGGGTCCAATTGATCCCTTAGGAGTCAAACTAAGGCATGCAAGGCCCTATGCAATGATGATGTCTTGTCTTCTAGAATGTAATAAGATACACATTGGGTTTCACCAGCCTTTTAGTGGAACCAGTAAAATTCCAATATTTGATCTAGATCCCATTTTCTCAATATTGTTACATAATTTCTTATCAGTGGTGCCTATATAGAAAAAGTGTTATAATTATGTCCCAATAGCTATGTTGTGTGATCCACATGTTATCCAATAACACACATTTGATAAGGAATTTAAAAATGACCTCTAAAATCTATTTGAGACCTCTATTTTGAAGCATCCTAAAAATATTTCTATAATAGAAACAAAAAATTCAATGAAATTAAAATTTTAGAAACATAATTCTTTTTATCATTAAAATCTAAAAATAGATATCAACAATATTATCCACTTTATGATGATAAAAAAATTATGAAAATAATCAATGTAATGATATCCATGTTATAATTCTCACAAATATTAACAAAACAAATTTAAATATTTCCTAATGAAAATTTTCCATTTATTTTGACACTTCAAAATAAATTAATAAATAATATTCAAGAATTATTTAACAAATTATTTCATCAACAACTCAATTTCAAGATTTTTCCCCATTTCTTAATATCAAAAAGTCCAAATCACAAAACATTCATATGTAATACATAATTCAAAAAATTAATTTTTAATTTAGTTGATACAATTAAATATTCCATTGAAATTATTATCATTAATCCTATAAAACCAATTGTTCCTTTTATGTCTAGACTATCTCTGCCTTGATGATAAAAAAACATAACTATAGAAATAATTTTAAATAAAATAATTTTAAAAATAATTTAAAAAATTGAATGTATTTATCGAGAAAATATAATATAACCATACCTTAGATTTCATAATAATATCTCCCAAAAAATGTGTATAAACCAGTTATTATAAAAATAATTTCTTTTTTTCAACACCCTCCACATTATAATTATAATAAATCTCATAAAAGTTATTAGGTAAATATAGTTAATTCATTGATAATAAATTCATGTTCTTGTTTAAGAGAGATGAAATATAAATGAATATTTATTAACAAAAAATGATCCATCTTGAGATTTCAAAACTAAAAAAGAATTGGATGTCTTCAAAACATTAATCTTTCCAAAAAATGATTAGATAATTAAAAACAATACATTCTATGTGATCCAAATTTCATAAATAATTCCTAGAATTTTTTTATAAAATAAATACATGGTATTTATTTTTTAAAAAATATACCTCTAAAATATTATCCTTCTTAATTTTTATTCTAAAAATATTATCTCTATAGGACTTGATTTAGATAAAAATATATATATGGAGAACCCGCAATTATATCATTTAAACAATAAGAATCCATAATCATTGACAAATAGTGTTCAAGAGAGAGAAAAATATTTTAAATATTTGAATCTGAGATTCCTAAAAATAATATTTCAAATAAAATTTTAAATATTTAAAACATTCCAACAGTAAAAATAGATTTTATGTGGCACAAAATAGAATTCCATGTTGTTTTGAATAAAATTTTAAAAATAAATATTTAACATTCAAAAATTCAGTGTTCGCTCAATCTGATTAATACATTTAAAAGTATAAGGATCCCAAAAAAATATTTAAATTAAGAGTTAAATAAATAAATAAATAAACACTTAAGAGTGTGAATTAATATCTTAAATAATTTAATGATATAAAATTTTCAATAATCTAAATATCAAATAGAATAGTTTTATCAATGAGATCGTTGAATTAATGTAATATAGTCAGATGAATGTGATCAATATTTAAAATAATGAATCTATTTAAGAATAAAATAAAAGGATCATAGGAATATTATTGTGATGATGATTTAAAACGGACCATATAATTCAACAAAGATCATATTGATAGTAAATCATACCTCAAAGAATCACAATGATAAAAAATAATGGATAATATGATTTATTTAGTAATTTTAATTTTTGAATCAAAAGTATTAAATTAGTAACCACTTCCTAAAATAAATATATTATTTATAGAATGTGGTATAAAAATTTGTAATTAATTTAATTATTATATTTAATTAGAAAAATATTTAAAACCCAACTAATAATTCATTTTATAAGAGGTTTGTTCACTCTCCATTCATGTAACACATTTCTTATTTGGAATTTATATGGAGACTTTCTTCCTTAAAAATAGGTAAGAATATGTATATTTTAGTACATAATAATTGGTTGATGAAATTCTAGTTATCATGTTTTTTTACACAAACATTATATTTGGACATGAATTTTCATTAGAGATATAATGTCTTCTAGAAAATATATGTAATTATGGGATGGATATTATTGGTTAACAATATTATATATTCATACAATTTAATTAATAAAAATTATTCCCAATTTCTGTATAATAATGTAAAAATTTATATTTAGGGAAAACTCTTATTGTATTCACGCTATTTATTGGATAGATTATATTATAACAAATCCCATAATTATTTTTTACATACATTGGGATCACAAAATTGAATTTAAAATTTGATCACATTGGGTGACGTTAGAATGATATTTTTTCTACTATAACCATTATTTGATTCCAATGTTTTATCTTTTGGTTATTAATTTAATTACATAGTTAAATACTACTTCTCATTGGAGGCTCAATTTTCCTCAGTCACCATAAGATTATATTTATTTTTATGATACTCATATTTTATGGTGAGTTAACAAAGTCCTTATATTTATTATTCCCTAAATGATATGATATCTTCATAAGCATGATTGTTAGAGGAATAATAATAATTTAAAAAATAAAAAATAAATAGTAAGAGAGTTTCACTCATCATGTGCCAAAGTGAATTTGGGGATTCCGTCACTAGAGAATCTTGAGGAGAGGGAGTCTTCACTTGAACAACATATCGGTATATTGAATTTTTTCTCACTACCATTATTCTCCATTACCTTATTTTTGGAAATGGGGAAATCCACCTTCATCTAAACCCATTTCATACAATCATAGAACCATACCTATGTTTCACCTTTTTTACTTATTCTTTTTTGACAGGATAAGAGGATTTCTTTTGAATAATGAACTATCAAAAATTCATAAACAAGTTATGAAGAATATAATATGTTTGAGATGAATCATCATTAATTTCCTTGAACATAATTTTATTTTTATTCTATATATTCTACTTCCTTCGGGAATTACCATTTCATTATAATATCATTAGTCTTGGGTGACCCAATGAACTCTTGAACTGAAATATTCATGATATATTTCACATTATAGATCGTTATCACATTATCTTACTAAAATCATATCAACAAACAATTTATATTTTTCAAAAGTTTATAAATTCAAAAATCATATTCATGATATATAATTCCATTAAAAATATCATCATATCAAGTATAGATTTTATTAATTCACTCAATATGATACATAGTAAAGTGTTCAAAATATTTCCAACAAAAATCAAGCCTAGTATCATTTACATTATTGGTATCGTCATGTGTAACTGATAATAGTTTCAAGACATAATGAGATGCTCTAGAAATATAAAATCTATTATATTCATTCTTATCTAACCTAAAATGTAGATAAATAATTGAATTACCATAAAAATAAAAATCTATTTTATCATGAATTGTCTATTTTTCATCTTTTTATTATTCAGGTGTATACGGGAGATTAATAATTCTCTAAAAATAATATTAGATGATTTTAAGAATTTTATAATTATTCTTTCCAATAACTGAAAGCTAGTCCATATAACAATGATGCATAAAATATTGAGTGTCCCTTAGGAGGAACTTGGTTATTTTAAAGAGATGAAATCTTTAATTGACCAATCCATGAAAATATTTAACATTTTAAATTAAAGGATGGATCAGATACCAATTTTTTTTTGTAAATATGGAATAAGGGGGCAGGGGATGAGCTTCATTTTAAATTCATTTAAGAAATTAAAACACAGAAATGTGAGATTAAAATCATTATATAATTGAACAAATATTATAATATTTAAGAGTAGAAGAAATATAAATTTAAAATACAATGCATATAAAATTGATGAAGGGGTTCTATAATAATCCCAAAAGTTATCCATATGTCTCATCCAATAAATTTATTTTAGTGGATTTGGTTTAATGTTTTTTTTATTGGGCTTATAATCAAACCCTTGCACATTATTTTTAATATTTATATTATGAAAACAATTTTCAAGCACATCATCATTGGTTTTTTTGGGTGTACTAAGAAAACCCAATTTCCATTCCTTTTATAGTGATGATCACCTATCACCCTCACACTCAATCGTAGTGAGGACCAAATTCCTTAATTTGAAGGAAATGATCACACGTCATCCACACACTGAATTGTTATTATAGGGAAATAAAGAAAATAATATGGTACATTTTTAGCATAATCTATTTGAAACAAACTATCAATCCTCATGTATGAATATAAATAGAAGAGGTTAGATGATAAGAGAAAATTGTGGTTTAGAGCATTGGAATAATGATAATTAATCAAAAATAAGAGAAAAATATTAATCTTAATTTCATCCACATGAATATATAAACCCTTTGGATGTTTATGAATAACCTTTCATATCTATATGAACAATTAGGAGTTGTTTTCGATCAAATAGTGTATTTAGTGGTTGAATAAGGCATATGGGGACCTTTTTAAATGCCATTTTTTATCATCCAAATTGATTCTAGATAATAGTTTGTTTTCATTGGGAAAATGATGTAACATCAAAACAAAAAGTGTTCATCCAGGCCCCTTTGGCGATTTAGTGTGGTCCACATGAAAGTTTCTACCACCGGTAGGTGGAGACAATAAAATTTTGTTTGTTATTCCCTTTAATCACTCTATTATATAAAATAGAAACCCAAAAAATCTTGAATGAAAAATAATTGTCAAATAATTTTGTTTTTATGATATTTAAAACTACATAATATAGTGTGATTTACAATAATTATTCCCTATGTCCATGTTATTACTAATAATGGATATAGGGATATGGGAATAGAATAAATTTATAGATTCTTACATTCAAAGTGAAACTAAAACTGATATGGGATTCAAGTGGTAGAGTGTATGATTGTCATAGATATGGAAACTACAAACTATGATCCATTGTTTGGGGTGTGAAACGAATTTCCCACTGATGGAATATTTTTAAGATTTAAAATTATATTATTGTTTAGTTATCCTATTAATGAAGAAAGAAAACACCTTGTTAGGTTTAATCTTTCCATGAAGACATAGTTTCTTGGAAATTTCAAATTTTTTTACTATGAGGTTGTAAATACTGATATTGAACCACATCATTCAACGAGAATTTGAAAGAAGGTAGCTGAACCACACCATTAATAGGAAGAGAAAATTATGAGAAAATGAATGAATTGTAACCATTTTTGGTATATCCATTACTAAAACCATTATAAAAAAGTGTTGGAAAAAGTTATTAGGATTATATTTAATTACTTTATTAGATTTAGTTTTATTTCATGTGTTTTCCAAATTTCATGAAATTTTAAAAAAATGTTTATGATATTTTCATTATCACATGACTAAATTCTCTAGAAAAAATATTGAATTTAGTCTTGAGTGGACATAATTGATATAGGTATATGGCACAAGTTGGAACCATTGAAGGGTTAAAATAAGGATTTAATTCCTTATCTAGATTTTACAATTTCAATGAAATAATGATTTATGTTTTTAATCATCCATAGTAGTGTAGAGGTTTCAAAGGGGTTTTAATCAAGTGTTAGTAATATCATGTCAATGACTTATCTGATGATAAAGGGAATTAATGAAATTGACAAGTCATATAATATTTAATGTGTTTGGATTCATGATTTGTTTAATATAGAAATTTTGGACAAACATTTACAAGAATTCTCAAAATTTTAAATGTTATATGTAGTAATTTTATAAATATTGATAAGTTTCTTACTATGGAAAAGGATATTTATCTCATATTGTGTGAATTGTATAATGTCAACCCATCATTATTCTTTTACATAATAGTTTATTTGAGGGATCAGTAGGTTAGAGATATCCAAATACATGGTACATTAAATTATAGATTGATGTAACCCATTAAATCGTATATTGTGAAATTAAAATGGTCCATAAAAATCCATGTCATCTGATAGTTAGTATTATAAATCAATACATTATTATTTGAGAATCTATTGAATTAGATTCAATATATATATTCGATGTGGATAACATTGGTCTCCCAAAATCTCAATAAATCATGTAACTTATCGGTGAAGGAATTCCTCAAATTGATATAGTTGCTATTCCCATTATACATAGAGATCATACTCCACTTATTATTTTTCATACCGGTATATATGTTTCTAAATATATTAAAATTTTTATATCAATAACAAATAATCATTACAATATAGGATGGTTTCATGTCCATATTATAAATGAGTTTTCTACAAATATGGATTAAATTTTAGAAAATCTTTAATGTCTAGATGAATGAACAAATAAACATGTATTAGATTATATTTATTATATATATAATAATTATAAATCATATATAAAGGATTAGGATGAATTTATAATTTTTTAAAATTGTTGAGTTACACTTCTATGGAAGAAATGCATGTATTTGGAATCGAGGATAAAAATACAATTCAGGTGAAAATATAATACATTTTAATTATCTAAAAATTATAAGATTCAGTTAATATAATTTTCCATGAAGTTATTTTTTTTTTTGTAAAAAATGGGTTGATAAAATTATAATAATTAAATTCATGGAATTGGGTTCAGTTAAAGCGAATTTCATTAAGAGAGGGTAATATGGTAAACCATTCATGAGGGAATCACATGCTGAATAAATATATTTTTTCTAAATTACATAAAAAATGAGAATTTATTTATTTCTGACTAAAAAACACATTGTAAAAATTATTTCATCAAATAAGAACATTTCATTTAGACACATTAATCCATTCTTAGAGGTCCCCAAGTAGATTGTTTCTTTTATTCCCTAAGAGACCATAAAGAGGGAACAAAGATTCATCCTAGAGGTGATAAACCACTTCAACATATTCATAAAAATGTCTCCAATGATTATTTAAAATACATATGATTAGGTTTTAAATATAAAATGTGTTTCCATATATTATTATTTGTCTAGGACTGTATTTATAAATATAAATTAAATGTTTAAGTATATATAAAGATAATGGAATCTTTAAATATTGATTTTATTAATCTCAAGGAATAAAATATTAGTGATGATTAATTGATAATATATAATTATTTAATCAACATTTTTGGATGTGATTAATAAAATAAATGTGATAATAAAGGATAAATAAATATGGGTGAAATCAATTAAAAATTATGTAGTATGATAATGTTAGTAAAAATTATTAAGGTGAGAAGTAGTGGTTAAAATTTAATTGATCAATATGATTAACATGGTTAACATATTAACAGAGACAATTACTTTTTTATTAGTTACATTGGTGGTAGCAATCAAATGAATTCATTGATTTATATAGATACATGTCATAATTACGTTCTTTCAAGGAAGGAAATAATCTTAGAAGAAATTAATGTAACATTATGATATACATTCTCAATTTTTGAAAAAATAAAATATTAAAATAATGATTTATTAATCATTATCTACTGAAAAGTACAACATATTTCAATATTAATAGATATATTTCATAAAAATTGTTATTAGGATGTCCAAAATAGATTTTTAGACATTTATTTTGAAACATCATCTTAGGTATATTTAGGGGAAAGTAAAACCCCATCGACTAGCTATATATACAAACATCGTAAACTAAAAAAACAATGATGGTTTTCTAGTAAATCAAGAGGATGAATAATTAATGTTAAATTATAATTGTTATTTTTTTAATTATTTGTATTAGTCTATTTTAATTATAATTTTTTATTTATAAAATAAAGAAAGATGAAATAAAGATTCAATTTGCATCAAATGATCACACTCATAAAGAATGGTCATATATTGTTACATTTAAATGAATAATAGTATGGATTATAAATCCAAATTAAACCATTTTTTTATATGAATAAAAATATTTATGTTCCTTTTTTATATTCTCATTGATGAATTAGACTCTCAAGACACTTCAGTCACACATATAACATCTCTTATTGCGAACAGACCATAATTTCATTATTTATAACTTAGATTATAATTTTTTACATTACCTAGATAATTTAGGTTTATATATTTAGATAATTTTGAAAAAAATTACCAAAATGTGAAAACATCCACATAATATACATTTTCCACAAATACAGGGCTTTAAATTCTCACCCCAATTTTAATCAAGAGACTTTTACTTATTTTAAGGTGAGTACAATGCACAAAGTTTTACATTTGTATAGTTTTTACAAATATTTATATCTAATTGAAAACTATTTAAAATATTTGATGAGAAAAAACATAATTAAGGGTTGTAAAATAATGGAATTCTATTGGTATAGTGAAAATAATGAAATCACATATAATTTTTTGCCTTTTTTATTTTAAAACAATGATCAAATAAATAAATATGTTACAAAAATTAAAATAAATTTTTTTTCAGTGAAATCATTAAAACCCATTAGGAGAATAAAAAAATCATGAAAGAAACATTGGCTGTATGAGAACTCATGAAAATATTCCTTATTAAATAAACCCTTCTTGTTTAAAAGTTTATATAATTTATTTTTCTCATGTAGTCAAAATAATTCAAAAGTGAAACCCATAAAAGTCCTATAATATGTATCATATATTATAAAATTATTAACCCAATTTCACTCATGTTTATATAATTTTATAAATAATTGAGTCACATATAATTATATAAGAGGAATAGATGATGCTATCTCCCTCAATTTTTAACATTGACCAGTAATCATTACCCACTGCATTAGAGAGATTTATCGGGCCAACACATCAATAAGATCTGTATCAGGATCACCCATACTCATCTATAATTATCACGTATAATATGATATAAAAAAATCTTTCACTTTTTATTAAAAAACACCTAAAAACACATTTGAACCAACAAGTTAATCCACATTACATTTTTGTAAAAAATATAGAGAAATATACAATCATTTTGAAAACATTTTATGAAAAATAATCCCATAAAAATAAGAATAATATATTCAATGAAGGTATTTAAATCACATAAATTATTATTTATATAAAATAACATCTATTATGGAAGGAAAATGAATTCATGTAATATCCATAGATTTTAATGGACTATTTTTTAAATAAACTTTAAGAAATTGAACACAATGGTTGAATGTTCAATGTAATATTATTATTTAAATGTCAACATTATAACCTACTAGTTTTATTGGTTGGTTTTACTATGAATGAAAAAATTATAAAATACCTAGTTAATTGTTTTCCTCATATACAATGAATAATAAAATTTTCAATGATTATCAATTAGTTATAAATAAAAAATAAAACGTATAAAGGTAAAATATATATTTTTAAAAAATATTTTATTAATGATTATAGATAAATTATCAAAAAGAAAAAAAAATTATATTATAAACTCAATATAATGAATTATCATTTCATTAATTATGGTTTTCAGAGATGAATGCGAATAAGGTCATTTTAATCTTCAAAAATTATTCTTATTAAAAATTATTTTTGGTTATTTTCTATAAATGAATTATATTATTAATTTCTACCTATATAAGAATTGTTATTTTATAAAAATGAAATAATATTGTAAGTAATCATATAAAAATTATCTTATGATATATTCTTAGTATTATTATTATATGATTTATTTTTCAGTGAATAATAAATCATACCAATTTTTATAAAATTAACATTTTATTTCATTAGAATTACCCATAATGATTTAAAACAAATCTAAATTTGAAAAATATTATTTAATTTTATAATATTTAATGAATTACATTTGAATGATCATTATACCAGAATATAGTATAAGTTAATTTTTAACCATAAAGACACATTAATTTAAAACATATTTTTTTGTCATTTAGGAATATATATTAAAATAAATTTATTCCTAATATATGAAATTAATATTTAAAAAATAGATCCCATATTTGAAATTAGGATAATTTTTTTAAATAATTCCCTTTAATTTTTTTCATAATGAATTGTACTTGTGATAAAAATTTGTCACATTCGAAAGGCTAAATCCGATAATTAAGGTTAAAACTGTATGATACGAACTAAAAATATCCCAACAACATTAATTTAATATATTATATATGTTAGTTTCTACCATAACCATATAATATTATATTTTATTGATCTTTTATTACATTTTTCTTTGAAAATGTTCTATATATTTTTTTATGTGAATAAAAATTAAAATTATTATTCACTTTGTTTTAAATTTCTCTTAAATGTTCACATAGAGATAAAAATTTTTTTGAATGAATATTAATGGTTTTTTTGAATAAATAAATAATTATAATAATTTAAATAGGTTTTATATTTTATGTGATGACCTATTTACATTAAAAACATACAAAATGCTGACATAATGCATGTCCATGAAGTATAAAAATAATGGAAATAAATTAAAAAGACTAAAACTAATCTTTTTCATGGTGATTTATAATTAATAATTAATTTCATAGAATAATATAACTTATTATGTATGTTGTAAATCTATATATTCAAATTAAATTATTTTCTAGATAACATTGAAGTAATATTAAATTAATAATTCCATGATTTTCATTAAATATATTTTATAATAAAAAATATTTTATCAAGTGATTTAGAATTCATAAAAAACATATTTTTTCAATTGCGTGGTGTATAGATATTAATCTTAGACATGGTCCATTTTAGAGTCTGTTGTAATATTATAGTAACTTTCTTGACCCATAATGTGTAAAACATTGATATCATGGTAATCATCGAAACAGATAACTGGGGGTGTTAAAACAAAAAGATAAGTTTGATTACATAAACAAAACATGATAAATTCTATTATATGTTAGAATTTATACTAATAATAGCATATAATATATAATATATCTACTTTTATATACTTTTCCATGAAAATTGCTTTTTATTAATTTAACACATGAAGTAATTCCAAGAGTACCCCTCCCCTCACATATAATTAGTAACCTCCCCTCCTCTCTTCCGCACATATTTTCAAGGCTCTACCTCATACTGTATCTTTCTATGTAACTTTTTAGAATCACTCAATAAATATTATAGGATTTATTTTGTGAATAATACCAACCTTACATGGATAAAATTGTAAGGAAATACGGTTATTTATGGAATTGGTATATCTTTTAACCAAATGATTTTGAATAATTTCATCATCTACATCCTTGAAATATTTTTCTACCAGGAAAAAATAATACTATAATTATATTACATATACTAAAATATTATAATAATAATTAAATAATGTATATCAATATTATCTTCCATTAAATGGGATTAGAAACCATCTTTCATAGGCATGATGGACCACCTTTTCATGGAATGATGTAATTTGATTTCATCATAACCACTCTACACAGGTTATATTGATGGATTTAATGTATATATATATATTTGATATTGATAAAATAATTATATTTATTTTAAAAAATATCCTATATTTTATTAACCATACTTTCATTGAGAAATCATAACATAATTTTAACATACATGTGAATTACCTATTCTTTGAAGTGATGTGATTGATTTTTTACTACTTGATAAGTCTAGTTAAAATGATGGTAAAATAAATAATATGATTTCTAAGAACCTTATATAAATTATTCCTTTTGATTTCCTTTTTGTATGTTTCGACATGTTTTCACATTCCCCTCTAAATTTTCGTATGATTTCCATGTGATGAGAGACCCATTTAACTCTCATTAAACCTTTCTATGAATCTTTATTCACCCAAACTACATTTCTGAAATTATCCTATGATTTTTCATGACAACAATTTGTATAGTGAATAACCATCCTCATTTCCACATAATGAAATTCTCTTTAATATACCAATTATTCATTGATTAGGGACTTCCGTGTGTGTAACCTAGAGTAATTAAACATGTGAATAAAAATTTTGAAAACATCCCAATGTTTTTTCATATATATGGAAAACTAATGAAAATAAATGATATAAATTCGATATGTGGGAAAATATTTTTTGTCCTTATAATGAATTGTGTAATTTTTTTTCTCATGAGATACCATATACTATCCATGAAATGTTTTCTAAAAATCACTTTGTCTAAATGTCTCATTGATTAGAATTGACTAATGTTAACGATTTCGTGTTTAATGTGGTTGCCACAGTACCATTTTTCCATTATGTTATCATCTTATATCTTAATTTTATGTTCATTTTATTTATTTTACCCATCTTATGTTACCTTGATATGTCTTTTTACTCACATGCATAACTTTAAATTATTTTATGTTTTGATTATTACCTTACTCTTGTTTATAGTTTACCCATTTAGTAGGTACCTTTATATGTTATAACATGTAGTTTTAAAAGAGAAAAGTAATTCTGTGGGAATGATAAGAATTTTCTAAATGATTTTTTTCACATGTTTCAATTTATTGTGTTATGTACTTAATTTTCCAACAACATTAGGCCTGATAATATTCATTGATTATATTATGTTTATCTTTTTGTAATAATTAAATTATATATGTGTATAAAAGATATGGTTCCTAATAGTTTTTACTATAGAGGGGTATAATTATTTTTAAGAATTAGTATTAAAAAAACATTTTAAAAACCTTTGTTATATGACTAAAAATCCGAAACTAACCCTAAATTTGGGCATAGTATAGTGTATGTGGATTCTAAGAAAATACATCCATGTATGTATATTAAAATTTGATGTGGATCAAGAATAATCATACATATGGTAAATAAATCCAAAATGTTGCTTTAGAATTTGAATATATCATCTCCCGGTGCATGACAAGTATTCCTTGCTACACACCTGGTTTAACACTCTTAAGGGGATATGCTTCACCAAATTCACATTCTTCTCATGAACCATTATGAAGTGAAAAAATAAAGATAATATTTTTTATGAAGAAGTATATCGTTTTTTATAATGATTTAAACCTAGATATTCCTTGGTTATGGAATATATTATATTTATTATTCATCCCATCAACATTCAAGGTTTAACATTAATGAATTTAATAGCTTGGAAATTCTAATTCATATTTTTTTTTCGATATAGAATTTTTTTAACAGGAATCAAATAGTGAAATGTAGGATTATTTTAAAGTCTTGATCATAACATATTCTATATGAATATCGTTCTGTTCATTTCATAGAACACTAGTTTAGTTTATATATATTTAAACACCACCACAAAACATGAATGTTGAGTTATTGATGAAGTAGGAAAATGGGTCAATTATCACATCCAATCCCATAAATCATCTGTGGTCCATATTTTTTGGAAAAATATCCTAATAACCTAATTATACTCCAATTATAGGAACTCAATGCTATTCCATGTATTAATTAATGATACATATATAGTTCCGACACAAATTTCGAAGAGAAGGAAAACATACATTACATCATAAATCCGCATCCTCTTCATTAAAAGTATAAGGAAGGGGACGTATCTCTATCCATATCACCATTTCAAGAATGGATAACATTTCCCAATTAGAATGATTATATAGCTCAAATAACTGATACAATAGGAAAAATAATCCTTGATGATATTCACATTAAATGGAAATTTGGTGATGTATTCCCCAAAGAATTTACTGGCCTTTATCACAACCAAGAGGATGGGTACTCAATTGAATTAATACCTAGATCATTTCCAATATCAAGATATCAATATAAAATAGCCATATTTGATCTTAATTTGATTATCAAGAAACTAGAATATAATCTAAATAAATATTTTATACACCGAAGTTCATCACAGGGGGTGGGGCTTCCCTTTTTATTATATATAATGATGGGTAAATACACCATTGTAATGATTATCATGAGATAAACAAGATCATGATAATTAAAATTTATTCTCTTACATGGATTGATTACTTTTATGATCATTTACATTATTTATGAACATCTTATGGGTCATCATCAGTTAGGATATTATGAAGTCACGTTGAGGGATGATATCCACAAGACTATTTTTTTTGTACGAGCTATGGGCAATGTGAGTTTCAAGTTCTTCCATTTGAACAAAATATTTCTCTAACTATATTCATAGATATGATGAAAAATATATTATGTGATAACGTTGAATTTTTTTTGCATTTTTTTTATAGATAATATTATATACTCTAGAAACAAGGTGGAAGATGATGTGAAGTTGAATGATTTACTAATGAGAATGAATGGATAAAAGTTTCCCAAAGTATTGTAAGAGAGATATTTAATTATATAATGTAACATTCTTATGGAATTTTATCACCAAAAAATGTAATATATATATATATATATATATATATATCCTTAAAAAATTGTGTTAATTGAATGATGTCCCTAACAAACATATATGATGGAAATGTGTAGTTGTTTAGGATTAGTAGGGCACTATCATTAATTTAGGAGAAAATTATAATGATTTTCAATCCTATTGACCAAGAAATCTCAAAAGGGGGTTAATATCATATATATAAATGAATGAGAGGATTAATTTATAGAGGTATGTAATATGTTAATCAATACACCTATGTTTTCATTACCCACTAGTAGGGATGGAATTTTGATCTATATCGATACCTCAAAAAAAGGAATTGGGGTGTGTAGTCATGAACAATATAAGAGTGATAGTCTATGCCTCCAAAAAATTAAATATCCATGGGTAAAAAAACACAATGCATGATATATAATATTCTATAGTGATCCTAAAATTGATGATTTGCTATCATTTTTCTATCGGGAGAAGTGCGACATATTTACAGATCATAAAAGATTCAAATACATATTAATAGATGAGGAGCTCAGTATAAGACAACAGAAGTGGTTAGAGATGATCAAGGATTATGATTATTCATTCAATTACTATCATGGGATGGTAAAAAATGTGGAATATACTATGAGAAGAATGGATCCGACAAACCTATCCCTATTGTGGATTGTAAGCAATCCAATATTCTTTGAATCAAATTGGGCAAACTGGGGAATAATAAAAACATATTAATCCTAACATTCTCAAATAACATCTAAACCATATATACTTGAGAGGTTCAAGGATGTAATGACCCAAATTTTTATAAATAAAAATTCCCTTTCTTTTTTACTAAATTTATTTCTATAATATGGATATAGAAAACACATGCCCTTTTTCTCATATTATGCTCATTATATTTGTAATGAAGTTATGTTTCGTTATTTTTTCTAATATAGTCTTTTAATAGTGACCACATTATTAGTATAAATATTGGGGTTTAAAAATTCCAATTGTCATAAAAAAAAGTAGTGATTTCCACAACCATTAGGATCATACCCTATGAACACCATTTATCAGAGCATCTAAGGAAGATAAAATTTCAAGGATTTTTCACTAACCAAGCCCAAGATGATATATAAAAACTTAAGCCTAATAAAAAATATTTATTGGATAATTTTATGTTTTTCAAGATCATGCTGAAAACCATGTTCGTTAAACTGCCTCATGAAAGTAACACCATCGCAAACCTTACCATTATGGTATTTTATAGTGTATTAAAGGAATATCTAACCAGACAATAGAAATATGAGTATGTATATTATTTTGTAACAAAATAGTGAATATATTTATATCAAATTACGATTAATTTATATATGATAATTAATTTGATTCAATAAAAAATAGTTTTTATAGTTAATATTCAATTCAATTAAGATATATATTTTTTGATGAATATATGAATATTTGAAATAAATTTAATTTTAAAAATATTATTATTATTAATGTGTTATTATTAAATATAAATGATCATATAATTTTTATGAAGTGAAATGCAATTTTATAAGGTTTAAAAAGAATATTTTCAAAAAACCTGTGAATTTTAATATATGTCGGTTTTTATAAAAAAAAAATTCAATTATTTAGAAAATAATTTATAGAAAATCAATGTTATTTTTGGAAAAGGATCTTTGAAATTATACCTATATTATTTTTTTTTAAATTTCGGAGTCAATGGAGTTTTTGGGTAAATATCAGATATTGTAGAAATACACATTGTGTATTATGAAAACATAATGACCAAAAAATTTATATACTAGGTATTATGTATAGGATAAACGACCTAATACATGTTTTTCCTTAAAAATATTATGATTTTATGTTTTTTAGTTATGTCATGACCCGTCTTATTGAGGCATATTCGGCGAATCTGCAAGCCCACCTCTAATAGGTCACAGGATTGTGACTAGCACCAAGTAAGAATATCTCTATCATGGATGAAATTTATTATGTAACTATACACATTCACACATCTCCAAGACCAAAAAATTATAAATTGTAAAAACCACTATTAACCATATGCATGCATACCATTGTATACCATCCAGAGTATGACATGAATGTAAAGAGTAGTATAGTAAACTGGTCCAAAATACAAGCCCAAAAGGGTTTTTTACTATATGTAAAAACTATAAAAAGGTACTGGGAATAATATATATATCCTTTTAAATGCACCTCTACCAATCGAATATTAAAATGAACCATCTGGTCAAGGTACTCCTAGGACTCTATCCACATGTAACTCATTTGCACAAGACATGACGTGTGCAGGAAAATACTGTTCAGGGGTGAGTATAAAAATACTCAGTAGGACACCCTGAAAAGAAATCAATAAATAAAAGAAATATATTTTCATATATACACATTATATTTCTATAACACATATAACAATGATATCATTATATATTCAATCAAAGATATGAATTTAGAGGTAATTCCAACAATTTTATGCCAACACTTGGGAATCAGTCTAATAATTCAATAAGAACTCATTCTGGAGAAGAAACTACTCAGTTTGACAGAACTAATGACATCATTATAATAAGTATTGTTCATTAAGAACCATCATGAGAGAGATATGTTAGTATTTCTAGAGATAATTCGATTCCAAATATGAAGATTACAACCAGGGCCATAGGGTGATACCAACAACGCCTTCTGGATAAACCTGTTAAGTAGAGGATCATTTTCCAATTAATTTGGTCACATCAGTTCTAATGATTGTACCCAAGAAATGAATAATTAATTGAGGATCCTACTCTGGTCCTCTCAGGGGATTTCAACAACTCAATATAGGAAGTCCCACTGAAGGGATCATAGTCTTATGAGTATGAAATGATTCGTACCTACATTCAGGGAAGTGATAAGGGAACAAACCCTAATGATACTTGTCCAGGATACATAAGAGGAGAGAATTAATCTATATTGAAATAGATACTTGGAATATTGTAGGGTCACACATCAGTTTCCTTGACATAGGGTACTGCCCGTGTAAAATTTCCCAAGTCATTCCAAATATGTCCTACAGAAGATGGGTACATAACATGTAGAAGAAGTCAATCATCGTTTCCTTCCATTCAAGGTATACCTAGGTACTTCAGCCATGTACCAGTATATGGTTTCAACCCGTCAATCTCTACCCATGTACCCATAAATTGCATAGTCCATGAACTTGGTCTAGGATATGTTTTAAGGTATGGTACATGCCTTAATGACCACCCATGTAATCCACCTAGTGTTTGTGTACCTTTCAAGATACATGTTGAGTCGTTGGCAGGGGCCAACACATCGTGTGATAAAATCACACACCATGTGACATTTTACTATCTTTTAAAACCCTATCCTCCATTTAGTGGGGTCTAGAGGCCATGTAACATAATGTTACATGCCATGTTGATCGGGGTTTTCCTAAATCTAGCGTTCTTTCTCAGTGTGCCCAGACTAATGATGTAGATCACATTATAGTGATCCATTCACCTAAAAACTCCATATTGATGGTCATTTGATCGCTCTAACACATAGTTGATCAATTTAAGGCCATTAATATACTCATAAATCCATTCAAATAGATTTTTATGCAATCTACCTGAGGAAATGTATCTTTTGAGTCAATCTGATTCATCCATAACCATTGTTGTTGCAACTCCACTGGGTTCTCATGAGGGCATATATTAAATTTTGGATCATTGCACCATGAAATGGATTTTCAATTAATATTCATTCATAAATGGGGCTATGAAATGAGATCAATGTGTAGAAAATAGGGGCAATAAAACACAAGGAGACAATATTAGGAACAAACCTCGACATTTTTTCATTTCACACGCAATCTGTTCCTGTAATAATGATTAGAAAATAAAATCAATTTTAATATAATAAATACTAGATAATTCCACAAAGTGTAACCCATATAAAATAGAACTATTAAACCAAAAATCAATTTTTTCATTGGTTGGTCTATATTTTTCATTGAATCTATGAATGGAGAGATGAATCCAAAAAAAGCATCATACATGGGAATTGGATCATTCACGTTTCAAGTTCGATTTATTATAGAGATATTCAACAACAAAGATCTCCGATCCAAGTCTATTACATTTCCATATATATAAATTCTATAGGGTTTCTTTGGAGAGCCTTTAGGGAATTCCAGGATTATGTGAATTACCCTGTATCCCAAATGAATTGATTACTTAAAAAGAGAACCATCTATGCATTGATGCGCTGACAAAATGAAGAAAATAGAATAAGTTTTTAATTTAATTTATTTGTTAAAAATTTCCAAAACTACTTTTCATAGCCGACCTGCACTTGCCGATGTTATGCCACACCTAGGGTAATGTTTCTACTGTAATCCTAATGGTTCCCTTAAATTTCTAATTCAAGATGTTTTTTAGATGTTTTCAACTTTTTCTGGACAACTGTGTCCACATGCTCTTTAATATGATAATATATTTCAATAATTTTTTATTGTCACACTAGGCCTTATAATTACAAACCATCTCAACACCTGGTCTTGAAATTAATCCATATAATATTGGAATATAATACAAACAAAATTCAAGATATTAATTTCTCCCCATCTTGGGGCTTTACATTCCTAAAAATCAAAAATAATGGCTACTAAAAAGGTTTATGGTACTATACTTGAATCTAATAATCATACTCCCAAGTTCTCTCCTATATATTATTATGCTACCTCTAGATGCACATAATTGAATAACTTTCCAACAAAGGGTCCTCCCTTACCAATCCTCGATCTATACTGGGTAGTATGTAAAAGTAAATACATCCTTAATATGCTGCTCATCCTAGTTGATGACATGCAACGATTCATGCATGTACCTCATCACTTGTGACACATGGAAGAAGTTATGTACCCAGTCCAACTATGGGGGTAGATCTTTGTGATAAGAAACCTCATCAACTCTACGCAGTATCTAAAAAGGACCGATACACCTTGGAGAAAACATAATGACTGGGGTAAATCTCAATAATCCTCATCGAGATGAAACCTAATGGAATACATGGTATCTTTATTCAAGATCTAAAGGTCTCTAGTACCTATTATAATAAGACTTATAACAGATCTCATCAATCTACATCCACTCTTACATGATATAAATATTTTCATTAGTATCTTGGACCAATTTCTATCCTATGAGTGTGAACTCTCCTTGGTCAGTCCAGCATAGTGGTGACCTAAAGGGTCACTCATACAATGACTCGAATTGTTCCATAATAATGTTGGAATGGTAGCTATTGTTGTACATGAATGTCGCCAGTGGTAGGTGATCATCCCAACAACGACTGAAGTCCAACATACATTGTCATATCATGTGGTCCAGGATCTAAATGGTCTGCTCAGTCTGGCCATCTGTCTACGGGTGAAATGTTGTGCTGAAGCATAACTGGGTATCAAATTCCTCTTAAAATTCCTTCCAAGACCAATATGAAAAACGAGCATCAAAATCTGAAACAATTTTCATTATAATTTTATAGAGTCAAAAAATAACAAAAACATAGAGGCATTCTGTGGTCTCAATTGAACTCTTCTCTCGAATAGCTCGGAAGTGGGCCAACATGGATGGCAAATCAACAATCAACTAGAGGGAATCATTACCCCTAAATGTATTTGGTAAACCCAGCATTAACTCCATCGATATACAATCTCAGGTCAATAATGTTTCATCAAGGGGTTTAGATAATCCCACTAGAACCTAATGCAAAAACTTCACTTGGTGAAAAGTAAGACACTGAGAAACAAACTCTTCCACTACTTTCTTCATTCTCAACCACCATAACTGAAATCGAATGTATGGGTGTATTTTCTCCACACATAGATTTATAGTCAATGAGGACATATGAAACTATCTCAAAACACCCCCCATAACACCACTTGTACCATTGTATGCACTATGAAAAGGATGACTTGGTCCCCAGCTTTCGAATATCCATCAGGACAATTCCCTATAGATATCTAGGCATTTAGAGTCTCCAAGTCGGTATCCCCATGTTGTGCCTCCCTAACTCACAGTATGAGTTGAGAGGTAAAAGCCATCAACATGAGGTAAGTTCAGCCTTCTCTATCCACTAAGGGTTACTCTATCATGTTCATCTACTCTGATATATTTTTAAACTACAAATAATTATATAACATACTCAGAGTATTTAACACCCAGAGATTTTATGAGATAGATTATTTTTAATTTCATTGATGTATTGTGGTGTACACTACACCAATATTAGCTTGTGTTATATGAAACAAAACACTAACTTGAAGTGTGTGAAACATAATTATTGGCTTGAGTTACACATAAGAATGACCTTCCATGATAGATTGCGTTGTACTCAATACCGAGTTTTACAAAAAAAGATATATTCTTAAAATATTATATTTAATGGGATATAAACTATCTGTTATTAATATTATTAACCACATTTGAAATTTTATATAAAATTTAAATTTATCTTATATATTTTCTAGACATGATATAAGAACAAATTCAATTTTTATTATAAAAGAAGTATTTTTTTTAAAAAAATGCAATTTTGCAGCCTTTTGATGGTGCACCCAATTTAAAGTTTTTTAACAATTTTATATATTCTATTTGAAAAAATATTATCTTACATCATGGTAGAATATAAAAATATTCTTTAGATTAATTTTTGATATTTTTCTGATAAATATCATATTTTGATGAAAAGTTAAATATGTTACATTTTATTTATAAACAATTTTTTTCATCAAAATTACTTATATTGTAAAAAAATAATATTTAATGGTTATAGAGAATAAATAGAATAAATTTTATCATTAAATATCATTTAATTAATTAGCATTAATTATTCGTTGAATTCATAGGTAAAAACATTTCCATCATTTGTAATGTATTAAATTTTAGAACTTGTTTTCCCATTTCAACAATGGGATTAATTTTAAATTAATTACTACAAATTAGGTGTTTTGAATTTTGAAAAATGGATTCTATATTTTTAATTACTAGGTCCAAAATATTTTAATAGGATACTTTTATTTTTAGGCATTATGAAGAGCAACTTTGATAATTAATTTTTTAAAATGGTTAAAGGTAAATCGGCCAACTATATGTAAAAAATATATTATTACCCCAACACATGCCCAATTTCTATATGATGAATAAAAAAAGACCCATATCAACTAACGTTAATAATTGATTCATTTCATATAATTTTTTCCCTGAATATGATGTAATTATTTTTAAAACAAAAGAAAGTGACAACATCTTACTTTCTTATATCTTATAAGTATAATAAATCTAATATAGTGATAAACATCACAAAAAATTTAAAGTAAAAAGTCTATAGAAAAATTATAATAATATGTACATCATATGAATTTATATATAATTTTTACTGATTAATTAATTACCATTAATGATGATACAATTGTGATGTAAAAATTATTTTATTAATAAAAATATCAAATAAATGGTTATAAAAATATTAAACAATTATCATATTAACTAATTGATGATCTCAAAAAATTTTATAGATGACTATGAAATGTTTGGAGTGTATTAAATACTTTGTATTGAATTTATTTTTCTTGGGGATTACATCAAATGTAAAATAAATAAATAGTTTCAAAATTGAAACTATTGAAATTTTATAAAAATAACATATTAGTAAATTATTTAAAAATCATAAAAATATTTATAAATTCCAAAGTGATTATTAGAAGATCAAAAATTTTATTAAATACCCACATATGGTCAATTAAAACCATATAAGTTAATATTTATAACAAATAAATATTTATAATTTTATTAACACAATTAAATTTAAATTGATTGACTAGGTGTCTAATAAAAATATATGACTTAAATTGATAAAATAACTTATTAAAAATTTATGGGTTGATTATATTACAATCCAATCACATATAATATTTTAAATTGGGATATTTTGGTGTTTTGAGATTGTTTTGATTTTATTATAAATTATTATTTATGGAGTTTCCAAAAGTGCCCCTCACCTCAATTATAATATGGAACCCCCTCCCTCCCCTCTTCAGTCCATTTTGATCCTTCAAGTTCAGAAAAACCCTGAAAATTTATATTCTCAACATCCATACTTACATTCTAGGGATTCTGGTATTCTCAAAAGACCAACTCTAGTTCAATTAAGTGGAGATCTAATGAGAGCACATCAAAGAAAGGGTGATTTCTTCTATCAATTCCTTCAAATTTATTTCTTCTTCTACATCCTCTAACGTAGTTGTTTCATTATAAATTAATAAAATAAGTATCAATAATGTATTTATATGATATTATAAATATGAAATAACGATATTCAATCTTTTATCCATCATTTGAAAAAAGAAATCACCGTGTGTAGGTACGTACAACTTACCGTTTCCACACTGCGGTGTAATCACTTTTTTACCACCACCTTACATGGATAGGATTAATGGTGGAAATAATAACTATATATGATTATTATAAAATTATTCTAATTCTGAGATATTATACACCAACCACTTCAATACCATTCCACAATTATTTGAATGATATCGCCCCTCGTGCCTATGTATGACCTACCATCTCCACGGTGTGATGTGATTCATTCTACAAAATATTCACTAAACCATGATTATATAAATGAATTTAATGAATAAGGGAGATATATATTATAATAATTATATTTTTGAAATTTTATAACTATGACTAGAAAATATTATTAATTATTTATTTTACAAAACATTTCTAAGAACATAAAGAAGTTAATACCTGAATAATGAGTAACAATGAAATGTTACAAACAAACAGATGAAAATAAGATCCTAAATAATATCTTATAAATTATTTCAATTTTTGAAAAAATTATTAACATTATTTAAATAATTATACATAAGTTTGGATACATACAAATCATATTGGACTTGTGGTATGGGATTATTTTCTGTCATTTTTATTTTTCTGCGACGTATGCCTTATACACCATCTAATTATTATGTGTGGAGTTTATGTTACCCATAAATGTTTTTATTAGCCTTATTATGAGTGTTATTATATTTACATATTAATATAATTTTCTTTATTTTATAAGATATATGATTAAATTGATTTTAAATAGGTAAGGTGTCACTTTCCTAATTGTAACGTGACATTGTTTATTCATAAGTATTTATTGTAGCATATTTATCATCTCTACAATTATATATATATTTTTATTTCTTCAATGTATACATAAATTAATTTTTAACAATTTTGACATTTACTATGTGGTATGTAAGTAATATTTGTTTATTCTACCATAAGCGGTACTTATTGACTATTTCATGAAATGTATGAGAAAAATATTTTTAACTTATAACGCATGAATGAATTTTAATGGTTTCATGATGCATTATTTACATTAATATTTCTCTAAACTATTTAAATTTTAATTTCAACTAAATTATATTATTTTAAATTTTCATGTCATTTTGAGACAAGAAAATTATTTTTAAGAAGAAGGGATATTTTCCACAAGAACTATGTTCAGGTGGTTTGTGAAAATTATTTTCTATATTAGATATGTCTGTTTAAATATGGTTATGGTTCTATACCTATTATTACTAATATTTTACTATTTTAATGATGGAATTGTATTTTATATAGAATTTTTATGTTGGGATTATGTTTATGAAATCCCATTATTTCTAGGGTTATGCAATGATGAATTATTTTTTTGTGGCACATGTAAGAATTATTACATTAGGAGATGTGTGGGACCTATATATCCCCCAATGCATTGGGTAAAGATTTATTTATCATGATATAGACATGAATAGAATGTAAAGTAAATCATGTTCTATAATACGTGTTTGGAAAGACATGTAAACCAGGATCAGTTATGGACATTGTGCATTATAATGTTCTTGGAAGAAATGATTTGTATACTATGGAAATAATATTATGTGATTATTAGTTTTCCAAAAGTTCATGTTTAATTATAATTCAATTATACAATAATTAATGTTCCTTTATGATATATTCCTTATGTATTGCCATGATATATGTCATGACTCTAAAATTTTATGTTTAATCTTTATGTTCATATTTTAAAATTCAAATGTTTATGGTTTGTTTTAAATTCTCCATGTTTACCCATTTTGAGCATTTGATATAACCATTTAAATTTTTTCATATCCCCAGGATACAAAGAAGGGTTTGGGTAGAAAAAAAGTAGAAGTTATTTAATTTAGATGTTAAATATATTTCACCAAGTTAGAAGATTATGTTTTGAGTTTCCAAAGACACTAAACTAATACGATATTTGGTCATATATTTTTTGTAATATATTAAGTATTCATAAAAATAAATATAATATCCATGTATATCAATCATGGGTCATTAGTGTAAATATTAGACCAAAATATTAGTAATCCATTCTAAACTAGGGATGAAATCTTTAGTGAGACCCCTTGATATATTTTATAAGTTATTTCTATGGATGTCCAATAGGCTAAGTCTAACAATAGGATAAAATCCTAGAATTATGATAATTATCATGAATGACCTAGGATTAAACCTAATATGTTAGATATTGAAAGCACTCCCACATGATTATGTTGTTTTCATAAGATGATTTCCTTCTCACACTATTCTATTTGGGTTTTATAAACTGGATTGAAATTTGAGGATTCATGTTACGGGAGAATATGATGGACAATGGAATGATATTATTCCTGAGAAACAAAATTAAATGGGAGTTGGAAGGAGAAATTCCATTATTATTCCAAATCAGTATTCTGATAATATGATCAATAATCTCAACTTTGGTGTGATTCCTAAGACAAATAATATTATAATGACATAGAGTCATGGTGATTATAGAGGAAATAATGTCAAGTTTTCTTCATGTAAATAATGTGTGAAGAGGAATCGAGTATAATGTTACAAAAGAAGTAGAAGATGATCTATGTGTGGAAAAAAGGGCACAAATCTAGTAATTGAAAAGTAAAAGGTTCAGTTAGCACAATGGACAATGAGAATGGAATTTAAATGACATAAATGATAGTCAGTTGTCTTTTCTACTTTAATTCATTGTTCAACATCTGATCTGCTAGAACCTACTCTGAAACAGAATTGGATTTTTGGAATTCTGCTCTATTTTTATTTGGTTTCATTTGTTTTTCCATGACTCCTAGAATTCTTGTTGGATATCAATTCTACTCTGTTTGTTTCAAGTAGTGTTGGTGGTCTACAAATATGAAAATTTTAGTCTGGTAAGTAGGCTACCTGATTTATTGGATGGAGCTCTCTCATAATGAACCATCCTTGAAGCTTTGAGGAGATTGGTGATTTTCTTTGGCTGACTTTATATTTTGGTTTTCTTTTCTTGTGTTTTTTTTATTTTAATCCATTTAATCTCTACTAGTGTAATCTAATTACACATCGAGGTTTGTTTTGTACTCTTTTGATTTTAATAAAATTCATTGGTGACATGAATTGGGAAACCAGTTCATGTCCCCAACTTCTCAAAAAAATGGTCGTATAGGTAGTATTTATGTTTGTGACGATGAAGACACTAAAAATGATATATGAGATGAATTCTGTGTTAAGGAATAAAATGATGTTTCTTGGTCAATGGTTTAGGAAGATAGTGGAATAACTGTATGTTTACCAAGACTAATGTTGTATATGTAATTTTATGGATGTATGGATAAAGAAACCTATATGTATTGTTAGATTATTGTTTTTCCTTAAGTATTTGAAATTATATGTTGAATGGTATAGGTAACCATGAAAAGTTATTCTGATATTTTTAGAAAACACATGATATTTGAATTATTATTGGATAAGGGGATAATTTGTTATTTGATGTTATTAATGACTTCATGACTGATATAAGGACAAGGTGATATCATGGTTTGAGTATATATTTTTTTTGTGGTATTTTTGGTGTTTGGAAAGAGTTAGTCTTGAAAGAATGCATTTCTTCACTAAGGTTATATGGTAATTCATGTTAATATCACATTTTAAGTGAATATATAATTAATTTATTCATCATCTTAATCAATTCATTTGTATTCAAGGAATGGAAATACAAAGGGATCAGTCCAGGAGGGCCTAGTTCCTAGGGGGTCTAAAATAGTGTAAACCAAAGGCATCTCTTTTGATCATATTAATCCCGTCCATTTAAAGTGATAATTGTTTGATTGAATAGTCACATTGGATCGTTGGTCCAACATTGAAGCTAGGTGATCTGCTACATGATTTCCCTCACACCAGGTATTAGTAACTTTTATGATGTTTTTGAGGAAATATTTCCATTTCCTTATGATGTAATAAACAAACCAAGGTGTTCCAACATTTCCATACTATGATTCATGAAAGATAATGGAACTGGTTTCCACTTGTGAGAGTAAAAAAGTCACTTTTATGAAATGATTAAGCCTAGAAAAGACTTCATTGGACCCTGTTAGAAAAAAATTACCACTAAAAAAGTGACCTTTAAAAGTTAGTATCACAACCCCCTGTAGTATCTAATAATCCAAACTCCTCACATGCCCCCCAAAATACATGAATCATATGTGTTAATATCAAAACCATATTCTAGGAGAAGCCACCTCACCCATATTCCTTGTAGCATAGGGTGGGATAATAAACTAAGGTACATAGGTCATATAGAGGTCATAGGGATGTCGCAACCTTCCAGTTACTATTGAGGGTCACTATATCCACAAACAGGATCCCTATCCTCATGTAGATGAATCTCCTTATAGAAATAACTCCCTCATATCTGGCTATATTCATATCCTTCCCAAGGCACCAACAACCGGTGTTGAGAATCAAGGACCTTACCATTTTATCCATCCCTATATCATCTGTCCCTTGAAGCCACCTTTTAGGAAACAATGAATCCTAGTTACCTAGAATGGTATGCAGAAAAATCCCCAATGATGTACCACATTTCTTGGGAACAATCCCCTTCAAAGAATGGGTGGTTTTCACTCTCCTACTCTTGTTCTTGCAGTAGAGCCAGCTTGATGACATGTTAATGCTAAGTATTCTATTGTTTTCATCTTTTGGTGTTGTGTGTTTCCTGATTCAATAAACAAAAAAAGTATACTTCATTGGGACCTTATTACACCATACCAAGCCATTCCATCTATCATGTTGTGTTTGGGGATTGGTTGATCTATGGAAGCCCTTGAAGTTGAATATTTATGATATTGAAGGTGTGGAGATGCATCTGTCAGGTTCTGGTCTGGTTTCAATGATGGAAAAAAACTATTGTTTCCCTAACTCCAAGACTAATCTAAAGAAATACGGGTAATGGAATGCCTCTTTAAAGGATATGGTGGGAGAAGGGAATCTCAGATACCGTAAGACCCTACCTATCTCGTTGTGATGACAGAAAACACCTTAACCTCTCCTACCATCCATTGCAAGTTCTATTTTAAGATCAGTATGACGTTGTAGATCTTGAGACTGAGGGGTGAGCCATGAATGAAAGTCTCTCCCATATTTCCACTATAGTTTCATGACATAGACTTTCCCTATAACATACATTTCTATATAGTTTCCCATTCCAGTTTTGCATTCATATTGTGGATAGTTCCCTAGTGTCCTTTGACATTGATCCCTTCATCAAGAATGGGATGAGAAATTTTCACCCATGATGACTAGTGTTTTATCCTCGCTAAAGATGCATACAAAATAAACCCTTCCACAATTTTGTCATTGTTTTTGATAACTCCTTTCAATATGTTGTTGGACACCAATTCATGGATCAAGATGGTAGACATGACACAGTTATCCAAATCCACTCAGTCACCAACAGATAAAAAGTGGGTTTTCCAATTGTGGTTGTAGCTCGAAATCTTGTTCACCAGTTAGTCATAATCACATATCGACATTCTACCCGATGAGATGTGGGAACTATGGTATTCCATTAGAAAGGTTCCTCACTGCATGGCCATCCTATTTCATAGATTCAGGGACCGACTTGCAGCACATTTATTAGAAATGTAATTAATACTCTTATCCTTGTTTATAGCCTGTCCACTCTTGTGGCAGTAGTATTGAAGGATTTTGTTGATACCACATATTGATCTCCTACTGAAATTCATGAAACAGATTTTGTTCTCTACAAACATCAGGTGGTATATGGGAGGAAGTCTCATCTTTTGGATGGTTGGGAAGGATGTCCCCATTGAACATCTATCTATTTATCATGCGACTAAGTATATATTGCATAAGAATAAATATACATGGGACATGAGGTCCCCTTTCGGGATCCCAAAAGTTTCATTAAAGATGATGTGTATCTACTCCATAAATGACATAGTGATCCAGAAGGATCTAACACATCGAAATACGAGGTCGCATGCATAGGGGGAGAGGCCCATCCTTGCCATAACTCTGTTGATGATGCCCTATTCATGACGATCATATTCCATTTCCATGTCCAACATGATGTCTATGTTGGATCTTTGTGAATTTCTATTGATATTTATCATTATTTCATGCGATAGTGCTATCTCCCCTTGAATAAAGCATCCCTTCACAGACCCATGATTTTCAAGAGAGATCCATATAGGCAGATGTTTCAACAGCCTAGTATTGATAATACTAGCACAAATTTTCTAGGGGATGTTACACATACTCACTGGTCTATAGTGTTGAAGTGATGAGGGATCCTTGATATGATCAGAAGGGTAATATCACATGCTACCCATGATAGGTTTACTCTATAGAAAAAATTCTGAATCACTATTATAATGTTACTCTTGACTGTTGGATCTGAATCTACGGATTACACACAAGAGGGGGGGTGAATTGTGTCTTTTCAAAATTATTACAATCTCTTCAATTTAGACAAATTCTGTCCACTATGCTTTTGCACGATTAAATATGCAGCGGAAAAAGTAAAAGCATGAACACACGGATATATAGTGGTTCGGGGAATAGAAGGCCCCTAGTCCACTCCACCAACGCTCAAATCCACGAGCTTGGCGATTTTCACTATCTGGTCCTCGTTTCCACAGACCTGTTCACAACTAAGTACAGGCAGTTGACACCTTTACAAGTTTCAGGAAAACACAGCCTTCCTGGTTCAAACACGAACCCACACAGCTTAGAACGAGAAGCTGATCACTCAAAAATAAAAAGAGTTTCAATAAAGAAAACACTTCTCCAGTTGTTCTTCACAATTGCAACAGAATGCAATTGACAGTAGATAGATCGTCGTCTTCAGAAAATAAAGATCTGTAATCAAAACAGTTCTGAGTCAATCCAGTTGCAATAGATATTACCAGAAACTTCACAACATAAGCAGCAGTAGATTCACAACAGATAGTCGATGTAGAATACGTGAATCTGTTATCAAGATCTTCTTTCGGTAAAAAGAATTTTACACTTCTTCTCGATCGCAGAAAAGAACGCCTTCACACAGTCTCTGTTTCTTGCTTGGTAAAAGATCAATCTCATAATTTCACACACTTTCCTGTGTATATATATATATCCGAAGTTTCCAAGATAGAACATATATATTCAAATCTGAGAAAATCTTCCGCATAAATAGATCCATGAAAATCTCCTTTAGATTTGCGATATTAAATAACAATAGAGCCGTTGTAACTCCCCTGAAGAATCGGCATAAAAAGCTCCATTAAAGTCAATCATTAATCCGTTGAAAAACGTCTTTGATTTAGTCAAAGTCGTACTTAAGAATCGGCTCGAAATCCGCTTAATAATCCGCCTGTTTGACCAATGCAAACGGTAATATCGTCTGTCAAAAATATCCCGACGCCAAACGTAGGGTTGATGACGTGGCTCCAAACGTAGGGTTCACAAACGTAAGGTTCAGAAACGTAAGGTTGAACATACATACTTTCTCTTCAGCATTCAAACGTAGGGTTGATCATCCATACTTTGTCTTGCTTCAACTCTCCAAAGAACGTACGGTTGATTATAAAAGTAAGGTTGATGATCCATACTTTTGAGAAACAAACTCAACACGGAAAACTAACGTACGGTTTCTCTTCCATACTTGTCCAACAACAAAAACGTAAAATTCCTTCCAGACGAAATGTTCTTCTTCCATACTTTTCAACAACGTAAGGTTCATTAACCATACGTTCCAAAATAACGTAAGGTTCCATAACCATACATTTCTTTTAACATAAAAGGTAAACATTTCATCCATACATTACGTTCATCAACGTAGGGTATGAACAGTGATTCCAGTATGCGCTAAAATTGATCTCGCGCTACAGTGATTCCAGAACGCGCTAAACTTGATCTCGGAATAAATGAAGTATGAAATCTCATTATATGAAATAAATAAATAAAATAAACTCCTGCAAAATACTCAACGAAATAATTAGTAAATAATTAAGGGTATTTGTGAGTATCAAAATCATCATAAAGAGACAGAGTACTATTTGAAATAATCTCCTCCTTTAAAAAAACATTATTTTGAATTGTTTGAAAACAATACGTTGCTCAACAATCTCCCCCTTTTTGATGATCACAAAACCCATAAAATAGTAGAACTAATTTAATTGCAATCTTTATTGAAAAATTAGTTTTATAAAATTTTAGAATACTGAAAGGATTAAAACAATATTTAACTATAATAAAATTTCTCCCCCATAAAAATAAATTTTTAGCTAAAAAATAGATAAAAGATAAATGTCGTAGATATCCAAATTCTCCCATATATCCAAATTTTCTTCATAGGATTCATAGGAAACAAATGAATTTAAATGTTGTGTTTATCCAAATTCTCCCCCTTTTTGTGATATCAAAAAGAATGAAAAATTACGGATTTGAACACATTCAATATTGCACTGAACTATAAGTAAATGCTATAATTAACTGTGTATGAATAAGTGAATTTGTTATACTGGCTAACTTAATCATAAATAAATAAACAACAAAACAAAAAAAAATTAGAAAAGAATTTTCATTCACAAGCTGTTATATATAAATGATTGTGATATACAGAGGAATCAAGGTTCATAGATAAGACAGGGAAAAAAGGTGTCTATCTCCTTTGAATCACAGTCTTGATCTCTGTAAACTGTTCTCTGAGCCTCTTCATCATCCCATATCCTAACTTGATGATAAGATCTCTGTTCTCTTGAGTCATATGAATATCTTTAATCAAATTAACTCTGAAAAAATCATGCATTCTTTCTTCTTTTTCAACAAAAAGAGCCAGTTTTTCTGATAACTGATTCAAAAGAATCCTAATCGGTTGCTCTCCAGATGTCAACTGATCCACTAAAAATTTCTGATTATCTAGAAAAACTGACAAAGGGGCACTATTACACTGAAGATCGTGTAATCTGTCACTCATATTGCTCAGTGCTCCAGTAATTGCTTGAAATCTCCGAATCAAATCAGGTGAATAGCCTGATCCACTTACAACACTGTTTGCAACAGACTCAAATTTATTCTCCATGTAAACCTTCAACTCAGATAAATCATCTTTCTTTACCATCTCTGATTTTAACTGATCAACAGCATGAAGCATATCAGTCTTAAACAAATCGACTTCCTGTCTTGAAACAGTACAATCTTTCAGTTTCTGAAACTTCAACTGCTCTAAGTTCAGAGAATTTATGAGACTAACATTCTCAGATTCTAACTGAGAGATACGCTTGTACAGCTCAACAACTTCTTCTTTTCTCGAATCAGGGGCACCCTGTGCTTTATTCTCATGTCCAGAAATAGGTTGATGAGGCAAGGCAAGTGGTAAAGAATCTGCATCTTATTGTTCTTTGTCCTTGTCCTGACAAGGTTGATCTACTGAACTAGCTTTTGAAGCCTGAAACTCTTCCACTGAAAATTCTTCCTGAAGTACTTCTGTATTGGCTTCAGAAGTATGTTCATCACGAACAGTAGTCTCTCTGACTTCTACTGATTGGTCAAGAACAATATCTTCATGTGAATCTTGAGGTCGGGCCACTTCTTCATCAGGCACTGCCTCCATAAGTTGTTCTTGTTGAATTACTTTTTCAACAGCCACAGCAGCAGATTGAGATTCTTTTTGGATTTCCGGTTGAGCTGCTGGTTCCTCTATAGGTGCAGTATGCTCCACAACAGCTTCTCTCACAAATGAATAACAAATTACCGGTTCAGAGGATTTCAAGGCAGGAGAGATAATTTCTTCATCAATTAAACTCTTCCTTCTAGATTGAAGTCCTTCCTGACTTCTCTCTTCCTCAACTTCCTCCATCTCAAAACGAATTCTCCTTGCCACTGTACTAACTCTTGATTCTGCTTGTCCCTCCTTGGACTTAGCCGGTTGAGCCTGAGCACTCTTCGAGGTTTCCTCAGCTCCAACAGGTAAGAGTTTTCCTTTAATTGTGCTCCAGAAGTATCCTACTTTTCTCAAAGTCCCAACATTAAAAACATTACTGTGGTGACATTTCACCCTAGAATCTACCAATCTGATCATTCCTCTTTTAAACAAAACCAAAGAAATGAACCTTCCATAAGGGAAAAAGGTCATTCTTGCTTCACTCTGACAGCAGTAACTCAAATATCTTATCATAAACCGAGGAAAATTAAACTTAATATCACACATCAGAAGATACCTTATTTACATGTCAGGGTATAGGATTTTCTCCATCTCAGCCATTCTTGGTGCTAAACCAGTCTGAACAAATTTTACCAAAATTTTCTGATCGGGTTCCAAATCCTTGATAAACATCTTCTTTATCACTCTGGTTCCAAACAGAAAAGACATAATGTCTTCAGACTTATGTACAAAATCTCCAATATTCCGTAAATCAAAATGAAAAACTCCTTCATGAGGGCAGTTAAGAATTTGACTTATCTCTACAGATGATATTGAAAAGTCCTTATCCTCTATTTGAGCCAATAAACTATCTTCCGTATCTCCAAGGCTAAACTGAACAGTTCTAAAGAAATGTCTCATTTCTGCCTCATAAAGAAACTCATAATTTTCACTATTAAAAGCTTGCTCAAGGAATTGAAACGATAACGCTTGCTTTAACAGTAAATTAGTTTCAAACAGCCACTCTAAATCGATGACTTTACCTTGCAGTATTTTCCGACCAACTACTTTAGGTTTCTTTGCAGCACTGCTCTCGGCTTCATCGGGACGCTTAGTCTTTGCCATTCGAACAACGATTTCTGAAGGTTCGGAAGTTTAGGGTTTGAAGATTCAGAAAAGGGTTTTGGAGCAGATGTGCGGTTTTAGGTTTTCGAAAGGGTTTCCGAAAAAGGTGAAGCAGTTTTAGAAGGTGAAATGGTTCTGACAGCCTTGATTCCCGTGTAATCACTAATCATTACTTTTATTTAAAACAAAATAAAATTACTTATAGCGGGAAACAGAAATTAAGCAGAATTCGAAAACAGAATAAGATTTTTTTTAAAAAAAATTATTTAAAATTAAATAAACCTAACTCCCCCTTAATAAATTCAAACCATGCCGTGGGAAGTGGTTTAGTAAAAATATCTGCTAATTGATTTTCTGTATTTACAAATTCTAAAAATATATCCTTTTTAAACACATGATCTCTTAAAAAGTGATGTCTTATATCAATGTGCTTAGTTCTAGAATGACTAATAGGATTTTTTGAAATATTAATTGCACTAGTATTATCACATAAAATAGGTGTATTATTGAAATTTAATCCAAAGTCTATAAGAGTGTTTTTCATCCACAACACCTGTGCACTGCAACTACCTGCAGACACATATTCTGCCTCGGCTGTTGACAGGGCAACTGAGTGTTGTTTCTTACTAGACCATGATACTAAAGACTTTCCTAAAAAGTGACATGTTCCTGAAGTACTCTTCCTATCTTATCTACAGCTTCCAAAGTCAGCATCTGAATATGAAATTAAATTAAAATCAGAGGTTTTTGGATAAAGCAGAGATTGAAAAATGGTACCTTTTAAATATCTAAAAATTCTTTTAACAGCAGTTAAGTGGGATTCTTTGGGATTTGATTGAAATCGAGAACAAAGACATACTGAATACATTATATCTGGTCTACTAGCAGTAAGATATAACAAACTACCAATCATACCTCTATATAACTTGTTGTCCACTGATTTTCCAGTTTCATCCAAATCATGTTTTATATTAGTACACATAGGAGTTGTAAATGGCTTGCTGTTTTCAAGTCCAAATTTCTTAAGTAAATCAGTAATGTATTTGCATTGATTTAAAACATTTCCAAAATCATTTTGAAATATTTGAAGACCCAAAAAGAAATTTAATTCTCCCATCATACTCATTTCAAATTCTTTTTGCATTAATTCTGAAAATTCATGACAAAGAATTTTATTGGTTGATCCAAAAATTACATCATCAACATAAATTTGAACCAACAAAACATTATTTTTCACAGTTTTCTTAAAGAGTGTTGGATCTGCTAGTCCAACAGTAAAATCATTTTTCAAAAGAAAAGAACTTAGTCTTTCATACCAAGCTCTAGGTTCTTGTTTAAGGCCATAAAGAGCTTTAGTAAGTTTGAAAACAGAATCTGGTTTTTGAGAATTTTCAAAACCAGGAGGTTGCTCAACATAAACTTCCTCCATTAAATAACCATTTTAAAAGGCAGATTTAACATCCATCTGAAATAATATAAAATTCATATAAGATGCATAGGCTAAAAGGATTCTAATGGCTTCTAACCTGGCTACAGGTGCAAAGGTCTCATCATAATCTATTCCTTCTTCTTGATTATATCCTTTAGCTACTAATCTTGCTTTATTTCTAGTTATTATCCCTTGATCATCCTGTTTATTCCTAAAGACCCATTTGGTTCCTATTACTGGATAATCATGTGGTCTTTCAACTAATTCCCAAACCTTATTTCTCTTGAACTGGTTCAATTCATCCTGCATTGCTATTACCCAGCTCTCATCATCTAAGGATTCTTCTATGGTCTTAGGTTCTTGTTGGGATAGGAAAGCAGAGAACTCAACTATGTTTCCAAGGTTTCTTCTAGTTTGAATACCAGTCTCTAAGTTACCTATCACAGATTCTAAAGGGTGATTCTTTAAGGTTCTAGACTGTCTAGGCATTACATTCAAAGGTTCTTCAGTGTCATTTTCTTCTGAACTGGACTGAATTTCTTTTATATCATTTTCAAAATCATTCTTTAAATTCTCAAGTCTCATGTTTTCATTAGAATCAGGTTCATCTATTTGTTCTATCCTTTTCTCAAAAGGATCAGATTCATCAAATTTCACATGAACTGATTCTTCAACAGTCCATGACTTTTTATTATAGACTCTATAAGCTTTGGAGGTTGCAGAATATCCTAAGAAAATACCTTTATCATATTTTGGATCAAATTTACCAAGATTATCTTTGGTATTCAAGATGTAAACCTTGTATCCAAAAACATTAAACTAATTTACTTTAGGTTTTCTGTTATTCCATAGTTCATAGGGTGTCTTTTTCAAAATAGGTCTTATTAAAATTCTATTCATTATATAACAAGATGTATTAACAGCTTCTTCCCAGAAATATATAGGTAGGCTATATTCATTTAACATAGTTCTAGCCATTTCTTGAATAGTTCTATTTCTTCTTTCTACAATCCCATTCTGTTGAGGTGTTCTTGGAACAGAGAAGGTGTGTTTAATACCCATGTTTGAGCAAAAGGAATTAAATTCCTGGTTCTCAAATTCTCCACCATGATCACTTCTCAATGAGATTATATTAAAACCTTTTTCATTTTGAATAGATTTACAAAAACCTTCAAATAAACTAAAAGCTTCACTTTTATATTTCAAAAAGAAAATCCAAGTAAATCTAGAATAATCATCAACTAATACATGAACATATAATTTACCAGCTAAACTTGCTACTCTTGAAGGTCCAAACAAATCCATATGGATAAGTTCTAGAGGTTTAGTTTTAGCAACTTTATTAACAGATTTGAATGATGATTTGTGTTGCTTGCCAAGCTGACATGCATCACAGAATCTGTCATTTTAAAATTTGAGACTAGGAAAATCAGAAACTAAATGTTTCTTAGATAATTTATGTAAAGCATATATATTGCAATGACCAAGTCTTCTATGCCAGATCCAGGATTCACTTATATTAGCAGTTAAGCAGTTTACTTGTTGTTTACACAAGGAATACAAATCCAAAGTATAAACATTATCAGTTCTGGGTGCTCTAAACTTAAACAGTTTATCTTTAGAAATAGTACAACTATTGATAGTAAAATCAACAGTGTATCCATCATCACAGAGTTGAGAGATACTTATCATATTATGTTTTAACCCTTGTACATAAAGTACTTTGTTGATTGAGACTGTCTCTGGATCTCCAACTGTTCCAATACCAATAATCTTTCCTTTGGCATTGTCACCAAAGGTGACAAGTCCTCCTTCCTTTCGAGTAAGAGAAGAGAAATTAGCTGAAGTTCCACTCATGTGTCTTGAGCAGCCACTGTCCATATACCATATTTCTTTCTTTCTTTGGTGACCTGCTACCTGCAAATACATTCAAACAAATTGCTTTGGTACCCATATTTTGTTGGGTCCAGGAGTGTTAGCAAGCAGTGATCTGGGTATCCAGATTTGATTTGTTTTCTTAAAATTGATTGAATCATATAGATCATTGGAAATATAAGCTTTCTTAATTCCACATATTTGAGGTTGTCTTAGAAAACAGTTTTTAGCTATATGACCTTTTGTTCCACAGAAGTTACAAACAACCTGTTTAGTGCTAGGAACAAAATAATTTTTGTATAACTTAGGTTTTTCTCCTTTACTTCCAATTCCAAACCTTTCCCTTTTAATTACAGTTTTTCCAAGTATCTCATTTAAGGTGTTTTCTCCTTTTGTAAAAACTAATGCAGCCTCTTTATAAGATTCTACTTCATTCTGTAGAGTTTTTATTTTTGATTCAAAATTAATTTTATTTGAGTCAGCAGAGTTGTATTTGTCAATTAATTCCTTATGTTGTTTTAGCAAAGTATTTCTTTCATATGAAATAGCTTTATGCAAGTTCTTTATAGATTTATATTTTTTAAATAATGAGTCATACCTTTCTTCAAGCATATTGCAGTAAGCTGCAAGTTTTTTATTTGAGAAGCTTGTTTCAGAGTTTGATTCATTATTTGAGTCAGAGGAGTAGTATGAGTGTACCTCATCAGTTTCAGCCATGAAACACATATTTGCTTTTAAATTGGCTTCCTCCTTCTCTGATCTTGATTCAGAAGAATTACTTGAGTCTTCAGAAACACTCCAAGTAGCTTTCATAGCTTTCTTGTCTTTCTGCTCGTAATCATTTATTTTGAAGAATTTCTTCTTCTTTGCATCTTTCAATTTAGGGCAATCCGGTCGGATATGTCCCATCTTTTTGCATTCATAACATCTCACTTCCTTGCTATCCTTCTTGAAGGATTTCTTGAAGTCTTTCTTCTTACTGTAGAACTTTCTGAATTTTCTGGCTAGCTGAGCCAGTTCTTCATCCGAATTTGAAGAATCAGAGCTTTCTGATTTATCATTTACTTCTCTGTTCTTCATCTTTCTATCCTTTTGTTGAGAAGTCACTTTCAAAGCAGTATTTTCCCTTTTTATATAGACTTTATGCTCATTTACCTCATCTTGCATTTCATCCTCGTACATCATCAATGTACCAATCAGCTCTATGATAGTTAGATCTTTAACAGAAGTTGATTGTCTGATTGCTGCAGAGATTCCATTCCATCGAGTAGGAAGTACTCTAAGTACCTTTAACGCTTGATCAGCCTGCTTGATTGGTTCTCCTAGAGCTGTTATATTATTGACAATTTCTGTCAATCTTCCATTCATCTGAGTGATTCTCTCTCCTTCAATCATTCTGAAAGTATCGAATTTTAATTTAGCAGTTGCATATCTCATCTGTCTTACATTATCTGTTCCTTCATAAGAAACAGCTATTGTTTGCCACATTTCATATGCAGTCGGGCATTGAGATACTCTATTAAATTCATCCGGTCCTAGACCACAGATGATTGCATTCATAGCTTTTGAATTCATGTCATACTCAGCCTCTGTAGCAGCACTCCATGTATCGGGATTTTCAGGAATTTCATAGGGAGTCAGAATCTTTGAATAGACATTATAACCAAGATTTTTCAGATAAATAATCATACGTGACTTCCAGTAGCCATAATTATCTCCATTAAAGTAAGGTTCTCTGACCATTGACATTCCCTCTCTCGTATCAGCCATGATACACTATGTATAATCTTTAAATACTTCTAGCTTGATAAGACTTTAAAAGTAAGAAGCTCCTCCTCTGATACCAATTGTTGGATCTGAATCTACGGATTACACACAAGTGGGGGGGGGGTGAATTGTGTCTTTTCAAAATTATTACAATCTCTTCATTTTAGACAAATTCTGTCCACTATGCTTTTGCACGATTAAATATGCAGCGGAAAAAGTAAAAGCATGAACACACGGATGTATAGTGGTTCGGGGAACAGAAGGCCCCTAGTCCACTCCACCAACGCTCAAATCCACGAGCTTGGCGATTTTCACTATCTGGTCCATGTTTCCACAGACCTGTTCACAACTGAGTACAGGCAGTTGACACCTTTACAAGTTTCAGGCAAACACAGCCTTCCTGGTTCAAACACGAACCCACACAGCTTAGAACGAGAAGCTGATCACTCAAAAATAAAAAGAGTTTCGATAAAGAAAACACTTCTCCAGTTGTTCTTCACAATTGCAACAGAATGCAATTGACAGTAGATAGATCGTCGTCTTCAGAAAATAAAGATCTGTAATCAAAACAGTTCTGAGTCAATCCATTTGCAATAGATATTACCAGAAACTTCACAACTTCAGCAGCAGTAGATTCACAACAGATAGTCGATGTAGAATACGTGAATCTGTTATCAAGATCTTCTTTCGGTAAAAAGAATTTTACACTTCTTCTCGATCACAGAAAAGAACGCCTTCACACAGTCTCTGTTTCTTGCTTGTTAAAAGATCAATCTCATAATTTCACACACTTTCCTGTGTATATATATATATCCGAAGTTTCCAAGATAGAACATATATATTCAAATCTGAGAAAATCTTCCGCATAAATAGATCCATGAAAATCTCCTTTAGATTCGCGATATTAAATAACAATAGAGCCGTTGTAACTCCCCTGAAGAATTGGCATAAAAAGCTCCATTAAAGTCAATCATTAATCCGTTGAAAAACGTCTTTGATTCAATCAGAGTCGTACTTAAGAATCGGCTCGAAATCCGCTTAATAATCCGCCTGTTTGACCAATGCAAACGGTAATATCATCTGTCAAAAATATCCCGACGCCAAACGTAGGGTTGATGACGTGGCTCCAAACGTAGGGTTCACAAACGTAAGGTTCACAAACGTAAGGTTGAACATACATACTTTCTCTTCAGCATTCAAACGTAGGGTTGATCATCCATACTTTGTCTTGCTTCAACTCTCCAAAGAACGTACGGTTGATTATAAAAGTAAGGTTGATGATCCATACTTTTGAGAAACAAACTCAACACTGAAAACTTACGTACGGTTTCTCTTCCATACTTGTCCAACAAAAAAAACGTAAAGTTCCTTCCAGACGAAATGTTCTTCTTCCATACTTTTCAACTACGTAAGGTTCATTAAACATACGTTCCAAAATAACATAAGGTTCCTTAACCATACATTTCTTTTAACATAAAAGGTAAACATTTCATCCATACGTTACGTTCATCAACGTAGGGTATGAACAGTGATTCCAGTACACGCTAAAATTGATCTCGCGCTACAGTGATTCCAGAACGCGCTAAACTTGATCTCGGAATAAATGAAGTATGAAATCTCGTTATATGAAATAAATAAATAAAATAAACTCCTGCAAAATACTCAACGAAATAATTAGTAAATAATTAAGGGTATTTGTGAGCATCAAAATCTTCATAAAGAGACAAAGTACTATTTAAAATAATCTCCTCCTTTAAAAAAAACATTATTTTGAATTGTTTGAAAACAATACGTTGCTCAACATTGACCACCTCCCATGAGTTTCTGTAGAATGATCTAGGAAAACTATCAGGACCTGACGCACTATCAGTATTAATTTTGATCATGGTCACATGGGTCTATCCCTCTTCCTATATTTCTTCTATGGAAACATTTTCCTGATCATATGCAAGGTTTGGAACCCCTCTCTATAACTCTTCACCCCCTCAAGATATCCACTGGGAATGTTCAAGCTCATCCCTTCCATAAAATCATTAAAGAATATGTGAGACATTGCTCAAAACACATCATATTTTTCAGTGTCCATTCATTATTTTTGGGAAATGTTGTGTTTTATAGGGTATCTACTCTCCTTGATGTATGCAAGGAAGTGAACTGAGTTTTTCCCCTTTGTGGAGTAATTTCACTCTTGAGAATCCCATTTCATTTTGTTCCTTTGAGATAACCAGTTTAGCCCATCTCTGCTTTTCATCCATGAGGTTATTGTATGTTGTGTATTACCAGGCCTCTTGCAGCCTAGTTTCCAGCTGCTCTATTATATTTTTCAGTTCATCCATTGTCGTGTTAGGAGGAGGTAGGTTCCTAGACCATGTATCTAAACCATGTTTATGTCACCCCATCTTGTTTTGGATTTCCATCCATAAGTACCCAAATATTTGCTCTCCCCATATCTCCCTTACCAGATGATGGTGATCCAGCTCAAATATATATTGATTATTAATCTTGAATCATTCTTGTCCAACCATCCTATAAGAGAAGGAATTTAGAAATCAAGAATGATATGAAATTTCACTCCCCTGATGACTTACATTTTTATTATGAATCATTGATAAGGTATCAAAGTTATCTATACAATGGACCAGGAAGCTCTAGTTGTGTCTGCATCCCTTTTGGTTATTTCACTATGTAAATTTACCACCTGAAATCTTGTAAGTATGCCTTCCCATACAAAAACAATCATCAACTTTATGCATAGGATCTTGAAACAAAAAAAATTATCCCACTACATTCTATTCTGATAAACCAGATAGTCCCTTAAATCATAACATATTTATGGATTTCTTGTAGTTAACATTCACCAAAACATTTTCTCTATCAATATCCATCAGAACATGATGGTTATATTTCTCTTTCATATCCATGTTTTCGCTTCTCACCTATGTTCTCCTATGTTCAAACCAAGTGACGAGTTACATGGGGTAATTATAATGTTTATATATTTCCTTTTAAAATGAATTTTTAGTATAAATTTTTATAATTTGTATTTCCATGAATGAAACATTAATGTAGTAAACGATTAATAAACCCAACAAATTTTTATGGAGAAATTCATTTTAAGAGTGGGTAGAATGTAACACTCTATGATTTTTTGAGATATATTCCAATTAATTTATTTGATGTATTATATTGTATGAAAAACCATTTTTATCTTGTGCTACATGAAACAACGTATTAGCATGAAGTATATGCAACACAATTCTTATCTTTCATTATACGCAAGAGTGATCATCCTTAATAGCATGTATTGTCCACAATACTGAGTTTCACTAAACAATGATATATTATACAAATATTATTTTTTGGGAAATCAACATGCCATTATATATAGTATTAACCACAATTTTTATTTTATATAACATTAAAATTCTTCTTATTTATTTTCTAGACATGATATAAGAACAAATCCAATTTTTCTTATAAAAAAAAGTATTTAAAAATTGATGTTTTCTACATTTTTATGGAGAACACATTATTAATTTTGTTTTCACAATTTTATATATTCTATTTAACAAAATAAACTTCTTATTTTATATTAAAACATAAAAATTTACATTGGATGAAATTTTGATATTTTTCAGATAACATTCAGCTTTTTATGAATAGTAAAAGTACGCAAAATTTTAATTAAAAACAACTTTTATCATTGAGAAGATTTATTTGGTTAAATTATAATATTTAATGGTTTTAAAGTAAAAATATAATATATTTTTATCATTAAATTCAATGTAAGTAATCATCATTAATTTTATATTGAACTCATAGGTAAAAAATATTTCAATCTTTTGCAATGTTTTAAATTTTAAAACCCTTTTAATCATTTCATCAACACGATTAATATTAAATTCATTGCTGAAACATATGTGTTTTGAATTTTTAAAAATGGATTCCAAATTTTTAATAAGAAGGTACAAATTATGTTAATTTTTTACGTTTATTTTTGTGCATTACGATTAATAACTTGGTTAACTATTTTTATTACCATAGTTAAAGGTAAATTGTGTAAATAAAGGTAAAAATAATATAATTACCCTAACACCTACCAAAATTCATTTGTACAAATAAAAGATGAACTATATCACCTAAGTGAATAAATTCATTAATTTAATGAACTTTTTTCCCTAAAAATGATGTAATTATTATTAAAATAAAATAAAGTGACAACATGTCACTCTCTTATATCTTATACATATATAATATTAATATAGTGATAAAATTAATAAAACATCAAATGTAAATATTATGTAGAAATATAGTAACATTATATACATCATGTGAATTTATTTAGATATTTTAAAGATTAATTAATAACCATTAATTATGACACAATATATTGGTAAAAATTATTTTATTAATGGAAATATCAAATAAACGGTTTTAGAAATATTAAAATAAATATCATATGAAATGATTAATGTTATCCACGATTTTTTGGTGACTATGTAATGTTAGGAGTGTATTAAATATTTTTATTTAAATTTAAATATTGTGAGGATTTAATTTAATGTCCAAAAATGTATAGTGTCAAAATAGGCACTATTGATCTTTTTATGAAAATTAAATTTTATTAATTTATATAAAAATTATAATAATCATTAAAAATTTCCATGTGATAATTATAAGATCTAAAATTTCATTAAATACCCATTTATGGACAATAAACACCATATAATTAAAAATTTATAAACATTAAATATTGATAATGTTATTACAAAAATTAAATTTAAATGTAATATCTAAGTGTCTATCGAAAAGACATGGTTTATATTTACTAGATAACTTATCCAAGACATATTATTTGATTCTAATAGAACCATATATCATATAATCTTCTAAATAGGGACATTTTAGTTGTATTTGGGAAGGGTTTTATTTTAATATAAATTGTTATTTATGGAGATTCCAAAAGTACTTCTCACCTCGTTTATAAAAGGGAACCTCCTCCCTCTCCACTTATCTCTATTTTAAGACTTCATGATCCGCAAAACCATACCCATTTTCATTTTAAACAATCCTAGTTACATTAAAGATGTTATAGTCTTCTCAAATGATCAAATATAGTTCCATTAATAGGGGATCAAAAGAGAGCATGTCAAAGAAGAGGTAATCTGTTCTAATGATTCATTCAAATTTATTTCTTCTTATAATCCCTCTTCATTAGTTGCTTAATTATAAATTAATAGCCTACATATCACCCATATATGGATTTTTTATTATTAATATGATACAAACCACTTTCACCTTTTATCTATCATATAACAAAAGAAATAACCGCGTGTATATATATAGGCTTACCGTCTCCACGCAGTGGTGTAATCAGTTTTCACCACATCCTCACATGGATGGGTATAATGGTGGAAATAATAACTATATATTATTATTATAACATGATACTAATTATGAGATACTATACACCATCCACATCAATACCATTCTACAATTATGGGAATTATATCGTCACTTGTGTGTCTGTACGGCTTACCATATCCATGGTGTGATGTGATTCATTATGAACAATCTTCATTAAAACAAGATTGTATAAATGATTTTAATGAATTAATATGATATATATTATAATATTAAAATTATTTAAATGATATAACTGTATCCTAAAAATATCCATAAGTACTTATCTTACAAAATATGCATAAGAACATAAAGTTGTTAATAGATGAATAACCAATGACAATGAAATGTTACAAACAAACATATGAAAATATAATAAAAAATGTTATCATAAAAATGAATTTGATTTTCAATTTAATTAGAAACATTATTTAAATCATTATATTTGAGTTTTGGTTATATAGGAAGCATATCATACCCAAGGTAAGAGATTATTTTGTCTCACATTTATTTCAGTGGGACATATGCCTTATACACCAACTACTTAATTTTTGCGGAGTTTATGATACCAATGAATGTTTTTAATATTTCTATTATGAATTATATGTTATTTATATATTTATATAATTTTCTTAATATTATGATACATATGATTCGACTAATATTAAATTGGTAAGGAATAATTTTGCAATATCATTTTTATCCGAGATTGTTTCTTTGTAAGTATTTATTAGTGTATATTTATCATCCATGTACTTTTTTTGTAAAAATAAATTTATTTCGTCCATGTATGTTTAATTTCATTTTTAAACCATTAAATATTACTACGTTTTTTTTAAGGAATAAATCTATTTTCTATTATATGAGGTACTTTTTTGACTTTTTTTGGAAAAAGTACAAGAAGAATTGTTCTTTTAGCTTATATGGCATTAATGGATTTTTACATTACCATAATGATTTATTCGCTTGAAAATTATAATACACTATATCATGTTAACTCTCAAATAAGTTATTGTCTATTAAATTTTCATGGTATTTTAAAAAAAGAAGACATTTTTTACGAAGAAAGGATAATTTTTCTCAAGAAGTTAGTTTAAGTGGGTTATCAAAATTATTTTCCATCTAAGATGACTCTCTTTAAATAGGGTTATGATTCAATTAATATTTTTAATATGATTTGATTATTTTAAATATGGAAAGGAATTTTATTTGGATTATGTTATTTTGGAATGATGTTTAAGAAATCCCATTATTTCATGGGTTATGCTATGATGAATTATTTATGTTTTTTTTGTGGAACCTATAAGATTTATTTCTTTATGAGATGGGTGGGACATATATCTCTTTACAATGCATTGGGTAATGATTTATATATCATGGGATTGACATAACTGGAATGAAAAGTAAATCCAGTTAAAAAATACATTGCTAGAACATCATGTAAACCTTGTTCTGTAATGAACTTTTACCACTATGATGGTCTTGGCATCAATGCCTTGGATACTATAAATATCATATTGATTTTTTATTAGTTTTCCACAATTACATGTTTTATGCCAATTATATTCTAACATGATTAATGTTCCTTTATGATTTATGCCTAAATCATTTCTATGATTTATTTAATGAATCCATATTTTTTTGTTCAAACATTATGTTCATGTTTTTATGTTAAAATTTTATGGTTTGTTTTATGTTCTCCATGTTTACCGTTAATGAGAAATTGAGCTCACCTTTTTTATGATTTCTTTTTTCAGCAATATAAAGAAGAGTTTTAGGTAGAAAAAGGGTTAGTTCTTAATGGGAGATGTTAAATTTCATTAAACAATTTATTATATTATGTTATGAGTTTTCAAATTCAAAAAATTAATATGATCTTTTGGGAATATATTTTTTTAATGTACAATGTATTCTGAAAAATAAATGTAATGTCCATGTCTGTCAAGATTGAGTCATTATTGAGAATCTGTCACCATGTTCCCCTTAATATTAGTATAGAAATTATCAAATTCATTATTGTGGAGGGAATCTATCCATCACTTGTGTCTTAGGATTAAAAAATTCAGATTGAATATACAATTGAGACTGTTCTGATCAGATTAGATGATAAACATCATTCCCATTAGGAAGTATTACCAAAACATCAATTCAAAAACTAGACTTCTATCTCAAAATTATTGGATGAATTATTCATTTCCATGTGGTCTCAACTATTGTGAACCATATACAATCACTACATTCCTTTACATTAAGACAAAAACATGCCTGGTTCGAGATCCATTACAGAACACTACATACTCAACACCCTCATCCGAAAAAATTGTGGTCAGAGAACACGTCAAACTCTACCCCAACTGATAAAAAATCATACTGACATATCTCTACCCACATGAAAATAGTCACCATTAATTTCAATGTTATCATCGGTGCTAATAACATAGATAAATCTTGTATGAATCTCCAACAATATCATGTTAGCCTGAGGAATATCTACACCATTTTCATGCTCCTAGGTGGATTGCATGTTAACATTTCCTCAACCTTGGTTGGTTCCAAAACCACTCTATACTATGACATAATATGTCCAATAATGTGAACCTCTTGAATCGAGAACTATAACATAGAGATTTTCCAATAAAGTGGGTTCTATCAAAGTACATCCAGAAGCTTCCTTAAGTGTCTCTCATGCTCCTCCCCAGATGTAGAGTACATATGGATATCATCGATTAAGACTACGATGAATCAATCTAAGTAAGGCTAAAAGATCAGGATAATTATTCGCATGAACATTTTTGGTTTATTCATAAAAGAAAAAAGAATTTCTAAGTACTCATTGTGACAACATCAACATCTTAAATCTGTATTCAGTATACTATTATCTTGTTCTCCCAAATGGAAATCACCTGATCTGAGGTCAAACATCGAGAACCAAAATTCTCCTATCATCTGATCAAAGAGGTCAACGATTAACTGTAGTGGATGTTTTTTATTTATAGTTTCTTGGATTTAGTGACGATAGTCCACACAGAACCACAATCTCCCATCTTCCCATTTGGAAAAAAAACCTAGGGTTGGCCATGGTGAAACACTAGGTCTCATGAATCCTATCTTATGTATGTTCTCGGGCTAAATCTTCAACTCAAAAATCATTGAAAGAGACATTTGATATGCCAGTGTTGATGTCAGTGCTATCCTAGGGTGTAATTCAAGGTAGAAGTCTATCTCTCTACGGGGAGGTAATCATGGATCATCTTTAGTGAAGAAATCCTTGTACTCTGCCACCACTGCAGGAAACTAGTTACTCATAAATTAACCTACACCTTGGGTCCAAATTTCCACATAAAGAGTAATTAGATACACCGTTCATGGCATGAGTCCATCCTATGATTCTCGTGTTTCCTTTTAACTGAAAAACAAAAACCTTGTCCCATCAATGTAGAAACACCACACCCTTTCCCCAAAATAGTAAATCTAGGCATGGACTATACAAAACCAATCTATACCAATAATAATGTATTAAGGTTTCAATGCCACCACCAAGAGGTTCCAACAAAAACTCTTACCTCTAAAGACCACATGACACTGTTGACACATGTCTGTGATCACAGTGTCTTATTAATTATGTGTCATTAAGAATAAGGGTCGAGTCAAAGGGTCAACGAGGAATCTCTAGGTCTTGAATATGATATGTGGAAAAGAACGAGATTATAGTACCTATGAATATAGTTTCGATATCTAAAATATAAAAGGAATATATGCTACCTTGAATCAATCTCAGAGCCCTTGGGTTATATTCCTCCACTGCATGCAAATGTCCCTACCCATATCCTCTTGTTCTCTGTGCCTAGCGTAGACCACCTGGTGGTGGTAGGGGTCACATGAAAAAAAGTCCACCACCTCTTGATGCTCTCCTAGTTCCTATTCCACATTTTTGACCCTATATATTTTCATACTCCTATCTTTATCTATTACTTAGTTGTCCATCCACCCTCTCCCTATCAGTTGTATGATAGGTTGGAAAATCTCAAGTGATATGTCCCCACTCATCACATTAATAGCACCATATCTCACTCTGATGATTAGACACAAACTGTGAAACCCAAAGTGCATATCCTATGTTCTAGTACTTACTCATAAAATGCATTCCACATTTGAAGAACTAAGTCTATCATCATCTCCCTACTATTTTGGTCTCTAGACCTAGACATCCACACCTGACTACGACCAGCTGTATCTACTCACCAAAGAATATTTCGACCCCAAATCTTACTCAAGTACACCATCCTAAGTAGGAATGAAAATATTGATAATGTTGTCTCATATGTCTATATGAATCCCTTTCTCGATGGTTCAAATGTTATATACTAATCCCTATTTATATCCATCGACTACCTGTAAAGGCTGATGAACCACGATAAATAATAATCCATGATAAAGAATTCCTGCTGGAGCTGAAGAAGCTAATGAATATGTACAGGTCTCAGCATAACTGGTGAGAACTCATCAAAAAATAGATTCTAGGAATGTTTAAATGAATGTGTAACCTCTTAATGAGTATGGATAGCCAAAATAAATCATATCCCTGATGAACCCTGTAAAATTCTCACTACAAGGACCATCATATGATCTATTAGTGTCCTGACTAGATGGAAAACTCGGGTCACTGACTCAAGATTGTCCTTAGCCACCCTAAGGTCTGGATCACCTTAGAGCCCACAAGGTCTCTATCTCTGAAACTTATGAAACACGCTCAACCTGTATTCCTCATAATCTTGTACTACAACTACCACATGCTGGTATATTGGTGTAGGTATGTTCGATGCACCACATATAGGTAAAATTTGGACAATTGGCCCCTATATCGAAACTTCATTACCAAGGGTTCATCCTCTTGATCGAGATTATTTATCCTAATGGTTTGAATCTTGGGGGAATTATGTAAAACAACACATACCATAAACAATGAATATATATAGAGAGCTGACTCTTGAAGAAAAAGGAACCACAACCCATTCCTATATGATGCACGAACCCTTATTTTCCCTGCAACCAATTTTATCATGTAGCAAGTCAAATAGTAGGTTATCGGAGTTCTGGTGTATGTATAGATTAGCTTCTTCTCTAATACTGGAGTCCCTGGCCTGAAACACAAACACAAAACAATTCACACTATTACCCCAAACCAATATCATATACTCTTGGTCCTAAAGTAGAACTAACACTCTCTGATACCACTCTGTCAGTTCCCATCCAAATGGGGCCCATGTAGTTTCTCCCAAGCCCACCCCCAATAGGACATGGGATGGCGACTAGCACTGAGTAGACATATCACTAACATGTGAGAAATTTATTATGGTCTTCTATACAAACCCAATCATTTGTTAGCCAAAAACTTTATAAAATATAAAAACCCATAAGAACGAAATTTAGGCATACTACTATATCTAAACCAGAGTACAACAGGAATGTAATGAGCAATAAAGTAAACCACGACAAAAAAATGCACTAAAAATAAGATTCTAAAACCACATTTCCAACCTGTAAAAATAAGGTACTAGGACAACTTCCTATATTCATAAGAACAAACATCGACCTATAAAATATAAAAAGGCACTATTTGGTCCTAGCCTAGCTAGGACTCTGTCGAAAGGTCTCTCGACTACACTAGACATGACATATGCAAGAAAATACCATGAAAGGGTGAGTATACCAATTATCAGTTGGAAACCCCCAAAAACAGACTAATACACTATGGAAAGATAAAATTAGCACTACACAATATATTACCAAAAAAATATAACAATGATAGCCCGATATACTCAATCCAAGATAGGAAATCTAGAGGAAAGTCCCAACCACTATTTAGGAACACTAGCGATACAATATTAAGATTCCACGAAGCACTCACATTGAAAAAATCTCCCCTATAGATGATAACACTAAGTAGATCCTTATGATATTTAATGTTCGTTATGAATCATCATGAGAGAGATACACTGATAGATATGAGGAGAATATGATACCATATATGTGGATCACATCTTGGAAAATTGGGTGATTCCAAAAACTCTCTCTGGATTAACATTATAAGTAGTGTATCGAAGATCTATAAAGCTTGTCACATCAATAACGAAGATTTTTCCAGGGGCATGAATAAGGAGCAGGGGATCCTACTTCGAGCCACTTATGGGATTGCAACTAACCTATCTAGGATGCGGCTCTAAATGGATCATAGTACCATGATTTTGTAATTTTTTGTACCTAACTTTAGGGAAGCTATAAGTTACAAAACATAATGAAACATGTCCAAGATATCGAGGAAAAGAGAATCAAGCCATGAAGAATGGGATAAACGGTGTGTTGTGGGGTCACACATTATGTACCATGACCATTGAAACTGCTCTTGTAAAATGTCACATGTCATTCCAACTGTGTTATATTGATGATGGATACATAACATTTATAATAAGTAACACAGCAAGTCCTTCAATCTATGGTCCACCCATGTAATTCGGTTTCGTTCCAATACATGGTGTCAACTTGTGTATCTCTACCTGTGTATTAGTACATTGGGTAGTCCAGGTACTTGGTCCAGTCCATGTCATGTGGTGGGGTACATGCATTGTAGGAAACCCACATACTCCAACCCATTACTGTGTATCATCCGAGATACACGTCGCGTATCTGAGAATGGCCTACATGTTGTGTGATAGAGACTCATGGAAAGATACATTTATCTATCCACCAAATCACTAGGAACTTATCAGTGGGGGAAACAAACAATGTGTCTGCTTGGTTACACAACATGATTAGAATATTGTTTTCTTCCTCTACATGCCTTGGATAATGATCCAGTTATCATTCGGGTCATCTGTTAACCACAAAACATCGAATAAAAGGTCTTTTCATCACCCTAAAATTTAATAATTGGTTATCATGACTTCAATCATCAAGTAAATCCATTTGAATTTATTCTCATTCAAATCTCTTGAAAAATTATTTCTTGTGATTCGCTCTAATTATTCTGTCGTTATCTTTCCCACACCTCCATTAGTTCGTCTCAAGGATGGATCTTCAATTTAGTATCCTTGAACCAAGAAATGAAGGTGTGAAGTCTGTTCATTCATAAACTCACCAAAATAATGATGGAAACATGTAGAAAATGTGGGATAGATTACCCATGGAACAAATAGGAGGAAGGAACCTTGAACCTTTATCATTCTATCCTCGATCTATTCCAATAAAAATGATCAGAAAATAAAAATGATTCTAAAATAATAAATCATTGATAATCCCACAAATTATAACACATATTATAAGAAAAAATCAATCATCGAATCACCTTCTTTTTTGGGTTGATTGCGTTCATTATTAAATATAAAAATGGATAAAGAAATCTAAAAATAAATTATCCAACCTAATAATTGGATCGTTCAATGTTGAAGATCAATATCCACTAATGAGATCCCTCATGAAAGAACTTTAATCCATATCTCTGTCATTTATGTCAATGGAAATTAATTAGGGTTACTCTGTAGATCCTATAGGGAATTCCAAGAATATGACCCATAAAATTGAACCCTACAAAAAGTATTTTGTAAAAAAAGAATCTATGCATTTATGAAACAATGAAAATAAAATAAATCATTAATTATTTTTATTAATTAAAATTCCCAAAACTATTTTTCGTATCTGACATGCACTGTCGAATGTTATTCTTTTACTAGGATAAAGTTAGTGCTCTAAAGGAAAAGGTTCCCTCAGATTTCTAATATGGTCACTAATTTTGATGTTTTTTCACCTTTTCACGAAATCTATTTGAGTGTGGTATTTAATATTTTAATATATTTTAAACATTTATTATTGGAACCCTAGCCCTCAAAATCACATGCCATCTAAGTACTTGGTCTCTAAATTTTTTTATATAATATTTATAAAAAAATAAAAATAAAATATGAAAAATTACAATTTATTTTTTAAAATACATAGTGAATCATCCAAACTTATAATATATTTTATTACTTTAAAATAATTTCATCAATAATGTGACTCTCTTACACATCACTAAGGATAATATTTTAATATGTTTGGCCATCGGCTATCTAAAATTATAAAATCCACTCCACATTGGTGGAAACCATGGGACAAAATCATCGAATGGTTTTTGGTTCTGAATACTTTGTTATGTAGAATCCAAAACCAAAATAATAAAGAAGTATCCCTCTTTTCCCATTTAAACAGTCCAAAGATTCCATTTCTCTTCACTAAATCTCCTTTGACAATATAATTACTCTTTAATTAACTCCATAGAGTCCTCCCAAGGTGCCCTGAATTTTCAAAGAAGCCCCTCCCGAACCATTGGAGTTACACACTCTCGTATGGGACCTTAAACTCTCATCCTTTATCAATAACTCATTTTCATTCATTTCATTTAATTTTCATTTGCGTATAATGGGATATGATATTAAATATTCCCATTAATTTACATTTTATTTATAAATGATAAAAGCTTACTTTCACTCTCAATATAGTTCCTATGATTTTTTATGTACACCCATTACAATCTCAAAATTTCATAAGGATTCATTTATCTAATCATTATCCTTCATAACCTGACGCATTCCACTTAAAAATTGTTTAATGATGGGGTATAATTTTCCATTTCCCTGTTACATTGTTTTTTTCAAATAATGAGAGACCCCCTTCACTCTCATTACCTGTTATTATTGATTTTTATATAACATCATTATGCGGTCAAAATTTCACCATGATTCTCTATGCCAAAACATTTATTTAGTGAATACCATATCCATTATTCTCTCTAGTGTATTCCCACTTATGAATATATATTGAGTTATTTTTTAGTTAAATGTATTCAATCCACATTACATGATCTGGGGAATAAATTATAATGATGAATTAATACTTTTTGTATGATCTATGTGGAACACATAAACCTGAGAATGAAATGATTATGAAGGGTGCATTCAGATAGTGATTAAATGTATTGGGTAATTTTTAGTATCCTGATACTTTATTTTGGGAAAGGGGTGTACCTAATTACTTTATGGTAATTTTTTCACCCTGATGTATTTTCACTTTATCAACCTATGTTCATGATTTAGTGTTTTATGTTTTTTCCATATATTTCATATGATGACTGTCTTGTTATATCGTGCCTTATTATTCATGTTCCTTTTCTTCCACATTGATATTACTATTGTCTATCTTCTATCACATATTTTTTGTTTGTTACCTTGCTAGGATTTATATCTCACCCATTTCTTATGTAGGTTCCAATGCTATATCATTCCATTTTATGTTTCAAGGAGTATTTTGAACATGTTAAAGGAGTTTTCAATAATGAATTTTATGTTAGTTTTTAATAAAATTTTGCATCCTACGCCTAAGATATTATTTTATGTAAATAATTAAAAAATACACAAGACTTATTGATATTCTGGTTTTTATTACGTGTAATTTTATATAATAAATCAAATATTAATTTGTAATAAAGAGAAGGGTTGTTATAGTATTTATCAGAAGAAGAGATTAATTATTTTTTTATTAGGATTTGAGAACTCAAAGTATTTACATAGGGAAAATAATAATTATAATAGAATATACAAATTTTTTGGTTAGTTTAGAGAAAGTGGTTTATCAAGAAAATATATCCATGTCTAGATACTACATGTTGATGTGGTTCTCACTCTAATATACCTAGGAGCAACAAATCCAACAAGGTGTGTCGGTCCTGAATCGGGGTGACCTGGTACATGAAAATACACATTTCTACACGACTAGTTTGAAACACCAGGGGGTATGTATTGGTACATTCATAAGTATAATACAATCCATTGTTATGGGGAAAAATTACCATATGATTATATATAAGGAAATAGATCAGAGATAAAATAAATTGAATCTTAAAAAAACATAAATTAAAGAGATAAATGTAATTTATAATTTATCATTGTAATTCCATTTGATTTCCCATTGTATTTTTTAATTGTATAAAATAATCATCCATAATTTTACATGTATTATAGTCAACGTATGGAGATATGAGAAGTCATGTAAAAAATCAATGCCAAATGTAATGTGATGACTGCTTAAATTAGATACTAATCTGATGGGAGAAAGAATAATAAATATATTCATGATACTCAATTACCTAATGTATGTTTTAATAGAAACATGCATCTTAATGAGAGCCTAAATCCACCTAATAGAGAACAAGCCAAAATCATGAGCTTCATGCAACAAAGGCATCCTACTTTCAATTGATCGTCTGATCCCATAATCATGGAATAATGGATCAAATCCATTAAGGTGATCTTGTCCATCTATTAATGTTATAAGCAAGATAATGTTATATTAGCTGTTTATCGTATGGAGGGAGAAGCTGATCAACAGTGGAAATGGATAAAAAATATGAAGTCTGGGGAACAGATCCAAGCGATAGAGTGGAAAGAATTCTTGAAAAGAATCGATAAAAATTATATACACACTCCCCGACATAAAATGGAAATGTATTTCCTAACCCTCAAGCAATAAGATATAGAATCTATTAGGGTGTATGAGGCTACCTTTACACGACACGAATGATATGCCTCCAGCTTTTTCATTACCCCTAAATACAATGTTGAAAACATCCTTAGTGGGCTAAACCCTAGTCTATAATAATCCATAGATATCAATAAATTGATATCTATGAGTAAATTTTATGAAGTTCCCTCAAAGTTGAAATGGGAATTGGAGTATCCCAAGGGTATTATATGGATATGAAGTGGAAAGTGCAGTTAAATTCTGGTAGTTTGATCAAGTAATATAATGGTTCTATAAAATTTTAGCATCCCACTTGACATAGGTGTGGAATAAAGCATTCTAAAAATAGCCTATAGGGGATGAATAAATGATTTAGTTGTTAGAAGGAGAAAAACCTTAAAACTAATTTCCAATAAGTGAAACCATCTAATGAAACAAAATAAATTAATTCTCTAGTAATACCTCAACATAATTTACATTTATATAACTACATGGAATAATGGAACGTGGAAAACCAATGCCTTATGCCAAGGGTATTTGTATTAAATCAGCAACCTCAATGTTTTTAAGGGGAATCTTTTCCATCACAACCCCATAAATTAATCCCAAAAATTATGGGGTGATAGGTATATAAGTTATTCATTCATGTCAAGGGAATATACTTAATGATTCTAGTACTACGCATTCTGTAATATCAAAATAGTTTCGTATATCTATTAAAACACCATGAAAAATAATAGAAGTAGAGACGTCCGCAAAAATGGAAAATGGGGAAATTATTTAATTACATATACATAAATCCACCGCTATCATAATATCTCGGATGAACTTCCTAGTTTTCCTTGTCATAATTACATTGGACGAATTTGATGTAATTATGGGAATATATTGGCTTTCCCAGTATAAAACCAATGTAAATATCTATGAGAACATAATAAATCTTCATATGGTGAATCAACCCCCCAATTCTATACTAGTGAATTGATGAGGATGAATATTATTTATCACTATCATCTCATGAATGGAAATTATTTCCCAATGAGAAAGAATATATATCTCAAATGATTGTGTCTATAGAAAGGATTATCATAGAATACATGCCTATTATGAGGTAACAAACAGATTTTTTTTCTCATGAAATTCCATACTATTCCTCGTAATAGGGATGTTGAAATTTTTATCTAGCATATACCAAGGCTGTTTCTAATAAACAAGAATCACTATTGGATGGATATTTTACAAATTGTAGAGGTAAAGAAACAACTGTAGAAGACTACAAAAAATGAATATATGACCAAGTGAATCACCATGTAGTGCATGACTCCTCTTTATCAAGAAGACGGACATGCCAAGGTGACTTTTCATTTATTATAGTGATATCTATGAGATCATGACAAAGAACAAGTATCCTATTACACAAATTGACTACTTATTCAATCAGTTAGGTGGAGAACAATACTTCTCCAAGGAGGATATTTAGTTAGAATATTATCATTTAAGGGAGAAGAAGGAAGATATCCCAAAGATCACATTTCATATAATTTATGGTCATAATGAGATCATAGTGATTCCATTCAGACTTAAAAATTCTTTAGTAATATACATGGATTTGAAAAATAGAGTCTTCATAGATTACCTTGAAAATGTTTTTGTTGTCTTTATAGATGATATCTTAATATAATCCAAGGAAAAGGATAAGAATGATGACAATTTTCAACAATGTTCTAAAGAACATATGAAAGGGGGATTTATTACATTTATATACAGTGTGAGTTCTTATTGAATGAAGTCACAATATTGGGGAATGTCATCATATGAAATGGGATATCTATGGATCCTTCAAAGACCGATGAAATCGAAGTATGGCCATGGACAACAAATAGGATTGATATCCTTAGTTTCCCTAGGTAAAATGGGTATTATCCCTGATATATGAGAAAATTATTAAGAAGTGAGATCCCTCGTACCTAGTAAACTCAAACAGGAATCCTGTTTTTTGGAATAATGAATGTGATGAAATCATTATAGAGTAAAAAAGGAGCCTTGTCAATGCCCTTGTACTCACCCCACCAACAAGTGGATATACTTTCATAGTATTAAGTGATTCTTCAATGACTGGATTGGGTTTTGTGTTAATTAATAATGAAAATGTCATTGCTTATGCATCAAGGTAGATGAATGTTCATGAAAACAGAATCCCACACTTGATATTGGGTGGGAAGATATGATCATTTTGTTAAAAATATGTTTACATTATCTGTATAGGGTGATTTGTGAAATATATACTGATCATAAGAGAATAAAATAAATATCCACATGGAATGAGTTTAATATGCACAAAAAAATATTGTTAGATCTTATCAAGGGCTATGAATACTTGATTCACTAGCATCCTGGTAAAGTGAATAAAATAGAGTATTATCTATGTATAAATAATCCAACATTTTTATCATCGATGAGAATAGATAAGGATCCATTCTTCTTATAATTGATTGGGATGTACATGGGAATCAAAAATGATGAAACATCAACTATCCTTTCACAAATTATTTCTTAACCACCCCTTATTAAACGGTTAAAGCATTAAGAAAAAGATTATGTTTGAATTCATAAGAAAGTGGAAACTATAAGAAAAGTGAAATCCTTAGAGTTTAATTTTAATGAAGAAGGAATTGTGATATTAGGTTCAGTACTACGTGTTCCATTAAATTATAGTATAATGATGGAATTATTGGATACTGCAGAAATTTCGGCTTTCTCTACTGACCTTGGAAACAGAAAGATGCATCGAGATTTACAAGAGAACTATTGGTAGGAAAAACTGAAGAAGGAGATCACTAAATATATAGTAATGTTCCTGTTATATTAACAAGTGAAGGATGAATGGTATAATTATAAGAGGATAATGAAACAATTTCCCATACCTACATAGAAATGGTAAAAAATCCCCACGTACATTGCCACCGTACATATGAATACATTCGAATGGAAAAATTCCATCTGGGTTATTGTGGATCATATTAAAATTACTAAACACTTCAATATTATTAGATATGATTTATAAATTGATTAACATACACATATATAAATCAAAGAAGCGATGAGATTTAAGGGAGTAACACTATCAATTATGTCTGATATAGATCCAAGATTAAGCTCAATGTTTTTGAAAGTATGCCGATATAATATAAACAGTGAGTTGAAATTTAGTACATATTATCACCCTAAAACAAATTTCCAATATGAGAGTCCTATCCAAACATAAGTGGACTTGTTGAGGGAATGATCAATTGGAATCAATGAAATATGGGACCAATAATGTAATCTTATTGAGTTCTCTTACTACAAAATCTTCGAATCGACAATCCAAAAAGATCCACATGAACCCCATTATAGGAATTGGTGTAGAACATAAATATGTTGGGATGAAGTTGGTGAATGAGAATTACATGGTCATAAAATGGTTGAGGAAATTATAGAAAATGTTAAAACCATTCAAAATCACATCAATGCTTCTCAGAGTAGAAAAAAGACCTATACTGGAAATATTTGAAAAGGCCTATAGTTTCATGTTCGAGACATGGTATTCCTACACTCACCTCCTTGTAAGTAATTTATGTGACCTGGGAAGAAATAAAATCATATTACAAGGTATATCAACCCTCTTGTGATCCATGATCGCATCAGAGGAGTGTCTTATTGATTAACACTCCAACATAACCTATCACAAGTACATTATGTATTCTATGTATACATTTGATAAAGTACATATGATACCCCTCACATGTACTCAATCTATAGGTGTTACAATTGTATAATGACCTTTCCTATGAGGATTATTCAATGAAGATCTTAGATCATAGAAAAAAAGTTCTACGAAATATGACAATGGCCCTAGAAAAAGTGTTACTAAGAAACCAATTTTTTTAATAAGAAATGTGGGAACCTAGGAATGTGATGAATCCAAGATACCATCATGCATTCTAGTACTCGAAAATAAAATTTTGAATGTGGAATTGTGTACGGGGTAATATTCTAATGAACTAAACTATTACAAATAACATTTCCCATCCATTTTTTAAATGTATTATTATATAATATTACAATAGAAATACTTGCACTTAATTTTTATTATTATTAAAATTGTAGTTAATAGACTATTATTTATCATTACCATTGATAATATTTCTATTTAATACTAATCATATGATTATTATAAATATTGGGTTTTATGAAATCAAATTGTCACCGACAATGGACGTGATGGCCTCAACCAGCAAGTGCATACCATATGAATTCCATTTATCAGAGATAACAAGGGAGTTCAAATTTAGGGTATTTTCAATTGAAAAGTCCCAATTTTTTATCCAACAACTTAATCATGAGAGAAAATATTTATGGGAGAAGTTAAATATCATCAAGGTCACGACCCAAGCCATATTCCACAAACTGCCCCATGAAATTTTGACCATCAGACACCTTACCCGTATAGCGTTTTCTAGTGTATCAAAGGGATACGTAACAATACCATATTTATATGAGTCTGTATAGTAATTTTTTATATAATTTTTAATATATTTCGATCCAATTATTTTGAACTTGTAAATATTTTTTATTTTGATACAATAAAACAAAAAATATTATTTTCTGTTATTAGTGAAATTAAATAAAGAAATATATATTTTAAGAACTAAAAAAATATTGAAATAAATAATACATTAATAAAATATTATTATTAAATTATTTTTTTAAAATATAAATGGTTTTATTTTTTGGAAGTAACATGTAATTTTTATAACGGTTTTAAAAATGTTATTATAAAAACCCCCATCATTTTTATTAAATATTTTATTTTTACTAAAAAAGTGAAAATTCAAATACTTAGAAATCTTTTGAGATAAAATTAATATTATTTTTTGAATCATGATGTTCATATAAATAGTATACACAACCAAATATATGATTTTTCTTTCAAATAGTGTAATTTTATTGTTATCTTACATATTTTTAAGGACAATATAAATCCTCTAAGACATATAATATAATTTTTTATTTAAAAATAGTTTCATTAACTGTGTGAATCACTTACACATTACCAAGGGTAACATTTAAATAATAAATTCCCATGGAATTATAAAATAATAAAACCCACTCCCCTTTTTCATAACACATGTGAAAACCCAAAGGATTGGTTGTAGATTTGGATATTTTATTAGGATGAATTGAAAACCATAATAATAATAAAAATCTCAGTCCTTTCCAATATAAACCCCTAAAAGATCCGATTTAGCTTCAATAAAACTTCTTGGAGCACAAACATACTCTTCATTACACACCCTAGAGTCCTCAAAATATTCTACAAGATTTTAATAATCAATTCCAACGCCATTGGTGTTACATACTAATGTAAGGGATCTACCACTCTCCTATTTTATTAAGTACTCCATTTACATTATGTCTTTTAATTTTCTTTTTGTTATAATGGGATATGATATTACATATTACCCTTACTATCCACAAGATTTATAAATTATTTTTACTTCCTTTAAATATTATTAACACTCTCATGATCATTTATGTACACCCATTACAATGAAATTTTTTTGAATGGATTATTTTCTATTGTCATGTTTCTTAATTACCTTACTCTTTAATATATAAATTTCTAATGTTGGTATATTCTTTTAAATGTTCCTATTACTATAAATTTGATTTAAAAATAATGAGATACCCCTTTATCTCTGATAATATATTTTGATAGTTTTTAAGTAACACCGTTATGCTGCTGAAATATCACCACAATTTTCCATAACAAAACGATTGTGTAGTGAATACCATATCCATTTTATTATCAAGGATACTACTATTTATGAAAATATACATATTGATTTGTAAAATAAATTTATTCAATACACATTCCCTGACCATGGAATAAATTATGATGATTCATGAATATGAGTTGTAGGATCTATGTGGAACATTTTTGCATGAGAGGTAAATTATTATGATTGGTGTGCCCTGATATCACTCCAATGCATTGGGTAATGTTTTGAATAATGATAAGTGATTTTGGGATAGTGATTTACCTAATTCCTTTATGGTAATTGTTTAGACTGTGAATTATTGTTGGTTAATCCTTGACATATGTTCATGATTCAATGTTTTAATTTGTTTCTGCATTTACCATGTTACGATTATCACGTTATAACATGATTTATTATTAATGTTATTTTGTTTCTCATTGATAATATTATTGTAAAAAATCTATCACTTATCCATGTTTATAAACATTTTTTGATTTATATATCACCCATTTATTATGAATGTCCGTAGGTTATCCCAAGTAGTATTATGTTGGCAGGATTATTTTGAGAATGTTAAATAAGTTTTCAATAGATCATGTTAATGATGTTTTTGATGATGTTGTTTAATAATATGATGGAGATGTTATGTTATATACCTAATTCCAAAATACAGTAGACATATCAATCATTTGGGCTGTATTATTTTTAATTTTTATTAATAAATAATGTATTAACATTTAACAAAGAGAATGGTTGGTACAGAGGAGGCCCAATAAGAAGATGACGTGCTAAAATAAAGGTAGTGAATATTAAGGAGTTTAACTTAAACTGAAGTGGAATATTTTGGATAATTTTTATATATCATCCGTGTTTATTCATATAGAAAGGAATAAGATGTATAAATATCTATAAAAAATGGTCGGATCAGATGGAGATGGAGATTGAATAATTTTTTTCTTGTTTCATGGACTACCACCTATTCAAGGCCAAGGGATAGAAATATAAGTATATGATCCAAACATTTTCGATACCAGTATGGAAATGGAAAAAATATCCATGGATTCCATCATAGGGCTCCATAGTTCATATATAAGAAATAATGTTATCTACGAGGTAGTAGATATCATTACAAAGTTATAAATTGCATTATTATAAAGGAATATCACTCTCATGACCGATTAACCAAGATATACACATGGTATGTGGTATTAATTCATGGAGTTTCAATCCCTATTTTATATTATTCTGATTTTATGATTGCCTCATGGTTTTAGAGAAGCCTTCACAAAGCCTTAGATAAAAGATATGTTTTAGTACTACATATTACGGTCAAAAGGCTTTTCAATCTATGAAATCAATTCAAACATTATATGTTATTTTGATATCAATTACAATATATGTCCATGGATATTGGGATCAAAAACTTATCATATTAGAGTTTTCCTACAACAATAGTTTCCAGTATAGCATTCAAGAGGATCCTTTTAGGGCATTGTATGTGAAGTGGTATCACACATCAACAAGTTATGATAAATTAAGATAGAGGAATTTGATATCACTTAGTATTTTCAAGGATATTTAAGATAAAGTTAAAAACATTCAATGTCATATGAAATTTTCATTATTTAGAGAAGAAAACCATAATGAAAATCATAAAAATAATTTATATTATAATATCAGATATATATTATTATTTTATATATTTCATCATAGAAGAAATTCATGAGTAATTAGAATAAGTGAAATCTTACTCTAACATACATCAACTCATTTGATATCATTTATTGAATCTTATTTGTGGAGTAATGAATAGAAATACCTCCCATATATATCATGTACATGATGTGTTCCCTGTATCTCTATCAAGGATATACATAACATACCCCTCAAATGCACTAAATCCCAAAGTGTCATAATTTGAAAGTGATATTTTAAATGAGGAAAAATCGATGAAGATCGTTGATTTTAGAAAAAAATTCATAAAAATCAAAACAACTATCATTCTCAAAGAGTTGTGGTGGAACAAAATATTTGATGAAGTGAATAGGGAACTGGAAGATGTGATGAAACAAATGTTCCCTAATATAAGTTTTTGTATGAAATAAAATTTTTATGGAGAAATATCTAATGTAATAATAACGAGACGAACTGAATAATTATAAATGAAAATCCTTTTTTAAGTGAGTAAATTCCTTATATAAAGAAAATTTAATACTTTGGTTTCTTTTACCATTATATTTTATATGATGTATTATTTAAATGAATATTATAGATCATAAACACGGATAATGTATCATTTTTTTAGTGACCATTATAATTAGAATATTTTAAGAGTGGTGATAAAATAAAATTAACATAGTTGAAAGAATCAATTTCATCAACTAGTAGGATTATACTATAGTTTCCAATTTATCAGAGATTATAAGGGAGATAGAAGCAATTGCCTTTTACGATAACTAATCCCTAGACAAGAACCAATAACTAAAGCACTATTGAAACTGTTTATAGTTTAATTTCAAGCATATTGAGATCATGTCCCAAAAAATGTTTTATGAAGCCCACTAAGAAAGTTTCACCATTTCACACATTACCATGTTGGTATATACTAGTATAGTAGAGAGAAATGTTACTATACCTCAACAGTGTTAACTTTTATATCATTTTTAATTGATGAAATTATTTCATTTATTCCTCTTTATAATTATGTTATAAATGGTTTTATAATATGCTTTATAAATTAATTTTTATATAATGAATAAAAGACTATACATTAGAAATATATATTGTCCTAATTAAAACTATATTTTTTATTAATAAAATAAATTTTGAAATTAGTTTTATTTTTATAATATATTCTCATTGAATAATATTTAATTGAATTTACATTGTAATATCATTATGTCCAATATTATTATTATAAGGTTTAAATAACAATTATCATTATAAAATATAGGTTTTTAATAAATAAGGATTATTTATTTTAAAGATTTAATTATCATATTTTGGGAATTATTTTGATAAAATATATATTATTTTTAAATAACCATATTTGAAATAGATAAAGGCGTTTTTTATAATTTTCAGGGAGATTTAAATTTTTCGGTTAATATTAAATACAATATAAATGTGCATTATGAGTTTGGAAATCAAAAAAATCCATTAAGTGATTCTATAAATAAAATAATGATAATCCATTATGAAAGTTGGGTTAACCCTTTAAAATAATGTGTTCTTCAACTAAATTTATTACTTTTATAAAACCTTAACGTATAATACAAAATATATATTTTAGTTTTTTACATTCAAAATCATTTTTTATGAAGATGACTCCATCAAAAACACCAAGGGTATTATTTTTATGAGTTCTATTATTATCTTTACATAATATCAAAAACTACTACTCTTTGAAGAAAACCATGGGAATAAAATGGGATGGTTTTTTTCTTTTATTATATTATTACATAGAGTCTAATACATTTTTTTATAAATTAATAAATAAATTCCCTCCCCTTTTTATATAAAAACCTACCCGTCCTCCAATTAATCTTCACAAAACCCTTTAATCATGATTTTTCTATAATTTTTCCTCTATATATCATTTCCATGGCTCTCTCATGATCATAAGAAGAAACCCCCTGGATTTTAGAATCCCTTTAAGGGTAAGGGACTCTCTCATACACCACTTTATTCAGGTACCATCAATATATTATACAGTTTCATTTTATGTAGATCATATTGGAATATGTTTTCATAGACCCCTGTTACTATCATTATGATTCGCATGTGTTTAAGGACCCCTTTTCCTATAATTAATCCCATCTATGAATCATTACACAACTGAGTTATGCTATAGAAATTATCCTATGATTTTCCATGCCAATTTGTTTTGTAATGAATACCCATCTCCAATTACACTCAGAGTTATTCACCAATATATACTTATAATAAATTGACTAGTGACATTTATTTATGTAACCAATACACCTTAACTGTTGAATAAAAATTTATGAAATACATCCACATGTTTTATGATCTATGTGGAACTATAATGTAGGTAGATGATATTAATTTAATGGGTTGGACCAAAATTTTATATGCCATTAATGAATTAGGTAATGTTATAATCTCATGAGATACCTTGTACGATTCATGATAGATTATCATAAGAATACTATGATATGATGTCTCAGGGGATATCCTTGAATTATGTATATGATTTAATGTTTTACATTATTTCCATGCTCTCATGAATCCTTTATGTTATCATCTTATATCATGATTTGATGTTCTTGTGTCTTATTCACACCAAGATTATGTTACATTGATATTCCACTTTACTCACATGGACTTCTATAACTTATTAGATTATTCAATTATTACCTCAATGAGATTTATAAATATCCTATATCATTTGTACATCCTCAAATTATTCATTAGAGTTGAGGAAGAGGAATATAATCTTATAGGAATGTTAGGAAGTATATACATAATTATTTTCCCCATGTTTCAATTTATTATCATATTAACATAATTTTTAAAATACACTATGCATAATGATCTTCTAGTAATTTATTATTTGTTCCTTAATGTAATAAACAATGAATTAATGTGTATAAAATATGCTGGTTATCATACAGATCAATTTTGTGGGAGTTATAGAAAGCTATAATGATGAGGATTGGGGAGGCACTACAACGTAGAGAAGATTATGAATTTATGGGACCCCACCATTAATATTTTCAATGATCGAATAATGAAGAGATGTGTTGCTTGACCTACCTGGAAATATTCACAATTCTAAAATTCTAAAACCGATGTTGGATATAATTAAATGATCAAAAATAATGATAATAATATTAATAATAAATTATGAAACTAATATATATAATAATACATAATAAAATAATACATAAAATATTAATATATTTACAATTATGATTATACCCTTAATAAAAATAGAATAACTATATTAGAAATAATAATAATATTTTGAAACAATTTTAATTATAATATTAATTAAACTAAAATTAATAACAATGGTGTTAAATAATATGTAATAATAATATATAAAATTAATATAAAATAATAACAATAAAAATTTATACTATCAACATATATTTAACTAAAAATCAATTAAAATATAAATTAGAAAACTAAAAAAATCAACAAAAACATATAATGGTTAGACAAAATAATTAAAACTAAGTTAAAATATATAACTATTTTTAGTAAATTACATAAAAATGAAATCCACCACACTAATTCGAATTCCTTCAGGAGGAAGATATAATTAAGAATACATGATTGCACCTTTAGTAAAAAATAAACTACATAATTACTTGTTGAATATTTTTCAATCCATTTACACCTAAAAAATATTTATTTAAAAACCTATTTGTTGAAAATAATATCCATTCCTCTCATATTATTACTATAAAAATAACTAAAAATATTGGCCAATGGGAAAAAACATTCCATCACTCCCAATTCTGATGAATATTTTAAAAAAGTTATTGTCGATTCATATACCCATGAATGCATAAAATATTCATTCTACAAATATCACATATCCTCAAGTGGACATGAACAAATGATGTTATCTTGCAGAATTTGCATTCAGTTAATATATATTTTTTAAATTTTTGGGATGGTTGGTCATAAAAGATATGATTTAAAAAAATGATTGTGGAATCTTGATGTAAATTCATGATTTATGTATATTCAAATATCTCCTGGAAATATCACCCCCACACGTAACAAGATTATCTACAAGAAAATTATAATCAAATTTCCAACAAAAATATTTAATGTTTTTGTATTGATTTTTTTCCATTTTTTTCATTTTATGTTGACATAAATCACTCAAATACAATGTACAGATAAATAGGAGAATATCCACTCCAAAAATCCATGAAATATATTTAAAGAAATATTTCATAAAATAATTATACAACTATCTCATACTAAATAGAATCTCATTGAATCAAGGTAATATGAAACCTCTAAAAGTCTTTGATTAATGGGGTATCATTTTAATAGGTATCCCTAATGTGAATGGAAACATCATAATAACCACTTGTATCCTAATTATTGAAATAATAATGAATCTATACTCCCACATCCAAATACTTTTAATAAATAGATATACAATAAATTAGATTATATAGAACATGATGAGATAATTTACACCCCTTTGAATCAAATGAATCACTTTCCCTCAATCAACTCTTTCCAAAATTTACTCACATTACTGAATTAGATTGATATTCATCATGCAAATATTCATGAGATGGGCAGAAACGGGCATCAGTTTTGGGATTATCCAAAATAAACATATTTATTTATTCTAATGGATATAAAAGTTTTAAAGTTAAAGGGTTTCTTAGTGGGTCAGATCAATGAAATGAAACAAATAAATTCCTCAATCATTTTAATGAAACATTCAAAATCTATAATGCCTTAATTGAGAAACAGTCAATATTTTATAACACATAACATACTCAAAATTACATCAATAAAAAGTTAAAGGGATGTTATGTTAAAAATTTCCATAATTATAATTTGTAAGTAAATATAAGATTTGAAATCATGTGGATTAAAAATGAAATGGAAATATGTTTTTTTAATTTTATTTCTATTATTGTTTTCCTTTTATTATTATTTATTTTTTACTTTTTAACTTAATAAATTTACATGGTCTTTGGGAAGATTATGTAAGACATAGAGAAACAGATCATTGAGTAACTAATGATATATTGAAAGAGTTCTTTTTGTATATAATTAAGTTTCATAAAAGATTTACCAATAAATATCAAATTGATACACCACATACCCAAGTTAGATAATAAATTTATCAGAAAAATCTACATATTTAATTGTAGTTTAAAATAGAATGAGAATGAATAATTCACTAAATTCAGGGGAGAAACTGAAAAATATCATCGCCTGATAGTTTTTTTCCATAAATAAAAATAAACCTCAAAAATGAAGATATAAAATGAAGATTCGTTTCCCCCTATGAAACACCTAGTTTTACATTATCAACTAGGTGAATTTAAACTCATATCAAATAAATTTATTTAATGATTCATATTATATCTCAAATGTGATATTTGAGTAATTTTAAATTCACATTAAATATAGTCACCCTCTAATATGATTTTTGAACAACACCATGTGAATAAATAATTGTGATGATGTTTGAACCTATCTACATTGATTTAAAATTTCTTGACACAACATGACTTGGTGAATTGAAGAGTATGAATTTTTTTAGGAAATGAAAAATTTTAGTGGTGATTTATTTTATCACGATAGTCTAATGTTTTTTCATTGGAGATCATAAAATATTCATATACTTCTCATAATACCTCCTCCAATTATTCATATATAGAAATATTTTATATTTTATATTTTGAAATTATTTATTAGGATCTTTATAACCTAATAATATTTATGTTCCTGATCCACATTTAGGTAATTTGTTTATATAATGATTAGGAAGTATGTGGAGGTTCCATTTGGGTTTTATAAATAGTCATATATGACTACAGTTCTTCATCATGATTAGTGAAAAAAAATTTCTATGAAGAATCCATAATTTTTTCTATGATTCCATTAATATCTTGATTCAAATTTTCAACTTGGACATCATTATGCAAATTACAAAGGTTTCTCATATAATGTTAACATACATTGTGACACTAAACCATTAATACATTTCACTATTAAATTGTGTAAAATTTGGACGGGTGATGAGCCTTTTAATTCCAAACTAGATAAAATGTGTTATTTCAATGTTCAATTAAATATAGATTAGAGTATTACCCACATGATTTAGATAACATTCTCATTGATGTGTAGCTAACATCATCTTTGATGTATGATTTTTCAAATGATTTGGGAAAATTAACAATGATTTCGATCCTCAATTTTTAATTAATTCCATCCCTCATAATGAGATATTGGAGTACATCAACCTTTAATAATATTCCTCATGTTCATTTTCATATATAATAATTCATGATGAACTCTTTAATACCCTGATTCAGGGTGGGCCAGCATAGACTGCATTGTAATACCATATAAATTATACGACAAACTTCATAGTGTCCCGCATATTTTTATAAATGGAACATATTCAAATGATTTTTTAATTTCTAGTCATGGATAAATTTTATGATAATTATTTATTTATAATATTTTAACTGTAAACAATCACCAAAATATTAATAACATGATTTATTCAGAAATATTTTTCTCAGCACCATTGACAAATCTAGATTCATCCCACCTAGAGACATGTTATTGAAAATATCTGCATACAATGATGTGATAGACTCAATGAAATATAATTGTTCAATAATTAATGATTCATTGATTATTTTTATTTTGGAATTACCCAGGTCTTGTTTTAGGCATGATAATGATCAACAATGACATATTCAGTAACCTTTTCTATCCTTGATTCCAATGTAAAAAATTTTCTCATTAGTAATATCCAATGAAAAATTTTGGTCTAAACATCGTTATTTGTCATCAAATATCATAGGTAATAGTGATTCATATATCATGTCATTATAAAACAGAATATAAGTCCAGAATTTATTTAATGTGAAGGCAATATTAGTAAAAAAAAATTTAATTGATATATAATTATGTTGAAAACCATTCAATGTGTGGCTACCCTAACAGATCAATAAGAAAATTCTTTCATTGAATTTTAGAAATCTATCATAAACAACCAATTTACTTTCAAAAAATATTAATTATATCTTTTAATCATAGTATGGTGAAATCCTTATTGCGAATTCAACAACACATTTCATTAATAATGGTAATGTTTGAAAACATTTAGGCATGAAATGGAATGTAACATGTATAAGGCCCCGGCCTTAATCCATACTTAATATTGAATTAAATGAATAATTCACATTGAGGATCTTTTCAGGTTTAGAGTTTTAGAGAATTAGAACATAACTATTACATCTTAAAAGATTACAAAGTAGACACTTCTACTAAGTCTCCATAAAATAAAAACTCTTAAAAAGAAAGATGTCAGGATTCCATGTTTTAGATAGCAAGAAATTCCCTTGATCCCATCCTTGACCTTATTCCACTTTAAGTCCTGTGAAAAACATTTCGAAAAAACTTGGGGTGAGCATAAAAAGCTCAGTAAGGGATACAAAAAGAATGAAAACTGTTAGTTTTTCAAACATCAAGTAAACCATGTATACTATATAAAAGTAATACCTTCACCTTCATGAAGTAGTAAAAAAAATCTTCGTTGAATAAAGTATCATTACTTATCTTTTTGTAACCAAAGGATTACCATAAAACCCATATAAAGAACACATAGAATATATAAATGTAACTTGGGACATAAATATACTTAAGTGGAATAACCATACGGTTGACTTCCACACATATCACTTAATGGAATAGCCATACGGCAAATTTCCATACATACTTAATGGAATAGCCATACGGACGACTTCCATACCCAATGCATTGGAGGTTATAACGTAACCACCCATCCTGGTATTCACAGCACCACCCGTCATATGGTTTATAACGTAACCACCCGTTAAAATGTCCAAGTACCAATATAAAATCATAAAACATAAAACCAATATAAAGGAATGATAAAATTTCCACATTTCAATCACAATATATCATAAATATATTGACATAATAGAATCCTTTTTCAAAACCATTTTCAATACCAAAATACATAAAAGAGTATATGGTATTTATTTTATTCTAAAAACATTACGGCTTGTTGAGGAATCCAAAGACCAAATAATACTCACGGCGGCGGAAAAGGTCGTTGTCGCCGCGTATGTTAAAAGAAACATTCCTTTTTGTCGTTTTGTAAAACGCTTCGTAGAAAAAGATTCCTTTTGTATAAATGTAAAAGTCAAAGGGGGTTTATACACCATATAAAAGAAAGTTATGTATAAAACAAAATATGCCTCAATAAAAGGAGATTGAGACGAAGTCCCTTACCTCGGGTCCGACTTGACTCGATCGTTCTTTAACGTCCGGAATAATAAACTTGAGTTAATTTATACTTGATTAAGAACCTTTTTAAAGTTCATTATTCCTTTTATATCACTTATTTCCACGTTATAAACATTATGTAACCATTTAAGATAATAATGTTTGTTTTGTCAATATTTGGTTCTTAAGTCGAAGGTGGTCTTCTTACAATTACATGTTGTTCGTGTGGTCAAAGGTTCTTTATATCCAGAATGACATTCCTGATTTGGATATCACATATATCATATATATCCAGCATATACATGTATTTATAATATCACATAATCATTTAGAGGTAAGAAATGAAATGCACCATTCATGGAGACGGTAAGCCGTACGTACGCATGAACGCTACTTTCATTTCATTGTCATATTATTGGAATTAAAACTAAATGAGAGGTATTTATATTTTAATTCCAAAATAATATTCATCATTTAGATATATCATTCATTATATATATCTATTATACACATATACTTTTAATAGTACATTACATTTGCAGATAAGAAATGAAATGCACCGTTCTTGGAGAAGGTAAGCCGTACGTACGCATGAACGCTACTTTCATTTCTATCTCATACTTTAATGTAAAGAAATAATAATGATATACAGGTATATTATAATTCCATTATAACATCATATATAATAACTTTAAATCCATCCTTTACACGTCCCACATATGACATTAACGAATCACATCACTTTGAGGGGGCGGTAGTCCGCACTTCCTTAAATGAAGATATCGTGTTTACCCATAATGGAAACCATAAAGGTATGCCAAAAATGAAAAATACAGAAGCTTAAAGAAAACATAAACATATTATATATCATATATAAAAATAGTGACATCATAATGGCCACCCTTGAAGGTGTTAAATGAGTATTGAACAATCATCGTTCCGGGAGGTAGAATTTCGCCATCCACGGAAACCGTATGTTCTCTAACCATTTGATGTAGTTGTGTGAGAGTGTAGCTCAAATAAATATTATAACAACATCCTAGTATATTGAAGATACTGGTGTTGTTACAAAATAAGTAAATAAAAAGAGTTTAGAGGGTTGGAGAAGCAAAATAAAACAAATGAACAAGAGAGAATGATTTACCTTTAAAAGTGTAACTCCCTTTTGATTTGAGCCAAAAGGCTTCCTTTGAAAGGATTATGACCAAATGGAATCCTCTAGGATGAGGAGAGGGATGTGGAGAGAGTAATTGGGCAGGGGTTGTCCGAGCAAAAGGCTTGAGGAGTGTGTGAAATGAGGTAGAGGTTGGGGCCTTTTATAAGAGGAGAGGAGGGGCACTTTTGGAAAGTAAAGAAATATTACTTTATTTGAAAATGTGTTTCAGTTTTAAAAGGTCCCACATTGATATAATTCGTGGATAAGGTGATAAGGGATCGAAATACACTCATCCAATTGGTTTTGGACATGTGTAGGTTTTAGATATTTCATTATCTTTCCATTTTATTTAAATCGTCAAATAATGATGTCATCACTGCATCATTATTATGTCATATATCATTTACTTTATTTAATGTCTAAAAATTATAAAAAAATACTATGATGTAGGAAATCTTTTTAGCTTTCCAATTACTATTTATAATCAAAATTTGGAATTGTATACCCCCACACAAAAATTATTTTAGTAAAACATTGTATTTTAGTGTCATTTTCACTTTAACATTAAATAAAAATATATTAATGTCATTTTCCAACTAAAGTGGCTCCATGGGGTCCCCAAGTTGGCCCATGGCTTTTCATGGTCGGCCATGACTCACCCAATAGGTGTAAGACAAGTGTCATGGTGTTTTCACATTCTTATAATACCATTTTTACCTTAAACTACACTAATTACCTCTAATCTTGATTAATGAAAAAAAGTTACTATTTACCAAAAAATTATTTTAATCTCATTGAACCACATTTTACTTCTTAATGACAACCATGTATGTCGGATTTTAAAAATTAAATACACATTAGTGGTAAACTTTCATTTAACAGAAAAAATCAGTTTGCTTGATTACCACTTAGTGGTTTCACTATTCATCAAAAATTGAAGTTTTTCAGAAAATTACCAAAAATTCACCCTAAGATATATTTGATATTCCGAATTCAAAAATGAAGGTCATTTTACAAAATTAAAAACATATAAGTCAAATTAATTAATTTAATAATTAATTCCCGCTGTCATGACAAATAGCGTGTTTTTGTGAAACAATAAGTATCAAAAGATTGACACCAGTTTAAGTCCAATTTCAATGTGAAATTGATTCCAATGACCACCATTAGATTAACTGGTAAAAATATTTTCTAATTTCACTTTAAAACCAATTAAAATAATAATCTAATCATATAAATAATTTAGATTAAAAAGAGGTTTTGAATTAAAATACAACATTTTACACTATTCATAAAAAAATGAACTTTATCAGAAAGGTACCAAAAATTTACACAAAGTAAATTTTGATGTCCCAATTCTAAAGAAGAGTTATATTTGGTCCAAAATTATGTATAAGAGTGATCAAAACTATATTTAATGATGGTTCACCATTAAAAGGGGATAAGTGAACCTTTAGTGAAAATTAGAGTATATATGCCCTAAAATTGAACTCTTTTCGTATTTTAAGCCTTTATATTTTATTGAGTAAATGTATAAACATTTAAAAACATATATAATCATATTTTAGTTATTTATATCCATTCCCGCCAGTACAACAGCTACTTTTTAACAAACATTTAAAATAATATTATTTTATTACTACTGTGCTATGTAAGTTTCAAAGAAACTCATCGTTGCGTATCGGGTACGCTATCGAACATAGAAACCCTTTAAAGTAATATTAATAATTTATTCACAAATATGGATAAATATAAAGATGACATATTCTTTATTTACCTGGGGTGTTACATCCTTCCCCCCCTTTTGGAATTGCGTCCTCACAATTTTAAAATTGGGCTTGGAAACATCCTTGAATGTCCCACATCGGAACAAGGATAGGTAAAAAAATCACTTTAAAATAAAGAAGGATAAGTACAAAGGTCACCCGAGTTAACCCATACTAGGATTCCAAGTATGAAAACATGGACATGGAGGAGAAAACGTAGGGTCATGTTCTGATGGAGAGTGATAGAAAACATGTTTAGGAGAAAGTTAACCATGAGAGAATCACAAACTTGTGATGGGTTAAACGGTATTCGATTCCCCAGTAGGAAAGGTTAATAGACAACATTTATGTTTTAAATTAATTTTTATTGAGGAACTTATTTTTGATCTTAAGGAAACATACTTACTTGTCATGTTGACTTTCAACACTTTCTAGGTTTCTTACACAAACTCATAATAGCATACCTTGATCATGGCGTCCACTTGGTTTCATCGTCATCTTGTTCACGTAGGTAGAAGTCCCATGCATTGCAACAATGATTTAGAGATCCTTCAAAATCATTTGCTTCCTCCATCCAAATACACCTCGTGCAACTTGGTTCATATGGGTGTTCACAGAAAAACAGTTTTGGAAAATAATCATGTATGACATATAATTCCAAAACATCTGATAAAATATGATTTCAAAAAAATAGTCGGACTGAAATTGAGTTGAAACTTTCTATCATTGGTCCTTTTAAAATACCAAAAGTATGTGATGTGAGAATATATTTTAAAAGCAAATATAAATAGGTTGCTCAAGGGTCTCCTTCCCCAGCACCATTTCTAAAATCATAATATGCTTCAAATTCTTTTGATAAGGTAAAATATTTGAGAATACCTTGATAATATTTTCCTCTCTTGAAAGCATGAGAATATTGTGAAAATAGTATTTTTCTAAAAACAACCCATGATCCACGATGATAACGAGGTATAGCGGAGGTGTTTGATATCTCAAACAAATGCTTTCAAGTGAGTTGTATGCTAGAAAAAGTTTCACAATCATCTGAAGATGACTTTGCAATAATTATTGCTAGCATGTCATCAGGAAGAGATAGGAATGTCGTTTGAGATCCTTCTCCTTCCATTCGTAACTGACTTTACCTGACCTGAAAAAAAGGTTTAAAACAAGGATTTAACTGAAATAATTGATATACGGACTAATCTTGTGCCTCACAAAAACTCCTAATCCCTAAAGTTGTCTAAACCGACCTCTAATACCAACTATAAGGCCCCAGCCTTAATCCTTACTCAATATTGAGTTAAATGAGTAATTCACGTTGAGGATCTTTTCAGGTTTAGAGTTTTAGAGAATTAGAACATAAAAATTACATCTTAAAAGATTACAAAGTAGACACTTCTACTAAGTCTCCATAAAAAAAACTCTTAAAAATAAAGATGTCTAGATTCCATGTTTTAGATAGCATGAAATTCCCTTGATCCCATCCTTGATCTTATTCCACCTTAAGTCCTGTGAAAAACATTTCGAAAAAACTTGGGGTGAGCATAAAAAGCTCAGTAAGGGATACAAAAAGAATGAAAACTGTTAGTTTTTCAAACATCAAGTAAACCATGTATACTATATCAAAGTAATACCTTCACCTTCATGAAGTAGTAAAAAAAATCTTCACTGAATAAAGTATCATTACTTACCTTTTTGTAACCAAAGGATTACCATAAAACCCATATAAAGAACACATAGAATATATAAAGGTAACTTGGGACATAAACATACTTAAGTGGAATAACCATACGGTTGACTTCCACACATATCACTTAATGGAATAGCCATACTGCCAATTTCCATACATACTTAATGGAATAGCCATACGGCCGACTTCCATACCCAATGCATTGGAGGTTATAACGTAACCACCCATCCTGGTATTCACGGCACCACCCGTCATATGGTTTATAACGTAACCACCCGTTAAAATTTCCAAGTACCAATATAAAATCATAAAACATAAAACCAATATAAACGAATGATAACATTTCCACATTTCAATCACAATATATCATAAATATATTGACATAATAGAATCCTTTTTCAAAACCATTTTCAATAACAAAATACATAAAAGAGTATATGGTATTTATTTTATTCTAAAAACATTACGGCTTGTTGAGGAATCCAAAGACCAAATAATACTCACGGCGGCGGAAAAGTTCGTTGTCACCGCGTATGCTAAAAGAAACATTCCTTTTTGTCGTTTTGTAAAACGCTCCGTAGAAAAAGATTCCTTTTGTATAAATGTAAAAGTCAAAGTGGGTTTATACACCGTATAAAAGAAAGTTATGTACAAAACGAAATATGCCTCAATGAAAGGAGATTGAGACGAAGTCCCTTACCTCGGGTCCGACTTGACTCGATCGTTCTTTAACGCCCTGAATAATAAACTTGAGTTAATTTATACTTGATTAAGAACCTTTTTAATGTTCATTATTCCTTTTATATCACTTATTTCCATGTTATAAACATTATGTAACCATTTAAGTTAATAATGTTTGTTTTGTCAATATTTGGTTCTTAAGTCGAAAGTGGTCTTCTTACAATTACATGTTGTTCGTGTGGTCAAAGGTTCTTTATATCCAGAATGACATTCCTGATTTGGATATCATATATATCATATATATCCAGCATATACATGTATTTATAATATCACATAATCATTTAGAGGTAAGAAATGAAATGCACCATTGATGGAGACGGTAAGCTGTACGTACGCATGAACGCTACTTTCATTTCTTTGTCATATTATTGGAATTAAAACTAAATGAGAGGTATGTATATTTTAATTCCAGAATTATATTCATCATTTAGATATATCATTCAATATATATATCCATCATACACATATACTTTTAATAGTACATTACATTTGGAGATAAGAAATGAAATGCACCGTTCATGGAGACGGTAATCCGTACGTACGCATGAACGCTACTTTCATTTCTATCTCATAATTTAATGTAAAGAAATAATAATGATATAGGGGTATATTATAATTCCATTATAACATCATATATAATAACTTTAAATCCATCCTTTACACGTCCCACATATGGCATTAATGAATCACATCACTTTGAGGGGGCGGTAGTCCGCACTTCCTTAAATGAAGATATCGTGTTTACCCATAATGGAAACCATAAAGGTATACCAAAAATGAAAAATACATAAGCTTAAAGAAAACATAAACATATTATATATCATATATAAAAATAGTGACATCATTATGGCCACCCTTGAAGGTGTTAAATGAGTATTGAACAATCATCGTTTCGGGAGGCAGAATTCCGCCATCCACGGAAACCGTATGTTCTTTAACCATTTGATGTAGTTGTGTGAGAGTGTAGCTCAAATAAATATTATAACAACATCCTAGTATATTGAAGATACTGGTGTTGTTACAAAAGAAGTAAATAAAAATAGTTTAGAGGGTTGGAGAAGCAAAATAAAACAAATGAACAAGAGAGAATGATTTACCTTTAAAAGTGTAACTCCCTTTTGATTTGAGCCTAAAGGCTTCCTTTGAAATGATTCTGCCCAAAGGGAATCCTCTAGGATGAGGAGAGGGATGTGGAGAGAGTAATTGGGCAGGGGTTGGCCGAGCCAAAGGCTTGGGGAGTGTGTGAAATGAGGTAGAGGTGGGGGCCTTTTATAAGAGGAGAGGAGGGGCACTTTTTGAAAGTAAAGAAATATTACTTTATTTGAAAATGTGTTTCGGTTTTAAAAGGTCCCACATTGATATAATTCGTGGATAAGGTGATAAGGGTTCGAAATCCACTCATCCAATTGGTTTTGGACATGTGTAGGTTTTAGATTTTTCATTATCTTTCCATTTTATTTAAATCGTCAAATAATGATGTCATCACTGCATCATTATTATGTCATATATAATTTAATTTATTTAATGTCTAAAAATTATAAAATAACTACTATGATGTAGGAAAGAATTTTATATTTCCAATTAATATTTATAATCAAAATTTGGAATTGTATAACCCCACTCAAATATTATTTTAGTAAAATAATTTATGTTAGGGTCATTTTCACTTTAACATTAAATAAAAATATATTAATGTCATTTTCCAACTAAAGTGGCTCCATGGGGTCCCTAAGTTGGCCCATGGCTTGTCTTGGTCGGCCATGACTCACCCAATAGGTGTAGGACAAGTGTCATGGTGTTTTCATATTCTTATAATACCATTTTTACCTTAAACTACACTAATTACCTCTAATCGCGATTAATGAAAAAAAGTTACTATTTACCAAAAAAATTATTTTAATCTCATTGAACCACATTTTACTTCTTAATGACAACCATGTATGTCGGATTTTCAAAATTCAATACAAATTAGTGGTAAACATTCATTTAACTGAAAAAATCAGTTTGCTTGATTACCACTTAGTGGTTTCACTATTCATCAAAAATTGAAGTTTTTCAGAAAATTACCAAAAATTCACCCTAAGCTATATTTGATATTACGAATTAAAAAATGAAGTCCATTTTACAAAATTCAAAACATATAAGTCAAATTAATTAATTTAATAATTAATTCCCGCTGTCATGACAAATAGCGTGTTTTTGTGAAACAATAAGTATCAAAAGATTGACACCAGTTTATGTCCAATTTCAAAGTGAAATTGATTCCAATGACCACCATTGGATTAACTGGTAAAAATATTTTCTAATTTCACTTTAAAACCAATTAAAATAATAATCTAATCATTTAAATAATTTATATTAAAAAGCGGTTTTGAATTAAAATACAACATTTTACACTATTCATAAAAAATGAACTTTATCAGAAAGGTACCAAAAATTTACACAAAGTAAATTTTGATGTCCTGATTATAAAGAAGAGTTATATTTGGTCCAAAATAATGTATAAGAGTGATCAAAACTATATTTAATGACGGTTCACCATTGAAAGGTGATAAGTGAACCTTTAGTGAAAATTAGAGTATATATGCCCTAAAATTGAACTCTTTCCGTATTTTAAGCCTTTATCTTTTATTGGGTAAATGTATAAACATTTAAAAACATATCTAATCATATTTTAGTTATTTCTATCCATTCCCACCAGTACAATGGCTACTTGTTAACTAACATTTAAAATAATATTATTTTATTACTACTGTGCTTTGTAAGTTTCAAAGAAACTCATCGTTGCGTATCGGGTACGCTATCGAATATAGAAACCCTTTAAAGTAATATTAATACTTTATTCACAAATATGGATAAATATAAAGATGACATATTCTTTATTTACCTGGGGTGTTACAACATGTTTACCTAATTTGGTTGTAAGGGTAAAGAAATGACAGATAAATTTGTACGTAATAATATAATAAATCCCACATATATAAGAAATAAGCAGATAACATGAACAAATACAGGAATGGGAACCTTAGACATTTTACCAATATATGTTTGGCCAACTTCAATGTTGTTATTTAAAATTTAGTGGCACAAAACTATCCTACATTTTAACATGAAGCGATATCTTTCCCAATTTAGAACTAAATACATTTATTCAAATTTTAATACATCTTTATCAAAATATTCTAGAAATTCATCTATGGAATTCCAATAAATAGAGAATTTTTCAATGAATATTTCCATAAAACATTAAGTCATTTCATGATATACTTTCATTATTCATCATTGAAACATGGTTTGTTTATTTTAAATTCCAAAAAAAATTTACGATAATTTAATTTACGATATAGATAGGTAAACATGGTCTCACCCTGTTCTTATATTGAAATAACAATCAAATTATAACCCAAGAATCATCAGAAAAAATAATTTTAATCTCTTACTAATAGTTATTCATGACATGATCAATGATGGAAAATGAGAAGGGATCCATTGTTTTTTTAATTATTAAATATGTGGATGTAAATAAACATTTTATCCATTCGTTAATATAGTGGATTAAAACTATTCTTTTTGAATTTCATCCATTTTGGCCCACCCTTTTTAGGTACAAGTTGAAATGTGTTGACCAACTTAATATCCATGAGAGGATATATTAAACTGATTGTGATATGTTCAATAACTTATTTTAGGACTAATTATTTCATAATATGTGTTAGATATATTTATAGGTTTATAAAATTATTTTAATTATCTTCCATATATAATACATCATTGAAGATGATATGAATTATACATTTCAATTCAGTTATCATTGAATCTATTTTTAGAATCTTCTGTGATTGAACGTTGGGAAATCATTATTATTGTTTATGTGAAAGAAAAGAATTTATCCTTACAAGAACAATGTCTAAATCTCATAGGTAGCTTTATCTAATGATCAATTAAAGAGTAATAAGCTCATGTTTCATATATTTTTCAAATGATGTAGTTAATGGTATAAGATATTATCTATCAATTGGATCTATTATATTGTTGATGAATTCCACTTCTTTATGTGACTCAATTAACTCCTCATTTTCCATGTGAAATTATTTAATATTTAATGCGTTATTTTCTAAATCCTCCCATTATTAAATTGTATTTTTAAAATTAAATTCACATATAAAATAAATTTCCATTGTTTCAAGGATTATAAATTTTAATTTTTCATTCAATACATAAAATATATAATTTTCTCTCTAAGACATCAACAAGATCTCTATATTTAACTTGTAAGGGTCTCCTAGAAATGAGTGGGATGATTTTATATTCTTTCAAATCTATTATGATGAAGTAAGTAGGGAATGAAAAATTGTTCACCTTAATTAGAAAATCCTTAAAATTTTGTGATGATTATTTACTATTAATACTATCATTTTAGGCCAACCCTAGTATTGTTTAATTACTCAACCCTAGTTATTAAGGAAAACATAATTCCACGGGGTTTACACTAGCTTTGAGGTCATATAGATCTCTCTAAAACAAAAACCCTCCCATATTATTGGGTATATTGAAGCTTCTATGGACTCTCAGCTTAGGAGGTATGGATTTTGGTATTACTCTCAAACATATCTCATTCATTAAAAAATCGCTCCACCATCAAGAATTCATATTTTAAATATAATTTTATTGAGAATATAAGCATAGTGGGTTATTGGGTGATTGTTTTTGAAAATGGAACATTCATGGGAATCTTCTTTAACACCTTTATGAAATCAAAAAATTGGGCAACAAAATTCATTTTATCCAATTAGAATTGGAAAATGGGAGATGGTCTATTATATTTTAATCTTTTTTGTAATACATCTAATTCTTTTTCTTTTCATTGATTTTTAAACTATTCATGTTTTTTCATCATCATTTTATTTTTCATTATATTGAATCTCTATTTTTATTAAATGAATATCTTTAGTTGTAGGTGTACGTTTATCCTCTGTAGGTCGAGAAATATACATTTTTCACTATGTAAATTTTTTACCACTATGTAATTAGATAGAATTATCTTATTGTCAATTTTTGACCATTATGTTACCATGTAGAGTACTTTTATCTCATTATTTTATATGTACATACAATAGATTGAATTAAATATCTGTGTTACCAATAAAAGAATACAAATTTTGGTTTTTATCTTGACAATTTTCATTAGATTCTTGCAAATTTTGGGTTATTACAGTTATGTTTTTTGTTCCAATATATTGCATATCCAAACACTAATTTGTGGTCATAAAAAACTTTTTCATGATTTAATTATTATTAGGGTGATTTAATATTATATTATGAATTTAGTTTTTTGATTCCCTTTTATTCTTGAATTATTATTTTTGAATGGATATTGGTTTGTATAGCTATTGGGAATCATTACATTGTGATTTTACATTGTGTTTGATGGTAAATTTTGTAGGGACCCCTGGTGAACCTATGTTATTGTTTCGTGGTAGATTATCTACTAGTTCATTTGAATTATTATTATTGTAATTATTATTTTATTTTTTGTTATAATTATTTTTAAAATGTATTCTATTGTGACGAAAACATTTAATGCCCATCAAATTATTTTAAGATGCTTGATATGGATACATGTAATAATCATGAGAACATTGAATGTGTGGAAAATGTTCAAAATGCACTATGTGGGTGGTATTAGGTGGAATCAATGATATCATATCTATTCGATTATTGAGTGATTCAAATTGTACAGATATGAATGACTTAAAATTGACTTTATTAACTACATCTTTAATTATTGAAAAATATTCCATCCTCTGGAAACTCATTTCATAAATATATTGAATTAATTTGTATATATATACTATCTATATCCACGATCACATATCCATTTGCTACGTTGATTGTAGAATTTCTATCAGGATTATGTTTATAATATAAATACTGCAACTGGTTTACCAGATTCATTTCCTAAGGAATACAATGTCTTAACATGGACTTCAATATTTTCCCAAGTATCACTTATTTATTATTATTAATTTTTACTAATTTATACATGTTCTCTCATTTTTCAATAATTGTGTTCTTGTATAATAACTATCTATCAATTCCCTTCCAATTTCAACCCATGAGAAGAATGTTCCTGGGTATAAAATCTCTAATCAGTCTTTTCATTTTTTGTTAATGAATATGGGAAGAATATATTGATTAATACATCATATAACAACCAATTATAGTTCATTTCGTCATATACTCTAATAAATCAATTCACATGTCTATATGTCTCTTCAATACTCAAGCAATTGAATTTAACATGTTCTTATATAATTTTGGTCACATATGGATTCAAATTAAAATGTGTCACCCGAATCCTTGTATATTTTAATATTTAAAAAACTCATACATTGTTGGGTGTTAATTCATGTATTATATTAGCCTTTGTTCTATGGTCATTAAGACAATTTTGAAAAATAGTTGATGGACTTTTCCATTGGGAAGCATCAGAACATGAGTTTCACTACTATCTTCTTATGGATGCAGTTGTTATTTCAAAAAACATATAATTTGATATTTACCATTATTGTCTCAGCTATGGATTATTTTTATAGAGTCCAATTTCTAGTATTCACCATCTCTGGAATTTGCGCCTAAATGAATGTCTATTTATGAAGCCTTTAATGATATACTTTCACATGGCCTAAGATAATGATGCTTGAAACTTTGTATAAATTTCCAAAATAGGACAATATTCTGAATTTATCTATTACAAAATACTATTAAATTGTAAGGTAGGGTTGAACCATAGAGAGCATATGGTTTAGTGAAATAAAAAATCTATTTAAAAAATGATTATGCAAATATTGAATGAGGGATTTAATTTATATTTTATTATTTAAAAAGAAATTATATTTAATGAATAAAAATAAATAAAAATGAAATTAAAAATAGTGATGATCGTGTAATCAGAAATTCATGACTTAGATTCGGAAGACATAAATGAATTTCTATGCAATCCATAAAAATAATTTTTATTGTTATTAAATAATTGACACACACAATTACCCCATGTTCTTAATTTATAATAAGTTATTGAATCCAATTTGTATATCAAAATTTATATTAGGTCTCATTAATTGGTATTATATTAAAATTAATAGATTAATTTATGTTTCAAACTATTGAGGGAAATTACATAACTCATTTATTATAAAGCAACATTATCTATTTTTACTATGATCAGTCAAAACAATGAACATTTTTAGTGTAACTAAAATTGGTGAAAATTTAATTTTCTATGATATTTTTTAAATTATATAAAATTAAAATATAATTATGATGATAAAAATTATATTGAATATTAATTCAATTGTCAAACTAGTCAAATGGTTTTTATAATATGTCATTAACATTAGTTTTCATGATATTATTAATATCATATCAAAAGAAGTCAATAGGACATTATGGAAAAATGGATCTAATATAAGAAATAAATCCATAAATTTATTTATGTGTCATTAAATACGGATGTATATCATTGGGCTATTTTATATAAGTGGAGATCCACCAGGTAGGGTCAGTGAAGTTTTTTCACATGTGTTTGGCCATGTTGATGATTTGTGGATGGTTAGCTCCAATTGTCACAGTAGTTCGAAATAGGGAGGTGCTTCTCGACATAAAGAGTGGTTTTTTTGGTGTTAGGGATTTGGATGGAGGTGGTTCTACTATGAATATATGTGAATGGCTCTATGGGACCCCCACCATAATGATTATGAATAGATGGAGATGGGGAGGATATCCCACTACATTTTGTATTGCACAACCTTCTTACAATCAATATATAAAACATTAAAATACTACATTTATTATGATTACATGAGAATATAATAATGATAATATAAAGTGAAAAATGAATCAAATTTTTTTTGAAACATTTTATATATAATTATAAATTCTAAAATAAAACACAATATCTTAATATTATTAGAATTGTACTTATACATATAATAAAAATATAATAGAAATAATAATAAAAAAAATACTAAAATAAAAAACTAATAATAATAATATTATTAATGATATTATGAATAAAAATAATTTTAGTAAACAATATGAAATAATAATATTTGAAATTAATAGAAAATAAAAATCATAATAAATTACTAAATTTAATAGATAATGAACCAAATTTTTTAAAAGTAAACTAATGTGTTGAAAACATATAAAATTGAGATAAAATCTAAATGTTATTAAACTAATTATTTATAAAAAGTATAAATTTTATAAGAAATGATAGTAAATTTCTTGTGAATCATTTATATACAATTTTAATTTAATATTCATATCATTTAATGTTAAAAATATGGAAAGATACTTTATAATTAATTAGTTTGTCTTATTAGGGATAAGAAATAATACATAGAGTATCATTTTAGAAAAGAATCATATAATAATATAATGTATCTGAGATTGGGTGCACACATTACATTAAAATTTAATAATTTATTATATTTATTCTCATTTATGAAATTTGATAGTGATATTAATATAGGTGTACCTAATTGGCTTGAAACTAGGTGAATAAAATTAATAATAGGGTCCTGTGTTCTTTTTTGATTATTATTGTTCTTTGAAATTAAATTTTAAATTTAATAAGAATATGATTAGACAGTATTCTCAATATCAAAATTATTAATATCATTTGAATGTAATCATTGAAGGAAATATTATTGTAATAGAAATGAAAATATGAAGGTGGAAATGTGGTAATACTAAGATGTATAATATTTGAAATGATTATTTTTAGATAAAATTAATGTGCCTCTGATTGATGAGAAGATGATTGAGAATAGATTATAATGGGTTGAACATGTTAAGATATAAAAAAAAAGGATTCACATATTTTTATTTAATTACTAAGGAAAAATTAACTTTTTAAAAATTTGTAGAGGTTGACTGAAATATAAATTTATTTTCAAAATTCATTCCACAAACAGAAAAAGGACAATACACACATTTATTGTCTTTATAATTGATAGAAACAATACATGATTGTTGGGTGAATTATATAAATCTAGTACATTTTAAAATAACATGGTTTGGTTAGTTTGAATCAAGTTGAGTACTTATAGTATAAAAACTACAGTTTAGTTCATAACACATGCAACATTATCAAAACTGATAAAACACACTCATATTTTTTGAAGCATTAATACAATGACTGTTTATTATTTTTTGATTTGTAGAAAGTAATATCACATAAATCCAAAAAAAAATTATCATTATTATTAGAAGTAAATGGGGTTAATTTAAAAGTTAAATTTTAGTTCAATATTAATTTAACATACTAAAAAATTTTCAAACATAATCATATATTCTTGAAATTATATGACATAGATCAATGAATCATTTGTAATGTGTATGAATTAAACAAAAGTTTCTCCAACACACGGAATGGTTAGTATGACTAAATTTTTTATTTAAAAGTTACATTTTAGTTCAAAACATTCATTTTATTCTAAAATATATGTAAAACAATAAAATTTATTTAATACATTAGACAAAATATTGGTAATCCATTTTTGATGTCTATGAAATAACCTCATATCAATCTGATAATTATGTGGCTAGTATGTAACAATGGATAATCAATTATAGTAATTTAAAATCATACTTTAATAAAAATAAAATTCAATTAAAAATTTATTATTTAATAGAAAAAAATAAATTTTTATATGATGAATATCTATTTTAAACATTCTAGTTCAAAATAATATTAGAATGAAATTTTGAAATTTTACAATAGAGATAATATTTTATGAATAATTTAAAATTTAATTTTTAAACATTTATCCTTTCATTAATCATAATGTTTAATAATATTTATACATACCAATTTAATGAAAAGAAATTTTATACAAATAAGGATTACATCATTTGGACATAAATAAGGATATTTTTCGAATAACTATAAAAAAAGGCATAATAGCATTCCATTTCAATTTATTAATAAAATATTTAATGATGAATTATTTATATGAAAATTATAGACTATATATCTCAAAATATATTAATTTAAATGAACATAAATATTATTAATGGTCTTATAGTTAATATAATATCATCTTGTGCAAGAAAAATACATTTCCTGAAAATAATGTTTTGATACATTTTTAGGGTTTATTTTGTCTTTCAAATTATTTCACCTAAATGAATTAATTTGATAATATATATTCCATATTTGGAATTATAATAATTAATTATTGGTAATTTTTTCATATTAATTATTGGTTATAATAACTAGTAAAAACAGTAAAAATAAATTAATACCATTAAGGATAAAAAATGTTTACCCTAGGGTTTCCAAAAAAAATATGGGTTAAAATTACATAAAATTTATTATAATTCCATTGGTTTGTTTTATTTAAACCCTACCCTTAATACTCTATAATATGATCAATTTTGGATTTGTCTTCCCATGAATGTGACTTGAAATTTTTGTAAAATAAAAAAAATTTATAACTGCGCCACTCCCACCAATTATAAAAGGGCACCTCCACCCCTCAATTATTTACATATATTGAAATATTTTTTTATTCTAAAATACATTTACAATATATATATATGTCCTCCTTTTTAACATTCTAGATTAAATGGTCTTCCCAAAGAACAAAACCTATCATCCTTAATAAGAGATTCAAAAGAGGTTTTTATAATAGAATGTGATCATCTTCAACAAGATCAGTCTTTTTTAATTCTTATTTCACCACAAAAAATTATTTTATTATAATTAAAATACTATAATACAGTTATATCACATATTATAATATTTTATTATGTTTATTTCTCAATATTTATCAACTCCAACTCCATTATATATGAAACAAAACCCTCTCTCTTGTTTAGGGAAGAGTAAAACCTCACGAACTGATATATTTTTTTCTATCCCCAACTCACATTGATTGCAACAATGATACAATTAACGAATTTATAATATAAATATGAAATTATATTAATTCTATAAAATAATTATATAGTCCTCTTTCTTACCCTTTCACCCATTATGTAAATATTGATGTGTCTCATTTGTATGTACAATGTATCGTCTCCAGGAATTGATTTGATAAATATTCAGTAAAAAACCTCAAGATTTATTATAAATATTTATCTAATTAATCAAAAAGAACATTATATGGTTTATATAATTTTTAGATTATTTATCTATATGCAATTAAAAAAACGAAATCCGTTAGAAAAAATTCATCACAAAATGTAGAATTTCACACCAAAAACAAGAATAATAATGAAATGTTCATACAAAATTTTGATAAGATGTTCAAGAGGATAATATATTATATTATAAATATTAATATGGGTTTTTATGAATTAATTACATGTTTTATAACATTATATAAAATGTTACATCACATTCAACTAATGGGAATCCGGAGGTAAGTGATTTGATCTCAATTTCCATTCCTTGGAGAAAAATATGATATTGTGAACATCTTCCCTTTTATGTGGTGTATATACTACCCCATTAATATATATAACATGAATAAATATTTATTATTTTTTATTATGTTTTCAATTCATGTTTATTCATTCAAATGGTTTCAAATTTAATGTTACCAAAGATGTAAGTATCTATTTTAAAATCTACATTTTTGGGATATATCTTATTTTCATTGAATTAATATTATAATATAACCTTAATAAACTCCATATATTTTATTATTATATAAATATTTAGTTAAATTGCATATTTTATTCCAAAAATATCTCTATTTGGATCATGTATCAATGAAAAATATGAAAAAAATATAACCTAATCGTATTTCTCTCCTTGATTATGTATATTTTTCTTCCATGTCCATATCCATTAATTAATATCTAAAAAATCATTTTATTAATAAAAAGAATTATTATGGACATTATAAGATATGGATTATTTTTCAATGGGTTGAAAAAAATTGAAATGATTTAAAAAAATCAATTTCAGTTTTCTTTTTAAATAATTGAAAATTAATGTTTTTAATTTTTATTATGTTAACAGACTACCCAAATATAATAACCATTTTATGATATTTATCTTCTTCAACAAGTTATAATTATTTTATAAATAAAAATCTATAATTAATGGTTTTTTTTTTATTTTTTTTTCATTGTTTTTCAATGTAAATGATTTTATTAATAAATCCAATATTCCCGATGAGTTGATGGAGATATTTTATATTAATTATATTTTTATAAGCTTTAACCTAATACATTCACGTTCATGTGATGTTATTAAATTAATTTTTTCATAAATATAATATATTTTATCATGGATATGATTATGACATAAAAAATACCCTTTTTATATACGGTGTAGTACTATGAAATATAATTTATTGACTTGGGATAAGTTTGATAAATCCATATTATTTATTCAGTATGGATTTTTTTTGATAAATAACATTTTTCAGAAATTTAATCGATCATTTAGTATGGGAGGAATGTATTTTACATGATGTGATGGGTGAGACTATTATAAATATTCCCTAGATGCATCGAAAAGTGTCATGAGACAAATCATCTGGCAAAAGTAAATGGTTTTTTGATGCATACCCAACCATCGATCAAACTTTCATGGAATAAGGATTTAACGGTATATAAATGAGGGTGTTTAAGATCATGTTTTCCAATATTTTTCTTTTATTTCCTTGTGAATGTAGTTATTTTTGATCATATTATTTTATTATCCAAGGATTCATATTATTCTAAAGTTATTAATTAAATGAATGTTTTTTTAGTTATTTACCTTTTTATATTGATTGTACGTTTTTTAGTCTAATGTAATACACTATACATAACCCATATACAATATTTGAGCTCATTGTTATTTTTATTCTCTCACAGGTTATGATGGAGAAATATTTAAATGAGTTTCAAGGATTAAAATAATTATGTTTTGTTACGTTTTTTATTTTAATCTAAATCTAAAATTGGTATCACATATGTTTCTGGTTCTTTAAGACTGCTAAAAAGTTATGCACATCAGTATTTGTTCTATTCTGTCTATGCCAATGTAATAATGTAGATAATGAAACTAGGTTAATAGTTTTCTGGGTAATTATAATTGATTTCATAGGGTATTTAGTTGAAACAAATAGAATACGATTTAGGAAAACCTAGAATAGGGAATATAATCCAGTCAATGATTTTGAGGAAAAGTACTTGTATGGGATTATATACGAATGTTTTGGTAAGGTAGATATTATGTTGTTTTCCTATAATTATAAACCTCCCAAAAACTATATATGGAAGTTGTTTTTTCTCAAATTCCAGTAGGGGTAATAACCCCAAAAGTGTTAGTCAATTATATCTCAACAATAATTATAATGCATGGTGAATAATCCCTTAATGTGAACATAATTTAACAATCATGGGGGATATTCTCTGGATAATTCATATTTTCTTATAAAAAATTATGTGGTATTTTATTTATATTTTAATGATATTCCCAAAGAATCCGTGTTTATGATACCGATTTTAACAATTCATTATTTTTAATATTGTGTTATTATTTTACACTAGATATAGAAATATATATCATGATTTAAAATTGATAATGTAATAAGGTAATCAAGAATATCAAATTATTTAAAAATGGCACATGGTAGAATGAATGGTATCCATGCTTGGGGAAATGTAGAGAATTACCCATTGATTATGGAAATACCACAAGTGTTTTAGATGAGTAGATAATGATAATATTATGAATGTTGACATAGGTTACGAATAATAAGCTTTCACATATAGAGAAACATGATGTTCTAAGATATGATAAACCTATTTTATATCATGTCATGTGACATAAGATCCCATCATTTAGTGGCACTACTAATCGTCTGGTAATTGATAATTGTTTTTGTCCTTTTAAATTGTATTTCTAGATGTATGATTCAATAAAATGAAAAGGATATTTTGGTAATATATTTTCTTAAATATGAGTTTGATCAATGGTGGTTGTTGATTCTGAATACCGAGGTGGAAGATGGAGTAGAACATGGAATTTCAATATTTTAAAGATAAATAGTTTGGAGATTATATCCTCTATGAGAAACAATCATAAATGAAGAAATAATACTGAATATAATAGAAAAAGTAATAATAATTTTTTATATATTAGGATTTTACCTTTATAAGAATAGATATGTATTTTTTGGATCAAATACATAATACAGAATACATGATTAACAATTTCTTTAAATTGGATATGCCAGGCCTTCAAAGGGAAATGTTCTCTTAAAATTTTTAATTAAAAAATGATATAATTTTACGTGTAATCAAAACAACGAAGTAGTTTTCCAGATCCTATAAATTCAATAGTAATCATTACATGGAGAGGATATAAAAGTAAAAAGAAAAATGGAATGTTTAAAATAATAATAATAAAATGAATCTATTTAAATCATATAAGTATTGTTGAAATAATCATCCTGAACGATTCTTGATGGGAATGGGAGTTTATTACATGAGATTAGATAAAGGTTATCTCTCTAATGAATGAAAGGGAAAGAATGATACCCCTACTTTATAGTTTTCTAACTTTAATGAAATAAAAAATTATTCAAGCCAATTTCCCGATAGTTAATGTAATCTATAACAAATGTGGTTATGGGGAGAATTCTAAGCTTATAAAATCTAAACAAATGAGTTTAAAGTTACAAATAAATGTGTCGTAAGATAGTTCTATCACTCTATAATATTTATATAATGCATTATTTGATTCTAGATCATCACTTTATTTTATATCATCTATTTTTTCCAAAAAATATAGATATTTTTTGTAAAAAATTATGAAATTATTTGTCAATAAAAATCCATCATGGAAATATAAATATAAGAAGGATGTGTCAGGAATTCCACATTATGATAAATATGATCAATTTATTTTCATTATTATTACATTTATGGTTATCATTGATATAATCCTTTGTATATACTCGATTTCCAAATATAATGACAAAAAATATTTCAAAAGGAATGAGAATAGTATTCTAAATGAACATATGGAATTCCATATTTTTATATAGGAGACTCCATCATCTGAGGCATGTTTGGAGTGGCTACCAGAAACTCTTCAAAATGGGATTATTGGGGAAGAAGTGAAAACATAATCTAAAAATGGAAAATGTAATCTTCAAATTGAGGATGTACCCATTATATAAGAATGTTTTGATATATTTTTTATGAGGAATTACATGGTTATTAACCATAGTGTGAAGTCATGTTTTCCATTTATTTAATCCCCGATACGAGACCTATATCAAATAATCATTATATAATTGACACCGGGGAATTATTTTATATAAAAAATCAAATAGAGGAGTTTTGTGTTAAGGGATTTATATTCCATAATGTTTCACCTCAGCGAGACCCTATTCACTTCATTATAAATAATGATAGATCCAGATCCCATGTATTAATTATAATTTAATCAATTATATTTGGATTAAGAAAAAAATAATCTTACAAGAAAATTGGAATTATAAGATTAGATTTATAAAAGATCAATATTTTTCAAATATTGACATTTATTATGTGTATCATCAATTTTTGGAAAATAAGAAATACATTCTAATGAAATAATTTTGTATTAGGTTGTGTCATTACAGGCTCCCAATAATTCAATTTTTATTAACTAATTCACCCACTGTTTATAGATATAATGATCAACATAATTAAAAATAGACTGATGGACTGACTTCTAAAGACATAGTCCAAAATACCATTATTGGTTAACACCAATTTCCTTGGATTGTGTAAACTATTTCAATATAACTATGTAAACCATATTTATTTGAAACTGTGATAGTATGTGGACATGGTAACAACAAAATTTTTGTGGGAAGCCTAAAAATAACATGGTAAATTTATGGGAAATTCATATTTCAAGGGTTTTATAGAAATTTGGATATAACCCACACTTATATCCAAGGTTAAAGAAAACATTGGTAATGTCCCATATTAAAATCACATATTTCCACATATATTTTCAATCATGGAAATATCCATACCTATATTCAAGGATGTTTAAAACTATGGAAATATCCATTCTTATTTACATATTTATTTAAAATGATGGAATTAAATTTTTTTCTAAATCACTTATTTTCAGGGTATTTTCTATTTTTTAAATATCCCTTCAATAAATTGTTTATTTCTATGGGTTTTCAAATAGTGGTAATTTCTACGCCATATATTTACTATTTAAATTTTTTTTGAACTGTGGAAAATAAGCCTCCTATAATTTTTTAATAATTATAATTAAAATTATTTAAAATTATATATATATATACCTAGTGTATTTAAAAATAGTGTTAAAGTGTTAGAGGGATTACCAAGGAATTTTCTAAATCAAATCATAGGGGATTCATTTCTTTCTTCAAGGCACAATTACACGGATTACCAAACAATATAAATAGGTATTTGATATGTATCATATGACCATGGTCCATTTTCACCTAGGGTATAGACCACCTATGACAAAAATTTAATAAACAATGGATATAGGTTTTGTAACAGCCCGAGATTTTATGAAAAATATTCTTTTTATTTCACTAATGTCTTGTGTTGTACGCTACACCAAAAGGAGCTTGCACAACACGCATCCTTGACTTGCCTTGCATTACACGCAATCGCGACCTTCCTCGATAGCGTGTGTAGTACGCAATAACGAGTTTCACTAAACAGCGATATGCTATTAAAATGTTATTAAAACTAGCCATTATGAATAGTAATAACCACTTTTTGAAATTTTGTAAATTTTATTTTTCAAAATGGATTTCATTTTTGGATTCGGAGTATCGAATTTAGCCTAAGGTGAAATTTTGGTACATTTCGGATAACTTTCATATTCTAAGGAATAGTGAAAATTACTAAATTTTAATTACAAACAACTTTTTTAATCGAAATAATTAATAGTGATAAATTATTAATTTGAGTGGTTTTAAAGTATATTTAGAATATATTTTTACAATTTAATAAAATTTTGGTCATTGGTTGTAATTTCACATTTAAACCAGACATAATCAATTGTCAATCTTTTGATAGATATTGTTTCGTAAAAACACGCTATTTGTTTTAACAGCGGGATTTAATTATAAAAATAATTAATGAAACTTATATGTTATGAATTTGGTAAAATAGACTTTATTTTTGAATTCAGAATATAAAATATAGCTTAGGATGAAATTTTGGCATTGTTCTGAAAAACATCAATTTTTGATGAATAGTGAAACTACTAAGTGGTAGTTAAAAAACTGAATTTTTCATAAAACTTAATTTTACCGCTTCTGTGAATGGAATTTCAAAAATCCGAGAGACACGGTTGATGTTAATAAGTAAAATGTGGTTCAATGAGATGAAAATAATTTTTTGGTGAATAGTAACTTTTTACTTTTTTTACCGCGGTTAATAGTAAATAGGCTAACTAAGGGTAAATATGATATTAATATTACCCTAACACGTGTCCTAATTATATTGGACAAGTGTAATTCGACAAAAAACAAACTTAGGAATAAAATATGACCATTTATGCCCACTTGGAGTAGATTAGGACATTTATTATTAATTTATTTAAAGAAGGGTTAAAATAGTTAAAATCAATGTTTAATAAGTAAATCATTTTTAATATGGGGTTATACATAAGATCAATTCGACTATAAATATTCATTAGAAAGCTATTAAGATTTCCTACATAATGGTATTTTATTTTTAATTTTTAGACATTAAATAATTTAATTTATTTATGACACAATGATGATGCAGTAATTATCTTATTTATGAAATATTGACATAATTGATGTTATAAACACCAAAATAAATGTAATTTGAGACTTTTTATGAATTCCACTAATTTTATAGGTTACTATGTTATATTAGTGTTGATTTAATCAACTTGGTTCTAACATATAATTCTGTTATGACTTTCACAAAAATCATATATCAAATAGTGTCAAAATTGACACAAAATAGTTTTTAAATCAAATATTATATTATTAATTATTATTTTATTCTTAAAAATCTAAGGTTCGGCCAAATGACTTAGATAAGGATATATGTATTAGTAATAAACAATTTGGGGTTCGTTTGGCATGTTATAGTAAGTGTATTAACCATATAGTGAAAGAAAACAAAAAGACACGGTAAAAGTAAAATTATTTAACTTAGAGTTAAATCTAATTGATAAGGTTAAAATAATATCCTAAACTTGTCTAAATCCTATTGGTTGATAGGATTTCGACCCTTCCCCACTTTAGCTTCGAAATAAGACCCTTTGGAACCATTATAAACCGATTTTGACTTTAATATAAAATAATATTTTGAGATATTCCTAAGGTGCCCCTCTCCTCCCTTATAAAAGGACACCTCCTCCCCTTTCCTCCTCACACCAATTTGAGCACTCAAGCTCGGCCAACCTCTGCCAAAATCCATTCTCCACTTCCCTAGAATAATCCTAGAGGTCCTGGTCTTCTTCAAAGACCAATATTAGTTCCCTAAGTGGAGGATTCAAAGAGGCGTTTCAAAGAAGAGGTAATAACCATTACCGATCTTTTCAATTTCTTTCTTCTTAAACTTCTTCTTCTTTAGTTGTTTCATAACAAATTAATAACATCAGTATTACTTACATACTGATATGTTATTATAAATATGAAACAACCCTAATTCACCTTCTATCCATCCTACGGAAAAAATGAAATCACCGCGCGTGCGTACGTACGGAATACCGTCTCCACACCGTGGTGTAATCTATTTTTCCACCACCACCTTACATGGATGGGTATAATGGGGTAAATAATAACTATACATAGTTATTACAAAATCATATTGATTCTGATATATTGTATAATCCACTCCAATTAAATTCTAATTTATGGAAATGATATCATCGCTCGTGCGTACGTACGGAATACCGTCTCCACGACGCGATGAGATTCATTCTCCATGTTAACCATTTAAGAATGATTATAAAGTATATATAAGAAATTATAATGAAATATATGACATTATAAAGCTACTGGATTTATGTATATATATATATGTCATCTACTTACTTCCATTCAAGACAATAAGGAAAGGAAAGGAAAACAGCGTTCATGCGTACGTACGGACTACCGTCTCCATGAACGATGTTTTTCATTTCATTTATCTATCTATTATATATATATATATACTGAATATATATGATATATAAATCATATTTTATATTCTGGAAGTAAGTAAATCCTGATATAAGTAATAATAATGTTAAGAACAACAAGTCAAAACACCTACGATAAATGAAACGATTTTACCCAAAACGCTTCTTTAACATGGAATTTACAAAAGAACGGGTAATATAATGTCATAAGTGAACCATATATGATATCATAACAATGAATATGATTCTGTAATAAGTCAATAACTTGATTTAAATCATTATACAGGAGGTTCGGACACTTACGAAGCAAATCGGACCTAAGGTAAGGGAAATATCACAATCTCACTTTTATCTGAGATTGTATTTACTTTGGTAATTACTGGGGTGTATTTTATCATCCACATCCATGTTCCCTCAATATGTAATATTATTTCCATCCTTCTACAATAGTTTATATCCAATTTTACCCTTCAGTAAGTTTTTTTTGTAAAAGATATGAAAGGAATCCTTTGTCGTTTTTCATACGAGGTACTTTTTGACATTCCGACAAAAGTACGAAGAATGTTTTTTTTAACTTATACGGCATGAATGGATTTTAAAACATTATTTCCAAAAAGCTTCCTTTACAAGTTTCCAAGTTATTTTTAATCAAATTCTTTTAGTTTAAAATTGTATGACATGTTATGAAAGGAAAAATGTTTTTGAAGTAGAAAGGATATTTTCCTCAATAATGGAGTTCAAGTATTTTATCAAAATTATTTTCCATCTAAGATAATAAAGGGTTATGTTTTAATCCCTATTATTACATTGGTTTGATTATGTTGTGATGGAAATATTTTTATGAATTCCTTTATCTTATATGAATTGTTTTATGATGTCATGTTGTTTAAAAATCCCATTTTTATTACATGGGTTACGCTATGATGTATGGTTTATGATTATGTGGCACACATAAGAAAAGATTCATTATAAGATGGGTGGGACCTATATCTCCCTCCAATGCATTGGGTAACGATTTTATATCTCATGAGATAGATAGGGCTGGAACGGTAGGTTATACCGGTTCAGTGAAACAGGACTGAAATGAGGGTTACTCGGTTCAGAAAGGGACTTTGTCCACTAAGATAGTCTTGGCAATGAGTCATGACTAACAAGAAATGATTTTCCATGATTATGTGTGCATGCCACAAAGTTTCATGTTTTATGTTATGATTATGGGGATCTCATTTTCTCTTCTATGATTTATTCCATGTTAAGATATTATGATCTCTTTTGCAGGTTTTGATTTTCAAAAAGATATGATATGATTTTTATTTCCTTTATTTGCCCTTGCTGAGCATTTGAGCTCACCCTTTTATGTTTTATTTTCCCCAGGATATAAAGAAAGGTTTTAGGTAAAAAAAAGGGAAGATCTTTATGGGAGATATTGAAGATCTTTCACCACGATTAGAAGATTACGTTCCGAGTTTCCAAAGACACTAAACTATTACGATCCTTGTGTGTGTGTTTTTGTTATGTACTAAGTATTCCGCAAATGTAATGTAATGTCCATGTACAATAAGCTTTGGGTCTCTACAGTTGGTATCAGAGGAAAGGTTTAGTCAACCTTTGGAAACTAGGATGCGAAAACGTTAGTGAGATCCCTAGAGATATTTCTAAGGTATGTCTAGGGATGTCCCTAAGGTTAAGTGTACGTATAAGTTATAGTACTAGAACTACGCTAACGATCATAGAATTAAACCTAAGATGTTAGATATTGAAGGTACTCCCCCTTTATTATGTTGTTTTCCCTAGCATGATTTTTTCCTCTCACACTATTCTTTTTGGGTTTTAGACGATGGCTGGAACCCGAAGGAACCGTGTTGATCAATGCAATGGACAATGCAATGATTGTCCTCCTGAACAAACAAATGTTTTGGGAGATGGAGTACAAAATCTTATTGCTATACTTACACAAGCTATGAATCATTCTGGACTTCCAAATGAGCAAAGAAGAGAACAATATTCTATTGAGTCCTTCATGAGGCAACGTCCACCTTCTTTCAGTGGGTCTTCTGATCCACTTGTTGCTGAACAATGGATCAATACCACTGAAAAGATATTTTCAGTTCTTCAATGTTCTGAACATGATAAAGTCATCTTAGCAGTATATCGTTTGGAAGGTGAAGCTGATCAATGGTGGAATCTTATCAAGAATACAAGGCAAAGAGATGAAATTGAGTCCATGGAATGGGACGAGTTCAAGAACTTATTTTTCAACAAGTACTTCCCTCGTATTCTTCGAACAAAGATGGAGAAGCAGTTTCTTGAACTAAAGAAAAAGGATGATGAATCTGTTGGTATATACGAAGCGAATTTTACAAGACATGCAAGATATGCATCTGGCATTATCATACAACCTGAAAGTAAAGTTGATCGATTTTTCAGTGGCTTAAAACCAAGTCTTTGAAGGGCATTAGCTATAATATACTTCAGTAGCTATGAAGAAATTGTGCGTTGTGCTATCAAGGTAGAAATAGAAGTTGGTGTTATATATCCATCTCATGGTTTTGACAAGAAACGAAAGATGGAGTTCAAGGAGAAATCACAGAATAATGGTGAAAAGAAGATGAATGTTTCCTTATGCACAAAGTGTGGAAAGAAGCATGGTGGAGATTGTCTTAAAGGGACTAGAAAATGTTTTAAGTGTGGAAAAGAAGGTCATCGAGCAGCTGAGTGTCGAAGTAATGGAAAAAAGGATTCTAATGATGTGAACAAAGCAAACACTACAGAGAACGCACCACCAACACTTCAATGTTTCAAGTGCAAGGAGATGGGACATTATGCCAATAAATGCCCTAATCCAAGGGTTAGTGATGATCAATATGAGCAACCACTGAAGGCAAAGTACAAAGGGAAGTCACATGCGATCACTATTGGCAATGTTGAATATGATAACGATGTGGTGGAATGATTAAGAGTTTATGTAATGGGATTCCAAAATAATGTTGTATCATAAAGTATTGGAATATTTATGTATTGGTCTAATGTGGTATTCAAATTGATTGATATATTTTTGGAAATAAGATGATATGAGCATAATGATGGGAAAATGAGAAAACGAAATGTTTAACAGTATTCATGAGCTCATGATTAATATAAGGACTAAGTGATATCATGGTTTGAGTGTATACAATTTTGAGTATTTTGGTATGTGGAAGGTGTTAACTTTTAACTACATTCAAGTTTTCACTATGGTTCAATGGGTATTCAAGAGAATACATGATTAAGGCCTTTGAATGTTTGGAATGTGACCAACAAGACATATATATGGGGATTAACGATAGTATTAAATCTCTGGTAATCGTTTTCACTATATTATGAGAGTGGACTACAGTATTATGGATAAGCCTAAATATTAGAATGGATTATGTTGGACATAAGTTAGTATTGTTTAAGGATAGACGTTTTTTCGATATTATTGATGAGATGTTATAGTAATATAGTTTTAGAAAAAGGACAACCTGCAGGACGGGCGACAGCCCATCGCGTCGGACAAGGCTGTGGGAATCGAACCCACAACCGAAGTGCGACTGGCCTTTATCGCCTACCACTAGCCTACAGGAAGTCCCTGTTTAGTAGAAACTAGTTTTATTATATTAAGCAGTATGATATATGAAGTATAAGTCCATTTTAGGAACCATATATGATTAATCTCAATATAGACCGACTTATGTATATAATTTTTGCTAACCTTTTGTTTGAGACAGATGGAATGACCCATCATTCTATCACATAATCTGCTAACACTTCACGAATAACAAATTCAACTTCATTTATTTAAGAGATGAAGTGGAAATTGTTCAAGGCACGAACAACAGTGAGATTGTACCAAAATAAAGTAAGTATTTATTCTAATTCAAATTTTCAACTTTAGGGAAATGATCTTGAAAACCAAAAATGTTGTCCTAGTGATCTTATACCTGATGAATCAGATGGTACCTTATATCATCACAAATCTATGGATTTGTGATTACTGGCTTTTCCATAGCCATTTTCTCTACCACTCTCCATCAGAACATGATGGTTAGATTTCTCTTCCATATCCATATTTTTACCTATGTGGAAACCCAGCGATTAGTTTATTTGGGTAATCCTTACATTTCATACTTTAGTTTTTAAAGCCAAGTTTTGGTATTCCTTTTTACGATGTGGGATTCTATTAAAGAAACTTTCGAATAGTAAACCATTTATAACCCCGACGAATTTCGAGGGCGAAATTCATTTTAAGGGGGGTAGAATGTAACAGCCCGAGATTTTATGAAAAATATTCTTTTTATTTCACTAATGTCTTGTGTTGTACGCTACACCAAAAGGAGATTGCACAACACGCATCCTTGACTTGCCTTGCATTACACGCAATCGCGACCTTCCTCGATAGCGTGTGTAGTACGCAATAACGAGTTTCACTAAACAGTGATATGCTATTAAAATGTTATTAAAACTAGCTGTTATGAATAGTAATAACCACTTTTTGAAATTTTGTAAATTTTATTTTTCAAAATGGATTTCATTTTTGGATTCGGAGTATCGAATTTAGCCTAAGGTGAAATTTTTGTACATTTCGGATAACTTTCATATTCTAATGAATAGTGAAAATTACTAAATTTTAATTAAAAACAACTTTTTTAATTGAAATAATTAATAGTGATAAATTATTAATTTGAGTGGTTTTAAATTATATTTAGAATATATTTTTACAATTTAATACAATGTTGGTCATTGGTTGTAATTTCACATTTAAACCAGACATAATCAAGTGTCAATCTTTTGATAGATATTGTTTCTTAAAAACACGCTATTTGTTTTAACAGCGGGATTTAATTATAAAAATAATTAATGAAACTTCTATGTTATGAATTTGGTAAAATAGACATTATTTTTGAATTCGGAATATAAAATATAGCTTAGGATGAAATTTTGGCATTGTTCTGAAAAACATCAATTTTTGATGAATAGTGAAACTACTAAGTGGTAGTTAAAAAACTGAATTTTTCATAAAACTTAATTTTTCCGCTTCTGTGAATGGAATTTCAAAAATCCAAGAGACACGGTTGATGTCAATAAGTAAAATGTGGTTCAATGAGATGAAAATAATTTTTTGGTGAATAGTAACTTTTTACTTTTTTTACCGCGGTTAATAGTAAATAGGGTAACTAAGGGTAAATATGATATTAATATTACCCTAACACATGTCCTAATTCTATTGTACAAGTGTAATTCGACCAAAAACAAACTTAGGAATAAAATATGACCATTCAGGCCCACATGGATTAGATTAGGACATTTATTATTAATTTATTTAAAGAAGTGTTAAAATAGTTAAAATCAAAATTTAATAAGTAAATCATTTTTAATATGGGGTTATACATAAGATAAATTCGACTATAAATATTCATTAGAAAGCTGTTAAGATTTCCTACATAATGGTATTTTATTTGTAATTTTTAGAAATTATATAATTTAATTTATTTATGACACAATGATGATGCAGTAATTATCTTATTTATAAAATATTGACATAATTGATGTTATAAACACCAAAATAAATGTAATTTTAGACTTTTTATGAATTCCACTAATTTTCTAGGTTACTATGATATATTAGTGTTGATTTAACCAACTTTTTTAGAACATATAATTCTGTTATTACTTTCAAAAAAATCATATATCAAATAGTGTCAAAATTGACACAAAATAGTTTTTAAATCAAATATTATATTATTAATTGTTATTTTATTCCTAAAAATCTAAGGTTCGGCCAAATGACTTATATAAGGATATATGTATTAGTAATAAACAAGTTGGGGTTCGTTTGGCATGTTATAGTAAGTGTATTAACCATATAGGGAAAGAAAACAAAAAGACACGGTAAAAGTTAAATTATTTAACTTAGAGTTGAATCTAATTGATAAGGTTAAAATAATATCCTAAACTTGTCTAAATCCTATTGGTTGATAGGATTTCGACCCTTCCCCACATTAGCTTCGAAATAAGACCCTTTGGAACTATTATAAACCGATTTTGACTTTAATATAAAATAATATTTTGAGATATTCCTAAGGTGCCCCTCTCCTCCCTTATAAAAGGACACCTCCTCCCCTTTCCTCCTCACACCAATTTGAGCACTCAAGCTCGGCCAACCTCTGCCAAAATCCCTTCTCCACTTCCCTAGAATAATCCTAGAGGTCCTGGTCTTCTTCAAAGACCAATATTAGTTCCCTAAGTGGAGGATTCAAAGAGGCGTTTCAAAGAAGAGGTAATAACCATTACCGATCTTTTCAATTTCTTTCTTCTTCAACTTCTTCTTCTTTAGTTGTTTCATAACAAATTAATAACATCAGTATTACTTACATACTGATATGTTATTATAAATATGAAACAACCCTAATTCACCTTCTATCCATCCTACGGAAAAAATGAAATCACCGCGCGTGCGTACCTACGGAATACCGTCTCCACGCCGTGGTGTAATCTATTTTCCACCACCACCTTACATGGATGGGTATAATGGTGTAAATAATAACTATACATAGTTATTACAACATCATATTTATTCTGATATATTGTATAATCCACTTCAATTAAATTCAATATTTATGGAAATGATATCATCACTCGTGCGTACGTACGGAATACCGTCTCCACGACGCGATGAGATTCATTCTCCATGTTAACCATTTAAGAATGATTATAAAGTATATATAAGAAATAATAATGAAATATATGACATTATAAAGCTACTTGATTTATGTATATATATATATATGTCATCTACTTACTTCCATTCAAGACAATAAGGAAAGGAAAGGAAAACAGCGTTCATGCGTACGTACGGACTACCGTCTCCATGAACGATGTTTTTCATTTCATTTATCTATCTATTATATATATATATACTGAATATATATGATATATAAATCATATTTTATATTCTGGATGTAAGTAAATCATGATATAAGTAATAATAATGTCAAGAACAACAAGTCAAAACACCTACGATAAATGAAACTATTTTACCCAAAACGCTTCTTTAACATGGAATTTACAAAAGAACGGGTAATATAATGTCATAAGTGAACCATATATGATATCATAACAATTCATATGATTCTGGAATAAGTCAATAACATGATTTAAATCATTATACAGGAGGTTCGGACACTTACGAAGCAAATCGGACCTAAGGTAAGGGAAATATCACAATCTCACTTTTATCCGAGATTGTATTTACTTTGGTAATTACTGGGGTGTATTTTATCATCCACATCCATGTTCCCTCAATATGTAAAATTATTTCCATCCTTCTACAAAAGTTTATATCCAATTTTACCCTTCGGTAAGTTTTTTTTGTAAAAGATATGAAAGGAATCTTTTGTCGTTTTTCATACGAGGTACTTTTTGACTTTCTGACAAAAGTACGAAGAATGTTTTTTTAACTTATACGGCATGAATGGATTTTTAAAACATTATTTCCAAAAATCTTCCTTTACAAGTTTCCAAGTTATTTTTAATCAAATTCTTTTAGTTTAAAATTGTATGACATGTTATGAAAGTAAAAATGTTTTTGAAGTAGAAAGGATATTTTCCTCAAGAATGGAGTTCAAGTATTTTATAAAAATTATTTTTCGTCTAAGATAAAAAAGGGTTATGTTTTAATCCCTATTATTACATTGGTTTGATTATGTTGTGATGGAAATATTTTTATGAATTCCTTTATCTTATATGAATTGTTTTATGATGTCATGTTGTTTAAGAATCCCATTTTTATTACATGGGTTACGCTATGATGTATGGTTTATGATTATGTGTCACACATAAGAAAGGATTCATTATAAGATGGGTGGGACCTATATCTCCCTCCAATGCATTGGGTAACGATTTCATATCTCATGAGATAGACAGGGCTGGAACGGTAGGTTATACCGGTTCAGTGAAACATGACTGAAACGAGGGTTACTCGGTTCAGAAAGGGACTTTGTCCACTAAGATAGTCTTGGCAATGAGTCATGACTAACAAGAAATGATTTTCCATGATTATGTGTGCATGCCACAAAGTTTCAAGTTTTATGTTATGATTATGGGGATCTCATTTTCACTTCTATGATTTATTCCATGTTAAGATATTATGATCTCTTTTGCAGGTTTTGATTTTCAAAAAGATATGATATGATTTTTATTTCCTTTATTTGCCCTTGCTGAGCATTTGAGCTCACCCTTTTATGTTTTATTTTCCCCAGGATATAAAGAAAGGTTTTAGGTAAAAAAAATGGAAGATCTTTATGGGAGATATTGAAGATCATTCACCACGATTAGAAGATTACATTCCGAGTTTCCAAAGACACTACACTATTACGATCCTTGTGTGTGTGTTTTTGTAATGTACTAAGTATTCCGCAAATGTAATGTAATGTCCATGTAAGATAAGCTTCGGGTCTCTACAGGTTTCATGGAGATATCTTATACCCATGATCCACAATGACAACAAAAATTTCCACCTAAGGGCACAATTTCAAACCATGGCTATAATAAAGGCCTTATAACAATGGAAATAGTGTCCATGGATCATATAGACTATTGAAATTCGCTACACTACTTTTTTATTCCAATTTCCATTGTTTGAAATCGTGGGAGTAGGAATATTTTATAATTGTGATAGTATTCACAAAATATCATTATAATTTCTCAATGGTATTTTTGGATTATATCTTTATGTATTATAATAGATATGGAGACCCAGAGAATCACTATTATATCAATATTTATACTCTTGGTGGAAAATTGTTATAGGAAAAATTTATAATCTAGGAGTTATATGTTCATAATGTTTCTTTTAATGGCCATATTGAAACTATAGATAAAAACTCATTAGATTTTACCAAGATAGTGAATGTTAAAAAAATGAATACACCAAAAAACATTATAAAGGTACATAGATTCATCAGTTTGGAAGGTCAATATCTGGGTTTATGAAACCTATTTTTACATAGGTAATGATCCATTATATCTTGATCAAATTATTTAATTTGGAACTAATATAGATTCCAAATAATATAGTGAAGGTATTGGGGGTGTCTAGGGATAATTTAGAGCCTGAAATCCAACATTTTGGGAGAAAAATATATATCACATGGATTCTTTAAACCAATTGAGGTAGGATACATAATTATTGAAAATCGTGTTTTTATGGATAGTAATCAGTAGGAGGGTGTATAGGTTGATCTAACCGTGTGTAGTGGGCCACAATATCAAGTGATAATGACTACAACTATAACAGAGTTTTTTCCATGGGTTGGTGCATGGTTTCCCTAGCCTTATAGCACAACCATCTAGATTCCCCATTCTACAGCTACTTATACATGATTTGTGCATGGATTGGCCAAATTGTTCTTCCAACACATGTGTAGGGTATATTTTGGGTGAAAATGGGTTTTACCTTATGTGATGTTTTAATTCCAGCAATACCTTTAATTTTTATTCCAATGGAAATAACACTATAAAATACCCCCTTTGAAAAAAAATCAATAATAAACTAGGATTTGATATCAATAATCATTTCAGAGTCCGAATCGACCTCTTTTCATCTCGCTAGATCCACACCATTGCATTCTTAATACCTTCTTATTCATAGATCAATATTGTTCTTATCTATGATTCCTTTTTATTGTAGGCTTATATGAACCAACCACATATAATTGATTTATTCCTCAGATCTACACAAATCTATTCTGAAAAAATTGATGATACTAGATGAGTATAGACATATGATCATAATGTTTTTCATCTATAACTCATCCTATGATTTTCATCATTGTGATATTGTCGTGTCTTGACAAAAATTTCATCGGGTGTCATTTTTTTAAATTTATATTTCTGGGTTACAGTAATCAGTACTGTGTTCTTTGAAAATTTTCATATATGTAATTCATTATTGGTGGCTTTATCTAGAACATATAATACAACATTTAGGGTGATGTTCTTGAATTGGTTTATTAGTGTTTTGAGTCAATTGGGAATCTATTTGTTAGTGCTTGAGCATGTACATTCTAATTTAAATTGTCCTTGGGTATATGAATAATAAAATGATAATTGTTAACCTTGGTATTCTCACATTACTCAAGTATGTTAAGTGCATGATGTTTATTAAATAAACGTAAATAATAATTGGAATGTATAATTTATATTTATGACTTGGCCTCTTTGAATGGAAATGGTAGTTTAGTTTCATTCCATAACACCCATTTTCACTAGTGGTGGAAGGTATTAGAATGGAAATAATGATTTAAATATTACTTAGACTAGTTTATATTAATGGATTAATAGTGTTTTCTAATCCTTAGAACATTTATGTAATGTCATGATAGGTAATAGAGATAACAGTGTAATTTTATGTGAAATGACAAAAAAGCTTGCATGTCACTTGGCCTTGTAACACAAATAAAAGTCAAGGATTAAATGTATTCACTTTATTAAAAGGAATTAAAATAACTAGGCCTAATATATTATCAGAAACTAATGTCTGGATCTATATTACATATATTAACCTTGACATATTTATTGGAGTGGTTTGACTCAAGATTTCCTTGGGGTTTGAATGGAATTTCTTTAGCACTCAATGGCACCATTCCAATTCAAGGATGTCAGTTTCCATGTATGATAACCACATTGGTACTCAATCCTTTCCTATCAGCGAATTCATATAAGGAATCTCTTGGATCATTCCTTTACATTTACAAGATTCTTTTGATATACTCCTTAGATCCAACATGGTTCGTCAGATATGGGGTTCCTTGGTTATTTTCTTGACCTGACCATTGCTTATCCTATTCAACATTTTATGCATTCCGTGGACATGATTAGACTATATTATAGTGGAATTCCTTGTATTATTCTTCTTTTATAACACTGTTACCCATATTTATAGTATGATGTTACTACTTATTTAGAGACCCTTGAGGTCTTGGTTTCCTTGTTTATTACCTTCTAACACTTTTAATGTTATAATAATTTCAGTGGTTGCATCATGGAAACAAAAATATTACTATGATGAGGAAATGTTAGAGATATCTATGACTCATGTAAATTAATTATATAAACTAAACATAATTAATTAATGTACTTGTGAAATAAATAAACACCATCCAAGGGAAGAATCATGTACAAGGGTATTTTCATTATAATACTACATTACTTTTATTTATGTATGCTTACACACTATTTTAGGTTATATTAAAAATAAAATATGTTATAGAAATAGTTGGTGGTGGCCTACTAAGATTTTTATCATACCATATTATGTGATCCATTTGTACCTGAGAAGACTATTTATATAGAGGTGTTGACAAAGTGAAGTGTGTTGCTTCAGAAACTAGATTGCTTTATTTTTTAGGATGGAGATGTTAGCAGATGATTGAGCTAAAGAATTGGAATCATGGGATAATTTAATTTTCATTGTTTCAACTTTATATTTAATTATTTTATGGTTCATTATATCCATGTTTTGAAATATTGTAGAGACATAACAACACAACATAAATTTTCTTATATTTATTATACTTGAACCTATTGTATTTTTATTTGTGTTAGTATACTTAATTAATGGATTACATTTATCTTTATTACTTTGGATACTTATATTCCTTTATATGAATTATACACTATGATACACTCTACGAATGAGGGAATAATTTCTCCAAAGATACTCACTAGGCACCCTCTAGCATCCAGGGAGATGTGGAAGTAGGCATGTGACCAACAGATCTTGAGGAACCTCTAATTGGAATCTAGGTTTGCGGAATCACAAAGTGGCATCCAAGGAATTTCCATTCCCCTATTAATATATGAGGGAAATTGTTATCAAATTTTTAATGATTGTATGTTGGGGTCATAAGCCATGCTTAGGCGTCATGAACCAATGCACGGAGCATGGGATGAGTTTCTTAAATTACAATCATCGTTAAATTTTCCATACTACAGTTGATATCTTTTCAATACTGTGTGTGTCACAATCTATGTGGTGTTGTTTGTTATTATTCTTATTGAGATTCTATTTCATCAATGTCTTAATCTTATAAGGGTAAGGGTTATTATTATTGGCCTCATTATAAAAACATATAATTCAAATGAAATTCAATTTTCAATGTGATGAAGGTGAATTTAAATGATTATCATTTCCGGATATTCCAGTGATTTTTGAGTAAACCTTAATTTCTATATATACATATGCTTCATTTAGGTATTGATTGTGTGACAACATGTTTCATTTCATGTGGTGTTACGATACCTTATTATTTGGAATGATTAATTTACCAAATCAATCGCATCATTATTATTTCAAATTTATTTTAACCTTAATGATAAAGAGTAATGTCCCTGATTCATTTGTAAAACAACTCAGTCTAAATGAATCCTTGAATTTGAACATGTGAAAATGAACTTTGAAAATTTAAATAGCACTTTTAAAATAAAAAAGGATTCACATCCCTATCTCACACTATTATATTTATGAAAGGTAAAGGATTAAACCAGGTAATAAAACTAAATTGAATGAAATGGTTTTTAGTAAATGATGAGGCAAGGTATAGTAGGTCCATCAACTAATAGAACCCTATAAAATAATTCATGAGATACTAATGATAAATAGACTTATAGGTGTGTAGTTGGGGTATAATTTCATTGTTAGTGATTATTTATTAAAGTTAGCTTCTACTGGTGATTCTTTATATCTACTTAAAGCGTGTTTTGAACCATGTTCTGGGAATTAGTAGACCAATGCAGCTATAAAGTCCTCGTATCGTACTCTAGGAGGGTGCATGCAACCATTATAAGGATGTGGTGGGAAATGAACTTCTAGTATTACATCTGGGGATTCCACTTTAGGAACCCCCAATTATGACGGATTTTTGAACTAAATATGATATTCCTGATTATTTCATACATCTAATAAATTCTATTTACTATAATTTATGAGCTTCCCAAATGATGGCTAATCTAATGTGTGATTTCTAGGAGTAGCATCATCTTAACTTCTAAAGGGATGATGTTCCAATGGATACTAAGTCTTGGAAAGTGGAAAATTTGTCTATATTTGATCTTTTGGAGAAAAATTTAGAGCATAAAGTCAATCTTGCTTCATACATGTTCTGTGATTCAGCTAAGACATTGTTGGATGTAGTTACCCAAATGGGTCTCTCTTAGAGTATGGTATAGACAAACCTCCAAACTGCCTTTTATGATCAGTTATTTCCTCAAACACAGAGAGATGATAATGCCAAATAGTTCATGCATATTGGGAAGGGTTTTATGTTAGTTATGAACTATTTTTCATGTCTCAATGAGTTACATATCATTTCACTACTTCTAGACAGTCATAAGATTTCACGTGCTAGACAATTCAATTATCAGCATGGGTATTCAATATGAACTCATGTAAATGTATTTCTATAACCAAAAATTAAGGAAATATTCAATCTAGATATTATCACTGAGATTTTCTTGAGGTATAAAAACAGTACACGGCATAGAGGACTGCTTCCATATGTGGCCAATAGATCTTCCAACAACATGAATCTTTCCCTTGAGGATTTTTGTCAGGGTAGTGGTAGTTAGAGTACCTGTAATGGTATCTTTATAGTGTTTCACCATTATGGATGACAGAGGAATATGAAGGCTTAGTGTGATAGTAAACCATTTGTTTGTACGAATTACGACTGTAAGGGGAAATTTCAAATATTTAGTCAGACCTTTCTGTCATCTTATACTCGAAGAGGATCTGTACCTGCTCCACCTTAAAGGTCATGTTTTTTAGGCCGCATCAAATGGGGTGTTGTTGTAGCACCGATATAATAGGACCAGGAGGAAGTTATGTCCATGTTATCCACACTCATGATCACCACCATCACTATTAAATAGTATTTGAGCATTGTAGTCCAATTATTAAAAATTTCTATAGACCAGGCCAGTTGTATGATTTATAGCTAATACTCTAGGATTTTACTTCATGAAAATGTATAATATGAGGTAATATTCTAGTATCATCAACTACAATATATGATTTATTTGATATTTTCCCATCACAATCTTTCGTCTTCTTATTTATCATTTAAATTTTTGGACTTTAAATATATTATTACTATGTGGTAACCACCGGGATACACCATTGGGAGTACGGTCAGAGGGAATACCTAAATAAAGTGATTGTCGTATTAAGGTAGTTAGTTATCCCTTCTTATGGGAAATCTTTATTTTCAAGATTATGGCATTCTATTTCATTATTAGGATTTATATTTTGGTTATGTTTCATATATTTGATGACATATATCACTATAAGTGTAATTTACATCATTAAAAAGAATCAATTTTCAACATAAGGGTGTGTGGTATGTCTAGTCAAGAAGAGCTATACTAGAGAATCCAGGTAGAGGTGGAGTAACCACCCAGGTTTGAAATATCTTCATGGGGGTTCAGGGTTTAAATATAGAGGAATTCCCTCTAGTAGTAGTTCAGTTCAAGGAAATATTTTCCAATGAATTTTATTTCTTAACTATTGAGAGAGAGGTAGGGTTCGCAAATGAGATCATTCTAGAAGACGGCTTATTATTGTTTCCTTTATATAGGATGGAACTCAAAAAAATCAAGGAACACAATATGTCTTTAAAGGAATTAGAGTCCAATGGTTTTATACAAAATAACGCTTCCTCTAGGGGTTTTCCCTTGATTTTCACCAAGAAGGAAAATGGGACCCTTTGTCTATTCCTGGATTACAAATTTTTAAACCAGTTTATCATCCTGAACCAGTTCTCACAACCTCAAATAGATGATCTACATGACCATATAAAAGGATATAGTGTTTTATCTAAGACCAACCTGATATTTGGAATCTATCAGGTGAGAATATGGCCATCAAACATAGCACATACAAGTTTCCATAACATGTATGGTCTGTATAAGCACCTTATTATTCCTTTTAGTATTACACACGTGCTGCCCATTTTCATTTATCTGATGAATAGTGTGTTCTAACCATATGTAGATTATTTTTTCATTTTATTTTGGGAAAAAATATTTGAGTACTCTCGGACTCATAAATACCATGCCAAGCTCCATAATATCATTCTGAGTACTCTGAGAGAGAATCATTATTCTGACAAGCTTGTTAAGATGCTTTTATAGATTAAAAATTTCAATTATTTTATCATTTTATCTCAGAATCGGAAGATTATACTTACCCAGATATTGTCAGTGTTTTGGTGTACTTAGAGAATCTAAAGAATGTGTTTGATATATAGAGTTTATTGGTGCGATGTGGAAATTACATGAATTTCATATAAGACATCTCACACCTTTTTCACACTTAGTGGTCTTAAAAATATTGGTTTCAATATCTATGGTTGTATGATTTTGATAAAATCTATTAGGATATGAATGAGAGGGTTGTCTCAACACCTAGTTTGATTCTATCAGATCCAGACAAAGGTTATACCATGTTCTATAATCTATTATATATTTCCATTGGAGAAGTGATGATATAGGAGGAAATAGTTTATACATACAAGTCTCAGTATTTGAGGCCACATTATAAAAATTACCCAACATGTGACATATATCTAGTAGTAGTTGTCCATGCCATACACTACTAGATAAACTATCTTTTGGGTGAGCACTTTTTCATGTATACAAAACACAAGATCCTCATATATATCATTACATAGTTACAAATGAATACCAAATAGTGTAGAAGGTATGAATATCATTATTCAATATATTTTGTGCATTCTTATTTCCTTGGAATGAGAAAACCATTAGCTGACATAATGATTTGAAAAATTCAAGCAAAGGATGTATGGGATGCTAATGATGAATGAAAACTGATGGCCCACTTTTTTGACTGGTATATAGAGTTTCAATATAGTCATAATAAGTCGAATGTATCATCCTTGAATTTTACCACTTCCCTTCCAGAGATGACGAAGATCATAAAATTTTAATATCCCCAGGCCTTGGTTCTTTATCAGATTATTGCAGGAGAAGACCAAACTTCCAGATTGGTCTACAAATAGAGATTAAATCCTGAATATATATGAATGTTTTTGGGTTCTCATTGATATGAGATATTTGAGTATGTGTGATTACTATTCTTATTATTTGGAAGATCAACCAATAATATCCAAAATGTATTGGGATATGAGACACTATTACTGGTGTCTTGGGTTGAAACTTCATATAACATTCTTTATAACTATGTGTTCCACCTGTTAGCAGGTGAGGGTAGTTTACCAAAAACTTGATATCCTATTACATCAACTTTCAGTATATTAATGTAAATGTGAATAAGTTTCCATTGATTTTCTAGTTCGAATTACTATGTCTCCCAATGGTAGTAACTCTGTATGGGTAGTTATTGATTATCTGATGAAGTTATCACACTTAATTCCAATCTAGGAGACCTTCTCATTTGATAATCGTGGAGGAATGTATGTATGTGAGATCATATGACTTCATGTGGTCCTATTTACTAGAATTTAATATTGGGACACACATTTCACATCATATTTCTATAGGGGTTGTAGAAGGATATGGGTATACCAGTGCTTTTGAGAATAACCATTCACTGTAATACTAATGAACATTTGGAATAGATGAAAAAAATTATTGAAGGAATGCTTGGACTATAATTCTTTGATTTCGAAGGTTCATGGGAGAATCATGTCCCTATTGTCATGTTATCCTACAATTATAGATGTATGGAAATAATTTTGATGGAACATTGTGGGGAAATTATTGGTAGGTCAGCCCATTCACACCTTTGTTGGAATGTGTCTTGTGGGGCAGCCCAATTGGGTCTTCAAATAATGTAGGAGACTTAAAATCTGGTTTATAAGTTCTGGACGTCTATGTATACAAATCAGTCTAACTAAAATACTATATTGATCACATCATAAAATCTATGGTGATTTTGGTTTGGGATTATGTTTTCTTATTTTATTGAATAGTCTAGAGAATAGATCGATATGGAGTGAAGGGATGTTGTCTCCAAAAATTTTTAGGCCATTTGTGATTATGGAGAGAGTCGGGATGATTTCTTATCAGCTACAAATACATAATAGAGACTATTCCATGCATCATAACTTCTATGTTGAATAGCTTCGCCAGTATCACACTTACCTGTCTCATAATTTTGTTCATGGTGAAGTTGATCTATATAATGATGCTTTGTTTGAGGAGTATCTTATATTCATGATCGACCTAATCAAAATGGTTCTTTGAGACCTATTTTCCCCACTAGAATAGGTGCTATGGTAGCATGGCCTTGTATAGGATGATATATTGGATGGGAGGCTGATGTACATGATTATTTGATACATTTGTTCATTTATATTGTTTTTCCACTCTTGGAAGGTGAACTCAGGGATGAGATGTTTTAATAGGGGAAAAATGAATTTTTTAACCAATAAATTATAGGTCAATAAAACCCCTTAAAACGTCAAATTTTTAATTTAGTATTTACTATTATTTTTTTAAATTATGTCTCCTTATTTTATAATACATGAGATTAACACCTAGATATGAGGTTTGTTTTTTGAATTATATTAGATAAGAATATGAATTTTGTTCTTGAGGATGAAGATAATTCCCCATGGGAATTAAATTCTCACTATATATTTTTATTTTACCTTTTCTTATAACAGTGATAATCCTTCCAATTTTTAACTTCAACTATTTATTCTTGGAACGAACCTGATGTGTCAATGGAATCCCTTACCAATCGTGTTCATTTCAATTAGAATATTCACATATAGAAGTATTCTAAGGGGAATGTTTTATCCAAAACGACTATTAAAAAATTATATAGATCTCATGCAACCAATACATTAATATGAGGGTTCGGACTAATCCAACATCTATTGATTCATCTTCTACCTTATAGGATTAAAAAATGATTTAATATAGTCACTATATTCCAATTTATTGAGTATATAACTAGAATATTATCCAATATATCATATTTTTAATTTTCATCATAAAAGTTCATATGGTGTTGAGTTAATGATTTTACTATGAGGATTTTTTACATTATTACATGAGATGACTAAACTCACGATTCTATAAATAATTATCACCATAATTGAGGTATATTCTTAGTAAATTGATTTATCCACAAAAATGCCAAACAACCCCTATCAAACTCATCAAAGACCATGTAACTTAACACCCAGTATTCTTGGTTCATCAATTATAATAAGACATGGTATTATACATTATAGTTCCATAATATAATATTTACCTTGTTAGATCAGATCTAAATATTTACATTTTTTAATACTTTATTTTTGGTTGAGAAGAACAACATGTTATCTAAATCTTTTGATAGTCCCCAATATTAAACAATAATATTTGGGTGATAATATCTAGATCAAAACCTATTATGATTGGAAATACCTTTTGTATCATTGAAACCATTAAATAGTAAGTAGTGTTACAATACATTTGATTCCATTTTCAATATTGTTAAAATCCTTTCGATGAAAAAAAAAATATTCTACTTTTTAAGTGTGAAAATCCACTCATGTTTTACCTTTTTAGGGTTATATCACATCTAATTTAATTTAAGTTGATGTATTACTATGTGGTTGAAAATGTATATTATTTTTTATTATTTCACTTTTTGATGTGGGCATCCATTACTTAGTCAAACAGACCCCTCTTCTAAAAAACTCAAATGGAAAAAAACTCACAAATTACTAATTAAATACTTATACATACCAACGTTTCCAATGACTTAGTATAAATCCACATAACTATTGTAATGTAATGGGTCATGTACTTGTGTCATGGGGTTTTCCATGTAAATTGTAGAATGTAACTCAACCATATAATTTCAATCTTAACCTTCATAAAACAAACATAAACATATATAATTCCATGACCTTGATATATTTTGAAATAAAAGTGTTTTGTATTTATCATCTATTTCTTCCATGTAGACATAACATCACAAAGTTTTTAGTGGATGATCGTACTCTAATAATGAATTATATGATCACACATTCAATAAGTCAGAATTTAAACAAACCCAAGAAACAATGTAAATAAATTTAATATATAACGAATATGTTCGAGTAAAAAGGGACCCAACAGTAGATAATAATCTTTGAAATTATTGTGGATGTACTCAATTAATCAAATGAATTATATATTAAATTTATATACAAGTATGTGGATGAGTGAGAGAATAAATAATTTTATCAAGATGAAGGGATAAAAGAGTAATAGTATCAGGGACATTAATTATTGTAATATATTTTTATTTAATGTTTTTATTATTTTTTAAAAGTTTGATGAGTTTATAGAATAATCATGTGGTCCTAGATGAAAATAAGTTGATGTTTCATTTATAATGTAAAATCATAGAGGTGTGTGAAGTAAAAGTGAGTGGAAGAAAGTTATATGAATTGTAGGAGAATATATACCTAGTATTAATTAGTGTGAAATATAACTTTAGTAAAGTGATATAGTGGGTAAAATTGACCCAACATGAGATCATTATCTATTATTTCAATAGAATGTATACAATATTTTATATGAATGATTTATGAAGACTGTGACAGTAACATTATGTCTTCATGTACTGTATCATTTAATTTCTATTGCTTATATATCACATCAAAATGAATTTTTATTTTTCAACTACAATGAGAGATTATGGATATAAAAAACAATCTGATTGTATAACATATATTCTTGATAAATCAATATAATGAGATAAAAATGAATCTTCTGTGACAAGTTTAAAGGGTTGATAATCATTGAAGCATATTTTAATCTCGATTTCATTTAGTGATATCATATAATTGTGATTGTGAATAATTCCCTTATAATAATAACTCAATATGTTCTAGTTTTGATTTGATATTAATATCTATAGGTATGTTAATTATATAGTGTCTTTATATCATTATGATTTTATTCGACGAATCTAGTACACTAATACATAAAGTAAACTACAAAAAAATCATGTTCTTGATAAAATATATTGCTTCTGGTAAATCATTGGTTTTATGATATTGATTGAATGATGAAGACAAAATTTGTACATTTTAATTATTTAAATAAGACATAAATAGTCATTAAATTAGGATTATTATTCCCTTAATAAATCCTTATCCTTGTTATATGATATCAATTGCATACAATACCATAAAGTAATGATAAATAAATCATGGAAGGATAATAACATAGTATACACCACCTTTCATTGATGTAAAATGAAGTTATATTATATAGTTTTAATTATAGTGTGTTTTCAATGTTATGAATTATCCTTATCTATTTGAAGAAATTTTTGTGTCTTTCAAACCAATATTTATTTTTGAGTAAAAAAACTATTACCAAAAAGGGACTAGAGGATCACTAAAAATGTTTATCTATATGTTATGAAATTATAGAATTATTAGAGAATATTTTGTCTTATAATCCATGTCCATGGGATGATAAAATTATGAACTTGGATGATAAAATATAAAAAAATATATAATTTCACATATATGTTATTCCAGTTTTGAATTATTTACATAACATAAGGAAGATACCCTGAGTTTGGTGGAGAATATAGGATTTTTATTTTTTATGAACCATAAAATATTATTTTTATAGTATTTATCAATAAATTTTTCAATTATTTACAATGAAATATAGAATTAATAAAATATAAAAGGGAGACACAAGTTATTTTTTACATGGTTCACATACACAAGCCTACATCTAATGATTATACAATAGTTATGTGTTAATGTACCAAATTTGCGAATCATAAAAAAAAATTGTTACATATTTACAATGGATTCAATAACCATCTTTTTTCACATCCCACATAATGGTAGATAACTCACTTATATCCCAATATAGAAAAAATTCACTACTCCTCCAAGTAAGAACTTGATATTCAAAAAATAAATAATGATAATTATAAAAAACAATGGGTAAAAATATGCTCAAATTGAATCTACATAATGAATATCCATGAAATTATATCAAGAAAAAGACTTGAAACTCCTTATTATATTTTTAATAAGATGTTGATTTCACTTATATCTCTATTTTAATGAAATAAAAAATTAATATTTTTATTTTTTAGAGAAATATATTTCAAATACTTAAATAAAATATCTCAAAATACTCTTGATTACGATTTTTATTGATGTTAATTATGATGGATGAATTCATCTAACTCAACCCTCAAAATTAGAGTAGAGCTCCTTTACATTTATTCATATATAATTCCCTAAAATATAGAAACATTAATATTTATGTAATCATTTTGACTCGATATTTTCATGGAATTAAAATTATAATGAAAATTTAATTTCTCCATCCCATGAGAAGTAGGGATCAAGCTATGAAATTTTAGGAATGTGTATTTTCTTAAATAGATATAAATTTAATTATTCATTATGAATTCCATGAATCCTGATATAACTTATAATTTTAAGAGAATTAATAATATTACACTACCCCCTTATTGAGATATAAATTGAAAAATTTACTCTTACTAATATTGGTTGAAGTAAGGTCGTATTCCTTAAAAGTGTAATACATCATCTAATATCATAACATTTTTCATCAGTAACAATAATTTATTGTGTGACATGGAAACTTTATACATGATTTCATTATAGATATTATTATATATAAACTATTTATCCCTAACTATGACTATTTTAGGGTGATATTAATGTTAATGAATTAATAACTCTTATATATATAAAAATTCCATAAAATTTTGTCCCAAGATTCCCTTTGTAGAATTATCCTCTGCATCACTATGAATTATACATCAATATTGAATTATTATTTTTTCTATATTCCATAACTCCATTAAGATTCCTCCAAAACACTGCAAACAATTATCTAAAATTTCATAATTCTTCAAGAGAATTTTAACCATATTTTTTCAACAACCAAAACACAAATACATATATAATATTTTTTTAAAAACCAAACCTTTTATTTGTGGAAAACAAAATATAACCAATACTCACTTCACCAACACATAATACATCATCTTCATCCTATATCCTCATATATTTTAATAAATTAATAACTAATAAATTAGTTTAAACCCACACAAGTCATGATAGTGTATGAAAAAAGAGTTTCAGGACATGTTTCTCATGAAACATTTCATTAAGGTATATTCAATTTTACCCAACTTTTCAGGAATCCAAAAAACACCATCTTTTGTGTGTGAGTAATAATAAAAAATAACTCCAACATACCACCCATGAATAAGTATTCATGTGTATTGTAACGACCCAATCTTTTTGAGTAGTATATTAACATACTCTTAATGATTTATTAAGATGTTAATGGTTAATGCAGAAAGGGGAGTTGATGGCTTCATCCAGTAGACTCAACCCATACGAAGCCCACTTATCAGAGCTTGGGAAGGAGGTAGCATCTGTGGGCTTCGCTTTGGACCAAGCCCAAGCTGAGCTCCAGTGTGTCAAGCTTGAACGAAAATGCTTGCAGGAGAAGTTCAAGTTAGTGTAGATTGCTACTAGGGCAATGTTATCTGAGACTCCCTCAGATTCTCTCACCATAGCACACCATACACTTAGGTCTTATGCTAGTGTTATAAGGGGCTATGTGATGAGACCCTAGTTTCCTTGTGTAATCTTTTCGGGTGAATAAATTGAGATTCCTTCCTTTAGTGATGTTTGTGAAATTTCAAATATCTAGATAATTTTAGAATGTATTTTATTGATGAATTTTGAAAAAGGGATATTTTGAAATATTTATGTAAACCCTAAATAACTAATGATTTGTAATGATTTTCAAAAAATGGTCTTCTACAAAAGTGTTCAGTAAGGAATTTGGAGTCTAATAAGATAAACTTAATTTTTGATGAATAGTAAATTATGAATAGTGATTTTACGCTTAGGATTAGTAATGTGACCAAATGGATTAGTAATTTCACTCAAAGAAAGTTTTAATATAATTTAGACACCTAGATTAAGTAATGTGATTCAATAAAATGGTTAAATAACGGTTTCATAAATTATTATTCAAGTATTAGTTTTTTCGGATGAATAGTGTTTTTTAATTAAAAATTTAATTAAAAATATTTAGAAAATTATTTTTATAAAATGGATTTCATTTTTGAAATCAGAGCATTGATATTTGGTTAAGGTGAAATTTTGGGGTTATTCTGAGAAAGTTGAATTTTCAGTGAATAGTAAAAATACATTTTTAGGGTTTCGGTATGTTTAATGACATCATAATGGTGTCATGATGATGTCATGAGATATTTTGAGGGTTGGCCGGCCAAGGGTGATGAATTATTGTTTTGGGGGCCCCATGTGGCCTAACTCCATGATAAATTCCAAGGGATAGCACATGGGTTTGAGAAAAGAACATGTGAGGTGTCCCTTGGCCATTAATGCTTTGTCCCCTCACTTTCCCTATAAATAACCACCCTTTACTCCCTTAGTTTTCACTCCCAACTCTCCCCCAACGATGTTCTGGTCTTATTACCTTCCAAAGAGTCCTCCCAAGGTGCCCCCAAGCCATCAAGGTCCAATCCTTTGAGTTTCAAGAGTCACATTTTAAGGTAAGGGATCCGACCCCTCTCTTTCTTTTCAAGTAATCTCTTTTATGTCATTTCTTTTATACTCCATGTTATTATGTTGGAGGATGTTCTTTTATATTCATCCTACTGCCTATTTCATGTTCATATGATGAGAAACCCCCCTTTCTCTCATCAATTCGTTTTAAGAATGTTTAAGTGACGCCGTTAGGCTGCCGAATTTTTAAGGGATTCTTTCACCCTTCTCATTTTTCAAGTTCGATTTTCATGTCAAGTCTTTCAAGTTCCTTTTTATTATGTTGGGGTATGATCTCTATTTCAATCATACTGATATATTATGATCATATGATGAGGGAACCTTTTTTGATCTTGTCAAATCATTTTCTTTTGAAGTTAAGTGACGCCGTAAGGCTGCCGAATTTTCATAAGAGAAATCTAATCTTTTTCCTTCCATGTTTTTCATTTCAAATGGTATGTCCCTAAAATTTCATTACCATGTCCATATGTCCTTCTTATTCTTTCACCCTAATGTTTTATGGATCATTTATGATTGGGTGACCCATGTCCCCTCTCATTTCAATGTTTTCTAAAACCCCAAAACTTAGCCGTTATGCTGCAGAATTTTCCCCTCAAAATGCCTCTCTCTTTTCTCAAAAATTATTTTATGTTATAAAGTGAATACTAAAAGCTCTTATTTATACAAGGGTATTCACATATATATCAAAATGTTCCATTTTAAATTCTGGGATTTACATACATGAGACCCACTTTCTCTTTCCGTGGGTTTAAAGTGACGTAAAGATCATGTCTTTAAAGCAGTTTTTAAAACGTTATGATTATGAAATGAAACCCATTTATTTTATGCTATGTGGGTTATTTATGAAATGTTTGATGATGATATATGTGGATCACATGATAATAAAGTCAAATTTATGGCTGCACCCTGATAGCGCTCCAATGCATTGGGTAATGATGTAACCACTAGAGATTACAATTTTCACGATACCTTGGTGAATAACCTTGGTAATTTTCAAATGACACCTTGGGGATGGAACTTGGTGATATGTTCATGATTGTCTATGTTAAATTATGTAGCCACATCTTCAAGTTATGAAAAATTTTATTTTTATTATGAAATGCCTCATGATTTCTTTCTCATGCCTTAAAGTTCTTTTCATGTCCTTATTGAAGTATCTCAAGTTCACATGTAAAATGTTCCTCTTGTTTCCCTTACTGGGCCTTCTGCTCACCCTTTCTTTTGATGTATGTCCCCAGGTTATGAGATGCAGTAATGAACCTAGAATGAACTTAAGGAGATGCCTTGCAAGTGTTTAAGAAGAATGTTTTATGTTTTTTATGTATTATGATCCTTGTTTCCAAGACACTAAACCTTAACGATCCTCAGATTTGTGTAATGTAATGAAAGTTTTTGTTATAAAATGGCGGGATGCTATAGTTGGTATCAAAGGATGGTTTAGTTATTTGTGGAAATTAGGATATAAAAACTTTAGGAAGAACCCTATATAAAAGTTTAAATATAGGAAAACTTCCTGGTATTTTGGTAAGTATTGATTAAGTGGTCTATCAAACAAATACATCCCTGTCTGGATACGAGCAGGTAGAGGCGGCTCTGGCACAGATGTACATAGGGGTAAAACCCGAAAACACCACTTTGATCTAGACTCGAACGGGAACTGGTGCACGATAACGGGCCTTGCTGCACTCTTGGTTACGACACTCTCGGGGGATATGTTTGGTTAATCACACGCTTTTTATGAATCATTATGAAGGAGTTATAGAGAAGTATAATTGTCTAAGCACGAAGTCTTAGTTAAAGGATTCATAAATGAAATAAGTTTCTCACTAAGGTTTTATTCTTTTAGAAAATGGTGGGCAATAGGAGGTACCCTGCCGATGGTGACCGCAATGCACCATGTGCTGACGGCCCTCCGATGGAAGCTGGAATGGAAACATTCATGCGAATGATGAACCAACTGACTCAAGTTATGAGTAATAACATGAATCGAGCTGAGAGGCCGACCTCACCATGAAGGGAACAACTTTCTGTTGAGTCCTTCATGCGTCAACGACCGCCAACATTCATTGGATCTACTGACCCATTGGTTGCGGAACAATGGATAAGCTCCATTGAAAAGATCTTTTCTGTACTTCATTGTTCGGAACAAGAAAAAGTCACCCTTGCTGTTTACCGCCTAAAGGGAGAAGCTGATCAGTGGTGGTCACTGATCAAAAACACGAAGCCACGAGGAGAGATGGAAGATATAAAGTGGGAAGAATTTTGGGGGATTTTCTTTAACAAGTATTTCCCTCGTTCCATGAGGACGAAAATGGAGAAAGAGTTTCTCGAGCTGAAGCAGAAGGAGAACGAATCTGTCGGAAGCTATGAGATGAACTTCACAAGGCTTTCCCGTTATACCTCAAGCTTTGTCATGGACCCTAATGGGAAGGTTGATAGATTCTTTGGCAGACTACGACCACATCTGTGGAAGAATCTAGCCAACAGGGACTACGATAGCTATGAAGAAATAGTTTGAAGTGCTATGAAAGTTGAACTAGAGTTTGGGGAGACACAGTGGTCTCACAAATCTAATGAGAAGAAGAGAACTCTAGAACCAATCCTGGGAAGAAGTTTTGATCAGGAAAGAGGTGGAAGGAATATGCAACATGCCACATGCAATAAATGTGGGAAGAAGCATCCGAGGAACTGCTTGATCGGAAGTGTCAAGTGCTATAGGTGTGGAAAAGAAGGCCATATTTCTCAGAATTGTCGTGGTGATGTGAAGCCTCAACTTCCCAACACTAACGACAGAGGAAAGATGGTTCTGGCCCTACCCAAAGTCACATGCTTCAAGTGTGGACAGCTTGGGCACTTTGCTAATCAATGTCCAAATCTGAGGGCGGTGGAGGGGAATCACCATCAACCTCAGCAGAGGCCAAGGGAGAAAGGTCGTGCTTTCGCTATCACAACAACTGAAGTTGAAGTTCCGAACGATGTGGTAGCAGGTACTCTTGTTGTCCTCTCAAAACTAGCAAGTGCTTTATTTGATTCCGGTTTGACGTATTCCTTTATTTCTTCCAAGTTTGTAAAGAATATAGAATCAATCCCCGAATTGCTTGAGGTAGAGTTGTCAGTCATGACTCCAAGTGGGATTATCCATGCATCAACAGTGTTTAGAGACTCTAGTGTTTACTTTGGTGAGCACAATCTTATCGCAAATCTAGTAGTCATCCCCATGATGGAATTCGACGTTATACTAGGGATGGACTGGCTCTCAAAGTATAATGCTAAGATCAAATGCAGAAGTAAGGAAATCTCAGTAGTCTTGAATGAACGACTTACAGTTATCTTCCGAGGAGAGATATCCCGAATTGATCCCTATCTAGAAGCACATCCCATAGCTTTCTTTATGGAGTTAATCAGTGATGATGAAGAAGGGAAAGAGAGCATACAAATTGAAGATGTTCTGATTGTTCAGGAATACATGGATGTATTTCCTAAGGAGTTACCTGGACCTCCCCCAGAAAGAGAGGTAGAGTTCTCTATTGAACTCGTACCTGGGTCTCAACCGATATCAAAGACTCCGTATAGAATGGAAAATGTGGAGCTAGAGGAGCTAAAGAAACAACTCCAAGACTTGTTGGAGAAGGGGTTTATCCGACCGAGTGTGTCTCCTTGGGGAGCACCAGTTCTCTTTGTGAAGAAGACGAATGGATCAATGCGGCTATGCATTGATCATAGAGAACTGAACGGGAACACAGTGAAGAACAGATACCCTCTTCGAAGAATTGATGATTTATTTGACCAACTTCGTGGGGCTCAATTCTTCTCTAAGATTGACCTTCGATCTGGTTATCATCAACTGAGGGTGAAGAAGGAATATATTCCAAAGACTTCCTTCCGATCAAGATATGGGAATTATGAGTTTACTGTTATGCCCTTCAGCTTCACTAATGCTCCTGCTATTTTCATGGATTTGATGAATAGAGTCTTTAAGGACTACCTTGATAACTTTGTGGTAGTTTTTATTGATGATATTTTGATATATTCAAAAAGTCGTGAGGAGCATGAAAATCATCTGAGGGTTATTTTGAAAACTCTACGGAAGGAGAGGCTCTTTGGGAAGTTCAGCAAGTGTGAGTTTTGGTTACAACAAGTGGCTTTCTTGGGGCACATCGTAACCAATGAAGGAATCTCGGTTGACCCTGCAAAGACAATGGTTGTGTAGGAATGTCCTCAACCCACAACAGTAACTGAGATTCGTAGTTTCCTTGGTTTAGCGGGATATTATAGGAGGTTTTTGAAAAACTTTTCACGGCTTTCTAATCCACTAACCAAGTTGACTCGAAAAGGGGTTAAGTTCATCTTGACAAAGGAATGCGAGGAAAGTTTCCAAGAGCTGAAGAAGAGATTGGTTACTGCACCTGTATTAACACTACCCTCTATCGGAGAAGGATTCATTATTTTTAGCGATGCATCTCTGAAAGGGCTTGGGTGCGTCCTCATGAAAAATGACAAAGTAATTGCTTATGCATCTCGACAGTTGAAGATTCATGAGCAGAATTATCCTACGCATGATCTAGAGCGGGCGGCAGTTGTTTTTGCTCTAAAGATATGGAGGCACTATCATTATGGGGAGAAATGTGATATATACACTGACCACCAAAGTCTAAAGTATATTTTCACACAGAAAGAATTGATCATGAGACAAAAGAGATGGTTGGAGCTTATTAAATACTATGATTGTTCAATTCATTATCACCCTGGAAGAGCAAGCAAAGTCGCGGATGCGTTAAGCAGGAAAGATCCTGTTGTTCTGGCAACAATGAGGATCCTGGGAGACCCCTTGATTAAAGATCTAGTAAAACTGGACATGGGAATTATAAGGAAAGGGACATCATCAACCCTATCCCAAATGATTTCTCAACCTTCATTACTAGAGAAGATCAAGAAGGCTCAAAAAGAAGATCCTTTGCTGCAGGAGAAGTTCGAGGCTGTAAAGGATGGGAAGTTCCCTGATTTCAATATTGATCAAGAAGGTGTATTGAAATTTCGTACTAGACTATGTGTTCCATCTATTCCGGAGATAAAGAAAGAACTGATGGATGAAGCTCATATCTCTACTTTCTCTATACATCCGGGAAGCACTAAGATGTGTAGAGTCTTTCGTGATCATTATTGGTGGGATAACATGAAGAGGGAGATTGCCGATTACCCTACAAGGTGCCTGGTGTGTCAGCAAGTAAAGGCAGAAAGACAACTTTCTAAGGGGGTATTACAACCGCTACCCATACCAGTATGGAAGTGGGATAATATCACCATGGACTTTGTAACCGGTCTCCCAAAAACATCCAAAGGAAACAATGCGATATGGGTTATTGTGGACCGTCTCACCAAGACAACCCATTTTATCTCTATTCGGTAAGATTTCTCTCTAGATCAGCTTGCCAAGATATACGTGAAGGAAGTGGTAAGGCTACATGGGGTACCACTATCCATCGTATCTGATCGTGACCCAAGATTCACATCAAAATTCTGGATAAGTCTTCAGCATGCTCTGAATACTGAATTGAATTTTAGTACGGCCTATCATCCTCAAACTGATGGCCAATCTGAAAGGACTATTCAGACACTCGAAGACATGTTGAGATTATGCTCAATGGAATTTAAAGGAGGATGGGATCAACACCTCCCATTAGTGGAGTTCTCCTATAACAACAGCTTCCATGCGAGTATTCAGATGGCACCCTATGAAGCTCTGTATGGAAAGCGGTGTAGAACTCCTACTTGTTGGGATGAAACTGGTGAGAGGAAGCTTCTTGGGCCTGATCTTGTGCAAGAAATGACAGAACAAGTTCATGCCATCCAACAACACATAAAGGTTGCTCAGAGTCGGCAGAAGAGCTATGCTGACAATCGACGAAGAGACTTGGAGTTTGGTGTTGGTGACAAAGTCTTCCTTCGAATTTCTCCATGGAAGAGAGTCATGCGGTTTGGGAAGAAAGGGAAGCTCAGCCCTAGGTACATTGGACCCTATGAAATCCTTGATCGCATAGGAGCAGTGGCCTATCGTCTAGCACTTCCACCGAACCTAGCTCAAGTTCATGATGTCTTCCATGTATCTCTCTTGAGGAAGTACATACCTGACCCTTCGCATGTACTGAACCCAGAGGTGGTACAACTTGAACATGACCTCTCTTATGAGGAGCAGCCAGTAGAGATCTTAGACCGTAGAGACAAGGTTCTACGAAACAAGACTACCCACCTTGTGAAAGTGTTGTGGAGGAATCATAAGTACGAAGAAGCGACTTGGGAGCCCGAGGAAATGATGAAGCAAAAGTACCCTCACCTTTTCGACTAGGCCTCAAGTGTAAATTTCGGGGACAAAATTTCTTAAGGGGGAAAAATGTAACGACCCAATCTTTTTGAGTAGTATATTAACTTACTCTTAATGATTTATTAAGATGTTAATGGTTAATGCAGAAAGAGGAGTTGATGGCTTCATCCAGTAGACTCAACCCTTACGAAGCCCACTTATTAGAGCTTGGGAAGGAGGTAGCATCTGTGGGCTTTGCTTTGGACCAATCCCAAGCCGAGCTCCAGCGTGTCAAGCTTGAACGAAAACACTTGAAGGAGAAGTTCAAGTTAGTGGAGATTGCTACTAGGGCAATGTTATCTGAGACTCCCTCAGATTCTCTCACCATAGCACACCTTACACTTAGGTCTTAAGCCAGTGTTATAAGGGGCTATGTGATGAGACCCTAGTTTCCTTGTGTAATCCTTTTGGGCGAATAAATTGAGATTCCTTCCTTTAGTGATGTTTGTGAAATTTCAAATGTCTAGATAATTTTAGAATGTATTTTATTGATGAATTTTGAAAAAGGGATATTTTGAAATATTTATGTAAACCCTAAATAACTAATGATGTGTAATGATTTTCAAAAAATGGTCTTCTACAAAAGTGTTCAGTAAGGAATTTGGAGTCTAATAAGATCAAATTAATTTTTGATGAATAGTAAATTATCAATAGTGATTTTACGCTTAGGATAAGTAATGTGACCAAATGGATTAGTAATTTCACTCAAAGAAAGATTTAATATAATTTAGACACCTAGATTAAGTAATGTGATTCAATAAAATGGTTAAATAACGGTTTCATAAATTATTATTCAAGTATTAGTTTTTTCAGATGAATAGTGTTTTTTAATTAAAAATTTAATTAAAAATAATTATAAAATTATTTTTATAAAAAGGACATTATTTTTGAACTCAGAGCATCGATATTATGTTAAGGTAATTTTTGGGGATTTTTCTGAAAAAAGTGAATTTTCGATGAATAGTGTTTATTTAAAAATTAAATTAAAAATATTTAGAAAATTATTTTTATAAAATGGATTTCATTTTTGAAATCAGAGCATTGATATTTGGTTAAGGTGAAATTTTGGGGTTATTCTGAGAAAGTTGAATTTTCAGTGAATAGTAAAAATACAGTTTTAGGGTTTCGGTATGTTTAATGACATCATAATGGTGTCATAATGATGTCATGAGATCGTTTGAGGGTTGGCCGGACAAGGGTGATGAATTATTGTTTTGGGGGCCCCATGTGGCCTAACTCCATGATAAATGCCAAGGGAGAGCACATGGGTTTGAGAAAAGCACATGTGAGGTGTCCCTTGGCCATTAATGCTTTGTCCCCTCACTTTCCCTATAAATACCCACACTTTCCTCCCTTAGTTTTCACTCCCAACTCTCCCCCAACGAAGTTCTGGTCTTCTTACCTTCCAAAGAGTCCTCCCAAGGTGCCCCCAAGCCCTCAAGGTCCAATCCTTTGAGTTTCAAGAGTCACATTTAAGGTAAGGGATCCGACCCCTCTCTTTCTTTTCAAGTAATCTCTTTTATGTCATTTCTTTTATACTCCATGTTCTTATGTTGGAGGATGTTCTTTTATATTCATCCTACTTCCTATTTCATGTTCATATGATGAGAAACCCCCCTTTCTCTCATCAATTCGTTTTAAGAATGTTTAAGTGACGCTGTTAGGCTGCCGAATTTTTAAGGGATTCTTTCACCCTTCTCATTTTTCAAGTTCGATTTTCATGTCAAGTCTTTCAAGTTCCTTTTTATTATGTTGGGGTATGATCTCTATATCAATCATACTGATCTCTTATGATCATATGATGAGGGACCCTTTTTTCATCTTGTCAAATCATTTTCTTTTGAAGTTAAGTGATGCCGTAAGGCTTCCGAATTTTCATAAGAGAAATCTAATCTTTTTCCTTCCATGTTTTTCATTTCAAATGGTATGTCCCTAAAATTTCATTACCATGTACATATTTCCTTCTTATTCTTTCACCCTACTGTTTTATGGATCATTTATGGGTGGGTGACCCATGTCCCCTCTCATTTCAATGTTTTCTAAGACCCCGAAACTTAGCCGTTATGCTACAGAATTTTCCCCTCAAAATGCCTCTCTCTTTTCTCAAAAATTATTTTATGTTATAAAGTGAATACTCAAAGATCTTATTTCCACAATGGTATTCACATATATATCAAAATTTTCCATTTTATATTCTGGGATTTACATACATGAGACCCGCTTTCCCGTTCTGTGGGTTTAAAGTGACGTAAAGATCATGTCTTTAAAGCAGTTTTTAAAACGTTATGATTATGAAATGAAACCCATTTATTTTATGCTATGTGGGTTATTTATGAAATGTTTGATGATGATATATGTGGCTCACATGATAATAAAGTCAAATTTAAGGGTGCTCCCTGATAGCACTCCAATGCATTTGGTAATGATGTAACCACTAGAGATTACAATTTTCACGATACCTTGGTGAATAACCTTGGTAATTTTCAAATGACACCTTGGGGATGGACCTTGGTGATATGTTCATGATTGTCTATGTTAAATGATGTAGCCACATCTTCAAGTTATGAAAATTTTATTTTTATTATGAAATGCCTCATGATTTCTTTCTCATGCCTTAAAGTTCTTTTCATGTCCTTATTGAAGTATCTGAAGTTCACATGTAAAATGTTCCTTTTGTTTCCCTTACTGGGCCTTCTGCTCACCCTTTCTTTTGATGTATGTCCCCAGGTTATGAGATGCAGTAATGAACCTAGAATGAACTTAAGGAGACGCCTTGCAAGTGTTTAAGAAGAATGTTTTATGTTTTTTTTATGTATTATGATCCTTGTTTCCAAGACACTAAACCTTAACGATCCTCAGATTTGTGTAATGTAATGAAAGTTTTTGTTATAAAATGGCAGGATGCTATATATATTCACCGAAAACTAACTAAAAGAATACTTTTTCTCCCAATTTTTGAACATGGGATACCCCTATCAAAAAAAAATACAACCACTTTAGATTACATCGTTGTGCTAAATACGCATTAAATGATACCCTGAAATTCATTACCTTTTTCAACAAACCCAAAAAAATATCTCTAAATGTTTAAATAAGGGGATTACAATCTCAAAAAATTATTCCAATAGAGATATTGTACATTTTCAAAAAAAATAATGACAATGAAACATGTTGAGCACAATAGTGGATGGAAAATTACTTTAGTTATTGGGGGTCCCATCCATAAACAATCTATGTTGATCGAGTTAGTTAATCTCCAAACGTCAGATAATGTTTTCATCAAATTATTAATTATAAATTTTTTTGTTATATCCAAAATTTTGGTTTGTGTAGACAAATCTGAAATTAAGCAAGTCCTTCCAAAACCTTATCATTTATTAACTGTAGTTTTATCTTAACATAAAATGTATTTGAGTGATGACCATGATTATTTATAAGATTAATATCCGTTTATTTATAACAATTTAATGAAATGCGATATTTCCCTTCAAAAATAATTCCCTCAAAATATTACTTCATCTAAAACAATTGAGTACATATTTTAGTTATTAAAATTTATATGTCTTCTATAGTGTTTAATTACATATAATTTATCTTCATTATCAATATACAAATACATATATCTATATAAAACCAAAAAACCCCTATAGATATGTGGAAAGATAAAATAATTTGACATAAGTCATGATGTTTACATATCATAGTATTCCTTACACAATGTGAATATTGATCTATTTAGGATTACATTAGTACCATGTGTCTTGTCATGTAGATATCAAAATATCATATCTAATATCAATTTTTTATTGTAGGCTTCTAATTATTTTCTTATACTCCTTCATGTTGACCACTTTTCCATTGTCGTCTTAGGAAAACAACATTCATGTATCATGATTTTTTGTTGTTTCTTTTAAATTATTCATTAAAAATATTATTATCCCCTTCTTGTAATATTTTTATTAAGATTCTAATGTAATATACTGTTCTTGAACCTTTTATAAACCAATTAAAAATATAAATTCTCTTGTCAATAACATTTCAAATTCAAACATCATAATGTTTTAAGAATAAATTAATATTTATTCATTTTATATTCCAAAAAATATTTCATTAATTTAATGGAGAACCATAATCCTTTAATAATCCCAATTAGTGACATAGGGGTTCTGATCAACATATACATATTGTAATCCAAGATTTATAAAGTGTTGATCATGTCTATAGTACAAAGACCATGGTTCTTTATTTTTCTCACACAGTGTCTTATTTAAACAAAAATATTCCATATATTTAAAGGGATAATAAGTCCATTCATATGTTTAGTGTATAATCTCAGGGAATATATTAAGGAATGTAAATTTGAATTCCATCTATAAATACAAGAACATTATTTTTTTACTTCTACCAGAAAGAATAATTAATTTTTATTTCCAAAAAATCCAAGATATAAAATTCCTTATCATAAAAAATTCATTTATTATTGGAATATCACTTAAAATCAAGCAATTCTTAGGTTCTAATCCCCTTTCCATTTTTATGTCTTTTATGGAATAACAATTTGATTCGATTAACATTATTGTTCTCCAGTCCAAAAAAATTCAAATTCATGATTCTTCTATATCTTCTCACATTATTCATATATAAATTTGAACCAAATCTTATATTTTTCTTTCTCATTCAAAATATTTTTGTTTACATGATATAAGGGTGACGTTTTTTTGGATACATAATTTTTCTTACTTGTATGATTTTTGTTTTATCACCAATTATGTTCTTCTCATTGAAGAAATATTTGTTATCATTAATTTCATATAATGGACTATCATGACCAAACATCTTCATGATGATCGAAGGGATAACATGATACTTGGACCTTCTATTATCAAAATGGAGGAGAGATAATAACCCATGATTCAAGCAACTATTATCCCCCTAGGTGGCTATAAACACCAATGGTATAGTAGTACGAATAAAAGAGGGGAATTAACGTTTTTATAGTAACCTAAATCAGGTGATAAATGTATTAACATCCAAAACCCCAAGAATGATATATATATAAAATCCAAAATCCATCCCAAATGCATGTTTAAATTAAATCTATTATAAATAAAATGAATACTCTAAACTATGTAATGAAGTAAAACTAAGTAGTGAAACAAGAACACCCCCCCAACATCCATGCTAGAAATGTCTAGTATAGTATGCGTAGCTTCCATGAAACATGAAAATAATTTTAAACATGTAGGGTGATCAGACAAATATAATCAGTATGGAAAAACAAATTACACCCCAGAACATTTGTGAGAATCATACTAATGGCCTTGTGAGAAAACAACAAAAACTCAAAAGAAACTAACAAGGTATAGCATCCGTCTCGACCTCACCAAGGCATGACCATCAACTAACAAAAGTCAAGTAAAGTAATTTTGTAAGAACATCATTAGTTGGGTACCCTGCATCATATACAACTGGTTAACTACTCATCCCTAACTGTGATGGTATTGAGGCTACCACACACTTCCACAAGCACCACTATCACAACCATCCCAAACACACCTGGGCCACAAACCACACACATCCCACCCATAGACACTAGACCAAAACCACCATAGGTATTGACCAGAAACACATGGACCTCATCTCTATGGAACTATGGAAACAAACCACCTCTCACACATCAAATACCATAAACCTATAAATAAACCTCAAGACATTATAGCTTACCTGAAAAGTCTTGGGTGGTAAATTCCAATAAGAGGGAGTAGTGTAATTTCAGTAACCATCCATACATCATCCCAGTGGGATGTTGTAAAATATACACTCCCCCATAACAATTGGGGTATTTGACACATAGTTCTCTACACAGGTTGGTTGAATTTACAAACATAAGGACCCGCAAGTTTACAAACACTCATCCTATCCTAGGGGATTCCAAACATATAACGATACCACTATAAACAACCTTTTTTGTTACCCCTACATTATCCTACCACTATGAACGATGGTCCCTTGAACACCGCTTCACTATAAAACCCAACTCAAATCAAACCCATAACCAATTAATTCAACCAATGATAATTATGAATTATCAAATCATTCAATTCTTTATTTCCATTTATACTCGAAAAACTAGAAAACAATGAAAACATTATATGGTAAATAAACCATACCAACCACTACCTAGTCAAACAAAGAACGAAACTGCCAACAACCTTCTTCAAAGTTATCACGCTCAATTCATCCACTCACAACCAAACCTAACAGCCCCATTGCATAGCAACACCACACCCATCACAACCATAAACATGAAATCATTACACAACCTTGTGCTTCATCCCCACTAACAAACCACTACCCAGATGCAATTCCACAATATAAAATTCCATCTATTAAACAATAAATCAAACTCTCATCCATTGATATAATCACACCACCTATACTACCCCATCCATATAACCACACTACCTACATATATTTAAGGATGAACATAATAGTAGACATCACACAAGTACCCCAATAAGGAAACATTTATTCATATTTAGCGTCACTATTTCTTTAATTCCACTTGATAAAACATGTGTGATCGCATAACAAATTAGATCATGGGGAATTCATTTATTTAAACGAATATATATATGATAAACTAGATTCTAATTCATACATAATTGATTCACAATTTAGATGGGTATGAATATAGAGACCACCAATGGCAATGTTTTTCAGAATAACACAACCCATATGATTCATGACATGGATCAAGAATAATGTATAAATTAAGATGATCATTACCATCGTGCTCCCACCAACTATTTTATTTCTTCTTATTATCTAATTTAAATTTGGATTCATTTGTTATCATAATGAGGTATCATTATTCCCACCCCATATAAAACATAATTAAATGAGAGATGAAGGAAATCCAAACATGGAACAACATGGGACCAAAAATCATCCTTGTTCCAAAATAGAGGGGTCACATAAGAAGTAGGCTCTATAGAAAACCGGATCAATGGCTGTGGTACAAAAGGAAAATCTAAGAGAAGTAAAGAATCTAGGATTATAAATAGAAAATGGGAACACATTGGGAAGAGAAGATCATGTCTTAGAAAATCCAGATCATATATCAATAGAAGAGGAAATGGTTTTAAGGGAAATTAAAGTCATATCATGGCCAAGACCACAAATTGGACAATTTTAATGTTCCCAATGTGTTAGGATATTAACGTTATAACAATTATCCTATTAAATTCCTTTAGAAAATTCAAAAAATTCATTAACCATGATTTACATAAAATAAAATATAAGAGGGGAGAAACTGAAAAAACTAGGGAAAACGAGAATGATTTACCGATGGATGAGTCACCGCTAGAAATCCATTGAAAGAGAGTCACCAATGCTGAGCTAGAGACACTAAGAAATTGATGTTGAGCCCCCGATGCAACCTACTGATTCTCTGACACACTGATGCCTTGACTAATGGATTCCCTGACTCACCGACACCCTAACTGAATGACGCCCTGGCTCACCGACCCCTTGACTCACCAACACCCTGACTCACCAACACTCTAGCTCACTGATTCCATGAATCATAGATTCCCTATCTTAAAAACCCCCTTACTCACATAAAACATTTCATATAGAAGCCTTAACCTACTAATGACTCTACCTACTGACACCTCAACATAGCGATGCCTAATCCTATTGACGCCTCAACCATCCGAAGTAATCTACCTGCCAACGCCTCAGCCAACCTAGGGCTCAACCTACCAACGCCTTGACCTATGGATGCCCTCACCCTACCAAGGCCTCAAAATATGGTTTTCCTTGACATACCAACGCATCAACCTACCAATGCATCAACCAATAGATGCATCAACTTATGAATGATACAAACCTACCTGATCCCATGACCAACAGATTCACTTGACCTACCGACACCTCTAACAACCGATAGAAAAATTGGAAATTCAAATAAATTTGGAAATGAGGTAACATTGCCTCAAATAACACCTGATACATTGCATTTTATAATGTAATTAACCACATAGTTCTGAGCTATTACATCAGATGCGTCTCAATCTATTCTCACCCTCATGAATTCATAACCAAAGCCTAATGAAAGTAGGGTTCAAAGAACCACCCCATATGATACCAATCAAGGATAAACCACCTTATCATAGTGAAAACTCATCATCAAAGAACACCACATCCAATATTTTCCAACCATAAAACTACAATACATACCAAATACGCACAAAAAGTCACTCCTCATGAACATATAAATTAGGGAATTCCTTAACCCATGTTAAGAGATTATAATTTTTTGGAAACACTGACTATGTCACACGAGATTAATCACATCTACATTAATTCATATTGATTATAGATCAGTTTCTCCCCTATTTATACATAAATGCACTATCCCATGTTATGTCACAAGGAAACAAATCATCTCATAAAAAACAATGTTAATGCATCACATCAAAAATGAAAACACACGAGTAAAACTCAAAACAACTGTAGGTACTATGAATGTGTATGAATCTTTCAGTATCAAGTAATATCCTCCAAAACACCTTGTCTCCACAAAAAATGACCAAAGGTAATGGTCTTTTAGTGTTTCTACTTCTTTTGAAATTTTTAGATCTCCACCGGTCTTTCCAAAAAATTGTGTAGTCCTCGGTATCTAACTGTCCTCTATCATTGAAGTGTGAGTCATCGTAAATATACCATCAAATATGAGAGAGATGAAATACATCGTCTACCATCTCAAACTACTATTGCAATACTTGCTGATATAGTACTTTGAATACTCCTCCCAACACCAAGAATGGTCTGATTAACTTAGGAGAAAGAATACTCCCTCTACCGAATCTCCACTGTCTGTATTGAGGGAAAACCATCTTGAATAAGTGGTCCCCAAAATTTTACTCCAAAGGCCTTCACCTATGATCCAAATATGACTTCAGACAGTCCTGTACTACCTACATCATCTCATGGAAATGTTGTACCTATTCTATCATACTGTACACAATGTATGGACCAAGAATAGATGCCTCCCCAACTTCCGTATTACACAAGGGTGAACAACAGAACCTATAATTTATATCTTCAAAAAGATCCATACTGATGGAAGAGTTATTGATATTATTTTATGAAAAATCTAATAAGGGAGAATGGATCACCCAAAAATTACTAATGTATAGAAAAAAAATTCCATAACATTCCCATGGACGTCGGGATGGTCCTCTCTGTGTTTCCATCTATTTGGCGGTGGAAAGTAGTGTAGAGGGGTAACTAGGATGAAAATTCATGCTACAATCCCCTCTTTACTCATGACATAAAATTGTTATCCCAATATGAGATGATGGACCTATGAAATCCTTGTATCCATACCATCTCTTCCAAATATCTTTTTTCTAATGCATCCACTGGACTCGACTCTTTAATCACTATGATGTGATATAACTTCATTATAAGATAAACTTCTACTCAGATAACATTTCTTCCTCCATGATCCCTAAGTAATCGTACAATGAAATCCACTAAGATGTAATCCCACTTCTAATTGGGGACATATTCAAGATATATAAAACCACCAGGAACACAGTGCTCAACATTCACTTGCTGGCACACCAAGAACATTCCCAAAAAATCATCCAATTTTTTCTTTATCTTGGGCCACCAAAACAATTCCCCTATGTCCTAGTACCTCTTTTCAACTCATTGGTATAATACTTGGGGTGAGCTATGAAACTCACAGAGAACTTATTCATAAATTTCCACTAGAACCAACCACTTCCCACAAAACAACATCTGATTTTGACTATTCCCCCACCATCCCTCTAGAAAATCGTACGATTAAATGTGGTCACACATCACCTCTAGCTCTAAGTCCCCCTAAGACTCCACAACCTTCTACCTCAGAGTTGATTGTACTATCATCTGAAATAGATGGCATTTTCCATCATCCATTTTTGCATCTTGGTGAAAGGCATCCAAATCCCCCATTTCCCTCTAAGAATGTACCAACATTTAGTCCACTTCCTTATATGACATCCTTATAATTCATCGACCACAATATTTTCCTTTCCTAAGGTGTAGGAGATCAAAAATAGTAGTCCTAGAGAAAAAAAATCCACCTCTGTTGCCACATGTTCTGGTATCACTAAGAAACGATGTTCCTCAAAATATTGTGATCTGTGAAGACCACAAACCACTCCCCAGTGAATATCACCATAGAGTTAGTGGAAACCTAGATATTTATAGTTCTAGAATATCAATGGTATAATTATGTTCACAAAAAATTATCTTTCTAGAAGTATGGAATATAACTTCTCATTATTGCATCAGTACGCACAACATTCATAGATGGGATGCATCAAAAAAACCCATCGAACATCACCCCTTCCAATAGACACATGAGCACTAGATCACGGACCAAAATCCCCTTTAGACACCTGAACACTACATGGAACTATTTTCCTTACCCAAAATCTTTTCTTTTTCGATATGTAGACCTAGATATAGCTATTACCCAATAGAAATCAGGTGAGAATATCTGGTAGTAGCCAACCAAATAGTGAAAAAAGTGAACCTCTACCACATTCTTTGGTGCTTCCCATGAAAAGACTTCCTTGACCTTTGAGGGGTCCACTTTTACACCCTTATAAGACACCAAATGTCTATGGAAGTGGATGTACCATGTCCAAAACATGCAATTGGAAATCATTATGTTGAGTTGGTGGTACTGAAGAACCCCTTGGATAGACCAGATATGCTATGTATGATCCTCTTATGACTCCGAGTGGAGTAGGTTGTCATCGATGAATATGACGAAAAACTCATCCAGTACCTCCATAATGACATACATCATGAGCCCCATGAACACGGATGAAGAATTTGTAACACCAAACCACATAACTATGAACTTAATGATTCCATTATAGCTCCTAAAATTAGTCTTCAATATGTCACCCTCCCTCACCCTCAACTGGTGACATCTAGACTACAAATCAAACTTGGAAAACCAAATTTCTCATTTAATTAGTCAAAAATATCATCTATCCTTAAGAGAGGGCTAAAGTTCTTGATCATTACCAGATTCAGTCATTTCTAGTCGATGGAAAACCTTTTACCACCGTTATCCTTCTTCCAAAAAGCCATAACACCCCACAGTGACATACTTAGTTGGTTGAAACCCTTATTTGTCAGATCATCATTCTGAATCAACCTCTCCAAAAACATTGAAGGTTAAATTTGATATGGAACCAATGAAATTAGACTAGCACTAGGTTGGGTGTCTATTCCAAACTCTATATCATGTCTAGTGGGTAGAGTCACAACCTCCTTAGGGAAAATCCTGAAAACTCTTCTAAAACTCCAATAACCTCCATTATATCAGCATCCATCGATCCATCTAACTATTATTCTAACAAGGAATTAAGGGGATCTATACATTGGTTTCCCATATCATAGCTCCACTAGCTAAAAAAGATACAATCATTCCTTTTTTATATGAAAATATGAATCTCCTCCAGAAGAAGTCGATAACAAAACCCACATTGTATAACCATTCGATGCCAAGGATAACATAGTATGGTTGCATTGGTAGCATATATTGACCCCCACTAGAGTAATGTGAACCTAACATCAGTATATATCCCTAGTAAGCATCAAACAAGTTGGTCTTACCTCTGATTGGTGAACTCAATACTAGGGGCCTGAATGTTTCTCTATGTTGAATACCAAATCACAGGGACGAACATTTGCAAAAAAGGAGTGTGAATCTTCTTAATCAAATATAGTGCATGAATGTGTATTAAAAAAACTGATTGAACATTGAAGGATCTTTTTACTTACTAGGGATGTTGGCTCAAAAGTGTGAAACTACCATGCTCAACTTTTCTGCAAAACAAAAATCTGCCTCCTCCCTGACCACACCCTGGTTGAGGTCCCTGAGGAGCACCATGAGGTCATCCTCATCAAACATCATTCACCTTTGGGAGGGGGGGGGTAGTGGCTTGTTGTACTTGCTAATTGAAAGGCCTGGATGGACACTGATGATGATGAGAGTGCCGAACCATTCCACCTCCAGCACACGAAGAAATGGTCGGGTACTATACCTAATGGTTCCCATAACCTCCATAAGAAAAAAAACAACTCATCCGTAGGCTTGTGAGAAGAGTGCAAGGACTATAGGGTAAAAAATAAACCTACTGGGGTAGGATCCCCGCTGGTCAAATCCATGAAGGATGTGACACGAGAATCTAGGGGGTGTTGATCTTCCCCTTTGAAAAGATTGGTAGAATTCCCTCTCTTTAAAGACCTCTAATAGAGTACATCTGTTCCACTACCTCATCATTATACTAAACCTCTATGAATGTCGGTAGGTTGATGGGAGTAACCGTATTCTAAAGAGAAGGATAATGTGCCTCCTCTATGGGCCATTCCAGAGACTCCGCATTCAAGAAAGAAATATGGAGAAAAACATAGGGGATCCTTGAACATGATCTCCCATTTTCCCACCCAAAAAATCCCATGATATAGGGGGAGTAGATTCTTCTTATTTTTTCTTCCATAATGGAATAAAATAATTTCTACCCAAAAATCCATCTCAAAGTCAACCCACGAAACATCAACATCCATCATCTCCCCAATGTAAATCTTCCACCACTAACATGATTCTCCCTTCATCTAGATCTCCTCCAGATGAACCCAGTACTATTCTTGAGCCTAGAAGAAGCTAAATGTGATCACTAGATCCTCAAACTAACTGTTCATATACATGTCTGAGCCACTACCCTTGCACTCTACCATAGTCTGTCACTAGAAGGCATAATTTATCTTCTGCCATAGATCATCCTCTTTTAATGGGATAACCCACTTCCAGTCAACCAGGTCAGTTCATTGACCCTACACTACTTATAACACATGTGGGGTGACGTTAGAGATTCATTGATGAAAGGAAAACAAGGAACTCTTAATTCTATGTTGTATGTATTTTATCTTAATATTGATTTTAACACATAATTTATACTAATTTCTGAAAATATAAAATAAAAAACAAGAACACATGTCATCGTGATACATGTACATTTCCTAGGGTCTCTACATCACAAATGATGTAGCCTCACATGGTCGACCGGTAAGCTCAGGGTCTTTATATTGAATCACGGGGGCCCTAATATCATTTGCCTTAGCTGGCCTTAACAGGATTATGTCACACACCAAGATCACCTAACACTGTTTCCCTACAAACCCATGTAATATTCACTGTTCCAAACTCCAAAATCTATCCTACCTCTTAACCATCACCTATGATAACCTTATATCATGACCTACTTCTTTAATATGATCGGAGGGATAAAGATGGGTCGTGACCTTCCTTGCTCAAGTTGATGGAGAGATAATGACCCCTGTGTCCCTTCTATATTAGGCACTGATGCTTCGACTAGCACCATGGGTATATAAATCTCACAAAAAATGGGACGAATTGATCTTTTTATAGTTACCAAGATCGAGATATAAGTTGAATCAAACACAATCAACTCCAAGATAGTTATATATAATGAATCTAAAATCCTTATAAAATTCATATTCTATGTAAAAAATATATAAATTCAATGAAAAATCCAAATTAATATCCAAAATAAAACTAAGTAGTGAAATTGAAACCATTCCCAACTTCTGAGAATGTATAGTCCAGCGTAGTCTGCATAATCTCCCCAAAATCCCGAAAATAATTTTATATACATTGGGCGGGAATACAAGTATAATTAATAGGGGAAAACAGTGTCACCCATGCACAATTGGGAGAAGCATACTGAATCCCCTATGTGAAAACAACAGAAACTAAAAGTAATTTAATGATGTATATCATCCACTGAAACCTCACAATGGAAAGATCACCAAATAACATATATAAAGTAATGTAAAGTAGTAAGCACATTAACTTTTGGGTACCCCACACATATTCCCACTAGTTATCATCTCTCCCATAATGGTGAACGACCTAACACTACCATAGTCATCCACTTGCCCCATTATCCCAAAAAACCCACACACACCTAGGCCACAATCCAGACAATCCCACCTATATACACCAAGGCTGTAACCACCACACATCTTGCCTAAAAACACACGAGCCTCATCCCAAAGACTCCTAGGAAAAATACCACCAATCACATAGCCAATACCATAAATCTACTAATAAACCTAAATACATTATAGTGCATAGAAAAAGTCTTGGGAAATAAATACCTAGAGTAGGGATAAATATAAAGTAATTAACAGACCTTCATTCCTCCAAGCGAGATGTTAGGAAAGACACAATCCCCCATAACAATGGGGGTTTTCATCACATAGTTCTCAACATGGGTGGGGTGCATATAAATTATATAACTACATTTTTATACTTATAGGTAAAAAACACTAACCCCTTCTTATGGTATTCCAAACATACAACCAACCCCCTCAAAACCACCTTGTATGGTACCACTACATGCATGTACCACCACAAATGATAGTCACTTGAACACAACTTCACTAGGAGACCCATCTCAAAAACATACAACCAACTAGTTCATTTAATCAATTAACATTCTCCATTATCGAATCATTCATTCATTGATTTGCATCCTTACATAAGAAACTACCAAATACTACAAATATTCTAATGTGAAATAATCGTACCAAATACTTCCAATTCAAACCAAGAAACAAACTACCAAAAACCTTATTCAGAGTAATCCCGACCAATTCATACTCTTAGAGCCAAACCTGGAAGCCATGTTTCACTACAACAGCACAACCAACACACCAAGATACATGAAATCATGTCACAACCCAGTCCTATATCCCCATCACACAACCACTTCCTAGATGCAATCCCACAACATAATAAGTCCATCCATTTCCCAAAAAATTAAACTCTCATCTCGAGATAGAATCACAGCACCCATAATGCACCACACACACAATCCAACCACTATTTATAGAACTACACACTAAATAGAGATGAAAGGACAAACATAAACACAAACATCATTTAACCACACTAACAAGGAAAATTTAAGTTAGATTTATCATCACTCACTATTTAATTCCAATTGAAAAAATTGGTGTGATCATAGAACAAATTTATTCATGGGGAATCCATTTGTTGGAATGAATGTACATGATTAATTGGATTACAATTCATAAAATAGTGATTAAGAAATCATTTTCGTATGAAAACAGTGACCAATAATGGCCATGATTTTGAGAAGAACAGAACCCACATGATTTACTACATGGATCATGTATAATGAATAAAATAAAATGATAATTACCCTAATGCTCTCACCCCCTATTTTATTTCATCTTATTATATTTTTTAAATTTTTATTAAATTGTTATCATATGGAAACATAATTATACCCACCCCACATGATGCACAGTTAAAAGAGAGATGTGGGAAATCCCTACAAAAAAACATATCAACAATACTCCCCCTTGCACCAAAATAGAGAGGTCCCATGGGGAGGAGGCTCCAAAAAAATTATATCAATCGATATGACACAATGCATGAATCTAAAAAATGGAAGGCTCTAGGAATACTACGAGAAAAATAGAAAAACACTAGGAAAATAAGGTCTTGGTGTATAAAATCCAGATCATATATCAACATAATAGGAAATGGTTATAGGTGCCACTAATGTCATGTAGTGGTTGAGACCACATGGTTCGTCTGTTTAAAATTCCCCTAAGCATAGGATATTAATGATATGATTAATATCCTTAAAAACCATTAAAAATTATGAAACAAGGATTTAAAAATGATTTATATCTTATAAAACGTAAGAGGGGTGCAACTGGAAATAAATGTAAAAAACTAGAATGGGTCACCGATGGGTGATTCATTGACCGCAATCCATTGATAATGAGTCACCAATGCTAAGCTACTAAAACTGATCCACATAAGTTTTTCTATCAACACTGAGCCATTGAAACCTGACACACCGAATCAGGAACTCACTGATTCCCTAACCCACTTATTCCCTGACTCACCGTTACCCTAATGAATCGATGCCCTGACTCTCCAACGCACTATCCATATGATTCCCTAACACACTGATGCCTTAACTCACTAACACCCTAACTCACTGACACCCTGGATCCCTGATGACCGGACTCACTAATTCCCTGACTCACCAACTCCCGGACCAACCAATGCCCTGACTCAATGCCGCTCTATCCAACTGACGCCTCGACCAACTGACACCAGGACCTACCAACCCCTTGACCTACCAATGAGTTGACCTATCGACGCCTCAACCTATCGATGCCTCGACCTACATATGCTTCGACCTAACGATACCTCCACCGACCAATTCCTTTTACATTCCCACAACTTAATCTATCAATGCCTTGACCTACCGACACCTCTTCCGACTAATGTCTTGACCTATAGAGGCTCTCAACCCACTGATGCCTCGACCTACTGATGCCCTCAACCTACCGACGCATGAACTGTCGACGCCTCAACCTACCGATGGCTTGAACTCCTTATGCCCTAATTTTTCTATTTCCCCAACCTACCAACACCTAGTCTTATCAATTGAAAATATATAAATATTAAAATCCTTGGATATGAGAAACCAATGCTTCCTATAACACCCCAATAAATGGATTTTAAAAAGTAATGGACCTCGGAGCAACTGTCCATAACATTGAGGAATTTGGTTCACCAACTAAATTATAAATTTTATCATTACAGTCATCCTCCACCCATTTTCTGCGAAAATTTCCTCATCTCATCATCACATTAATATATACATTATTCAACCTATTTTTAAAAAATATCCATTATTTCAATAACATTAATGTTATAATTTTTAAAAATAATTCTTATCAATTTATTAAAATTTTAATATACCATTTTTTTATGTTTATTCAATAAAAATATCTTTTTCTAGATTAGATTATAACTTTCAGTGTGCAATTATCTTTCATTAGAATAAATCACATTAGTTAATTTGAATTTATATAATAATTAATCGTATTCCACAGAACACATTGTATTGTTATTTTTTCACCTTTATATAAAAGTGGTCAATTTTTCATTAAAAAATTTGAAACTGCTTCACCCCAAAACTTATCTGATAAGTCATTATCAATTTACATTTTTTGAAAAATCATTTTGAAGACCATTTTTCTACTCAAAATAATTCTATTTTACTGAGAAGTATTCAGTACTTTTACTTTGTTCCTTATCAATTATTTCTTGAGATAATGATCCACCGTGATAATTGGGGATTCTATGACATTTAACATTCATAATTTTAGAATCATTTTCCCATATATATTATTTTCCATCCTTATACAATGATTTATTCAATTTAATAGTTTTGGATTCTCATAGATCATCAACAAACATGCCATCGTTACAAAATTTTCAATTATAGGAACATAATACAAATTCTCATAAATATATTTTTGTGTTATATTCCATTATATTCCATTATTACTCAGGTCGAGTAAATTAATTGAAGTTTAGTCCAATGTATTTTAAGTATTTTGAATATTTTTTCATTCATAACTTATGTGTGGGTGATTAAATGAATGTTCATGGAAATTAAGAGATCAATCATTATTCAATAAACCTACCAAGGATTAATGTGTCATGTATAAAATCTATTTGTTCCCTAATTTTTTTTCTTCTTCTTTGGATAGAAATAACATGTATCGTTCTCCACCAAAGAGTTATAGATTCCAATTTGTATTTTTACATTCAAAAAAATTACATTATCTTCGATTGATGATATGTGTCATCTTAGTGAAATTGAATATATTACTTATTTCACATAAATATATCACAATTATAAATTTTTGATAAAGACCTTCTACTATTAGGATATTAATTATACTCATATATTTTCCAATATTTATAAAATTTTTGTACCCAATTATCTTATTGTATTCATAATTTCCAAATATTAGGACACCTAATTTATTTTACATGATTCCTATTGTATGATTAATTTACACTATAATATGTAAAGTGAAGCTACTATCGTGAATCGGTAATCCAACTCAATTCTTTACATTCAATGTATATTTCACAACCACTAATGTTAAAATATATAAATCTAAAAATATTATACAAAATTTCCATTATTAAACCATTAAATAATATAATAATCACCCAATCCCACAACAAAAAGGAATATTTCATTTGGATATTTGAAATAAACATATTATTAAAAATTATTTTGTCAACATCTCATGAACACAAGTTTATATAATAAATCCTTCTATACGTAGTACCATTTAAATTTTCATAAGAAAGGAGATGTGAAAAAAGGAGTGATCCTTATTGTTTATTTAGGGATAAAAATTTATATGAATCATATAGTGTCATTTCATAATTTCATGAGAAAATGATAAAATGGTGGAAATTTTCGGTCATAGGAATATGTAATCATTATATGATTCTATAAGGCATGATTGAATAAATTATGCCTTCAAAATACCATAAACATTCCTTGAATTAAGAATGTAGAGATACTAGATATTAATCATGATCCTTGGAACATAACATAATAATATGAAATAACAACTAAATGTTGTATAATCCTCATAATAGTAAATCTTAATATTGTGGATATGGGTTAATTTCCAATAGACCCATGAATATGGTCGTGAACATGAAATCAGTTTCATAAATTGAAATATTTTGGGAAAAGCTGACCAAAAAGAGGTCCAGTCATAACATCTCATCATATATTGAGATAAAAATATTTACTTAATTCATTAAGGTGATATATGGGAATAAAAACATCAACTAATGATTCACCATACTTATATATTCCATAACAACATATGATTATCCATAGTTCATATATAACAAAATTAACCTGTAAAAAATTCATTTTCATGATAATTTACATAAAATTTATTTATAAGAAACCCATATATTAAAGGGAGGATAGTATCATTATAAAATATAATTAATAAAAATTAATAAACATTAAGTGTTGTTGAAATCAATGAAAAATAGTCTTATGAAAGCATTAAATTATGATTTCAACAATAAGAAGACATATCATTTTCCTTTAGAAACATTTAATGATAAAAAAGTCACTAAAATGGTAATATGATATACTTTAATGAAATATAGAATTACAAAACATAATGATGATAATTATGCATATAAATAAAAATAAAAAAAATCAAATTAAATTGAAATTTTTAAAAACAATATTATGTATTGAATTTATTGAAGAAGGTAAAAAATAGAATATGAAAACATCGATAAAAGAATTACCTATAAATACATTCATAGGAATATTTTTAAAAAAAGCTATAAATGAATACAAAAAAATTGATCTTATATCCTAATAATTATTTTAAAAAATATGGATTGGAAAATAAAAATGTACATGAATGAAATGAAATTCCCAGATTTAAGGCATATTTTAAGAAAACCGACGTTGATGAAAAAGTTGAAACAATTATTTTTTCCTGATAAAAAGTTAAATTTGATAAAAGGAGTATAGAAAACCAAATTATTTCATATTATGAAAATAGATCATTATTAGAATCAATTAATACTAACAAGAAGGAAAAATCTATTAGAATGAAAGAAAATTATCCGTAAGAACAACATATTTTTATAGAGAATAAAATCCATTAGAAAAAATATTTTGATGAAAAGATGTAATTTAAATAGTGTGAAAAGAAAAATAAGATATAAGATAAATAAAATCTAAAACAAAATAAAATTGTATGATAATAGTAAAAAATATGTGTTATGAACAAAGGAGGTGGAAATTGAGTCGATAAAACCCTTACCATGGATTCTTATGTGGTTGGACACACTATAAAATATTGCATAAAAATAATAAACTCATTAAATATATAATTGAAACCAATTTTTATAATTATTTTCCTTTTATTATTATTTTTAATTTATTTATTATATAATAATTACTTATTTTTAGTTCATATTGACTATTACTTCCTGTAGTATTAAATATTCATCATCCACATTGGTATAAAAAATTATTTTAAAATTAAATTTTCATTGTTTAATCAGCTATAAAATTTTCATGGTATCATAATAACTACTATATGATGTTTTATGTTGTTTTAATTTTATTCTATCGGAGTTTTGGGTAAAGAATCCAAGATGTAATCCAAAACACTCATGTTTATGAAATTTTTAATGTATAAAATGTAATATATTAATGAATTGTTAAAAATTAATATAAGAATTATATATTAAAAAAATAATTTACTTATAAATATCATATGATTTTGTTAATTCATTTTACCTACTCATCTGTTATATAAATTTATATAATCATTTTTACAGGTAGTAAAATCTTCCCAAACAAAAAACTGTAATAATAATTATATGAGTATGATTATTAAGTATTTCTATTATAATATCATTAAACACAATCATATAAAAATTATTTATATATTTACAACCCCTTTAATTTTATAATTAATCATTTTCATGACATTTTAATAATCAGTAAATATATTTTAAAGAGTAATACAAATATTTTGTAAATATTTTCTCAAAAAGAAAAATCATTCTTTCAATCAAAATTACATTTTCAAAAATTTTATGAATTTTTAAAAATATATATTTAAAAATTATATAATAAATTATTTAAAAAAGTAACATTATTTTTAAATTCATCCTATCAAAAATAACTTTGGGAAAGTTTTTGGTTTTTTTCCAGAAATTTTTTTATTAAATTAATAGTGAAACAAACAAATTTTATAGGAAACATTCATTTCATTTGAAAAATTTTAAAAAAAATTATTTGGATTTAAAATGGTTTTAAAGGATAATTTAATAAATTATATTTATTATAGAAAACGAATTTGGATTTCCATATGTACATGTGTCATCACATGAAAAAGTTTATTATCTAAAAACAAATTGAGTAGAATAATTTCCTTTATTAAAGTCAAATCTCTAAATTATTTCTATACTCTCCACCATAATGTTCCCAATGTTCCTAAAATTCCCAATATATCCTCCATCCTAGACCTTCCACTCCCATAATTTCCTATTACACTCTTATCTCAAAGTTCTTCTCCCCTATCTCCCCTCATTCTATCTTCAACACTAAACCACTCATGTCCAACATTATAGGTGTTTACATCCTCTATGAATCCATTGTTTTACCTAAAATTGTAAATATATATCTTTATTCCATAACCAACGCCTCCAATAACTCAACAAATCCATTATATAATGTTTTACCATGTTCCATGATCTATCTATGAATGATTCATCGAAGCTATAATTGCATGTGTTGATGCACTCCGTAAATATGATGCTTCGATTTTCATATGATTATGAAAGAATCAATGGAATATTTGTTTCCTATATATTCCATCCACAATCGGGAACATTGATACAATATCTATTCAATTCCAAGAAGTATACATAGATCCACATATAAAATACTAATTTTATTACCTTATATACTAATTTCATCTAGGTTCGTAAATTTTAATCTTTTTTCATTCCTTAATAATGTTTCTTTTATTAATACAAAACAATTATTTTTTCCATATTCAATTGAATCTTCTATTACATGTGGCCAGTCATTATTTATTTTACTATTTAGGTATAGGTTTCATACTATTTCTTCCACCACATCAAAAAATAATTTCAATTCTGGTTATTCTAGTTGATTTTATTCTATAAAGACTATATAAAAAAAATTATATTTATATTTATAAAATTGTTTTTACTCTTGATTAATAATTTGAATAAAGCTGATATATTACATTAATTATGTAATTTATGTTTGTTGAAATTTTTTTATATGTTTACTCACATAAATATGTATGGAAGAATTTTCTATTATTTTGGACACATTTTTTCATATTTTATCTCTATTCATAAATTTTAATAATTTTTCATTAAACAATACTTTTATTTTCTTATTGAAATACTTATATATTTATCACTCATCAATTACAACAACTATTTTAATCATTCTTTTAGAATATATTTACATATTATTTTTTTTAGGGTTCACACTTTTTCGTTCCACCACTTCAAAACATGTTTCTATTTCACTATGACTTACTTATTTTTTTCCCTAAAGTCAATATACAAAGAAAAAAATATTATATTTGGTATGTTTCATGTACTCTTAATTAATTATTTATTTAAATCTAAAAAAATACATGCATTATGTAATTTAGGTTTTACATGGGAAAATATATTACATGTTTTATATAGACCTTTATTTATACCATGAGTTTTTTAAATCCATGAAAATATATTACAAATATAAATAATATAAATATGAAATCATTATTATGTTCTAGAAAGGAAGAGTTTAATAGGATAGAAATAAGTAAATGAAAACATGTATGTTTCCAAATTTGTATTTATTATGACATGATTTTTTTTATAAAATATGATTTAGTCACTATATATATTTATTTTATTTCCACAAATAGAGGTTAAAAACTAATAGAATTTCATTTATTAGATATAATGGATTGTCACATACTCCAAAACATAATTGAATGAAACTAAATGATAACAGAAAGATATAAAATCACATTTCATTATCAACTATAACTTTAAATGGTTCATTAAATTTAAATTTATCAGTACAATTTTTTTATTTTATCGATAACTTTGAATTAACACAAATTTATGAAATCATTCTTCCCTTTAATTAATAGTGATTAAATAAGATGTTAAATTTTCAACCATATATATTTCTCTAAAAAATGATTTTTTCAATACCATGTTACAACATGGTCTTTCAATTCGAAAGTAGTATATTTTATTTGGATTAATAGTTTGTTGTATATATAATCATTGAATATACTCATTAGACAAAATTTCATTAATTATACATTCACCAAATAATGATGAAGATATTATTATAGATTTAACACTTCCCTCAACATCACAATAATATTAACTCATTCTAGTACACAATATATTCTCTATTAGTTCAATAATAATAATTATCCATTCCATTATTTATATAAATCATCTTATAGATAATGTTAGTGGAAATTTCACTTCATTTTTAATGTCAGGTATGTTACAAATCTCACATAAAATGGAATACATTACTTTAGAAATATATATTTATGGTTAAAATTTAATATATATCAAAAATTATGTAATCTAGATGAAATTATTACATTAATACATGTTCTAGCCAATTTTAGAATTTTATATCTCCATTGAACCACATAATTATTGGAATACATGATATAATAAATGGTGTGGTACACCATATTTCACATTATAAAGATATTACCAAATAAAATATTATTTTATTAAAATCAAATTTTTACTATCATCAATTATTTTAACAAATACACAGTACAAAAAATTATATTAAAATTAGTTCCATAAAATCATTACTATTACAACACTCTATAGAACCTAGAGGATAGTATAATAACATAAACTTTCTCATTAGTATAGTAAAATAATAAATATTTTTTTATAGTATTATTATTTTTAAATTACATGTTATAATAATTTTCAATGTCATATCATTATGTTGATAAATTGAAAATAATTTTGACTAAATCCAATACTATTGTTTGATATTTATGGTAGACAAGAGATATAGAAAATGTTGACTGAAACATAACCCATAATTCACTTTATGGTGATCACTAGGAAATATTGTATTTGAATTAATGTGGTGATGTCCATACTACCATAAAACATTAGTTTTCAATAATATATCTACCAAGAAAAAATATTTGAACGTCACATCCACATTTACAGTGGTATTTTATCACTCACATTAATGGGTGAGAAGGATGATATATCGATTAATAGTGGTGGGGGTCTAAAAAAATTTAGATTCAATGGAAAAAACATATATCATATAGGTAGTTTATATCATATTGATAAATAACCACCAAAGCATTCACAACATTATGTAAATGACAATAAAAATGAAGATTAAATATGAATATGATCTATAAGGTACTTGTAAAATTCATTATCCTATTTGTTGATAACTAATTTTTAGTTTAAATTATTTCATTTCGTCTATGATAATTTGATAAATAGAATGTTTACTTGCCTATTAATTATAATATTTTTTAGAAACTACTACAAATTCTTCTTGAGAACATTGCACTATCTCATCATTTTAGAACTATATAATAATTAAGTTAGTTACATAAAATACATAATTTAATGCTATGAAATCCCAAACAATGAGTAATGGATGCAATGACATATTATATACCAACTATTTCTTAAATTTCCAGGAGTTTAGTTAATGTGATTGAGGATATTAGCCAATAAAGAGATATAATCATATAGTGAAAATTTGATGGTATACAAACATTCATCAGATTAACCTATTTTCCATTCCTTTCAATATACCATAATTTTCATAGGTGACCCAGATGGACATGTTGATAATATATACCATAGTGCTACTTCCATCAGTAGAAGTACTATAGTTTAAAAAGTAACTATGAGATCATAATATTATTATCACATAAATTTTATTCAAATGACGCATAAACTATACTATATTCAATATAGTTTTTGAAGATGTATATTATAGAGGCTTTAAAATTTATTGAGTCCCATATAATTTATTAATTATGTTTTATGAAAATTAATTAAGAGGTGAAAATTTCAATATCATATAATATGGATATAATAGATCTGACCAGGATGGGCCTTTTTGTAGAATTTTTATCATGTTCACTTCATGGATTACTGGAGGTCCTAGGAATATGATTCAAAATTAAGAATATGAGATGTTGATCAGTAATTGGTTAGGATATTTGGAGTTGTTCTTAATTATTTCACATAATCCAATGTGGACAAAAAAAATGATGTTTGTTATAAATATCAACAATCAGCCTCCTAATTGACCTCAAATACTATCAAATTTATTCAATATAAAGGTTGACCTTATCATAGATGATTTACCAGAATGATGTTCCCAATGACTTGATAATGAAATGAGATTTGAAGCCATTATTATTAAAATTCAAAATGTCTATTATTATCATATCACTTTATATTTCATTTCTATAATCATAATAATTTACATTTAGTTATTCATATTTTGGAATTAAAAAATTAAGGGCTACCTCATGTTCACAATCATCTATTTCTTTATCTGGAAAACAAATTATTTACTCCAATATATATAAAAATATTTTTTTCTTAATTTATATGTAAATCCAACTTCCCAAGACATCATGAATATTTTCCATTGTTTATCTAGGGAATATGCAGAAATGATGATCATTGATCACATTTTATATAATATATAAAAGGAAAAATATTACCCAATGAAATTTATTTTGAATATAAAAACTGGTGATGATATTTATGTTTTTTATCAAAGAAGGGGTTGTGGAAGTAATGTCCATAAGAATAGTGTTGATTTGGGTAATCAATATTATTTTCCTTACAATCTTATTTTCCTTTTAAATTCTCAATATAATATGAATATTTTTATTTTTAATCAATCATATCCTATCATATAAATTTTTAAATATTTCAGAAAGGGTCATTATCATTTTATAAAAACACTTTGGGTGCCCTATTTTAGTCACTTGTGTGATAACAATGTAATTGAGAATAAATATATTATGAATCTTGGTTCATATCACCTTGTGATGATTTTGAGTTGATTTTTTAGGATATCCGTTATTGATATCTTCTAATAGGGAGATTTAATTTAAATTTTATAGTGAATAATAACGTTATATACACTAATGTTGATAATATTAAAGATATGTTCAGTAAAATATATATTACTGAAATGATTTTTTATATTGTATTGAATCAAATGGAATGTTTGGTGATGGAATAACTATAACATATAATAATTATAAAAAATATTATTATTTAACACTCATTAAAATAAAATTGCCTAGAATGAGGGATTTTTTAATGGTAGATTGTATTATTTTCAACAAAAAAACTAGAGATCTATATTACATGTGAATTTTTATTTCGAATATCAATGTTTCAATATCAAATCCATATATTAAAATATAGAAAATAATTATTAATAAAAAATTCAGAGAGTCCAAATAGAATTTGATATTATTAGGTGTTGATAGAGAGTTTTTTTAAAAGTAATTTAATTTTTGTTACTTTGGTGATGGGATTGTTCTTGGGGATAATCTTTGCAATTATGTTATTCGAAAATATTATTTCTAATCCTAATAATCTTTCTGAAGAAAACCCCTAAAATATTTGATGAATATATTATCTATTCCCAATGATTGATGTTTTGAATATATGGTATATAATTTTAATATATTTGTAATTATATAAATAATTATAAATAATTTATATATATGTTTTGTTTACTTATATTTATACTATATTTACATTATATGACAGAAAATTATTCATAATGTTTTCATTTTCATTAATGAATTTTTTACATATACATATAAAAATATCATGAAATTTTTGATGTTTTTTTAAAGTACTTTAACTATAGGATTTTATATGTAAACATATTATTCAAAAAATGTATAACATCACTTTATTTATTTTTTAAGAATAATTCCTGACAACAAATTGTGATATAAAGAACATGCTAAATTCAACTTCTGAAAAGTTGTAAAATATTATCTAAAAAATATGCTACATGTTTTTTCTTTACATTTTTATTTCATTTAATATATTGGGAAAATATATACATTTCTTGAAATAGATATGATTATATTCATTTGGTGTATAAATTTAATAGAAAATCATGGTATGCATATATACTATATCATGAATACCATTTAGTTTCAAAAACCATTCATACCATAATATTTTCAAATTTTTTATATAAAATATTTCATTCTTCTAATTATGGATATCATTGTGACCTACACTAAAATATTATTTTATTTAGATTCATATTGGTTGGATAAATATATTATATAATACTAAACATATGATCTGACTTCACTGCTATAATGATTTTTTTACACTATTATTATAATATGTTTTAATAATAATTTTTAATTTATTATATTTAACCCTAATTAATTTTATAATGAAAATCATTTATTTTCTTGAAATAGACAACATTCTACATAGGAATGGTAGATATCATCACTGTTATCTTCCAATTCTAGTTCTATATTGATTAATTGATTCTCAATGAAATATTTTAGTTTTATAAGAAATCAACTATAACATGTAAAGTCATCATAATGGGTATAAAATAATAAAATTTATGCTAACCATTGAACATAACATGGTGATATGTTTCATTTTGTCTTCATTATCTTCTCTTTCAAAGATTTTTTCTTTTATGGATACAGATAATCAACTATGATATTAATTTTCAGATCTTTAACTTTTCCGCTATGGTCAGAGGGTTATATTGTTATTTTAGTTTATTACTTTTGAATAATATCATCACTATTTCTAGGTGGATGGATGGGACACTCTAAATTATTTATTTCATTATATTATAACGAGATATTGGTTCCTAATATTTAGTAAAGTGGTGATCATGCATAACTTCTTCAATTAAATTAAATGATTATTTATGATGTAGAAACAATGATTTATAAAAATTAATTTTATGGTGAAGACAATTATTTGATAGTAATAACATAATTAAAAAATGATAACATGTTAAATATTCCATTCAGTGGTCTAACTATTATCTTGAGGAGATTTGAGAAAAATATTACATATAATAAAAGGTGCTAACAAAGGTTGTATTATGATTGAATGTATGAATTCATGAAATATATTGACATAATTTTAGGTTATTAAATTTAAAAGGAACAATCTATTTTACTAAACTACACATATTGATGATTTATATGAAGAAATTGAATTAGATAAATGGGTTTTTGATATTTGTGATGGTCGAATTGGTGACCCTAATGAAGGTGAAGCAGTAATTCTTATTCAATCAACCTATATTGTTACATTAGTTGACATAATAATGAATTCCATTTTTGACTACATGTAACATAATTTTATTGACAACAATGTTGATGTGAATTGCTTGAAATACCATGAAATATAATCACCATCTTATGATATTATTCAGGAAGTTGAAGACTATATGTTATCATTGACAACTAATGAAAAAAAATATTACTTCAGTTTTGATTTTCCGAGAATTGAATTTTCTGATAAGGATATGATAGAAAACATACACATTATGTATATTTTTAGTAGTATCAATATATAAAGGTGGCCTGCACACAAAAATAAATGGATGATTGGGGAATTGATTATGTTGCTCAGAAATATAGATCGATCAGCAGGCTCATTTAATGGTACTCGATTGATCATTACACAACTAAGTGACCATATCATTAGAGAATAATTTGTTTTTTCATTCTTGGAATCTTTAATTTTTTCCATGAATTGTTATGATACACATTAATTCAAGATTTCCTTTCAAAATACAAAAATGTCAGCATCATTTGATTGTTTCATATGTGATTAATATTAACAATGTTAAATGAATATCACTTTTGGTTGTTGGGTTAGATCTTTAAAATAATTATTACAACAATGTAAAACCATATGTTCGAATATCTATGGTAACAACAAAAAATGTTTTTAATTTATTAGTTGTTAATAGAGATTTTATTGTATCAGATTCAACCCAATAATATTGTCGACACTGAAATGATTGATGACCTGTTGTATGTCTCAATTAAATTACTATAATGGAATTTAAATTATTTTTTCATATTTAATGTACTTATAATTTAATGGTTTTAATTATTATTGTCTATGTTTTATATTTACACTAATTTTAATATTGAATAGTTAGAAAAAATTCACAATAAAAAAATCCATTTAATGAAATTTACTTCGAAGATAAAGAAACAATGAGAATACATGTTTTAATTTTCAATATGTGGTGTACATAATTATAAATGTAATCCATTCATTTTTTCACCCAATAAGAAATTAGTTTCGATTAATATGGGTGTTTGACATATAAATAAGAAAATGTTTATTTTTATTTTTATTTTTTTGTTAATATATATCGATACTTCATTACATTTATCAGTAATGATGACATAGAATTATCTTTTTTTACTTTAAATTCTCTATTTTAAAATACATTAGGTAGGGAATAATTATTCAATGTATAGTTAGTGGTTGTCAACTAATATCAACATTCAAAAAACAATCTTGTGAAGGCTTGTAGTATATTATAGATACAATTTACATTACTACAAATTAGGGAAAGTTATTTGAAACGTGAAATGAGTGTACAATTATTCATATATTAACAACCCATGCCAAACCTTTTGAGGTTCATTTTCTACTCAATAGTATTTATATTATTTCATTTAATAATATTATTCAAAAAATGGTTTTATAATAATGTCCTATTGGTAAATAATATTCCTAATTAACATATATTCATCTTGTGTATTTTCAACTATCACAATCAATCATCATAAAAAACACATTCATCTAAAAAAATTATATTCACCTTATAATCATTACTTTTAAATTAATATTTAATATAATTTATTAATTTAAATTGGATATGAAATAGTTTTAATGATTACTAATTGATTCTTATATTAGAATTTTATTCTGAATACATTATTAAAAATTTTCAATACTCCTATCCGATGCAATCTATAGGAAAGTACAATATAATTATTCAGAATGATTGAGAGCATGAAAGGTTATAAATGTTGTAATTTTACATTACATGTATGAGAAATTATATTTATAACTTTGTTAACTTATTCTCTTAAAAGGTTTAAATGTCAATTGTAGTTAATGGGGTGATTTTGTGAACAAAATGTTAAATTACATGAAAAATAACAACGGTTCATCTATAGTTTGTTAAGTCAACTTTTCAGAGTATGGATAATTCGAAGAAGTATTTATATATATTCAGTAACTTTGTTCAATTTATGTATATTATTAATTTTGTATATTTCTTAAACACTAAATTATTACCATTTGATTTGGAATTTATGTAGCATTTATTTTTGTGACAACTTGATTTAATGCAACATAATTAATTTTCAACCACGATATTAGAATAGTGAAAATATTGAGAATTAGGATTCATTTTAAACAAAAGTACATATTATCTATTACTATATCATATTGTGTACCTCATCGATGTACACTTTAGGCATTCTAATTAAAGATTTTGATTATTTTTCAATTATCAAGTATCCATCGACTATGCCATAAAAATTTCATAGTCCACCAAAAAAAATTAAATGATTTCTGGTACTACTATTCTATACTGGAATAACAAAAAAGTGTTTTATGACAGAAAATAACCATTAATAATTCAGTATCATTTTTTTAAAATTTCAATTTAAAAATAAATTATAAAAAATAGTCAATCAATATTTGTATATTCCAGAGAAGGAGTAATAATAACATTTTCCTGGCCTACAAGGTGATTTATTTTAGCTATAAAAAGAAAATTAAAATCTCTTATAGGTGGTATTGTGATCTTGCAACAATTTCATGTTGATATTTGAAATTTATAATTAATGTTTTTAGTGACAAAACTATAAATATTATCCAAACATCACTATTTGATAGGGTTCAATTAATTGTTTTTAATATTACTTATTATTTCTTTGTTATTTATTTATATTTAAATTATATTATATAATTTAAATCTGTTTCTTAACAAAAATATAAATCCAACATATTTAGAGTGAACATAATAGTGAATGATCAAAGAGAATAATTTTCAATTATTTCCTTTGATAAGAAATAAATTTAAATTATAACTAAAACAACTACATAATTGACAGATGAGTTGGTACCATTACAAATATGTAACTATTTACATGTTCTTCCATAAATTTCTTGGTTACCTAATCATGAATCACTATTAATTTTAAATTAATTACATTTATGAGTTTAGTTTTTCTTTAAAGTAATATATTTTCAAATAAAAATGTTTTCTTTATCTATTGAAAATAAATATTATAACATTTTGAACCATTACTATTCATCTATACAAAACATTTACGAAATTTTTTCATTCATACAAAATTAAATGAAATCCATAATTTTTATAATGGTTTTTGATTATTTTCAGGTATAATTGATTTCAATTCCCAAAATTTCAATTATAAAAATGATATCTACATCAAATTATAATTGTGTATCCTCAAAATACCAGAGCATCAGATCAATGGAACATTGGGATTTAGAAGAACAATTAGACATTATAATGAAATTCCCTTTTTATACATTTACATTACATAATTTTTCATAACATTTACACCCAATGAGAGTATTAGTTTAGTTCCTTTGGAAACATGAGTCCAAAAAATAGTTAATAAGTTAGTTAAATTAGCTTTCACTAGGTTATTCATGACTATAATCCTCATAGAAATGTTATAAATAATATATATTCATACATGAGGAAAGGAAACATAATAAATGGTGATATCAGATGATAGGTAAGGATAAATAAAGGATATAATTAAGCATAACATGTGCATTTGTGTATGAGAACACGAGAATAATATTTGAGGATCATACCTTGCATATCAAAGATCACATACAAGAGTCAGGGAATAAATATTGGTAGTTCATGAGACATGAATCATAATGGATTGAAGAGCATAAGACATGATGTCATTACATAGTAATAAGTTAAAAAATTGTGGATGACACATAAGAATATAAAATAATTCCCTATATGTTAAGGATAATTTCCATAACCTAATAGGGAACATCATGGTGAATTAACCTACTGTTCTAGACACACCACCATCCCTAGTTATAGTTATTTCCTTATATTGGATCAATTTAAACAATCTTTGAATTTTGGAAGGTTTCCCCTTCTTCTCACAGTGGATCAAGAACATCAAATTGATTCCCAACATTATCTAATGATATAAAAATATTGACACAATGAATTGGAAGTAGGCATAGGTCCCACCCTTCACAAAATGAAATTATAAATATTTTTTGCACAATATAATAAAAAATCCCTCATATCCTAACCCATAAAAAGAGATGGGTTTCATAATCATTATATCAGAGCCCATGAAATGAATTTGTTATCATTAAAATTTCATCGTATCATAGATTGAGGAAAAGAAATAAGTATCGTAATCATTTCATGATAGAATAACCTATGAAAATAAATTGGGTTTATATGCCTTTTACCAAGGTATAACCCATATAATAGAAATGAGTTTCATAGGAAACATGACATCATAAACATATACCATTCAATGAATGAATGAGAACAATGTCTTTCAATCATTCCCTAAATAAATCCTAAACTATATCAATGGATGTAATATTCTATTGGGGTCGATTTTTGATGATGACATTAATAATTTCTTATAGAAAGTATCTATTCCTATGTAATACTGTTTAAGGAATAAAAAGTTTCAAAACCATTTTCTTTTATAAAAACATAGAAAACATATAAAATAAGAATAAAAAATAATATGAAATATTTCATTAAGAAAGTAAACAATGTGCATTAAAATTATTTTTAAAACATAATAAATTTTTAAAATCATTATATTTTAAAATAACATTGAAAACAGATACATGACGTTTTGAAATCAATGAAACCCATATCCTTGAAAATAAACTTTTGAAAAAAAATTAACTATTGGATTTGAATTTATTTTAATAAAATTTATACATAAAAACTGTTGAAATTTTTTTAATTAAAAATAACATTTTAAAACAGAAAAATAAAACTAAAATAAATTATGGTCATGAAAAAAGATAAATCATTTGATGCTAAATTTTTTTTCTACAACGTAAATATTAGAGAAAGCTGCCTCAACCAAAAAAACACAAGAATATTTATTTTTAAAAAAAAATTTGGTAAAAATGTAATACATGGGAAAAAAAGCTATCAAATAAAATGGGATAATAGTCAAAGATAGTTGAATCCATTTATTTATAAAACAATGGTTAAAAGAACAAATATTCCCCACCGATGGGAGAGATAATGTCATATTTTCCTAAAAATGATTTGTTATTTATATTAAGTAAAAAATTGGGAAAAAATAGACCCAAAACATAAAAATATCATAAATAATGGGACCAAAATAATATTTATGAGAGTTCTTGAGTGATGAATCTTATTATTTTGTTGATGAAAGCATAATCATAAACAATCATGATAATGGCGAGATTGTAGGAATAATCTCTTAATGCATCGGTAACATCAAATCATAACACAAATGACCCAATGAAATTAAAATAATATTAAAATATCATTAAAATAAATATATTCATGATAAAAAATATCAAATGAAATTATATAATCCTTTTAAATTAATATTGGTGTGTAACCTAATATCTATCTTAGAAAAGGAAAATCAATAGAAAACTACTTACTAATTTAGTAACATTTGAACCCCAAACCCCAATAAATATAGATAAAAATGGATATGAAAATATACATATATTTAATGATAATAATAATATAATACATTCAATTGAAATATCTAAACCAAGTAAATGAAACGAGCATAGAATAAGGCATAACACTTACGAAAATAAAACTAAGACTAGAAAACCCCATTCTACATTAGTAAATTTTGAATCGTGAGATCCAGGAAAGAATATGATTAATAGAAAAATTGATTATAATTAAATATTTTATATTCAGAATGTAATATGACATAGTGATGTATATACACCACACAATAATAATTAGTGGTGAATATATAATATATCACAAAAAAATAAATGTGAGGGAAAATATCCTTACCCTAAGTATTTCCTTTCGTTGTGCACAATCAATCATCCAATATACAAAATAAATGTTTATTATTCATCTACCATATAACCAAATTAATAATATATTATTCCATATATGATTTTATTATTAATTTGTAGTATATGTTTTTTAACAATTCCATATTAATATTATGTTTTGGTAAAAATTGATTTCTTTATCACATGTGATTAGATTTTTTATTCTTGATCCTCTTACATTGATGATGATTTATATATTTCCATAATTTAAAATAAATTATAAATTTTACATATATATTCATAATATATGTAATTAAATTAATCTATAATATATATAAATATGATGTGGAATACACCATTCATAGAGATAGTTGGCCGTACAAAAGCATGAATACAGATTTCATTTTCTGAATGTATTTAAAGAATGTATGTAAATAAAATTATTTTTATATATATAGATATATTATCATTCTATTAGAATTATCATGTATTAAGTATCATTTACCTTTACCAAAACCATAATTAATACATTCCATGTAATATGTGAAAGAATCATATTGCTTTGTGGAGGCGGTAGTCCACCTGTGCACACACGATATTATAATATTCCCATAAAATGGAAAGAATGATGTTATATGTTATATTATCATTAATGAAGACTAAATATATAAAATATAAAAAAATTCCAGAATTATACCCTCATTTGAAAGATGGAATTGGAAAAGAAAATGGCATAGGTTCATGAGGTGGTAGCCCACCTGTGGATACATAATGTTATCAAATTCCCACAAAATGGAATGGATGAAGTTAAAAGTTATATTATAATTATAGATGAATAAATAAATCATATATATAATATATAATATAAAAACACAACTTCCATATTAATTCCCAAAATTAAAATGTGGAAATGGAATAACAAACAAAATCAGTTCATGAGGCAGTAGTTCGCCACACACATAAGAGATCATTACATATATCATCGTATAGAAGCGTGCATCATTTTATGACTAAACCTTAACATAAAAAACATATAATTTTATTTTTGATATAGAGGTTATTATATATGCATATAATAAGAATAATTGAGGGGTGGATAAAGGAATAAAACAAAAGTTATTGTTGATGGATGATACCTCTTCTTTGATAAACTCATTTTGGTTTGAGGGAAAGAGATTCCTTGGTTGGATTTCTACCCAATTGGATAAAAACTGGAAGGATATTAATGCAGGTTATTTCTACAAAAAATTACATTGTAGGTTTGAATAACTAACATGGGGTGTGATTTATCTTTTATTGTGTAGGAGGATGGACATTTTTGTAAATAAAAAAAGGTACAGACTACTGAGAGGCATACCTTATATAATGTATTTAAAATAATTATAAATTAATATATCATATATCAAATTCTATAAATATTACAATAAAATTTATTTTTTGTAATATTTTGTTGTCATTATACTCCTATTGATAATGTTTAACTACTATGTAAACTCATTTTAACTTTAATCATAGTAATTAAATTTAATTACATTCAGTAATATTTTTTGTCAATGAAAAAATTGAAATTATTATAAATTATAGGTAAATATGATTCCAAATAGGGAATCCAAATTTTAAAATTATAAACATATAATTGGTAAAATATTAATTTAAAATTAATCTCCAAGATGGGTGAGTCAAAACTATAATAATATTTTAATAATATTATTAATAATACATTTTTGTTTGGTAAAACCAACTCTTGCATGTCCCAAAAGTTATCGAACGAACTATGCATTGGGTGTAACACAATCAAGTTTTTTTTAAATTTAATGAAATATTATCTATATATTACATTTCTTGAAAACTCATCTTGTTTTTTCGTAAAAAAAAGAATTATTGGGATTTTTTATATAACACAAGCTACGTTCATTGCGGCATGAAACATAAAGTATTGAAACGTTTAAATTAATTTTAAAATAAATTACACTACATCTAAAGGAGTTAAATTATACCACCCATAATATTAGTTCCACTATTATAATTCAATTACGTTATCAAATATTATATAAGTTACTGTTCCTTTTATATAATCCAACATAGTAAAAATTAATGTTGAAACACCCTTAAAAAATTAATTTCAAAATGTAATGGTTATGCAATATAACAAATAATTAGGTTTTTATATAGTGTATCATAGGTGGTAAGTGAAAAAATGGTCATTTAAGAGAATATAACTATCATGTTTTGATGGATAGTGATAGAGAACATGGTTATGTTAAAGTTAATGATTAAAAATCTATAACACAAGGAGTCTTTAAAATGGTCAATGATATCCTAGAAAAAATTTAATGTGAGAAATTAATTTTCAATATTTTAAATGTAATTATGAATAATATTTATAAGGAGTTGTAATTAGTTTATTTCCTTCCATTTTATATTCACCATCTCTCCATTTGGTTATATCTTGAAAAATTTCAACTTCTTCTCTTAATCGTGAAATGAAGGTGATTTTTATATTACTGAAGAACCAATTCATCATATGATAATTATATATAATTATGATTCAATTCATCTATGTTTAGTTATCCTCACTAAATAGTATTTTGAATTTGTTACCCAATACAAATAAATCCTCATATGGAGAGATAATAATTTAATCACTAAAACTACATCTAATGTTTAACAAAGACCATTATATAAATTGTTATCCATGTAACCAATTTGAATGATAAATATCCAAAAACATATAAACAAATATACTAAATTTATCAAAATCAACACAACAATGTTCCCTAATATATCATATAGTAGCTCATGGTGTTCACAATCCAAACATTTGAATAACTCACCATTTACACTCACAGAACATGGTAATTATCATAAATCCTTACTGAAAACATGCATGAGTTCTTATTCCAAAGATCATTTAATATCTTCCTTAAATAAAAAAACCATAATATCCATTTAAGGTAGCACAATCCACTTGTTCAGAAAATCATTTATCAGTTCCATGGTAATCAGTATCATCTAATTTACTTTATCTAAAAATAATTGTCTTGAAATAAGGAACTTATTAAGAGTTATTTTTTCTATTGGTAACATGTTTCCCATGAATATATAACCTGTCCAAAAAATCACATTTTTAATCCCTCAAAAAAATTAAACTTATTCTTTTAAATAATTATTGAATTACATAAATTGAATAATAATTATATATATAAGAACTCATATAAAATAATTTTTGAATCATAAAAAAAATACATCATTTTCACCATTGTTAAGATAATAACATTTCTACCACATCATATTATAATATAAATAGTACAATTCAAATTTCATATGTAGTCTCATCATCATCAACAATATAACAATTACTGATACAACCTTGCTGATTATCTTCATGAGATTTCTAGTTAGGGAATTGATGTTAAACATTCCCATTATTTCCTCATTTATAGAATCCAGCAATGAATTATTTTCTATATAGGCCATTATTCGAATCCATTGTATTGAATTAAAATTTAATTTTCCCTTTTCAGCCACTTAATTTATGTGTTTTTTTATAGTTAAAACATCGACACATTCCTCTATGTCGTTAACATGGATTTTATTTCCACATTACCAACAGAAAGAGAGCTAAATATTTTTACCTATATGGTCTACATTACAAAAACTATCAGTGAGCTCATTAATTTTGTTCCTTGTTTAGTTTGATAGTTTATTAAGTTATAAAATATTAATCATGTTCCATGAAATTTGATTGGGAATGATCAAAAAATATTTTACTCTGTTAACCATACTGTTGAGTTTTTGATTAGAAAATTTCCCTTTATTTTTTGTGTTAACCCAACTCCTTCTAGATAGCTTCATTGAATTAATCTATAAAGCACAACATGAGAAAATATTATCATATAATGAAACCTCATTATCATGAAAATTAACTTATATGATGTCTATATTATGATAGGGTATTTAATATTTTATATTGTTGGTTCTTTATTGGTAATTCAATAATAACATCTTTTTGATTCCTTCATGATGGTTTGTGAAGAGTTTGTGAATTTCCAAATTATATCTCCCCAGGAGATTAAAACTAGTTTTGCTACATGGAATATTGATGTGAACAAATTACTGATCAATTCTAGCTCATTATGGTGTTTTGGGGGTTATTACCCCAATATACATCTGTGATAGATCATCATACACATATAATATCAAGATAAAGATGTATTTCAAAGAAACGTATCACTCTATCCTTTAACAAATTCATATAATTTTTCCAATACATTGACTCATCCTTAGACATATCGATAGATATATCCCAAGACATATCATTATAAATATACATAGGGATTTCACAAAAGATTTCTCATCCTAGTTTCTAAAGGATAAATAAACATTTGATCTAATACCAACTATGGAGAACCTCAAAATCCGTACATAAATAGTAAAAAAATTTGTGGATCAATTAATTCTTTATAAAAAACATGCTCAGTTCCAGTATTTGTTTGGTTCCATTGGAAACATTGAAACATAAACAATTGTCCCTATGTTAACTACATTATATCCTAGTAGGTTGTTCTTGACTAGCACCCTTTTCTGAAATATCATATAGAGTACATATATTCATTACCGGGGGAAAGGAAATTTGAGAAAGTGTAATATCAAAATCCAATTAAGGGTAAATAAAGGAGATACATAAGTATAACCTGATCATAAGGGTATGATCATATGAGAATTATATTTTACGATCATACCGTGAATATCAAAGATCACATATATTAGTAATGGAATAATGATTTTAATTTCATAATACATGAGTCATAAGTGAGTCAATAGTGTAATTCCATGAAGTATAAAATATTAATAAGACATAGAATTTTGTGAGGCACATAAGAATATGAAAAAATTCCCTATATGTTAAGGATAATTTCCATAAATTATATGGAAACATCATGGGGGGTCCAATTAGAGGGGGAAACACCACCATCCCCAATCACTGTCTTTCTCTTATAGTGAATCAGGTTATAACTTCATCCTAACAGGGATTATGATTCCCCTTCATCCCATATCGGGCTGAGTTTCCCCTTTTTCCATTGCAGATAAAGCCCATCGACATGTTTCCCATAATCACCTCATAAGATATAAATATTTACCATAAGAAATGGATGTAGATATAAGTCCCACATTTCACATTATTTAATGATTCATATGTGTTCTAGAAGACAATAAAACTTTCCTCACATCATTACCCATAAAAACATATGTGGTTCATTAAACATAAAATCATAACCCTTGAAATGACATGTGTATCGTAAATATTTATTCTTATTATAATCTATAGAAAAGATACTAGTTTCGTAATCATATAATCATAGAGAAACCCAAAAAAAGAAAATGGTTATATAAAAATTTTATCATTTCAAAACACATGCAATAAATGAAGGGTTCTTAAACAACTTGACATCTTAAACATAAACAATTTTTAGAAATAAGGAAATTGGTTTCCTTATATCATACCCTAGTAAATCATAAACTATATCAATATATTTAATTACAGACGGATAAGGATTTTTAGGATACATAGATCATATTATAATGAAATTAACCTTTCTTTGAAAATCACTTTTTCGGGAATGAACGTTTTCAGTATCATTTTATTATAAATCCACATTGAAAACTTGTAGAATTTTTTTTAACATAATTTAATACATTTTTCAAATAAGATATTTTTTAGGCATAAAAATACATTTTAAAACAGGAAAAAATTTATAACCATTTTCTTTGGACAAAAATGGAAAACATATAGAATAATATTTAAAATTATTAAAATTATTAAATTCGAAAATCACACCTACAAAAAATATAAGGAATGATTTGAAAATAATTTAAAAATGTTTTTAAAGATTTATTTTTTAAAAAATATATTTCTATTTAAAATATCATTGAGAAATTATAAAATAAGCTTCAAATAAATTATAGTCATGATGGAGGTTAAATTCATATAATCTAAACATTCTTTATGTGCCGTAAAAAGTTAAGAAACTTTCCATGATTAGAAAAAAATGATTAATAATTTTAAAATCCATTTTCATAAATTATAAAAAAAATAAAACATGTTTTATATATCAAAAGATGATACGGAAATATTGATGATGATATTTCTTTAGAAAAATGATTTTTGAAATAACAAAAAAAAATTCGACCAAAGAGAGATATATAGTTAGATTAAAAAATTCCACAATTATCATAAGTAACAAAGATTAAGAAATTGCTGAAAATAAACCAAAATAAAATTAAAACCTATAGGGGAACAAAAATCAAGAGTTTTATTGTGGTATTGATAATAATATTTCATTATTTGAAGAATAATCATAAAACTCTTGATAATGAAAATATTATAGCAATAAAATTTTACCTCATTGGTAACATTAAATCATAATCCCCATGATAGAATTATAATAAATTTGTATTAAAATATCATGAAAATAATTATATCCTTGATATAATATGTATAAGGTAATTATATATAACTTTTATAATTATAAATTAGAATAATGTAACATGGTTCTCAAAGACAGAAAATTGGGGCAAAATTACTTTATATATTTTAATCTTTTAGATCATAAAACTCCGTAAATATATATCATCAAATGTATATGTAATAGTTTTAATGATATGATTAATCTAATACATTCATGGTAAATATATACATCAAAAAAAAAGAAATTGGTGGTGAATAAGGTATAAGTCACAGAGAAATAAAAGTAAGACTAGAAATTCTCTTACTACATCAGTAGATTTTGAGTCATGACATCCATAAAAGAATAAATAAAAATTGAAAAATTTTACAACATAAAAATGCATATTAATTATATAAAATTTAATAGGTATGTATATAATCCACAAAAAAAGGAATTATTGGAAATGTTAGCACTTATCTCACATAAATAAAAGTGAGACCAAAAACCCCTTAGATGAAGTCTTGAATTTCATTGTACACGTTCAAAAAACCTGTATGATAAAAATATTTTTGATATTAATATAAAAAAAATATTATTTATTATATATCCTACAATAAATTTTTTTTTATGAATTTATATTACACATTTATTTACAAGTCCATGATAATGTTATGTTTCAGTTAATAACAAATTTTTTTTCCATATGTATTTTGATTTTTTATTCTTGATCATCTTGCATATATATTTACTTACATATTTAAAGAATATAAAAAATATTATCAATATCATATATATTAATTATATATGTTTTTATAATAATCTATAAAATATATTATTATCAAATAATATACACCATTCTTGGAGACAGTATGGCGTACGCACGCATGAACAATATTTCAGATTTCTTGTCATATTGAATGAAATAAGGTAAATGATATATATATTAATATATATATATATTATAATTTCAGTATAAATATTATTTCATATATATCATCTAATATTGTTAATTCCATTCGTAATACACTCTTTTTAATTTGTGAAGAATCGCATCCCATTGAGGAGGTAGTAGTCCCCACATACACCAATGAAGTTATCATTTTCGCACAAATTGGAAAACATTAAGGTATGTATTATATAATAATTTAATTTTATTAAAGACAAAATAAAATTTTAAATGTCATATTATAAATTAAATTCCATTGTTATTAAAAAAATGGAATGGTGGAAATGGAAGAATAAATGACATTCGTTTGGGAGGCGGTTGACCACCGTATACTTGAATGATGAATGTGTATCCATTTTAATGAATGTGTTTGTAGATGTGAATATGAAACATTACATAAAAACATATCTATATATTTATTATGCTGAGGTTATTATATTATTTTGGAACAAGAATAATTTCTTGGGTGATTAAAGGAATAAAACAAAAGTGATTGTTAACGGATGTTTCTTGTTCATTGAATAAGTCTTTTTGGTTTGAAGTAAAGGGCTCCCTTGGTTTTTTGTCATCCAATAGAAAGTATTATATGAGAAAGATAGGTATTTTGGGATGAGATTTTCATAGGTTATGATCGATCCAATGGGATACCGAGGTGTGAAGAAGTGGGGGGTAGGCAGGGTGAGTGGCCTTTTATAGTAGAAGAGTGGAATTTTTATAAATATAAAAAGGTAAACACTATGGGAGGAATACCTTATATAACGTGTCTCTAATAATGGAAAATTTTCATTGAATGGTAGTATATAGTAAATTTAAGTCCATAAAATTGATTTCCAACTTGTTCATATGTTATTTGGACCTTAATGTAAAAGATTAACCACTAAGTAATATTATTTTTACCTTAATCATTGTAATAAATTATAATTATATTCACTATTTTTTCTTGTAAAAATATGATATTATAAGGGAAAAAATTATTCACATTCCAAATATGGATTAAAATTTTCTAAATCATAGACACATAATTGGAAGAGATTAAATAAAAATTAATAACATAGATGAGATGAGATAACCTGTTTTAAAAGTTAAAAGATCAAAATATTAAAATGTTTTTATATCTAATTTCAATGTGAAAGTAGTTATAATAGAATAATTTAGAATAATTTATTCGTAATTGATCTAATTAAACTTGATACACCATTTAAAAAATTATACTATAAAAATAATTTAGGGAAAAAATAATATTTTGTATTAAAATTTATAATTTTCCAATAATCATTAAAAAATAATACTCCTCAAAAAATAACAAAAATGCATCCTAATATAAATATTACCATCTAAATTGTCAAATATATATTATTTTATAAAATAAAATTTATATTAGTGTTAAAATTTATATTTAACATATGAGAACCATTAAATGTTAGTAAAATAATTTTTAGAAAAATATATAACATTATTTGAAAAAAAAAATTTATTATAATCATTTGTTTAGGAAACCCACATGAATATTTTTAAATAACTGATTAAATATAATACATATATATTTTATTAATATATTTTATCAATTAATTTATTTATTTATTTATTTTAAACATGTTTAATTTCATAAATATAGTTTTCCATCACACGATTTCAAATATTTTCTAACGAGTTTTATTTTCATATTTAAATAAATGGTCACTAAATAATTATAATTATATACATGTGAAACTTATATTTTTATAACATAATAAATCATATCCAAAACCACCATTCCAATGGTTAGTTGTCCACTATAATGAAATATTAATATTAATATTAATAGTACGTTTTAGTTTTGTAAAACAAAGCCTTTCGTGTCTCACAACTTTTTGAAAAAACTGAGAATTGTATTTAGCAATAGAAAATCATCATTTTTCTATATCGAAAAAATAATATAAGAAGTTTTGTAGCGTAATGCTGCGTATAAATAATGAATAAATTGGTTCTTCCCTACGTCACTATCTATACTGAGTGTCATGTGAAATGGAAAACCTTGAACAGTTTAAATTAACTGGAAAAAATAAAATAATACTAAGGTATTGTAGACCAAACCAGTAACTATTGTATTCTTTTTCTTATATTTTATTTATTAAAAATTAATAAATTCAACACTATAATATTCCTTTTATCTATGTGTCATATGAACATCATAGGAGGGATTATTAAGATATAGGTGAATCAATGATGTTGGGTTTGTCAAATCCACTATGTATGTTTCAAATACTCAAGTATATGTGAATAAAATTGAATGATTTTTATTTTTATTAAATATTTAAAAATAAAATAATAATCATTTTTTGAGATCAATTTCATATTTTATATGATGAAAACATATAATTAATTTATTATATTCAATAGTCTACTAGTAATATTTATATTCTAGACTCTCAGATTTTAGTTCCCAATAATATTTTATATTCAATTTTATAAAAATATTTTTATTTTTAGAGATACATATTGCATAATTTTGATAGAGAGGATGGAGTACAACATGCTGTTGTAATGTGTGGAGACAATTAGTCAACAATAGAAATTGAAAATAGACTGAAACCATCTACATAAGATAATATAAAAAATAATACAGAAAACATTACTATCATATTATGATGGAATATGATGTTAATATTTAATTATGTTTTGTTATTTTATTATTGAGTTTATTTAATGAATTTAAAATGTTGGTAACCAATAAATTTTATACATTTTATTTTATATCATTTCAATTTCAATAATATTTTTCTTGGAAATTTAATTTTCCATATATATTTTATACACATTGCACAAATTATAATTTATTTTTTATATTATATATTTTTCCTTCAATTTCTATAAAATATATTAATAGTTTACTATGAAATAGTAATCTATTTAAATATTCATAATAAAAATAATTTTCAATTAGTAATCTATTGAACACTAAAAATGAATAATACATTGTTAATTCATATTTTAATAGATTACTCTTAAATTCAAATCATAAAATGAATTTTCCATAGGAATATTATTTTTATATAATGAAATTGTATGTGTGATTATATTTTAATGTGTAATAATTTTCTTATGATTACCTAATGTCAATGAATATTCATATTATTAATTTATTGTTATTCCATGAATAATTTATCTCTAGGATGAGATGTTTTTTTTCAATATTAAAATCACTTAGAATTTTTATTATAAATTTATCCAATTTTTTTAGATAGTATCCTGATCAAATACTTCCATCAAAATAAGAGTATTAATTATTTGTTTAATGACATTCCCAGTTTCTAAAAAAATCATGAAAAATATATTTTAGTAATCCATGAAGATGATTAAAAATGACTTCTTTAAAAGATAAGTACATGTTTTTTGGTTTTCACCTTGACATATAACACAACAACATTAATGTTATTATTATATATTTTTTTGAAAATAATCTATTTATGATGTAATTAGTACACTTTTTCATGAGTTTTTTTAGCTCTTCAATGGAGGTTTATAAAAGAATTATTTTTTAAAATTAATTATCATATATATTTTATGTATTAATTTATGATAATAATATGTCATTTTAATATGTATTCATTAATATAGTGTGAAATCTGTATCATTTTTTATGTATCATTTAAATTCACATATTTATATCAAGAATGTTTAACCATTAAACATTACGTGCTTTCACATTTTTAACATCCCTTTATTTCAAGAATTTTATATATATAAAATAATTTATTTTATTCAACAGTTAAATATAATAATAAATCTTCATGATGAAGATTCAAATATTATTTTGTTAATTTTGATTTTCCTACATCAATAATTGAGGTTTACATAATTTATTTAATTATTATTTATTCATTTTTTAGATCCCTAAAAATTGAATTTTCAAAAATAAGATCCTTCTATCAGTATTTTATTAATCAATTTTCTAGTGTTTTATAAATATATGTTTTTTTAAAAAATCTAATTGTTCGTTCCCTTTAATCATTATAATTTGTCATTTATGTGGTAATTTCTTTATTTTCATCATTTTTAAAAAGAATTTTAAATTTAACAATGTCACATTCATGAAAATAAGGAATGATTCATGGGGTTATGAAAATAAATTAAGGTTTGATAGTTATTAATAATACATTTACATTTTTTAATTATTATTTTCTTCAATTTTGTGTAGAAATATTTTTTATATTAAATAATTAATTTTTATCTAAAGTTGATTCTATCATGATTTTAGGAATAACTGTGAATTATACTATGCCACTTCTGAGAAATAAATTTGATAAAGATGATTCCATATTTTGAATCATAATAATTAATCAATGATAATATATTCAAATTTATTTTTTTAATAGTTAAATGTTAGAAAAAGTAAAATTTTATTACTATAGTTAATCTAAAAATAGGTTTACCGAGGATTGTACTATTGAGATAAGGGTTAAAATATAGTCAATACATGTCTAATTTCTATTTTAGGGACATATTTTCACCATATATCTTCTAATATTCTTAGTTTTTTTTATCATAAATTTATCATAATAACCATTTTGATATAAATGTAAAGAGGATGTCTGAAGAATAAATATAGTTCATATCCATGAATTTTTTCTCCTTTTACCTCCTTCATGTCTACATCATCCATGATGAAATAGTAGAATGATCACATTAAATATGTTCTGATGTTATTATGTTAATGGAATAACATATGTATGTATCCTCTTTTATCAAATCTGAAGCAATACTCTCATTCTTCTTTACAATGGACCACAACCTTTTCTACCGATGTAATTCATTTTCCACCACTACCTATCACTATTTTTTATATTCATGGATGTAATATATATATATATATATTATATTGATGACAATTTTTTTATTTTTTAAACAAAATATATCATATATTTTATTACATTTTGTTTCATAGAAAAATGATAACATCATTTGTGTGTACATGTGAACTACCCCGTCCATGAATAAATGTGATTTCATTTTTACCACATCATCACATGGATGATATGTAAAAGTTCATTTATAAAAATAATATGTTATTAAAGATATATTTAAAATTGTAGTATGATAAAATAATACTTACTTTCTGTCATTCATGAAAGATGAAAATGGAAATATTACTCAAGTATATGTACAACTTACCATTATTATTATTAAAATGAAGCCAATTATTCAAAACCGAAATTTTTGATTGGTATTAAAAATTTAATTAATGTATAAAAATGGAATTTATGTCATATTTATTAATTTTTTTAGGATCTAATTAAAACCTCATTTTACATAGTAAAAATATTGGTGACATTTTAAACATTTCAACTAAAAATCATTAGAACATATAACGTGAAATTAATTGGTGATGCCACTAAATATAATCAGGTAATAAATAATTGAAAATGAATAATTTAAAAGAAATTTTTTAATAAGAATGTAAATTTTTTACATAATTATATTATTCCAGAATATAATTAACATACATGATGATTCTGGATTGAGGTAATGTATTTAATCTAAATTTTCACTCTATTGAGACATTTTTTTATTATAATGTAGAACTTTACTTTTATGTGTTGTATATATTACCACTATAAGTTATTGAACATTATAAAAAATGTATTAATAATTTTTATGATTCAAATTCATCTTTAAACTTTCAAGGAATTATAACTTGACTCTTACCAATATTATAAAAATTTATTTTATAATATAAATTTTGGGATTTCATTTATTTCCATTGAAACAATACTTTAATATATAATTCATAATCTATATATATTTTCTTATACAATGGATATTTAAGGATTTTACAAAAAAATGTCCAACATTTATTCTCTTTTTCACTTCAATCTATAAATGATTCATTTAAAAAAACCCTATATTATTTCCATTTTTGATCGGGTATATTTTTATTCCATGTCCACATCTTTCAAAATTGTTGTAAGAAATTCATATTAATTTCCTGAATAATTTTTTTATGTAATTTAATTTTTCCATTGAATTTTGAAATTTTTTTAATGGAATATTTATATTGTTTTCCAGAAATGATAATTTTTAAATTTCTTTATAAATAATCATGTTGAATTTTTTCTTATAAAATATACTAAATTAATGGAAATTCCCTCCACCTTAACTATTTTATGACCATTGGGTTATTATACATATTTTATATGGATATAAAATGTAACTCCTTACAAAATCATATTTTAAATGTTTCTAGTCCATTTTCATTAAAAGATTTTATTTTACATCAAAATATATATTTCTAATTAATTGTTAGTAATCTCTCATCTCTTGACTAATTTTGTGGTTGTTAAATTTTTCACGAAACATTATGTATCTTTTTACCATTATAAATTAAATTTCTTATTAATATATATTCTTCATATCATGGATATGGTTATTTTATAAACATTATACTATATCAAAATAAAATCGGTTTAATTTGATTTTAGAGAAAAGTGAAATACTAATATTCCATTTTATTTATCCAAGAAATATATTTTTTAAATTATGAATATTATTATAAACTAAATTAAATAAATGAGTAATGAATTATAAATGATGTGATATTTAGGGTCAATAAATATATATCCCCTCAATGGATCAACATGTTCTATGTGATAAACTAGTTACCCGATATTATTTAAATGTTTTTTTAATATTCCTACCCATAGTTTAAACTGTATTGGTGTAAGGTCGTGCTAGTAGATAAACTACGATGTATGGGATCTTTATTCCCCATATTCTTCATTTCCTTCTTTGAGAATTCAAGTATTTCTATCTATTATATTAATACAATTATATTATCCATTGATGAATTTTATTCTCAAATTATTGATTAAATGATTTGTGTTTTAGTTATTTAAAATTTTAATATTGATTATTCCAAATCGAATTATGATAGCTTCCAATGTTTGTAACTCATATTGTTCATCTGAGATCACCGTTAAATTTTTTCTCTTCCATAGAATATGAAGAAGGATATCATAAATAATATTATGGATGGAAGAATTTTTTTATGAAGTTTATTTTATATTTCTAATGTTATAATATAATCATTGATGTATTTGGTTCTTCAAGAATAATAAATTGAATGGTCCTTCAATATTAGATAGAATATTTTTTACACCAATGTAGTAATGTAGACATCGACTCTAGACTATAAAATATGGGTTTATTACATTTTTTATCACAAAATATTAAATTAATAGTTTGGTAGCTAGATTCCAAATGAATATAAATAACATGATTATTACAATAATTGGCTTATTGTATTTGAGAAGTTTTACCATTAGAGTTATTTTATTTTATAGTTCAATATCTTGATGATAATGAGATAAATCAATGAGATACAATATGGAGTGTTGTTGCATTGTTTAATGAAGATAATCAATAACATTATATAGTGTAGATATTACCCTATAGGGAAATATGATAAAAACTATATTTAAACTGAGAATGTCATGACCATATTAGGGTAACTAACATAGGTTATGAATAATATCTTTTTCGAATGAATACATATATTATTTCAAAATTTTATTCTATAACCTAGGATAAATTTATTTGATATGGACCTCTATATTTTTGTGGAACTACTAATAAATTGGTATATGAGTAATGTATTATGTCTCTCCATATGATATTACTTAGTTTGGATATAATTAATATGAAAAATATATTCTTGCTCCATATTATTTGAAATGATAAATTGAATAATTTTCATCATTGATTGAAAACAAAAAATAAGTTAATGATGTAGACTGCATAGAATGGATAACATTAAAGAATTTATTTTAGATAAATAATTCCCTTGAAAACAATAAGCTGAAATATATGGGAAGATACTAACTTAAATATAGAATAAACAAATGTTTATAAGAATATAAGTCTTATGAAATATTGCTCGCATTGTCCTCCCCAAAGATACTTCACCTTGGAAGATTGAAGATTTATCTATTAGAACATCGATGTTATGGGGTTCTGAAAACTGGAAATGTGTCTCAATTGGTCGGGGTTTTATCACTGCTTATTTCCATCAGAGGATTTGAAAATTCATACTTGGAGCTTTGGATCCATTTTTCTTAGACCTGGATGGCTACAATTACATGAGTGGTCATTAGATTTTAATGTCTCACATACAAGGAATGCTTTTGATCAGGTATGGGTCCGCCTTTATGTTCTAAACTAGGTTCTTTGGCATCCAAAAATTCTTCATGACATCAGCATAGCAATGGGGACACCCATTCATCTTGACAAAGAAACTGAAGATGTAAGATTTGGACACTTTTCTAGAATGATAGTAAAGGTTGATCTAAGTTCCACCCTTATTGACAAGGTAACTCTTGCTACTCCCATAGATAATATTTAAATTGATGTTGATTATGAGAAAAATCTATATACTGTACAACATGTCTGGCGGTTGGGCACTCCTTGGAGCTCTTCCGAAATAATATGACATGTTTGGAATGTGGAATGAAAGGGCATCCCTCAAGCCTTTGTCGTCGAAATACAAATTTCCCCTTATTGTCTAAAGCTACTAATAGAGGTGATGACACTCCTAAAGAGTTGTCGCCAGCAGCCACTAAGAATTCTGTCTCTTGGATACCTCATATGGACAAGGAGTCCCCGACAAGAGATCGTAGCAGCCCTTCTTGTGTAAACCTAGATCATGGAAAGTCTACTACGATTTATGTACATATATTGGTGGATGGTCAGCATGTTGATGGTTAACAAATACTCTTTTTTACTAGTAAATGTGGGAATGTATCATATGATGAAAAAGAAATGATTAACTTTACTACTCCAAATAGTGGTGGATCTATCTTATTCAAGGAGGTTGTCTTAGCCGGTTAGGCAAGGATGACTGATGGTGAGAATTTAACACCTATACTTTCTAAAAGATGGCCTCGCAAAGATTACTCTCAAATTCTGAAGACTGAGACTACTAGATCATCTTCAAGGGTGTCTAGGAAAATTGATGACAACTATCGGAATACTTTCAATCAGGATAAGTCTCAATCTGAATGGGAACCTGCTAGGGATTCTGATTATGGGAATGACATGTCGTATTATGATATATAGTTCATTGATAAAAGAGGGAATTTTTTATTGTGTGACCCCTTTCACTGCCTACTTGTACTTTTCTTTCTATCTTCAATAAATGATCAGAAGCATTTTCTTCATAAAAAAAATAAGTCTTATGCAAGATGATTTTTCAAACATTTTTTTGAATAAATATGTAATATGAAATTACTATTGTATGTTTTATTAATGGTATTATGATGAGTCTTTCAAAGGAACATGTTTCTCAAAACATTTATTCATATGATGATATAGTATAAAGTATCATTTATATGAGTAATAATTTTATAAATCATATATATTATATGGAAATCAAGAAAAGAAGAGGTAGACTGAATACCATGAAAATTATTATTGATTAAAGTAGAATATTAGAATATATCTATTTTTGTCATGTGAAAACTACAGAATGAAACATCTAAGAAAATGAATAAATGGAATGAGAGTTTTATACATTTGTAGATACTGTGATCATTGGGATAATTAATTAATAAAACTAAAGAGTCCACCACTATCTGCTGATTCATCAGTCAATAAATGTGGTATTATTCCAACCATTGTCTCAATCATCATTGGAATATACTACAGAAGTGGTCAAAGGGGGAATTCTATGTTCATGTGATCACTATAGTTGAGGTTGATATTTCTAAAGATATTATTGTTGGTAGTCAAATAATAGACTCAAATTTATCTAATGATTTATATGATTTTGGATCTTTGTACTCTTTTATATCATCGATGTTTTCCATGAAAATTATATATTTCCCCAACACATTATGAATTGATTTTTTTTATGAAAAATAATATGTGAAATAACACCAAAATAAGGATGTGTAAATCAGTTCTCATTATGATGTAGAAATGTTCCCTATCTACAATCATTAATATTATACCAATGGATTAATTTAATAAAATATTTGTTAAGGACTAATTGTAAAATTTTAGTGAAAATTTTTTTATTAAGAGAATAAAATTAAGATTCATGATCACTATGTTGACATCTTAATCTATAAAACGGGGACATAATAATCTAAGCTATGTCTAATTTTCTCTTATTAGAAATTTTGAATAATACTATTAGTGAATAAGAGATGTCACAACCTACAAATGAAAATAGAAATCATAAAATAGTTAAATTACATATTGTTATAGAATATATTGATGTATTTAATAATGAATTATAAGTATGTCCAGTACATAATGAAGATGATTTTCCATTGACATAATAAAATTTAAAAGACCTCTATAAAATACACTATATAGAATGGACACTATGTAATTAGTGATTTTAGAGAAAGGAATATAAGAGTTGTGTGGTAATGGATTTACGTTCCCTGGTATTTCACCTTGGGTAGCATGGTTTCTTCTTATTAAGAATACTAATGGATATATAAGGATGTGTATTTATTATAGGGAGATAAATTCTATTATGAAAAAAGTATCATAGGGCAGACAATAGTGGAATATTTAATCAAATCCATAACAGTCAACATGCTTGAAATATTTTCCTTTAACCAAGGTGTCATTAATTACAATTAAATAAATAATATGTTCTAATGATGGGATTTAATATGTGGTATACACATTATGAGTTTATAGTAATTCAATTTGGATTGAATAATTCACCCACTATTTTATGGATTGAATGAACAGTGTATTCAAAGAATATCATGATATTTTATTGGTATTTATATATAATATTATGGTATATTAAAAAAAATGAGGACCATGGGAATAACTTATATAACATTATTGAGAATATTAATCGGTATGTTTAAATATGGAAATTTAGAAAGATTTAACATTAGATGTAGAAGGTATCTTTTCTATGACATATTATCTCAAAAGAAGGAATGTCATTTTATCCTGGAAATAAAAATGCATTAAATGAATGAACTACACCAAAGAATAGAACCTAGGTATATGGTTTCATTGGTATAACTGGTTACAATTAGTGTTATCTTCAATTTTATGCCTCATTAGCTAACACATTAACCAATATTATTGTTATTGGGGTTATATTCACACATAAAAGGAATATATAGGATATATTTAAGAATATAAGAGTAAATTCATTAATGACTTTATTTTTCTCTACTATTAAGAAATAATGGATTTATGGTATATAGTGATTCTTTAAAGGAGATACTTAGTTGTATAATTATTGATAACGGTATTTATGTACTCAATAATAGAACTATTTAACTCATTGTTTTTCTTTAGTAGACACAATATGTTCATTGAAAATATTGTGATTCTATCTCTATGGTAAAATAATTGAGATATCAAGAGAAAATAAACTTTTGAGATATATCTTTTCAAAGATATAGGTCAACATGAGGAAATTTTTATGGATCGAGATACTAAATAATCAAAATTTATCAATAAACTACCACCCCAAGAAAGAAAATAAGTTATTAAATGCATTTAGTGGGTATGATAATGGATCTTGGAAAAAATATTAGATAGATGAGGATCTTATGATTATAGATTGAGTAATGGTTGATCTGGGAATTATTAAGGGAGGAAAACCATGAATAATTTTCTAAAATATTTCTAATCCATAATTTTTAGAAAATAGGAAAAAAATGTCATCCTAATGATGATAATTTTCAATATAATATAAATTCTATGAATGGTGGGAAATTTGGCGTCTTTGTATATGAAAATGAGAATATTATATTTAGAAATAGGCTTTTTGTTTTCTATATTCAGGGGATAAAAAATAGAATTACTATTTTTAATCATTGCTAAAATTTCATTATAATACATGTTATTAGTAATATGTATAGTGAATTGAATGATCCTTTATGGTGGGATATCAAAAAGAAGGAAAAAGTTTATTAAGTATCATGATGCTTGGTTTTAAATAGTTAATGGATGAGAGGAATCATCCTAGTGTAATTTCGAATCCTGAACCTATTGTTACATGGAAATGGGATCACATCATTGATTATACTATGAATTGTTCAACCATTTATGTGGAAATGGGGTAAAATCCTTGGATAAATTTTTACAAAAAATGTATCTTTATGATAAATAACAATGGAAACATTCTTTCTTTATTTTTCATAATAAAATTTTATAACAATCTCACAAGAATGAAAATATGATAAATTAAATAATTAATGTATTATTTACAATGTTATTTCTCATTGTGATAATATAAAATATTTTCATGGAAACATCCATGGTTCCATATAAGTTCACTATTAGAAATAATTTATGAAAAGATTAAGATAACTCCCATTAGACTTATTTAATAAACTATTAGTAATGTTTATACTGAATCTTGTAAGTTTAATTTTTTTTCGTATAAAACATAATCCAAAGTACCAGATATAGAAAATTATAAAAATAGCTCCCAAAAAATGTTTACGTTGATGTACAGTCTAATTTATCTATCAGAAAAGTCATGTTGATATTCCCTTTTCAATGTATGGTGAGTTTAAATCAATTGAATCTCAGTTAAAATCCATACCATATATATAAATACCCCTTTTTTTATTAAAAATTGTCTTTTCTAGAAATAATCCATCAAAAAACCATCTATGTCTCTCTATCTATAAAATATGAATAGAAACTCTATTTGATTAACTAATTTATATCTCTATCAAAACACTTCTTCAATATGAAATAATAATTTAGTTTGAAACTAACTTCTGTCATAAATCCTTCAACGCATTAACTTTTTTTAGTGAATATATATGATTACAGTTTATTTCTCACCACATTATATAAGTGTAATAGATGATGAATAGGTTATAAACCAAAATCATTATATATTCTAATTGAGATACGAAATTCAACAGTCATCCAAAAATCAATTACGTTGGATATTTGTCAATATTTTTTTAGAATGTTATTAATGATTTTTAACAAACATTGAATCAGCAAATATTCATTGAAAGTTCCTAAAGACATTTTTAAAGAACTTATTCAAACTTTTTTACATCAACTTTATAATATTAACTCTCCACAAAAAAGTTATAAACATGTTTTATTATCATTATTTATCTGTTTGAAAAATGTTTTTCTGATTATTATCCTTTCAAAAATTTAATTTTATTTGTAAATAAAAATTCTTATTCAAAAAATATATTTGGTTTAAAATTTCTATAAAATTATAAGAAAATTATATCTAATTAAAAATTTCAATCCGATTGATTAAATATTGTTCAATTCAGAAAAGACAATCCCTTTGTGAAATATTCATTAAATTATCAAATGTCCAAGAATTTTAAAAATCTTCAACAGATTGATAAAATTATATGTAATTCAAAAAATTCCATCCAATTGATAAAATGTTTGCGTGATTCACAAATTTCCATCGGATTGAAACATTTACATTGAATTACTTCGTGCGAAACCCCCTTGTAAAAACTAAAAAATTTAAAATGCTATATTTTTTACAACTCTTTTTTTGGAACTTTTATTAAGAAAATATGTACTTCTTCCCCCATGTATAAATGTCATCTTAAATCATGATCTTTATCAGTATATAGGAAACTATGAAAAACCAGCATATCATCATTTGAATTTTACAATTTTATAAAAAGTTCATATATCATTATTTTAAGGATTTTCTATCCTTTTTCATTTTAAATAATTTCTGATGTTTTCACATTAATAAAATCGATCCATTTTCAATTTAATACATTTATATCATTTTTAACATTATGAATAGTGTAAACATTTCATCATTAAAAAAAATTATTCCTTTTTTATCATCTATAAAAGTCATAACATTTTAAATTTTTGAACAGACTGTCATTTTTTAAAAGTGAAATTCCCAACTAAAAACTCATAACAACTATAAAATCTCTTTTACATATAAAAAAAGAAAAAAAAATATTGTTTTCAATAAATATTTCTTTAGAAAAATATAACTTATTGACATCAATTTTATTGAAATAGAGATTGGGAACTATATGAAAGAAACAAAGGCTACATAATTATTGGAACTAATTGTGTTTTTAGAAACATGATTTACATTTCATACATTATAATTAGAAAAATATAATATTTTTTCATAATGATATATTCAAAAATAAGTTATTGATTTTATGGAAGAATTTTCATCGTTATCAAAACATGATGACATCATGATATTTCATTCTGAGATAACAAAATTGGGATTATAACTATATCAAATTGATGTGAGGAGTTCATTTTAAAATCATTATATTCCTGATAATGTTTTTTGAACAAACCCCTTGATTTTAAAAACCATACCTCCCATATAATGTCACTAAATTAAAAAAATATTTATATGTATTTAAAAAGATCCTAGACATTGGTATGAAATAGTCGTCTCATTACCAAATTCCAAATGTTTTAATAACGATATATCTGATCCAATTTATTTATTTAAATGTTATCAAGAGATTTTCTTTTTGATAAAGTTTATGTTGATTATATTTTTATATCTTCTATAAATTCTATAGGAATAAATTTTTGAAAATGATACAAATTGAATTTTACATGAGTTTTATGGGGGAACATAAATTCTAAATTTGATTTCATATTTGTTTTTTTAAATGAATTATTTTAAATGAAACTTACAACAATATATATCTTATAATGCATTTTTTCAAGGACTGTACTAAATGTATATAAAATCCCAAGAGTACTAGATACATGATGGGTATTGATACAAGAGGAAAATCAGTAGATTTATCCACATATATATTTATTTATTAAACAATACTATACCTAACTACTACCCAACCTGATATATATTTTTATTGTGTGTATGTGTGCTCATTTTCAGTAAAATATAAAAATTTCAAATATACTTATTGTTAAAATAATTTTTATATACTTTAGGAATAAAACCACCATATTGTTTTTTCACTACAGAGGTAATAAATTTGACTTAGTTAGTTAATAAAATATAGATTTGGCTGGTTCCAATTTCATATGAAAAATCACTTCTTGTACATTTCAATTTTTTTGTAAGTCTCTTGTGCCATGATATTGAATGAAATAGAACAATATAGAATTATCCACTACTGAATATGAGTACATAGACACATAATGTTTTTGTGAAAAAAATTCTATGGATGAAACATAAATTACAAGACCAAGGATATGAATTTTTACTTGTCCCTATACAATATTTAATTAATGGTGTAATAAATATTTATAATAATCCTAAATCCTATTCTAGAACAAATAATCTTTAAAAATGATATCACTTTTTGAGAGATCACTATAAGAAATGTAATATAAACCTAGAATTAAATGGTATTAAACATCATCATAGTGATATATACACAAATCATTCGAATATTGGGAGAACCCATTATATCAGATATGAATTGGGAATGATAAATTATATCAAATTTTTTAAATTTAGTATTATTTATTCAAGTGATTGAATTTTATAAATTTTACTCTCTAAGATTTTTGTAATGTAATCAAGAATTATAATTCACATTGTTTATAGGATGATAAAGAGTTATTGGTATTATATTAATTATTTCTGTTGTAAAAAAATATATGTGTAGTCACCATACACATTATAAGTCATTACACACATTGTCAATATGATTACCATGAAAATATGTTCTTACGATTAATACACAATTATTGTGAACTTCTTGATCATAATGTTAAAAAACATACAATAAATTTATGGATATAATATCAATTGTCTTCATGTTATTTATAGATACACAATTAACAAATATATCATGACTATTTATTTGAAATAATTTCTAAGTATTTTTAATTTTATCAATAAATAAATTAAATTAAAATTTGAATCGGAAGCCGAATCCCTAACTTTATTTTCCATTACATATCATCTATAATTTTAATATATTTTTAGTGGAACATTTCATATCATATTGAACCCACCACTCTATTTGTATGGGTCCACTTTGTTTTAAATCACATTTCCAAAACATCATAGATGCCTAATCAAATATGAATTTATAAGATGATGATAATATTAGAAAAATAATAAATGTTTAGTCATCTCCTTCAAAAATTTCAAATATTTCTACAATTTTATTGGATGCGCCTTTACATAGAATGAATATAGATCTTTTTTATCATCCAATTTCAACAAAAAAAGAAGTTGATACTCAATGGTTCATGATTACCTGATGACTAGTTTTGAATGTGATTTTGAAACAAGGATTGAATGATACATATAAAGAAAATATAATACCATTCTATCCAATATATAATCTATGAAATTTATATGAAACATGAGTTCATCACTAATTAAAGAGGGATTCATAAAAATTAATGAAACATTGTGTTCGATTTGAATTATCTTCAATGAACTAGAAATAATATTTTGGAATTCCATATAGTAAATATTATAGAGATTATCAATATTCAATTACTTTTGCTCATCTAAAATTTAAATTTCAAAATTACAAGAATTAAGTCACTTTTAATAGGACTCCTAGAAGAAACACAACTGTTGAATTGAACTGTAACTATAGAACCCAAGATAAGATTCTTTAGTAAGAAATATGTACATGAGAATTTGTCTATAGTATCCTAATGCCTCAAGACATATATATTTTTTTATAATAAAAAATGGATTTAAAATATTTCTTTTTTGATTATTTATAAGACACATGGTTATGTTGTGCAATCCATATTCAAGGTTTAGTTCCTCGCCATATTCAATGATAATGTTTTCCTTACTATAATACAATGGTTTATCTTATGGGTATATGAAGGAATGGGATCAGTAAACTGAATTTGATAAATATGTGAGTATCTCTATTATATGTAATAGTATTCGGTATATCCTAAGATAGCTGAGAGAATATTTACCCTCAAAAGAGGGTAATCCCCTTATATAAAATTGATTGGTCTTATAATATATTTATTCTGAAGATAATGATCATCTATGAAACCCACCTAGACATGATGGACCTACAACTCTCAACATAAAAATAACTTTTGAATGATATTTTATTGGTGAGCATAACATTCAATAGATAATATAGGATTATATATTTGATATTTATGTGGTCATTGGTGAATATTATGATAAAGAAGAAGTTGGGGTTCTCCCATATTCAAGGATCGAACTATAATTGATATTATGATAGAGTATTTACCTAAGGATGATTGTTGGAATTCAGGTAGTTATCGAAACCATTCTACTATGATTCCCACCGTACCATCAACTTTATATGTCAATTAATTTGAATATGTTTTATTTAAATTAGAAATGTTAGGGATAGTCAATCATCATTTTGATAACTATAACTACACTATGCATCAAGTTAGAAAAGAGGATATTGATGAACTGGTAATGCAGGTCATCATCCATCTTAATAATATAATAAATTCAAGAATAAATATTATGTAAAATGAGATTTTATATATGATTCCTTAGATTGGTTCTATTAAACATGATATATTCGACATGGTGATTTAGTTTTACTGGAGGTTCGTGAATCATATGTTTCATCCAAATCTTGTGTCTCTTATCCACTTATTGATGAAGAAATTAACAATATGATTATTCGAGGTAATATGTGAGATTTTAAGACTATAATAAGACCTATAAATTAGTGTATGATGTGTTTCAAACCCATGATATCAATATCTTAACATTTTTTCATGATGATTCAAAATAATAAAGCCATGGATGATAAAAATCAAGTCTGTAATTGATTGTTATCTATGTAGGATCATTACAATGACTTATTTGAAAGGGATATATATAAATCCTGCATTGTATTTGAATATTCTTTATATGCATAAATCTTTCTGCCATGGGTTATGATGATTATAGATACAAATCAATTTTTGAAATAATGCATAGTGAATCAAGATGATATCCTTAAAGATTTAGATCATGATTCACTTGCTATCAGGAAAAAAAACCATTTAATAGAACCATATCATTATACTTTTAAGATAATTGGGTGAGCCCCTTCCACTATTCAATTATCTCTACCTACTACCTCATATATAATTAATCCTTTTTTCGTAACTATTTACAAAGAATTTTAGTAGCATAGACCAATTTCTTGGTGTGTAGTTCATGGAACCCTTGTCTCCTCTTCTTCTCCTATATCAACTTCTTCTATTTCTAATACATTCAATGGAAAGGATCCTGCCATTCACATAAAAACCATATATATCTATAAATCATATTCAAATAAGCATTTCTGATAGTGATTTTTTGTAATATGCTTGTATTATTTTCGTACTATCATTTTATTTAATAATATCATTCCATCTTTTATTATATTCTATTTCTATTTTCTTCTCATATTAATTATTTTGATTCATTTATATTGTCTCAAAATGGGGGTAATATGATATATATATATTAATTAAATTCAATTGGACCCCTTTACTTGATTCAATAATTTTTTACATATTCATTTCAATATTTTACTTTTATACTTTTGATATTTTATGTTTATTTCATTTGAAATATATGGATTTATAGTCATTATATGGGGGAGAATATTGGATTAGACCTCAAAATCCTTATTTTAATTATCCCAATTCATTTTTATCTTGTTATTAAATGTTTTCATGTATTATATAAGTATGTATTTAACTATAAAATTTTCTAAAATGGATATCCCTAGAGCATGTCATTGCACCTTATCGTGTGATGGCGATGTAACCATAACACCATATATAATGAACAGAAACTGCATTCCATGAGTCATAAAATATTTTTTTTTCTAATTCATGAATTTACCGGACATTTTATAATCACCCTACCATGCGATGGGAATAACCATAACACATATACAATCAACCCACTAAGAAAATTTGGATACTTGACCACATGAATGAAAATACCTACCACCCAAGGAAATCTTGTAGCTATTCTATAGTATGTATAATTTTTCATAAATTAATATATATAACGATTATTCAAATGTAGTGAAATTTTGATGAAACATTATACCATAAGATTTCAAAAACATACCTCATATGAAAATGAGGGATTGCATGAAGAGATAAACATTCCATGTCACCTTTCCACATCAGCCAACCGTGTAATGTTTCTATGAGATTAACTAACTATACTTCATGTGAAGAAATATTACCAAGTCTAACATAGTAGTGAAACAATTTAAAATCTCGAAAAGAAATATTTGTAGAATTAAATGAAGAATCAGTGATTTTTAATGAAGAATAGTTACTCTTCAATGGAAACATCTGACGAATATCCATTTAAAGATAATTTGTAGATCATGTTGAAAAATGATGGACTACTAAATTTTGATCACACATATAGGAAAATACAGGATGTTTATTTGTTATCCAATGTTATAGAGAAGATGTAACGATGCTATGTTTTCCAAAATTCTCAAATAAATCTTCCCAAAACCTTTCAAGGAGAATTTTGTGGATTCCAGACAATTGAAGATACTCAAATTGAGATGAATTACATTTGTTATCCTTAAATTTCTAGATCATTATTTATCATATATTATTTCTTGTTATGTATTATATTAATATTTTTATATGTTATACAGAAGTATATATTTCTAAATTATAGAATACATTATAATCATTTAATTTTTTTTTATTTTCATGAATAACAATGGAAGAGGTCATTCATTACCTACTTTCCTTTTTATCATACATAAAACTATGGAAGATGCACTCCACCTAAACATTCTTGTGTACATTGCTTTGTAAAATATTTTTCTGGTTGATATTAGTTTAGTTTTTAAAAATTTTTATAAATGTAAGTGATTTAAAATTTTAGGGGATTAAGTCTCATATTGAAACCAAAATCATTATTTGAATTCTGCTTTGTGTTTTCAATTTTTTTTATTTTTAAAATCGATTCTCATTATCTAAACTATAACAGTGAATTAATTTGATATATATTTATACCATTTTTTATATATGGTGTATGATTAGGAAACATAATTTTAGAATATTGTGTGTTTAAACAAAATATAATTGAGCTTAAAACCCTCTTCTGATAGGCTATTTGAAAGATCAAAATTTTTATATCTCTATAGTTCCCATTAATAAGGTGTTTTTTATTATATTTAAGATTTAATTTTTAAATTCCTGTTAACCAAAAATTTTATAAAAAAATAAATTCACCAACCACATTGAGTTGCCCAGAACCACCAATAATATATATTTTGTAAGTGTAATTTTGTGTAACTATATATATGTGATTTTATGAATTTTCAGAAGTTTATCTTTATTTTAACCATGGGATCTCCAAAAGACATTTAATTTCTATGTAAACGTGAAAAAGTAAAATAATACCTCTTAATAGTTATTATCATTAAAAAAATAAGAAAATGATAATTTTAAATGATTATCAAATTTTTAATTCACAATATAAAAATAGTTTAAAATAACGGTATATGGGCGGAATAAAATTGTGAATCACATTTTCATAAATAGACAAAAAATAGACCAACCTATAGATCTTGTGATAAATATTAAAAAAATGATTATATAAACATGTAATAGTATTAAAATACTCTTAAGGATGCGAAATATATAATACCTGATTCAATGGAGAAGAACCTCATCAAAGTTATATTTGTATAGTACCTTCTCATTGTTTATGATTTCATGGAGTACAAATTGTTCCAAAATCCCCTAAAACTATTATTGTTCAAATAAAATTGATGTTAGGGTTTCATATTTGATTTAATCTACTAATGGAATTGGACAATCATGGTTTTCTCCTATCACGGTGGCATTTGAGGTCAACGCCTATATAGAGATGGTGATGAGCTCATACAAATAACGCTTGAATATATTAAGAATGGAGAAGTAATGTCCATTATATATTCTAAATGGGTCACTATTCTATTTGGATATGGGATAGTGAATATTGTGACCATATCCTACAAAACCCTTCTTGATAATTCTAAATCATAATACATATTACATATAATATCCCCTCTCTTTATTACATGTTTAATTATGATTTATTACATAAAAGATAACATAAAAAACATGGAATAATGATAATTATAGTTCTTATTGGAATTAGGTACATTAAATAACAACATTAAATTAGGAATAAATCACCTTTATTGATAAATTCATTAACATGATTATATTATTCCTTCATATTAATCACTGTATGGGGTAACCCAAGAACACACATAAGAATGGGGTAAGATATAAAGCCCAATAAGGAGATAAACATGGAATGACATGGGGAAAATAATATATGACTGAAATTATACACATCATTGAGGAATAAATGTAGTGAGAATAATACACATCAATAATGAGTGAAGATATTGTGTGATAATCCTAAAAGAAACATGGGGAAGGTAGAAAAAACATAAAACACTACATCATAAAAAATAGATCAACGGTAAATGTCAAGAAATTATGATGGATAATTTTTCTGATGGATTATGTTTACTCACTAATCCATTACATTACCTCTCATTATAATAAAACAATTCCCAATTCATTAGAGTACTATATTATTTTGGATGCACCTGTTACATTCTTTAATTCTCATGCTTATGTGTGCCTCACAGATCATAAAAACAAGGTGTTATTCATCATAATATTTTATTCCATGATCATGGGGTATGGAAGACAAAAATTTACATCCCTAATAAAAGTGAAATTAGTGTATATTGGTGAACACCATTGAATGGAAAATAGTATGGGTATACACTACATATTTGTTTGGAATGAAAATGGGTAGTGAAATTTCCATACCATAAAATAATTACATACAAAATCATAAAATCGATTGATGATATTGAAAGGTGTATATCATAATATGGACATCAAATTTATTTTAATTGGGGTATGGGAGAACATATCCCAAAGATAGGAATTTTATATAGAAGGCATATGGTAATGGAGAAACTTGAATAAAAAAGGAGAGAAAAGAACCCTGAATAATTTTTATCATTGTAATGAGTGTACATAATGAATAATGGGAGGAAAGAAATATAATAAAATGGTTCTATATTCATTTGTAAATTAAATTTTTATATAATATGTATAGAGATAAAAATATCCCAAAAAATTGAAATTAATAGGTGTAACAAATAATTGGTTCGTGATTAAAAAAAGATAATGGAAGATCCCTTACGGTGAGAGTGTGACTTCAAATACCTTGTAGAAGCTTAGGGAAGAGATTGGAAGATCCTTTGGAATAATATAAAGAGTGGGGGGAGGAGATAGGAGGTTCTGTAATTATATTTTATTGAATAAAAATGTCAAATTTTCTTGGTTTATATAAGAAATGTTTGCGGAATTCTTCATTATTTATAAAATGTATGTTTTCAATTATATATAATAAAAACACAAAAACTAAAAAAATTACCTTGGTTATTTCCCCTGTTTTCTTCTAAAATATATTGGATTTCATAAATTTTTAATGTAAATGGTAGAACATATTAAAATAATATCCTTGCAATGTGGATGTGAGTCTTACTTTAAAAAAATGATTTTAAAACCATAAAATGTAGTAATTTTTTTGGGTGATGCATAATTTTTTTATATAATTTATTAATTAAAATTAAAATCATATTAGTTTAAAATAAAAACATATATTTGGTCATGTAGAACCTTTATATACTTATTACATCACTTTTAGAACATTATAGTGTCCTAATACACACTGTATTTTTATACGTTATTTAATTTTTTAATAAATATTTTAAATTCTCAAAAAATAAGAAATATTCACCATTGGATAATTTTAAAATTATTTTTCTAAAAATAAAATAATTTAATAAAAATAATTTTCTAAATAAGTGTCTTTTCACATTCAAAAAACAAATCATATATTCGTAAATGCTTTGTTTTTTTGATTATAATAGTCTTGAAAACCATAAATAAATTAGATTATACCGAATAAAAATTATCTGATTTGTTATATTTAAAACAAGAATTAATAAATTTTTTATTTAAAATATTTATTATAGTGAACATCCATTTAATAATAAAAAAAATTGTTAATTGGTTTTCCATATTACTTAAAAAAACAATTTGTGTTTTACTGTATAAAATTATAATTTTTATCAAACTCATTACTCAAAGAATTCTATATAAAAAATATAAATAATAAAAATAATTAATTAAAATTAATATATATGTTCATACAATTAATTTTGGTTTTTTTATAGTTTTTGTGAAATTATTTTTACACTTAATTGACCAATATTAATTTTTTCGATGATAAAAAACTTATACTGCATTTACTAATCATATTGTTCAATAATTATGTTGACCTTATTACATTATGTTAATTTATATGGTTATAAATATCAAATAAATTTTATCAGTATTTTTTCAAATAGTTTGAAGAATTATATTAAATACAAAACCATTAACCATGATAGAAAGTGGTTTTTAAAAAATATAATTTTAAAAAAATAAAATGATTTTAGAGTAACTCTATAACTAGTAATATGAATAATATGAATTCAAAATCATAAATATATAAATATTATCCATCATATTCATATACATCATTTCTCATTTGGGGTCACATTAATTTATAAAAATTGTGAAACATAATTCATTTTAAAACAATTCTTTGACAAATGCGTTTTTAATCACGAAATTAATCATATAGTAAAATGAACTATAAAGATTATTTATATGTAATTAATTTAATTAAATTTTATTAAATAATAAATATTTTACCTTGAAAATAAATAAAATAATTTTGTGGAGTTTTATATGACAACATTTAAAAAAAAATTAGAATATTGTTTAAAAATGGTAATTTTTTACTATTCACTAAAACATAATTATTTTTGAGAAATACCAAAATTAAAATTTTTTATTCATGATAAGTTGTTATAAAAATGATATAATTTTATAATATTAAATATCATAATTTTCTAGAAAATAATTATAATTTGTTTTTTCATAAAAAGAAATAAGGAAACTTATTTGAAGAGAGCATATTACGAATAAAAAATAACATTATAAAAAATAGAATGATTATTTATGAAGTATTTGTAAAAATATTTATGATATAAATATATTTCATAAATTATTTAATCTTAATCATATCCCCAAATTAAATGGAATGGTTAAAAAACATATTTAAATAAACATTATTTCTTTCGGTTTAGTGTTTCATATCGCAAACAATTTCAAATTTACTATTCTCTTTTAAAAACATGTGGTGAAAAATTATACACACTTATATAAATTGAATCCTTATAATTAAAACATTTTAATTTAATGAAAATATTTGACAGTTGAAAATATATTTATTTATTACCCAAAACATAAAAGTGTAAATGAATCATCCAAAATAGATGAAGGGATGTTTGAAGGTCATCACATAATTAGGTTTTCAAGTTTTATAGTAGTTGGTGGTAGTAGGAAAATATATTTATAAGAGAAAAATAATTTTAAATAATAATAAACTGGGATCGATGGAGACAAGCCCATAAATATTTTAGGTGTAAAATACCATCAATTTATTAAAAAACCTCACAAACTGATAACATATAAATAACATTTATTCCTTAACTAAATAGTTTCTATCCACCATTATATGTTTTCAATGATATATTTCCTAACATATAATATTATGATAAATTTTCATTCAATTAATAATTGTTCATAATGATCTTATGAATATACCAACGTCTGTCCCCTGGGAGTATAAAACTAGGTGTGTAACAAGGCATTTTGTCGTGTACATGTTCCAAGAAAAATCATAATCAACATTGTCGATTTGGGTTTAACCCCTATCTACATCTATTTTAGAGACACATCCACAAGTAGTATCTAAAGATGGATGTATTTTCCCGGTAAATAAAATAATATATACTTTACCAAAATTTAAGTACGTCTTCATGCAGAAAATTTTATCCTTAAATATATCTCTATTTCTTTCTAATATAAAAATAATAATATTTTTAAAAAACATTTCTTTTCATATAAACTATGGAAACAATTTTCTTTATCAGATATTAATTCATGATTTATTAATTATAAATACACATAACAAATCATAGAATATTGATAATTTGAGTGTATTTGGTAAGTAGGTACATTAAATAACATCTAAAAACAAGGAATACATCATTGATATTAAATAATTCCTTAACATGCTCATATTATTCCATCATTCATAACATTATGTGGGACATCCTGGGGACATACATAAGTAATGGGTAACCTATAAATTCTCATAATGGAATAAAAATGGAATAAAATGAAATAATAATACATTTTAGATAATAGGAATATCAATGGGGAATAAAAGGAGTGAGAATCATAAATATGAACAATTCGACATGATATAACCTGAAAATCAAAATGGAATCACTGAAATTTTGATAACAACATCAAACAATATATAATAAACATTTTTCAAGGATTAATAACAAGGAATTAAGATATAAATATTTATATTTTTGATTAGTTTCACTTTCTAATACCTTGCATAATGTCTAATGACACTAAAACATTACCAAATTTAATGAAAACTATATAATTCTAGGCACACAGGTCACATTGATTTCATTATCATGCTAATGTGTGTCTCATGGATCGTACAACATGGATTAATTCGTCATCATAATTTATTAAATGATAAAATATCTTGGAAGACATATATGTAGGTACTAAATTAAATAATTATTTTTTGTCAATGGTTAAGACCATTTATAGTAAAATGGTATGGGTATTCAAAACACATTTATTTGGTTCGGAAAATCGTAGTTAAATTTTTGCAGCGTAAAAACATAACATAAAAATTCATAGAATGAGTTTATTAGATAAAAGGGGTTATAAAATCATATTGACATAATATGAAATGTTATATGATCCTGTAGAAACAAATAACAAAAATATGAATATGAAAAAGAAGGCATAATATAATGAATAATATTTAATAAAAACGAGAAATAAAATAAATCTTATAAAATATTAGAATGGTAACAGGTGTACATAATGGTTAATGGGAGGGATAAATGAGTGTGAAAGGGGTATTATTTTATTTATAAATCTAATGTACTGTAATAAGAATATTTAAGTAAAAAATACAAATTTATAAAAATTTAAATTAAGAGGAAACACATAAAATGTGTTCGTGAATAAAAAGAAGAGCGGAAGATCCATTACCATGATATTGTGACCTAAAATGATTGGGAGCATCTTCTTGAGAGCTTGGGTTCACCATAAGAGGAATATAGAGAGGGTATTTCAAAGTAAGTATGTGAACCAAAAATTTTTAGTGAAGATAAAGGGGATATTTATTGGGTATATATAGGAAATGAGTGGGGGGATTCTTTACAATTTCTCAGACATAGATTTTGGGCTCATTATACTAATATTACAAAAACTGTAAATAGTCCAATGATTTTTTCACATGGTTTCTACCAAATGGGATTGTATTTGATAATAATGTATTTTATTAAAGTGACAAACGGGCCGCCACATCATTTACATTTAAACCAGTTAATATCAAAGCATTTCCAAAAGATATGACACACGCCATTATGTCGAAAACTAGAAAAATATACTTAGAAACCCATTTAAAGAAAACCAAACCACCACTGAAATATTTCAAAATCCACCCACAAAACTATTCACAATAAGGGCATGCATTATTTAACCAAAATTTACTATTCATGAACATATTATAATTCAAAAGGGTTCCATTTATTTAAATATGACCATTTATGATGTGAAGATGATTCATACTCTTAAATAAATTAATTAAAAACCATCAAATATATTAATAGTTATAGAGAATTTATAATGTCTTTATAAAATTAAAAAAATACACAAATATATATATATATATATTAAAAAGGAAAATAGATTTTTGGTCATTTATAACCTTTATTGTATTTATTACACCAATTCTAAATTATTATGATGTCAAAATACTCACCATATATTTATATGATATTTAATGTTTAGCTGAAAATATGACTCTCTAAAAATTATGAAATATTCACCGATTCATAATTTAAAAGTTTTTATTCCAAAAAAATTTCCAATTTATATAAATGTTTTTTTAAATATTTTTATTTTTATTTCTAAAATAATCATTGAAATTTAGTGATAAATCTTTGGTATTTTGGTGATAAAGGTTTTCAATTCGTTAAAAAATTTAAAATTGACATATTTAAAATTATTTGACTGTTTATATTATATAAAAAAATTCACTATAATATTTTATTATAATATTATTTATTTTTAATTTAAAATAATTAATAAAAATATTATTTTAATTTGAATTTTCTGTTTCTTAAAAATATAATTTGTGTTTTTTCGTGAAAAATATATTTTTTAATCAAATTGATCACTTACCCTTTTATAATGTAAAAATAACAAGGAATAAATACAATTATTATTTTTTTGAAATATATAAATTCAAAATATTATTTTTAATTTTTTAAAGTATTTGTTAAATTATTTTGACACTTAATTAATATATTTTTATTTTATTATGGTCATCAATATTACTACACTTATTATATAAATTTTTCTAAAACATAATTAATCTAATTACCTAAATTTGACTATGATGATTGTAAATATAGAATATTATCAATATAAATTCATAGATTTGGAAGGATTTAATGTTATATAAAACATAGAATCTTGATGGAATGTGATTTTAAAAAAAACATATTTTTTTAGAAAACTTATTTTTCATTAACTATATAACTAGAAATCTTCATTGTATAAATTTCTATTCATAAATATTGACATATAATATAATATTGTCATTTATATCATTTTTCATTATGGGTTATATAATTAATTAATAAGAGGAAATTTATTTTTTTTAAGATCATTTTAAAAAAAATCATTTTTAATTCCAAAAATAATCTTATACTAAAATATAGTATAATAATTATATAAATTTAATTAAATAATTGAAATATAAATAAATAATATCAATTTATTATTTAAATTAAATTAAAATAATATTTGGATTTATTATATTACTATTTTTTTTTTCAAAAGTGTCAATTGTATTTAAAAATGATACTTGTTACTATTCACTGAGAAGTTATTATTTCCAAAAAAAATCACAAACAATCACTCAATTTAAATCTTAATATAGTGATAAAAAAAATATTTCCCAATTTACCATGGAAATTTTTGAAGAACAAAAAAATCAATTATCAAGAATTGGTTGATTATTTACTAATAAAATATAAAAATTTTATGTATATCTACATATATCATAAATTTGGTAATCTTACTTGTATATTCCAATTTAAAGGAAATGTTAAATCTAAAATATTTAAATAGTCATTGATTGTTTGGGTTCAGTGTTCCATATCACATATGCTATCAAATATAGTTTTATATTTTAAAACATCAAGGTGTTACAATAAAGATAATTTTTAAAGGGGAATATACATGTCATCTGATGAATATTCTTGAGAAAGGGTTGTGTTGATCTATTTTGATAGTGCATTCACCCCTGAATTTCATGATGACTAGATCAAAACTTGCCATTTTAATGTTTTCAAGGGAAATAGATATTAAGATCCAACAAGAAAATAATAGTGAGATTGTGGTACATTTTTTTATTTTGGGTTAAACACTCAAAAATATGGAATGAAATTTCATGAAATACATTAAATGTAAAATGAGAAAAACACTTTGGAAAAACTAATATGATATAGGGTTTCCATCCAGTCCTTTTTGGTCTTTGATATCCAACATGAAATATTATTTCCCATCCTGAATATTCTTAATCAGCATATAAAGTGACATCCTTCATAAATTCAATTTCTAGTGGAAATTTCACAAGAATCTAATTCAAAACATGAAAATCTATTAATTCTCATCCCTTGAATACCTTATAACAGTTGAACGAGATTTCAAATGATAATAGGACCACAACTCATCACACCAATCTTCTAGCAAATAATTTCAAATAAAGGATTTAATTCAATAGGTTTATGTGGGTGACTAGTTGATCCTCATGATGATATAGATAACAATTAAGCTTCTAAACCCCATAGACAAAGGAAATATAATTATACAAGATATGTTAATATTTGTCCTATGTTCATATAATCATTTTATAGAGGAAATGTATAATAATTTATTTACACATACCATTTCTCCAAGTGAAGTTGCAACGATGAAATCACACCATGGAAACCATATCCACAATCAAGGGTGTAATGGATAGATATATGAAAAATTAGATTCCCTTTTGGTAGAATTATATGTATTATTTTTCATTAAAACACATGAAATTATTATTTTTATCATGTCCTTTCAATAATAAATGACAATTAAGAAACATTACTATTTAGAATATAGCTATTGAGAAGTGATCATCTGATTTTTAAAAATATAGGGCCTTGGTAAATCCAATAAACACATATAAGGTATGTGATGACCTTAACCAGAATGATTTTACCCTATTTATACAATTCAATAGAGATTTCAAGGGAGGTAGAATTATTGATATTTCCTATTAACCTGTCCAATATGATATTGAACAACATAGGAATTTGGGAAACCATTAAAAAAAATGATCATGCTTATCGAGATCACAATCGATACAACATAATTCGAATAACCCTATGAACATATCACTCTAGTACACCAAACATTTTGGGAATTTTATATAGTAGTAATGGGATATTTATCAAGACCATATCAATTTGATTATGTACATTATTTTCAATAGAATAATAGTTATATTTACTTCTTATTTTGATTCTGATTTTGATATAATTGAACCTAATGTGTATTTTGTTTGGAAATGTTCATATTCAAATAATGAAATTTTTTCATGATTCAATGGATTTTTAAATAAATAATATTTTAAAAATATATTATTATTAAAGAATTATTATTCAATATAAATTATAAAATATTTTTCTTCAAGTCAAATGTATTTTTACAAGGATTGGTAAAATATTAATGTCAAAAACCCATCATTTCCTACAAAATATTTATTATTATATTAAAAGTAAATATTCAAATATATATCCAATAATTTGGATAAAATAAAATTTATTACGGGAATCATAACGTCAGATGTGTACAATAGTGAATTTTTTTAAATTTTCTCGATCAATCAAATTTTCATGTAAAAATCAAATACTGTATAAATGTACAGTGTGTATTATTACATTGTAATAAACCAAAAGTTATGTAATGAATGCCTGCAATGTTATTCTAGACCAAATTGATTATTTTTATTTAATAAAATTAAATTTAATGTTTATTTGATTCATTTTATAATCATTTTATGTATCTTCTGAGACCAATAATATATTTTATGTTATTAAAATCATTTCTTTAAGAATATGACTCACCTATACCACATAAAGGGTATTATTTTAATATTTTCATCCATTGTGAAAAAAAGTTAAAACTAATCATATTTTGGATGAACCATAAGAAAAAATATTGGCACATTTTTTGGGTGTGATTACATTATTATATAGATTCCAAAATCAATATTTGAAAAATAATGAAGAAACTGTGTATCATTCCCTACAATAACCCACCAAATATCCTATCTATCTTCACTAAAAAACGTTCAAGACTATACTTAGTATTCTCTTACCTCTATATAGTCCTCCAAATATTCCTCCAACTCTCAAGAAGATCCTCCCTTGTACTTGGAATCCCCATCTCATGGTAAGGGACCCTCTCCTTCTCATATTTAATAATGTTTCATATTTATATTATGTCTTTTTCCTCATATTCCTAATGATGGTATACGTTACAACATATCCCCTTACATATAATTTTATTATAAATTATGAGATACCTTTTTCACTCTCATTATGAACTTACACTAATAAGTTTACACCCCCATTTTGTGGCTGAATGTTTACTGTGATTTTCCCTATCAAAAACTTGTGTATTATATACCCATAACAATTTCCTATCAAGGGTATTCACCATTATGATCATATAGTTATTTTATTTGAGACCAAAATTGTTTTGTTACACACTCCTTAACCATTGAATAAAACATAATGATAAATTATTCCTTTTTGTTTGATATAAGGGGAACATTTAAGCTTGAGAATGAAATGAACGTAACATTTTCTCCTGAAATTATATAGTACTCCAATATATTGGGTTATATTTTAGCCTCATGATATGTCATGGAAGGGATTATGGAGTGATCCTAATCAATTAGTATACTTTTTACATCATTATGTATTGGAATTTATCCTTGACCTATATTTTTGATGCACTATTTTAAGTAGTTTCCCTATTTCCCATGTCACCTTTTATTATTATCATGTTAAATCATGCATCATTATTCATGATCATTATTCTAACACCTTTTATTTCTCATTGGTTTTATGATTAGATAAAATCAATTAATTTATTCATTTTATTCTATGTTTGTTCCCTTAAATGGCTTTAAAGCGTACCCCATTCTTTTGTATTCCCTGAGGTTACCCCATGTATTATTTTGTTCAAAGGAATATTGTGATCAATTAATGGAAGTTTTCAACAATGAAAATGTGTTCCCAATTTTATTTTTTTATATAATGTATCTAATTTTGAAATACAGTAGGCATATGTGTTGATTTTTTATATTATGTATAATATTATTTAAGATGACATTAATTAATGCGTAATAATTATCCGCATTGTCATAGTTGGTATCAAATAAGCAGTTTAGTTATTTTTGGGGTTAAGATTATAAAACTATATTGAAATCCTTAGGAACAAAACTATATGTAATAAAACATCCCTAATTTTTTTTTCAAAAGATTATAGTAGGTGGTTTATCAAGAATATAAATCCATGTATAGATACTATATGTGGATGTGGATGTAGAACAAATCACCAAAGTTGTAAAATCAAAAACACCGTGATTAGCAAGACCTGACCAATAACTGTTTCATGTCAATGAGCCTTAATACACACATGGTTTGACACAACCTAATGGATTTTCATTTTTAAATTCCCATGATTACAAATACTTATTATGAAGGTAAAATAAATTCCTATACGAATATTTTATAATATATTGATCATTGATAACATAGATTGAAGCTGATAAATTCATATGTTTTGAAATAAATTTAAATCATTAGTTATCTCATTAATGACATTGGATACCCATTTATGTGTCTAATAGTTTAAAAATATTCATTCATAAGTTTCTTTATATTCTAGACAATGTTCATAAATAGGAATAATCTGGTAAAAAACAATGTGAATTGATATTTTAAAACTATATAAAAGAGATTCCCAACCCAATGATAGAAATAATAAAGAACATTGATATGATAGTATCTCATCTTAATGAGGTGATAAATAGAATCTTGGATGAGGAAGAGCGCCCAAATCACCCTAAGAATTTTTCTGCTACAATAGATACCTTTATGAAACACTTCCCTCTACTTTTCAGTACATCATATTATCCCATAATCATTGAAAAATGTATTCACTCCATAAGGAATATATTCTCCATCAATAAATTTTCTAAGAAAGAGATGGTTATACAAGTTTTTTATCACATGTAGGGAGAAGAAGATAAGTGGTATAAATTGATAAAAAAATATGATACCTTAAGAATTTATCAATTCAATGGGGTGGAAATAATTTTGGAACATGTTTTTTGATAAATATTTTACTCAAACTCTTTCACATAAAATAGTAATGATTTCTTTTCCCTCAAGAAAAATTAAGAATTTTCTATTAGTGTGTGTTTGGAAAATATCACAAGACATATAGATAAACCTAAAAAGTTTCTGTTACCTTTGAATGAAAGGTTGAAAATTTCATTAGGGGGATGAAAACATGTTTAATAAAAAATATGGTGATATGATATTTTTATTAATATGATGAAATTTTCTGATCATCCTTCAAAGTTGAAATGATGATTATTGAATCTTAAGGGTATCACAAGGGAATGAAGAGGAAATCATAGTTTAATTCTTTTAGTCTAATGGGGTAATATAATAGTGATTTGATAACTTAAAATATAACTTTTCAAATGTGTAGATATAAGGACCCCATAAATTGTTTAAGGGGGATGAGTAAATTTTTCATGTGTGGGAAGGAAGGAAACCTTCCTAACAATTGAGGATAGGATAATTCCACTAATCTGATGAAGGAAAACAATGCACCAGTAATCCCTTAATGAATCGTTAATTTTTTGAATTTAATGGAACCATGAAACTTTTCAAACCAATTCACTAATCTAAGGAATTTTAGAGACAACCAAAATCCTCCACTTCTACAAGGGATAGATATTTCTATCACAACCATTGAGGATGATCCCAACAATGAACTTTTAATATACACAATAGTTATTCATTAAAGAATATAAATAATACTTTTCAATTATTGATAAATTAATTTCACTATATCATGAATGTTTCGTAGAACTATTCAAACACTACAAAAAAGCATGGAGGTAGAGATATCAATGAAAATGACTTATAGGGAAATCATTTCATCTTGAGTTTCAAACTCCACACCAATTAAATGTTTTCGGATAAACCCCAAAAAAACCATTTGATACACCCTTTATTTGAATTTTATTCAATGTTGGGTATTTATTGGATTTCAATAAATAGATCCAACATAAATTTCCGTAGAATGAAATCAGTCTCCATGTCACAAATCTACACCTGATTCTATTGATGTGGAAGGAGAAAGGTGAATCTTATTTAGCACCAAAATCTCAAGAATTGATATTATTTCCCTACAAGAGATTTTATTTATATAAAATACCTATTTCTTATGAAAACATCATGCATGAAGGCATTCCCATTATGAGGGAATATTTATATGTGTTTAAAAATGAATTTACCAGGCTCCATCCTAGTCAAGAAGTTAAATTTTCCATCATGAGTTTACACGGGACATACAAAGTATCCAAGACTCAATATAGAATTGATATTTTGGTTTTTAAGAAGATGATGAAATGAATACCATAGAAAATGGGAAATGTGTTCAAATTACTATGTGACTTATCGTGAGGAGCATTAACATTATTCATCAAGAAGATGGATTGGTAATTGCACCTTGTCAATTGTTATCTTTAACTTAATAGGATGATGATAAAGATCTTGTATCATCATTAATGTACTAATTAATTTTTCTATAACGGTGTGGGGGAATAATAATTATCTATGGTGGATCATCGTACATTATGTTATGATGTAAGGGTGAAGAAGGATGATATCACCAAGTCTACATTCTAACTAGGGTATGACCACTATTGGTTCATAGTAATTGCATTCAGACTCACTAATTCTCAAAAAAATATTTACTGACATGATGAATAGATTCTTTAAATATTACAGTGAATTTTCATGTATTATTTATTATGGATATTAAAATATACTCTAAATTAATGAAAGGTCATGAAGAGTATATTAGAATTATTCTATGGACCAAATGAAAGGAGAAGATTTTTTAGATGTTCAGAAAATGTTATTTTTAATTTTTAGAAGAATCGTTCATGGGGAATATCATAAAATTCAATTTCATATCTATGATTCATTCAATTATTGATGAAATTTAAGGATGGTCAAATCCAACATCTATGTGGGATACTCATAGTTTCATTGTATTAGATGTGTACTATCATCAATATGAGAGGATGTTCTCAAAATAGTCAACCCCTCTAACAAAGCTAACTGATAAGCGTCTAAAGTTATTTTGGAATTATGAATGGGAAGACATCTTGAAGGAGTTTTAAAATTGTATTATCACTATATATATACTAACACAACCCTTGAGTGGAGATCTTGTGTGGTATTTTTCATTACCTCAATGAAGGGATTGGGTAGTGTGTTAATTCAAAATGATAATTTAATAACCAATTCCCCAATAAACATGAATGTTCTTAAATATAACTACCCTAAGAAAGAAAAATATTTTGCTATTTTGATATTCAAATTGAAAATATAAGGTCGGTATCTATTAAGGGAGTATTGTGAAATATGTATGGATCATATAATCCTCAATTATATATTCACACATATAGTGGGTAAAATTATCAAATGAAGATGGATAGAGTTGATCATGGAATATGGATTCTCAATAAGCTACCATCCTAGGAAAGAAAACAGAGTAGATGATGCTCTAAAGAGAAAAAGGTTCCATAAATTTCATAATTGATGGGAATTGGGAAAGTTTTGATGTTTTTAGATTTGAAAATGATAGAAATGGAAATCAAAAAGGAAGGAAGACAATCCATCATTAAAAAGTTATTTTTGAACCACACCTTCTATAGATGATATAGTATGATCAAGGAAACGATGTGGAAATTATAAAGAATATAGAATATTTAAGAAAAGGTAAATCATTTATTATCAACATTAATAAATAAGGGGTTACAAAATTTGGGTCATTAATATGTATAACATAAATTCTTGAGTTAAAGAAGGATCTATCAGATGATTCACATAGTTTGATGTTATCCATATATCCAAGAATCACAAATATTTATCTCGATTTACAAGATCGCAATTAGTGGGATAATATGAAGAAGGAGATCATATAATATTCATGAAAACATATTTATTGTCAGCATGTCAATGAGGAAATGGGGAAATCCATGGGGATGATGCATCAATTACCTATATATTCATGTATATTCCAAAGCATGGCCATGATCACTTTCACTAAAATTATGGAGACATCGATATGAAATAATTTTATTTGGGATGTGGTGGATTTTCATATAAATAACAATCTCAAAATTTGATTTTGATATGATTTCTCACTCGATCAACATTTATAATGCCCCGGCCCTAGTTTTGTAGAGTCAATTCCTTAGTTTATTACCTAAGAATATAAACATGGTATATTTATCCTAATGGGATGGGTAGTTTAGTAGCCTTGGAAACAGAATTCATACATTAGTTCAATATTACAACTAGAAATAAAAAATAATTTAAAATCTCCATTGACAATATCATTTACTCCTAGGTTATTTCTACATGTCATTCAAAATATACCTCTTCATGTCCTAGGAAAATGAAATATATGAAAGGGGTGAGATTGAATGATTCGTAAGTGTAATGAATTAAATGGAAGTTATAATAAATAAAAAATCATGCGTGGCGAATAATAGAAAAAACTCATGCCATTAAAAATTAACTTGAACACATTACAACGGGAATAAGAGTTGAATAAAAATTGACAAAATAAAGCATAACAATCAGTATTATACAAGTATAATAACCCCAGGAACATTCAATTACTAGTTTCAGAATGATAGAATGCATAATTCTACACATCATAACTATAATGTCAAGGCCTCCTACCAATAGCATATATTATCATTTTTTCATTGACTTTTTCCAAGACCGAAGTTTGTCTAATGATAACTATTTATGCATTGAGGGGTTAAATATGGACACACCTATCACATAATAGGTCTAATTAATTCCTAATATGAATGGGGGAAACATTAAAATCATAAACATTCATATTGAATCTATCATATGAAATGTCAAAAATGTTTCCTAAACATTAAGTATAAACACTAATCATTCTATGTAAATTTGTGAATGTTTATTAGATAGCACAAACACAATAAAAAAACCTAAAAATATCAATTAAATATTTTAGTTGATAAAATACTATATTAAAATTAATAATAATTAATAATTAATAAAAATTCTGAAACATATTAACTCTTATAATATAATAGAGTAATTATTTTGATAAATACTCTTTTACATTGATAAGTATATTTATTTGGGAAACAACTTCGTATAAAAATAAATGTGAAGTAAGATAGTAATTTCATAATAAAATTACTGTTTTTGAAATGTAATAGTCTCTAAATATTGATTATAGTGTGCCATTGAAAATAAGTAATAATTTGTGAAATTACATTGAGTTGGGCTTGTATTTCAGGAATGTTTTGGAATAATCCTTTTAAATCATATAACTCCCCATTAATAAAAGTATGATTATGGTTGGTATACATATATTAAACATTATCATAGAATAAATTGGAGTGCATATGAATAAATAATAATTTAATTGAGGTAATTTTAGAATAAGAGTAACCCAAATGAAAATGGAGGTTCGGGTAGAAAACCCTTACATTAATTACAATGGTGTTCCTCACATGATAGTCATTAAATAATAATCCAATTTAGGTGGAAAAATTAATGAGTCTATAATCTTATCTACATTTAATTTATTTATTATAACATTATTTACGTTCATTCATGTCCTTTTGATGAGTTAAGTGATTTAATATCATTGTCTGGGGGTGTTTTCTTCCTCGATTTTCAGGACCACTTTACTTATATTCATGTATAGATAAGCATGTATAATGGGAAATTATGTACAAAATATAAGTTTCATGTTATTAGTGAAGAACCATAAAATTACATAGTTATAAAATTAATTTGGTTATTGGGAGAGTTGATGAGTCGTTATATAAATCATTAATGACCATTGTTTGTGTTTATTAGAAGTTCTTGATCACAAAAAACTCGTATTGATTTATAAATTAATATCATGTGTAAAAAAGAATCCAGAACCTTAAATATGTTATAATACATATATTATAGTCGGTTTCAACCATCATTACTATTTCAAGACCCTAACTGAAGATGATGAAAGAAATTCAATACTTGTCATCCTTAAATGTTATAATTTAACACATCTTAGTTGGTGTTTTCATTTATAGTGTGAAAGAAAGGGAAATGATAGATGATAATGAATAATTATTTTATCATAAAAAAAGTTTATTACATTTATGGTACTAGATTTATCACACCATTCATATGAAAGGTGGCGACGAAATAAAAATAAAAGAAAGGAACTTGAAATAAATTAAATGAAAAAGATTAATTTACATCATGAAGTTATCTTCCATGATAGAATCATTATGGTGGTGGTTTTTGTATTTTTACGAGACCAAAAATCATTGGATGTGGGGGAAGATTTTGGGAGGATATTTTAGTAGGATTTAGATATGTCAAATGGATTGATAGGATTGAAGAGGAGAAGAAGGGTGTGTGGGGGGGGGGGTTATAGTGGAGGAGAGGGGCGATATTAGAATATCTTATCCATTATTTTATTAATTCCCTCAAGACAACCAATAGTGCTGATTAATGTGACCCATAATAGTATTTAGTGAATGTGGGTTTTAATCAATATTTCTTACATCATCCACGATCCTAGTAATGGTGAATTCAACTGATAATTTATATGTGTCAAAAATTATTGTATTTTTCTATTTTTTAAAAGATTATTATTTTAGAAAAATCCAAAAAATTAACACTAATTTTTTTTCAATTTTTAGAATTAAAAAATCAACTCCATTTTATAAGGGAATTTTCTAAAAAATATTAATTTAATTTATAAATGAAAATATTAATTTTCAAAAAATAATAATTTTTAAACTATAATTTGGTTTATATCCCCGTGAAAAATTAATCTAGTTCTCATTATTTTAAAACATTAATAAAATAAAATAATAATATGATTTACTATTTGACAATGTTCGTATTAAATTTTATATTTATATTCATAAGCCTATGTTAATATTCAATAATAATTATGTTTTTCTTACTAGACTCTTAATATCATATAAAACAAAGCTGAGTATGTCAATATTTCAAAATTTGAATTATAGAGGTGGGTAAAATTTTATTTCATGTTATATTATAATGAAGTGATGTTTTGTATATACTCAGTGTTTCATTTAATAAATATTAAATTTAATAATAAATCCTTGTGGTGTTACATTCTCCCCTCCTTAAAAAAATCATCATCAAAATTACTAGAATGTTACCTCAAAATTGAATTGGGTTGTGATCCATTATATGTTCCTCAGGTTCCCATATTCCCTCTAAGAATTATTATTTTTCCAAAATATCAATACCAGACGAGTTGTCTGATTCCATTATACATATTCTTTAGCTTTCAGAATCTATATAGTCTCCTAATAGAAAGATAGGAAAGGTCCCAATTCTATACCATTAGAAGTGGGGACATGCATTTGTTCTGGCATATACTTTCTCAGCTGTGAGACATGGAACACATTGTGTACTTGAGACAGGCATGGTTCTATAGACAAACGATATGAAAAATATCTAATTATCTCCAAAATTTTAAAAGGTCCTATGTACCTAGGGATTAATTTTCTCTTTCATCCCATAACATATAACACCCTTCTATAGATATACTTTTAATAACACGTGATCTTCCATTTAAAATTTCAAATCCTTACTTTGATTATCAGCAATGAATTTTTTTCTGCTTTGAGATGCTTTGATATGGACATGAATAGTCTTTACCTTCATTTTTGTTTCTTCTACAAGCTCTTTACCTATAGGATTCCTTTAAATTACATCATCCCAACATGTTGGTGTATGACTTTTCTTTCCATACAACGCTTCATATGGTGACATTTGAATTCTTTAATGGAAACTATTACTGTAGGAAAACTCCAAAAAATGGTAAATACTGATTTCACATACTGTGAAAATATAGTTAAAATGATATCAACATCTATTATAATGTTTGTATAACCCTTTATGATTTCCCATTATATTGAGGGTGATTCAAAGTACTTAATAAAAGCTCAATATCCATAGATTTCTAAAGAAATATCCAGAATTTTGATGTAAATCACTAATCATTGTCAGACAAAATTGAGAGAGCTGAACCATAGTCTTAAAACATAATTTTTATAGATTCTTTCAAGGAACCCCGGTGGTAAATCATCCCCTATAGTGAGGAAATGTGAAAATTTCGTATGTCGATCCACAATTACTCATATTTCATCATTATTCCGTGGTGTTTGGGGAAATCCAGGGATAAAATCCAAGGTGATGTCATCATATTTCCATGTCTGAATAAGTAAATATTTCATGAATCCTCTAGGATGTTGTCGTTCGGTCTTCACTTGTTGACAGAATAAATATCAGGATACATAATCAACAATTTCCTGCTTCATGTTGTCTCATAAAAACATTTCCTTCAAATCAATAAATTTTTTTGTGCTTTCATTGTTTATGAAGATTTTAAAGCTATGAGAATCATCGAATTACATCCTTTACATCTAGGGAATCGAGGGGTGATACAAACTCCTCCAAAATATAATAATTCCACCTTCACATAGAGAGCCATCCAACATCCCATCTTTCAATGAAATATTTTTTTGAATGTTGCTATCGAAAGGATGAAGATTTTAATCTTTTATAATAAATATTATTTGTCAAAAAATTGAAAAAGTAATGATGGTTCACCTTTTTTGATAATTCTCATGTATATCCGTATAAGATCCATGAAAACATGATCCCTTTCAATCCTCATTTTTTATAAAACTCCATGATACTTCTTACTCAATGCATGAGCTACATTATTTTCCTTTTTTGGGTGGTAGTGTGTGGAACAATCATAATTATTGAGTAGTTTGAGCCATCACCATTGCCTTAGGTTGAGTTCAATCTATGAGAAGTTATACTTCATACTATTGTGATCAATAAATATCTCACATATTTCACTAGAGATATTTTTTCTCCATATTGTTAGAGAAAAGATCACAGTAGTTCACTAAAGATCATGAGAATTATAGTTTTGTTCATGAATTTTTAACTGTCTTGTTTCATAGGAAATAAATCTATCATTCTGAATAAGGACACATCCAAGTCCTTTCTTTGATAAATCACAATAGATCACAAACCAATCAATCACCGATGGTAGAGTTAATATTGGAGAATTTACTAATCTCCTATTAATTATTTAAAATAATCCTCACAATATTTTGTCAATACGAAGTTAACCCCTTTACATGTAAGCTTGGATGTTGGGTTGCTTAAACGTGTGACGTTCCGAATGAAATGTAAATAATAACCTCCTATAACAAATAAAACTATGTATATTAGACGTGTTATTTGGAGTAGGCCATTCTTGAACAACCTTTGTCCTCACATTATCAACATATATTCTTTAATTAAAGGCAATGTTTCCAAGAAAGAAAAAAAATTGAATCCCAAATTCATTCTTGGTAAAATTCTATTATAATTCATTTCTTATAAGCGTCTTTACAATAATGATCAAGTGATTTTCATGATCGTCATAGATTTTGGACTACACCATGATAACTTCAGTAAATATCACCAAAAATTCATTATGTTATTCTCTGAAACCATTTTAATTATACACATGAAGATAGAATGTTCATTAGTAATTCCAAAAAGTGTCACTATAAACTTTTAATTCCAATACCTAGTTCAAAATGCAGTCTTTGGAATTTCTTCATTCCTTACTCGCAACTAATGATATCTATGTCAAAGGTCAATCTTTGAAAAATATTGGGATCCAATAAGTTGATCAAATAAATCATCAATGTGGTGTAGGGGATTCCTATTCATTGTTTTTATATCATTGATCTCCCTATAGTCAATGAACAACCACATTGAACCATATTTATTCCTAATAAAATAGATAGGGATCCCCATGGAGATACAATAGGGAACATAAATCCTATATCACTCAATTCCTCTAGCCATTTTTTGAATTATAATAATTCTACTGTGGACATTCTATAAGGGGTCTCTGATATGGGTTTGAATTAGGAATTAAGTCAATATAAATCTTAATTTCACCCTCTGGAGGATGTCCAGGTAAATCCTATGGAAACACATCAATATATTCGTTCACAATAAGAACATACTCTATTTGTACATTCCTTTCCTCACACATAGTCATTGAATTCCCATACTCCATGATAATTGAATTAAATGGAGCTACTGGGTGTGGATCTAGATGAGAATCAGATGGTGATGTTTCTACCCTAAAGATAAGGAATTCCATATCGTCCTAAAAATAGTATCCTTCTACTTCATAAAATAAATTTATGTATCATGGTTCAAAATTAAATCCCTAATTAGGATTATATCTATTTAAATCAGGGGTATGATAATAAAATCTGGAGATAATTATATTTATATTCCATATTGGGGACTCCATAACACAAATTTTTACAATAATACTTTCCATAAATTTTTGGACCGTAAACTCTCATAGTAAATCAAATTGGAATTATCTAATTTTACTGGAAAACTATTAAGATATAAAAAAAATAGATGATCTATAATCAAATAATGTATTGGATAAGTTCAAGGAAATAATTAAAGTACCTTCCACCTCGTGATTAAGAAATTCATCCTCCGCATTAGTTCCTATATAAGATTTTCTTTTCTTGTTTGGACTTAAATGGGGAATGTTTCCTTGATCCTGAGGACAATAATTTTATAAATTTCCCATATCCCTAAAATTGTGTCATTGAAAATTCATAGCTTCTTTCTTCTGCTTAAAATCCTGGTATAGGTGGCCTTTTTCTCCATACAAGTAACAATCAACCATACACTTCATTCAAGTGCCACGGTGTCTCTTCCCATAAATATCTCAGAGTGTAAGTTCAACTCTTCCCTTTTCCCCATTTCTTTATTTATTTTTCCAGAGTTTTCAATTGCCCTCTTATTTTCGTTCATTCCATTAAAATCATAAGTCATAGAAAATATATTTTCCCTTTTTATAGCACTTAGGGTATATCTTCATATGATGCGAAAATTTGGGATACTAGACTCCTTCAGATGAATGCTTCTAAACCATAAATGAATCGATCTATATTGATCCTTGGATTTTGTATGTAGTTTGAGGGACGTCTTTCTATCCTTGTAAAATTAGCTTCAAACTTTTCAAAATTCTAATACAATTTTTTCCTCATATTCAGTAACTTACTTTCTATATCTTCCCATTTTTCTTGAAGGATGTATTATTCTATGAATATTTCATTTAAATCCCTCCATTCATTTTATTCCATTTATTCATCTTAATTTGTTTTTTGTATTAAATACCATCACTAATCCGCATCTCCTAATAGTCGATAAACTATAATGAAAACCTTCTCCCTTTTGATACATCCCAAAATCAGAAATATCTTCTCAAATGAACTTATACACTTCTCCGCTACGATTGTGTTTGTAGTCCTATAAAAAGATGGTGGTTGTTGTCACGTTATGTGGTCTAACATAGCTCAACCACATTGTGGATCTGGATGCTCCATATGGGTATGTTTATTATTCAAAACCTGAGTCATCTTTCCCAGTATAGTTATATGTTTCTCAGCACCATTCACCATACCAGAGCAAACGTCATTATCTTACATCATAGGGAAATCTATACATGGTAAACACACCTTCATGCAGTTTCCATTCTTCCATTATCCAACTTTTCTAAATAACAATATACACTAGACTATATTATGAATCCTAATGTATAAACTCAGTATAGAAAAATATTTAGCACAAATTGAAATTATATACCAAGATAGTTTCATTACTATAAACATGCTTTATTTGAGGAAATATTTAAATTTATATCCTTTAATATGTCTTATAACCAAAATTTGAATTATTAAAAGAATATATACCAGGAGTTTCAATCCAGGTGTATACTGAGGCCTATTGGTGTGTTCTAGGATACCGTGGGTTAAGCCTAAAACTCCTTGTGAGAGTTTTCACTCCTTAGTACATCTGGACCAGAACCACGTCCACTTGTAGTATACATATATGGTTGAATTTCCCACAATTTTCCACGTAATATATTCCATAAAAAATTTATATTATCTTCTATTCTATTAATCATCAATGAGAATTTTAGGGGTTTTATCAATTATCTAAATTTTCTAAATCTAGCTCTATGTTTTCTACTAAAATTCCTTTAATACCAAATATATAGACACACACACCTAGTTTCATGATGACGGTGCACTATTTTTTTACATTGGAATAAAAAACATTATGCATCTCAATTTACTACGTAGTTTAGTAGCTTTGGAAACAATACACATATATAAGTTCAACATTAGAACATGAAATGAAAAAAAATTCAAAAACTCCTTTAACCACATCCATAACTCCTTGGTTATTTCTGCATGCCATTTATAATATACCTCTTCATGTCTGGGAAAATGAAACATATGAATTGGGTTACATGAAATGATCATTAAGGGAAAAAATACAGTGGAAGATATCATAAACATAATCATTAGGCAACTCGAATAATATAAAAACACATTACATTAAAAATGAACTTGAACAAATTATGTCAGGATCAAAAAGTTGAATAAAAAATGACAAAATAAATCATAATCATGCATATTATACTAGTCAAATAACCTCCATAAATATCAAATACTAGTTTTATAACAAGATAATGCATAATTCTGGACATCATAACCATACCATTAATTCATCGTGCGATGACCATAAATACTAATTCTTTTCACCGCTATGTTCCATGACTGTAGTTTTCCCCATGAGACATACCGATGAATCAAGGGGGTTTAGAGGGACCTAAGAATTACTTACTAATTACGATGCTTTCATCATATTAATGGTGTTAAAAATGAACAAAATATACAGTCATATTGAAATTAACATATAAAATGACAATAATGTTCTTCAAACATTAAGCATAAACACTAACCAATAAGAGTAAATTGGTGAATGTTTTTAATACAGATCATTAACAGAAAATCCTATAATAATCCATTTAATTAAATTTAGTATATGATAGCATAAAATATCAATCTTCATAATAAATAAGAATCCACATGACAGTTGAAATAGTTGAAGGTACTCTTATAAAATACTCAAGTAATTCTTGTGATAAATACTCTTACATTGAAAAGAAGAGTAATTTTGGAAGAGCCCCAGTATAAATCTATAAGTGAAGTAATTTATTATTTTAATAATTAAATGAGTGGTTTTAGGAATAAAATGGATACTAAATACATGTTATTGAGTTCCCATGAATATAGGTAAGAATTTGAGAAATTCTATTATGTTGGGCTTTTATTTCGAGGATTTTGTTTGAAAAATAATTTTAAAACATATAAAAACACATTAATTCTTGTAGGATTATGGTTCAAACACATATATAGAAAAGTTAAAAATAATATATGAGTACTAAATATGAATAAATAAGTATTTAATTAAGGTAACAAGATAATAATATTAAGACGAATGAAAATTGAGGTTCGGGTAGAAATCCCTTACATTAAGTCTGAAGGTGTTCCACTCTCAAAATTAATGACCCGAAAAATAAAATTTAGGCTCCTAAATTAAAGAGTATAGAAACTACTCAATATGAAAATGATTTATTATTACTTTATATAGGTTGATTCACTACCTTTTATGGGTTATGATATTCAATTTTTTTTTGTTTGGGAGTATTTTCTTCCCTTGTTTTCATGAGCAGATAACTTATTTTCATGTATGGATAAACATGTTGAGTGAGAATGGTTGTATAGAATATAATTTGTGTTTTATTAGTGAAAAAAATAATATTACATAGTTATAAAAATAATTTTGTTATTTGTAATGAAGATGAATCATTATATAAATCTTTAATGACAATTGTTTGGGATAATTGGCAGTTCTAGATCAAAATGAAGTAATTTTGAAATATAAATTAATATCACATGTAAAAAGGATTACAGAACAATAAATAAGTTATAATACCTATATTATAGTCTATTTAAACCATAAAAATGGTTTCATTACAATAATTTATTATGGAAATATAAATTGAAAACCAGTCATCCTTGAATGTGATAAATTAACACATCTCGGATGATGTTTCCATTTTTAGTATAAAAGAAGGACAAATGAGAGATGATGAAAAATTATTCATTTATAATTAATAAATTATAGTATAAGTTATTTATCTACTTTAGCACTACATTTTGATGAATTTAGTTGAGGAAATAGAAGTAAAATAGAGGAACTTGAAATATAGGAATTGAAAAGAAAATTTAAACTCTTGAAGTCTCCTTCCTTGAGATCCTTTTCATGGGAGAGGTTTTTGTCATTTTATGATACCAAGAGATGATTTATGTTGGAGAGGATCTTGGGAGGATGTTTTAGTAAAATTTAGAAAAGTCACATGGCATTATATAAGTGAAGAGAAGAGGGAGTGAGGATGGGTTTTATAGTGGATTAGAGGGGTGTTTTTTTAATTTCTTAATTATTATTTTATTATTTCCCTCAAGACAACCAACAGTTTTGATTCATGAGACCCATAACAGTAATTAGATAATTTTAGTTCCAAACAAGTGTTCTTATATCCTCTATAATTCTAGTAATATCTAATTTTACTGATATTGTATATATACTGTAAATTACAATATTTTACTATTCATAAAAAAGTTGAGTATTTCCGAAATATCTCAAAAATTGGCCATAAGAATATTTATATATTTAGAATTCAAAAATGGACTCCATTTTATTGAAAATGATTTCATATATACAATTAATTTAATTTTTATATAAAATCATAATTTCTTCATAAAATTGAAAATTGAATACTATTATTCGTTTTATATCACCAAGAATAATTACTAAAGATATCATTATCATACAATCATAAGACAAAAAAATAATAATACGATTTAATATTAATACATTTCATATTACTATTCACATTACTAATCATAAGTGTATGTTTCCATTCCCCAAAAATTGTGTTTGTCATATTAAACTCTAAATATCTTACTGAATGCAACCAGGTATAAACTTTTTTCAAAATTCAAATCATAGATGATATAAAATCATTTTTAATATAAATATTATAATAAAGTGGTGTTTTGTAGAGACTTAAGGTTTCTTTCTATCGATGTTAAATTTATTTATAAATCATTGGGGTGTTTCAAAATTTATAGATATACATTAGGGAAGTGTTGAGGATTCAGGGAAAACATTGAAGGAATATATCTAATAAAGATCTTGGATTTACCACCACATTATAGAAGTGTCTCCAACATTCTCTAAATACTATGTTGAACATAATCACTCTTTATCACCCTCAATCGATGGCTAATATTAACAGACTGTCTAGACACTCTAGGACTAATAGATAGGATGACCAACTGATATCAAAGGAGGACGGGATAGTAATCCTCCTCTAGTTAAATTATAATAATAGTTTCCACTCAAGAATTTAAATGTATCCCTATAAAGATCTTTTTGTGAAGTGTTCCATATCACTTTCATGATGAGATGAAGTTGGAGAGCATAAAATTCTAGGGCCAAATATTTTCAAGGAAACAGTGGAAGTGGTCAAGACCATTTCCCCATACATTAACGATGACCAGAGTAAAAAAAGAGATATGATGAATAACATTTATGAGACATAGAGACTGAAGGTAGAGATAAGGAATTCTTCTGTAGATATAAAAGAATGTAATTCATAATATTTGGGAATTAGGGACATCGTATTTGATGATACATCAACCCCTTTGAAGACCTTGATCATATTGGAGTAGTTTCCTATTGACTCACACTCCATCCTGACCAACACAAATTTCATGATGTATTCCATGTATCCCTATTGAGGTAGTTTATACTAGACCACTCACAATTACTCAATAAAAAGGTGGTACTACTACTGAATTATCATTCATGTTTGGAGAAGCTAGTGAGGATAATAGATTTTAGAGATAATTACTCTTGAATAAAACAATTCCCATGGTAAAAGTGTCTTGGAGATAACATAATACTAAAGAAGAAAAATTGGAACATGATGAGGTGATGAAACATATTTAACATGAACTTTTTATGTTTTTGAAATAAATAATTTGAGTGATAAATTTCTGAAGGGGAAGAATATTGAAACCAAAAATTTCATAATTAAATTTCCATTTTTGAATTAATTATATATATTAGTATATATTATTTTGTTATAAAACACATGAACTTATATCATTATATTATCCTATTAGATTTAAATTAATTTTATGAATCATAATGTCACACCCGTCATTTTTAAAATTTTTATTTTTATTAATTTTATGGGCATTGGTTAGTCATGGTTGAAGCCCGAATTACAATTTTTGAGTTCTTATTTAAATAACACAACTCTTGGAATTGACAACGTTCAGTGCATAATGATTATAGTCGTGCTGCCTCGCCTGAGTCGTCGTGTGACCTCACCCGGTTCACCGCACAACCTGACTGATGTTCAAGGCAGGTAAATAAAATGCAATGAATAGTAAAATGAAAAATAAAAATAAAAATGTAAATTATAATAGAGATAATAATAATTTAGGGACTACTTTAATGAGAATAATATTGTTTGAGAATATTATTATTAAAATTATTATTATTATTGATGGAGTTAATAATATAAATTTTATTAAGTTATTATTAATATTATAATAGTTGATATTTTGGTATTTTTAGTTTCGTAGATAAATGAGTCTTCGAGGCTTGTCAGTGTGCGATGCATAAGGGAATCATGATGGAAAATCCGTGCGGTTTTTCCCGGGCCGCCGTGTGACCTACCCGATGATAAAATAATTAAATAAAATAAGGTCATAATAATGATGTATAAGTAAATGAGTGCTAAAAATATAAATATAATAAGTATGTTAAAAATATAATGAATTTAGTTTTAATGATAATAATAATAATAATATTTTTATTTATTATTATCTTTGTGATATTTAATATTTTAATTAACAAGGTTGTCATTTTAAGGGAGTAGCATTTATTATGCTATTATTATTATTGGTTTCTGTTTTTAGTTTTTTGGGGTTTATTTTCTTTCTATTCTCTTTTATCTTTTTCCCTCACTCTCATATCCTCCCTCTGCCTCCTTCCCCCCTTTTCCATCGGACCCCCTTTGGCCTACGCGCTGAACCCTAGTTCACCACCGGCTTCCCTCTCCCACCCGTCGTGCCACACCCCTACCCCCTTGGTGTTAAGCCACCCCCATTGGAAAAACTCTAATTCCTTGCATCAAGGCACCACTGGCCGACATCTCATCCCAATTTCATGACCCAGCCACCACCGGACCTCCCGCCTTCCTTCCAACCAGATTTCCCCATTTGCACCTCCTCCTGTTACCCAATACACACCACCACCATAAACCCCATAGAGCCACTCATCCCCTTCTTCACGCCTCCCGGCCAACCTGATGGTATCGTCCACACCTCCCCATTGGTTATCCATACCCAGTTCACCAAATCCCCCTAGCCCGCGCCTCCCTTCTCCGCCAGCTCGTCGATCCCTACTCGCTCTCCCATGTCAGCCCCGTTGTAGTGACTCCCACTCATCCCCTTGGGACATGGTGGACTCCCCCTCCCCTATAACCCATTTCCACTAGAACTCTTATACTCCCATATGACTCCACCGCCCTACTGTCGCCCACACACTCCTGTCCGATGACCCACTCTTGTTTGTAGGGTTCAGATATCCCAAGTTATTTATTTTTTTTATTTAATTATTTTCTATATTTTTATGTCGTGTCAGGGGGTTTAATATTTGCTCATTTGGGGTTTAATTTGGTGGTTTTGGGGAAATTTTCCTTGTTTTGGATTCATGCTTGATTGTTGGAGGTGCAGTTGGCATGTAGCGGTCTTTGTGCACCATGGTTTGTGAAGTCGGCTACACCATGGTAGGTGGTTCCACGTTTGAGTATTAATTGATGAATTCATTCATTCATTTACTTAAGTTTTCATGTTTATTAATCATTTAGTTTGATGAAACTTTAAATTTTCTTATGGTTTAGTGTGTTTTTATGTGTTCAATAGTGTGTTTCATAATATAAGTATGTTTTTTGTGAAACCATTGTTGAACTAGTTATTAGTATTTTTTCTCTTAAGTTGTGTAGTTAATTTGTTAGGGCATGAGAAGAGTGAAATTATTTTTTTAGTGTTGCGTCTATCATTGTTTAGTTAGAAATGACATTTGAAAGAGTTTTTGGAATCTAGTGTCATGCGACATATCTTGAAATTGTTTGGCACATTTCTCTGGTAGATCGTTTAATTATAGAAATGATCTTTTTAACTGTGGCGGTGTTATCTTTAATTGGGTGTGTGATGATGATTTTGTTCCTAAGGTGGTGTTTTGTAAATGTGGTCATTTAATGGTGGGTTTGGGTTGGTCTAGTGTGTAAAGAATTATTGTTCTCTAAAAAAGTTATTAATGATAAATATGTGTTGTTTTATTGAATAATTATTAAGGTTGAAATTTTGTTTCTGGTAAAATTACGTGAATATTTTTGGCGCTTAAAGTCATTTGATCTGTTTGGATTCTGTATGATAAATTTTTTTAGTGGTGTTTTTGATTATTAAATTGATTTCATTGACTGTGGAGATGTTTTAATTGGTTTTTTAACTGATGCAGATTTAGTTTTGAGATATTTTTAGTGTGTACCTTATTTCAAAATGGTGTTTACATGTGTAAGTGGTGGTTCGTTTAGTGGTGAGTGCCTTTCAATTGTCCAGATGATTTAGACGATTATTAAACATATGCAGATTATCTTTTGAAAAGATTTTGGTGTGTGTATGGTTTTAAAAGCGGGTTTGGGCGTGCAAATTTTGATTTTGAGTGCATAAATACCCTTTCTGGATTTTATGAATTAGTATGACATGTGACATGAATTCGAATCTTATTTTAGCACAATCCGGGAAGCCCGGGTAGCTAGGAAGGTGGACTAGACTATTACTCTAGTGTTCCAGAGGTGACTTGACCCGGTTTCACAGTTAGGACTATGGATTGCAACACTAACTAAACATATGATTTTTTGAGGGTCGTCTCCTTCTAAGCCACGTTTTCTGAGGGTCTTGGCCTTCTAAGAAACATTTCACCAAGACATGAATATCTTCAGACCCAATCTAGAAAACACCCATGAGGTCTCTTCCTTATTAGTCATCATTGGTTACTTTACGCTCATCAGTGTGACAGATTGGTTATTTTAAAAGGTTAAGGTGTTTGTGTGTTTTAATTTAAGTTGGTCAATTTGAAACTATTTTCCATAATCCCGTTTTCTTTAAAACTATTCCAGCTATTACTTCTTATCTTTAATAAAAATTGCAAATTTATTTTTCATTTAATAATTTTGCTGGGAAAATTTTTATTGGGTGACGTTCTACTTGGATTTTGGCTCACACCATACATGCACCTTTGGGTGTATATAGATTATGTTTCTTTTGTATTTCAGGTTGAAGCGTTGAACTCAACATTGGTGGTTAAGGATGTAGTTGGTCTTCTAATTCAGAGTGTTGTTGATGTGGTCACTCTTTTGCTGGGAGGTTTGAGTAAGTGTTTTAAATTTCCACCGTTGTCGTTTATTTTTAGTTATTGGATCATGTTGTAGACCTTTAAGTTTTATTTTATTTTATGTTCATGTTTGGTTGTCTTTTTTCAGTTTTAGTGTATTTATCGATCCAGTGGTTTTTGTTTTTTATTTTGGGTAAATCGTTCCAGTGTGTTAGTTTTGATACCTGAGAACTTGTGCTAGCATGTGGGGATCGATAACGCCCTTTAGGCCATTTCATGGACTGGGTTGGGTGCCAGGTCAGATAGAGACCTGGCCTGGTTCTTGACAAAATTGTATCAGAGGTAGGTTTTCTCTCTTTGGTCATGGTCTTCCGGTATAGATTCAGGGAATACCAATGTTAAGGTTGTTCGGACTCGGTGTCTTGGCTATGAGTAAGGTGCCTAGCCAGCACACCTCGTGGAAGGACTCGAGTTACCAATGTAATTTGAGGATTTTATAAGTATTTCATCATTACTATAAATCTTGTCTAGGGGAAATGAAAAGGGAGTCGGGTCAATGGTCCCAGGGAGCTCGTAGGGTTTGGCAAGCAATGTGGATCCAGGGATGCCATCCCATAATACTCTTCATGGCGGTGGTGTGATTGACATATGGTCGCGAACCATATGTTTCAGTTAATCGCTAATAGTAGTTTTCTCTTACACTGTTACTCGCTTATTTGTTTTGGAAATGTGGAAATTAGGTTTTAAAGTAAAGTGATTTTATCTAGGAAATTTTTTTGAAATTAAATACTTTAAAAATGAAATGTTTGATAAGATTTAAATGGTGTGGGTTGATTGTTTTGGTTTAAAAAATGGAATTTTTTGGTTTTTATTCATGGTGTTCTCATGGGAAACCAAATACATGAATGTATATGGGAAAGAAAAATGTATAATGGCATGAGTGGATGAGTTCCTGGATGGATATGAGGTGGGTGATGGTGTGGCACAAGAACATGCTTGTGCGATGCCCATGGGACATCATTGGAGTTTGTACAATCCACCAACATTTCTTATTTTCAAAAATTTTATTGAATGAGAATTCAATGTGTTAATAACAAGTGATTATGTGGTGTGTCCTTGTGTTTTTAGAATGATTTATTGGGACATTTTGAGTCGGGGATCGTTTTTTATTAATATGTGTCTTGAGTTTAAATTCATATTGGTCAGTTGGTGTGAAAGCGGGAAGTTTGTGGGTTCTTTTGAAAAGTTATTTGGGAAGCCCATGTAGAGGCTCTCCCTGCATGTTTAGTGTTTTCTTGTGGTATTTCTTGGCCATTGGATCAATTAGTTTGGGTCTATGGTTTTCTATCTTGACTAGTGTATGCCTCCCATAAAGCATTAACATGTGATTGATGTGTGGCTACAGGAAACTCACCACTGGCTGGCTCTCCTGTTGATCAGATGAATCTCTTCATGAATTACAGAATTTAACCAACCTATCCTTTATTTAACTAGAAAGATACTCATGCAGCGGGATGATAGATTCAAGGGTATTTGATAGGAGTTTTGGTCTCTTTTAGTTGTGTGATTTGTCGGGTATGAAGTTTGACATCATTGTGTTTTTAGGTTTCCCAGGAAACGGTGGAAGGAATTTCAGCGAGGAATGGTAATGGTTGTTTATAATTATCGATGTTGATTGAAGTCTTGAAATGTTTTTAGTGCTTCCGTAATCCGTAAGGGTCATGTTTTGTGGTGTCTGCATCGTGAGTTCTCTTGAAGATCAAAGGTGGATTTTGTGGAACCCTTCGATAGTCCTTTTTTCATAGGAGTGCATCCTCCTCTTGGGGAGTTACGATTTTTTTGTCGAAAGAGGAGTGTTTTCCATTCTACGTTCATTCTTAAGTTTATTAGTTAAGGTGAAGAGGTGATGCATGTGCATCATTTAAACCCCTATGTTGGTAAATGCTCTGTGTGGGAGTAGTTGGATGTCGTGGTGTATTGTGTTTGTTGGTGTTTTCCCGGTTGCAGTGTGGTTGCGTGTGGCACAAAAAGGATAAGCTCTTTTCTAGAGTCTTCCATGCCTGACTGCGATGCAGGAGAAGCTTCAAACATCAGGGATCTAGCCATAGGCCTCAGAGAGAAGTTCACTAGTGGTCAAGAACCCCTGGAGTGTATGGGAACCTCACTTTATTTCTGTCCTCAGTGTTGATAGTCAAAGAAGTTTAAATCATTTTCTGTATCTGTTCCATCCCGAACGACTAGTATGGGTTTGTGAGGTCTTCTGTGGCAATGAGGAGGCATGGTCGACTTATTACCTTGAATTGTTTGGGGGGGGGGGGTTGCATCCCACAAGATTTAATCGATTTTAGTGGTCCTTAGTGGGTTTGTTTGGGTCAATTTGTCTTAATGTTCAATAGGGCTCATCTAGGGATGTGGAGATGTTGGTTTGTCTTTGGATGTGGTTTTGAAGCCCCGGTAGTTGAGCCCCTCCCTCCCCGCCCAGTGTGGTGGGGTTTCAGGTCACTTTCAGGAAATTCTCAATGTTTTGAATTTTTTGTCGATCCTAATTGTGTGGAGACCCACAACGGGCCTCGCTCTGATGTCTTGGGAATGAATCGGTGTTGGCCTTTTTCACAATGGTGGGGATCCCCTCTGGGCTTTCCCTTATTTTCGTTTTTAGTTCTGTCTATAGAGATGACTTGGTGGTAGGTGGTAAGAGTTTTCCTTGGACGTGGTTGGTTTTGTTGGTTTGTTCCATCCCAATGGTGTGGTTTTCATTTAATAGTGATTGAAGTGTTCTGGCTTGTGAAGTTGGTTTCCATGGGTGTGAGAGTCATTTTATTTGATCAGCCAAGTGGAGGAGTTCTAGCACATTGGGGTGGGTGACATGTATTAGAGAGTCTTTTTACACATTTCTTGAATTTGTCTTTGAGTAAATTTCTTTGATCATGATACTTTTGCCTCTTTTGGATTTTTGATTATTGGGATCATATTTGATCCTTAGTTGTGTGTCTATTTCATCCAGGACTCTCAACCATAGTTCTGGCTTTCCGAGGATGGAAAGCATTATGGTGGGGAGAATTCTCACACCCGTCGTTTTTAAATTTTTAAATTTTATTAATTTTATGGGCATTGTGTAGTTGGGGTTGAAGCCCAACTTAAATTTTTTGTGTTCTTATGTAAAGAACACAATTCTTGTCCTTGATAGCATTCAGTGCACCATGATTGAAGTCGTGCGGCCTCGCCCGATTCATCACACAACCTCACGCGGTTCACCGCATGACATGGCTGATGATCAAGGTAGGTAAATAAAATGAAATTAATGGTAAAATGAAAAATAAAAAAAATGTAAAGTATAGTAAAGATAATAATAATTATGGGAATATTTTAATGATAATAATATTGTTTGAGAATGTTATTATTAAAATTATTATTTTTATTGATGGCGTTAATAATATAAATTTTTTAAGTTTTCATTAATATTATAATAATGAATATTTTGAGTTTTTGTGTTTTTTCGATAAATTAGTCTTTGAGGCTTGGCAGCGTGCGATGTACAAGGGAATCATGATTACGAAGCTGTGTGGTTTCACCCGGGCCGCTGTGTGACCTGCCTGATGATCAAATAATTAAATAAAATAAGTTAATAATAATGAATTATAATTAAAGGAGTGGTAAGAATATATATAAAATAAGTATGTTAAAAATTTAATGAATTTAGTTTTAATGTATATAATAATAATATTATTATTATTAATTATTATCATTATGAATGTTAATATTTTAATTAACAATTTTTTCATATTAATGGTGTAGGTTTTATTATGCTATTATTATTATTATTGGTTTTGGTTTTTAGTTTTTTTCGGTTTCTTATATTTTTTTTATTTTTTTCTTTTTTTCCTCATTCCCATTTCCTCACTCTACCTCCTTCTCTTTTTTCCATGAGACCCCCTTTGGCCTACATGTTGAACCCTAGCGTAGCCCTTGCTTCCCTCTCTTACCCTCTATGCCACACCCATACTCCCCTTTGTGATAGGCTATGTCCCACCCCCAATAGGAAACCATCTGCTTCCTTGCATCGCGACACCACCGGTCGACCTCCCATCCTGGTTTTATGACCCAGCCGCCACTAGACCACCCAGAATCCTTCCAACCAGCCTTCCCTATTCTCACCTCCTCCTACAACCCAATTCGTGCCGCCACCTCAAACCCCGTCGCACTGCTCATCCCCTTCGCCACACCTCCTGGCTAGCCGGTTGTTATCACCCACACCCCCCTCAGTTATCCATACACAGTTCACCAGATCCCTCCCCAGCCCGTGCCTCCCTCCTTCACCAGATCGTCGCTCCTTACTCCCTCTCCCCGGCCAGCCTCATTGTCACACCTCCCACTATTCTCTTTGGGTCACAGTGGACCCCCCTCCCCTGCAACCCATTTCTGGTGGACCTCCTAGGCTCCCGTTAGACTCCAACACCCTTCCGTCTCCCCTACACTCCCGTCTGACGACCCATTATATTTTTTAGGGTTCATATTTCCCTATTTATTTATTTATTTTATTTATTTATTTTACAGATTTTTAGGTTGTTTTTGGTGGTTTAATCTTTTAACACATGGTGTTTAATTTGGTGGTTTTGGGGAAATTTTTCTTGTTTTGGATTCCCGCTAGGTTTTTGGAGGTGCGGTAGGTGTGCGGAGGTATTTGTGCACCATGGTTTGTGAAGTCAGCTACACCAAGGTAGGTGGTTCCATGTATGAGTATTAATTGATGAATTCATTCATTTATTTAATTAACATATCATGTTTATTAATCATTTAGTTTGATGTGAATTTTATTTTTCATATTTTTTAGTGTGTTTTGATGTTTTTAGTAGTGTGTTGAATAATATAAGTTTGTTTTTGTGAATCAAATGTTGAACTGGTTATTAGTTTTTTCTTAAGTAGTGTAGTTAATATTTTAGGGCGTGAAAAGGGTGTAATTGTTGTTTTAGTGTTGGGTCTATATCCATTTAGTTAGAAATGAAATTTGAAACAGTTATTGGCATCCAGTGTTGTGCAACATATCTTGAAATTGTTTGGCACATTATTCTGATAGTTCGTTTAATTATAGAAATGGTCTTTTTAACTATGCGGGTGTTTTCTTTAATTGCATGCATGATTAAGATTGTGTTCCTGAGGTGGTGTTGTGTACATGTGGTCATGTAGGGGTGGGGTTGGGTAGGTATAGTGTTTATAGAATTGTTGTTCTCTCAAAAAATTATTTATGAAAAATTTGGGTTGTTTTATTAAATAATTCTTAAGGGTGAAAATTTGTTTTTGGATAAATTGTGTGAATATTTTTGGTGCTCAAAGTCATGTGATGTGTGTGGAGTTTGTTTAACAAATTTTTTTAGTGGTGTGTTTGATAATGAAATTTATTTACTTGACTATGTAATTGTTTTAATTGGTTGTGTAACAGATGTAGATTTAGTTTTGATATATTTTTAGTGTGCGCCTTACTTCAAGATGGTGTTTACATGTGTAAGTGGTAGTTCATTTAGTGGTGAGTGTCTTTTGTATTGTCCAGATGGTTTAGTTGATTATGTAACCTATACAGATTATGTTTCGAAATGATTTTTGGGTGTTTATGGTTTTAAAAGCGGGTTTGGGCGTTAAAATTTTGATTTTGAATTCATAAATACTTTTTTGGATTTAATGCATTAGTTTGACATGTGAAATAAACTTAAACCTTGTTTGAGCACAAAATGGGAATCCCGTGTATCTAAGAGGGTGGAATGGAATAGTGAGATAATGTTCTGTAGGTGACTCTACTCGGTTTCACTGGCAGGACTGACGATTTCAACACTATCTAACCATATTCTTTTCTGAGGATCGTGACCCTCTAAGCCACATTTTCTGAGGGTTGTGGCCTTCTAAGACATGTTTCACCTAGACACGAAGATCTAGGTACCCAAGATAGATAACACACATGAGGACTCTCCCTTATTAGTGCTCATTGGTTACATTACAATCATCAGTGTGACACATTTGTTATTTTAAAATGTTAGGGTGTGTGTGTGTTTTAATTTAAGTTGTTCAATTTGAAACTGTTTTCCTCAATCCTGTTTTCTTTAAAACTTTTCCATCTATTGCTTCTTTGATTTAATTATAATTTCAAATGCATTTTTCATTTAATAATTTTTTGTGGAACCTTTTTATTAGGTGACATCCTACTGGGATTTTGGCTCACACCCTATATATACCATTGGGTGTATGTAGATTATGTTTCTTTTGTATTCCAGGTCAAAAACTTGAACTCAACAATGGCGGTTCAGGTTGTAGTTGGCATTCTCTTTCATAGTGGTGTTGATGTGGCCACTCTTTTGGAGGGAGGTTTGAGTTAGTGTTTTAAATTTCCATTGTTGTCTTTTATTTTGATTTATTAGATCGATTTGTAGACCATTAAGTTTGATTTTATTTTATTATCCTGTTTGGTTGTCTGTTTTTAGTATTAGTTTTTTTATCTTTCTAGTTGTTTTATGTTTTCTATTTTAGGTAAACCATTCCCATTTGTCAGTTTTGATACCCAGGAACTTGTTCCAGCCCGTGGGGATTGGGTACGCCCTTCGGGCCGTGTCTCATACTGGGTCGGGTGCCGGGTCAGATGGCGGCCCGACCAGGTTCATGACACATAATAGTTAGAAATATATCTTTTCAACATTGATAAAATTATTAGTATAAATATAGGGATTTGAGAAATCAAATTGAAATAGACAAGATAAGTTATGACCTCATCCACTAATACAGTACCCTATGAATCCCATTTATAAAAGTACATGAGGGAGATAGAAGCCATGTTTTTTCCCTTGAACAATATCACAATGAGATCCAACAACTAAAGCATGTGTGAAACAATTTATGGGGGAATTTCAAGCTCATCGAAACAACGATAAAAAACACCCCAAAATAAAATAATAGTTGTACACCTTACCTTTAGGGTAATTTCCATTGTATTAAAGGGGTATATATCTATACCTAAAAATATTATTATGCTAATTAATTTTAATAAAATGGTTATATTTACATCATATTATGAGTTCTATTTTTATGTAATGAAACACAGTGTTTAAATTTTGGTAATAGTAAAATTTAATTAAATAATTTATTTTCATGAATTAATTATCTATTTATTTGAATAAAATTTTAAAAATATCATTATTAAATATTTTTTATTCAATGTAAATGATCACATATTTCATATAATGAAAAAGGTAATATTTATAACTGTTCAGAAACTATTGTTGTAAAAAACCCATCCTTTCCCATTAAATGTCGAATGTTATAGTAAAAGTGAAAATTTACATATATTGAAATTTTTTTGGATAATAAAATATTACTTTGGGAATCAGAATGATGAATTATCCAATGACTATTCTTTTTCATTACCTTCTAAGACAATAAATGGTTTGAGTAAAAAATTAAATATCGTATAAATAAATGGTGTGTATTATGGCTTCATAATATCCTAAAAGTGATGTAATAAATAAAATAATTTTATCCAAAGACATATAAATCTCTAAAATATTAAATAAAAAAATTTAATGTTTTTTAATCCATTATCAATCCTTAACACCTATAATATATTTTAATATTTAATAATCATTTTTATGTACATGAATATCTTCCACAACCGGAATGGAATTATTAAAATATATTCTCCATTTACCTAATATGTTAATTAAAACCACTCTCATTTGGGATAACAAATTTGAAAAACCTATTAGATGTTTTGTGGTGTTCATTACATTATTATATTGAGACCAAAAACAAGGTTTGAGAAATAAAAAAGAACACCGCTCTATTATCCTATATAAACATACACAAGTTCCCCTATATCTTAAAACAAAAACTATGTAGCACATAATTAATTTACTATACACTCTCTAGAGTCCTCCCAAGGTTCCCCCAAGAACATAAAATGATCATTCCATGAATTTAGTGTCTCCCTCTCATGGTAAATGACCCCTCCTTCTCCACATTATTCATGTTTTTTCATTGTCTAATGTATTTATGTCCAATTCCTAATGAAGGGATATGGTCTTACATATCCCCCATAATGTCCATTTATGTATAAATGATGATAATCAACATTCATTATCATTAATATCTTCCATAAACAATTATATGCCCCTATTATGTTCTAGAAATGTCACTACAATTTTCAATGCCAAAAAATTCTTTAATGAGTACCCATACCCATTTATTTAATAATTGCATTAAACATTATGAATATATATATATTTGATTTGAGAACCCATTTGTATAATCCACAATCCTTACTCATGGAATAAAAATTGATGATAAATTATTCTATGATTTATGATCTATGTGGAACACTAAATAATGAAAATGAAATGAAAGTGATGGGAGTGACCAAAAATTTATTGCACTCAATAACATTGGATAATGTTATAGACATATGATATTACATGAACAAAATTTTGGAGTGAACCTAATGTATCCAAAAACATTTTAAAAAATGATGTCTTCATAGTGATCCTTTACCAAAGTTTATGATGAAAATTTTAGTTTGTTGCTACATTTCCCTTGTTTTCAGTATGATTATCATTCTATATCATTTCTACCTATTCATGTTTATGATTCTCTCTCATTTTAGATCTCGCTGGTATTACTATTGTAGAACATGTTTTAATTTTTTCATTTTATTCCATTTTTATTACCATAGCATTATTAGTATCTCCCCTTTTTCTTATGTATATCATCAGGTCATCACATTGTTTTTTACGTTCCAAGAAATATTATGATCATATTAAAGATATTCCCAATAATGGAGATGTGTTGCCTATTTTAAGATGTTTTGTAATGTATCTAATTCCAAAATACACTAGTCATATCGATCTTTTTATTTTTAATAGGTGTTATCCTATAAAATAAATGATTAATTATAATGTTATAATGAGAATGGTTTTCATAAATGGTCATTTCTTGTAAAAGTGGAACCATTAATGAGAGGTTTATTTTATAAACATTTATATATTCAAATATTATTAGTATTATTTATCCCAATGGTGGGTAGTTATTTTCCAAATAATTATTGAGAGGGACATTCATTTACCCTCAAAATAAGAAACAATAATCAATATTTATAGTAGGATCCCTTGAAAACCTCATAGCCCCAGAAAATTTTATGGAGGGAAAATTGGGAATATGGCCTTAATATTATCGTGGAAAATATGAACACCACTATAAGAAATATTGTATCAAATAAATTTCCCATACATGAGCCCAGTTATACATTTCAAGAGAGTCATCTAAAAATTATGTGTGAATTGAATAGAAAATTATTTCACAGTATCAAATATTAGATCAAGTTATTGGTGTCATTTTACCACCAAATCATCCATTTATCACTCAATAATCTTACTTATGAGGGTTTTAGGATTCCATTGATAGCCCCATTATAGGATTATTTATTATTCTTCATTAAAATGCATTTAACTAACTGAAAAACTTTTTTTGGGTTTCATATAATGAGATGGATTCTTTATCATCAAGGACCAGCTAGAGTTAATTTTATATGGTTTAACCATCCATGAAGGAAATGTCTTTAATTTTAATGGTAAAATCGATAAAAAGGATTATGACTGGAACTAGTTGTTAATAATTCAAATATTAGAGATTGAAATATCCAATGTGAATTTAAACTACGATATTCCCATCTTATTTCTGAGTATGACATTATTGATCAACAACCTGGTTTACTAGACCTCCCTAATAGTGTTATATTTGGTAAACATGTTAACTTCAACTTAAAAGAAGTAATATTTATAGGAATTCATCCTATTGTTTGGCTTCTAGATACCCTAAGGGGAAAATGGAAAGTCTCATATTGTGAATAATGACCATAGGTTCACTCCATGGAATCTCATTTCATTTCAATGATAATACATTATGATGCTAGGTTATGAAAATAACATACCTCCCATTTTCATCCTGAGGCATGATGGAACTAATTAACATTGGACTCAAGTTTTTCTCAATAATAAGGTTTATATATAATATTTCATTAAAAATTGTGATAACACACCCTTTTATGGTACGAGGTCCTTAGTCTAACAATTCTTCATGAGATGGGTGGGGGAGTCTTATATCTTAATGCACGTGAAAATTTATTATGGAATTAGCATCCCATGTTGAGGTATAACATTAACTAATGGATTCCCAATCCTATAGCATCCAAAATAATATCTTTGTGCATAATTACATCCATAAAACATATATTATTCACATATGATACATTGGGGGTAATGTTAGGGTGTAATTAACACTGTAAACACCAATTAGTCAACCCTTATATTTGATATACATGAACAATACACCAACTGATATGAAATTATTTAATACTTTTATGATTCCCATGATGGTTTCATAGAATACTCATACATTCCTATCACTCATATGAAATGTTAGTAATCCTGGAGCCCTATTTTTTAGAAATAATAAATTTCTTTCACAAATACTGATTAGTTACTTCACATTGGTGAATTTGTATTGAAAAAAATATATTCATATAATCCATAGGGGTTTTTATAAAATATATCAGGATATTGTTTTCATTTATAGGCCTTTCATCTTTAATATGGGGCTTGTTTATACAAATATTATATTTATCAACATCAATATATGGGTCCCAATAAGAATAAAATTTGTAATCATTACATTGATTCACTCACGATCGATCATTGATGGAATATTTTTTGAAATAATTTGATATGGAAGGGAACCTATATGACAGAAAAATAATTGTCATCCCTGTATGGTGTTGATGGTGGTTTCATTAGATACTTCCATGAAATCAGTATTTGAATCCAAACCACTAAAAAATGTTATTAACTATTTGTTTCCATGAAACTTATAATATCCATTTTCCTATACCTGAATGGCCAGGATAGATAGGCTATATTGGGATCTATGTTCTGTGAAGATGTATTTTTCAACATGGAATTAGTGTGATCCCAAATACATTATCAACCATTAACCAATGTACATTTACACCATTGAGTTGGAGTATATGACTATGAATGAGCACACCCACATCTTCCCTAGATAAGGATATGACGGAATCTCATAAATTATGCCCTATTTATTCTACATGTTATACGTCAATGGTTTCTAGTCATATCACTAAATTTAGAGTTCTCATTATTTAAATAATAAGATGTTATAAATGGTTTTCTATAGGTAATGTGCATCAAAGATTTATACTCATATAAGAATATCGAAGAGGCAGCACATCAGTTTCCACTTTCATAACAAAGTCTCTAATCTTCTCCCATGGATTCATTCCCTAAATTAATTAATAAATATATGAGGAGGAAATGGTATACATTCCCATCCGACATTCACTATTCTCCATGGATAGTTGAAAATAATTAGGTTTGGCCAACTAATGAACAATTTTTATGGGAGATAGGGATTCACCATAGTTCTTCATAATGGATGATTGAACAAGATATTTTTTGTGAAATAATATCATTTTTCTTCAACAACATGAAAATTATTATATGGATTTAAAATTGGATCCACACATACCTAAGGAATATATTATCCTATATTGAAGGATTTTATAAAATGGTTTCACCTGAGTTAGAAATCATACCCCACCCATATTATTAGTACAGCAATATATCAACATTATAATATAAAAGATGGGGATAAATAATTACTCATCATAGAATTATTCTAAAAAAACATGGATTACAATATTTTCTCATAATGGGGAAGCCCTGAAGTCTTTTATGGAATTGTCTTTCCTTGAAACTGACAGGGGTTCATCATGACCCATGTGACAACGATGATAACATCCCTAAGGTATACATTATTGTTAAGCCAATGATGCCTCCAGTTAGTATGTGATCAATATGGAAGATATAGAATGATTAAATCTTTATTTAATAGTTCAAGTGGCATGAATAGTCAAATTTATAGTTATTAAATAGTAAAACATCAGAACATCATTACTTGTGAAATACATAAAATATCAGGTTTCATCATTATCATTATTCATGGTGGTTGAAACGAAGGAATCATTCATTTGAGGGTCACGTAATTAAACTATTTGTAACAACTCATGATTCCATAGTACATTATCTCTTTAAAATAAATTTATAGCTCATATTTCACACAACACAGACTTGGCTTGCATTGTATGCAAGATTGAGTTTCTACAAAACAAGAAATTTGTATTATAATTATTTAAAAGATATATTTATTTATTAAATAAGTATTGTATTATTAATAGTAAAAAATAAAATTTTAATGTCATTTATAATGTATTCATGTAATGAAAACATATTTATAAATAAATGAATATGTTTTTTTAAAATAGTTATATATTTAGAAAAACTATTTTCATAATAGAACTACTTTTTATGTCCTTTTGTGAACAGTATAAAAATTAATTTTAGACACTCCTAAAATTTTAATTTGTTAAAATAGACTTCATTTTAGAACATGGAATATAAATTTTATCATAGGATTAATGTTTGGTACTTTTTTGATAACTTTCATATTTTGATGAATAGCGAAAAATTCTAAATTTTAATAAAAAAGAACTTTTTTAATTGAAAACAATTATATTGTTAAATTAAAAATTTGAGTGGTTTTAAAGTATAAATGGATTTTATATTTATTATTTAATATAATGTAGGACATTAGATCAAGTTTCAATTTTAATGTTTACATAAACTTCTTTCAATCTTTTGATTGTTTTTACTTTTAAAAAACCTTATTTTTGGTTTTGCCAATGGGAATTAATTTTAAATTAATTTATGAATCATATGTGTTTTGAAGTTATAAAAATTTATTACATATTTGGAATATGTAATACCTCATTGTGTAAATTGTTACTGATTATTTTTAGACATTTGTTTCCGACACTTTCACCGGGGCGCGCACATCCATCCATCTGTGGAGGAGGACGCGCTGTGCTGTTTCCCCGCATTCCCGCTATCCAAAGGCGGGTGGCATTCACTCCTTATTCAGGGAAATCTTCTCCTTGATCGAAACGGGATGATGGGATGTCAGTTCTTCCTTCCGTGGATTCCTCCTCAGAACTCATCACCTAGTCCGAGTCTCCCTCATAGATTTAATACGTCGTTCGTGAAACTCTTCCCAGTGCCATGTTTCCATGGATGACTTTTAATTACACTGCTTCTGTTAGTACATTCCAAATGGTCCGGTTAGGGAAGCAACCTTCAGTCGGGGGATTAGTCACGTTGAGGCATTAGTAGCGTGTCTGGATACTGGGGACCTGACATGTCTATCTATTATCCCTGGTCACAGGGCTTCTCGTGGGCGTGGAAACCCAAGGCATCCCAAATCGAGCATGGGGAATTATATGTCATAGACATATGTCTGAGGTTTTCCTTAGCTTCATGTGTTTAACACAGGGTATGCCGTGAGTTTAATGTCTAGCGGAGATGGATCAGCCCGATCAGAGCCTTAGCTAGAATGGATCAGATTGAGGGATTTCCCTTGAAGGGGTGTCGATACCAGGACCAGCCTATGGACGGCTATGAAGAGGAGCGGATGGATGGATGAATGAAGTGGAGAGGGGAATGGAAAGGGACCATCGCAAAGGCGACAATGAAGTTGGGCTTGAGGCTCGAAGAGACCTCCTACATGTCCCCGTGGCAGGGAATCAAATTCCATGTAGTTTATAATGGATCCGGCAAGCTGACATGAAGGTGGACATTGGCCCGATGGATGTCGTCAGTGAACCAATGTAAAGGTGGACCTTGGTCTGATGGGAATCATCCGCAAACCAATGTGAATGTGGACGCTGGTCCGATGAGAGACGGGCTTGAACCTCAGGATGGCTTCCTACGTACCATGCCTCGACATGGATCAAAGACCACGTAGTTCAAAGGGTTTCATCAGTGAACTGACGTGAAAGTAGACCCAGGGGTCCACTAGTGGTGGGCTTGATCCTCGTGAAGGCATCCTACATACCACGCCTTAACATGGATCAAAGACCTCGTAGTTCAAAATGGCGGTGGGTGTTGGCGAACTGACGTAAACGAGTGAACTTGGTCCAATAGAAGATGGGCTTGAAACTCGTGAGGCCTCCTACATATCATGCCTTGACATGGATCAAAGTCCTCGAAGTTTGGGATGGTCACAACAGCTTGCCATCGGACTGGTATGTAGTTTAACGTCATGTTGGATGAGAGTGAAACCTGACGTGAATAAACGACGGGCGGTGGGCTTGATCCTTGTGGAGGCTTTCTACGTACCATGCCTTGACATGGATCAATGTCCTCGTAGTTCGGAGGGGCTTCATTGGTGAACTGATGTGAAGGTGAACATGGGGGGTCCACTTATGGTGGGCTTGAACCTCGTGAAGGCTTCCTACGTACCATGCCTTGACATGGATCAATGACCTCATAGTTCAGGAGAAAATGGGGGCTTGGCACACTGACAAGGAGACGGTTTGGGACAATTATTTTTGGGCATGAACCTCATGGAGGCTTCTTATGTACCATGCCTTGACATGGATCAATGTCCTCGTAGTTCGGGTGGTGACAACGGCTTGCCGTCGAACTGGAATGCAGTTTAACGTCATGCTGGACGAAGGTAGAACTCGACGTGAATTGTATGAAGGGTGGGCTTGATCCTCGTGGAGGCTTCCTATGTACAATTCCTTGACATGGATCAAAGACCTTGTAGTTCAAATGGGTGTGCAGTTTAAGGTCATGTGGGACGGGGTCATACAGTTTAATGTCATGTTGGACGAGGGCATGCAGTTTAACGTCATACTGGATGAGGGCATGCAGTTTAACGTCATGCTGGACGAAGACATGAATTTTAACATCATGCTGGACGAGGTATTGTCATGGCCAATGCCAGCTCTAAGCCCATGTGAGTCATGCTCGGTGTGAGAGACAAGAGACAGCAATGACCTGACGATCACGCCGTGAAGGGTGCATCCGTGAGAAGCGAAGAGAGGCTTACGCGTTAGGCGGCCCATTAGTGCTGGGACTTACTCTAGGATGGTGGCCTGAAGTGCGAAAGAGCGCAGCGAAAGAGGGATTCAGGACCAATTATGGGAGGTGCCTTGTTCCCTATCACGCCCTCCACTGACCTTGGTAGTGCGGAAGTACGGAGATGCAGGGGTGCAGCTATCCGTTGGGGAACTAGGGTCGCCTTTCTCCTGAGAACATACGCCACTCCAAATAGGAGGATATCATCCCTTGTGGACGGGTGATTCCACTCCCGTGGAGATGAGTGGCGTAAAAAATGTTCGAGTTGGGGGGACCCTTCGTGCGAGGCACGAGTTCAGGTCATAGTTTAACGTCATGTGTTGAGGACGTGGTGCTTGGCAGTTTAACGTCCTGCAGCTCGGACGAGGAAAGGTCACTCCACACCCCTAGGACTTACATAACTGGTACCCTTTTCTCCATGGGGGAGGGAAGGTACCAATAAGGCCGTGGTCAAGGGGGGTTGTGGAGCAAACCATCGAGGGGTCCACGTAAGCGTGGCTATGCAAAGAAGCAATAATAGTTAGAGTGCCTATGCGATGAAGCATTAGGAGAAGCAATGCTACGAGTGGTATTGTCCGTGGGACTTTGAAATTACATCGTGCATACCTAGAGGGTCACACGGGAAGCAGAATTTCCAATCAAATGACTGTGCTTCGGGAAGCGGAGTGACTTAGCCTTAGCATAGGGAATAGGTGTGAGTGGAGGGTGCTTCGCGAAGTGGAACAGTATTTGTGGAGCACTACCGCGCGAAGAAGAGGTGTCTCCCGAAGCTAGGTGCTGCGAAGTAGTGTGCTTCGTGATGTGTAGCGCTCTTGCCTTAGTATAGTGATCACTAGTATAGGTTGGGTGTTTCGCGTAGCATAAATGCTCTGCGGCAGCCCGAGTTATCTTGGGAATCCCCCTCCTTCGCGAATGCCCTTGAGCTTTGCGAAGGGCATCCCTCTCGGAAGAGGGGCTCAAAACGAGTCAAAGCGAAGGCATCACGCGAAGTAGAAGTACCTCGCGGAGCTTATGAATCCTGGGGGCAAAGAGTGCTTTGTGATTCGGGAGACGAGAAGCTGAAAGGTCAGATTGTTCGTCCTCGGGAATCAGGGGGAGCCCAGTATTTATAGGCAAGGGGCACCGCGAAGCAGAACTCGTGCGCCTCCTCAGGGGCTTCGCGGTGCACTCACGAACGTCACATTTGGTCGCGGAGAGTTACCTTCTCCAGAGCATCGCGACGGGCTCATGAACGTCAAACTCGGTCGTGGAGAGTTACTGCCTCCGGAGCTTCGCGGTGGGCTCACGAACGTCAAACTCGGTCGCGGAGAGTTACCGCCTCTGGAGCTTCGCGGCGGGCTCGCAAATGTCAAACTCTTTCGCAGAGAGTTACTGCCTCCGGAGCTTCACGGCGGGCTCCCGAACGTCATACTCGGTCACAGAGAGTTACCGCCACTGGAGCTTCGCGACCCGCGATGCCCGGGGTGCTTCGCATCAGTGCTTCGCGAGGCAGTATCCGGGCCATCTTTTTCATCCCTTTCGTTCGTGCAATATTTTGGTGCCAACAAATGCCCCCCTTAGACATGGAGCTACGGAGGGTGAAGGGTCAAAATATGAGGGAAAATCGCAAAAATTGTCGGCGGTTCGCGATACGACTTCATGAAAATGGCCTGCAGTGTTGATGGGGGCCACGGATCCGGACGTGCCATGATGCTCTGGGCGGGTGGGGCGCCCCTCAATGCTCTGCCGCCGGTCGTGGAAGCTAATCATGTGCTTCATCAGGGAAACCCCCCAAGCGCTGTGGATGGACAAAATGGACAGACTTCGCTCACAGCTGCGCGAAATGTGCGCTGGGGGAGTGGATGCCCAACGTCCTCACGTGCTCATCCGAGATCTCATAGCTGAGAAGATCCGGGAGCATGATAGTGGGCTTAGCATGGGCTAGTAGTGGAGGAAGGCGACAAATGTCACGAAGCTCCGGGGGACTGAAAGCGAGGTCCAACAGCTTCAGACCCGGGCGGATGAGCACTCAGCCTCTTTGAATGCGCAATCTGAGCTGATCTCCCAGTTGAAGGCCCATCTGGAGGATGCCGAAGAGCTTATAAGGCAGGCCTCCAGAAAGATGGATTCCATTTAGGCTGAGGTAGAGAGGGCCAGAGCAAAGGCTGAAGAACTGCGCCCGGCCACTGCTAAGGAGGAGTGGGATCTGAGTCAGCGGCAGCAAGCCTTGGACGCCATAAGCCAATGGGTGGCGGAGCTGCAACACTCTTTTGACGGGGTCGACTCGTCCATGGGGGCAGTCAACCCCCGGGTATTGTAACATACCAAAAAACCATTTATTGGTACTTTCGTGCTTCAATTTCATCCTTCTTTTTTTTAATTCCATAGCGCGCATGATTTCCACTATTTGAATCGCCTCGTTACATCCCTACAATGTCTTGCGGGACGTTCGGCGATAATTCCCCATGCCCACGTGGGTCGAGCCCGATGTGAGAAATAGGAGGTAGTTTCCTTCTCATCCAACCTAACATAGGAGTGGAGACCATGCTCTGGGCATCCGTGATTCAGATTACAAGTCCAGATTTCTGAATGATGGGAGAGGCTTTTCCAGAGAAAGAACTTTTCAGAACAGCTGAATTACCATTTCTTCAGCGTGCCCTCATGTACGAACGGTGCAACACCAGGGGCACTGGAATCAGTCCGAACAGATGAAAACGGGAAGCGTGAATTACGATTCCCATGATTCGGAGCACTGTGGGGATGGCGTGACAATAAGGGACAACCGTTATCCATGGAGGAGAAGCGGTATCCTTATTGCGTTAGCCTGTAATGGGGACAAAAATGAGGGTCAACCATTGACCATGTTCGAAACACAGGACTGTGTCACAAATATTGTCGGTCAATCTTTCGGGACGTTGACCCAGGATAGTTGGCGGACCATAGGTCGAACATCCATACTGTTATTGGGTCCTTCCAAACATTACCATCCTTCCGGAACATTGGCCCAGGACGGTAGGTGAGCCGATGCGGCAAGAGACCAGGCCGTTAGGGGGTCTCGTCAGACATGAAAGGGGACAAGGGTCCGAATAAGGGGCATGCAAAGCGTGGAATATGGAGTGATGGTTTTTTCGAACAGAATCCAACACTTAGGTAGTTACACCACCGTGGTGGGAGTATGCCAGATGGGAGTGATGGTTTGGTCATGGATCCTTCCTTCTTTAGGACAGGGCCCCTCTAGCGAGGGGTCCGGCCAGGGGGTCAGAAAGGGGAAGGATGGGATTAATGATTTCTGTGAGCTGGACCCTGGGAAAAAATACTAGGGTGTCTCTACGTATCCCATGTGGATGGGAATCAAGCCATACATAGTTCTGGAAGTGTAGTTTAACATCATGCGGGACGATGAGAAGCCCGGCCGTGTTGGTCCACATCCCGCCAAAACTACTAAGCCCATGTGATCCATGCTCGGTGTGGGAAACAAGAAGTAGTGGTGGGACTTTCCCGACACAGAAAAGGGAAGGTTAGGGCAAAGGGGTTCTCGATGAATACTGGCCCAATGACACTAACATGATCATTTAGCGCACCTAGATGCACGATGAGAAGGAGATGAGTATGATGGAATTCCACTTGAACATGAGGAAGTGGAAATGTGTGAATCATAGTGCTCGAGATTCAGATCACGATGATGGTGACGTGATGATGGAGGATAACTGTTGACCGTGGCAGAAACCCATCATCCATATCGCGTTAGCCTAGAATGGGGATAGACAAATGAGGGTCGACCGTTGACCATGTTCGAGACACGGGACCATGTCACAAATGTTGTCAGATATCCGTAAGGACATTGGCCCGAAACGATTGGAGGACCCTTAGGTCCAGCATTCATGGAGAGCCCTTAAGCAGAGTATCCATGTCATCTGATGGTCCTTTTGGATGTGTAAGAGGATGAGGATCCAAATAGCGAGCTCACGAAGCATGGTAATTTGACAAGAGGAATGTCCGTATGAAAATCCCACACATCGGGCTCTTTGTCGAAACACATCTGAATATGAAAACGAGACATATTAGATAGAGGGAGAAAACATAATAGGCACATGGTGGAGTGACTCAAACAACTGGCGTGAATGGGGATGGAGGTGTGTATGGTGGGGGGAACAACCCAATGTGAATGACGACATAATCCCATATCACATCGCACGACCCCCTTGGGAGAGGTTTTGGGTCAAGGGTCCAAAAGTGAATGTTAGGATGGGCCCGCGGGGAAGTTCCCGGGTGCTCCTACGTATCTCATAAGGTTGAGAATCATTCCACATGTAGTTTTTGAGGGATCATAGTTTATTGTCTTAGAGCTCGGACCATGAATGGGTAAAGGGAGCAGAGGATGCATGGAAACGCGGTTACAAAACCTGATGTGAATGAGGACCTAAGCCCTACTTACCATGCGTTCTCTGGGGAAATTCTTGAGTCGAGCGGCCGAACATGAAGGTTAGGCTGAGCCTGCGAGGAAGTGCCCGGGCACTCCTACATATCTCATGAGGATGAGAATCAAGCCATACGTAGTTCTGAAAGGTGACATGGTAAGATACCAGTTCCTAGGGAAAAGGGGAGTGCGGGTGTGGCCCTTGCACTAAAAGAAGTGGAATTTGATAAATCTTGTTTGTTCATTAAGGTGAGTGGTTTTTTTTGTGAAGCGACAAGCCTAGAGTAGTAGGTTGTGGTGTCACCACAAGAATCAAGACGTGATAGGCATTGACAAATGGCGTGGAACGTGACCAATACCGAACATGATTTCCTCTATAACGAGGTCATCACAACACAGTTCCATTTTTCGTCGTGCGGCCAGGATGATAATGTCACAGTTTAGGGTCGTGTGACAGGACCGAGCGTGCATTTTCTCGTCATGCAGCGCAGACGTAGCAGAGGCGATGCTAGGCGGGGAATGTGCGTAGTGTTATAAAACACAATTGATGGAGACACGATCCCACATCGCATTGCACGCCACTAGGAGAAGGAGGCCCTAGGAAGAGGGGCATATATATAGGTAAGAGGTGAAACCGGGGGGAGAGACTAGCTCCCTAAATGGGATGGACCCGAAGACAGGGTGTTCGGGCGGTCCTACGTATCCCTTGAGGATGGGAATCCAGCTGAACGTAGTTCTATATAGATCTTAGTTTATGTTCTTTGAGCTCGGACCATGAATGGTAACAACTTCACAAGCTAGCGCAAACGTCAACCCGATCCCTAAGCCCACGTGAGTTAAACTCGGTGTAGGAAACAAGGGGGGAATCCTTATCGCAATACTTGGGGCTCCCATCAAATGGGAGTTGGTAGAGTGCCCTGAAGGACACAGCTGACGTGACTTGTTTCCTCAATCCACAAACGTGCACATGGGAAAAATTACTAGGATTTACGAGACTCTACTTGGACACGATGAAGTGATGAAGGGTGTGAATTGTGTACCCGACATTTTGGGCTCAATGGGTTGGCGTGGAAATAGAGGAAAACTGTTAACCACGGTGGAAATGCAGAATCCATATCGCGTTAGCCTGAGGTGGGAACAACGAACGAGCATCGACCGCTGACCATATTCATAACGCGGGATTTTATCGATTTGTTGTCCGAAACCCTCAGGGGCGTTGGCCTGTAATGGTAGGATAGCCCATGGGTGTAGTATCTAGGCCATCCTTGGTGGTCCCTCTGGGTGTGAAAGCCGATGGAAGCCCTGATTCAGGGGTACACAAGGCCTAGAATGCAGGTGCGTACGTGTCCGAGTAAAGTTTGGCATTCCAGGTAATAGATCAGAGTCCCCTTGAGCACATCAGTGAACTGCCAAAAAGGGGTCGACGAAGAAGCTCAGGAAGGAGAGGTATATGGAGTTTTCATTACGAGACTGACTTGAATGAGGACGTAGTCCCACACCACACCATATAATCCTCCCTTGGAGGAAGGGTAGACCAAGGGGCCACGGTGGGACGAAGATTCTCAAATGATGGGGCCGGACCCGAATCCTAGACATTCAGGTGGTCCTATATATCCCATGAGGATGGGAATCAAGCCACACGTAGTTCTATAAATGTAGTCTAATGTCATACGAGATGAGGAGGGGAGTAATATACCCCCCAAACAAGGGAGGTGTATAGTACATGGAATAAACCGACATGAATGGGGAAATAATCTCACACCACACCATACACTCCTATAAGAGAGGACCTGGGCCGGGGCCCGGAAAGGCCAAGGGGCCTAATGGTTAGGCATTGGTTAGGAAGGCCTGACCTGCTTGTAGTTTAACATCTTGTAGTGAGGAGGAGGGCCAGAGGCCTAAGGAGGCCAAGGGGCCTGAGGCTGGGCCTCGTAAGGGAAGGCGTACGATATGGTACATGATCCCGACGTGAATGAGGAGGTAGTCCCACACCACACCGTACACCCCGGGTAAGAGGTTGGGAGGAGGGGCCCGAGAAGGCCAAGGGGCCTAACGTCAAGAATCAGTCAAGAAGGCCTGACTGGTTTGCAGTTTAACGTCTTACATGTGGACAGGGGCCAGGGGCCCAAGGAGGCCAAGGGGCCTGAGGCTGGACCTCGTAAGGGAAGGCGTAAAACATGGTACATGATCCCGACGTGAATGAGGACATAGTCCCAGACCACACCGTACACCCCTTATAGGGGAATCAGGGTCGTGGGCTCGATCGCTAGCACCACCCGGGGGGAACTTTGTCACTTCGGGATGGGGTAGAACGAATCACTGCACTTGATGTTTGGGACATCTCGGGGCGGACCCGAAGATCCAGGACACAGTTGACCATGTCCAAAACACAACGCTCCTATGGTGACCTAATATGGGAGCAACAAATGAGCATCGACCATTGACCATATTCGCAATGCGGGACTTGTATCAGCTTGTTTCTTGAAAACCCTCGGGGGCATTGTCTTGTATTGGTAGGAGAGCCCTTGGGCGTAGTATCCAGGCCGTTCTTGGGGGTCCCTCCGGGTGTGCAAGAATGATGTAATCCCAATAAAGGAGTGGGTGAAGCATAGATGTATCCATCCACGAAAGAGGCGTACATCTCCAGGGGGGATGTGTAGCCGGGTCGGGGCTTGCTTGATGTGAGTCGGGGCAAAAGTGTGCAACCTTCCATATGTCTTGACCTGAGGGGAAGATTTTGGCTTTTGGGCTGGGCCAATAGAAAAAATGACTGGGCGTTCTAACGTATCCCATTAGGATGGTAATAAAGCCATACATAGTTCTTGAAGGCCATACAGTTTAGCGTCATGCAGTGAGGACGTGGAAGGATTGAAGAAAAAGAGTGGGAACATGGTGCAACACTTACAATCCTTGTATGAGCAGAGTTGTATGAGCGGGGCTAAGAAATCCTACTCCTCGCTACACAAAGATCTTCAAAGGAAACTATTCCTAGGGGGGATAGTGGAAGAGAAAAGCATGGGGCTGGGCTCAAGACGAGGCGTCCAAGCATTCCTACGTATCTCATTAAGATGAGAATCAATCCACACGTAGTTCTTGAGATGCAGTTTAATGTCATGCAGGATGAGGATGCATCTCATTTCAGGATATGTAAGGTACGAAAAGTAATCCGACGTGAATTAGGATGTAGTCCCACACCATACCATACAATCCCTCAAGAGGGTAAGTCGGGGAGAACCAAGGGGCCTGAGCCCGGGCCGTGGTCAGGGAGACCTGACCAGCTTGCGGTTTAACATCTCGCAGTGAAGACGGGGGCTGTGGGCCCGAGGAGGCCAAGGGGCCTGAGGCTAAGCCTCATTCAGGAAGGCCTGACTGAATTGATGTTTCACATCTAGCAGTAAGGATGGGGGGGAGATCTTAATTGAAGGTCAAAGTGCTCAGACCATTTTGTAGTTTATCATCTTGCAGGACGAAGATGCAGTTTAAGGTCGTGCATGACCATACCATGCAGTTTAATGCCATGCGGGACCATACAAGATCCGGCGATGTACCGCTTGAGGAACCTGGCATTGGTGGGAGGGGTTATGCGCTCTCCATCCGTGGTCACCAAGGAGTACGCCCCATTGGGGTAAACGTTATTGATGATACAAGGCCCTTCCCATTTGGGTTCTAACTTAGGCGGTTTCCTACCGAGAATCATTGGTGCTAGAAGGGCCAGTACTAGGTCGCCCTATAGAAAAGAGCACATACGAACCTTCTTGTTGAAAGCCCTCGCTATCTTATCCTGATGCCTTTCCAGATTGTGCAGGGCATAAAGTCGGTTCTCGTCCAATGCTTCTAATTCAGCTAGACAGATTTCGGCTACCTCATCTGATGTCTGGTGATCATAGACCGCAGTGCGTAATGATGGTATCTGGATCTCAATGGGTAGGACAGACTCATCTCCATACACTAGGGAATATGTGGTCACCTGGGTAGAGTTACGATTCGTCATCTGATAAGCCCAAATGGCATTGGGGAGCTTGTCCGGCCAACTTTTCTTATTCTGACCAACCGTCTTCTGCAGAATGTTAGAGAGGGTTTTGTTGAACCCCTCAATCTGTCCATTTTCCTTGGCGTGGTAGAGGGAGGTATAGTTCAAACGGATGTTGTACTTGGCATACAATTTCTTCAGTTCAGCCGCTCAGAAGATGGTGCCATTATCGGTGAGGATGGAGGGAGGGACCCCAAACCGGTGGATAATATTGGAGCTCACAAAGTAGACGATGAAACGGGCCTTGACATCTTTGATTGGAACTACCTCTGCCCACTTGGAGAAGAAGTTTGTAGGAGTCAGGATGAACCTACACTGGTGGGTTGTTGCCGGTGGATATGGTCCCACTACATCAAGTCCCCATAACGCAAATGGATAAGAGTTCATGGTGGTGTGGAGGGGCTCTGGTGGCCGATGCAGGAAGTTTGCATGAACTTGGCACGTGTGGCATCTCTTGGCATACTCAATACAATCAAGGATCATAGAGGGCCAGAAGTACCCCAACCTCCGGATTTGATGGGACAGCTTCGGCCCAACTTGATGGGCGCCATAGGAACCGGTGTGAACCTCTTGCATAACTTGAGGAATCTCTACTACGTGAATGCAATGGAGGAGGATTCCATAGAATCTCCACTTATAAAGGACCTGTTCAAGACTGGGGCTGCTATGGAGGGTAAATTGCATCACGTGACATTAGAGTCGCTCGCGCTCGGCATGGTCGTCCGGTAGGCGACCATTTTGGAGATACTCGAAAAAAGGTGCCCTCCAGTCGGGAGTGGCATCAACCACTGTGTCTGACGAACCCAGGACCCCTCATGTATAGGGTCCGGTAGTGAGATGACTTACCCACATGCCATCATTATCCTCTTGGATGACGGGGGAAATGAATCTTCGGTGTGCCACATGTATGATCAAATAATCTTGCTCAGGTTCTGCGAGCGATGCGGCTAAGCCATCCAAGGTGTCTGCTTGACCATTTTGTGACAGTGGGACATGGGTAATCCATGGTCGAGAACAGAACTGGGCCATTAGGCAGAGGGTGTACTCCAGCAATGGTACAAGCTCTGGATTCCTGACGACGTATTCTCCATAAACCTGTTTGATTACCAGCTCGGAATCTCCTTTCACATGTAGAAGGGGAACATGGATCTCAAGGACCAACTCAAGGCCGGTAATGAGAGCCTGGTACTCTGCCTCGTTGTTCGTATAGCCTTCTGACAATAGGAATGAGTATGGAAGGACGTCTTGCGCCGGGGTAATAAAGACAATACCCAGGCCCACTCTGTTGAGCTTAGGATCATTGAGCCTCCTACCGGTGGGGCTCCAGGAGGCACCTTCGAAATGCATTTTCCAACACGGGATGACATGATCGACTCAGAGGATCGTCTCATCAGGAAAATCCATGTCTAGAGATTGATCCGTGGAGGTTGGATGGGCAGCTAAAAAGTCTTCCAATGCCTATCCCTTAATGGTGTTCTGAGGTAAGAACCTGATATCAAACTGCTGGAGAATCACCGCCCACCGTGGTAGTCGGCCAGTCAGCATGGGGCGGTTCAGGATGTACATTAGTGGGTCTACCCTGGAGACCAATTTCACCTCATTGTGTTGCAGGTAATGTCCCAACTTCTGTAGGGTGAAGACGAGCGCAAGGAAGCTCTTTTCGATTGGGGAGTATCTGACCTCTGTATCGAGAAACAGGCGGCTGAGATAGTAGAGACTGTTCTTAGTACCCTCATTATTCTTCTGGGTGAGCAATGCAACGAGGGATCTTTCCAGGGCGGTAACGTAAAGGACCAGCGGCTTTTTGGAGATGGGTGGCACCAAAATCGGATGTTGGAGCAGATACTGCTTGATTTCCTTGAAGGTGGCCCGACACTCCTCATCCCATTTGTAGGCGGAACCCTTCTTCATGAGCCGGGAAAAGGGCTTACACTTGCCGGCTAGATTCACGATGAATCAGCGTATATAGGCTAAGTGGCCTTGGAGTCCTCGATGTTCCTGAATGTTTCTTGGGGGAGGCATTTGGTTGATGGACTTGATCTTCTCTGGGTCAATCTCAATGCCTCGGTATCTAACAAAAAATCCCAGAAACATCCCAGAGGTGATCCCGAAGGCACACTTAACTGGTTTCATTTTAGGTGATGGGAACGGAGGAAACCAAACACCTTCTCGAGGTATATGATATGGTCTTGGCGCTGACATGATTTGACCACTAGGTCATCTATGTAGCATTCCACCAGCATCCCAAGAATCAGCTTTAATATGTGGTACATGGCCCTCTGATAAGTGGCACCTGAATTTTTCAAGCCTAATGGAATAACCTGGTAGAAAAAAGTTACTTGGGGAGCCCTGAAGGCAGTAGATTACTTGTCCTAGGGGGCCATCCGGATCTGGTTGTACCCAGAATACCATCCATGAAAGAGAGAGCTTGGAACCCGTCCGTGGCATCAATCAATAACCCAGTCACCGGAAGTGGGAAGTCATCCTTTAGGAAGTGGCGATTAAGGTCGCAGAAGTCGATGTAGACTCTAATATGCCGATTCTTCTTTCTGACTGGCACAATGTTGGCAAGCCACTTGGGGTACTGGACTTCCTTAATGGAGATGGGTTTGATAAGATTTTCAACTTCATCCTCAATCATAGAACCATGAGATGGGTGCATCTTCCCGGGAGGCTGCTTAAACCCACGATGGTTTGAAGGGAGTACCAGACGGTGAACAACTACCTAGGGATCTAGTCCTGGCATCTCGTTGTAACTCTAGGCAAACACGTCACGGTGTTGTTTGAGGAAGATTATGTACTACTGCCGCTCCTCAGGGGCCATGGCTGCATTGATCAATGTGGGTTTCACATCTGCCTCTCTACCAAGGTTCACCTGTACCAGTTCATCAACTGTGGTAGAGACGCCTTCTTCAAAGGCGGGGGGAGAATCCTCCAGGTCTTCCTCTCCACCCGTGGGGGGATTTCCCGCGACGGGAGACACTTCTAGGCTATCAAAGTCTGAGGGGCAGCTGGTGCCGGCTTGGGCAGCAGAGGTCATCCAATCAGAAGACTCACTCTCCATTGAGACCATAGCAATGAAGGCAGTTGACCCTACCCCATCTGGCCTTCGGATCGAGGGACTACGTTTGAGGATATCAAAGAAGTGGTGATGTGTCGGCCTGAGTCGGGTGATTCCAGCCTGGTGGAAGAGACACGAATGGCGCACAACCATTGTCATAAGCTTGACATTCCGGTACCATATAGGTGTAGGAGGTTCCAGGATCACCTGATCCTGGTTGATGTAGGAGTACGAGGTGATTTTCCTCCATCGCTTGGACACGGGAACATGCCTTCCTTGTGTACCCGAAACAACAAAGCATTGCCCCATGTTGGGGGTTGTGGACTCCAATAGGTGGATCAGGAGGATTTTATCATCATCCATTCTTGCCTAGGGATCACTTGTGACCAGGTCAGGTTCATCCTCACGTACTAGGATTTTCTTATCCTTACTCATGTAACAATCAGCATCCGGATAGCATGCCTCACAAGAGGTGAAAGGAGACACATCTCCTTGGAGCATGCCTACTCGACCGTTGAGTGAGTATTTGAGGCACTGGTGATACGATGAAGGGACCGATGTATGCAGATGGAGCCATGGCCTACCCATCAATGCATTGTAGGCAGTTTCCTGAGAGACGACCATGAACTCGGTGCTGGAAATTAAGCCACCGAATTGAGTCTTCAGGAGGATCTTGCCGAATGGGGTTTGCTCGGTCCTGTCGTTCCCCTGGATTCTGAGGTCAGAGGGAGTTAAATCACCTTCAGACAAACCCAACTTTTGTAATATCCGATTCGGAATTAGGTTGATTCCAGAACCCGTGTCAACTAGGTAGCGGCGGACTTCCACACCATTGAATTGGCCAGTGATGTACATCGCGTGAATATGCCCCTCTATAAGAGGGTCCTCATCTTCACCGGAGAAAGAGATAACCGCCTGACAATCGGTGTTCTCAATTATCTCAGTATGGAAGGCTTATGCAGCTGCAACCTCCGTCTCAAACTGGAGGGGGCTCCTTAGGGCCTCAGCAAGTGCCTCGCGAATTTCAGATGACAGGCGAAGGGCCTCGAGGATAGAAAGCCTTGCCGGAACACTAGCCAGATGCTGCAAGACATCATACATTCGTGCCAAACGCAAACCTCTGCCTAAAAGAGGTCGTTCGGCATTTGGAGGCATAGCGGGTCCTGCCGGTTGAACCGGCAATTGGCTAGTACTGGGTACATCCAGCTGCCTACTAGTTGAAGCCCGAAGGGTAGTCGCCAGACTAGGATCGGACAGCAAAGGCTGGCCTGTAGCCAGGAAATACTAACTGTGATATGAACGAGGTATCTCTCCATGAACTATTAGCACAAACGGCAGTGGAGGTAGAGTTGAGGGCGTTAGATGGGGTTGCGCGTGCTGAGATCTGCACTGAGCCAGCTGTCTGGTCTCAGTAGCATGCACAACTTGGCTGAAAGTGCCTACTGACGTACCTCGATGTCCGGCGCGGTTGTGATTCCAGTGACGTTGATGTCGGCTAGAAACATTGGGGAGGTTCTCCTGGCGTTCCCCCTCGTCGAGAGTCATATAGGGCTTTACCCGCTCCACGGTGTTAACTGAAGCGTACCCCTGACTGTCACTCAAGGAGTCATCCACCACGGGGCGGATTCTGGGAGGAATCCCCATTTCAGGGGGAATAAAGTCGCTGAGAGTGTGGGATGACAATGGCACCGGCAGAGCACATTTCTTCTTCTTGTGTCGTTGCTGCTTGCCCTTTTGGGAAGAGGTCGACTGTGAAGACCATACAGAGGTACCACATACTTCTTCTGAAGGTTCTGGCTGCTTCAGGCATGCCCGGATGATACCATGGGCATGCCGACAGTTTTTTGAGTCATCCATTCGTCGCATTTTTGGGATCCATGGCTGGGAACCTGTTGCCACTCTCCTTCGCTATCGCTGCCAATCTCTGACCCTGCAAAGACACCCGCCACTTGTGCTGGTGCCGAGCTCAACCTGACTATGTTGTTGTTGACCTAGTCTTGAAGCCAGTCTTTATACACATATCATTTCTTGAGGGTGTTCCCCATAATATGTTGATAAGGACAGTAGTTGGGGTGATCAGTGAGATTCGCCTCTGCCGGCCTTCTGCACTCGGGCAGGCGCACAATCCCTTGCTCTAGAGAAATTCAGAAGTAACCAGGGACCTGATTTTCGTTGAATGAATAAGTCTTGTGCCTTCTTTCCGGATAGGGGGCCTTGGGGGCCAGGCCCTGACGAGGGGCTGGAGGGGCCTGCCGAGGAGGTGGCGCCTGATTGTCTCGCCTAAGTGGAACTGGCGCATTGCGCGGGGGAACCTGTCGATTCTGAGGCGGTCGCTGCAGGGCGGGAGCCTTCGCTTGAAGTGGAGAACCTCTGCGGGGTTGTGGGGATGGTGCCACTTGCAGTAATTTCAGCTGCCTAGGGGCTTCTATTTGTGCCACCGCAGTGGGTTCGGCTCTGGCGGTCCTCCTGGCTAGGATCATAGGGGGAAACGAACGTGCATGACTAGCCTATTGCAGAGCCTCCTCAAGGCGATGAGCCTTATCTGAGAAATCTCTAAACCCTCAAGGGTAGTTCTCGGTAATTAGGGAGGGTACCAGCTCTGTTTTGACGTTCCCCACACACATAATTAGTAATTTCTCTTGAGACAATGGCATTTCGAGGGAATACATAAGTCCCTTCCACTGGGCGGTGAAATCTGCGACTCGCTCATCATGACATTGCTTGAACTTGAAGAGGTCTGCAATGCTGGTCTTCTGCGTGGTGGAGCTGAACTGGTATATGAACTTCTGGCGGAGATCCTCCCAACCGGTCACCGATCTGATAGGGATCTAGTTATACCAGAAGAATGTGAGACCTTCCAATGTTTGTATGAAACATCGGAGCTTGGTGGCTTCTTGCGGGGCCGGGGTCCCCAGCATGGGGCCACACCTGGAAGAAAAATGATCCAAGTGCTGCGGCGGGTCCCCAGTCCCATTGAAGGGCGATAAATTGGGGTTCCCAAAACCCGGGGCCGTGGGCATATCTTCCACCCACGCGGGATACAGCATGTCGTCCGGTGGGACTGCCACCTTCCGTGTTTCCAACGCTTCGAGGTGGGATGTGAGTGCCGCTATCAGATCATCCGGGTGGGGGTCCCTGTCTTGACAGGGATCCCTAGTCACAAGTGTGTTTCTAGGTTCTTCAACATGGTAGATGGCATCAGAAGCTCATGGATCGACTGGCGGAACGACCTGTGGGTCGACTGGGGGAACCCGGACTGCATTCTTCAGATTGCCCCGTCATTCGGGGGGGGGGGGGGGGTTGGCGAGACGTATCGCGCCCTCTTTACATAAGATCCGGCTTCTGCCCTGTTCATGGAGGTAGAATGATCCGGGTTGCCTGGAGGTATCTCACTGGGGGAAATTTTTCCTGCCCCTGCGGCCCCGGCCTGGGATTACCATAGTCAGGTCACCACTCTACAGCGCGCTCAGCCAATAGTTCATCAACCAGCCTCTTCTGCTCAGTAAGATACTTGCGTAATGTGGCCTTCACGGGATCTTCATCCGTTTTCTACACATAGGCAGACGGGTCTAAGTGCTTGATAGTTCTGACATGCTCCTTACCCTTGCTAGTATTTCGACCGAGAACCAGCGACTCGGTGGGTACAGGGAGGCCTAGCAGGTTTCTTTGCTGGCAGGTAACCCTCCATGATGGTTCCAGCAGTGGCGGTACGCCCTCGGGGGGTATGTCTCTATCATGAAATTCAAGCTCGTCTTCCTTGTCCACTACGTCAGCCATGTGGACCGTGACCCCTCTCGAAGGCATATCGTCAATGTCGCATAGCGAATCAGGCTGTCGTCGGATAGGGTCGAAGAGGAGAGCGGCATAGTGTCCCCAACCACAGACTTGCACATGGGGGGTAGCCTCCCGGATGACTCTGCGGAGTACTTTGAAACTGTGAACACATTTCCATTGAAGGGTGCTCTGACGGCCTGGTGACTCAGGGTGCTGGTCCAAAAGGAGTGTGGCCAAATCGATCAGGCGGCATTGCTCGCCGATTTCATCAAAGTGCTCTCGATTTATATGGTACACCACCCACTCTTAACGAAGGTGGAAGTGTGTCACCCATAGGGTTTTAAAAAATCACCCCACTTCTTCAGGTGTAAGGGACTCTGGTGCATGAAAGTTTCGTGCCTCCGTCGGCCAAAACATCTCCGGGAAGTAATCCGCTACGAGAATGCTCTAGATGCTCCTAGGTTCAGACTCGGGGTATGGACCTGTATTACCCGAATCTTCAACTGGGGGCGGCTGAGGGACCGGTAGCGGTACCGAGGCGGACCTCTAGGATAGTAAACTCGGAGGCGGAGAATATGGTGAAGGAGCTGACAGGTTGCTGAATTCTGCGCCATCCTCTGAAGAGTGAGGTGACCTAGCAACGATGTCACGATACGATGGGCCGATAGCCATAGCTTCCGGCACAGGAGTCATGGCTACCTGCGATGGGTCATGTCGTTGCTCTACCACCGTTGGCCCCCAAAATAGCTCTCTGTGATCTCTGGTAGAGGTAGAGGGCGCTCCTGGTGACAATGGTGGTGATTTCAGGCTCGAGACCTATGTAATTTCCACGATTTCTTCCTCCTGGATGTACCTGTGGAGAGAGGTGGGAATATATTGGACCTCGCATTCTGGGAGAATGAGGCTAACGTGTCTGGTTCCCACCCCCGTCCTTGATACAGAGGAGCTGGGAGAAGGTTCAATCGCTGAGTCGCATTCCGCTTCAGAATCCGAGAAGTGGGTAGGTTTGATCTCCACCCGGGCCTTCCCAGGACTCTTCTTGTGGTGGCGACGACCCACTCTCCTACCCCGGGGTGGCTCTTTGGGGCAGGGTTGATCCCAAATTGGTAGCCATGGGGCGGCGATGGCACTGTGGTAGAGAGGGACCCCACTCAAGATAGCCGAGGTGCGAGGGGCACTGGGGCAAATGTCGAAGGGTACGTGGGGAGGACCTCCATGGACAGCACCCATGTGTGCGGAGCCACTGTTCGAATCGGTATGAGCATGGGGAGGACCTCCATGGTTGATGCGGGCGGAGCGAGGCTGACCCTCACTCCTCGAGTTGCTGGGGCGAGGAGGACCTTTGCCCATTACAGATAGAACTTAGGGAAGGACCCCACGTTGGAGAAGGACCGAATGGACAGTACCTTCCAATCGGCGGTCAGGGGCAGGAGGATGGACTCCATACCCTGTATAGTGGGCGTGGGAAAGGTTTCCACGCTGAGCGTCACTGCTGCGGGGCAGGTCTTCCTTCGGTATGTGGGTAGCACGAGGCATACCTTCATGAAGAGATTTGGAGCGGGGAAGGCCCACGCTCTGTGGAGTAGTGGTATGGGGAGGGCCTTCGTACGAGGTGACATCACCGCGGGTTAGTCCGCGGTGATCACCACTAAGGCCTGCGACCCAGTGAGTCAACCCAGCCTGCCAGTGGGGTGGTTATGGTCTCGATTCTAGTTGGGTGAAGGAGTGCCCCTGCTTAGTGTATGCAGGGACTCCATGATGCACGTTGGCGGTGGCTCAGGACACTGTAGCTATTGACGTCGATGCATCTGGGCGAGCGTCCTCAGCCTGGGCCCGACGCCGACGTCGGGTCAAACGAGCCGGCGTAGGTGGTGCAGGGGCATGGCCTGCCTATTCTTCCTTTTGAGTCGGACGGCGGTGCTGACACGGCCGGACGGGATCCCTTGCCTAGAGCCCTTGGGTCGGGACCCTGAGCGGGCTGAGTCGGACGGCGCCCGCCTCATCAGCGTAAGGCGAGGAGTCGTCGATCCGTTCTGGGGACAGGCTCTTGAAACGGTTGAATGCTGGGGTGGGGAGCAGGGGTGTAGAGACCCAAAGCATAAAGTACATGGAAATTACATTACTTTTTCGGAATACTTAGTACATAACAAAAACACACACACAAGGATCGTATAAGTTTAGTGACTTTGGAAACTCGTAATATAATCTTCTAATCGTGGTGAAAGATCTTCAACATCTCCCATAAAGATCTTCCCTTTTTTTACCTAAAACCATTTTTTATATCCTGTGGAAAAAAATCATAAAAGGGTGAGCTCAAATGCTCAGTAATGGTAATCAAAAGAAATATCAATCACATCATATTCATAAGAACATAACATTTTGGAAATATTAACCTGAAAAAGAGATCATAATTTCATAACATGGTATAAATCATTGTAGTGAAATGAAATCCAAATAATCATAACATAAAACATCAAACTTTGTGGCATACACACATAATCATAGAGAATCATTTCTTGTTAGTGAAGACTCATTTCCAAGACTATCTTAGTGGAAAAGTCTATTTCTGAACTGAGTTCACTCCTCGTTTCAGTCCTGTTTCACTGAACCGGTTTAACCAGCCGTTACAGCCATGTCTATCTCATGAGATATAAAATCTTCACCCCATGAATTTGAGGGAGATGTAGGTCCCACCCATCCCATAATGATACCATTCTTATGTGTTCCACAAAATCCGAAAGCCATGCATCACAGAAAAACCCATGTAATAAAAATGGGAATCTTAAACATCGTGACATCATAAAACAATTCATATAAGATAAAGGAATTCATAAAAATATAATTCCATCATAACATAATCAAATCAATGTAATAATAGGGATGAAAACAGTACCCTTTATTATCTTAGATGGAAAATAATTTTGATTAAACACTTGAACTCCATTCTTGAGGAAAATATCCATTCTACTTCAAAAACAATTTTCCTTTCTTAACATGTCGTACAATTATAAACTAAAATAAGTTTATTAAAAATAAAATTGAAAACTTTTAAAGGAATCTTCTTGGAAATAATGTTTTAAAAATCCATTCATGTCGTATAAGTTAAAAAAACATTCTTCGTACTTTTGTCGGAAAAGTCAAAAAGTACCTCGTACGAAAAACGACAAAAGATTCCTTTCATATCCTTTAATAAAAACTCACCGAAGGGTAAAATTGGATTTAAAAAAATGTAGGTGGATGGAAATAATATTACATATTGAGGAAACATGGGTGTGGATGATAAAATACACCCCAGTAAATGCCAAAGTATAAACAATCTCAGATAAAAATGAGATTGTGATATTTCCCTTACCTTAAGACCGGTTTGCTTCGTAATTGTCCGAACCTCCTATATAATGATTTAAATACTATTATTGACATATTCCAGAATCATACTTATTGTTATGATATCATATATGGTCATATTCTTAGCTTCTTATTAGTAATATTTCATTACTACTTGTTATTCGGGTGTTTATTACTTTTTGTTCTTATGCGTGTTTTGTCGAATAAATTCTTATTCTTATCTTTAGGTTATATATACCTCATTTCCAGAATGGTACTATTGTAATATATATCATATTCATTCATTCAATTCATTTATATAATAATTATGCAATGAAGATCATGTAGAACAAGTCGCATCACATCGTGGAGACGGTATTCCGTATGGACACACGATTGATGATATCGTTCCTATGAAAGTGGAATTGTATTGGAGTGTATGTATACTATTTCGGAATAAATAAAACTTTATAATAGACATATATAGTCATTATTTACACCATTATACCCATCCAAGTAAGGTGGTGGTGGAAAATAGATTTCCCCACGATGTGGAGACGGTATTCTGTACGTACGCACGCGCAGTGATTTCTTTTTCCGTAGGATGGATAGATGGTGAAATAGGGTTGTTTCATACTTATAATAACATATTATTATATGATTTATACTTATTTTATTACTTCATAATGAAACGACTAAAGAAGAAGAAGTGGAAGAAGAAATAAAGGTGAAAGAATCGGTAACAGACATTACCTCTTCTTTAAAGTTCTTCTTTGAGACCTGCTTTTAGGGCACTAAAATAGGTATTTGAAGAAGACCATAACCTATAAGATGTTTCTAGGGAAGTGTAGAGGAGATATTGTCAGGGTTTGGCCGATCATGAAGGCTCAAAGTGGTGTGAGGAAGAGGGGGAGGAGGTTCCCTTTTATAAGGGAGGAGAGGGGCACCTTTGGAATAACTAAAACTATTATTTTATTATAAAGTCAAATTCTGTTTTAAATAGCTCCAAATTGATTTATATCTAAGAAAAGGTGGGTATGGGTCAAAATCCTCTCATTAAATAGATTTTAGACAAGTTTAGGTTCCTATTTTAACCTTATCAATTAGATTTAACATTAAGTTAAATAATTTTACTTTTACCGTGTCTTCTTGTGTTCTTATACTATAAGGTTAATAAACATACTATAAGAAGCCAAACGAACCCCAAGTTGTTTATTATTAATATATATAACCTTATATAAGTCATTTTTTTGAGCCTTAGATTTTTAGTAATAAAATAACAATTAATAAAATAATATTTGTTTTAAAAACTATTTTATGCCAATTTTGAAACTATTTAGTAATTGATTTTTGTGAAAATCATAACAGAATTATTAGTTCTAAATAAGTTAATTAAATCAATAATAACATGTAATATTAACCTATAAAATATGTTTAATTCATAAAAATCCTTTAATTACATTTATTTGGGTATTTATAACATCAATTATGTCAATATTTCACTAATAAGACAATTACTGCATCATCTTTGTGTCATAATAAATGATAATTATTTAATCCCTAAAAATTATAAATAAATTCTTATGATGTAGATAATTGTTTTATATTTCTGGAGACTATTCAGGTTCGAAGTTTCATGATGTTTATCACTAAATTAAAATTATTATACTTATAAGATTTAAGAAAGTGACATGTTGTCACATTCTTTGGTTTTAATAATAATTAAATTATTTTCATTGAAAAAAGTCTATTAAATTAATCTAATACGATCCTTAGGTGATATGGGTCGCCTTTTAGTCATCCAATAGGATTTTGGCATGTGTTAGGGTAATTTTATAATATTATATTTACCCTTAATTACCCGATTTACCTTTAACTATGATAAATAAAATTTAACATAGTTACTATTCATAATTCCCTAAAATAAAAAGTAGCTTATTAACATAATTTGGATCCCCTGATTCCAAATATGGAATCCATTTTTTTAAATTCAACACACAAAAGTTGCAGAAATTAAATTAAAATTAATCCTATTGTCGAAAGAAAATGGGGTTTTCTTTAAAACATTGCAAAAGATTGAATTGATTTATCCTACGAATTCAAGGTAGAATCAATGCTAATGACATACATTATATTAAATGGTAAAAATATATTATATTTATACTTTAAAACCATTTAATATTATAATTTAACCATATAAATTATTGCGATGAAAAAAGTTTTTAATTAAAATATAGTGTGTTTTTACTATTCATCAAAATATAAAATTTACCAGAATAATATGAAAAATTTATCAAAAGTAAATTATTATTTCATGATTCCAAAGAAGAATTTTATTTTGTCAAATTGATCTTATAAACATGTCAAAAACTATATTTAATGTGGGTGCACCATCAAAAGGCGGCAAAACTGCATTTTTTGAAAAATACTTATTTTACCCAAAAAATTTATTTTGTTCTTATACCATGTTCTAGAAAATGTGTAAGACGAATAATAATGTTATAAGATTCAAAATTTAGTAAATACTATTCATAACGGCTAGTTCATAACAATATTATAATAATATATCGTTGTTTAGTAAAACACGGTATTGCATACAACACACACTATCGAGGAAGGTCGCGATTGCGTGTAATGCAAGCCAAGTCAAGGTTGCGTGCTGTGCAAGAATCCTTTGTTGTTTTGTATAACATAATCTAACCATTTTCCATTTATACATTGAATATATATATATATATACTCAATGTTGCGTAGAATAACTATTATCAAAATTGTGTGTAACACGATCCAAGAATAGTGTTGCGTATACTGCAATCTAATACGGTGTTGTGTATAGCGCAAGGTAATATTGATGTAGCATACAGCAGAAGACATTAATGAATTGAAAAGAATATTTTTCATAAAATCTCGGGGTGTTACATTCTACCCCCGTTAAAATGAATTTCGCCCTCGAAATTCGTCAGGGTTATAAATGGTTTACTACTCAAATGTTTGTTTAATAGAAACCCATATTGAAAAAAGGAATATCAAAACATGGATTTAAAAACAAAATTATGAAATGTAACGGTTACCCAAATTAACTCATCACTGGGTTTCCACGTAGGAGAACATAGGTGAAAATGTGGATATGGAAGAAAATTCTAACCATCATGTTCTGATGGAGAGTGGTAGAGATCATGGCTATGAAAAATCCAACAATCACAAAGTTATTGATTTGTGATGATCTAAGGTACCATCTGATTCATCGGATATAAGGGAACTTGGAATTTTTTTTGGTTTTCACGATCATTTCCCTAAAGTTGATGAAATTGGAATTAGAAGAAATACTTTTGTGATTTTGGTATAGTCTCACCGTTAGTCATTCTTTGGACAATTTCCACTTCATCTCTTAAATAAATGAAGTTGAATTTGTCATTAATGATGTGTTAGAAGATCTTGTGATAGAATGAGAGGTCATTCCATCTGTCTCAAACAAAAGGTTAGAAAAGTTATCAAAAAAAATACATAAGTCCATCTACAGTTAGATTAATCATATATGGTTCCAAAAATGGACATATACTTCATATATAATACTACTTAATATAATAAAACTAGTTTCTACTAAATAGGGACTTCCTGTAGGCCAGTGGTATGTGATAAAGGCCAGTTGCACTTCGGTTGTGGGTTCGATTCTCACAGCCTTGTCCGACGCGATGGGCTGTCTCCCGTCCTGCAGGTTGTCCTTTTTCTAAAACTACATTACTATAACATCCCATCAATAATATCGAAAAAAGTTTTATCCTTAAACAATACTAACTTATGTCCAACATAATCCATTCTAATCTTTAGGATTATCTAAAATACTTCGGTCCAAGCTCATAGTATAAAGAAAAGGATTATTGAAATGTCACATAATAATCACATGAATTCCATCACTTATCCACCATATATCATAAGATATATCTTGTTGAATACCTTAATCATGTATTCTCTTGAATAATGAATAACCATTGAACCTTAGTGAAAATATGAATGCAGTTAAGAGTTAACACTTTCCACATACCAAAATCCTCAATATTCTATATACTCAAACCATGATATCACTTAGTCCTTATATCAATCATGAGCTCATGAATACTGTCAAACGTTTCATTTTTTTCCTTATCCCTTCATTATGTACATATCATCATTTTTAAAAAAATATCTCAATCACTTTCCATGGTTACCAGTTCCATAAAATTATTGAAAACCACAATAGAAAAATACATAAATATTCCAATATTCCACGGTACTATATACAACATTATTTTGGAATCCCATTACATAAACACTTAATCATTCCACCACATCGTTTTCATATTCAACATCGCCAAGGGTGATCGCGTGTGACTTCCCTTTTTCCTTTTCCTTAAGTGGTTTCTCATGTCGATCATCACTAACCCTTGGATTTGGGCATTTATTAGCATAATTCCCTATTTCCTTTCACTTGAAGCATTGAAGTGTAGTAGGTTAATTCTGTGTATCCCTTCCTTTTTTTGCATCATTAGGCATCTTCTTCCAATCATTGCGGCATTCAAATTTAAGATGACCTTCCTTTCCACATTTGAAACATTTACTTGTCCCTTTATGACAATCTCCACCATGCTTCTTTCCACACTTTGAGCATAAGGAAACATTCATCTTCTTTTCACCATTATTCTGAGATTTCACCTTGAACTCCATATTTCCTTTCTTGTCAAAACTATGAGATGGATAAGTAACACCAACTTCCATTTCTACCTTGATAGGACATCTCACAATTTCTTCATAGCTACTGAAGTCTCTTATAGCTAATTCCCTTCGAAGATTTGGTTTTAAGCCACTTAAAAATCGATCAACTTTACTAACAGGTTGGATGATAAAGTCAGATGCATACCTTGCAAGCCTTGTAAAATTCGCTTCGTATACACCAACAGATTCATCATCCTTTTGATTTAGTTCATGAATCTCCTTCTCCATATTTGTTCGATGAATATGAGGGAAGTATGTATTGAAAAGTAAGTTCTTGGACTCAACCCATTCCATGAACTCAATTTCCTATCTTTGCCTCATATTCTTGATAAGATTGCACCATTTATCAGCTTCACCTTCCAAATGATATACTGCTAAGATGACTTTATCATGTTCAGAACATTGAAGAACTAAAAATATATTTTCAGTGGTACTGGTCCATTATTCAGAAACAAGTGGATCAGAAGACCCACTGAATGAAGGTGGACGTTTCCTCATGAAGGACTCAATAGAATATTATTCTCTTCTCTGCTCATTTGTAAGTCTAGAATGATTCATAGCTTGTGTAAGTATAGCAATAAGATTTTTCACTCCATCTCCCATAACATTTGTTTTTTCAGGAGGACAATCATTGTGTTGTCCATTGCATTGATCAACACGGTTCCTTCGGGTTCCAGCCATTGCCTAAAACCCAAAAAGAATAGTGTGAGAGGCAAAAATAATTCTAGGGAAAACAAAATAATAAAAGTGGGACTACCCTCAATATATAACAACTTAAGTTAAATTCTAAGATCTTTATCACAATTCTAGGACTATAACCTATACGTATACTTAACCTTAGAGACATCCCTAGACATACCTTAGAAATATCTCTAGGGATCTCACTAAAGTTCTTGCATCCAAGTTTCTAAAGTTTGAATAAACCTTTAATCTGATAACAACTGTAGAGACCCGATGATTAACATACATGGACATTACATTACGTTTTCGAAATACTTATTACATAAAAAAACAAACACACAAGGATCGTAATCGTTTAGTGTCTTTGGAAACTCAGAATATAATCTTCTAATCGTGGTGAAAGATATTCAACATCTCCCATAAAGATCTTCCCTTTTTTTACCTAAAAAATTTCTTTATATCCTAGGGAAAAGAAAATATAAAAGGGTGAGCTCAAATTCTCATTAAGGGTAAACAAAAAAATATCAATCACATCATATTCACAAGAACATAACATTTTGGAAATCTTAACCTTCAAAAGAGAGCATAATTTCATAACATGAGATAAATCATAGTAGTGAAATGAAATACCAATAATCATAACATAAAACATGAAACTTTGTGGCATACACACATAATCATATAATATCATTTCTTGTTAGTCAAGACTCATTTCCAAGACTATCTTAGTGGACAATGTCCATTTCTGAACAGAGTTCACTCCTCGTTTCAGTCAGATTGTTTCACTGAACCGGTTTATCCTGCCATTCCAGCCATGTCTATCTCATGATATATAAAATCTTCACCCAATGCATTGGAGGGAGATATAGGTCCCACCAATCTCATAATGATACCACTCTTATGTGTGCCACAAAATCAGAAAACCATACATCATAGCATACCCCATTTAATAAAATGAGAATCTCAAACATCGTGACATCATAAAAAAATTCATATAAGATAAATGAATTCATAAAAATATAATTCCATCATAACATAATTAAATCAATGTAATAATAGGGATAAAAACTGAACGCTTTATTATCTTAGATGGAAAATAATTTTGATAAAACACTTGAACTCCATTCTTGAGGAAAATATCATTTCTACTTCAAAAACACTTTTCCCTTCTTAACATTTCATACAATTATAAACTAAAAGATGTTGATTAAAAATAAACTTGAAACCTTGTAAAGGAATCTTCTTGGAAATAATGTTTTAAAAATCCATTCATGCCGTATAAGTTAAAAAAAACATTCTTCGTACTTTTGTCGGAAAAGTCAAAAAGTACCTCGTACGAAAAACGATAAAAGATTACTTTAATATCCTTTACTAAAAACTCACCGAAGGGTAAAATTGGATTTAAACAATTGTAGGTGGATTTAAATAATATTACATATTGAGGAAACATGGATGTGGATGATAAAATACACTCTAGTAAATGCCAAAGTATAAACAATCTCGGATAAAAATGAGATTGTGATATTTCCCTTACCTTAGGTCTGATTTGCTTCGTAATTGTCTGAACCTCTTGTATAATGATTTAAATATTGTTATGGACTTATTCCAGAATCATACATATTGTTATGATATCATATATGGTCATATTCTTAGCTTCTTTTTAGTAATATTTCATTAATACTTGTTATTCAGGTGTTCATTATTTTTTGTTCTTATACGTGTTTTGTCGAATAAATTCTTATTCTTCTCTTTAGGTTATAGATAACTCATTTACTGAATGGTATTAGTGTAATATATATCATATTAATTCATTCAATTCATTTATATAATCATTATGCAATGAAGATCATGTAGAACGAGTCGCATCACATCGTGGAGACGGTATTCCGTACGTACACACGAGTGATGATATCGTTTCTATGATTGTGGAATTGTATTGGAGTGTATGTATACTATTTTAGAATCAATATCACTTTATAATAGTCATATATAGTCATTATTTACACCATTATACCAATCCAAGTAAGGTGGTGGTGTAAAATAGATTACACCACGGCGTAGAGACAGTATTCCGTACGTACGCACGCGTGGTGATTTCTTTTTCTGTAGGATGGATAGATGGTGAAATAGGGTTGTTTAATACTTATAATAATATATCCGTATATGAGTGATACTGATGTTATTACTTCATAATGAAACAACTAAAGAAGATGATGTGGAAGAAGAAATAAAGATGAAAGAATCGGTAACAGACATTATCTCTTCTTTGAAGTGCTTCTTTGAGACCCCCTTTTAGGGCTCTAAAATAGGTATTTGAAGAAGAGAAGAATCTCTAGGATGTATCTAGGGAAGTGGAGAGGAGAGATTGTCAGGGGTCGGCTGAGCTTGAAGTCTCAAAGTGGTGTGAGGAATAGGGGGACGAGATGCCCTTTTATAAGGGAGGAGAGGGGCACCTTTGGAATAACAAAAACTATTATTTTATTATAAAGTCAAATTTGGTTTAAAATAGCTCCAAATTGGATTATATCGAAGCTGAGGATGGGATGGGTCTGAATCCTTTCATCTGATAGAATTTAGTCAAGTTTTGGTTCTTATTGTAACCTTATCATTTAGATTTATCATTAAGTTAAATAATTTTACTTTTACTGTGTCTTCTTGTGTTCTTATACTATAATGTTAATAAAAATACTATAAGAAGCCAAAAGAACCCCAAGTTGTTTATTATTAATATATATATAACCTTATCTATGTCATTTTGCCGAACTATAGATTTTTAGGAATAAAATAACAATTAATAATGTAATATTTGTTTTAAAAACTATTTTATGTCAATTTTGACACTATTTAGTAATTGATTTTTGTGAAAATCATAACAGAATGATTAGTTTGAAAAAATTTAATTAAATAAATACTAACATGTCGTATTAACCTATAAAATTAGTTTAATTCATAAAAAGTCTTAAATTACATTTATTTGGGTATTTATAACATCAATTATGTCAATATTTCATTAATAAGACAATTACTGCATCATATTAGTGTCATAATAAATGGTAATTATTTAATCCCTAAAAATTCTAAATAAATTCCTATGATTTAGATAACTGTATTAGATTTCTGGATACTATTCATGTTCGATGTTTCATAAAGTTTATCACTAATGTAAAATTATTATACTTATAAGATTTAAGAAAGTGACATGTTGTCACATTCTTTGGTTTTAATAATAATTAAATTATTTTCATGGAAAAAAGGCCATTAAATAAATATAATCTGACCCTTAGGTGATATGGTTCGACTTTTAGTCATCCAATATGATTTTGACATGTGTTAGGGTAATTTTATAATATTATATTTACCCTTAATTACCCAATTTACCTTTAACTACGGTAAATAAAATTTACTGTAGTTACTATTCATAATTCCCTAAAATAAAAATTAGCTTATTAACATAATTTGGATCGACTGATTCAAAATATGGAATCCATTTTCCCAAATTCAATATACAAAAGTTGTAGAAATTAAATTAAAATTAATCTCATTGTCGAAAGAAAACAGGTTTTTCTTTAAAACATTGCAAAAGATTGAATTGATTTATCATATTAATTCAAGGTAGAATCAATGCTAATGACATAAATTATATTATATGGTAAAAATATATTCTATTTATAATTTAAAACCATTTAATATTTTAATTTAACCATATAAATTATTGCGATGAAAAACGTTGTTTTTAATTAAAATATAGCATATTTTTACTATTCTTCAAAATATAAAAGTTACCAGAATAATATGAAAAATTTATCCAAAGTAAATTTTTATTTCATGATTCCAAAGAAGAATTTTATTTTGTAAAATTGAACTTATAAACATGTCAAAAACAAGATTTAATGTGGGTGCGCCATTAAAAGGCGGCAAAACTGCATTTTTTGAAAAATACTTATTTTACCAGAAAAATATATTTTGTTCTTATAACATGTTCAAGAAAATGTTTAAGACGAATAATAATGTTATAAGATTCAAAATTTAGTTAATAATATTCATAACGACTAGTTCATAATAATATTATAATAATATATTGTTGTTTTGTAAAACCTGGTATTGCGTACAACACACGCTATCGAGGAAGGTCATGATTACGTGTAATGCAAGCCAAGTCAGGGTTACGTGCTGTGCAAGAATCCTTCGTTGTTTCGTATAACATAATCCAACCATTTTTCATTTATACATTGAATATATATATATATATATACTCAATTTTGCGTAGAATAACTATTATCAAAATTGTGTATAACACGATCCAAGAATAGTGTTGCGTATACTGCAAGCTAATACGGTGTTGTGTATAGCGCAAGGTAATCATGGTGTAGCATACAACACAAGAAATTAATGAAAATAAAAGAATATTTTTCATAAAATCTCAGGGTGTTAAAAGGGGCTCCCTGTGTGGCCTATTAGGGCGGCGTTGACGGCAGGGCCTGGATGTCTCCAGGTCCAGGCGGGCCATATCCCGAGTTGGGATGACCCATTCCTCCTCATACCTGCATAATAGGTTGTTGATCACCCTTCGCTGGATGACCTCGGATGGGGAATGGGGACATGGGAACCTCGTATTCCACGATGTGGCGGCCGTCGTGGCGATAGCGGCTCCATGCGGGGTAGCTGTGGTTGTGTTTCCCCTGCCCCTGTGTAGGAAAGCGGGTGGCGATCGTGTCTCTGTAACAGCAACCTGGTTCCTGAGAAATGAAGGGATCAAATCATTAGCACTGCGAGGAAAAGGATTGACAACCAGTGCCCCAACGTCCTTCCATTCTCCACGTCTATAAGAAGGATCCATGCCAACATGCTGCAGAACGGAGTGCCCCACGTTCTACTACCTGGACTACCGGTGAGTTTCACGACAGGCCTGCTATTTGCTCGTCAAGACCAGGCACCAGATATCTGGATCCGGTGACACATCAATCTACTATTGTCTCGAATGCTACTAATCTCCACATTGAGGAGAATAATTTCACGTCGGGTTCACCATTTTTCTTTCCGATGCTTTTGCCTGGACACGTGCATCCATCCGTCCACTGAGGAGGATGCACTGTGCTGTTGCCCCACATTCCCGCTTTCCAAAGGTGGGCGGCATTCGATTCTTATTCAGGGAAATCTGCTCCTTGATCGAAATGGGATGATTGGATGTCGGTTCTTCCTTCCGTGGATTCCTCCTCAGAACTCATCACCTAGTCCGGGTCTCCCTCATAGATTTAATATGTTGTTCATGAAAATCATCCCATTGCCATGTTTCCATGGATTCCGGTTAATTACACTGATCCTATCGGGACATTCCAAAGGATCCAGTCAGGACATCAATCTTCAGTCGGGGGAGTAGTCACGTTGAGGCATCAGTAGCATGTCTGGATACTGGGGACCTGGCATGTCTGTCTATTATCCCTGGTCACAGGGCTTCTCGAGGGCATGGAAACCCAAGGCATCACACATCGAGTGCAGGGAATTATATGTCATATACATATGTCTAAGGTTTTCCTCAACTTCCTGTGTTTAACACAGGGTATGCCGCGAGTTTAACATCCAACGGAGACGAATCAGCCCGATCAGAGCATTAGCTAGAATGGATCGGATTGAGGGATTTCCATTGAAGGGGTGCCGATTCCCGGACCATCCTATGGATGGCTGTGAAGAGGATCGGATGGATGGATGAATGAAGTGGAGAGGGGAATGGCAAGGGACCATCGCAAGGGCGACGGTGAAGTTGGGCTTGAGCCTCGAAGAGACCTCCTACGTATCCCCGTGGCAGGGAGTCAAAGTCCACGTAGTTTAGAATAGTGCCCGCAAGCCGACATGGAGGTGGACCTTGGACCGATGGCTGTCATCAGTGAACCAACGTAAAGGTGGAACTTGGTCCGATGGGCATCTTCAGCGAACCGATGTGAAAGTGTACCCTAGTCCGATGAGAGACGAGATTGAACCTCGGGAAGGCTTCCTACGTACCATGCCTTGACATGGATCAAAGACCTCGTAGTTACCAGGGTTTCATCAATGAAACGACGTGAATGTAGACCCAGGGGTCCACTAGCGGTGGGCTTGAACCTCGTGAAGGCTTCCTACGTACCACGCCTTGACATGGATCAAAGACCTCGTAGTTCAAAATGGTTGTGGGTGTCGGAGAACCGACGTAAATGAGGGACCTTGGTCGAATGGGAGATGGGCTTGAACCTCGTGAGGCCTCCTATGTATCATGCCTTGACATGGATCAAAGTCCTCATAGTTCGGGATGGTCACAACGACTTGCCATCGGACTGGGATGCAGTTTAACATCATGCTGGACGAGAGTGAAACCTGACGTGAATAAATGATGGGCGGTGGGCTTGAACCTCATGGAGGCTTCCTACGTACCATGCCCTGACATGGATCAAAGTCCCCGTAGTTCGTAGGGGCTTCATCGGTGAACCAGCGTGAAGGTGAACCTGGGGGTCCACTTGTGGTGGGATTGAACCTCGTGAAGGATTCTTACATACCATTCCTTGACATGGATCAAAGTCCTCGTAGATCGGGAGTAAATGGGGGCTTGGAACACTGAAAAGGATACGGTTTGGGCCAATGATTATTGGGCTGAACCTCAGGGAGGCTTCCTACATACCATGCCTTGACATGAATCAAAGTCCATGTAGTTCAGGTGGTGAGAACGACTTGCCGTCGAACTGGAATGCAGTTTAACGTCATGCTGGACGAAGGTAGAACTCAACGTGAATTGTATGACTGGTGGGCTTGAACCTCGTAGAGGCTTCCTTTGTACCATTCTTTGACATGGATCAAAGACCTCATAGTTCAAATGGGTGTGCAGTTTAATGTCATGCGGGACAGGGGCAGACAGTTTAACATCATGCTGGATGAGGGCACGAAGTTTAACATCATGCTGGATGAGGGCATGCAGTTTAACGTCATGCTGGACGAGGTATTGTCATGGCCAATGCCAGCTCTAAGCCCACGTGAGTCATGCTCGGTGTGAGAAACAAGAGACAGCAATGACCTGACAATCACACCGTGAAGGGTGCGTCCGTGAGAAGAGAAGAGTGGCTTATGCATTAGGCGGCCCATTAGTGCTGGGATATACTCCAGGATGGAGGCCCGAAGTGCGACAGAGCCCAGTTAATGAGGGATTTGGGACCAATGATTGGAGGTTCCTCATTCCCTATCACACCCTCCACTGACCTTGGTAGTGGGGAAGTATGGAGATGTAGGGGTGCAACCATCCGTTGGGGAACTAGGGTTGCCCTTCTCTTGAGAACATACGCCACTCCAATAAGGAGGATATCAACCCTTGTGGATGGGTGATTCCACTCCCGTGGAGACGAGTGGTGTAAAAAATGTTCCATCTGGGGGGACCCTTCAAGCGAGGCATGAGGTCAGGTCACAGTTTAACATCATGTGGTGAGGATGTGGTGCTTGGAAGTTTAACATCCTGCAGCTCAGATGAGGCGGGTTCACTCAACACCCCTAGGACATACATAAATGGTACCCTTTGCTCCTTGGGGGAGGGAAGGTACAACTAAGGCTGTGGTGAAGGGGGGTTGTGGAGTGAACCATCGAGGGGTCCATGTTAGCACGGCTATGCGAAGAAGCAATAGACGTTAGCATGCCTATGCGAAGAAGCATTAGGAGAAGCAACGCTACGAGTGGTATTGTCTTTGGGACTTTGAAATTACATCGTGCATACCTGGAGGGTCGCACGGGAAGCGGAACTGCCAAGCAAAGGAGTGTGCTTCGTGAAACAGAGTGCTTTAGCCTTAGCATAGGGAATAGGTGTAAGTGGAGGGTTCTTCGCGATGTGTAATAGTATTCACGGAGCACTGCCTCGTGAAGAAGAGGTACCTCGCGAAGAAGGGTGTTGCGAAGCAGTGTGCTTCACGATGTGTAGCACTCCTGCCTTAGCATAGGGATCACTAGTACAGGTTGGGTGTTTCGCGAAGCATAAACGTTCCGCGGGTGCCCAGGTACCCTTGGGAATCCCCCTCCTTCGCGAATTCCCTTGAGCTTCGCGAAGGGCATCCCTCTTGGAAGAGGGGCTGAAAACGAGTCAAAGCGATGGCGTCACGTGAAGTAGAAGTACCTCGCAGAGCTCATGATTCCTGGGGGAAAAGAGTGCTTGGAGATTCGAGAGAGGAGAAGCTGAAAGGTCAGATTGTCCATCCTCGGGACTCAGGGGGAGCCCAGTATTTATAGGAACGGGGCTCCGCGAAGCAAAAATCGCACACTGCCTCAGGTGCTTCACGGCGCGCTCGCGAACGTCACAGTCAGTCGCGGAGAGTTACCACCTCTGGAGCTTCGCGGTGGGCTCGTGAACGTCAAACTTTGTCGTGGAGAGTTACCACCTCCAAAGCTTCGCAACGGGCTTGCGAATGTCAAACTCAGTCGCGGAGAGTTACCGCCTCCGTAGCTTCACAGCGGGCTCACGAACGGAAAACTCATTCGCGAAGAGTTACCGCCTCCAGATGTTTGCGGTGGGCTCGCGAATGTCATACTCGGTCGTGGAGAGTTACCGCATCCAGAGCTTCACGACCCGTGATGCCCGGGCTACTTCGTGTCGGTGCTTCGCGTGGCAGCGTCTGGGCCGTCTTTTTCGTCCCTTTCGTTCGTGCAATATTTTGGTGCCAACAAAATTTTGAATATTAACTTCAGTTAATATGTTATTTTCCATGGTTAAAGGGAAAATCCAGTAAATAAGGCTAAAAAATAATAATATAATAATATTAAATTGCAATAAATCATTATCTATCCCTATTGGAAGATACATAACTAACCATGGGTGTCCTTGAGTTAATTTTGGCACCCCGTGGAGGCACTTGTAAGTGAAAATGACACATTATAAAAATTAATTTTATGTTAAGGAAAACGTACCATAAACATAAATCTTTTAGTAAAAAAATATTATTTCAGGTTATATAAGTGATATATTCAACTATAAATCCTAATTAGAATGATAAAATGATTTCATACAAAAGGGTATTTTATTTTAAATTTTTTTACCTAAAATTTTATAGTTATTTATGACACAATAATGATGCAGTATTTTCATTATTAATGAAAGAATCAAATAATGGATATTATAAATATTAAAATAAATAAAAATTGAATGTTTGGAGAAATAAACAAATTTTAATGGTGAATATTACATTTTAGGATGGATTCAATTATTTTTGTTGATGTAATAATGTTGTTATGACTTCCACAAAAACCAAATACAAAATATTGTAAAATCGATATAAATTAGTTTTTAAAACAAGTAATATATTATTAAATGATAAAATATTCCTAAAAATCTAATATTGGTCACAAGAACATAACTAATGTCAAATATATCCTTAATGAACCACATTATGTTCAATTTTAATTTCATAGAAAGATTATTAACCATATAATATAAAAATACAAGAAGACATGGTAAATGTTAAACTATTTAACCGAGAGTTAAATCAAAATGATAAGGTTTATATGGGGACATAAACTTGTATTAAACATATTGGTTGATAGAATTTAGACATATCTCTACTTAATCCTTGAAATAAATCCCTTTGGAGGTATTAGAAAACGAAAATTATTTTATAATAAATTATGTTTTCAAGATCTTCCTAATGTGCCCCTCACCTCTCTTATAAACGTGTACATCTACTTCTATCAAATTAAAACATAAAAAGACATTTGACTCGGCCAAACCCAGATAAAATATCCTCCCAACTACCCTCAATTAAACTTTTAGACCATACATTGATCAATAAGCCAACCTATGGGGCCATTTTGTTCAAATCAAAAGGATGAACCCGAAGAAGAGGTAATTACTTCATCAACTCTTTCAAAGTTCATTTATTCTTTCATATCCTCTTTCTTTGTTGATTCCATACCAAATAACAACTCCAATATATTTTACATAAAGATATTTTCTTATTAAAATTTTACAACCATATTCATTATTCTAACTATCCTATGAATGACAATGTCACCATTCATACATAGGTACGACTTACCATCAAAAAGTCCTTGTGTAGTTTTTATTAAACGATTCATTATTAGGATGGGTATAATAATGAGTAAAATTTATTTAAATAATAAATATAACAAATTAATGAATTTTTAATAGGTACTGGATATTGATATTTATGATTAATGATTAAACTTATAATTTTGTTAAATATTATGTATCTAAAAATTATTTATTTATTGAAATGTTGTTCTAATATCACTAGGAGGGTATAGTCTCTCCATTAAACACCATGGAAACAAACTACTATTCAGAATCCTATAGTGTTTGGGGTGGTGAGCTAAAGTCCATGTGACCAACAAGATCAGGGAACCACAATGTTTCTTTGATGTTAGTATGCTACAAAAAATAATAATTAGTGTATGTACTAGAGTTGGTTTGATGTTGTATTTTCATTTTGACTAGGCATTCTCATATTTTGAAGAAATTTAGTTCCTTATATTCATTTAGAATTATAGATCAATTTTATGGGTCAGAACATACAATATATATATTTAAATCCACACGATTTGATTACAGTATTGAGAGGTCAGATGAGGATGTTTGAAGAGTGGGGTTGTTGGTCAGTTATATTGGACGATGAATTCAATTATTGGGTAAATTTTGTAAATAGAGGTTGATTTTTTGTAATTTATATTTATATTTTATTTAATTTATTATAGAATGAGTTTTATAGAACATATATGTATTGATACCTAATGTATAATATCTTAGCAAGTGATACAGATGGTTTGTTCATATAATGTGTTGATGTAGAGTATTCGATGATTTTCTAGGGAGTATACTGATGTTTTCAAAGAAGAGATTATTATTTTACAACAATGTTAAGAGAATGAGTTTGGAAATGAAATATATCTATTCATTCATCCAATTCTTATAGAATCCATTAATATTTCAAAGAAAGGCATCATGGTATGAGGATTCAGATTGCTGACTATTTTGAATAGAGATTTATTTGTCTTAGTGGTTTACATGTGCTACTCCTATGTTCTTTTAAAAAAATTAAAAAGAGATATTGAAATTTTTAATATATTTATTGTGATTAAATAAAGTGAAAATTATAAATCACCATCCTTTTCCTAGGATAAATGATTTTTTATCTATTAATGGGAGTGAGTTGGTTTCGTTGGATCAAATTAAATTATTGATATAACAAATAATGAATAAAGATGAAGAGATCCTTAAGATTTATTTTATGATATAAGTATTGACATATACAATTTTTTTTTGAAATTTATTGGTGATAAAAATGCAAAAGATTTGTTTTTGTGGATAATGAATTGGTTTTTTCAACCTCATATTAATTAATTATCGATAATATTTGATGATAATATATTACATTTGTTTGAGAGAGTGTGGTACTATGTAGATCATATAAATTTGTTTTGATTCTCATTGGGAATATAAATTGTATTGGATGATGTAAAAGGTAAAATTATGGATATGTGAGGTACATTTTTAGGTTCTTGTTATTTCGGATTGTTCTAAAATAGAAAAACCTGTGAAAATAATTGTGGTTATTCAATATAATTATTCCAAAAAATATTTCTAATTTATAGTGTCTCTTTGGATTATATAATTATTATAATATGATACATCCTTATTTTTCTATGATTGTAACTCCATTAGAATGATTTATTCTGAAACTAATAGGTTTGATGCTCTCGGTTGTACTTACAGATTTCACACATTTTCCATAATGCTATATTATAATAAAAAATTAAACTTTAAGGAATAGAGAGTATTCATTTATCATGGTTATAAAATTCTATTTCCACATAATCATTATAATGGAAATCATGATATTGAACTTACAACAATAGTGTTTTAGAATTATTTTTCAATGAATTGTATTCATAGAAAATTCATTAAACATTTTAAGATTAATAATATCACGAGGGATATATATTATTAGGGATATTTAAATTATTATTTTTGAATATAAAGAGAATTTCATTAATAATATGAAAATTTGATCACATTAACTCATGTAAATACTAATTTTTTAGTTTACCCCCAAAGGTGTAAGGGTTATGAAAATAATTATCATGTGGAGAAAAAGAAACAGAATGTGATCGGACTGTTTTCATTTATTTAAACTAGATATTATGAAATGGATGTGGGATACTACTTATATCATATATTATTGACATATTCACTGATGATACATGTAAACAATTTTATTTTTGAGACCATAAGGTTGGGGTTTAAACTATGTAGATTGTAAAGGGTGATTCATTAGATTGATGAACAATGGTTGATGAGTGTAAGAACTCGTTTCATTGATGAGGTGTGATTTTTTTATGATAAATAAAATTTTAGTTTAAAATGTTTACAACATCATAATGTTAATTCCAATTTCGGTCTTTGAGGTATTGGGGGTGTCTTGGGATTGTTTAGAGCCTGAAACCCAACATTTGGGGGGGAACATGCCTGCCATATGGTCAATATGAACCATGTATGGAATGATGCATGGTTACTACTAACCTTGTGATTTATAGGACAAGGGAATGTGAATCCCACATAGTATGAAAAACCATGTTATTTGAGGTGAAATCTCATATGGGAACCTTGTAATTTTTTATTGAGTGTAGAGACAAAATTTGTCAACCCAAGTTCACTTAACATGTGAGGTTCCCCACCTTACAGTACATTATATACGGTTGGAAAATGGTTTTTCCAAAGATTTAGCAAAATTATAATAATGAATTTTTTGATGAAACCTTACAATTTCCCTAAAAATATCTTATATTTAAAAGCAGAATTTATATTCTCCTCTTTCGTTGGACAACATCTGATAGATACCTCCTTCTTACTAATATTTGTATACATTTATCCCTCTTCTCTATCTGATTTCAGAATTAAGCATTTTTTATCCTGCTGGATTCATATAAATGATTAATAATTTTTTTCGTTCATTGGTTACCTTTAAAAAGATTTAGTTATTTAGGGGAAAAATGATATTCCTTATTTATAGGTTTTTTATCCATTCACCATTTTTCTGTAGATCAGATTCAAATCAAGAGATGGTACTGTAAAATCACTCTACAATGGACCCACAATAGGTGATTTTTTGATTTTTCCTCACAATCAAGGAGTTTATTTATTTGTATTTGTTCCATGCACACAATTTTTTAAGCTTCACCCTGGAAATGGAATGTAATAAGTGATTAAAATTGATAGCTATAACCTATGTGATTAATGAGATGGATTTATAATGATTAAAGCGCATGAACCTTCAATTGAACCACTCATTTGGGGTGTTTTATGATTAATTTCACCACTATTAGTATTATATGAATGAGAATACTATTTATGTTTTCCATTTACACCTTTACATGAGATGATAAATTTCTAATTGTAAATTGTATATTGAATTGATTAAATGAATGGAATGGATTCCCATGTTTCTAGGAATTTCTCATGTAATTTCTTGTTTAAGAATGAATTTCTCCATATTTTAACTTTCTAACAAGAGACAATTATGAGACTATGCCTCTGATCTTATAGCCCATGATTTGATCAAACTTATGAGATGATTTTTATCTGAAGTGATCATTGTAATATACTTTTGAATTAATTTAATGAATTGTTTGAATGTCTATATACACACTGAGTTATAGATGGGTTATCAATCCAACACAATGGATGGACTAATTTGGATACTACGTTGCTTATGCCTTAGTGACACTTGAACTCCTTAAAGGACTACGAAGGAAAAAATAGAGGGAGGATTCTGTTTATTCCAATGTGGAAAATGGTCTCATTATGGTATTATGATGATGGAATCAAGGGGAAACTGATCATATATGCTAGGGGTGACACTTTGATTCCCATAGTGGACTGCTAGGGATGGAATTAGTGGGTGATGATGTTATACCACACCAATAGAGATACCGTAATTCTAATGAAGAATTCCTTGGAATAAATTATAGGGTGTCGGTTTATTCCTTGCTAAAAGAGATACATGGATTCCAGAAAATGAAATTTCAAGGACAGCCTCATGTTATTAGTTGAATAATTAACTAAATGGCCTATATAACGCATCTAGAAATCCAAATCAAAGGCTTGGATTTATTCATTGACATCAACTTTAACGATGTCCTAGATAAGCATTTTCATATCACATATAATTACATGGGATGTTGGGTTATTTCTAGGTTTGAAGGCTTGTATATTAGTTGATATAGAATAATTAAAATAAATAAATTACTAAATGAGATAAAATAATTAAAAGAACATAATTATTAAATGAGATTGGTCTAACTATTTATTTATATACATTATAGATAAGGCTAAAGAATGTATCTAATGTCGTGTGTTTATAGAATCCGAGAATATTATGGGTTGACTTTGTTCTATACATTCTTTACATATTCTATAACTACATGCAAACTATTATTATTATACATATACTAACTGGATGGAATTTTACACCTTTTTTGGTGGACTACTAAGATTTCATCTAATTCCCTACTCCAATGTTCATTGACAAACAAGAATATTATATGACTGTTGTTATGGATAAAGAAATTCTCCAGGCTACGTGATCTATATTCCAACATTGGAGTAATGAAATACATGACCGAGAAGAGGAACATGATTCGAGCTTGGATAGTTTTTTTCTCTTTTTCTTATTTTGTTACTTTTATTGTACACATTCCATGTATATCAACAATGAATGATTTGTAGATACATTACACGATCATCCATCTAGATGAGACTAATTTTATCATTGTTATATATACCTATCTTTTGGATGTTTTTATATTGTATTATTGACTTAATAATATGATACATATTGTTTATTTTATACCACTATTTTAAAGTATGACTAGAGATAACAATCAACCTAATGAAACACCCAAGGACCTCATTATTATTATTTAGCCTATGGAATTTTTTGTAATGAACTTGAGGCCATGTGGCCAATCGAGCTCATGGAAAGACTCAGTGGAATCCGGGTTCTGGACGTTATAAAATGGTATTAGAGGCTTGATTTTATGGATTTCATTTTATTTTGATAGTGTATAATGTGATATAAAGGAATAAATATTCTACAATGAGAAACTCCTAGGATTACCTAACCCACATATAGAAAAAATATAAATTTCCAAAAATTAAAATTATTGTTTTTGGATTTTAGATAAATCATATAATTTGATTCCACTATTGGGTGATGCACACAGGTTGCGATGTTATCATTTATAGGATATTGGGTTATATTTTGTTGTAACTTGATGAGATGAGGGTATTCCATCATAAGCCTTATTTTAATATCTTAATATAATTCACATTTAATGAATTATTCCATTGAAAATTGGAATCATTTTTCACTGAATCCTTTTATGATATATTCAATGATTTAAATAGCTATTGTGTGATATATATTTTTTCTACGGTGTTTCAAAAATTTGTTTGGTACATCTAGTTTATTTTATAAACTATATCGTGTTTTCCTGATTAGGCAATAATAAACACCCTATGTAGCCAATTTTTTCACATTGATTCATTAACTCTGAGTTGCATATACTGGATCATGTTATTGAGTGGAATTAGTTGATTTCATATGTAGGATGATATGGTGTATGGGCCCCTATGGATCGTAATATATCGAACCATTTGGATTAATAATTTAAAATTATTTTTTACATAATGGGAGTTAATAAGAGAATAAGATTTATATTGTTTATATAATAGAACATGACCCATACCCAACCTTAATTGTGGGATGTAAGTAGTATCCCATTATTTGATAGGATCTATACATCATCATAACTTGTCTCTAGGAGACAAAAGAGGGGCATGTTCTTACATAATATCCAATGAAACTATCATGTTTTAATATATTTTCTTTTATATACAAACTATTATAACTTTCATTTCTATGTTTCTTTTCAGAATTTTATATACATACCAAGATGACGATCTTTGGTCATACACTTCGAGGGTGGAGATGACAATGATTTGGAGGCAGTGGGTCATGGGATACCAGTGGATCCTATAATAGTTCCACCTAAGACACTAGTGATGGTACCAAAGAGAGATCTTGAGGTACATTTTTGTGAAGGCTTTATTTGTTTCATGTATAAAATTTTGAGAGAACTTTCAACTACCCTTATTATGTGAGAGCTGAAACATGAGTTCCGGAATCAGAATCCACCAAAGTTTTCAAGGCATAACGGACCACCAGATGCATAGTTCAATATAGAGGCCATGATATCTTTTTTTATCGTATAAAGAAAACATTCAAGAAGAGTGTAATACAAAATACTTATATGAATCTCAATTCTTCCAAAATATTGGGGTTTCATTACTCAAATAGATCATAATCTACAGATAGATTGGATGGATTTTAAAGTGGTTGTATATGATTACATCTATCCCATGCCATTAAGGGATTATAGAGCCTGAGTTTTCAAGCACTTGGTGTTGGCCGTGTATTGATTATTTGTTCCGTTTTATAGATATCTGATTCTTCACAACTATTTTTATATGTAGTGAGTTATCTAAAGCTACAATATTTGGGGATTGTCTTAGGTATGAAATTATATCTGTGGTAATTTTCATTCGACTAAATACCGTTTATGGAATAGTTAATTAGACACATATCATACTGTGTTACTTTAGAGTGGATGGGTATGTGAGATAGGGTGTTTAAACACCTACATTAGGTTCTACATCAACTAGTTGTAGGAAACATCATCAAGTGCTTCCATGGGGTGACATGATTAGAAAAATTACATACAAATGTATCTAGGTGAGGCATCACCAATGTGTTAGAACAATACTTACAAGACTATAGTGAATGAGAGACCTAGTACAGTGAATATCCTATAGAAAAATGTGTAATATACCAATATTTTTTAGATCTATTCCTCCCACATCTAGTGAGAGAGGTTATGCACCGGCTCCCCTTGTAGTAGCAATGTAAATAGCTTCCCTTCATGCAGGGAGATAGTGTACAACTGGACAATCAGGTGGAGGTCATGTTCATGGGCATGGTTTTTAGACCTATAATTTGCTACAAAAGAAGAATAGATCTTCATTAGTTTGAAATTCTATATCATAGAGCTATACATCATGCCACGTGTACACAGTACAACTGACATATGAGGTGTAGAATCCCTAACCCTCTAGTATGAGATTTATTATTATAATCTCCTCTACATTAGATTTCTTCTTATAGATAAATTGGATTCTCATGAATTTTATTTGTTCCTATAGTGGAGAGAATTGGGATCTGATCCAAGTGTTCTTATCGAATTATGATGCTTGATACTCCCCTGATGACTAGATTTGATGTTGTACAAATGTGAAGGGAGTGCCACCATATTATTGGCATATGTCACTTCATATGGGACCTCTTTGACCTAAAAATGATAGGTTTTTACATCATTATCAAGATGAACTACACGGTTACCTTTCATTCATTCCTTGATTTCTATCTCTAATAGGTTTCTGTCACATCACAAGAAGGGAGATACTTTATTCACAAGGGTTGAAGGGATGTTCAGGTGAGCTGAGATGGACCGAACAGCATGGCCCGGGTGGGATGAAAGACAAAAAATTTCATTGAAATTTAAATGATATGAGAATATATATAAAATATTTCCCTCTAGTGGTTGATTTTTTAACAGAATTATTCCTAGAGGACTTCTCATTATTAACTCTAGTGAGAGTGGTGGAGTTCTCTATAAAACATCTTATAGGAGCTCCATCAATATCCATTCCGTCTAACATGATTGATGCTACTAAGATAAAAATATCAAGATGTATATATTGGATTTAGAGGTAATGTGTTTTATATGACCCAAAGAATCTATACGAGGAACTATAATCCGTTTTTAGAAAGGAGAAAGAAATTGTGAGTGTATGCGTGGATTATTCAAGATTTAACTAGCATATAGTTTAAAAACAATGTCTTCTACTAGAGAATGATGATCTTATTTATAATATTTGAAAATATATGTAATTATCAAATATTTATTTGAGATCAGTATAGCATTAGGCGTTCATTCAACCAACATACATATCTTATATAGATTTATGTAGAATTTAAAGTCTATATTAGTATCAGGTTATACCATTTGGTCTCATGAAAACATTGAGAGATTTCATGGGGTTGATGAACCAATTTATCCATCCTTAACTGAATCAATTTTTTATGGTACCCATAAATGACATCGATATATTGTGATATCATCAATTACTTGATGATCTCACAAAATGCCACTTCTAGTATGATCATATTAAAATATTTGGTCATATAATCTCAAAGATAGGAGTACCAACAGACCTTGATAAGGTTTGAGAAATTGTTTCCATGGAGGATTCTATGATCTTCTTTGAGATATTGAGTATCATGGGTGTGTATAGATATAATAGTAATTCCCACACCTACTAGTGTGATTCAAAGGCATGACTATGAAGGGTGTGAAGATTGTATGGTCAGATACCTATGAGATGGCATTTTAGGATTTGAAATGGAGATACACATTAGCATTGATAGATTTGTTTTTCAGATCCATGCTTGAGATACATTATTTACCTTGATGCATTAGGTATCGGGAAAGTAGTAGTTCTTATATCATTGGATATATTCATATTATATGGGCATTGGCATCTGAGACCACATGAGAGGAATTGCCTGACATAATAATTTGAGTTGTCAACATTTTTTTAATACATTATGCATTTAGAGATATTATGTACTTGGATATCATTTTGTGATATTAATGTACTATAGAATCCTCATGTAAAATATTACACGTTGTGATATAAATATAAGTAAATGAAGGTGGGTTAAATACCTATATCTTTTAACATGGATCATTCCTACATGAATAAGAAGGGAAATGAAAGGGATGATACATTGGAGTAGAGAAACCATATTCATGATGTTCATCAAGCTATTAGTGATTGTAAGCACGTGGATTTGTTCACTGAGAAGCACTTGGAGGTGTATGATAGTTTGGTGAAAACTTTTCTTGCATCCTCAGCTATGACCACTACCCTTATAGATATAGTGAGTATGTGGAATCTATCATATTCTTCCAGCCTATCCTATGTGAGAGTGTGGTTGGTGATGACCATCCTCCTAGGTAGACTACATGTGAGGATGATATTCTACTTATAAATGGTCACATATGAGTTTCAGAAGATATTTGTGAGGAGATGATGTTATACATTCATGCTTTATCTTGGGAAGTGAACCCTAAAATCACCATGATATGTCTTGATTTAAATTTCAAATACTAGTTGAAAATAATGATGAGATATTCTTCTGGTTTCATCATGATCTATTCTTCCAATTAGTATGTGTAGGAGGACCACCATCAAATATTTTGAATTATAAAGTACCTACAAATTCCTGATTCAAAATAGGACAATGTTTTGATGGATTATGTGATAGGTATAAAGAGGTCAACACAAATAAATGATTTTATATGGGTTGTTGTCGACAAAGTCAAACAGGTTTTTCATTTTCTACCTATAATGGATAACATTTTATTAGGTGAGAATGAGAGGCTGTATATCTGTTAGATAGTGAATCTTCATGGGGTCCCCAATAATGTAATTTTAGATAGGGACTCTTGGTTCACATCACAATTCCGGAAAAGAATTCTTAGGGTCCAGGGTATATAAATTATTTTGATCTTAAAATTCCACCCTCGTACCAAAGGCCAATCATAGCCCATCATACAGATGCTGGAAAACCTATTGTGATCAAGTGTCTCAGATTTTTAGGGGAACAGGGAGAGTAATATACCCCTTTTGACTTCACTTATAATAATATTCATTAGAGGACTATAAAGATTGATCCATATAATTCATTGTAAAGTAGGCCATTGTGATCAACCCTATGCTAGATAGAGGTAAGAGACGTAGCTAATCGTTTACCTCAACTCATATAAAAGACTACAGAGTAGGATTAGTTGATTAAGTTGTGTATGGGTTCTACACATTCTCAATAGAAATATTTTATTGATTTTCATTAACAACATATATAGTTCGAGGTCAAGGATTGGGAATTTTTATATATCATACCGAGTATGGGACATAGGAGGATTAACGGACATGGTAAACTTACGCTACACTATTTTGGGCCTTTCATGATTCTAGATAGAGTCAGAACAATATCCCATTAGTTGCGATTAACTCCTATATACCAAACCATGAATTATGTATTCCATGAATCTACAATATTCCATTACAATTGAAACCCATCTTAGGATTTTCATCCTGAAGAGGTTGAGTTACCCATAGATTCATCCATCGAGGATCATTCTATTTATAATGTGGATCGTAGAATGATGTTTTAGTTCATTCAGTTCATCTAGTATAAGTGTTATGGCATGATAACAATGTATAAAATGAGACCTGGGAGTGGTAGGTCCACATATGATAACAATGTCTAGAGTTTGTAATATTTAATTATTCACCACGCATGGAATGAAAATTGAGGATGATTTTCATTGGGGGAGTTTGTAAGAAATCCCTTCCTTTTTGAGGTATGAAATATATTAGTTTTCATCAATTTTTAATTTGATTCCATTATAACTACATAATTTTCATTCCCTTTTAGGTAAGGGTGGTATAAGATGTGTCTAAGGCTAGTTTGGAGACTGGAATTAGAAATTTTAAGATAATCATGCCCACTAAAGAGTTATTATAAACCATGTGGGGAAGACCTCACAATTACTACTAACTATACGAGACATGTAAAGAGAGAACGTGAAACCAAACTATTTCAAAATATTAGTGATTTGATGAATAATCCTTTGTGTGAAAACTATAAATTTTATTAGTGGTTTGATATAGGATTTTCCCATGATTTGTTAAACTATGCACAGTAACCAAGTGTAGTTCCCCTTCATATAGAAGATGGAATATTGTTTACCCAGGATATGGACAACAGTATGGCCTAACCATGTATACCATTATTTTAAGATATAATTTCAATTTTCAATTAAAATATCATATATATCAGACCTAATTTCTATATACCAAATATATTGTAAATAATCCATTATATTTATCCTTATTGATAAAATTATTAGACTTTGATCCCTATAAATCATATTATCTCAGAATTGAGCATCGTTGGTCTCATTGGATCTGCATAGGTGAGTGATCAATTACTTTTCATCCATTGTTAATTTAGATTCACATAAACATGGTAATTTAGGAGAAATATAATATTATACATGTCAATGTACTTTGTTATTTCATCATTTTTATCCCTAAATAATCCAAATCATTAGATGATACTAGATGATCAATGTACAAAAGGCCAATGGTAGGTGATCTCAATATTTTTTGTCAAATTTGATGATTTTGTATAATTTTTATTTTCCATGTTTATATATTTATATTCATCACCCTTGAATGTGAATTTAATAATTGATTAAAATGGATAGGTATGACCTTTATAATCAATGAGACCCATTGATAATAATTAAAGGAAATGAACCTTGAATTTTAACCACCCATGTGGATGATGTATAATTAATTATACCACCATGATTGGAATATGACTATGAATACTTTTAGGTTTTCCATTTACCACATTACATGGGATGATAAATATTTAATTGTAAATTTTAAGATGAATTTTTTTATAGAAGTGAATGGATGTCCATGGCCTAAGTTGTTGTACTTTTAATATCATTTTTAAGCATAAGTGGTTTCATAATTTGATATTACCACATGTGCTAAGAAATAAGATAAGACTTAAAAGAATACCTAAGGCTTTGATAAACCTTTTGATGAGATTTTAAAATGATTCAATCATATTAATGACATTTTTAATTAATTTAATGAATTGATTAACTATTTATATACACCTTGGATTACCCATGTGTTCTCATCCAAAATCCAAATGTGGACTATTTGGGATACTAAAATTGTTACACTAAAGGGACACATGGACCCCATTGAGGAATTAAATGGATGGACTCAAAGTGTTGATTCACTTCATGAAAGAGTGGTACATGTAATAGTTATGGGTTTTAAATGACCAAAACAATGTTAAGTTGACATTATAGATTGGGATCACACTTGGTCTCCCTTAGAGGACCACCATGAATTGTCTCAGTGAGTAGTGAGGTTATATCAAACCGAGAGAGACACTTGGATACCAATGTGGAATTAATAGGATTAGATTGTTGGGTGTTAGTTCATTTTATTCCATGAGTGATACTGGGATTTAAAATATGTAATTTCAAAGGTGGTACAAGGTTCATAATTGAATAATTACTGATATGATCTAATATGATGCATATTGAAAGATAATGAAAATGATTTGATTTGGTTAGTGAATTTCACTTTATCTGATGGCCTGGTAAAGAATTAATAAATCACATATCTATAATAGGGATGCTACACTATATTCTAGGTCTTGAGTCATATATAATAAATGAGAAAAATTAATTAATTAAAATAATTATTAAATGATACATGATTGACTATTTTTTGAGAAAATATGGATAAGGATGAAGCAGGTAGAAAATGATGTGTATCCATTAAAACATAGATCATTTTGGGGTTTTTTCTTTCATGGGTTCCTTTATATATTATTTTACTACCTACATACTATTATAACTATATATAAACTATATATATTTCAATAGGTGTCACTGATGATGGTTACATTGATTTTATATCATAGCAAAATCAGGATGCATTTTCCACCCAATAATATTATATGACTATTGGTATGGATAAAGTAAAGAGTCCCACTATATTTTCTTGATTTTGCCTTTGGAGTACTAAAATAGATGTCCAATCTATGGATCAGGATTGTAGATGGGATATTTTTTTCATTTTTGTATTTTTATACAGATATTGGACACTTGACATATATACCTATTTTGTATATTTTGTAGATATATAAAATTAATATTTATTGAATATGAGACTACTTATGTATTTGTTATATATTCTTATGTTTTCGATTTTTTCTATCATATGATTGGTTTAGTTATTCCTCTTATGATTTTATATTTTCAATCTCTTTGTTACACTCAGATAATAGGGAATAGTCTGTCCACAATTACACTATAGGCCCTCTCTCTAAGTCAGTAGCCTCTAGTTCTTTGGGAGATGGGCCTCAATCAATGTGTCTAACCATTCTCAGGTAACCTTTTAATGACATCAGAGATAAAGAAATTATTATAATCACACCTTTTTATTGCATAGGAAATTATTTATTTATTATTTTATATAAAAATTAGTTTTACATGACTTCCATTTGGGGAAAAAGCCTCAAGGTTCTTTCATGGTGTTTTTAGAGATATTATGGATATTGACAAAGCCAAAAATCATGTAAATGTGTTCATGAACACCAAATCATGGTGTTAATTTACTATAATGTGATTCTACAAAAATCAAAAAAGAATTATATGCTGGATTTCACCATTTTAAGAAGATTTTGGTGAATTAAGGATACTATAAAGTGAAATTCACTCAGTGAACCGCATAGCAGGATTAGTTAAATGGGTGATTTTTTATTGGGTGAAGGTGGTGAATTAAGTCTGCCGCAAATATACCATCATTTATGAGATCAACACTATGTTTTAATGGTAATTTTGAATGAATATATTCCCTATAAAGACCACATATCAAGTGTAGTATATGGGAATGGCTAATCCATAATGACGTTTTTTTAGTTGTGATTAGTGGGTTTTCTATGATTTCATTTCCTATATAGAGGACACTAATCAAATAATTTAATAAAAAAAAATTTATCAGTGGGGATTATTTCTAGAAGACTTCAGATAAGTCCAAAGTGGTTCGTGAAGGAGGTATTATAAAAGGATGTGATTCTTGAATGTAGCTATTCATAAAGTAGTTTCCAATGGTCAGTTCTCAAAGGAGGTAATTTACAAAGAAAATTTATACAAGGGTTTTACAGGGCTATATATCTTGAAAAGAAAAATGTGTCATAAATAATTATATATTAGTTGAGGTACGGTTGCCCATGAAGCAAGGTGACTTAGGAATAACTCCTGAAATGTTTTGCAAGAATGTTTCTGATTTGAATAAGGTAGTTTTCTGAGGGAATAAAAGAATTCATCAATATAAATTTTTGAAAACCAAAAGTAAAAGGAAAATTAGATTTCACTAATGTGGTGGAAAGATGACTTCATGGAACACTTATATATCTGTTAAAATATTATGAGGTGATTAAGAATAATAAAATATTACACTGAAGATCTAGTGACCACACCTCATCAGACATAGTAATGATCTTTCTGATTCTAATTGGTTATAAACCATGTTGGGATGTGGTTTTTTCTTTGAACCATGTTTTGGAATTATGCATTAGTGTATTTGGTACATTTGAAATTTCCCATCACATGATATCGGGATGTATTCCAATGATGGTGAACCAAGTAAAATTATTGTTCCTTTATATGTTTTCATTATCATTTTATTTTTTTATATTAGAAGGAGAGAAAATAGTGTTTTTTTAATCGTGAAACAAGATCCAAAGAGGTATTTGATTTAATATATCCTAACCTGATTCATCTCCCAACTATTAAGGTATTTGACCAATTTGAGATATATACTTTCATATTAAATAATGGTTTATTGCTATTTTTTCTATATTAAGAAAAGTAATAGAAGATATTAATAATAAAGGGTTTCTAGTAATCAATGATAAAAATTTTATTCCATTGAAGAATCAGATGTGAAACATATTTCGATCATTCTGTATTAATGCTATTACAACTGAAATGCAAAGAATTTCATCCTGTACGGATAGTGAAGTTATTTATAAATTAGAATAGAGTGAATTGGATGTACATTAAAAAGGAATAGATTCTTTAGTTGGACCTATTTCCAACATAATAAATACGTATGTAAAGTCAATTAAGTCATTACATGCCATGTAGGGAAAAACAATTAATATATATGACATTGATTAAAAATTATGAGAAGAAAAGTTTAATGTTTTGTTGAACAAATACGATGACCTAATAATAAAACCCGATGAGTCAGTAGATGCATTATTTTGTTAGGTCAATGATATTACAGAAGAAGTGTGCGGTCTTGGATAAATTATAAATGATGTGAAGATTATTATGTGTATCATGATAATTATACCACCTCATTTCAGTTCAATGTTATTTATAATGGATGATAATTATATTAAAAAACTAAAATTAGATAGTTTTCATGGTTAACATTTCATATATGAAATGAGAAATGATGATATTGATGGTGTAAAAAATGGGGATTATAAATATTTTGAATTAAATGCCATAAAGAAGCTTACAACTGAATATAGTAATGAGTAAGGCAATCTAAATGTGGTCATGTCATTTCACTTCTCAATTATACAATGTAGAATAGGAAATTTCAAATGATATCATCCACTATAATAATTTTAATGTGGATAGATTGAAATTTTGGGGTAAAGTGTCATAATATGTTTTATGTCATTGATTAAGAGGATGATGGGAATCATGGGAAGAATATTTATTCAATATGAATGGTAAGAGAAGTACTATGATTTTTTTTAAAAAAATAAGAATAATCTATCAGAAGGAGATAATAGATTAGAAGAATATGATAAATATGAGTTTGGGTCCTATAATATATGGACCCAACCTTAAAATAGTAGTTAATCAGGATATCAGTCAATAATTTGACATTAATTCACATTGAGGATATTTTAATATTTAGAGTTTTGGAGAATTATCCCATAGATGTTACATTACATCTCAAATATATCCAAAGTATAATCTTTTACTCTATCCAATTCATCACAAAAAAAATTATTCCTTAAATAAAAAATGAATTATTTTCATGATAAAAATTTTCTTGGAATTATTCCTTTCTCTTACCCTTCATTTTACCCTATGAAAAAAATTCCATAAAACATGGGATGACTATAAAAATCTAGATAAGGGATATAAAATAAGTGAAGGAAACATTAGTCCACGAATACATGCAATAAATAAAATAATAATTTTTACTCCTAAAACAAAATCTCTTAATACACCTCAAGAAATCATAAGATTTTTGAATAAATCATAGAAATCATAAATCATAAAGAAATCTTGTGGAATAAATTGCTTACCTATATTATATCTTTCACAGCTACCTAGAGGGTAACCTTCATAGTTTCCTTTGGAATATGTATCAAATTATATTCCTTATATCCCTTTGGATATACCAAAATGTTTACCCTCATCATGTTACATAATTCATTGGAGAGTTAGTATGGGATCACCCGAGATAAATTTATCGTGGAACCACCAGTATACATTACCAATTACAATGAACCACAACATAACCATAAAACCTAAATCTAGATTAAATTAAAATTAAAATTTCAACATTTTCATTCACTATATATAATTTCATGATATTGACATAATCAATTCAAATTTAAAAACAAACACATCGAAAACATTTAAAATGAATATTTTTCGATCAAAGTGTCCCATACCACTTAGAAAAATTTATAAAAATTATCATTTTAAAACATTAATGTCCAAATAATTATATCCTTAAAAATGTTTTAGAAACATGGACATTGAAGAGATATATTTAGAAGAATAAATCTTTAAAACATTTTAAACAATGTTTTCGTTAAAGAGTCTCATGCCTCTTGAGAAATACTTGAATAAAAATAATTATGGAATAACATTAAAAAACATATAATATCTTGACAATAACTATATTCATGAGATAATAAATCAAAGGTATATATGTACACCATATAAATGTTAATTGGTGTATAACAAAAAAATAAGTCTCAATGGAATGTAAATTGAGATGAAATCCCTTACAGAGATATTATCATTAGATTTAAGATAAGTAAATGACATAATTATTTGTGAAAAATATAAATGCACTCAATAACTATAGATATTTATTTTAAATCAAAAACATTTCATTCCCAAAAATTTATGAGAAAAAAAACCTAATGACGTTGATATATAACTCAATAAATTGTGATTGAGTTAGGATTTCCCATACAATGATCATTCTGTTAATAAAATAGATCAAATATGTGAATTCAATATAAATACCAATAATTCATTTATAATTTCATGATATGAAATCAAATTTGATATCTAATATATTCATATCATTACATAATCATGAAGTATAAGATTAACCCAAAGAAAGAAAAATGGGTTCGGAAGATTCCCTACCTTGAGTACAAAACATCACGTATGTTCTTTGTTATTCCAGAATAATAAACATAAGATAATTTAAACGTTTTTTTCAAAACATTTTCATATTTATTATTCTTTTATCAACACATATTTCATTTTTATAAAATTAAAATAATTATTCAAGTTCATATCAGTTGTTTTGTCGATATTCAATAATCGAGTCGAAAATGTAGTTTTTTGATGTAAATTGGCCATGATGTCAAAATTAAATCATTTAAATAATGATATTAATTATTTCAATATCATATATATTCAATATATATATATATATATATTCATAATAGTTCATATCATTTTGAAATATGAAATGAAATTCACTTTTCATGGAGATGATATGTCATACATACATTAGAATGCTACTTTCATGTCATTTAGGCAGGACCCAAGGAGGATGACCCAGGAGCCGCTTCCGTCCTTCTAGCTATTGTATTTTTCTGTTGTACTTGTTCAGTTGTAGTTTTACTTTATTTTGGGTTTTTATTCTGGCACATTTACAATTCAGCACTTCTCTTTGTACTTAGTGTTTTACGTCCTCTTGTACTTTGTGGTGTTTTGTTTACTTTTATGAAGGCAATGCCTTCCCAGTTATCGGGATTTACGCCTTTGGTGCTAGACGCCAGCCCCTGGCCTATGGAAGGCGGGCTTGGGGTAGTCACGGCACGGGCCCCGAGGACGGGTCATGAGAATGAAATATTAATGATAATTAGTTATAAAATATATAATTATAATAACTATATTATATATGTTACATTATATCATTAACAAAATCCTTTATTTGTTCAATATATGGAATCAACGAGCCATATCACATTGATGGGACAATGGTCTGCACTTCCTCAAAAAAAAATTAGCATATTTACACATAATTAAAAGAATAATTATTTAATATAAAAAAATACAGAATCATAGAGACATTATAAATATAATATATGTCATTTATAAATACAGTTCCATCATAATGTCCCCTAAGAGGGTTGGTAGGAGGAAATTGATCAATCATTGTTTTTTGAGGTAGTAGTTAGCCATACACATAAAAAATTTGCTCGTATCCATTTGATGGAGGTGTGCCTGTGTGTAGTTAGAATATTTCACATAAAAAATCATAGTAAATTTAGGATACTAGTTTTTTTATTTAATAATATAATAATAATATCATAGAGAGTGAATATGGAAAATAAAGGAAAGGAACCTGAGAGAAGACTTTTCCTCTAATTCAGGAAACTTCTTTAGATTTGATCCAAAAGGATTTCATAGATTTCCTTATTCAGATTTTAATGATTCGAGGAGGTATTTAGTGATGTTGGGAGATAATTTTAGAATACTTTTTTTTGATCCATGGGGCCTTAGAGGTGTGAGACTGTAGGTAGAGGTGGTAGCCATTTATAAGAGGGAGGAGGGGAAGGTTAGTTATGTCTTGAAATATTATTTTATTATAAACTATGTTTTGAATTATAATAGTTAAAAAGTGATATGCTTTTATGATATGATTATAATGTGTCTAAATCCTCTAAAACATTTGGTTTTAGAAAAGTTTATGCCACATAATTAACCTATTCTTATTGCATTTATCCTTAATTAAAAATATTAACTCTTACCATATCTTTGGTATTTTAATAATATATGGTTACATTAGTTATTATATATGGTAATGTGGACCACAAGTGGATCGATAATGACATTTTTAACATTATATAAGTCATTTGAAATATTATCATATTTTTAAGACTTTTATATCATATTAAAAAATACAATTGGTTTTGAAAACTCATTTATGCCAATTTTGACACAATTAAGTAACTTATTTTTGATATAGTCATAAAAACTTGATTACATATAACGAAAGATATTAAATAAAATAAAATATGTATTAATAATCCATAAAAGTCATGGATGGAATAAAAATGTTCATATTACATGTATTTTAATATTTATAATAGCATTTATTTGAATCATTCATTACTAATGTAATCAGTGCATAATAATTGTGTAATGAAGAAATTTATTTATTTAATGTCTAAAAATTATAAATAAAATACCATGATGTATGAGATGATTATATATTTCCAATTAATATTTATAGTACTATATATCTATTATATAGACCAATATTAATTTTTTTATTAAAAGTTACATGTTTATGTTATATTTCTATTTATATTAAATTAACTCATATAACATGTTATTATCACACCGATGTGGCTCCATGGAGTCCTAAAATTGACCCATGGATCCCCATGGTCATAAATACCTCATAACATTGGATTAAGATTTGTGTTAGGGTAGTTTAATACTATTACAATCTTATTGTTTACCCTTAATTAACAGATTTATCCTTTAACCATGGTAAATTAAAATAATTACTGATGTTACTATTTTAATGTAAATAAATAAAATGAAATTTTTAGAGAATTTGGAACCTATGATTCCAAATATAGAATATTTTTTCCCTAATTCATAACACACAATTGATGATATTAATTTTCAGTTAATTCCAATTGTGAAAACAAAATTACCGGTTTAAAAGAAGTAAAAACTATCAAATGGATGATATATGTTTATGTCCAATTTTAATATGAAACTAAATCCAATGAAACAAATTGGATTGAATAATAAAAAATAAATCCAATTACACTTTATAACCAATTAAAATAACAATGTAACTATATAAATTAATTATATGAACGGTAGTTTTGGATTAAAATGCATTATTTTTTAAATATTCATTAAAAATGAACTTTATCAGAAAATTAACAAATATTTATCCGAAGTAAATTTTATGTTCTTAATAATATAGAAAATGTTTGTTATGTAAAATATAACATAAAAATGTGAACAAAACATGATTAAAAATTCTTCTCATTCAAAAGGTGTTAAAACTACCTTTTAATGAATATTAGAACATACTAGGCTTTAAATTTCATACATTCTCATTTTAAGCCTCTAAAATTTATTGGATAAATGAAAAAATAGATAAAAACATATATAATCATATTGTAGATATCTCTTTTCATTCCCTAAAATACACTGACTATGAATTAACTACCATTTAAAATAATAAAATTATTTTATTATTTTTTAGTATAACTTAATGTTTTGGGAAATGTACGATTCTAAAGAAACTGATTATTGTGTATTGAGTACGCTATTAGAAAAATTGTTCCCTTTAACATAAAATTAATATATTATTCATAAATATTATTACATATGAAAAGGTATTATTTTATCAAGACCTAGAATCCTACATCATTCCCCTATTTTGGAAATTTTATCCCCATAATATTATTTACTTATCAAATAAACAGGTGAATTTAGACTTCATAGAATTTTAATTTTTTCACATTTCCACGTCAGCAATAAGGTTCACACATAAAACATTTACATTATGAATCACCCTATTCCAAAACACTTTCTTTATATGGTTATGAATAGGTACTGGATTTTCCTCATAAAAAAGATTCTCTTCCAACTGAACAGCCTATAGACTCAAAATATGGGATGGATTAAGAATATAATTCTCCAACATTGAAATATGAAGAAAAAAATTTACCTATGATAAAAATGGAAGTAAAGACACCCTGATAGAAACTGATCCAATGTTCTATAAAATTTTATAGGTTCCAATGGACCTCTAACTCATCATTCCCTTACTAAAATGCATCACACTTTTCCATGGAGAATATTTGAGAATGAAATAATCACCAACCTCAAAGGAAGGATCCTTCTTCTAGTTATCTGCATAAAAGTTTTTCCTACTATGAGTTGTTCTCATGTTCTTAGAAATAAACTAAAATTTTTCTACCATCTCATATACTAAGTATAGTCCCATCACATTATTTTCACTTACTTAATCTTCAAAGTATTGAGTTTGACATGTCTTTCAATATAATGATTCAAATGGTTCCATATGTAGACTATAATGAAAACTATTATTATAAGAAAACACAACCAAAGAAAGATGTCGGACCCAACTTCCATGGTAATCCATTGAACATGAGCATAGTATATCTCTCAATGTCTGAATTCTTCATTCCGACTGACCATCTGATTATGAATAAAAGGAAGCACTAAAATTTAATTCAGTACCCAAAAACATTTGAAGGACTATACAAAATTTGAAAATGAACCATAGATTACGACTAAATACAATTGAGAGGGGAAGTCCTTGTAGACATACTATCTCATTAATATATAACCCAGAAATATGATATAGAAACAAAATATCACTAATAAAATGAAAATGGTTAGATTTAGTCAATAGATCAACAATAAACCAGATTGCATTGATACCTTGAGATGTATTTGGTAATCCCACTACAAAATCCATAGACACATTTTCCCATTTATTTACATCAATTGGAAAATGATGAATCATCCCTTTTGGTAACTATCACTCTTCTATAACCTATTAAAAACTTAAACATCTCAGGTTAGCATGAATAATTTCTTTATTCTATCAATCCCACAAGTAATAATCTTCAATATCATTGTACATCTTAGTGCTGCAATGATGAACTGGAAATAGTGATCGATGAGTGTCATATAATTACTCTTTCTTCAACTATGAATCACAAGACACATAATATATTTCCAAAACTCAAAAAATAGTATTCAAAAATATTAAATTCCGAAAACATACACTTTTGATCCAATTGTACCTTTTTTTCAACTCACTGTCTTCATTCTGTACTTTCATAATTTTATCTGATATAGTTGATTTCACTACCACCTGAAACATAATAGTGGAATTCTCTACAAAAACTTCTACCAATGTAAAATTTCTTAAATTAAAAACAAAATTATCTCATTTAAAATTAATAATGGTTAGTATAGAATTACACTTTTGTCTCAAAGCGTCATCCACTATATTTTCATTTCCTGGATGGTAATGAATCATGAAATAGTCATAATTTATTAATTCTACCCATCCCCTCTATCTCATGTTTAATTATTATAAAATGAATATATACTTTAGAATCTTTTGATCTGTATATATGTCACACATCACTCCATACAGATGATGCCTCCAAATTTATATAGAAAAAACAACACTGTAAATTCCAAATCAGGTGTAGGTTAATTTAACTCATCTATTTTCAGCTGACGTGATGGATAAGAAATTACCTGATCACTATGTATTTGGACAAAACCAAGACTTTTCAACGAAGAATCACTAAAGTTACAAATTTCACTGTTTCTAAAAGGATGTTCCAAAATAGGATAATTCAATAATCTTTTTTCAATTACTAATAACATTCATCACATTCTTTTATATAGATAATTTGAACACCTTTTTTAGTTAACATAGTCAATGGGATAGATTAATAGGAATTTTTTAAAAAAAACCATCGCTAATATCCTTGTAAATCTAGAAAACTATGAATCTCAATTATATATGTAGGAATTTTCCATTCTGTAACAACTTTTGTTTTAGTGGCATCAATATTTATGCCATCTTTAGAAACAATGTTACCAAGGAATGCAATTTATTATAACCAAAACTCCCAATTTCTAAATTGCCCATACTGTTTGTATTATCTTATGGTTTGAAAGAAAACCGTTAAATGAATTTCATGATCTTATTTAGTTTTAGAATATTCAAAAATATAATCTATAAACACAACCAGAATTTTATCCAAGATCTCATAGAAAATTCTAATAAAAAGATCGAATAATACAACAGGTGCATTGGTTATCCCAAATTGAATAACAAAAAAAAATCATAAAGGACATATCTAGTTTCAAACATGGTCATTGGAATTTCATCTTCCTTTACGTTAAACTGATTGTACATCGACCTCAAATCAATATTCAAAAAAATGAGCACTCTATAAATGATCAAACAAATCATTGATATGAAGAAATGATACTTGTTCTTCACATTGATATTTTTCAAGGATCTATAATCAATGAAAATTCTAGTTGAACCATATTTACTTTTATCAAATAAGATAAGAGAACCCCATCATGATATTCTCGGTCAAATAAAACCTTTATCAAATAACTCAAAAAATTACTTCTTCACCTCTAAAAGATAAATTTGATCCATTCAATAAGGGGGGTGGGGGTTGAAATTGCCTTAGCTTCTTGAAACAATTCAACACTAAATTAAACTTCCCGATTAGGTATAATACTAGGAAACTCATCAGGTTACTCGTTGAACACTAGAATATCATTAATTTGAATAGTTCCATTGTTTTTAACAATATATAGAAGGTAACACTCATTTCTATCTTGTACTAGATTCTCAAATTCCTGAAATGATATCAATAGAAGTTGTAATTTTTTGTACCCAAACTGAAAATCATTATGAAAATAAACCTCTTTATTTATGAATTAATTATTAGCATGATAAATAGATAGCCAATCCATACCAAAAAATAACATCAAACTCTAATAGAGGAAAACCAATGAGGATTTTAGGTAGATTCATTCCATTCACAAGGATAAGATGGTAATTATAATTTATTTTTATCTCAATATTTCCTCCACCTTTTTTCCAAAATTTTAGGATTAAATTATTGAGATTAAATTACCATTTTAATATAAAATTTCTAAGAAATTACGGAATGTGTAGACCTGGAATCGAGAAACACATTGGTATAATCGGAATAAACAAAAAATGCACCTGATATTACTTCATTTAATGACCTAACATATGTTGAAGTAGTTTCAAATGATTTATCCACCCCTTTCTATTTTTTTGTGGCTTTATTCCATCATTTGTGTTTATTGTGAGACACTCATTTCCATAATGACCCATTTCATTACACATAGAACATTTTACTGACTCTAAATCGGATTTCTTTCAAACCACATCCCTGATCTTTTCAAGTGAAATTATGTTTCATATATCCAATTTTATCACATAATATGAACATACTAGAATTAAAAATGAATTCCCCAGTGTTCTTTTTACCACAATTTTAACAAACTGTAATATTAAGATTCTTACCATTATAATTTTTTTATGATTTCTTCCCTTTGTTCTGAAAACCGCGACCAATTAATTTTTTTTTCAAGAAAACATGAACATCATAAAACCTCATTTCTATCTTTTCCTCACATCAAAATTGTTTTTCATAACTTTTGAACTCATGAGAAGATAATTACCTTTGATACATGGATTTAATCCTCAGTAAAAAGAACACAATTTATTATCATGTTCCCTTATGAAATTTGGTTCATACCTTGCCAATAGAATGAAATGTTCTTCATATGCATTCATTGAGTCATCACCAGACTCAATTCCAAGAATTTTTTACCATCATAAGTCGAACCGCCTTTGGAAAATATTTATCAATGAACATACCTTTGAATTCATCCCAATCAACATCATAAATATTTTCACTATCCCTGGTATTTTTAACCACCAACCACTACTATTCAACTTCACCTTCAAAATGGTAAATAACAAGACTAACATGATTAGTTTCTAAAATACCCATGGCATCGAAAATCCTTTTAAGTGAATTAATCCACCCTTCATTAGAAATAGGGTTAGATGATCCTCTAAATGATAGGGCATATTGCCTCATAAAATTTTCTACCACTAAAATGTTTTTTGTGGTGGACCATGTAAATATAATGATTGGATACAACCACCATTTATATCCTAAGTCAATTGTTCCATCACTTTAAAAAATTGTTGAGTTCTAATCCCGACCATTTGTGGAATCAATTTTGGTAGGTTGTTTTCCCCTTTATATTAACCCATCATAGCTTCCATGAATCCTATGTGGAAAACCATTATGAAGATAGAAAAACCTTATAGAAGAAACATTGTAATATTAAAATTCTATATCATATAAAAATTACAATAGAGTAAAAATAATTTAGGTATATTCATTTAAAAGTATCCTAACTATTTATGTTATTCAAACCGACCTCAGATACCAACTATAAGGTCCCAGTATTAAAACATTATTAATGTTTAGATCATCCAATAATTTGACTTTAATTCACATTGTGGATCTTTTCAGGTTTATATTTTCAGATAATTGGACCATAACTATTACCATAAATATAAAATATTTTAAATGTAATCACATTAATTTTATCCAATTCATCACTAATAAATCTACATAAATAAAACATGAATAATATTCTTGATAAAAATAGTCTTGAGTTATTCCATTCTCTTAACCTTCCTTATAAACAATGAAAAACAAATTAAAAAAACATGGAATTACCATAATAATCTATGTAAGTGATATAAAATAACTCAATAAAACATTAGTACATGAATACATACAAATAAATGAAATCAAACTGTTCACACTTGAAACATATGCACTTTTATATACCTCATGAAAGAATAATATTTATGAATAACTCATAGAAAACACAATCATAAAGGTAACTTGTGTAATCAATAAAATACTTATGTTGTAGCTTTCAAAACTACATAGAGAGTATATTTTATGGTTATGTTTGGAGAAACTATCATAGTATTTTCCCTAAATCTCTTAAGATAGACCATAACGTCTATCTTCATCATGTCACCCAATACATTGGAGAGCTATCATAGGCTCACCCACCCATAGTTTATCATAGAATCACCTATATACATAAACAATAATCAGGAACCAAAACATAATCATAAAACACAAAACCATCATAATGTAAAAATAATATTTCCACTTTTTCATTAACAAGATATCATTTCACGATTTTTGCATAATCAATCCATTTTAAAAAAACACACACATTTGAATTATCTCAAAATTAGAATTTTGAATCAATGTTCCCCATACCACTATGAATCATTTAAAGTAATTACATTTGAAAACATTAATTTCCATATAGATAAATAATTAAAACCATTTTGAAAACATGGACTATAATAAGAATCCTTTATAAGAATAAATGATTGAAACATTTAAAAAAATGTTTTAGTTAAAGAGTCCCTTACACCTTGAGAAACACATTAAAAAAATAATTAAAAATTAATATTAAAAAACAAATAATATCATGAGAATAATTTAATACATTATATAATATATCAAATGGATGTATGTACACCATAAAAAATGTAATTGGTGCATAACAATAAATAAGAATCAAAGGAATTTAAATTGGGATGAAGTCCATTACAAAGATCATATTAATATATTAAGTAAAAATCAATGGAATAATTATTTGTGAAATAATTCAATACCCTCAATATCTGTAAGAACCCAGTCTTATTCATGAGGTACGAGTTTCTTCATTTCCTTTGTCATTTAGTGTTTTTGATAAAATAAAGAAATTGGGGAAAAATAAAAAATTTTGTTGGTACATATCGTGTACTTTTCCAAATGCCATGTAATTTGGTCGTGTGGGAAGAGTACACAAGGCGTGTAGCACTGCCGGTGATGAAGGGTGCAAAAACTGACTACATTCCATGTACCTAGTATCTGCATTTTGTGTAATCAGTCAACAGGTGAACAGTAGGCGGTGGAAGTTTCCACCAGCTGAGTAACAGGAAACACCATGTATTCAGAAAGACACACAGTGTACTATTGTCGACAAATGAGTAGTTAGGCAATGAAAAGTAGCCACCTGATTAATAGTTAAAAAATGAAAAGTATAGGCCGTGTACATGAGGGTACATTCCTTGTAGTCTGTTTTTTTTGTTTAAAATGAATAGTACCCTCTTATTCTGAAAGCGGAAGCATAGAAATCGTGTGGAGCTCAAGAGTAGAGGCCAGATATTAGAGGATCTCCTGATCACATGTCAAGAATCCATTTCTTCTAATGTCGATCATGTTTGAACCACGTGAGTGAGTTATTCCCTCTTCATGAATCATTATTGCCAATTCTTCCTCTAAAGGATGTTATTTGAGTATGAATATGATATCTTCTATCCCAGATAAATGCCATTCCTGGCTGATTCAGGAGGCATCATTCACGTATATCGATTAGTGGAGATCGAGGTAGGTGGTCTGATGTTAAATTCCAACTTTCATGTTGTTTTTGTGTACTGTTGTGTTACACGACCATGTTTGGGTGTCGTATGGCCGAGGTCTTGAGTAATTAAGTACCTAGAATTGCGTAGGTGATTTAATGACTATGTACAACTACTGTTTGGGATCATTTCTTGGATCTAGGACCACCCTGTGGGTTCATTTCCTTTTTTAGCCATTTGGCCAGGTGACCGTCAGGCATACTGTAATTTTTAGCATGTTTCGAATTGCCTTGAGAGTAATTTCATATAAATTTCTGCATATGTGTTGGGCTCGGCCCAGTTACTTTCTTAGCATGAGGGCAGCGTTTCTCTTATCCGGTGGGAAACTTTTTTCATGCCTGTGGTCAGTAGTTTCTATGCCTGTGGGTGACAACACGTACTCCTGCGGGAAATATTCATTATACCATTGGGCAGTCACATGTGGGTTTATATTCTGACTACCTGAGGGTAAGGATTTGCATGTATTCAGACAATGTTTACAATGTATGTTCACTATGGTGATTTACTATGTTTTACCTTCCATGCTAAAGCACAAGCTTGGGGTTTGATAAATAATTAATAAAATGGAAATGTAAATGGGTAAAGATTGTTACTTTTAGTACTGCATAGTTTACTACATTTTATTACTACACACTACCATTTCACATTATCACTGATAGTTGGTCATGAGCCATTGATGGTTTCCAATTGAGATTTATTTCTCAAACCCTATTTGGGTCATGTATTGGGCCCAAATAGATTATATTGTTGTAGGTGAGGATAAGGGAAGGAGTCCCTAGACACATACTTTATAGTTGTTGCTAAGGAATAGGAGATCATGGTACTGTGCTTAGTCTTGTGATGTTACTAAGATCATGCTGCACTGTTTTATTTTTCTTCATGGTATTTTCCCCTTGTATTTTATGGTTTTGATTCCAGTGTATCCTATTTTGGATTCTTCTATAGACTTAGAAACATATTACATCATTATATATGACTGCTGGTTCTCTTTTACATCAGTTTTCCATTTGAGTTGTATTTTGTTTACTGCATCCACTATTGTATGTTTATATAATTTAATCCACTGCACTACCCTTTGACAAATGAGGGAATAGTTTCTGCACTACCTTTCCTTGGCCCTCACTTCTAGTCGACACCCTCTGGTGTTTGGGGAAATGCACTTGAGGTCATGTGTCCAACCGGGTTTGAGGCACCCGTTGAGTGGCACCTGGGTTCGGGACGTTGCAATGAGGTATTAGAGGATTATTTTCTCCTGACATTCTACTTTTTTCCTATATCTAGGGACAGGATAGAATAGGTACTTGGTAATAAGCTATGCATGACAGTAACTAGCCCATGTACAGGGGAAAGGCAATTTACTTTGAGGTACAATTTTTCTTGACTTTGTAATTTTACGGTTGATTTGATTTTGACCGTTGGGTGATGCACTTGTGGTGTGATGTTATATTTTTTATACTTGGTTTCTATTTAGCTACAACCTAATGAGATTATGGTATGCTATCTCATGCATCTTTTAGGCACAAGTTAGAATCACATTCTATGCATAGTTTCCATGCCATGTAGGTTCATTAGAAATTGCATGTTGTTGTGATAGATGTTGTGATAGAAAATACATGCTGTTATGATAGATGCCTTGATAAAATACCTTATATTTCATAGGGTATTGTTATTTAAGGTTTTGTAGAATGAATTCCAATCTTTGGTTCTTGAGGATCATAAACCCTCATTGACTAGAATTTGGTGGATCATTGATTTTTTACATTGCTTATAACATGTATAAGATGCTAAACATTGATTCGCGGGGAGTATGGGCCCTCATATATCCGAACGTTGCACTTAGTTGTTGGTTTTAGTGTTTTTCTGGGCTCCGGAGCAGTTTCTAAGGCTTACTATATTGAAAATCCCAGAATACACGCCGTGTAGTTTTGACTACACGCCATGTAGTCTTCTGTTCGGGAAGAAAATAATTTTTCAGTACACTCCATGTACCCTAAGTACATGCCGTGTAGTCTCTAAACATGTCATATGCCATGTAGGAATAGACACGTGATGGGGATGTTCTACACGGAACACATCGTGCATGTTGACCCTGTGTCCGCCCGTGTAACTAACAACACAGACGAAGGAATCTGAGTTTATACATGTCGTGTCAATGACGAACATCCCATGTAGTGTAACCTAGGGATCATACCATGTAACTAACAACACAAGTCGGTATAATATTTTCTTGTACACGTTGTGTCCATCTGGAACATCCTGTGTTGTGTGATCCGTGTATCCATCCATGTAACTAACAACACGAGTCGGTGAAGCTCGTTTAGTACACATCGTGTACCTGAGGGACACGCTGTGTAGTCCTGATCGGTGATAGACCATGTGGACTTGTCCTTGTGGTTGGGAAGACCAAGTGGTGAAAACGCCATGTGTGGGTGTACCAAGCCGTGTAGTGTCAGCCGAGTAGTCGGACATGTCACTAACAACACAGGCAGTTGGAATTTAATCCGCACATGCTGTGTCCATATGGAACACGTCGGGTAGTTTGAGTTGTGTACCTGGCTGTATTATGAACAACACAGGTCGGTGAAGCTGTCCAATACACGCCGTTTAGATCTTATACATTTCATGTATTTTCATTTAAAGGATATTTGTGCGGCTAAGCTGTGTAGAAGGACGTGGGCAGGGAATAATATTCAAGTACATGACGTGTGTGTGGGCAACACGCCGTGTGATTGGGGTGTTACACGACCAGGTTTGGCAGAGTACACGCCCATGTGAAATTCTTATGTGAAAATGCTGTGTAGTAAGTATACACAAAGTGTAGTCTTGTTTTGTAAACATGAATGTTTTATTTTTCCTGTTCCCTTCTTACACTCCATGTTTGCAGTCCTTGATGATCTTGATCTAAGGTGTGTGTTTGACCTTATATATTCATGATGTCGAGACGACCTCGAGTTGTTCACTAGGAGAGAGGTAACAAGTATAATCCAGAGATGGTAGGCCATGAGACTCTGATGGATCCTCCAGCAGAGCCAGATGTGACGCCAGCGGTTATACCGAACATAGGCACTGATGAGTAGTTCCATGAAGGCTCCATGTAGTTCATGCAGACCTTCAAGGGAGCACCGCCAACTGCTAAATCTATGGCAGAGCTTACTTGTATATTCCACCACTAACATCCTCCTACATTTTCATGGGATGGAAACCATAGGCTGCGAAGTCTAGGCTGGGTTCTATGCAGACTATCAATGATCATCTATAGAAGCCACCACAGCGAAGGGTCATGCTCGCTACATACATGCTGCGTGATTCCACAAAGAGATGGTGGAATGATACCACCCAGACTGAGAATCACAGAGACATTACATAGGATAATTTTCAAGTATACTTCTATTACTTTTTCATTCCAAATATGCTGAGGGAATATCGAGCTCAAGAGTTCATGAATTCGTAGTAGGGTGCCATGTCAGTGATGGACTATTCTGCCCATTTCACCGAGCTACAATGCTTTTCACTGGTTATAGTGGTAGATTAGGAGTTGAGGTCTCGATGCTTTTATGATGGTCTTGGGTGTGACATTTGAGCACTGGTGAACTTTTTTAGGTTCCATATAGTGAATGCTATTGTAGACCAGACAATTATTACTAAGAGGAACTTTCAGGAATCTGGTGGTGCAGGCCAGGGCAGTTTGATACTAGTTTCTGGTACTATTTCTACTTGTAAGAGGAAGAGGAAGATGAATTTCTCTCACAGTGGCAGTACAAGCTAGAAGAACACTTCAGGTGGCCTGGTCATGTTCTACCTATTTCTAAAAGAGGGGCACAAGAGACCTCAGTGTCCACCTGACCCATTTGTGTGCCGATTTTGCAGCAGGATGGTCTATATCTAGCGTTCTTTTAGGGCGTTTCCACCAGTTGCTAGTGAGAGGGGTTCAGTGCAGACTCTGCATGCGGGATCAGGGCCAGATGCTTCTTAACAGTTTGGAAATTGGTATACGTCAGGACATATAGGCAGAGGTGGAGGGTGTGTCCATGGTAGCCAGACACTAGGATCTCAGAGACAGTAGAGCGGTTTAGCTCACGGTAGCCTGGCTGTGTTATAGGGCCATGACACTGGGCAGGCATATGCAGTGCAACAGACACAAGAGGAGTAGGATCCCAAACCTTCCACTGTCAAAGGTAATATTCTAGTTTCATTTTTTTTTGTATTATCTAATTTTCGATAGGGGTGCTACTCATAACTTTATATATGTGCCTGTGGTGAAGATCATTGGGCTCTGTTTTTCTTCTTCTTATGATATTATGACGCTTGAAACTCCATTGGGTACTAGAAAAGTTTGTGTACGTTAGTGCAGGGAGTGCCCCCTAGAGGTTGGTGGGTGTCACTTTCTATGGTTCCTCTATGTCTTAGATATGACAATCTTTGAATTCATTCTCGGGATGGACTGGTTGGTTCCTTTTTAAGCCATTGCAGATTGTTGTAGTCGTAGGGTGATTTTCACATCACCAGAGGGCGGAGTGTTTCTATAAAAAGGTGAATGGGTTGTCCAGGCTAGCCAAACTGGACCTGAGAATCGTGGGTGTGGTGGAGTGACAGCCCAAATTGCGAATTTGTATCTGGCTGGCTGGGGAACTTTTCAGAAGGATTTCCCTCTAGTGGTTGAACATTTCATGGATATCATCCTGAATGACTTCTCAGGACTACCTCCCGATCGAGAGGTGGATTTCTATATTGAGATAGTTCCAGGTGAAGCATTGGTGTCCATTCCTCCTTATAGGATGGCTACACCAGAGTTGCATGGGCTCAAGAGGCACTTGAAGGAGTTACAGGTAAAGGGTTTCGTCCGACCCAATACATCTCCTTAGGGTTCTCCTGTCATGTTTTCTAAGAATGTGGATGGTACCCTTAGACTTTGTGTGGATTATCGGAATTTGAACTAGTTTACGGTAAAGAACCGATATCTGTTACTGAGGATTGATGATATTTTTGATCAACATCGTGAAGAATGAGTTTTCTTGAAGATTGACTTGAGATCCGGATATCATCAGTTATGCGTTAGACCATCCGACATACCACTTACTACTTTTCGGAGCTGATATGGTTTATACGAGTACTTGTTCATGCCGTTCAGACTCATGAATGCGGGATCAGTTTTGTTGGCTTTGATGAATCATGTGTTCCACCATTATCTGGATTATTTTGTGGTAGTCTTCATGGACGATATCATGGTGTACTCTCACACTTTACATGACCATGCTAACCATCTTGAGATCATTTTGAGTACACTAAGAGAGCATCACCTATATTCTATTCTCTCAAAGTTCCACTTTTGGATGGACCATATACACTTCCTAGTTCATATCATCTCAGATGTAGGAGTTGAGGAAGACCTAGAGAAAGTGAGAGCACTAGTTTCCATGGCGCTCCCTATGTATGTGTTTGAGATATGGAGTATTGTGGGGATGGCTAGTTTCTACAGGTGCTTTATACAGGATATCTCCCCTTAGCAGCACCGTTGATAGATTTGACAAAGAAGGGTTTGACGTTCGTTTGGTCAGAAGCTTGTGAGACAAACTTTCAAGAGTAGAAGTGAAGGTTGACATCAGCACCAGTCCGGATACTTATAGAGCAAGGGAAGAGCTATACAGTTTACATTGAGGCATCAGGTATTGGTCTGGGATCATTGTTGATCTAGGGTGATCAAGTAGTTGTGTACAAGTCTCGACGGTTGAGGCCAATGTTTCCTCTGGAATTTAGAATGATCTCATTGATTTAATTTTCAAACATTCCAATCAGGTTATAAGGGGCTTGTTCATAGAACTGGAAACATCCAATGATTCCATATCCATTTGGACCTACATTCCAAAGGCATGATCTCATTAGTTGTGGACCTATGAAGTTTAGGAATTTGCATTGGTCACGAGGATGGGAGGCCGGACTCATCACACCTTTTTTAGGGGAATTATTATCTACTCTGGGATTCTCTTTATAGATTTAAGTTATGTTCATGAATCCTTATTAAATTAACAATTATAAAATGATCTTTTCTTTAGATCTTTCAATCAATGATTGATATGTAGGAAATTTGGAGGATATTTTATATGTATTAGAGGTTCTTAATTGATAGATAATCATCTATATTTGTTAGAGATTCTAAGTCAATGGTATCCTTTAATACATTATATAAAAGTATCATGGTCATTATGATTACCGTAATTGTTTTAAAGCCACTCAGTGGGGCACTTGATGTTTATTGTCATTCAGAAAGAAATAGATTATTTCAGAGTTGGGATCATACCCACAAATGGGATACCTACGTATACATTGTTTAGAAAAGGAATCAGAACCCACGTAGTTAGGGTAAGGGCTTGTGATGTTTATGTATAATTGATGGCTCAAAGAAGGATGTCATAATTTCTTTTAAACTTTTAGCTCACATTAGTCATTCTCGGTGTGAGAAACAAGAGGTATTGGTAAAACCAGACAGTTTTGCCCTAAAAGATGAAATCATAAGAAATGATGTGGGGCTTATGTATGTATGACTGCCCAAATAGATAAAGATTAAGATTTACTTCAGGGAAGAAATCCAGGAACATGTTCAATAAAGGTATATGTACTTTATGAAGATTTGGATACTCTAATCTTGGGGTTTACTCCTATGGAAGATGCCCAAGTTAGGAGGGGACTTATGAATGGGTTTTACTCTTGAGAAAGAAGCCCAGAACAAAAGTAAATTAGGACTGGTTAAGAGAAATTAAGACTGAGGCTTTCTCTTAAGGAGGAGGCCTAGGTTAAAGGGATTTGAAAATTGCGGCTTACTCTTAAAGAGGAGGACCATTTTAAGGGAATTTTAGAATTTAATGGGATTGGGGCTTACTCCGAAAAAGTATGCCCACTTTTTTATATTTGAAACTAGGTCTTATTCATAAAAAGGAATCCTAGGTTAAGGGAATTAAGGTTGCGGCTTCCTCCTGAGGAGGACGCCAAGATTCTGGGAACTTTGAGACTGGGGGTTACTCGTGAGGAGGATGCCTATAATAGGGGACATGGGGCTTACTACAAAGGAGGATGCCCAAATTAATGAGGACGTGGGTCATACTTCTAAGGAGGATGCCCAGATTAAGGAATTATGGTCGGGGCTTACTCCTTAAAAGGAATCCCATATTTTGAAAATTATATCTGGGGATTACTCCTAAGGAGGATGCCCAGGTTAGGGGACTTGGACTGGGGCTTACTTCTGAAAAGGAGACCCAAGTTAAGGATTCTCTCTCCATAAAGGATGACGTTAAAATGAATGAAATATCTAACCTTGGTGACATAAAGATATGTAAATCACTAGGTTTTGAGAGATGTTCCACAGAATTCATTTTAGATAAGGAAGCCAACAAGGAATTCATGCCATATATGGCTTTGAAGTGAGTTCTAAGGGCTTAATCTTGAAGAGTATAGGTGGATAGGTATAATAGAGGTGGAATATGTAAGAGGGTCACCCAAAAAGAATGGGGCCTGCAAGTCATGGTGGGAGCACAAGTACTGCGTGGGTGCGCAAGTCCTGGCTGGGCAGGTATACCTATGCAGAACATAGGTACTTGTGTGACTTTTGACTCATGGGGTATTACCTGGGAAAGACATGACTCAATCCCTTATTACTATACGTAAGGGCTTCCAGAAGGGTGGCGCGCAAGTTTTGGGGAAGGTGAAAGGCGACACACAAGTGTGGGTATTCCCCTAAGGGTTTTAAACTGAGGCACACAGGTGTTGATGAGTTTTAACACTTAGTCCTTCCTCTCACTCTTTTGATATTCCATTATAGGTATGATATTAAATTAGAAGTGTTCGGAAGCTTTGGGAAGAGACTAGGGCGCCAGGAGCTCAAATCTAAGGTTCTGAAATTTTTCGTTTTTTAAAGGGGGTCCCACAGGGGTATTTATAGGCTGGAGAAGACCCTGTGCATAAATCAAAGAGGGCATGCAAGTCACCTGTGCAACCATTAGGTGGCTCTCAAGTGTACTTGCGCTACCTTGGTAGAACATGCACTACCCAAGTGAATTTGAATTTCGGTTCATGCCTTTTTCAATTTTTGATGTTTCTTCAAAGGATGAATCACTTTGGGTTCAAGGTATTTTCCTTTTCATTCTATTAGACTCTGTGATGGAAAGGAGGGTCAACAAAAGTCCCCCCTTAGAGTTGGATATGGAGAGAAAAGAGGATTTGAGTATGAGGTGAAGTGAAAAACCAAGGATTCTGGCAGTTTAAATTCATGCATGTTGGACATAAAAAGGCTAAGGTTCAAGGTCGAAATATCTTTGACCGAATGAATTATAATTGTCTCGGTTCCTGAATAATTCATTTGGAACATATTACCACACCCAAGTATGAGGGAAAAATGTAAAATATGACTTACGAAATTTTTAATATGAGGAATGATATGAAAAAGGGCTAAAAGGCATTTGAATAAGTAGTTATCAAGAATGATATTATCCTTATTTAAAAAACCTGTTAGGGGGTTGAATTATGTAGGGCCACCTAAGGTAAATGGATACATAGTTAAATAATAGCCTCTTTTGGCTCACAGGTCCATTATGTAGACTATTTATGCAAGGCTACTTAAGGGCACGTGATGCATTGTCAGGAAAATGAACTCTCAGAATTTTACTTTCCTAGTGCTAAAATGTGATTGAATGTTTATGGGGATTCAAATTTTCCAAAGTATAGAGTTTGCTGTATGGAAAGAGGTACTTGAATATGGGGAAGATATTTCCAAACAAGATTATCTAAGAACTGTATGAATGTTACTCCCATGAAGGTATAACCCAAGCATAGGGATGGTAAGTATAAACCATAGACATGAATACTTTCAGATCATGAAAAAGAAAAAGGGACAAATATGTTAGGGATGGCTATTTTTTTGCAGATCCCAACAAATTTTCATTAAGACCAATAAAGAAAAAAGAGGTTTTCTTTCCAAGAATGAAGTTACCATTATTTAACAAACATGTTAGGGGGTTGAATTATGAAGGGCCACCTAAGGCCATTGGCTGCATAGTCAAATAATAGCATCTTTTGGATGACCGGTCTGTTATGTCGACTGTTTATGCAAGGCCGCCTAAGTACACATATTACATGGTCAGGCAAAAGAATTTTCGTAATTTTGGGCATTTTGTGATTAGAAGTAAGGAAAATGGTTATGAAGATCTGGAAATATTTAAGGTTAGGATTATGACACATTAAAAATGGGTATTGTTACTTGTATGTAAAGATACATAGATAAATTCTAACCATAGTCACGTTCTGACTGGGTCCTGAATTGAAATATTGGACATGACTACGTATCCCATAAGGATGGAAATCAAGCCATACGTAGTTCTTGAAATACACTTTAACATCATGTGGGACGAGAGTATAAAAGATCTTAGTTTAGCGTCATAGAACTCAGACCATTATATGTAATACACATTGTGTGTTTTCACAAGACCTTTTAGCCAGAGGACTGAAAGCGGAATTTGGGGTAAGGCCCAAACACTTGGGGCTGGATTCGAGGGACACTAGAACGTTCTTATGTATCCCATAAGGATGGGAATCAATCTCATGTAGTTCTAAAAATAACCTCTGTACAGATTTGGTTTGTGCATGTGAAGGATGAAAATGGTCTTTAGGGAAATGATGGTTTTACCCAAGATAAAAGGTTCTGGCATTGCCATGTACGCACATAGTCTTTGAAATATAACATGAATTGAAATCAATATAAATAATGATTCCATCTCAGGTGAGAGTATCAAATAATGTTGTAGTTTATTGTCATACATGTCAAAATTGTTGTACATTTTAACTTCTTATAGAAAGGACAAAGGTGAACTAATGTAAAGATATTTATTCTGGGGGCGGTTTCACGAATCAACATCGTATGAGATGGAGGTGAACCGATGTGAAGAGATTTTTTTTGGGCTTGAACCTCGAGAGGTTTCCTACGCACCCATCATAAAATTCCAGGATCAATGTTTGCGTAGTTCAATTAAAGAATGAATTAGCGATCAAGTTGTTCTTGGGGACAACAACCTAAAAATGGTGTTGGGACTTACGCGTGGTTAGTGGCCCAGAGTGGGTGTTATAGTTGCAGTTTTCACTAAGCTCACGTGAGTCATTCTCAGTGTGAGAAACAAGAGGTAGAAACAACCTTAACGATGCACAGTTTAACGTCATGTAGGACATATGAAGGCACTATGCAGTTTATAGTCTTGCAGTTAGGACTATAAGTGATGCACAGTTTAGTGTCATGTAGCAGGGACAAAATACAGTTCAACGTCATGTAGGACGTATTATTGTAATTGTGTATAGTTTAGCATCATGTAGTTAGGATGATGGGGAAAATATAGTTTAATGTCATGATGGACAAAAAAAAGGGGACTGTGCATTTTAATTTCATGCAATAATGACAAAAGAAGGCATAGTCTAACATCATGTTGGACGTAATAGGGACTTTTTCACAGTTTAACGTCATGTTGAACGAAAAAGGGACGGTACAGTTTAGCGTCATGTTGGACGAACGTGAGAATTGTTTAAATTCATATGCATGGACCATAGATGGATAGTTTAACATCATGTAGGTTGATGAAATGGACACGATTTAACGTCATGTTGAATGAGTAAAATACCAATAGTTTAAGGTCGTATGCATGGACCAATAGTTATGCAGTCTAACGTATTGCTGGACATAAGGGACTTCTATATATTTTAGCGTCATGTAGTTAGGCCAACAAAGTTTAATCTCATGTTATACGTCACAGTTTAACGTCATGTTGGACGAAAGTGCGAATGGTTTATGGTCATATTTGTGGACCATTGGTCATGCAGTTTAACGCCTTGCTGGATGAAAGTAATACAAATAGTTTAAGGTCATATGCATGGACCGTTGGTTATGCAGTTTATCGTCTTTCTGGATGAAAGTATTACAAATAGTTTAAGGTCATATGCATGGGCCATTGGTTATGTAGTTTAACGTCTTGCTGGATGAAAGTAATACAAATAGTTTACGGTCATATGCATGGATCATTGGTTATGCAGTTTAACGTCTTTCAGGACGAAAGTAATACAAATAGTTTAATGTCATACGCATGGACCATTGGTTATGCAGTTTAACGTCTTTCTGAATGAAAGTAATACCAATAGTTTAAGGTCATATGCATGGACTGTTGATGTATCATGTGTTTATACAAAATATTTCTTCATAAATCTTGCATTGGTTGGTGTAGTGATGAGTTCTCCATCCATTGAGATTAAAGAATAAGATCCATTGAAGTAGACCTTATGTATTGAATAAGGTCCTTTGCATTTTGGTTCAATCTTGGGGGGTTTCTTTCTTGATATCATTGGAGTTCTGAGAACTAATACCAATTCTCCCTGAACAAATGAATGAAGATGAAATTTTTTGTTGAAAGCTTATGCTATTCAACTCTAGTTGACTTCCATGTGGTGCAGGGTGCACAATATTTTCTCATGTAACCATTCCAATTCATTCAATCACTTTTGATATTGTTTATCTGTATATTAATGATCACAAATTGATACTCTGAGCGAAGGTAATTCAACTTCAATAGTAAATACTGCTTCTGTTCCATATACTAGTGAATATGGAGTTGACCGCGTTGCAGTGCGGGTGGTAGTCTGATAAGCCCATAAAGCATGAATGAGTTTATCAGGCCATGAACTCTTGTATTTATCCACCATATTTTGCAGTATATTTGATAGAGTCTTGTTGAAGGCTTCTATCTGGCCATTGGATGCTGCATGATACTGAGATTAATTGTTGGATTTGATGTTTTATTCTTGATACAACTTTTTCATCTCGGATGAACAGAAGTTGGTGCCACTGTCCATCAATATGGTATGAGGGACACCAAATCTGGTAATGAAGATAGACTTGATGAAGATAAAAATTCTTTTAGAACTAACCTCTTTGAGATGTATTGCCTCTGACCATTTGGAAAATAATCCATTAACCGTAAGAATATACTCAATCTTATTGGCTGTAGCTGAAGAGTAAGGTCCCACCACATCTATTCCCCATGTGGCCAATGGCCCCGAGTATTTAGGTGTATGAAGCAATTATGGGAATTGATGAATGAAGTTGGAATGCACATGGCATGAATGACACTTATTTGTGAAATCAACACAATCTTATATCATTGAAGGCCAAAATTATCCAAGCCTTCGAATTTGATCAGATATTCTATGTCCATACTGGTGGGCACTATAGACTCCTGCATGAACTTCTTTCATGACAGCCACTGTCTATTCACCATCAATGCATCTGAAGAGAACTCCATCAAAACCATGCTTGTAGAGAATTTTCTCTATGTGATCTGGGCTATCATAAAGAGTAAAATTGACCACAAGTCGCCAGGTTTGTTCTTTCTCGGCTCTATCAGGTGGAAGTATTCCATTTTGAAGGTATTCCCTAATAGGTGTCATTCATCCTGTTGTATGACCATATGGCTCAAGAATGGGGCAAATTTCATTGATTTCCCCTATTCTGATTTGAACATAAGGTGAAATTGTACGACCATGGGAAATACTGGTGGTCATCTCGTCCAGATTTGGATCTGCTAGAGTTGTGGCTATATTAGTTAGTGCATCAGCTTGGGAATTTTGTGATCTTAGGACATAAGAAAATGGCAGTTCTAAAGGGAATTCCTCCATTAAATATCTAACATAATCATACAAAGGGACTACTTCTTCTGTTTTGGTAGAATAATCCCCATTGACTTGTTTGATTACCAGGTCTGAATCACCTTTCACCTTTACATGATTCACTTGTTCTTGAAGCACCAACTCCAAGACTATGATGGTTGCTTGGTATTCCGCTTCATTATTTTTACTGCCTCCCAACAATGAGAATGAATATGGTAACACTACATTTTCTGGAGAAATGAGCACAATTCCTATGCCAATATTGTTGAATTTAGGATTTTTCATTTTCCTCCCTATTGGACTTCTAGAAGCAAAATAAAAGTGCATTTCCCATGTTTGAGGACTTTATTGAATATAGAAGACTTCCACAACATGGATTTCAATATCTGAAGATGTGTCTTCCACTAAAGGGTGTTCAGCCATGAAATCAGCCAAATCATGGCCCTTTATTCCCTTTTGAGAAACATATTAAATATCAAATTGATGCAAGATAACTGCCCACCTTACCAGACTTCTTGTAAGCATTGGACGACTAAGGATGAATTTGAGTGGGTTATTGTGAGATACCAATTGGACCTCATGATGATTCAGGTAGTGTCTCAACTTTTGAACTGCAAAGATTAATTCTAGTCAACACTTCTCAATATTTGAATATCAGGTTTTTGATTCAATCATAGTCCGACTGAGATAGTAAAGGATGTTTTCATTCCCAACATCATTCAACTGAGCAAAAAAGGCACCCAATGATCGCTCTAAATCTGTCAGATAGTGGATAAGTGGTCTTACATCAACAGGTGGAATTAACACTGGTGGACTCAAGAGATACTTCTTAATAATATCGAATGCTTCTTAAAATTCTTCAGTCCACTTGTAATTGACTCCCTTCTTCATCCATTTGGTGAAGGGTAAACTTTTTCCTGCCAAATTGGCGATGAAACGCCGAATATAGGCTAAGTGTCCTTGAATTCCTCTCAATTCGTTCAAATTGTGAGGAGGTGACATACCAAGGATTGACTTTGTCTTCTCAGGATTAACTTCAATACCATGATGGCGTACAATAAAGGCGAGAAATTTCCATGTGGTTACCCCAAAAACACATTTTAAGGGGTTCATCTTCAAATTATGTTGTCAAAGTTTGTGGAATATGATTTCAAAATCAGCCATGTGATTAGAACGTTGTGTGGATTTGACCACCAAATCTTCCACATAACATTCAACAAACTTCGCTAAAAAGGGTTTGAAGATACTATGCATGGCATGCTGATATGTTGCGCCTGCCTTCTTTAGGACAAAGGCAATTACTCGATAGAAAAAAGCACCATGAGGGGATCTGAAGGCTATAGATTCCTCATATTCTGATGCCATTCAGATTTTATTATACCTGGAATATACATCCATGAAGAGTTGTTCTTCATAGCTAGCTATTGCATCAATTAATTATTCTGTAATCGGAACAGAAAAACCATCCTTAGGACAATTCTGATTAAGATCTCTGAGATCAATGAAAACTCTAATTTTCCCATTCTTCTTTTTCACTGGAATAATGATATCCAACCACTAGGGATATTGAACTTCTATGAAGAAGTTAGATTTGATAATATTATCCACTTCAGCCTCAATTTTGGAAGCATAGGTTGGGTGTGTTCTTCTAGGTACTTGTTTGAATCCTCAATGTTCTTCTGAAAAACTGAAATGATGAGTGGCACCATCAGGATCAAGGTCTGGCATCTCTTTATAGTTCCAAGAAAATATATCTCGATTTTTCTATAGAAAGGAAATATACATCTCTTTCTCTTCAAGAGTCATATCCGACCTAATTAATGGGGGGCGTGGATCTTCTTTTGTACCCAGATTTATTTCTCCGAGTTCATCCATGGTGGTAGAGATACCTTCTTCAAATGATGGAGGAGCATCCCTAAGATATTCCTCTTCATTGTCAACATGTGTTATTTCTTCTGTTTCTACTTGCATAGTAGATGATGAAGCAGAATTTTCATGATTAGAAGAGACACTAAAATTTGCACATCTTAAAGAAGAAGCTTCCATTTCCGACCCGATTAATGATAAGGGGTCTTCATTGGGTAATAAAGAGGATATTATTGATTGAGAATCGACATCATCATTCACCTATAACATTGCTATAACTTCTTCTAGCCTGGTTGGTGAAGTATAGACTTGATGGATTTCAGTAGATGAAATGAAGACATATCCATTTGAGCTTTCATCATTTCATGGTGGAACACCATTTTCACCTATGTTGTTTGGATTGATTGCCGTAATTTACATTATGGAGGTTTCTATAAGAGTATTATGATTTGGGTTTATCCTATAAATTTGACTGATATGAAATACATAATCTACACTCACATGTGCTAATGGGTTTACTGGAATCTTTTCCAAACCATATAGAGCATTGACTTTGGTAATCTACATTGTTGTGGATTCCTCCTTTCTCTTCATGTGATAGAATTCCACCTCAATGTATTGAGAATCACATGTCTTGAACAAGGCCTTATCACCATACAATGTCCCAACATGACCATTGAAATAATACATGACACATTGATGGTATGATGAAGGGATATCTACATGTTGATGTAACCAGGGTCTTCCAAGAAAGATGTTGAAGGCTGGGTGTTGATCAACAACCATGAAATTTGAATTGGATACAAGATCTCCAAACTATGTTCTGAGTGTAATCTCGCCTAGTGGTTCTTGTTCATTTTTATATTATACTTGTAACATTATAGTCGAAGGAGATAAATCAGATTTTGTGAGGCCCAATCGACGAAGTGTACAAATGGGCATGAGTTTGACTCCTGAACAATTATCAATGAATGTTCTTCGGATGTCTACACCATTGACCTTGCCCGATAAATATAAAGGTCTAATATATCCATGAACGACATCATCTTCGTCTTCATCTGTGAAAAATATGACTGCATGGCATTCTGTAAGATTATTTTCTACATGGTAGGCTTCAGCTGCAGCAATTTCAGTTTCAAACTCTTGAGGACTTGACAAATCCTCAATGAGTGCCTCCCAAAGATCCTTTCATAAATTCAAGGCATCCAGAATTGATAACTTGTCTGGTACATGGGCTAGGTGTTTCAATACATTATACTATTGATCCAAAGGTCTATGTTTCCCTATAGGGACATGTGGTTTAGAAGGTCCCTTTGATTTTGATGCATTGGATGTTGATTCATCCTGTACCAGTATAGGAGGTGGTAATACTATTGGATTTGGAAGATTAGACCGATTTGGTCTATTTAATGCTGAGAAGAAGAAGGTGGAACCTCCAACCGATCATCTAGAATAACTGTGCCATGACAGAGTCTGCCTTGTGTAGAAGAACTTGCTTGTTCTTGTTGAGCTCGTTGAAGAGCTCTACCACGAGTTTCTACCGCATACACAGTTCTAGCAGGGGTACAATTGGAATAGTGTCATCTGAAAGATCTACATCTCCCTTATACCCTAAGACTCTAGAACTTCCTCTGATTCCTCTATTTGATACGGGGAACCCAGGTTCATCAAATTTAAAACTGTGATTGGAATAAGGATCTGTTAAGTTAATCATATTAACAGAACTGAATATCAAGTCTTCATCCAATGAAGACTCTGCCGGATTAGCTTGTTTAGGCTGTTCCATTTTTTGGGGTGGTGCACATTGCTTCGAAGTAGATGGCATAAAATCTACCACAGTCAGGGAAAACTTGGGCTTTGGCACATACTCATCTTCTTCTGATTCTTTTTCTTTCATTGAATTATGCCTTTTCATTGAGGATTTCCCCTTTAATGAAGAGGGTTTTTCTGTAACATTAATGGAAGAAGACACAATTGGTTTCTTGAATTGTGATGGAAAAATATCATGAGTTCGGTTGATCATCATTCTGATCATCCAATCACCATATTTTTGTGCATTTTTTTATGTCTTTCCACTTGCCTTCCTCCTCTGGAACAGTAGCAGTAACACATGCTACCTAAGCTGAAGAACCTTTCAGTTTAACTTATCCCAAGTCAACCATTTTTTTGCAGGAGGTCCTTGAAAACAAAACACTCTTGAATGGGATGCCTCAACATTTGATGAAATGGGAAATAGTTGGGATGGTCTTCATCTCCTTCCTTGTTCAGCCTTTTGGGCCTTGGAAATTGAACCATATTATTTTCCAGAGCCAAAATGAAGTAACCTGGAACTTGTTCATTTCGGAAAGAGTAGAATTTTCTTTTCAAATACTCAAATTGTTTTCGTCTTTGATTTATTTGATCATATTGACGAAACGACCTCTGTTGATAATGCGTAGGAGGTGGAGCCCTTCAAGAAGAGGAAGGTTTTGAAGTAGAAGCAGGTACGTGTTCTTGTTTATGCATAACAGTAGCATTCTCTTCTTTACCCAGTCTCCTTCCTGGAGATGATGGAATTACACAAGAATTATCCTTAGCCTTTATAAGATAATCTTCAATCTGTTGAGCGATTGATGTAAGTTCTTGAAACCCTCCTGTGTATTTCATACGGATCAGCGATGTGCGCAACTCATCATGTAAATTTTTCACACAGATCAGCAACAATTCCATTTGAGGGAGTGCTAAGATCTGGGAATAAGTTAATCCCTTTCAGTGAGAAATGAAATCTGAGACCCTTTCATTATCCATTTGCGTACAGTTTGTAATATAAAAAACTGTTGTCTATGGCAACGTTGAGCTGAACTGAAGAAGGAATTTTTGATGAAGATCCTCCCATCTGGTAATTGACTAGGATTTCAAGCCTGTGTACCAAACAAAAGTAGGTCTTTTTAATGACTGTACAAAACACCCAAGATTAACTACATCTTGTTGCTGAAGGGTTCCCATTATAGGATCTGAACGAGAAACAAAATGTGTTAACTATTTATCTGGGTCTCCTAAACCATAAATGATTGGGAATGTGGTACTTGCAAAATTTTATGGGGGAGGAATTGCATCAACCCATTTAGGATAAGCTCTCTTTTCTATTTGAATTTGAGCATTCTTTCCCTCCATAGCTTCCAACCAGTCTGTTAATGTCTCAATTGTAGTTGTTAACTTTTTAGAAACATCCGGTTGAGATTGGACCTGAACAGGTGCAATGTCTAGAGCCGGTACAGATGTGGTGGCTGGTACTGCAACTAATGGTAGCACTGCCAATTGTTGTTGGACATGACCTGTAGGACTAGAACTGTGAGGGTGTACTAATAAAGGAGTATATTCTTGATCCATCTCTGTAGTCACAACAAATTCCTTTTACTGACTGACTCCAGCATGCTTTGGAGGAAGACTACCCTAATGTAGTTCTGCATTCATTCTTCATCATCTTGTTGTGAAAATCTTGGCTCTTGTGAGAGCAATTGGACTTCTCCAGAGGAAGGGTATGTAACTTGATTCTTTCCTTTCCCCTTGTTGGATTCCTTTTAGAGAGGGTTATGTGGGTTACTTGAAGGGTTACCTAGTTTCTGAGTAATCCATTGATTTCATGTATGCACACCTTCTTCATTTGTGTCTGTGCATACAACTTCTCCAATAGGAACCTCTTCATTTGATCCCTCTGAGAGAACCTCATCTGGTGGATCAGAAAAAATGTCATTGATGACATTAGTTGATGCATAATGCATTGAATCCCTTCTATTGGCATTTCTGTAATATTTTCTCCTTCCATGTCCCTAATTAGACATTGCCTTTTTTTTATTCGATCCCCCAGGAACTTCTTGGAGAACCGTAAATTAGAGAGAATATCTTGATAATTTGGCTCTTCATTCCTCTTAGGGATTCTTCCCTAATTGAGAGAAGACCAATTTTATCTAAGGAAGAGATTGATTATATGAAATAGTCCCTTGTCTAGTGGACTGGGGTTGTTCCTGCTCAACTCCTTGAATCCTGTTTATTGATTCCAAGGGTTGAGTTAAAAGAGTCCCCATTCTGGCATGCTGGGGTGGATCTTGAGATTTTATATCTGAGACCTTCCTAAAATCTATCCTTATCTTGCGGACCTTAGTCCAGAAATTAGCTGGATGCATCAACCTGTATCCAATTTTATCACCCGACATGAAAGACCGTTGGATGATTTCTGAAACTTCTATCACTTGGTGATGTGCTTGCTCAAATGAGAGGCATGTTCAATAATCTTGTTGCCTTGATGAAGGAGTAATTCAGTAACTTGTTCTATGTATGCTTGATTTTGAGTGGAACTCTTTGAAGCATGTTCTTGAGAAAGCTTTTAATTAGAGACAAAACCCATTGACTATGGTTGGCCATGGGCAATAACATTGCATGAGACCATTTTCAAAGGGCTTCGCTACTGGAGAGCACAATGAAATGTAGTGCTCCATGAACACCCCATCCTCTGACATGAATACTAGGTGGGGCATTGGCAATTAACTAGCATAATTTTCTTATTGCGCCAAGGCATGAATGATGAAGGGATCTCTGCTGCTTTTCAGGCTTCGGATATTGAGAAACTAATAGAGAAGCCAAGTCAATTTGGCACTGTGACCCTTCTATTATCTTGATATGTTTTTCATATTCATCATAAGATAATATTTTCTTTTTTAACAGACAAATAGTTTTCCATATGTTGAGATGAATATCATGAATTCCATCTCCCATCAACATCTCGGGAATATCTTACTGAGAGTTGGCCGAAGGCCAAAACATGACTGAACTTCATCTTTTTCCAGTTGTTTTCTCATATTCAGTACTTCCTCTTTATCATTCAATGAAGATTATTCTACCTGATTAGACGAGAGCAGGTGATTCCTTTATGTTTCATTGGATTCAACAAGATCGGTAGAGAATTAACTGATCAATCTAGAAGATGAACGACCTAGGGGTGGTTCGGAGAATGACCTATAGCCCAGGCTATCTTCTGATTGAGAAAGTGTTTCACTTGTTAGTGGTAAAGAATCAGACATGACTGGCTTCACATATGCAAGTGCCTCAAGATAAGAGGGATTTCTCATCACTGCATTGTATTAGGAAGATTTTTCCATAGAATGCGAATTACTACTGCAGAGAGTACTTTCGCAACTAAATTCATCATCATGGGGAGGACCACTGTGGTGGGTTATAGAAAAAGATGAATCATTTTCCTCCTTGGTCTTCTGACCACATAGAGGTTTCCTATGGCTCTCATCTGAAGATGAATCTTCTAGATCGACTAAATTATCATGAAGAAAGCCTTCATGAAGAAGTATCTGATGTAGGCCTTCAGAATTATTATTCCCACTATTGGGAACTGAGGGAGTAGAATCATGAATTCCAACAGATAATTGTATAATGGCATCATGAACACCAGCATCTAGTAAGGCCTTGTTACAGATTGGCCCTTGATTTCTTGACTGTGCTGGGCGGGTCTTCTTCTTAGACACCTTCTTACTCAATTTAGCAGGTGTATGTGCCTGCTCAGGAGAAATGATCAGGTTAAGCTGATTATCTCTGCTCAAACCAAGTGTATGTGCCTGACTTGAGTTTACATATGATATGAGGGAGTACGCCCCACAACCCTCATGGAATTGAACAGAGGTGTGTATCTGTTCCGTAGTGAACTGTTGATGTGTCACACCACTGTTAGGGATAGATTTATGTGTCTTTCCCTAAGATGCTGCAGAAGTTGTTATAATAACCTGGCAGGCATCCAGAATATGAGCAGGATTTTCTTCATCTCTTTCAGGATTGATAAAATATGCTTGGTGACTTTAGCTACCGGAATGGGGAAATACAACCATTCTGTGCTTAGAGTAGGTGTATGTGCCTGCTCTTGTCCTCTTTTTCTTGTCAGTGAATCCCGACAGTAGTCATGTGTGGGGGCAGAGAGTTGAGTCTGCCTCCTATTCATCACTGGAACTTTCCGACTGACTTCTCTGAATGCTACCAAACGAGACTGTTGGTAGGTTTGATCAATACTACCAGGTGTATGTGCCTTCTGATTGCACTCTGCCAAATGTGGTTGACTTGATTCCTTCAATACTGACAGATGAGGCTGCTGGTAGGATTAATGAATGTAAGCAGGTGTATGTGCCTGTTTACCAGTTTTCAACACATTGGGTTGGCGGGCTTCATCGTATGTAGTCAGATGAGCCTATTGACTAGCTGATTATTTATAAATATTTGTATGTTCCTGTCTATATTACTATGCCGGAATTTCCTGGCAGGATTGGCGTGATGTTGCCAGAGGAGTCTGCTAGACAATAGAATTAAAACAGACAGGTGTATGTGCCCATTCATTTCTTGCCACCAAGTTAGGTTGTTGGATTTCTCCGTAGATGGAAGAGATGAGAACCTGCTCACTGTTGACCGGATTTCACCTTTGTCTGATTTCCTTCCCTGCTTGGGTTCGAGGAACTTTAGCTGAACACCAAGAGTCGATACCCTAATCATGATAAGGGCGCACTGCCACACGAGTGTGGCAGCGATTGTTGATGGGAGCCCTCGGGAAGGACTCCTGTCTACTTGAATTAAGGAACTGAGGGATGAGCTCATTCACCTCCTCAGAATATGGGAGTGAATAGTGACTACGTTCTAGGGATAACAACCCAAAATGGTTGGAGATGGTGGTTGGCACCACCTACTTCTTGATCACTAGTAGTCACTGTTAGGATGACCATAGTGAGTTGTTTACTTATAGGGTTTGTTGAGCAGCCTCCAAAGTTGGAATGGTATTGTGTTGATGGAACTCCTTAATAAGTGCATTCAATACCCAGTGTTAAAGATGCTGAGTTGGTGATGCCATCCTCAGAGAGGACGCCGATTCAATAGGAGAAATAGCAGATGCATTCATAGTAGTGGTTTTCATAGCAGAGGCATTCACAGATGTGAGCATAATAAAATCTATTCTCGTAATGCAGATGATCTTGGAAAAGAGTGCATGTTCGATATAATAGATGTTATCAAGATAAGTCCATCCACTACACCTTTCGGATAAGCACATATGTTATTGATTGTTTTGTTGGCCCTCTCATTCAGTTTTAAATAGGGGCCTAAAAAATAAGTAAAAAATCATTTTAACATTGGTTAATGATTCGCGTCGGGTTCACCATTTTTTGTTTCCTCTGAAATTTGGAATGAACTAGTTGATTTAAGGTTCAAACATTACAATCGGTTTATAATGGTTTTGTTTGTAGAACCGGAAACATCCAATGATTGCATATCCATTTGGACCTACTTTCCAAAGGTAGGCCCTCAATTGTTGTGGACCGATGATGATTAGGAATTTTCATTGGTCGAGAGGATGGGAGGTTGGACTCATCACACCTTTTTTAGGGGAATTATTGTCTATTCTGGGACACGCTTTATAGATTTAAGTTATATTCGTGAATACTTATTAAATTACCATGCATAAAATGATCTTTTCTTTAGATCTGACAATCAATGATTGATATATGGGAAATTTGTAGGATCTTTTATATGTATTTGTGGTTCTTCATCGATAGAGAATCATCAATATTTTATAGAGATTCTTAGTCAATGGTATCCTTTAATACATGAAATAAAAGTCTTTTGGCCATTATGATGACCGTACTGGTTTTAAAGCCACTCAGTGGGGCACTAGAAGTTTATTTTCATTCAGAAGGACATAGATTATTTTAGAGTTGGGATCGTACCCACAGATGGGCTACCTATGTATCCTTTATTTAGAAAAGGAATCAAAACCCCCAAAGTTCAGGTAAGGGAGTGTTATGTTTATGTATGATTGATGGCTCAAATAAAGATTTCATAATTACTTTTACACTCTAAGCTTACATAAGTCATGCTTAGTGTGAGAAACAAGAGGTATTGGTAAAACGAGACAATTGTGCCATGAAAGATGAAATCTTATGAAATGATGTGGGGCTTATGTATGTATGACTACCCAAATAGATGAAGATTAATATTTACTTCTGGGAAGAAATCCAGGAATAGGGTCCATAAATGTATATGTACATTATGGAGATTTGAATACTCTAATCTTGGGGTTTACTCCTATGGAAGATGCCCAAGTTAAGAGGGGACTTATGAATGGGTTTTACTCTTGAGAAAGAAGCCCAGAAAAAAAGTAAATTAGGACTGGTTAAGAGAAATTAAGACTGAGGCTTACTCTTAAGGAGGAGGCCCAGGTTAAAGGGATTTGAAAATTGGGGATTACTCTTAAAGAGGAGGCCCATGTTAAGGGAATTTTAGAATTTAATGGGATTGGGGCTTACTCCTAAATAGGATGCCCACATTTGTAGATTTGAAACTAGGGATTATTCCTAAAAAGCAAGCCCAGGTTAAGGGAATTATGGTTGGGGCTTACTCTAGAGGAGGATGCCCAGATTTTGGGAACTTTGAGACTGGGGATTACTCCTGAAGAGGATTCCCAGGTTAGGGGACATGGGGCTTACCGCAAAGGAGGATGCCCAAATTAATGAGGACTCGGGCCATACTTCTAAAGAGGATTCCCACATTAAGGAATTATGGTTGGGGCTTAATCCAAAAAAGTAAGCCCATATTTGGGAAATTATAACTAGGACTTACTCCTCAGGATGATTCCCAGGATCGGGGACTTGGACTAGGGCTTACTCTTGAAAAGGAGTCCCATGTTAATGATTCTCCCACCTTAAAGGATGATGATAAAATGAATGAGTTCCCTAACCTTGGTGAAATAAAGATATGTAAATCACTAGGTTTTGAGAGATGTTCCAAAAAATTCATTTTAGATAAGGATGAAAACAAGGAAATCATTCCATATATGGATTTAATGAGAGTTCGGATGGATTAATCTGGATGAGGATAGGTGGATAGGTGTAAGAGAGGTGGAATAAGCAGGAGGGGCACCCAAAAAGAAAGGGGAGCACATATCCTGGTGGGCGCCCAAGTACTGCGTGGGAATGCAAGTCCTGGACGCGCAGGTATACCTGCACGACACATAGGTACTTGCGTGACTTTTGAATCTTGTGGTAATACTTGGAGAGACATGACTCAAGCCCTTAGTACTATCCCTAGGGGCTTCCAAGAGGGTGGTGTGCATGTTCTGATGAAGGAGAAAGGCAGAGCGCAAGTTTGTCCATTCCCCTTAAGGGTTGGCCTCTTAGGTGACAAGTGTTTATGGGAGTCATCACTTAGGCCTTCCTCTCATTCTTTATATCTTCCTTTCTATGTATGAAATTACCTTAGAAGTGTTCAGAATCTTTCTGAAGAAACTAGTGCGTCAGGAGATCAATTATGAGGTTCTGGAATATTTAGGTTTTTAAATGGGGGACCCATAGGGGTATTTATATTCTAGAGACAAACCTGGGAGAAAATCAAAGAGGGCGTGCAAGTCACCTGCATAATAATTAGGCGGTGCGCAAGTGTACCTGAGCGTCCTTGGTAGAACATGCACGACCCAATTGCTTTTGATTTTTGGTTCATGCCTTTGTCAATTTTTTATGTTTCTTTAAAGGATGAATCACTTTGGGTTCAATGTATTTCCCATTTCATTCCTTTAAACTCTGTGATGGAAAGGAGTGTCAACAGCCACATGGGAGGAATTACCTGACACATGATCTCGAGTTGGATGCAGTTGTTCATGCGTTACGCTGTTGGAGACATTATTTCTTGGGAGAACATTTTGTTGTGTTTATAGACCACAAAAGTATCAAGTGCATCTTTACCCAGCTTGACCAGAATTTGAGATAGCGAAGGTGGGTTGAAAACCTTCAATCCATTGACATTGAGCTTGACTATACACCAGGTAAAGGTAATACAGTATCTGATGCACTGAGTAAGAGGACTTAGATACCGGCAGTGCAGGAGGCCAGTGGTGAGTGGAAACTTATGGATTTTCTCTCTGGGATGCATTTGGAGGTGCATGATAGTCTAGGGAAAACCTATCTTTCTTCCTTAGCTATGAATTCTACCCAACTGGATAGAGTGATGATAAGATATTTATCCGACTCAGAAGGCCTAGTTCTACGGGAATCGGAGGAAAGTGAGGACCCTCTTCCTGGTTGGACAATATGCGATGATAAGGTACTGCATGTCTATGGATGAGTGTGGGTTCAAGGGACATACGCGAGGAGATGATGCGGGAGTTTCATGCTTCAGCTTGGGCTGTACATCCCAGAGTAACCAAAATGTATCATGACTTTAGATGTTAGTATTGGTGGCCGGTTTTGTTACGATATGTTCCACCTGTCAGCAGGTGTAGGTGGAGCATCAGAGGCCAGTTTGACTGTTACAATAGTTACCCATCCAAGAGTGGAAATGGGATGATGTCATGATGGAATTCATGACCAGGTTTCCGAGGTCACCTCGAGGCAATGATGTCAAGTGGGTTGTTGTGGATAGAATAAAAAATGTATCTAACTTTTTTCCAATCAAAGAGACCCTCGGTGTTGACGAGATTGGGAAGCTATATATCTGAGAGATAGTACGTCTTCATGGGGTCCCTCATTCTATCTTTTCAGATAGGTAAACCTGTTTTATGTCTTGTTTCTAATAGAGTTTTTATAGGGCACTGGGTATACAGGTGCTTCTGAGCACAACTTACCACCCTCAGACCGATGGCCAGTAAGAGCGTATGATAAAGGTGTTATAAGACATGTTGTGTGCTTTCATCCTAGAATTTTTGGGCTCTTGGGAGAAGCAAATACCCATTTTTGAGTTTTCCTATACTAATAGTTTTCATGAAACTACTGAGATGTCACCTTATGAGGAATTATATGGAATGTAATTCCAATCAAACTTTTTCTACTTGGAGGCAGGTGAGGTAGCTTTACGTGGACCACGTCTCTTGTAGGAGACATCATAGTTGGTCCATAAGATTCAGAATAAGATGGTTGCTACATAGTCTCGTCAGAGATGTTATACTAATCCCCGTAGATGACTGTTGGAGTTCGTGTTCAAGGATCGAAGTTTCTTTTGTGTTTCACCAAGGATGGGACACAGGCGGATCAGGAGATAGGGTAATCTTTTGCTGAGGTATGTGGGGCCGTATGAGATTTTGGAGAGAGTCGGGCCAGTTTCCCAATGGCTGCATTTACCATAGAGGTACTGGGCCATGCATGGCATCTTCCATGTATCTCAACTACATCGTTATCACTCAGAACCATCTTGCATTTTTCAGCCTAAGGATGTTGAGATTCAGATCGATGAGTCCATTGAGGAGAATTTGATTTTTATTTTTGAATGCAGAATAAAGGTTCTCCGAGGCTAGTCAGTTCCTCTCGTACAGATGCAATGTCAGCACGGCCGAGTGTAGGATAAAATCTGGGAGAGGGAGACTGACGTACATGCTCAGTGGCCGGATATGTTATGAGACTTATCTTCACCACCCCTGGAAGGGAAATTCGGGGACGAATTTCTTTAAGGGGGGATGTTTGTAAGAACCCGGTTCTTATTCTTGAGGTATGAGTTTCTTCTTTTCATTTTTTACATTAGTTTTTTTGATAAAATAATGAAATTTTCGAAAATACCAAATTTTGTGGAAACATGCCATGTAATTTTCCATACACTATTTACTTTGGCAGTATAGGAAGAGTACTTAGGGTGTGTAAGACTGCCAGCGATGAAGGGTGTAAAAACTGACTACACGCCATGTACATAGTATTTACACACCGTGTAATCAGTTGGCAGGTGAATAGTAAGGTGGTGGAATTAGCTTCTAACTAAGAAAATGTACACACTGTGTATTCAAAAATACACACCTTATACTCATGTTGATAGATGAATAGTTCGGCGATGAAAATTAGTTTCCAGAGGAACAATTAAAAAAATGAAATGTATAAGCTGTGTACTTGCGAGTAAACACCGTGTAGTCTGTTATTCTTTCATAAAATGTACAATGGCATCCTCTTTTGACAGTGGAAGCTTAAAACCCGATTGGAGCTTGGGAGGAGAGGCAAGATCTAGGAGGAGCTCCTAATCACACGTCGAGAATCCGTTTCATCCAACGTCAATCACGTTTGAACCGCACTAGTGAGTTCATCCCTCTCCGTGAGACTTTATTGCCAATTCTCACTATAATCTAAGCTATTTGAGTTTTAACAAGAAATCATCTATCTTAGATCTACACTGTTCCCAGTTGATTCAGGAGGCATCGTTCACATATATCAATTAGTGGAGATTGAGGTAGGTTGTCTGATGTTTAATTCCATCTGTCATGTTGTTTTTGTGAACCGTTGTGTGACGCGACCATGTTTGGGGTATATTATGGCAGAGGCCTTGGGTAATTAAGTACCAATAATTTCATAGGTGATTTAATGATTCTGTACATCTACTGTTTGGGATCATTTCTTGGATATAGGGCCACCCTCTGGGTCTGTTCCATTTTTAAGTCGTTTTGACAGGTTACCCTCGAGTATACCTTGATTTTTAGAATGTTTTGAATTTTGTTGAGAGGAATTGTATATAAATTGTTGTTTATGTGTTGGGCTCGGCCCAGCTAATTGATTAGCCTGAGGGCAGTGTTTCTCTTAGAATGCCTGAAACTTTTCTCATGACTGTGGGCTGTAGTTTCTATGCCTGTGGGCGACACCTCATACGCCTACGAGAAATATTTGTTATTCCTATTGGTAGTCACCTATGAGTTTCAATTCAGATTACATGAGGGTAAGGATTTTCAAGTATTTAGACAACATTTACATTGTATGTTCAATATCGTGATTTACTATGTTGTGCCTACCAAGATAAAGAACAAGTTTGGGGTTTGATAAATAATTAATAAAATGGCAATGTAAATGGGTAGAGATAGTTACTTTGAGTACTGCCTATTAAAATACATCTAATTACTGCACACTTCCATTACACTTTTTCACTGATAGTTGGTCATGAGCCTTTGGTGGTTGCCTACAGGGATTTATTTATCACACCCTTTTTGGGTCATGTCTTGGGCCCAAATAGATTATATTGTTGCAGGTGTTGATAAGGTCAAGAGTCCCTATAAAAGTAATTGATTGTTGTAGAAGAGGAGTAGGAGAGAATGAGACCGAGCATAGGCGTGCGATGCTGTTGAGTTCCCGCTACACTGTTTTATTATTCTTTGCTGTATTTTCCCCTTATATTGTATTATTCTGATTGTAGTGTATCTTGTTTTGGCTGTTTTCTTAGACTTAGGGACATATTGCATCATTATATATGACTGCTGGTTCTCTTTTACTTCAGTTATCCATTTTAGTTGTATTTTGTTTACTACTTCTCTATTGTATGTTTATAAAATTTATTCTGTTATGATACACTTTGACAAATGAGGGCATTGTATCCTCATTATCAGTCCATGGCTCACGCTGTTAGTCAGTAGCCTCTAGCGTTTAGGTAAAATGCGATTGAGGTTATGTGATCAACAGGGTTCGGGGAACCTGTTAAGTGGCACCGAGGTCCAAGATGTCACAATATTAGCAGATATTTAGTGTAAAACAATCATAGTTCATTCATATATATTCTTGAAAAAACCAAATTAATGTCAAGGATATATAACTCAATGAATGGAGAATGTGTTAATATTTCATTACAAAAATAATTATTTAAATATAATATATCAATTATGTGTATTCACTACAAATACACATAAATAAACTAAAAATAAAATATAGGACATCCAAAGTCATTACTCACATAATCATAGCACGACATGATCAAGAAATAGAATATTAACCCAATGAATAGAAATTGGGTTATGATGTTCCCTTACCTTGAGTCTAAATCGTAATGTATGTTCCTTGTTTTCCTGAATAAATTTTGTTAATATCTAATTTTTTTAGAAACTTTATTGTTTTTACGATTTCTCTTATATCACATAATACGTTATCATAACAGCAAAATAATTAATCAAGTTCATATTGGACATTTTGCTTATATTCGATATTTGAGTCGAAAATAATCTGATTTTGATGAAAATTGTCAATTTATTCAAAAGTAAATCATCTTCATAATGATATTTATGATTTAAATATCATATATATCTTGTATATATGCATTTATAATAGTCCATAACATTTAGAGGTTAAAATTAATTGCACCGTTCATGGAGATGTTTGGTCGTACGTACGTGTGAATGCTACTTTCATTTCATTTCCATATTAATGGAATGAAAAATAAATGATACAAAGGTATATTATAATAAGATTATAATATAGAATTTATATTTTTTACATATGTTCCTTTATATTATCTTTTATACTTTCAATGTATGGCATGAAATAATCTTATCACTTTGAGGGGATAGTAGTCTGCACTTCCTCAAATGAAATGTTCATATTTAAACATCATTGAATGTATAAAGGATGGATTGAAATAAAAAAATAGATATTGATATAAAAATTATAAATATATCATATATCATATATTAATATAGTTCCATTATAATATCACCCATGAGTGTTGGTTGGAGAAAATTGAACAATCATCGTTTCGTGAGACGGTAATTCATCGTACACAGAAATAATATGTTCGTATCCCTTAGATGGATGTTTGTGTATGTGTTGTAAAAATATTTCTCATAACTACATCATCTAAATATAGGATACTGGTGTTGTTATTTAATAGTATAATAATAAGATCAAATTTTTTGAATAATGAAAATAAAAAAAGGAACATGGGAGAAGAGGTTACCTTAAAATCGAGTAACTTCTTTTGATTTGAGCAAAAAAGAAATTTGTGAATGGCCTTATACCCTAGGTAAAGATTATAGATGTAAGGGAAGAGTTTTGGGTGATTTTTGGATCCAATTATGGATTATCAAAGGGGCTTGATAGGTGTGATTTGGTGTCTAGAGGAGGTGGCCTTTTACAGGAGGGTGGTGGGGCACTTTAGGAAAGTCTTGATATATTATTTTATTATATGATCATTTTCAAATTATAACATTAAAAATGTGATCTATTGGGAGGATAATATTATTATGGTTATAAAACCACCCAACCAATAGGTTTTAGGAAATTTTATGTCACTATATTAACCATATCATTTAACGTTAACCCTTAGTTAAAAATATTAACTCTTATAATGTCATCTTGTATTTTCATAATATATGATTACTATAGTTAATATAAAATTCCAATAGAACCACATGTGGATAATTAATGAAACTTCTAATATTTTACAATTCATTTGGGAAAGTATTATATTTTTAGGACTATTATATAACTTAATAAAATAATATTTCTTTAAAAAGATTTTATGTCAATTTTGACAATATTTTGTAATTTGTTTTCGTTAAATTCATAAATTACATAACTACATTGAAAAAAGTAATTAAATAAAACATAATATGTCATTTTAATCCATATAATTCTTTTATTAAATAAAAATTCTAAAATTAAAATTATTTTAATATTTATAGTACTACTTATTTGAGTATTTCATTAATATTGTAATCACTACATCATCATTGCATCATAAATAAAATTATTTTTTTAATTTATAAAAATTATAAATAAAATACCATGATGTAGGAAATATTTTTATATCTTTATAATATAATTTTATAGTCAAATATATTAGTTATATTACCCTATATTATTTTTTGTAAAAGATACATGTCTATGATATATTTATCTTTAAATTAATTATTATAACATGTCATTATCATGGGAAAGTGGCTGCATGTGGTCCTAAAATCGACCCAAGTATATCCATATTTAGGAATATATCTTCAAATAGGATTACAAATTGTGTTAGGGTAGTTTTATATTATTATAATTTTATTTATTACCCTTATTTACCAAATTTACCCCTTAACTATGGTAAATAAAAATAATTACTGATGATACAATTCATAATGATGAAAAATAAAAGGTAATTGTTCACACAATTTGCAACTTCTAATTAAAAATATGGAATTAAAATTTTCAAATTCAAAACACTTAAATTTAATAAATTAAATTTTAAATTAATTTCTGTTTTAAAAACCAAAAATAAGTTTTTATTAAGTAAAATATATCAAATGATTGACATGTGTTTATATCCAATTAGAAAGTGACATTAATTAAAATAACCAAAATTGGATTAAATTATAAAAACAGAATCTAATTAAACATTAAAAAAAATTAAAAGAAAAAATCTAACAATATTGATAAATTTTAGGAAAAGGTAGTCTTGAATGAAAATACAGTATTTTTAACTATTCATAAAAAAAATTACTTTATTAGAAAATTACCAAAAATTTAACCAAGGTAAATTGTGATTTCTTGATTATATATATAATGATTTTTTTATCAAATAGAACTTATAAAATTAAAAAAACCTTGATTAAAAAATGGTTCACATTCAAAAGGTGGTAAAATTGCCATTTAAAAATATTTATGTATTTTATTGTTAAAATGTGATTATATTTCAATTTATGTCACTAAAATTTATTGAATAAATGTAAAAATAGTTAATAAACATTCATAATAATATTTTAGTTAGCTATATTTAATCATTCCAGTACAATAACTATGATTAAACTATCATTTAAAATATTTTTATTATTATAGTATTTTTCGGCATAACTAAATGATGTGAGAAACATATGACATCGGAGAAACCGATAATTACGTATCGAGTATGCCATCAAAAAAGTGTTCCCCATAACATGAAATTAATATATTATTCATAAATATTAATATATACAAAAAATATTATTCTATAAATACATGGGATTATACATTCAAGGATGATGGAACAATTACTATAGTTCCAATAGTAAGAAATTCCGAAATAAGGCAAGAAAATAAATATTATTAAAGAAAATAAGAAGGAATATTTAACCTTTAAATAGAAATAATTGTTTTAATGGATGAAATAGAAAATTCTAGAGACAAAAAATTGATGCATAACAGGGATAATAGTGATGAAAAAATATTTATGAAATTGAAGGATGATGGGAAGTCTGAGATGGGGGATAAAATTAATAGTCTTTAATAATAAACACTATATAAAATTGAGAATTTTATTTAATAAATTTTAAAATATTATGTACTTAACCTAATTTTCAATATTTTTACCAGTATGATTAAAGGTAGATTTAAACATGTCAAAGAACATAGGGAGGAGGTTTTCAACTAATAATGAAAGATTAAACATTATAAAAATATATTAGATATGGTAAAACAATATATAAAAGATAAATTAAAATGAAAATTATATGTCACAGGTTTCAATAATAACCCATAAGTATGAAGTGTTTAGTAGAATAATATGTTATTGAAGGGGAATTAAAATGATACTATATAAAAAAAATCCAAATGTTTTTAAATGATAAGGGAGCATAATTCATGAACAATTATGTAGAATATTTTCTCTTGAATCATTGGATAATGCATAATTTTTCTGCCTTAATAACTTAATAAAAAATGGCGTTGTTCAAAGAATAAAATGAATTATCAACAACATTCTTTAAACTATGCTCATAAAGAATGGATTTCTAAAATTGTTTTGGAATGAAAGAGAGATGAAAATTATCTCCACCTAAAATAGTGAATTATTTCGTTATAAGAAGAGAATAATCCATATGAGCTATGGTTTTGATATAATCCAAAATTGAAGTACTTTTGAGTCTTCAAAAGTAAGTGATCAATTTTATATATGTATTAATATAGTATGTTTGAATCCATGGAGATTGACATGATATCTCATAGATATTCAAGAAAATGAAATGTGTATATTTATTTTAACATGTCTCTCATAAAGGTTGTATAATGTAATGAGGTTGTTGTGATAGAAAATGAGAAAATACATTAGAAAATACATGAACCATTTCAACATGATAGTGATATACAGTTATGAAGTATAGGGGGCGTTCCAAAATATGATATATACTTAGAAGAATATTTAGGTAACGAAAATGTTGGACATAAACTTTTATTTATATAGAAACCAAATATTCAATCCTAAATTGATAGACATAACACAATCTTTGGACTGATAGTGCTAGTGCATACATGGAGGGTGAATACTCTATTGAAATCATCTTTCATATCATAGGTTGAGCCAATGTTTCTTGAAGAAGAATAAATAGATGATATTTTGTTTGGGCCAGTGAATAAAAAACATGACCCATTAGAAAGGAATCATACTTGGGAGATTATTTTGAGACAAGAAGATAAGAATATCCTCAGGTATAAATTTTTATTTTAAAATAAACTAAATTAATAAGGAAAATTTATTCACAACTAATCATAACTAGTGTTCAAAGCATACTACCAAATCTATGGAATCAATATTAATTTAACATTTTCATCTATTGTAAGGATAGAGATACCAAGACTATTCTTAGCCCTAGTGGTGAATAAATAGACAAATGGTTTCTAGAATGATGCAAAATTAATATTTCTAATTGGGTCTTTAGAATAATATGTGTATATCAAGAAGCAAGATGTTTTCCTAATTTACAAATACATGATAAATCTTTTTATGGAATATTAAGGCACCATATATGTTGAAACATGAATCGAGAGCATGATATTGAGGGATTCATTAGTTTTTGAAGAATCCTTGTTCTCATTATGGTGGTGTTAATTACAGGCTATATGTCATCAATGATAGTAATAAAAGGAAGATGGAATGAGTGTATGTCAACAAAATAATCATTGGCTGATCAGAGGTATCATAATGCAATAAATTATCAAAAATCATTAAATATCATTTTATAATTTAAATGACTGGTGAACTGAACCTTTTATGGATTATTGGTTAAAAAAGGAAATAATGAATCATTCATTTATCAATCAAAATTGGAAATATTTTTAGTGAGAATATTTGGAAATTTTATTTCCAAAGAGATGAAGAATATAGTGTATACCTAAATGAAAATATCAATATAAAATGAACAATAAGGGGTTATTGTCACATATCATAAGCTTATTATAGGTTGTCTGTTATAATTAACAACAACATGACTCGATATTGTTTTTTTACATATTCATTAAATAATAATAACAATTTAATTCCATGTAAAAACACTTACTCATAGAATAAATAATAATTCAATCTATAAATGGAATTGGGTATTTTAGTATTCTATAAAATTATTAATAGAACCATTATTATTGGGTTATACAATGGAAAATAGAGCGGTTTTTTATAGATTATTGAAAATAAACATCATTTGGTGCATTCAGTCTTTGTGGATTGTGTATTTCATGGATAACAATGAAATAATATCTCATTACATTGATAACGGAAATTGTTGAACATATTGTGGTTGCCCAAGCTTACACATAAATATTGTGGCTAATGTTGTAACTTATTGTAATGAGATCAGATGTGATGGATATGATCAAAACCCATTGTAATAATTCTAGTTCTATAAATCATAGAAAAAAATTGTTTATACTAAATGATAATGAATGTTGAAATCAATTTCTATAAGGTATTTCATCTTTTTAAAATGATTAGGGTGAATTAAGGTTTCTATAAAGGATCATTTTCTATGAGAACAACCTAGAATGAATTTTTAGGGGGAGTTGTTTTTAATGAGTTTTATGAAGGATGTGAATTTAATTTTGTGGGTTAATTTTATTTAAAATATATTTATTAAAGGTTAAATCACCACTGTCACCTTTGGACTGAACCAAAAGCTGGTAGGGGGTTGTTGCATCCCCCCACCAAAACCCATTCTCTAGATCAATTAAATAGCAAAGACGATGGGGTTGAGATTTCCACCATTCGCCTACAGGTAAAGAAAAAGGGGGTAGTGGGGGTGACACCTTTCGACTAACATAAACGAGAATAGAGGCACCCATTCTATGTTTTCTTTGACACGATATAAAATGTATCCCCACCTACTCCACACTTCCAATTTTACTCATGTCTCTAAATTATATTGATTCTCTCTAAGAAAAAGTTCATTTAATGTGTGCTGAATCTAGAGGTCTAAAAGAAGTCCTACTTTTAAAAAGAATATTTTAGAGGCATTTGTTTTTTTAAGTTAATATGTTTATTTCATTGAAATATTATTAGTTAATTATATCTACGTAATTTATTAACTATTTTAGTAATTTTTATTTATTTTTTATTATGTAGTTTAGTTTGTTATATATAGTTTGAAATAAGAGTTATAATTATTAATGAAATAGTATTAAACATTATAATTTTTATTAACACAAATATTATGTGATTATATAAGAAATCAAAATACTTTTGTGATACAAACATGTGGATGTGGAACTAGAACATATGTAGTTAGGATAAACAACTTCGACATGATGCTTTGTGATATCGATAAGCTAGTACCGTTCACAAAACACCATGGGGAATAGAGTCTTATCCTCATATAAATTTATTATACTTGTTCATGTATATGTTTTAATACTATTGAAATAATGATATTATTATTTAAACCATCGATTATGACATGTTTAGACAAAGTTTCAGTTTTCATTAATATTGTAGTCGTAGTTTATATGTTATAATAAATCAATGTTGAATACCAAAAAATACAAATCTTATATAATTTCAGGTAGGTATCCTTAATAGTGTACAAAATAAACACAATAAAAAATCTAATTAAAAATTAAAACATATCCAAAATATATTAAAATTTGTTGAATATAAAATTAATTTCTTCAAATTAATAATTATATTGAAATGAAAGGAATGTAAAAAATGATTATAAATATCATTATAGTTGTTTATGGAAATTTTATTTTCAATATAATATGCAAGAATTTTGAACATTATTTATTCAAACTGACTGTAGATATGGAACCTTTCTAAAATTAATACTTTCTATTGAGTTCTCTATTTCCTCCTTATATGAAATATTTCCATTATTTTCAACCAATGAATTGGAACCGTATTTGGTGACTAGAAAACCATATATTTTCTATTCCATAACCTAACTGAAGCTCTTATGAAGAAATTAAGTTTAAAGAACTACTTTTCTATTAAAAATGTGGAGTCATTTCATTCACCAACTACTGTGTATCATTGTAATCACCTTCCTCGAATCCAATCATTCTCATAAAATCCTTATTTAGTATAAACATCCTTTATAGAATGGTGGAATATCAATGGACTAGAATTCTATTATTTAATGGATTTTTTACATAATACTCGTTATTGTCCATATTATATCCTATAAAGACGCATTTCATGACTTGGGGAACTAGTTTTTTTCCTATAAAGACCATAAAAATGCCTCAAATCCCCATTATTTTAATTTTAGAAAAACTACTTCCCTCAAAATCCGTAACTAGTATGGGAAAATGTTTAGAACATTTCTTGGCTCAAGGATTATTGTTAATGATGGTGTTTGTAATGAATATATCTAAAAGGATAATAGAATACATCCATGACTCATCATCAACATTACCATATCAAGAAAGGTAGGAATTTTCCTTTCACTAAAAACATTCCATTATGGTGTATAGGAATGAGTAAGTAGGGAAAGGATCCCACACAACAATAAAAATACATTAAACATGGTTTTAAGATAATGACCACCTAGATCAGATCAATGGTTCATTATCTTATCCCCAATTAGATACTCTACATCATTATTGACCTCATCGAATTTCTAAAAAGATTAAAACATATTCACCATGATGTAAAAATATCCATTCCAAATTAAGTCATCCATAAAATATTTTAATGTAAGAAAACAAAAATCTATATTCTATAAGAAATGTCTGGGCCCATCATGCTATACCAATTCTAGAAGAACTTAATCCATTTACCTTGCCATCAAATAGTGGCTTGTTTATTCTTCCTTCCATTATCACCATGTAAATCCACCTCTAGTATATTATTTGTGAATGAATATATTAATTGAGGAGCCAGTGAGATGAAAGATGATCATGGAGAAGTTAATGAACAACATAAAGGAAGATCTCCTAATATAGAAGATGAGTCAGATCAATAATGAGTTGTGGAGGAATAACTGACACAATTTACACAATAACCTTAATGATATAGTTGGATTTATTAGGATTATAAGATATATTAATTTTCAATGATAAATAACTTTGCAGTAATTCTCATAGATGATATACCTAATATCAATTGAGGTTAAATTGAGATATCTAATTCTAATAAATTATTAAAATCCACATAATCAAAATTCAACTCTTTCTACATAAACAATGTTTGAAACATGGTGGATACACATGAAGGGTTGTGACCCATAGGGGTTTAGTGGTATTTTCATAGGAAAAATAATATGGATAGTTTCGTGTCTACCTATAAATAACACATGGTGAAATATTTTACTAAAAATTAATTGTATCAACTATGAAGAAAAATTATCGTCTTTTTCAATGAAAATGTCTATTAAAATACTTTTTAAAATTAAAATGATCTCACATAAATTTTATTACATGATCTGTATCATAAATATATATATAATACTCCCAAAAATATATAGGTCAAAAATCATTGGGAATTTGGTATAGGATAAAAATAATAACACAAATTTTTATTCCCATCCCCATACATTCTCCTAGACCTCACCTTATTCTAATTACATGGAAGATAATGGAGGGATACATAAAAGAAAATGTGAGCCTAAAATATTGTTTAGTTTGACATATGATAAAATTGGATAATATATCATGAGATTAAACAATCATATAATGAAAAAAAGATAATGATTATAAAGAATCACATTAAAACATGGCGTAAGAGAAAATATCAAATGACAATGATAAGCATAAGAGATGATAAAGTGTGACACAAACATAATACATGTCATCATAATTTAAATATTTACAAATAAGAATAAAATTATAGATATCTAATAATTAAAAAACATAGGATTTAACTTATCAAAATAATGAATAAAACCCATATTAAGGGATTTATAACATTATAAATTTAAATGAAAATATATAATCTCAAGTATGCATAAATGTGGAATCATTTATAATTTTTTTGATAAATAGTGGCAGACCCCCTACTGTATTTTAAATAAACTGAATTATACTAGTGGGCCTTTAACATTAATAAAAATAATTAAAAATAATCTTAACCAACAAATTTTAATTTTTAATTTTAAAAAATTCATAAAAAACTCATTCATGGGGAATTTTTCATTTTTCATGTGAAGGCAGTGAACTATACATACGAAATTGGATTCATCATATATATATGGATGTTCATTACTTTTTTGGTTCTACTAATTTATAAATGAACTATGTTGACATTGTAACATGTGTAGTAAACAGTGATGGATTATCCCTAAATGAGTTTGTGGTACTTTTTTAACGAGGTTTTAGGAATATATATTACTATATAAAGGATCCTAATCACATCATTAGATATTGAATTTTTTGACAGATATGATTACCACTTAAAAAATTTGTCTATGTTTAAAGAGGTTCATGAAGGAGTCATTCTTAAAGGAAGTGTTTCGTGGAGTAGTCATTGAAGTTCAGTTTTTGAATGAGGTAGTTCATGAAGAAATTTTGTTAAAGAGGTTTGTAGGGTAATATCTCTGAGAATAGAAAATGTGTCACAATGTATCATCCATACATGATGTAAAGGATGTATGTGAGTCTAGGTAATCCACAAAACACACACACTACATGGTTAAAGGTAGTTCACTATGTATTAATCGATGTTCATGATAGTACTAATAACATTTCATGAAATAATTTTCTACAAACTGATAGTGATTAGAGAAGTGGATTTCACCTACATGTTAAAAACAATAATTCAAGGTACACTCATATATATGTGAAACTATTATGAGGTGGTCCATAACAACTAAAGATACCTCAAAAAAGATAGTGAGTACACATCAATGGAGGGGTAATTAAGCTTTCAAGTTATTATTAGATGTAAACAAAGAGGAATAATGAGTCCACTATAAATATTTTTTTGATGTGATTTGTAGTGGATTTCGTATATATGAAAATTTATTTTGGATTCTCCTTGGATGTGTCCTAGTGTGGGTGAACCAGGTAACAATATTGTGGCTTGTGCATGTTTTAATTATCATATTACTCACTACTATGAGAATGAGAGATAGTTTTGTTTGGATTGATGATAAAAAATACTCAACTATGTAGTTTCATAAACACTTTTATACCCTGATTCACCCCAGATATTAGGGTATTGGACATTATTATGCTATCATGTTCTATAATAAAGCATTTGAAATACCTCATGGTATCACCATAATTTATTATTCATTGAATATTATTTTTTAAAAGCCTTGGATGATGAATGGAGTGAGTGATTTTGTTTATATATGGATTTTATACTAGAAAGTGAAATTACAAGAATTAGTTTGGGTTCTATTGTTTATTAAAAACCTAGGACATTCAATAGTAGATTTGGAAATCCAACTACATGTAATTTTTATTGGTTTTATTCATGTATGAAAATGGTTTTTTTAATATATGTGATAATATATTTCTTAATGAAGTCACATCATTTATTACCAAAAAATAAACAAAACATAATCGATATTTTGTTTTAAATATATAATATATAGGGGATAATCTTCATCATTTTTAAATGAGGATTTTTTATGATCGTGATTCTATGTTTACATAAAGGATATATAAAGTGGTAAATCATTCAATTTGTACCTAATTATCCAATTTTACAACATTCCTCTACAGAGTGATGGTAAAAGTAATTGAATTATTCTGACAAGAGTTGATATGTTTGAGGATTGTATCTGTAATCATGGGATATTATATTAGAATCATTTAACATAGATGAAATTTACTTATTATTAAAATTATCATTCCTTTATTAAAATAAACCATTATATGTTTTCATCTAGGAAATGGTGTCATTCACTGTAAAGATGGGATATAAAATATGAGTAAATATTACGGGGTTCTTGTATTTTATACGACATGATGGAGTGTGTACCTAGAATATTGGATTCCATAAAGACTACTCAGAGTAGGCATAAATTTTATGTGAATCAAAGGAAGAGACAATGTTTATTTTCAAATGGATAATATGTATTCATTTTAGATTATCCTAAACATATAGAATGATGTTTTGAAATGTTAAACGGTTTTTATTTTATTAATAAGACATTATAATATATTAGTGTTAGGTTTAGAGGTTTCAAATTAGATGGTGTAAGAAAATGAGTTTTATAATTTCCATGATAGTTTCAACATATCTCGAAAATTGATATGTTATCTTGATCTTATGAATATGATCACTTTTATTACTATGGATGCCAATGAGGGTAATACATTTATTTATTATGTTGTTTGATGTTAGGATCTGGAATATAATCTCTATTTATTATAAGTAATTCCATTGGTATGAGATTTATGGAAAAATGTTAGTGTAGGGGAAAACACATGGGATATGTAATATCCAATGTATATAAAATATCATATTTTTCATAGCAGTTTTATTTGTGACCTGTGTTGATTTTATATATAATAATGTAATTTCATTGAATAATTCATATGAAGAAATGTATAATAATGATTTGTGTTGTAAATTATCGATAATTTATTTTTTAAATTTATAAATTTTATGAATTTTTAATTATGAAGTATAAAGAAGTTGTTTATTTTCTTGAAAATAAATTTTCTGTAAACCATTAGATTCATGAGATAATGTTTACCTATGTGTAAAAATTTAATGTTTTTGAGTGTGTTTCTATTTTAAAAATATATTGGATTTTGTTATAAGGAAATAGTTTATATCATTTTAATTATTATTATTATAAATAATAATATAACTAATTTCTAATTTGGATTTTTTTAAATCATTTAATTTGTATTTATAAGCTATCAAATGAGAAGGTGATCAAATAGATTATTAGATTATGATTGCTAGATATTTGGATAGGTTATGTCATGTAATATCATTTGAATTAATGTTGGGGGTTTTTAATGGTACATTTAAATTGAATAAGAGAGTAATATATTTTACTGAGTCATGGAATGAAATAATTGATGAAGAATATATGTATGATTTAATATATTCATTTTAATACTGTGAACATTTCTTTCATAATAAACATACTCTCTCTACCCGATATAAAATAAAACATTTGATGTCGTTGAATTGTAGATGATTAAAGAGAAATGAATTGAGAGAACGAGTAGATGAATTATTTATGTTTATAACTAGATGATTTTTTTCATATGGAATCAAGTTAGGTGACACAAAATTGTAACAATTTATTTATCCTTTTGATTTTCTATGATTTCATTCAATATAATGGGAGAATAATTTTATATTATTTCACATATGTATTTTTGAAATTAATTGAATATATAAATTATAAAAAATGGATGTGAATAAGAAATATAATGAATAAATATTCCTTAATCATTATTAAATGATTTATCATAATGTATCACGTATGAGATTTAATGTTTATTGAGTAAAAAATAGATTTTTTTTAAATATAATCTTAAGATATTAGAAATTTATTTTTATGTAATATAATTAGTTTAAGGGTGGAATTGAAATTTTGATTAATAATGGTGAAAATATTTAAACAAATAGTGAAATATTATGGGTTGTGATTTTTATGTAATAGAGTTGTATTAAGTATAATTATTAATGTATCAAATATTTGAAAATTTTTTAAAGAGGGAATTGATGAGTCTAATTATTTATAAATTGTTGTAAAATATTTTTTCAACCATTTTATAGATTTATAATCATGGATAATGAAATAATGGTAAAAATAAATTATGTTGCAAGAGTAGTGGATTTTCAAATTTTTTTATATATCATTCCAATTATTTATGGGGTTCAATGTAATATCCCATTACATTAAATGAATGACAATCATTTATAACATATCCAAAATGTAAAATTTTATAATTTAAATATGACCATCAAAACCCAGCTATTAAATTAGCAGGTATGAATATGAATAACTAATATTTTAAATATATATATGTTCTAAATAATGAAATATTTATTAGTTAATTATTATCGAATAATAACTAAATTTTTCTGTGATGCCTTTTTTTCTTCAACGATATGTTTTCATACAAAAGGGTTTATTATTTATTTTTATGAGCGATTAATGTAATTAATTTCTTAAAAATCAATACCCTTCTTTTTATAAAATAAATATGATTTTAAAAATCAACCTATTAAAATGAGTATATAGTGATATTATGATATTTTTCTGATCATTTGTAATTTTCATTGAAAATAAATATTTTTATAGAAAATTTTATTTATATGTATTAATAGTTTGAAAATATTTTTAATATTATTTTTAGAATTTTTCTGGTTTTATATTATTTTTAATAATACACATAGGAGTTTAAATTAAATTTAATCATTAATTATGTATAAAAAATTTTAAATTTCAAAAACGTCACTTTTAAAAAAACAGTTTGTTATGTTTTTTCAATTTATCTATTAATTAAATCATGTAATTTCATTAAATTTAATGTTAAAAAATGAATTTCATATTTTTATTCAAAAATTATAAATTTTATATATACTCCCTCTTTTTTCAATATGACTATTAACATTAGAAAATATTTCCCCATAATAAAGGGTAAATTGAGTAATTAAAATTTTTTAAAAAAAATATACAGACTAAAAATTACCATAATGATTAAATTTATTAAATTTGGTTATTCCATTCCATCCATGATCATCTGATTTTCAATTATATAAATGTTTTTCAATTTATATGTGATTATGTCATTTTTAATATATTATATAAAGAAAATTTTAAAAATCACTCTATGATTTATGAAATATAATATTTTTAACATGTATATAACAACAAGATATGATAGATTATAAGTATTTTTTTATCAAATTTTAATAATTTATATTTATTTTGGTAATTTAATTTTAATTTTAATTGAATAAATAATTACATTTACAACTTACACAACATTGACATCATAGTTATTCAATTAATGGAAATAAAAAATCATTGGAACTAAAAGTATTAAATCGATTAGAATTTATAATACAACATTTCATCCCTGAATTTTCAAGACAATCATGTATTGTTAGGGATGTTTGACAATAATTTACATTATTCACAGTTTTTTCATTATGTTATAATAGTCAATGTAAATGAATAAATGTAAAATTTCCATTATTGGTTTATTGAATAAATTTTTTTATTTATTTGATATAATGTTTATTATAATACTATCTTGATCCAGTCTATTGAGATATGATTTGTAATATCATCCATGGTCTATTTATGGACCTTTTTCATTTATGGTAACTATCATAAACCTCATAGTGTAAAAAAAATTATTATCATGGTATGTGTGTTAATGATTAATTAAAATGGGATTAAAAAAATTAATGTTAAAAATGTTATCCAAACACTTAAAAATATAAATATATGATAATATTTTAAAAAATACATATCTAATATTAAAATATTATCATTTTGGTTCACATTTTATCACAAAAATGAATTTATATTAAATTAATATTATATGTTATTACAAGAGTGCCCCACCATATCTTATGGAAGGGAACATCTTATTCTTAGTACATAACACATCAAGAATTATTAATTTTCCAATATGAGGCCCATTTTCTTCATTAAATTCCACATAACATCTTATTATTCATGGATTGATCATAAAAACAACCTCAGAAACATTTCGATGTAAACCTAATAAGGTTGTATGAAGAAGATGTATGATTCTCAACCCAACATGTGTTATTAATTTCGTCATCAACATCCTTAAAATAATCTTTAAACGTGATGTTATAATAAAATAATTATCTCTTATATACTTTAATTTGGTTAAGATAAAATAATAACATATATATATATCTTTATCCTCTATCGAATGGGAGTGGAATCTATTATTCGTATGTATATATGACTACCTCCTCATAGACTAATGTAATTTGTTTTTCATAACATCATATCATGGTTGGTTATAATGACTAGCTTTTTTTATATATGAAATTCATGAAAAATGTATGTTTATGAAACTAAATTATATCACATATTTTCATACATTTCTATTTACCGAAAAATGGTAACGACCTTTATTTGTACGTATCGATAACTATATCAATGAAGTGATGTGATTTATATTTTATCACAAAATACCACATAAAAAATATTCAAGTTAATTTAAATAATTAATATTGTATTTATAATATAATGGTCATTATTTAATGATAATAAATTTTTACAATTCATTCCATAAATATTGTTGATTAATGGAAATGTTACTCACATGAACATAAAACTATTATCACCATGATTGTTACATAGTATATTTATCGTGAACATATTTCCATACTTTTTAAGAAGTACAATCGATGTATATAAATGATAATTATATTAATATTACTATGGTTTAGATGGCTTAATCATGAACTCTTTGATAGTAGTCAACCTCCCGAAGTCCTTTTGGACTTATAAATCGAATATCATCAATACATTCAGTATAAACATAGTGGATTATGTACATCAATGTAACATGATGTTAAAAAAAATAAGGAATATTGAACCTAAAAAGGGTTCTTATAAAATTAAATAATTAAAATAAGTTTATTATTAGGAAGACAAGGAACATACGGGATGAGAAAATCTCAAGGTAAGAAGAACTTTACTTTAAAACCCTTATTTTAAATGTTTTAGAGGTTTATATTTTTTATATTTGTATTCCATATTCATGTTTTCAAAAAATGCCCGCAATAAGATTTTTTATATTCTTATTTGATTTTTCACATTCAATTTTACCCATGTATAATTTTTTGTAAAATCTTTTAATAGGATCCTTCATGGAATTTTTCTATTTGAGCTAATTTCTGAATTTTCTACAAAATTATAAATGTGTTGATTTATGTAATATTATATAGAAAGAAATAAATTTACCTCCATCATGACCACTAAATGATTTTATTAATTATTTATATTTTTAGAGGTATATTATGAAAAAATTCATTAATATTTTATAATTTTTTAGATTTTAAACAAGTGGATTTATTTTAAAAATTATATTTTTAATGTTTTATTTCAACAATTTTTCATCTATGTCCATATTTTTTAAAATATCAATTTAATACTTTTATATGGACATAAAATCATTGAAAGTATATTCTATGTCTATTTTGATACTATTTCAATTTTTTTAAATGATATCTTTTAGTGGAATGTTTGGAATTTATTTTAAAAAGAAAAAAATATGGAACATTGATGATAAAATTTTCTTCCACTAGAAATGCTATTTAATATTTTTCATATTTTATAATAATCCATTATTTATTCAAAATAAATATCCATTTTCTTTTTGTTGGTATATTTCAATTGAAAATGAGTTTTAAAATGAATGAGTATTTTGATATCTAAAAAGGTTTTTCATATATGTCAAAACATTTTTTTCAGGCTATTATAATGAAATGGTGAAAGAATAAAACATTTTATTCATGATATGTTACTTTTGAATTATGTATGATAAAAATATGAGCATTATACACTGTTTACAATTATTTGAGACACATTATTTCTCATAGGTGAGCCCGATACATCTTATATGATGGGTTGATCGACAATATAGATCGTTAAATATGGGTGAGCCTAATATATCGTATATGAAGGATGAGGTATATTATAAATGCATAATGAAATAGGTAATGATTATATTTTACAGCTCATTATATTCTATATTGGATTCATTTTTATTAAAAGTTTATGCATTTTATATATTTTCATTGAATATGATTCTCTTAGTTTTTATAAATGGGTTTTATTTTCTTATTATGGTTTTAATTGGATTACTTGAATAATTTTTTTTATCTTTCTAATTATTAATTAATTAATGTTATATTCTCAAGAATAATGTGTTAAAGGTATCAATTTTATGGTTTTTCATGTGTTTTACTAGGTTAATGGGTTTCAACTATTTATATCACTTAATGATAATTTTATTCGCATTCCATGTTTTTATATAGGTTTCCACTTGTTTTTAGGATGTTTTACAAAAAAGAATATTCCAAACCAAAATTTTTATTAACTATTCATGAAAATAAAATGTGTATTATTGTTAATATTTTCTAATATGTGAATAATGGATACTGATTATACATGTCCACATCATATCATGATGATTTTTTTGTGTATGTGGTATTAATTAATTCTATAAAACTATAAACCTAAAAGGATCCTGAAATTTATGAGATTGAATTGTTGAAATAAAAATAAACTTTTGAAATTATTTTAGGGTAGGTCCTTACAATTTTTATTAGATGTAATTTTAGATAACTGTAGAGGCTATGCTTATATTCGAGCATAATATAAATATCCCATAATAAAATAATGGTTTGTATGTTAGGGAGACTTATAGTTGAAGATAACATGTCTAAAGTTGTATGATTGTTCACCATAAAAATAATGCACTTTATTATGATTTTATTTGTACTCTCACTCTAATATTTTGATTTTATTCCAATGGTGTATCTTTTGGGAAACAATGTTAAATGGATGTGAAGGGAAATTTAGTGGTTACCTAGATAAGAAATAGAATAAAATGGGAGTTGTAACAATGAATTTTATGGTTATCCTTAAACTATTATCACATGTAATGATTAATAACATAGACATTTTTGGTTTTCCCAATGAATATTATTGAATTTAAATAAAAACCAAAATATGTTTAGTTGAAAAAAAATCATATTGTTAAAAATATTTAATGACACATGGGTCAATATTTGGGGAGAATAACTTAGAGAAATATCTCAAAAGAATAAGATGTTTTTTTGTTTGTCACAAAGGATGATATAAAGAAATAATCATCAATGAAAATAGAAATATTCAGTTAAGATTTTTAAGAGTAATAATAATGTTCTATGTAAATAAAGTGAATGATATAAATATAGAGATCATAAAAATTATGAAAATTATTTCCTAGGGGGAAATCTCAAGAATAATAATAAAAAATACATATTAATTTTTTTTATGAAATTATTAATTCCATTTCTATTAAGGATAGTGATACTAAAATTTATATATTAATGTATAAATTTCATATTAGATTCTGATTTTTATTGTTAAATATTAAAAAAATATTCATATTTTTTATGAAGGAAATATTTTTGACTCTGATAGAAAAACAAAATTAATGTATTTAGAATAACATTGAATTATTAATGTTTTTACATATAAGGATTCACAAGTTATGATGTTACTGCATGTTATAAAACTCAAAAAATATGACATTTCACTGAATTACATGGGAGAATATTTCATAACTCATAATATATTTTTGAGGCATATGTTACAATTATGATTAAAATGTGATTTAATGAATGTTTATTTGAGAATTAATAGTCCTTTATTTATTAAAAATATGTTTAAAGGTAATGGTAAAATTTATGGTTTATTTGATTCTTGATATCGATGGGATTATAGGTTTTTAAAATTTGATAAAATATGTTTTATCTTATATATAACCATCATATTTAAATTTGATTTGGTGATTATGTGGTTCATATTATTTTTGAAGAAGTCTAATATTTTTGGAACCATTTCATATTAGGAAAATGCTAATACATGTGGATAATATTTTATTTTATTTGTGAAATATAAGTATGAATGATATTAATGATGCTTATATTATTTTAATGTTGTGTTGCAGTAATAAGGATTATTTATTGAAATTATTAACATATTTTTGTGATTATATAACTCGGGGTAATTTTTTTGGGTATATGAATTTAAATGTGACTAAAGATGATTAGGGGAAAATTTAAAATTAATCAGGCAAGAATATGTGGTCAAATCCTTACAATTATTGGGTTTTATTATTTTTCTTAAAACATTTATGGATTTAAATGATTTATATTTTTTCATTGATATATATAGAAATTTGATACTTTTGTTAAGGAATTAGAGATTAATTATTCATCATTGGAATGTTTATTTATTATTTTATTTATTATATCTTTTAATAACTATTTTATTTTTGGATAATGTTTTAATATTAGTAGAATAGATTGTTATCCTTTTGTGGATTATTTTGTCCATTATATGAGAAATTTATTGCTTTATGTATGGAAAAAATATTCCTTGAACACTCATAGTTTTTTGAAAAAATGAGGTTGTAATGGAAATTTATTAAATGATGAAATCCTAATCATCAACTATGTATATTTACTTATGATATTTGTTTAAAGGGAATGTTATTATTTAAATCTATATAAAATGGACTTGAAATTAAAATTTTATCTAAAAACATTAATTTCAAATCAAATGATTGTCTCTTCACCCATATCAAATTTACAATTTTTGGTTATTATATTTCTGCTGATCTGGTTCCCTATAACTCTCTATCAGAAATTTAGAATTATATTCCTATTACTAGTCTAAATATTATCATCCAAAAAAAACTTATATTAGGAAGCGTTGTTTGGGGTTAATTAAAAAGACCTTCATATTTTACTCTCCCTTTTTTCAAGATGAAATTTTATTAAACCATTTTATGTTGTAGATTTTTAATAAAATATTTGAAAATTTGAAGGTTTTTTTATTTAGAGAATGATCTAATTGGGAGAAACCAATTTATTAATATTGGTAGAGTTTTATATCCATTGATTTTAAAATAATTATTATGTTTGATAATTTTCGAAATAATCAAAATTGAGTGTAAAAAAACTAGGAAATATTATTATTTAAATATTATCTTTCAAACCATACCATTATATTTGTGGATATGAATATTATTTAATAATATTTTAAATAAATAAATATATATATATATAAAGGTTAACGATAATAAAAATTAAATTATCTAAATTATTAAATAAGCACATAATTTTTAATAAACAAATTTTATAATATAAAGATATGTTCACTTAGAAAATTGATTTTATTGAATTATTTGAGTAACTATTATAAATATTAAATGAAAATAAGATAAATATTATTTCATAAAATAATACCAATTCATACTTAGTCATAGAAATGTTATTCTATATCTAATGCATAATTATTTTTGGAAACATTAGGTTTATCATGAAAATAATATTTTTTAATGAAAATTGTATTTTATAATAATTTATTTAAAATGTCAAACAATATTTTTTGTTATTTTTGAAACTATCTTACTAAATTATAACCTTAATAATATTTACTATAAGGAAAACTAAATAATGTCACACTATTATTTTAAGAACTATAATATTTATAATATGAGGATATCCCAAGGATACGATATGTTATATATATATATATATTATGTTTAAATATATAATATTTACCTCAATATTGTAAATTATATTCCATTTTTGGTGAGAAATATTACCATAAATGGTTTCACAACACTGACATAGTAATCATTTGAAAAAAATTAAATTGATCCCATAAATTTTTATATAATAATTACATTTTAGGGAAGTATAGAAATATTTTATTCTAATTTAATTCATTTTCTAGATGTTATAAAAGTCAATGTAAATGGATTTTTCACTAATTGAAATTTTTTACAATTTATTAAAAAACAATTTTTAAATGATTTAAAATTAATAAAATTATATTATTAGGTTAAATGATTATTATATGGTTTGTAAATTATATATTATTCCTTTTATTTTCCATTTGAAAATTTATTGTTACTCTGTTGACCATCATTCAATAAAAAACTATGTTATAAAAATAATTGTGAAAATTTTCAATATGGGTAATACAAAAATAGTTGTGTAAAATTGTAATCTAAAAATATAAAAATGGTATTTGATGTGGTTATTTTTACTACTTATCACCATATCATTTAATATTATCAGTTTAAGGCATATTTATATTATAATTAATTTATATTAAAAAAATATTTTCTGAAATTACTGTCTCCCCTCCCCATTCTTATAAAACAAAACATATTATTATTTTTAAAAAAAACTTAATGAACCATATTTTTGGCCATGATATTCCAAAATTAATTATTTAAATCTATCCTCACACCCTATAGATCATGGATTGATCATCAAACCATCCTTCGAATTATTTTGGTGCAAACCATGAAAGGTTGTCTGAAGAAGATATATCATTCTTAAACATGAATATTTTTTAAATTTATTCTTCAAACACAATAATTTTTTTTTAAAATTTACCGAGATAATAAAATAAGTATTTATTATATACATATATATATTATTTTAATGTTATATCCTATATACAACATGATCTTTTATCCCATGGTTAATGAATGAAATTTTTATTTTTTTGACAGACGATTGCCTCACAAAAAATTTAATTTTCTTCCATCACCAACTCTCAATGATGTTTATAATGATGTAATTAATTTTTATATATTATATTCATTAAATTTGTATCATTCTGAAATAATAATATATCATCTATCTTCTTAACTTTTGATTCACTAATAAATGTTGATATTGTTCATTTGTACGTATGGAATACGACCGCTATGAAGAAATATAATTAATTTGACATCACCACATAATAAGGATGTAATATATAAGATAATTTTATAATTTTATAATAGTATTTGTTATATTATTATGATTCATTAAATATAGGAAAAATAATTATATTATTTTTAGAATGATCGTTGAAAATTGGAAATGATACTTATTCGTTTGTTGAGACTACCTTCAATAGATTATAATATACTTCATATTTCATAACCAGATTTAATTGTTGGTATTGGATGTAAAATTTATATATAAAATTTAGAAATTTTTAATGATTATTAATCTATTTATTGGGGAATCATGACCTCTTTCACCATTTTTATCCTACAAAATTCATTTTGGGAATTTGAACCGAATATCATCAAAACATCTTTCATAAATGTTACTAATTATTTAATTATATATAACATAGTTTTAAATAAAATAAATATAGTCATTAACATGAAAATTGTTATTGTGAAATTAAATAATGAAAATAATTTTATTATTAATTTTTTTAAATAACATATGTTATGATTTATAGATGAGCTAAGGGACACTTTACTTTTTAAACATTATTTTAAATGAATTAAATCTTTATTTTATAAATATTTTTCTTACATATGCATTATTTCTATAAAATGTTATAAAATTTAATCTTCTTTTAATTTCATATTTTATAAATTCTTTTATTCTGATTTTTTTATTTCTAGAAAATGTAATAAAGTGAATCTTCATTTAATTTATTCGAATGATGTACCCTTTGAATTTTCTACAATGTTTTGAATAGAATATTTAGTTTTAACTTATATAGAATAATAAATATTTACCATTATCATGATCCCACTAATAATTGAATCTTAAATATCATGTATTATATTCTATTTCAAAATTGAATTGTTTCTTCAATATTCTTGGAATTTTTTAATTTTAATTATAAAACATTCATTAAAAAATATTATTTTAATGTTTCCTTTTAAAATATTTTTCTTCCACGTCTATATTTTATAAAATATGTTATTCATGAACTTATATTTAATGGAATATATTTTAGAAGATATTTTATGTCTCATTAGATAAAATTTCCTTATCTTTCAATAAGTAATCTTATAATAGGAGCATTTTATGTTCTTTAAAAAAATGAATGCTAAATTTTAATGAATATGGTGATGAAAAATATTCCAACCACCACAAGAGATATTTGAGGTTTGGATTCCTTTTTAACATTACTTTTTTTTTTGGAGAAAAATATAACTTCCAATTTTTGGTTATTTTTTTATTGAGAGTGTGTTTTTCAAAGGAAAGGATAATTTAATATATAAAATTTGTATACATTTGGGTCCAAAAGTTTTTTTCAGGGTTTTTATGATAATGAAGTGAAAATGGATTTTTTTGATAACATGTTACTTTATCATTATATATGATAAAGTATTTACCCTAATGTAACTTATATGATAGGTTGAGCCCCATTATAGATCATAAGCGAGGCATATATAACTTAAACAATTGGTTGAACACCCTTATAGCTCTTACAATATAAGTATGCCTAAAATAGATTAAATAACCGGTGATCCCAATTATATATCCCAAATAAATTCAATGTTAATTATGTTATTATGTATAATTTATTTGAATTTAGGTTTATGGTTAGTAAAATCGTAATTATTCATTAAAGGATCATTGAATATGATGTTCATGGATTCCAAAGGGGATCTTATTTTCACCATATGGGTTTTATGTATTACATTGATTAATATGTGTGTTTTGTTTTCATATTAATATTTTTTATTTGATACAATAAATAATTATATGATAATGGATTATCATTAATGGATTTTCTTATTTTTTATTGATGTAATATTTTTCTTTTTTTATCTACCTTCTCATTATTTTTTTGATTATCCAAAAAATTTAAATGTTTTTAATAGGTCCTAGTGATTTTTAGGTAAAATTAATAAGTCATTTTGATTTTCATACTTATTACTTATAAAAAAATGTCCCATATTCTAATTTTTTTTATTGTTGTAAAAATTGATATTAATTTAATATGTGAAATTCCAAAAATGTTTGTTTTTTGATTATGAGGTATGACCTAATTATCTAATAATTTAATCAAGAATTAGTCCAAATATACAATATAATAAATCCATGACTTAAAACTAAATATTTAGTATTTCTTATCTCTAGGACATTATAGTCATGAAACTCTTTAGAGAAAATTACTAGCGTGTTATTGAAAAATTGGATTTCATATTAAATGAGTTACATGAGGGCCGACATAGGCATATATAAATACCAAAATCTATAGAGGATGAATTATTTTGTGTTGAGTTTCATGGGGTTAGTGTGGATTATAGAGTTCTTGTAACAGCCCAAGATTTTATAAAAAAATATTCTTTTTAATTTTATTAATGTCTTGTGTTGTACGCTACACCAAAAGGAGCTTTCACAACACACATCCTTGACTTTCCTTGCATTACACGCAATCGCGACCTTCCTCGATAGCGTGTGTAGTACGCAATACCGAGTTTCACTAAACAACAATATGCTATAAAAATATTATTAAAACTAGCCGTTATGAATAGTAATAACCACTTTTTGAAATCCAGTAAATCTTATTTTTCAAAATGAACTTTATTTTTGGATTCGGAGTATCGAATTTAGCCTAAGGTGAAATTTTGGTACTTTTCGGATAACTTTCATATTCTGATGAATAGTGAAAATTACTAAATTATAATTAAAAAACAACTTTTTTAATCGAAATAATTAATAGTGATAAATTATTAATTTGAGTGGTTTTAAAGTATATTTAGAATATATTTTTACAATTTAATACAATGTTGGTCATTGGATGCAATTTCACATTTAAACTAGACATAAACAAGTGTCAATCTGTTGATAGATATTGTTTCTTAAAAAACACGCTATTTGTTTTAACAGCGGGATTTAATTATAAAATTAATTAATGCAACTTTTATGTTATGAATTTGGTAAAATAGACTTCATTTTTGAATTCGGAATATGAAATATAGTTTGGGATGAAATTTTGGCATTGTTCTGAAAAACATCAATTTTTGATGAATAGTGAAACTACTAAGTGGTAGGTTAAAAACTGAATTTTGCATAAAACTTAATTTTACCGCTTCTGTGAATGGAATTTCGAAAATCCGAGACACACGGTTAATATCAAGGACTAAAATGTGGTTCAATGAGATGAAAATAATTTTTTGGTGAATAGTAACTTTTTACTTTTTTTACCACGGTTAATAGTAAATAGGGTAACTAAGGGTAAATATGATATTAATATTACCCTAACACATGTCCTAATTCTATTGGACAAGTGTAATTCGACCAAAAACAAACTTAGGAATAAAATTTGACCATTTAGGCCCACTTGGATTAGATTAGGACATTTATTATTAATTTATTTAAAGAAGGGTTAAAATAGTTAAAATCAAAGTTTAATAAGTAAATCATTTTTAATATGGGGTTATACATAAGATAAATTCGACTATAAATATTCATTAGAAAGCTAAACAGATTTCCTACATGATGGTATTTTATTTTTAATTTTTAGACATCAAATAATATAATTTATTTATGACACAAAAATGATGCAGTAATTATCTTATTAATGAAATATTGACATAATTGATAATATAAATACCAAAATAAATGTAATTTAAGACTTTTTATGAATTCCACTAATTTTCTAGGTCACTATGATATATTAGTGTTGATTTAATCAACTTGGTTCGAACATATAATTCTTTTATGACTTTCACAAAAATCATATATCAAATAGTGTCAAAATTGACACAAAATAGTTTTTAAATCAAATATTATATTATTAATTGATATTTTATTCCTAAAAATCTAAGGTTCGGCCAAATGACTTAGATAAGGATATATGTATTAATAATATACAATTTGGGGTTCGTTTGGCATGTTATAGTAAGTTTATTAACCATATAGTGAAAGAAAACAAAAAGACACGGTAAAAGTTAAATTACTTAACTTAGAGTTAAATCTAATTGATAAGGTTAGAATAATAACCTAAACTTGTCTAAATCCTATTGGTTGATAGGATTTCGACCTATCCCCACTTTAGCTTCGAAATAAGACCCTTTGGAACCATTATAAACCGATTTTGACTTTAATATAAAATAATATTTTGAGGTATTCCTAAGGTGCCCCTCTCCTCCCCTATAAAAGGACACCTCCTCCCCCTCCTCCTCACACCAATTTGAGCACTCAAGCTCGGCCAACCCCTGCCAATTTCTCCTCTCCACTTCCCTATAAACATCCCAGAGGTTCATGTCTTCCTCAAAGACCAATTTTAGTTCCCTAAGAGGAGGTCTCAAAGAGGCACTTCAAAGAAGAGGTAATTACCGTTACCAATTCTTTCATCTTTATTTCTTCTTCCACTTCTTCTTCTTAGATTGTTTCATTATGAAGTAATAACATCAGTATCACTCATATACTGATATGTTATTATAAGTATGAAACAACCCTATTTCACCATCTATCCATCCTACAGAAAAAGAAATCACCGCACGTGCGTACGTACGGAATACCGTCTCCACGCCGTGGTGTAATCTATTTTCCACCACCACCTTACATGGATGGGTATAATGGTGTAAAGAATAACTATACATAGTTATTACAACATCATATTGATTCTGATATATTTTATAATCCACTGCAATTCAATTCAATATTTATAGAAATGATATCATCGCTCGTGCGTACGTACGGAATACCGTCTCCACGACGCGATGAGATTCATTCTCCATATTAACCATTTAAGAATGATTATAATGTATATATAAGAAATAATAATGAAATATATGACATTATAAAGCTACTTGATTTATGTATATATATACGTATGTATGTCATCTACTTACTTCCATTTCAAGACAATAAGGAAAGGAAAACAGCGTTCATGCGTACGTACGGACTACCGTCTCCATGAACGGTGTTTTTCATTTTATTTATCTACCTATTATATATATATATACTGAATATATATGATATATAAATTATATTTTATATTCTGGATGTAAGTAAATCATGATATAAGTAATAATGATGTCAAGGAAAACAAGTCAAAACACCTACGATAAATGAAACGATTTTACCCAAAACGCTTCTTTAACAGGAAATTCACAAAAGAACGGGTAATATAATGTCATAAGTGAACCATATATGATATCATAACAATGAATATGATTCTGTAATAAGTCAATAACATGATTTAAATCATTATACAGGAGGTTCGGACACTTACAAAGCAAGTCGGACCTAAGGTAAGGGAAATATCACAATCTCATTTTTATCCGAGATTGTTTATTCGTAAGTATTTACTGGGGTGTATTTTATCATCCACATCCATGTTCCCTCAATATGTAATATTATTTCCATCCACCTACAATTGTTTAAATCCAATTTTACCCTTCTATGAGTTTTTAGTAAAGGATATGAAAGGAATCTTTTTTCGTTTTTCGTACGAGGTACTTTTTGACTTTTCCGACAAAAGTACGAAGAATGTTTTTTTTTAACTTATACGGCACGAACGGATTTATACTGTTTTATAAAGCCTTATTTTCATGAAGATTCCTCTAAAAGATTTCATGACTATTTTCAATAAAATCTCTTTCTTTTAAAATTGCATGATGTTTTGTGAAAAGAAATTGATTTTGAAGAAGAAAGGATATTTTCCTCAAGAATTCAATTCTAGTGTTTTATCAAAATTATTTTCCATATAAGATAATAAAGGGTTATGTTTCTATCCATATTTTTACATTGATTTGACTATGTTGTGATGGAATTATGTTTATGTATTCCTTTATCTTATATGAATGGTTTTATGATGTCATGTTGTTTAAGAATCCCATTTTTATTACATGGGTTATGCAATGATGTAAGATTTATTATTTAGTGGCACACATAATAAAGGATTCATTAAGGGATGGGTGGGACCTATATCTCCCTCCAATGCATTGGGTAAAGATTTTATATCTCATGAGATAGACATGGCTGGAATGGTGGATTATACCGGTTCAGTGAAACAGGACTGAAACGAGGATTACTCGATTCAGAAAGGGACTTTGTCCACTAAGATAGTCTTGGCAATGAGTCTTGACTAACAAGAAATTATTCTCTATGATTATGTGTGTATGCCACAATGAGTAATGTTTTAAGTTATGATTTCATTTCACTACTATGATTTATCCCATGTTATGAAATTATGATCTCTTTTGCAGGTTTTGATTTTCAAAAAGATATGATATGATTTTTATTTCCTTTGTTTACCCTTACCGAGCATTTGAGCTCACCCTTTTATGTTTTCTTTTCCCCAGGATATAAAGAAAGGTTTTAGGTAAAAAAAAGAAGATCTTTATGGGAGATGTTGAAGATCTTTCCCCCTCGATTAGAAGATTATACTCCGAGTTTCCAAAGACACTAAACTATTACGGTCCTTGTGTGTGTGTTTTTGTTATGTACTATGTATTCCGCAAAAGTAATGTAATGTCAATGTACGATAAGCTTCGGGTCTCTACAGTTGGTATCAGAGGAAAGGTTTAGTCAACCTTTGGAAACTAGGATGCGAGAACTTTAGTGAGATCCCTAGAGATATTTATATGGTTTGTCTAGGGATGTACCAAAGGATAAGTATACGTATAGGATACAGTCCTATAACTATGGTAACGATCTTATAATTTAACATAAGAAGTTAGATATTGAGGATACTCCCCATTTATAATGTTATTTTCCCTAGCATGATTTTTGCCTCTCACACTATACTTTTGGGTTTTAGAAAATGGCGGGAAACAAGATGATTCACGATAATGGAGGATATGATGGACAATGGAATGATATTCTTCATAATGAAATGGGATTTGGAAGTCCAAACACCATTATTATGCCGAATCAGCAATCTCATATATGATCAATAAAGTAAAATTTGGTAAGTTTCCTGACTCGGCTAATAAGAGAAAGATGGAGTTTCATTATGATCATAGAGGAAAGAAAGTTCAATTTCCCCTATGTAAATCATGTGGGAAGAGGCATCAAGGAGAATGTTTCAAGGGAACTGGAAGATGCTTTAGGTGTGGAAAAGAAGGACACAAAGCAAGTAAGTGCAAAGGAAAAGGGTCGGTTAACACCATGGATGAGGATAATGGTATTGCTAAGACATCAAAAATGGTTAAGTGTTTTAAATGTGGAATGTATGGGCATTATGCAAACAAATGCCCTAAGGGAAAGACTCGTGAAGAGAATCAGTATGGTCATATGGGTAGTATTTATGTGGATGATGATGAAGAGACTACAAATGATATGTGAGATGAAAGAATTTTTGAATCTCGGTCAATGGTTTAAGAATGTAGTGGAATGATTACATGTTTATCATGTGTAATGTCGTATAAGTAATCTCATGGAATAAGGAGACATCTAAGGATTGTTACACTGTTGTCTGTCCTTAAGTTTTGAAAGTGTATGATGAATGGTACCAGTAACCATGAAAGGTTATTCAGATACTTTTGGAAAGTAGATGATAAGTGCATAATGAAATGATAAGAATATAATGAGATGTTTGATTGTATTCATGAGCTCATGATTGATATAAGGACTAAGTGATATCATGGTTTGAGTATATAGAATTCTGAGGATTTTGGTATGTGGAAAGTATTAACTTTTAACTGCATTCATGTTTTCACTAAGGTTCGATGGATATTCAAGAGAATACATGATTAAGGCTGTAACACCCCAAGATTTTATAGTGTGTTATTTCTTCAAAATAATTCAATAACTTTCACTACACGCAACACCAAGTCCAATCGCACCATGACTTACCAAACAAGCTGTTCAAAAGAGGTTATGAATAGTGTTAACTAAATTTTAAACTTTATATAATCCTTATAATTTTAGAATCCATATTATGAGTTTCTTAGACATAATGTAAGAACAAATTCATTTTCAGTATTTCACTTTTACCAAATTTTAATAGTGAACCCTTTTTAGATACTATATTTTAAACTTTTTGACTAAATGGGGACATCAAAAATTTAAAATGAAATATCTCAAGCTTCCACGGTACGCTAGCGTGTGTTGTACGCAACACCGAGTTCTAACACACCGTAACCAATCAAACTAGCCGTTATGAATAGTAATACCTTCTTTTTGAAATTATATATATATTATATTTTAAAATGGACTTCATTTTTGGATTGGGAATATCGAATTTAGCCTAAGGTGAAATTTTGGTACATTTCGGATAACTTTCATATTTTGATGAATAGTGAAAATTACTAAATTTTAATTAAAGACAACTTTTTTAATCAAAATAATTAATAGTGATAAATTATGAATTTGAGTAGTTTTAAAGTATATTTAGAATATATTTTTACAATTTAATATAATGTTGGTCATTAGACAAAATTTTACAGTTAAACCGAACATAAACAAGTGTCAATCTTTTGATAGTTATTATCTCTTAAAAACACGCTTTTTGTTTTGACAGCGGGAATTAATTTTAAATTAATTTCTTCCACTTCTGTGTTTTGAATTTAGAAAAATGGATTCCATATTTGGAATCAGGATGTTCAAATTGTGTAAATAGGTAACTTTTATTTTTAGACATTTTGAATAATTACTGCGGTAAATATTTTATTTACCATGGTTAAGGGTAAATCCGGTAAATAAGGGTTAAAAAATAATATTATAATAATACTAAATTACCTTAAAACGTGTCTTAACCCTATTGGTTGATATATGGTCGACCATGGGCATCTTTGTGTCAATTTTGGGACCCCATGGATCCACTTGTAAGTGATAATGACACATTATATTAATAAAGCTAAAATAAAAATAAAAATGGCATAAACTTACATCTTTTAGAAGAACAATTTTTACATAGGGTTATACATATTGGATTTTCGATTATAAATATTCATTAGAAATATAGAAAGATTTCCTACATAATGATATTTTATTTATAATTTTTAGACATTAAATAATTTATTTTATTTATGACACAATGATGATGCAGTAATTACTATAATAGTGAAAAATTAAAATAATTGATATTATAAATACCCAAATAAATATAATATGAAACTTTTAATGAATTAAACTAATTTTCTAGGATAATATGATATATTAGGATTGATTTAATGAACTTTGTTAGAAGTAATCAATCTGTTAGGAGTTTCACAAAAATCAACTATTGAATAGTGTCAAAATTGACATAAAAGAGTTCTTAAAAAACATATTATATTATTAATTGATATTAAATTCCTAAAAATCTAAGGTTCGGCCAATAGACTTATATTATGATATGTTCATCATTAATGGACCACTTGGGGGTCGCTTGGATGTACATAGTAAGTTTATTAACCATATTATATAAAAATACAAAGAGACATTGTAAAAGTGAAACTAATTAACTTAGAGTTAATACTTAAAGATAAGGTTAATATAAGTACCCAAACCTGTATAAATTCTATTGGATGAGTTGTTTTCGACCTATCCCCACCTCATCCTTTGAATATTCAACTTTGGAGCCTTTGGAAACCGAATATGAATTTATTATAAATTAATATTTCTAGCTTTTCCAAAGGTGCCCCTCACCCCTCTTATAAAAGGGCACTCCTCCTTCTCTTTTCCTCACACCTCTCAAGCCACTTGGCTCGTCCAAACTCTGCCCAACTAAGCTCCCCACATCCCTCTCCTCCTCCTTGAAGCTTCCCCTTAGGCAGAAAGCATTTCAAGAAGTCCTTTGGTTCCAACCAAAGTGAGTTACCTAAATTAAAGGTAACGATTTCTCTTAAATTATTTTCATTTATTTTGCTTCTCCAACCCCCAAACTCTTTTTATTTCCTTTCTTTTGTAACAACACCAGTATCCTCAATATACTAGGATGTTGTTATAAGAAGGATTAAAACTACACATACACACAACTCCATCTAATGGATGATGAACATAATGTTCCTGTGGATGGCAAACTAACGCCTCACGAAACGATGATTGTTAAAATACATCTTACCACCTCTCATGGTGGCCATTATGATGGCACTGTAATTAAATATGATAATAATGATATATATTTTATATATAAGATTCTGTAATTCCATTTTATTTCATACCATTATCCGTTCCATGTTGTATATACATACGATAATTTCATTTGAGGAAGTGCGGACTACCGCCCCCTTAAAATGATATGACTCGTTCATACCACACATGGAACGTATAAAGGATGGTGTTAATGAACTTAAGTAACATATATAAAATATTATATTATACTGGAATAGTAATATACCTATTTATCATTTGGATTCGATTCTTTTAAAATAAAAATTAAATGGAAGTAGCGTTCGTGCGTACGTACGGACTACCGTCTCCACGAACGCGATGAGATTCATTCTCCATCGTAACCATTAAAGTATAATTATCATTTGATGATTTAAAAATGATGTTTAAGGACTTGATATCATTCTGGATATGAATAATATACAACCTATCCTTTACAAACATGTCTTACGTAACAAAACATATGAAAGAAAACAAGTAAGTTAACACCCGAAACAACGATAATACTAAGATATCAATATTAAAAGATCATATATGATATCATATTAATGTAAATGATTCTTGTATAATTTAATAACAATTATTTCACAATTATACAGGAGGTTAACCTACCCCAACAAAGGAAAAGTACAAGGTAAGGTGTTTTCATCTCACTCCTTATTCCCGTGAGATTCATGCCATATTGCCACCATCACCTTTTGTGTGGTGTATGTACTGCCCATAATTATATTCTTTGTGTAATACACCCTAATTTATGTGTATTTACATATTCATTGTATGATACCTCTTTTATGGATTGTATGTTTCATAAGTTACCAAATTGGTAAGGGTTATTTCACAATCTCTTCATTATCCGAGGTTGTATTATACGTAATAATCTACTGGGATCTCTTTATCATCCACATCCATGTTTCTTCGAAATGTATTTCAAAACATTTTTACTATTTACAAGAATATGGGTTAAAGTCATTTATACCCTTGTTTGACTTTTTATAAGAGGTTTATAAAGGAATCTTTCCGTCGTTTTCAAAACAAGGTCCTTTTTAACCTTTTCGACAGAATTGAGGTAAGAATGTTTTTTTTAACTTATACGGCGGGTGCGGTTATTTTCCACCGTTATAAAATCGTCGAAGCTTTCCTTACAAGATTATAAGAATATTTTCAAAGAAAATGTTTTATTTTATATGGATCTTAAATGATTTCAAAATAAAAGGAGATACTTCTTTTAAAAGAATTTTGATTTCATCTATGTCAACATCCTTTGATGGATTTTAAGATTATTTGAAGTTGATTTATTATAATACAAAACTTCTATATTGTATTGAAGGTTTTGTGATATGTTTGAATGTGGATGTGCTATTTTATACCATTCATAGTTTATGGTGAAACTATTGACATTTCTTATGCTAGTTTTAACCCGAATGTTTATGTTATATTTCAAACTTTTCTTCAGATGAATGTGCTAAACAAGTATGTTCCGGGTTGGGGACCGGTAATAGTAAGCCCTCCAGGTTGGGGACTGGTTAAAGTAAGCCCTCCAGGTTAGGGACTGGTTAAAGTAAGCCCTCCAGGTTAGGGACTGGTAAAAGTATGCCCTCCGGGTTGGTGTCCGGTTATTAGAGGCACTCCAGGTTGGTGTCCGGTTATTAGAGGCACTCCGGGTTGGTGTCCGGTTATTAGAGGCACTCAGGGTTGGGTTCCGGTTAGAAGTAACCCCTAGGTCTTGGGATGAGGCCTAGACAAAGAAATTAACGTTTAGCATTATGCATTCCAACATTATGAAAGTGGTTATTGATATTGCATGTGATTATTCGATTAGTAGAATATCCATGTGAACAAGTAAATGGCATTATTTCATTTTACTTTTGCCATACTATGTTGAAGTTGAATTTTAAAAGGCTTTTGTTTTAGTAATTCATTGCCTTAAATGTTTTCGCTTATTTTGAATGTTCCGCTATATTGTTATCCTTACTGGGAATTTGAGCTCACCCCTTTTCTATGTTTTATTTTTTTCCCAGGTAGTGAAGAAGTAAATTATGAATGACTTGCAGGGATATTATGAGGGGTTAATAGTGTGGATATGAAGACTTTGTTGTTGTTGTAGTTTTTCACTTTGAAATGTAATGTAAAACTTTATGATTATATCTAGTGTTTCCAAGGCTACTAAACCAATCGGTCTTTCGGGATTTGATCTTTCTTGTGATCATGCCAATGTTACGAAGTAATGCACCGACTCTGGGTAACTGGGTCGGGGCGTTACAGTTGGTATCAGAGGAAGTTTAGTACAAACCTTGGAAACTAGATTTAGGTAAACTCTGATTATAGCACGTAGACCTAAGATGAACTTTGAGGATTAGTATGGAATAACTTCCTAGAATTTTGGTATTGTAGAGATTTTGTGAGTTTTCCGAGCAATACATCCCTGTCTGGATACGAGCGGGTAGAGGCGGCTCTGGCACAGATGTACCTAGGGGTAAAACCCGAAAACACTGCTTTGAGCTAGACTCGAACGGGAACTGGTGCACGACAACGGGCCTTGCTGCACTCTTGGTTACGACACTCCCGGGGGATATGCTTAGGATAACTCTCATTTTCTTTACAAATCATTATGAAGGGTTTATGAGTATATACTTCCTCAAAGAAAACATTTTTATGATTATGGATTATATCCATAAATAGTTCAATTTATGTTAAGTGTTTTATAAGTATGGGATTATGTATTTTGATGCATAAACTGATCTAGTTTATGCCATTGTTTAGAAATGGCGCCCAGTAGAAGGAATGAGAACTCCAGAAATGCACATGATCCAAAGAGAAGGAAGGATCATATCTTTCATGGTCTTAAGCTAGAATTGATAAGAGAAATAGTCTCCCATGTATTATCATCATATGAAGAAATAATATCATGTGTTGATAAGATAAGTAAAGAGTTTACTGAGTCCTATGGCTTTGAAGGGAAGCAAGAGAAGAAAAGGATGGAAGAGAGAAAGATGGATAAAGGGAAGAGTGAAAAGAAGAATTTTCCCATATGTGGTAACTGTGGAAAGAAACACCCTGGAACTTGCCTGAAAGGAATGGGAGTTTGTTATAAGTGTGGAGGAAAAGGGCACAAAGTACGTGACTGCAAGGGTAAGAAAATGGTTTTAAATGTACGATGCTTCATTTGCAAGGAGTTTGGACACTACGCGAACCTATGCCCCAGTCATCAGACTATGCCGCAAATGATGCTATTGGATAATAATCAAGTTATGATACTACCACAGATGAAGAGGAATGATTAGAGTTCTTATGTTGATTATGCCAATTGAGTGTTGTATCAACAATGTACTTGTTATAATAATTATGGAGTATATAAGGATTGTACTGCAGTACTATTTCATTAAGGACTTGAGATTGTGTGGAACAAAGAAAAGTGACTCAATAGCAGGATAAATTTTTGGAAAATATATGGTTGAGAGAAAGATAAACCATAATATGGTTCTGATACTGAGTTAGTGATTTTAGAATAATACATGATTGATTTGGATAAATTATATTGGATATTCTTGACTACCTTGGAACTGATTAATGATCTGTATATTCCATTATTGTTGGGGTTTAAAACATTTTTGGATTGATGAAGTATATCCATCATTCTATATGGAATAGGGGAGCGTGAATGTAATCAATAAGGAATATGGTAATTCAGGATGTTTCAGTGTATTAAAAGAATACAAGATGAAGGTATTCATATGCTATTATGGGGTAAAAAGGATCTACATTATTCTTACCTTCCTTATAAATGTTGGACTGTGAGTTTGGACAGAAGTATTTTGGATAGTTCTAGTTTGGATTATTTTGGATTGCCATAAAAGGACAACCCGGAGGTCGGGCGGCAACCCGTCGCGTCCGGCAAGGCTGCGAGACTTGAACCCGCAACCGAAGGGCGACAAGGGTGTATCACCTACCACTAGCCCACGAGATGTCTTGGATTAATTAATGTAGTTTTTTTAAAAGATCTGGTAGATGAATTATAAATTAATTTATTTTGGAACCCTGTACGAATAGTATAAATAGAAATTTTTTTTACGTTCTATTATCTTTTAGAGTGAAAGATGAGTTTGTGGTAGAAATTTATTAATGGATAAAACTCTAATTATAAGTAAGTATATCCCCTTATGATCTTAGCCAATCTCATAAATAAATTACTCAACATTAAGAAAAGCAACTTAGAACAAAAATGTTTTCCTAGATGGTACCTTAAATCATCACTAATTTATGGATTTGGGATTGTTGGCCTTTTCATAGCCATGTCCTCTACCACTCTCCATCAGATAATTGATGGTTAGATTTCTCCTCCATATCCATATTTTCTTATATGGAACCCTAGTATGTGTTATTTTCGGTAATCTTCATACTTTCCCCTCTTTATTTTAAATAGAGGCCTCATTAATTCATTTTTCGATGTGGGATTTCAACTAAGATATTTCGAAACGTCAAAAATATGTTATCCTAATACCCTATGTTTTGTTGAACCGATGGTATTTCAAATCATCATAGATTGATGAATTCAAGGACCTCAATTTCATACTTGTTTGTGATTGATGACCTCAATCACTACCTATAAATATTTACGTTATTCCTCCAATTATATGTCTCTAAATTACCACCAATGTTCTCCGAATCGAGATCATAATTTGGTGGTGACCCTTTCATTTCTCTTTTCCTCATATTAAGACTAAATTTTAGTAACCCAATTTCCGATGTGGGTTTTCCCACAAATATATTTTCTATTTTCAACCTTTTATTTTTGAAGAACAATTTCAAATTGCGAGGACGCAATTTATTGAAGGAGGGGAGAATGTAACACCCCAAGATTTTATAGTGTGTTATTTCTTCAAAATAATTCAATAACTTTCACTACACGCAACACCAAGTTCAATCGCACCATGACTTACCAAACAAGCTGTTCAAAAGAGGTTATGAATAGTGTTAACTAAATTTTAAACTTTATATAATCCTTATAATTTTAGAATCCATATTATGAGTTTCTTAGACATAATGTAAGAACAAATTCATTTTCAGTATTTCACTTTTACCAAATTTTAATAGTGAACCCTTTTTAGATACTATATTTTAAACTTTTTGACTTAATGGGGACATCAAAAATTTAAAATGAAATATCCCAAGCTTCCACGGTACGCTAGCGTGTGTTGTATGCAACACCGAGTTCTAACACACCGTAACCAATCAAACTAGCCGTTATGAATAGTAATACCTACTTTTTGAAATTATATATATATTATATTTTAAAATGGACTTCATTTTGGGATTCGGAATATCGAATTTAGCCTAAGGTGAAATTTTGGTACATTTCGGATAACTTTCATATTTTGATGAATAGTGAAAATTACTAAATTTTAATTAAAAACAACTTTTTTAATCAAAATAATTAATAGTGATAAATTATGAATTTGAGTGGTTTTAAAGTATATTTAGAATATATTTTTACAATTTAATATAATGTTGGTCATTAGACAAAATTTTACAGTTAAACCGAACATAAACAAGTGTCAATCTTTTGATAGTTATTATCTCTTAAAAACACGCTTTTTGTTTTGACAGCGGGAATTAATTTTAAATTAATTTCTGCCACTTCTGTGTTTTGAATTTAGAAAAATGGATTCCATATTTGGAATCAGGATGTTCAAATTGTGTAAATAGGTAACTTTTATTTTTATAAATTTTGAATAATTACTGCGGTAAATATTTTATTTACCATGGTTAAGGGTAAATCCGGTAAATAAGGGTTAAAAAATAATATTATAATAATACTAAATTACCCTAAAACGTGTCTTAACCCTATTGGTTGATATATGGTCGACCATGGGCATATTTGTGTCAATTTTGGGACCCCATGGATCCACTTGTAAGTGATAATGACACATTATATTAATAAAGCTAAAATAAAAATAAAAATGGCATAAGATTACATCTTTTAGAAGAACAATTTTTACATAGAGTTATACATATTGGATTTTCGATTATAAATATTAATTAGAAAGATAAAAAGATTTCCTACATAATGATATTTTATTTATAATTTTTAGACATTAAATAATTTATTTTATTTATGACACAATGATGATGCAGTAATTACTATAATAGTGAAAAATTAAAATAATTGATATTATAAATACCCAAATAAATATAATATGAAACTTTTAATGAATTAAACTAATTTTCTAGGCTAATATGATATATTAGGATTGATTTAATGAACGTTTTTAGAAGTAATCAATCTGTTAGGAGTTTCAAAAAAATCAACTATTGAATAGTGTCAAAATTGACATAAAAGAGTTCTTAAAACAAATATTATATTATTAATTGATATTAAATTCCTAAAAATCTAAGGTTCGGCCAAGAGACTTATATTATGATATGTTCATCATTAATGGACCACTTGGGGGTCGCTTGGATGTACATAGTAAGTTTATTAACCATATTATATAAAAATACAAAGAGACATTGTAAAAGTGAAACTAATTAACTTAGAGTTAATACTTAAAGATAAGGTTAATATAAGTACCCAAACCTGTCTAAATTCTATTGGATGAGTTGTTTTCGACCTATCCCCACCTCATCCTTTGAATATTCAACTTTTGAGCCTTTGGAAACCGAATATGAATTTATTATATATTAATATTTCTAGCTTTTCCAAAGGTGCCCCTCACCCCTCTTATAAAAGGGAACTCCTCCTTCTCTTTTCCTCACACCTCTCAAGCCACTTGGCTCGTCCAAACTCTGCCCAACTAAGCTCCCCACATCCCTCTCCTCCTCCTTGAAGCTTCCCCTTAGGCAGAAAGCATTTCAAGAAGTCCTTTGGTTCCAACCAAAGTGAGTTACCTAAATTAAAGGTAACGATTTCTCTTAAATTATTTTCATTTATTTTGCTTCTCCAACCCCCAAACTCTTTTTATTTCCTTTCTTTCGTAACAACACCAGTATCCTCAATATACTAGGATGTTGTTATAAGAAGGATTAAAACTACACATACACACAACTCCATCTAATGGATGATGAACATAATGTTCCTGTGGATGGCAAACTAACGCCTCACGAAACGATGATTGTTCAAATACATCTTACCACCTCTCATGGTGGCCATTATGATGGCACTGTAATTAAATATGATAATAATGATATATATTTAATATATAAGATTCTGTAATTCCAATTTATTTCATACCATTATCTGTTTCATGTTTTATATACATACGATAATTTCATTTGAGGAAGTGCGGACTACCGCCCCCTTAAAATGATATGACTCGTTCATACCACACATGGAACGTATAAAGGATGGTGTTAATGAACTTAAGTAACATATATAAAATATTATATTATACTGGAATAGTAATATACCTATGTATCATTTGGATTCGATTCTTTTAAAATAAAAATTAAATGGAAGTAGCGTTCGTGCGTACGTACGGACTACCGTCTCCACGAACGCGATGAGATTCATTCTCCATCGTAACCATTAAAGTATAATTATAATTTGATGAGTTAAAAATGATGTTTAAGGACTTGATATCATTCTGGATATGAATAATATACAACCTATCCTTTACAAACATGTCTTACGTAACAAAACATATGAAAGAAAACAAGTAAGTTAACACCCGAAACAACGATAATACTAAGATATCAATATTAAAAGATCATATATGATATCATATTAATGTAAATGATTCTTGTATAATTTAATAACAATTATTTCACCATTATACAGGAGGTTAACCTACCCCAACAAAGGAAAAGTACAAGGTAAGGGGTTTTCATCTCACTCCTTATTCCCGTGAGATTCATGCCATATTGCCACCATCACCTTTTGTGTGGTGTATGTACTGCCCATAATTATATTCTTTGTGTAATACACCCTAATTTATGTGTATTTACATATTAATTGTATGATACCTCTTTTATGGATTGTATGTTTCATAAGTTACCAAATTGGTAAGGGTTATTTCACAATCTCTTCATTATCCGAGGTTGTATTATACGTAATAATCTACTGGGATCTCTTTATCATCCACATCCATGTTTCTTCGAAATGTATTTCAAAACATTTTTACTATTTACAAGAATATGGGTTAAAGTCATTTATACCCTTGTTTGACTTTTTATAAGAGGTTTATAAAGGAATCTTTCCGTCGTTTTCAAAACAAGGTCCTTTTTAACCTTTTCGACAGAATTGAGGTAAGAATGTTTTTTTAACTTATACGGCGGGTGCGGTTATTTTCCGCCGTTATAAAATCGTCGAAGCTTTCCTTACAAGATTATAAGAATATTTTCAAAGAAAATGTTTTATTTTATATGGATCTTAAATGATTTCAAAATAAAAGGAGATACTTCTTTTAAAAGAATTTTGATATCATCTATGTCAACATCCTTTGATGGATTTTAAGATTATTTGAAGTTGATTTATTATAATACAAAACTTCTATATTGTATTGAAGGTTTTGTGATATGTTTGAATGTGGATGTGCTATTTTATACCATTCATAGTTTATGGTGAAACTATTGACATTTCGTATGCTAGTTTTAACCCGAATGTTTATGTTATATTTCAAACTTTTCTTCAGATGAATGTGCTAAACAAGTATGTTCCGGGTTGGGGACCGGTAAAAGTAAGCCCTCCGGGTTGGGGACTGGTTAAAGTAAGCCCTCCAGGTTAGGGACTGGTTAAAGTAATCCCTCCAGGTTAGGGACTGGTAAAAGTATGCCCATCCGGGTTGGTGTCCGGTTATTAGAGGCACTCCGGGTTGGTGTCCGGTTATTAGAGGCACTCCGGGTTGGTGTCCGGTTATTAGAGGCACTCCGGGTTGGGTTCCGGTTAGAAGTAACCCATAGGTCTTGGGATGAGGCCTAGACAAAGAAATTAACGTTTAGCATTTTGCATTCCAACATTATGAAAGTGGTTATTGATATTGCATGTGATTATTCGATTAGTAGAATATCCATGTGAACAAGTAAATGGCATTATTCCATTTTACTTTTTCCATACTATGTTGAAGTTCAATTTTAAAAGGCTTTTGTTTTAGTAATTCATTGCCTTAAATGTTTACGCTTATTTTGAATGTTCCGCTATATTGTTATCCTTACTGGGCATTTGAGCTCACCCCTTTTCTATGTTTTAGTTTTTTCCCAGGTAGTGAAGAAGTAAATTATGAATGACTTGCAGGGATATTATGAGGGGTTAATAGTGTGGATATGAAGACTTTGTTGTTGTAGTAGTTTTTCACTTTGAAATGTAATGTAAAACTTTATGATTATATCTAGTGTTTCCAAGGCTACTAAACCAATCGGTCTTTCGGGATTTGATCTTTCTTGTGATCATGCCAATGTTACGAAGTAATGCACCGACTCTGGGTAACTGGGTCGGGGCGTTACAAAGGCCTTTGAATGTTTGGAATGTGACCAAAAAAACATATCTTAAGATATATGGGGATCAAGGATGGTACTAAATATCTGGTAATCGTATTCACTATGTTATGAGAGTGGACTGCAGTATTATGGATAATCCTAAAGATTGAAATGGATTATGTTGGACATAAGTGAGTATTTTTTTTAAGGATAAAAGTTTTGTTTCGATATTATTGATGGGATGTTATAGTAATGTAGTTTTAGAAAAAGGACAACCTGCAGGACGGGCGACAGCCCATCGCGTCGGACAAGGCTGTGGGAATCGAACCCACAACCGAAGTGCGACTGGCCTTTATCGCCTACCACTGACCTACAGGAAGTCCCAGTTTAGTAGAAACTGGTTTTATTATATTAAGCAGTATGATATATGAAGTATAAGTCCATTTTAGGATCTATATATGATTAATCTCACTATAGAATGACTTATGTATATAACTTTTGCTTACCTTTTGCTTGAGACAGATGGAATGACCCGTCATTCTATCACATGATCTGCTAACACTTCACGAATAACAAATTCAACTTCATTTATCTAAGAGATGAAGTGGAAATTGTTCAAGGCACGAACAACAGTGATATTGTATCAAAATAAAGTAAGTAATTATTCTAATTCAAATTTTCAAATTTAGGGAAATGATCTTGAAAACCAAAAATGTTGTCCTAGTGATCTTATACCTGATGAATCAGATGGTACCTTAGATCGTCACAAATTTATGGATTTGTGATTACTGGCTTTTCCATAGCCATGTTCTCTACCACTCTCCATTAGAACATGATGGTTAGATTTATCTTCCATATCCATATTTTCACCTATGTGGAAACCCAGTGATTAGTTTATTTGGGTAATCGTTACATTTCATACTTTAGTTTTTAAAGCCAAGTTTTGGTATTCCCTTTTACGATGTGGGTTTCTATTAAAGAAACTTTCAAATAGTAAACCATTTATAACCCCGACGAATTTCGAGGGCGAAATTCATTTTAAGGGGGGTAGAATGTAACAGCCCAAGATTTTATAAAAAAATATTCTTTTTAATTTTATTAATGTCTTGTGTTGTACGCTACACCAAAAGGAGCTTGCACAACACACATCCTTGACTTGCCTTGCATTACACGCAATCGCGACCTTCCTCGATAGCGTGTGTAGTACGCAATACCGAGTTTCACTAAACAACAATATGCTATAAAAATATTATTAAAACTAGCCGTTATGAATAGTAATAACCACTTTTTGAAATCCAGTAAATCTTATTTTTCAAAATGAACTTTATTTTTGGATTCGGAGTATCGAATTTAGCCTAAGGTGAAATTTTGGTACTTTTCGTATAACTTTCATATTCTGATGAATAGTGAAAATTACTAAATTATAATTAAAAAACAACCTTTTTAATCGAAATAATTAATAGTGATAAATTATTAATTTGAGTGGTTTTAAAGTATATTTAGAATATATTTTTACAATTTAATACAATGTTGGTCATTGGATGCAATTTCACATTTAAACTAGACATAAACAAGTGTCAATCTTTTGATAGATATTGTTTCTTAAAAAACACGCTATTTGTTTTAACAGCGGGATTTAATTATAAAATTAATTAATGCAACTTTTATGTTATGAATTTGGTAAAATAGACTTCATTTTTGAATTCGGAATATGAAATATAGTTTGGGATGAAATTTTGGCATTGTTCTGAAAAACATCAATTTTTGATGAATAGTGAAACTACTAAGTGGTAGGTTAAAAACTGAATTTTGCATAAAACTTAATTTTACCGCTTCTGTGAATGGAATTTCGAAAATCCGAGAGACACGGTTAATATCAAGGACTAAAATGTGGTTCAATGAGATGAAAATAAGTTTTTGGTGAATAGTAACTTTTTACTTTTTTTACCACGGTTAATAGTAAATAGGGTAACTAAGGGTAAATATGATATTAATATTACCCTAACACATGTCCTAATTCTATTGGACAAGTGTAATTCGACCAAAAACAAACTTAGGAATAAAATTTGACCATTTAGGTCCACTTGGATTAGATTAGGACATTTATTATTTATTTATTTAAAGAAGGGTTAAAATAGTTAAAATCAAAGTTTAATAAGTAAATCATTTTTAATATGGGGTTATACATAAGATAAATTCGACTATAAATATTCATTAGAAAGATAAAAAGATTTCCTACATGATGGTATTTTATTTGTAATTTTTAGACATCAAATAATATAATTTATTTATGACACAAAAATGATGCAGTAATTATCTTATTAATGAAATATTGACATAATTGATAATATAAATACCAAAATAAATGTAATTTAAGACTTTTTATGAATTCCACTAATTTTCTAGGTTACTATGATATATTAGTGTTGATTTAATCAACTTGGTTTGAACATATAATTCTTTTATGACTTTCACAAAAATCATATATCAAATAGTGTCAAAATTGACACAAAATAGTTTTTAAATCAAATATTATATTATTAATTGATATTTTATTCCTAAAAATCTAAGGTTCGGCCAAATGACTTAGATAAGGATATATGTATTAATAATATACAATTTGGGGTTCGTTTGGCATGTTATAGTAAGTTTATTAACCATATAGTGAAAGAAAACAAAAAGACACGGTAAAAGTTAAATTACTTAACTTAGAGTTAAATCTAATTGATAAGGTTAAAATAATAACCTAAACTTGTCTAAATCCTATTGGTTGATAGAATTTCGACCCATCCCCACTTTAGCTTCGAAATAAGACCCTTTGGAACCATTATAAACCGATTTTTACTTTAATATAAAATAATATTTTGAGGTATTCCTAAGGTGCCCCTCTCCTCCCCTATAAAAGGACACCTCCTCCCCCTCCTCCTCACACCAATTTGAGCACTCAAGCTCGGCCAACCCCTGCCAATTTCTCCTCTCCACTTCCCTAGCAACATCCTAGAGGTTCCTGTCTTCCTCAAAGACCAATTTTAGTGCCCTAAGAGGAGGTCTCAAAGAGGCACTTCAAAGAAGAGGTAATTACCGTTACCAATTCTTTCATCTTTATTTCTTCTTCCACTTCTTCTTCTTATGTTGTTTCATTATGAAGTAATAACATCAGTATCACTCATATACTGATATGTTATTATAAGTATGAAACAACCCTATTTCACCATCTATCCATCCTACGGAAAAAAAAATCACCGCGCGTGCGTACGTACGGAATACCGTCTCCACGCCGTGGTGTAATCTATTTTCCACCACCACCTTACATGGATGGGTATAATGGTGTAAAGAATAACTATACATAGTTATTACAACATCATATTGATTCTGATATATTTTATAATCCACTCCAATTCAATTCAATATTTATAGAAATGATATCATCGCTCGTGCGTACATACGGAATACCGTCTCCACGACGCGATGAGATTCATTCTCCATATTAACCATTTAAGAATGATTATAATGTATATATAAGAAATAATAATGAAATATATGACATTATAAAGCTACTGGATTTATGTATATATATACATATGTATGTCATCTACTTACTTCCATTTCAAGACAATAAGGAAAGGAAAACAGCGTTCATGCGTACGTACGGACAACCATCTCCATGAACGGTGTTTTTCATTTTATTTATCTACCTATTATATATATATATATACTGAATATATATGATATATAAATTATATTTTATATTCTAGAAGTAAGTAAATCATGATATAAGTAATAATGATGTCAAGAACAACAAGTCAAAACACCTACGATAAATGAAACGATTTTACACAAAACGCTTCTTTAACATGAAATTTACAAAAGAACGGGTAATATAATGTCATAAGTGAACCATATATGATATCATAACAATGAATATGATTCTGTAATAAGTCAATAACATGATTTAAATCATTATACAAGAGGTTCGGACACTTACATAGCAAGTCGGACCTAAGGTAAGGGAAATATCACAATCTCATTTTTATCCGAGATTGTTTATTCGTAAGTATTTACTGGGGTGTATTTTATCATCCACATCCATGTTCCCTCAATATGTAATATTATTTCCATCCAACTACAATTGTTTAAATCCAATTTTACCCTTCTATGAGTTTTTAGTAAAGGATATGAAAGGAATCTTTTTTCGTTTTTCGTACGAGGTACTTTTTGACTTTTCCGACAAAAGTACGAAGAATGTTTTTTTTAACTTATACGGCACGAACGGATTTATACTGTTTTATAAAGCCTTATTTTCATGAAGATTCCTCTAAAATATTTCATGACTATTTTCAATAAAATCTCTTTCTTTTAAAATTGCATGATGTTTTGTGAAAAGAAATTGATTTTGAAGAAGAAAGGATATTTTCCTCAAGAATTCAATTCTAGCGTTTTATCAAAATTATTTTCCATATAAGATAATAAAGGGTTCTTTTTCTATCCATATTTTTACATTGATTTGACTATGTTGTGATGGAATTATGTTTATGTATTCCTTTATCTTATATGAATGGTTTTATGATGTCATGTTGTTTAAGAATCCCATTTTTATTACATGGGTTATGTAATGATGTATGATTTATGATTTTGTGGCACACATAAGAAAGGATTCATTAAGAGATGGGTGGGACCTATATCTCCCTCCAATGCATTGGGTAAAGATTTTATATCTCATGAGATAGACATGGCTGGAATGGTAGGTTATACCGGTTCAGTGAAACAGGACTGAAACGAGGATTACTCGATTCAGAAAGGGACTTTGTCCACTAAGATAGTCTTGGCAATGAGTCTTGACTAACAAGAAATGATTCTCTATGATTATGTGTGTATGCCACAATGAGTAATGTTTTAAGTTATGATTTCATTTCACTACTATGATTTATCCCATGTTATGAAATTATGATCTCTTTTGCAGGTTTTGATTTTCAAAAAGATATGATATGATTTTTATTTCCTTTGTTTACCCTTACTGAGCATTTGAGCTCACCCTTTTATGTTTTCTTTTCCCCAGGATATAAAGAAAGGTTTTAGGTAAAAAAAAAAGAAGGTCTTTATGGGAGATGTTGAAGATCTTTCCCCCACGATTATAAGATTATACTCCGAGTTTCCAAAGACACTAAACTATTACGGTCCTTGTGTGTGTGTTTTTGTTATGTACTAAGTATTCCGCAAAAGTAATGTAATGTCAATGTACGATAAGCTTCGGGTCTCTACAGTTCTTATGATACTTTTTCATGAGTTCATTGCAAATAAATTATAGTCTATACAACTTGATTTTACAACTTTTATTTATTTTAGAATATAAAAAATCACATGGGATTCATTTTTATGTTTAGGGTTGTGAAATCACTTTTAATATCTAATATAATCACCTCATATGTTAATATATGAGGTTAAAAACATTTAAATTTTTTATAGATGTAAATTCATGAATAATGGATATTCACAAAATTTATTCAATATAGATTTTATTAATAACATCTTTGTGACCCTATTGTGAGGAATATGAATGATTCAGTCACTTATTCCATATGATCCATATTATGGTTAACTTTTATAAAATTTATTTTGATCATGAATTATGATTTTTTTACAAACTAGGATCTACTTTCAATAGGACAAAGAGTTAGGAAGGTACATATATGTGTGTGTGTGTGTGTCTGGTGTGATTATATTTCTTAGGACCATTGTATGATTTCTAGCCTAAGCAGGGGTATAAATAGATTACAGTGGTATTAATCAATTTTCATTTTTTGTTCAGGATATATTTGTTTTGACTAGTTATGTTTTGGTAATTTCAAGTATATAATTATGATAATATTGTCGATGATAATAGTAAAGAATGTATGTAGGATATGAGTATCCATAATTAATATCTGATGTGAAGTGGTGATGTTATATGTTGAGGGGAGGATATGACCTTTGTGTGGACAACAGGAAATACTATAAAAGAAATGGAGGGTGGAATGCTTTCCAACCCATGCTTTATGTGGTGGGTAACATACTGAAGAATGGAAAATCAAAAAATTCATTGGTATTCCATATTAGTAAACAGTTAACCATAAAAATAATAATTATCGAGGTAGTATTTTGTGTATAGCAGTTTTCTGATATATTAGTAACATAAATGTGGGTGGATAACTATAATAAAATATTATAGTGAGGTCTATATGGGAGTAAAAGTACTTGGTCATGATGATTTTATAGTTAGTTCTCTACTGGGGGACAATTGATCCATTCTTGGATGTTGTATTGGATGTTATTACTATAATCGTTCATATATGATGTTATCTAATATGGAAACTATTATGGTTTATACAGTGTGGTGATTTGATTTTATGGAATGGAAGTGGTTTGGATGGTCGGGTTGTGGGGAGATGAATATTTATTTAATTGATTTGTTTTTTATTTAATACATGACTAAATTAGTATGATTCATTAATGTGGAAACACATGTCTTCCATGTAGGATCTTACTAAATATGTATATTCCAACAACATCTATATATATAGTATTAATGATATTCTCTAGATAAAGTCATTGGGGTTGTGAAATGACCTTATATTATGACATAGGATACTTATTTATAGAATTTGATTGAAATATATCATTAAATGTATGTAGGGGATAAAAATCCATCTGGGTTTTTTTAACTTTTATGGATTGATATATTTTTTCATGAAATGCTTTCATATTCAATATTTATGTGTTTTTGTTGTAAAATGATATTTATTATTCAAAGGGGTGTGGGATTTTAAATTATAAAGGGAAATTAATTTCAAATATTTGTGATGAAATATCATCAATTGAAAGAACAAATCCATGTCATATTTTTTATGATATTTGGGGGACGAAAATAAACATTCAGATAGTTTTGATGGATTCTAAGTGAGGCTAGTTTTGATATGTCATGAATCCAATAACATTTATATAGAACAATACATTCATATTCTAAAAATATTATTAACTGATTTAAGATTCCTCAGGAAGTGAATTAACAATGAGGTAGTTGGATTGATCTCAATTATTTTATGGTTAATATATAATTTATCTTAAATTGAGGGTAAGAGTACTCTAAAATATACAATTCAATCCCATAATGTTACATGTATAAATATAAGAATCTTGGAATTTATAGTTTCTTTTGGACAATATTAAATAATATTTGGAATTTTTTTGGATGTAATCATTAAAAAATGTGGCCAAATATGAGTTGGATGCTCTATAGTGTATACTAAAGATTGAAAGGAAAGTAAATTTTCAATGAATGATTATACTATGATTTGATTAGTGGATATCCATTGAAGAACATGAAAATCACTCATAGATAATATATATATTTATTTTATATAGTAAGGACCACACTGTAGATGTTAATTTCATTCCACAATATGATTGAGTTACACATAAATTGGAATGAATTTTTTGGGACATGATAGTACCCTTTTATGGGTCATAGATACATTGTGATGATGATGATATGAGTTACTATTATGTATAAGGGTTAGGTGGATTTGTTACTCTTATGTTATAAAAGAGTTTCTCAGACATATTAAGGGTACTATTTTAGTTGGTTTGTTTGTATATTGAAATATAATTTAAGTAATTACTGATGATTTGACCATGAAATTATGGTTAAACCATGCTAAATTGGTGTTTAATTTCTCTGGGAGCCATGTGGACTCATACTATGAACTATATAATTGAAAATACCAAAAAATACAAAAAACCCACACTAATTTATGTTTGGTGATAATGGATTGTGGATTTACTAATTATTGGGATTAGAGGAATGGTATGATGTAGTTCTTGGTCCACATGAAAGTGAGTCTTGCTATAGGAGATCATTGGATTTCTAGTTCTCATAATATCTGACCTATTATATTGTAGAAATAGTTAAACATACTCAAAGATATTATGAATTTATTCTCCCTTTTTTTCTCAAGGTTATTCTACAACACAGGAAAATATTCCACATTATAGTAATTTTCAATTAATAAATGAATACATGCTTGAAGTTCTATTTGATGAAAATTGGAGAGACTATTAGGGAAATCATAACCCAGTCAAGGGTGAATTCCCTGGATGTGTTTTTTGGCTTATGAGAAGAATAAAAGAGTTTATACTCTTTATATTTTCAATATCCCCATGTGGATTGAGATGAGAATATTTTTTATTGAATTATAAGGTATCATCTACTTTCATATAATTGGAGTTCAATTTATTTCACTTACTCAATTCATTTATTATTTGACAATAAGCTGGAATTTGAGTAATGTGATCACAATATCTTTACAGAACTGATTATATAATTGATATAAAGGGTATGGGAGCTAGAAAAAAACAGATTTTCCCTACATGTTATATACCAGAAAATCTCATTCCCAAACATCATATGTTCTGAGTATATTCATAGTAACAAATTGTGTGAATTATGTTTCTGAAGATAGTTGTTTTTTAGAAATAATTGGTTCCTATATATGCAGTGGTATACTCACTTATGAGCCTGAAAATTGGAATCCAATCAATTTTTCCTCAATATATTTTTAGCACATTGATCATTAAGTATCTAATTAATTTTTTTATTATGTCAATAGTTCTAGTAAATAACTGATATATAACATTTTACCTTTATTTTTTTACACAATTGATATATGAAATCCATGGACTCAATATTTTTCATCAATAACAATGGAGACACCATGTTGAATGATTGAAATTCCATATATGGAGAAGGAGATATATAGAGGAATATTTTATATCTTTTTATCACACAATGCAGATATTCATGGTATAATTTCAAACTGTATTTATAGTCCTAAATTTTGTAGGTCCTAAATTGTTATGGATAAGAAGAAATTCATTATTGATAGAAGCCAAAATTATATGATATTCTCTTCAATATCGTAGAAAGAGTTTATATATGTTAATGGAATAAAGACAACAAATGAAATCTAGAGGCAAATCTATGATATACATGAAATATTGAGATATGTAATATTGTGTATGTTAAAACCCTCTAGGCTAATTTTAATAATATAAATGAAGGAAAACATGAACTTTAGGATGATTTAACCATTCGAGTACCTATGATATTATCATTTATTAATATATATAATGAAATTCATGAATATTCTACCATGATAGAATAATTTTTTTTGATATGTTTACATACAAAATTTAATCCCTTGATATTCAAGAAATTGATTCATGGATCATTGAAAAACTCAACATTGTTTTTATCACAAATGATATGTGATGTGGGATAGTATTATGTATAAAAGTTAAAAAGGGAAGGATACGATAGTAAATTATTAAAATGGATTGAATAATATTGATTAAAATAATTACCTTGAGGAATAAATCTATGATGGAGGTGGTTCCATATATTTTGAAGAATTCATATATTTATTATAAAAATGAATTTTTCAAGGAAAATTTAAATACAGAGGCAATAATAAATTTAAAGGCATTTATTATGGTAATATGAAAACATCTATTAGGTTTCACATGGAATATAAAATATTATCCTGGAAGAGAAACAAGTATAGGTATCACATTGATGGAGGAATCCTAAAAATTAATGAAAACACCAATATATAAAAAGAGAAAAACATTTCTCAGACATATATTTTGATTGTTAATGCTAAATAGAGAAATAATAATCTATTTATTACGGGAAAACCACAAGTATGGAAAAAAATCCAACCTATTCCTCAATAGTAGAATAATTATAAGAAAAAATAAAAGAAGAAATACATGGTGGTAAGGAAACAAAATATCTTCAATGTACAATTTTTTTCCTGGTGTTTTTGAATGCAAAAATAAGAATTAAAATTGAAAATATACCATCAATGATTGAGAATTATTTATTAAGGTAATCCTTTGAAAAGTCAAATTATAAATTCTTTTTTGATATAAAGATTATGTTAAAATGATATATGGTTGATCTTATTATAATTACTTATGAATGAGATAAAATACTTGAAATTTCTGATATAAATATAATTTCCAATAATAAGGATTTGAATTATCTTTATTGAAATCTACAAAAAGTTGTTTCTTCCTTAGGATAATCACATAACGTGAAGTACAAAAATTTTGGGATAGAGGTTGGTGAAAGATCCAAAACCCTATAGAGTGATTATAATTATAATAGGTATCATATTTATTATATAATTTACCAAGTAAAATTCTATTTAAAAAAATATTTTTTTATAGATTTGGAATTATTTAAAAATGACAGAATGTGGTGATTACATGTCCTAAAAAAGACAGTACATTCAACAATTATTTTGATAATGGTGTCGGGATTTAAAGAAATACCTATGGATATTGAATAATTATGTGGATAAGAATAAGGTAAAGGTTATTGTAAAAGTGAGGGATACTAAGAATGAGGATGTTGAAAAGAAGTAGTCGATATGGAATTATAAGGAAACCAAATGACTATATTTTTCAAGAACCAAATTTATATCCATGGATATTTTTCTCCTAATGAAGAATATGTTATTTTAGAGTATATTTGTGAAAAGAATATATGTGTTGATATAATATGTCACTTAACTAGGATAATAGAGTAAATTTATAATGGGGGAATAGTTTAATTCTCTTATAGACAAAAAACAACAATCAAAAGAAAATATGAGATTTAAATATTACTTTGATTCTATGGAGGTAAATTTTGAGCGGTCTAGTTAACCTAGATGCTCCATATAGATATTTCATTCCATGATACTATAGAATTTTAAGTAAAATAAAGGTAACAAATCACATAAGTGGAGGAGTAACCACCAAAATTAAATGGTTATTAATTTGGCCTATAAGTATGTTAATGGAATGAATCAATTTTTAAATGATAGAGGTATCACATGAAACATTACTGAGAAAAAAAATTCATGATAGATATCTAATTGTATCAAGGGGGAACTATCAATTTCAGATACCTTTGAACACTCAATTTGTAATGAATTTAATAGACCCATATTGGACCGAACAAAACAACTATTTTAACATTTTCAATGTGTTGATTCATAATATACTAAGTACGTCTCAACATCATGATAAATGAAATGTAGAGATCATTGAGAATAATGAAAATTTCATAATTAGATGTTATTATTTTAAAACTATGATCAATGAGAAGTAAATGAATATATATATTCTTCCAATTTTTTAATGTCCAAAATTTTTTTATCAGCATAAACATGAAAAAATATCCTTTCCATTAAAAACTTCACAATTGGGAATAGAATAACATTGAAAATATTCTCTAAAATTATGCTATTTGAAATTAACTATTGGTGAAATGTTAAATACTCAACACATGTGTTACATTTTAAAGTGTAAATATATTGAATTTGATTTATCATATGCTAGGGATAAAATTGAAAAAACCTATTGTGTTAGTAAACAGAGACGTTTTTAGATTGAAATATATGAATATATAGAATAATTATAGGGTTTCTTGAAGAATTTTATTATATATATTTTCTCCATTTTATATAAAATAATGCAAAATATACTAATCAATTTACACACTTTTGGTGGAATATTGAGAAATAATTGGGAATTGAATAAAAATATTCAGGTTTGAAAATTAATTTGGATATTATAATTAATAGTTAATTGTATTTCTTGGGAAGAATTTGATTAGTCATGAACATATATCTCAATTCATACAATAATAAAATAGTGTCATTGAGTGGATAAATTTAATGATGGTGGAAAATGGAAGAATAATACTACCAGAACATGATGATTAAAATATTAATATAGAGAGAAGTCATAATCATTATTTTCAATTTTTAGGACTTGATCCGACTCTGACTAAATTTAGTCAGTACACCATTTGAGTTACAGTTTGGGAAGAATCCATTCTTAAAGATAATGAATGTGTTTAAAAACCATTGATATATCAACACTAAATAAAATGATTTTTAAATTTATTATACTAGAGGGTAATAAAAAAATTACAAGTTTAACAGAAGGTAAAACATGTTACTAGTGAATTAATAAGAATTTGGGAGAGAATATCAGTAAATTTTATGTAATTTGATAAGAAATTTGGAATATTTCACAAGTATCATTTCTTGTTGATGATATTTTAGATGGAGAGATAATTTCATGAAAATATGAAAATGTTATAGATAATCATGAAAATTTTCATAACTCTTACGATGATTAGAAAAATTATAACAGTGCACTTGATTCCTAGAATGACAGATTTAAAATCCTAACACATAGAAAATATATTTAACAAAAAAATATTGATGAATATATAATTAATGGGGTATAAATTTGAATAATATTGATAATTTTCAATCTTATTAACCACTATTTAAAAGTGGAACTAAATATTTTTTATAAAGCCATAGAAAATTAGAAATATGCCTATACTATGGATAAAAAATAGAAACCAATTATGATTAATGACACTTTGGAATTGGGGTCATGCCCTAATATAAAAAATCACATTAAGAAAAAGTTGTTTCATAAAATAATCTCAATCATAAGGGTTATTTAGCATAGGAGGAATTTTTTTTTGCAAATGATACATTCAAATTAAGGTTATTGATATTGATGATACATTTTAATCATCTATAATTTCTTGAGATGATTCAATTATCAGTTGATATTTTAATTCAATGAAATTATAAGGTGTCCTAAATCAATGTATACTCTAACTCTTTAATAGTGATCATGAGGATGAAGTCTAAATTGAAAAGCCCATATTATTTATTCTTATGGGTGATATTTATCAAAATTTAAAGAAGAAAAGGGAATTATATGGGATCTAAAAACAACCTAGAGTCTGGTATTCAAATATTGATAATGTCTTAAAAATATGAAATTTTATAAATTAAATATGTGATCAAATCACTATATCATGGGAAATGAAAAAGGAAGATTTATTTTGGTTTTGTTTGATAATGAAATAATTCTCTATGAAAAAAATAAAGATATTTTGAGGTATTAACATATAAAATTTGGACCCTCATTAAGGTGTTAATGATTGTTGAGAAAAAGTTTTTTCTTGGTACTCCTATTGACTAATTCTGTTAGTTAAATCATTCTTTCATAGGAATTTTATTTGTTTGTAAAAAATTATAATATTTAATATTTAATATTACCTTCCCCTATTAGAACCCTTGGGGTTGTTTTTTAATTGATTGTATAGGATCAGGAACATGTTAGATAGTGTTCTAATGTATTTTTTGATATCCTACTCTATATAATTTTTTTTAAGACTATATGTTATGTTTTTGGTTACGCTATACAATCAATTACAATGAAACATGAATGAGAGAAATCATATGAAAAAATAACACACATTTAAATACATAAATTTAAATTATGATTTTGTAATGAGAAATGATAAAGGTACACCCTTTTGTCTTTATGAATATACATTTATATATTATGGGTGAGATTTTTAAGATTGAATGTGTACTTTTAGTGTTTCATTGTTAATCTGAGGTATATCCACTGTGTTTCCCAATAAGAAGAAGCATTTTGTCACTTGTACAAAAAATTATTATGATTTTTTATCGTATCAAAATTTTTATGTAAAATTATGTTTATTAATTGACCACCAGAATAAATAATTATAGTTGGTGAATAACCAATAGGGATTGAATATAAAAACCATAGTATAATAAAATTATTGAAGAATATAGTTTTAAATGTACTATCAATGCATTGAATAAAAATACCAATTCATACATGAGAAGGTTTTTGATTATGATATTTCATTGTAATATATTTTAATTTATAGGAAAGTTATCAATATCATGAAAAATCATCATTAAAAGGATGAATTACAGCACTTGATATTTTTTTTGGAGTTCATTCATTCCTTAAATCAATATATGTTTTATTTAATAAGTTTTCCTTATATTCTATTAAATTTTTTTGATAAAAGGGAATGAATAAAATAAAAATTTACTTCAATGGGAGATAGATTATTATATATTTTAACAATGGTCACCCTAGGGTAGTGGAAAGGGACAAATTCAAAAGCAAGGGGATTGTGATATATTTACCACAATAGTATTAAGAAGAGATCATGAACTGAATAAACTATTTCATAAAAAAATACATTTGGGAGGATGAATATGCCTTTGGATTATAAAATATCCCCAATTAACTAAAACATTCTGTAGGATTTCCCCGATTGTTGTATAATTGTCAAAATCAAATGAATTATTATATAGATAACCTTTTCATTAGAAGTAAGTTATAAATATGTTATTGATTAATTTAATTTATTGGGTTGGGATGTTTCTAAATTTATTGATGTAAATAAACCTTACTGATGAGTTGAAATACCTCTAAAGTTGAGTAGATGTAAAAATGGAATCATGTATTAATATGGATTACACCTCCACATTGTGTATAATAGTGATCACACTACATCATGATTAAGTAAATATTGTTAATGATAATGTTTTATTTGAAGTTATTCGAGACAAAATGAAAATAAAATGATCATGATGAATTATTATTGAGTTGCTCTTATGTTGGTATGATTATTATATATTTTGGAACAAGCCAATTTGGAGGATTTGAATCTTGTTTTTGTAATTAATATTGAAGAATATTTTACTATAAAATGTGGTTAAGTGGGCCGGTTAGTCTTATGAGATATATAATTTAATATAATGTACAAATATTCATACCGTAGCTTTGATTTTTATGGAATAAATGATCACATAAATAATTCACAATGATTTTAGTATACATAGCATGTTAACGTGGGATAAATTTGTGTTGTGATGGTCTAAGAGACAAGTGGTCTTTCACTAAAAATAATGTTATTATGATTAAGGATATAGGTAAATGATAAGGGTGTAATGAAAAAGTTGAATCCACACCACTATGATTTTGTAAAAATAAGAATTTTTTCTATATATTTCTGGCATTCCACATCAAAACATTATATCAAGAAATATTGACTCATTATATAAGATTTCACTAGGATTCTATTTTTGGTAATATCAACACATTCAAACCAAAAAATATCTGTCACACTATGAAAGTATTAAAAAACACTCTAGGTTAATTGGAATTTTTCCTAATGTTATTATTTGGTTAGTGGTTCTGGATACATCTGGAGGTGCACCACAAAAAGATAGTATTTGGGTATATATAAATGATAATTTATCTAATGTCGTAATCAATTTTCATGATAATACACTTCCTCCATTATTTTTTCCTTTAATATTGAATAGTTATGTGAAAACCATGATGGAAAATATTTAATGTCAAGGATTATCCTCTAAATAGAAATGGTGTCTGAACCCTATAAAACTCTCGTGTTATTGTGTATTAATTAGTTTATTATCTCATCTAATCAAACAAAGACGATTGAAATTTATTCATACTTAATAGTGATGGATATTATGTGTCTTGAGAGAGTTTCATTTTTCCTCAACCAGAAATTCATCCCCACATTAGTTGTGGTATAATATATTCTTGGCTTTACCACATGCATAACTTTTATTTCTTTTTTACAAAAAGTTTTATTTATTTTTTGAATAGTTGAAACAAAAGATATTTATTTTTTATAAATAAAAAATTTTATTGTATAACATAGTTGAATAAATCCATATATGCCTACATAAATCTTTAAAATACTCTATTAAAAATTGGCCATCAATATATAATATAAGAACCATATAATAACTAATTATGGTAACTTCATTCTTAAAAATGATTGATGTCAATTTAAATGGTACGTGAACAAGTGTATTGATATTTTTTATACTAATAACTCTTAGGTTTTGACCAAGAAATACTATAATAAATAATTGGAAAAAACCTTTCGGATATAAAAGGAAAAATCTGTTAATAATCCATTCTTATTTCCAAAATACTCTAATGAAAAACATCATATAAAAGACAGACATAAAGTAATGTACATCATGAATTTTAATTATATCATAGGTAGATATATATATATATAACATATTAATTTGTGTGAAATAAAATTAAATTATGATACTTATGGAATCAAAAGAAATGTGGTGAATGAAATTTTTAAGAAGATAGGAGATTCATCACATAAACTAGAATGAAGAATTTCTTATCCAACCATTCCAATATTATTAAATGTTGAGATGACATTTTTAAAAATATCAGAATTTCTAAAACACATATGATTAATGGTGGTTCTGAAATTTGAAAATTAGAACACTCATTATATGGTTAGATTGATAATGATTCGTGTGAGACTTCCACTATCCTTTTGGTCAGATATTTATTAATTTATATATATAATGTTAACATCATAAAAAATAAAACTTAGATGTTATTTTATATGGTATAAAACATGTAATAAACTTTTCATGATAAAAAATCAGGCATAAAGTAGAAATTTATTTTTGAGGTTAGTTATAGTAATAAATATTAAAAAACGTCATTAAATGAATCTACAGGAATTTCAGAATGTTATAAATGATAATACATATATTTTCACATAAGTTAAAATGTGAATCTAATTAAATGGACACATTTCTATGAGAAGATTTATCATATAAAATTTAGGTAGCGGGAAAAAAGATAGAATTCATAAATTCAAGGATCAAGATTAACAAAATGTTTGATTAAAAGAAACTTATATATAATATCATGGAAGGACACCTATAATAAAAATTAAATTAGAAAAAAAATTTAGATACAACTCTCTCATCACTAAAAAATTTGATATATTAATCTTTAAAAATAATGAATCCTTATCAAATATTGACATAGTAAACAAAAAATCAAATATAAATGGAAGGTTTTCAAATATTTATAAGATGATTTAATGTGTGAAAATAATGATATATATTTTTTAGATTATTCATCTAGAATATATTCAACATAAAAATGGGTATTAAAAATTTTTAGAGGTATATGATAAAACAAATTCCAATATAAAAATACTAGTTATTAATGGTTCTATGATAAACCATGATATTTACTGTGATGAAACCATTTTACTAATAGATATTAAATAATCCATTTATATTCTAATTTTCATAACAGTGTTAAATAATTGTTTTATTTTTATATTTAATGTCCAAAACACATTCTCATCTGGATGCAATTATGTTTTAGTAATGATACTGTTACATGGTACACAATATAAGTAATAAATTAAACCTATAAAAGTTCATTAAAAATGAAAATTATTCCATAATAAAACAATAAAATAAAAATACCTTTTTAAAATTGTTTTGTATTTTTATATCAAATAAGGAATATCGAATTTAGTCATCATTTGGAATCTATTGACAATGTATATTACAATGTGTTCAAAGGATTCATTTCTAATCTATGTAATTATATTCACCCAAAAATCATAAGAGGTGGAATAAGGAACTATAAAAACACTTAATGAAAACTTGGATGAGGAAAAAAATAGAATATTATCAAATGAGGAAAACTAGAGGACTCCATTTTAAAAGAAAAAAAATAAAAACATGGAGCATCCCTTTTTATATCACTCAATGGGAAGATGACTACATCCCTCCTCTATTATGTATATTTCTAAAGATTAATTAAATAGCTTCTAAAGATAATAATCCAAAAGGAAACCTATGGTAGTGTAATAAATAGCCTCCAATAGTCATTTAGATAATAGAATATACAATAAAAGTGTTTAATTAATTTTAAGATGTTCTTACATGCCCATTTTTGAATTTCCCCCATGTAATGGCCCTTGAAATTAAATTACTACATTCACAATACAATTTTTTTATACTTTTACATTTTCTATTATTTATGTATTAATTATATAAATAACTGATTATTTATATTACTCAAAATAAAAAATTATTTAATTAAATATTTTAAATTCAAAGAATGAAAATCTATTTTTTATAATAAACATAATTACTTTTACAGATGAATAAATAACATTATTTCAAAAACCTTGATTAGGTTTATCTTATGTAAGAACCCAAAATTCTATTATAATGCTAATATTAATCAATAATTTTGATCATAATCATAAAATAAGAGTTTTATATAGAATAACATCATAGATACGTATAAAAAATGTATTTGGTATGATATAGTCAACCACACATCCATTAGAAAAGACCCATTATTCTTGACATTGAGAATAAGTTGGACAAAAGGATTATTCCAATACTATACTAGTTGGTTCTTTTTCTGAATTACTAATTTTACTAAATATTATATAATCAAATATTATATCACTTTCTTTATAGACATGCACATACACATCCCAAAACCGAATTCATATCCCCAATGTCACAACTAGACATATGGCTGGAAAAATGCTATATTTGTTAACAAAACAAACTCAATTTGAATAGTGACATATTTAATTCTCTTATTTATTGTAAATTTTTAAATTATTTTTTAGAGGATTTAAAATATGATAATTTATAAGGACCCAATTTAAAATTGTCTAATTTAATAAACTATATCCAATGTTCACTTAAGTACCATCAATGACACATATATAGAAATTTATATACCTTAATATAATCATTTTATATAAATTCACTTTCAATATATTATATATTACTACAAATTAGTTTTTTCTATGTACATGGGATCCAATTATTATATATCTTAATATATCATCAGAACCCAAAATGAAGATAATCGTTGATGAATATGTTGTTATCAATTATATTCTATAGGGTAATTGTCATATTATACCCTATGTTTTATATTTTAAATATAAATTTATGGTAAATTAGTTCCACTAATATATATTACATGATATATAATATAATTAAAGAAATAATATATAACTGACATTAAAGAATAATAAATAACAATCCATTATTCTACTAAATCTATTCAATTGTGTTTCTAATATAAAGATACCTAGTTTGGATTTCATGCTTTAGTTTCATAAAAAGATAATTATGGGATTTAAAATAATTAAATATATAGGAACTCAAAAAATATTATTACTTACAAAATAAATAATCACTAAAATGAGATATATTTGTCGAATAATGTATTTGGGTCTCCAGTTAGGAATGAATTCTTTAACCTATCAAATTTATAATCTATTATGAGAAAACACCTCAATTATTTTAATTTTACTTGGGAAAATCCCATGTTTATGAAATAAATTCTTTATCGAAATTGATTATTTTATTATATCTGATGAATTGATATAAATGTCTTCTATTGTAGAATTAACAACTATATGTTTCATGGAACTCTTCCTATTTTCATATCCACCATTAGGAAGAAGTATAAAAAGCCATCTTTGTTAGGTTAGAATTTTATATATGTGTAACACTTCATATTTATATATTCCTTAATACCTTAGATTAATAATAATAAAAGTGTTCTTATAATGTATATAAGGATAGTATTCAAAAGCTCCCAATGAATTTCACATGAATATTATTGGTACCTACCAATATTAATTATTATATAGAATATAATAGTATTAATAAAGAAAATATCATACAATATGTTCCAAAATTTGAAGGATTTTGTATTTTACTCATGCATTCATATTCATCCATAGTTTAAGGAAACTATGTATTCAAAAAAAATTATAAAATATTAATGAATGACCATTTTTACATTTTTTTATGTTAAATATTGTTATCTATTTATAAGTTTATGTGTTTTGAAAAATTATATGAATATATTTATAAACATCTCTATAAATATTCTTACATGTTATGTATGTTCGTAACTAAATTTTCACAGATTCTATATTTATGATTTCATTTCCATTGGAAAGTATGTAAGAAATATACCATGCTATTAAAATTTTCTCTTTCTTAAAAAACCATTTAAATTCACATGGTTAATTTTAAATTTTGATAATTAAAAATTCTTTTATAAAATCGTCAAAATAATTTTTTTAACATTAAAAATTTTGTTTCAAAATATAAATAACCATTCTCTACTACAATGTTTGACAAAATTTCACAAATCATCAAAATCCTCTAGTTGGATCATTTTTAAATTCATGAATCAATTTATATTGATAAATGATGTTATTAATATGATATTAAATATCTAAAAATCATAATACAAAAAATTCATATAAATAATCACAATTTAGTTGATCAAAGCCATCGGATAAATGTTTTCTTCCTAGACAACGTGATGAGTATTTTTAGATATTCTATTTGCTAATTAAACATTGTTTTTTAACACTCTACAATCTACATTATTGTTATTATGAAAGCTTTTGGTAAACCAAATATATATTTTCCACTTATTTTTGATCATATAAATTGAATCATAATTAGTGCACATATATTTTATTTCAAATTCAACTCCCATTAATGATTTCCTAGATTTGGAATCATGATGGATTTTTGTTAAGATAGACTTTTTTATTATATCACTATTTCATCATTATATTGAAAATAAAAATTAAATATATCTTATGTACATGATGAATCTAACTAGAACTCTATGATTAATTTATATAAGGAGTCACTAAACCTTTTATAACCATTATTGTATTTGAGTAATCCTTCTCTATAATAACATTATTTGTGTTTTCTTGAACTTCGAAAAGTTAAAATTCAATAAAATTATTTATTTTGTAATTACATACATTTATATACAGATATAATTCATTCTAAGAGTTAGTTTTTCACTACATGATCATACGAATAATAACACATAACCTCTTTAGAATAACTAGAAAATAAATATTCATCTAATTGTGGATAAATATTAACTCAGGTATTAATGTTAAAATAAAAGTGATACCCATAAATATCTATAAAAGAAAAATAATCACTCTTCCCAACCTTTATACGTGAGTTTCCTTTTGAATATCCTTATATATATCCTTATATATTGTAAGCGTATAACTTTTTAATGAAAAGCACATAAATGGAAATAGGAATATTATCATGAATACTCATTTACCAAATAATGTCTAATACAGTTTGATTCTAAATATTGTATTAACCATTTCTTTTTTGGTGTTTAAGTGGAATGAGTATCGATAAAATTCTAAAATATCATAGATTATGAAAAAGTTATTTACTAAAATCTTCTCAACCTCAATATGAATAAAATAATTACATACTTTACCAATATTAATTATTAAATTTATTATTGAAAATCTATACCATTTCAATGAAATCAATCATGGGTTTCATACGATACGCATACCCATACATACTGATGTCATTATTTAAGGTATTGGAGTCTTAAAATACACAATGAACTATTTTAATTATTGCACCAATTAAATTGGTATATATGATTCCAAATAAATCATCATCTCTTTACCATTTAATTTTAAAATAATATTCAATCATTTTTCCATATAAAAGTATTTATATACATTTAATGATTCAAAACTCATACAATCTAATGATATAACATTATGGAGTAATTAAATGTAATTATTTTTTTATATAAACCATTCATCAATCCAAATTTAATGTGTATTTAAAATTATAATTTATTGATTTATTATGATTTAAATTATATATATTATTTTAAAGATCCAATCAATAAAATACATTAATCATTTTAGTAGAAGCAATAAAAAAATTTCCTTTTAATAAATAAATAAATTAAATTTATTAAAAGTGAAAATAAATTCCAATCATGGAACGGTAGAAAAATAAAAATCATTTTTATTAGCAGTACAATATGATAGACTTATAGAAAAATTAAAACATAGTTAGATGAATCATATTCATTATCGCCAATAATAACATAAAAACCATTGCTCTGTTCGGTATTCGAAGGTCTTATTATCCCTTTATGAATTTATCCCATTCTTTGATAATATTTTCAGTACAATAAATGTTAAATTTTTAGTAGGTATCCAATACCACAGATATATTATTAATGTAACTTGCCCTTATAACATATATTTTCCGTCCCTATGATTCATTAATTACTTTTGAATCCCATTAATCATATATAATGTTCTAATATTATCTTAATGATTCTGAATCATCAAACACTTGTTTTATAATAGAAGATATCTTATTTATAATATATAATTAAAATTATTTTCATAAATATTTTTTTCCTCAAGTTTGGTATTATCTTGTTTCCCATTTTGTATGTGTTTCTCAATTATTAATAATTTATCCTCTTATTTGATACCAATTATCAATTTTTTTTATCATTTTTGAAATATTTTTCATTAATAGTTAATTTACTATTGAAATATCTCATTGATTAATATTATTCAATCTATAATTCAATAATTAACTATTAAAAAATATATTTCATTATTATAATATTTTATTTTTTATTCAATATATATTTATATAAAATGTACATAAAATAAAATAACAAACCTTTTTAATATTAATTAAGTCTTGTAAGATCCATAATATTATATGTCTTAACATAGTTAACCATGTATCTTATGTTCGGAATATTATGGTAAAAATATATTATTAATTGTCTATAATACAATATTAACAATATTTAGTGAATACAATAATTATTTTCATTACTCATGACTTTTACCAAAGCCATACCTATTTTTTAGGTTATCTGATATTGTTCCATATAATGTTTACATTTATGATAAAAATTTTATTTTAAATGATAAAAATGATAAATATATAATTTTTTTATAAGAATGACCCATATATCTGATCCATCATGGTGATGATGAATTTGAATATTATATGTGTGAATTTAACTCATAGATATTTTATTAATAATTTTCTATTTATATTAACCATTATCATTATATTAATCACCTTGATGATTGAAATTATTATATTCATAATAATTAAATTATATGTATTATAGAAATTTTTAATAAATCATATCAATATAAATTAATTAATTAATTTAAATTTTTATTTGAAAAAGTATTAGTATTTTTATCACATCAAAAATAAAAATTCTACATCACTCTTTTGATTAAATCGATATAAAATGATTTATCATTATTAATTAGTATAATATAATAATGAACTAGGACTATGTTATTTATTCTTGAGATAAAGAAAAAACCCATTACTATGAATTAACCTTTACTGAAGATGTCACCATATTTCAATTTCCACAAATGATTCAATATAATATTTAATATGTATTATGTTTTTTTACTATATAAAATAATTAATAATTATACTAGTATTTTGTTTTTTTCATTTTGAAATTATTGTGTTTATCTTTGATTTCACTGTATGGTTTTAGAAATGATATTAAGAATTCGTATAGAAAAAAATAAAAGAAAAACATATCTAATATCATAAAAAGTAAATGAAAAATAAATTATTAAAAAAAATATTGTTTTATGATATTTTATTAAAATAGAAATTATTAAATTTATGCATCCTTATGTGTCCCTCACTAACACTTATCATTAATGCCTCAGTGATATACTCTTCGTTTTTATGGGATGATAGTAAATCCTTTGATTTAGAGGATAGGGAATGGAATTCGTAATATAATATAAAGTGTATAGAATGAGGAATATTGAATTGATTTTCCCAAAAAAAGGGATACAACAGAACTCTATGAACCACAATCACTATCTCCTAATGGTTTCAAGTAAACCCCCTCTATTATGATATTTATAAAATTAGAAATATTTTATATATTATATTGAATCTGACCATAGTTAATACCAAATGTGGTTATATAAATCGACTCTGTTGGCCATTGGAGAATTAAATTTCCCCCAAAAGCCTTAATGTTGGAAAATAAGGTCCTTAGATAGCCACTTTAGAAAGAATGTAAATTTACATCATGTAATGTGACTTGGAAAACCATTACTCTAAAAAAATTCAAATCGATTTTATGATCCTCTAGTTCCTCATGTCTATGTATTAATAAAAATAGATATCATTATTTATACAATAAGACAACATCAATCAATTAATTAAATATTTTAAATATAAATTTTTTTATCCTACTAGTTCACATTAAAAAATATAATTATGTACTAAAAAAATCATTCCAAAAATAAAAAAAATCTATTAAATTTTTCTAACCCAAATGACCAATTTATAATTGAAAATAATCATTAATCTCATAACTGCTAAAAAATATAAGTGGAATCTGTAATCAAATTATATTTATTAAATCATAAAAGGGTATAGGGTGATATAATTCTGCACATTCCCAATAATTAGGTTTATTTTTTCCTTGACATCATGATTAAGAATGAGACTTGGACAATGTCAATCAAATATAAAATATATATTTTTCTATTATTTATTTTTATAAATTATATATAATTACCAAACATACAATTACTTAGTAATGAAATTGAAAATAGTTAATTACAAAAATCAATTTATATCCTCGAGATCATTACACATCATATTAGTGGATGCATTCTATCTTCTTTATTCAAATCACTCTGCTTAATTATTGTTATACCCAATTTTTATCATGGAAGCCAAATTATCAAATGTGTTTCAATTTGTATCAAAATAAAATACATAAATAATAGGAATATTATTTTGCAACCACATGTCATGGGATCCATTTCCAATTCTCACTTAAGAAATGATAATGACACATATATTAAAATCCTTGGGGTGTAAATTATGATTTCAATCTATATTCATGTTCACTAATTTATATGCAGTTAGTTATATTCCATAACTATGTATAAGTGGTCCCTATCTTACTAATCGTACCAAATCAAAAAAACCAAAATTGATGGTAATAAATCAGGGATATTGTGAGAACATATATATTCAAAACGTCAACCATCATAACCTAACAAATTTCCAACAAAAATATATATGATAATGCATACAAAGTAATATACAACAAATGATAAAAAAATATCCCTAATCCAATAATTCACGAATCAATTAATGTATTAAACACTAATAAATATTCATAAAATATTTATTTGATATTACAAAAATAATTATGAAATAAAAATAACAAAATATAATATAAAAGTTTTACTGATTATTTTAAAGATCAAGAAGGTAATTAAATTCTACATGAAAAACATAATTTTTGTATTCTATATTCCAAAAAAAAATAGATGATGTGTTACAGTTTTCATTGTGATAATTGTCAATAACATATGGTAAAACATATTAGTATCATAGTTAATTAAAAAATATATATATAGAAAAATATCTATGAATGAAATAATGTATCAACTTATGTATTAGGGATGATGAACTCCTAAGATTGGTCAACGTAGTTCATTATATTTTTTAAAAGTACATACGTTGATATAGTATTGAAAAATACATGATGAATCAGTTATATTGGGGATTTCTACTCACCTAATATATTAGAAATATATTTTTGAAAATGTGATATAGATATATGAGGAAGCGGAGAAAATAATTTGAATTCATAACAAATTATGTGATAGTTTCTATTATATAAATAATTATATGTTCAAACTATGATTTAATTATTAACTAAAAATAATTATTCTTCATTATAAATATATAAAAAATAAATATATGAAATAAATTATCAGTATTTTTAGGTACCTGAAATTATTTAGCTATATATTCACAATATTGATAGAAGAAGTAGAGATAGTAATTAATTTAAATAAAACTAATGTTTAAATAGATCAATTTTATATTTTGTAAACTTCTAGATACTGATATGTCTCATTATATGTTTTAGAGGTTTTTTAGGGTTATATCAATCTATAGGGGAACCAGTAGGTTTTACAGAGGACATGGTCTTAATAATGGATATAAGGATCCACTAACCATATAATGAATTTTTAATTATGTCATGTAATGAATTTGGGGAATCCCTCTAGCTAGAGAGCTTCTAGTGGCCATATTATTGGAGGTCCAATATCTACTACATGATTTTTGAAGCCACGAACTTACTGATGGTGTTTAGTTTAGTCAGGAGTGTATGTGTCTTAATGTAATCTAAACCACCAAATCCATTAATTAACCCTAAAATACAACTTTGTTGATTTTTCTACATTCTCACTATGATAATCACCCTTAGAATTTTTGGAACAGTAGAATATACAATCTTATCATTTTGTCCCAGTTTGATCAATAGTCAATGAATCCAAATGATTTATGAAATCTCAATGAAACTCCCTCATTTCTTCCTTTATAATTAGAGTTAGAAGAAGATCTATGATTTTTTTGGTTTTCATTGATCATTATATGATCCAAAATCAATATCTTCTTAATATGTTTTGTGTTTTTTCTCTAGATACTAGTATTATGATTATTTGTGTTACATTATTTGATTCATGAGATATGGTTGATCTAACATCGACACCAACCCTATCATTTTTTAAATTAATATATATTGTAAGAATCATTATTTACGGTATCAGGTTACTTTAATTTGACTTATTTATATTTTTGCTGATTGGATCCCATTGTGGGTGGTGTGCAACTCGAAATTGGGGTTGGTAGTTCTGTCACTAGCCTTTTACTTATGAAAAATTAATTACCATTCCTTTATAATTTATTGTTTTTTTAAAATTAATGGTTCTTGATTTCATTATGTATGTGTAAAAAGGGTTTGTGACAAAATGGGTTTATCAATCATGTGAAAAAATGAAATGTGTTTTTAAATAAATTATGAAATGGATTACGATAATTTTTTTTCAAATGATGTTTTTGAAGAAAATATGTTTTTTATTCATTTTGAAATGAGATAAACCCTTTTAATTTTTTGGATATATTCTACATAGTAGAGACTTACGTACCTAAGTGTAGGGTTTAGTAAAGGTCATTTTCCATTAACAATGAAATGAGTATCACAATCTTGGGTGATCCTCTATTCCCCAATAGTATAAGCATTGGAATTATGTACATGATTTTGAATTTTAAATTTGCTTTAATTTTTTGTGTTTTGCTCCTTCCATAGTTTTTGGATTCACTAAATCAAGTGAAATGACTACACACATGTATTAATTTTTATATTTGGGGAAAAGTGAACTATTTATATTGAATTGTGTTATCTTAGGGGTGATTACCATTTTTATTTATAATTGTAGTATTTTATTTGATATGATACATGATTTGATTAATGGAAATTTTGTATGGAAATTATTCACTGAAATCATATTAAATAGTTTAATGAATGAATCAGAAAATGTGGAATGATTTTGATATAAAATATTTATCCTATTACCATGACATGTTTTTCTAAATTATTAATTTTGGTATATATCCAAAAAATATTTTTACAGAACACCTAGGATGGTATTTTACGTAGATAGTTTAACAAAAACTATGAACAATCCCTCAGGGGTGTTTATCCCATTTTTATCTAATTTATGAAATTGAAAGGTGAAATATTAAGGTTATATATTTTGGTCTATGTTGGGTATGGGTATTTGGTGGTAGGATGGTGTGATTTTGATTACATATCACATGGAGTATGAGTTGTTATCTTTGGATGTTCACTGTATTATTATTTTCTAGTCATGTATCTTTATTCTATCATGATACCACTGGTTGAATTATAATCATTGTTGCTCATTATTTTTTATAATATTTATTTTATGTTTATATATATATATATATTCCTTGTATCATAATTATTTTTGGAAATATAGTTCCCTCTGGTTTTTTATCCTAATGTGCTAGTTTCTAGCCTATGGCGATCTGGAATTCCCATAGAGTCTTATGGTACTTTTGTTTACATACTGGATGTATGATTTCGCTAAGATGATTCATGAAATTTAATATATCATTTATTTTAGGTAAATGATTCAGAGAAGATCATACTATCCAATGGTATCCAATCCAATAGAATATGAATCCAATCTATTAATGTATATAGTTATATAATTAGAAAAATAGATAATTTTATATATGATCATGCTATTACATAATAAATGTAAAATATTTTCAAAATGTTTGTTGTGGTAATATTACAATGTTTGAAATTTTTAAGAATTCAATTGCACAACATAGGATAAGTAAATATTCTTCAAAATTTTCGTTTATTGAGGGAATTTCCTTATTTGTGTATACATTTACTTAATACAGTTTCTATTGAGGTTAACATGGTATAACAATTAAATAAATTCATAAATTAACATATTTATGAGTTTTATATTAAAATTAGAATATTAATATTTTTATAAGGTGGAACTTGTACTTGTGGGAGTGTTAATTGAGTGAGCTCCTGAGACACAACTCAAGATAATTGGTTTTAATTATCATATCTTACATATAATATGATATATTTTTGATTTATATATACCATGATTGTAATATTTACTCTATATCTACTGTATTTTGTGATTTTGGTAGATTAATTATCATATCAAAAGGTGTAATGGGCCGGACCCTCCTGGACCATTACTTTTCCAAAGTGAGGTTCCCCCATAACGGTGGCACCGTGAGGGTGACACCGTGACGGTGGAACCGTGAGGGTGACACCGTGACGGTGGAACCGTGAGGGTGGCACCGTGACAGTGGCACCATGAGGGTGAAACTGTGACAGTGGAACCATGAGGGCGGCACCGTGAAGGTGGAACCATGACGGTGGCACCGTGTCCCCTCGCGAGCCTTTCATTTTTTTCCAGTTCCTGACTTTTCCGCTCCCGCAACGTAAGTTTCAATTTAAATTAATTCTTTAGTTATTTTAAAACCGTTTAGATCCCATAATTAATTCCTAAAAATCATGAGATACCTCCGTGTGTAACTTCCCAACCGCTTGGTCAACCCATGAACCCCGCTCCTTACGCGGTTTCCCATTCTCACCTTAACTGTCCGCGGCTCTTATAAACTAAGGGTTAGTCATGGTTTCTTTTTTTCCTCGATCGCGGCTTTTCACGAACAGCTTCTGGTGCATCGGGTGATCCACATAATTATGTGTAGAGTTCCGCGCCTGACCAAAGCATTGATAGACAAACAAATTCTCATTCAGGAGAGCCACATCGCTATCCGTGAAGTTCTTCCCCAGGCCTCAGCATAGACCATTGATCCAACAAGTAGATAATTTCTCCTTCATCTCTCTCTTTTGTGTATCATGTGGGGTGGGCGTGCTTTTTTTTCTGTAGAATTGGATAAACCAGACCTAAATAAAGATAATGAACGAATCCTATAAGGAATGAAGGGTGGCTGTGATTTTTGGTGTTTTTTATATTATGATCATCTTCCTGAGTTGTGCTGGCTTACGCCTTCTAAAAATCGAGGCTGTTGGTGGTCCTTGTTTGTGCACTAATGAACCCCTCGTGTTGTTTTAAATGGCTTTTTCCTAATTGTAAACTCCTGCTGTGAAAAGTAAATTGGTTAATCACGTATACCCGTCTGAATAAATTGAAAGCACCAGGATCAATCCCTTCCATGCTAACACCGGTCAAAACACGGAATTGAAATCATGGAGTGTGTTAAATCTTATAAATCTGAAAATACAGACATGACCCTGCTTAGTGTTGGTGACAGTGGTTTAGTTGTTTTCTTTCACATCCGATTGGTGGAAATGTAGTAGGGGATGGGATCCCCAAGTATTTTTATATATACACTCAGTGGATGTGTGAATTTGGGTATGGGATCCCCTGTTGGTATGGATTTGGTGGTTGTGAGTTTTAAGACCGGGTGGGTACTTGTTTATATCACGAATTGGGGTGGGATCCTCTATTGACGAAAAAAGTTTTTGGGTGAGGGGACACGGGGCAGTGTCTCAGGGTTTTCTGGTTCCAGGACTTCGAGAGTTCTCACTTTTCCTTGTTGTTGTGACTTTAAAGGAGAACCGAGTGTGGATACTTAAATTGACGTTTCTCTAGTTTCTTTTCCTTGGTTATGCTTGTGGTGTTAGTTTCCCAGTAGTGCATAAACTTATTTGAACATTATTACTGAACAGGAAAAAAAGAATGGGACAAATCGGTTTTATTGGAGAGAGTTGTGACTCAGAAATGAGTGTTGTTGTGATCTTTAGGTTGTCTGAAGAAAAACCTAGTTTGGGGTGAGTGCTTGTTACCTATATATATACCTGTAGATTTGTGTTTATTATTTGCGCCCCACCCAAGTTGAGCACTTAGTTCAAAACAAACCCATTTCATGGGGGAGGTTGTTTTTCCCAACAGTATTCTTAGTGGCTGGTTATTAGCTCATTTTCTGCTCCCTTTCCCGGATAGCCCAAGTATCTTCGGGTAGGCTGTGATGGCCTGAGGTCCATTATTATCCCAAGAACCTTTGGGCAGGGTAGTGTGGTGGTTGGCCAGGTGTGTACGGAAGGTGGTTTCGGGATGAGTCCTAGGTGTCTTCGGGCATGGCAGTGGATTTTCTAGCCTAGGTGTCTTCGGGTGTGGTGGTGGTTGTTCCGGCCTAGGTGTTTGCCGGCATGGTTACATGTGACGGTTGTGGCCCAGGTGTTTGCGGGCGGAATTCGGAAGTGGGACTGTGTGTTGTTGTGGCCCAGGTGTGTGCAAGCAGGTGTGGCAGTGGGAATGTGGTGAGAATGGCGGGATTGGTCCGATGCGTAGGATGTCTCAATAACCAGTGGGAAAGTGGCGTGGGGTTCCCAAACATTAATTTGCTCTGATTATATTATTACTTTAATTGCATTATTTGGGGAGTGTGCCTTGGTGAGGCTTGGGTGGATAATGTACCTTGATAGGTGTTTGGTTTACTCCTTTTTTTCTCTCATGGGACTTTAGTACGTTCCCCCACTTGTGCACGAGAGACATTGGTTTTCCCTACTGAGTGTACTTGTATGATCATCCTACGTATATAAAACTACTTCCAGGTTTCCAGGAGGACTTCAGGGATCACTCAGGACCATACTAGTTCGGACCATTAGAGAAGTTGCAGGTTCTGCTTTTCTTTCTTTGGTACATACCGTTGTATTTACCTTTATTTATACTTTGTGAATTTTACTTTTGGAACATTCATGTGTAAATGGTCTACTTTTGGCTTTATTTTTCTTTTATCATGGTTATGTTGAGTTTTATCATCTTATCTCCCAATCCTCTAAAACAAAAAGGGGTAATGCCATCCATTTGTGTGTAATTTCTATACTCTTAGTGCTAGTCGCTACTCCGATACCTATTGAATGTGGGTCTTGGGGGTCATTATCTCTCCTTAAACTTAAAGAAGGAACGATCTAGCAATTTGCAGACCCATCCCTCCTTTTGGTGAAGGTGGGTCGTGATAGAATGGTATCAGAGGGATGGTTGAGAGATAGGATGGAGTCTGGAGTTTGGCATAGTGAGGATTGCATGGGCTGGTAAGGCAATAGTGTTGGGTGACCTTGGCGTGTGAATTAGGCCAGGGAAGACCGGCTAGGACATGAGATTTTAGGCCCCCCCATGATCCGATGCAAGGACTCTGGACCTACTGAACGACCAAGTGAGCCACACTGATTGCAGGGTATAGAACCTAGGAAAGGTACATAAATCATAATGACTTGTGTTCATGTGTTTCTGGGATGTCTTGGGAATTAAGAATAAATTAAAATTTTAAGATGTTTTAAGAATGATATTCTGCACTACTTGGGATTAGGCATTCCTTGTTTACCTTGCAGCTATGGCTCCTGGAAGGCGACCACGTGTGGTACAGGCGATCGAGGCCCCGGAGACTACTTTGGCAGATTGGCAGAGAGCTAATCGAGAGGAAGAGGACAACTAGTGGTAGAAGACTCTTCGGGCCTTCCAGCGACAAACCCTCGAGATGTATGAGGGAAGCCCCTCTGACATGAAGACGGAAGGCTGGCTAGAGGAGCTGGTTATAGCTTTTGGCCAGATTCGGGCCATGACCGAGTACTGGGTTCCTCTGGCCATCAGGCAGATGCGGGGAGAGGCACATCAGTGTTGGACACTTTACCTAGGGGAGAGGAGAGAGGCTGAGGTGACTTGGGTGGATTTCAAGAGGGAGTTCCTGGTGGAATTCCTCTCTTCGACAATGAAGGAAGAAAAGAGACAGGAGCTACTCTCCCTCTAATAGGGGAGTATGTCTGTGAGGGATCTAGGGATCAAGTTCAAGGACCTACTATGTTTTTCTCCGGAACTCTTTCCCGACGAGGAGTCTTGGGAAAGATGTTTGGAGGAGGCGCTCCGACCCTCCCTATAGTATGTTGTTACCCCCTTTACCCTGACGACGTACATGGAAATACAGAAGAAGGCCGAAGTGGTGGAGAGAATGCACGCTCTAGGAGGTTTGTCATGAGAGGGGATCCAGTTGGGACCATCGAAGGGGAAGGCCGTCAGCACCAGGCCTCCAGCATCAGGACCCTCCAGGTTCTGACCCACAGGGAGCAGGCCGCAACAATTTCAGTTTTGATCCCCTGGTCCTTTCCCTTTTTCATCGAGCCCAGGACCGCGATGCTTCGTCTGTGGGTACCCTGGACATCCCCAGAGTCAGTTTCCAGACCGGGTATAGTACGGCGGTGGCAGACATCCCCAGCACTCGCCCCAACAGCAGCTTCCAGCCAGGCCTTTCCAGCAGCAGCAACAGGGACAGTGAGCTCCCGCTCCTCCGAGGGTAGACGTAGGAAGAGCAGGCCGATCTCAGGTTACTACTCAGGGACCTCGACCAGGGCATGGTCGGGGAGGTGTCCGATAGCCGAGGGGAAGAAGATCCGGGTGTGGACAGCTACACAGCACAGAGGTGGAAGTTCCATCAGGGTCGGAGGTTGTTCGAGGTACGATCAGTTTGTTTATCACTCTTGATTATGATTTGTTCTATACCAGAGCTTCGCACTACTTTGTTGCACCTATTCTAGCCCATGCCTTGGGTCTAGATGCCGAGAGACTTCCAGTGCCCCTGGTGTTGAGCACACCAGTCAGAGGTCAGACAGACTTGTCATTTGTTTGTCGGGGATGTAGACTGATGATGGGGCCACATCAGTCGGTTAGGGATCTTCTTCTGCAACAGATACAGCCATATGATGTCATACTAGGAATCGACTGGCTATTCTTTGTGTGCACTGTCAACGACTGTTTTCGAATAAGGGTCGTGTTCTCGGACTTGGGCGGCTGGTGAGTTACCTTCACCGGCGAGCAGAGCGGTCATAAGGGTAGCAGGCGACAGGAACCCCTCCTCTCCTTGTTAGCCGAGATGTCAGTAGAGTCAGTAGATGCTGAGATGATGGGGGTGCCAGAGGTTGTTCGTGTGTTAATAGACATCTTTCCTGAGGAGGTGACGACTCTACCCCCTCGATGTCATATCTAGTTCTGGTTAAACCTGCATCCCGACGCTCGTCCGATCTTGATGGCTCCTTACCGGGTGGCACCTTTCGTGTTACAGGTGTTGCGGATTCAGATTGACGATCTGATGATAAGAGGTTATGTTCTGCCGAGTGCGTCACCATGGGGTGATCTAGTCTTGTTTTCAAAGAAGGAATATGGCGGTCTTAGGTTGTGCATAGACTACAGGAGGCTGAATCAGGTGATGATCAAGAATCGCTACACTCTTTTGAAGATAGACAATCTTTTCGAACAGCTGAAAGGGGCAGGATGGTTCTCGAAGATCGATCTACGGTCTGGGTACCCCTAGTTGAGAGTGAAGGAGAGCGACATCCTGAAGACGACTTTCAGGTGCAGATAAGGAAACTTCGAGTTCGTAGTCATGCCCTTCGGTGTTACGAATGCCCCGGCTGTGTTCATGGGGCTTATGAACTCCATCTTCCAGGAGTATTCGGATCGGTTCATGGTTGTGTCCATCGATGATATCCTGAACTATTCAAGGTCAGAAGAGGACCATGCAGATCACCTGAGGATAGTTTTGTAGGTCCTCCGACATCATCAGCTCTATGGGATGTTGTTGAAATGAATGTTCTGGACACAAGAAGTGCACTTCCTCGGGCACGTGGTGTCCGTGAAGGGGGTAGCGGTGGACCCATCAAAAGTTGAGGTGGTTGTTTCTTGGGCAGCAGCCAAGAATGTGGCAGAGGTCCATAGTTTCCTTGGGTTGGCAGGATACTATCGGAGGTTCTTACCAAACTTCTCCCAAGTAGAAGCCCCTTTGATAGCCCTTACCAAGAAGGACCAAGTTTTTAGGTGTAGTGAGCAGTGTGAGTCAGCCTTCATCTATCTGAAAGAGAAGTTGGTTAGTGCCCCAGTGCTAAGATTACCAGAAGAAGGGGCGGCTTGTGAGGTGTTCTGTGATTCTTCAAGACATGTCCTGGGATGTGTGTTTATGCAGTTATAAGGGGTCATCTCTTATGGGTCCAGGCAGCTACGCCCCCATGAGTGTAATTACGCCACCCACGACCTGGAGCTTGTAGCGGTCATTTTTGCGCTAATGTTATGGCGGCACTACCTCTTCGGAGAACGCTTTGTGGTCTTCACGGATCACAAAAGCTTGAGTTATATTTTATCCCAGCAGGACTCAAACTTGCGACAGTGGAGATGGGTGGAGTCCCTCTAGGATTATGACTTTGAGATCTCTTATACTGAGGGTAAGAACAATGTAGTGGCCGATGCCTTGAGCAAGAGGACGCAGAAGGATGCGGTCCGAGAGTCGGCAGATGCTTGGAAAGCGATGGAGGAGTTGCCCGCCATACACCTAGATGCGAGGATGGATAGTGGTAGAGGTTTCCTATATCAGATGATAGTGCAGTCATCTCTATTTCAGCAAGTGGAGGAGTCTCAGTGGGGAGACCCGGAGTGTGAAGTTATGTGTGACTGAGTTGACCAGGGAAATGCTCTAGAAGGATAGACAGAGGATGGTCAGAACCAGATGCTTTTTCAGAAAAGGTTGTTTGTTATAGGAGTGATTCGCGGCAAGGTTCTCACTGATTTCCACAAATCACCCCTGGCGGTACACCCAGTAATTTCCAAGATATACCAGGGACTGAAGGGATAGTTTTGGTGGCCCGGAGTGAAGCGAGTAGTGGCAGATTTTGTGGCCATGTTCTTAGTGTGTCAGTAAGTGAAGGCTGAACACCGATTTCAAGGTGTCCTACTGCAGTCTCTAGATGTCCCCGAGTGGAAGTGGGATGACATCTCGATGTATTTCATCACAGGTCCACCCAAGGTCCAAGAGGGATATGACGCCATCAGGGTGGTAGTGGATTGGCTGACGAAATCGACTCACTTTCTGGCGATCAGGGAGTCGAGTGCAGTGGATACTTTGGCACAAAGGTATGTGGATGAGGTGGTGCGGTTGCATGGATTTCTGAGGCCTATAGTCTCGAATAGGGATGCACGGTTTTCCTCACGAGTGTGGAGAGGATTGCAGCATGCTTTTGGCACCTAGTTACACATTAGCACTGCTTTCCATCCCCAGACAGATGGACAAACAGAACGCACCATCCATAAATTGGAGGGTATGCAGCGGGCATGTGTTCTGGACTTAGGAGGATCATGGGTGTGACACTTTCCCCTGGTAGAGTTCGCCTACAATAATATCTATCACTCTACCATCGGTATTGCCCTGTTTGAAGACTTGTACGGGAGGCCCTGTCGTTTACCTATGTGTTGGGCCGAAGTAGGAGAGGCAGACATCCTTGTCCCGGAGGTGGTTCAGAGCACGACATAGAAGTTTCAACTCATACGGGAAAGGATGAAGGCGAACTAGGACAAACAGAAGTCATATGTTGATACCAGGAGGAGGTACTTGGAGTTTAAGGTTGGAGACCACGTGTTCTGAAGGTCTCCCCTCGACATGGGCAGCGGAGGATCGGCAAGGGGAGTAACCTTTCTCCTAGGTTCATCGAACCCTTCAAAGTGTTGCGGAGAGTTGGTGAAGTTGCTTATCATCTTGCGTTACCACCACCGCTACTGAGGATACATGATTTATTTCATGTGTTCCAGCTCTGTCAGTATCTGCACGAAGAATTCACACATCCCTGATTGGGGTGAGCTGGACATCGAGGACAACGTGACCTTTGTGGAGAGACCAGTGATGATCAAGGATGGCAAGGAGATGTTTCTTTGTGTGCGAACCATTCCATTGGTTTGTGTGTTGTGGAGACATGGTGGGCTTGAGGAGAGTATGTGGGAGAGGGAAGAACAGATGCGTAGCTAGTACCCATAGCTGTTTTAAGTTTTGTTCCTTGTTGTACCTGTTGTGGTAGAACGTTTTTTCTTTTGGCTATGAAATGTACTGGTTTTCATTCCTTTGATTGTGTGTAAAAATCCATGGCTATGGGGGAGGACAGAACCCAACCCTTAATCAGGATGCATTAAGGTGGATGCGATTAAACCCATGCTGGCGATTCAGTGCCTCCAAAAGCGGATAATATCTTGACATGGGGGAGGAGACTCACCATCCCACATGCCCGGCCAGTTTTCCATGGTATGTTTCTTGGTTCATGACAGGGAAGTGTTTTTGGTTAGCATAGGTTCACTTCGAGGAGGTATCTTTCAAGGTGGTTGTTCGGACCCTTTCTTTCTTTCATGGGTTGTTTTGATTCTCGAGGGAGAGAATCGTTTAAGAAGTATCTAATGTAATGGCTCAGACCCTTCTGGTCCATTACTTTGCCAAAGTGAGATTCCACCAAAACGGTGGCACTATGAGGGTGACACCGATCACGGTGGCACTGTGACAGTGACACCGTGAGGGTGACACCGTGACGGTGGAACGGTGATGGTGGCACCATGAGGGTGGCACCCTGACGGTGGCAGCGTGAGGGTGACACCGTGATGGTGGAACCGTGACGGTGGCACTGTGAGGGTGACACCGTGACATTGGAACCATGACAATGGCACCGTGTCCCCTCGCGAGCCTTTCATTTTTTTCTAGTACCTGACTTTTCCACTCCCGCAACGTATGTTTTGACATAAATTAATTCTTTTACTCTTTTTGAAACCATTTAAAGCCCATAATTAATTCATAAAAATCCTGAGAGACCGTCGTGTGTTACTTCCCAACTGTGTGGTCAACCCATGACCCCCGCTCCATACGTGGTTTCGCGTTCTCAAATCAACCGTCTGCGGCTCTTATAAACTAAGGGTTACCCGTGGTTTCTTTTTTTCATCGATCACAGCTTTTCAAGAAGATCTTCTGGCGCATCGGGCAAGCCGCATCATTATGCGTAGAGTTCTGTGCCCCGCCTAAGCATTGATAGACAAAGATATTCTCGTTCAAGCGAGCTGCATTGCTATCCGGGAAGTTTCTCCCCCGAACTCAGCGTAGATAGTTGATCCAACAAGTAGGGAATTTATCCTTCGTCTCTCTCTTTGTTTATCATGCGTGGTGGCTATGCTTTTGTTTCTGTATAGTTGGATAAACGAGACCTAAATAAATATATGAACAAATCCTATATGGAATGAAGGGGGGCTATGATCGTTGATGTTGTTTATATTATGATCATCTTCCTGAGTTGTGCTGTCTTTCGCCTTTTGAAAATTGAGGCCATTGCTGGTCGTTGTGTGTGCACTAATGAGCCCCTCATTGTGTTTTAAATGTCTTGTTCCTAATTGTAAAATCCTGCTGGGAAAAGTAAATTGGTTAATCACGTATACACGGCTGAATAAATTGAAAGCACCAGGATCAATCCCTTCTGTGCTAACCCTGGTCAAAACACAGAATTGAAATCATGGAGTGTGTTAAATATTATAAATCTGAAAATACAGGCATGGCCCTTCTTTGTGTTGGTGACAGTGGTTTGGTTGTTTTCTTTCACGAACTATTGGTGGAAATTTGGGAGGGGATGGGATCCCTTTTTTTTTTATATACTCTCGGTGGTTGTGTGAAATTGGGGATGGGATCCCCTGTTGGTATGGATTCGGAGGTTGTGAGTTTTAAGACCCGGTGGGTACTTGTTTATATCACAAATTGGGGTGGGTCCTCTACTAAGAAAAAACTTTTTTGGGGTAGGGCACACGGGGCAGTGTCTTAGGGTTGTCTGGTTCCAGGACTTCGAGAGTTCTCACTTTTCCTTGTTGTTGTGACTTTACAAGAGAACCGGGTGTGGATACATAAATTGACATTTGGCTGGATTCTATTCCTTAGTTATGCTTATGGTGTTAGTTTCCTAGTAGTGCATAAACTTATTTGAACATTATTACTGAACATGAAAACATGAATTGGACAAATGGGTTTTATTGGAGATACTTGTGACTCAGACATGAGTGATGTTGTGATCTGTAGTCTGTCTGAAGAAAAACCTAGTTTGGGGTGAGTGCTTGTTACCTATATATATACCTATAGATTTGTGTTTCTTATTCACGCCCCACCCATGTTGAGCACTTAGTTCCGAACACCCACATTTCATGGGGGAGGGTGTTTCTCCCAACACTGTTCTTAGTGGCTGGTTATTAAATCTTTTTCTGCTCCCTTTCCCGGATATCCCAAGTATCTTTGGGCAGGCTGTGATGGCCTGAGGTTCATTATTATCCCAAGAATCTTCGGGCGGGGTAGTGTGGTGGTTGGCCAGGTGTGTGCAGCAGGAGGTTTCCTAAGTGTCTTCGGGATGAGGCCCGAGTGTCTTTGGGTGTGGCGGTTGATTTTCTAGTCCAGGTGTCTTCAGGTGTGGTGGTGTTTGTTCCGGCCTAGGTGTTTGCAGGTGTGGTTACATGTGACAGTTGTGGCCCAGGTGTTTGCGGGCGGAATTTGGCAGTGGGACTATGTGTGGTTGTGGCCCAGCTGTGTGCGGGTGGGTGTGGTAGTGGGACTGCGATGAGAATGGCGGGATTGGTCTAATGTGTATGATGTCTCAATAACCAGTGGGAAAGTGGCACAGGGTACCCAAACATTGATGTTCTCTGATTATATATATTACTTGACATGCGTTATTTGGGGAGTGTGCCTTGGTGTGGCATGGGTGGTTAATTTACCTTGATAGGTGTTTGGTTTACTCCTTTTTTTCTCTCACGGGGCTTTAGTACGTTCCCCAACTTGTGCAAGAGAGTATTTGGTTTTCCCTACTGAGCGTACTTGTATGCTCACCCTACGTATAGAAAAATGCTTCCAGGTTTCCAGGAGGACATCGGGGATCGCGTGGGACCATACTAGTTCGGACCCTTGGGGTAGTTTCAGTTGCTTCTTTTCTTTCTTTGGTACTTACCTTTGTAGATACCTTTTTTTGTACATTGTGGCATTTACTTTTGTAACATGCATGTGGAGATGGTCTACTTTTGGCTTTATTTTTCTTTTGTCTTGGTGTTGTTGAGTTTCATCATCTTATCTCCCAGTCCTATAAAACAAAAAGGGGTAATGCCATCCATTTGTGTATAATTTCTATAAACTTGGTGCTAGTTTCCACCCTGGTACCTATTGAATGCGGGTCTCAGGGGTCATTATCCCTCCTTCAACTTAAAGAAGGAAGGGCCTAGCAATCTACTAACCCTTCCCTCCTTTTGGTGAAGGCGGGTCGTGACAAAAGGTAATAACAATTCATAACTATAATGACGATATAGAGATACTATGACAATAATATTTATGTATGTTCTATGTTCTAGATATATCAATTTTATTTGACATGAATTGTTTTTGAATATTATGTACTATGTGATCTTATGAATTGAGACATCTCCTTATGATTTTATCCTCATTAATATCTGTTGGGTTTGTAATCATGATCACTGTATTTCATATATAAAAACCATTTTCTTTAGTTTTTTTTTGTTCCAATCAATGAAAATTTGTATTGGTATTTTAAACTAACATCATTATAAATTTACACCATGAATAAAAAAAATCTATTCATGATTTAAATTATAATATTTTTCTTAATTGCTATCTTTTTTTGGAGAGTCCTTATTGGTAGGATATTGATTGAATGAAGAAGGCTGGATTTTTCAATTATAGCTATTTGAAAAATTGATATTTATCACTTTGAATCATATTATGATTCCTATTTTAAATCCAAATCCATTTTATATGATGTAAATTTTAGTAATTAAATATAAAAAAATAATTAAATAATTTATTGAAGGTGACATATTATATGAATATGGATTTATGAGTTGTGGGTTGATAAATTAATTTTATTAAATAGTTAGTGTTCATTGGAGGATCCCATATTTACGAGTTATCATTTTTTCTTTTTAGGATATTATGTGTGGTTATATTCTTCTCATAGTTATGTGTGGTTTTTTTGGTTAATTAATTAATTTTTTTGTGTGGTTATATCATAAGTTCTCTAAAATTGTATGAATAGGTGTTTAAAATGATGTTATCCCAATGATAATGGGTCGATTAATATCATTATACGGTTGATTATAAATTAATAAATTTGTAATTTAAAATATTGGTTTTTTCTAGTTTTAGTATTATGAATTTGATTTATTTATGTAGTTTTTCACATAGGATTATGTCATAATAATAAATATTTGAAAATTAATTTTCAAATGAACATTTAATCATTAGTGATTACTAAACATATAAAATTTAAATGATCCAACATATTGGTTCATATTTAAGAATGTAATAAATGGGAGTGTCACATATTAATAGTAAAATGTGTTTGATAATTATGAAAAGACACATAGATTATATGTTTCATTATTAGAAATTTATATAAAAGAATCTTGGAGGGGGAAATTATTTCCACACAATAGTTTTATTAAAATACAATATAGTCATATTTTAACACAAAATGAGGATTAGAATCCACACATATGAGTTCTCTATCCAATATATCATTCTGTCAATATTTTCGGAGAGAAATAAGATATAATAACATGTATGATCAGATTCTCTCATCATAGAACAAGTTTATCATGATCATGAAATTATAAAATAATAAAAAAATAAAATCATTTATTCATTCAAAAGCATATAAATCATATAGTAAGGAATAATAGAAATTAAGAGCACATTTTGATGAACTATATGGATCCTCTCTAGAATACATTAAGGTAACATGTTTAGACATTGAGTAGAGAATAATATAATCCCATAAAACAATGAGAAATTATTTTTTTTAATTTTGTAGAATTCATATTTTTTTATATATTACAGGATGATAAATAGATAATGGAATTCTATATGTATTATTATAATACAAATCTTACTAATTTTATTATATTATACTTATTATGAATGATTTTTCTATTTCTGGGTTCATATTATAAACTACATAACACAAATACATTCATGATTTGAAATAATATATGAATGACAAAAAATTATATATTATAAAATAAATTTCATTATAGAAGATTTATTTTTAATTTCTTATATGTTAACGGAGATGGATTATGTAGTAAATGAAATTTGTGTAAATGAAATTCCTCATCTACTCAATGAAGTAGGTTAAAGATACCCATCAATGTTATCGTTATGGAAAAATAAACTCTTGAATAGAATCAATTCACTATATCAATGATAATAAAGTAATTATCCAAAGTTTATAAATATGATGAAAATGAATGTGTTAGTTTTTGATAATTCTACTAAAAAATATCATTATCATTTTAAAAATTGTAATATAATTATTCTATTTTATATTGATGTTCATAATGGAGTAAATGATGCATATAATATTTAGATTAACTACCAAATACATTCAACCTAATAAACTACGATTCCACAGATATAATGATCTGTTAGCATGGTGGATAATTGTATTTTTTTAATATGGTGATACCACTGAAAGCATGAATATTTTCTCATCTCTTGGGAATTACCTGATGAGTTATAAGAACAAAATATGTAGTGATATTTTGTGAGTCCACTATGTTCACCTTCGATGATTTTAGCCCATGGATGTCTTTTATTCACTAATTTAAAATATAAATAAAATTATATAGATAGGATAAATAACACATATAATTCCTTCAAGTCTCTTAATGAAACCATGGATACTCATTTACACTCATCTTGTGTCATCCAGATTCATGTTATTTATATTATTTATCTATAGTTCGTATTTTTATTGAAAAAATGTTGGAAACGTAAATTTCATAGAATAAATTATAATAGAAAATTTCGGATGATACATTCCCTATGAAAATATTTAAACCATATAAAAAATTAATATATTATTCAAGATATGGATGATAATTGTTTCCCTATAAAAATATAACCACCCACTAGGATGTTGAATCTTATAAACCCTTTATGATTTTTTTAATATTAATTAAATCACATAACATGACAATAAATAAATATATTAATTAATTTATTTATTTATTACCTTAACAACTAATATTTATTGATGGATAAAGCATTTAAAAAATTAAATACACTTTATGAATCACCTCTAATGTAGAAAACATCCATTCCCATAACATATAAATTATTATGACGGCCCAGGTACCCTCTAATATTCGATGGGAATATGTATAAGTTTTTATATTCCTATTATTTTTTATGTAATTTCTAATTTTTTTGAACAAATATTATGTGAAGGAAATTAATGTGAATAATTAATTTATATTTATAGAGAGGATGCTTATATATATATTATGAAAATGTTAAGAAGTGTTAGATTTCATTATAAAATGAATTTTCTCTTTCCAAGGATGATTTTTTATGACCATTATAGAAATATTAATATTTTAATAAAAATAAAAATAAATACATTCATTTTTAAGTGAAATTTATGAAATTCATTGGTTTAATGAATGAAAAATAAATAAGTGATAATCTATTATTAATGTTGAAAATCAAAAATTGTAGAAAGAAAAATTTTGTAATTAATGATGAGTGAAAATTAATTTTCTTAATTATTTATTATCATAAATTAATGATATATTTATCATTATTCGGGTATTTAGTGAAATCATGATATAATCAATTGTTTTCATGTAGTTTTTAAAAATTCATCCTATGAAACTAACAATAATATTTCTTCCCTTAAACATAGATATTTGAATGTGTTTCCTAAAGATGTTCCACACAATGTGATTGTATCTTATTAGGCGATAAAGTATTATTGTAATAGTTATGAATATAATATAGGAAGTTGAAATTATATTTAAAGCTATTAAGAACATGATTTACGAGAATATGGATGACTAATATTCTATTAATTATTAATAATCATTGGAATTTGTTTATTATGATCATATATTGTCTATAATGGAATGATATATTTGAAGAGGAAGAGGAATCTTCAAAAATAAAATTATCATGGAAATGTTTTCATCATGATCTTCTTTAAGAATATCATTTACATTCTAAATAAGACAGATATTGAAACTTATAAATAACAAGAAAATCAGTTTTTAATACTGATAAGGTTCCTTAATAATTAATTTGAAATTATATTTAATAAATAAAATCATTCACTTGAGTGAAAAGGATTACAAGAAAAAAATTTGTAAATGTATATAATCTAGACAAATCAATGTAAGAAATCCATTCATAAACAATGTAACAAAGTAAAATAAATTTTTGAAAAATATAATGGATTGTGGTGATGAAATAAAAATAAATATTAGGAAATAGTACAGTTGTAAGATAGTCTAGATAAAAATTAGTCATTACAAATTGTGTCGAAAATGATTATGAAATAACATATGATTTTTAGAATTTGTATTTGTTTTTTTTATGAAATAATAATAGTTTTGGATATGTTTTATATTTTTTATTTATAGATGATTAATAAAAATAAAACTAATGATGTATAAAAATGAGGCTATTTTCATGGATTAATAGTATTAAGAAATTATATATGAAATATAAATAATTTCAAGAAACTATAAATAAGTTGATATATAAATTTTATAAATAAATGAGTTAAATTTTGAATCATTGAAGGCTATTGAAAATAGGCGTATAGATTCAATGAAGCATCAGAGGTAACCTAAATTAGAAAATAATGGACACTCTGAAAAATCATTATATTTGATATTTTAATGATATTTCATATACTGGTAAATGTATATTGATATTATTGTTTATCTATAGTTATTAATTTTTGATTTTTAATAAATTTTTTAAAACAAATTTTAAAAAAATAGTGGAGAATAATTAAAGAAATTAAACCTTACCCATATGGATATTAGGAATAAATTTAATGATAATGAAATATCAAATAAGAAATAATAATTTCAATTAACACCATCCACAAAACAATTATATAAATTTAAATGAAAATTTTAAAATAGAATAAATGTGATATTTATCAGATATTTTTGGTTTTTAGTCTCTTTGGGCACAAATGAAATGAAATGACGCATTGAGACCCACTAAGGATAAAGATATATTTGAGTATGACCCCATTATCCTATATTCAATTGTATATGGTTTTATTAATTTCACCAAGATGGAATTTATCAAATACGATGATGTTTCCTATGAAATAAACAAATCAGAAATATAAATACTCCAGATTATGATATAATATACAATGAAAGTCAAAAAATATTACTAAAATGGTATGATACTAAATATGGATTTCCATTAGTAAAATAGTAACTCACATTCCAAATTCTACAATAAACAATATATACATTGTGATAAATCATAAAACCCATGGGTTAACTCATTATAATATAATGCTTGATAAAATATTGCAATAAATTATTAAATAGTCCTTAGTAATGAAACTATTAACAATCAATATATACACATCCCCTTGATATGATTAATCTTGAATTATGAACTCCTAAAATTACTTCCATATTTTTTACTTTCATCCCAACAATGAGTACAAAGAAAACAAAATCTATTAATGGAACAACATTTATATTTTTTTGTCAATATAGTTGTGTAATGGAAATTTAATGTGAACTGATAATGGATGATGTGAAGGAAACCAATAAATAAACATGTTTTATATATATATATTGGCTATGAAAATTGTACTAAAATTAATTTTGAGTAATTGAAAAAATAAATTCGATGTTAAAACCCATTAAAAAATATTTTTGTGGAGTTATTCTTAATGAAAACAAATAAAACTGATTTGGGAGGACTTGTTCTTATCTACAATGGTTTTGGAATAAATTTGAAGAAGCTATCTATTTAATAAACCCTGAATATATTTTATTAGAGGAGTGAAATTATGGATAAAAATAGATTATAAAAGGAATTTTTTAAATAATATTATATTCCCTTTATTGAATCCCAAAATATAAAAAACTTTAAAAAACCTACATTGTTATAAATTTTTATTACTAAATGTGTATTATAAAATAATAGAAAATAAAATATTTTGGTGGTAGATCCCAAACATGGAAGAATAATTTCCATGATATATCATTATAATTTAAAATTGATTTGAGCTATCAATGTAATTTCCCAAACCTCTCTGGTACATTCCTTTGTGAAAATGAGATAATAGAGGTGTTCCCGGAAGTCAAGGTGACATGGGGTGAGTTTGGGTGGACTTTTGAGGAATGTTAAAGGGAAATAGCTTTGGCACGGTTGGAAAATGGTTTGCCTAAACCAAGTGGCCAAACCGTGCAAGGCTGGTCTTGAGGGCAGTGGCTAACGCACGGTTAGTGCACGGTTTGCCTAATCATGCGGACTAACCGTGCGAGGAGGGGTTGTCAAGCCAGAAGCTAGTGTAGGGTTAGCGCATGGTTTGTTAAACCGTTCGAACTAACCATGCGGGCACTTAACGTTAGATCCTAAAATTGTAGATCTGACTCATTTTGCCTTTAATCACCTCGTTTAAGCCCCTAAGAAGCCATAACTAAGGATTACCCTTCCTTGGAGGTGGAAGAGCCTCTCCCTAGTGTTTTGGAGTCGATCCGGAGGCTTCTATTCGCGAATAGAAGATGGTTTCTCGAGGTGAGTTATCCTTTTTGTTTGGTTTCTTAGATTTACCTAAATCTACTCCTCCTCCTCTCTCTGAATCTTAGATCTATTCCCTTTATGGGTATATCTAAGTGTGTGGATCTCGTTTGTGATTATATTTGGTCTTGGTTGTGTTAGTAGAGGAGATATAGGGAGGATCCTTAGTGAATCAGCCCGGTCTCCTTTGGCATTTGTTGACCGTTGTGGGTTTCCTCGAAAACCTTTGAGGTAGGGGATCCGTGGCTTCTCTAATTGTTTATGTGAAATCATAGAGTTAGCATGGTTTATCCCTTTGGATCACAATAGAATTGTCCTAATTAAATACTTGAACCGGATTAAAATAATTGTTTTGATTGCTTGTTATTACTTTGTACAGTGATAACGGTTTAACTAATGTTTTGCTAGATCGAGTGATATCTATGACTGTTTTGATTAGTTTTTCATTCTTGATGGAAATTTATAAAGAACATAAATCCAGAATTAGTTGATAATTAATTGCCTAAAGATAAAGAGGCATATAAATGAATCTGGTTGTTTTTTCTTTGTAGTTTTTATAATTTGATGTTAATCAAAATGGCATAGTAAGCATGTTAAACCTTTTGTGATTGATTACCGAATAGGTTTCCTAGAATTGGAACCTACGAATTAAATCTATTAATTCAAGAGGGATTAAAGAACATGGTGGTTGATAAAAGAAAATGCCTATTAGGGTTCTTAGTTACCATCTTGTTCGTAAGGCCGAGTGCCTTGTGCTTTAGAGCCATGATTTCTCATTATGTATGAAGGCCGAATGCCTTGTTAAAGGTCCAAGAGCCCATTTGATGTGATGTTTGATTTCAAACTTCATGTGCTGTGATGTGACCCTAGAGTGATGTTGTGGTATGTGGAGGTAGGGAGTCCTTTTGGTTGTGGAAGCAGTTGACGCCTAGAGTGGCAAGATTCTTCAGTTTATGCATGTGGGTGTCGGGGAGGACACTGGTTATGATGGAATGGGATGGATGTGGTTGTTGGATTCGTGGTAATTTGATTGAATGTTTACCTCCTTTACATTACCCCACTTGTAGAGACCCAAATCTAGACGTACATGCCCATTACATTACATTTGCGTAATACATAGTACATAACAAAAACAGACACCAAAGGACCATAATAGTTTAGTGTCTTTGGAAACTTGGAACGTAATCTTCTAATTATAGTGAAAGATCTTCAACATCTCCCATAAAGATCTTACCCTTTTTTTCTTACCTAAAACCTTTCTTTATATCATGGGAAAAGAAAACATAAAAAGGGTGAGCTCAAATGCTCAGTAAGGGAAAACATAGTGAACATAAAACAATCAATAAACATTTGAAAGTAAAAACTTGAACATGAAATTTAAACATCAAAATCTTGAGCAAAGACATAAATCATGGATGTATGTAAGGAACATATCATAATGGAAATTCAATCATGATAAAATATAATGGGAATAAAACATGTAATTGTGTCAACCATTCAACACATGTCATGATTTCCATAATAACCAAGGCATTTCTGCCAAAACCATCCTAATAGACAAAGTCCCTTTCTGAATCGGGTTCACTCCTCATTCCAGTCCTGTAACATTGAACCCGATTAACTTACCATTCCAGCCATGTCTATCTCATGAGATATAAATCATCTCGCAATGCATTGTATGGAGATAGAGGTCCCACCCATCTCATAATGAAATAATTCTTACTTGTGCCACAAAATAAACATACCTAATTCATAATAACCCAATAAATAAAATGGGTTTCATAAACATCATCCCAGCATCACATAATCCATATAAAATAAATGGATATCATTTCATAATAAGAAAAATGAAACCATGTAAATCATAGTGATTTATACTTTAAACATACACTTATTAAATAATGTCATCTTAGATGGAAATTAGTTTTGATAAAACACTTGAAATTAATTCTTCAGGAAAATATCCTTTCTTCTTCAAAATCAATTTCTTTTCACAAAACGTCAAGAAATTTTAAAATAAAAAGATTTTTTTTTAAATAGTCATGAAATATTTTGGAGGAAGCTTCATGAAAATAAGTCTTTATAAAACAGTAAAAATCCGTCCATCCTGTATAAGTTAAAAATAACATTCTTCTCATAATTTTGTCGGAAAAGTCAAAAAGTACCTCCTATGTTAAACAAAAGAAAGATTCCTTCCATACAATGTGGTAAAATTAGAAAAGGTTGAAAATGACTTTAAACATACATTGAAGAAAAGTAATCATTTTATGAAGACATTTTGAGAAAATTTAGATATGGATAATAATCATAACCCTAGTAAATACTTAAAAAAACAATCTCGGATAAAAATGAGATTGGAATAATTATCCCTTACCTCAGGTCCGATATGCTTCGTACGTATCTGAACCTCCTCTTCTTTAAAGCACCTCTTTGAGGCATCCTCTTAGGGAACTAAAATTGGTCTTTGAAGAAGACCAGGACCTCTAGGATGTTTCTATGGAAGTGGAGAAGATAATTTGTCAGGGGATGGCCGAGCTTGAAGGCTCAATGTAGTGTGAGAAAGAGAGGGAGGATGTTCCCTTTTATAAGGGAGGAGAGGGGCACCATTGCAAAAACTAAAATTATTATTTTATTATAAAGTCATATTCGGTTTTAAATAGATACAAATTGATTTATTTCTAAGCTAAGGTGGGGATGGGTCTAACTCCTATCATCAAACAGAATTTAGACAAGTCTAGGTTTCAATTTTAACCTTATCATTTAGATTTAACTTAAAGTTAAATAATTTTACTTTTACCGCGTCTTATTGTTTTCTTAAACTATAAGGTTAATAAACATACAATAACAAGCCAAAATAACCCAAAGTTGTTTATTATTAATATATATAACTTTATCTAAGTCATTTTTCTGATCCTTATATTTTTACGAATAAAATAACAATTAATAATATAATATTTGTTTTAAAAACTATTTTATGTCAATTTTGACACTATTTGGTAATTGATTTTTTGTGAAAATTATAAAAGAATTATTAGTTCAAGAAAAATTAATTAAATCAATACTAACATGACATATTAACCTATAAAATTAATGGACTTCATAAAAAGTATCAAATTACATTTATTTGGGTATTTATAACATCAATTATGTCAAATATTTCATTAATAAGATAATTACTGCATCATATTTGTGTCATAAATAAATTAACTTTTTTAATCTCTAAAAATTAAAAATAAAATAAAATTATGGAGGAAATATTCTTATATTTATAATGAATATTTATAATTGATTTTATCTTATGTATAACCCATTATTAAATATTATTTACTAAATAAACTTTTATTTTATCTATTTTAACCCTTATTTAAATAAATTAATATTAAATGTCCTAATCTAATCCAAGTGTGCCTAAATGGTCATATTTTATTCCTAAGGTTGTTTTCTATTGAATTACACTTATCCAATAGAATTAGGACATGTGTTAGGGTAATAATAATATCATATTTACCCTTTATTACCCTATTTACTTTTAATCGTGGTAAAAAAAAGTAAAAAGCTACTATTCACCAAAAATTATTTTCATCTCATTGAACCGCATATTAGTCCTTGATATTAACCGTGATTCTTGGATTGTATAAATTCCACTCACATAAGTGGTAAAATTTGGTTTTATGTAAATTTGTAAATTCTCCTACGAGGTGGGTAAAAGATGATGAAAAGTTCAATAAAATTTTTTTATACCTAAAATTATTATAAAATGCCTCCAATGAATTTCAGCGAACTTATATAGTTATTATGTGTCAATATTGACCTAAAATAAATTTAAATAAATTAAATAATTATGTAAATAAAAAGTCGGTTTTTCAATAGTAACCTAGTGTTTTCACAATTCATCAAAAATTGAAATTTTTCAGAAAAATACCAAATTTTCACCCTAGGCTAATTTCAATATTCAGACTCCAAAAATGAAGTTTATTTTGAAAGATAAAATTTATAAAATTTCAAAAAGTAGGTATTACTATTCAAAATGGCTAGTTTATATAACATATCGTTGTATAGTGAAACTCTGTATTGCGTACTACACACGCTATCGAGGAAGGTCGTGATTGCGTGTAATGCAAGCCAAGTCAGGGTTTCATGTTGTGAAAGACTCCTTTGTTGTTTCATATAAAATAATACAACCATATTTCATTTATACATTTAATATATATATATATATACTCACTCAATGTTGGGTAGAATGACTACTATAAAATGAACTTGAAATTGTTTGTAACACAATCCAAGAATAGTGTTGCGTATACTGCAAGCTAATACGGTGTTGCGTATAGCACAAGATAATCTTGGTGTAGCATAAAACACATGAAATCAAATAAATTAAAAATAATACTTATCAAAAAATATCGGGATGTTACATTCTACCCCCCTTAAAATGAATTTTGCCCTCGAAATTCGTCGGGGTTATGAATGGTTCAATACTTGAAAGTTTCATTAATAGAACCCCACATCGTAAAAAAGGAATACAAAAACCTAATTTTAAAAACTAAAGTATGAAATATAATGGTTACCCAAATTAACTAATCACTGGGTTTCCACATAGGACAACATACGTGAAAATATGGATATGGAAGAAAAATCTAAACATCATATTCTGATGGAGAGTGGTAGAGAACATAGCTATGAAAAAGCCAACAATCACAGAGCCATAGATTTGTGATGATCTAAGGTACCATCTAATTCATCAGATATAAGAGCACTAGGACAACATTTTTTTCCATATCATTTCATAAAGATGAAAAATTTTGAATTAGAAGAAATACTTTCTTGATTTTGGTACAATCTCACCGTTGGTATTTACTTGGACAATTTCCACTTCATCACATAAAAAAATGAAGTTGAATTTTTCATTCGTGAAGTGTTAGCAGATCATGGGATAGAATGATGGTTCTTTCCATCTGTCTCAAAAAAAAGGTTAGAAAAAGTTATCAAAAATTAATAAGTCCATCTATAGTGAGATTAATCATATATGGTTCCTAAAATGGACTTATACTTCATATATCATACTGCTTAATATAATAAAACTGGTTTCTACTAAACATTTACTTCCTGTAGTACAGTGGTAGGCGATAAAGGCCTGTCGCACTTTGGTTGTGGGTTCGATTCCCACAGCCTTTTCCGACGCGACGGGTTGTCGCCCGTCCTACAAGTTGTCCTTTTTCTAAAACTAAATTATTATTAAATTCCGTAAATAATGTTGAAAAAAGTTCTACCCTTAAACAATACTAACTTATTTCCAACAAAATCCATTCCAATCAATAGGCTTATCTAAAATACTTCTATCCAATCTTATAGTATAAAGAATATGATTACTAGAAAGGTCACATTACAAGAACGTGAATACCATCATTTACGATATATCTTGTTGGTCACATTCCAAACAAGTGAATTCCTTAATCATGTATTCTCTTGAAAAATGAATACACATTTTTCCTTAGTGAAAACATGGATGCAGATAAAATTTAAGTCATTCCCTATACCAAAATCCCAAAAATTATATATACTCAAACCATGATATCACATAGTCCTTATATCTACCATGAGTTCATGAATAGTGTCAAACATTTCATTTTCTCCTTATCCCTTCATTATGCGCATATCATCTACTTTCCAAAATATTTGAATCACTTTTCATGGTTACCGGTACCATAAAATTATTGAAAACAACAATAGACTAATACAAAAATATTCTAATACACCATAAAATTAACTCAACAACATTATTATTGAATACCGATACATAAACACTTCAATCCATCCTCTTCAATGATTTTCCAGGAATAAGTCCTTCCTTGATTTAGAAGTAACTTTTTAGGTTAGGGCATTGGGTTGGGTAATGCCCATGTTCTCCAAAAATAAGACATTGAACTCCATAACAGTCTGTCACTCTATGACCCTTTTCTCCATACAAATAACATTTGTCCCTCCATTTGAAGTATTCCCCAATGTTCTTCTTCCCTTATTTAGAAATGTCAATATTCCTTTCTTTATGCTCCTCAACATGAGGACATTCATAAAAGTTTATCTTCCTCTTATTTGATAAATTATCCATACCACTAAATTTCACCTTGTTAATCATATATCGCGATGACAGATTCGGCATAATCACTATATCTTTCTCTCTAGGAATTACACAATTTTGTTGATCATAGTCAGTAATTTGTCCATTGGATTCAATGTTAACCGAATTGCTTCTGGTTCCCTCCATTGACTAAAACACAAAAACAATTCTGTGAGAGGAAAAAATCATACAAGGAAAATAACATAATCAAGGGGGATTACCTTCGACATCTAAAATCTTAGGTTTAATTCGAATATCGTTACCGTAATTCTAGGAATATAACCTATACTTATACTTAAAATTAGGGAAATCCCTAGACATACCTTATAAATATCTCTAGGGATCTCACTAAAATTCTCGCATCCTAGTTTCCAAAGGTTGACTAAACCTTTCCTCGGATACCAACTGTAGAGACCCAAACCTTGACGTACATGGACATTACATTAATTTTGCAGAATACATTTCACATAACAAAAATAGACACCAAAGGACCGTAATAGTTTAGTGTCTTTAGAAACATGGAACGTAATCTTCTAATTATAGTGAAATATCTTCAACTTCTCCCATAAAGATCTTCCCCGTTTTGTTTCCTTACCTAAAAAATGTATTTCTATCCTGGGGAAAAGAAAACATAAAAAAGCTGAGCTCAAATCCTCAGTAAAGGAAAGCATAGTGAACATAAAAAAATCCATAAAATTTTGAAAGTAAAAACTTGAACATGAAATTTAAACATCAAAATCTTGAGCAAAGACATAAATCGTGGATGTATGTAAGGAATATATCATAATGGAACATCAATCATGATAAAATATAATGGGAATAAAACATGTAATTTTCAACCATTCATCACATGTCATGATTTCCATAGTAGCCAAGGCATTGCTTGCAAAACCATCTTAGTTGACAAAGTTCCTTTCTGAATCGAGTTCACTCCTCGTTCCAGTCCTATAACATTGAACCAGATTAACATATCATTCCAGCCATGTCTATCTCAAGAGATATAAATCATTACCCAATGCATTGGAGGGAGATATAGGTCCCACACATCTCATAATGAAATCATTATTACTTGTACCACAAAATAAATATACATCATTCTTAATATCCCAACAAATAAAATGGGTTTCATAAACATCATCCCATCATCACATAATCCATATAGAAGAAATGGATATCATTTCATAATAAGAAAAGTGAAACCATATAAATCATAGAGACTTTATACCTGAAACATACACATATGAAATAATGTCATATTAGATGGAAAATGGTTTTGATAAAACACTTGAAATGAATTCATGAAGAAAACATCCTTTCTTCTTCAAAATCAATTTCTTTTCAAAAAACGTCATGAAATTTTAAAAGACAATGATTTTGTTTAAAATAGTCATGAAATATTTTAGAGGAACCTTCATGAAAATAAGGATTTATAAAAAATAAAAATCTGTTCATGCCATGTATGTTAAAAATAACGTTCTTCTCATACTTTTGTCAGAAAAGACAAAAAGTACCTCGTATGGTAAACAAGAGAAAGATTCCTTCCATTCGATGTGGTAAAAGTAGAAAAGGGTAAAAATGGCTTTAAACATACATTGAAGATAAGTAAACATTTTATGAAAACATTTGGAGAACATATAGACATGGATAATAATCAAAACCCCAGTAAATACTTAAAAATAAACAATCTTGGATAAGAAAGAGATTGGAATAATTATCCCTTACCGTAGATCTGATATGCTTCATATATATCTGAATCTCCTCTTCTTTGAAGTGCCTCTTTGAGTCCTCCTCTTAGGGAAGTAAAATTGGTCTTTGAAGAAGACCATGACCTCTAGGATGTTTCTATGGAAGTGGAGAAGATAATTTTTCAAGTGTTGGATGAGCTTTCAGGCTCAAAGTAGTGTGTGGAAGAGAGGGAGGAGGTTCCCTTTTATAAGGGAGGAGAGGGACACATTTGGAAAAACTAAATATATTATTTTATTATAAAGTCATATTTGGTTTCAAATAGATTTAGATTGATTTATTTCAAAATAAAGTGGGGATGGGTCGAAATAATCTCATCCAATAGAATTTAGACAAGTTTAGGTTTCAATTTTAACCTTATCGTTTAGATTTAACTTTAAGTTAAATGATTTTACATTTACCGTGTCTTCTTGTTTTCTTACACTATAAGGTTAATAAACTTACTATAACAAGACAAACAAACCCCAAGTTGTTTATTATTAATTTATATAACCTTATAAAATTCATTTGGTCGAACCTTAGATTTTTAAGAAGAAAATATCAATTAATAATATAATATTTGTTTTAAAAACTATTTTATGTCAATTTTGACACTATTTGGTAATTTATTTTTGTGAAAATCATAACAGAATGATTAGTTCTAAAAAAGATAATTAAATCAATACTAACATGTTATATTAACCTAGAAAATTATTTTAATTCATAAAAAAGTCTCAAATTACATTTATTTGGGTATTTATAACATCAATTATGTCAATATTTCATTAATAAGATAATTACTGCATCATATTTGTGTCATAAATAAATTAAATATTAAATGTCTAAAAATTATAATTAAAATACCATTATGTAGGAAATCATTTTATCATTATAATGAATATTTATAGTCGAATTTATCTTATGTATAACCCTATATTAAAAATGATTTACTTATTAAACGTTGATTTTAACTATTTTAACCCTTCTTTAAATAAATTAACATCAAATGTCCTAATAAAATCCAAGTGAGCCTAAATGGTCATATTTAATTCCTAAGGTTGTTTTTGGTCGAATCAAATTTATTCCAATAGAATTAGGTCATGTTTTAGGGTAATAATAATATCATTTTTACCCTTAATTACCGTATTTACTTTTAACAGTGGTAAAAAAAGTAAAAAGTTACTATTCGCCAAAAATTATTTTCAGCACATTGAACCACATTTTAGTCCTTGATATTAACCGTGTCTCTCGGATTTTCGAAATTCCACTCACAGAAGTGGTAAAATTAGGTTTTATGTAAATTTTCAAATTCTTCTAGGAGGTGGGTAAAAGACGGTGAAAAGTTCAAAAAAAGTTAATATATTTAAAATTATTATAAAATGCCTCTAATAAATGTCAGTGAACTTATATAGGTATTATGTATTAATTTTGACCTAAAATAAATTTAAATAAAATAAATAATTATTAAAATAAAAGTTGGGTTTTCAATAGTGACATAGTGTTTTCACTATTCATCAAAAATTGAAATTATTCAAAAAAATACCAAAATTTCACGCTAGGCTAATTTCGATATTCAGAATCCAAAAATGAAGTCCATTTTGAATGTTAAAATTTATAAAATTTTAAAAAGTGGTTATTTCTATATATAACGGCTATTTTATATAACATATCATTGTTTAGTGAAACTCGGTATTGCGTACTGCACACGCTATCGAGGAAGGTCGTGAATGCATGTAATGTAAGCCAAGTTAGGGTTGCGTGTTGTTAAAGAATCCTTTGTTGTGTTTATAACATAATCCAACCATATTTCATTTATAGATTGAATTTATATATATATATACACTCAATATTGCGTAGAATGACTACTATCAAACGAACTTGATATTTTTTGTAACACAATCCAAGAATAGTGTTGTATATACTGCAAACTAATACGGTGTTGCATATAGCCCAAGAAAATCTTGGTGTAGCATAAAACACATGGCATCAAATAAATTGAAAATAATACTTATCATAAAATCTCAGGGTGTTACACCACTACTCCAGGAAGCTGGTCTTGCTTACCCTTCTTCCGAAATAGGTGAAGACACATGGGGTATGCCACATTCTTTCTGTGTCTATCTTCTCGAGGGAGGATGTGTCTATGATCTTGCTATTGGCAGCAAATACTCAACGGGTAGTACATCTACTCATCGTGTTGATCCCCCTTCTGTTTAGTAGTATAGGTTGCTTTTCTAGAATGCCTCAGAATAAGGGAAAGTAATTTCTGTAATTAAAGATTGATTAAATGTTGATAATCCGTTGGGATGGAGATACTGGAATTTAATGGTGATGTTATAACTTTTAAAAGAATAGTTGACATTGAATGTCATTGCAATAAAGTTTAATGTGGGTTTTTTCATGGTTAATTAAGGTGCAAAGAGTTAATTAATTTAAATTAGAACTAATGTAAAAGGTAATGATGTAATCTAATGAAGTTCTTTAACTGGATGTGTGATAATATGATACCTAGTCTTAGAAATAGAACCTCGGAGTCCGAGAGACATTAGCTGCAGGAGAGACTGAGACTAGGTTATGCCCATAGTGTGGTTGTGAGATATATATTCCATACTTTTTGTGTTTCTATACCCTACTCCACCCTTTCAGTAAGGGAAACTGACACCCCGGGGATTCTTAGCCCTGGGGGGGGGGTGTTTTCCCCAACATTCTGATGGGAGGTTGAATGGTTGACTAACCCATTTATCCCCACTCTATTCTCTTGTTAGATACTTGTGCCATTGGCACAACGGTTAGTTTTCCTCATATATGTGTGTAGAGAGATGTAATGGCTTGTTGTTATTTCCACAAATATATTATTGATATTGTATCCCATGGACTACAATAGGTGTAACATTTATAGGCTGTGATGGCTTGAGGATCATTACTCGACATATGGGCTGCAATGGTTTGAGGTATAATACCCGACGTATGATACACATTATGCGAGCTGTGGTGGCTCCCGGAAACTACCTGGTTACTTTTGATTATGAGGATGGTGTGGTGCCTAGCCCATCTGTCTATGGGAAAGCCTTTATGGTGCACGTGGTACAGATTTTGGAGCTTAGCCCTAGTATATACAGGCAAGCCTTTGGAGAGAGATGCCTAGGATGTATGTTGTTGGGGAAAAGTGTCAAACCAGTGGGGAAGTAGTAGCGGGGAACCATTGATATCCTTTTCTATATGATATATTCATGTATGCATTACCTGGTGAGAGTATCCCCGGTGAGGTTGGGAACATAGTATATGTAGAGACCCGAAGCTTATCGTACATGGACATTACATTACTTTTGCGGAATACTTAGTACATAACAAAAACACACACTGAAGGATCGTAATAGTTTAGTGTCTTTGGAAACTCGGAACGTAGTCTTCTAATCGTGGTGAAAGATCTTCAATATCTCCCATAAAGATCTTCCCTTTTTTTTACCTAAAACCTTTATTTATATCCTGGGGAAAAGAAAACATAAAAGGGTGAGCTCAAATGCTCAGTAAGGGTATACAAAAGAAATAAAAATCATATCATATCTTTTTGAAAATCATAACCTGCAAAAGAGATCATAATATCTTAACATGGAACAAATCATAGAAGTGAAAATGAGATCACCATAATCATAACATGAAACTTGAAACATTGTGGCATGCACACATAATCATTGAAAATCATTTCTTGTTAGTCATGACTCATTGCCAAGACTATCTTAGTGGACAAAGTCCCTTTCTGAATCGAGTAACCCTCGTTTCAGTCCTGTTTCACTAAACCGGTATAACCTACCATTTCAGCCATGTCTATCTCATGAGATATAAAATCTTTACCCAATGCATTGGAGGGAGATATAGGTCCCACCCATCTTATAATGAATCCTTTCTTATGTGTACCACATAATCATAAATCATACATCATCGCATAACCCATGTAATAAAAATGGGATTCTTAAACAACATGACATCATAAAACAATTCATATAAGATAAAGGAATTCATAAAAATGTTTCCATCAAAACATAATCAAATCCATGTAATAATAGGGATAAAAACAGAACCCTTTTATTATCTTAGATGGAAAATAATTTTGATAAAACACTTGAACTTCATTCTTGAGGAAAACATTTTTTCCTTTCATAACATGTCATAAAACTTTAAAATAAAAGAAGTTGATTAAAAATAAACTTGAAAACTTGTAAAGGAAGCTTCTTGGAAATAATGTTTTAAAAATCCATTCATGCCGTATAAGTTAAAAAAACATTCTTCCCGTACTTTTGTCGAAAAAGTCAAAAAAGTACCTCGTATGAAAAACGACAAAAGATTCCTTTCATATCTTTTACTAAAAACATACCGAAGGGTAAAATTGGATTTAAACAATTGTAGGTGGATGGAAATAATATTACATATTGAAGAAACATGGATGTGGATGATAAAATACACCCCAGTAAATACCAAAGTATAAACAATCTCGGATAAAAATGAGATTGTGATATTTCCCTTACCTTAGGTCCAATTTGCTTCGTATGTGTCCGAACCTCCTGTATAATGATTTAAATAATGTCATTGACTTATTACAGAATCATATTCATTGTTATCATATATGGTTCACTTATGACATTATATTACCCGTTCTTTTGTAAATTCCATGTTAAAGAAGCGTTTTGGGTAAAATCGTTTCATTTATCGTGGGTGTTTTGACTTGTTGTTCTTGACATCATTATTACTTATATCATGATTTACTTACTTCCAGAATATAAAATATGATTTATATATCATATATATTAATTATATATATATATATATATATAATAGATAGATAAATAAAATGAAAAACACCGTTCATGGAGACGGTAGTCCGTACGTACGCATGAACGCTGTTTTTCTTTCCTTATTGTCTTGAAATGGAAGTCGGTAGATGACATACATATGTATATATATACATAAATCCAGTAGCTTTATAATGTCATATATTTCATTATTATTTCTTATATATACATTATAATCATTCTTAAATGGTTAACATGGAGAATGAATCTCATCGCGTCGTGGAGACGGTAGTCGGTACGTACGCACGAGCGATGATATCATTTCTATAAATATTGAATTGAATTGGAGTGGATTATACAATATATCAGAATCAATATGATGTTGTAATAACTATGTATAGTTATTCTTTACAACATTATACCCATCCATGTAAGGTGGTGGTGGAAAATAGATTACACCACGGCGTGGAGACGGTATTCCGTACGTACGCACGCGCGATGATTTCTTTTTCCGTAGGATGGATAGATGGTGAAATAGGGTTGTTTCATACTTATAATAACATATCAGTATATGAGTGATACTGATGTTATTACTTCATAATGAAACAACCTAAGAAGAAGAAGTGGAAGAAGAAATAAAGATGAAAGAATTGGTAACGGTAATTACCTCTTCTTTGAAGTGCCTCTTTGAGACCTCCTCTTAGGGCACTAAAATTGGTCTTTGAGGAAGACCAGAACCTCTAGGATGTTTCTAGGGAAGTGGATAAGAGATTTCGGCAGGGGTTGGCCGTGCTTTAAGGCTCAAAGTTGTGTGAGGAGGAGGAGGAGGTGTCCTTTTATAGGGGAGGAGAGGGGCACCTTAGGAATATCTCAAAATATTATTTTATATTAAAGTCAAAATAGGTTTATAATGGTTCCAAAGGGTCTTATTTAGAAGCTAAAGTGGGGATGGGTCGAAATACTATCAACCAATAGAATTTAGACAAGTTTAGGATATTATTTTAACCTTATCAATTAGATTTAACTCTAAGTTAAATAATTTAACTTTTACCATGTCTTTTTGTTTTCTTTCACTATATGGTTAATACACTTACTATAACATGCCAAACGACCCCAAATTGTTTATTATTAATATATATATCCTTATCTAAGTCATTTGGCCGAACCTTAGATTTTTAGGAATACAATAACAATTAATAATATAATATTTGATTTAAAAACTATTCTCTGTCAATTTTGACACTATTTGATATATGATTTTTGTGAAAGTCATAACAGAATTAAATGTTCTAACCAAGTTGATTACATCAACATTAATATATCATAGTAACCTATAAAATTAGTGGAATTCATAAAAAATCTCAAATTACATTTATTTTGGTGTTTATAACATCAATTATGTCAATATTTCATTAATAAGATAATTACTGCATCATCGTTGTGTCATAAATAAATTAAATTATTTTATGTCTAAAAATTACAAATAAAATACCATCATGTAGGAAATATTTTTAGCTTTCTAATGAATATTTACAATTGAATTTATCTTATGTATAACCCCATATTAAAAATGATTTACTAATTAAACTTTGATTTTAACTATTTTAACCTTTCTTTAAATAAATTAATAATAAATGTCCTAATCTAATCCAAGTGGGCCTAAATGGTCATATTTTATTCCTAAGTTTGTTTTTGGTCGAATTACACTTGTCCAATAGAATTAGGACATGTGTTATGGTAATAGTAATATCATATTTACCCTTAGTTACCCTATTTACTATTAACCGCGGTAAAAAAAAGTAAAAAGTTACTATTCACCAAAAAATTATTTTCATCTCATTGAACCACATTTTAGTCCTTGATATTAACCGTGTCTCTCGGATTTTCGAAATTCCATTCACAGAAGCGGCAAAATTAAGATTTATGAAAAATTCAGTTTTTTTTAACTACCACTTAGTAGTTTCACTATTCATCAAAAATTGATGTTTTTCAGAACAATGCCAAAATTTCATCCTAAGCTATATTTCATATTCCGAATTCAAAAATGAAATCTATTTTACCAAATTCATAACATAGAAGTTGCATTAATTAATTTTATAATTAAATCCTGCTGTTAAAATAAATAGCGTGTCTTTAGGAAACAATATATATCAAAAGATTGACACTTGATTATGTATGGTTTAAATGTGAAATTACAACTAATGACCAACATTGTATTAAATTGTAAAAATATATTCTAAATATACTTTAAAACCACTCAAATTAATAATTTATCACTATTAATTATTTCGATTAAAAAAGTTGTTTTTAATTATAATTTAGTAATTTTCACTATTCATCAGAATATGAAAGTTATCCGAAAAGTACCAAAATTTCACCTTAGGCTAAATTCGATACTCTGAATCCAAGAATAAAGTTCATTTTGAAAAATAAGATTTACAGAATTATAAAAAGTGGTTATTACTATTCATAACGGCTAGTTTTAATAATATTTTAATAGCACATCGTTGTTTAGTGAAACTCGGTATTGCGTATTACACACGCTATCGAGGAAGGTCGCGATTGCGTGTAATGCAAGGCAAGACAAGGATGCGTGTTGTGCAAGCTCCTTTTGGTGTAGCGTACAACACAAGACATTAATAAAATTAAAAAGAATATTTTTTTATAAAATCTTCGGTTGTTACATTCTACCCCGCTTAAAATGAATTTCGCCCTCGAAATTCATCGGGGTTATAAATGGTTTACTATTCGAAAGTTTCTTTAATAGAAACCCACATCGTAAAAAGGAATATCAAAACCAATCTTTAAAAACAAAAGTATGAAACGTAACGGTTACCCAAATAAACTAATCGATGGGTTTCCACATAGGTAAAAATATGGATATGGAAGAGAAATCTAACCATCATGTTCTGATGGAGAGTGGTAGAGAACATGGCTATGGAAAAGCCAGTAATCACAAATCCATAGATTTGTGATGATATAAGGTACCATCTGATTCATCAGGTATAAGATCACTAGGACAACATTTTTGGTTTTCAAGATCATTTCCCTAAAGTTGAAAATTTGAATTAGAATAAATACTTACTTTATTTTGGTACAATCTCACTATTGTCCGTGCCTTTAACAATTTCCACATCATCTCTTAAAGAAATGAAGTTGAATTTGTCATTCGTGATGTGTTAGCAGATCATGTGATAGAATGATGGGTCATTCCATCTGTCTCAAACAAAAGGTTAGAAAAGTTATCAAAAAATACATAAGTCCATCTATAGTGAGATTAATCATATATGGTTCCTAAAATGAACTTATACATCAGATATCATACTGCTTAATATAATAAAACTAGTTTCTACTAAACAGGGACTTCCTGTAGGTCAGTGGTAGGCGATAAAGGCCAGTCGCACTTCGGTTGTGGGTTCGATTCCCACAGCCTTGTCCGAAGCGATGGGTTGTCGCCCGTCCTGCAGGTTGTCCTTTTTCCAAAACTATATTACTATAACATCCCATCAATAATATCGAGAAAAAAAAATTTCTATCCTTACGTCCAACACAATCCATTCCAATCTTTAGGCTTATCCATAATACTGCAGTCCACTCTCATAACATAGTGAAAACAATTACCAGAGATTTAATATCATCGTTGATCCCCATATATCATAAGATATGTTTTTTTGGTCAAATTCCAAACATTCAAAGTCCTTAATCATGTATACTCTTGAATACCCATTGAACCTTAGTGAAAACTTGAATGCAGTTAAAAGTTAACACTTTACACATACCAAAATCCTCAAAATTATTTATACTCAAACCATGATATCACTTAGTCCTTATATCAATCATGAGCTCATGAATACTATTAAACATTTCATTTTCTCGTCTTCATTATGCGCATATCATCTTATTTCCAAAAAAAAATATCTCAATCACTTTGAATACCACATCAATAAATATTGCAATACTCAATTAATCAACATTATTTTGGAATCCCATTACATAAACGCTTAATCATTCCACCACATCGTTATCATATTCAACATCGCCAATAGTGATCGCATGTGACTTCCCTTTGTCCTTTGCCTTCAGTGGTTGCTCATGTTGATCATCACTAACCCTTGGATTAGGGCAATTATTAGCATAATGCCCCATTTCCTTGCACTTGAAGCATTGAAGTGTTGGTGGTGCGTTCTCTGCAGTGTTTGCATTATTCACATCATTAGAAACCCTTTTTCCTTTACTTCGACACTCAGCTGCTCGATGACCTTCTTTTCCACACTTAAAACATTTTCTAGTTCCTTTAAGACAATCTCCACCATGCTTATTTCCACACTTTGTGCATAAGGAAACATTCATCTTCTTTTCACCATTATTATGCGATTTCTCCTTGAACTCCATCTTTCGTTTCTTGTCAAAACCATGAGATGGATATGTAACACCAACTTCCATTTCTACCTTGATAGCACAACGCACAATTTCTTCATAGCTACTGAAGTCTCTTATAGCTAATGCCCTTCGAAGACTTGGTTTTAAGCCACTGAAAAATCGATCAACTTTACTTTCAGGTTGGATGATAATGCCAGATGCATACCTTGCAAGTCTTGTAAAATTCGCTTCGTATATACCAACAGATTCCTCATCCTTCTGCTTCAGCTCAATAAACTCCTTTTCCATCTTTGTTCGAAGAATACGAGGGAAGTACTTACTGAAAAACAAGTTCTTGAACTCGTCCCATTCCATGGACTCAATTTCATCCCTTGGCCTCGTATTCTTGATAAGATTCCACCATTGATCAGCTTCACCTTCCAAACGATATACTGATAAGATGACTTTATCATGTTCAGAACATTGAAGAACTGAAAATATCTTTTCAGTGGTACTGATCCATTGTTCAGCAACAAGTGGATCGGAAGTCCCATTGAAAGAAGGTGGGCGTTGCCTCATGAAGGACTCAATAGAATATTGTTCCCTTCTCTGCTCATTTGGAAGTCCAGAATGATTCATAGCTTGTGTAAGTATAGCAATAAGATTTTTCACTCCATCTCCCATAACATTTGTTTGTTCAGGAGGGCAATCATTGCATTGTCCATTGCATTGATCAACACGGTTCCTTCGGGTTCCAGCCATCGTCTAAAACCCAAAAAGAATAGTGTGAGAGGCAAAAATCATGCTAGGGAAAACAACATAATAAAGGGGGAGTACCTTCAATATCCAACATCTTAGGTTTAATTCTATGATCGTTAGCGTAATTCTATTACTATAACCTATACGTATACTTATCCCTAGGGACATCCCTAGACATACCTTAGAAATATCTCTAGGGATCTCACTAACGTTTTCGCATCCTAGTTTCCAAAGGTTGACTAAACCTTTCCTCTGATACCAACTGTAGAGACCCGAAGCTTATCGTACATGGACATTACATTACTTTTGCGGAATACTTAGTACATAACAAAAACACACACTGAAGGATCATAATAGTTTAGTGTCTTTGGAAACTCGGAACGTAGTCTTCTAATCGTGGTGAAAGATCTTCAATATCTCCCATAAAGATCTTCCCTTTTTTTACCTAAAACCTTTATTTATATCCTGGGGAAAAGAAAACATAAAAGGGTGAGCTCAAATGCTCAGTAAGGGTATACAAAAGAAATAAAAATCATATCATATCTTTTTGAAAATCATAACCTGCAAAAGAGATCATAATATCTTAACATGGAACAAATCATAGAAGTGAAAATGAGATCACCATAATCATAACATGAAACTTGAAACATTGTGGCATGCACACATAATCATGGAAAATCATTTCTTGTTAGTCATGACTCATTGCCAAGACTATCTTAGTGGACAAAGTCCCTTTCTGAATCGAGTAACCCTCGTTTCAGTCCTGTTTCACTGAACCGGTATAACCTACCATTTCAGCCATGTCTATCTCATGAGATATAAAATCTTTACCCAATGCATTGGAGGGAGATATAGGTCCCACCCATCTTATAATGAATCCTTTCTTATGTGTGCCACATAATCATAAATCATACATCATCGCATAACCCATGTAATAAAAATGGGATTCTTAAACAACATGACATCATAAAACAATTCATATAAGATAAAGGAATTCATAAAAATGTTTCCATCAAAACATAATCAAATCCATGTAATAATAGGGATAAAAACAGAACCCTTTTATTATCTTAGATGGAAAATAATTTTGATAAAACACTTGAACATCATTCTTGAGGAAAACATTTTTTCCTTTCATAACATATCATAAAACTTTAAAATAAAAGAAGTTGATTAAAAATAAACTTGAAAACTTGTAAAGGAAGCTTCTTGGAAATAATGTTTTAAAAATCCATTCATGCCGTATAAGTTAAAAAAAACATTCTTCCCGTACTTTTGTCGAAAAAGTCAAAAAAGTACCTCGTATGAAAAACGACAAAAGATTCCTTTCATATCTTTTACTAAAAACATACCGAAGGGTAAAATTGGATTTAAACAATTGTAGGTGGATGGAAATAATATTACATATTGAAGAAACATGGATGTCGATGATAAAATACACCCCAGTAAAGACCAAAGTATAAACAATCTCGGATAAAAATGAGATTGTGATATTTCCCTTACCTTAGGTCCAATTTGCTTCGTATGTGTCCGAACCTCCTGTATAATGATTTAACTAATGTCATTGACTTATTACAGAATCATATTCATTGTTATCATATATGGTTCACTTATGACATTATATTACCCGTTCTTTTGTAAATTCCATGTTAAAGAAGCGTTTTGGGTAAAATCGTTTCATTTATCGTGGGTGTTTTGGCTTGTTGTTCTTGACATCATTATTACTTATATCATGATTTACTTACTTCCAGAATATAAAATATGATTTATATATCATATATATTAATTATATATATATATATAATAGATAGATAAATAAAATGAAAAACACCGTTCATGGAGACGGTAGTCCGTACGTACGCATGAACGCTGTTTTTCTTTCCTTATTGTCTTGAAATGGAAGTAAGTTGATGACATACATATGTATATATATACATAAATCCAGTAGCTTTATAATGTCATATATTTCATTATTATTTCTTATATATACATTATAATCATTCTTAAATGGTTAACATGGAGAATGAATCTCATCGCGTCGTGGAGACGGTAGTCCGTACGTACGCACGAGCGATGATATCATTTCTATAAATATTGAATTGAATTGGAGTGGATTATACAATATATCAGAATCAATATGATGTTATAATAACTATGTATCGTTATTCTTTACACCATTATACCCATCCATGTAAGGTGGTGGTGGAAAATAGATTACACCACGGCGTGGAGACGGTATTCCGTATGTACGCACGCGCGATGATTTCTTTTTCCATAGGATGGATAGATGGTGAAATAGGGTTGTTTCATACTTATAATAACATATCAGTATATGAGTGATACTGATGTTATTACTTCATAATGAAACAACCTAAGAAGAAGAAGTGGAAGAAGAAATAAAGATGAAAGAATTGGTAACGGTAATTACCTCTTCTTTGAAGTGCCTCTTTGAGACCTCCTCTTAGGGCACTAAAATTGGTCTTTGAGGAAGACCAGAACCTCTAGGATGTTTCTAGGGAAGTGGATAAGAGATTTTGGCAGGGGTTGGCCGAGCTTTAAGGCTCAAAGTTGTGTGAGGAGGAGGAGGAGGTGTCCTTTTATAGGGGAGGAGAGGGGCACCTTAGGAATATCTCAAAATATTATTTTATATTAAAGTCAAAATCGGTTTATAATGGTTCCAAAGGGTCATATTTAGAAGCTAAAGTGGGGATGGGTCGAAATCCTATCAACCAATAGAATTTAGACAAGTTTAGGATATTATTTTAACCTTATCAATTAGATTTAACTCTAAGTTAAATAATTTAACTTTTACCATGTCTTTTTGTTTTCTTTCACTATATGGTTAATACACTTACTATAACATGCCAAACGACCCCAAATTGTTTATTATTAATATATATATCCTTATCTAAGTCATTTGGCCGAACCTTAGATTTTTAGGAATACAATAACAATTAATAATATAATATTTGATTTAAAAACTATTCTGTGTCAATTTTGACACTATTTGATATATGATTTTTGTGGAAGTCATAACAGAATTAAATGTTCGAACCAAGTTGATTAAATCAACATTAATATATCATAGTAACCTAGAAAATTAGTGGAATTCATAAAAAATCTCAAATTACATTTATTTTGGTGTTTATAACATCAATTATGTCAATATTTCATTAATAAGATAATTACTGCATCATCGTTGTGTCATAAATAAATTAAATTATTTTATGTCTAAAAATTACAAATCAAATACCATCATGTAGGAAATCTTTTTAGCTTTCTAATGAATATTTACAATCGAATTTATCTTATGTATAACCCCATATTAAAAATGATTTACTTATTAAACTTTGATTTTAACTATTTTAACCTTTCTTTAAATAAATTAATAATAAATGTCCTAATCTAATCCAAGTGGGCCTAAATGGTCATATTTTATTCCTAAGTTTGTTTTTGGTCGAATTACACTTGTCCAATAGAATTAGGACATGTGTTAGGGTAATAGTAATATCATATTTACCCTTATTTACCCTATTTACTATTAACCGAGGTAAAAAAAAGTAAAAAGTTACTATTCACCAAAAAATTATTTTCATCTCATTGAACCACATTTTAGTCCTTGATATTAACCGTGTCTCTCGGATTTTCGAAATTCCATTCACAGAAGCGGCAAAATTAAGTTTTATGAAAAATTCAGTTTTTTTAACTACCACTTAGTAGTTTCACTATTCATCAAAAATTGATGTTTTTCAGAACAATGCCAAAATTTCATCCTAAGCTATATTTCATATTCCGAATTCAAAAATGAAATCTATTTTACCAAATTCATAACATAGAAGTTGCATTAATTAATTTTATAATTAAATCCTGCTGTTAAAATAAATAGCGTGTTTTTAGGAAACAATATATATCAAAAGATTGACACTTGATTATGTATGGTTTAAATGTGAAATTACAACTAATGACCAACATTGTATTAAATTGTAAAAATATATTCTAAATATACTTTAAAACCACTCAAATTAATAATTTATCACTATTAATTATTTCGATTAAAAAATTTGTTTTTAATTATAATTTAGTAATTTTCACTATTCATCAGAATATGAAAGTTATCCGAAAAGTACCAAAATTTCACCTTAGGCTAAATTCGATACTCTGAATCCAAGAATGAAGTTCATTTTGAAAAATAAGATTTACAGAATTTTAAAAAGTGGTTATTACTATTCATAACGGCTAGTTTTAATAATATTTTAATAGCACATCGTTGTTTAGTGAAACTCGGTATTGCGTATTACACACGCTATCGAGGAAGGTCGCGATTGCGTGTAATGCAAGGCAAGACAAGAATGCGTGTTGTGCAAGCTCCTTTTGGTGTAGCGTACAACACAAGACATTAATAAAATTAAAAAGAATATTTTTTTATAAAATCTTGGGTTGTTACAGTATACCTACTTAGGGGACGAGTTAGTTTCAATGTGGTTCCCTATGGGTTAGCATGCTTTCTTTACATTTTCACGAGAGGCTTCGGGGAGGATCCTATTGAGTATACTGTTATACTCACCCTACGTATATATAAACTCTTTTTCATGTCACTTGGAGAAGGTTGGAGATCAAGATGGTTACTACTAGCTTGTGGTTGGAGGAGGTTTTCCGGCTTGCGGCCGCTGCCGTTTTACTTTCTTTTGGGTACTCCTAGTTTTCCCTTTCAATTGTTGTACAATTTCATGGAATTTCATATATGTAAATGGGTTTCTTTTATATGTCTATTCTAAGTTGGAGTTGGTTGGTATCTATCTTATCTCTCTCTTATACATGTGTTCTTTTAGAGGGTAATGCCTCCCATCCGTGTGTTTATTATACCCTCGGTGCTAGTAATCAACCCGGGGCCTACTGGAGGCGGGACTCGGTGGTCATTATCTCCCTTTTCACATTGCTGGCCCAGGAGGGGTACAATTTGTGGAGAGGGGGTCGTGTCATAGGATATAGTGGTACAAACCACTCCGGTCCATTCCTTTGTACTAATGTCGTACTAGAGGTGTTCCGGGAAGTCAAGGTGACTTGGGGGTGCATTTGGGTGGACTTTTGAGGAAGTTAAACAGTAATAGCTTTCGCATAGTTGGTGAAAGGATTTCCTAAACCGTGCGCCCAAACCGTGCAAGGCTGGTATTGAGGGTAGTGGCTAACACACGGTTAGCGCACGATTTTCCTAACCATGCTGACTAACCGTGGGAGGAGGGGTTGTCCAGGTAGAAGCTAGTGCAGGGTTAGCGCACGGTTTGTTAAACCATGCAAACTAACCGTGCGGGCACATAAAGTTAGATCCTATAATTGTGGATCTAATCGTTTTTCATTTAATCCCCTCATTTAAGCCCCTAAGTATCCATAACATGAGATTAACCTTCCTTGGAGGCGTAAGAACCTATCCCAAGCGTTTTGGAGGCGATCTGGAGGCTTCTCTTCGCGAATTGAAGCCAGATTCTTGAGCTAAGTGATCCTTTTTGTTTGATTTCTTAGATTTTCCTAGATCTACTCCTCTTCACTTGGGATCTTAGACCTACACCCGTTATGGGTTGATCTATGTGTGTGTATGTCGTTTGTGATGATCTTTGGTCTTGGTTGTGTTAGGAGAGGAGATATAGGGAGTATCCTTGGTGAATAAGCCCAGCCTTCTTGGGTGTTCTTCAACCGTTGTGGGTTTCCTCGAAATCCTTTGAGGTAGGGGATTCATGGATTTTCTAATTGTTTATGTACAATTGTAGAGTTATCATGGTTTAGCCCTTTGGATCATAATGGAATTGACCTAATTTAATAATTGAACCAGATTTAAAGAATTGGTTTGATGGCTTGTTGTTGATTTGTAACATGATAATGGTTTGCCTCATATTTTGCAAGATCGAGTGATATCTATGCTTGATTTGATTATTTGTTCATTCTTGATGGAAATTTATAAAGATTGTAAACCCATAATTAGTTTATAATTAATTGGATAAAGATAAAGAGGCATGTAAATGGATCCGGTTGATGTCGTTGTTGTAGTTGCTATAATTTGATGTTAATCAAATTTTCATAGTAGGCGTGTTAAACCTTTTGTGATATCTTAGTGAATTGGTTTCCCAGAATTGGAACCCACTAATTAAATATGTTAATTAAAGAGGGATTAAAGAACTAGTTGGTTGATAAAAGAAAATGCCTGGTAGGGTTCTTAATTACCCTCTTGTTCATAAGGACGAGTGACTTGTGCTTTAGGGCCATGAGTGCTTATTATGTATGAAGGCTAGATGCCTTGTTAAAGGGCCAAGAGACCATTTGATGTGATGTTTTATTTCATGCTGCTTGTTTTGTGATGTGACCTTAGAGGGGTGTTGTGATATGTGGAGGCCGGGAGGCCTTGTGGTTGTGGCAGTGGATGACGCCTAGAGTGGCGAGATGCATCGGTTTATGCATGTGGGTGTTGGGGATGACACTGATGATGATGGAATGAGATGGATGTGGTTGTTGGATGCTTCGTAATTTGATTGAATTTTTATCTCCTTTACATTACCCTGCTTCTCCAGGAATCTGGTTTTTCTTACCCTTCTTCGAAGGAGGCGAAGTCGCGCGGGGTATGCCACAAGCTTTCCGTGTCTGGCTTCTCGAGGGTAGATGGGTCTATGCTTCTACTGTAGGTGGAAAAGACTCGATGGGTTGTACATCTACTCACCGTGTTGATCCCTCCTTCGTTTAGTTGCATAGGTTGCTTCTCTAGAATCCATGGGAATATGGGAAAGTAATTTCTATAAGGAAAGATTGATTAAATGTTGATAATCCACAAGGATTGAGATGCTGGAATTGAATGGAGATGTTGTAACTTTTAAAGGAACAGTTGATATTGAATGTGATTCCAATGAATTTTAATGTGGTTTTTTTCATTGTAAATTAATGTTCAAAGTGTTAATTAACGTAAAGGGGAACTGATGAAAAAATGAATGACATAATATAATGAAGCTCTTTAATTGATTGTGTGCTTATATGATACCTAGTCTTAGAAATAGCAGCCTGGATTCCGAGAGACATTAGCTGCAGATGATACTAAGACTAGCTTATGCCCAGAGTGTGATTGTGAGTTATATATTATTTACTTTTTGTGTTTCTATATGCTACTCCGCCCTGTTAGTAATGTGAACTGACACCCCGGGGATTCTGAGCCCTGGGGGGTGTTTTCCCCCGCATTATGATGAGAGGTTAAAGGGATGACTACCCCCTTTAGCCCTGCTCTCTTCTCTTGATAGATACTAGTGCCATTGGAACAATGGTTAGTTTTCCTTATATATGTGTGTAGAGGGCTGTAATGGGTTGTCGTTATTTCCATAAAAATATTATGGATAATGTATCCTATAGACTACTATAGGTGTAACGTGTATAGGTCGTGATGGCTTGAGGATCCTTACTCGGTGTATGTGCTGTAATGACTTGAGGTATAATATCTGACATATGATACACGTTATGCGATCTGTGGTGGCTCCCGAAAACTACCTGGTTACTTTTGGTTGTGAGGATGGTGTGGTGATTTGACTAGGTGTCTATGGTAAAGCCTTTGTGGTGCACGTGGTGAAGATTGTGGAGCTTAGCCCAGGTATATACGGGAAAGCCTTTGTAGAGAGATGCACAGGAGGTATGTCGTTGGATGAAAAGCGGAAAACCAGTGGGGAAGTAGTAGTGAGGTACCCTTGATATCCTTTTTTGTATGATATATTCTTGTATTCATTACATGGTGAGATTAGCCATGGTGAGGCAGGGAACATAGTATACTTGCTTAGGGGATGAGTTAGTTTCATTGTTTTTACTGTGGTTTAGCATGATTTCATTACCTTTGCACGAGAGGCTTCAGGGAGGATCCTACTGAGTATACTGTTATACTCACCCTAGCTATATATAAACTATTTATCAGGTCACTGAGAGTAGTTTAGAGATCATGCTGGTTACTACTAGCTTGTGGATGGAGGAGCTCTTTGGGCTTGCGGTCGCTGTCGTTTTACTTTCTTTTGGGTACTCAAAGTTTTCCCTTTCAGTTGTTGTACTTTTACATGTCATTTCGTATATGTACATGGTTTTCTTTTATATTTTAGTTCTGAGTTGGTGTAGGTTGGTGTCTATCTTATCTCTCTCTTCCACATGTGTTCTCTTAGAGGGTAGTGCCTCACATCTGTGTGTTTATTATACCCTCAGTGCTAGTTGCCAACCCGGGGCCTACTGGAGGTGGGACTCGGGGGTCATTATCACCCTTTTCACACTTCTAACCCAGGATGGGTACACTTTGTGGGGTGTGGTCGTGAAGGAGTGGTATCAGAGGTCAGGTTGAAGGATAAGATTGAGTTTGGAGTAGGCACATGTGAGGTTTCTTGGGTTAGTAGGGAAACAGTGTCATTCATGTTTAGAAAGTGTGGTAAACATAGGAAACCAACTAATACATAGGAAATTAGGGCCCCTTATGATCTGATGTATGGACCATTAAGTTTATAATGGCTACTAAAAAAGGTGATACTAGTTGTAGGGTAGTGTAACGACCCGAAATTTTGAATAAATTTTGTTTCCTAATTTTATGTGTTATTTTATTTTATTTTTATACTCAACAAAGATGTTTCATTTGATAACATGAGTATAATTAAAATGATACCATTGGGTTTTGACTTTTATATGACCATTGGTCAATATGACCACTGTAAACTAAACGTTTCGATTATTGTCTCTAAATACAAGTAGTATTGGTAAATTATTACAGAAAGAAGATTTGATGGCCTCACCCAGTAGCCTTGGACCGATCGAAGCCCATCTAACAGAACTTGGGAAGAAGGTAGCACCACTGGGCTTTTCTTTGGACCAAACCCAAGTTGAACTTCATCGTATGAAGCTGGAATGGGATCGCCTTCGCGAGAAGGTCAAACTGATAGAAATTACTACTCGTGCGATGTTGGACGAGCCTCCCTCGGATTCTCTCACCTTAGCACACCTTACACTTAAGTCACATGCTGGTGCAATAAGGGGATATGTAAGGTGACCGTAACTACCTTTTGTAATCCTTTATTTTAAATAAAAATTGGTATTTCTTCTTATGATGATGTTTATGACTTTTCAAATGTCCGGATAAATATAGTTTACATATTTTTGGTGAATTTTAGAGAAATGATATTTTAAAAAAAATATGTTTATGTAAACCTTAAATAATTAAAAATGTGTAATGATTTTCAAAAAATGGTCTTCTAAAATTATGTTCGATACAAAATTTAGAGTCTAACAAGTTCAACTTAATTTTTGATGAATAGTAAATTATGAATAGTGATTTTATGCTTAGGATTAGTAATGTGGCCAAATGGATTAGTAATCTCACTTAAAGAAAATATTAATATAATCTTGGCACATTGATTAAGTAATGCGATTCAATAAAATGGTTAAATAATGGTTTCATAAAATATTATTCAAGTATTAGTTTTTTTGTTGAATAGTGTTTTTTTATTAAAAATCAAATTAAAAATATTTAGAAAATTATTTTTATAAAATGAATTTCATTTTTTAACTCAGAGCATCGATATTATGTTAAGGTGATTTTTGGGGATTTTTCTGAAAAAAATGAATTTTCAGTGAATAGTGTATTTATTTAAAAAAATAAATTAAAAATATTTAGAAAATTATTTTTATAAAATGAAGTTCATTTATGAAATCAAAGCATTGATATTTGGTAAAGGTGTAATTTTGGGATTTTTTGAGAAAGTTGAATATTTAGTGAATAGTAAAAATACAGTTTTTGGGTTTCGGTATGTTTAATGACATCATAACTATGTCATGATGATGTCAGGAGATATGGTATGGGTTGGCTGACCAAAGGTGATGAATTATTGTATGGGGGCCCCATGTGGCCTAACTCCATGGGAAATACCATGGGAGAGCCCATGCTTTTGAGAAACCCACTTGTGAGGTGTCCCTTGGCCATTAATGCCTTGTCCCCTCACTTTCCCAATAATATCAAGCCATCCTCTCATCCATTTCGACTCCTCACTCTCCCCCAACAAATTTATGGTCTCATTACTTCCCATATATTCCTCCCAAGGTGCCCCAATCCCTCAAGGTCCAAACCATTGAGTTTTAGGTGTTACGTTTTAAGGTAAGGGATCCGACCTCTCTCTTTCTTTTCAAGTACTCTCTTTTATGTCATTCCTTTTATGCTCCATTTTTTTATGTTTGAGGATGTTATTTTATATTCATTATACTTTCCTTGTTATTTTGATATGATGAGAGACCCCCTCTTACTCTCATCTTTTCATTTTATGAATGTTTAAGTGGCGCCGTTAGGCTGCCGAAATTTTTGTAACGGATTGTTTCACCCTTCTCATTTTCAAGATCTATTTTCTTGTCAAGTCTTTCAAGATCCTTTTTATTATGTTGGGGTATGATCTCTATATCCATCATACTGATATTTTTGGATCATATAATGATAGAACCGATTTTATCTCTCCAATTCGGTATTTTGAAGTTTTAAGTGGCGCCGTTATGCTGCCGAATTTTTAAGGGATTTATTCGTCTTTCTCATTTTTCAAAGATTTACTTTCATGTCAAGTATTTAAATTTCATTTTTTATTATGTTGGGGTATGATATCTATATATATCAAACTGATCTTTTATTTTCATATGATTAGAGACCCTATTTGATCTTGTCAATTCATTTTTGTTAAAGTTTAAGTGACGTCGTTGGGTTACCGAATTTTCATAAGAGAAATCTTATTTTTGTCTTCCTTTCATGTTCTTCATTTCATATGTTATATCTTTAAAATTTCATTACCAAGTTCTCAAATCATTTATATTCTGTCCCTCTACTGTTTTATGGTTCATTTATGAATTTTTGACCCATGTCATCTCTCTTTTCAATGTTTTTTAAAAACCCGAAATATAGCTGTTATGCTGCGGAATTTTCGTCTCAAAATGCCTCTCTCTTTTCTCAAAATTATTTTATGTTATAATGTGAATAATCAAAGCTATTATTTATACAGGTGTATTCACATATTTATCAAAATTTTCTATTTTAAATTCTATTATTTACACACATGAAACCCCCTCTCCCCTTCCATGGGTTTTAAAGTTACACAAAGATCATGTGTTTAAAGCAGTTTTTCAAACATTATGATTATGAAATGAAACCCATTTATTTTATGCTATATGGGTTGTTTATGAAATTATTGATGATGATATATGTGTCTCACATGATGATAAAGACAAATTTAAGGGTGAACCCTGATAGCATTCCAATGCATTGGGTAATGATGTAACCACTAGAGATTAGAATTTTCATGATATCTTGGTAAAGATCTTTGGTAATTTTCAAATGACACCTTGGGGATGGAACTTGGTGATATGTTCATGATTTTCTATGTTAAATGATTTAGCCACATCTTAAAGTTATGAACGATGTTAATTTTATTATGATATGCCACATGATTTCTTTCTCATGTCTTAAAGTTTTTTTTCATGACATAGTTGATGTATCTCAAGTTATCATGTTAAACGTTTCTCTTGTTTCCCTTACTGGGCCTTCTGCTCACCCTTTCTTTTAATGTATGTCACCAGGTTATGAGATGTAGTAATAAAACTAGGATAAACATGAGGATAATCCTTCCAATTGTTTAATAAGAATGTTTTATGTTTTCATGTTTTATGTTCTTGGTTTTCAAGACATTAAACCTTAAGGATCCTCAGTTGTTAAAATGTAATGAAAGTTTATGTGATAAAAAGTTGGGATGCTATAGTTGGATCAATGGATTGTTTAGTTATTTGTGGAAATTAGGATATGAAAACTTTAGGAATAACCCTATAGAAAAGTTTAAATATACGAAATCTTCTTGGTATTTTGGTGATTATTGAGTATGGGGTTGCCAAGAAAATACATCCATGTCTGGATACGACCTGGTAGAGGCGGCCCTTGCACATATTATATAGGGGTAAAACCCTAAAACACCACTTTGAGCTAGACTCGAATGGGAACTGGTACACGACAATGGGCCTTTCTGCAATCTTGGTTATGACACTCCTGAGGGATATGCTTTAGTAAATTCATAAGCTTAGTATGAACCATTGTTAATGGAACAAAGGTAAAATAAAATAAAGATTCACATAAGAAGACCTGATCATGGATAACCTAGATTGGAACCTAGGGGGATCACAAGTTATGGTATACTATTCTTCTACAAGTTATCCTTATATGCTTTAAGTTTCTTTTCATGATTATTGGAGATGTATTTATGCCCCTAATTGTACTTTATTTTCTTATTTAATGGCGGGAAATGTAAGAACATGTCCCAGCAACCAATGAGATAGGAAATGTGACTATTTATGTATTAATATGATAGAGATGATTAGAGGATTAAAATATGATTATTATTTTGGAACATGTTCACTATTTTGGGAACCCTATTTGATTGAGGTAAATAGATTACTATGGTATTTTCTTTGAGGAGTAAGGTTGACTTATATTTTGATGAATCGACGAATTTAAGGTGAAATTATGGTATTATAGGTTACTTATGGAAATGATTGACCAATCTTGGGAAAATATGTTTAGGATAGTTACTTTTGTTATAAGATGTTAGGAGTGGTTGATGTTGTTTGGAGATGAATGATAATGTTTATCTTGGAAGACTATGTTATCAAGTCCTTCTTGTATTTGGGTTTCAATCGTAGTTTGTGTTATTTTGAGGAATTTTAAGGACAGTTACTTATAGAATTGACTATGATGAACTTTGGTTAGTACCGTGGAACTTTGAAGATTTAAAAGTAGTTTCCCTTCCTATGGGAATATTTCTTTTCGAAGAGTTGTTTTATCTTACCCTTTCTGTTTTTGGAATAAATGTTTAAAGATAGATAGTATTTCTTTTGCGGAATATGTGATTCTCTAAAAGATTATTCTTGTGTTTTTATGAGACCAAGTAGTTTTGAATGCTCATCGTTTGGAGAAAAGTTTAGTTTTGGTAGAAACATATTAAAGGATGAAACTCTACATGAAGGTAGGTACATTTCCTTATATTTTTGTTCTATGTAGTAAATGAATTACTCAAAATTATGAAAAGAAACGTAAAAAAACATTGTTGGTTTATATTTCCTACTAGGTAATCAAAGACCATTTACACACATCATAAGTTTGGGTTTTTCTTATGGTTAAAATTCTCCTAATCATATTCTCTATCACTCTCCCTCAGAACTTTACCCTTTGTTATCTCCTCCATGTCCACGTTTTCCTACATGGAATCCTACTGTTGGTTAACTTAGGTGACTTTTGTACTTCCCTTTATTTCTTTTAAAGTAATAGATTTACTGACTCTTTTTAAGATGTGGGACATTCAATGAAATTTCAAAACCCAAATTTAAAAATTGCGATGATGAAATTTCTTAAGGGGGGAAGATTGTAACGACCCAAAACATTGAATAAATTTTGTTTCCTAATTGTATGTCTTATTTTATTTAATTTTTATACTCAAAAAAAATGTTTCATTTGATAACATCAGTATAATTAAAATGAGACCATTGGGTTTTGACTATTATATTACCATTGGTCAATATGACCACTATAAACTAAACGTTTCGATTATTGTCTCTAAATACAAGTAATATTGGTTAATTATTATAGAAAGAAGATTTGATGGCCTCACCCAGTAGTCTTGGACCGATCGAAGCCTAGCTAAAAGAACTCGGGAAGGAGGTAGAACCATTGGGCTTTGCTCTAGACCAAACCCAAGCTGAACTTCATCGTGTGAAGCTACAACAGGATCACCATCGCGAGAAGTTCAAACTAATAGAAATTACTACTTGTGCGATGTTGGTCGAGCCTCCCTCAGATTCTCTCACCTTAACACACCTTACACTTATGTCCTATGCTGGTGTGATAAGGGGCTATGTAAGGAGACTGTAACTGCCTTGTGTAATTCTTTGTTTTAAATAAAAATTGGTATTTCTTCTTATGATGATGTTTATGAATTTTCAAATGTACGGATAAATATAGTATGCATATTTGTGGTGTATTTTAGAGAAAGGATGTTTTAAAAAAAATTATTTAAACCTTAAATAATAAAAAATGTTTAATGATTTTCAAAAAATGGTCTTCTACAATTATGTTCAGTACGAAATTTAGAGTCTAATAAGATCAACTTAATTTTTGATGAATAGTAAATTATGAATAGTGATTTTATGCTTTGGATTAGTAATGTGACCAAATGGATTAGTAATCTCATTTAAGGAAAGTATTAATATAATCTAGGCACCTTGATTAAGTAATGTGATTCAGTAAAATGGTTAAATAACGGTTTCATAAATTATTATTCATGTATTAGTTTCTTTTTTGTGAATATGGTTTTGAAATTAAAAATTAAATTTAAAATATTTAGAAAATTATTTTTATAAAATGGATTTTATTTTTGAACTCAGTGCATCGATATTATGTTAAGGTAATTTTTGGTCATTTTTCTAAACAAAATGAATTTTCGGTGAATAGTGTATTTATTTAAAAAATAAATTAACAATATTTAATTTTTTTATAAAAATGGAGTTCATTTTTGAATTCATAGCATTGATATTTGGTTAAGGTGAAATTTTGGGATTTTTCTGAGAAAGTTGAATTTTCAGTGAGTAGTAAAAATATAGTTTTAGGGTTTCGGTATGTTTAATGACAACATAACTGTGTCATGATGATGTCATGAGATATTTTATGGGTTTTCCAAACAAGGGTGATGAATTATTGTATGGGTGACCCCATGTGTCCTAACTCTATGGGAAATACCATCAAAGAGACCATGCTTTTGAGAAATCCACTTGTGAGGTGTCCCTTGGCCATTAATGCCTTATCCCCTCACTTTCCCTATAAATACCAAGCCATCCTCTCATCCATTTCGACTCCCCACTCTCCCCCAACGATGTTCTGGTCTCATTACCTCCCAAGGAGTCCTCCAAAGGTTCCCCAAGCCTTCAAGGCCCCAACCTTTGAGTTTTACGAGTTACGTTTTAAGGTAAGGGATCTGACCTCTCTCTTTATTTTCAAGTAATCTCTTTTATGTCATTCCATTTATTCTCAATGTTATTTTGTATTAGGATTTAATTTTATATTCATTATACTGTACTTTTTATGTTCATATGATGAGATACCCCCTCTTACTGTCATCATTTCATTTTATGAAAGTTTAAGTGGCGCCGTTAGGCTGCCGAAATTTTTGTAATGGATTCTTTCACCCTTCTAATTTTCAAGTTCTATTTTCTTGTCATGTCTTTCAAGTTCCTTTTTATTTTGTTGGGGTATGATCTTTATATCTATCATACTGATATTTTATGATCATATTATGAGAGACCCCATTTTATCTATTCAATTCATTATTTTGATGTTTTATGTGGCGCCGTTAGGCTGCCGAATTTTTAAGAGATTCATTCGTCTTTCCCATTGTTCAAAGATCTACTTTCATGTCATGTATTTCAAGTTCCTTTGATATTATGTTGGGATATGATATATATATCTATCATACTGATCTTTTATGTTCATATGCTGTGAGAACCTATTTGATCTTGTCAATTCATTTTTGTTGATGTTTAAGTGACGCCGTTGGGCTGCCGAATTTAATAAGAGAAATCTTTTTTTTTCTTCCTTTCATGTTCTTCATTTCATATGGTATATCATTCAAAATTCATTACCATGTTCTCAAATCCTCTTTATTATGTCCCTCTACTATTTTATGGGTCATTTATGAATGTTTAACCCATGTCCCCTCTCTTTTCAATGTATTATAAAAACCCGAAACATAGTCGTTATGCTGCAGAATTTTCGTCTCAAAATGACTCTCTCTTTTCTCAAAATTATTTTATGTTATAATGTGAATACTCAAAGATATTATTTCTACAGGGGTATTCACATATATATCAAAATGTTCTATTTTAAATTCTGGGCTTTACACAGATGAAACCCGCTCTACCCATCTGTGGGTTTTAAAGTGACACAAAGATCATGTGTTTAAAGCAGTTTCTGAAACGTTATGATTATGAAATGAAACCCACTTATTTTATGCTATATGGATTTTTTATGAAATTATTGATGATGATATATGTGTCTCACATGATGATAATGAAAATTTTAAGGGTGTTCTCTGATATCACTCCAATGCATTGTGTAATGATGTAACCACTAGAGATTACAATTTTCATGATATCTTGGTGAATAACCTTGGTAACATTCAAATGAAACCTTGGGGATGGACCTTGGTGATATGTTCATGATTGTCTATGTTAAATAATGTAGCCACATCTTAATGTTATGAAAAATGTTATTTTTATTATGATATGCCACATGATTTCTTTCTCATGCCTTAACATTCTTTTACATGACATAGTTGATGTATCTCAAGTTCACATGTTAAACGTTTCTCTTGTTTCCCTTACTGGGACTTCTTCTCACCCTTTCTTTTGATGTATGTCCCCAGGTTCTGAGATGTAGTAATGAACCTAGGATGAAAATGAGGAGAATCCTTTCAAGTGTTTAAGAAGAATTTTTTATGCTTTCATGTTTTATGTTCCTGGTTTCCAAGACACTAAAACATAAAGATCCTCAGTTTTGTAAAATCTAAGGAAAGTTTATGTGATAAAAAGGTGGGATGCTATAGGTAGAGTTCTAGTAAAGGATCATTCATCATTCTTCTTTGTGCCTTTGTGTGAATGTGTATACCTTGGTATAGGTTAACCTAAAACTAATGAGAGAAAACAATTAATTAAGTAATTGTGAGTCTTCAATATTCTAGGCCTAGGGTCTCTAAGTGTTTATTATTTTGCAGGTATTACTCCGGGTCGACGTCCTCATTTGGTTTCCGTAGAAGATGTCTAGCAGGCTATTCCAGTAGGTCGCCGTAGGGTAGAGGTTGACAACAATGACTCATGGAGGAAGACACTCTGAGAGTTTCAGTGCCAGAGTATGTAGAAGTATGGGGGCTCCGTTTCAGATGCTGTCACGAAAGACTGGTTGGACGAGGTCAAGATATGCTTCAGTTCGATCTGTGCTCAGTGGGACCACTGGGTGTCATTACCTGTGACAATACTGGGTGGATCATCAAGGCAGTGGTGGTTCTTGTTTCTTGGGGATCGCGAGGAGTCATCGATCACATGGGAGGAGTTTTGAGACATGTTTAGAGTCAAGTTCCTTTCCTCAACTGCAATAGTGTCCAGTCTCTAGGAGCTTCTTACCCATCTACAGGGGAGGTCCAGTTTTCAGGAGTTTGCAATCCATTTTAGGAACCTTTTACGATATTCTTCGGACCTGTTACTAGATGAGGAGGCTAGGGAGAGGCATTTCGAGGAGGTTTTGTTTCCAGAGATCCAGTGTCAGGTCACCCCATTTATGATGAAGACATATCTCGAGCAGATGGAGAGGGAAGAGGTTGTTGAGAGGACTTTGGACAAGACCGGATCATCATGAGAAGGGGATCATCATGATCCCTCACGAAGCAAGGATTTGGTCTAGGGTTCCTGGTTTTCAGGGAAGAAGAGTTTCAGCTCATCCGGGGGTAGGTCCCATCCCTTCACATCCCGTTTCTGTAGAGGTAGAAACTCTTAGGCCTATTCCAAGGGATCAAGAACTTGTTTTTCTTGTGGTCGTCTTAGCCATCAGCAGCAAGAGTGCCTGACCCTTTAGAGAGATCATCGTGCATTGGGCACTATGCTTCAGGTTCCTCCATTGGGGCAGTTTCCACCGAGGCCTCAGCAGCCAGTTGCACCAGCTTTAGATCACCAGAGGGGAGTTGGGGTAGGTAGAGCACAACGTCATGATGCTCTCCATCCTCAGAAAGCAGAGCGAGGCTGTAGTGGTGGTCGTCATTAGGGTTAGAGAGGCTGTGGAGAGGGTCATGGTCAACTTCATGCTCTAGCATTTCTAGCACCAGATGAGCTAGATGTCATTCTAGGTACCCATTAATTGTGTTCTACCTTGGTGTATGCCTTGTTTGAGTCAGGAGAAACACACTCCTTCATATCACCTACCCTTTTCAATGCTTTGGGACTTGATGTAGAGAGGCTTCCAGTGCCCTTGGAGTTGACTACGCCAGTTGGGGGTAGAGCTAGATTGTATGAAGTATGTAGATACTATGAGCTAGTATTGGGGAAACACTGCTCTTGGGGAGATTTTCTATGTTTAGGAATAAAACCATATTATTTCATCCTTGGCATGGATTGGTTGTATTTGGTGCAGGCTATCATGGTTTACTTCAGGAAGAAGGTCATCTTCATCGGTGCGGATGGAGAGCAGGTGGTGTTTGTTGGTGAGAGAGATCCTCGGATGGGTCATAGGAACGTTCCATCCTTATCATCCATGGTGGTTGAGAAGATGCTGAGTTCTTCATAGGATCGGTAGTTGGAAGTTTCCTAGGGTCACAGAGGAGTACCGTGATTTTTTTCTAGAAGAGGTTGTAGCATTACCCCCTCGACGAGAGATCGAGTTTAATATTGAGCTATAACCAGGGTTCGTCTCTTATCTCTATGTCTCTATATAAGATGGCCCCTTCTGAGTTATGAGAGCTGCGTATACAACTTGATGGTCTGTTGAAGTGTGTTTTTTCTGCCAAGTGTGTCCCCATGGGGTGCACCAGTTTTGTTCGTAAAGAAGGCCGATGGTAGTTTGCACTTGTGTATCGATTATAGTCTTTTAAAAAAAGTTAAAATAAAGAACATTTACCCTCTTCCATGGATTGACGATTTATTCGATGAACTGAAGGGCGCATGTTGGTTCTCAAATAGTGACTTACGGTCAGGATATCATCAGATGCGTGTGAAGGATTAGGATATCATGAAGACTGCTTTCTGTTGTCGTCATGGGAATTATGAGTACGTTCTAATTCCGTTTGGCGTGACGAATTATCCAGCTGTGTTCATGGGTTTAATGAATGTTGTGTTCTATTAATTCCTGGATAAGTTCATTGGCAGTTTTCATTGACGACATCCTTGTGTACTCCACATCTGAAGAGGAGCATGCAGAGCATCTACGAGCCATTTTTGGTGTTCTTTGTTGAAATCACATGTTCGAGAAGTTGTTGAAGTGTGAGTTTTGGGCTTGAGAAGCCCATTTCTTGGGGCATGTTTTCTCCCAACAGGGAGTAGCTGTTGATCCATCAAATATAGAATCATTTGTGTCTTGGGCAGCCCCCAAGACAGTTTCAAAGGTGTGAAGTTTCCTTGGTCTCGTCGGCTACTATAGGAGGTTCATGGCCAATTTCTCATGGTTTGGGAATCCTTTGTCATCTTTCACCAAGAAGGATATTCCATTCATATGGACTGATCAGTGTCAGGCAGCTTTCGGGTATCTAAAGGAGAAGTTAGTAAGTGCTCTAGTCTTTTGTCTTCCAGCTGAAGTAGTTCAGATTCATGTTTTTACGATGAGTCATGTCTGGTGGTGGGTTGTGTTCTTATGAAGAAGAGGTAAATTGTTTCTTATGGTTCTATACAGTTACGTCCCCATGAATGCAACTATGCCAACCATGATCTCGAGTTGGCAGTCGTGGTGTTTTCTATGAAGTTGTAGAGACATTACCTCATTGGTGAGTGCTTGGTGGTTTTCATCGATCATAAGAGTTTGAGGTATATTTTCTCCCAGCGTGACTTGAACTTACGAAATCATCTATGGATGGAGTTCCTGCAAGAATACGACTTTGAATTATTGAATACACCAGGAAAGGGTTATTTTTTAGATGATGCGCTGAGCCAAAAGCCACATAGTGATGTTGTGCATGAATCCAGTGATTCCTGGAGAGTAATAGAAGAACTCTCAGCATTGCATCTTGATATGGGTGAATTTGGAGTTAGATGTTGTCTTTTTCAGATGACGGTATAGTCATTCCTGGTGCTGAAGGTGGAAGAGTCCCTGCTTGGGGATCTTGAGGTGGAGGTCTAGAGAGACCGAGCCATTTGTGGTGAGGCCCCTGATGGTGGTCTGGGGATGAACAACACATACTGTTGTATCATGAAAGGATTTTTGTTCCCTTGGTGATGCATGATATGGTTCATAGAGAGTTCCATAGTTCTCCCTTAGTAGTACATCCTGGCGTGACGATGGTGTACAGATCCTTGAGGATTCAGTTTTGGTGGCCTGGGCTGAAGCGTGTGGTTTCAGAGTTTGTGTCTCGATGATTAGTCTGCCAGAAGGTGAAGGCTGAAAACCGTGTTCCTGGTGGTCTTCTCTAGCCATTAGATATTCCACAGTGGAAGTGGGAGGAAATCTCAATGGACTTTGTTACATGTTTATCTCGAACATCAGGAGGATATGATGATATTTGGGTGGTAGTGGAATGTTTAACAAAATCAGCCCACTTCATAGCGATCAAGGATTTGAGCTCAGTGGAAGTTTTATCGAGGCAGTATCTAGAGGAGGTGGTGATATTTCATGGAGTCCAAAGGACGATCATTTCTGATTAAGATCCTCATTTTACTTCCAGGGTGTGGAGAGGTCTCCACATTGCTTTTGGTTCTCAACTATGCCTTAGAACTGCTTTTCATCCTCAAACGGATGGTCAACCAGAGAGAACCATCTAGACTCTTGAACACATGTTACACTCTTGTGTTCTTGACTTTGGAAGTTCATGGATGTCACACTTACACTTGGTAGAGTTTTCATAACATAATAGTTTTCACTCCACCATCGGTATGGCATAGTTTGAATCCTTGTATGGCCGACCTTTCCATTCTTCGTTGTGCTGGATTGGGGTCGGAGAGTTAGCAATTCGTGGACCAAAACTAGTTCATAATAAAACAGAGATGGTTCAGGGGATTCGTGAGAGGATGATGGAAGCACAAAATCATCATAAATCCTATGCCGATCAAAGGAGGAGCGAAGGTTTGGTCAATGGATTAAGCTTTCTCCCCTCTTTGTTGGGCCTTTCGAGGTGTTATATCATGTTGGAGCTGTGGCGTATTGAGTAGCACTTCACCCGTAGATGAGTCAGATATATGATGTTTTCTATGTATCACAGCTACGTCGTTATCTTCATGATAACTCCCACATCATCGATTGGAGAGAGATCGATTTTGATGATGATGAAACCATTGACGAGCGACCTGTGGAGATCCAAGACCACAAGGAGATGGTGTTTCATGGACGTTCCATCCGCTTAGTTTGTGTATTGTGGTGACACGGTGGCATGGAGGAGAGTACATGGGAACGTGAGTCACAGATACGTGCTCAATATCCAGAGTGGTTTAATGTTTAACCCTTTCAGGTAATGACAATTCCTTATTTGGTTACGAAACCTTTATGTTTATGACATGAATCCCTTTCATTTCATTGGTGGATTTCTCTCTTTGGGGAGGTATCTCCGTGGGTGGTTGGATCAGAACTTGTTTTCTTCTCTTTAGGTGGGTTTTGGATAATCAAGGACAATAATGTTTTGAGAGGTATCTGATGTAATGGATCGGACCTCTCTGGTCCATTCCATTTTGCAAATGCGGTACTAGAGGTGTTCTAGGAATTCAAGGTGACTTGGGGGTGCATTTGGGTGGACTTTTGAGGAAAGTTAAAGGGTAGTATCTTTCGCATAGTTGGTGCACGGTTTGCATAAACTGTGCGGCCAAACCATGGAGGGATGGTATTGAGGGCAGTTTCTAATGCATGGCTAGTGCAAGGTTTTCCTAACTATGCGGACTACGCATGCGAGGAGGGGTTGTTGGGGTAGAAGCTAGCGCACAGTTAGCACATGGTTTGTTAAACCGTGTAAACTAACTAAGCGGGCACATAATGTTAGATCCTAAAATTTTGGATCTAACTCGTTTTTTCCTTTAATCACCTCGTTTAAGCTCCTATGAGGCCATAACTCGGGATTACCCTTCATTAGAGGTGGAATAACCTCTCCCAAGTATTTCAGAGGCGATTTGGAGGCTTATCATCGCGAATCAAAGCCAGTTTCTTGAGGTAAGTAATCCTTTTTGTTTAGTTTCTTAGACTTACCTAGATATACTCCTCCTATTCTCTCAGGATCTTATATCTACGCCAGTTATGGGTAGATCTTGGTGTCTGGATGTCATTTGTGATGTTCTTTGGTCTTGGTTGTGTTCGGAGAGGAGATATAGGGAGGATCATTGGTGAATCAGCCTGATCTCCTTGGTCGTTCTTCGACCGTTGTGGGTTTCCTCGAAAACCGTTGAGGTAGGGGATTCGTGGCTTCTCTAATTGTTTATGTGCAATCGTAGAGTTAGCATGGTTTAGCCCATTGGATCACAATGGAATTGACCGTATTAAATACTTGGACCAGATTAAAAGAATTGTTTTGATTGCTTATTGTTGCTTTGTTCCTTGATGACGGTTTGCCTCATGTTTTGCTAGATTGAGTGATATCTATTCTTTCTTTAATTAGTTGTTCATTCTTGATGGAAATTGATAAAGAAATTAAAGCCGGAATTAGTTGATAATTAATTGGCTAAAGATAAAGAGTCATGTAAATGAATTCGGTTGTTGCCGTTGTTTTAGTAGTTATAATTTTATGTTAATCAAAATGGCATAGTAAGCATGTTAAAACTTATGTGATAGCTTAATGAATAGGTTTCCCAGAATTGGAAACTATGATTTGAATTTGTTAATTCAAGAGGGGTAAAAGAACTGGTTGGTTGGTAAAAGAAAACTCATGGTAGGGTTCTTAGTTACCCTCTTGTTCGTAAGGCCATGTTCCTTGTTCTTTAGGACCATGAGTGGTCATTATGTATGAATGTTGGATGCCTTGATAAAGGGCCAAGAGACTATTTGATGTGATGTTTGATTTCCTGCTGCTTCTGCTGTGATGCGATCCTGGAGTGGTGTTGTGATATGTGGAGGATGGGAGGCCTTGTGTTTGTGGCAGCAGATGACGACTAGAGTGGAGAGATGAATCAGTTTATGCATGTGGGTGTCAGGGAGGACACTGGTGATGATGGAATGAGATGGATGTGGTTGTTGGATGCTTGGTAATTTGACTGAATTTTTATCTCCATTACTTTAACCAACTACTCCAGGTAGCTGGTCTTGCTTACCCTTCTTCTAAAGGAGGCGAAGATTCACGGGGTATTCCACATGCTTTCAGTTTCTAGCTTCCCGAGGGAGGTTGGGTCTACGCTCTTGCTATAGGAGGAAAAGACTCGACGAGTAGTACATCTACTCACCGTGTTGAGCCCCCTTGGGTTTAGTAGCATATGTTTAATTTCTAGAATTTCTGGGAATATGGTAAAGTGATTTCTGTAATAAATGATTGATTAAATGTTGATAATCCATAGGGATGGAGATGCTGGAATTTAATGGTGATGTTGTAACTTTTAAAGGAACGGTTAATATTGAATGTGATTCCAAAGTTGTTTAATGTTGTTTTATTCATGGTTAATTAATGTGCAAAGAGTTAATTAACGTAAATTGGAACTGATGAAAAAGGGAATGAAGTAATCTAATGAAGCTCTTTAATTTGTTTTGTGCTTATAGGATACCTAGTCTTTGAAATTGCAGCCCGGAGTCCAAGAGACGTTAGTTGCAGCTAAGACTGGGACTAGGTTATGCCCATTGTGTGGTTTTGAGTTATATATTCTGTACATTTTTGTGATTCTATACGCTACTCCACACTTTCAATAAGGGAAACTGACACCCTGGGGATTCTGAGCCCTGGGGTGGGGTGTGTTTTCCCCAACATTCTGATGGGAGGTTGAATGGATGACTTCCCCCTTTAGCCCCACTCCCTTCTCTTGGTAGATACTAGTGCCATTGGCACAACAGTTATTTTTCCTCATATATGTGTGTAGAGGGACGTAATGTCTTGTGGATATTTCCACACATATATTCTAGATATAGTATCTAATGGACTACTATAGGTGTAATGTGTATAGGCTGTCATGGCTTGAGGATCCATACTTGGTGTATGGGCTGTAATTACTTGAGGAATAATACCCGATGTATGATACACATTATGCGAGCTTTGGTGGCTCCCGGAAACTACCTGGTTACCTTTGGTTGTGAGGATGGTGTAGTTCTTATCCCATGTGTCTACAGGCAAGCCTTTGTGGTGAATGTGGTGCAGATTGTAGAGCTTAGCCCAGGTATATACGGGCAAGCCTTTGGAGAGAGATGCACATGACATATGTCATTGGGACAAAGTGGAAAACCAGTGGGTATGTAGTAGTGGGGTACCCTTGATATCCTTTTCTATATGATATATTCTTGTATGCGTTACTTGGTGAGAGTTTCCATGGTGAGGTTGGGAACATAGTATATCTGCTTAGGGGATGAGATAGTTTCACTGTTGTTCACTATGCTTTAGCATGATTTCTTTACTTTTTCACAAGTGGCTTCGGGGAGGATCCTACGGAGTATACTGTTAAACTCACCCTACGTATATATAAACTATTTTCAGGTCACTTGGAGTAGGTTGGAGATGGCGCTGGTTAATACTAGTTTGTAGTTGGAGGAGCTATTCAGGCTCCCAGTCGCTGTCGTTTTACATTCTTTTGGGTACATGTTGTTTTCCCTTTTAGTTGTTGTACTTTTTCATGGAATTTTATATATGTACATGGTTTACTTTTATATTTTATTTATGTGTTGGAGTTGGTGGTGTCTATATTATCTCTCACTTCTGCGTGTGTTCTCATAGAGGGTAATGTCTACCATCTGTGTGTTTATTATACCCACGGTGCTAGTCGCCAACCCGGGGCCTACTAGAGGCAGGACTCGGGGGTCATTATCTCCCTTTTCACATTGCCGGCCTTGGAGGGGTACACTTTTTGGGGTGGGGGTTGTGACAATAAATATACCTTGTGGATAAAATAAAAAAGAGGTTAGTAATATTAAAAAATAAATTACATGGTAGGAATGTAAATTCATTAAATATAATGAAAGAATACCATAAAATAATTTTCTTGGAATAATGATACCAACTAATAAGAAATAAGTTGAAAAGAATAATAATAAAGTAATGAACAAAGGTTGGGTTACCAGTCACATTATTATAGGGGAAACAAAGGAATCAATTTCCATTAGAATAATATAATATAATTTACATATTTATATCTATTAAAATTAAATAAATTAATTTATGAATTCATCCATGGGTTGTAAACACACAAATACATGTAATTCATAGTGTAGAAAATATATAATGTCTAAAATATGATAAATTAAGTCTAAGGAGAACCATACCATTTTTTTTGGTTTCCAGGAATTTGTTATAACCACCTAGATAACAAAAATTTATATCCTAATATCTTATTTCATAACCATAATATTTTCTTTTCCCATTATACTAATCTTTTATAATCATTATCAATGTAATACCCATATTTTTTGATGAGATATAGATCTTTTTAATTTATGTTTAATTTCTTTTTTTATCAAAAGGTGATTATTTAATGAGTTCATGTATGTTTTAGTGGTTTCGAGGGATTTTCATGGAACAAAGGCTTGGTTTAAGAAAAGCAAGATGGGAAACATTGTTTGTAGAAACCATGTGGTCGATGTTGTTTGACTTATCCTAACTATAACAGATGGTCTATGGCTCAGTCTAGGGAAGCATGATTTAATGAAACTATGAAACAATTGCCACATTCCCATGTGAGACATATAAAATTTCTATTATCGGAACATATAATGCTTTTTGAATCGTTTTTGGAATAGTGAACATGAAATTTAAATATTCCCTTTTAAGGAAGTAATGGGCATATGGTTGGTGCACCATTTTCTCCATATTGTGGTTGAATAGTGTGAACTAGTTTTTAATAAATAAAAACCATTTACGCCAAATATAATAAATTTTTTCACCCCTTACATTGGGATTTCTTCTAGAATAGAAGGGTTTCCTTCTCCATTATGAAAATATCCTCGTTCCTAAACAAGTCTTTGGTGGTTTCATCTATCTATCTTCAGAATCATGATCTATTCATCTCACTAGATATCCACTGATAATTTCTCCAATCCATAGACTTAGTTATTCATTTTTCAATCTATTAATGATTATATGTTGGTGTCGGCTAATACACCCTATTTCCATGGTGTTCATTCATTCCTTAGTTTTTATTCAATTTAGGTCAAATTAGAAGATGATATTAATTGAGTGTTCTACAAAAGGCCTATGTTAGGTGTTCTATACAATTTATTACAATCTATTTTTAAAAAAAATATATTTTCCATTTAATATTATTCTTGATCATCGGGAATTAATTATAAAGTTTTTAAATTCTATATTTTTATTCTCATATCTTTGTTAGGTTTCCCACATAAACCATATAATTTTTTGATTTTTTCAACCAAAAAATAGTTCACCCATGATGTGTGTTTATGTTTTTTATCCATGATATAACTCCCCATTAGGTCCTCTTTATATAGTTTCCTTAGCATCAAACCATGTTATTATAAAATTTTCCACCAATATCCTCTATACAATCGATGAGGATTCCTTGATCATTTATAACATGGTTTTGTCCCATTTAGGTCTAATAATAGATTACTCGGTATAGGATGTAATTGATGTTTATCATGATTTAAATATAGATCTTTTAATGGGTTCTTCATTAATGTTGTAAAATTGGAAACAATTAATCCTGTTTTATCATGTTTTAAAATTAGTCGATGTTCATAGTTTCTGGTTTAATATGATCGTTGTTGGATTCCCAAAAACATTTCTACACATTCATATTTTTTTTTTATGTTACACAATAATTTTTCATATTTTCAAAAACAAAAATTATTACAGACACCATTGGTGGTGGGATATTGATAGTTATTTCAGACCCTATTTGGGAAGTGATTGCATACCTCGAGAGGCCTCATGGATACCAGTTGGGACCAGGAAATGTTCCCACATTGCAAGGCATTATAGATTATTCTATTGATTAAGAGAGAAACAGAAAGATCTATGATCAAGATTCTATTTGGAGATTGTTATTTTGGAACTTTGCACATATGATAAATATATTGTAGTGTATCCTTATTTCCATGTATTTCCTTTAATTTTGTATAGAGTCATGACATACAGATGTTGTATATGATACATAATATTCAGGTTTTTTTGTTATTACAATCTTATTAATTTTTAATCTAATGATTATAATTGTCTAACATGCCTCCATTATTGATTTATTTGATTACTCCATTTTGTTACAGTTTTATTTGAGTGTATAGTCCCCAAAATATAACCCCTAAAACCCTAATTGATAGTTAGAAGCATCTAGTGTATAAAGAGGAATTCATGAAAGCATGTGACCCATTGAATATTGGAATCATTCAAGTGCAACTGTGCTGGCATGTTAGAAGGTGGTCTGAGAGAATTTTATTATTACCAAACTATTTAAAGAAATTATATATATGAAATTATGAACGCATGAAAATTTTGTAATGAGATGTGTGTGGGATGAACTATCCCATGTACCTAGAAATGCAAATTTACATTGTATGGGACATGTTGTTCACTATTTTTTCTATTACAAATGAATTGATTAATTTTTTAGTTGAGGTATATTTTATGTGATGTTATTATTTGAATGATTGATCAATTACATTTTATTGTATACATTATGGGTTAAGGGAGATATAATCATTCAAAAATTTTGTTACCTGACTGGATTCCCATTACATCAATATTCCATGCCATATAATATTCAATTCATAATTGAATTAAATTTATTATGTGTACCTTATATTATGTTATTGTTTTTGATTTAATTTTATTAAAGGAAATTAAAAAGAATAATTGGTACTTATAGTTTCTACCTTAATCTAAATAGTTTTTCCTATGTATAATATAGAAACACATTATGATATGAATTTTGGAATGTTAGGTTTGAGTCCATTGGTCACATGGGTTAAGGCGTGTTATGGCTAGTATTAAATGGGATCCACACTTCTAATTATGAGGTCTATATACCTATATATGTTAGAAATAGTAATATATATTATTTAACCATTAGATTTGAATTTTTATATAAATATGAGTTCAAAGGATTGTAATTTATGAATTGGGAACATCTCTATTTAACATGATTTCCAATTGAACTTGAATGTCCATATACTAGGACCCATTCTATGAAACAGAGAGCCTAAACTAGACCTGACCATAGTAGTGGGCAGGAACCAGGGTCTCTACGGTTACCTATATTTTTTCATGTTACCCATTTTGGGATTTTGGAGTAGGAAGAGGGGTGTGTCTACATTATTAGATGGCTTGTACATGTTATATATTTATATCTTTAATTTTTTTGTTACACAATCATTTTAGAGGTGTGTTCTTGGAAATTTTAGAGATATCCCAATGTGATGGCCCCTAATCTTATTATGGGATTGTAGCGATAAGCATCCACCGAAGGTGGAGGGACCTAGGACACTTGTTGAACCTCTAGTAATTCCACTTGTGGAACATACCTATAATTATAATATGTGTGATTATTCAATCTTCGACAAGGGTTTCATTCACTTTATAGAAGGGTATTTTTGGAGCCTCATATCCTTCCAAGAATAAAGAAGAGATGAATCATGGGTACTAGTGCCGGAATCCACCCATGATCATGGGGAATGATTCTGTACATGCTGCAGATCTAAGGATTGAGTCATTTTTAATGATCTTAGGTAACATGAGAGTCCACCATATATGAGGGTCAAGTTCTCATCTTATATGCTTCGGGGAGCCACTATGAACTGGTGGGATGTTTGGAACTAGGCTCATAGTCTTCAAGATATGGTTTAGATTAATTTATCATCTATATTTTATGATTACTTGTTTCTTGAGATTTTGATGGATGAATGTTCCACTGAATTTACATGTCTAGAGACATGTAATATGACCATTATGGGGTATTCATCTCACTTTAAAGAACATTATTTCTTTGCACCTATGTATCATGATGATATGTTGTATGGGGTGAGGCAGTAAGAAGAAATTTTGAATAATTCCATTTAATTTCAAGTTAATCTAGTTCAATTGACTACTATTGATATCATAATGAATCACGAACCCATTATTGAATATAACCTAATGAAATCTGGGGGCCCATAATAGTGTAATACAGGTGTTCAATGTAGTGGTTTTGGAAAATCTATAAGTAATATAACTTTTGATTCATCTCCCTAGGGGAATACCATATAGGGTTTTAATGATAGTCATTTTTTCTTATATCATCAGTGTTGAAGGATGAGACTTATTAGAAACTTGTTTGATAATTATCGAGTAGAGTTCCAATCCATTAGATGGATGTACCACAGAAATCGGTTCTGAAGGAACATTGCTCCAGTGGTGAGTGGGTGGGGGTTGATAGTAACTCTAGTTTTAGGTGTGGGATACACAACTTCACATTATAATGTGAGATGGTGTACTGCGGGTAGTTTTGGTCAACGTTATTTTTATGTCATGTAATCCAGAAACCAGTAGCACCTCAACAGCATTATGGGACTGCACATGGTAGTCAGTCAATTTCTTAGGTCCACAATTATGTCAAGATATATATACCACAACCTATTCATAAAGCGTAGAGCATCAGACCATCAAATTCGAGAGGTATTACCTTAGTAGTATCTACTATTTTATAATCCCTTTCTACATAGGTTCTTCACATTGGTTCACATCTATACCAGCTGTGGTGATCCTGGGGTTTGATATGAATTTTTTTCTTGGCTTTATAACACTTAATACACTTTTAGGGATTTGATCGGACAATATATTCTAATACATGGAATTATTCATTAATTTATGAGGGAATTAGTTCATTACAGTCATCTTTGACCTCACAGTGACCAATTTTTACATCATTCTTGGGATGTATTGTATGGTTTATTATCATTCTCATTTCGATTTCTATCACCGAAGAGTATCAATCAAATCACTAGAGGGAGGAATTTATATCCATAAGGGAGAGTGGGATGTTGAGACTTTTAGAGGTGGAACATTGCATCATGGGATATGTGGATTGATAGTCCATCATTATAGCCTTTGTCTTGATGATTAGGGAATTTGAAAGGATGAATTCCCTTGAGTAGAAAATTATTCATATATTCCTTTTCAGATGAATTTTCTATTTTATCTACTAAAAAGTGATTGATCCCACTATTGTGAAAGATCCTAGAGCTGCACCAGCATTCACTCCTCCATATAGGATAGAGACTACTAGGACCCAATAGATGAAGAAACAAATAGTGGAATTAAAAAAATGGGTTTATATGAACTAACAATTCTCTATAAATTCTTTATTTCATTTTTTGAAATAAGAAAGATTGATCCCTTCAGATCTGTAAGGATTTCAAAAAATTGATACAGTGTATTTTTAATAATCAATATCCTATACCAAATATCGATGACCTCCTTAACAAGATCTGATGTGGTTGGGTTTTATGAAAACAATAGGGCCAATTTATCAGCATGTACATTTTAGGCTGATAGATAGACAATATACAATGTTTCCTAGAAGGGATGGACTTTATGAGTATCTTCAAATATCATTTGGTGTAAGGAATGCACTAGTAGTTTTCATGAATTTGATGTATCAGGTTCTACACCTGTATTTGGACTCCTTCAGGGTAGTTTTTTTGGAACACATAAGGGTGTATTTTCATAAAAGACGTGATAATGCAAAACAAATTGACATCACTATGAATACATTGAGAGAGAATAATATGTATGCTGGGATTTCAAATTGATAATTCCAGATAGATAAATTACACTTCTTGGGTTACATCATCTAATAGATAGGTCTGTCTATAAAGAAAAAAATATTTTTTTTGGCTTCAATATATTATCCTAATAATGAATTTAATAATTATAGTTTCTTAGGTTTATATGGTTATTATAGGATCTCCAAAAAATAAATATAATGTCTACTATTATTCTTATGGGATTGACTAATAAGGGGGTTCAATTTGTGTGGATTTAGGCTTGTGAAAAAGATTTTCTGGAGCATTAGAGAATGTTATATTAATCGATAATCCGAATTTGTAAATAGTTTAGAAGATGTTATACAATTTTCTACAACGCATCAAGAATTGGGATGTGAGATTACATGATATAGGGGATAGAGTCATGGAATATGGGTCTCACCCATTCAGACCACATGAACAGAATTACCTGATACTGAAGCTCGGGTTGGCAGTTTTATTCCACACCTTGGGTTTCTAGAGGTACAATTTTCAAGGAGAGAATTTTTTTGTAAATAGACCAAAAAACCCGGAAGTACATATTTGATCAGTGTTAAAAGAACATTTGGTAGATATGGTGGGTTATGTTTAAATAGTTATTCTATAATGAGATATCATAAATGTAGGGTAACTGAAATGTTGTAGTGGGCACTCTGAACGACAAGACTTGGACGTAAGTCCTTTAAAGTGGCATTATTGAATATAAATTGATAGACTTATTCTAATAGATGCACTTGGAAGTGAATGGTAGTTATATGTATAGTTTTCTATTATCAATGGAATGGTATTATAATCTTATAGATATGGTGGGGAAAAGAAAAGTATTTGATTATGAAAACTTAGTCTTAAGGGAAAGAGTTGTACATGTGTAAATGGCTCCTTGTTGGACCATTGGGGAGGATGAAATTCTATGTATTCAGGGACTTGCACGGGTTCTAGTAGACATCTAAAATAAGATGATTTTGATATTTCATGAATTATTTGGTTTACGAAATCCTATCCTTAATAAGATGTATCTTGAAAAAAAATCTAATATCTATGAATGAAATGTTAAATAGAAATATTTCTTACTGGGTGCTCCACATATTATTAGCTGAAGGTTGAACTGCAACAACAATATGGACCCATGAAGCTGTTAGATGGGGAGAAGGGATTGTGTTCAATGGATTTCCTAATCGAGTTGTTGCATTCACCTTGATGTAGTGATTCTGTATGAGTCATTATTGTCATGAAAATGATTTCCACCCACGTATGGATGAATAGGGAGACATTATTAGTAGATGATCATGATAGAATTTATATCTATAAAATTATGTACGTTCATGGGGTTACTCATAAAAATGAATATATTTATGAACATCATATTACATCTGGGTTTTGGATAACAACACATATGAATATGGGTATATAATTTCTTATGAGAATAGTAGTCCACTCTAAGACCAATGGCCAGTCGAAGAACATAATACAAGTCATATAGGGAATTTTAAGGGTAAAACTCATTGATTTTGGGGGCTATTGGGAGAGAAATATACCCCTATATCAATTAAACTACAATAGTAGATATCAGGTGACTATGAAGATGCCAACATGTAGGGATTTGTACAATAGGCCATACCGATCAACTCTGTACTGCTTTTTAGTAGGAGAGGAAACACTTGTGTGACTAAATCAAGTACAAGAGGCGTCAAATCTTGTCTAGTGGATTATAAATTTGGTGGTTAATAATATATATATATATATATATATTTCCTATTAAGATCTTTTTCAATGACTTCTATAGTTCAAGGATGGGTGTGTAGGTTTTTAATGTAACACTCTGTGGATGGGGGCACATATAGATTTAGATACGTGTTATGATTTCACCATGATATGTATAGCCTTTCAGGAATATAGAGAGAGTTTGGCCAATAAAATTTGAGTTTCAATTACATCATAGGTACTATTTCATTATATAATTTTCAAAAGTTTCTTATATATTTTTAATTATCACTCAAACCCATAATATATTATTTAATAAGATAAGGTTGAGTTATAGGTAGATGCTAACATTTAAGAGAATACTATATATATCATTGATTACATCATGGTGGATCATTGAGGTTGGATTATTACTTTAGTTAAGGAACTGTGGTTGTATTTTTGGGTATAGAACATGACCTAAAGATAGAAAGATGTAAGTGTTTAGTGGCAAAACCCCTTTTTAGATTTTTTACCACCCTCTAAATAGAAAGAAACGAGTGGGTTGTATTAATTGGTTGAGATTTTAGGATCTTGGGGTTTACCTCGGCAAAAAAATATTTATATTTCATTTTAAATCATTAGATTATAATTAATTTGAATGGATAATGATGTCACATGAGGTTTAGGGTCGTTAGGGGCTTGTTCGGTGCCCAACAGATTTTTTTTAAATGGAAGTTGTGTCGCATGGTCGGTAGAAATCATGATGCCAAGGTGTCATGGTTTCTGATAACCCTACAAGGTGGTCCAACAATCATTACAAGGATTCATGGACTAACAAAACCATAATGTTTGTGAATCCCATCTGTTCCATCCATATTTAATTATCAGTTTCAGGTGATATCATGGGTTTTTCATGGCTTCAAAAACTATGTGCATAAACCATTTAGGTTCTATTTTGAGAAACAGTGGGTTATTGGATTGGAACAATATATGGCCAATAATGTGTCAAAACAATGAAAACCAATTTTTAAATGGAAGATGACCATTTTCCCATATTATAATAAAATTTTTTCACCCCTTTCTTAATTATTATCTACAATGTACATGGGATCTCTTTCTCCTCATGATTTTTCTTTATCCCTAATATTTGATTTAGTGAATATTCTACATAAAAATTAAAAAAAGAGATATATTCGTTTTTTGGATAGTTTTTGGTATGTTCTCCCCACCTTGTGCTTTTTTTTCCTATACTTCAATCAACATTTAAATTTTATTGAAAGATAATTCAACTTATTTCTTGTGTGTTTAAGGATTCTTAATTTTTTTCCAATCTATGTTAACATAGTAACTCGTACTAGTTATGTGTTATAAAATGTTCATTATTTAGGTGGTATATACCATTCACACAATGTCTAGTTGTTTTATTGCAAGTATTTCATTAAGTCTCATGTCATATCATTCAGTATTTCTCCAAAATTAATTAAATACATCATTTAAATTAACAAAAAATGTTAGGTTACCCCCACTATGTTTTTGATAGTTGAAGACTGTTAACCTCATACCAGACCACCCTTGAAGTGTGTTTATTTTTATTCTCCATGATATTCCACCCCATTGGGTGTGTCTAATGTCACAATCATTGTGGGATCCTTAATGAATTAATTGAGTTGTTATTAGAAGGTTTATGCCTCCCTTCCATGGGATTACAAGTTATTACAATGGAAAAATGGATTAATTGTAAAATGTGGAATGAGTTGGATGAAATCATGGGTCGCGAATGATTGAGAAATTAGTTAGGAAATGGTTATGATTACATATGATTCCATGGAAACTTCATCTGTATGGATCTTGATTACATTTAATTTCATAATCCTTTCCACTGAAAAGATCAGTCTTTCCTATATTTCCATGGAAATAATCCATGGACATGCTCCTTGGGTTTCATCCAAGTATATATCATGTGTTAGTTAGTGATGATCACTATACTAAATGAGGATTCCTTGTTCATTTATACTTTTGGATTGACCCATGTAGGACTAAAATTAGATTACATGGAATAAGAATTAGTTGAATTTTATCATTATTTACAGATATAGTTATTTATGGGATCTGGATCGTGGTTGTTATAATATATTTTAATACACCTACTTCATAATGATTTATAGTTTTACCATGTTTACAATTTCTTGTTTACATAAACCCCAGTTGGATGAATAATATCACTCAGTCTTATTCATTTATATTACTGTTAGGCTATATAAACTAATTATTAATATATAAATAGACTGGAGTTTTTATATAAAATATTGGTGGTGGCATATTGAGTGTTGTCTCACATCATTCTTAGGCCACTATTAGGTACACAAAGAAACATCATGGATCTGGGTAAGCCCTGAGGCAAGTTCCCAATTTTAGATGCTTGAATGATTATACATAAGATCATGGGATCTCAGGATTGAGCAATTATTGTGATACAATATGGATTGATTTTTTATTTTTTTTTCTTTTTATACTTGTACTATACTAGCTTCATATTTCCATGTGTTATCTTCTATTTTGTATAGAGACATTCCATACACATTTTGTATATGGTACATCCCATGCTTGATTAATTTTTATTAGTAGTTTCTTCTGGCTGTTTTGTCTTCTACATCCACTTATCTGGTATATTTTATTTATTGATTAATTTTATTACATCATAGTTATAAACTCTAATTATGAGGGTACAGTATTTATCGTTTACCAACTTAGACCCTAACTACTTGGAGACATCCTCTCGTATAAAAGGTGGTTTTCATGTCTCCATGTGACCCAATGGATCGTGGTATTGTTTAGTTGTTCCCATGTGGGAATGATACAACCTATATGAATTACAATTAGTTATTAACTATTTTTAATATTAATGGTATGTAATCATGGTTGTTATAAACTAGTTTCATATATAAAATTTTATTTTTCATTCTTCTCACAGATATCTTTAATTATACTAGAATTGATGTTCCAAGATAGTTATAGAGGTATAATTTCATTAAAAGAAATTTTTGGTACTTTCCCCTATAGAGATATCGACGACGATCATGTTTCATTGTTTCATATAGAATAAAGTATGTTTTATTAATTAGTTAGTTTTATAATAATTTTTATGCTCCCAAATAAGAATAAAAATTTTAATATTTATTTCATTTTATAAGAGTAATAAAATAACCATATTTATATAGGATATAAATTTATAGCATTGTTCATTTAGGGGTTTAAACTGACCTCATCATGAATATAACATTATTATTAGATGATTATCTGGTGGATTAGTTATAATATCATTATTTCGGATGAATATGGATCTTATTCAGTTATTATTTATAATATATATAATAATTATATTGAATTAAAAGATGAATATATTAATAATAAAATATTACATAACATGAATAGAAATATTTTCCCTTATGTACACTGATTTTTGATTAGTGAATCAATTATAAAAACTGGTTTATAATATCAATAATAATTAACAAAATATTTAAAAACATAACCTTATTGATATAATTAAAATAATATTTATCTATTAAATATATTCTTCGGAATATCTATTTAAGGTGTGGAGGGAAAATGAACACATTGCTCTTGGAAGTGTTAGTCTATACATACGATTACTCACATTGATAACGTTGATTACTCCATGTAGAATTATTTTTAAATAGAATGAATATAATATTATCCTCAAAAAATACACAAGGAGGATGAAGAGGATTCCATGTTGAGGATAAATGGTCTAGTTTTATGGTAAAACCTTATTTTTTATTTGTTTTATTGAAGGGGTTATGAGAGGAACCATTAATAAATGAGAAGGGATTAGATTTTTTTAGATTCCTGAAACATTTTAATAATAGATTTTTTCTCTCATTGAACGATGATAAAAAATTAAAAAACCTAGGATTTATGAAGATATATGGTAGATCAAGTAAAAACACCCATTATAAAACATTTTTTCAACATCGTTTTTTTTCCACTATGGTAAAACCCTTTAATCATTAATTCACTCTAATAATGGTAAATAGTTTTTACCAATGTATTTTATCATTTATAGATTGAACACAATTTTATTTATTAAAAAAATTACACCTATTTATTACATGTATGAAAATTATATTATTTTATTTTATTAATAATAATTATAAATTTTAATTTTAAAATAATAAAAGTATAATTTATCAAAAAATTCATGAGAATAATATTACTTTGGTTTTAAAAATATTGGATATAGTAATGAAAACAAAATTAAATATTTATAGAATTAAAATTTAACTTATAGAATTAATATTTTTTGTCGAAAAAATATTCAAAATTTTTCATGACATACTTATAGACTAATAATGTCATTAAATAAATATATATATATATAATTGGTATATTATATTATATATCTTATAAGAATTCTTATCGGATCTATCAAAAAAATTTATCTGAAGAAAATATTATAATGATGGATCCAAATATAATTCCATTTTTTCAAATTGAAATTCTAAAATTTTGAAAATTAAATTTTATATAATATTATAAAATATAATAAATAAAAAATTTTATAGTTAAAATCATTATTTTGAATGAAAAAAAATTGTTGTCACTATTTATTATAAATTAAAAATTAACATTTCAAAATAATTTATATAAATATATATTACCATAAATTAATCAAAATATTCTGATTATCAAAAAAACAATATCACAAAAAAGGTAATTTTAATAAATAAATAATAAACTAGAAATTAAATGATCTTGTTAGTATTTTTAGCTACACTAATTAAATTTCATTTAATTAAAAATTATATTTTACTTTAATTTTATAAATAAAACATAAATTGGTTAATAATATTCATTTATCTTAAGTATACATCTTAGTTTTAATGGTTATTCGTATATATTTTAATCTAATCTAAATTTATCACAGTTTTGTTTAAGATTAGTGTTGCCTGTGGAACAAGAAATAAACAACATTGACATATTTAATGGTTATAATATGTTATATCCAAAATGGTTTTCATTTACCGACCTAAATAAAATAATGTTCACAATTTGAAGATAATACTAGTGTAATTTCTACATGGAACACATTTATAACCATATACTACCACATGGTCATGGGTTTATTTATAATTTGGAGTGAGATATATCTATTCAAAAGATTATTATATTCCATATAGAAAGGGAGGTTACCATTTCTTATTTTTTTAATGAATTAAACTATTGGAAGAATAAATAGTTCTATAAGGAAATTTCACCCCAATCCTTGAAAATGATATTCAAATAATCATACAACAAAGTAAGTTTTTTTACCATAATATCCAATCTTCATGGAAAAAATAATCAAATATGAAATCAAAAAATCTGTAATGAAGACTCTTAATTATATAATTTTTTTTTGTTTTTTTATAGGATTATACTTTTTAACATGGTTTTTTGGGTAATTTTCATTCATTTTCACTTGGATGGGGTTTTTTAGTTGAATAATTCTAAACTCTCTTTTAATTATTGTAATATTTTTTTTATATTCAATATTTCCCAAGCAATCATTGAGTCTAATGAACTTAATATCAACGCTTATAACATCCATATATGACATTAATGAAAACTTTATTGTTTATTCATTATATATTTGGGACATTTAGGAATTGAAAATTATGACATTCATTATAATAGACATAAGAACTTCAACAAGACTCCAACATTTTCTTTTTTTTTGTATTTTGGTCTTTATGTTTTAATTATTATTCATATATTGTGATATCTGGATAGGAAAAATAAATGGGCTCTTCACGATAAATCCTATTAAGATGCTTTATTATTGAATTAGTTTCCACATTATATATAGAATTCATTGTTACCTTGGTTCCTATTAAATATTTCTACTATAAAAATTGAGAGAAGTCAGCCTATGTGGGGTAAAATGAGTGGAAACAATTAAACCTATTATATATTTTTCATAAATATCCATGGAATAATATTAAAACATGGTTTACAATATTTTTATAACCATGATAAAATATTGTTCTTTTAGTTCAACATATATCACTCTTAATTCAACCAAAATAATCCTCAATTAAACCTACCCTAAATTAATTTTATTTTTCTCATAAATATATAACTAAATTATTAATATATGTCCAGAAGATATAAGAAATGCTGGTTCATAAATAAAATATAATTAACCAATGAATATCCCTTAGTCATTCCAAATATGGTGTGTAGTTATGCCTCTTTGTAATAAAACAGGAGATGATAGTGTCAGTACACAATATTCCCTTTTTCAGGGTTATTACTCTAACGTATATCTCTACAAAATACTAAATTAACTTCTATTAACCAGAAATTGATGTAATTTCTATAAAATCCACACAATTTCACCATTTTCAAAACATCTTGATGTTATGAAATATATATATATATATATATATATAATTATTTCAAATAAATTTCTATAAGGTTTTCACTAAATTACTCATATCCTAATCCCAAAATTAATTTTAAATTATCATATACTATCCCAAAGGGTTATCTATGTGTATGAAATTGTGATTAATGTTAACTTTTGAACACTTAAATAAAACAAAAAACCTTAATCTATAGAGTTTGTTAAACCCCTCACTTATACCAACTAGGGAACCCTAGACTCGTACTCCAAATCTCAGTTCCATAACACATACTTCATATATATTCTTTGATAGAAATTATGAAATCATAGATATAACCATCCAAATTTACATAATCAACATTAATTATTGTATCACTTTCATAATAATGGTATTTTTAGGTCTAGAGCATTAGAAAATTAGGAAAAATCCTTAACAAATAAATCCAACAAAATGAGAATTAATTTTACATTTATATTCATAACTAATTAATCCATATCATGTATCCAAAAACTCCCACAAATTATCCACAAAAGATAAAATATTAGAAATAATGTCACGACCCGTCCTCGGGGCCCGTGTCGTGACTACCCCAAGCCCGCCTTCCATAGGCCAGGGGCTGGTGACTAGCACCAAGGCGTAAATCCCAGAAAAAGGGAAGGAATTGCCTTTGTAAAGTAAACAACAAACTCCACAGAGTAAGCAAGCAGAAGTAAACACTAAGTGAAAACTGGTACAACAGCAAGTGCAGAAAAGTAAAGGGGGCCAAAAATACAATCCCAACTCTAAAGTACAACTGAAAGGGGAAAAACAGCAACTGAAAAGTAAAGCCGCAGCATCGAGTCATCCTCTGGAAGTCCCACCGGAAGGGTGAGTACAGATATCCTCCATAGCTCCTTGATCCAGCCGTCCGCTCCGAGTACACCCCGCCCAGTGGTCCACCTCTAGGTACCGTCCTGCTTCGCAAGCCTCCATTGCGAACAGCGTTGTCCGTCGTCTGCAACCAACACAACATAGTGCGGGCATAACCCGTGTAGGGGTGAGTATAAGCTACTCAGTAGGGACCCCGAGACCCTAGAAGGTCTCCCAGAATCCACAAACGATAAACTACAAAGGAAGTATACAATCACAAAGTAACATCCCACACGGCTTAGGTATATGCCCATTCATATACCTAAGTCATCAATTCTCGCTCGACTCCAACATCCGAGCTCAAGTACAACACAGTCTACACAGGAAAGAAAAACATAAATCCATACAGGAGAGCACAAGAAAATCCACATAGGAAAGGAAAATGTAAATCCACATAGGATAGTACAACACAATCCACACAGGATAGCAAACAGGATTCAGCTCACACATGATATACTTCTTCGTAAGACAATAGAGATGATCAGATGTAGCCACTGATTCATCTAGCTATCGGACCCATAAAGGATCGGTAGGTACTAACCCCCGCAATGACCCACATAGGATCGATCATGAAGTTGAAACCATAGCTATTTGGAAACTCCTTCTCCATCATGTACTATGGTTATACCGCTACAACCAAGCACTTCCTTATAACCTTGAACTATTGTAGTACTCCACCTATCGAGTACTGTGGGCATGCTACTACAACCAAGTGCTTCCCACCATGGGTCTGCTGCAATAACCAAGCGCTCCCCCTCATAGCCTCTAGAGGTACTCCTTCTGTTGAGTACCGCGGGTCTGCCACTACAAACAAGCGCTCCTCCGCTGTGGGTCTGCCGCTACAACCAAGCGCTCCCCCATGCTGCTACAACCAAGCACTCCTCCATCGTGGGTCGGCCGCTACAACCAAACGCTCCCCCATGCTGCTACAACCAAGTGGTCCTCCGTCATGGGTCTGCCGCTACAACCAGGCGCTCCCCCTCATACCCTCCAGATGTACTCCTTCTGTTGAGTACTGCGGGTCTGCCGCTACAACCAGGTGCTCATCCACCGTGGGTCTACTGCTACAACCAAGCGCTTCCCACTGGGCTATCTGTAACACACCGAGTCTTTCGATCAGCAGTCCTCAAGTCTCAACCGGCTCTAGGGTTTCTACACACAGCATGCTCGTGCCGGGAGGGTCCAATCCACGAGCTAAGAGGTCGATGCATCAACTGACATGTAGTCCGGAGTTGATTCATCCCAAGATGTACAATAGTGGTCACTTCCGAAAACACGGAAGATTCCCGTGCTGTTTTCATCATCGTCGCAGTCGCCACCAGCTCTAGATTTCCCGCACACAGCAAGACCATTCAGGAGGGTCCGCTCCAAAAACTGAGAGGCTGATAAATCAACTAACACATAGTCCAGAGTGATGTATCCAAAAGTTCTGTATCGTCAACAGGAACTCAACGTCGTAGACGGCGCGTCAATCGGACGCCCGACCTGAGAGTTATTGGCTTTTTCGTCTGAGGGACCCGCTTGGTTTTTAAGGAAAAACCAACCCGACCGTACTCCACCTACATCCACACCTCGGTCAGTGTAATACAAAATATCTATCTCACATAGAGTAATTCATCAAAGTCGATGACACATCAATCGGACGTTCGGAACTCAAGCTATGAGCGTTTCCGCTCTAAGGGCCCGGTTGGTTTCGTGGACGAACCAACCCGGCCGAACCCAAACTGTTCTGAAACCTTGAGTACAATATACCGAAACAACTGTCTCGATCCAAGGATCGCATCGCCGCTGACGAACCGTTGTCCAGAGGCCCGTAGCTCATGTTATGAGTGAAAGACCAAAAAGGTTCTGAAAAAGGGGGTCTGGGCCCGGACCGACCCGGCCCGACCCCCCTGGGTCGGCCCAAACTGGGTCGAACCGACTCGGGTCTGCTCGGCCCGGTTCGGCCCGGCCTGGCCGGCCTGGGCGCGACCCGGCCTGGCGGGTCGGCCCGGCTCAGCGTGGCCGAACGGCCGAGCAAGGGGAAGCCGCGGGGGGCTTACTACCCCCGCGTGAAGAAACGCTGTGGCCCCAGGTGGGGCGGCCTCACAAGCAGACGCGGTGGCCGGGAGGAGTCCCTCCTCCCGGTTCCACGTGGCCGCGGAACCGGCTCTCCGCGGCGGGTTTTGCCGGCGGCGCGCCGGGCACCGCCGTGCCGGTGGGAGCTTCCTTGGGCCACCGGACGCGCTCCGGTGGTCCGTTTTGCGTGTGGTCTTCATCAGTGGTCCTCCCGGGACTCGATCTTCTCTGCCAGGCCCTCGAATTGCCCATGCGGCCCTGTTTGTCGTCATCTGCCATTTCGCGCACCATGAACGAAAAGGTGCGGTGGGTTCGGACATGTTCGTTAGTCCGCACCCACCGTGTTAGCAGTCTTAATGATATTCACCCAAAAATATATAAAAGATCAGGGATATAATCACAAGGATTTAAATAATCAAACCCCTACCTCACCGTAGTCATCGAGCATTTGTTCTTCACAGAATTTATAGTCATGGAAGGAGGTGATCGTCACAGATGGTGGTGATCGTCGCATCATGGAAGGGCATCACATCGTTGCGGAAGGGCGTCATGTCGTCGCGGAATACGATGTCGCATCGACGAACTCTGAGGTTCAAGAACATGTAGATTTAATTATATTAATTAAATCGATGATGTTGTTATAACCCACAAATAGAATTAAACGGAGCACAACCCCCTAACTTGTCGTTGTCGATCGATGGTTGTCACTAGGTTAGAACATCGCAGAAGAACGTCGCGGGAGAAGAATCATCGGCATCGCGGTGCTTGGCGTCACGTCATCGATCTCCGAGGTCTCAGAATTCTTCGTCAACTTTCGTCGAAGGCCGGTGTTCTTCGCGTTCTTCGTGTTCTTCATGTTCTTCGTGTTCTTCGCGTTCTTCGCGAAGGAGGATGAAGAACTTGAGGGTTATGTCAAATCCTCTCAACGAACGACACATAAGAAGAATAGTGTTGGTCTTATTTTATTATATGCCAAAAAATGAAAAACACAATAAGTATCGACCCATTAATTCATAGAATTAATTTCAATGAATAAAACCGCCCAATTAATTGGTGCGTTAAGAATTAAAGAAAACGCGTCAGTTGACTTTCATCATGACGGGTTTTCACGGGGGTGTTACTTAGCGGAAAAGAAATGGTGGGGCTCATGTGGGGCCCACCTCACACATATCCTACCCACTTGGTAAGATATTTTTGGATAGCACCCTATCTGCATCAACTCATCTTAAGCAACATTATGTGGCTTTCAAGTGGCTTTAACTGAAATAAAAATAAAGTTGCTGCAAACTTTATTTTATTTCTCAACTTAACCCCAAAAATTTAAAAGCCACACCCAAGAAAATGCATCTCTGTAAGAGGCATTCCTAAGAAAATACCGGGGCTATGATTCAATCGGTTCCCTTAGAATTCTATTCCAAGCAATAGTTTAAAAGTCAGAAAAACCCGCTCGTCCGTTCACTGAACGTACCCGAGCCAAACTTCGGAAAATGATTTCGGGCACACCGGGCCTCAGAATCAGGTTCCGTCAGAAACTGCGTTTTTGTAAAATTCCAAATAAAATTAAGAAAAAATTTCTTTTAAATTTACGGGACATTAAATTACTACCACCAAAGGGCTTTACATCCCCGTAATACTTCACCACAAACTTAGGGATACAAAGGCGGGTACTGTGCACGCATCTGAGCCTCCCGCTCCCTAGTGTCCTCCTGGAGGTTCCTGTGCTGCCATCTAATGTGCACTAGAGGAATCGATCGTCCACGTAGGACCCGCCCCTGTCAATCCTCGATCTCCACCGGGACCTCCGCAAAAGTTGCCCCATCATCAACATCTAGCTCCCCATGGTCAATGACGTGTGTCGGGTCGTGCACGTATCTCCTCAGCTGAGATATGTGGAAGACGTCATGAACCTGGTGCAACTGAGGTTGTAGAGCCATGTGATAATCCACCTTGCCAATCCTGCTGAGGACCTGGAATGGTCTGATTAAGTGTGGAGACGACTTGCCGCCTCGGCCAAATCTCCGTAATCCACATCAAGGTGAGACACGCCAGAAGATGTGGTCATCATCTTAGAACTCTAGTGGCCTCCGCCTTCTATTAGCACAAGAGTTTAGCTGGCTCTGAGCTGTCCTCATCCGCTCATGGATGACTTGGACCCTTCTGGTCCTACAAGAGCTGCTGAGATTTCTTCTTTGCCGATTAGAGAAATCCCATCTCATCCTCTGGATGAACCATGTTCTTCACCTAATACAGTCAATCCTGACATGGATGATACTAATACATACTGAGGATGGCGTCGTAAGGCCTCGACGCTACTACCAAGAGATCCAACTGTTACTCTCGCCTCCAAGGGTTGAGTCACACTATCGGCATCAGTGTGTGCTAACTGGGTCTCCTCCAGTAGATGTCTCACAAGTGAGGGTCAAGTCAACAGTCTAAACTGGAACCACTTAGTCACAACACAACGAGGATAGGAATGAAAACATCACAAGGGTATGTGTCTTTTATTATTCCAGCACACAATACAAAGACACTACACAACAGCAACAAAGAACTAGAAGTACAAAAGACGTATCCACTAGTTCCTCTCTTGTCCATCTGCTCCCAGAGCTCCATGATCGAAGGCCTCAGCTGCCTAATGCTAAGCTCTCCCATGTCCACCAACGCCCTGTGGTCGGGGTGGACCTCCTGGTGGTGGTGGTGGCAACACCTCGAAGCGTCGTCCACTACCTGATGCTCAGCCAGCTCCTCTGCCACGGTCTCCTCCTCCATGCGATCCGCCTCGATCGAACCTCTGCCTCTGCCTGGGAGGTTTTTCGTTCATCTGCTGGTCATCCGTATGGCGGGTCGAACAATCACGAGCCATGTGACCAACCCCGCCATAGGAGTAACACTGTCCGCTCATGGTAAGTCGTTGTCCACCCAAGGTGCCTCGCACAATCGATCATGTGTCATGCGGTCGACCACCGGTAGGTCTAGTCCTCTTGGACCCCAGTGTCATCTGTCTACTGCCCGCTACAGAAGACTCTGTCGCATGCCGGCTAGTGGTGGGTCCTACTGTTGGAGACTGATCAGCAAGGAAACTCTCCACTAAGAGGGCTCACTCTAACACTCATGTCTGTGTCGGAATGCTGTGAGAAACAACTGAAGCTCTGATCTCTCGCCTGAGCCCCTACATGAAGGTTCGGGACCTGAATAATGTGTCTCATACCATGTCCATGGAATAGCGCGAGATATCGGTAAACCTCGCCTTGTATTGGGCTACTGTCATGTTGCCCTGCTGCACCTGTAGTAGCTCCTGGATGCACACCGCTCGGAGGGTGGCTGGGATGAAATCTGAGCGAAAAAGGCTCTCAAATTCCATCCAAAGGAGTGATGCCTCGTCGTGCACCTGAAGCATCAAGCTCCACCATCTTCCTGCTGCCGCATGAAGGAGGATCGCTATAAGGACCAACATAAGGTCTTTTGGTGTCCTCAATAACCGGAAAACTCGTACAACCACCTCCAGCAGATCCTCGGCTGCCTGGGGGTCCATCTCCCCGCGGAACCTGGGCGGTCACTAGTGCTGGAACTCAGGAAGTGCACTAAGGCGACGTGCATTGTCAGTGGCCGGGGCTGGAAACATCGGTGGCTCGGTGGGTAGAGGTACCACCATTGCCTCTACTGTCAAAGGGACCTTTACCGAGGCCTCGTCGCTCGGCGAGCTGTCGTCATGTAAAACACTCGGAACCCTAGCTGGCTGCCGTCATGGGGCCATCCTGAAAGGAAACAGGTGTGCCACGGTCAGAACAGTATACCTGGTGAGCTAATACAAGTAATCACAAAGAAAACATGAAACACACATGCAATCAATGTTTTCTTGCATTAAGTCAGAAATCAGAAGTTAGGGTCCTGGTGTACGGATATTTCGGCCGCCGCACCAACACTGGGATCCCTGGACTGATAATCACACTCAATATTCTTAACACTATTTCTTCACATAGAAAAGATTAGAGTCCGTGGTAGAACCAAAATTCTCTGATACCAATTTGTCACAACCCGTCCTCGGGGCCCATGCCGTGACTACCCCATGCCCAGCTTCCATAGGGAAGCGGATAGTGACTAGCACCAAGGCGTAAATCCCGGAAAAAGTGAAGTCATTACCTTTGTAAAGTCAACAACAATCACTACAGAGTAAGCAGGCAGAAGTAAACAGTAAGTGAAAATAGGTATAACAGAAAGTGCAGAAAAGTAAAGGGGGATGGAAATACAATCCCAACTGTAATGTACAAATGAAAGGGGAAAACTAAAAATGAAAAGTAAAGCTGAAGGGTCGAGCCATCCTCTGGAAGTCCCACCTGAAGGGTAAGTACATATATCCTCCACAGCTCCTTGGTCCAGCCGTCCGCTCCGAGTACACCCCGCCCAGTGGTCCACCTCCAGGTACCGTCCTGCTCCGCAAGCCTCCACCGCGATCAGCGCTGTCCGTTGTCTACAACAAACACAACGTAGTGCGGGCATAACCCGTGCAAGGGTGAGTATAAGCTACTCAGTAGGGAACCCAAGACCCCCAAAGGTCGCCCATAATCCACAATGGTGAAACTACAAAAAAAAAAAGATACAATCACGAAGTAACATCCGACACGGCTTAGGTATATGCCCATACATATTCCTAAGTCATCAATTCTCGCTCGGCTCCAACATCTGAGCTCAAGTACAACACAGTCCACACAGGAAAGAGAAATGTAAATCTATATAGGATAGAACAACACAATCCACATTGGAAAGAAAAACGTAAATCCACACAGGATAGTGCAACACAATACACATAGGATAGAAAACAGGATTCAGATCACACAGGATATACTTCTTCATAAGATAATAGAGATGATCAGATGTAGCCACTGATTCATCTAGCCGTCAGTCCCACAAAGGATCGGTAGGTACTAACCCCCGCAATGACACACATTGGATCAATCCTAATGTTGAAACCATATCTATTTGGAAACTCCTTCTCCATCATGTACAGTGGTTATGCCGCTACAACCAAGCGCTTCCTTCTACCCTTGAACTACTGTAGTACTCCATCTATCGAGTATTGTGGGCCTGCTGCTACAACCAAGCGCTTCCCACCATGGGTCTGCTGATACAACCAAGTGCTCCCCCTCATAGCCTCTAGAGGTACTCCTTCTGTTGAGTACTACGGGTCTGCCGCTACAACCAAGCACTCCTCCGCCGTGGGTATGCCGCTACAACCAAGCGATCCCCCATAATGCTACAACCAAGCGCTCCTCCGTCGTGGGTCTACCGCTACAACCAAGTTCTCCCCTTTATATCCTACAGAGGTACTCCTTTTGTTGAGTACCGCGGGTCTGCTGCTACAGCCATGCGCTCATCCGTCGTGGGTCTTCTTCTACAACCAAGCGCTTCCCACTAGGCTATCCTAACACACCGAGTCGTTCGATCAGCAGTCGTCAAGTCCCAATCGGCTCTAGGGTTTCTGCAAATAGCTTGCTCATTCCAGGAGGGTCCACTCCACGAGCTAAGAGATCGATGCATCAAATTTCATGTAGTCCGAAGTTGATGCATCCCAATATGTACCGTAGTGGTCACTGCCGAAAACACAGAGGATTCCCGTGTTGTTTTCATCATCGTCGCAATCGCCGCCAGCTCTAGGGTTCCCGAACACAGCAAGCTCGTTCGGGAGGGTGCACTCCACGATCCGAGAGGCTGATACATCAACTGAAACATAGTCTAGAGTTGATGTATCCAAAAGTTCCGTATCATCAACATGAACTCAAAGTCGCAGATGGCGCATCAATCGGACGCCTGGTCTGAGAGTTATTGGCATTTTAGTCCCAGGGGTCCGGTTGGTTTTTAAGGAAAATTCAACCCGACCATACTCCTCCTGCGTCCAAACCTCGGGTAGATAAAGCCAAAATATCCGCCTCACTTAGTGGAATTCATCAAAGTCGACGGTACGTCAATCGGATGTCCGGAGCTCAAGCTATGAGCGTTTCCGCTCCGAGGGCCCGGTTGGTTTCGTGGATGAACCAACCCGGCCGAACCCAAACTATTTTGAAACCTTGGGTGCAATATACCAAAACGACCGTCTCGATCCAAGGATCGTATCTCTGCTGACGGCGCGTCGTTCGGAGACCCATAGCTCATGTTATGAGCGAAAGACCGAAAAGGTTCGGAAACGGGGGGTCTGGGCTCGGACCGAACCCCTTGGGTCGGCCCGAACCAGGTTGACCCGAACTGGGTCCACCCGGCCCGGTCCCGCCCAGCCCAGCCGACCTGGGCGCAACCCAGTCCGGTGGGTCGGCCCGGCTCGGCTCGGCCGAACGACCGAGCGAGGGAAAGTCGCGGGGGGCTTGCTGCCCCCGCGTGAAGAAACGTCGCAGCCCCGTGTGGGGCCGCCTCGCCAGTGGACGCATCGGCCATCCCGCGTCCCTCCTCCCAGTTCCGCGTGGCCGCGAAAGAAGCTCGCCGCCGCGGCTTCAGCCATGTCGGGTTTTGCCGGCAGGAGCTTCCGCGGGCCACCGGACGCGCTCCGGTGGTCCGATTTGCGTTCGGTCTTCGTCAGTGGTCCTCCCGGGACTCGATCTTCACCACTAGGCCCTCAAATCTCCCTTGCGGACCCGTTTGTCATCGTTCGCCATTTCACGCACCAAGAACGAAACGGTGCGGTGGGATCAGACTTGTTCGTTAGTCCGCACCCACCGCATTAGCGGTATTAAAGATATTCACCCAACAATATACAAACGATCGGGGATTTAATCACAAGGATTTAAAGAATCAAAACCCTACCTCGCCGTAGTCGTCAAGCATGAGTTCTTCACGGAATTGATCATCGCGGAATAGGTGATCATCGCGGACGGAGGTGATCATCATGTCACGGAAGGGCGTCGCGTCGTCGCGGAATACGGTGTCGCGTCAACGGACTCCGATGGTCAAGAACCTGTAGATTTAATTATATTAATTAAATCGATGATGTTGTTATAACCCACAAAGATATTTAAAAGGAACGCAACCCCCTACCTTGTCATTGTCGATTGATGGTTGTCGCGGGGTTGGAACGTCGCAGAAGAACGTCGCGGGAGAAGAATCGTCGGCGTCGCGGTGCTTGGCGTCACGTCATCGATCTCCAAGGTCTCATCGTTCTTCGTTGCCTTTCGTCGAAGGCTGGCATTTTTTGCGTTTCTCGCATTCTTCACGAAGGAGGATGAAGAACTTGAGGTTTCTGTCAAATCCTCTCAACAAACAACACTTAAGAAGAAAAGTGTTGGTCTTATTTTATTATATGCCAACAAACGAAAAACACACTAAGTAACAACCCATTAATTCAAAGAATTAATTTCAACGAATAAAACCGCCCAATTAATTGGTGCGTTAAGAATTTAAGAAAACGCATCAGTTGACTTTCATAATGACGGGTTTTCGCGGGGGCGTTACTTAGCGGAAAAGAAACGGTGGGGCTCGTGTAGGCCCACCTCAAAAATATCCTACCCACATGGTAGGATATTTTTGGATAGCACCCTATCCGCATCAAATCAGCTTAAGAAGCTTTAAGTGGCTTTCAAGTGGCTATAAGTGAAATAAAAATAATGTTTTCGCACACTTTATTTTATTTCTTAACTTAACCCCAAAAATTTAAAAGCCACACCCGAGAAAACACAACTCCAGAAGAGGCGTTCCTAAGCAAATACTGGCACTGCGATTCAATCGGTGCCCTCAGAATTTGATTCCAAGCACCGGTTTAAATGTTAGAAAAATCCGCTCGTCTGTTCACTGAACGTACCCGAGCCAAACCTCGGAAAATGATTCCAGGAACACCGGTCCTGAGAATCAGCTGCCATTAGTAACTGCGTTTTTGTAAAATTCCAATGAAAATTAAGAAAAAATTTCCTTGAAATTTACTAGTCTTTACAAATAATACGTATAATACATTCCTTAAAAACATATGTAAATGAAAATATAATAAAGGGTGAAATAAAATGATAATTAAGGTAAAAAATAATATTGATGCCGTCCATGCATAAACATTGAATAAATATTATCTAATGAATAAGTAATCATCATCATACCATAATATTATCATGATCAATGAGTAATACATACATGGATTGAAATGGGAATAAATATTTCACATGGATAAAAATAAATTAAATTTTATTGACGGAGTTCATAATTATGAAATTGTGATCCTTCCGTAAAGGCATCAACCATGAAATTAATTATTCCTTCAAATATTTATCTTATAAATTATTTTTTTTTTCAAGTCTGTATATTATAAATCTTTCTTGAATTGGGAAATGGATACAAAAAATACCCAACATTTTTTTCTTGTGAGTATATGATTTATTTAAGGGATATATATTATTAGGACCCACCTCATAAAATATTTTATAACAAATTATATATCATATGGAATACTGAGTAAAAAATTCCTAAAAAACATTAATAATAATAATCCATTTTAGAAAAAAAACATGAAAAAAAGATAATTTTTCTCATGTTAAAAAATGTTATAACATGATCATAACCTTTAAAGAGAAATGAGTTTTATAGTTAAACATTATATATATATATCATTCATATATAATTAATAAATGTCCATATAATTGTAAAAAATATATAGATTTTCAATAGTTCCCTAATCAATGAATGAAATAATTTATATGTAATAATTGTTATAACTAAAACCATATTTAGTAAAGGGTATACAATGTTGTTAATAATTTCTAAAATAATTAAATGTATTGATTACAGAAGGACCCATTTCAATAAATGATATACAAAAATTGTGTATTCACAAAGTAAATGAATAATAAGAAATGTTAATACTAATCCCGATGGATGGTTACACAAGGATAATAAATTAATAAATCATATATTTTATAGAGATGAACATCCCATGATCTATTAAAATGATGAATGTGGATGGTTTCAACAATAATCTGTACTCAATTTATTATTGTATATTCATATGGTTACAGATATATATAAATATATGAGAATGTACCTATAAACTAATGCTTCGAATAGTATAACACAATAAGGGATTAAGAATAAAATTTATTAATACATCAACATAAATCGAAAGACTTATATATATATATTATAGAAAAAATCTAGTATCATGAAACCCATGATCGTAAATTATTTTTCATATAAAAATCTAAATGTAGGTGAAAAATAAATTATTATCTTAAAAAATATTATGAAATTTTCATAAATTAAAAACATACTTGTAACATCAAAAAATATTGTTTGAAAATGTAAATTGAAATATTTTTTAAAAATTTATTTTAATATTTTTATCCAAATAATCGATCTTTAAATTTTATAAAATTTTCTATTAGAAATATAAAGCCAAATATAATTCCTTTGATTATGAATAGAACCATTTTTATACATTAAAATTGACATTTTTTACACAAAGATTGAAAAATATATATGTATTTTTATTTTATTTTTTGGAATAATGGCTTCATAGTGTATTATAATTTTATATAAAATTAAATATTAATGTTATAGAATCTACACATGTAGGAATAATTTTCATTAATAAAAAATTATAACTCAATAAAAGATAATTTATCTTTTAACATCCATTATAGAAACATATTACTTATCCTAAGAATCCAATAAAAAAGATTATGTTGTACGAATTTAAATTTGAAAGAAATAATAGATTACAAAATAATAAAATAATGTGTATAATCACACATAATATATGAAAAATGTTTAAGGTAATTATCATAACTCAATGGATGAATTTTTACTTAAAAAATACTTAATTTTTGGGAAACTATTGAATCTACTACCATATGAATAAAGGAATATTTTTTGGATTAGTATAACCTATAAAAGTTATGAAATTAATATAAAAGTATATAAATGTGAATTAACTTCACTATAAATCGAATACATAGTTCAAAAAAATATATTATTTCACAATAAATTTTAAAATAGACAACACAAAACCTTACTTTTTATCTTGGATTCCTAAAACATGATCTAATTTCTAGAATAACAAACCTATATATCTAAATAAATTTCATGATAAACCTATTAATATGTTTTCCATTTACATTCAATATATTTAATAATTCTATATTTTAATTGTATTTAATTACTACATATTTTCATTTTTTGGTATAAGTAATCTTGATCGTTTTGAAATAGTTTCATAAAACGGTACTGGTATTCATTTTTTTATGACTTAAATCAGATGATGAAAATTAATTGTAATGGAATACATATTACATGATATTTATAAAGGTATAATATCCTTCAATGGTTGTTTGGGTTTTAATATTTGTAGGTTATATTAATGATGATAATTTGTCTGTGATTCCTAACTACCAAAATATGTTTTCATATTTAAGTAGTTAAATAATAATTTCTATGCAACAAAAACATTATTTTCATATTTATATAACATTTTACTAGTAAATATGTTCCAATACTCATACATGGTAGAAATTCATATAATTATTCATGTAGGTTGTTAAACCAACCCAAGAATTATCATACCATGATTAATGGACGGTTATATGGCTATTCATTTGTAATATAATTCTTCCCATTAAATCAATGACTAGGTTTTATTGATCATACTAAATATTTTATATTATATAGATATATTGTGGACGTATTTTTGTTCTATTCTATGATTGGAGTATGATATCAAATATAACGAATAATTCAAAGGTAATAATATATTAAAAAAATTTGGTGTTATGGTGAATACTTTGAACTTTTGGAAGATTAAATTAAGCTGGAGAAAGACTCAAACAAGTTACAATGAATTTTGTAACTACTATGATGATTATATATATATATATATATATATCGTCTACGTTTATTGAGAAGATAACGAGTACAAAATGGACATTTCTATGAAAATAATCATAAATAAATCTGTATCAAGGGAAACCAATACCATAATATATCTCAATATCATTGGATATGAGTTGGAGGGATAATGATTAAGATTTATGTAAATAAAAATACTAATTTTAACAGCACACTAGATGGAATGATTATTTTAATACCTATTCATGATTTTTTTGGATGGAATATTGAAAAAAATAATAGGATCTAGCATAGGGAATCAATTTTTATATTACTAGATATTATTTAGAGACTCCCAAATCAATAAAGATCAAGTATGAAGATCCCATCTATTGACTGATAGGGATTTCAAATAGAAAACCCTACACATTAACCAATGTGTTCATGATTTTCATGAGATAACCTATATTATAATCATCAATGTTTACTAGTGAAAATAAGTGTCTTCGATCAAAAAACTTATTACCCACCATGGGAACAATCCATATAAAATAAATATGTATTATTGTTTTTTAATTTTTACATTCAATGTGGTGATATGTATTGATTTCACACTAATAGATCTATTTATACAAACTTATGTACCAGTTCAGTCATTATAAAGGAATTATTAAAAATTGAAGATAAAATAGGCTAAAATAGGCTAATACTAATTCACCCCTACAAGTGTTCCCACACGATCCCCTTAAACGATCAGTTGGAATTAGTTGTAATATATGTTTCCTACGATTGGATCTAAAATTTTACAAATTATATTAATAGACCTAAATTATGTATTGATTTCATGAAGTTAGTGAGATTCCCTCTATAGGAAAAAATGAAGTTAATTCTAAATGTTCCCTTATGGATATTACATCTCAAACATTGAAAAAGAGAAATAAATAATAGACTGAAAAGATATTGAAGTTCCCAAAATACAGTAAGGATAAGACAATAACTAAAACTGATCAAAATTTTAATTTATCAAATTTGATATCTATTGACCATTACCTCTTGATAGAATCATGTACATGTTATGAATACAATGTGAATAATTGGTTTTTTGATTGTATATAAAACATCTGCATTGATGTTATTGATTATTTAATCAAAGTTACTATTGAATAGGTAACGTATATATGTTGTTTTATCAGGAGAATACTTTATAAAATAGTATATATGGACATACTCTTCAATTATATAATGAAAACATTTATTAATAGTTAATAAATTATAACTGTCCTACCCAACATCATAAATCTATTTGAAAATCTTCATTACATTTCTTCATTGAAGAATTTCATTTTTGAATAATTTGTATATAATGGTACAGGTGAGAAAGATGAAATTAACAAAATTATATATTTGAATATCCATACATTCAGATAATTTTGAAATAACTATATAAAAAAGTTATGATTTGTTATTAATGATAAAATAAACTAGAATATAAGAGAATGCATACACTTTACTAGAGGAAAGAAAATTTACAAGGATTGGATCTAGAATATGGAGAGATAATTAGGAGATAAATTTATATGAGAAGAGTATAAGAAAGATAATATAGACCTCCTCTGTATAGAACCTATAATCTGATTTAGAAATTTATTAGAGTTTCAAACTATGACTTCTCATTTTTTGAGAATATAATAGGATACTTGTCACATTGAGGACTCATATCAGTGGAAAAAATATATTTACATCATCTCTTAATAAATATATAACAAGCTTATGGATGAATTTAAATGATGACCAAGTTAATTTTTTCTATATTAAAAATAACTTATATTAAAGTCAAACATTATATATAAAATATTTAATAATATTGGTGCATAAAAATGAAATGAAATCCACCAAACAATTTTGGTGGAATTTAAGAATATTCAAGAGGCTAACCTCCCCAATAAGAGAGTGAATTATTTTAATCTCAAATAAGAAATTCAATAGTGTATTAGATGTTTCTACATAGACATCATCTTTATGGATATATAGAGATTCACAGTATGTTTTTTATGGATAAAGAGTTGGTTATATATCAATAGTGTATTGGATATATATTTTTAAAAAATAATTATAAAAGGAATGAATTTTTGAAATGAAAATCACAATATTAATGTAAGATGTGTATCATGAAGAATAATTCATAGAAGAAGATGAATATGTTTATAAAAAACATATTTGGATGATTGGAGTACATAAATAATTATTTCAACAAAATTGGTAGACATGACACCTAGATATTTTAGAATATATTTATTTTTAATGAATAAATTTTTAGAATAGATTATGAAGAATTCATCCATAAACTAATGTGAATAATTATTATATATTATGTAATTAATATTTGTATATGGTATATAAATGAAATGTCATTTTTGAAAATAATTTAAAATTTATTTATGAAATAATAATGACCATAAATAACGTTTTTGATGTATTTTGTAAATAATAATTTATATTATCATATATGTTTTATATAAAAATAAATTAAACCAACTAAACTTATGAAAAATTATATTTTAAACTTTAATAAAATTTATTTATTATTTTTTAATTTTTTATAAAGGAAAATAAAAACAGTTTATGATAAAAATATTGTTTATATGAAATACATCTTTTATAAGAGAAGTTTATTTTTATCCTAATAATTTAAATTGATCAATGTAAAGGAATATTTTTAATTAAATTTAATGAGAATATATTTAACCAATTATGTTCAAATTCATTTAACAGATTATATTAGGAATGAAATTGTATTACTTTCATTGTTATTCTTTAATATGCATTTTCTAAAAAACTGTTTCTATTTCATTTTCGTTGCTAATTTGAAAAATAAATTTACCAATTATTGAAAATTAAATTTAAAATATGGTTTCAATATATAAGATATTTATTTTAAGATATTTTGATTATACCACATTTGTTTTTGGTATTAATGAATAGTAATTATGAGAAATATTTAATACAAGAATTACTATTTAATAATGGTTAATGAGGTGGGTTAAACTAACATTTATGGAATAAAATATCATTTCAAATTGTGTATATTGTATTTTGTATCGATATTTATACATTAAATGATCATATATTTTAATTTATTTTTCCTTGTTTTTACTTTCACTTAAATATGTCTTTGTAAAAATTTAATTTATTTTGTATTGTTATGTTTCAACCATCCTTAATTATAAAATATAGTCATATTGTTCGTAGTAAATCAAACATTTAAATCAATATAGATTGGATAATCCCAATACAAATACCTCCCTAAATTCATTACCCATGTCCCATGTCTTATATTCGTACCTACATATTAATCGTTGAAGGATTAATATGTAACCCAAATGAGGTTTCCCAAAAAACCAATATATTTTGAGTTTATTTTTCTTTAACCACCAAATTTTTTTATAACTGTATTAACATGATTTCATAATTATAATTACTATAAGAAGGGTAATATTATTATATAATTATTTTTTACCTCATCATTATGCTATGAGAAATGATAAAATTGTTCGTCCATATGTGCAGATTACCACTACCACAAAGAATTGTGATTATTACGTTCCCCCAACATGGATGGTATATATATATGGGTTAAATAAATATGTATAATAATTATAATATTATTATGATTATTTAATGAAATATTTTTATTTATGATTATTTATATCCACTGGTACTAGAGGGAAGGGTTTATATTGCAATCCCCTTTTAATCAAGATTATTTATGTTTGAATATAATAAATTGAAATAATATAATATATATATATATTAATACTATTATATTTTCTAATAATATGGTTATTTTTAGGTTTTCTATGGATTCCATTATTTTTCATCTCTTTCGTACCTTAAACTATCAATAAATGTTTTTACGAAAATTTAACCTTATTTCGTCTTTAATCGAAAAAATATTTATTCAATGGCCATGTTTATTTTAATGCTTTATATAAAGATATATTGTAATATATCACATTTATATAATTTCACTTTGAACTGATTTTGAATTTATTTTCTTGTAATTATAAATTTTCTTTCTAAAATATTATCTAAATATGTTATTTGTGATTTGTTACAGATGGTGTGAAAAGAATATTTGATTTTAAATTAACAAAAAGAATAAATTTTACACCATTTTAAATTATGTTATATTTGAATCATAATATAAATTTAAAATCTAATTTTAATTAAAAAAATTATCAATATACAAGGAATTTTATGTTTTTTGTGATAATTATAGAAATTTTTATTTTTCCAGTTTTCAAATATATTTTTAAATGTTATTTTAAAATAATCGTTAAAATTTGTAAAGATAATTTTAAATTTATTATGATTAATTATTTATGTGATCTAACTAAACAATTCTTGTAATTTATTTATATTTCTTGTGGCTATACAATGAGAAAATATTTCGAAAACTTGTTTCTATTCTATAGGTTATGAAATGATGAATTGAGGAATATTATTATAATATGGTTGCAAAAATATGTATATTTTTTGTTAAGTGATGGGTAGTAACATTAAATATCTCAAATTAGTATGGTAATTATGGATATATTTTGTTATTATATTAAGAATATGGATAGTAAAACCTTTCCAGAGATGAAAATAATTCGGAGAGTATACCGAATCCATTTTGAAATTTTGTCTATTATGTTACGATACGCATGTTAATGAGACTTGACTAATGGAATGATTTTATATGTATATAATTTTTTTCATATAAATTATTTATATGTTTATGGTATGAACTCAAGGATCCAAAATGAATAATGATGTTTCATCACACTTATGAATAATGTCTTTATAAAATTTAAAGCATTGTTGCATGACTCGTATTTTATAATAGATGAATGATTTTTATGAAATTTATAATTTATTACCATGATATATTTACATTATTCTTATATTTTGGTTTTATATGATCATCTATTTATATCATCATTTTTACCCTTACCGATCATCTAATCTCACTCTTACATATGTTTTCATTTTCCACTGGTTATGAAGAAATATTTTAAGTAGTATATCTCTTGGAAGGGTACTATGAGAGAATAATTTTTGGGATATGTTGATTAAATTTCATTAAATATCTTTATTATGTACCTAGTATCAGAATAAATTAAGATTATTTGGTTTATGGTCATGTATTATTATAAAATGTATTGAATATTCATATAAAATGATGAAAGATTTTTATGTGTTACACTTTGATCAACATTGTTTTTATTATAGTAGTTGTTAGTTATTTTTTGAAACTACATCATGAAGAAGATGAGGAATAAAAATAAGAGATCCTATAATGAATGGAAAGTGATATAGGGTGAACCAAGAATTTTCATTGGTTAATAAGGTTTATTACTTATGGACATCTCAAATTGTTTTTCATGATATAATGAATTATCACACTCATTATTATATCATGATGTTTTTTTTATGATTTTAATTTTACTCAATGTAATGTACTTGGATTATTGATTTTAATAATGAATTTAAGGTAAAATGAAATTTTTATCCTATTCAATAACTAAATGACATGGGATCTAAAATGAAAAATATTATTTTTATTTCCAAAACAATCTCAATCCATAAAAGTTGTTGATCAAAAAAATATAAAAAGAGAGTCCAATGTACTTTTGAGTCATTCATAGGGGAACATCCAAAATATTTTAGTGTATCATGTGATTTAATAGTTTTAGATAAATGTATCAGTAATTATAATAATACATTTTTCACAATCAAGTTCTTATAGAATTAAAAAACATTCTTTGTATTATATCATTTACAGTGTAAACTAGACCAACGGTTGGATATTATTCTTAACATGAGGAAAAAATTTACTCTATCGGATGACATTTGATTAAGAGGTATTTTTAAAATTATTACATTCAATTAAATGTTGAAAAAAATCTAAAGGGAATTCCTTGAGGATTGTAATTTGTATACAAAATGAGTTGTTAACTATGGGAATAATTTAAAAATAATAGTTTGGTATTCTTATTGTTTTATCATCACCTTTAAATGAACGATCATCAGTTCATTAGTGTCTTAAAACTATATCTCTAAAATGATATATCAATTATAGACTTTAGTAGTTATCCTGTAATCATATGATGTGCCCTCAAGCTAGATATGAAGATTAGATATTTCCACCATAATAATGTTTATGATAAGTGGCTAAAGATTAGGATTGTTTAAATACTAAGAATAAAACCCATAGATGAAATAATATTTATTTATCTTTATTCCATATATTGAAACTATTACCCCAATAGACGAGAGCTAGTGCATAAGTTATTAAATTTACATAAGATACAATGATTCAAATCGTAAATGATTTAATAGTTTTGTAGTGTTTATAAATGAGATATATAATTGAGATCTAAATTAAAATAGAATACACTAATTAAAACAAAATATTTTTATAGAATAACATTATACCCTTTATCAAAAAAATTTATTTCGAAAAAATTACACCGCATTGATTTATGAGAATGAAAAAATAATAATTTTGATCTCAATGGCTCAGTAATGTTTACATATAGTGAAAAATAAATTAATCAATATGTATAATCTATATGGAATGGTAAATAAGTGAACACAAAAACCATTTAAATTACCTGAAAATCATGATAAGATAAGAAAGAATAAATATATAAAGGTAAATAACTGATTTTTTTTTAATTTAATTAAAAATGTTTAAGTGAAATGAATCCATTGATAGTATCATAAAAAAATTCTCAAGGATAATAACGATTGAATATTGAATGAAAGAAATCCTTAAATATTTAAAATCCTGATTCCCAAAAAAACAAAATTTGACCAAATGATCTATCATAAATATATCTTAAATATTATGGCTAAAACCCATATTATTTGTGTCTACACCATTAAAAATTAATGTACTATAATTAACTATCCATTAAATAGTTTCAAAGAACATGGATGGAATTGTGGAGGGGTTTTGGCCAACTAAACTATATCATGAGAGTATTGATGAATCGAGGGGCTTGAATTAACCTATCCACAACCATTTTACTTCATTTCTATAGAAATCCTTATATATCTAAATTCAATTTAACTCACAACTTATATTCCTTATCATTAAATATCCATATTGAGTAATGTATATATATATATATATTCATCAATATTTTCCAAATAATTCAAATAATTGTTAAAGTAAACACCACATGTAAAAATTATATATGATTTTGGAAATAATAAATTCCTTGATTAATAATGCTTGTATTTATGGAAATCATAAGGACGAATGATCAATGAAATGTGAATAATACAATGAGATGTTAATGACTAAATAAAAGAAACAAGTAAATGAATGTGAATATTATCATTGGTTAAAATAATGATTAACTATCTTGATAGGAAAATGAATGATATCAAGATATAAACACTGGTGTTAGAATTAATGTTTGTTTACATTGATGAATGTAAATACCATAGCAATATCATTAAAAAAAATTTGATGAAAAATAACATTTCATTTTGAAAAATAATTATACAAATACTTATCTGGGAAAATCAATTTAAAAAAATTATCTAAAAGTATTTAACTAATATTTCAAAATAATATTCAAATAATTGATTTTCATTATTGTATATAACACATTAAATTCCTTAAAAGTAAAAAATCCTCTATTTTTCACTCTGAATAGGTTAAAAAATTATGTTGTTCTGAAAAATACAATAGAATTCCTATCATAATTTTGGTGAACAAAACAATTAGAAATTTTTTGAAATTGACATAAGAATCATTTGAAAACATTTTTTACGAATTTAAATTGACTAAAATTTAATTTTATACCCCATTTTCAAACATTTAAAACAATTTATTAAAACATTTCTATAAAATAATATTTTGGATGAAAATTTATTTTACCAAGGGAGGAAATGAAGTTTGATTTTATTATGATGATTTTATAAAATAATTATTTTATCAAGTAGTATAAAAACATAATATAAATTTATTTATTTCATTAATAAACATAGGAGGGTAATGTGGAATGTTTTATAAAAAAATTACCAAATAATTTAATTCAATTAAAATTTAATAATGAAGAATCTCGAATAAAATGAGATAGTAAAGTAAGTGCTTGGAAATATTATACCATTAATGTGAGAATCAACCATTAAATAAATTATATGTATTATAATTAAATAAATATATATAATATGATATAATAAACAATGTAAAAAATTTCTTATTACACATAATCTAAGAATGACATTGTCATTGAATTAAATGACTAACGCAGTGAATATAAACTGAGTTAAGAAGTCTCTTACCACTTAGTCAAATTTATGTCAATTCTAATTAGAATAAATAATACAAATTAAAAATAAAAATATTATGAATAATGATTTATTCATGATATTACATTTCAAAAGGGGTGTATATACACCATATAAAAGAAATCTAGCCTATAACATTATATTATAACTTAATAAAATGAATTTGAGATGAAATTCCTTACCTCATGATTCCTTTTGCTGGAAATTTACTTAATATCATATATATTATTTTTAAACAAGTTATTAACATAAAATAGATACATCTGAATATTTTTAATATCTTATATGATACTTTTATAACATCTTATTACATGTTTATTAATAATCATTCCTTATTTTGGTAATTGTTGGTGTTAAATATCATGTTTTCTGATGCATGTTTCATCATGAATGATCTGAATAACATGTATATTATATAATAATATAATCTACAGAATATGAACAATGAATTTATTATAATGTTTTTACAAAAAAAACATTCTTTTAGAAAACATGATAGGTGATTATGAAAAATTAAGTATGTTACGCTGATAATGACTACATACAATATACATGAGTAAGGTTTCAATTTTTCAATTTCTAATTTGGGAAAAGAAATATGTTATTTATTTACATTTTTAAAATGATTATAATATCTTCTATTTATAATTATGTACCTATATATATCATCCTTTTGGTGTGGTGTTGAAAATAAAGTCACATCACTACATAAAGGTGGTACTCTCTATTTTAACGAATGATGTAATCATATTTACATGAGGAAAAAGAAATTAAATATATATATAAATATATATTATTTTTATGTAATATAAAATATTTCATGAATATCATAATTAAGTAACTATATCACTTATAATGTTATTCCCTAATAAATATAATATAAATTTTTTCATTGTAAAATGAAATAAATAAATCACAAACAAAATAATCTTCTTATTTATTATAGCAATACAATTAAAAATATTAATGAAAGACTCATTGGACTGCATAAGAGGTAATATTAAACCTATGACTATCATCATCAATAATGAATGAAAACTTATAACAATCATGATAACTATGATTCAATAGCTCACATCTCTGGGATCATCTATCAGTAGACTCCCAATAAATAGGATGAGAGTGAGAGCACAAAGGAATATAAAAAGTGGAATCATAATTCTGGGGAAAGGGCATCCAATTTTTATATACTTGGTTAAAAGAATATTGTGGTGGAGGTAGTGTATTTATATATAAAATGACTATTTTATATTTCTTTTCCAAAACTTTTAAAACAAAATGATAGAAAATAAATGTAAAAACCATTATTATAAACTATTTATACATATATAAAGGTGTCTGTGTTTATATCATAATTAATAATAATCAAAAAGTGTGTCTTTAAATACATCTATATTTTTATAATATATTTTCAGATATAATTTTTTATTTATAAATGGCTTGTTCAATTATATATAATTTGTTATGTATGATGTGGTTTTTCTCATAAGAAATATACATCGAGATGATTTTGAAAACAAATATCATAGTTTTTTCAAAAATATTATTGTGAAATAATGACATTATTTATCATTACATTATCACAATAATAATAATTTTTACATATGGAAAATATATATTTTTAATAAAATTTTTTAAAAATTTATATTAATTTTTTTATGATGCAATAGACACTACATAAATTAATATTAGTACATTTGAAGGCTTACATAAAAACAAGACAGTACATGACATGGGTATTTTGTGAAAAATAAATGATATATTACATTAATAATTTTAAAAATAAAAACAAAATCGGATAAAATATATAATTATATATAATATTAGGAATATAATTTATTTGATATTAAAATAATAATAATATTTTTTCTATTTTATGTGCCCTATTAAGAATTAGTATATATATATATGAATAAATATATATGAATATTAATATATATATATATATTTGTGTGAATTAATAATTCTATGATATAATATAAATTAACACAATAAATGATGAATCATTTTTTGGGCCTCACAAAGACAACAAACTTTTATCCCATCTCTATTGTCATCATCGTCTTCACCTGGGGGGACCACAAACATTGATGGGGGAAAGGGAAGAAAGAAGTTGGTGCTCAACTACTAGTTATTGAGGATCATCCCACACTAGAGATGATTCATTCGTGGAGCCACTAACTCATGGTGGTCAAATTTAGATGTTGTAGATATACACCACATCTTGATTCTCATATCGATTATTGTAGGTCGACCTACAACCCACATAAAAATCCTATGATGAAGTCATAAATCAAGTTTCTCCTTAAATCATCCACCAACCAATACCATTATGCGAATATCAGTTTGATCATGGGATATCAATGAATTAACTGGTATGTCAATGTTTATAAAATTTCTATGTCTATTTTAGAGTTCATCATTTTTCATTCTCTATCAAAATAGGTTAATATTTTATTAGAAAGTATAGATTCTTTTTGGGCTGGAAATATCTCAAGTCACACTGATTCATGTTATGCACAATTGTTTTTTGGTGATTAATATCTGCATATATGAAATTGTGGTGTGAATAATTGGATAGAAGGAGTATAATTTCTAGAATTTGTCTTGAATAGTTTACATTAATTTTTTGACTGTTGGATAACCATTTTTTATTTTTCTTTCATTATTTTGACAGATTTCCCTTGAGTAAAAAACTGGTGATGTTAATAAAATTAGTAAGTAATTTTATTTTTGTAAATAATGTTTAAATAAATCAAATTTCTTATTAATTTCATGTATTACAAGTGAAATTATTTTCAATAAAATAATAACATTTAAATTTTTTCTTTCTTAGATAATTTTTTTTATTATGGATCTATTTTGTTTTATTAATTGTTCTATTTTCATATTTATTCAGAGTAGGGTAACTTATTTTAAAACCATTTATATGTAGTTAATCTTCTTTGATAAAATCCACACAAATTTTTCGATTAGTTTCGACATTTTAAATACTATATTTTAATTTTCCTTAGTCAATTACTAATATTTATTTCCAAACCCTTTAATTAATTTTGAATTATATCATTTAGATAAAAGGGTAAATTATGTCACAAATTTGATTAATTTTTTGAATCATCTTCTAAAGTTTGTATTTTTATATTAAAAACAATTTCAGGTAAAATATATTCTTTAATGGTATTTTAAATTTATTTTGAAATGTAAAAGGTTGTCAGTTATATTTATTATAATGGTTCTTACACAACTATTCTTGTTAGTCTTCAATTTAAATTTGTTTTAAAAAAATCTTGGTTCTGGAAGATTTAATTTCATGAAATTATTTTGAATAATTAATGAACCTCAATTAGACTCCTATAAATGAATTTTATCAGATTATAAAAAAATTGGTTTAATAATAATTCTGAGATTTTAAGGCAATATTGACAGACACACACACATAATTACTTTTTTAAACCCATGTCTTCCCATGGTTTTATCACTATAAAATTACTACCCAAGTTTAAAAAATTTTAATTAGGCCTCTATGAGTGCATGATAGGTGATTAGATATAAAAATAAATGTATTTTTCCAAAAAATTATCTATATATGTAGCATGTCATATAAAACTAATTATTTTAATGAATTATATTTTTAATATTATGACAGTAAATACATGTGTATGAATGCACGTATAAACGTTTCAATTTTTGAAAAATAGTTTTCTTCCTGATGTAAAAACATTTTTGTGTGTATATTTACACTTTTCTAATAGAATTTAAATATTTAATATATATATATATGGGGGTATGCAATAATGATTTATTCAAATATAAATATATATATATATATATATATATATATATATATATATTTGTTTCTGTATATATGAATCATTTTATATAAAACTATAATTTTCTAATAAATTTATGTCAATGTATATATGTCATTTCTTGAAAAAATAATTTTATCATGAAAAATGAATGACCAGGTTATTTCATTCTATAAAATGGACATCATGGTCATTTTTTTGAAGAATCGTCATAATCCTTATGATGTAAAATAAAGCTTATAATTGTTTTCATGTCAAATTATAGAACTTTGATATAATGTTAATGAATGTATGAAATGGTATTGAACCCAAACTCTTAAGGTAATTCTGACTAATAATGTGACGGGTGCTCTGGGAATTATATAGATCATCAATGCATTGGATGATGTTTTCATCTCATGAGAGGCCATGTATGGTTCACAGGAGGATTATCCTAAGAATACTATGGTATCATAGATTGAACTTCATCCATCATGGGAATATATACATCATGTTATATTGTCTTGGGAGTGAACTAAGAATTCAATTTTTGATCCATGATACCTTTGAGAATAAATTTTGAATGCTTATAGGTTTTCAAGTGAAATCACTATTATTATATGAATGAATGAAGTAGATCTTATAATGATATATATATATATTAAAATACTTTTAGGTAATATATATATTATGAATGGAACTCGTGGTTTCTAAACATTTCATTATCCAACTTTATAACATGTTTTACATTTTTTTGAATTGTAAAACACTATTTGGTTTCGTTATGTTTCGAAACCCTATTGTGGAACTTTCTATTACTCACCTTATGTTTTCAAAACCACTTTTCATAGGTCAAAAGGGTGTGTAGAGGTGATACAGGGGCCGATTTACATAGAAGGGTTTTAATACTTGTAAATAATATGAGTAGTTGTGGTTTATTCATTTATTGGTTGTGTAATAAGAGTTTCTTATATGTATTCGGATACTCTAAAAATCAAATACATTCGGAATTAGGGTTGTTAATTAATAAATGAATTAAATTAATTTATATATATATATAGAATGGATTTCCCGGTAATCATATTTGTTATTAGAGAATAGGTTTTTACATCACTACTAGTTAAGATACAGGGAAACCCTTTGAAACATTGGAGGTTTTTCATTTAATTTTTAGGGTTTTAAATGAATGAGTAATAAATATTTATACTTCAAATTGTTTAATAATAAATTTTTATCATGTTTAAGGGGTAATTTATGATAAATTATGTAATTTATGATAACTTATTATTCATTATAAGGATAAAAGATAGTTCTGAGATAGAAGGTGAAGAACCACACAAAAAATTATTATCCCTTCTTAGAGATTTACATGTAATAATCACTGTGAAGTCAAGCTATCATAGTTTCAATAATTTTCCCGATATCCAAATTTCATTAAAAATTTCTTATCACATATAAAACATATCCTCCAAACCATATAATGATCATGGATCATGTATCACCAATGATAAAATATTAAGCTCCCAACTATTACACCTTTCTCACCAAGGGATGTACACAATGGAATTTTCTTATATTTCACATTTTATAGAAATTATGATACACCTATTGAAATTAAAATAGATTTCATGGAGGTAGAACAATGAAAAACCTATATATATCTAGACCTAGATTATATACTTTTTTTGGAAACCATTGAAAAATATTAGTGGATCCATATTTGGATAATTTCAAAACTAACTATGTCATGCTCTTTTATAAAACCCTATTCTGGAATGATATTTTGAAATTATTTTCTAGGAACAATTATTTTAAAAAAATTAATCTTATTCTCCCTCAACACGATTTAATTTTTAAAAAATATGTTTGGAGTAAGGAATTGGATGAATTTAAAAAAATGATGTTTTATTTTACTATGCTGACACATACTTTTCACGATCAACATGATTATGATAATTGGGGAATGCATACAAAAATGAAGTAAGAAACCATAAAGCTAAATTTAAATTTTATTGTTTTCTTTTTTTCAGGTAAGAAGTAATCTAGCAGTGAGAATGTAATTTTATTATGGTGGGGGAGAATGTAATGCATTGATAACTCTTATGTGAATTTTTCTCTTAGTAAATTACACATAATAACTTTTAATAAAAAAACATACTGTCAAATTAAGAAATACATTGAAAATGGTATGGGAAAGTATCCTTGAACTAATAATGATATAATAATAAATTTATAACTATCATCATCAATAATCATGGACAACATATATCTATCATGACAAAAACAATGTCATATACTACATCTTTTAGAAACTCCATGAGTAGAATCCCAATGATGAAGATGAGAGTGATAACAAAAAGGAACGGAAAAATCATAATCATTATTGGAGGATGGGGACCAACAAAATTTGATAAGAATGGTTGAATGAAAATGTCAGTTGATGTAATTTATTTATATAGAAAATGACCATTTAATATAGAAATTGATGCCCTTTTACATTAAAATGAATGTAAATAAATATAAAAATAACCATTATACTTACAAATAATTGTGTGTGTGTTTATATAGTAACTAATTAACATTAAAAAGGCGTTTCATTAAATACACACACACAGAGAGATTTATATATATTAAGAGGGTAATTTGACATATATTTTGATAATTATAAAATTTTTATTCTATGATATATAATTTCATTAAATGAGAATAGGTTTCATACACATGAAATATATATCTAGTTGATTTGGTAAAAAAATATAATAATTTTATAATAAAATATTATTTTAAAATACTAAATTTTTATCTCTTAAAATAATTAAAATTTGAAACAAAATGTTCAAATAGAAAACATAATTTTATATCAAAAATGTTATAATAATATTTTTATACTAAATTTCTTTTCATAAAATTGAAAATAAATACATAAACATAATTAATTTAAATGAAATTCTTAAAAACAAGATAATAGGTGACATAGGTATTTTTTGAAATTAAATGACACATTACATTAAGTATTTTTTTTATATAATAAAAGATATATGAGAAATATATAATTATATATATGATTATGAATATTATTACCTTGATAGTAAAATTATAATAATATGTTTTCAATTTTTATTTGGAAAATTATGAATTAATATATATATATATATATCAATGAATTTATATAAATATATATATGTGAAAAAGTAATTATAAGATAAAATAATAATTAATTAAAAATGAGGAATCATTTTTTGAGTTATTCTAAGCTGAAAACCTGTTGTCGCCTCCAATAAATTGTCTTCCTCTTCAGATCGGAGGACCTTGAACATTGATAGAAACTAGTATATTAAGGTGAACACATTATTCTACCAGTTTTGTAGTATCTTCCCACATTGAAGATGATTTTTTGGAGAACATGTGACTCATGGTGTTCTTGTGTAGATAAAGCTAACAAACACCACATCTTCTTCATCTTATTGTGGATAGTCGGTAAACTTGAAACCCATTCTAGAATCCCATGATATATTCAAGCATCATGTTAGACATTAAATCATCTACCTGAAAATCCATTTACATGAATATGAGTTAGATCATAGTCTATGGACAAATAATACAAGTTTCTGAGGTATTATAAAATTTTAATTTCAGGTTTATGGATCCAAATTTTCCTCTATTTGATCCAGAATTGGTAATATTTTATTATAATTTAGTCATTTATATTTGAAAAAAATACCTCAATTCAATCCAATTATGTATATGTACAATGGATTTTGGGTGTTTTCTATCTTTTATAAGACCACGGGGATTTATGAATGGGCTTGAGGGAGATGTCTATCTTGAATCTGTCTAAGTGACTTCAGTATTTTTCTGACATTAAAGATCTATTTCATAGTTTTATTTCATTATTTTGAAAGAACTCTCTTGATAACAAGAAACATGTTTTAGTAATATAAAATATTAGGATTTTAATTTAGTAAAGTAGGTTTTAATGGATCAAAAGATTTCTGTATTTGATGTATAATGTCTGAAATTATTATGAATTGATTTGTATCATTTAAATTCTGGATTAATCAAATAATTTTCTTGTTATGGAGAAATTTTTTAGGAATTTATCTCTCTATAAATTTTCCTTTGAGGGTAATTAATTAATAAACCATTTATATGTCAAGATATTTCTATGAGAAAACCCGCTCAACCATTTCAATTGGATTCTACATTTTAGATACTATATGTCAGTCTTATTTAGTAAATTACCAATATTTATCACCTTACTATTTGTAAAATTTGGTAACATATCTCGAAGATAAAAATTTATATTATGTATCAAATACTCTTGAATGATTCAACTATTTTTGAAATTTTAAATTTTTATGTGATTTGTTTTATTTCACCAATATTTCTTAATTGCATTTTAAATTGTTTTTGAAATTGAAAGTGGTGTCATATTGTGTTTTTAAAACATTTATTCCACAACAATTCATGTTGGTATTATGTTTAAAAATTTTATACCAAAATTTCCTTAGACGGTGAGATTTTATTTCTTTAAATTATTTTGAATAATTAAAGAACCACAATTAGACACCTAAAATTAATATTATTAAATTTTCAAAATCCTTGTTGAATAATATTTTTAGAATATATGATTATATATATAGACACACACACACGCTATTACATTTTCATAACCATAAATTCACATAGATTTATCTATATACAATAAATTTAAATTAATATATAATTTTAATTAAACCCTTATGAGTGCAAGGGATTTTATCAAACATCAAAATGAATGTTCCATTTTCTAAAAAAATGTTTATGAATATATATATATATATATTAATAAATATATGTATCATTTCATATAGAACTAATTATTTTGATGAATAATATTTGTAATCTAACGATAGTGGATACATATGTATTAATTTATGTATTAATGATTAAATTTTTGAAAAAACATTATTCTTCTTGATTATTAAACACAAGTGGGCTTATATTTCAGTTTATGTACAAGTATTTCTATTTTAAATAGGTATATATATATATATGAATGTGGGTATGAAATATTGTTTTATTCAAATATCAATATTTTTAAACAATTTTATATATATGTGTAACATTATATGTAAAAAAATAATATAATTAAATGTGTATGTGAATGTATATATATCATTTCATTATAAAGTACTTTCTTCTTGACACATGTATAACCACATAATTTATTTCAGTGAAATGGACATCAGAGCTCAAAATTTTAACAAATCGTCATAGTCCTTAAGGTAAAAAAATATATATGTTATACGGTTTTCAATTCTAAATCATCACACCTATGAAATATTCAATTTCCATCATGTTATGTTGTCTCATGAGTGAACCATGAATTTATGTTTTCAACCAGAGTTCCTTTGAGAATTAATTATGAACTATAATAAGATTTTATATGAAATCACTATTATTTTATGAATGAATTAAATGGTTCATACAATGATATATATATATATATATTTATGTTATTTAAGATAAAATTATTATTTTGAAAGGTACTCATGGATTTTTAGTACTACATTATCAAACATCATAATAAGATTTCACTTTTATTGAATTGTAAAACACTATTTGGGTTCCAAGTGTATTGAATACCCATCAATGAACTTTTTATTTATCACAAAATGTTTTCAAAACCCATTTTCAAAGTTCATAAGGGCCAGTAGAAGTAAGATAGGAGATTATGTACCTCTATGGTGTTTATAACTTGTAAATAATATGAATAATTTCTTACATTTTTTAGGTTGTGTAATCCGAATTACTCTGATGTATCAGGACTCTATAAAATATGAAACCTTTGTGATCATGGGTTATTAATTAATAAATGAATCAATCAAATATATATATTGAATGGATTTTTTGGATAACAAAGATGGTATCATTGATTATTTTTAGATAACTCTAGAGGTCGGGATAAAGAGAAACCCATTGAAATAATGAGGGGTTTTCCATTATTTTTTTATGGTTTAACATTTAGGAGTAGTGATGATTTATACCTAAAATTGATTAATTGTAACACCCCAGGTAAATAAAGAATATGAAATTTTCATATTTATCCATATTTGTGAATAAAATATTAATATGAATTTAAAGGGGATGCTATGCTCGATGGCTTACCCAACACGCAACAACGAGTTTCTTGGGAATCTTACGTTGCACTCTAATAATAAAATAATATTATTTTAAATGGTAGTTACCATGTAGACATTGTATTGAAATGAATGGATATAAATAACTAAAATTTTATTATATATGTTTTTAAATGTATTTACATTTATCCAATAAAAGACAAAGGCTTAAAATACGGAAAGAATTCAATTTTAGGCGTATATGCCCTAGTTTTCACTAAAGGTTCACTTATCACCTTTTGATGTAGAACCGTCATTAAATATAGTTTTGTTCACTCTTATATATCCTTTTGGACCAAATAAAACTCTTTCTAAGAATTGGGACATCAAAATTTACTTTGTGTAAATTTTTGGTATCTTTCTGATAAAGTTCATTTTTTAATGAATAGTGTAAAATGTTGTATTTTAATTCAAAAACTCTTTTTTATCTAATTTATTTATCTGATTAGATTATCTTTTGAATTGTTTTTAAAGTGAAATTAGAATATATTTTTACCATTAAATCCAATAGTGGTCTCTGAATTAATTTCACTTTGAAATCAGACTTAAACTAGTGTCAATCTTTTGATACTTATTGTTTCATAAAAACACACAATTTGCTCTGACAGCGGTAATTATATATTTAATAAATTAATGTGACTTATATGTTTTGAATTTTGTAAAATAGAATTCATTTTTGAATTCAGAATATAAAATATATCTTAGGGTGAATTTTAGGGAATTTTCTGAAAAACTTCAATTTTTGATGAATAGTGATACTACTAAGTGGTACTTATAAAAATAGATTTTTCCGTTTAAATGAAATTTTGACATCTTTGTGTTTTGAATTTCGAAAATCCTATATACATGGTTGTCATTAAGAAGTAAAATGTGGTTCAATGGGATAAAAATAATTTTTTGGTGAATAGTAACTTATTAATTTTTTAATCGCGATTAGAGGTAATTAGTGCAATTTAAGGCAAAAATGATATTATAATAAAATGAAAATACATAGACACATGTACTACCCTTATTTTATGTGTCATGGATGACCAAGACAAGCCATGGGTCAACTTGGGGACCCCATGGGGCCACATTGGTTGGAAAATGACATTAATATCTTTTTATTTAAAGTTAAAGTAAAAATGACAGAAACTTGTGTTATTTTAGGAAATCAATTTTTACATGGGGTTATAAAGATCGGATATTTGATTATAAATAGTCATTGGAAAGATAAAATTATTTCCTACATCATAGTAATTTTTTTATAATTTATAGACTTTAAATAAATTATATTATTTATGACATCATGATGATTCAACGATGACCTCATTAATGAACAGTTTAAATAAAATGAAACGATAATATAAAATCTAAGACCTACACTAGTCCAAAAATTATTGGATGGAAATATTTCGAAGCCTTATCATCTTATCTTAGAATTATATCAATGTGGGACCTTAGAAATTCGAAACACTTTTGAAAATAAAATAATAGTTTCATGATTTCCAAAAGTGCCCCTCCTCTCCTCTTATAAAAGGCCCCCACCTCTACCTCATTTCACACACTCCTCAAGCCTTTGGCTCGGCCATCCCCTGCCCATTTACTCTATCCACATCCCTCTACTCATTCTATTGGATTCCATTTGGGCAGAATCTTTCCAATGAAATCCTTTAGGCTCAAATCAAAAGGAGTTACCTTTTTAAAGGTAATTCATTCTCTCATGTTCATTTGTGCTATTTTGCTTCTCCAACCCCGTAAACTCTTTTTATTTACTTATTTTGTAAAAAGAACAGTATATTCAATATACTAGGATGTTGTTATCAGATTTATTCGAGCTACAAACTCACACAACTACATAAAATGGTTAAATAACATACGGTTTCCGTTGATGGTGAAATTCTGCCTCCCGAAACGATGATTGTTCAATGCTCATTTAACACCTTCAAAGGTGGCCATTAAGATGTAAATATTTTTATATATGATATATAATATGTTTATGTTTTACTTAATCTTATGTATTTTTTATTTGTGACTTAATTTTATGGCTTCCATTATGGGTATACGCGATATCTTCATTTTAGGAAGTGCGGACTACCGCCCCCTCAAAGTGATGTGATTCGTTAATGCCATATGTGGGACGTATAAAGGATGGATTTAATGTTATTATATATGATGTTATACTGGAATTATAATATACCTATATATCATTATTATTTATTTCCATTAATGTACGAGATAGAAATGAAAGTAGCGTTCATGCGTACGTACGGCTTACCGTATCTATGAACGGTGCATTTCATTTCTTATCCCCAAATGCAATGTACTATTATAAGTACATATTTATAATGGATATATATAAGGTATGTTACATATGAATGATGAATATAATTCTGTATTTAAAATTTACATACCTCTCATTTAGTTTTAATTTCATTAATATGACAAAGAAATGAAAGTAGCGTTCATGTGTACGTACGACTTACCGTCTCCATGAACGGTGAATTTCATTTCTTACCTCTAAATGATTATGTAATATTATAAATACATGTATATGCTGGATATATATGATATATATGATATCCAAATCATGAATATAATTCTGGTTATAATGAACCATAGACCACACGAACAACATGTAATTGTAAGAAGTCCACTTTTGACTTAAGAACCAAATATCGACAAAACAAACATTATTAACTTAAATGATTACATAATGTTTATAACATGTCAATAATTTATATAAAAGGAATAATGACCTTGAAAAAGGTTATTAGGCAAGTATAAATTAACTCATGTTTATTATTCAGGACGTTAAAGAATGATCGAGTCAAGTCGGACCCGAGGTAAGTGATCCTACTCCTCTCTTTCTTTTTAAGTACAGTCTTTTATGTCATTCCTTCTAAGCTCATCATTCTTGTGATTGGGATGTTCTTTTATATTAATCCTAATTTAATTTTTATGTTCATATTATGAGAGACCCTATTCTCTCTCATCAATCCATTTTGTAAGTTTTGAGTTGCGCCGTTAGCCTGCCGAATTTTCGTAAGAGATCTAACCTCTATCTTTCTCTTTAAGTACTCTCCTTTATGTCACTTCTTTTAAGCTCCACTTTTTTTATGATGGGGGATGTTATTTTATATTCCTCTTGATGTAAATTTTATTTTAATGAGATGAGATACCCAATTTGACCTCATCAATCCATTTTTGGAAGTTTTAAGTGGCGATGTTAGGCTGCCGAGTTTTCGTAAAGGAATTTTCATCTCACTTTTATTCATGTGAGATTTATGATACATTTGCCACAATTTCATTTGAGTGGTTTATGTACTGCCCATTATTACACTCCTTTTGTAATATAATTCCATTTATGGGTATTTACATATTCATTGTATGACACTTCTTCAATGGGGTGTACTTTTCGAAAGTTACCCAAGTCGGTAAGGGAACCTTTCACCCTCCTCATTTTAAAAGACTTCATTTGTTATGTCTTTTAATTCACATACTATTATGTTGGGATATGTTATTAAATATCCTGATTGATATAAATTTTATGTCCAAGTGATGAGATTCCCTTTTTTTCTCTCATCAACTCATTTTCTGAATTTTTGAAGTGACGCCGTTTAGGCTGTCGAATTTTACCAAGGGAACGTTTTAACCCAATTTCGATTTCTTTGGGTTCAACATGTAGTTATTGAATATGTCATCATTTGAATATGTTTGAATTACCTTTTATTGTTTTACACTTAATATCCAATTATATTGGGTGTATTTATTTTTGTCACACATAATTTTGAGATTGATTTATCCTTAATTTAAGGATACCTTCTTTATAAGGGATTTCATCACATTTTACATCCCTATTGAGACATCATTGTTGTTATTCACCAATTCACTCTTATATGGTGTATATACTGTCCTTTGGAATATCATATCATGAATAAATTTATTCTCATGATATTATAAAGTTCTGATTAAATGTAATTCCTCAATTATTGTATTCAAGTGTCTCTAATTTTGGTAAAAACCCTTTAACCAAAATATCGCTTTAAAATTTTAATGATTTTTTCTTATTAATATCCATGTTTTCAAAATGGTTTTAAGGATTTATTTATATGGATATTAATTTTTTAAAATGTTAAAAGCTTCATGGTGGTAGGGGACACTTTGATTCAAAAATCTCCTTGTTAAATGTTTTAAATGGTTTTGGAAATGGTTTCTTTTTGAACGGATTCATTATTTCAGTATACTAAAATGATATATTGTGATTGAAATGTGGAAATGTTATGTTTCCTTTATGCATGTTTTATGTGATACGTTTATGTTATGGTTCTTGGGCATTATTATGAAGATGGGTGGTTCTGTGATAGACTAAGGGCAGGTGAGCCCGATATAGCTCTCTAATGCATTGGGTAACGCGAAGGAGTGAAACGTTAAGGTTTCTCCGAAAAGATTTAGGGAATATATTGTGATGGGTATTCCAAACGTAACCAAGAGGGTTACTCCCTACGTAAGGATGTTATGAATGCCTCAAGTTTCCTTTATGTCTTATGATTTCTATGATTTATCCATGGTTTTATGAGGTATGTTAAAGTGCCTATGTTTTATGGGTAATGTATGATTTCATTCTTATGTATATATGAACTCATGTTTCCTTTCCATATTTTTATAACCCTTACTGAGCTTTTTATGCTCATCCCAAGTTTTTGAAATGTTTTTCATAGGTCAAGGGAAAGGTACATGATGTGATGATAGAGTCAAGGATGTGTCAAGAAAGAATCCATGTTTTATTTTTAAGTATGTTTCCATTGATGGGAAGAATGAATACTGTCTTTTATGTAACCACTTTGTCTAAATGTGGAATGTAATGCAAGTTTCATGATCTAATTCTATAAAACTCTAAACCTGAGAAGATCCTCAATGTGTAATCTTGTAATAATTCAAGATTAAGTAAGGTTTAAGGCTGGGGCCTTATAGTTTGTATCAAAGGTCGGTTTAGATAACTTTAGAGGTTAGGGTATTCTCTAAGCACAAGTGACATTACCATAATGGTTAGGATTTCAGAAAGAGTCCTAGTTTTAGATAAAGTGAATGAGTAAGTATATCTTAGAGTTTATCTTCCTCATTAGTACATGATGGTTATGTTGATATACTCACACTGACCTTTTTGGTTTTAGTAAATGGCTGGATCTAGCAAGCACCAAAGTGACAATGGGTTTGAAGAAATCTGTGGTGGTTCTCTGATTAAGAGACTGGATGAGATGGGGGATTCAATGAGGAATATCATTGTTGTTCTAAACCAACTATCAAGGAGTCCTGATCAACCACTTCAACCTTGGTGAGTTCTCTAATACATCATGTACGAGATAGCCAACTCGATGTGGAAATTCAGGTAATAATTATTAAGGTAACCATTAGGGTTTATATGATCCTTACTTTTTAGGTAATTATGGGTTACTCTATGATATGATAGAAAATGAAAGGAATGAGATAAACATGAGGTTAAAATATGTTATGATCATTTTTGAAGATTTTATCTCATTTTGGGGGATTTTTTAAGAATTATATAGTTTTGGAAAAAGGACTACCCGCAGACCGTGTGACAACCCGTCGCGTCGGACAAAGCTGCGGGAATCGAACCCACAACCAAAGTGTGACTGGTCTTTATCACCTACCACTGGACGACGTGAAGTCCCTGGTTAGATTGACTGATTCTTTCTAGTTATATGATTTTATGAATTAAGAGTAAGTTGATTTTGGTTTATTTATGAAAATGATTAACCTATCATGGAGGATATGTGATTAGGTTAATTACTTTTCAATACGAGACTTTAGGAGCAACTGATGTTGTTTGGAGATAAATGTTACGATTTAACTTGGAAGAATATGTGACTAAATCCTTCAAATATTTGGGTTTCAATCTTAGATTGGTTTACTTTGAAGAATTTTATGGACAAATTATTTATCGAATGGTCTTCGTTGAACTTTGGGTTTTGTTGGACAAATTTTGGAGATTAAGAATAGATTTTCTTTTTATAAAGGGTTATCCTTTTCTGGATTATCTGATCATGTACTAACCTTTTTGGTTTTGGTTTTGGTTAGAGTCTAAAGACATGGGATGTATATAGTTCTCTATTGTGGATTAGGTGATTCTCTATAAGTTGATTATAGTACTCTTAATGCGAACAAGTCTCCCTAAATACTCGTCTTTTGTAAAAAATATGAGTTTGATTAAGGAATCTAGTAAAAGATGTAAGTCAACATGATAAGTGATTACGTTTCATTCTGAATAAATTCCTCAATAAAAAGTAAATTAAAACAAAAATTTTGTCTATTAACTTTTCTTACTGGGGAATCGAATACCATTTAACCCATCACAAGTTTTTGATTTTCTCATGGTTAACTTTCTCCTAGACATGTTTACTATAACTCTCCCTCAAGAACGTGACCCTTTTCTTTTTCTTCCATGTCCATGTTTTTATACATATGGGTTAACTCGGGTGACATTTTCACTTCTCTCCCATTCTTTTAAAGTGATTGTTTTACCGACTCTTGTTCCGATGTGGGACTTTCAAGGATGTTTCCAAGCTCAATTTTAAAAATTGCGAGGACGCAATTCCCAAAAGGGGGGAAGGATGTAACACCCCAGGTAAATAAAGAATATGACATTTTCATATTTATCCATATTTGTGAATAAAATATTAATATGACTTTTAAAGGGGATGCTATGCTCGATGGCGTACCCAACATGCAACAACGAGTTTCTTGGGAATCTTACGTTGCACTCTAATAATAAAATAATATTATTTTAAATGGTAGTTAACATGTAGATGTTGTATTGACATGAATGGATAGAAATAACTAAAATATTATTATATATGTTTTTAAATGTTTTTACATTTATCCAATAAAAGATAAAGGCTTAAAATACGGAAAGAATTCAATTTTAGGCATATATGCCCTAGTTTTCACTAAAGGTTCACATATCACCTTTTGATGGAGAACCGTCATTAAATATAGTTTTGTTTACTCTTATACATCCTTTTGGACGAAATAAAACTCTTCCTAATAATTGGGAAATCAAAATTTACTTTGTGTAAATTTTTGGTATCTTTCTGAGAAAGTTCATTTTTTAATGAATAGTGTGAAATGTTGTATTTTAATTCAAAAAATCTTTTTAATATAATTTATTTATTGGATTAGATTATCTTTTGAATTGTTTTTAATGTTAAATTAGAATATATTTTTACCATTAAATCCAATAGTGGTTGTTGGAATTAATTTCACTTTGAAATCAGACTTAAACTAGTGTCAATCTTTTGATACTTATTGTTTCATAAAAACACGCTATTTGCTCTAACAGCGGAAATTTATTATTAAATTAATTAATGTGACTTATATGTTTTGAATTTTTTAAAATAGACTTAATTTTTGAATTCAGAATATCAAATATATATTTGGGTGAATTTTTGGGAATTTTCTGAAAAACATCAATTTTTGATGAATAGTGATACCACTGAGTGGTACTTATAAAAACAGATTTTTCCGTTTAAATAAAAATTTTCCATCTTTGTGTTTTGAATTTCAAAAATCTGACATACATGGTTGTCTTTAAGAATTAAAATGTGGTTCAATGGGATAAAAATAATTTTTTGGTGAATAGTAACTTATTAAGTTTTTAATCGCGATTAGAGGTAATTAGTGCAATTTAAGGCAAAAATGATATTATAATAAAATGAAAATACCTAGACACATGTACGACCCTTATTGGATGTGTCATGGCCGACCAATACAAGCCATTGGTCAACTTGGGGACCCCATGGAGCCACAATGGTTGGAAAATGACATTAATATCTTTTTATTTAAAGTTAAAGTAAAAATGACACAAACTTGAGTTATTTTAAGAAAAAAAATTTTAAATGGGGTTATAAAGATATGATTTTTGATTATAAATAGTCATTGGAAATCTAAAATGATATCCTACATCATATTATTTTTTTATAATTTTTATACTGTAAATAAATTAAATTATTTATGACATCATGATGATGCAACGATGACCTCATTAATGAACAATTTAAATAAAATGAAACGATAATATAAAATCTAAGACCTACACTTCTCCAAAAACTATTGGATGGAAATATTTCGAAGCTTTATAATCTTATCTTAGAATTATTTAAATGTGGGACCTTAGAAATTCGAAAAACTTTTGAAAATAAAATAATAGTTTCATGATTTACAAAAGTGCCCCTCCTCTCCTCTTATAAAAGGCCCCCACCTCTACCTCATTTCACACACCCCTCATGCCTTTGGCTCGGCCATCCCCTTCCCATTTACTCTATCCACATCCCTCTCCTCATCCTATAGGATTCCCTTTAGGCGGAATCTTTCCAATGGAAGCCTTTAGTCTCAAATCAAAAGGAGTTACACTTTTAAAGGTAATTCATTCTCTCATGTTCATTTGTTTTATTTTGCTTCTCCAACCCCCTAAACTCTTTTTATTTACATCTTTTGTAACAACACCAGTATATTAGATATACTAGGATGTTTTTATAAGATTTCTTCGAGCTACACTCTCACACAACTACATAAAATGGTTAAAGAACATACGGTTTCCGTGGATGGAGAAATTCTGCCTCCCGAAACTATGAATGTTCAATACTCATTTAACACCTTCAAAGGTGGCCATTATGATGTCAATATTTTTATATATGATATATAAGATGTTTATGTTTTACTTAATATTCTGTATTTTTCATTTGTGGCTAAAGTTTATGGCTTCCATTATGGGTATACGCGATATCTTCATTTTAGGAAGTGCGGACTACCGCCCCCTCAAAGTGATGTGATTCGTTAATGCCATATATGGGACGTATAAAGGATGGATTTAATGTTATTATATATGATGTTATACTGGAATTATAATATACCTATATATCATTATTATTTCTTTCCATTAAAGTATGAGATAGAAATGAAAGTAGTGTTCATGCGTATGTACGGCTTACCGTCTCCATGAACGGTGCATTTCATTTCATATCCCCAAATGTAATGTACTATTATAAGTACATATTTATAATGGATATATATAAGGTATGTTACATATAAATGATTAATATAATTCTGGGATTATAATATACATACCTCTCATTTAGTTTTAATTCCATTAATATGACAAAGAAATGAAAGTATCGTTCATGCGTACGTACGGCTTACCGTCTCCATGATCGGTGCATTTCATTTCTTACCTCTAAATGATTATTTAATATTATAAATACATGTATATGCTGGATATATATGATATATATGATATCCAAATCATTAATATTATTCTGGATATAATGAACCATTGACCACACGAACAACATGTAATTGTAAGAAGTCCACTTTTGACTTAAGAACCAAATATCGACAAAACAAACATTATTAACTTAAATGATTACATAATGTTTTTAACATGTCAATAATTGATATAAAAGGAATAATGAACTTTAAAATGTTTCTTAAGTAAGTATAAATTAAGTCAAGTTTATTTTTCAGGACTTTAAAGAATGATCGAGTCAAGTCGGACCCGAGGTAAGGGATCCAACTCCTCTCTTTCTTTTTAAGTACACTCTTTTATGTCATTCCTTATAAGCTCATCTTTCTTGTGATTGGGATGTTCTTTTATATTACTCTTACTATAATTTTTATGTTCATATGATCAGAGACCCTATTCTCTCTCATCAATCCATTTTGGAAGTTTTGAGTTGCGCGGTTAGGCTGCCGAATTTTCGTAAGAGATCTAACCTCTCTCTTTCTCTTTAAGTACTATCCTTTATGTCACATCTTTTAAGCTACACTTTTTTTATGATGGGGGATGTTATTTTATATTCCTATTTCTGTACATTTTATTGTAATGAGATGAGATACCCTATTTGATCTCATCAATCCATTTTTGGATGTTTTAAGTGGCGTCGTTAGGCTGCCGAGTTTTCGTAAGGGATTTTTCATCTCACTTTTATTCCTGTGAGATTTATGCTACATTTGCCACAATTTCATTTGAGTGGTTTATGTACATCCCATTATTAAACACCTTTTGTAATATAATTCCATTTATGGGTATTTACATATTCATCGTATGACACTTCTTCAATGGGGTGTACTTTTCGAAAGTTACCCAAGTCTGTAAGGGAACCTTTCACCCTCCTCATTTTAAAAGACTTCGTTTGTTATGTCTTTTAATTCACATAATATTATGTTGGGATATGTTATTCAATATCCTGATTGATGTAAATTTTATTTCCAAGTGATGAGATTCCCTTTTTGTCTCTCATCAACTCATTTCCTGAATTTTTTAAGTGACGCCGTTTAGGCTGTCGAATTTTACCAAGGGAACGTTTTAACACAATTTCGATTTCTTTGGGTTCAACATGTAGTTATTGAATATGTCATCATTTGAATATGTTTGAATTAACTTTTATTGTTTTACACTTAATATCCAATTATATTGGGTGAATTTATTTTTTTCACACATAATTTTGAGATTGATTTATCCTTAATTTAAGGATACCTTCTTTATAAGGGATTTCATCACATTTTACATCCCTATTGAGACTTCATTGTTGTTATGCACCAATTCACTCTTATATGGTGTATATACTGTCCTTTGGAATATTATATCATGAATCCATTTATTCTCATGATATTATAATGTTTTGATTAAATGTTATTCCTCAATTATTATATTCAAGTGTCTCTAATTTTGGTAAAAACCCTTTAACCAAAATATCGCTTTAAATTTTTTAATGATTTGTTCTTATTAATATCCATGTTTTCAAAATGGTTTTAAGTATTTATTTATATGGATATTAATGGTTTAAAATGTTAAAATCTTCAAGGTGGTATGGGACACTTTGATTCAAAAATCTCCTTATTAAATGTTTTAAATGGTTTTGGAAATGGTTTCTTTTTGAACGGATTCATTATTTCAGTATAATAAAATGTTATATTGTGATTGAAATGTGGAAATGTTATGTTTCCTTTATGCATGTTTTATGTGATACGTTTATGTTATGGTTCTTGGGCATTATTATGAATACAGGTGGTTCCGTGATAGGCTAAGGGCGGGTGAGCCCGATATAGCTCTCCAATGCATTGGGTAACGTGAAGGAGTGAAACATTAAGGTTTCTCCGAAGAGATTTAGGGAATATACTGTGATGGGTATTCCAAACGTAACCATGAGGGTTAATCCCCACGTAATAATGTTATGAATGCCTCAAGTTACCTTTATGTCTTATGATTTCTATGATTTATTCATGGTTTGATGAGGTATGTTAAAGTGCCTATATTTTATGGGTAAAGTATGATTTCATTCTTATGTTTATATGAACTCATGTTTCCTTTCCATATTTTTATAACCTTTACTGAGCTTTTTATGCTCATCCCAAGTTTTTGAAATGTTTTTCACAGGTTAAGGGAAAGGTACATTATGTGATGATAGAGTCAAAGATGTGTCAAGAAGGAATCCATGTTTTATTTTTAAGTATGTTTCCGTTGATGGGAAGAATGAATACTGTCTTTTATGTAACCAATTTGTCTAAATGTGGAATGTAATGCAAGTTTCATGATCTAATTCTCTAAAACTCTAAACGTGAAAAGATCCTCAATGTGTAATCTTGTAATAACTCAAGATTTAGTAAGGTTTAAGGCTAGGGCCTTATATTAATACTACAAGTTTATTATGTAAAAGGGTTAATTCAAAATTTATTATGTATCATTAGTAGGATTAAATATAGTTTCGAGATTGAATGGGTAGAACCTCACAAAACAATCTTGTCCCTTTCTAGAGATTTACATCTTATATAGTTTAAAGTCAAACTCTCATGTATTTATAAATTTCTCCAATGTAAAAATATCTTCGAAATTTCCTTCTGACATATAAAACACCTCCTCTATACTGTATAATCATCTATGATTATAGATAACCTACAATAAAATCTAAACCTCCCAACTCTATCCATTATCTCCATGTGAGGTACAACCAAGTCATTACAATATACATTAACTTTTCTAGATATTATGTTGTAATATTTGATTTTATAATAGCTTCTAAGGAAGGATTTCTATGAGAAACCTATATTTTTCATGTTTTTGGGTACATCGTTTTTGAAACCCTTGGAAATATATTAGGGGATCCACATTTTGAAAATATCAAAATTGACTCTATCAGGATATTTTATAAAAATGTAGTTCATGCTGATGTTTTGAAATTATACTTTAGGAACAATCAATATCAAAAAGTGCATCTTATTTTCTATTACTACGATTTAATTTTTACAAACTATGATTTGAATAAGTAAGTGGAATAATTTATGAATGAAATGAGTTATTGTTGTACTAAGTGTATAATCACTATTCATGATAAAAAATTCAAATTTTATTCAAGGAATTCATAATGGAATGAGGTATGAATTCCTTACACAGAGATTAAATTTCATTTTTCTATTCACCCTCTATAAGATATTTCAAAATTGTGGGGTTAATGTAGTTAGGTAGTAGCATTTAATTCCTCAGTAACCAATATATAAATATTCCTCATTTAAAATTACAATTAATGAATCTTAAATAGAATAAATGTATATTTTATTTAAAAAAAACATTTAAAATTTTACGAGAATGTATCCTCATACTATGAATGTTGTAATATGAATCCTATAACTATTATAATCAATAAACAATGACAAATTATAAAAAACATGATTAGTACATTATCATATCCTGTGTCTTTGAGATCTTCCATGATTAGAACCCCAATAAAGATGATGAATGTGAATAAAAGGAAAGTAAAATTAGGCATCAACTTTGAGAACATAGGACCTAAAAATTTAATAAAATCATTTAAAATAAAATATGGGTTGATGTAATGAATTAAATAGAAAATTACGATTGCATATAGCTATTGAATCAGTTTTAAAAACTTTAAAGTAGATAATTCTAAAAATAACCATAATTATAATATATATATATTTGTGTGTGTGTGTTAACTAATTAACATTTAAAAATGTTTTGTATTTAAAAACATTTATTTATTAAAAAGATATTTTAAAGTGTATTTATATAATTATAAAATTTTTTTATAGATAAATAATTTCCTTAGGTATGAAAAGATTTCGCTCACCTGAAATATAATTCACAATGTTTTTTTGAATAGAATAATAGTTTTTAATAATTTTTTTTATATACCATCTTTTTCCCTCACGAATTAATTATAGTAAGATAAAAAATTCATATGAAAAACATTATTTTGCATAAAAAATGTTATAATATTATTTAAAAAAATTAAAGGATGAAATTGAAAATATGTACATAAATATATATACAGTAAAGACCTTATATAAAATAAATTTATTATAGAACATAAGTATTTTTTTTGAAATTCAATGACTCATTGCATTAGGAATTATATAAATAATAAACAAAAGGGGAGAAAATTAATAATTGAATATAATAATATGAATATTATTACCTTGAAAACAAAACAATAATAATTGTTTTCCTATTTAATTCTAAAATAATGAGTTAATATATATATATAATAGATATAAATATAAATATACATAAATTTTAAAAAATACATATTAGAAAAAATCTAAATTACTTTAAAAAAAGAAGAATTTTTTTTAGGTATAGTTGAAGCCGACAATCCTTTATCACCTTCCTAGTGCCGTCATCCACTTTAGAAGGTTAGACTAGAACCTTTAATGGAAACTCAAAATGTAAGGAGTAAAAAATATACTACTTGTTGTTGAGGATCATCCTTCATTGGAGATTATTAGGGTAGAGAACTCATGACTCAGGGTGGTCTCATGGGGATAAAGCAGCCACACTCTATATCTTCTTCCTCTTATCACTGATAGTCAGTCATCCTGCAACTAATTCAAGAATCTCATGATGGATTCAAAAAATTTGTTCCTCCTAAAATCATCCACCTGCAAATCCATTGACATAATGTTTATTTGGATAATAAGATAATAAAAAATCAAATAATAATTTATGTGATTATCACATTTTATTTTCAAATATAGAGTTCCACATATTTCTTTCATGGATAAGAAAAGTGTACTATTTTATTAGAAATTAATGATTCCTACCCAAAATAAAATATCTCAATTAAAAATTTTACTATATGTATAATGAATTTTGGGTGTTCGATATCTGTATATATTACCTTGTGTAGTTGAGAGTTGGTTGGAGGGAGTTGCCTTTATTAAATATTTCCTAATCTGTTTGGTTTTTCTTCTTCTTTTAATGTCCTTTGCATAGTTTTCTATAATTATTGTGATAGAAATATCTCTATACCAACAACTTTAATTAGTAATAAAAACAAGAAAGTATTTTTTAACTTATATTTAAATGAATCAAATGACTTCTTTATTTAATTCATTACATGTAAAATAATTTTTAATCGATAGGTACCATTCAAATGCTTTAGTAATCAACTAATATTGATGTTATGTAGTCATTTGTATTAAAAAATTTAACACTCGGCACATTTTCCCATTAGGATAACTAATTTCAAACATAGTTCTGTGTCATGAAATTTTGTTGATAAAAACCGCTCAAATGTTTCAATTGGACTCTCTATTTTAAATTATATATATCTATTTTTTTATTCGTTTAACAATATTTTACTTTTAAATATATAAATAATTTTGAATTATATCTCTATGAATAAATAGAAATTATGAAACCATGATTCTTAAATGTTTGATGCTTTTTACGAATTTTCAGTTTTTATAGAAAAACTTGTTTTAGGTCACCTGTATTTTTTAATGTAGTTTTTTTTTCAAATTTTAAAGGGGGATCATTATGAGTATACAAAAACATGTCTTCCACAATAATAGATGTTGTTATTATCCTATAAACTTGTATACATAAAATTGTTTGGTCTATAAGATTTATTTATTTTTTTGATTTTTTTAATAATTGAGGAACTACAGTTGGGCTCCTATAAATTAATTTTATTATATTCATGAATTTTATATTTAATAATAATATTTAAAATGTATGATTATATATAGATACACACACATATAAATAATTACATGTTGAAAACTATGTCAGATCATGGATTTCACTTTATAAATTTAATTTAAATGTTTAATTAATTTTAATGAGGCCTCTAAGAGTGAAAATGATTTTATAAAATGTCCAATTTATGGTTTTAATTAAAAATAAATATACGTATGTATATATATATATATATCATTTCATATGAATATAGTAATTTTAATGAAGCGGAATTGTTATACAATAATACTAAATACATGTGTTTGAATATATTTATAAATATTTCCCTTTATGTAAAACTATTTAATTTTATGATGTTTGAACATATCTGTGTGTATATTTCTTTTAATGTAAAGTATTTTTTTAATATATGTATATATATATAATCATGTTCGTATACAATAATGTTTTATTAAAATATGAATAATAAGGTAGAAAAATTTATGTATATATATAAAATTTTATGTAATATTTTAATATACTTATGTTGGCATGTGAATATATAAATAAATATATATATATATATATATATCATTTCATGAAAACAAATTATCACGAAACATTTATCACAATGTAATTTATTTATATAAAATGGACATTAGAGATAAATTTTTTTACGGATATTTATAGTCGTTATGATATAAATTATATGTTATACTGTTTTTAATCCAAAACATCAGACATGGAAATTATGTGAATAATGTCAAGGGATGGGGAGTGAACCCAAACCATCATGGGAATTTTTTCTAATCAATTGATCGGTGTTTCGAGAATTGTATAGCCCTGTAATGTATTGGATAATTATTTAATCTCATGAGATGTCATGTATGGTGCATATAAGGTGTATCAAAAGCACATTATGGGATTTGGGAGTGAACATAATCATTCAAGGTACAATGATTATCATGTTATGTTGTCTTACGATTGAATTGAGAATTCATATTTGATCTGAGGTCCCTTCCATAATTAATTATGAATACTTATAAGTTTTCATATAAAATCCCAATTAATCTATGAATTAATTAAAAGAATCTTCCAATTTTATATATATATAAATACTTTTATGTAATACTTTTATTTTGAAAATAAATTAGGGTATCTTAATATTTTATAATCAAACTTCATAACATGTTTTACTTTTTATTAAATTCAAAATCACTATGCAGTTCCCTGATTTTTTTGAAACACCCCTATCAAGCTTTTTATCTCCCACATAATGTTTTCAAATCCTCTATTCATAGGTCATAATGACGCATAGAAGAAAGATAAGGGTTTAGAAATCTATAAGGTTCTCCACCTGTGTAAATAATATGAATAAATTCAGTTTTTTCTTTTATAGGTTGTCTAATAAGCATTCCTTAGATATACTCAGACACTCTAAAACTCTAAAAAGATTATATATTGGTTTATTAATAAAGAAATCAAATAATTAATATATATATATATATATAATGGATTTCAATTCCATTATATGTGATCATTAAAACTATCCTTATCACCTTCCTTTTGATGCATTAGTGAAATGAATATGAAATCACTTTAGGATGTGGTAGTCCACCATTCACATTAGTGATGTCATCCAATATACTCCATAATGGATGTGAAAAAATCATTATGATATATTGAATAAATTGTTTAAAATTTGTTATATACATATATATAATATTTAAGTTTGAAGCATCATCATACAAAACATTTGGAGGTGGAAATGGAAAAATTGAGCGACATCAGTTTGCAAGGTGACAATTCATCATATAAACAAACAATGATTTCATAATCCATTTGATAGAAATGTAGTTATTTTTAGGTATTTAAAATACTATAAAAACATTATATTATATTTAATATAGTTATTTTTATATCATTGTAGTATAATAAATATATAATGACGTGGAGGAAGAGGTAAAATACTGATGATCATTAAAGAACATTTCTACTTCTTCATGTACAATATTTAGTTTTTCAATAAGGCTTTAAATAAAAAGATTAATAAAAAATTAGGAATATATAATGATAGGAGGGATGAATTGATGGGAAATGGGTTGGGTTTTGATGGGAAAAATTTCTTGAGAGTTGTGATGAATTGAAGAGAGTGAGTTCCCAATTATAGTTGAGGAGGAGTGTATTTTTGTAAATATTCAAAAAAGATACATTATTGGGAGGTTAATATTACATAAATTTTAACCAATAATGTCAATTAATGGTTCTTATGGATTATATGGATGATAAAAAATTCCACCATACAATAAGACACTTTTTTAATCTTCTCATCCATTAACTTCTATGTTTCATAATTTTTTTATCTTATGAATTCACTATGTTAACCGGTTTTATGAACATGTTAATTTATACTTTATGATGTAATTATTGTGAGAATTAATAGAGAATTATGAAAGAATTATTCATCATATATATTCTAATTTAATATATATAAATAATTTTTTTTTTCAGAATTCTAATTTAACAAAAGTGTATGTTATGTGAACAAACATTTCTTTAACTATAATTGTGCTAGCAGTGTATTTACTATTTATAGGTAAATATAGTTATTATAAAACAAAAACCAGTCTATTAATATATAATAATTAATATTTATTATCATATAGAAATAAAATATCTTAATATAGGTTTTTTGTAATTTTAATCAATTTAATAAATTAATATAATTTTTTTAAAAATAATATTAATTGAAATTTTTTCATTATTAATTATATTGAATATAAATATATAAATACAATGATGTAATTTTAAAATTATACCCATGGCGTATAATTTCCTTATTCATGGGAATTTTAATTCTCATTAGCACATTGGTACTGGATTGGATGATCAAAAATTTGTGTGAAGAAGATCTGATACTACGACTTCAATCTAGGGAAATAAACATAATAATAGTTTCTCTCTATTTAAAGGGTTCAGTTATAGGAATTATTTTGAAGGGGGGATTTAACATGTTATGTATGACCAATTATTCATATCATTACAACTAGAAAATGAGGGTTATTCAATCATTGTACAACTATTTTTTTCCAGAGGATCTGCAGGGTGGAAGGTTGAGTACCTTATCCCGTTGAATTCTAAAGTCTATGGTTTTTCAAAATGGAAACATGATTCACAGGTGAATTTCAACTATACGTCCACTAAAAATAATTGAAGATAAGGGATTTCATAAATAGTTCTATCTTAATCAAGGAAGTGGCCTTGAACATTTGTGAGTGTGAACGAATGTTTTATCCTCATGAGGTTGGTAACTACTTGGTTCAAACATGTGTAAAGGTATTTGGTATAAATTGGATACTTTGGATTCCTCTTATATTATATAATATTTACTCTCTATAAGTGTCCCTATAATGATGGGAAAATATATCTTAGTATACCGAGATGGAAACTTCGGCCAATTCTTGGGGGAAGTGGACTAATATTACACTTTGGTATATAATTATTATCTCTCTACAAATGGATAGGAATTTCAGTTGATAATTGAATTTCAAAAATTAACTTAATTCATCTCGGAATGAATTTGGATTGGTCATGAGATTTCCAAATTCAGGAGATCTTTTTTTATTATTGTTCTATATGTGGAAATGAGAAATGATGATGTTTTAATTGAATGAAGACCATAAAATCCAACACTCATGGTGAGATTGACAACACTTCTCAAAATGGGAAACTAAATACATTAATGCCCTCTTGTGGAATAGAAATTGGATTTGTGCATAGTAAAAATATGGGGGATCAGTTGGAACATAGTGATGGGATAATAAATGGCAGACATGTATATAATTACATTTCAATCTCTATAGATAATATATATGGATGTTATGTAAAACCTATGGTATCCAATAGACTACATAAAACCCATTCATGTGAGGTGGTTGTCGATAAGGTAAATAGTTGAGGTGAAATTTAATGAAGATCAAATTACATTATAGTCTGGTATGATTCCACCAATTTGAGGAAAGAATGCATATGTAAAGTTTGATATGAATAAATTTGTATGTTTTTTTATCAAGATTTGTTTGAACCCTCAACATGTAGGGAATGTCTCTATAAGGATCTTACTAATGATGTGTATTTTAGGTCTATCTTGATAAGAAATGTTAATATTGTAGCTGATATTGATTTGAATAAAGAATCTACATATATTTTGTTGAATAATTCTTGGAAATTGGTTGATATAGAACATTATATGGATATCTCAATTAATTAGACATGTAGTGAAACAATAAATGTTTAGTCTATGGATGGTAATTCGCAGAACCCATATAATCAGAAGAGATCAGTTAAAATCAACATATCTGAATTGACATAATATTCAAAAAAATAGTCACATGATGAATTATTTTCTCTTAGTGAATGATACATGACCTCTTCAAATTAAATTTAATTATGTGTTTCTCACAATTTTTATATTGGGAAATCAGATGAAAATGTTAAAGATCATCCTTGGTGGGGGTGTGGTGGATATTGTTGCCGTATTTAAAATTCCAATAATACAACATATCACTTTTGAGGAGCTAGATTGTATGTATATGAATTGAATAGTGAAACACAAGTCTATAGTATATGAGGAAGAGTCATATTGAAATGGTGAACAAGCTAAACCATAGAAATGTGGACTTCATTTGAAAATTATTGAATCAGGGAAAATTTAAGAAGACTTGTCAAATAAGAGGGATGAGACACAATGAAATGATCGTAGATCATAATATTATGACATTGAGTGTCAATATAATGGAATGATTATGAGAGCATTACTCTATGGGTCACAACAGAGTGCATGGATGAGGATGAGATTAGAGAGATTTTTTAGAAGAAGAACATAGTGTGGTAAAAAAGATCAAGGAAAAACGTGAGACTCCATGATGAAGTAAAATATGACTTTTAAGATTATATTTTTTCATCCCTTTATACCCTTACATTTTTTCAATAAAAAAGGATTCAACTCTACATTTATAATAAATATCATTTATTTTTTTATTATCTATCTAATTATTCAATTTGGATTTATTAAGAATTTTATTCCATAAATTAATATTTATAAATTATTTTTTAATTATTTTGGTATAAAACTAATTTATTTCCAAAATAGAAGTTATAAATAAACCGTTTATTTTTTTCCATTATCCCAAATAAATATAGATAATAAAAGGGAGAAAGGTAATTTTTTTCATTTACATTACATAACTTTCTATATGGGTTATATTCAATGTATTGTAGTAATTAACTACCATATAACCGAGATATTAATGTAAAATATCAAAATAAAATCATTCAAAAAAAATATGATAATATTTTAGGTCATTTTAACCCTAATTTTTTATGTTAACCCCATAGTAAATCCATTTTTTCCTTATCCATGGTAATTAATTTGTTCTTATTTCACTATTTTTATTGGGAAAAAACAAGTTAAAATTATTATGAACTATAAATTTCTACGATTCCAAATTTTTAATCTATTGGTCCAAATTCAATTTATAAAAATTTTAAAATTTATATCAAAAATAATCTTGAATATGTGATGGGAAACCATGTTTGTAAAGGGAAAATGTCCAAATGATTAAATAGTATTAAATATATATTCCATATGAAAATTATTTAAATAAAATAAATTATGATAATATATATTGAATTTATTGAATTTTAATTTAAAACCAATTAAATTTTTAAATAAAATTATAAATTATTTAAACAGAAATGAGAATGGTATTTAAAATTATGTATTTTTTATAATTTTATAAAAAACTTATCTCAAAAAAATATTTACAACAAACCATAAGTTAATTTTCATATGATGATTTAGAAAATAAATTTTATTTTTACATATAAATTTCATGAAATTGTTATAAATTCATTATATATTTTGTTTTCAAATCGTGATTAAACCATCTTATATAAAAATACAGTTTCTTATTAAATATTTAATTTTGTTTTAAATGAAACATATTTTATTTCTATTTAATGTATTACTAATAATTTTTTTTGAAATATATATTTCTATAATTTAGATAATACTTATAATTATATTCATTCTATCATCCATGAAATAACTTCGATATTGAATAATAATATTAATAATATATTATTGTTTAGTAAAAATGTTCCTTGAATGTAATGAAATATTTAAAATAAACTTGTTATTAAATGTTATGAAAGATGAAATAGGTTTTCATGTTACATATTCTACTGAATATAGTATTAAGGTTTTAAAAAAAATGGTGTTTCATTATCCCAATATCAAATAAAATGCATCATCGCAACATAATCATCATCATGGTTTTTGAGGTATCGAATTTTTGAAATAATATTATTGAAAACCCAACATCATAAAAGGGATAATAAAATATCCTCTTAATAATAGATAATGAGATGTTAAAAGGCCGCTTGGAATTATATATTACTAGGTATCTATATAGGGGAACATATATGGAATTTAACGATATGGAAATGGAGAAAAGTTATACATAAATACATAGAGAAATTGAGGTCATTTCTCAAATGAAGGTGGATAATAAAATGAATGTTAAGGGTCTCAAAACCAAAAATATGTGATGATTTAAAAGACCATATAATTCATCGAATAGTAATGTAATAATATAATCTTTTTGTTTCCAGTTTTTCCCTAATATTGAAGAATTATTATACTATCTATAAATATAATAAAATATATATACTTGATACATTTCTATTATATAATAACAATTTCATCATATTGTTGTAATAAGATCAATTTCAAATTAAACCCTTACTCCCTTGAATTGAATCTCCAAAAATGATTTATATATTCATGAAGACCTAAAATTCACTTTTAATAGATTATAAGATCTATAATAATTTGACAATTCATTCAATATATCTCGTTCTAAATTCCAAAAATAATAAAGTTAAAATAAGTTATTCAATTAATTATTCATTGAAACTCTAAAGTAACACTTATTTTTTATCATTAAAATTTATTTTTCAATTTTTTTTCAAAAAACATATTGACAAGGACATCATGTAAGACAATGGTAGGAAGAAAACACTAATTTACCTTCAGTTGTGGGTTCAAGACCATGAAAAATTACAAATATGATAGATTATAACCCATTAAGTTGGTTGTACATTTTATAAAACATTATTAATATAATTTCAAAAACATTCCCAAAAATATGATGGACATTTGTAAAATTAAATTAATCATTAAAAAATATTTTAACTCACGTTTTTATACATCCTATTTTTTTTTGAAAACTAATAATATTGTATGAATATTATTATATTGTAATTGTTAATCATATTAACAAAAAATTTTACAAATACCATAAATCACCTTTCTATATAATGTAAAAATTTTATTCCTCAAATATAATTTTTACTAAAACATATAATTTCTATTAATTCCCCCAATACATACTTAATATTTCTATATTCCAAAATAAAACATTTTGAAATGGTGTATATAGAACATTGAACTTATTATTATCCTTAAAAACATAACCATGATGGGTTTGGAAACACTTAATTTTATGGAGATATATATTCATTAATAATTTACCACAATCCATATATGTTTCATAATTCTTATAACTGAATTCCATGGCTAAAATAATTATATTAGAATATTTCATCAATTTAATTTCAACATAGGTTCTCTCTTAGTATGGGGTTTAATATATGGGATTCCATTTAATATTCAATTCAATTCCTTAATAATGGGTTTTAATGATTTTTTGAATTATCCTATTCATATCCACTAAGAGTGTCAAAATAGGTGCACAATTAAATCTAGCTGGTGTGCACCAAGAAATGGTTATATCAATATTGACATACCATTTTAATATTTTTTAGCCCTAGGTACATCTTTGATAGAACCATGTCTACTGGTATATTCTACAGAAATATGTATTATAAATAGAAATCACATAGTCTTTATCTTACCAAATCATCAAGTTGTTCTTCTATACATATCCTAAAATTATATCATAGGGCTATGTTCCACAATCTTTGTCATCCAAAATCTATCACCTTTGTCTCCTATAAAACATCATTTGATTCCAACTACAACAATCAAAACCCTAGTATCCAGGATCATGTTCTTCATTTAGTTGATTAGAATAAGATACAATGAATCTCATCATGATGGATCTAATATTATAATTGTCTTTGTAAACTAGATACAAACATGTGTTGTTAATTACGATTCAATACAAAAATTTCAACATTAATTTTTTCAATAGTATCAGTATTCAATCTTGAATATACATTTATATAAAACAAAATAGACTTCATTGATTGCATATAACGGAAAAAACTAATGGTGAGATCAAATTATCATTAGGGTAATTTCAAAATTAAAGCAATCATGAATCAATAAGAATAATAAATTTGAAAATGTCAATAATGGAACACACAAGGTATTTTAATAACATGATAATCATTATATGTTAATAAATAATTAATAAGGAAATGTAAATAACTAATGAAATTAATTTAAAATGTGTGTTTAAAATGAAATTCATCCATATATAATATCATAACAAAAATGTCATGGATAATAATATATAATTTATTAATGAAGTAAATGCTTAATTATTGGGCTTAATGTTTCATTGGAACATGATACATATTCTATCAATATATTTATTCAAGAATATTTAAAACATGTTTTATATATACCCATATGATTTTATTCAATATCGTTCAAAAAAACTTACCTTCACGGCCTACCTTCCATAACGTTTAATACTACATTGTTACAATCATGTAGGGTTAGTGTCCAATTGATTTGTAGTAAAGAGAATATTGATATATTGAGGGAATTGAATTTGATGTCCCTTAAACCATTTATTTTATGATTAAATAATTACTTTTATATCATGTAATATATTCAATTCATAAACAGTGTTCCTTACCACTAAACATGCTTACTGAGTAATGTATTCTGATTTATCAATACATCCCTGATTAAAAAAATTACTGTCAATGAAGACACCATATACACAATTGGTACATGGTTTTGTATATAATATTATCCATGATATAAAAAGTGGGTACCTATTTTAAATGTTATTACCAAGAACCTTTGTAAATTGAATAATCAATGTAGAAGTTGACGACTACAAAAATTCAATAGGGAAGTGAATTTCAATAATATGATTAGAAAAAATAATTATAAATGATTCATAGGAAAAGTAATGATTATATCAATATATTTCATTCAGAGTAATAATAATTGATTTCTTCAATGATGAATATATATGCCATAAAATTATCTCATAAACTTTCTTGAGGAAATTATCATTTTTATTAATGAAAAACATTTTGAAAATGATATTTAAAACATTTTCATTAAATATAATCTCATAAAAATTAAAAGGAAGCAGTAATGAAATAATGATAATGATAGTCGGTAAAGCCTTACATGTCAGAAAAGTAAAAAAGAATATTCTTTTTTGCTTATAAAGAGGTTCACAATGATCCATGTTCAGAAAACGATAACGTTATTCTATCCATATTTTTAATAAAAGGCAAACAAATATTGTTTTTAAATTATTAGAAGATTCATTTTTATTTTTTAAATATATGTAATGGTTAAAATAAAATTTTCAAAATAATTTTAAAAATGTTAAATGCCTTTTGAAATTATTTTCCAAAACATATTTTTTGGAAGAAAATAGTTTTTCAACTAAGGATAGAAATGAATATAGATTTCTAAAAAGGCATTTTATCAATTGATATATGTAACAATGATTATAAAAATGGTACTATTATTTTAAATGTTTATTTAATAACTAAATGATAAGAATGTGGTAGATTTTACTAAACTATAATATAATAATTACCATTAATATAAATTAAACATTTAAAAATCATAATTATAATTATAATCTGAAGTAAACATTTGAAAAGATCATAATTTTCAAGTGATAATCACACAATTAATTCATTTTGTGTATCAAATATTAGTCATCACTAAATATATAAAATAATTTATATGTTAATCAATATAAATTATACACATAATATTATAATGTCATAACCAATGAATTTGATGGTCAACCATATGAACAAATAATGAGTTAAGAAGTCTGTTACAACATGGTAACCATTATGTCATATCCTCATAGATGAAAATTGTTACGCCCCAAACCTAGAAGCCAGGAGCCGGTGCATTATTTTAATACATTTTCATGATTACAAGGAATCAACTCATGAAAGAACGATCAATTTAATATCCTTGGAAGTACAAGATATAAACATATGTTTTACATTATGTCATGAAATAAAATAAAATAATAACATGGTGTCCCCTTTGAACACTCTTATATCCCTTAGCCTATTCCTACAGGTTAATCGTAATATACATCATTGAATCCTGGGAAAAAATAAAAAATTATAAATGTGTGATCTTAGATGCTCAGTAAGGATAAAAATATAGCGGAAATTTTCATAAATAAGAATAAACATTTAAAAAAATGTATAAGACCAGAACACATGCCATTTGAACATAATATATTTTATAATATAACATAGATAAATCCAATAATTTCATTTACTTATTGACATGGATATTATACTAGTCAAATAATCACATGTAATAGCAATTGAAAATTTCATAATGATGGAATTAGTAATGATGGAAATTCAGAAACATCTTGTCCAGGCCTCAGCCATGAAGTCTAAAAATGATTTAGGCCTCAGCCAAAACCATATATCAAAATTGGAAAAGCCTCGACCAATTAAACATATAATTGTATCACGAGACCTAATAATGCATCTAAGAGCTATTGTGGGTACCAACCATCACTTATTTAGGATAATGCATTCCGTATATTAAAAGTTTTAAACATAACATAAACATTCATATTAAAACAAGCATATGAAATGTTAATACATTATCCAAAAACCATGAATGGTATAAAAATAAAACATCCACAATCAAACATATCACAAAAAAATCAATAAAGTATGATGGATTTGTATCATAATAAATAAAGCTTGATCAAGAATAATATCTTTTAAAATATGTTGACATAGTTGAAAATGATCTGTAAAAATCTTTGATAGAAATATCCTTTTTTCATGAAAACGTTTAAAAGACTCATTATTTATAAAGACATTGTATAAAAAAAATTTGAATCGAAGTGTCCCATATAAAATTGAAAATTTTAAAAGGAATTTCAATTTTAAAACATTAATGTCCATATAAATAAAACCATAAAACCATTTTAAAAACATGGACATTATTGAGAAATATTTAGATGAATAAAATTTTAAAACATTTAAAATGATATTTTAGTTAGATTTCCTAACCAAATGAATGATTATTGAATAGAAATAATTGAGTTAAGAAAAACATTATAATATATTTATTATTAAGTGTTTGATTATATACAATGTCAAAAAAAAGTATATACCCAAAATAAAAGTGAATTGGTGCATAAGAATAACGAAGTCTCAATGGAATGCAAGTTGAGATGAATTCATTTATAAAGATCTTATCCTTAGGTAAAGGATAATAAATGACCTAATTATGTGTGAAAAAATAAAATTCACTAAATATGATTTTATATTCAGTTTTAATCAATCAAAATACATTCACATATATTCTTGTCAAAACAACAACAATGACTTGTATGTTTAACTCAACGAATAGAAATTGAGATAAAATTATTCTTATCAAGTTTACATCGACGAATTGAGAATTTATCAATGGATTTATTTTGTTTATAAAAATTATATACACACAAATGGGAGTAGAAATTAATAATTATGTAAATAAATTTTGTTTTCACACATAATCTTGGAGTAAAGTAATCAATGAAGTTTTCGTAAAACCAAATGAGTGGAAATTTAAATTTGAAATTCCATTACTGAATTGGTAACATATGAAACTACACCCCATGAAAGAAGGATCATACAATTATGAAGTAAATAACCATAAATTAAGGTATATGATGTGAATAATAAAATCATAAGCACTATATAAACCACACAAAAGGTAATAGTGGCATGCATAGCATGAATCTCATGGGAATAAAAGTGAGATGAAAACCCCTTACGTAGTAATTTTCCTTGGTCAAGGGTATGTTAACATCATGTATAATAGTTAAATCATTGTTATTAAATTATAAAATAACTATATACATAAATATGATATCATATATGATCCCCTAATATTTCATTGTTAATAATATTTTTTGTAGTATCATCATTTTGGGTGTTAACTGATCTGTTTTCATTTATATACTCGGTTATTTAAGGCATGTTTGTTATGTATTGGATGTATTTTATTCATATCCAAAATTATATTAAGTTCATTAACATTAATTTTAATAATAAAATGAAAATTATTATTGAATGATTACAATGGGGAATAAATCTCATCACTTTCATGGACAGAGTAATCTGTATATATGAACAAGTGACAATATCATCATGCTAATGGTGAAATAGTGTGAAATTTTCTGCTATATCATATTGAAAGAATCACTAAAATTTTATATTTATTATTTTCATCAGTTATACTCATTATTATACCCATGCAAATAATGAAGTGTTTGGATAACCAATTATACCACGGCGTGGAGACGGTAATCCGTAAGTAAATACGTATGGTGACTTTGTAATTTATAGGATGGATAAAATAATTAATATTTTTGTACCATTTTTATAATAACATCACAGTATTTATAAGATACCGGAGTTATTATTTTATAATGGAAAAACAAAGAAAGAGGACGAGTTAGAAGAAAAGTACTTGAAAGAGGTGATGAAATGTTTACCTATTCTTTGGGTTCGTTCTTTTTATTTGGTCAAAAGGGATCTTTAAAAAGGTTTTCTAACCAAATAAATACCTATAAGATGAATTTAAGAATTTTTTGAGGTTATTTGGGCAGTGTTTGGGCAAGACAAAAGGCTTTGGAGGTGTGAAATTATGAGAAGGGGATGTTCCCTTTTATAAGAGTGGTGATGGTCACTTTAGGAAAATATGGGAAAATTATTTTATAACAAAATAATATTCGGTTTCTAATTAATAAAAAAATAAATTATTTAATGGATAATGTGGGTATGGGTCGAAATCCTCTCAACAAATAGGTTTTTCACAGGTTTAGGTCATCAGATTAACCTTAATTTTTTGATTTAACTCTTAGTTAAATAGATTGACATTTACAATTCTTTTTTTATTTTTATATTATATGGTTGATAAACATACTATAAAAAGACAAGGGAACCCCATTTGGTTCATTGTTAATATATATAATCTTATCTAAGTCCTTTGTAATAATCTTTGGTTTTTAGTAATATTATATCAATTAATAATGTAGTATTTGTTTTAAAAACTCAATTATGTGAATTTTGATACAATTTAGTATCTGATTTTTTTAAATCCATAAAAAGATTATCATTTCAAATAAATTTTATTCAACTAAACATAAAATCTCATAATAACCTATAAAATTAGTGGAATTCATCTGATGTATCAATTTACATTTATTTGGATATTTATAATATCAATTTTTTAATATTTCATTAATAAGGTTATTACTGCATCATCACTGTGTCATAAATAAATTACATTAATTAATATGTAAAAATTATAATTAAAATACCATCATGTAGGAAAAATATTTATATTTCTAATGAATATTTATGGTCTAATTTATAGTGTGTGATCCCTTATATTAAAAATGGTTTAGTTATTAAACATTGAATTTAACTATTTTAACACTTCTTTAAATAAAATAATAATAAATGCCATAATCTAATCCAAGTGGACCAAATAGGTTAATATTTTATTTATAAGGTTAATTTGGGTCAAATTATACTTATCCAATAGAATTCAGACCTATGTTTGGGTAATTATGATATCATTTTTTACCCTTAATTACCCCATTTACTTTTAACCGTGGTAAATAAAAGTCAAATGTCACTAATCAAACAAAATTATAATCATCTTATTGAACCTAATTTTACATAATTATATTAACCATTCCACTCGAAGTTTTTAAATTCAACTCAGAGAAGTGGTAAAATTATGTTTTACACAAATTTTCAAAAACTCTTAGGAGGTGGGTAAAAGACAGTAAAATGTTCAATAAAATTTTATATATCTAATTTTTTAATAAAACGACTCCAATGAATTAAATTAATCTTATATAGGTATTATATATATATATATTCATAAAATAAATTTATTTAAAATAAATATTTATTTAAATAAAAAGGTCAGTTTTAAACTATAACTCAATGTTTTTAACTATTCATCAAAAATTGAATGTTTTCAGAAAAATACAAAAATATACCGTAGGATAATTTTGATATTACAAATTCAAAAATGAATTTTATTTTATAAAAATAATAATATATATGTTTCATTAATAATTTTAAAATTATTTCCCATTATCAAAACTGAAAAGCGGGTTTTTTTGAAGAAAAAACTATCAATAGATTAACAAGTGTTTATATCAAATTTAAATGTAAAATTACTTATAATAACCTACATTGTATTAAATGATAAAAATATAATTTGATTATACTTCCAAACAATAATATATATAATTTAACACTAAAATTTATTTCGATTAAAAAAGTTTTTTTCAATTAAAATTCTTATTTTTCAGTATTTATCAAAGTATGAAAGTTAACAGAAAATTACCAAATATTTATCTAATTTTTTATGTCCCAATTATAAATAATAATTTAATTTCATTAAATTGAATATTTGAAAGTGTCAAATATTGGTTTTAGAAAAGGATTTTCCATTAAACGGTGGTAGAATTGTATTTCTTTAAAAATACTTCTTTTATCTGAAAAAAGGAATTTGTTATTTTATTATGTCTAAGAAATAGATAATATGGATTATTAAATTATATGGAGTTTAAAAACATCAAAATCAGTTAATACTATTCATATCTGCTATTGAACGACATGTTTGGTAAGTCGTGGTGTCCTCAAACTCGGTGTTGCATGTAACACAAGCTATTGAATTACTTTAATGAAAATAACTTAGTATAAAATCTTGGGGTGTTGCAAAAAATATCCAAATTATGAATTAAAAAAATAATTAATAAAATATTTTAAATGATATTAAATGTCATATGGGATTTATATACATTGTATAAAATAATTTATTTTCATGACATTATAATATGCCTCTATAAAATAAAATAGAGAAGAAATCCCTAATATCATTATTCCTTCTTATATAAATTTACCTATTCTCAGCTACTATGATTTTAAATTTTAAATTAACTTTTTATAGAAAAATATTAATAATTTACATATCTTATATGATCCTTTTACAAAATTAGATTAATTGTTAATTTATCATCTTTTTTTATTTTCATCTTTTCAGGTGTTAATTTTCATGTTTTCTCATGCATGATTCATCATGAATCATCCTGATCATTTTTATATTTTATAGTTATATCAATTAATTAACAATAAAAATAACATAATTATTATTTTCATACAACAATTTTACTTTAAAAATCTATAAAAATTGATGGTTACAAAAAATGATGTATTTTACAATCTTGTGGATGATACGATGAACATACACTTGAGTAACATATCCATTTTCAACATTAATTATCAAAATAAAGAATATAATATTTTACCTTTAAAAATGATAATATTATTATTTTTAAAAATTTAAATTCATAAATCTTTAATCCATGTGATGTGGTTAGGGATAGAGGTTCACATCACATAGTAAAGGCAGTAGTCCACACATACATGAATAAGGATATCATCTTTATATAAGTTAATATCGAATGATAGAAAATTTAATATATATATTATTTTTAAATAATGTTAAATAGTTCATAAATATCATAATTATATCATTTATGTAAAATATAATCATTTACTTTATTATTAATACCTTCCATGTAAAGAGTTCATTATGGATGAATCATATCACTTCATGAGGCAATAGTCTATTGTACACACAAGCCGCATTATCTAATATCCTATATAAAATAATTTAACAAGATATATATTATATATCTATAAATTGGTGAATATTTGTTATAAATTTCTTATATTTACATTATATCTATCATCATACCCAAACATGAGATGTGGAAATGGAAAATTGAATTACATCGGTTCATCAGGCGGAAGATCATTTTACACAACAAAATTGATTAACTAAAACATTTGATGGAATTAGAAATAGATTGAGGTAATAACCTTATTATACAAAAAATACACTTAATGGAACACAATTTTGTATTTATATATTCATGTTAGAAAATAAATAAAGGTGGTGGAGATTGATGAAAAATAAAGACACTCATTTAAGAACATTACATCTTCTTTGGGTATCATTGTTTGTTTTACAATAAGTAATTAAATGATTGATTTATAACCAATATAATTATTATAAGATGAATAGAGGGAATTATTAATATGTTTTTGGTTGTTTTTATGAGACCAATAGTATCAAAGGTTTTAATAAATGAGTGGAGTGAGTACCCTTTTATTATTGAGGAGGTGTGACATTCTTGTATATACACACAATTCTTCACTCTTTGATTGTAAATCATAACTCATAAAGATCCATGAAATATAATTAATGAGGAGGATGGATGATATATTTTAGCCACATGAACAAAAAAATTAGAAAATATTTTTTTAACATTTTTTCCTTAACAATTATGTTTCATTGGTATCCCAATTTGGGTTTTCACTATAACAACTAGTTTTTTTTAACCATGGTAATTTATCCATTAAGAGTAAAATAAGGTGATAATTATATGGTATTTTTTAAAAAATTATTTTAAATGTTATAAATTATTTTTAAAATATAAATCCATTTTGTGTTGGAAATTATCTCTAAAACATGCACATGTAACGTGTAAAAACATAACTATAATAATAATCGTCATAATAGAGGTTTTTCTATTTTTGGGAAAATAAAATAATTATAAAAGAAGAATCATTCCATTAATATAAAATAGTTAATATTTACTATAGTTAAAAAATAAATTATATGAATATAGATTTTTTATTAAATTTTAATAAATTATTAAAACATAATTTATTATAAAAATAGTAATGTCAATTTTTACATTATTCATTATGTTGAATTTAAAAATATCAAAAAATAATTAAATAAAATCAACTATGTGAAAACTAGTTTATAATGATATATTAATCTAAAAAAATGTAATAGAATAATTATATCAATTTAAAAAACTTTTACAAATTTTATTATCAATTATTTTATTCATTATTAATAAAAAAATAAAGTGTTGACCATTCACAAGAAATATATGAAATTAATTACCCTATAACAAACAAATATAAATTTTTATGATAAAAAATCATTTATATTTCATAATAAATATGTATATTTGAACACATTTGTTGATTTATATCCTAAATAATAATATATACTAAACCTAAGAAAGATTTCTTTTTTGACTTTTTCATTATATATCATATTATATTTGTAATATTTGAATTAAATATAAAGAAACATTCCCTAAATCATATAATTTAATTGAAATTTTCAAAACAAACTCATTCAATATGATTTATAAAATATATTTTTCTATTTTCACTAATATACTTCTTTTCTAACCCCATGGTAAATCCAGTTTTACCTTAACCAGGGCAACTAATTATTACATCATCTTCTATTAATTTTGGTATTAAATTAATTTTAGCTTGTTATAAATTATATGTATTTATAATTACAAATATAAAATTTATTTTACAAAATATAATTAAAATAATTGGAAAATTTAAATTAAAAATTAATCCAACAGATAGGATGAGAAAATGGTGTTTTAAAGGGGAATTCCCAAAAGATTACCATATTTTAATATATATGATAAAAATTGAAAATGATAACAATTATATAAATAGATGAATTGATATAAAATTTAATTAATTTTAATATAATAACAACATAAAATAAAGTCAAACATTAAAAAATATTTAAACAAAAATGAAATTTTCCATTAAAATTCAATATTTTTCATAATATATCAAAAAAATTTAAATTATGATTAGAATCCAAAAAAATCACCATAAGATCAATATTGAATGATAACATCCAAAATTAGTTTTATTTATTGAAATATTTTAATATAAGTGGCTTAAATTGATATTAAATTATTTTCCCAAATCACGATTATTTCATTTTATAAAAAAATAGTTTTTTTAGATAATATTTTTTTCTATTAAATGAAACATATTTTATTTCTAAATAATAGATAACAAATAAAAATGATTAAAATATAAATTTTTATAATTTGGTTATTATGATTCATTCCCTCCATTCCAATGGATATGTTATAATTATCATGTTAAATAATAATATTAATAATATATTTTTGTTCGATAAAACTTTGTCTCTCTTGTGAGGTAATATTTGGAAAAAACTATTAATTGTGTGCCACAGAAGAATAATAAATTTTCCAAACATCATATTCTATGGAATAAAGTGTTATTCATTAAAAATATTCAATGTGTTACACCATATGTGATTAAAAAATTGGGAAAATTTTCTAAAGGGAGCAGGTAAATGTTTAATGTGTATAAAATAAGAATATAAAGAATTTTAATGTTCAAGAGAGCTAAATATGAAATATAATAAAATTATTTGAAATATTTATCAATATAATTCACACCCCACACTCTAATTCAACAACAATAATTAGAATGAGAAGTATGCCTCTAGTTCTGAATGATTTTATAAGAATAAAGTGGTAAAAGGTACACATTCAATCCATGATAGAACAAGAAATCTTATATAATTCTTGTTTTACCAACCCTTTTATATTTGGAGAGTATTATATAGGTATCAAATCTTAGATAAATTATTAGATGATGAACTATTAGTAAAAATACATAATGGTATTATAATTGATTCTAAAGTCAACATCTTCTCAAGTTAAGTATCATGTGGGAATATGCTTCTTTCCAATAATATGATTTTCCGTAGAGTTGAATTTTATTTGAATGTTTGTGGTGTTTGGTAATGTTTTCTATAAATTCAATATCAATTACCCAAAATGTATGTAAAATTTTATATTCAAATCAATCCATGATTTCCTATCACTCTATGGATCGATATAAATATCAAATAGACACTAATTCTACTATGGGGGTATTATAACCTATTAATGAGGTGTATATATCTCAAATGGTTTTGGATAAACTCAAAATTGAATATATACCTATTTTTATGGAATATTGGGATTCATTTTCTGAATAGTTTTCTTTTCTTCCCTTATATAGTGATGTTTAGTTTTCAATATTACTCATACCAGGTTTTATGCCAATATCAAATACTCCTTTAATAATTTCCTCAACTGAGTTGGTTGAATTAAAGAAATAAATCGTAGAATTATATTGATAATGGTTTTATTTGTAATATTATATCTCTATGAGGGTCACATGATCATTAGGTTGAGATGAAATAATTTTCAATGCATTTTTTCATTTATCATCTACAACATTAATTGTATACTACAAAAATCTAGTATCTTCTTCACATTATTAAGGATTTTTTGATCAATTTCCTAAAGATCATATTTTATAATTATTGACCTATCATATAGACATAATTATTTTAGGGCTATAAAGGAGTGTATTTGTTAGACAGCCATTCATATGAGCAATGGTAATTATGAATATACCTTGATTTCATTTAATATTAAAAATTCCCCATCTATATTTAGGGATCTAGTGAATAGAGTCTCTAGAGATAACATTAAAGTATATATGGCAGTCATTATAGATTATATTCATTTATATATATATATATATATATTCCATTTCTAAGAAATATTCTTTTCATAATTTGAGTATTGGGATGAAGAACATTATAGAAAATTTGTATTCCAAATATTTTTAAATTGATTTTTGATTAGAAAACATTTCATTCATTGGTCACATAATTATATGTGATAGTACATATTTGGATCCCTCAATTCCAAATATAAATAAAAATTTGATGAGAGTAAATATGGTGATTGAAATCTATAGTTTAGTTGGTTTTGATGGATACTATAATCACTTTGATAAAAAAACATATCATTAATATCAAATCCATTAACCATGTTGACAAAGAAGAGAAATAATTTCCCTTCAATTAATTAAGGTAGGAAAATATTTTAAAGAAATTCATATTATTTCGGTTACTGTGAATGTTTTCAGGATACCATATAGTGGAGAATATATTATGATATATATATATATATTATCATCAAAGAAGAGATTTTTTTCTCAATCGAAATTATATATTAGAATATTATACCTTAATAATATTTATGTACCACGAGAAACTTCACCCAAATTTGGGTTTCAAACTAGTGGTGGTAATTTATACAATCCGATGATAGGTAGGTATTATAATTTAGGTAAATTTTTTGACATATATTTTGATCATAAATTCCAAAAGTATATATTCAGAAATAATTATTTGAATATGCATAAGGGTAAATGGTTGGAATTGATTAAAGACAATGTTTCCTGAAAAAATTACCACCCTAAAAATGGGAATGAAGATAATATTATTGTGAGTAAGAACGACCATAATTTTTTCCATGATTAAGAATGAATGTGATCCAATACCTATGGATTTTTAGTGTATGAATTGAAAAATTCTTAAAAAGATAAACATCAAGGATTTCTACAAAAAATAATCAACCATATATTCTTGTGAAGATCAAAGAGGCTGAGAATGAGGTTTTAGAGAAAAAAAAGTAAGAATGGTTTTAAATTTCAATTGTGACCATGATATATCGATAAGGATTTGTTGTAAATATGTGTCCCATTAATACCATAATTTTATAATGGGATATTATATGAATTTCATATTTTTTAATCTGTATGTTAATTTTGTGCATAAACAAGTATAGAGTTCCTAAATTTCATTTATGGTGGGAGAACACGAAGAAATATTTTGAGAGTTTGTATATTCATGTTTGGTTTCTCAGTAGAGATATACATCTTATTGTTACGTCAATTAGTATTTCCTTATGACTTTTTTCCATTCCTTTATGTTTTGAAAATCAAAAATACATTATACTTAAGAAAATCTATATTTTATATATATAAGGAAAATTTCCTTCCCAAAGGAATTTACCCATACTATATTTTCCTTGTTCATATCAATATTTTTCTAATGTATAAAAATCGGATTCATTTCTAAAACCTCGGAATCATATAATACTTAGACATGAAGCATTATGTTTTAGGATCCAAATTCTAGATATGAACTCTAATGAAGTTCAACTCCGAATTATGAATATGAACTCTAATAAAGTTTAACTCTTAAATCTGGATACGAACTCTAATGAAGTTCAACTCTGAATTCTTGATAAGAACTCTCATTAAGTTCAACTCTGAATTTTGGATATGAACTCTTATGAAGTTCCACTCAAAATTCCGGATACGAACTCTCATGAAGTTACACTATGAATTCTGGATACAAAATCTCTTGATGTTCCACTCCAAATTCTGGATACAAACTCTCAGGAAGTTACACTTTGAATTACGGATAAGGACTCTCATGTAGTTTGACTCCGAATTCTGATTACGAACTTATCTATGTTCTGACTCTGAGTAATCTGAATTCAGACTTTGAACTCTTATGAGTTTTGACTCCAAATTCCCATGAACTCTAACTCCAAACTTTGTATGTTCTGGTTCTGAATTCTGATGAAAACAAACACCAATTTTTCTTCAAAATTAGACTCAGGATTTCTACAGAATTCAGGTTCTAAATTCCTACAAAATAGAATCCTAATTTCTCTTTATTATAAACTCCAAATTACATTTTGGATTTACTCTGAAATTTTATTTTCATCCAATATGAACTTAATTTTTTCTTATGCTTACTCTTGTTTCATTACAAAACTATTTCGTGCTTTCAGTTATTGACTAACCATTGGTTGAGTGACATGTGTACAGGTCCCTCCGAAATTCATGTAGAAATATGACCATTGGAGGAGGGAGCCGACCGTTAGAGCATCGCCTATAAATATGAGGTCATATGAATAGAAGCTACAACTTTGACATTGGTGCTTACATGCTGTTGAAGTTATTTCTAGAGAGAGATGCTCTTATCAACTCTCAATGCTTCATGCAAAAAGTATGAACATATTGTTCAAACTTTTCCTTGTGCAGACATTCTTCGTGAGACTCCTATTGTTTCTGATTACAATCCAGGGCATCCAGGGATAGGAAAATAGAGTTTCCAACAACTTGAAGTTAAGGGATTCCATGCTGAGGAAAACAGAGGTTCCAACTGCCAGATAGTTGAGGGCTTGCGGGGATAGTAAGACAGAATCCGATCATTGTATCGAGGGATTACCTAGGTGTGGTTAAGATATACTTTCATGAATGTATAAATCAAGGGACCTCTTATCTAGGGATGTTGGATACCCTTCTCCCAGGGTTAAAAGAGTTATTGTTTGTTACTTGTAGTATTTGCTACTTTATTTTTCCGCTGTATTTTTGTATTGTTAAGGAAAGTATAACATTCATATACTTCCATACATGTACTCTGATTTAGTTACATTCTATACACTTTAATGTAGAATCTTAGTTGGTATAAACTTTTGTTATGTTTCATTTCTAGAATTACGTTTCCGAAATCAAGAAAGTCTATAAAACATCGAGGTGTTGTAAATTTTGGTTATCCAAAATTTCCTAAGGGAAATTTTTAAAGTATACAATACACCCCCTCTTGTATTTGTATCTCATTGTACATATTCGATCCTACGTTTGGTATTATAGAGTATATCATACTCAGAGTCATACCATCCTATCAATTGGTATGAGAGCATTGGTTCCTCCTGAATTAATCTCATGATTAGATTCAGAAGATTTTTTTATATAACATCAGGATTCATATTTTTGGATTCATACTTTTAGGAATTTTTTTTTAGAATCATAGTTCGGATTCATTTTTTGTTTAGAGATACAGTTTTTCTTGCTTAGAATATTTTCTCTTGTTTACAAACCTAGACTACTATCAAGTTTGTTTGCAAAAGTTTTTCTTAAGGAAGGAAGGTTTAAATATTGGTTCTATTGAGAACATAAATCCTACTAGACCACCAATTTTTTATGGTAATGATTGTGAATATTAGAGAGATTGTATGAAGACTTTCATTATCAATACTGGGGTAAATAACTTTGTTTTGCTTACTAGGGGATATAAAATTCCTCACAAGGAAGTAAGTGCCTTCACTAATCAAGAAAAGCATGAATTCCAACTCGACTATAAGGTACACAATACTTTTCTTTGATTAATGACTAGGAACATATATATCCAAATTTTATCTTGTGAAATAGCTAATTGTATATGGAAGAAACTTGAAGTAACACATTTTGGTACATCTAATGTGATTGAGACTAGAAAACTGATGCTCAGAGATGAGTATCATGGATTTAATTTTCCTCATCGAGAAACAATTTGTAAGTTGAAACAGAGATTCATGACCATAGTGAATAGATTACAATCTATAGGAGAGAAAGGTCTAGATGATGAAGCCCTTGTTGAAAAGATTATTGACATCATGCCCAATGAGTGGGAATCAAAGAGAACTGGTATCGATGAAAATATAATGGTTACTCAAATTTCTCTTGATGAACTGTTTGGAACCCTTCTTCAACATGACACTAGAATGAAGAGAGATACTGACAATATAAAGAACAAGAATTGGAATGTTAGTCTTTTATTTACTACAACATCAAATCACATGAATGATAAGACTCCTAAGAGAGTTACTAGATCCAAATCTGAGAATATTATTATTCAATCCGAATCTAGTAAGAGTGATGTTTCCAGAAATGAGTAGGCTAATCATTCTCGAAGGATGAACAAGATATATGGAGAGCGAAATTTCCAATCCAAGTATGAGAAAAAGGAAATGAATGATAAGAAGGATTTAGAGGTCACATGTTATGAATGCAAGAGAGCTAGACACGTAAGACCTAATTGCCCTGTTCTCAAAAGAAAAGAGAGAAAAGAAAGGTATTCTGAAAGGAACAGAAAGATGTATTACAAGTCCAAATCTAAGAATGTTTTGAAATATAATGACACCATGAGTTCCAATGGTGGTGACTCTTCAGACAAATATTCTTATTTTGAATTTTCATGGAGAAAAGAATCTTGGTCTTATAGCCAAACTACCAATTGATAGTCATTACATTATGGCTAAGGTACACAATATTGAATCCTTGAACAGCGTTTCTTTAAATGCTAATAATAGTAAATATTATTACTCTTCTGATGAATAATCTTCTTCGGATGAAGAAATTACTTTACCTACCTATAAAGAAGTTTCTAGGTTTGTAGAACATCTTGGGATTGAGAAATCAAAACTCATGAAAAGGCTTGATATGGAAAACTCTAGGAATACTATTGTTACTATGGAAATATTATATCTTTATAAAGATATTGATAAGAAAAATTCTTAATTTGAAAGTGTTTTAAAAAATCATGAGGAACTATGTTCTGAGAAGAATAAACTTTCAAAAGATTTAGAAAATGTAATTTATAAGAAAAATATTTTCATGCCTAGCTCTAGTTCAAATGTTATTAATGATAAGAACGTAGTTATCAAGATCAAATCGAAAATATTTTCCTTGTGGAAGTGTTTGTCAAACTTTACCCATGGAAAGGAAAATTTTGATAAAATGTATTCACAAATTCAACCTCGAAGGTATACATCTGGTTTTAGTTACACTAGTTCTAAACTATTTTTTAGTAACAACTACTTTGTTCCACAAAGTGACCCATTATTAAATAAATGTCAGTGTGGTGGTCACTGTGCAAAGAATTTTTCCTTAAACAAAATTCAATCTTTAGGATTTCATAAGGGTTAATATTCTAAGAAGATGTGGGTACCCAAAATTTTACTTTCTGAAATTTCTAGATCTATGCATGTCTGAATTCCGAAAACAATACCTTTTTCATATTTTCAGGAAAATAGGGAAAGTACCTACTACAATACTTGTTACATGGATATTTGATGTTCCCAGCATATGATTGGTAACAAAAATTATTTTTAAAAGATTATCAAGACGCAAGGAGGAAAAGTAACTTTAAGAGATAATGCTTAGGGAGAAATTATTGGTATAGGTAACATCGTTCTTCTTTAAAAAACCATGATTTCAAATGTTTTATTTGTTAAAGGGATTATTCACAACCTCATCAGCATAATTCAATTATGTAATGAAGGATACCTTGTGAATTTTATGAATGATAATTCCTTAGTACACAATTACAAGGAAAATTTATTCTTTCTTCCAAAAGGCAATCAAATTTATACCCTCTGAACATAGAATACCTTATGATCCAAGATCTACCTTGACTTAGTGCAATGGAAGATCATTCTTGGTTATGGAATAGATGGTTACGACACTGTAATCATATGAACTTATGAAAACTCTCTAGAAAATGTTTAGTTAAGGATCTACTAGAGCTTAGATTTTATTTTTATAATGTTTTTGATCATTGTCAATATTGAAATCAACATAAATCATGTTTTAAATCAATTGGTTAAGTCTCAACAACCGATGCATTATATCTAGTGCATATGGATCTTTTTGGTACTACACAAAATGGAAGCATTGGGGTAAAGTATGATGTATTTGTATTTGTTGATGATTACACAAGATTTACATGAGTCTATTTTCTAGCAAAAAAGTCTGAATATTTTTCATTATATCAAAAGTTTCGGAGCCCAAGTCATAAATGAGAAAAACCTTCCATTGAAAAGTATTCATAGTGATCATGGAGAAGAATTTCAAAATTCTTATATTGAAACCTTTTGTAGTAGAAAAGGTATCACTCATAACTTCTCAGCACCCAGAAAACCTCAACCAAATGGGTTTGTTGAAAGACTAAATAAAATTCTTAAGGTGATAAATTTAACCATGTTTAGTGTGTATTCTATAGCCAAACATTTTTGTGCTAAAGCTGTAAGTACTAATTTTTATACTATAAATCAATTTTGGTTAGACCTTTTATTAGTAAATCACTTTATGAGTTATGGAGTGGTAGAAAACCTAGACATTCCTATATTATGGTTTTTGGCTGCAAAGTATTCATTTTGAATTCTAAAGATAACTTACACAAATTCTCACCAAAATATGATGAAGGAATATTTTTAGGCTACACCACAACTTCTAAGGTGTATATAGTTTTTAACAAAAACACTTGCATTGTTGAAGAGACAGTAAGGGTCATGTTTGATGAAACTGATCCTTTTGTTTTCAAACAACCCCAACCTATATCTTTGGATGTGTTTTCCAAAACTGATTATCAACCTTTGATAGAAAATCTTTCTGAAAAGGAAATTTTTCAAGAAGATACTTCTGAAACATTTACCCCAAAATATTTCCTAACTGATGTTGAGGAATAGGTTCTTCAAAACCCAAATCATTTGTTTCTTATAAATCATCCTAGTGATAGTATTATTGGTGATGTGAATCAACTTGTAAGGACTAGAAGGTCCTTAAAAATGAAGTAGAAAATCTAGAATTACTGTCCCAATTAGAACCAAAATGCACTGATGAAGCTTTAGGTGATGATGATTGGATTAATGCCATGCAAGATGAACTAAATAAATTCGAAGGGAATAATGTTTGTACCTTGGTTGAAAGACCAAATGAAACTTATGGCACTAGAGTAAAATGGGTATTTAGAAATAAGTTTGATGAAAATGGAATCACCGTAATAAATAAATCTAGATTAGTTGCTAAAGGCTATAATCAATAATAGGGAATAGACTATAAATAAACCTATACTCCAATAGATAGACAGAAATCTATTCGTATTTTACTTTCCTTTACAGCATTCTTAAATTTCTAACTTTTTCAAATGGATGTAAAATGTGCTTTCATTAATGGTTATGTTCAAGAGGAAGTTTTTGTTGAACAACCTCCTGGATTTGAAGACAGAAAACATCCTGATCATGTTTTTAGACTAACCAAATCCTTGTATAGACTTAATCAAGACCCATGATATTTATATGATATATTTACATGATTTTTGATTTAAAATAACAATGTTAAAAGAAATGCAGATCTAACCATTTTTATAAGGAATGATAAGAAAAAAATTTATTATTCAAACCTATTTTGATGTAATTATATTTCGTTCAACTCAAGAATACTTAACTGATTCCTTTGCGGATCTAATGAAATATGAGTTTGAAATGAGTATGATGGGTGATTAAACATTTTTCCTTGGTTTTAAAATTTATCAAAAACCATAAGGAATCTACATATCCCAACAAAAGTATATTACAGATCATCTTAAAAAGTATGGATATGACAACACTGAAAGTATTAGTACTCCAATTAGTACCTCAAATACACTTGATCTTGATGAATATGGGAAACTAGTGGATGAAACATCTTTTAGAGGTATGATATTAAGCATTCTATACTTGAAAGCTACTCATCCATACTTGATGTTTTTAGTATTCTTATGTGCATGATGTCAATCCAATCCTAAGGAAAATCATTTAAAGGCAGTGAAAATAATTTTTCTCTACATAAAGGTAACCGTGGATTTAGGTCTCTTTTACAATTCTGGAATGGATTTTGATTTAAAAAGAATTGCAGATACTGACTTTGGTCGATGTATAATGGATAGAAAGGGTTTATCCAGAACATTCATTTCTTAGGAAATTTGTTAGTTTCTTGGTCTAGAAATAAGCAACACACTGAATAACTCTCCACTACTGTAGATTAATATTTAGCAGCTAGAAGATGTTGTGTTCAAGTGTTGTGGATACAACACACACTCACTGTCTATGGCCTGAGTTTTACTAAGACTCAAATTTTTTGTGATAACATAAGTACCATTTCCCTTAGTAAAAACCCTCCACACCACTATCGTGCATAGAACATAGATATTAGGCATCACTTTCTTAGGGATCACACCCTAAAATGAGATACCATTCTTCAATTTATCAGAAAACAAGATCAACATGCTGACATTTTCATAAAATCATTACCTTCCGATAGATTTTAATACATTAAACAAGAGTTAAGAATGATAACCGTAATGTAATCTTCCTTCAATAACATCCTGTTAAACCATTCTCCTTACAGTAAAAAACTCTTTTTCATTGGGGGAGTACAGATCCTTGTAAATTTTTCAAAATGTTTCCCCTTAGCTGTTTTTTCTAAATTTTCATAATGAAGTTTTTGTACTAGAAATTTTTTTAATGTTAATTTTTGTAATGAGAATTCTCATAATGAAACTTTTATTAATGAGAATTTTTGTAATGATAATTTCAAAATTCTTAAAGAAAATTTTCATAATGAAAATTTTCGAAATGATAATTTTCATAATGAAAATTTTCGAAATGATAATTTTCATAATGATAATTTTCATAATGAAAATTTTCGAAATGAGAATTTTTGTAATGAGAAATTTCGTAATAAGAATTATCGTAAAGAAAATTTTTGTAATGAGAATTTTCGTAATGAGAATTTTCATAATAGGAATTTTCGTACTCATACTTTTCATATGAGAATTTTTTTTCGTACTCAAAGATTTTTCAAAAAACTTATCAATTTTATGTTTTTCATAGTGAGTTTTTCCTAGTAAGTTTTTCGTAGTTAAATTTTCATCAAGATGAATATCACCTATTACGACTAAAATTATTGGCCAATCCGAAAGGTATGATTTCCTTACTTAAGTTTTCTTAATTGTTTTTTAGTTGCTGGTAGTTTCTTTTTCTTATAAAATTTCTTGGATTCATTTCTTCTTAAATATGAATGTTTTTTTTAAAACCTCAAAAGGTTAGATTCAATTTTTTCTTGCGTGTATGTTTTCAACCCTTAGATTAGAGCAAAGAGTTTTTTAACCGTTATAATTGTTTTTGAAGTTCAATGGTCACCGCTATCACCTATATAAAGGGGACCCTCGATGGTTGTCCCACATCGTTTTCACATCTCTCGCGTGTCGAAGCTCTGCCTCAGTTATTAAATCACGTTCCAAATATTTCAGTGCTCCTCCATTCCTAATGTCTGTAAAATCCACTTCCCATGATATTTATTCTACGAAGCCAATCTCAAATTAGTTAGTCTACAGGGAAAGGTTAGTCCATACGAACTTTTTCAGTGAGTATGATTCTCTAATTTCTATGAATATCAATCTCAATGGATGGGAAGAATTTTTCATATCAAAACTAGGGGATCAACATGCTGTTTATATAGATTTTGTTGTTGAATTTTATGAGATTGTTTCCTACTATGAAGAAGATGGCAGAGAAGGATTTTATTTTAAGAGCTATGGTAATACTTACAAGATCTCTTACACCAATGCTACAAGCATGGTGGGCTTATTATACGATGGTGAAACAGACTTTTGTTCACATAAGCTACCAAATGTGCAAGGAAGTTTCAGTAATGTGAAGGCAATGAAATTCCTTGGACTCAAAGATGATAAAACAGAAAATATTTCTCATCTCTCCACCAATAACTCGACTCTCCAGTTGTGGGTTCAAGGGTATTTAGTTCTGAGAAGAGTTGACAAGGATAATCTAAGGAAGAGCGATATTTACATCTTGGATTTTTTGGTAAATATAAGAAAGATCAATTTGATGAGGTACATTCTTATTATAGTTCAGAACATCAAGAATTACACTTTGAAAGCTCAACTTATTAAGTATCATTCTCTTATCTCCAGGATTATTATTACGTGTCTTGATTCATTAAAGGTTTATCTCACCTCCAAGATGAGAAATTGTAAGGTAATGTTGATATGTGATGAAACTAAAAAAAGAATGAAAGCCGATTTTTCAAAAGAGTCTGGTGAGTTTTACGATCTGCCAGAGGAGGAGGAAAAAGATGTTCTGTAAAATGTAGATAAAGATGATCCAGTGAATAAGGTTGGTAAGAAGAGGAAATTGAAACAAGTGGTGGCTAAAGACAAGACCAAGAAAACTATGGAAACCCAATCCTCACCTCCCAATCCAAAGAAACAGAAAGCATATCTAGATGAGGTGGTTGGTAAATGGAGGGAAGATAAAGATAAAAGGAAAGAAGGGGAACCTCAATTCGGATTGGACCCTGCTAATGAAAGATCCTTAAGGGAAAAGACTGGTTAATACCTTGAGAAGGTAGAAAAAAAGATGAAGATGAAGAATAATATGTGTAAAGCTGAGGTTGTACGATCACTTTTAAGAGACACATAAATAGATTCTGAGAATATTCCCATGCCAGAAACTTTTGTTGTCTACCCATTACTGGATATGCCTAGAAAGAACTACTTCACTCTAGAAAAACCTAAGGAGAAAGAAGTTGTAGATAGAGAAGAAGAAATTGAGGAAGTAGAAGAAGAAGAAGATGTAGAAGAGGATAGTGGTGATCTAGATGACTTAATTAAACAAGTGGAGGATTATCAAGAGAAGGAAAAGCCATCAGAAAACTAAAAGTCCGAACATCTGAGGACGAGTCCTCAAGGCATGTCACTATAGGAAAGGGAGATGAGAAAGATGGTAAAAAGTTGATGTCATGGAAAAAGAGAAAGAAATTGATTTATCCGAAGAAGAAATATTTTAGAAGTATTTTCTTGAAGAAGGAGGAGAGAAGGAGAACCCAGATGAAGACAAAATTGTTCAACTATATGAAAGTGAGGAAGAATCTCATGATGATAAACCCATTCTGAAAGTTGATAAGGGTAAGAAAGTTCTTATAGAAACCCCAAAAAAAGATGTCATAAGGAAAAAGCACATGGGTGGATCTTCTAAAAGTATTTTGGTGGAAATTGAAGAAGAACAATCATTGAAGAAGGTGTCTGATTCGGAATCATCTGCATTGGGACATTACTTTGTTATTGAGTCTCTGAAGAAATTGGTGGATAAAAATCCCATCTTTCCCACTATAGACTCTTGGTGCCAGATGCTTCAACACAGCTTAAATGAGAAATCACAATCTGTATCCATGTTGATGGATACGTGTGTGATGAATGATGCTGAGTATAGAAATTTTCCCATAAATTATGATGTTCGCATAAAATACTGTAGAAAAATCACTCTTTGGTCAATAAAAGATGATTATGACTTGGCTGAGTTTGATCATTTCCAGAATGATGTAAAAGATTATTTTTCTATCTAGGATTCCAAGATAATGAATCTTCAAGAAAAGCTGACCCTTGAGAAAAATACTCAAAATCAACAGGTGAAGGATCTGAATGGGAATCATAACTAGGTTGCTCAAAGTTGGAAATGGGAAATAGATCTCCAGATTGAGATCAAATAAAAGCTTGTGAAGCAGGATGAAATTATTCAGGAAAGGTCTAAGGCTGTGAAGGCTCAAGATGAAAGGATTAAATCCTTAGAAAAGCAAGATCATGAGGACCAAAAATACTTGATGAAGCTGAAAATCCTATTGAAGAAGTTAATCCCCAAGGAAAAGTAAGACAAATAGACAAATCTGATTTTTTGTTGTAATGATTTTTCTTATAAAAATATTTTCAGTCCTAATGATAACATTTGTTGCTTGTGTTTTTTGAAGGTCTTTACTAATGTTTCAGGTACTTTATTGTTTTTTCATTCCCTAAATTCTTTTTGAAAATCATAAAGGGGGAGAAGAAAAAAGAACTACTCAGAAGAAAGATTAGGAAAAATCTAAAAGGGAGAATAAAAATTTTTATGTAAATAACAATTCATTGGTAAGGGGGAGCTTATCTAAAGGGGAGTTTTTATTTACAATGTATTTCATTCTCATGATAATGAAAATCCATTCTGGAAATCCAGAATACAATCCTTAGTGTTCCAAAGCCTAAGGCGGAGTTAGTTGTATTCACCATCATCTATGAACAAAGGGAGAAAAGTTTTAATATCAAAGTCTAAAAAAAACTTCAAAAACTTTTATTATTTTTCAAATGGTTTTTTGTGCTTTCCAAAAGGGGGGTTCCGGTTAAGTCAATAAGGTTTTCATTATGACTTTTTTCCATTCCTTCTTATTTTGAAAATCACAAACACCGTATACTTGAGAAAATCTATATTATACTTATATAAGGAAAATTTCCATCCCAAATGAATTTAACGCTACCATATTTTCATTGTTCATATCAATATTTTACTTAAGTATAAAAATCGGATTCATATATAAACCCTCGGAATCATATAATACTTATACATGAAGCATTCTATTTTAGGATCTGAATTCTGGATACAAACTCCAAGGAAGTTCAAATCTGAATTCTGGATACGAACTCTAATGAAGTTCAACTCTGAATTCTGGAAACGAATTCTTATGAAATTCTACTCCAAATTCTGGACATGAACTCTCATGAAGTTCCAATCTGAATTCTGGATAAAAACTCTCATGAATTTCTTCTCCAAATTCCGGATACGAACTCTTATGATGTTCCACTCCGAATTTTGGATACGAACTATCATGAAGTTCCACTCCGAATTTCGGATATGAACTCTCATGAAGATCCACTCTGAATTATGGATTCGAACTCTCATGTAGTTCAACTCCGAATTCTGATTATGAACATATCTATGTTATAAATCTGAGTTATTTGAATTCAGACTCCAAAATCTTATGAGTTTTGACTCCAAATTCCAATGATCTCAGACTCCGAACTTTTTATGTTTTGGTTCAGAATTCTGATGAAAACATACTCCGAATTTCCTTGGCATTCAGACTCCAGATTTCTACTGAATTCAGGTTCCTAATTCCTACAAAACAAAATCAGAATTTCTCTTTATTAACGACAACGAATTCCATTTTGGTTAGACTATGAACTTTTATTTGCTTCCATTCCACACATCAGTTTTACTTATGCTTACAATTGTTTCATTACAAAATGATATCGTGCTTTCAGTAATTGACTAACCATTGGTTGAGTGACATGTTTATAGGTCCCTCCAAAATTCAAGGAGAAATATGACCGTTGGAGGAGAGAGGTGACCGTTAGAGCTTCGCCTCTAGATAATAACTCATTTGAAAAGAAGCCACAACTTTGACATCGGTGCTTACATGATATTGAAGTGATTTCTAGAGACAGAGTGTCTTATCAAATCTCAAAGCTTCATGCAAAAAGTTTGAATACCTTGTTCAAACATTGCCTTGTGCAGACTTGCTTCGTGTGACTCTAGTTGTTGCTTATTACAGTTGAGGGCTTACGGGAATAGGATGACAGAGGTTCCAACACCATGATGTTGAGGGATTCCTTGTTGAGTAAGAGAGAGGTGCCGACTACCTGATGGTTGAGGGCTTACGGTGATAGAAAGAAAAAATCGGATCTTTGTATTAAGGGCTTACCCTGGTGTGGGTAAGATAGACTTTCTTTAATGTATTAATCAAGGGACCTCTTATCCAGGGTTGTTGGATACCCTTCATTTTGGGTTATAAGAGTTATTGTTTGTTACATGTAGTTTTTACTACTTTGTTTTTCCGCTGCATTTTTGTATTTTTAAGGAAATTATAACATTTATATGCTTCCATACATGTACTCTAATTGTGTTAGATTCTATATGCGTTAAGGTAGAATCATAGTTGGTATAAACATTTTTAAGTCTCATTTCCGAAATAACGTTTCCAGAATCAAGCATATCTTTAGAACTTTGAGGTGTTGTGAATTTTGGTTATCCAAAATTTCCTAAGGGATTTTTTTAAAGTATAAAATTCACCCCCCTCTTGTATCTGTATCTAATTATGCTTATTTGATCCTACATTTGGTATTATAGAGTATATCATACTCAGAGTCATACCATCCTAACACTAATGTGATGTTTAAAACATAACGCATAACATATTAGAAATTGGAAAACACCACCATGGATTTTATTGTGATAATCCCCAAGAAATCGAATATGCACAAGGATATTATGGCTGTATTTGATCATATTTTGAAATCAAAACATTTCATTTATATTAGATTATATTTCATTCATGAATAGAATTATATGATATGCATAAGGAATTTTTAATGTTGTGTAATGTAAAAAAATCAATTATATCAAATCAATATCATTAATTTACCTCAATTTTCATGATAAGTATTAAAAAATAATTAATTAAAATGTCGAGTTCACTAATATATAACATCCATAGATATATATCCAATATTATTGGACCCATCAAAAAATATATGATACAAGGAGATAGTATTCAGTGGAGCTAAAAAGAGGTTTCGGTGAACAAATAAATCCGGTATATTTTTCATACAAAATTACCTTTCACCTGATCATTTAGGGAGGAATTAAGAATCTATATATAGAAATAAGTGAAGGGATATTTCATGATAGAATTTAGTTGCGAAATGAAATCTATTTAGACCAACGAATCCTAAAAACAGAAAATAACATTAGATTATTTCAAAAACACATATAGTAGTCTTATAATCGACACTAAATATATGTTGAAAATAATCAATGATATATAGTGTTCAATGTGAGTCATATGTTCTTCCTAATATATCCATAGAATATGGTGATGATATTGGGAATTAATGTGAAGATGGGCCTAGTTAAAATGTTCAATGTGAGTCATATGTTCTTCCTTATTTTGTAAGTATTCTACATTAATTATTTGTCCTAAATAATTGTAACTATGGTAAAAATGTTTCACCTTATGTCTGTTGGAACTAGGGTCTTCAAAGCACGATTTGGTGTATGGTTTGTGTTTGTTGTCAATCCTCAGTGGAAGTTCAGGATGTGTACCAACAAAGAGATCATACCGTTCAAGCAGAAAGCAGTAGTGAAGGTGGCGCTGTTTCCTAGTGTTTGCCAAATTTTTGGGCCTAAAAATCGGCCAATAAAGTAAAGTGTTTTTGGAAAAGGTACTTGTGCGCCGTGATGTTGGAGGATAAAAGACTTGCGCGCCATATGTTTTTGAGAATCAGAACATCATAAATTGGCTAAGGAAGGAAGGTCGCAAAAGTATTGGTTGGGTCGCGCAAGTGAGTTGCGCGACCGAGGTTACTAGAGACAAGACATGCACGTCGTCGAGGGACTTGCGTGCCGCCGCGCAGGGGGTCCAGTTTGCCTATAAATACTGAACCACCCCTTCTCATTTCTTACGGATCTCAAGATCTCATGATTGTTCGAGCTATCGTCGCGCAGGTGGTTGAGCCGCACAGGTGGTAGTTTTGTCGCGCAAGAGGAGCTTGCGCGTCGGTTGTTGGCTGTGCACCCAAGGTGGTTTGGAAGAGAAAGGAAGTGGACCGCGCAAGTTTGTAGTCGAGGAAGGAAGAGTCGCGCAGGTGCGTTGATGACACTTGGGTGCCAGTTTGGACTTGCGCGCCGTAGTGGGACTTGCGCGACTGTCTTGGAGAAGCCTGACTGATTTTGCTGAAGCCCACCGGCCTGTTTGAAGATGCACGAACGTCGGGAGACTACCCGATACATTCAAGGAAAAGTGATATTCTTCTTCTGGTGAGAATCGTACTTCAATAGAGCATCTACATACAACAAAGGATACATTCTTATGCAAATGATGAAGAGACCTTCATGTCTATAAATTGAGTGGGACTTCACCAACGGCAGTGAGCTAGGGGGAGTCAACGAGAGTGACCCGAGGGAAGCAGTGAGCTATCCCTGAACCTTTGTAAAGGCAGTGAGCCTGGTATAGAGTGATTGTACCTGAAATTTTGTAATCTACAGCTAGTGAAGCATAGTAGATTTTGGTACAGCTGACAACCTGTCGGCGTATGCTCCATGGACGTAGCCCTTAGTGGTGAACCAAGTAAAAACGGTCGTGTCTTCTCTGTGCTTGTGAATTTTTTATTTCTAATCATAAACATCGTACAGGTTCAACAGGTTCCTACCAACGTGGGAACAAGATATATCACCTTAAAAGAAATAGTGGTCACCCTGATTCACCCCTCCCCTCTCAGGGTGTCCCAGGGTCCTTCAAGTGGTATCCGAGGGAGGTTGCTGGTGTTGAATCTGCCCATTTTCGTCATGGAAATCACGGTCAATATCAGGGGAGTCCCTCACTTAGATGGAATCAATTTCCAGATCTGGAAGAATAGAATGAGATCTCATCTAAGATCTCTTCGAATGGAAGTTCTTTTTTCTACTGTGCAAGGAATACAAGTCACTGATCCAACAGGCCTGGCTATGACTGAAACAGACAGGAAACTTCTTGATGCAGATGCTAAAGCACAGAATGCTCTCACTGCAGCCCTTTCATATCAGATCTACCTGAAGGTGATGAATTGCACCTCATAAAAATTCATGTGGGATAAACTTGAGAATATTTATGAAGGATATAGAAAAGTGAAGGAGGCGAAACTACAAGTGGTACAAAATCGGTTTGATGATCTGAAGATGCATCCAGATGAGAATGAAGGCTCTTTCTTCAATCGAATTACTGAAGTGGTTGGAGCAATTCGGGGTCCAGGAGAAGAAATCAAAAATATTGATATTGTAAATAAAATATTAAGAAGACTTACACCTCTGTATAATGTGAAGGTGTCAGCCCTTGAAGAAAGAGATCTTTCCAAACATTCTCTAGATGATCTACTGAGCAGCTTGGTTGTATATGAAATGTGAGTCAAACCAGAAGATGCTACGACTCGGGTGAGCAAGGAAATGGCATTCAAGGCCATGTATAAATTGAAAATTTCAAAGGATAGTAGAGGTGATGATGACGAATAGAAATAAATTCTTTCTCACATTGCAAAGAAGTTCCAGAAGGGGAAAGGGAAATGCAAAGGGAAGTTACCTCTCGCAAGTTTCCGTTGTGGAAAAGTTGGGCACATTGCCTCTCAGTGCTTGAAGAATATCAATGGTGATGACAGTGAAGATGAAAACATCAAGAAGCCTCAGAGAAGGTTCTCTAAAAAGGGGGACTTAAAATCTTGTAAGAAAATTCAAAGGAAGAGTTTTGTGTGTAAAGAGGAAGAAGATGACAATGAATTATGTGATGAAGAAGAACCAGAATTCAAAACTGGGAACCATGATTCTATGATGGCCACTGTTGAAAAGTCAGAAGATACTGATGGAGAAACACAACTAAGAACTTGTGTAGATCCTGAGGTGCAACTTAAGGATGCGGTTAGTAAGCTTAAGATTAAATGTAAGAGCTGCAATAAGTGGAAATAAATTGTAGAAGAATCAACTGAATACGTTGATCAACTTGAAGCTAAAATTGAACGACTGGAAGAATTTTTGAAGGTACAGTCTAAAATAATTGAAAGCAATGATGATGTAGTAGATCTTAAACTGAGAATTGAAGATTAGGCAAAGGTCATCAATGACCTCACATCCAGACTGGATGAAAAATCCAAGACTGGTGAGGGTCTTGAGGAGGAAGTAGTTACTCTAAGGAGTAAACTGGAGACTGAATCAGTTCCAAAAGAATCAAGGAAGAAAATAAAGTTTGGAAGATTCTCAGATGCATAATTTCTAGCAAGATCCAAGTGTGGTTCAGATGGGGTTGGAAAAATCTTGAGGGATCAAAGACCCGCTTGCATGGGAAAGAGTGGAATTGGCTGTGAGGTTGAGTCATCAACTACTGGAAGTGAAAAGATCCAAAAGAAAGATAAGATAAAAGTTGAGCATGTTGAAATGTTACCTAGAGTACTGAAAAAGGAACCCTCAATCCAAACTAAATGGAGAACTGAAAATTATCCTCAAACTTTCAAAAATGGCAGACAGTCTTAGTATTCTCCCAAGGAAGAAGCTATAACGAGAAATTCAAGTGAGAAGACATTTCTTCCAATGAAGTGTTAGTTCTGTGGCTATCTGGGCCATACCATGTCTTATTGCAAAGAGGAAAGAAGCTATCTGAATGGAGAAGATATATATGCTCTACAAAGGAGAACAATTTCATATCCTAATTCATATAGAAGAAATAATTTCTATGGATATTGTTTTCGTTGTTTTAACTTTGGTCATAAGGCCATTAATTGTAGGCAGAGAAGGGACATTGACACCTCATACCGAAGTTCCAGACAAGTCATGTCTTTTCAGCAAGATAGTGTTGCTCTATCAAACAGGTTCTCACCTCTCAAAGAAGACTTTGACTATGAAGAACCTGGGTTTGCGGAAGAGATATTTGAAAGGCCATCAGTTCTATATACTCAATCTAATGTCTCATGGAAGGAAAGGAAGCAGATTGAGAAATCGAACCATGCAAAGGTAGCCCTCAAAGCTACAAAGAACAACAGTACCTGAATTCTGGATAGCGGTTGTTCATCTCATATGACAGGTAATGTCGGCCTATTAACGAATATCATAAATAATGTTGATGGTACAGTAAGATTTGGTAATGATGGGGCTCTGAAAATCAAAGGGAGTGGAAGTACCAAATTAGATAATGGAGAACTAAAGAAGACTGAAGTCCTTTACGTAGATGGCCTACGTCATAATCTCCTCAGCGTGAGTCAACTCTGTGACTCAGGACTTATTGTTACTTTTAATTAGAAAGATTGCACTATCAAGGGAAAAACCAGCAATTCACTTATGAAGGGATGCAGAACAGAAGGCAACTTGTATCAGGTTGATAGTGAAGAAAAGTTATGTTACATGACTGTTGAAGAAGAAAACAATCTGTGGGATCGGAGATTGGGACACATCAATCAACAAGACATGGAGAAAATTTCAAAATTGAGAATTGTCATGGACATTCCCAACCTGAAGTGTGAGCGTGAAAAATCTCGTGATGCTTGTATTCGTGGGAAGCTGGTCTGCAGTTCATATCGACCAAAGAAGAAAAGGGCATCTCACCTTATTGATCTGATTCATACAGATGTTTGTGGTCCAATAAATGTTGCAGGAACACATGGAGAAAGGTAATTTGTCCTTTTCATAGATGATTACAGTATAATGGCATGTGTGATGGTCATTCACACGAAACGACAAGTCCTTGACTGCATGAAAACATATCGGCGAATCGCCGAGAATGATACTGGATGAACAATCAAAGTGTTACGATCTGACAATGGAGGAGAATACACGTCCATTGATTTTGATAATTATCTGGAGAAACATGGGATACAACATGAGGTAGCTGTTGTGAGAACTCCACAACAAAATGGAGTTGTTGAACGTAGGAATCGACAGGTGAACAACATGGCATGAACTATGCTGATTGAGAGTTGTATTCCACGACATTACTGGAAAGAGGCTGTTCAAGCTGCAGTATACATTCAGAATCGAACAAGACTTTATATGGGTGAGATGAAGACACTATATGAATTGTGGCATGGACGGAAGCCTTCTCAAAAATACTTTCGTTTCTTTGGAAGTAAATTCTTCATCAGGAACAAAGAAGGAAATCAAGGGAAATATGGCGACAATACAGATGAAGGAATTTTTCTCGATTACACAATGAAAAGCAAAGCCTACAAATGTTTCAACAAGCATTTTGGAAGGATTGTGGAAAGCAGTGATGTTAAAATAATTGAAGAGAAAACCACAAATTTCTCAAGGAAGTCATATGCTGATGTGATATAAATTCAGGAATAATGTGAATGTGAAGAAAATTCAAATGTAGAAATAGAGGAAGCTGTTCAAAACACTGAGCAGTTACATCATGATGTTGACTCAGAAGAAGAATCTGAAGCAGAAACTATGGCTGAAGAGAATACTACTGAACCTCACAGGAGAAATTGAAGAACTGAGATTGATCGATCCAACATAATTGGGGACAGGACTGCACCCACTCTAACAAGAAGGATGAGGAATACAATGCAATCTGCATTTCTATCAGTTGTAGAGCCATCCTCATTCGAAGAAGCTGCAAAAGATGAATCTTGGGTGAAATCCATGAATGATGAATTAGATCAGATTGATAAGAATCAGACATGAGATCTTGTCCAGAGACCCGAAGGTCACAATGTGATTGGTACCAAATGGATCTTCAAAAATAAATTTGATGAGCATGGAAGTGTCATCAGAAACAAGGCACGACTGGTATGTATAGAATATTCTCAGATTGAAGGCATTGATGTTGAAGAAACCTTTGCTCCAGTGGCTAGACTAGAATCAATCAGGCTTTTCCATGCCATGGCACTCCAAAGAGGATATAAAGTATATCAAATGGATGTCAAGACAAGATTCTTGAATGGTGTACTCGAAGAAGAGGTCTACATTGAACAACCAGTGGGATTTGTTTTGGGTTCTGATGAAACAAAGGTCTGAAAACTAAAGAAAGCTCTATATGGTTTGAAGCAGGGACCACGGGCGTGGTACTCACGGATGGATTCATATCTTAAGATGTTGGAATTCAAAAGAGGAGGAGTTGATCACAATCTCTATGTGAAGAATTCTCCAAAAGATCAATTCATGGATCTTGTCTACGTTGATGATATCATATTTGGTGGCAGTAGGCAGAAATCAGTGGATGAATTTTCCAACCACATGAAATCAGAATTTGAAATGTCTATGATTGGGGAACTCACATATTTCTTGGGGCTGCAGGTCATTTAAAATAAGTAATACACCTTAATTTCTCAGGAAAAATATGCAACAGAGTTACTGAAGAAGTTCAATATGCACGACTCCAAACCAATGTCAACTCCAAATGCAGTTGGAACTAAACTTGGAAAGCATGATGATGGGGACTCTGTTGATCCCACCATGTACAGAAGGATCATTGGAAGCCTACTGTATCTGACAGCGACACAGCCAGATATTGTCTTTGCCACATGCCTTGCGGCTCGCTTTCAGAGTAATCCAAAAGAGGAACATATGGCAGTAGTAAAAATAATTATGAGGTGCATTCAAGGTACACATAATTTTGGGTTATTTTTTGCTGCAGGCAGGGACAGTGAATTATCCACATTTTCTGATGCTGACTGGGCTGGTGATGTGGTAGACAGAAAGTCCACTAGTGGTGGAGCTTTCTATATTGGGCAGAAATGTGTTGGCTGGTTGAGCAAGAAACAAGAAAGTACTTCTCTTAGTACTGCTGAAGCTGAGTATATCTCTGCCAGAAAGGCAAGCACTCAACTGCTTTGGATGAAGCAGCAACTAATAGATATTGGTGATAAGGTGCAGCAACCAATGGTGATTTACTGTGATAACAAAAGCGCAATTGATCTTACGATGAATCCAGTTCAGCATTCTCGTACAAAGCATATTGATATACGGTATCATTTTATCAAAGAAAAGGTTGAACAAGGCATGATTAGATTGGATCATGTTGGAACTGATGAGCAAGTGGCGGATATCCTGACTAAGCCATTGTCTGCGGCTGTGTTTGAGAAGCATTGGTTGAACCTCGGTGTTCAACCACCTCCTACTGCATAAGGAGGATCTGGAAATCCCCTCTCCCCATTTGTTTTAGCTGTTTTTTTCTGCTTATGGCCGTGATGCAGGTTTATAGGGGAGATATTATACAGGGGGAGTATGGATTGAGATGAACATTGAACAACTTATCAGTCTTTGGTTTTATTGTCAATGGGGGAGAAAGGAATAAATTCGAGGCAATAAATTCAAGGAAAGAATTAATTCTGTGATGAGAAGTGTACGATTTTGATGAGAAGTTTAAGAAGTATAACATCAGGCGTCATGGAGAATTTCAAAACACTGGAACCCAATTCAAGCTTCCTTTCTTGTTTTCTACACCGAGCATTGCTCACGTAGACTTAGAGTGTTGGCTGAGTTGATTCTTGCGTTTTGGGTTTTCTCATGGTTGGAGATCTACTGAATTTATTCTGATTGCCAACAAACCCAAAGGGGGAGATTGTTGGAACCAGGGTCTTCAAAGCATGATTTGGCGTATGGTTTGTGTTTGTTGTTAATCCTCAGTGGATGTTCAGGATGTGTACCAACAAAGAGATCATACTTGTGTGCCGTGCTCTTGGAGGATAAAAGACTTGCGCGCCATATATTTTTGAGAATCAGAACGTCAAAGATTGGCTATAGAAAGAAGGTCGTGCAAGTATTGGTTGGGTCGCGCAAGTGAGTTGCGCGACAGAAGTTACTGGAGACAAGACTTGCGTGCCGTCGAGGGACTTGCGCGCCGCCGCGCAGGGGGTCCAGTTTGCCTATAAATACTGGACCACCCCTTCTCATTTCTTATGGAGCTCAAGATCTCAAGATTTTTCAATCTCTCGTCACGCAGGTGGTTGAGCAGTGCAGGTGGTAGTTTTGTCGCGCAAGAGGAGCTTGCGTGCCGGTTGTTGGTTGTGCGCCCAAGGCGATTTGTAAGAGAAAGTTAGTGGACCGTGCAAGTTTTTAGTCGAGGAAGAAAGAGTCGCGCAGGTGCGTTGATGACACTTGCGCACCAGTTTGGACTTGCGCGCTGTAGTGGGACTTGCGTGACTGTCTTGGAGAAGCGCACCTGATTTTGCTGAAGCCCACCAGCCTGTTTGAAGCTGCACGAAAGCCGGGAGACTACCCGATAACTTCGAGGAAAAGTGATATTCTTCTTCTGGAGAGAATCGGACTTCAATAGAGCATCTAAATACAACAAAGGATTCATTCTAATGCAAATTATGAAGAGACCTTCATGTCTATAAACTGAGTGGGACTTCTCCAACAGCAGTGAGCCAGGGGGAGTCAACGGGAGTGACTCGAGGGAAGTAGTGAGCTATCCCTGAACCTTTGTAATGGCAGTGAGCCTGGGACAAAGTGACTATACCCGAACTTTTGTAATCTCCAGCTAGTGAAGCATAGTGGATTTTTGTACAACCAACAACCTGTCGGCATATGCTCCTTGGACGTAGCCCTTAGGGGTGAACCAAGTAAAATCGGTTGTGTCTTCTCTGTGCTTGTGAATGTTTTATTTCTAATCATAATCATCATACAGGTTCAACAAGTTCCTACCAATGTGGGAACAATATCCATCACCTTAAAAGAAAAAGTGGTCACCCTGATTCACCGCTCCCCTCTCAGGGTGTCCCGGGGTCCTTCAATGTCATGTTAACAAGGGATAAATAGGGGGTAAAACTAAGAGATATAATTGAAAATTTATAATATTCAAGTAAAAAAATTTGTTTGATGAAGGTATATAAACTAAAAATTATATTATCTTTTAATTTGACATTCCATGGTCTTAATATCACTATAATATTTGATTAGTATATATTTTTTGAAGTATATAATTGTTTTCCACCCATCCCCCTTATAATCCGATATACTCTAAACCCCACTTAGTCCACCATATTGATCCATATATATTTGAAAATAAAAACCCAAATAACATATTAACTTCCGTCCCAAAGTTCCAGATATTAATGTCATCATAAAAGACCAACCATTCAAGGATTACTATGTGAGATAAATGAGGATTCACAATGAATATGTAATTTTCATTAAATCCTATGTCGAGTTTATTTATTTCTTAACCTCCTCAAAATATTATATAACCATATAAATATATTTAAATATATATAATCACAAATGATTTTATTTAATGTTAATGGTAGAAATATTTTCTACCTCATTTTCTTCCCATTGAAAACGATTACTTCATTTGTGTGTACATATTGATAATCCCCTTAATCAATAAATGCAATATTTTTTATGTCAACCATAAATGGACAGTTATAAAGATGTGTTTAATGAATTTTTATTACTTTTATGATAATATAACGATTATATAATTTTATATAATAATTTATTTTTCACTCTTCTTCTCTAAGGAAAGATAAAACATTACTTGCATGTACGTACACACTACCATCCCCTAAATAATATAATTCATATTTATGGTGATGATATTATATGAATAGTTATAATTTTATTAAAAAAATTATATGTATAACATGATTAACAATATCTATATTTTAAATCCATTTCCATTTGAAAACCCCAAAACCCCTGAACTGAATCATTAATGGAAAATAGATAATCATTCACCAAATAATTTTTTTAATGAAGAATTATTAATAAATTAAAAATTATTAATGATAACAGAATCTAATAATGTAATGTATGTATTAATATTGATTTAAAATATTTCTATAATACATATATTAATTTATTAAATAGGAACAAGGGAGAACAAATTATGAGTGTCTGGACCTGAGGTAAGGGTTGTTGGAGGGATCTCTTTTTTAATCGGAATTATCCCTACTTGAATATCATCAATGTGAAATATATAACAATTATCATTTAAACCCAATATATATTTTCATTTCATCTAGATATTTTTGGGTTTATCCATTTTTTCTCATTCAGTTATTATATACATGGATAATATATTTTTTTTAAATGACATAATTTTCTTTTTGGTAAAATATATTTTTTATCCCTATCCATGTTATTTAAATAATTTTAATGAATAATATAATAATTAAAAAGATTTTATGTAATGTCATTTTTTTAAAATACTCTCTTTTCATAGTCTTAATAATGAAGTTGAACAATATTATTTGAATATGTTATTTGTTGCTTTTTTAAAATGCCATAAAAGGAATCTTTATTTCAATGATTTTTACATGAATAGATTTTACCATCATATGGAATGTTAGTTTATTTTAATATTTATTTAACATTATTGATTATAATTTAAAAAATAATACATTCAAATTTATATTAAAATTTTTTTGTTTAAATATTTGGAATAGAAAGGTTATTTTCTTGTTTTCAACAAAATGATAAAAAGTTAATTCCATGGTTTTTTTCCACATCAATACCCTTTATCATTTTTTATGACTAACCATATATATATTATAGGTATATGTTATATGTTATTTCTGAATAATTATTATTATTATATGATTAAAAATCATTATGAAACTTGTTTCTTTTTTATATGATATGTTATGATAAATTGAGGAATGTTTTTATGATATTCTAACCCACATATGTATTTCTTTCGTTATGTGATGTGTTGGTAAGTTAAATGTATCTAATTAATTGGTTAAAAATATATATCTCATTAGATAATATGAAAAGGATGGTATGTGAAACTCTTCAAATAAAAAAATATGTTGGGGCTGAACCAAATCAATTATTCAACTTTGTACATTTTCTTATAGTTCACGTGGAAATGTGCCTTAAGTATTGAAAGGATTTTATATGATTATATTTTTGACAAAATTCCTATTACATGTTCTCAATCATATGATATTCTCTCTTGTTTCATGTTTGAATAATGATGATTCCTCAATCACTGAACTGATTCTTTTTCAAATGAAAAATCATTATTCCATGAATCATGATTTTTTTATATTTAACAAAATCGGTATAATCATTGTATGTTATAATCATAATATAATAATATTATAATAATCTTATTATTTTATATGATCATTGATTAATATCTAACATTCCCACCCACACTAAGAAACTAGGTTCTCCCTATATTTAATTCCTCTTTTTATAGTTTAAAAATAATGATTTTAAGTTTGAGATTTCTAAAAACGGTTCTATAAGATATTGATTTTATGGGATATGTGATATCTAATTAGTTTTTGAATTAGGTATCTCGTTTGATAATAAAGTATAAATTTATGATTCTGGGGAATGTATTAATATAAAATGTACTTAAAATTTATATATAGTGATACAGTATTTATATTTGTTTTTCATGGGTTTCCACAGCCATAATTACTAATATTATTGGCAGAAATTATCAAAATATATTCTATTAAAATAATTATTATGATGACCACTATTTATGTAGAAGTAAAGAATAAATAAAAACATGATTACCTTGGGGTATAAAATGCAGATGAATTTGGAGAAAATTTCAGTCATGAGGAATACTTAAGTAGGTTTTTGACCCAGTAGAATACTCTTATAATAAATTAGAACAAATATATATCATATAATATTATAAAATTTCGTTGACAAACATGCTAAAGGATATAAAATGGATTCATTGAAAATAACATTAAATAATTAAATCAAATTGTTTTTAAAATTGAATAAATCTTTATAGATGAATGCATAATTATTCAATAGAATGGAAACATGAATGATATAGATAATATATTTGGAAGATGTTCTATTATTGACACTATATCTAAAAAATAATTGAAAATAATGATGGGACAGATAGATTCATTGTAAACCAAGGGTATAATACCTTAGAAGAAATATTCTATGATTATTTAGAAATGAATAAAACTCTTCTGATTAATGGAAATTATGGAATGTTCTTAATTAATAATGACCATTTTTGAATCCCAATTAGTATTTTCTATAATGTGGTAGAAATATTGTGAGAACTATATTGATATTCTAAATAATATATAATAACAAACTCAGTATAATAATAATTCTTGATGGTAATATATGACAATGATTAGTATGGGAAAATATTATAAAAATATTCAAAAATAGAAGAATGATGTTTTCTAAAAATAATAAACTCAGGAAAAATCTAGGATCTTGGATGAGTGGAAAATAAATACCTTGTGGCTATCACTATGGAGGAATAAAAAACCTCTTTATTCCACTATCTATTTATATGTATTATACATAAGGAATAAAAAAATTACAATTTAATATGGATATGGATGAGTATAAAATATATTTTAAAAATTTGGTAGTGTATATAATTGAATTCATTTTTTCCATGATGAAGTTATATTGGATGAATCCATCGAGGAGGAGAAAAAACATTAATAACATATACTATATAGGTTTTACGTATAGTATATTTTAAAATTTATGGGTAGTAATGAGTATTAGGGTATGTTTCAAACATGAAGTCAATTATTTTTTTAATATAAAAAACACTTTTATAAAAATGTGAAAATTTGTTGAGCTAAAAATGGAGAGTTGTATGTTTATCACAAGAAAATTTATAATGTGTCCATTTTGGTGAGTGAATGTGATTAAATATCATAAAAATAGTCTAAATTCTTCTTAATAGGGATAAATTGATTTATTACTTAAATATATATAGTTTATGGAAAAAATTGATGTCAAGGTTATACACTCATGTTTTCTATATTGATCAGGAATCTAGAAGACATAGAGGTTCTTGATTTTTAGTTCATCTATATTAGGATATATCATGTTTCCCTTTTTTCAAGAGAATAAGAAAGACATATATGACATCACTAGAAAGGAAAAATTTATCAATAATAAATATTACAACCCATAATAACATGGTGAGACCTTTTTAGAGCCTCTCCTATAAGAACTCTACAACTAGGCCTGGGTTAATTGGAGTGGTGTTAATATGAGTATCTTTATCCTATGTTTCCTATTGTCTATGGCAGTGTGGAAAAATACTATTAAATACGGGGTATGTTGAAATATTAATTTCTCTGATAAGTGACCGATATGTGTAATAACATGTGATGTTTTGGGAAGGAATAATGGTATTATTGGAGAACCACGGGATCAAATGACTAGGTTCAAGGGCCGAGTTAGTTAGTAAAAAAATAATAGTATATCCAATACCCATTCATAATTGTAGTGGACAATCTTGGTAATGATTTGTGAAGTCCATAGGGAGTTTGTTGTGAATTAATGAGAGGAGGAGAGTGTAACCACCTATTAAAAGTGAGACATAAATGAAAAAAATTTATTACCTATGGAAAATAATTGTTAGTAATGAAGTTTCTCAATAATACACTGTAATATATATTGATTTTAATGCTCACAAACACCCTTGTGGTTTTTCTAATAAATATGTGGAATGTATGATTCCGAAATATATTTTATTTATATATATGATGGAATGAAAATATACACTATGTGTTATGGAGACACTATTAAACCCTAATATTTGAACAATCACTATATAGATCATCATCCTCATTCTATACTGAACAATTTGCTTATTGATAGAAATCTATATGCTTGATATTAAATGTATGGTTCAATAACCCTATATCCATTGGAATGAAAAATGTATGGAATATCATCCATACTTTGGAATCTATAAACATTGATCATACCAAACATTGAAGAGATTGAATGTATAGTTAATCAATGTTACGATTATAATAAACAGTCTGAAAGAAGGATGAATGTATGGATTCGCATCCCATCATTAAATTTGATACATATGTTACGGACATATGATTTCATGGTTATGTAATCCAAAGATATGAAAAGGAACCCTATTCTATGAAATAGAACCCTACACTGCACAAAAGAACACTACACTATTGAAATTATCCCTATAATATGTAATAGAACACTATGCTACGCATTTGAACCCTACGTTTTACTATTCAATGGTGGAGTTTTATTTCTATGAGATAATATGAGATTGTTTCAATGGTCTTCAACATTATATAGGCTTCATGAAATTTTCAATATAAATAATTAAATTTCCCTTGAGGATCTATTCTAATAACCATATTCATTGAAGTAATTTTCTCCTATTCTAATGGGGATTTACGACTCTCTTATAGTCATTTTGAATTTTTAAATATGAAACTTTCAGTTGATTTTCTTGGATCTTCAATATTGAAGAAATCTATATACTCTATATGTTCAATGCAATTTCTATTGGAATACATATATACACTCATATGATCATATCCATATGAAAATATTTAACATTTCTACTACAACGAATGACTAAACCAGTTATTTTCTCAAGTGGGTAGACTTCAGAAACATACATGTTCTACCTCATACTACTGTAAGATTACTATTTCTTGTAATTATTAAAATTTAAGATCATTTTCAAACCTGATCACTTTAGTGATTTTCATTCCTGAAGGCATTCATTCTTGAAGTATAAATCCACTATTGTCAATTGATACAACTATAACTGTTAAGACACACACAAACCATCATCAAATAAACATCTTTTAATTTATTGGAGAATCAACTTATTATACTCAGTTTTGGTTTTAGTATCTACATCTTAAATAAGTTATGAAATACCGATTCTCTGTAATTTAAAAAAAATTATTAGTTTATCAATTATAGAAAATGTGTCAGCAACCTCTACTAAGATATTGATATGAAGGTCTAGTGATAATAGGACATCTCTAGTGAAATTTATAAATATTGCAATGAGATCATTGTTAAAGTGTACTATGGGATCTTTGTGCCTTGGACCACTATAAAATTGACATTATCGTTCAATATTTTTATCATATTCATATATTTCATAGATAAAAAAACATCCTAAATGTATGAATCACAATCATATTAACAAACTATAATTTTGTCAGATTTTTGAAAAGACATGATTCACCCCCATATTATGATAATTTGAATTATTTTGGCCTAGATATTGGTATTAGATGTGTTTTTTGTTTAAAATATATAGAATACGGAAAACAATTATGATTATATAATGAAGATGGTAATGGATGACCAGAAAGAATGAATATCTTTGCTTCATTCTCTACAAATTAATCTTGTAAATAATCGATAGTGGATGTCATGTATGACCATATATTTGTAAAATATGGACTAGAAAGCCTATTAAAATATAATAACATACTATGTGATTCCTAAAAAACTATAGATAGAGACTACTTAAATATAATCCAAATTTGATATCAATTGAAAGGAAATAAATGCTACTACCTTTGGACTTTTACATTATGAATTCAATAATGCTTCATAATTCCCACTACCTATGAAATGTGGAAAACTATTACAGTATCTTATAAAAGAATTTTTTGACATTAAATAGATGATATATTCTACTTATATGCTTGTTTTTTGATACAATTATAATTTTTTTTGGTGAATGAATCAAACATATAAATAAATAATTAATAGTGATTTTCAACAATATTATTTCCATGGGAGATCCAATCAGTCTATATGATCATGTACGGAATGTACATAGAGTACTTATCTCTACAGGGAAGGTAATATTTGTTGTTATCGTAAAATCAAAACTTGTCATGAATATGAAAATAAAGGAACTGATTAGAACATTGAAGAAATATAGAGAATAAAATTAATGAAGAATATAAATATCATAAAATTTTAGTAAAAAAGGGAGCATACTACTCTCAAAGTGACATCTACTAAGCATAACCGAAAAAAAGAAATATTCAAAACATAAAAAAACATTAGACTCATGAGATTTAGAAATAGAACTACCTTATCTAGCATGAAAATTCAGAAAATTTTATATGAAAAAAGACTCCAAATAAATTACTTAAGAAGAATGAAAGTGAACCTTGTGAAATAAGATTCTACTAATTAAAAATTATGGATCACATCAGTACTAAATTATGGAAACTGTTATATGATTGAATAAAGGCATAAAATAAATATCAAAATAATGAAAATTATTTTGATAAATGAAAAAACATCTATGAAATAAACTTGTATTGAATTTAATGTCTCCAATAGCTCATCAAAATCTAATTCAAAAAATGGGCCCCAAAAACTGGAATCTAACATGTGATTTATTGAGAAGGATGAAGAACATGTACACTCCTATTAAACATATGATCCTAAAAATAGTAGTTTCTCAAATGAAAAATTAGATTCCTAATATTGTAATTTTGAAGAAAAATATGATTCTTTAATAAAAAACACAATTAAATAAAAATATACATAATGTTTTTAGGTGAAATATACATCATTCTAAAATATCATCATTACCTAATTTAAATGTTCAAATAATCCTCAAGAAACTGTATTAATCATGAAAAATAGATATAAGAATTAAATGATGAAGTGGACTCTTATAAAAGTGAACCTATTATTTTTAAAAAGGATAAAACACAATGATTTAGATTTTCGAAATTAATATTATTAAAAAGGAATGATGTAAAAAAGAAATAAAATGGAAATGTATAAATTTCAAAAAAAATATTTTGTTCCCAATTCAAAAAAAACTATATGATTTTATTATGTAATAAATTTTCATTACACTCACATCAGTTATTTGAGAAATCATAAATAATGTTGTATTTAAATGTATTTTGTTTTCCAAAAATTTGTCTGAAGTAGATAATTCGAATTTTATAATGAAAATATATATCTGGATTCCCAGATCAATACCGGATGACACTGCTGGACCAATGAATATATGGGTAAAAAACAAACATGTGTTTAATTTAATTTTTAGGAAAATTCCATAGAAATTAAAATTTTAACTTTTATATAGATAGTGGTTGTTCTAGAAATATGATTGGAGACTCATAAAATTTCCATACACTAAAGAAAATGGGTGGAGGTCTACTCAATTTTGGTGAATATTAAAAATTAATGTTCATTATTATTGGAATAGATGGAGATTCAATGACTATATCAATCAAAATTGTAATTTATGTGAATGGGATAATGCACAACCTAATAAGTATCTCTCAGGTTTCTGATGATGATTTTACTTTAATTTATCTAACAACACATACTATATTTTCAAAGATAAATTTCTTCAATTAAGATCAAAAATAAAATTTAATGTTTGTACTTTGGACTATTATTCCATCTGTAAATAGAATGTGAAATGTTTAACTACTAAGAAAAATGAGTCAAGGATTTGGAATATAAGGCTTAATAATTTAAATATATATGATTTACAAAAATTATCTAAGAAATAGTTAGTTTCTAATTTTAATCATTTTAACATTAAAAAAGATATATTTTTTGATTCATAATAAGTAGGAAAAGAAAAAAATTATTCATTCAAATCTATAAACAAAATTTCTACATTTTAACCCCTAGAACTTATCTATATGGATTGTTTGGACGATATAGGGTCCCATGCCTGGATGGTAAGATATTTGTTTATCTTTTAGTGGATTGTTATTCTTGATTTACTTGGGTGAATTTCTTAAAATTCAAAAGTAATGTTTTCATAATTTTGTAATGTTTTAAAAAAATATAAAAAACTTTTTAAAATATATTTTCATTAAGATGTGATCAGGTTGGTGAATTTGAAAATCCACAATTTATTCAGTTTTTTCTCAAAAATAGGTAATAAAAAATCCTTTTCAACACTAATAAAACCTTAAAAAATTGAATTATTGAATGAAAAAACATAACTATTTAATAAATGATAAGGGATATGCTGAATTAATTATGTCATCCCACCTTCTTATGGGAAGAATATGTAAGAAAAGGTAATAATACAATTAATAGTGTTTTAATATGGCATATTATTAAAAATAATCCCTAGGAAATTTTAAAAAATATAAAATCTATTGTATTATTATTTAATGTATTTGGATGCAAGCTATATATCCTAAATACTAAGGAAAACCTAGGTAAATTCAATCCTATATAAGTTGAATGAATATTTTTAATATATTATACTACTACTAAAGCATATATAATGTTTAATAAGGACTAAAGGACTGTTAAAAAATCAGCTCATGGGATGTTTTATGAGACAAAACCTTTCAATAAAATGGAATAACAAATAAATGAAATTATTGACTAATTTGACAATATAAGAATTGATTAAAAAAATTTAAAAAAATATAAATAATATTAAATCTATTTTAGAAGAAAATTAAAGTGAAATACATGTATGTGTCTTACCTAGATATTCTATAACCTTAAAGAACCATACTTTAGAAAATGTAATATGATGCCAAAATATTTTAAGTTGAACTAGATGTAATATAGAAAACATAGATGAATTATCTTACATTCAATCTCATTTAGAACCTAAATCTATTAAAAAATATTAGGAATATGAGATACGTATGTTAGAAATGAAAGAAGAACTAAACCAATTCATAAAAAATGATGTTATAGAATTATTATATGGACTATACTATTATGCAGTAAAAGGAACTAAGTGGATATTTTGAAATAAATACGATGATTAAGGGATCATAGAAATAAATAATTCTAGAATAGTTTCTAAAGGGTATAATCAATAATAAGGAATATTTTTTGATGAAACATTTTAAACTACAACTATATTAGAATCCATTATAATTTTTTAGCACATTCACCGCATATGAATTTTTAATTATATAGATGGATGTTAGATTTTCTTCATTAAATGGATATTTAATGGAGAATGTTTATATTGAACAACCTCCATGTTTTCAAAACCATCATAAATTGTATTCTATTTTTAAAATTAATAATGATCTGTTTGGACATAAAATAAGAACCTAAAGCTTGGTATTAAATATTAATTTCATTTCTTTTATGAAATAGATATATTGTTGGAATTTTTATATGAAAATTGTTTAAAGAACGTTTTTTATTAAATACTTTATTCAAAAAAATCTATGTTGATGATGTCATCTTCTGTTTAATTAATTAAAATATTTATAATGATTTTTAAAAAATTAATGAAAAATTAATTTCAAATATATATAATGGGATAACTAAATTTATTTTTAGGATTTCTGATTTCTAAAATTATTATGAAAATTATTTTAATCCATGTAAATATATTATTAATTTATTGAATATGTTTTTACTTGAAAATAATAAATCTGTTACAACTCTTATGTAAACCAATAGAAAACATGATTTGGATAAATCTGGAAAGCGATCTAACAAAAATTTATACAGAGGTATAATTTTTAGTTTATTATATCTTACTGCTAGAAAACTAGAAATTAGGCTTTATGTATGTTTATGTACAATAATTAATTACATTTTAAAAAACCCTCTTACTACTATTAAAAAAATCTCAAGATATTTAAAAGTTATTATGTTTTAATATTTTCATTAAGGAAAAATGTATGATTTTAATTTAATTTAATATTTAGATATAGAAATTAGTGTTTTTATGTTAGATTGAAAAATCACCTTGGGAAATTGTCTTCTTTTTGGGAAATGAATAGTATCTTGGCTGAGATTGAAACAAAATTTTGTTTCCCTATCAAAAAGTAAGGAAACAAGTTTTTTTCTTGTAGTTTCCATGCACAAGTATTGAGGATGGAAAACCCTTTACTATATTTCTCGATGACTTTTAATAATATGACTATTTTATGTGGTTGTATTAATGTTATTAGTATTTCCAAAAATATTATAAGACTTTCCCGAACTATGAATATTGAAATCCATCATAATTTTATAATATATCATATTCATAAAAAGCATTTATCTATAGAATTTTTAAATACTGAATATCAATATGCCAATATTTTTTGTAAACCACTTTTATAGACCTAGGAATTTTGTATAATTTTTTATAATTATATTGAATGTTAATTAGAATGTGAAAATTGTAGGCACGTTATTCCGAGGCCTAAAGTGTCCTGATCGATCCGTTGAAAAATGTTATTCTTTAAATAGGACAGGTGAGCAGTTTTCTAAAAAAATTGAATAACTCTTAAACAGGTTACATTATCATAAATCCGAGGGCACAATTACGTTCATGATGGCAGTTTTTCCCTAGTCGCGATATAATTTTAGTCGGCGCAGGCCCCCAGTGAGAAAACCTGAAAATGTCATAACCATAAGTAAAATAATTAAAAAAATTTATTTTAATTTTCAAAAGAATATAACTCACGAACGGTGACTCAGATTAAAAATCTAATACCAACATTGAACATTTGAGGGTATGCTTTCCTTATGTAGATACTAACATTGGCCGGTGCTGACCATTAGTGAATGTTAGTTTTTGGCAGTAAATAAAATAAATACGTAACAATTACTTTGTTTTCAAATCATTATAACTCCAAAAAAGTAACTTGGATCGGATATCTGAGAGTACTATTAAGCTCTTGTGGGACTTTTCCCCTTAGCTGGAGCCTAACATTGACTAGCACTGGTCCAGGGTGATTGTTAATAATTTTTTATCTTTTTTAAGGTACATTCTATAAAATTTTGAGAAGCGATTTATATCATTTGAATAGTTGATTTGATTACAAATCCCAGGGCACTATTGAATTCACTGTGCTGAGATTCTCTTAAGGGAAGCATAAAATTTTTCTCAAAATAGTCAGACTGCAAAGTTAATTTTTGGACTTTACAAAATAAATAATAAAATAACTCTATGTGTTATTTTATTGTTTTCTCACCATTTAGAGGTAGATGGATGGACCATAGTGTAATGTCATGCTTCGTGGTAGCCATTAAATTACATGATCCATGAGTTGCATAACCATAACATTCATTGAATTAATGAAAGATTAATTGTGGTTCATTAATGAACCGCATTAATAAAACTCAATGTGGGTGGTTCCCTCTCTTATATTTAAACAAATCAGGGGCATGGATTTTGGGGACATGCCTGAGGAACCTCTGAAGATTTTATGATGACATCTTCCTCAAACATAGAACGGATCTTCTATGGCTGTTGGAGAATTTAAACCTAACCACATTGAGAGATGACGAATACCTTCGAGTGAGGGTTCATCTCCCTCATTCATATCGTCTTCCAATGAGTTCATGGTTGGGATTGTCTTGAATTTTTTCAAAGAGTATTATAAATTCTTCCAATTTTTTCGATGTCAAACTCTTCCATTGTTTTAAATATAATGTTGAGGGTGTAATCTGAACCAAACAATGCATGGACCCTCCACCAAAAAAATTTTGGTTGGGTTCTTCATGGGATGCTGAGAAACGTGGTGGAATGTTATAACCTGGGGGCCATGAATTGTAAGAAACATCCTGGGATGCTCATAGGAAAAATCAGAAAAGAAAACATCCCATTAGTGATTCACATGAGGCCATCGGATGCTCCACAGGCGTGGTAGTGCAATTGACAGAAAGAGGAAGCTTCAATCTCCCGCCAGCCAAGAGGAGATAGCGACCCCGGAAGGCACAACAACAGACAATGGGGGAGGTCGACTGTTGCCAACTGTGTTGACTGTGTCGGAACACTGTGGAGGAGGGCCACATCTCTGAGCCACATCTGAGGGCGGACCCTTGCTCACAAGTTCACTATCTATCAGTTTATGAAGACCTATCAGGTAGAGCGATTCCTACCAATGACTCTAATGGAGGAAATCGAACGACTAGACCATTTGGGAAGGGAGCCAACCCTCGTACACAACTGGTGGGGCCGCACACAGTCCACAGGCTAGGTAGGTCCAGCAGCCCGACAGTTTATGAACAACCTATTAGGCCATTACAATTTTGCGGCTCCAATGACCGAGCATGTGGCTAGTTGGCTGAGCCCATGGCCTAGTGAGCCGGGTTGGTTCAGTCCAACCGCGTCAAACTGGGTGCAGACCTACTAACGGACAAGTTTCTATTAATGGGTTATATCTCTCAAATAAAAAATCCATTTGAAGAACCGTCTGTGGTACCAGAACCCTCATTACGAGGTTGTCATTTTGAGATACTCTGCTTGGGGTTCTGAAAATCATGAAGTATGGCTGGGTTGGATCAAACTCGAACCTAACCAGGCCCCCGGTGCAAAAATGCCTATAACGTACAGACCAGGCATCTAATTGATGGACACCCTATTGAGTTAGAGACCATTTGACATGTTGGTCCATCATGTTCATTTAAATTGGTGCTTTTTGGTGGTTGACGTACGACCTATGGCATGAGGAGCGGTTCCTCCAAAAATCATGTGGCTAGTTGTGACATGATCATGTAATAGTGATCCCCAATGGGTCCGCACATAGCCATCCTTCGTGGGTCAGCACCTAGTGACCCTCTGTGGGACAACACTTAGTGATCTTGCATGGTTAAACACATAGAGATCCTTCGTGGGTCAGCATAGAGTGATCCTATGAGGGTCATCACTGAGAAATTCTCTATGGGTCAGCACACAACGTTCCTCCATGGGTTAGCATGAAATGATTCTTTTTGGTTCAGTACCTAGCAATCCTCTATGGGTTTTCCCCTAGCAATCCTTCTTGGGTCTACACCTAGCGATTCTTAGTGGGTCAGCACCAAGCAATCGTTCTTTGGTCAGCACCTAGAGATTCTCTGTGGGTCATCACCTCGCGATCCTTTATGGGTAATCAACTATCGATCCTCTGTGTGTCAGCACCTAGATATCCTCTCTGGGCTAGCACCTAATGATCTTGTGTTGTCTAGCAATAAAAGGATCTTGACAGAATAAGATGATCTAGCTTTATGACAAATAATATTTATTCCTGTTCAATAAGGTATATACCTGGTTTGAGTTGAGACATTCCTTGTGCTTTGTAATTGAGATTATTCTTTGTGGTTTTCCTTGGTGGAATTTTGAGAGATGTTCGGGGGACTCGATGTTCTACTGGGTATTTTTATACTCACCCCTGGATGGGGTTTTCACACAAATTATTGTGTCATGTGCACACGACGGATAACTTTGATTGGGATTTGGGATCCCAGACTAGATATTGCACGAAGTTGACTAGTTGATGTGGGGAGCCGATGAGATGAGTTGTACCTACACATCATGTAGGATACATGGATGACCTTCTCAGGATCTATTCTCTATTTCTATTGTATTATCTATTTCAGTGGGTTCTATATACTAGCCCCATTACTTTTAGTTCTAACAATAACATCAATAGTTTTACAATGTGGATTACTTTTATTGTGTACCTAGTCCGTGTGTGTATATGATTAAAAAATTCATTCCTGTTATACTGATATGACTTTCCAATGCTAAGCGCCTACCCCTGTCCTATGGAAGGTTGGCTTAGGGTAGTCATGACATAGGACCCGGGAGACGATTTGTGTCAACGAAATATCAAAGGATTTAGTTCTACCAAAAAAATTGACATTTTTCTTTTCAATGGGGTAATAGTGTTACGTTTCTTTAGTATTGTTTTTTGTTTGGGGGGACCAATGTTGGTACCGAGGTTGACGTATCCATAAACAATGGCCCAAAGTTTTGATTTCCAACATGATACATGAAAACACTAATTTTGTTTGTTTTTGAAAATTATTTTTTCTTTTGATCTTTTTTGAGTCATCTCACTAGGTACAACATACTAATCTCGGTACATATTGATTCTATTTCAATATTCCTCAATGCCAACAACCATATAGGATTCCAATGTGTGATCATGAGGATGGTCCGTTGAGTGATTATGATTTTGTACAAGGACTCATCCCTCGGATGGTTCCTTTAGGCAGTGTCCTAGTGATACCACTGCCCATTGGTCAGAAATTACTATCGACACTACTGAGAGAGGACACATGTAGGCTTGGTGCCTAACACAAGTTCCAGTGAAAGATACCCCTCAGGTTCCAAGGCAAGCCCAACTCAGAGTTATATAAGGACTGAATTTAGGTGGTCAGCAAGATTCCATCAATCCATGGCACCATTAGATCAGATGGTGGTCCTGATAGTATGCATTTTACATGGCACAACTGGGCGATAAAAGTTTTTAGATTTCCCCCATCAAATGATGAGGTTATTTTTTCATGGAAATATCTTGAGAATCATTCTTTAAGAAGACATATATTCCCATAAATAGCTACGGGGTATGTGTTACGAAGAGCTTATACAACATCGGGTGGATGAAATTACGGTAGATGAGTATTAATTGAGGCATAAAGACCATTTTAGGCACTAGATGAATATGATATGACTACTGCTTCTGGGCTCATACTTATGAGTGAGATGTGTTTTGAGACAACTGAGCCAACATTATTCCTCTATGCATTTCTACTCATACTATGATGCTATAAATAACATTAGTGTATGAATATTCTTTGTATTTTTATATACAATTAGTGAAGGTAAGAGGTGGGAATGTATAAAACTAACATCAGTCTCTGAGAATCGAACACGTAAAATGCTTTGGTAAGAGGAAGTGATAGGGATAGATGAATCTGCATGGATGAAAATGTGGAAGAGGATCTAGGAGAGTAGTAGGTTGTGGAATACATTTTGACACATTACAACCAGCACCCCAACGTGGTCCCCACCAGGCTCAGGGAGCTGGAGGATATGGGAAGGGAGTAGCTGCTTGCTGTTAAGGCGTGTGATCCAAGGGGTCCATGAATGATTCAAGGTATGGTATGTGTTTACTAATATATATTGTTTGAATGGAAATAAATTCTAATCATTCTTCCATGTCACAAATTGAGTTCGTGTACTAGATTTTCCTATTAAACAATTGAATTAACCCTTACATCTGGAAAATCCTATGGAAGGAGACTCAATAATTAGACTCACACCAACGACGTAATATGACATTTGAGGTGAAAGTTTCAGTTGGAACCTCTTGGTGGTAGCATCGAGGCCATACAATGTTAGTCTGGGTACAGAATGGTCATCCAATGTTCATGCTAAGATTGAATGTTATAGGAAAAAAGGATGTGGTATGTCTGAAGCATTCTAATGATGGTTTCCTATGGTTAGAAAAAATAGAAACCCATGAAGAATGGGATAAACTCTTGCATATGAGAGTGTGGCTGATCACACTCAAGTCAGCCAGCCTTACCCTCATGGTTACAGATGTTTAGAGTTTTCAGTTCCAAATAGTAGTGGTGATGTGTGGGAACATCCTTTCAAAAGTTGTTTCCAGGATTACCTCCCCATAGGGTTAGGGACTTATGTATTTTTCAACACCCTAGGATGCCATCGATTTTTGGAATTGTATAGTAGATGGATTTCTTAAGGATTTTCAACCTGGGGTCGTAAGTGGAGGAATTTTAGTGGAAGGGCTTAGTAAGACCCAATGTCTGGTGTTATGTGTGGTCTACTGAAACATTAACCAAGTGATAGTGGAGAGAGATTACCCACTACCAAATGATCGATGGTTACGTCAATCTATTAAATGGGGTAGCCTCTCATGTAGATGGAAATGTTCCCATAGGCTATTCAGTAGATGAGACAACAATGATGGTTAGAGTTCCACCAGGACTATGACATTGAGAGATTCTACACTCTTGGGGAGGGGAAAGTAGTGACCGACACACTCAGGAGGAGGTCTGGTTTACAGTTGCTGATTGAGGCGATAGTGTAGCTAGCCGCATTGCGATTATCCTTCTTGGATAGTGATATAGAAGTCTATCTCCAGTCTACAACATTCACTCCACAACTCCTTTATCAAGTCCTGGAGGCACATCATGGGGTCATTAACAACGATACCCAATCTGCATAGATATACTCAAAAAATTCTCCTAGAATATTTCATGAAGGTGGGGAGGACATAAATATTTTCATAGGACACACCATGGTACTTGTGACATTACATGTGGAGGTGTTGAGGAAATTCAATAAATCCCTTATGGCAGTACATCCTAGACTAGAAAATTTGTACCAAGACCTCTGATTCCTATACTAGTTGTTATTGATTAAGAATGTTGATGATGATTTCATTTCTTGGTGCGTCGCTTATCCGCAAGTGAAATTTTAGCATTGTGTTCCATTATGATTGAGCACATCCTTTAACCCCAAATAGTTGGTCAGACAGAAAAGGCCATACAGACCATGGAGGACATGATTCGTGCTTGTGTCCTTAATTTTGGTCACTGTTGGATGTACCACCTTCCACTGGTAATGTTTGCGTACAAAAATAACTATCACTCCACCGTTGGCATGGAACCATTTGAGTCCTTGTATGAGTAGCCATCCAGTTCACCTCTATACTGGACATACTTTGGGGAGTTAGTACTTATGGGTCTGGAGTTGGTACGAGCTACCATTGAAAAGGTGGATGTCATCTAGGAGCTAAGGAAGATTTCACAGTGTAGGCATAAGTCTTATGAGGAAAAGAGACAGAGACCCTTGGATCTTGTAGAGGGTGATCATGTATTCGTTCGGGTTTCACCTCAATTAGGATTACAGAGATTTGGTAGGGGTGACAAGCTATATCCAAATATCATCAGAACATTTAAAATTCACAGTAGAGTTGGAGAGTTGGCATACCACCTATCACTTTTTCCACATATTCATAGGGTGCACGACGTTTTCCATAGGTCGCAACTAAAGATATACAGGCATGACTTATCACATGACATCGACAGGGGCAAGTTGGACAATGACGATGAGAAAGATTATGAAGAGTCCTCATTAGAGATTAAGGATCAGTGGGAGAAGGTCCTTCTTAGCTGGTTGATTCCATTGGTGCATGTTCGGTGGTAGCACAGGAACCTCTAGGAGAGCTCATGTGAGCGAGAGTTTTGGACTCTTATTCAGTAACCCACTTGTATGATTTTCCTTTATTTTGTAATTTGCGGACATAAATCCTTAAAGTGGGGAGAATATAAAATCTCATAAATTCCATATAATTTTTTAAATAATATGTAAATAATTCGAGATTGTGAAAATTGACAGCACATGATTCTGAGGCCCGGATATCCTGGAATGATCCATCTAAAAATGATAAACTTTAAACAACACGCATGAGATTTTTTCCTGAAATAGTTGTATAACACATAAATGGGTTCTCAAATCATAAATATTAGGGAACCATTGAATTCATTATGGCAGGTTTACCCTTGGAACGACTTCAGTTTAGTCAACGTAGGCCTCCAATGAGAAAACCCAAAAATGTTATTACCATAAATAAAATAATTAATGCAAATATATTTTTTCAAATGATTACAACTAACAAATAGTGATTCATATTAGAAATATGAAACAATAGGTGAAATCGTTAGGGTATTTGTTCTTTAAGAAGATCCTAACATTGTTCTATGTGGGACAACACTGGAATTCGGTTTTTGGATGAAAAAAATAATTAAATAACAATTATTTTATTTTCAAATCATTATAACTCCTAAAGTGTAACTCTATTCATAAATCCTAGAGAACCGTTGATTTCAAGAGGGTATGCTTCCATTTCACGAAGCCAAACCATGACCATTTCAGGTCGAGGGTGACTTTTAATAAAATTTAAATATTTTAAGGAATGTTCAGTAAACTTGAGAGCGGTGATTTATATCCTTTGAACCAGATCAATGATGAGAAACTTGATGGAAATAATGAATTCTTCGGGCCGAGATTTTCTTAACGGAAGCATAACTTTGATCACAAAAATTCATATGAAAATGATAATTCTGGAACATTAAAAAATATCTCCCTGGGTTTATTTATTCTTTTCTCACCACTGAGTGGAAGATAGTGGGACCACAGTGTAAGGTCAGAATTGAATAAGAGTCATTTAATGACATGAATCTTGAGTTTCGTAACCACATTTTTCGTTAAATTAATAGAACATTAATTGACATTTATTAATGATCCTAATTAATTAATGGGGACATGAGAGATTCCCTCTATTCTATTATAACAATACTTGTTCATGTGTTTTGGTAACTCACAAGAGGTACCTCTGACGATGTGTCGGTGATGTCTTCCACAAAGGTGGAAAGAAGCTTCGATGACCATTAGAGGATTCTAACTGGATAACATCAAGCAAAGAATAACACCTTCAAGGATGGGTTCATCTATCTCATCTGCATCATCTTCAAACGAGTTCAATGAATGGGTTTGTCTTGAAAATTTTCAATGATTTTTATGTATTCATCCATTCACGACGATGTTAAACTCTTCCCTCATTATAGTGCTAATGTAGAGGGTCATAGATGAACTGAACAAGGCTCAGAACCTCCTCCATAACTTCATTGGATTTGTTCTTCATGGGAATCGGAGAATGGTGGTGGCAATATAGAACTGGGGGGCCACACAATATAGGAGATGTCCCGTGAGGTTCATAGGTGAATTCGAAAAAAATGGACCTCCAAAACTTCACTGGAGGTTAGCGGATTCTCTGCCAGTGCGATGATAATGACGACCGTAGGAGGTGGTGCCAGGCTCCCGTCTACCACGAGGAGATGGAAATAACTGAAGGCATTGTAGTAGAAAATGGGGGTGGCCGACCTTTTCCAGCCATGTTGATGGAGGTGTTGTACCACATAGGCGGGACGCATCGGAGGAAAGACCCATGATCGTGAGTCCACTATCGACCAGTCCATGTAGACCGCCCAACTAGAGCAACACGAACAAGAACAACTAATGGAGGAACCCAAACGACTTGTACATTCAGGAGGGGAGCCGACCCCTTGCCCAGCTAGCAGGTCATGCCGGCCAGTGGGCCAAGTAGGTCTAGCAGCCCAGAAGGCCACCCATAGCCAGGAGGGGCGGTCCAATTCTGTTGCCCAATGGGCCAAGCCCATACATAGTGGGCCTCACCCACAACCTAGTGGCTCGGGTCGTCTTAGTCTAACTGGGTCATACCAGACCCGGACCAACTTACGAACTCATTTAGATTAAAGTGATATATCTCCAAATATATACATATATTTGATGAACCATCTCTGGTGCTGTAACCCCTAGAGTGAAGAGGTCCTTTTATATTCTCCACTTCAGTTTTGGAGAAAGTTATAGTATGGCCGGGTTGGATTGGACTCGAATCCAACCGGTCTCCCCGCACTAAAATGCTTATAACTTATTGAACGGGCATCCAATAGGTGTGATTATTATTGCATTGGAACCCAAATGACTTGGATGTTCATCTGGTTACTTCATCATGGGACTTCATGGAGGATTAGGTACAGCCAATGGTTATTTTGAGTGGATCCTCCCAAAATCAACCAAGTTTAGTGATGAAATCTAGAGGATGGTTGTGACGTGATGAAGAAATATGGATCCTCTGTGGGTCAACAACTAGTGATCATCCTTGGGTCAACACATAGTGATCCTCCATAGGTAAGCACGTAACGATCCTCTGTGGTCAGCCCCGGGCAATCTTGTATCGGTCAGCACTTAGCAATCCTCCTTCAGTAACAACCAATAAATCCTCTATGGTTCAGCACTATGTGATCCTCCATGGGTCAATTCCTAGCTATCCTTTGTGGGTCATCTGCTAGCTATCCACTATGGGACAACACCTACTGATCCTCCTTGGTTCAACTCCTAGTGATCCTCCATAGGTCATCACCTAGCGATCCTCTGGGGGTTAAAACATAGCAATCCTTCATGGGTCAACACCTAGCAATCCTCTGTGGGCCAACACCTAGCAATCCTGTATAAGTCAACACCGAAAAACCTTGTGCAGTCGAGTAGCAGAAGCCTCTCCAAACAATAATATGATCTTGATTTTTTACTAATCATCATTATTCATATCATTACGTTATATATCTGGTTAGAGCAGATTCTTTCCATGTGATAAGGAATTGAGATCATGATTTGTGGTTTTTCTGTTGTGGATTTATGAGAGACCCTCGGGGGTATTGGGGTCCCAAATGGAAATTTTTATACTCACCCATGCATAGGCTTTTCCCTAACCTTGTTGTGTATTGTGAAAATGATGGGAAAAATTGACAATGATTAAGGAGCTAGGACCAGATGGTAAATGGAGGTGACTAGTTGACATGGAGATCCAAAGTGACATGTTATACCTAAACATCAGGTAGTATCCTTGGAGAATGATCTCATGAGATGTTCTCTATTTCTGTTGTATTATGTCATTCAATTGTTCTTGTATATTGGCCACTTTAAATTCATTTATAACTCTACCTTCAATAGTATTACTATATGGTTTACATTTTTTGAATACCAATTCTCTATGTGTACAGGTTTAAAGTCAATGCATTCCAGTTTTAGGGGTATACCTTTCCGATGCTAGTCCCCAACACCTAGCCTATGGGAGGTGGGATTGGGGTAGTCATGGCATGGGCCCTAAGTTATGGGTTGTGATACCGCGTTTGATAGCTTGTTTTGATTTTTTAAGGGGATTTTAGGGATATTTAATAATAAATGGTTGTTTTTTAAATTCTAAATCTCTTTGATTTTATTATAGAAAATATTAAATATTGTATATAATTATTATTTTTTCTCTTAATTTTTTTACAGTTAAATATTGATAAAATAAATTTTGTTTAGATTTTTTTATTCATCATTTAAAATTAAAAAGTAATGAGTAAATTCTAAATCACCAAGAGAATACTATCTACCTTCTCCCACTATTCATACTCCATCATATCCTTTCAGTTTGCATATAGATTTTTCTTCCTATATTCCAAATCCCTAAAAATTCAAGCATTCAATATCGAATCCTTCATAAATGGAAACATCATGAATAATTGAATAGTAAAAATTGGGTGTGCCTACTAACCTACAAGTGATGTATCATAAAATTCTTCAAGGCAATGTTATAGATTTCAAATATTTAAATGAAGAAGAAAATTTATTAAATTCATCCATTAGATTTCAAGAATTATATTTTTCTTTGGTAGTTGGTAACAAATCTATAATTTTTGACATTGAAGTAAAATATTTCTGTAGAAATGCATCATCATTTTTTGGAGTCACTAAATACTCAATAATCTCTATGCTTCATGACAATGAATTTTATCTTTATTCATTGAAAATACCTATGTTGTTACACTATTCCAATGAGGTGATTTTTATTTTGATTTAAGGAATATTTGTGATGAAAAAGATAAGGTAGAGGAGATTATTTTTTCTTTCTATCGTAGAATATCTTTAAACAAGTTTATGATAAAGGATCCTACTCTTGATTAAATAGTCATGATTATTTTTATTCAATCTGGTATTTTATCCAGAATAGGTGAGTTTGAGAATCACTTATATCCATATATGTATGTTTTTTTTCTATTTCAGAACAAAAAAATGTTAGATTTATATCATTTAATGATAATATATTTAATTCATTATTTTCACATTGAAGAAAAGATGGGATTCTATCACTATGGAATAATACGTTCATTTCACATTCATATAATGGAAAAAATCACAGATATGAGTTTTGGATATATATTTCATCACATGAAATTTTAAATGCTGGAATAGTCAATAAATTATAATAATTGTGGATAAATTATATAAATACTTATTTACCTATTGGAGTGGAACAACAATAGAATCTGAAATTAGATTCTTAGGGGAAGTATAGGATGATGTATTTAGATTGTTCTATCAAACCAAGTCCTAATAAAGTGGCCAAATCGACACCAGAAGAGAGTAATATAGTTCATTGAAAAAGAATATCATTCAACATTCTTATGACTATGGATGATGCTACATGCGATGGTCATCATCATTCTCATGTGGTTGAAAATATTGAGATACAGGCTTACAGAGAAGAACAACATAGGGAGGATGTCCATATTTCAAGTGGATCTACGCCTAAAAATATTTCCCTGGTTGTTACTAACTTAGTTGACATAAATATTTATATATTAAGTCATAGAACATAAGTTCACGTAATGACTAAATCATGGAGAGATCCATGTTTTTATATTATGCATGTTAGTAAACCTTCAAGATCTATTTCTATAGAATCTTCATACTCTTATGATGATGTTATTATTCATAAGATTATTCATTTATAGACAAAAAACATGGCTTTAAAATAATAACTGGAAACATAAATGAAAAATAGTGAAGTAATCATATGTTAAATAGTTCTAATTATTGAGTTTTATGAACTTCAATATCAACTTAGAGATGTTCAAGAAAATTTCGTTTATATGGGAGAACATACAAAATTTATCATAAATTTACCTAGAGAATTCATATCTTTAATGGAAGATTGTGTGACGATGTTTTATTTTTATGAGAAAAAAAGATATTAAGTGGGTAATTTTAATCTGTAACATATAGTAATCAGTCTTCAACCCCTACATCTGGACAAACACCTATTGACATGATAAGAATATTTGATGTTATTACAAAAACATTGGCCAAAATTTGCAACAGACTACACACTATTCAATGTGATAGTTATTCTTTTAATGTCATTCTACATAATTTGATATATTAAATCTATGATATAACATCTAATTTATAATATTTGGGACCTTTTCTGCACCATGTTTGAGAAAGGATGACTGCATTCATTATAAATGAAGATACATTTAATGATTTTTTAAATGTGAATGTGGTGAAAATCATGATGACCATGTAGGATTCAATTATGATTCTTCAACAATGTGAAGATATGTTTAAAAATAAATTTATGAAACTTTTAGTAATGTTTCTTGTGATTCATGGTGTAATTAAATCATTTCCTCATCCATCTTCACCTACAACCCAAGAAGATTCTGATAAAGAACACCAATCTTATCAAAGACCATCCTTTTGAAAAAAACCTTATGTCTATCATGGGATGTTCACATGATTTTTCGAAAACATTTAATCTTAATATATGTTTACATTACTATACTATTATTTTTTTTATATTATATTTTTATACTTTTATTATAGTGTTATTTAAGTTAAAATTAACACTCTGATGTCACATATCTTATTTTCCTACCCAATATAATATAAAATTCATTTACAGGTCAGTGCAATATTAATTATTGTTTATATCAATTATTATTTCAATTTTTTTAATATCACAAAATGTGGATAATTTTTCAGAGCCACAAAATTACATATTTGGTAAAAAAAATTGTTGAAGATTTGAGAACAAAAATCTTTTTTAGTATACAAGTATCTATTTTCCTTCATCGATGTAATATTGTGAGATCAAAATATTTTATTATATTTTATGGGTGTTTCCGAATCCTAAATTTTCAATAAATTACATTAAGGGTTTTTTTATCATAAAAATATTGGATATTTATGGGCATGTATTATCTCACCAAAAATATGAAATATATAATGATTTTGATGATCGAAAATAACCTTTTTGTTTTATAATAAAAGTGAATTGGGTGTGTTTTAGAAATATATTTAATTTATGTTTATGAAATAATATTACTGAATCACTACCCAGACCCTATGTTCGAACAATGAATATATGTATCATCATCCCTATGCTATGCTGAACAATTTGAATATTGATCAACATCCCCACACTGGATATTAAATGTATTGATCAACAACCCTACGTTTCCAGAATCGAAAAATGTATAAAATATTTATCCTACATTAGAAACTATAAAAATATTCAGTAACTGACATTCATTATATTGAATGTACGATAAATCTATGCTACATTTGGAATTAAACTTATACTAGAAGGAAAAACTTGTAACATTTGATTCCTAATATAACTGAAAATGAATGTATCGTTAATGAACCATTTGATACATAAAGAATCTCTACACTATGAAATGTTACCATACACTATGAAAATAAACCACATGATAAAAATAGAAAACTATTCTATGAAAAGGAACTATATACTATGTAGTTTGTGCTCCATGTTTGACTACTCAATAGTGGAGTTAAAATTTCAGGATATAATCTGAGATTCTTGAAAATGGTCTTGAAAGTTTTATAGGATGATTTAAATCTTTCCATTGAATAATATAAAGGCTTTTTATGATCGATTCTAGGAACCATACGAGTTAATTGAATTCTCTATTACTATAAAGGAAATTTATGACTCCCCTATAGAGATTTTGGATTACAATATCCTCATTATTTCAGTTGGTATTCATGAATATAGAATAAAAATAAAGGTCTATGCTCAATATATTCTATCAAAATTCTTTTATAATAGATATTGAAACACATATACAAATATAATTATATTCCTGTGAATATATTTTACAGTGCTACTACAATGAAAAATAAAATATGTTATTTTTTGAATAGCCTACCCATTGGATACATATATTTTCTACTCCTATTGTTGCTACTTATCACTATTCCAATTAACGATCATTTTTAACCTGGATCATTTCATAGTTATTCTATTTTGAAATCATTTTTTATTGAAGAAAAAGATCTATCCAATATTAATTGCTACTCTACAACTTTGGAGATGAACCAGAACCAAAAAAATATGAAACTCTATTGACCTAATGGAATATCAAATAAACATTCTTAGTTTTTGTTTATGTAAAAAATTCATGTACATAGTTTCGAATAATCGGTTCCCTGTTAAAGAACTAGATGAATCTATATAACATTGTCTGTAATGGTTTCAATTTCATATTCTAATTTGAGGATTTAATGTTCTAGTGATAAGAGGAAATTTCTAGTGAAATTCAACATGGCCATAGAGACAACGATATTAGTGGGGACTAGGGGTTTTTTATTCCTCGAACCACTATTAAACTGATATGTTCATTTTTTTCTATTTATCGACTTCTCAAATTTCATAAAGGTGAAAACACTACATATATTTATAAATCACAAATGTGTTTACAGACCAAAATTGGTTGAGATTTACAAAATGACACATTTACCCCCCCCCCCCTTCTTGTGTTATCGTAGTTTTATTGTGATATAATAATATGTACACCGTTAATTTTTAAGCCTCTATGATAATAACCCCATAGTTATGTAATATTGTCATACAGTTGTTTAGGGATGGGTAACCTATAGAGATGTTTCCTAGGATGTGTGAGTATAATTTGTGACCATATTGTTAACGACCAATGTTTTTATGAAATTTATCTCTTTAGATAAAAATTTCATTGATAGATTTTGAATAATTAATTCATTATTATAAATGAACAGAACTATTCTCTATGATTATAACCAAAATATTATAATGGGTATTATGAATATAAATTACTCATTTATGAAAAGATTTTTGTTTAAACATTCATTAAATGAATAAATTTTTTATAAATTAAAAAGAAATAAAACTAAAATCGTTTATAAGTAAAATAAATGGTTTCATTAAAAATTTTATTTATGAGAGAAATGCATTTTTATATTTATTAATTAAATTAATAACTATATGGGAATTATTTAAATGAAATTTATATATTATGTATTAAATAAAATGTTTTATCATTTATATATTTTTTTCTAGTCATGAAAAAATAATAAATTGTGTTTTATGATAAAAAATATATTTCTATATAAAAATGTTTTCATCTCATTTTGAAAAAATAAATTTAATGTGAATTCCATAAAAAATGGAAATATAATAATGTAAATAGGATTCTATATTTGGAATGAGGATTTCCATATTTTGAAAATACGTCCTTTTAATTTTTGGTCAAAATTAATAGTAACCTTGTTTAATATTTGTCCCCCAATTAACTGTTAAATAGATAAAAAATAACTACTCATTTGGATTATATCTATAATAATTTTTTATAACATAAATTTATTCTATTTTATGTGGGGATTTTTTCCATTTCGATCTAATTATTTACTGTATTGTCACATTGTTCCTTATTTATTTTATTATGAGCTTTATATTAATTTTAAAAAATAATAAAAATAAAGGTCACCATGTTAATAGTAATATAAATAATTTTTTCATATAAATAAAAATAAATTAATTTAGGTTCTAAATGATCCTATTATATATATATATATTCTAATATTTTTTTTTTTTAATAATTTTCTTAAAAGCTTAGGCATCACTAATACATTACTTACTCCATGAATATAAAATTAATTGTTTTTCATTTAATCATTAAAAGTAATAAACATTGTTTGAAATAATGTGTTATATGAATTTGGTTGATATATATAAAATTTTATTGAAAATTTATTTGAATATATTAAAATTCCAACTTCTTGGTGTCATTAAAGTAAAAATAAATGAATATTTCAAAAATTTCTATTGTTGATATTTTTATTTAATATTCTTTATTGAATGACTTAAAATTAGTAAAAATGATATCATGGAAAATATAGAGGAATATGGTTTAAAATATAAACCATATTCTATTTATGAGTCACACGTCCATTTATGGTTTAAATTATAACACTTTAATATTGAAAAAATGGATTAACATAGTTATGGATAAAATATTATAACCAAGAAATTAATCAAATTGATATGGAGTTAAATGAAACAATACATATATAAATTTTATATTATGATGTTATTTTGAAACTATAATATTTTTATTATAATCCAGATCTATTTTTTGTCAATTTTCTTGAGACTAACTTTATACTTTTTAATCCATTTTGTAATTCCAACAATGTTCATTCCCTCCCCAATGAAAGGACAATCCTAATTTCTTTTATTTAAACCAAATTTATCCTTCTATATTAAACAATACTTGGACATTAATAGTAGATAATATGTTTCACACATTATATATTTCCATGTATTCACATAACACCAACCCTAGTCACCATAAGTGATGATCTAATAGAGGCCTAATAAGGAAGAATAAATAATTCTTCTATAACTCTTTCAATTTATTTCCACCTATAACTCTTATAATCCTATGGTATAAATAATAAAATTTTATGCTCAGAATCACTAATATAATTAAATTTCATTATTATTATGAGAACACCTTTATGGACTATCTTCTTTTCTAAATGGGATATGAAAATACTGTTCATGCTTACATATAGATTACCATCTCCACATAGAGATATAATTAATTTTCAATCACCAACATTCATGGGAGGTTATTATGATGGGTTTATTTTTTAAATATTATATTTATTGAATTATTATACTTATATAATTAACTATCACATCTATCTTTTATCCTTACAATTCGTCGGAAAATGATAATGTCCCTCATGTGTACATGTGAACTACAACCTTCCCGAAGTCATGCAATTTGATTTTAATTTTCATTTCGTATGGATGTTAATAAGGGATGTTTTAATGAATTTATATGATATAAATGATTTAATAATAATTACTTAGTGGTGAATTATCATTTACCATTATTTTATTACATTCATCACAATGTGAAATCAACATCCATGTGTTTGTACGATCAATCATCAAAATGAACAATGTAATTAATGATTCATTCTATAACCATTAATGATCACTATAAATATTTAAATAATGAATATATATGATATTTATATCATAATAACATTTGTAGATGATATTACCAAGATCAATTTCAATGAATAGAACATCTGAACAAATATACTCAAAAAAATGAAATAGTTAGCACTCGGGAACAAATATTTTAATTATAAATTATTAATAAATGGGAGTTAAAATGTTATAAGGAATAATATATGATTTTATAATTATGTTAATGAATTTGTTATATAATTTTAATAAATTTAAATATATTATAAATTGTTTTAGTGATATTTTGAAGAATGTTGAACTTGACTTATTACTTTTTGTTAAAATATCATTGGTTAAGAGGATTGTTTATGATTAAGTTTATGATGATAAAATTATATGATATACGTAAAAAAATAATATAATATTTCATATCCTATATTCATTTTGATATATTAAAATTTTTTATTCCATTTTACTCTCTTTATGTATTTATGTGACCAACAAAAATTTTTAAGAAAAAATAGCATAACTTCTAATATCGATCAAAATTCATTTTTCATTTGTATACCAGTTTTCAAAAAATGTTCCAAAAAATTATTTATATTTTATATATGTGTATTTAACTTCAATGTTTCCTTTGATTTTTCTTATAGAAAGTTGTTTAAAAATTAATATATTTTTTTCGAATGTTGTAATTTTTTAACAATTTTATAAAAGTGTGAATGGGATGTAATATTATATATTATATGACATTAATAGAATATGTGGCCATCATTTTTATCTTTTTAATTCAAATTCTATTATAATTACCCAAAGCTATTTTTTTAAAAACAATCTTTGCATTATATATGGGGAATTGTTTTATTTTATTGATGAGATTCAGAGGTGAAAAGAGTATTTTATTTACAAAATGTATGGGTGAAATATTAATGAAACTTTTCTTCCATGATAACATCTTTGATGTTACATATGATTTACTAAGCTCATGATCTAGTGACACTGACCATTTTTTCTTAAATATATGGATTATGATACTAATAAATTGAGGATGATTATTTGAATTCAATTTCCTCTCCCAAGTAATTTATGTTTTAAAACCCATTTCATTCATTGCGGTTATTCTATGATGAAATGGCGAAATGTTTATTAATTTAATATCATTTTTATGGTTTATGAAATATTCAATTATTTAAGATATTTTATAATACATATGTATTATTTTAATTATATGATGGGTGATCCTTGAATTTACATTCCTCCAATGAATTGGGTAAATATGAATATCTCATGATATTAACAGGACTAAAATGTGTAGTGAACCAAATTTAATGTGTTAATTTTTAAATTATTATAGTATTACTAGTGGACCTTCAATATAATGATGGAATGTGTAGTGAATCTATTTAACTAGAATTTCAATGCCATGATGATTTAATTGAAAGAAGTAATTTATTTGTGAAGGGAATGGTTATAAAATGATAATCTTGTGTTCTAATACACTTAATCTCATGGTATTATTATGTGATTATTGATAAATCTCTTCATTTACATTATTAAGAATAAGATATAACCCTTCCTTATATTTCCATTTTCCATGTTATTGGGAATGGAATTATCTATGATATGTCTATGATAGGTAACTTTTATTACTAACTATGTGGAAGATGATGTATATATCTTATGAATAATTTAATTATAAGTCAATGTTTCCAAAGGAAAATGAGATATTAAATTATAGCATGGATAGTTTTGTTGTGTAATCAATATTCACATTATAAGTCACAATTAATATGTATCAAAATTTTCGGTTTTAATTTTCAGTATAAGAATATGGTTTTGTAGAATTTGTAATAAGGGTCATAACACATTAGTGATAACTATGTGGATAATCATAATATTAGGATAATATCATAATTTTTTTTGTGATCTTGGATGGACTATGTTAACCCTAATGGATTCATAAATAAAAATTGTACTATTTATTTTGACATATAATAAATGATTATTCATTATTATTTGGATTCAAACTATTATTGTGGTTTCTTAATATATATTTTATGTTTTATAAAATTGCGAAAATTCCAATGAATCATGTAAATTAATTATATGATTGATAATTAAAATCCTTCACTCTGGAGAAACCAATTTTTTGGGGGATGGAATGAAAAATAACATTTCTATTCTTATGGTACTTTCTCGATATATGAATCCTGATGGGATTCAAAATAGTAAAAAGATGTAATAATATTATATTTTTTCCTTTAAGGGGAACACAAATATAGTTTTATTGGGTATTCTAATATAATATTTACTGAGGAATGGTTATGTAATTTATAAAAAATATTTTCCCTTCCACAGTTTTCTTCACATGAAAATATTTTTTCGGTATTTATCATTTGAATGGTTTTGTGGATAAATGGTGTAATCATTCCATGAACAATTGGAAACAAAAATAAATTTACTCAATGTTTTGGGATGAGTCTAATTGATTAATTTTCAATAATTACATTCCTTATGTTCATCATACCAAATGGATAAGGAATTACATGATCAAAATAAGATTAATAAAGAATATTTTGCATCTGTTGGGGATAATTTTTTTTAAAAATACTCATTATTCTTCTGGTATTATCATCCAACATGATAGTACGGTTTGTCGAATACATAGTGGAGTAAAACTATGTCTATTAAGAGTGTTATACATAAGATTTATTAATTTATATGTTGAAATATTTTGATTTGATATCTTGTAGGGATGGATATCAAAGAAACTGATCAATATCGTTTTGATAAAAAAATAAGAATTGAAATTAAAAAAAATTATAAAAACTATATATAGTAGAATATGATCTTTTTATTATTCCCAATTTTCATAATGAGACAAGGAGGATATTTTATAAAGTGGGCTGGTAATATTTTAAAGCACAGATAGGAAGGACATTGAGAAATCAAATGTTGAATTGTTTTGAAGAGACCTACCAATTAATGGAAAATATAAAAATTACCATAATAAGAACCACCCACACTTTATTGTTTTAAATACAAGTGGTATAGGAATTATTTATAATAGTGGTCAATTATAAATGTTAATGACTTTTATTGATTTCCAAAACATCTTTATCCCGCAGATAATGGGAGATCTCACTTGATATCTATTTCCCATTGAGGGTTATTATAAAAAAATTATGAATGGTATACATAAAATAAAATATAGAACACCTAAGTTATTATTTTATTCTATTTCTATAAACTATTTTATATCTGGATAATTTTATATTTGTATAAAAAATGACCTTCATGATTAGATGTCAATTTACTTATAAAAATGTCAAATGGAATAATGATCAAATCTCACGTCTATGATTTATTTTCGATTGTTGTTTACAAAAATTTAATACATGAATGTATTTTATATCATTCACTAGGTGAATTGTTTGTTATCTTTGGCATGGATTTAATTTCTCAACATAAACTGACTTCAATTTCTGAGTAATGTAATTCGCATTTGATATTCTCAAAAAATAAATTATGATCATCAATTTTTGTGATGATAAATATTTACATCCTTTGGGATTTTAATCCATTATATGGGTTTGGTTCCTATAAAAATTTGATTTTTATCACATATGGTTTTGGGAACTCAATGTGAAATAGATGCCTATTTTATGAGAGTTAGTTGATTTGTTTATGAAAGAGATTCAAATTCATACACCGAATCACAATGTTGAGTTTTCAATATAACTCATACCTAACACTATTGGTATTTCCAGGAATCTATATATAATGTCCCAAATAGAGTTGTATAATTTTAATAATAATCCATAGTGGAATCATGAAATGGGATTCATTTTTTAACCTGTATCACCACCATGTGAAGATATTAGATTTTTTATATTGAAAAACATATCTATGTGACTCTATATTTTATATTGGGAACATAACAAGATCATGGAAAAATATTAGTATCATATTCCTCATATTGATGACTTATTTGATCAATAGTATGGAGTTAAATAATTTTTTAATGGTTGACAATAATTCAATATATCCTCAACTGAGGGTCAACAAAGAATATTTTCCAAGAATAAATTCCGTAAAATGTAGTATAACTATGAATTTAGTGTGATTACATTTGTTGTTCCTAATTACCTTGATATATTCATGGATTTAAAAGATATATTTTTATGATGTCACCTTGATCTATTTTTGGTAGAATTTATAGAAGTTATTCGAATATAATCAAACAGAAAGGTCGAAATGGAAGATAATTTGAGAATTTTTTTGATGACCTTAAAGAATACTATGTTGTTTATAAAATCTAACTTTTGAAAAAAAAAATTGGATATAAAATGATGATTTTTTTCATTTAATCTTAACTGAGTGTATTTGGGATGATCGATAATAGAATTGTGGTTTAAATTTTAGACCAGACCAAACACTATGACTACAATTCATAGTTTTATTATTTTGAACACATATTATCGACACTTTGTGGAGAATTTATCAAGACTGTATAATCCATGGACTACATCAACTTAGAAGGGAGTGAGGTTTCTTTTGAAAAATAAATTTTAGAAAAATGTCAATTACCTGAAGAAATGGTTATTCAGTGTGCCTATGATTATATTATTATAATGTAGGGATGTTTTTTCAGATATTGTGATAAATAAAATAAGAGACTAAGAATTCTATTCATGAAAAATTAAATGGTGATATCTTATTCCTCACACCAAGTAATAGTTCAGGAGAGAAATTACAAAACTCGTTATTTGGGGTTAGAATTATAAATTTATTCATTAATAATATGGGGAAATTATCATGAAAAATAATAGTATGATATATATACTGATCAATAAGGTTTATAGTATATATATACCCATAAATAGATAAATATTACTTGGAGAATATTATTAGTGTTCGTTATAGATTAAAAATGCTCAATAAATAATCAACATGTAATGAAAAACATGTTGGAAAGTCATGGATCATAGATATAATGTTTTAGGTAACAAGGCTACTCACCAATTTAATGGTCTCTAAAGGAATTATAAATTCGATAAAGAATCATCAGATCTTGAGGATGTGATGAAATATATTTTTCTACATATTTTATACCATAGTGATTAATTTCCTTGGATAAATACCTTTTAGAGGTGGTATAATGTAACACCTTGACAATTTATTGAATATTTCATTTCAAATAATAATTAACTTGAAATATTTTGATACAAGAATCCTTGAGTATAAATGAAAAATAGAATAGTATAACATTATAATTTAGACGTTAAAATGGTGAGTATTAATAAGGCTATAAAATTTATGAACACGTTATGTTTGAAATTTTTTAAAAATTAAATCATTTTTTATCAATTGATTATAAATAATTATAAAATCCTTCGAAATTAAATTTTTTGTCTTTTTAAATAATCGGTTTAATGATCGTAAATTATTTTATTTCATTAAATTTTATTAATCACCATTTCTGAATGATTTTAATGAAATAAATATGTTATATTTTTAATTAAATTTCTTCAAATTCTTCAAATATTCTACAAATGATATAATAATCAATATATTTTTATGATTAAAATGTATTTTTTTTCTAAAAAGAGAGTTTCATCAGTATTTTTTGTTATTTTTAAATTGAATGTCTGAAATTTTTATAAATATATTTTTAAATAATCCATTCCATATTTATAATCATTATTCAAAAATTTGGTAAACATTTCACTTTTATTTTGTGTTACAATGAATAGTAACCATGTTTAATATTTGATAACTCATTAGGGGTAAAATGGGTAAAATTGTGTATGCATTTTTGGTTAAGTCTATAAAATTTTTCTAAAACATTTTATTACCCTATTTGAGGATTTGTTTCATAAATATACATTATAGGATCAAATATATGGTCACTTGGTTCTATATTTCTTTCATTATGTCCTTTATTGTAATTTATGAATAGAATAAATACAAAATTTTACTCTTAATATAATAATATCTATAATTTTTTATATCAATTAATAATTTATTATTTTTGAAAATAATATTTATTTTAAATATATAAAAATTTTCATTATTAATTTTCTTTTAATCATTAAATAATTACCATAATTTTTTAGCAAGTACCTAGAAAATATTTAATTAGTTAATAAGGAAAAAAATACATGATTTTAAAAATATTAAAAGTATTATAACCTGGAAGAATTATTGTATTCTATAAATTTTATTTATAAATATAACTTATTATATTTGAGTTAAAGTATTATATTCATATTACATCCTTATCGACGTTTCCTTAATATTAAAGTAAATGAAAAATTCCAAAATTGTGATTATTTTTAATTTTTAATAAATAGTTTTTATTAAATGTTTTAAAAATCATCATATTATCAACATCATAAAATTTAGAGAAATATAGGTGTACCTATAAAATATGTTCCATTTCTAATTAATTTATCTATTTATGTTAACATCATTATATATTTTACATGGACAAATTCATTACCTTGGTTTTAGGTAAAATTTATTAAAAAAGTCATTAATAAAAAAATAATGTTCAATATGACACCAAAATCTATCTGAATATCATTAGATTATGTAATTTAGAACCTATCGTATATTAATTTTAATTATGTTTTATTCAGAATCATTTCTAATGTGAATGAATTTATTATATTTTAATATTTAATGTAATTTTATGTGTGTCCTTTCCCATTCATTTAAATTGATACCCTCCTTTATATTCGTTACAAAAAATAGAATAATCTAGATATAAAAACCCCTCAAGTGTTCTCATACCAAAATATTTTTCCTTGATCAATAGGTTATAATATTACCATCATTTAAACCTGAGGACAATTAAGAGGATATCAAATGGAGGCCTATCAAAGAAGAAGTAATCATTATACCCACTTGTTTTAATTTATTTATTCTTCAACTTATTATAATTTTTTGTTACTCATCCAAAAAAATTATGTATCCTAAACATATTTATATATTATTATTTTTAAATATATTTTATGTACCCTATTATCCAATAAATATGAAGCTAAAATATCAATTGTACATAAGTATGACTTACTAAATCCACATATAGATAAAAGTATTTTTTCATCACCATCCTTATTGACTGATATTATGATGGATTTATTGTTTATATGTGATATTTAGGATTATATTATTCTTCTCGTATTATAATATGACATCATCCAACATTCCTTCTAATTAGTTTGAAAATAATAACATTTTTCGTGAGTACCTGTGGACTACCATGTTCACAAAGAAAAGTGATTTGGAATTATTTCACATTACAAGGATGATAATGATGATATATGTAATTAATATATATGATATATAGTATATGGAAAGTATTATATAAATTTGGATTATTATTTACCTTTCTTACATTCCATTAGTTGAAATGTTATAACAGCGTTTAAGCATACATATAACATTCCATCTCCATGAACGTTTAAATTCATCAATCTATATCTTCCTCAAATGGTTGACTAATATATGTATATATTAAATCTATATTATATTTATATCAAGGCTGAAATAATATATAAACTATATAATAATTATCCATATATATCTTTCAGATCAACCAAATTGAAATAATTCTTGAGAATTGAATAGTTAGCAGTGTGTAACAATGCTTTTAATAAATCCTTATTAATAAACTGGTGAAGAAATGTCATAAGGTGATTATAAAGGAAACTATATTTATGTAAATTAATTTAAAATTTATTTAAAATAATTTTAAATATATTATAATGTTTTTTAAATCTCTTTTTAAGTATTTAAAATTTGAGTTATGATTTTATGTTACAATTTCATTATTTAACATGGATGTTTTTTATTATGTTTCCAATGATGAAATTTTAAGATATAAATCTCAATAAACACAATAGTTTAATTATCCAATTTTTTTATATTACATTTTTCCTTTAACATAAATTTCTTTAAGAACTCATGTGACTTAAATAATATTTTTAATGAAAAACAACATTATCTCCTGCTTCGATTAGAAATAATTTTCCATTCATATCCATATTTTCTACAGTTGTTTTCAAAATTATATTTATAATTAATGATTTATAGTTAAATTAGTTTTTACATGTCATTGAAATTTTATATAATGGTTTAAAAAGGAATCTTCTAGTGATTTCTTGATGGTGGTACTTTTTGATCATTATACAAAAGTGTGGGAGGAATGTTATCTTTTAAATTAGTCAACATGAATATCATCCTACCTTGAATAAAAATTAATTATTTGATGGTTTTTAATAATTTTACATGTATAATTTTGATAACATTTTTTAATTAATATTAAAGAAACTTTTTAATTTTAAATAACTGATTTAAAATTGAAAATTATATTTTTTTTAAAAAATGTTCAAGTGAACATTTAAAGGATGTTTTCATCAAAAATAAAATAATTTGTGTTACATATTATATTATAGGGATATGATATAATGACACTATCCATTTATTTTTTTGTATGTCTTATGATGATGAAAATTTAAGGGTGATTCAATGAAATATGTTTATTTTCAAGGATTTATTTGAGCTATGAAACTATTCTATTTTCATTGTAATTTAATGTGATGAAATTTTGGAATTTTAATGAAATTAATATCCCTATAACAATTAATAAAATTATGAATGATTTATGATCATATGGAAATCATATGTATGACTTTAATTATGTTTCATTTAGGCCCAATATTATATTAGACATCATTTCATTAGGAAAATATTGTATCATCATTACATAAACATTGTTGGAATGGGGGGTGAACCCACTTCTTTGAGGGAATTATCCTACAATGATTTTAGTGTGAGTGAAACATGACTACTATGTTGGAATGGTGAGTGCACCTAATCTACTATGATAGTCATGGATATGATCCAGGATCAACATGGAAATGAAAATTTTAATCTTATACATCTTCCATATATCAATGTCTTAGGAAAATTAAATTCACTCATGGATTATGATCTTTGATTTATTTACAATTCAAGCCTTATAATCTTACATTTTTAATATATAGACTCAATATTATGATCTATGATATGCAGTTTGAGGGTTACAAATGTTAATATCATATTTTCATTCAATTATTCTCATTTAATGTATACGTGATCATTTATATCTCACATTCCTAACCTTATTATGAAATTGAGATCACTATTCTTATGTTTCAATTCTCCAGTTTATGATAAAAGGTATCACATATGATATGTCCATGAAGGGTTAAATTTATGAATAATTAATTGGGAGATCATGTAGATCACTCATGAACAAGTCATTTATGTGTCCATTTTCAAAAGCCACTAGAACTATATGATTTTAATTTATATGAGTTTTGTTATGTAATAGATATTCATCAAATAAGGTGTTATATTCATGTTTGAAAAGAATGGTTTTCTATACTAGGGGGTAAAAACCTATGTTATGTTGGGAAGTCAAATGAGGTATTATAGAAGGGGCTAGTGGTTACATGATTAGGTTCTTTTACAAGGTATATTAGGAAATAACAAGATGAGTGGGATAGTACCTTCCATACACCTATGTATTTATTAAAAATAAGTTGTAGAATAATAATAATGAAATGAGAATAGAAATTGGTGTTAACAAAAAAATAGAGGAAATTAAAGAGCACATATTGATTAGTAAATATAAATATATTATTTTTTCAATGTGGCTTATTTTCAGATAAAAATGTATACTGATATCTGATGATTTTTAATATCCAAAAAATGGTGATTAAGAATATAAACTAAATGAAAATAGATTTTGGGACACTACATCATTGAGTATAGTAATTAACAAATGAAATGTATTCTTCTATTACATAATATTACATTATATATGATATTTAATGAAACAGAATAAAATTATTTGGGAGGAAGTGGTGTTGCTTGTAATATATTATGGAAGGATGGTGTAGAAAACTACTACTGAATATATCATAAAGAGATATAATTAATGGAGTGACAAGATGATTAAAACATAGAGAAGTCATTCAATAATAACATTTATTGTATTATATTGTAATAATTTTATAATATTATTTATGTGTTGAAATTAATTTATTTATGATAATATGAATTCATTAGATAAGGATATGAGTAGTATAAATTATGACTTCATTCATGTATAATATATTGATTTTTACTCAGGTATGTATAAATAGAATCAGAATTGAGTGTCATAATATGTATGTTTTTTTACAGATTGGAATTGAAAATTATATGATATATTATGTTCAAAAATACATTTTTGGATGAAAATATATTATAATATACCTAATGGTAACATGGGATTCATATCTTTTTGATTCAGACTAATTTTTTTATACCTCAAAAAAATACAAACTAGTATTTAATAATATGAAATCAATATTATATTTGGACCAAAAATATATATATAAATTTTCATAAAAATAAAACATTATAAAGGTTAATAAAAAATGCTATTTTTTATTAATATAGAAAAGGGGGAAATGTAATATGATGCATAAGATATTTGGAGGCTTACACATGGATATATAAGAATTTGTTTTTTTATATGAATCAATACTTGAAAAATTTTGATATTAATTTTACATAAATTAAAATTATTAAATAATTTTTCTACATATGAATTTATATAAAAATTTACAAAAATATATTTTAGATTCAAGGTTATCTTTGATGATAAAAATACTTCCATTCTGTTGAAAAGGGAAAAAATTGTGAAACCCATCTGAGGAAAATATCTATATAATGGATTATCTATGAAAAGAGATAGTGTCACAATATAAGGTCAATATCATAATATAGTTCTTGAATAATAAACATTTCTGAATAGATATTCATGTTATAATCATATATTACACAACATGATGGTTTGATATAAGATGATAAGTAGATTGAGAGGTCACTCTGATATTTTTTGGTGGTTTCATGGATGAATTTCCTGAGTCTCATATAAGAATTAAATAGGTGTATTGAACATGATTAAAATATATTAAATGATGATAAATTATTTGGGTTTGATTTTTGATCAAAATTTATTATGGATCATCCCTCTATCAATTCAAGTATAATTTACAAACATTTAAATATTAAAAAGATTATTCTGGTGATAATGTTAATATCAAATGTAGTGGGAAATAATATAATGTTATGGAATGAGTATTTGATATATCATATAATTTAAAAAATTATATATATCATAGATAGAATAAATCCTAATACATTTGTAAATAAGTAAATTTTCATTAAAGATGAATTAATATGATTTAAATGGTTCATATATATCATTAAAAAAATTAGAAGAGAATGAGGCAGATAATATTACTATTATATAGATGATCATTAATTAGAGTGAACTGAGAGAATCCAATTTCTATTGACATCCAAATATCATTGGATATAATTATTTAGAAAAAAATTTATATTGAGTTGAAGAACATGGTCGATTCATAGAAATAACCTGATGTAAATAGAAAATTAAGGTTTATTTATGAATTTATAGAAATGAACCTTTGAACAACTAGTAGGAGCTAGAATAACAAAATTATTGGTAGAAAAAATGATATTTTTATGGGATATATTTAATTTCTAGGGGTTGTAGAAACATATTTGGAAATAGATTTGGGTTTCTAGAATATATACCTACAAGGCAATAACATTTGATCATGCTTGTTGGGGGATATTTTTTTTTATACCTAATCATTTTTAAAAGTGTAAATTTGTGTCTTGGAATTTGACTTGATCCCAATAAAGAGTAGGTACCCACTTTTGGATAAATAATTGTAAAAATACTTTGTGGTGTTTTCCTGTTAATTTAATAAGGTAATGTGGTGATATTTTTGGATATCACCCTCAAATATCCAGGAATAATAACTATGATAGATAATTATCATTGGCCAGTAAAATTAATAATACATACTAAAATGTGAAAAAATATGATACCACTGATTCACCCCAACACTCAATGTTCATTCACGATTCACTACAAACATTAAGTATATAACTACACAAATATTTATTCAATATTGATTAAAATAACCCATAAATATATGAAAAGTGCAATGTAGCACAGATATAAATCATTTGAATGCATTATAATTTCAAAAATATAAAATATTCAAGTATTGTGATGTTTAAAATTTTTATTAGCACTTGATGTCTAATGTAAGTTAACATTCATTGGCATAATAAACATTCTTCAAAATATAATGGGATTTATTATATGATTCTATATTATCCTCAATGTCAAACATAACCATAAAATAATCATATTTTTAAATTAAATAAAGAACAAACTAACCATAAACCATCCATATCAAACTAATAAGATTCATTAAGATATATATATATATATATATGATAAAATAGGGATAAACATTTCCCCAATTTTTGATAAAAATAGATGTTAATCTTTAAGATTCATATATAAACATTTATTTTTATAAGTTTCATGGTGAATGAATCAGACCCCAGTAGGCATATTTATATGTCATGGGGGTATCTAAAACAATTGGTGGTGGCCCATAACCCTCCATGAATAATTAATTAATCAAGGGATCAAATAATATTATATTTAATGTTAGGGACCAACACTGAAATCATGATTTTATTGATTAGTGTACTTCAAATACCTATGGATAATATACATGGCCCATGATCATTATGAAATAGGGTCAAACAATGTGGTATTTTATCAGTTATGTCCAATGACAACCCAAAAATGGTGAATTATGATCACAATAAATGTTTCTCAATAATAAGAATCACCTAGAGGTTTCCCATTTAGTTTAATATCTAAAAAACCCAAAAAAATTATTGATAACACCTAAAACCTTTAAATACATATTAAATAATATTAAATTCTATATTTTCATCTCTCACAATCTCCATAACATGTTAATAGAATCTTAAATATATAATCCTTTAAAAACAATCTAGAAGCATCACAATATAGGCCATCTATATAATTAATAAAATATGCCAAGATAAACTAAAACATTTAGATAAATAGTACCTACTATGTTATTTAATAAATTAAATTATAGTGTTTAATATATTGACATTTTAGAATACTATTATTCAAAAATTAGGTAACCAATCTGGGGTATTTAATGAATTTTGGGTGAATTTAAATTAGAATAAAGGTAAAATGTGTACACACTTCCAAGTAAGGAGAATAGTAAGGAAATGAGAACTAATAATTAATGTTTATGTTATGAAATATCACACTATTAAAAGTACATATAACCATTATAGGAAATATTTAATCCCTTATTAAATTCCAAATTATTAAAAAAATCTAGATGCTCTTCACTATTACACAAACTCATCAAGAATATCTTATCAAGAAATTAAAATTAATCAATAATTAAATTGTCCCATAAAAGTAAAACTAATTAAAATGGGTCACTATGGGATATGACTATATTTCAAAAATGACAAAAAAAAATTATTGGAACATATACACATTGATGTTGTAAATATTCACTTATAAAAATATCTGTATTAATGTTAGAAAATGATCCCAAGGATGAAGCATTATTATTTTAATTGTTAAAAAATAAAATTGAAGACACAAAATTTTTCTAGTGTAGTCAGCTAAAAATTAACTATTATAAAAATTACTAAAATTAAAATATATCCATCAAATGATCAGAAATATAATTAAAAATCGCATTATTGATGTGTATGGCAAAAAATGAAAGGACCCAACCTGAAAATTAACTTATTATATTTATTTTAAAATCAGAAATTAAATTATTTTTCCCAATGATCTACTAGTTATAGAGATTTAGATGATGAGAAAATCTCTTAAATTTTTTACACTCAAATTAGATGTTTAATATTATTCTTATCATCCAATTTTTTCACCAATGTAAAACCATTGAAAAATTAAATCATGTATTCGTTTTTGTAAAATATTTATACATTTCCCCTATTACCAAACATGTCTCAATTCCCCATTAAATTTTTTGAAAAACATTTTGAATCATTGGATGATAACAAAAATATTAATAAGGGAAAGAATAATATAATATATTAGACTTGTGAAAAACCTAAAAACCCATTAAAAAATTTTATAAAAAAATAATATCATGTATTGAAACATTACATAGGTTCCTTAGGACATCATTACTAAATCACTCTTAACGTCTCCAATAAATATGTAATGACAATATAGTACACTTCTATACACAGAATACCCCATGAATTGTAGAGCTATAACAGGGCTCACCCATCATATAAGCTATATCAGTCTCACCAATTTTTCAAAAGCAATAATGTGCCAAAACCCATTGTATAATCTATATCAGGCTCACCAGTGAATATATTTGTTCTCAGGCCTTCATATATAATGTAAAAGGACATAATTGTGAATAAAACCCTCGAAAAATATTTTAAAACATTTAGAAAAACATTTTCATATATAAAAATACAATTTTCCTTTTGCATCCCATTTTATACACCAAGACAACAATTTCATGGAAAAATGAAAATTTAAAACCAAAAACAACAAAAAAGTTTTTTTTTAATTAATAAATCCTATAATATTTTAATTTAATAATCAAATAAAATAATATTCAAGGTGGAAGAAAATTCATTTTCACCGTGTATGTTAAGAATAGAACAATCAATTTTTTGTTAGTCAAAGGGTTTTTTTAAAAACCCGTAAAAGGATTAATTTTGAAAACATATGATTTAAATTAATAATAGACATAAAATATTCTATAAAATAATTTTATATACATATAAATAAACATGTAAAATAACCTCAATTATATTTACATGAAAAAAAGTTATTTGATAATTAAATATTTCAACATTCCAAGTGTCCCATAACACATTAAAAATTTAAATTATATGATACATGGAAGAATTACAGGTAGAAAATAACAATAACAAGATTATAAAAAAATTAATGATTTGAAATGTTAATGGGGATGTATATACACTATATAGAAGATAGATTTTGTATAACATCATGAAATGTCTCAATTAAAGGTGATTTGATGAAATATATTACCATTTGTTGGATTCCCCATATATGTTAACTATTTTACTCAATAATAATCCAAATGTAATGATTTAACTTATTAAAAAAATCAATGTTTATTATTACTATTAAATTACTTATTACCATTTCATAATAATTACTTAATTGTTTAATTTCACATCTTTTGTTTTTTCATTATTCGGTACATGAGTCAAAAATTAAATTGGTAAGATATCAATAATAAAATTGATGATATTTCCATCCTCTTTAGAAAAATATTCATGAAATAATAATCATTTTTATATATCAATTATAATTTCAAATCCATTTTTTAAAAAATGTATATTAAAATTAATTACATTACAATCATGGAGATGATAACCCTTATATACACATGAGTAATGTTTTAATTTTTCAATGGCCGTTATGGAAATAAGGTATGTTTTATTTTATATTTCCATAATTATTAAAAAAATAATTAATAATGTGTTAATCATTTTAAAATAACTATAAATAACATTAATGTGAAAGTTTGATAAATCGCTAATCACATAGCTTCATAGAGGTGATAGTTCACACATTCACATGAATGACTTTATCATTTCTTCATTATTGGAATGGTATGATTGAAAAATATGTATTACCTATTCATAAAGATAAACTTTTCATGAATATAATATATTATCTTTAATTACATAATTATAACTATTCATGATAGATGGTGATAAAAAAAATTATATTGGTTCGTGAGGCAGTAGTTAATTGTAAACATGAACAAAAAATATTTTCCAATATTATACAATTGGATATAGATTTAGTTGTTGATATTAATTTAATAAAAACTATATATATTTAAGACCATTTTATTTCATAATGAATGAATAATATTTTAGACAAGTGGAAGAAGAAATAAAATAGAAAAACATAATCAAAAATCATTATTGTTCTTTAGATGTTCTTCATTGACTAGCACCTTAACAACTATGAAGAGAGGGTTATGACTACAATAAGATCTATATAATATAAGAAGGGATTATAGAAGGTGATGTGGGAAGATATTGGCAGATCCAAATAGGTTTTGAAGTGTGAGGAAGACAGAATAATGGGTTTCCATTTTTGGGAGAGGGGAGGGGCACTCATGGATGAGAAGAAGCCCCATGGGAATTATTATAGTGATGATAATTTCGGCCAATTATATGATTATCTAGATGGAAGTGGTTAGTGAAACACAATTCCATGCCTTATGGGAAACGAGATTTGTATGGTCATTCAAAAAGAGAGAAAGTACAACTCATATTCTCTCTAACCTATGGAGACCAGATCCATGAAGAAGTTAAAATATATGTTGTTGCATAGAAAAACCATCAATGCTGTTTTCCAGTATGTAGTTCTAGTGAGGTTCTTTAGAAATCAATGTAATTTCATATACACTTGAGAGAAGATATGATGGAATCTATATTAAATATTAAAGCTACTTTTGAGGATTCCAACAGGATGATGAGTTTGTTATTGAAGGTGTATTTTAATGAGGAAAAATTTTCATTGATTGAAAATAATGTTATGGTAATGATAATGGGAATCAATGATGATAAGATCAATTAATATGAGTATATATAGTCATCTAACATGCTAGTATTTCTGTTCAGATAACTTTAAATTGAAGAACTAGATACACCTGTAAACAATTTGTACTGAAAATTATAAAGGAAAATTAGATATATTAAAATTAATTTGTCATTTAATTGATATATTATTTCTTTTTAGGGTTAAAATTTTGGTTTCTCAATTTTTCTTAAAATGTGTAAAATAAAAAAATTATTTTTCAGTCAGTCATTAATTTAAAAATTATTACATCATAATTGTGTAACCATTTAATGTAATAAATTCATTAATAAAATTTATTAATAAATTATCATGATGTATATAAACATTTACATTTCATAGTAATACTTAGAGTCCAACATATCCCTTATATAACTACATTGTAAAAATATTTCTCTTTCTCAAAACAATAGTATGCAGACATTGACTTTTCTTTGAATATGATATTATAAAGGTTATATTCATTTCAAAAAGTCCATAAATTGTATCATTAATGATCATATAAATCATATAGATAAAAAATATTCAAAAAATAATATTAGTACCATTGTTAAATAAATTTAATAATATTAATAATTTAATTTTTACCATTAAATACCTAATTTATACAGAATCGTGGTAAAAAAATTCCAAAATTAGAGTTAATATTTTGTCCAAAAATGAAAGGGACATATTCCCTAATATTGGACCTTCTTATTCAAAATATATTTTCAATTTTTCCAAATTTAAAAAAATGAATTATTATAAATTGATTAAAAATTAGTCACATTGATGGATCGAGAAAAAGTGTTTTTAAACAAAAAATTCCAAAAATATTGAAATGTTTCTATATCCAAATTCAGTTTGAAATTGGTTATATTGAACTAAATTTTGATAAATTATATAAAATTTATCAAATAATATGCATACAAATATATAGTCTAAAAAATTAAATTATTTTGATGAAATAGCGATTTTCAATTAAAATATGCAATATTTTTTTATTATTCATCAAAAAATGATTGGAATCAAAAAATCAACAAATGTTCTGTTTGAAACATTCATATCAATGAATATGTTTATTTTTTAATATATAATTTATTAAAATGTCAAAAACTAAATTTAAAACAATTATTTGTCAAAAGGCTAAAAGAATTCCTTTTTTTGAAAATTCCAAATTTTATCTGTAAAATTAGTTTGGTTTTTGTACCACGTGTATAAAAAAAATAATATTAATGTTAAAAATTAGATTAAATATTATATATTTATATATATATTTTAAATAATATAAAAAAGGTGATTTATTTTTAATTGGTTTAAAACAGACATGTGCACGTTTAAATAATTTTTCATAAAAACACTTCCATTTATTTATAAAGGGGTTTTATGTTCATTTATAATTAATTTGTCACAAAATAATTAATTATATATAAATGTGTAAAAAATATTTTTATTATTATGTTAATCCAATTCATTCCCACTGATTTATTGATTATAATATAAATACCATATAAAATAAAATATTTAGTTGGCAGGATTAAACTCGATATGTTGTATCATATATTATATCAAAAATTTTGTTTCATTTTAAAAAATCAAGGGATGTTACATTTTCCCCACTTTCATAAATTTTATCCTTTAAATTTGATCTTGAGATAAAAAAACTTGTGGTTTTACTTTAAAAAATACATTTGTTGAAACCCAACATCGAAAAATGATTATTTAAACATCCACATTTAAATAAATAAAGCTAAGATTGAAGGTAACCTCAGATAAAAAATAATAGGTTTTCATGAAATAAAACATAAATAAGGAAAAAAATAACTATCAAGATATAATATAGAGTGATAGAAAGCATGGTCATGAGAAATTTAACAATAACAATACTGCAAATCAATGATGGTTTAAAAGGTCACTGAATTACATGTATAAAAAGTAAACAGATAAATTTATTTTATATTGTTTTCATATAGTTGAAGATTAAATTTACTATTTAGACTAATAACATAAGAAAATATTCTTACATTACATTTATAGTTTCATCTATTAAACAATCTCTACAATAAAATATTTTTTTCTAACTCATAAGAATTCATGATAAATTTTCTTGTATGTAGAACTAGAATCAACCTATAGAGAATCAAGTAATCCAAAAATTATTAAACATCTATTTATATTGTATTTAGTCTTAATCATTATCTAATATTATCTATTTAAGATAACTACATTCCACAAAAAAATAATTCTTATATAATGAATAAATACATCAATGTCAAAACATCAATATTAATAACCAATGTTCCAAAAAAGCATTCAACAAATAATTGTCCTTTAAAATCATTGACAATTTTATATATTAATATTGAAACCCAGAAATATGAATTATTTGATAAAATTTTCTTCCATAATAAATTTTATTAGTTATCTTCAAATAACATATATTATTATTAAGAGTTTATACCATAAATGTAATATCATAAATCATGTATTCTCCATGATGTAAAATTATTTTGATTAATATCCAAAATCCTTATTATACCTAAACCACATATATTATTCCAAAAATATAGATCAACCTGTACTTATCAAATAAAATTAAATAATATTATATTTATCATATTCATATAGGATTCCTAAATTGTGACGATCTTTCAAAATAACATTAATCATTTAACTCCCAAATCAATTTCAAATCCCACTCTGATATATTAGATAAATTATAAGTAACCACAGTCAATTTATTTTTAATTCTTAAACATTAATAACTAAAAATAAAAATACGTTGTAACTAGTAATTCAAAGAGGAAAGTGTTCAGTGATAAACCCTTGTTTCCCTTCATTTGTGGGTTCGATTACCCTGGTCTTGCTGAACGTGTTGGGTTTTCACCCATCCAATGGGATTTCATTTTTATAAATATATATTATTATTATAATATTAACAAAATATGATAAATTTAACAAAAATAACCACAATAGGTATTAACATCAATTTTTATCTCATATTTACCATTTTTCATTTCTAAATGTATTAACCCATGATTACCTCAAAAAAATATCTCCAAAAAAACAATTAATAACATTAAAATTACATAAATTAATGCATAAAATGGGTACAAAATACTAGTTAACTTATAATCAACTTTGAAATAATAAATCCAAGATGATATCCCTAGATCATAATAAAGTATTTTAATCTCTAATGTTGCATAATCCTCTTATGATAACAACTGTAAGTACATAAAATTAAACATAATTTATTATAGTTATTTTAAAACTATTAATCATATTATTTTCTCCCAATAAATTTTACCTTTTTAGTATTATATAATTAGTAAAACACTTAAAATTTAAAATCATAAATTATATATGGACTCTAATACATAGTATAAACTATTTCTATAAAGGATACAGACTTAAAAAAAATTAATATGTCATCTATTCTTGTCAACCTTTCATAGTTTTCTCTTAGTTCTTGTCCTTGTAGCTTTTCTCCCTAAAATAATTTTAAAAACAATTAAAAAATGGGATAAGTACAAAATTTCAGTGAAGTACATAACCGGAAGAAAACTATTAGTCTAGTGGAAAACATTAAAATCCCTTAAAATCATTTAATAAAAACTTCATATCATTTATAGGGAAATAATATAGATTAATTAGGATATCATTACTATATCACTATAAAATTCAACCTAAAAGATGTAATAACCATATATATTGGACATCCATCACCAGATTACCCAATGAGTTGGATATCTATAATGGGTCTTTTCTTTTGAATAAGATATATAGATATAACCCTTTTTCAGGTGATATAATGAGGAAAAACCATTTATATAAACTAATTCATCCTCATCCATGTGATATTATGTGATCGATACTTTTTTATATTGTTCAAAAGGACAAAATCAAGTATATAACCCTAAGAAACATATTTTAAACCAGGTTTAAAAGACATTCAAATATTAAAATAACAATTTCTTATACAAACCCATTTTTAACACCAAAGAAATTTTTATGTGAAAACCAAATTTTCAATACTAACATACCAAAAATATATATTTTCATTCAATAAAACATTTAATATCTCTATGGAATCTATAAATTAAATAATATTCATAATGGTGTAAAATTGGTTCTCACTATGTACGTTTAGAGTAAAACATTCATTTTGTTGATTGTCAAAATGTTTCATAAAAACATGTAAATATTTTTCATCTCAAAACCATCTATTAAATGTAAAATCATTCATTAAATTTCATTTATAATAATTTTATATACATATAAGAAAATATATGATACAATAACATGAATATTTACATGTACAAAACGATTTGATAATTTAATATTTAAACATTCAACGTGTCTCATACCACATTTAGAAGTTAAATCATATTCTCGATGAAATAATAACAATTAAAAATAAATAAATAAAATTATAATAATTAAATTAATGATATTATAAGTCAACGTGGACTTATATAACCCTCATTAATTAAGGTGGGTTGATAACACCAAGACATGTCTCAATGAAAATATATTGCGATGAAATGCCTTACCTTGAGTTTGATTTGCAATGTTTTTTATTTATCTTCAAGAATGACCATTTTATATTATTTATTTACATTATTGTGAAATTTTTCAAGATTATTTTTCCTTTTTTATCAACTATTACAATGAAATTATAATTACATAATTTTTTATATTCGCATTAGACATTTTGTTGATATTTAGTACTTGAGTCCAAAATGAATTTGGTATGACATAAATAGTCAAAGTGGTTACAAGTCCATTATCTCCATTAAAATATTCATGAAATAATAATCAATTTTATATATCAATGTACTTTCATTCATTAAAATTTATATGAAATATTATCTATGTTTCAATCAGGGAGATTAAAAGTTGTACGTATGCATGAGTAGCATTTTAATTTTTTAATTATCATTATAAAAAAATTTAAGTATGATTTTCTCCTTCATTAATGGTAAAAAAATAATTTATACCATATTAATCATTTTAATATAATTATATATGACATTGATTTGATGTGGTGATGAAAATCAAATCATACCACATTGTGGAGGTGATAGTTTACATGTACGCATGAACTGTATTTTCATTTTCCCATGCATGGAAACGTAAGTATGTAAATGATATATTATAATTTATTAATTAAATATATATAATTAGTTTCATTTATAATCTATAATTCCATCATTATAAATAGTCATTATATATTGTGATGGAAGAAAAATTGTATTGGTTCTCAAAGCGGTACTATGTCATATGCCCAAATAATAATTCTTTTCCCATTTGATAAAAGTGGAGAAGGATTTTTGTGATGATATTAAAATAATAACATCAAATTATTTATATTATTCATGAGTCATTATCTCATAATGGTTGAATAATATTTTAATTAATTTTATGAATAAATAAAATATAAACAAAAAAAAATGATAAATCTACTTTGGACGATCCCCTTTCACTAACAACATACCACCATTAAGAAGAGTGTTCTACCAAAACAATTTCTCTAAAATGAAGGGATGGATTTTGTTAATTGATTGTTGAATATATTTTATAAAAACACTAGGTTATTATGTGTGATTAATATAGAGGAATGTGTTCCCTCTTATAGGGGAGAGGATAAACACTCAAGGAAATATTTAAAATATTAAATTAGTATATATTACTTCTATAATCTAAATGTATCCACACATATTAATTTATAATATTAGATTATTTTACTTTTGAATTAAATTCAAATGGTGAATGTTAGAAATGATTTTAAAATTTTTAATCATTATCTTGAGTCTTCAATCCTTATTTAATATTTATCATTCTTTCTGGGATACCTTGTGAGTAACATTTTAAGGGTTAATAAAATTACTATAAAATTAAAATACAAAGTTAAATGATTCATTGATAAAATATTAATAATTATAAAAATAATTTGTATGAATTTTATGTTTTTATTACATTATATCAATTAATAAGATAAAATGTATTTTATGATATAAATAATTTCAACTATGACAATATTCATCACTTGATTTTTTTTATAATATCTTAACAACATGATATCTTTAGGAATACTCTTTTTATTAATCAATTAAATGTTTAATTATACTATAATATTATTTTATTATATTAATTATATCATAATATATTTCGTTCTAAAATTTTAAAATCATTTAATTGATATTTTCGTCATTTTTGCAATTATTACATCATCATTGAGTCCTCATTTATGGTAGTTATTTTATAACTAAAAAATATAAATATATTATCATGATTTATATCAATATTATATCACTTTATAGAATATTTATAGTCTAAAATATATTTTATATAAGCACATATGAAAAATATTTATCTCATTAAAAACAAAAGTATGTCAAAATTGAATTTTCGTTGAATATAAAAGTAGAAATGTTATATTATAATCCCAAAGACCATAAATTGTCCCATAACTGATAATTTAATAATTATAATGGAAAATATTCATCCAATCAAATTAGTATAATTTATAGTGTTTATAATATTTTTTTACCCTTAATTTATCGATTTATATTAAACTCTGGTAAAAAAATTACCAAAGATAATATTCATATTTTGTCCAAAAATAAATGGGACCTGTATATTAAATATTGGACGTTTGATTCCAAATATTTATAATATTTTCAAAATTAATAACATATAACATATATACATTTATAGAAAAGTAATACGGTTGACGGATTGAGAAAACGAGTTATTAATGTTAAAACGGTCAAAATATTGATATTTTAATTAGAAAATGTCATATTTTTAACTATTCATCAAAAATTAATCTTCTCTGAAAGATACCAAATAGTAAAAAAAAATATATTTTGATTTTTCTCTTTCATTGGAAAAATTTATTTTATAAAAAACAATTTCTGAAATAGTCAAAATAAAAATCTAAATACAAGGACACAATCCAAAGATGATTTTTTTTTCATTTTCAAAAATTATTTCTGTTATCCATGAAATTAGATCTGTTCATATATCAGGTCTAGAAAACACATAACATAAATGGTAAATTTTTATTAAATAATAAATGTGTATAAATATCATTAATATAATCCATTATGGTGATTTTATTATTTATTGGTATAATGTACACTTGTGCACACTTAAATTGTTTCACATAAAATTCATTTCTTATTAATTTTAAAAGGGATTTATATTATTTTATAAATAGTTTTCCGCCAAATAATTAATCATATATACATTTGTAAAACATATTTTAAAAATTTATATTTTCTTATCCATTTCCATCAATATAACATTGATTTGATAACCTCCATATTCAATTATAATATATTTTTTGTTTAAGATCGATGTGAAATATATTGTATGATATCAAACATAGTGTTTACTTTTGAATGAAATTAGGATGTTAAAAAAATGAGAAATATGTAATATTTTTTCCCACAATTGGGCACTGAAAAAACATAAAATGTTCAAATACCATTTTACAAAATAAAATAAATTGCGGTGTAACAAACAATTATTTATGGAGGTTAAATAAATTGGGAATTATAATGAAATCCAATGGAAATGAAGATGAAATGAATTTTAGTGTGGGAATTTAAATAAAAAATTGACATTATATATGTCTAAAATAACAAAGGGTATAATGGGAATATATAGAAGTGGGTAGAAATATTTTTTGGACATTTTTGGGTTATAATAATTTTAAACCTATAAAATATGCACTAGAATCTCCCCATCATATGGTTGTTCAGGTAACACTATTATACTTTTGGTAATAATAGTAAATATTTTACCAATACCAAGCTACTATATTAAGTATATCTAACTATTGGGAGTCTTCTGGTTAAAAAAATATTTTGGGAGGGACCATTGGTAGTCTGATTTTTATATCAACCACTCATAATATCCAGGGTAATTTACATATCATATGGATTTTTTAAAACAAAATAATATATTTCCGATCATTTTTCGTCTAACATGACAAGACTAAACCAACCCACACATTTAATTTCATATACTATAATATTTACCTCTCCTAGTGATTATTCTCTCATCCATTCATTGATCATTATACGATCTTCTACTGGAAAGGATAACTTCATTCATCCTAAAATTTATGGGTTCGTCTTCATTTATGATTGCTCTATGAATGATATCCCAAATTTGGTTATATTTTCACATTATTTTGTAGCAATGGAACACGTTTAAGTAAAATAATATTATAAATATGATAAAAATCTATATTTCCTTCATTTTATATTTAAAAACATTTCATGTGATTTTCGAGTGTTTTTTTTGTTCATTGTATTTTGGGATAGGGTTGTAAGAATATTGTGTAAGATTGTCTGTAAATGTAATATGAATTAGGTATAACCTCTAGGGAACAAAATATAAATTTTACTCTATGAATAGTAATTTTTTTAAAACAATATATATTTTTTCTATGGAAAACATTATCAATTCAAATGTTATTAACTATTAATAGTTTCCGGGGCATTTGACGCATTATAAAGGGCCAAAATGATATTTATAGTTTATTCAAGAAGGGTCTAACGAATGTGTGTGTTTTAGTAATTAGTCTTAGTAGTTTTTTGTTTCATGTTTATTACCTTTTTATGGAAGATAACAAGATACATAGTGACTAAAATAGACTTTGTTGTGAGAAATAATTGTTTAGTAAGGAATTGTGGTTCAATTCATTGAGATTTTTTTTCTATCGTTGAAATTAGGGTTTCATAGAGAAATCATAAGGGTAAGGATAGATGTTGGTCAACATAGAGGAATCGTTGGATAATGAATATGATAGAATGAATTTGGTCCCTCTTATTAGTGTGGAATATTGTGGTGCTTTTTTCTAATTAGAGTAAATATTCAATATATGGTTGGGTGATTAATTACCTATGGTTAAAAGATCACACAATGAATTAACACATGGTTTTACGTTGTTACATCGATCTGTATTATAATAAATAAGGAATAATTTGGAATAATTTGGACTTATTTAGTAAAAATAATGTTAAATGTATATTTATATCCTTTGAGAGAAAATTTGTTGGTCTTCCTTATGAGATAAGGTGGATGATAAGTCTATAATGACATGATTCATGATTACAAGTGGTACGATGATACTGACTTAGGGGTCTTGTTTTTGTTGAGTGGTTTCTATTGTAATATTGGATTATATTCTAGATTATGGTTTTGAGAGACATAGAACATGATTTAGGACAACCTAGGTTGTTATGTAATGTCTAAAATCTTTGATATAGTTAAGGATTATCTGAGAGTTAGATGAATTTTTTGTATGTGTAGATAGCTAAGAATGTGGATATATATGTCATTCATTATTTTTAATTTAACCAAATAATGATGTGATGAAATTTTATTTTATTCATATTAAACATTCTATATGTTTTTAGATGATAAATATTTGTAGTGGTCCATGACAAACTACCTTCCATACTTTTTTTATGAACCCATAAACATAAAGGGGTAGAAATATGTATCAAGGATCACATGGTCTAGATTTTCTAATTGATTTTGAGGCTAGAGGTTGATATTTAGAGTCTCATATTATTGCATGAAGTCATTATTTTCCATATTAGTCGGTTTTTATATACCCCTAATATATTTGGATGCACTTAATTAAAATGTATGGATGGTAGGAACCCGAGTTTTTGTCTGTATGTTATATATTAGCTTAAATCCCAATAATTATTTGCTGCATTCTCCAACCGAAATATTTTTATACTGATATCTAATTATTCATTTCAATTATGTTTTTGAATGGTTCACATTATTAAATTGGTGTGATAAGGAAACCATAAACCCTAAAAAGTGGGAAATGGAAAACTTATAATCAAGATATGGGGGCAACCATTGAAGAAATAAACCTAAAAACATAATACAATTACATTCCTAGTAACCTGTGACACATTCTTATGGGAGGGAAAGTTCCCACCAGAAAACATTTGGTTTCCACTTTTAATTGTATGCATTCCACTATAGAAAACTCTAAACCATGTCCATCCATTATATAATGCCTCACTAGTACTTGGGAAACCAAACCTTCACCACATTTCTTAATTAACAATAAATTCACTCAAACACGGTATTCTCATCCTCATGGCCCATAAATAATGTACACTAGAAAACCATCCACACCACAACATTTATTCATAAGCCCAAAAAAGACAGTGAATAATAATAAACAAAAAATGAGTAAACATTAATAATAAGAATAGTTGGATAAATATGATGAATGCCTCAGCTAAAAATGCTGAATAGATTGATCCCATAAAAGTGGAAGCTCACAATTACACTAAGGAAGAATGACTCTCAATCAAATGATGATGAAACACCTCAGATCAATAGCTTTAGTTGAGAAGCATAGATATAAAATATTCTAACTCTATCATTGTAAAGAATGTAATACTAGATTATAGGTTTTGTGCTTCAAAGTCAGTCGGGGATGTTTCTAGCCACCATATATCATTCAACACAACTACATCCTTAGTTGGATATAAAATGGTTTAGGTCCTATATGTTACCACAGTCATATAATAATAGTGAAAAAAATTGCGACGGAAAGTAAATATTTCATTGTATTTATGGATATTAAATCCTAAAAAGAAGTTATACGTTGTCGAGTGTGTAAGAGGGAATAATCCAGATTCCATTGTGAAATTATTAATGTATATAATAGACATCTAAACTACACCACTAGAACCAGAGTGATGAATTGTACAATTTAGATCCTAGCACACTTATAACCGGAGTATTACAATGTGCCTAGATGACCACATGAACAATTCTATATCTCCACACACTAGTCCACATTATGGGAGACCCAAGATGACATTATATCAAATGGATTGGAGATATAGTCAATGGTGTCATCAAACATACTTCTAAATTAAGGTATAAATTACATTTATTCCACACCAAGAATATTATCCTTAGTGAAGAGACCCAAATTAGATAAATTGAAAAAGAGAACTCCCAATCAAGAACATGGTGATAATTTCAAAACCCTAGGGATCCCAAAAATATATGGTTTGGATTATATATTAATAGTGTCATGTAATGACCTTTGGAAAATTAAAATATTTGTATTCTAATATATAGCTTGGAGGACCATATTAAATAATGTGGTTCATCGTTAAATAAATAAATGGAATTAATTACATATATATCTAAAACAAATAGAATCTTGTAGGTTTGGGGGTCATGATTCCTTGGCTGGAATATTATTACATAACATTGTTTCATTCATGTTGAGTATTACTATATTATATTTTTATTACACTAAATAGTTATTTTATGGAATATATTTGTGGTTTATTTGGAGGTTCTATAATGATTTTTATACTTATACCAATCATGTTTAACTTTTTGGGAATTTTGACAGTAGTTATGATACATTAGTCAATGAATAGTTTTTTGTGGAGATGATGATGTCACATTATATTGATTAGTATATGGATAGCTCTCCAAGGTGAGGACTTGGAATTTGTATTGATCTATCCTAATTTTATTTTCGTATCATTTGTTTTTATTCTATATTATATTTAGCTAGTTGATGATTATTTATGAATTATTTTGTATACGACATTGTATTGTCATATGTGGTTATATAATACTATATTATTTAATGATGATGGTTTACAATTCAATATATTCTCAAATGTAGAATCTATTTTTTATATATATTTTAGTTACATTTTTATCTATAGTTTATGTGAATATGGTATTAGTGGTATAATCTCACAATTACTAATCATTATCCCTTAGGGTTAATCTATATCCTATATAATAGCAATATGCACTGTACAGTTCTCGACCCATTTAGTCTAAACAACACAAATGTAGCATTTCCTTGTGAACACATGATTTCCTACCCATAATATAATGGATATTGATATTATATTGAGGTATAATGATACAATGATAAGGCTAAAATCTATAATAAACGTAGTCACCTCATATCCATTATGCAAGAGACCGTTTCTTACATTATGACATTAGAATAAATAAAATAATAAAATCCTAAAATTCTAGTTAGGTTAGTTGTTTTTGGGAAATAGATATATACATGATACTCAATTTACATTGAAAAGAGAAAATAAAACATTATATATAACAAAAGTGAACTAAAATTATCCTCTAAATCTCATTCTAATATTTTATTCATATACTGGGGAAAGGAAACAAAATAAGGGTGATCTAGAATAATTAGTAAGGGTTAATTACAATGGATATTGTAATGAATCATTATGCATAATACAAATGGAAAGGTAAATAAATAAACACCCATTCATTTAAATAACATGAAAATCATGGTAATATATGTTATAATCGATATGGTAAGTTAAATAACATAAAAAATTATATTTATTCAAAAAATGAGAATTAAATGAGTCAATAGATAATATCATAGAGATAATTTCATGGAATATAATAATAAATATATTCATAGTAAAATAAATTCTTTGTTATTATATTTTTTATTTCCCTGGAACATGATACATTTCCTATCAAGAACTATCTAGAATACATTATAGGTCTACTTGGTCAAAAATACATATGCATTAGAAAATTGGTGTGTCTCATGAGAAAACATATCCATACAGAGGTTATCTATAACTAGGACCCACCCATTTTAGTCATTTCCAAAACATTATTTATATATTTATAATAATAGAATTGATCCATAAACTGTGTTCATTATCATCAATTATTTGCATTGATTAAGGGATACAAATTTATTAATTTTCCATTGTTTATTAAATAACCGTCAATGAAAACAACATATACAGTAGTTGTATATGATTTAATAAACAATAATATACATCAAAAAATAATATGGGCTATTAAGATAAATTGAACATTCAATTTAAATTATAAGAAGAAGGTAATTGTTTCTTGATAGCATTAACAATCAAAAAAGAAGGTTAGATTGCACAATAACTTTTACTGCTTGTTAATTTTCAATTCAAATCCCATTGGTTGAAATAATTAAATTTGGAACATAAATTAAAATTAATTATGAATGGATATTGACAATAAATTTCTTATGGTAATATATAAATCATATAAATGATATTTTGTACATAAAATTACATTAAAAATTGATGAATGGAAATTGAGATAATATTCATTACCCTGAGTCTGACACATCATGTTCTTCATTTATCATCATGAATAAAAAAATTATGATTTAATTTATTTTGAATATTATTTAATTTTTTTATTACTTTTATTTCCCAAATTACTATGTTATATATTATTAATTATTGAATTTTAATTTATGTTTGGTTTTTTTATGATATTTTACATATGTGTCAAAATTTTCATTAGAAGCGGACTATTGGTCATTGATTTCATTCATTCAATTTCTATAGAATAATAATCATGAAATAATAATATTATTATTAATTAAATTATAATTTAATATCAAACATGAATTATGGTTCTGATAAAGGATATATTTTATGATCATGGAGATAGTATACCATACATATGCAAGTTTAACATTTCAATTATTCAAAGATCATTACACAAAGGAGGTATGAAATTTTATTTTTTTAGAATTATAATAATATTATAAATACCATAATAAGTCATTAAAAATAATTATATATACCATCAATTTGGTGTGGTGATAAAAAATGCTACAATATCAGTTCGTGAAAGAATTATTCTACCCATATACGAGTGGAGTTATAAATTTTCAGTATCATAAAGGAAATTTCATATTATGCTCTCATTAAAAAACTATTTCTTAAATATAATAATTATTTAACTCATATCTCTTATAATAATGTTATTTATCACTATCATATTTAATTTAATGTGTTGTCAAAAAATAATAAAATCACCTTGTGAGGTGGTAGTCAGCTGTACACATGACTTATGTTATCATATCCCATGTAGAATGGAATGATAAAAAGGAATATATGATATAATGACTCAATAGTATAATTATATTATATGTATTGTATATATACATTATATATATCATCATAAAAACCATTAATGGTGGTAATGAAAAAATTAATGACATTGGTTTTCAAGGTGGTAGCCAGTTGTACACATGAATGATGATTGCAGAACCCCTTTAATGGACTTATAAGTGGTTTCAAAACATGCCTTTAACGTAAAAACAACTTTGTACATGGATGATACTAAGGTTATTTTACTAGAATGGATTAAAAATATTTCAATTATGTGGAGAAATAAATAAAATAAATATTTTATTTAAAGAATGTAATATATAGACTCAGTTATTCCATTCTAAGACTTTGAAATATTACCTTTTATGTTTCCAGAGTTACGGGATAATACCAAATGAGATTCTGAATCCTGGTGTGCCAATAATTTAGTTTATTAAAACATTAAATATATTAATTTATTTAGGACATAAACTCTCATAAAAATTGGGATAACACTTTAATGGGAGAAAACATCATAAACATAATAACATAGTTGAGTCTAAAACATTTTCTTCAACCTAGGTGAGACCTAAATTGAGATGTTACGAAGCATTCAGATTCCTCACTCATTAGTTGTATGTTCATCAGTTTTAAATAATTTAATAATTAGTTAATTAATATATTTTCCCTAATATATTCCATGAAATACATTATCATGTATAATTTCACTAGGTTAGGCTCATAATTATTGAAATGTTGATGATTCTTTATATCATTATTTCATTAGATGATCATGTCGAATGGTGATGAAACACCGAATCAGAGCAGATCAAGGTGCAAAAACCAAAATGAATACTCTCAAACATCAGTGGGATAATTCACTGATTATGAATGATCAATCATCCATGAAAGGATTTTCGATTTTATATTTATTCCCTTTGATTAAACTGATTGAGAAGATCAATCTCTATTCTTGGATTGATGCCATATGTGGCCAAAGCTTATGCATATGTATGGGATTTAAATTGGATGTTGGTATTATTTCTACCCATGAATAAAAATTCATGATCATTGGAAATTAAATCCTTTCCAATGATTATCTAAAGAATTTTTGGGGAATTTATCTAATCTTTATCTTTTGTTTTTCCTAGGTTGGGAACCACTTTCCCAATTCGACTTTGTTGGGATGTTTTGAGCACGATCACACCCATGGATTCTTGGTAGATTTAATAATGATATATGTGAAAATGATGAATGAAAATACCTGAAATAATTCCAAGTCATGAATTTATATTCTCATGGTTTTAGAACAGTAAATTAAAGGGTGGAGGATTAGGTCATGTGTTGTATGAAATATTCTTATGAGATAGCTCCAAAAATCTACATGATTTGAATTTCTTACCATTAGAGGGTCAGAAACCATTGAATAATGATATATTATAAAATCACATGGGATATGAGGATAAAATTTGAGGGTTATCCTGGATTTTATGTGTGATAATAATATCTATAATTTTGGATAAATATAAACTAACGCTATGTACAAAGATAAATACATGTCATGTATCCCCTCAGTGACGGTGGTAAGGGTTTAAAGAATCATGGTGGATGACATGGTTTGTATCACTCTCACATGCCATATAATACTTCCATAGACCAAACACACATTGTATTTATCACATGGGTGTGACACCATGTTGTAATACATGACCATGTCCCCAAATACATGGACCTGGGGTTATGTAAACATACACATGGTTAGCACATGACCATAACCAGAAGGACACAACCTGGTCCTAGGTAGCTCAAACATGACGAGAAGTCAATTCTCACATTGAATACTAAAACATGGTCAGAAGGAATGTAACATCCTTGGACTTGTCTAAGTAGTGGAGTTGGAGCAAAATCCATGTGGATCCACTCACAAGCCAAATACCCCTTTACATCTTTTGAGGAAACATAAATGTTACATATCTCTTTCATTTGAACATGGATCACATAGCAAAGGAAGCCTATGTAGTGTTATTTTTCATGTTGAACTTTATGGTACCCTCAGTTGTGTATTTAGTGTATGATATAGATTTAATCAAGATTAATTATTGTTTAATCAGTGCACTAAGATGATAGATATTTTACAGAATCACCACAGACTGCCAATTTTTAACATACAATATAGGTGTGTGGTGGATTCCTCGACCTTTAGAGTGGAATGCCACATCATCATGTACATGTTTCCTTTAAAACTTCTTATTATGTGGACCCCTCTAGAGGGTAGGGTGAGATTATACAATGTATGTGGTGGAACCACCCTGTCACACAATGGTGTGGTTCATTGACCTATAGATTGGAACCTCCATGTTTCGAACAGTTTCCCTTCGAGGAGATGGAGGATGGACGCGCCCGACTATCGATCTCATAGATGGCTAAGCCCTGCTCGATTGCTAAAGTCGGGTACACTGGTATTCGTTTTGAAATGCCCAACGGTTCTATATAAAATGATACGTGGACATGCTTTCCAAAGGCAGGTGTCCTCTATGTGGTTTGGCTAGCGATGCTTAAGAAATCGCATTGGTCGAGTGGATGGGAATTCAGGATCATCGTACCTTTTTGGGAGGAATTATTGCATGTTCCTGGACTCTCTTATATATTTAAGACGTATTCATATGTTCGTGAATCTTTGGTTTGTACCCAAGAATAGTATCCACAGATTACTCCTTGTTGGTAATGGTCTGCTGAACGCAGGGGTTTGGAATCATTTATGCCCGAGGTTCACCATCCCTCGTTGGATTAATTACCTCGAGGAGTCTGGACTCATTGATGCGGCACTAGGGGTGGTGTAGTGAACTGATATGAAGATAATCATATTGACCGGTTTTTGGGATTGAACCTCAGGGAGGCTTCCCACGTACCATTCCTAGGATCCAGAGATCAAAGTCTACATAGTTAGTTTGGGAGTGCCAGAGAACCAACATGAATGTGGACCTGGGGGTCTGATGGTGATTGGGCTTGAACCTCTTGGAAGCTTCCTACGTATCCCTGTGGTGGGGAATCAATGTTGTTGTAGTTCGCCTTGGTGGGGCTTACGCTCTGAGGCAGCCCATAATTGGATGTCATAGTCGATGCTTACTCTATGACCACGTGAGTCATGATCGCTGTGAGAAACAAGAGGCGGCAGGGACCAGATGATCAAATCGCGGAAGGTGCGTCCGTGGGCAGTGGAGTGAGGATTATGCATAGAGGTATCCCATAAGGCCGGGGCTTACACCAAGAGGACACCCTGGGAAACAAAGTGTAGCGGGAGAGGGAAAGAGCAGCCCTTGTGCCCATCACCTCTCTTTTTCCAGAGGGATGTATGGAAGTGCATGGGGGCTTCCTTCTGATGGGTATTTTACTACCCCCTGAATAAGGGAGAAGTAACCCATCCCCAACAAATCTAGGGGAAGAAAGAGGACTCCAGAGCTTAGATTCCACATTACCGTGGGAATGTGAACACAAGAATTCTTCGAGAACCTTCTCAAGGGTTGGGGCTACCCCTTCGCCCCTGCTTACCATGGGTATGAGAACTCATGATGGTGCGCTTATGTGCCTGAAGGATTCATCATACTGGTTCGGTGGCTCTAGCGGAGCCATCGACTCAGGGCCGATGAATGGGACAATGAGGAGTTTGCAGAGGATCATGTCGTATTGTAATTGGAAGGATTTTCTCTAGCTTGAGGAACGGGAACTCCAAAGGCACTGGCATACCAAATGATTTTATGGGTTGTCGTGCCCTTCACGTAGGGAAGTGCTATGCAGTTGGTGAAATTGTCCACGAACTAGGGTTGTTCACAAGCTGATGAGCATCCCGCAAAATAGGGTGGTTGGAGGAATAGTGAGCATCCCACGAACCAGGGATGTTCGCATATTTGGGTTCAATCAGCGTACCAGGGTTGTATGCAGAGGGTTCCATGTGAGCAGTAGAGGACAAGGGTGGTGTCAGCCAGAGGTTCGTCAGTCGAGGCTTTGCCCGCGTAGGAGGGTGCTACACAGTGCCTCGGATCAGAAAAGATAAACACCCTAGTCCAAGGGTAGTGCATCCGTGGAGGGGAACTGGTTTGCAGAATTCTCCTCTTTTTTATTTTCTATTCGCGGTTCACCATGTTATTAAGCATTTTCGGTTTCTTATTAGTTTGTTCCCAGGTTTATACCGGCTCTCGTTCGCTAACAGTAACTTCACTGTTTTCGAAATCCTAAGCCTTCCTTCAAAACCCTTCTGCCCGAATCTGATCGATCTCATCCGAATCTTCCTTCCACTTCCCCCCTCATTCTCCTTTTATAGAGCAGCAAAAGAGATGTATCTATGGTCACACGACACCTTTTATAGAGTCCCATGACCAAAAACCTGGTTTACGGCTGACTTGTTCAATCCACGACTCGCGGTGGGCACTATGAGAATCTCCCACTCGAACCGAATGAGCTCGGGGAATGCTTCACGGCCGCATAGGGTTCTGCCTCTATTCTGCAAATGGCAGCGGATGCGGCTTGAGCCGGTCGGTGTGGTCTACGGCTAGGGCGGTTCATGATGGTGAACCAGAATGCCGTTCGTCCTACTTTGTGCCCGCGGAGGATCTCCGCCTATATTTCACGAACGACATTGGTCCGCAGAGGGGGTGCTCCGCAGAACCGGTCGCGTTCTTGTTTGGACCGGTATGCAGCCCAGTTTGTCTTGTGACTTTATTCTCCATACATTCCCCAATTCATTGGGGAAAATTGAGTATGATCTCTATTTGGTTAAAAGGGGATTCTCATTCTCATTTTCAGATTTTTCAGGACCGTACAAATGCCCCCCATCAGAATGGGGTCTGATCAGAATGAAGAGGAGTCCATTGCGCTGTAGATTTGTCCTAAAACATGGATGGTTTTTTGTAGGAGTGTGGACCCAGTGGGGGACCAAGCCTATAAATATGGAGGGCCCTTAATTTTTCCTTTCCCGGATTTTTCGCGAAACCAGAGCTCTCTTGTGTTTTTATCTGCGCGTGCTCATTCCTTCACGAGAAACTTCATTTGTGAACTAGCTACCACTTCCACGAACCATTCCTCTTTCGCGGTTTCCTTCACCCGTGGACCAATTTCCCAACCGTGAACTAATAACTTTAATTAATTAAAAATTAAGTCATGAAGGGTCACGGAGGAACACTCTTAGCGGTTTTCATGGCCCGCGAACTGAAATCTTATTGACTTTGAAAATTTCTTATGTCTTCCGAACCAAATTATTTAAATCCGGGATTATGATTCCGCATAGCAATCTGGTTCACAATTTTCTGGCCAATGCTCCATAGTCCAGAGTACCGCGGACTCCTTCTGTGAAGGGTTGGTTCGCATGATACAGTCATGGTGAATCACCTTTTGAGGTCTTCTTGAGGACCTTATCATGAAGGATTCTCGACTCCTTTTCCATACAACTAGTTTTTTTGTCTAGATTTTATTATTCTAGACTAACCATTTTCCTGGTATTCATAATGTAGAGAGAAAACATGGTTCCCCCTTGCACTGCACCCAGACCAGCTTTTGAGCCTCTCCCAATTGGTTCAGGGAGACGTCTGGATATGATTCATAGAGCAGATGGCATCAAGGAGGACCCTAGTCGATCCATTATTCCTGACGATGGTGTTTTGAAGTACTTTCCTCTCCTGATCTCTTGGGTTATCAACTATCAAATAGGCTTCCACATTACGGCTTCAGTCATCAAGATGATGTCTCTATCACCCCTACATTCTCAGGTCTTTTGTATCCTCTCATGAAGGTGTAACCAATGTCCATTCAGGTGAACCTTACCCGATTGGGGGAGAGAACATCTGATTCTGATATGAAAGAAACTTTCATCTTCAGATGCTCTATCTGGATCCAAAGTGACCAGTGTGCTCAATTATTTTCTCAAGAATCTGTATTCAACATTTAACCCTCCATTATCAACCTTTCTCGAGTGGATCCTAATGCGGGGTGGATTACTAGGTGGGATCTTTGATCCGGTGGGCTCTTCTGAAATGACTGGGTCTGGGCCATCTGGGACCATCATTATTTCAGGGAGTCTCTCATGTAACTGGAAGTAGTCGATTTGTACTCCATAGTGTCGGCATAATAATTTTATATTTACCCACCATCATTGATCCTGCCTGACCTGCTCAGTCGCTGATGTTCAAGCACTAATACTTTCCACCATGCCCATGGTGAAGTTGGTATTAGTCTGTGGGACATCTATCAATCGGGAGGGCTCCTGATTATCAGTGATATGTAGAATGAGTTCTTGCCTCCTCTTTTTGGGTGGGACGATGTCGAATCAGTTCCTTCATTGGCAAGGGATCTGCTGGTTATGGAAGAGAAATCACTGAGTCAGGCCTTGCATGCCTACTCTCTTATTCCCAAGAGCACCGGGATAGGGTTATTTCTGAACACCACTTGTCCTGTGTTGAAGATCAAGTTCCCCATGACTCATCCTTCTCAATAGTCACTAACCATCCCATGTTCCTAGTAGGTGGTTCTGGAGGTGGGTATATACCTTTCATGGGGTTACAAGGTGCACCCCGGTGTGCCTCCTATGCTCCGGCTGGCAGGTCTATTTTCCATGTTACTGAGCGGGTGGTTATTCCCTTCTCGGGATATGAACCCAGGTGTCAGGGCTTGCTCCATGATGATGGCAGTTGAGTTGGTAGAGGGCCATCTGGTGAATTTGGTCATTCCCACTTTGGCTAATATTTAGGAACTACAGAGCCATATGCAGGAGGGTGGGTCACCCTACCATTTGAGTGGGCCATTTCAATTCTTATACGGCTGGGTAGCAAATCATTGTCACTGTTATGAGTATTTTCATATCACGGTCATATCGCTTCCAACCTTCCAGCCTACTCCCCTTGATATTGCTGGGGTCCATCTGAAGTGCTTCGATTCTGAGGAAATACTCGAGCTTCTGAGTGACTTCTCCCAGTTTGCTTTTTCTCCCTACCGCACTCCTTCTGGCATCGTGGTTGACAACCGCAGGGGGAGACTTGATGAATTTTATAACATGATTTTACTGCGGGACGGGTTTCCGGCTGCACATATTGATGGGGTTTCTCCATGCGAGTTGTATGCACCAATTGTTTCGCCCGTCAATTTAGTTGTATTAAACTCCAAGTCTCCCTTGGCCCTCTTCGGGCTTGAGGAGTGCACCCGGCCACTCTCCATCAATGGTGGTTGATGCTGCTGCGGGAAGGATCTGACACAAGAAACCTCATTCCTGATATGGGAGAGGCTGATAGCCTATCCATAGAGTACTCATGGATGTGGGTAAAACATTTCCCCAAAGGGGTCCTGGGGAAGGCTGTCCGATAGGTTCCCATGTCCGGAGTCATTGCGGTTGCTGGGACTACCACACCTTGCTCATCAGCTCTGAGGGAGGACAGACTGATGGCTCGTCGGTCAAAGAGACTCAGGGGATTTTCCTCTCCCATACCCTCTATGACTGATGTTCAAACTGACCAAACCTTCTCGGATGCAGATGATCATGAACCTGTGGCTTTGGGTTCTAATGACACAATTCCTGATGTTTTGTCGACCGGTACTGAACATAGAAACTAGACTACAAAACCTGAACCTGGGTTAGAAGATTCAGGTCATCCCACTTCGGAACCATCGTCTAGCGTGCGCGTGCCTGCACTGGTTGTAATGTTATACTTTGCTCTCGCGCCATCTAGAGATGATACAAATGATCCTCATGTCATGGAAAATCACCATGCAGTGCGCAGGTGGGACTGGCCCCGGATTTGCGAGATTGTCACTGAAACTCCTCTGGCCTAAATGGAAACTAAAACTGAAGCACTCCCACAACTCTTCCTGGGTTTGAGGTTGGGTGGCTTTGACTATCAGCAGTTTCATTTTCTCACCTGCCAGGTTATCATTGCCCACAGGGAAGTTTCCAATGGTGGGCGCAAACTTTCTCACCAAACATCTTCTCATTGTGGGACCCAAACCCTAGAGGGAGCCAAAATAAATCTCAATCAGCTGATAGTACAAGAGGTGAGATCTCGAGATCGAGAAACCGTCCTATCTTCCGAGTTACATGAATTTTAAATACAGGCAGCGATGCTGAGGGGCCCAATGTCTATTCTGACTGGTAACCATGAAGCCACTAGGAATGGGATCACCAATCTTTAAAAAATAGTGGAGCACACTCATTCAGTGGTCGAGGTTGAGGCCAGGGAGAAGGACATGGTGGATCAGACTTGCAACAACCTCCGTCGCACAATTGCTGATCTGATGTAGAGAGCGAGCCATGCTCCTTTATGACAGTTGGATCCATTATTGTACTCTTTTTCTTAGCCCTCTTTATTAATTTTTTTTATTGTTTTTTTGTGGGGTAGTAATCCAGCCTGTGGACGTCCTCCCTTTTTGTTCAAGCAGAATACAATCCTTGTCAATCTTTTGTTGCTGTAAAATTTGAATGTTACTAAAACAATCATTGTGTAAATAAAAACTCACTGACTCGGTATTAATCATGACTCAGGCAAACAAACTCTAACTTTTTCCTGGACCATGGGATCCATTGAGCATAGTTTTACTATTTCTAGGGTTTTGTAGAAAATCCCCACAAACTATTTGTCTTTTATTTTAATGCCCTAATTATTCTTAGGCGCATTTAGTGTGGACCTAGTGGGTATGGCCTGACTTTTACATAGGTCACCCTTTTCAGGTTTTTGACCTAACTGGATTTGTGCCTTTTTTGCGAGTGGTTTAAAGTCCCGCCGTCAAGACTATCATTATTGATGTTTTAAGTCAAACAACATTCCCAATATGTAGTGGGGCAAGGGCCCCAATGAGGTTTGGTTGATTAAAATATGTCTCAAGGTCCTTCAGATGCATCTGAAGGGTGTGTTTTTAGACTTGAATTACATGCAGGGCATGTCTCAAGGCATGGGAGCCATACTGGCATGCAAAGGTGGGATGAGCATTGCCTAAGTAAATCTTGCCTTTATTAGACGGGCCTGGGGTGATCAATATGCAGAGCCGCTGAGGCCATGGTATGAAAAGTCATGCAAAGGTGTCCCTAAGTCAATGAATCTCCATTTATGATGGCCATAAGACTTCATGAAAGTCAGGTTTATAGAGACCACCATGGGTGGCTTGGAGAATTATGAAAACCATCGAGGGTGTCTTGGATAGGGGATGCGACGTCTGAAAGGTCTTGAGAACATCTATATCAATCAGGAGTGTGGAAGCAAGATTCCTGTCTAACGCATTTATCTAGAATAATGGATGGTTAGTGCTTGACGTAGTTTAACATCATATAGCTAGGACTTTATCTAGAATGGAAAGGATTATCCTTGTCCTTGGTAATCTCACCAGAGACATTCCTCCATATTTCGGAAGGGTTGTGAAAGATGATGGTAAACTATAGCTCAGAGGGTTTCTGAATCCCAGGATAGACATAGGGGCACAAGGGACCAGATGCGTACAGATAGAAGCATCGCCTAAGGAAATATTGCCTTTGGTAGACGGGCTGGGGTTGATCAATATGCAGAGCCTCTAAGGTCATGGTATACATAGTCTTACAAAGGTGTCCTTCGGTCAAAAATTGTATTCTTTCGATAGCCGAGCAACTTCAGGGAAGTTGAGATTCGGGACCACCTGGGGTGGTTTATGAGAGTTCGGCTTTTTCTAATTACAGAGCATGGTTTATGAGAAGAGGGTTCCTGGATACTGGAGAAGCATCTAAGCTAAATTTCCTGGGAATATGGGAAGTCATTCTTGCTCACGCTGGTTTGAGACGATGGTTCATGCAGGTCTAACCCATGCCCTGAGGGATAGAGAAAAGCCTTTTTTTCTTACTGAACCCATGACATGTTTGGCCATGCAGTTTAATGTCGTGCGGTAAGGACGATGGGCATTATTCAAGGATGTTGTACAGTTTACCGTCGTGCAGTGAGGACAGGGGCACTTTTTGTAACACCCTGAGATTTTATGGAAAATATTTTTATTAATTTTATTGATGTCTTGTGTTGTACGCTACATCAAAAGGATCTTGCACTACATGCATCCCTGACATGGCTTGCTTTACCCGCAATCGCGATCTTCCATGATAGCGAGTGTTGTACGCAATATCGAGTTTCAGTAAACAATGATATGTTATTAAAATATTATATAAACTAGCCGTTATGAATAGTAATACCCACTTTTTGAAATTTTATAAATTTTATCATTCAAAATGGACATGATTTTTGGATTCGGAATTTTGAAATTATGCTAGGGTAAATTTTTGGTATTTTTCTGAAAACTTTCAATCTTTGATGAATAGTGAAAACACATGGTTACTATTTAAAAACTGACTTTTTATTTAAATAAATATTTATTTTATTTAAATTTATTATAGTTCAAAATTGATACATAATACCTATATAAGTTCAATGTAATTAATTGGAGTCATTTTATAATAATTTTAGGTATATAAAAATTTTATTGAACATTTCATCATCTTTTACCCACCTCATGGGAGAATTTGGAAATTCACATAAAACATAATTTTTATGATTTTGTGAGTGGAATTTAGAAAATATGAGAGACACGGTTAATATCAAGGACTAAAATGTGGTTCAATGAGATGAAAATAATTTTTTTTGATTAGTAACATTTTACTTTTATTTACTCCGGTTAAAGATAAATAGGGTAATTCAAGGTTAAAATTTTTTTTATTATAATTAAAAATTACGTTAAAACATGTCCAAACCTTATTGGATGAGTAATGGATGACTATTTTAATCCTTGGGGCTATTTTGGGACCCCATGGTTCCACTTATGAAAGAAAATGACACATTTGATTAATTAATTTAATGTAAAGACAAAATTGACATTAACATAAATCTTTTAGTAAATTAATTTTTATATGGTGTTATATAAGTCATATTTTCAACTTTAAATATTAATTAGAATTATAAAATGATTTACTATATCAAGGTATTTTTTCCATAATTTTTATACAACAAATGAATTAAATTATTTCTTACACAATAATGATGCAGTGTTTACCTCATTAATAAATGATTTAAATAAATAAGATTATACTGATTAAAATATTATCCAAAACATGTCCAATTATAATTGGATTAATATATATAGTCCATTATTCATATTATCTTCGACTATAATTATTTTTGGACTATTAGAAACCGAATATCATTATATTATAAAATAATATTTTCAGTCTTTCCTAAAGAGACCCTCCTCTTCCTTATAAAAGGAGACCATTTCTATCCAATTACTCACACTTCTGAAGCCATTTGGCTCGTCCAAACACTATCCAATTAAGCTCCATACATCCATCTCCTCCCCCTATAAGCCTTAACTTAGGCAGAAGGCACTTCAAGAACTCCCTTTTCATTCAAACCAAAGGAAGTTACAAAAATTAAAGGTAACGGTTTCTCTTAAGTTATTTTCCTTTATTCTGCTTCTCCAACCCCTAAACCCTTATTAATACTTTCTTTTGTAACAAAAACAGTATCCTAAATATATTAGGTTGTTGTTATGAGAAGGATTCGAACTACACATACACGCACCTCCATCAAATGGATGAAAAACATAATGTTTCTGTGGATGGAAAACTAACGCCTCACGAAACGATGATTGTTCGATTTTCTACTACCACCTTTCATGGTGGCCATTATGATGGAACTATATTTATTTATGATATATATTATGTTTATTATTTCCTTATGCTTCTTTAATTCACAATTATATCAAGCCTTTATGGTTTCTATAGTGGGTAAATAGGATGATCTCATTTGAGGAAGTGCAGACTACCACCCCCTAAAAGTGTTGTGATTCGTTAATACCTTATGTGGGATGTATAAAGGATGTAGTTAATGATATTATATATATGATATTATACTGGAATATTAATATACCTATGTATCATTATGTATTAATTCCATTAAATTAATATAAAATATAAATGAAAGTAGCGTTCATGTGTACGTACGGCTTACCGTCTCAATGAACGATGCATTTCATTTCTTACCTCCATATGTTATGTAATATTATAAATACATGTATATTATGGATATATATGATATATAAATCATGATTATCATTCTGGATAAAATAAACCTTTGACCACATGAACAACAAGTAATTATAAAAAGTCCATTTTTGACTCAAGTACCAAATATCGACAAAACGATCATTATTAACATAAATGGTTATTTAATGTTTATAACATGGTAATAAGTGATATAAAATGAATAATAAATTCGAAAAAGGTTCTTAATCAAGTATAAATTAACTTTGGTTTATCATTTAGTAGATTAAATAATGATTGAGTCACATCTGACACGAGGTAAGGGAACTTTTTAACCCAATTTCTGTTCTTTGGGTCGATCTTCTCTTTCTTGTTAATGTTGTTCATTGATTATGTGAGAAATGAATTTTTATATCTTATCATGTATTTTTAATTTCTTTATGTTAACTTATAGTGAATAAACATAAGTTAACTATTTTATTTACAAAAAGATCTTTGTAAGGGATAACTTCTCCAATCTCGTTTTTATCCGAGATTGTTTATTCGTAAGTATTCAATGGGGTTATATTTATCATCAATGTCCCTATTTTATAAAAATGGTTTCATTTATTATTAAATTCTTTTTTACCCATTTTTTACTTTCACTACATGGTATGTAATTAATCATTCTTTTGTTTACATTACGAGGTACTTTTTTGTCTTTTCCAACAAAAGAACAAGAAGAATGTTTTTTTACTTATACAGAATGAAAGGATTTCTATGGATTTATAAAGCCTTATTTTCATGAAGATTCCTCCAAAATATTTCATGGTTATTTTCAACAAAATCTATTTCTATTAAAATTGAATGGTATTTTGTGAAAATAAAATGATATTCAAGAAGAAATGATATTTTCCTCAAGAATTCATTCCAAGTGCTTTATCAAAACCATTTTCCATCTAAGATGACATTATTTCATATGTGTATGTTTCAAGTATAATGTCTCTATGATTTATATGGTTCCACATTTATTATGATGAAATGATATCCATTTTTTTCTATGGATTATGTTGTGATGGAATGATGTTTATGAAACCCAATTTATTCTTTGGGTTATGATGAAATATTTATGATTGTTTTGTGGCACATGTAAGAATGATTTCAATATGATATGGGTGGGACCTATATCTCCCTCCAATGCATTGGGCAATGATTTATATCTCATGATATAGACATGGATGGAACGGCAAGTAAACCCGGTTCAGTAAGGGACTTTGTCCACTAAGATGGTCTTGGCAGTAATGCCTCGACTACAATGGAAATCATTACATGTGCCTAATGGATGCCACAATTACATGTTTTATTACTATTATAATTTATCATGATTAATGTTCCATTCTGATATATTCCTTATGTACTTCCACGATTTATGTCATTGATCATGATTTTGATGTTTAGATTTTATGTTCATGTTTTTGCATTCAAATATTTATGGATTGTTTTATGTTCTCTATGTTTACCCTTACTGAGCATTTGAGCTCACCCTTTATATGTTTTCTTTTCCCTAGGATTTAAATAATTCTTTTAGGTAAGAAAAAAAAGGGGGAATATCTTTATAGGAGATGTTGAAGATCTTTCACCGTGATTAAAAGATAATATTCTCAGTTTCCAAAGACACTAAACTATTACAGTCCTTGTGTGTCTGTTTTTGTTATGTATTAGGTATTCCACAAAAGTAATGGGATGTCCATGTACGTCAAGATTCGAGTCTCTACAATTGGTATCATAGGAAAGGTTTAGTCAATATTTAGAAACTAGTATGTGAGAACTTTAGTGAGATCCCTAGAGATATTTTAGAGGAATGTCTAGGTATGCCCCTAAGGTTAAGTATATTTATAGGCTATAGTCCAAGAATTATGGTAATGATATTAGAATTAAACCTAAGATTTTAGATATTGAAGGTACAGCCCCATTATTATGTTGTTTTCCTAGCATGATTTTTGCCTCTCACACTATTCTTTTTGGGTTTTAGATGATGGTTGGAACCCGAAGGTACCTTGTTGATCAATGTAATGTACAATGAAATGATTGTCCTCTCGAGCAACCAAATGTGATGGGAGATGGAGTGGAAAGACCTATTTCTATACTTACGCAAGCTATGAATCATTCTGGACATCCAAATGAGCAGAGAAGGGAACAATATTCTATTGAGTCCTTCATGAGGCAACATCCACCTTCTTTCAATGGGTCTTCTGATACAATTGTTGCTGAAAAATGGATCAGTACCATTGAAAAGATATTTTCCATACTTCGCTGTTTGGAACATGATAAAGTAATTCTAGTTGTTTACCATTTAGATGGTGAAGCAGACAAGTGGTGGAATCTAATTAACAATACAAGTCCCAAGGATGAAATTGAATCCATGGAATGGGACGAGTTCAAGAACATGTTTTTCAGTAAGTACTTCCCTCATATTCTTCGAGAAAAGATGGAGAAGGAGTTCCATGAGCTTACGCAAAAGGATAATTAATCTGTTGGTATATACGTTGAAAATTTTACAAGGCCTTCATAGTAATCATCTTGCCTTATCATCCAACCTAAAAGTAAATTTGATCAATTCTTCAGTGGCTTAAATCCATGTATTCAAATGGAATTAGCTATAAGATACTTCAGTAGCTATGAAGAAATTGTGCATTGTTCTATCAAGGTAAAAATGGAATTTTTTGTTACATATCCATCTCATGGTTTGGACAAGAAATGAATGATGGATTTCAAGGTAAAATCTTAGAACAATGGTGAAAATAAGAGGAATGTTTCTTTATGCCGAAAGATTGGACAGAAGCATGGTGGAGATTCTCTTAAAGGGACTAAAATACATTTTAAGTGTGGAAAAGAAGGTCATCGAGCAGCTGAGTGTCGACGTAATGGAAAAAGGGTTGCTAATGATGTGACTAAAGAAAAGACTACAGAAAACGCACCACCAACACTTCAATGCTTCAAGTGCAAGGAAATGGGGCATTATGCTAATCAGTGCCCTAATCCAAGGGTTAATGATGATCAACATGAGCAACCTCTTATGGAAAAGGATAAAGGGAAGTCACATGTGATCACTAATTGAGATGTCGAGTATAAAACTGATGTTGTGTAATGAATAAGTGTTATGTAATGGGATTTCAAAATAGTATCATGGAATCTCATTTATAGTATCTTGGAATTTTGAAATATCTATGTATTGGCCCATTGTGGTTTTCTATAAAAATATGGTACCAGTAACCCTAAAAATTGATTCAAATATTCTGTAAAGTAGATGATATGCACATATTGATGGGATTAGGAGAAAATTAATTGTTTTATAGTATTCATAAGATCATGATTGATATAAGGACTAAGTGATATCATGGTTTGAGTATATAGAATTTTGGGATTTTGGTATGTGGAAAGAGTTAACTTTTGACAGCACTCATATTTTCACTAAGGTTCAATGGGTATTCATTTTTGAAGAGAATACATTGTTAACACCTTCGAATGTTTGTAATGTGATCAAGAAGACATATCTTATGATATTTGTGTTGGGACCAGGTTGAATGAAGATGAAAGTTTGAAGAGTTAGATTTTGCAGAGTGTTGTATTTTGTTGTCAAAGGCGATAAATCAATTCACTGTGTAGAAGGATCATAAATCAGACGATGCTTTGCTGGTATGTATTTCACACAAATCATGAGTTAGGAGAACTTGTGATGCAAGCCTTATGAAGGAAAGGGGGAGAAATGATGATGCCATTCATATAATGTTTTGATTGGAAGGAATGATGCTGCTGGAAGATAGGAAAGATTCAGTTCCCATTGCAACTCTGACGATGCTTAAGCTGATCTATCAAAGGATAAATATCACGATAGTGGGATTCGTGATAAGAGCAGAAGAATGGATATGGGAAGCAGTAAAGAGATAAAATGGCAAAGCAATAGACAATCTGGGGATGGCAGAAAAGAACAGTTTAAGGTGGCGCTGTTTTCCAGTGTTTGCCAAATTTTAGGGCCTGAAAATCGGGAGATGAAGAAATCTGCTTGGCAATGGATGTTGCGCTGAAGATGGTTTATACGTGCAAAAGAGTTATTCAAGGTCAGAACTATGAAAAATGACAAAGGAATGGAGTGCGCGGAAATTTAGGCACGTTTCGCGCAAAAATAAAGTGGTGCGCGCAATATCTGCGGGATGCGCGAAATAGTAGCGGGTTGCGCGAAAAATCTGCGGGTTGTGCGAAATATTGGCATGGTGCGCGAAATTGGGGAATAAAGTTTTCGCGCAAATGATGATTCGAGATCAGAAGATCAAAAATTGGCAAAGGCATAAAATGCGCGAAATATTGGAGCAGTGCGCGAAATCTGATGTCGCAGGAAAGATTGGGTTTGCGCGCAATATAGAACACGGTGCGGAATTTTGCGCGCAATTGGTGCTTCAGGCATAGAAGGATGAAAAATGCCAAAGGCATGAGGTGCGCGAAATATTGAAGCATGGCGCGAAATATGAAGTTTCATTAAAGAGTTTTTACGCGCATGGAGGAGGTTTTACGCGCAGGAAGTGGTTTTTATGCGCAAGGTCAAAAATGCCTATAAATATGAGGTGAACCCCTCTCATTATGTAATGCTCGACACTTAGAAGAAATCCCGAGCTCTGGTGCGCGTAAATTATACGCTAAGAGAGTTGCGCGAAAAGAGGAAAAGTTGCGCGTAAACGGAAAGTTGCGCGAAAACGTTTTTCGCGCCAAAAGGTGATTTTACGCGCAAGCCATTTGAATTGCGCGCAAGGCACCCTAAAGGCTGCGCGAAATATTTGGGGCCTTCGCACGTATTCAGTTGTGCACGAGAGAGTTCTTACCGGCTTCTGGGTAAGAAAGTGAAGATTTGTACTTCGGAGAATACATCTGTTTAATTGTAAAGAAGCACTGAAACATTGTGTTATCCTATTTGTGCTAAGAGTGAGCACACGCACTATTGAATTGTTTTCAAAGTGCTGCACGAGTGTAAGGGTATATCCTACTCGTTGTATTCCACATCAAAGGATTGTTTTCTAGTGGATTGTGTGGTACTGGATTATTTCCGTACCATACCAAGGACGTAGCTACTCTTGTTGAGTAGTGAACCTTGTAAATCTTGTGTTCCTGTGGATGTGTGTGTTCAGCAGGGAAGAAACTCTTTAACAGGAGGCGAAGGTTGTTTCAAAAAGGGGAAACTTAAAAAGAAAAAGATATCACTGATTCACCCCCTCCCCCTCTCAGTGATACTTGGATCCTGATTGGGAACTTCAATTGGTATCAAAGGGGGGTTGCCTTCGTTTACTCTTTGCTGAATTGTTTGAAGAGAAGTTGTGATGGAAAATCTAAATTGCGTGAACAGTAAGGGGATTCCAATCTTCGATGGAAAGAACTATCACATCTGGAAGGACAGAATGATGTCGTATCTTATGTCTCTTGGATATGAAGTTCTTGAAACTACAACAGATGGATTTCCTGATATTGATGACAAGGTCCCTCTTACTCCTGTCGATAAGAAGAATCTTGAGAATGATGGAAGAGCTAAAAATGCATTACTCTCATCACTTTCTGAGAGTGAGTTTTTAAGAGTGAAAGGTGTCACTACTGCTAAAGGCATCTGGGATAAGCTAATGAATATCTATGAAGGAAATACAAAAGTGAAGAAGGCAAAACTACAAATCTGGAGGCTGAAGTATGAAGACTTGAAAATGGGAGAATCTGAATCTGTTGGGGAATTCTTTACCATAGTTAATGACATTGTCAGTACAATCAGATGTCTTGGTGAAAAGTTAGAAGATGATACAGTTGTTGAAAAGATCCTGAGAATTCTGCCTGACAAATTTGATGCTAAAGTTTCTTCACTAGAAGACAGAGATCCGGAAACATTATCTCTTGATGATTTGCACAGTACTCTCATCACTTATGAGATGAGAAGAGAGAAGACCATGAAGAGAAAAGCAAAAACTGATAGAGAAATGTCTTTCAGGGCAGAAAAGAAAGAGAAGTCGAAGAAAATTCTTATTAATGAAGAAGCTGGTGAATCCAACTCTGAAAATGAGGTATGTAAAAATTTTGATGAAATTCTATCCTTGTTTTCTAAAAATGTTAAAAGAGGCACAGGGAAATACAAAGGGAAACTCCCTTTGAAATGTTTTGAATGTGGAGCAGTTGGCCACTTTGCGGCTAATTGCCCTCAAAAGGGGAAAGATGCCGACAGTGATGAAGAAGACAGAGGACCAAGAAGGTCATGGAAGAAACAGGATCGAAAAGATAAATATTCTGGTAGAAGTCAGAATAAAAAGTTCTTTAAATCAAAAAGAAGAAGCTTTTTGTCAAATGATAAGGAAGATGATGATAGCGAGACTGAATCAGAAAAATCTGCTACTGAAAAAACTAGAGAGAGTACCTTTTTTGCAACAGTGAATAGTGATGATTATGAGAGTAGTAGTACTGAAGAAGAAGAGACTCAACTTGAACAGTATCTGAAAGAAGAGCTGAAGGAATGTTTGAGGAAGATCAGGAAACTGGAGAAAGAAAACAACAAGTTAGTAAAAGAAAATTCCACAGTAAACAATCAAGAAGGTTTTATAGATGATAAAATCATGATGAAAAAAGAGATTGATGATCTGAAAAATTCTCTTAAGAATACAATGAATCGTAATGATCATCTTGAAGTGAAGTTGAAGGCAAAAGAAGAAGAGTTGGAACTTGTCCAACAAAAACTGCATAAAGCTAAAGAAATGAATATCAGTTCCAAAAATTCTATCTCAGAAGTAGGGGAATGTTCCAGTAAGAATGAACTAAAAAGGGATCTACAAAACTTACCTTCAAAGGTTGAAATGAAAGACAAAGTTGGTTCTGATAAGAACAAGGCTGGAAAGACAAAGTATGTGGTCAAAATCACCAATGCAGAAAAATCAGAAGTGCATAAAAATCTTGAGTCAAGAAAAGCTTCTAATACTTCTGGTACTGCTGAATCTGAGCTGAAGAAGAGAGTTACAAAGGAAAATATGATGGTTTTTGAGAAGCGTGTTCACAACTCCATTCAGTCTAAAAGTTTCAGAGGTAAATATTCTTTCTATGGATACTGCTGGTATTGTGGTGGATTCGGACACATGGAAAGTATGTGTTGGTTTAACCAACAACATTACAACTATTCCAAATGTTTTGAAGGACAAGGATTGAGGGGGAGCCAACGCTTTCAAAATAGAAGATCTCCAAATAAGTTTCAGAAGAAATCTGAGAAGACTGGTGTGAAAGTTGGGAACAGATTCCAACCACTGGAAACATATTGTGAAAGATGTGATCAACCTGGACATCTTGCTAAGGGCTGCCTTAGTGTGTTACCAGAGCAACAAAAGTTTGTTAATAATCCTCAGAAGACAGAGATTTTAAAATACAAAAGGGACAAATTTGATAAGTCTGAAAAGAAAGAATGCATGGTTCTCTGGCCAGAACACATTGATTTGGCTAGGAAATTGGAAGAAGCAAAACAGAAAGTGGAGGAAAAGGAAGAACAAAAAGCACTTGTTGTTGAAACAGCTTTGAAGGCTACCAAAGGAGAACGTCCATGGATTCTTGATAGTGGATGTTCATCTCATATGACAGGAGACTTAAAGCTGCTGAAGAATGTGAAAGACTTTAAAGAAGGAACTGTGACATTTGGAAATGATGAATCTCTAAGGATCAAAGGTGTTGGATCAGCCATCATTGGAAAAGAAAAGATGAAATCCAGAAAAACACTATATGTTGATGGACTGAAACACAACCTGCTCAGTGTGTCACAACTCTGTGATGAGGGCAACAAAGTGATCTTCAGAAAAGATGGATTTGTTGTAAAAAGTGAAAATGATGGAAACATAGTTACAAGGGGCCAGCGTACAAGAGGGAATTTGTTCCAAGTTGGGGATGGACAGAACTCTTGTTACATGAGTGTGGTGGATGAAAATAAATTATGGCATAAAAGGCTGGGTCATATGTGTCAGAGAAATATGTGCAAGTTGTTAAAGCGAGAAAGTGTTCGGGATATGCCTGATTTATCAAGAGAAAGAGATTGGTGCTGCACTATTTGTGAGAAAGGGAAGATTGCTAATTCTATGCACAAGAGAGTTGAAATTCGCTCAAAAAAACCCTTAGAACTCATACACTCAGATATATGTGGGCCAATGAGCAAGCAATCTTCAAATGGAGATAAGTACTTCATTACTTTCATTGATGACTTTACTCACATTACTTGTGTTATGTACATGAGACATAAGTCAGATGCTCTAACAATGTTTAAGAGTTTCAGAAGGAAAGCAGAGAAAGAATGTGAGTATTCAGTGAAGAAGTTGAGAACTGATAATGGTGGTGAGTATAAGAATGAAGAGTTTGAAAGTTATCTTGAGAAACATGGAATTCGGCATGAGTTTGGTTCACCATACACACCTCAACAAAATGGGGTGGCTGAAAGAAAGAATCGAAGTCTGGTGGAAATGGGGAGAACTATGTTACTTGAACATAGTCTCTCTCATTATTATTGGAGGCAAGCCATGAGCACTGCTGTGTATATTCAAAACCGGTGTTTCTATAGACCAAACTCAGATATGACTCCATATGAGATGTTCTATGGAAAAACTCCAAGTCTGAAACACTTGAGAGTCTTTGGGAGTCCATGTATTATAAAGAAGAAAGGTGGAAATCTGGGAAAGTTCGAGCAAAGAGGAGATGACGGAATTTTTCTTGGCTATGCTCCAGAAGGAAGAGGATATAGATGCCTCAACAAAGAAACAGGAAGAATTATTGATTCTTCAGATGTAAAAGTTGTTGAAAGTGCTGAGAAAGAAAAGCAGTCATATGTTGATGTGGAAGTCGAGCGGGATAGAGAAGATTTTGTTATCAATTCTGATAATGCTTCAGAATTTGTTCATCCTACTCAAGAAGAGGAATCTGACTCAGAAATATCAAGTGATGAGGATGAAGTTCAAACAACTCATCCTAGGTTGAGGAAACAAGTGGAGGCTCAGAACATTATTGGAGATAAAAATCAGAGGGTTCAAACAAGAAGAACAACAAATGCTATATCACATACTTCTCTTTATTCGAAAGTTGAACCGAATAATGTAAATGAAGCATTTGAGCATCCAGAATGGGTTCATGCTATGAATGAAGAGCTTGATCAGATAGAGAAGAACAATACTTGGGAACTTGTGCCCAAGCCGGACAACAAGAACATTATTGGTACAAAGTGGGTTTTTCGAAACAAGCTGAATGAAGAAGGTAATGTAATAAGAAACAAGGCAAGATTGGTCTGCAAAGGGTATTCACAAATTGAAGGCATTGACTTTGATGAAACCTTTTCTCCAGTAGCTCGATTAGAAACAATCAGAATATTTCTTGCCATTGCTGCACAACGAGGTTACAAAATCTTTCAAATGGATGTAAAATCTGCATTCTTCAATGGTGATCTTGACGAGGAAGTTTACATTGATCAACCTTGTGGATTTGTTATTGGAAAAGATGAAAGCTATGTGTGCAGGTTGAAGAAGGCTCTGTATGGGCTAAAACAGGCTCCGAGAGCATGGTATTCTAAATTAGATACTTGCTTGAAGAAGATGAACTTTAAGAAAGGGAGAGTTGACAGCAATCTCTACATCAAGAAATGTCAGGAGTTTTCACTGATCGTTATTGTTTATGTCGATGATATTATATTTGCTGGAAATAATGAAAGATCATGTGAAAAATTTGCTGAGGAGATGAAGAAGTTATTTGAGATGTCCATGCTAGGTGAAATGAAGTACTTTCTTGGGTTACAAATTTCACAGAAGAAGAATCATGTTTTTCTATCTCAAGAAAAGTATGCTAAGGAACTTCTGAAGAAGTTTGGCATGGAAAATTCGAAACCAGTTTCCACACCGATTTCAGTGGGAACCAAGTTGTCTAAAGATGGAGAAGGAAAGGAAGTTGATCAGAAAGAGTTTCGAAAACTGATTGGAAGTCTGCTATATTTGACGGCCTCAAGACCCGACATCGTCTATGCTGTTACTTTATGTGCGAGATTTCAGAGTGCTCCTAAAGAATCACATTTGATTGCTGGAAAAAGAATTCTCAGATATATCAAAGGCACAACAAACTTTGGAATCCGGTATGACGGCTCTGAAAATATTGATCTATTTGGGTATTCTGATGCTGATTGGGCAGGAAATGTTGATAATCGAAGATCCACATCTGGTGGAGTATTCTTTCTAGGAAAAAGCTGTGTTAGTTGGCATACCAAGAAACAGAATTCAGTAACTCTTAGCACAGCTGAGGCTGAGTATGTTGCTGCTACTCAAGCTGCAACTCAACTAATGTGGATGAAGACTCAGCTGGAAGATCTACTTGTTGAAGTAAAGCTACCATTGCTCTTGGGTTGTGATAATCAGAGTGCAATCAATCTTACAAGAAATCCAGTAAAACATTCTCGTTCAAAACACATTGATATAAAGTACCACTTCATCAAAGAGCAGGTTGAAAAGAATGAACTGAGGCTGGAGTATGTTCCTACATCTGAACAAATTGCTGATATATTTACAAAACCGTTACCGAAGGAACCATTTGCAAAGTTGAGGTTGAACATGGGTGTACAACCTCCTTCTCATCAAGGTTAAGGTACATGTTTCTGTCCCCTCTCTCGTCTTAGCTTTGGATAGTGTTGTCAAGGGGGAGAATTGTTTCATAAATCTATCCATAAGGAAGAATGTATTAAGGGAGAGTTGTGGGTAAGCTGTGAATTCAGCATGTATGTGAGTGAACTATTCTAACTATTTGTTGGAGTGGTTGTAGGAAACAAAGTTGTTTTACAGGAAAGTTGAAGAAGTGAAGAATGCTATTGCAAGATGTTCTGAAGAAGGATGAGGAGGTATGTTCATGAGATTTCACAGTCACTGCTTTTGGACAGCATGGTTTTGGCTGTCAATAAATCTTGTTTCCTACAATGAGTTAGCTCACGTAGGCTTAGAATTGTTGATAAGTAATCCATTGCAAAAGGTTTCAAAATTCAGTGATTTATGAATCTTTGTTGACAACAAAATCCAAAGGGGGAGATTGTTGGGACCAGGTTGAATGAAGATGAAAGTTTGAAGAGTTAGATTTTGCAGAGTGTTGTATTTTGTTGTCAAAGGCGATAAATCAATTCACTGTGTAGAAGGATCATAAATCAGACGATGCTTTGCTGGTATGTATTTCACACAAATCATGAGTTAGGAGAACTTGTGATGCAAGCCTTATGAAGGAAAGGGGGAGAAATGATGATGCCAGTCATATAATGTTTTGATTGGAAGGAATGATGCTGCTGGAAGATAGGAAAGATTCAGTTCCCATTGCAACTCTGACGATGCTTAAGCTGATCTATCAAAGGATAAATATCACGATAGTGGGATTCGTGATAAGAGCAGAAGAATGGATATGGGAAGCAGTAAAGAGATAAAATGGCAAAGCAATAGACAATCTGGGGATGGCAGAAAAGAACAGTTTAAGGTGGCGCCGTTTTCCAGTGTTTGCCAAATTTTAGGGCCTGAAAATCGGGAGATGAAGAAATCTGCTTGGCAATGGATGTTGCGCTGAAGATGGTTTATACGTGCAAAAGAGTTATTCAAGGTCAGAACTATGAAAAATGACAAAGGAATGGAGTGCGCAGAAATTTAGGCACGTTTCGCGCAAAAATAAAGTGGTGCGCGCAATATCTGCGGGATGCGCGAAATAGTAGCGGGTTGCGCGAAAAATCTGCGGGTTGCGCGAAATATTGGCATGGTGCGCGAAATTGGGGAATGAAGTTTTCGCGCAAATGATGATTCGAGATCAGAAGATCAAAAATTGGCAAAGGCATAAAATGCGCGAAATATTGGAGCAGTGCGCGAAATCTGATGTCGCAGGAAAGATTGGGTTTGCGCGCAATATAGAACACGGTGCGGAATTTTGCGCGCAATTGGTGCTTCAGGCTTAGAAGGATGAAAAATGCCAAAGGCATGAGGTGCGCGAAATATTGAAGCATGGCGCGAAATATGAAGTTTCATTAAAGAGTTTTTACGCGCATGGAGGAGGTTTTACGCGCAGGAAGTGGTTTTTATGCGCAAGGTCAAAAATGCCTATAAATATGAGGTGAACCCCTCTCATTATGTAATGCTCGACACTTAGAAGAAATCCCGAGCTCTGGTGCGCGTAAATTATACGCTAAGTGAGTTGCGCGAAAAGAGGAAAAGTTGCGCGTAAACGGAAAGTTGCGCGAAAACGTTTTTCGCGCCAAAAGGTGATTTTACGCGCAAGCCATTTGAATTGCGCGCAAGGCACCCTAAAGGCTGCGCGAAATATTTGGGGCCTTCGCACGTATTCAGTTGTGCACGAGAGAGTTCTTACCGGCTTCTGGGTAAGAAAGTGAAGATTTGTACTTCGGAGAATACATCTGTTTAATTGTAAAGAAGCACTGAAACATTGTGTTATCCTATTTGTGCTAAGAGGGAGCACACGCACTATTGGATTGTTTTCAAAGTGCTGCACGAGTGTAAGGGTATATCCTACTCGTTGTATTCCACATCAAAGGATTGTTTTCTAGTGGATTGTGTGGTACTGGATTATTTCCGTACCATACCAAGGACGTAGCTACTCTTGTTGAGTAGTGAACCTTGTAAATCTTGTGTTCCTGTGGATGTGTGTGTTCAGCAGGGAAGAAACTCTTTAACAGGAGGCGAAGGTTGTTTCAAAAAGGGGAAACTTAAAAAGAAAAAGATATCACTGATTCACCCCCTCCCCCTCTCAGTGATACTTGGATCCTGATTGGGAACTTCAATTTGGGTATCAACGATGGTATTAAAATGCTTTTTATATGATCTCTCTGGAAATCGTTTTCACTATAATATGAGATTGGACAGCAGAATTTTGGATAAGCCTAAAGATTGGAATGGATTATGTTGGACATAAGTTAGTATTGTTTAAGGATATAACTTTTTCGATATTATTGATGGAAATTTATAATAATGTAGTTTTAGAAAAAGGTCAACCTGCAGGACAGAAGACAACCCGTCGCGTCAGACAAGGCTGTGGGAATCGAACCCACAACTGAAGTGCGACATGCCTTTATCGCCTACCACTGGCCTATAGGAAGTCCCTGTTTTGTAGAAACCAGTTTTATAATATTAAGCAGTATGAAATATGATGTATAAGTCCATTTTAGGAACCATATCTGATTAATCTCATCATAGATGGACTTATGTATATAAATTTTTCTAACTTATGTTTGAGACAGATGGAATGACCTACAATTCTATCGTATGATCTTCTAACACTTCACAAAAGACAAATTCAAATTCATCTCATAAAGAGAGGAATTTAAAATTGATCAAGGCATGAACAACAATTTTACCAATATAAAGTATGTATTTCTTCTAATTCAAATTCGTCAACTTTAGGGAAATGATCTTGAAAACCAAAAATTTTGTCCTAGTGCCCTTATATCTGATTAATCAGATAGTACCCTAGATCATCACAGATTTATGGATTTGTGATTGTTGGCTTTTTCATAGCCCTGTTCTCTACCACTCTCTATCAGAACATGACGGTTAGATTTCTCTTCCATATCCATATTTTCACCTATGTTCTCATATGTGGAAACCCAGTGATTAGTTAATTTGGGTAACCATTACGTTTCATACATTAGTTTTAAAAGATTGGTATTGGTATTCCTTTTTATGATGTGGGTTTCTATTAAAAAAACATTTGAGTAGTAAACCATTTATTACCCTGATGAATTTTGAGGGCGAAATTTATTTTATGTTGGGTAGAATGTTACACCCCGAGATTTTATGAAAAATATTATTTTTAATTTTATTGATTTCTTGTGTTGTACGATACACCAAAAGGAGATTTCACTACACACATCCCTGACTTGGATTGCTTTACACGGAATCGCGACCTTCCACGATAGTGTGTGTTGTACACAATATCGAGTTTCACTAAACTACGACATGTTTTTAAAATATTATATAAACTAGCCGTTATGAATAGTAATACCCTCTTTTTGAAATTTTATAAATTTTATCTTTGAAATTTGACTTCATTTTTGGATTTGGATTATCGAAATTTGCCTAGGGTGAATTTTTGGTATATTTCTAAAAACTTTAAATTTTTTATGAATAGTGAAAACACTAGGATATTATTTAAAAACGGACATTTTATTTAAATAATTATTTATTTCACTTAAATATATTTTAGGTCATAATTGATACATAATACCTATATAAGTTAAATGTAATTAATTGGAGTCATTTTATAATTATTTTAGATATATAAAAATTTTATTGAACTTTTCATCGTCTTTTACCCACCTCCTAGGAGAATTTGGAAATTCACATAAAACATAATTTTACCGCTTCTGTGATTCTAATTTCAAAAATATGAGAGATAGGGATAATATCAAGGACTAAAATGTGGTTTAATAAGATGAATATAATTTTTTGTGAATAGTAAATTTTTACTTTTATTTTCTGTAGTTAAAGGTAAATAGGGTAATTCAAGGTTAAAAATATATTATAATAATTTAAAAGTAAGTTAAAACTTGTCCAAACCTTTTTGGATGAGTAATGGCCAACCATGGTAATCCTTTTAACTATTTTTGGATCCCATGAAGACACTTATTAAAGAAAATGACACATTAGATTATCAAATTTAATGTAATGACAAAATTGACATTAACAAAAATATTTAGTAAATTAATTTGTATATGGTGTTATATAAGTAATATTTTGGACTATAAATATTCATTAGAAAGATAAAAATATTTCCTACATCATGGTATTTTTTTCATAATCTTCATACATCAAATTAATTAAATTATTTATGACACAATAATGATGTAGTGTTTACCTCATTAATAAATGGTTTAAATAAATAAGATTATAATGATTAAAATATTATACAAAACAAGTCCAATTCTGATTTGATGATTATATTTCGAACATTAATCATTTTATATTATACTATAATGATTTCTAGACCATTATAAACGGAATATATTTATATTATAAAATAATATTTTCACTCTTTCCTAAAGAGCCCCTCCTCTCCCTTATAAAAGAATACCATTTCTAACCAATCCCTCACACTTCTCAAGCCATTTGCCTCTTCCAAAACATACCCAATTAAGCTCCATATATCCCTCTCCTCCCCCTAGAATCGTTAACATATGTAGAAGGCACTTCAAGAAGTCCCTTTTGGTTCAAACCAAAGGAAGTTACCCAAATTAAAGGTAACTGTTTCTCTTAAGTTGTTTTCATTTATTCTACTTCTCCAACCCCTAAACCCTTTTTAATTGTTTATTTTGTAATATAAACAGTATATTAAATATATTAGGATGTTTTTATGAGATTTATTCTAACTACACTTACACACACCTCCTTCTAATGGATGAAGAACGTAATGTTTCTGTGGATGGAAAACTAACACCTCACGAAACGATGATTGTTCGATTTTCTCCTACAGCATCTCATGGTGGCCATTATAATGGAACTTTCTTTATATATGATATATATTATGTTTATTATTTCCTTATTTTTCTTTACATCCCAATTATATCAAGCCTTTATGGTGTCCATAGTGGGTAAATACGGTGATCTCATTTGATGAAGTGCAGACTACCGGCCCCTCAAAGTGATGTGATTCATTAATGCCTTATGTGGGATGTATAAAGGATGTAGTTAATGATATTATATATTATATTATACTGGAATTATAAAATAACTATGTATCATTTTGTTTTAATTCCAATATAATAAAATAAAATAGAAATGAAAGTAGAGTTCATGTGTACGTACGGCTTACCATCTCCATGAACGGTGCATTTCATTTCTTACCTCCATATGTTTTGTAATATTATAAATACATGTATATTCTCGATATATATGATATATATGATATATAAATTATGAATATCATTCTGGGTATTTTTATCCTTTGACCACATGAACAACATGTAATTATAAGAAGTCCATTTTTGACTCATGTACCAAATATCGAAAAAATGAACATTATTAACATAAATGGTTACATAATGTTTATTACATGGTAATAAGTGATATAAAAGGAATAATAAATCTGAAAATGGTTATTAAGAAAGTATATATTAACTTTGGTTTATTATTCAGGATATTAAAGAATGATTGAGTCACGTCGGACACGAGGTAAGGGAACTTCTTAAGCCAATTTCCATTCATTGGGTTGATCTTCTATTTCATGTTTATGTAGTTATTTAATTATGTGAGAAATGAATTTTTATATCTTATCATGTACTTATAATTTCAATATGTGACATTACAGTTAATACACATATGTGATCAATTTTATTGAAAAAAATATCTTAGTAAGGGATAACTTCTCCAATCTCGTTTTTATCCGAGATTGTTTATTTGTAAGTATTCACTAGGGTTATATTTATCATCCATGTCACTATTTTCTAAAAATGGTTTCATGTATGTATAAATTCCTTTTTACCAATTTTTTACTGTTACTACATGGTCTGTAAGGAATCTTTTTTTTACGTTACAAGGTACATTTTTGACTTTTCCGGCAAAAGTACGAGAAGAATTTTTTTTAACTTATACGACATGAAAGGATTTTTTTTTGTTTTATAAAGCCTTATTTTCATGAAGCTTACTCCATAATATTTAATGACTATTTTCAACCAAATCTATTTCTATTAAAATTGCTTTGCATTTTGTGAAAAGAAAATTATTTTCTAGAAGAAATGATATTTTCCTAAAGAATTCATTTTAAGTGCTTTATCAAAACCATTTTCTATCTAATATGACATTATTTCATATGTGTATGTTTCAAGTTTAATGTCTCTATAATTTATATGGTTCCAATTTTCTTATGATGACATGATATCCATTTGTTTTCAATGGATTATGTTATGATGGAATGAAGTTTATGAATCCCGATTTATTCTTTGGGTTATGATGAATGATTTATGATTGTTTTGTGGAACACTTAATAATGATTTCAATATGAGATGGGTGGGACCTATATATCCATCAAATGCATTGGGTAAAGGTTTATATCTCATAAGATATACATGGATGGAATGACAAGTAAATCTGGATCAGTAATACTGGGCTGGAATGGAAAGTAAACCCGGTTCAGTAAGGAACTTTGTCCACTATGATGGTCTTAGAAGAAATGCTTTGGCTACTATGGAAATAATTACATGTTCTTAATGGATTCCACAGTTACATGTTTTATTCCCATTCTAGTTTATCATGATTAATGTTCATTTATGATCTATGCCTTATGTATTTCCAAGATTTATGTCATTTCTCATTTTTTTTTGTTGAGATTGTTTTATGTTATCTATGATTACCCTTATTGAGAATTTGAGCTCACCCTTTATATGTTTTCTTTTCCCCCGGATTTAATGAATGGTTTTAGGTAAGAAAAAAAGGGAGAATATCTTTTTGGGAGATGTTGAAGATCTTTCACCACGATTAGATGATTATATTCAGAGTTTCCAAATACACTAAACTATTACAATCCTTGTGTGTCTGTTTGTGTTATGTATTAAGTATTCCGCAAAAGTAATGAGATGTCCATGTACATCAATATCTGGGTCTCTAAATTTTTAATCATTGCGCAGTTTAATGTCATGCGATAAGATGGATTCCGTGTAGTTTAACATCATGCGGTAAGTATGAGAGAATTTTTATGATAGTGAAAATTCTTGTAGTTGGAGGCATTTCACTGAATGATTAATGCTTGGTCTTTGCAGCTTTATGGAAATTGTCCAAGATGTTCCATGCAGTTTAATGCCATGCAGTTAGGACGTAGTTACGAAGGCTTCTCTTGATCATATGGTAACTGGGATAGAACATCTAAGCATGTCCAAGATGTGGAGAGGGGTTAATGGTGTAAATTATGGATCTGGGGCTTCTTGGATCAGGAGAGATGATATGGGGGCTCTGAAGCCGGTAAGTGTACGGAGCTAGGAAGAGTGTTGCCTGAGGAAATCTAGCCTTTGGTAGACGGTCCAGGGGATCTCAATATCTAAAGCCGATGAAGGCATGGTATGCATGGTCATGAAAAGGTGTACATGGGTCTATAACTTTCCACTTCTGATGGCCTTGAGTAGTTATGAGGATCCATGATTGTCCAGGCCATTGTGTCTGTCATTTGGGAAGAAAATGTCTGGACATGTTGGGCATACTCGGCCCTAGTTTCTGTTAAATCTTATAGAGCTCCCTGCACTAATTTATCATGCGTGTGGGGGTGTACCCTCACTCATATGCAGTTTAACATCATATTGTAAGGATTAAGTAGTCCTAGTTTTGCGGTCATAGAGCTCGGACCATTGGGTGACTATTGTTGTAGTCAATTGATGGATAACTGGGTCAACATGCTCTGATATACTTGGAACAAGGTGGGGGATGAAGGTCATACATTGTAACATCGAGTTTTCCCGGATCAGGATGTGTGTTGTGGGGGATCCGAAGCCGGTAAGTGTACGGAGCAAGAAAGATTGTCGCCTGAGGAAATATTGCCTTTGGTAGACTGGCCAGGATATATCCACATAACGAGCCGCTGAGGTCATGGTATGCATAGTCATGCAAAGGTGTCCCCGAGTTGATAACTTTCCACTTCCGATGGCCAGGAATGATTATGAAAATCCGAGATTGCTCACAGTGCAGAGTTCGGCACGTGGGTATAATGGGGTCCGAGCATACAAGAAACATCTTCACAATAATTGTCTATTGAGTCAAAGTAGCCTAGTACTGGCTTGGTGTTCGTTGATGAGGGTCGTCATGTGAACCATAGTCAGAAGCATAGGCCAACCGGGTAGGGGTACCATAGAAACATTTGGATGTGAAAACGGGAATGAACATGAAAACCACTACTCCATAATTTTTCGGACTGGGAGATGTGATATGGGGGATCTAAGGCCGGTATGCGTATGGAGCTATGAAGAGTGTCGCCTGAGGAAATCTTGCCTTTGGTAGATGGGCCAGGGGGTATCAATATGTAGAGCCGCTGAGGGCATGGTATGCATAGTCATGCAAAGGTGTCCACGGGTCGATAAAATTCCTCTTCTGATGGCCATGAGTGGTAATGAAAATCCATGATTATCTGGCTAATGGAGTCTATTTTATGGGGAGGATACACCCAAATGTGCAAGGAGTATTCCCATCTAGGTTCTCTGTATATCATGGGTGGGTCACGATGAAGTCCATGTAGTTTAACGTCGTGTAGTGAGGATGACATCCATGCAGTTTAACAACATTTAGTAGGGACGAAGAATACACCCCGTTCAGGTCTAGTCCATACATGGGGTAAATGGAGAATTTTTAAATCTTATTATCCATGTAGTTTAAAGTCGTGTGGTAAAGATGAGGAATACACCTCGTGTAGGACTGGTACATACACGGGGGGAAGAGGGAATTTTTAACTTCTTATCAGGGGTGGCTGGGCTAGGATGGGGAACCCTAGCGTCGCTACGTATCCTGCAAGGGCATGAATCAAGTCGTATGAAGTTCATTAAAATATGATACAACACATCCAGGTATGGTCCGTACACAGTAAAAAATGGATTTTGTTTCATATCCATGGAGTTTAACTTCATGTGGTAAGGACGAGGGATAAAACCCGTGCAGGTCTGGTCTGTACATGGGGGCTGATTAGATTTGTAACATTTATATGGGGGTGTCTAGGCCAGTATGGGGAACCCTGGAATCGCTACATATTCTGCAAGGGTATGAATCAAGCCGTATGTAGTTCTCTGAAAGAAGTTCACCCCACAAAGGGCTGGTTCGTACACAGGGGAAGGGGACATTTTTAATTTTATCCCACTTGGGAATGGTTGGGCCAGGATAGGGGATCCCTGCGTTGCTGAGTATCCTACAAAGGCAGGAATCAAGCCATATGTAGTTCTCTTTGAAGTACACCCCATGCATGACTGGTCCATACACGAGGGAAAGGGGAATTTTTAACTTTCATTATCCATGCAGTTTAGCGTCATGTGGAGAGGATGTAAAAAAACACCCCATGAAGGTCTAGACCCTACACGGGGGAAAGGGAGCATTTTAATCTTTTATTCGAGAGTGGGTGGGCCAGGATGGGGAAACCTGGATTCACTACGTATCCTGCGAGGGCAGTAATAATGTAGTACGTAGTTCTCAACTAGATACACCCTGTGCAGGTCTGGCCTATACACGGGGGGAAGGGGGCATTTTTTTCCCTTTTTTAATTTGAGAGGTGGCTGGGCCAGGACGAGGAACCCCGACGTCACTACATATCCTGCGAGGGCAGGAATCAAGCCTTACGTAGTTCTCTAATAGACGATACACTTCATGTAGGTCTGGTCCGTACACGGGGGGAGAGGGAATTTTTAAAACATCTTGTCCCTGCAGTTTAACATCGTGCAGTGAGGAAAAAATACTCTTAGTTTTAGGTCATAGAGTTTTGACAGTTTTATGCTTGGCAGTTTATCATCATGGAGCCCGGACGATACTATTTTTTCTTACCCGTGCAGTTTATCGTCATGCAGGTAGGATGAAGAATATTTTTGGTGTCTATGTGAAATATTTCTTTAGGGATATCGCATTTGTAAGAGTGGTGGTGAATGTCTCTTCCTTGAAGATCAGGGCATACACTCCATTGGAGTAGACCTTATGTATAACATATGGTCCCTCCAACATGGGATCTAGCTTTGGGGGCCTCTTTTCAGGTATCATTGAGGTCTGGAGGACCAACAACAATTCTCCATCCAAGAAAGACCGAAGATGAACCTTTTTGTTGAATGCTCAGGCGATCTTGTTCTGGTATACTTCCATATAGTGAAAAGTATGCAACTGCTTCTCATCTAGATGTTCCAATTCACCTAGCCACTTTTTCGATTTCTCATTGATGGATAATTGATCACAAATGGCAACGTGGAGCGAGGGTAGTTGGACCTCAATGGGTAGGACCACTTAAGTTCTGCATACAAATGAGTACGGAGTAGCCCGGGTAGTAGTGCAGATTGTGGTTCTATAATACCACAATGCATGGGGGAGTTTATTCGGCCATGACTTCTTTTCTTTGTCCACCATTTTCTGGAGAATGTTGGAAAAGGTCTTGTAGAAAGGCTCTATTTCTCCGTTGGCTGCCGCATGGTAGCAGGATGAGTGGTTATCTTTGATACCATATTCTTTGTATAGTTTCTCCAATTCAACAGAACAGACGTTGTGGCCGTTATTCATCAGTATAGTATGAGGGACACCAAATCTCGTGATGATATTGGCCTTCACGAAGCTGACAACACTTAATACCACGACTTCATTAATGGGTACAACTTCTTCCCATTTGGAAAATAAGTCAGTTACTGTGAGGATATATTTTAGCTGTTTTGCTGTGGCAGGAGGATATGGTCCCACAACATCCATTCCCCAGATGGTGAATGGCCAGAAGTGGCATTTTTGCGGTAAAACGCTCACAATCTCGTGCCACTGCAGGTCAACAGTATCCAAGCCTCCGAACCTTGTGGGAGAGCATGGACCCTAACTAGTGTGCTCCACATACTTCAGCATGCATTTCAGTCCTGAAAGCATTATTTTATTCCCCATCAATGCATCTGAGGAGGATTTCGTCGAGGCCTCATTTGTAGATTAACTATTGTTGACCCGCGCCACCGTATAGGACAAAGTTGATTGCCCTTCTCCATATTTTCTCTCGTTCAGCCCTGTCTGATGGAAGTTATCCCCATTTAAGGTAGTTTGCAATGGGGGTCATCTAGCCGGTAGCGAGAGCATATGGCTCTGGGATAGGACTAACATCATCGATTTCTTTCGTCTTATCTTGAACAAAGGGAAATATCGTTCAACGATGAGCAATACTAATGACTATTTCATCCTGGCCTGGGTTGTCCAGGGATATGGCCACATTGGCTAATGCATCATCCTTGGAATTATGGGGCTGGGGACTACAGGTCAATGTTGGTTCTATAGAAAATTCCCCCATTAACCCTTGTATGTGGTGAAACAATGGAATCAACTCCTCCTTTTTGATAACATTGTCACTATTGACTTGCTTGATGAGAAGTTTTGAGTCACCTTTTACCTTATGGTGTTGTACTTGTTCCTGGAGTGTGATCTCCAGGCCTGCAATGAGGGCATGATACTCTGCCTCATTGTTTGTACATCCTTCTGACAGGAGAATGGAATATGGAAAAACTGTCTTCTCTGAGGTCTTGAGTATTATCCCCTAACCCAACTTGTTAAATTTGGGATCTTCTGTTTTTTTTTTCCGATTGGGGTTCGGGATGCACCGTCGAAGTACATTTCCCATGATGGGGACCACTCTTGAACCGAGAAGATATCTTCATCATGTAGCTCGGCATCGGGTGCAGTGGTCCCTGTTGAGGGGTGCTCTGCCAGAAAATATGCTAATTCCTGGCCTTTAATGGCCTTTTGAGTCATGAACCGGATGTCGAACTGTTGAAGGATGACTTCCTATCGGGATAGGTGCTCGGTCAGCATAAAGCAGCTAAGGATGTACTTGAGAGGGTTATTGCACGAGACAAAATGGACTTCATGATGCTTCAAATAATGTCGTAACTTTTGAACTGCGAAGATCTAGGCCAAACAACTCTTCTCGATGTTTGAATATCGAGTCTCTGTATCAATCCTGGTATGACTGAGGTAATAGAGAGTATTTTCACTGCACACGTCAATTTTTTGTATGAGGAAGGATCCCAAAGACCGTTCTAGGGTAGTCACATACAAGATGAGAGGCCTTCCTTCGACCGGGGGCATGAGCACCGTTGGGCTTAAAAGGTACTTCGCCAGGCTGTCAAACACCTATTTGCAGTCATCTGTCCATTGGTACATGACTCCCTTCTTCATTAATCTGATATAAGGCAAACATTATCCTACCAAGTTGGTTATGAACCGTATGATATAGGCCAGGTGCACTTGGAATCTCCTCAACTCGGTGAGATTTCTGGGAGGTGGCAGGCCGAGGATAGCCTTTGTCTTTTCAGGGTTGACTTCTATGTCGTGGTGGCATACAACGAATCCAAGGAATTTCCCGGAGGTAACCCCGATGGTTCACTTCAAGTGGTTCATCTTAAGACTATGCTATCAAAGTTTGATAAATAAGGTCTCAAGGTCTGATAGGTGATCTGTCCAGTCGTTTCCTCATGTGCAACATGTCGGCATACTCATCCGCCAGTGATTACTCTACCTGGTCAGCCCAACTGAGATGCTCACCGATAGCGTGGTCAGAGGCAGTAGGACAGGTAGGTATTGAATTGTCATTTGGGCGATCTCGGGGTGGTTCAGAAGATGAAAGTGTCCCTGGACCATCTCCTAGTTAAAGAAGGGTGTCGTTAGTGACTAGTTGAGAATCTGACATCCTCAATCCTATCCTTCTGAGTGGCTTGATAAATGAGGGATTTCCTATGCTTGATTCGGCAGGAGGAGGGCCTTCCTGTCGGTATGATATGTCATCATGGGGAGGACCTCTGTGATGGTGGCCGTAATGGATAGGACTACCATTACTGCTTGATGCTTCACAGCATAGAGGACTTTTGCAGTGCACACCCTGGGGAGGACCTCCAAGGCGTGTCGCAGCAAGGGGAGGACCTTCTGGGTGTGTAGCTTCATTATAGCGAGGGCCTTCGCAACAACTGCCATCATGGTGATGATGACCATCATTGCTTGACGTTCGATGTGAATCCTAGGGAGGACCTCCAGAAGACACTACAACAAGTGGAGGACCTTCTTGTTGCTTGGGGCCAATGCGGGGAGGACCTTCGCAATGGCGGTCGTGGTGGCGAGGACTACCATCACATCTGTGAAAATGGCGATGAATACCATTACAGCTATGATATGAAGAATATCTGTGGGATACACCATAGGGAGGGCCTTCAGAATGTACCAAAATGACAGGAGGGCCTTCTCGTTTCTTGACGTCTCTATGGGGAGGACCTCCGTTATCAGGGTGGCGAGGACTACCACTGTGATCTGATGCCCTCCTGCGTGGAGTGTCGTTGCAAAGTAATCTCTGGGGAGGAACTTTAGGGAAGGGCACGACAGGAGAAGGGCATTCTTGTCGTGATGAGACGTCACTATGGGGAGGGCCTCCATAGTTGTGACAATAATAGCGAGGACTACTATCAAATATGTGGTGCCACTGCATGGAGATTGTTATTTGCGTATACCATAGGGAGTACCTTCAGTGTGGACATGATAGAGAAAATATTTTCAATTAATTTATATTGAATATCATTGTTTATACTCCCAAAAAAGTGTTATTGGATGGGTAATTGTCATGTTTTTAGGTTTTAGTGTTATTTTGAACCCAAATGTGAAAAACGACTATTTCTGGATTTTTGACAGATTTTTACGTCAGGGGTATTTCGGTCATTTCTGGAAAAATAAAATTCCAAATTTTCTGACTAAAATTTTGTTAAAATCCTTATTTTATTTCCATCATTTTTTTTCTTCTGGACCAGGACCTGATTCCGCCATCTAAAGGGTCTAACAATTCATTGAAGTTGGGAATTTTTCTGGGAGGACAGCGTGGACCCACCCAACATAAAGGACATCAAACTCGGCCTAAAATTATCTAAATGATGTGTTTCCACCAGGGATATGACGAGGACATATAGTGGTGACACTAAAAGAAATTTGGTGAAGTTTGGAAGTCATTAAGGAGTCCATTAAAGGACATACATTTGGAGGAACCATCCTGGAAACTTCATCCAGAAACAGAAATCGAGAATGAAAAATTCATAACTCCTCCATCCGGTTTTCAAATGAGCTGAAATTTTGGGGAGAGACGGACAAGATAATTTTTCACAACATTCATGAAGGGTGGAACACGTGAAGAGGTCATTAATGGGGTCGAAAACGCTCAAATGTTCTGGGGTCCAATTCTGCCTATAAAAGGAGGAGAGCTCCTCCCCCTCAAGACATCACATTCTCTACCCCATTCCTTCCCGGGCACCCAGGAGAAGAACTTCTCAGATTTTTCTTTTATTTATTTTATTTTAAAATGTATCTCCTCTCCCGAATTATCTCGCTTACCCCATCCATGGAGGGGTAATTTCATTTGAGTGATCGGAAAGAGGGGAGGCTGGACCTATGTGTTGTGCTTGAGTTTTTGTGCTTGAAATGAATAAAATTTGTTCTTATTTCTTCTTCTGGTTCCAATTCATAATTCAGTATTAAAATCCAAATGCGGTTGTGTTAAGGTTTTTATTCTGAAATTAAAAATTGCTTTGGTCGATGATCACATCTCCCTCCACCCAATTCTAATCTGTATATGGTGGAACATGATTAGGGTCGGGTGGTGATTTCTCAACGGTTGTCAAGCACGTGTGTAGGATTGTATGTCGAAATCTTTGTTTATTAGGGAACAACAATTCCAGGTCTGGGATTGCTCTAATTAATCAAGAGACCTTCTACAACCCTAAACACATTTGAAGGAGGATAGACCAATCTAAGGATTTAGAAAGGAAAATTCTCATCACATCTCTCTTACCAGTTTAAGGAAGAAGAAGATATAAAATTTGGAAACCATGATGGCACAACACTAAGTCTAGCCGAACCTAATCCGATAACCATCTTTATAATTTGTTAAAATCAATCAATTTCTATTGTTTGTTTCTCTCATAGTCATTCATATTAATTAAAACCAATCTTTTTAAGAAAACCAACAAAAAGTGACAACCATGTTTTGTGTGCACTCCTCTTCGGGAGACTACCTAGGATCAACTGCTATACTATACTTAGGTAAATAAAATATTGTTTTTCCATGCCCCATGACAGGCGTGCGTCAAACTTGGCACCGTTTCCGGGGAGGCAGTGCCTCAATGTTTTTTTTAAAAAAAATAAAAAAATAAAAAAATCTCTTTTGAATGACCCGTAGTTCAAATAGAAATTTATTAGAATTCGATGCAGAAATTGAGCGCACAATAACAAAATTGAAAAATCAAAATCTTCCCAAAGAATTTGAAGAAATCAATCTCACCGATTCAAGTGATACCTTGAGTGAAGACTTTGAACCTTTAATAATGGCTGTAAATCCCAACCGAACCCTACGTGACATCTGTGCACCTCAATTTGTCAATCAAAATTATCAACTTGCAATTCCTGCCATAGAAAATGATTTTGAATTGCGAATTAACATGATCCAAGTGCTTCCTAAATTTCATGGTCTTGCAGGTGAAGACCCAAATCGACATATTCAAAAATTCACCTATGTCTGCTCCAGCTTCAAACCTCGAGCAGTCGCGGAAGAGCATGTGAAGTGGAGGGCATTCCCCTTCTCACTAGAGGGAGCAGCAAAGGAATGGTTGTACAATCTACAACCGGGGGAGATCAGTGACTAGGAAGATCTAAAAAAATGATTTCTACAAATATTCTTGCCAACATCTAGGAGCACTGCAATAAATAAGGAGATTTATGTCATCCATCAATCAACTGGAGAAACACTCTACGAATACTAGGAACGTTTCAAGAAGCTTTGTGCAAGTTGTCCACACCAAGAAATAGAAGAGGACCAATTCCTTCTGTTCTTCTACCAAGGATTGCTTGACAATGATAGGAATCTACTAGATGCCTCGTCGGGAGGAGCCCTCATTGATAAATCACCTGCAGATATACGAATTCTGATTGAAAAGATTGCACAAAATTCACAGCAGTTTGGCACTCGAGGTACGATCACCAGAGGGATCCATGAGGTAAGAACATCTGATTCAGTAGATTTAATTAGGAATGAAAAGGGTGAACTCACCAGGTTGGTGCGACAAATAGCTGTGAACCATGTGAAGGAACAACAAGGACCGAATCAGGTATGTGGTTTATGCTCTTCTAATTCTCATTACACTGATCAATGTCCAGAAGTGCAGGGGACAGAAAGATGTGCTGCAGCCTATCAACAAAGGCAATACCAACCGCAAACCCAACCAGGGTATGGGTTTCAACAATACCAAGCCAGAGCACCTTTTCAGCAGCAATATCAGAACCCGATATCATTCCAACAACCTTATCAGAAGCCCTTCTAACAACAACAAAATTTTCAACCACCACCATTCCAGCAGAAGAATTATGAGCAACCATCCACAAGTGCACCAACAAATGAAGACCAACAACTGAAGACAAGACTTGCAGGAATAGAAGATAAGATGGACAAGCTAGCTGATCAATTTTCAAGCATTATGGATGCTCTCACCAAGAACCAAGGTAAGCTTCCTGCACAAACAATTCCCAATCCAAAAGAGAATGTTAGTGCAATCACAACCCAAAGCGGGAAGGAGCTCAAACCACCAGAACAATATGAGGAGGATGAATCTAGGGAACCTGCTGAGGCTCGTCCTGTCCAACCAAAAGATGGAGTCAACAACAAAGTAGAAATAACAAGGTTCAAGAAAGAAATACTAGAAACACCATTGCAGAAACAACAAAGGGAGAAAAAGGATATTCCAGCACCATTCCCATCAGCATTGGTTGAGTCAAAGAAGGGAGAAGAAGAACGACTTCAACGGGAAATTCAGGAAACATTCCGAAAAGTTGAGATTAACATTCCACTACTGGATGAAATCAGGAAAATCCCAAAATATGCAAAATTTCTAAAGGATCTATGTACTAAAAGAAAGAGGCTAGATGAAAATGAAAGAATCAACTTAGGAAGAAGCATCTCAGCATTGATCACACCACCGATACCGCAAAAATGTCAAGATCCAGGGACTTTCTCTATTCCCTGCACTATCGGTTCATTAAATTTTACTGATGCACTATGTGATCTTGGAGATTCGATAAATTTGATGCCTCACTCTGTGTTTTCATCTTTGCAGATTGGAGAACTAAAATCAACTCGGGTGGTGGTACAATTAGCAAACAGATCCACCGTTTTCCCAGCTGGAGTCGTTGAAGATGTACTTGTAGGAGTGAGAGGATTAATCTTTCCAGCAGACTTTTATGTCCTTACCATGGAGGAAGACCGAGCACCATCCCAATCTCCCATCATCCTAGGGAGACCATTCCTGAAAACAACAAGAACAATCATCAACGTGCATGAAGGAACCCTCACCATGGAGCTCGGAGATAGTACGGTACACTTCAATATTTTTGATACGATGAAACACCCGTCCAGCAATCAATCACTTTATGCAATCGCCCATGATGAAGATATAGAACCAATTAATGACTCAGGTATGCTTCATGACTTGTTATCTGTGGAAGAACACTCTTCATTTGAATTTTATAACTCCCATGAACCTGAAAATTCTGATATCATGTTGGAGGATGAGGTAAAATCTGATTTTTTCGATGATTTGTTAAGAGGAAGTAAGATTATTCCAGAGAATTCAACATTAGATGTAGGAAACATAAATGAAATATCATCCCTTGAACAACCCCCATGTTTAGAACTGAAGCCTTTTCCATGTGACTTGAAGTATGCTTACCTAATGGAAGGGGAGAAATTGCCAGTAATCATTGCCAACAACCTATCCCATTTACAAGAACAAACATTGATTGACCTTCTCAAAAGGAATGTAAAAGCTGTAGGATGGAGTTTAGGTGATATTCCTGGAATCAACACTAAGGTATGCTCTCACAGGATATTTTTAGAAAGTGAATCTCGACCAGTTAGACAACCTCAAAGAAGACTCAATCCCACAATCATGGAGGTCGTTAAGAAAGACATTGAGAAATTGTTAGCAGCTGATATCATTTACCCAATCTCTGATTCTCAATGGGTCAGCCCAATTCATGTAGTCCCCAAGAAAACTGGCCTGACCACTGTCACAAATGAAATAAATGAACTGATCCCCATGAGAATACAAAATAGCTGGGGAGTCTGTATAGATTACAGGAAGCTAAATCAAGTTACCAGAAAAGATCACTTTCCTATTCCATTCATTGATCAGATGCTTGAAAGGTTAGATGGAAATAATCATTACTGTTTTTTAGATGGATTCTCAGGTTATTTTTAGGTACCAATTGCACCAGAAGACCAGGAGAAGACAACCTTCACCTGCCCTTTTGGAACATTCTCCTACAAAAGGATGCCTTTCGGGCTATGCAATGCCCCAGGTACATTTCAACGGTGTATGGTGAGTATTTTCTCGGACCACATTGAGGATTGCTTGGTGGTGTTTCTTGATGATTTCACAGTTTTTGGCAATTCAATTGATCATTGCTTGGGAAATTTGGAAAAAGTTTTGAAAACATGGATTAAAAAGAACCTTGTCTTAAATTTTGAAAAATGCCATTTCATGTTTGAAAAAGGGATAGTGTTGGGGCACATAATTTCACAAAATGGGATTGAGGTTGATAAATCAAAAGTTGATGTAATAAATTCCTTACCATATCCAACTTGTGTCAAACATGTTAGATCCTTTTTAGGGCATGCAGGATTTTACAGAAGATTCATCAAGTATTTCAGTAAGATTTCTCTCCCTCTCTCAAGATTACTTCTAAAAGATGCTAACTTTAATTGTGATTGTGCTTGTGGGGAATCATTTGATGAATTAAAGGAAAGGTTGATAACACCACCAATAATGCAGCCACCCAATTGGGATTACCTTTTCGAGATACTTTGTGATGCATCCAACCAAGCAGTGGGAGCCGCTCTATCACAGAGAATTGACAGCAAACCTCAAGTCATCTCCTACGCATAAAGGACCATGGATGAAATGCAAATAAATTACACAACCACAGAGAAGGAGTTCCTTGCAGACGTTTTTGCACTAGATAAATTCCGGTCATATCTTCTGGGCACTAAAGTTGTTGTTTTTTCTAATCATGCAGCTCTTAGGTACTTAATGAAAAAGGCGGATGCTAAACCATGGTTGGTGAGATGGATGCTACTCTTACAAGAGTTCAACTTGGAAATCAAAGATAAGAAGGGGACTTAAAATCAAGTGTTTGATCATCTGAGTCGACTACCCCACACCGCTGAAACAGAAATACCAAAGCAGAACCCACTTAATGATGAGCGTCAAGGAGAACAACTCTACATCATCAACAGTGAAGTACCATGGTATGCCAACATTGTCAACTATTTGGTAACATCTCAGGTACCCTCTCATCTAAGCTCTCATCAACAACATAAGAATAAATCTGAATCAAGATTTTACATTTGGGAAGATCTGTTTCTGTGGAAAATTTGTAATGATCAAATCATAAGAAGATTCTTGACAAGAAGTGAAATTGAATCAGTGTTTGAATTTTGTCATAAATTATCATGTGGAGGCCACTTTGGACCTCAGAGGACTGCCCAAAAAGTTTTAGAATCTGGACTCTACTGGCCCACCTTATTCAAGGATGCATATGAATTTTGTAAAATATGTGAAAAATGCCAATTTTCTGGTAACATATCCAAATGACATGAAATGCCACAAAAACCAATAACCTTTTGTGAAATTTTTGAAGTTTGGGGCATAGATTTCATGGGACCATTCCAATTGACATTTGTAAATTCATATAATCTTTTGGTTGAAGACTATGTTTCAAAATGGGTGGAAGCAAAAGAAACCAGAACTGATGATGCAAAAGTTGTTTGTGATTTTGTTAGGGCTAACATTTTATGTAGGTTTGGCATGCCACGAGCAATCATCAGTGATCAGGGAACTCATTTCTTTAACAGGAAAATGGAAGCATTGCTGAAGAAGTATGGGGTGCATCATAAAACATCTACCCCATACCATCCCCAAACAAATGGCCAAGCAGAAGTATCTAATAGAGAAATCAAAGCCATTCTGGAGAAGACTGTTAAAACCAACCGGAAGGACTAGAGCCAAAAGTTAGATGATACATTATGGGCATACAGGACGGCCTACAAAACATCGATAGGGATGATTCCCTATAGATTGATCTATGGAAAGAGTTTCCACCTTCCTGTAGAGTTGGAGCATAGAGCCTACTGGGCGGTCAGAGAGATGAATCTGGACCTTGAGAAAGCTGGGAAAGAAAGAAGATTGCAGTTGCAGGAGTTAGAATAAATTAGAAGGGAATCTTTTGAAAAATCAATGATCTATAAAGAGAGAACGAGGATGGACCATGACAAGATAATTCAACCAAGAACCATCAACCCTGGAGATCACGTGTTACTCTTCAAATCCAGACTTAAGCTTATGCCAGGTAAACTTCGTTCCAAATGGGAAGGCCCCTTTACTGTTACTCATGTATATCCCTTTGGTGCTGTGCAGATTCAAAAGGAAGGAGGAGGAAACCCATTCACTATAAATGGGAAGAGGCTAAAGAAGTTCCATGGGACCGTACCTCAAGAACCAGTGGAGGAGATCACACTCCTTCATCCTGAATACAAATGAACACCTACCAGGTTGCATCATTCCTTTACACTTGATTAAATGCAGTAACTCCAACTTTTTGAGACATACATTTACAATCATTGAAGACACTGCATAAATTAAGTGTGGGGGAGGAAATCTTGTAGTCCAAGAGATTTTTCAAAAAAAAATAAAAAATAAAAATTGTTTTGTTTTGTCGAGCCAACGACATTAAAAAAGGCGCTACCAGGAGGCAACCCGCATTTTCCCCCATTTTCCACTTGTCTTCTTAGTCATTTACCATCATGATTCAACGGGCCTGCACCATCAATTGTTTTCATTTTTTTTTCAGGTCCATTAATGAAGAGGGTGTTGTGGGATTATACGTCGTGAAGAAAAGGATCCATTTGATAGGGGAGTATGAGTTTCAATTCTATATTATCCGACTTTATTCCCTACTTTTTTTTAGTCTTTTAAAAAATTAATCAAAAAAAGGCATGCCCACGCTTGAATTCATGTTTTACTTGACTTCTCTAGGAGACATGAGTTTCTTAGGAATCCTGTGATGCCATGTTTTATATTTCAATGTTAATGAGATTGAATGATTAAAATGGATAATTGGATGATTAAAGTGAAGAAAGTATATTGAAATAAGGACTCATGATTTAAGGGAATTAATTGATTCATGTAAATGAAATTTCCATTCCATTTTTCATTCTTTGAATTTCTGAAATTCATGTGAATTAATTTGTTATTATTAATCATGCCATGAGTGATTGTCCAATATCATATTCTCATTCCTGAGAGGATTTCTAGACCAAATATTTATTATTTTATCTTGAGCATATTTCTTGAGTGATCGTGGGACGTGCCACCTGCTAGAACTTGTATTGAAACTTGTCAAAGCTATGACTGTACAAAACCACATTTAAAAAGATTGAGGCATATCTTTGGCTAGCCACATTTTATCGTAAGACCTACCTTTACATTTATCCTTCGTAAGCCCTTAGATGTCATGAATTGCCTTATAGGTTTAAGCCACATTACAATCCAATTTTTCCTTACCTACCTGCACTTTTAGTATTTTTGCATGGTTATTTCAAGTTTGAGTGTGGGGGAAGGGCCTTTCGTGTGCGTTCCTTGGGATATGTATCATTTTTTGGTGGTGTAATGTGTGCATCATCATTTTGGGAAATGTATTATTAGAAAATTGGGCATGATTCATCATTTCATTATGCTTCTTTCATTTCATCCGGTTCTCAATAAAAAAGAAAAAAAGATCAAAATAAAGTTGTGCCTTTCTGGAGCTTTACAAAAAAAAAGAGAAAATAATGTTGTGCCTTTCTGGAGCTTTACAAAAAAAACAGGGAGAACATGGATGATATCATTCTTTGTAATCATTTATTGACTCATGACCCATGTCATTTAAAGAGGATTGGTGTTGTGATTCACATTTCAAGGGGATTTGAGTGAGGTTCATCTTGTGTTTTCACTTGATTGATCATGCATTGTACTTAAGAGTCAAACCTCCTACTTCTGGCCTTAAATTATTTCAATCATTTACCCACCAACCCTAAGCCACAGAGTCATTTGAACCTTTATTGCAAGTCCTCATGATTTTATGTGTCTTTTGACTTTACAAAGTGGAGAAAGTAGTTACTTTACAAGCCTATGGGTAAGGAGCATGTTCTCATGATATGAGCATAACTCCACTATTAATTGTATCATGAGTGATGAGAGAAAATATTCAAAGTGAGGTAGGTCATGATTTGGCATGTTTAATAATAATAAATTGAGAAGCTTGAATGAATGAAAGGAGAAGCTTCATTCTTTTTCAAAGGGGAAAAGTAAAATGCATGAATTGATTGTTTCTTTGAAAAATGGGAAATTAAATTGTTATTTTTGTGGAACTGGAAAATTTGATTGGACATTGATAATCATTTGATTTTATTCCATTTGAAATTTAAATATTGGTGACATTGGTGCCCTTTAAATTCCATGTTGAGATTTTATGCTTGAGGACAAGCATAGTTTAAGTGTGGGGGAATTGATAGAGCAAATATTTTCAATTAATTTATATTGAATATCATTGTTTATACTCCCAAAAAAAGTGTTATTGGATGGGTAATTGTCATGTTTTTAGGTTTTAGTGTTATTTTGAACCCAAATGTGAAAAACGACTATTTCTGGATTTTTGACAGATTTTTACGTCAGGGGTATTTCGGTCATTTCTGGAAACATAAAATTCCAAATTTTCTGATTAAAATTTTTTTATAATCCTTATTTTATTTCCATCATTTTTGTCTTCTGGACCAGGAGCTTATTCGGATATCTAAAGGGTCTAAAAATTCATTGAATTTGGGTATTTTTCCGGGAGGACAGCGTGGACCCACCCAACATAAAGGACTTAAAACTCGGCCTAAAATTATCTAAATGATGTGTTTCCACCTGGTATATGACGAGAAAATATAGTGGCGACTCTATAAAAAATTTGGTGATGTTTTGAAGTCATTAAGGAGTCCATTAAACGACATACATTTGGAGGAACCATCCTGGAAACTTCATCCAGAAACAGAAATCGAGAATGAAAAATTCATAACTCCTCCATCCGGTTTTTAAATTTGCTGAAATTTTGAGGAGAGACGGCCAAGATAATTTTGCACAACATTCATGAAGGGTGGAACGCGTGAAGAAGTCATTAATGGGGTCGAAAACGCTAAATCTTTCGAGGGTCCAATTTTTCCTATAAAAGGAGGAGAGCACCTCCCCCTCAAGACATCACATTCTCCACCCCATTCCTTCCCGGGCACCCAGGAGAAGAACTTCTCAGATTTTTCTTTTATTTCTTTTATTTTAAAATGTCTCTCCTCTCCCACATTATCTCGCTTACCCCATCCATGGAGGGGTAATTTCATTTGAGTGATCGGAAAGAGGGGAGGCTGGACCTATGTGTTGTGCTTGTGTTTTTGTGCTTGAAATGAATAAAATTTGTTCTTATTTCTTCTTCTGGTTCCAATTCATAATTCAGTATTAAAATCCGAATGCGGTTGTTTTAAGGTTTTTTTTCTGAAATTATAAATTGCTTTGGTCGATGATCACATCTCCCTCCACCCAATTCTAATCTGTATACGGTGGAACATGATTAGGGTTGGGTGGTGATTGCTCGACGGTTGTCAAGCACGTGTGTAGGATTGTATGTCGAAATCTTGGTTTATTAGGGAACAACAATTCCAGGTCTGGGATTTCTCTAATTAATCAAGAGACCTTCTACAACCCTAAAAACATTGGAAGGAGGATAGACCAATCTAAGGATTTAGAAAGGGAAATTCTCATCACATCTCTCTTACCAGTTTAAGGAAGAAGAAGATATAAAATTTGGAAACCATGATGGAACAACACTAAGTCTAGCCGAACCTAATCAGATCACCATCTTTATAATTTGTTAAAATCAATCAATTTCTATTGTTTGTTTCTCTCATAGTCATTCATATTAATTAAAACCAATCTTTTTAAGAAAACCAACAAAAAGTGACAACCTTGTTTTGTGTGCACTCCTCTTCGGGAGACTACCTAGGATCAACTGCTATACTATACTTAGGTAAATAAAATTTTGTTTTGCCACGCCCCACGACAGACGTGCATCAGGACTGCAGCAAGTGGGGGACCTTCTTGATGCTCGATCTTCTGGTCATGTGGAGGGTTTCAATGACTTGCATCAAAAGTGGAGCTCTCGTGATCGATCGTTATATGCCTGTGGGGGAGGCCACCGCGGGTACTATGGGGAGGGCCTTCAGAGCTGCTGGTAGAGACATTGCGAGGAGGATCATCGCAACTACTACTGTCACTTCCATAATATGGTAATGGTGGGCAGGGTCCCAAGCCTTCCATATGTGTTTAGTGGCATTGGGAACCCTAGCATCCCGCAGAGCGGAGTCATGAAACTACTCTTTATTTTCTACATGCCTTTGGTGCGTTCGGGGCGCTTTCTTGAGGGCAGTAGGGACTGCCTTCTATTGACAATGACAATCAGCTTTGGGTCCCTGACTAATTGGATCCCGTGATTCTACCGGGATACGCTGACAAACATCTTGACCTTTATCAGGGATATATGCCTCCTCTTAAGCATCCACCGTGATGGACGGGTGTCCCCCAGTTGAAACGAGTGAAGCTGCTCGATCCGGTTTCCCTTGCATCGCAGAATATGGCCGGCAACCCTCCTGGGCAGAAGCAGAGATGTAGATCTGCTCCAAGGCAGCTATCTCATCTCAAAGATGAGTCGCCTCAATTTGGGAGATGGGCTCACAGGCCCAAATCCTTGTTGTTACCACTGATGCAATTACATTCTGGAAAATCATTAAGATATGATATGGGATCGATACCTACTCCTCCATCATTTCTAGGATATGCAGAGAGACATCTTTGGCTGGAACAGGTATAAAGGCCCTTTCCAGTGTCGGAGTAGGAATATCCTGCTCAGGTCCTCTGTTCATCAGTGGGTACTGACAATTCTCTTGTGTCGGGGCAGGTGAACGAATCTGCCTCTGTACTGGGATATGCCAGTTTATCTCTCTGTTTGCAGCCACATCGGGATGGCAGACATTACTTGAATATTCAGGGAGGTGGCCCTGCATATATTGGTTTCCCACCATATTGAGTCGGTGGCCTTTATTGGTCATGAGACGTGCCCGCCTATGAGTTGCCGCCACATCTGGGTGGTGGGATTTGTTAATCGCCACCATGCTGGGATGGTAGGATTGAAGAGGTCCTACTAGGAGATGGTCCTGTAGACGTCGGTTCACCACCACGTTGGGATGGTGGGATTCACAATGCTAGGCATGGAGAGGATCCTGCCTGGTATGTGTCGTCATGTGTGAGTGAAGGGATTGATGGAGCTTGGTTGGGATGCACGCCTTCTCGCATGATGCCGCCATATCTGGATGGCAGGACACCATGTCTGGATGGAGGGATTTGGTGGGGCAAACAAGTGTATGTTTCTGTTCGTGATGCGTCTCCATGTTTGGGCAGTAGAGCTCCTCCTCAGGGACAGGGGTGATGATCGGTCCCAGGTTGTAGGTTTTCCGCCCTCATCGGGTGGTCTGAGGGGCCGGAGCATAGGGATCATGGGCCGAGATCCTCGGGGCGACATCCTAATGAGCATGAGGATGTGTAGTCGTGGCGTCACAGCGATGACGTCTTACGGCGAGGGCCTCGGAGCAGAACCCTCATTCAGTAGGGATAATGTATTCAGCATCGACCTCATCCGCCTCCCTAAGATAAGAGAGGTACACGTTGTCTCGATCTAGGGACAGACTCCTAAAATGGTTGGAGACAACAACATGGGATGTCAGAATTTGCCTTTGTAACTGTTGTTGGACAGGAGACTTACGAGTCTTGACAGATTTGATGGTGTGCATGGTCGCCTCCACCATTGGGAGAGTACCGTTCATGTGGTACTCTCAAATCAGCACGTCTGAGACCCGGCGTTGATGACGATGGGTGGGTGACGGGGACCTCCATTGGTGAGGATGCCCAGTAATTGCGTAGTCGGAAGTGCGCACTTGTGAGTTCCTTTGTGACTCTATTGGATCGAAGGGAGTTCTATGTGGTACCTGTAAAACATTTTAACAAATACAAATAACAAACCCGTCAAAGCAGCATCTCATGATCCCATGCATAATTAATGACCTTTCGTGGAACTCCTTGAGTGTATAAGAGGGAATAGGGTGGGATTAGGTTAAATCTATCATGCTTGGTTAAATATTCACGTCGGGTTAAACAGTTTCTGTTTCGAACTGTTTCCCTTCGAGGAGACGGAGGACAGACGCTCTCGACTATCGATCTCACAGATGGCTGAGCCCCGCTCGATTTCTAATGTAGAGTACACTGGTCTTCATTTCGAATATCCCAACGATTCCATATCCAATGGCACGTGGACGTGCTTTCCAAAGGCAGGCGTCCACTAGGTGGTCTGGCTAGCGATGCTAAAGAAGTCACATTGGTCTAGAGGATGGGAAGTTGGTCTCATCGCACCCTTTTAGGGGGGGAATTATTGCCTAAATTCCATTTTATAGTTGAATTGGTCAATTCATGACTCAAAGTGGTCACTGAGCTCATCCCTCCCGGGAACCAATTGAGCTCCTGGAATGCTTCGCGGTGGCGTAGGGTTCCGCCTCCATTCTGCGAACGACAGCAGATGCGGCTTGAGTCGGTCGACGCAGTCCGCAGTTGGGGCGGTTCATGATGGTGAACCAAATTGGCGCACGTCCTTCTTCATGTCTGCGAAGGGTCTCCGCCTACATTTCGCGAATGACATCGGTCTGTGGAGGGGTGCTCCATAGAACTGGCCACGTGCTTGTTCGGACCGGTTCGTCTTGTTCCTTTATTCTGCATACTTTCCCCAATTATTTGTGGAAAATTTGGTATGATCTCCCTTGGGGTAAAGGGGGATTCTCATTCTCCTTTGAAGGGTTTTCAGGATCCTACACCCTATTAATAATGTTTCATGTCCTCTACCTTACCATGTGGGACCCTCCCATCATCATATGAAGCATGGCCTCATGACACAAGAGTGGACACCCACATTAGCCTGAGTTTGTAGTCGTCTAGAAATACAGAAATAGTAGAACACCGAGATGTACAATGGAGCGGGTCCTCTACATTGATTTTAGGCTCCTTATCTATGTTTCATAATGATGGGGAATAGTTTAAAATGGATAGACCCTTCATTGAATATAAGTTATATTTTGGCAACATTTATTGACATTTAGAAATATTGGCTATTTTTTCATGGGTTGAGATGTTATATGGAGACCCTCAAACACTATCGTTTGGTCATAATTTGGATGACCATATATATATATATATATATATATATATTCTTATTTATCCACATCAAATATTTAGTTATTATCCTTCCTAGAGTGGCGAATATGCACAGTGGATGCCACATTCATTTCATGTTTTGATTATCCTTATTGGATGATCCTACACTCCTTCTATAAGTGGAAAAGACAATATTTTTAGTTCATCTACACACCATGATGAGTCCCTTGGGATTGGAAGAGCGTAAATTCACTCTTGGTTTGTGTTAAGCTAATATCATTAATTGAAACTTTAATGTATTGTCTTTATATTCCTATTGTATCTCCTACTTCTACTCCTTCTTTTGGGGGTTTCTACTGGTATGAATATACTCACCCATGCATGTTCTTTTATCCAACCTTCCATGTATAATGTATATGTTAAGAAGGATGGTGTCCAATCAATTGAATATTAGAGATAATATGTTCTTTGGACAATATATGATGGTTATAAAATGGGATTCATGATATGGTAACATTTATTTGTTTAATTTCCAAGTTTTCTCATGTTGTTACTTGGTTTTGGATGGGTTTTTATTTTTTCCCTATAAATTATAGTTTACACAATTCTACTCGAGTACACCATAACGTTAATACATGATTTTTTTAATTTATTGCTTTGATTCATATTTTACAATTTACCTATGGGCAGAGGCATTGAGATTAATGTGTGTGTGAAAAAAGGAATTTAGGAAAATTCCACTCTGGTTTAATAATGGATTCTATGAATATTTCCACCCCATGACCTATGAAGGAGGGATTTGTGTTTTTGTGGCTCAATCCAAATCAATGGTTGGTTCATGAAAGATTTTTATCATACTTTGTTCATTACTTGGGATGTTTTTAGGAATACTCCCCTTAATATGATTAGGTTGGGTTTATGGATGTGTTGTCAAAGTGTCCCAAGTGTGGCTCTAAGTCCATGAAATCCAGTGATGATGTGGGCGATCAATATATTCTATTATCAGGACCTAGAAAACCTTCTATTCGAATTGGAATACTGAGACACTAGTGGGAGGGATCAATAGACCATGCATCCTATAGTAATGATTATTTAATATCCTTCTTGATTTATCTCCCCATTATTAATATATATATATATATATTCTAATCTGACCATAGTATTTCTTGTTATTACTATGATTCTAATGTAATTAGGGAAAGTTATGGAAATAGTTGTAGATCATGATAATAATACAATGAGCGACAAGGAGCCAATTCAGTGTCCATCCAACAAAATACCTCCCTTTAAGTGGATAGGTAGTATTAACACCACTTATTGAGAATCATATTAACCTATAAGAGAAATAGGAGGATGTGGTAGGCGTAGCGTGATCTGTGAGTTCTATTGCATAAGATGTTTTAAGTTATACGTCAAGAAAGGATCTTATGTTGTAAATAGTTACCTCGATTCAATGGACTATTTTTTCATGATCAAATGAACACTGATACATTAGGTGGTTGTAATGGAAGATGGCCTTTTTGATGGGTGGTCTAGGAGCTACTGGAGTCTTATTACATAAATGCATGATGTGTTGACAAACTCATGCTCTAAGTTCCAATAGTAGTTTTTAAAGGAGTTTTTCCACTCCTGCATGACTTATGTCTAGATCCAAGCGATTTTGGAGTTTCAGTAGGGAGGGATTCTGGTGGATGAGTATGAAGTGAGGTTTAAAACCCATATTTAGTAATCCCATAACATGATCTAGGAAGAAAACTAATGAGAATACATATTTGAGAAGGGACTCCATTGGGAGATTCGTGCTAGTACGATGCCCTTGTTCATCCCCACTAGTAATGGGGTGTTGATTTTTGAACTAGTGTTAGAGAGGTTTCAATATGAAAATTCCTTGATTGTTAAACATGGATGTGGGAACTATAGAGCTGAGAAATCTACAATGGCTAGTAGATGCCAGGTTCTAAGATCTCAACATAGGTGACCTTCCCATGATCAAACTCAGTCATGTGGCCTAGGGAAGAGTGTATGGATATGGAACACCATAAAGGGGTGGTTCTTTTATATTGATGTTGGGGGTATCATTACATTATACTGCAGGACCAGAAAAGAAGAGTTGCAATGGTGTATAACTTATTAATCACCATGACAGAGGAAACCCTATGATTATGGAAATCCCAGGCTAGGAAAGGATTGTACATAAGTAGTATGAACATGAAGATGATTTGGAGGATTTATTGCTGGTGTAATAAGAAATTATATCCTTCCACCATCACATCTATGTGGCACATGTCATTCCTTGATAGCTGGCATTCTATGTCATAGAAAAATGTAAGCTCTAAACGTTTATGTCCCCACAACACTGGAGATGCCCAGAGATACCATTTATGTTTCTTCGAAACCTAGATTAGTATTAATAAAAATATGTACCAGTCATTTATTAATCCTTATATCCTAGTGTGAGATCTAGGTATTGTAATTGAGGCACTATCCCCAGAGCTACGTCTTTATTTTCGTGTAGGGAAATCAGATTCTTTATCTTTTATATTCAAATAATTCTAGATATATCTTGGAGGACATAGGATCACATGATACATTTTGGTTGTCATGATGGAACCGTATAACATCATCTCGGGTATGGTTTTTTTCATGTTCCAACCCGAATCATGTTTCTTCATAGACAAGTAAAAGGCATACACACTATTGGGATGAGAATAAACATTTATTGTGAGAGATATCTCATGGAGATACTTGTGGGATCTATTAGCTGGAGGATGAACCACATCAACCACTAGATAATGTGTATAGCTCTTGGGGTAGAAGTCACTTTAGGAATATTGGTTCCTTCAGTTGTGGAGGATTATATAGACATCCTCTCTAAAGAAATTTTTGGGACTACCTATGAGGTGGGAGATGGTGTTTTTCATTTACTTTTATCCCACTACAACAATGATATCTTCTAAAGAATATCATATGGCCCTATTGAGCAACATGAGAACATGTTTTAGTTAGAGGACCTTTGAGAAAAAATAACATTAGATTCATTGTCTCCTAGGATATTCCAGTGTTGTTCATGGAAATGTTTTACAAGAGATTGCGTATTTTTAGGGATTATCATCACCTGAACTAGGACGCGATAAATAACATGTACATTGTGAAAAAGTGTAAAGGCCTCTTTGGATAGTCTCAAGGTGTGAGATAGTTCTCAATAATAAATCTAAGTTCTAGCTACCACCATTTGGGGGTTTAAGATAGTGATGCTCAAATGTTTTCATTTTGATGTCACTTCAGAAACAATGAGTTCCTAGGGATTCCCTTTAGTTCTATGAATTAACCACCATGTTTAGGTATTTTTTGAAGAAGGTAATATATCCATACTTAGAAAATCATATTTTTTGTCTTCATTGGGGAAATTATCATCAAGTCTACATCAGTGGTGGATTATGAAGAGAACTTGATGATGGTCATTGATCAACTGTGATATCACTGTATTTATATAAATCTCTCAAAATATCCAATTCTAAGTTCCTATGGTTCACATTTAGAGGTATCGTATTTATGAGTATTTTATTCAAATGGTCCTACTAATGATCACTGTTATGATTTAGTTCAATCCACCTAATATATTGTTAGATATATAGGTCATTCATCTATTTTAGGGGTAAAATAGGATGTCTATGGTTGGATTCTATAGCTTTTCTACCCCATTGACCACCCTGATGTGAAAAGGAAATTCATTTAACTGGTCTGAGAAGTGTCCTATGTCTTTAAAGGTGATGAGGCTGAGGCAAAAAAGTTCTCCATTTTTAATATTACTAGTGGAATTTATGTATATTGTAATGTTTACAATGCCTCATGATCTGGGATCAACTGTGTGTTGGTGCAGCGGCATGCAGTTATCTCATACGCATCAAGGAAGTTGATACACAATGATCAGAACTATGTTACTCACATACTAGAGTTGGCTGCAATAGTCGCTCCTTTGAGGATGTGGATGAAATACCTTCTGTGAGAGCTTTTTGTGGTTTACTCACGCCGTTATAGTCTCAGGTACATCTACACACAGAGAGAGTTGAACATGATACAATGAGGCTTGTTGGAGTTCCCATTAGACTATAAATTTGAGATAGTCAATAATAAGGAAAGGAAACCATAGTATCATATTTATTTAATTGGAATCCATAGGATCTCTTGGTTTAGGATGCATTTGATTATTTGGCCTCGATGTACCAAACTATGGTGGTGTGGGAAGATAAATATTTTTTTGTATTCAGTGAAATTGACTCTTTATTTTTTTGAGCACCTGAGGGTTTCCTTTTCAGGATATATTTATTGAGAGCTATTACATGATCATATATTCATAGTTAACTCATAATATTGATATTCAGAATTATGGAATCACTTCACATTGTTTCAGGGATGGGCAATGGTTCCAGTCATGATAAAGGATGAGTTGATTAGAGGGATCCACATTTCTCCACAATTTTTACATCCCATTGTGTGAAAATGTACAATGATTTTTAGTGGTAGTTTTTGTTGTCCTTTATGATATATATCATAGAATATTTTGTCTCTCTATGCCTCACCTATCAACAGTTGAAGGAAAAAACCATGTTCCGATAGTTTTTTGCTGCCCCATGAGATCCTAGAGTAGAAGTGGGCTTGCATATCCAAAATATTTTTGATAGAGTTTCCACTCACAATGAATATATATGGTGTCATCTTGGTGATAATTGGCCTAATTAGGAATTCATAACAATTCCATTCCATTAGAGAAATGGTTCCGAATGGAATTTTTGTGTTTTTATATGTATGGTAGATAGTTTGACCTCATGGGGTTTCGTCTAAGAGAATATCTAAATGTGATTCACGATTTAAATCATGATTGTGAAGCATCATACATGGTGAATTTGGGACCCAAATAGGGATGATTACAATGATTCCCCCATATAACTATGGGTAGAATATGTTCATTATCCTGGTGTTTGGGTACATGATTAGGGATTTCATGTTTGACTATATTTGGATCAGGGAGTATCACTTGAATTTGATAGAGAATGCTTAAAATAATATATACCTCTCTACCATCGACAAGGAACCTTATGAGGACCCATTTTGGAGAGCCTTTGGATCGAAATTTGAATATATATGCTCAATTACAAGAGGGGGTGAATTGTACGTTTAAAAACATTCATTTTTAACCTCTAGGGAAACAATTTTTAACTACGGTAAACAAAGAAAATTCACAAGACCTCTTATTTCTAAAAACATCATAGGTTTCAAAAAAATGATTCTGAAAATGAGACATAATAAAAGTTTATAGAGAAAATATTCTACCTTAAATCATACATAATCTGACTTATTAGTGTATAAAAAAGAAGAAGGATGTATATGAAGGTTATAATTTCTTCCTTAATGAAAACCCAATGGAATATAAACATGAAAAAAATGTAACAAGTATGAAATATTTTATCCCAAAGAGAAGGGTATCCAAAACCCTTGTATTATGGTCCCTTGATATATACTTTCAAATAATTTTTGACTTACCCACCCCAGTGTATGCCCTCAATAGGAATATCAGAATCTGTATTGATATCTCTCTAAGAACTCGAACATTATGGTAGTCCGCACCTCTGTCTTAATATTCACGGATGTCCCAGAACAATAAGGTACTCGTAACCATGGTCTTCCTATCCCTGGAATTCCTCTATTATACACATAAAAAATCTGAATCCCCTAAAGCAAGCTAGACAAGATGTTCAGTACACACCAGATAGGATAGTCTCTCTCTCTTGAAATTACTTCAGTAATATGTAATCTCTAGTGATCAACATTGTCTAGGTTGTTGTTGAGAACGTTTTTATGATCCCTTATTTATTGGCATTTATCCATTTCTTATCTCCCTCCTCCAATGGTCATATTTCATCATGAATCATGGAAGGACCTATAAACATTTCACTCATAGAACGATTAGTTAGAAATCTAAAGTACGACCTCCTTTCATAATTATAAAAATTGTAAGCAAAATAAAATTGCATAACCAAATCCAATTTTTTAGAGTTTGAGGAATATAATGCTCAGTGTCTATGAAAATAAAAACATGGAGACTATATATCATAAATATCTAGATTCATTTTCCAAGGAATTCAAAACCCAAATCTAAAGATTTCAGAATCTCAATTCTAAAGAATTTAGAATCCGAATTTTTTGGAATTTGGCATCTGAATTATGAGAAAATTAGAGCCTAAATTCTAATGAATACATAGTATGAGTTATGAAGAATTCATAGTCCTGATTCTAAGGAATTCATAGTCCATACTATAATTAATTCGGTGTCGTATTTCTAAAGAATTTCGAATCTGAATTTCAGAGAATTCAGAATATTAATTTCAAGAATCTTCAGATTCTTTATTTTAGAGAATTTAGAATCTAAATTTTAGAGAATTCAGAATCCGAATTTCATAGAATTCAGAATCTGAATTTCATAGAATTTTTAATATGTATTTCAATGAATTTGGAATTTGAATTTTAGATAATTCAGAATCATAATTTCAGAGAATTCAGAATTTTTATTTCATAGAATTCAATATCTAAATTTCAGTGAATTCAGAATCTGAATTTCAATGAATTTAGAAATGGAATTTCAGTGAATTCAACAGCAGAATTTTATAGAATTTGGAATCTAAAAATAGAAAAATATATATCTAAAAAATTATATAATTCCAATGTTTTAGATATGAAATATATTTTTAGACATTATAAATAAAATGAGTTAGAATAAGAGAATCTATAAAATGAACAATGAAAACAAAGGAAAGGAGAAAATTTCCTTGGGGATGGAAAATTTTCCGTAATAAGATAAATCTTAGAGGAAATAAAATTTTAAATGATAAAGAGTTTTTTTGATATTAAAACTGAAAGAAAAGGAAAATTCATAAGGAAACCTTATTAAGTGAACAATATACCCATTTTGGAACGAAAAAACATCCTTACTAAAAAGAATATAAGGACTTTGAATATGTTATAGACTTGTAAAAAACATATCTCTCTTTTAATTATAGATCATAGTGTATAAGAATAACTCCAAACATAGTATTTTGAATCCCTAATGATCATATTCTTTATTTCCTGAATGAAATTTTGTATTTTCTCGTATATGAAAATATTCATTGATACGAACATTCTATCAGATGAACGTCCCATACATAGAGAAATATCTTCATTAATTAGAATTATTTTTATCATTCCATTCTCCCTATTTGTGATATTCAAAAAGGAATAAAGTGAATGGAAAAAATTGTACATATAATATTTGTACATAGATACCAAAAAATATACGAAGGAAAACTGAAATTCTATTAATATTGAATGAATTTTTACAAGGAATAAATTCAAAAAATGATGGGAATTGGAATAATTATCCTTATTTCTTCTTTGGTATAAACTTCTTGACAATGGTTTTCAGATTCTTGAGCTCCTTGTGGTCTTCGTACATATGCTTAAGCAACTAATCCTGATCTTCAATTTTATTTTACTAATCTCTAGTATTTTCTTCTTGAGACTTAATGCATTCTTCTTGAGCTTTCAACAAATCTTATTTCTTAACCAGCTTCTCTTCAAATTCTATTCTAATATCCATTTCTTTATTCCAATTCATGGTTACATAATTTTGCTTCCCATTCAAATCCTTAACTTATTGCTTATGAGTTGTCTTTTCAAGAGTAATGTTTTCCTCAATACTATTAGAAATATTATTAATCTATCCATCTTCTGTGTCAAAGGTGTCTTTGACATTATCATTAAATTTATAAAAGTCTCCCAAGTCTTCAACAGTATTCCAGGACCAGCTTGTAATCTTCTTGCCTGAACATTTTTGAGAATCTTAACCAATGAGAATGTTTTTGAAATATCCCTCAAGACCGAAAAATTTATCCATAAGCATGGAAACTTAATCTGATTTCTGATTTAATGAATGCTGATGAAACTAACACCTCGAATATATACTTGGAAATAAAGAAATAGTTCCAAATAGATTTTTTATAGATTGTACCACAAAGTCATGTCCAAGATATGATGATTGTCGAGGCTCCTTTTTCATCACATTTTCTAAAAGAATGTAAAGTGAAATGACTTAGCACAAATTGATTCAGCCTTTGAAGAAAACATCAAAAATCGACAAAGGCATGAACAAGGGTTCAAAAGCACATGCGCCGCGCACGTTCCATCACGGCCACGCAAGTCCACTTGCACGAAGCCTAATAGTTGCACAAGTGACTTGCGCGCCCTAAAAGATAATCGCCCGGGGTCTTCTCCAGCATATAAATAGACCCTGTGGTCCCCCATTTTAGGAGGAATTATTCCAGAATTCAGATTTAGAGATCTGAACACCCATGTCTCTTCTTCAGGTCTTCCGAACACTTGTAAGGGAATTCTTTTCCTAGAATGGAAGGTCTAAACAAGAGGAGTAAGGTCTGAGTGTTATAATTCACTAACACTTGTGTGCCTAAGGTGTTTTAACCTTAAGGGAAATGAACATACTTCAGTCCCACCCTACTTCCACACCAAAACATGTGCGCCTCTCATATAGAAGTACCTCAGGATAATTCTAAAGGCATTGGTCAATGATCGCCCAAGTATTACCATGCTGGTTTACAAATGCGCAAGTACCCATGTGCCGCGCAGGTATACTTGCACAACAAGGACTTGCTCGCCCACGTAGTACTTGCACGCCTACTAGGATTTGCATGCCCCTGCCTTTTTGGGTGCCTTTCTTTCCCATTTAACCCTTATTATGCCTTTCAACCTCTCCTATTCAAGATTCAATCTTCAAGACACTCTTCAAAGCCATTTATGGAATGATTTCATGATTTGACTTCCTTATATGAAAGGAACTCCGTGGAATATCTCTCAAAAACTAGTGATTTACACATCTTCATGTCACTAAAGATTGAGATATCATTCATTCAACCACATAATTTAAGATGAGAGAACCCCTTAACAAGGGCTTTATTTTTAAGAGTAAGTCCCAGTCATAATTCCCATTAACTCTGGGCATCCTATTTAGGATTAATCCCCAATCATAAAATTCCCAAATATGTGCATCATCCTTAAGAGTATTCCCCAACCATAATTCTCTTAACCTAGGCCTCCTTTTTAGGAGTAAGCCCCTGTAATAATTCTCAAGACTAGGCATCCTCCTCAGGAATAAGTCCCATGTCCTCATTAACCTGGGCCTCCTATTCTGGAGTAAGTTACAGTAATAATTCTCAAATATGGGCCTCTTTTTGAGGAGTAATCCTCAGTCCAAGTTCTCTTAATTTGGCTTCCTTCTCAGGAGTAAGCCCGAAGTCTCAAATATGGGCATCCTCTTCATGAGTAAGCACCAGGTCCCTTAATTTCCCTAAACCAGTTCAAATTTACCTTTGATCTAAGATTCCTTCTCAGGAGTAAACCCCAATCATAAGTCCTCTCATAATTTGGGCCTCCTTTTCAAGAGTAAGCCCCAAGATAGAGAATTCAAATCTCCATGAAGCACATATACCTTTATGGACCCTCTTCCTGGATTTCATCCCTGAAGTAATTCCTAATCTTCATTTATCTGGGCAGTCATACAGACATAAACCCCACATTAGTTCTTATGATTGAATCATTCATTGCACAATTGTCTAGTTTTTACCAATACCTATTGTTTCTCACCCCGAGCATGTCCCACATGATCTTATAGTGTAAAAGTATTTATGATATCCTTCATTGATCCATCAATCATAAACATCATACTCCCTTACTCAAACTACGTGGGTTCTGATTCCTTTTCTAAACAACAGATACGTAGGTAGCCCATTTGTGGGTTCGATCCCAACTCTGAAATAATCCATGTCCTTCTGAATGAAAATAAACATCAAGTGCCCCAATGAGTGGATTTAAAACCCTCATGGTCATCATAATGACTAAGAGACTTCTATATAAATGTGTCGAAGGATACAATTGACCAAGAATATCTAACAAATACAGATGATTCTCTGTCGATGAATAACCTCAAATACATATAAATGATTCTATAAATTTCATGCATATTTAATCATTGATTGTTAGATATGAAGGAAATCTCATTTTATACATGGTAATGAAATAAGGATTCACGAACATAACTTAAATCTATAAAGAGAGTCCCGAAGTAGAAAATAATTCCCTCTCAAAAAGGGGTGATGAGTCTAACCTCTCATCCTCTTGACCAATGAAAATTCCTAATCCTCATCAGTCCACAAAATAATGAGCGGCTACCTTTGGGAAGTATGACCAAATGGATGTGGAATCATTCGATGTTTCTGGATCGACAAACGGACCCATTAGAAACCGCATGGAATGTTTGAACCTTATATCGATGAGGTCATCCCCAATTTCAGAGGGAAACAAAAAATGGTCAACCCGACGTGAAACCTTACCCAAGTTAAAATAATGTTTTGCTAATTTGTTAGGCCCCTATTTAAAACTCAATGAGTAGGACAAAAAAGTAAATAATTGATATATGTGCTCATCCAAAAGATGTAGTGGCTGAATTTATCTTGATTACATATGTTATATCAAATATGCACTCTTTTCCAAGATTTTCTTCATTCTAAGAAATGGTTGCTCTCAAGTTCACTCCTGGGAATACAGCCGCTACGAAAGCCACTGCTGCTACTCATGCTGGATCGTCATCCACTCTGAGGACGATATCACCTACTCAGCATCTTCAAAGCTAGTTATCAAATGTGCTGGTTATGGAGTACCGTCAACATGCTACCATCCCAACTCTGGAGGCTGCCCGACAATCCCTCCAAGTGAAAAACTCACACCGGTCGTCCGGACAACGACGACCGGTGATCAAGAAGCAGGTGGTGCTAACTACTGTCTCCAACCGTTTCGGGTCGTTATCCGCAGAACACAATCACCATTCGCTCCCTTATTCTGGGGAGGTGAATGGGTAGGTCCCTCAGGGCCTTAATTTAAGGAGAAAGGAGTCCTTCTCGAGGGCTCCCACCAACAATCGCTGCTAGACTCGTGCGGCAGTGCGCCCTCAACTTGATGAGGTTACTGACTCCAGGTGTTCAACTCAGGTTCCTCGAACCCGAGCTGGAAAGACGAATCACCAGAGGAGAAATCCGGTTAACAGTGAGTAGGTCTCACCTCTGCCATCTCCGGAGAAGTCTGCCAACCTAACATGGTTGAAAGAAACGAGTAGGCACACAAACCTTCCCATTTTAATTCTTCTATCCATCAGACTCTTCTAGAAGAATCATGCTAATCCCGCCAGGAAATGCCGGCAGAGTACTATAGGCAAGAACATACACCTGTTTATACATCACCAGATAGTTAGTAGGCTCGTTTGACTACATATGATGGATCTCGTCAACCAAATTTGGTGAAGTGCAATTAGTAGGTACATACACCTGCTAATATTGATCTTGCCTACCAAAAGTCTCGCTTGGTAGCATTCGGAGAAGTTAGTCAGAAAGCTTCGGCGACAAACAGGAGGCAGAATCAAATCTCTACCACTACACTTGAGTACTGTTAGGATTCACTAATAGGAAAATGAGGTCAGGAGTAGGAACATACACCTCCTCGAAGCACGGAATGGATGTATATCCACGTTCCGGTAGCTGAAGTCACCAATCATATTCTATCAATGGTGAAAGAGCAGAAGCAAATTCCTGCTCATATCCTGGATTCCTGTCAGGATATTATAACAGCTTTAGTAGCATCATAGGGAAAGACACATAAATATATCCCTACCAGTGGAGTGACACATCAACAGTTCACTCCCGAACAGACGCACACATCTATTCCAGTCCATGAGGTTTGTGGGGAAAACTCCCCCATATCATACGGACAACCAAGTCAGGCACATACACCTGATATGAGTGGATATCGTTAGCCTAACCCAGCCATCTCTCCTGATCATGAACATAACCCTGCTCAGAGCCTCCAATTTCGTCAACAAGTGGATTACAAGGCAAGTAAGAAGGAGGCTAATAAAAAGACCCTCCCAGCATAGTCAAGAGATCAAGAGCCAAACTGTAACAAGGCCTTGCTCGATGTTGGAGTTCATGAACCCTCAGACAGTTATCCGTTGTAATTCAAGATTCTAATCCCTCATTTCCTAATAGTGGGAACATTAATTCCAAAGGTCCTCAATAGACACTTCCCCATGATGGATTGCTTTGTGACAATTCAGTCGATCTCGAAGTTTCATCTTCAGATGCAAGCCACAAGAACCCTCTGTGTGGCCAGAAGACCAAGGTTCAAGATATTTCTTCTTTTTCTGTAACCCACCATGGTGGTCCTCCCCATGATGATGAATTTCGCTAAAAAAGTCCTCTCCGTAGTAGTGATGCACATTTCCCGGACAATTATCCAGTGGAAAAGGTAGTTCTGAGAAAGCCCTCTCATCTTGAGGCACTTGCAAATGTGAAACCAGTCATGTCTGATGTTTCATCGCTGGTAGGTGAAATACTTTATCAATCTGAAGATAGCCCAGGGTGTATGTCATTCTCCGAACCACCCCTAAGTCATGCATCTTCTAGTTTAATCCGTGATTTCTCTACCAATACAATTCAATTTAATGAAGCAACAAGGAAGCACCATCTCTGGTCAAAACAGGTAGAAGAATCTTCATCAAATGATAAAGAGGAAATGTTGAACATGAGAAAACAACTGGTGAAAGGTGAAGTGCTGGTCATGTTTTGGCCTCTAGCTGATTCTCATTATAACCTTCTAGAAATGTTGAAGGAAGATGGAATTCATGATATTTGTCTCAACATATGGAAAACTATTTGTCAGTTGAAAAATAAAGTATTATATTATGATGAATATGAAAATCATGTTAAGATAATAGAAGGGTTACAATGCCAATTTAAGTTGGCATCTCTATCAGTCTCTCGATATCTGAAGACTGAAAAGCAGCAGAGAGCCCTTCAGCGTTCATGCGTTGGTGCACAAATAATGTTGCACCAGTTAATTTACAATGCCCCATCTGGTATTCATATCAGAGGATGGGGTGTTCATAGAGAACTGCATTTTACAGTGCTCTCCAGTCAGCAATGCCCACCAGAAATGGTCTCATGCAATGTTATTTCCCATGGCCGGCCACAGATACCTGGCTTTGTTTGTAATCAAAATATTTCCCAAGAAGAGGCTTCAACTAGTTCCTCTCAAAATCAAGAATACAGAGAAAAAGTTGTTGAATTACTACTACATCAAGAAAACGAGAATATTGAACAAGCCTCTTGTTTGGAGAAAGCACATCACCATGTGACAGAAGTGTCAGAAATCATCCAACGATCTTTTGAAACGGGTGATAAAAGTGGATGTCGATTGATGCATCCAGCTATTTTCTAGACCAAGGTCTGCAAGATCAGTAGAGATTTTAAGAAAGTCTCAGACATGGCATGTCAAGATCCACCTCATCTCACCAGATAGGGGACTCTTTTAATCCAACCCTTAGAATCAACAAATAAAATACGTGGAGTTGAGCAAAGACAACCGGAACAGCCCCAGTCCACCGGAATGGGGACTATTTCAAATCATTCAACCCCTCCTCGGAGAAAGTCGGTCTTTTCTCGATTGGGGAAGAAGCCTAAAGAGGAACAAAGAGAAAAATTATCAGGAGATTCTCTCCAAATTATGGATCGTCAAAAAGTTCCTGAGGGATCAAATCAACAAAAGGAAATGTCTCATCAAAGACATGGGAAGAGACAATATCATAGAAATGATGATAGAAGGGATGTGATGCATTATGAATCAATCAATTTCATCAATGTTTTTGTTGTTGATCCACCAGATGAGGCTCACTCAGGGGACTCAGACGAATAGGTTCCTGCTCCAGAAGTTGTTTGCACAGACACAAATGATGAAGGTGTGTGTACACAAAATCAAAGTCTTACCCAAAATTTGGGTGTTCCTTCAATGAACCAACATCCCCTTCTCCGAAAGGGATCAAACAAGGGAAAGGGTAAGAATAAGGTTACATATCCTCCCTCTAGAGAGGGCCAATCACTCTCACTAGAGAAAAGATTTGCACAATAGGAGGAAGAAATGAAGGAATTGAGGAGGATGAATGCAGAACTACTTCAGGGTAGTCTTCCTCCTAAGCATGCTGCAGTCAGTCAGGCAAGGGATTTTTTTGCAGCTACTGAGATGGATAAAGAATATCATCCTTTATCAGTACACCCTCACATGTCTAATCCTACGGGTCAAGTGCAACTACAGTTGGCAGTGCAACCAATAGTTGCAGTATCATCTTCCATACCTGTCCAAGCTCCAGTCAGTGCACCTATTCAGATTCAAGCTCAACGTTATGTTTCTCAAAAGTTTATAAATACTATTGAGTCATTAACAGCTCTATTGGAATCTATGGAAGGAAAGCGTAAGCATGTCAAATCAGAAAAAAAAGATAACCCTAAATGGGTAGATTCAATCTCCCCCCCATCAAATTTTGGGAAACCTGTATTCCATATTTTCAATGGCTCAGGCGTTCTTGAATAGCATTTGACTCATTACGTGTCTTGTTGTGATCCTATGATGGGAACTCTGGAGCAGCGAGAAGCAGTGAAACTCAGATGCTTCGTGCGAACCATGCAAAGACTAGCTTTTGTCTAGTATACAAGCTTGAAATCCCGGTCAATTATCGAATGGTAAGATCTCTTTCAATGATTTCTTCTTCAATTCAGCTCAACTTTTCCAAGGACAATTGTTTTCGATCATAAAAACTATAAGCAAAGGTAGAGTGAAAGAGTCTCTGATTTAATTGCTCGTTGGAAGGGATTAACATATTCTATGGGCTTAACACTCCCTCAAGAGGAAGTGTTGCCAATCTATGTGGAAAATTTGCATAAAGAATTACGCACGTCGTTGATCCCTGTAAAATACACAAGAGGGTAGCGAGACCTTACTTCAATATCTCAATAGATTGATGATTATCTTATACAGACTAAGGATAAATCTCGTGTAATTCATCAGCTCCAAGAAAAAGAATGGGTAAAGTAGAGACTAATACAGTTATGCTTAAACAAGCAGCTATACCTTCTTCTACTTCAAAACCTTCATCTTCTCGAAGGGATCCACCTCCTGAGCGCCAACAACAAAGGCCATTTCATCAAGACTATCAAATAAATAAAAGATGAAAAAATTGAGGATCTGAAGAGAAAAACAAACTCTTTCCGAAATGAAAAATTTCCTGGTTACTTCATTTCAGCTCTGACGAATAATTTGGTTCAGCTGCCAAGGCCCAAGAACCCAGACAAGGAAAGAGATGAAGATCATCCCAACTATTTCCCCTTTCATCAAATATTGGGGCATCCCATCCAGGAGTGTTTTGTCTTCAAAGACCTCTTGAAATATTTGGTCAACTCGGGACAAGTCAAACTGAAAGGCTCTTCAGCCCAGGTATCATGTGTTACTTCTATAGTTCCAGAGGAGGAAGGCGAGTGGCAAAGAGGAAAAAGAAAAAAATGCAAAAAAATATGACGATTGGATGGTCAGAAAGATGATCAACCGAACTCATGCTATTTTGCGAACGTAATTTAAGAAACCAATATTACCTTCTGCTATGAATACCGCAGCAAAACCCTCTTCATCAGAGGGAAATTCCTCAATGAAATGGCATGATTAAAAGAAATAGAAAGAACTAAAAGAAGATGAGTATGTGTCAAAGCCTAAGTTGTCTTTGAACCTAGAAGATTTCATGTTATCTACTTTGAAGCAACGGGAACCACCCAATAAAACAGAACAACCAAAATTGGCTAGTCAGGTAGAGTATTCATCGGATGAAGAATTGATTTTTGGTTCTGTTAATATGATTCAATTAACATATCCTTATGCCAGTTGTAGTTTCGATTATAATGATCCCGAATTCACTCTATCAAATAGAGGAATTAGAGGAAGTTCCAGAGGCTCAGTATACATGGGAAGTCATGAATCATTCAGAAGCCACTATTCCAATTCTACCCCTTCTAGAACTATGTACACAGCAGAAACTCGTGGAAGAGCCCTTCAGTGAACTCACCAAGAATAAGAAAGTTCTTCCACTAATGGCAAATTCAGTCATGGCATAGTTATTCTGGAATACCGGTTGAAGGTTACATCTTCTTCCTCTCAGAAATTAAATGGATCTAATCAGTCTAATCATCCAAAATCAGGAATATTTCCAACTCCTATCCCGATACAAGATGCATCAACATCCAAAGCATATGCATCCAAGGCACCTGATAAACCACATGTTCCTATTGGGAAATGCAGACCATTGGATCAAAAGTATGATGTATTGAAACACCTGGCCCAATTACCGACCAATTTATCAATTATGAATGCTTTTAATCTGTTAAAGGATCTTCGGGAGGCTCTCATAGAGGCTTTGTCAAGTCCTCTGGAGTTTGAAACTGAAATTGCTGCAGCTGAAGTCTATCACATAGAGAATAATCTTGCAGAATTCCATTCAATAATATTTTTTACTGATGAAGATGAAGATGATGTTGTCCATGGGCATATTAGTCATTTGTACTTATCTGGCATGGTTAATGGCATAAACATCCGAAGAGATTTCATTGACAATGGTTCAGGAGTCAACCTCATGCCCATTCGTACACTTCGTCGATTGGGCCTCACAGAATCTGATTTATCTCCTTTTACCTTGTTGTTACAAGGATATGATAAAAATGAACCAGAACCACTGGGCGAAGTTACACTCAAAACTCAGTTTGGAGATCTTGTATCCAATTCATATTTCATGGTTGTTGATCAACACTCATCTTTCAAAATCTTGATTGGAAGACCCTGGCTACATCAATATGCGGCTATCCCTTAATCATACCATCCTGATCTCAAATATTTATTTGATGGTCATGTTGGGACATTTTATGGTGATAAGGCCCCATTCAAGACATGTGAGTCTCAATACATTGAGGCGGAATTCTATCACATTATGGGAAATGATAGATCCACAACCAGGGAGATTACCAAAGTTAATGCTTCACATGATTTCGAATAGATTTTAGTAAATCCATTTGCGCATGTGAGTATAGATTATGTGTTTCCTATCAGTCAAATTCATAGGGTAGACCCAAATGAAAATACTCTTATGGAAAGATCCATAATGTTAATTAAGAAAATCAAGCCAGACAACATGGTAGAAAATGGTGACACACCAAGCAATGATGAAAGCTCAAATGGAGATGTCTTTGTTTCATCTGCTGAAATCATGCAAGTTTATACTTCTCCAACCAGGCCAGAATAAGTTATAGTAACATCGGAGATGAACAATGATGTAGATTCTCAATCCATCATCCCCCCTTTATTTCCCAAGGAAGACCCTTCAATTTCAATTGGGTCCGAAATGGAAGCCTCTTCATTAAGATGTTCAAATTTTAACATCTCTTCTGATCATGGAAATTTTGCTTCATCATTTTCTATGAAAGTTGAAACGGAAGAAATAACACATGATGAAGTAGAAGAGGATGATCTCAAAGATTCTCCTCCAGCATTTGAAGAGGGAATCTCTACCACCATGGATGAACTCAGAGAAATAAATCTGGGTACAAATAAAGATGCACGCCCCACTGTAATCAGTGCAGCCATGACTCTTGAAGAACAATAGATGTATATTTCCTTTTAAAAGAGAAATAGATATATATTTGATTGGAACTATACAGAAATTCTCGGGGATGTTCCTGATGTTTCTACTCATCATTTGGGTTTACCAAAAGAACATTGAGAATTTAAGCAAGCCGCGACAAGAACACACCCAACTTATGATTCCAAAATTGACGCTAAATTGGATAACCATATCAAGGCTAAGGTCGTCAGAGAAGTTAAGTATCCCAAGTGGCTGGATAATATTGTCCCTGTGAAGAAGAATAACAGAAAAATTAGAGTTTTCATCGATTTCAGAGATCTTAATCAGCATTGTCCTAAGGATGATTTCCCGGTTCTGATTACAGAACATTTAATTGATGTAATAGCTGGCTATGAACCACTTTCCTTCAAGGATGGATATTCCGGATATAATTAGATCTGAATGGCCCTAGAAGATGTGGAATCCATAGCCTTCGGAGCCCCTCAGGGTGTGTTCTTCTACCAGGTAATTCCCTTTGTCTTAAAGAATGCAGGCACAACATATCAGTGTGCCATGCATCGTATCTTCAAACCCTTCTAAGGGAAGTTTTTTTAATGCTATATAGACGATTCGGTGGTTAAATACAAACAACATTCAGATCACTTGGATGATTTGGAAGTCATATTCCGCAAGCTTTGACAACATAATTTGAAGATGAACCCCTTAAAATATCTTTTGGGGTAACCTCAGGAAAATTTCCCGGCTTTATTGTACGCCATCGTGGTATTGAATTCGATCCTGAGAAGACCAAGTCAATCTTTGGTATGTCACATCCTTGAAATTTGAAATAATTGAGAGGACTTCAAGGACACATAGCCTATATTCAGTTTTTCATCGCCAATTTAGCAGGAAAAAGTTTACCCTTCACCAAATTGATGATGAAGGGAGTCACTTACCAGTGGACTAAAGAAATTCAAGAAGAATTCGATATTCTCATGAATTATATATTGATTCCACCGGTACTTATGCCACCTATTGAAGGAAAGACACTTATCCTTTACGTGACAACCTTAGAGTGATCATTGGGTGCCTTTCTTGCTCAGAATAATGATGCTGGGAATGAAAACAAACTTTACTGCCTCAGTCAGACTATGCTTGAAGTAGAAACCCAGTATTCATGTATTAAGAAGTGCTGATTGGAATTAATCTTTGCAGTTCAAAAGTTAAGACACTACCTGCAACATTACGAGGTCCAATTGGTATCTAGCAAGAACCCGCTCAAATTCATCCTTAGTCGTTAAATGGTTACAGGACATCTGGCAAGGTGGGAAGTTATTTTTCAGCAATTAAACATTCAATATGTGTCTAAAAAGTAAATAAAGGGCCATGCTCTGGCTGATTTCCTAGATGAACACCCTTAAGTGGAAGACACATCTTCAGATATTGAACTCCCTGATGAGGAAGTCTTCTCTATTCAGGATAGTCCTCAGACATGGGAAATGTACTTTGATGGTGCTTCCAGAATCCAACAGAGAGGAAAATGAAAAATACAAAATTCAACAATGTTGGCATAGCAATTGTGCTCATTTCTCATAAAAATGTAGTGTTACCCTATTTCTTCTTATTATGGGAAGGTGGTACCAATAATTAAGAAAAATAACAAGATCTCATCGCAGTTTTGGAATTGGCGCTTCAAGAACAAGTGAATCATTAAAAGGTGAAAGGTGATTCAAACCTAGTAATCAAACAAATCAATGGAGATTATGCCATCAGAAAAGAAGAACTAATAACTTTGTATGATTATGTCAGAGAGTTAATGGTGGAATTCCCTTCAGAATAGTCATTTTCTTATGTCCTGCAATCACAAAATGCTCAAGCTGATGCACTGGCTAATATAGCCACAACTCTGGCAGATCCAAATCGGGACGAGACAACCATCAGTATTGCACAACGTCATGCAATTTCACCTTATGTTCGAATCAGAATAGAGGAAATTACTGAAAATAGTCCCATTACTAAACTGTATGATCATACTATAGGATGGATGTCACCTATCTAGGAATACCTTCAAAATTGAACACTTCCACCTGATAGAGCCGAGAAAGAACAAATCTGGCGATGTGTGGTCAATTTTACTTTTTATGGTACCCTAGATCACTTAGTAAAAATTATCTACAAACGTGGTTTTGATGGAGTTCTCTTTAGATGAATTTATAGGGAAGAGATAATGGCTGTCATGAAAGATGTGCATGCAGGAATCTGTGGTGCCCACCAGTCTGGACATAGACTGTCTGATCAGATTTGAAGGCTTGGATACTTTTGGCCTTCAATGATACAAGATTGTGTTGATTTCAAAAATAAGTTTCATTCATTCCATGTACATAACAATTTCATTAATCAAACTCTAGAGTTTCTTTATACAGCTAAATACTCATGATAATTTTCCACATGGGGAATAGATGTGGTGGGACCTTAACCTTCAGCTACGGCCAAGCAGTTTAAGTATATTCTTACTGATACTGAATTCTTTTCCAAATGGGCATAGGCAGTACCTTTCAAGGAAGTCAGTTCAAAATTCATTGTTAGCTTCATGAAGTCTAACATCATTACCAGATTTGGTGTCCCTCATACCATATTGACAGACTATGGCACTAACTTCTGTTCATCCGAGGTGAAGAAGTTGTATCAAGAATACAAAATCAAATACAATCATTCATCTTGGTATCATGCAGTGCCCAATGGACAGATAGAATCCTTCAACAAGACTCTTTCCAATATACTGCAATAGATGGTGGATAATGATATCAAGTCATGGATTGATAAACTCTTTCATTCTTTATGGGCTTATCAGACTACAACCCGCAATGCAACGCGGTAAACTCCATATTCATTTGTATATGGAATAGAAGTAGTATTTCCCATTGAAGTTCAACTACCCTCGCTCAGAGTAGCCATTTTTGATCAGTCATCTACAGATGAACAATCTCAAAAGAAATTGAATGAATTGGAATGGTTAGATGAGAAATGATTGTGCACTTTTCACCACTTGGAAGTCTATTAGAGTAAAATAGCACAGTCCTTCAACAAAAAAGTTTTTCGTCGTTCATTCACTCAGGGAGAATTGGTATTAGTTCTCAGAACTCCAATGATACCGGGAAGGAAACCTCCCAAGCATGAGCCAAAATGGGAAGGACCTTACTCAATACATAGGGTCTACTCCAATGGAACTTATTCATTAATCTTGATGGATGGAGAACTCATCACTACTCCAACCAATGACATATTTTTGAATAAGTATTTTGTATAAACACAAAATGCATCAACCATTGTCCTGTATGACCTTAAACTACACCTTTTTCCGGTATGACCTTAAACTACACCTTGGTCTGGTATGACCTTAAACTACACAATGGTCCTGTATGACCTTAAACTACACCATGGTCTTGTATGACCTTAAACTGCACCTTGGTCCTGTATAACCATAAACTGAACCTTGGTCCTGTATGACCTTAAACTTCACCATGGTCCTGTATGACCTTAAACTGCACCTTCGTCCTGTATGACCGTAAATTGCACCTTGGTCCTGTATGACCTTAAACTGCACCGTGGTCCTATATGACCATAAACTGCACCGTGGTCCAGTATGACATTAAACTACACCACGGTCCTGTATGACCTTAAACTGCACCATTGTCCTGTATGACCTATGACCTAAAACTGCACCTTGGTCCTATATTACCTTAAAATGTACCTTGGTCCGGTGTGACCTTAAACTACACCTTGGCCCTGTATGACTTTAAACTCCACAATGGTCCTGTATGACCTTAAACTCCACCATGGTCCTGTATGACCTTAAACTGCACCTTGGTCCAGTATGACCATAAAATACACCATGGTCCTGTATGACCATAAACTGAACCTTGGTCCGGTATGAACATAAACTCCACCTTGGTTCAGTATGACCTTAAACTACACCATGGTCCTGTGTGACCTTAAACTGCACCTTGGTCTGGTATGACCGTAAACTACACCATGGTCCTGTATGACCTTAAACTGCACCTTGGTCCAGTACGACCTTAATCATCCCCACCGTCCATCAAGACGTTAAACTGCATAACCAACGGTTCATGCATATGACCCTAAACTATTTTCATGTCCCTTACATTCCGCAAGACGTTAAACTGCATCATCCACGGTCCATGCATATGACTGTAAACTATTCGCACTTTCGTCCAACATGACATTAAACTGTATCATCCCATTTTAATCCTTCAAGACGTTAAACTTTGAAAAAGTCCCTAATAAGTCCAACATGATGTTAAATGGTGTATTCTTTTGTCCTCACTACATGACATTAAACTGCAGAGTTCCACTTTTATCCAACATGACATTAAACTATAATGTCCCCATCTTCATAACTACATGACACTAAACTATACAGAATGTCATTTAATACTTCCTACAGGACATTAAACTATGCTTTGTCCCTACTACATGACACTAAATTGTGCAACACCAATAGTCCCAACTGCATGACTTTAAACTGCATAGTCCCTTTATATGTCCTACATGACATTAAACTGTTTATCGTTAGGGTTGTTGCTACCTCTTGTTTCTCACACCGAGTATGACTCACGTGAGCTTAAATAAAACTTCAACCATAACACTCTCTCTAGGATACTAACCATGTATAAGTCCCAACACCATATTTTAGGTCGTTGTCCCCAAGAACAACTTGATCACTAATTCATTCTTTAATTGAACTACGCGGTCTTTGATATTTGCCTTCTAGGTTGGGTACGCAGGGAACCTCCCATGGTTCAAGCCCAAAACCAATCTCTTCATATCTGTTCACCTCCATCTCATACTATGTTGATTCGGGAAACTGCCTCTAGAAACAATAAATTTATAGTGGTTCACTTTCATCTTTGCTATACGACGTTAAACTATACAACTCTTTTGTCCAGTATTATAGTAAACTACAATATTCTTTAACACCCTCACATGAGAGGGATTCATTATTTACATTGATTTTAAATCATATTTTATTCTAATGACTACGTGCATACATGGCAATGCCCGAACCTTTTATCTTGGGATAATCCATCATTGCACTAAAGTCCCCTTTCAGCCTTCACATGTACAAACCAAATCTATACAGAGGGTATTTCTAGAACTACGTGGGATTGATTCCCATCCTTATGGGATACGTTGGAATGTTCGAGTGTCCCTCGAATCCAGCACCAAGTCTTTGGGCCTAACCCCAAATTCCACTTTCAGTCCCTTGGCTGAAAAGTCCCCATGAAAACACACACTGTGTATTTCTTATAATGGTCCACGATATATTACCCTAAACTAAGATCTCTAATCCTTTTGTCCCACAAGACGTTAAACTGTAGTTCATGAACTACATATGGCTTGATTACCATCCTTATGGGATACGTAGTGAAGTCCAACATTTCCATTTAGGACCCAGCCACAACATGATTATGGTTATCATTGATCTGTGTATCTCAGAATACATTGGACAATACCCATATTTATGTGTCATAATCCTAACCTTAAATATTTTTAGATCTTCATCAACATTTTCTTGACTTATAGTCACAAAAATGTAAAACATATGAGATTTCATTTTCCTGACTATACAGGACGTGCCCTTTGGTTGCCTTGCATAAACAGTCTACATAATAGATTTGTTAGCCAAAAGATACTATTTATTTGACAATGAAACCAATTCCCTGAAGTGGCCCTACATAATTCAACCCCCTAACGGGTTTTTCAAATAACGGTAACTTCATTATTGGGAAGAAAGCCTATTTTGACCTTATTGGTCTTAAATGACAGTATGCAGGGACCCACAAAAATATCCATCCTTAACATATTTGTCCCATATCCTTTTTTCAGGATCTGAAAGTATTCAAGCCTATGGTTTATATTCTCCTTCCCTATATTTGGGTCAGACCGTCATAGGAGTGATATCCATCCAGTTCTTTGATAATCTTGTTTGGAAATATCGTCTCCATTTTCAAGTACCTCTTTCCATAGAGCAAACTCTATACTTTGGAATATTTGAATCTCCATAAACTATCACTGGCTTTTTATCACTAGAAAATTAAATTTCTGAGAGTTCTTTTTCATGACTATGCAGCATGTTCCCTTAGGTGGTCTTGCATAAGTAGTCTACATAACGGACCTGTCAGCCAAAAGATTCTATTTATTTGACTATGCAGTGAATGCCCTTAGGTGGCCATGCATAATTTAACCCCCTAATGGGTTTGTTAAATAATGGTAACATCATTCTTGGGAACTACTTCTTCTAATTCAATTTTAGCTCTTTTTAATATCATTCCTCATATCCAAATTTTCTTAAGTAATTGTTTATAAATTTTCCCTTATACATGAGTATGGTAATATTTTTTCAGATAAATTGTCATGGAATTGAGTCAATTTTAATCCATTTTGGTCAAGCTATATCGACCTTAAACATTAGCCTCGTTATGTCCGATATTCATGACTTTAAACTGCCCACAAAAGTCAAGGGAACTATGAATAAAAGTCAAGTTCAAGATTACTAAACATAAATTTTGTATGATTTAGGTAATATTGAGCAATTAAGAGTTTCACTGTTTATAGGGTTATTTACACTAATCCTAGTAAAAAATCAAACTATGCTCACTAGGCCCATTGGATTAAGTAAATTTAAAGCAGATAACAAATGAGAATGCAGGTACAAATGATTGAAGGTGAAAGTGTTTTTCATTGATGTACAAGAGTAAGAAGGAAATCCACAGACTGGAGCCTCTTCTCTTTTTCAATAATTACAAAATACATTCAACATAAATCTTCATTTGATTTTAGGCATCCCGAGATTCATCAGCAGCCACCTGGAATTCATTCATTCAAATGGACACCATAAGAGATGTAATGATACCAGCTCTTCTTGGAACAATTGTAACCGAATGTCCTTGAGTGCTGTTTGAAAATTTTTTTTCTGCTGCTCAAACAGGGAATCTGTTTCTGTCCAAGAGACATGGAAGATGGATACATGGATTTGAGAATGAATAATTGGATGTAAAGAGCCATTTGGAGAGAATACTCTTTTCAAATATTGCTCTAATGCCATGTTTTTCTTCTCTCCACCAACTGAAAGCAGAAAACATTTCAGCCCATGGGTTTTCCATTTTCATATCTACAAGGAAATGACATGGAGGAACAATTTTAATGTCCACATCATTGTTTTTGCACTTAATGCACATCATAACCAAAATAGAGAAGTAGCAGTGCAGCTATATCTCAGGCGTATTGTACTTTTCTTCTAGAATATTGACTCCCAATAGATGACCATGACCACACAGAGGAAGATAGATAATCTGTGGGAAATTAATATGATACTTCTTCAAGTACATAGCCATATCTGGGAGAGTGATGTCGCAGATATCATAGTAATCGTGACCAACAATGTTCATCATGTCATCAATACTCTTTCTTTCTAGTTCATCAGCCATTCCAATTCTATTGGGAGCCATTAAATCTGTACAAGATTTGAATAAATTAACTCTTAAATGGATTTATTTTTCATAAACTTTGTGAAGAAATTTGAAAAAAAAAATTGCTAAGGCATTAAGGTGCGCAAGTCTAATTTTGGCACAAAAGTATTAATGTGATGCAAAATTTTTTGGTGCACATGTATCACCATGCAAGTCCAAATACCTATATAGCAGCGCGACAACAAAGAAACATCAGAAAACAGAGAAAATTTCACGGTGTAGCTGACCTGTGCGGCAAGAGATCAAAGGTTTGAAATCCGGATGCTTTTTACTGAAATGGGGCCGCATATTTATAGGCCAAGCTACCCACCTACGTGCCTACAGCCGGCGTTCTCAAGCCCTGTGCGACTAGAACCTTCACCCCAAGTGTGGCGCAATAAACACATGCACACCAAGTGTGGTGCACTGAACACTTGTGCGCCGCCATTCCTTTGGTTTTCTTTTTTTCCTAAGAGTCACATACTCATTTATTTCGGATCCAACTCTGAGGGGGGACTTTTGTTGACACTACTTTTTCGTCACATTATCTAAAAGAATGGAAAGGTAAATAATGCAGCACAAATTGATTCATCCTTTGAAGAAAACATCAAAAATCGACAAAGGCATGGACAAGTCTTCAAAAGCATATGCGCCGCGCAAGTTCCATCACGGTCACGCAAGTCCACTTGCGTGACGCCTAATGGTCGCACAAGTGACTTGTGCGCCCTAAAGGATAACCACCCGGGGTCTTCTCCATCCTATCAATAGACCTTGTGGGCCCCCCATTTCAGGAGGAATTATTCTAGAATTCAGATTTAGATCTTTGAACGCCCAGGTCTCTTCTTCAGGTCATCCGAACACTTCTAAGGTAATTATTTACCTAGAATGGAAGGTCTAAACAATAGGAGTAAGGTCTGAGTGTTATAATTCACTAACACATGCGCGCCTAAGGTGTTTTACCCTTATGGGAAATGAACATACTTGAGCGCCGCCCTACTTCCTCACCAAAACATGCGCTCCTCTCTTATAGAAGTACCTCAGGATAATTATAAAGGAATTTCTCAAGGATCGCACAAGTATTACCATGATGGTTTAAAAACGCGCCAGTACCCATGTGTCGCGCAGGTATACCAACACAGAAAGGGCTTGCTCACCCACACAGTACTTGTGTGCCTACCAATACTTGCGTTCCCCTGCCTTTTTGGGTGCCTTTCTTTCCCATTTAACCATTCATATGCTATTCCACCTCTCCTATTCAAGATTCAGTCTTCAAGACACTTTTAAAAGCCATTTATGGCATGATTTCTTGATTTGACTTCCTTATCTGAAAGGACCTCCGTGGAATATCTCACAAATCCTAGTGATTTACACCTCTTTATGTCACTAAAGATTGATATTTCATTCATTCATCCTCATCCTTTAAGATGATATAACCCCTTAACCTGGGCTTCCTTTTTAAGAGTAATTCTCAGTAACAATTCCCATTAATTCTGTGCATCCTCCTTAGGAGTAAGCCCCAATATTAATATTCCCAAATATGGGCACCCTCCTTAGGAGTAACCCCCAATCAAAATTCTCTTAACATAGGCATCCTTTTCAAGAGTAATCCCCAGTAATAATTCTCAAGATTGGGCATCCTCCTCAAGAATAAGTCCCAAGTACTCATTATAAGGGACCACTCTTAAACCATACATAATCTTGAGTTATCACAAGATTACACGTTGAGGATCTTTTCGGGTTTAGAGTTTTAGAGAATTAAATCTTAAAACATGAATTACAACCCACACATAAACAAAGTGGTTACAATAAATGGTAGTATTCTTTTTCCCATCAATGGAAATATATTGAAAATAAAACATGGATTATTTCTTGACACTTCCTTGACACTATCATCTTATCATGTTCCTTTTCTGTGACCTGTGAAAAACATTTTAAAAAATATGGGATGAGCATAAAAACACAGTATGGGTTATAAAAAAACATAGATATGAAACATGAGTTCATATATACATAAGAATGAAATCATAATTTACCCATAAAACATAGGCACTTTAACATACCTTATAAAATCATGAATAAATCATAGAAATCATAAGACATAAAGGTAACTTGAGGAATTCATAACATTCTTACGTAGGGAGTAACCCTCTGGGTTACGTTTGGAATACCCATCATAGTATATTCCCGAAATCTCTTCAAAGAAACCTTAACGTTTCACTCCTTCGCGTTACCCAATGCATTGGAGAGCTATATCGGGCTCACCCACCCTTAGTTTCTCACGGAACCACCCATCTTCATAATGATTCCCAAGAACCTCAACATAATCGTATCACATAAAACATGCATAAAGGAAACATAACATTTCCACCTTTCAATCACAAGATATCAAAACAAAACATTGATAGAAAAACAATATGAAAACCATTTTCAATACCAAAATAAACTAAAAGTAAAACATGTATTTTTTTTCTTTTAAAAAGAAGGTATGGCATGTAGAGGAAGCCAAAACTCAAATAATGGTTACAGTGGCGGAGAAGTCGTTGTCGCCGCATACATATGAAAAAAACATTCCCCTTTGTCATTTTGTAAAACGCTTCGTATAAAAAAGATTCCTTTTGGATAAATGTAAAAGTAAAAGAGGTTCATACACCGTATAAAAGAAGGTTGTGTATAAAATAAAATATGCCTCAATGAAAGGAGACTGAGACGAAGTCCCATACCTCGTATCCGAATTGACCCGACCGTTCTTTAATCTCCTGAATAATAAACTTGAGTTAATATCTACTTTCTTAAGAACCTTTTTCAAGTTCATTATTCCTTTTATACCATGTTATGAACATCATGTAATCATTTATGTTAATAATGTTCATTTTGTCAGTATTTGGTTCTTAAGTCAAAAATAGACTTCTTACACTTACATGTTGTTAATTTGGTCAAAGGTTCATTATATCCAGAATGATATTAATGATTTGGATAACATATATAACATATATATTCATCATATACATGTATATATAATATTACATCACATTTAGAGGTAAGAAATGAAATTCACCGTTCATAGAGACGGTAAGCCGTACGTACGCATTAACGCTACTTCCATTTCTATTTCGTATTTTCTGGAATGGAATAATAATGATATAAGAGTATATTATAATTCCAGTATAATAAAATATATAATATCATTAACTTTATCCTTTACACATCCCACATATGGTATTGACGAGTCAAATCACTTTTAGGGGGCGGTAGTACGCACTTCCTAAAATGAAGATATCGTGTTACCCATAATGGAAACAGTAGTGGTATGCCATAAATGAAAAATACAGAAGCTTAAGGAAATAATAAAAATATTATATACCATATATAAAAATAGTGACATCATAATAGCCACCTTTAATGGTGTTAAATAAGTATTGAACAATCATCATTTCGGGAGGCAGAATTTTGCCATCCACGGAAAACGTATGTTCATTAACCATTTGATGTAGTAGTGTGAGAGTGTAGCTCGAATAAATCTTAAAACAACATCATAGTATATTGAAGATACTGGTGTTGTTACAAAAGAAGTAAATAAAAAATTTTTAGGGGGTTGGAGAAGCAAAATAAAACACATGAACATGAGAGAATGAATTACCTTTAAAAGTGTAACTCTTTTTGATTTGAGCCTAAAGGCTTCCTTTGAAAAGATTCTTCCCAAAGGGAATCCTCTAGGATGAGGAGAGGAATGTGGAGAAAGTAAATGGGCAGGGTTTGGCCGACCCAAAGGCATGAGGAGTGTGTGAAATGAGGTAGAGGTGGGAGCCTTTTATAAGAGGAGAGGAGGGGCACTTTTGGAAATCATGAATCTATTATTTTATTTTCAAAACTGTATCGAATTTATAAGGTCCCACATTGATATATTTAGAAGATAAGATGATAAAGCTTCTAAATATTTCCATCCAATAGTTTTTGGACATGTTTAGGTCTTAGATATTACATTATCTTTCCATTTTATTTAAATCGTTAAATAATGAGGTCATCGCTGCATCATCATGATGTCATAAATAATTTAATTTATATAATGTATAAAAATTATAAAACAAATAATATGATGTAGGAAATCATTGTATCTTTCCAATGACTATTTATAAGCAAAAATATGATTAGTATAACCCCTTCTAAAATTTTTTTTAGTAAAAAAATTTATGTTAGTGTAATTTTCACCTTTATTTAAAGAAAAGGCATTAAAGTCATTATCTCACCCAAGTGGATCCATGGGGTCCCCTAAATCGACCCATGGGTTGTCTTGGTCGGCCATGACTCACCCAATAGGTTTAGGAAAATTTTCTAGGTCATTTTATATTATTAATGCATTAATTTTACCTTAAACTACACTAATTACCACTAATCGCGATTAAAAACTTAATAAGTTACTATTCACCAAAAAATTATTTTCATCCCATTGAACCACATTATACATAATAATGACAAAAATGTATGTCGGATTTTCAAAATTCAATAAACATTAGTGGTAAACTTTCATTTAACTGAAAAATCAGTTTGCTTTATTACCACTTAGTGGTTTCACTATTCATCAAAAATTGGAGTTTTTCAGAAAAATACACAAACTTCACCCTAAGAAATATATGATATTCTGAATTCAAAAATGAAGTCTATTTTACAAAATTCAAAACATATAAGTCACATTAATTTATTTAATAATTAATTCCCACTGTCAGAGCAAATAGCGTGTTTTTATGGAACAATAATTATCAAAAGATTGACACCAGTTTAAGTCCAATTTCAAAGTGAAATTGATTCCAATGTCCACCATTGGATTAAATGGTAAAAATATATATTATAATTTTACATCAAAACCAAATCAAAATATAATCTAATCATATAAATAAATTATATTAAAAAGCAGTTTTGATGTAAAATGCAGTATTTTCCACTATTCATTAAAAAATGAACATTGTATGAAAAATACCAAAAAATCACACAAAGTAAATTTTGATGTCCCAATCATAAAAAATAAGTTTATTTTGACAAACATAGTTTATAAAATTGTCAAAAGATATATTTAAAAAGGTTTTTCCATCATAAGGTAGTAAAACAATCTTTTAAGAATATTAGTGTCTTCCATGCTTAAGATTGGATTTATTTTCATTTTAAGCCTCTAAAACACTTTCTAATTCATTAATAGACATAGATAAAAATATCTATTATTCATTACTTACATGAGATATTACATCCTTCCCCCCTTTAAAAAATTGTGTCCCGCAATTTATTTACTTATCGAATAAATGGGGGTTCTTATCCCTCATTGCATTTTCAGATTCCCATGTTGCCTCATCCATCATGTGGTTTTTCCACAAAAGCATTACCTGCTTAATCACCTTATTCTGTAACACTTACTCCCTGTGGTCAAAAATCTGGACCGGTTGTTCTTCATAAGATAGGTTCTCTTCCAGTTGAACTACCTCTGGACTCAAAACATGAGATGGATATGGCATGTACTTTCTCAACATCGAAACATGAAAAACATTGTGTACCTGAGATAAACTCGGAGGTAAAGCCACTCGGTGAAACTGATCCAACTCTCTCCAGAATTTCATATGGTCCAATGAACCTTAGACTCAGCTTTCCTTTCTTACCAAATCGCATAACACTTTTCCATGGTGATACTTTGACAAAAAAAGATCACCTACCTCAAAAGAGAGATCCTTCCTCCTATTGTCCGCATAACGCTTCTGCCTGCTCTAAGCTGTTCTCATGTGCTTCTGATTCAGCTAAACGTTTTCTACCATCTCTTCTAAAAATTCCGGTCCCATCAACTTCCTTTCACCCACTTCATCCCAGAAAGCTGGAGTTCGACACCGCTTCCCATATAATGCCTGAAATGGTGCCATCTGTATACTGGAATGAAAACTGTTATTATATGAAAATTCAACCAAAGAAAGATGTTGGTCCAAACTTCCCTGATAATCCATAGAACAAGCTCGTAGCATATCCTCCAAGGTCTGAATTGTTCGTTCCGACTACACGTCTGATTGAGGATGAAAAGCTGTACTAAAATTTAATTTAATACCCAATGACTTCTGAAGGCCTTTCCAAAAGTTAGAAGTGAACCTGGGATCACGGTCAGATACAATGGAGAGAGGAACTCCATGTAACCTAACTATCTCTTTAAGATACAAACGGGAAAGTTGATCAAGAGAGAAAGTATCTCGTACAGTAAGGAAATGATCAGACTTGGTCAAGCGATCAACAATAACCCAGATTGCATTATTACCTCGAGATGTCTTCGGTAATCCCACAAAAAAGTCCATGGATATATTCTCCCATTTCCACTCTGGCACTGGTAAAGGCTGAAGCATCCCTTTCGGTAACTTCCGCTCTGCTTTAACCTGTTGACATGTCAATCACTTCACAGTAAAATCAGCAATATCTCTCTTCATTCCATCCAACCAGTAATACTCTCGCAGATCTCTATACATCTTAGTACTGCCCGGATGAACTAAAAACGGAGAACTATGAGCTTCACAAAACAACTCTCTCTTCAACTGTGAATCAAAAGGCACACAAAATCTCTTCCCAAATCTCAAAACACAATCATTATCAATGTTGAATTCAGGCAACTTACCTTTCGGAACCAGCACTACCTTTTTTTGCAACTCACTATCTTGCTTCTGTGCTTGCTTGATTCTATCTGATAGAGATGATCTCACTGATACCTCAAACAAAACAGAAGAACATCCTACACCAACAACTTTTATGCCAAAGTTCATCAAATCCTTAACCAAAGGATTACGTTCCAAATTCAACATTGCTATTGAAGCATTACTTTTTCGACTTAAAACATCAGCCACTTTATTTTCTTTTTCCAGATGGTAATGAATTGTACAATCATAATCCTTGATTAATTCTAGCCATCTCCTTTGTCTCATGTTCAATTCTTTCTGAGTGAATATATACTTTAAACTTTTGTGATCGGTATATATTTCACACTTCACTCCATACAAATGATGCCTCCAAAATTTTAAAGCAAAAACAATAGAAGATAATTCCAAATCATGTGTAGGGTAATTTACCTCATTAGTTTTCAACTGTCTTGAAGCATAAGCAATTACCTGATCATTGTGAATTAGGACGCAACCAAGTCCTTTCAATGAAGCATCACTGTAGATAACAAACTAACCATTCCTGGAAGGTAGTGCCAAAACTGGAGCATTCACCCATCATCTTTTCAATTCATGAAAACAATCATCACATTCTTTTGTCTACATAAACTTAACACCCTTCCGAGTTAGCTTAGTCATTGGAATAGATAACTGTGAAAAATTTCTAACAAACCATCGGTAATAGCATGCCAAACCAAGGAATCCACGAATCTCTATTTGATGGACCGACATCTGCTGAAGTAGTTGCAAAGGATTTCACCACCCCTTTATGCTTGTAGTCTAACTACTTCCCATCACTCAAGCTCTTTGTCGGACACTCGTTTGCATAGTGACCCATCTCATTGCACTTATAACATTTCACTAACTTTAAATCAAATTTTGTCTTACCATCACCATCCAAACGTTAAATGGCAAGAATAACCTTTTGATTGTCTAAATACCACATGACATCGAAAATCTTTTCCAGTGCTTTAATCCACCCTTAAGCTAACACAGGGTCAGATGATCCTCTGAATGATGGGGGATGTTGCCTCATGAAATGTTCCACCACTGACATGTTCCTATGCGGTTGATCTGGCAGATCTCGTGCATGGATACCACCACCATTTATAGCATGAGTCAACTATGCCATCACTGCAACAAACTGTTCAGTTCCAATTCTGACCATCTCGGGATGCTGATTCGGAAGGTTATTTCAGTCTGTAATCCTTCCCAGAAAAGTTGTTCTATTTCCTCTATGAAAAACCATTCTTAACACAGAAATATCTTAGGCGAAGAAACATGGTAATCTTTAAATGCTATATCATTTCAATCATACCATAAATTAACTTATAGTTTAACACTTTTCTAACTCCTAAAGTTGTCTAAACCGACCTCTAATACCAACTATAAGGCCCCAGCCTTAAACCTTACATAATCTTGAGTTATCACAAGATTACACGTTGAGGATATTTTTGGGTTTAGAGTTTTAGAGAATTTGATCTTAAAACATACATTACAACCCACACTTAAACAAAGTGGTTACAATAAAAGGTAGTATTCTTTTTCCAATCAATGGAAATATATTGAAAATAAAACATGGATTCTTTCTTGACACTTCCTTGACACTATCGTCTTATCATGTACCTTTTCTGTGACCTGTGAAAAACATTTCAAAAACATGGGATGAGCATAAAAACTCAGTATGGGTTATAAAAAAAACATGGAAAGGAAACATGAGTTCATATATACATAAGAATGAAATCATACTTTACCCATAAAACATAGGCACTTTAACATACCTCAAAAAATCATGAATAAATCATAGAAATTATAAGACATAAAGGTAACTTGAGGCATTCATAACATTCTTACGTAGGGAGTAACCCTCTTGGTTACGTTTGGAATACCCATCACAGTATATTCCCTAAATCTCTTCAGAGAAACTTTAACATTTCACTTCTTCACATTACCCAATGCATTGGAGCGCTATATCGGGCTCACCCGCCCTTAGTTTATCACAGAACCACCCGTCTTCATAATAATGCCCAAGAACCTCAACATAATCGTATCACATAAAACAAGTATAAAGGAATCATAACATTTCCACCATTCAATCACAAGATATAAATACAACACATTGATATAAAAACAATATGAAAACGATTTTCAATACCAAAATAAAATAAAAGTAAAACATGGTATTTATTTTTCTTTTAAAAAGATGGTATGGCTTGTAGAGGAAGCCGAAACTCAAATAATGGTCACAGTGGCGGAGAAGTCGTTGTCGCCGCATACGTATGACAAAAACATTCCCTTTTGTCATTTTGTAAAACGCTTCGTATAAAAAAGATTCCTTTTGGATAAACGTAAAAGTCAATGAGGTTCATACACCGTATAAAATAAGGTTGTGTATAAAATAAAATATGCCTCAATGAAAGGAGATTGAGACGAAGTCCCATACCTCGTATCCGACTTGACCCGACCATTCATTAACCTCCTGAATAATAAACTTGAGTTAATCTCTACTTGCATAAGAACCTTTTTCAAGTTCATTATTCCTTTTATACCATGTTATGAACATCATGTAATCATTTAAGTTAATACTGTTCATTTTGTCGGTATTTGGTTCTGAAGTCAAAAATAGACTTCTTACACTTACATGTTGTTAATTTGGTCAAAGGTTCGTTATATACAGAATGATATTAATGATTTGGATAACATATATATCATATATATTCATCATATACATGTATTTATAATATTACATCACATTTAGAGGTAATAAATGAAATGCACCGTTCATGGAGACGGTAAGCCGTACGTACGCATGAATGCTACTTCCATTTCTATTTCGTATTTTCTGGAATGGAATCATAATTATATAAGAGTATATTATAATTTCAGTATAATAACATATATAATATCATTAACTTTATCCTTTACACATCCCACATATGGTATTGACGAGTCAAATCACTTTCAGGGGGCGGTAGTCCGCACTTCCTAAATAAAGATATCGTGTTTACCCATAATGGAAACAATAGTGGTATGCCATAAATGAAAAATACAGAAGCTTAAGGAAAGAATAAACATATTATATATCATATATAAAATCAGTGACATTATAATGGCCACCTTTGAAGGTGTTAGATGAGTATTGAACAATCATCGTTTCGGGAGGCAGAATTTCGCCATCCACGGAAACCGTATGTTCTTTAACCATTTGATGTAGTTGTGTGAGAGTGTAGATATAATAAATCTTATAACAACATCCTAGTATATTTAAGATACTGGTGTTGTTACAAAAGAAGTAAATAAAAAGAGTTTAGGGGGTTGGATAATCAAAATAAAACAAATGAACATGAGAGAATGAATTACCTTTAAAAGTGTATCTTCTTTTGATTTGAGCCTAAAGGCTTCATTTGAAAGGCTTCTACCCAAAGGGAATCCTCTAGGATGAGTATAGGAATTTGGAGAGAGTAAATGGGCAGGGGATGGCGGAGCCAAAGTCTTGAGGATTGTGTTAAATGAGGTAGAGGTGGGGGCCTTTTATAAGAGGAGAGGAGGGGCACTTTTGGAAATCATGAATCTATTATTTTATTTTCAAACGTTTTTCGAATTTCTAAGGTCCCACATTGATATATTTCGAATATAAGATGATAAGTCTTCGAAATATTCCTATCCAATAGTTTTTGGACAAGTTTAGATCTTAGATATTACATTATCTTTCCATTTTATTTAAATGGTTAAATAATGAGGTCATCGCTACATCATCATGATGTCATAAATAATTTAATTTATATAATGTCTAAAAATTATAAAAAAAATACTATGATGTAGGAAATATTTTTATCTTTCCAATGAATATTTATAATAAAAAAATATGGTTAGAAAAACACCTTCTAAAAATTGTTTTAGTAAAACAATTTATGTTAGTGTCATTTTCACCTTTATTTAAAAAAAGGCATTAAAGTCATTATCTCACCCAGGTGGCTCCATGGGGTCCCTTAAATCGACCCATGGATTGAATCGGTCGGCCATGACTCACCCAATAGGTGTAGAAAAAGTGTCTAGGTCATTTTATATTATTAAAGGATTATTTTTACCTTAAACTACACTAATTACCACGAATCGCGATTAAAAACTTAATATGTTACTATTCACCAAAAAATTATTTTCATCCCATTGAACCAAATTTTACATACTAATGACAACCATGTATGTCGGATTTTCAAAATTGAATACACATTAGTGGTAAACTTTCATTTAACTGAAAAATCAGTTTGCTTGATTACCACTTAGTGGTTTCACTATTCATCAAAAATTGTAGTTTTTCAGAAAAATAACAAAACTTCACCCTAAGCTATATTTGATATTCTGAATTCAAAAATGAAGTCTATTTTAAAAAATTCAAAACATATAAGTCACATTAATTAATTTAATAATTAATTCCCGCTGTCAGAGCAAATAGCATGTTTTTATGAAACAATATGTATCAAAAGATTGACACCAATTTAAGTCCAATTACAAAGTGAAATTGATTCCAATGACCACCATTGGATTAAATGTTAAAAATATATTCTAATTTCACTTCAAAACCAAATCAAAACATAATTTAATCATATAAATAAATTATATTAAAAATAAGTTTTGATGAAAAATGTAGTATTTTCCACTATTCATTACAAAATGAACATTGTCAGAAAAATACCAAAAATTCACACAAAGTAAATTTTGATGTCCCAATCATAAATAATAAGTTTATTTTGACAAACATTGTTTATAAAATTGTCAAAAGATATATTTAAAATGGATTTTCCATCATAAGGCAGTAAAACAATCTTTTAAGAATATTAGTGTATTCTATGATTAAGATTGGATTTATTTTCATTTTAAGCCTCTAATACACTATATAATTAATTAATAGACATAGATAAAAATATCTATTATTCCTTACTTACTTGGGATGTTACACTCATTAACCAGGGCTGCCTTTTTAGGAGTATGTCCTAGTAATAATTCTCAAATATGGGCCTCCTTTTTAGGTGTAAGCTGCAGTCCAAGTTCTCTTAATTGGGACTCCTTCTCAGAGTAAGCACCAAGTATCAAATATGGGAATATTCTTCAGGAGTAATCCCCATGTCCCTTAATTTCTCTTAACCAGTCTTAATTTACCTTTGATCTAGGATTCCTTCTCAGGAGTAAAACCCAATCATAAGTACTCTCCTAATTTGGGCCTCCTTTTCAGGACTAAGCCCCAAGTTAGAGTATTCAGATCCCCATGAAGTACATATACCTTTATGTACCCTATTCCTAAATTTCATCCGTGAAGTAAATCCTAATCTTCATTTATCTGGGCTATCATACATACATAAGCCCCACATTATTTCTTATGATTTCATATTTCTTAGCACAATTGTTTGGTTTTTATCAATACCTATTATTTCTCACACTGAGAATGACTCACGTGAGCTTAGAGTGTAAAAGTAATTATGACATCCTTCCTTGTGAGATCAATCATAAACATCCTTCTCCCTTAATCGAACTACATGGGTTCTGATTCCTTTTCTAGAAAAAGTATACGTAGGTAGGCCATCCGTGGGTTCAATCCTATCTCTGAGATAGTTCATTTCTTTTTGAATGACAATATACTTCTAGTGCCCCACTGAGTGGCTTTAAAACCAGCATGGTCATCATAATGACCATGATACTTCTATATAAATGTGTTGAAGGATACCATTGACCAAGAATCTCTAACAAATATAGATGATTCTCTATCGATGAAAAACCTCAAATACATATAAAAGATTCTCTAAATTTCTTACATATTTAATCATTGATTGTCAGATCTCAAGGAATGCTCATTTTATACATGGTAATGTAATAAGGATTTACGAACATAACATAAATCTTTAAAGAGAGTCCCAGAGTAGAAAATAATTCCCTTAAAAATATATGATGAGTCCGACCTCCCATCTCTCGACCAATTCAAATTCTTAAGCCTCATCAGTCCACAAACTAAGGAGCTCCTAGCTTTAGAAAGTAGGTCCAAATGGATGTGGAATCATTGGATGTTTTCAGTTCTACGAACAACCCTGTTAGAAACCGCTTGGAATATTTGAACCGTAAATCGATGAGGTCATCCCCAATTCCATAGGGAAACAATGATTCTGAATAAGAAGGTTTGGTTTGTAATGTATATTTTTCTAACTCATCATCTTTATTCTTTGATGAACTCACAACAACATTATTTTTCACTACAAATTTTTTAGGTGTATGGACCAACACCTTGTTTCCCTTACAAGCTCTCTAGATGATATCTTCTAGTTTAGGTGATTCATGCTCAGTATCCGATAACTGAACACTTTTATCTTCCTCAACTTCTTCTTTCTCAGCATCATCCACTTGGTCATCTGGATGAATGAAATCATGATAACTTCATTCTTATTTATAATTCTTGTTTACTTCTTCCCAATGATTCCCTTCATTTCCTAGATTATCGTGTTTTGAGGATTCGTCTTGAGATGTCTAAATCGATAATTTTACAAAGGTACTATCATTCTCATGGTAATATTAAACTTTCTTTATGCCATCATCAGTTTCATCATCTTCTTCTTCTTCCTATTCTATTTATTCTTTCTATTAATGAGAAACTTATTCATCTTTGTCTAGATCTGGAATCACTAAAATATTTTCTAGAGTCTCATAAAGTGATTCTATCAAAAATGATTCTATCACGGGGATTTATTTAGATGATTTCTCAGTATCCCTAATAAGTGATTAAACAATTACAGCCACCAATAAATTTTTTCTCTGATTACATTCTTTCAGTTTCTTCTCAAGCTTGTCAGTAACCTATATCTTTAATGATTTTTCCTTATCCGGATCCAATCCAAATGTAGGATCCCATTATATCCATTTTTTCTTGTCTTCTCTCCACATATCCAGTATGTAATCAGGATAATCATTTTGTTTCTTTGGATTCAGTGGTGTGGATTGTGCTTCCTTATCCAAAATAATTTATTCATTTTTCTTGTTCCATGGCATTAATATTCTTTCCACCCTACTTGGAGGATTTATCCACCTCTAGTTTCCTTCCTAGTTCTTGTATTTCAGCATTTCAAAAATCATAAAATTCTCCTGAATCACTAGAAAAACCACTTTTCATTATCCTTAGAGAATCATCACTCCAAAACATCATTTTGAAATTCATTTTCATTGAACTACTTGGAATTTTAAATGATTAAAGGAAAATACGATTAATATTTGAAAGAATAGATGGATATATAATAATATGAGATTTTAGGGTTCCATTCTTAATATTCATGATTTTCTGCAAAAAATACTCTTGACTGTTTATTTTTTTAGAGTCACTCAAAAATCTAATGCATATATATCAAATTTCTTCGTGGTATCATTTTCCCCTTCTCTCTGAATGATAAATCTCTAAACCCATAGATGAAGAATCTGAGGAATTATAGAGAGATGAATAATTTTTGGAATATTCTCTTCCTTTAAGTCAAGACACATTATATAATTTTCCTTGTCAAAAGATCCTGCTACATCATCTAAATTGGGAGATCAGAAGTTATTTTCTCCATCATAAGGGATTCCAATTAGATTGGGAGCAATATTATATGAAAGGGAGTATGTTTACCCATAGCTCATAAAATATAACTTATTAATCTTATTTTATTGAAGAATGTTACTGATACATAGAACTAGAATAATAATTTTAGATACACTAGCTCATATTCCCTCACCTTGGATATATATAGGCTCTCCCAGCTATTCAACTTGATATTCATTAAAACGATGGAATCATAATTTGCAATGAATTTGGGATAAAATAAACACTCCTTGTATATTTTCCACTCGAAGATTTTATTTACAGAAGACATATCTTTCAGAGGAGAGGCATCTACAGACATTTGGAGTGGAGAAAACCTTGAAAATTCAGAACGACCATATGTAGAGAAATAGGGATTCAGCACACCAGAGCATGAAGATCGACGTGGGACAACCATTTTGGGGTTCCTTATATAGGCGATGGGGGTGACGGTTCAACTTCCATGTTTGATCTAATAGTTTAAATAATTCTGATTAAATCTAACACTAGAGATGATTATGGAAGAATGATTTTGATAGGTTCTTCTCTTTAGATATTTTTATGATAAAAAATAGGATTGAAGGAAATGTGAATCCAAAAATGTCTCTTAAACAAGATAAAAATACCAACATGTAAATGGATGACTAATATAATTTAATTTAGAAAATATATCATCCGGATTGCTAGGAATATTATTCATAATGAGCTAAATTCTTCTTGAAGAACATAAAATTCTGTAAAGATTAAAAAACCAATTTAAAGAAAATTTTGATTACAAAATTTTCACACTAGAAAAATTTTACTAAAAAAAATTTGACTACAAAAAATTTTGACTGCGATAAATTTTGTCTAACAAGAAAATGTACTCCCCATATGAAATTGAGTTTCATACTATAAGGTGATAGGTTTCAACATGGAGTTAATTTTGAAGTTTACTTCATTGTTATCATTCCTAACTTTTGTTTAATGAATACAAATCTATTAGTGGGTAATGATTTTGTGAAAATATTAGCATGTTTATATTGTGTTCTGATAAATTGAATAATGTTATCTCATTTTTTTGTGTGATGCCTTTGAAAGTGATGCCTAATATCTATGTTTTTTCCAAGAGATTGATTTGAAGTGTTTTTACTTAAGGCAATGGAACTAGTATTATCCCACAATATTTGTGTTTTGATAAAACTCATTCCATAGTCTGTGAGTGTGTGTTGCATCCACAACACTTGAGCACAACAAATTTCATCTTCTACATATTCATCTTCAGCAGTGGAATGTGCTACTGAGTATTTGTTTTTACATGACCAAGAAACAAATGAATATCTTAAGAAATGACAAGTTTCATATGTACTTTTCCTATCTATTCTATATCCACTAAAGACTGCATCCGAAAATCATTTAAAAACAAAATCATTTTCGGAAGTATTAAAGAGTCCAAAATATATGGTTACCTTTATGTAGCGAAAAATTATTTTCATTTCCATTAAATAATATTCATTAATAATAGATTGATATCATTCAATAATAATACTAGAAAAAAAATTTCTTTATGACTTGCTTTCAAGTATAGTAGACTTCCTATCGTACCTCTAAATGATATTTGATCCACTGGTTTCCCAGCATGATCCAGATCATGTGAATTTGAGGTACCCATAGGAGTACTTATACTCAATTTATGTCATTTATCTAATTTTTAAGAAGATATTTAATATACTTATGTTGGGATATAAAAATTCCTTTTTGTTTTTGATAAATTTGAAAACCATGAAAAAAATGTTAACTCACCTATAAAACACATTTCAATGATAGATTTCATTAGATTCGCAAAGTAATCAGATAATGATTGATGAGTTGAACAAAATAAAATTTCATCCACATAAATTGGAACAAATAAATTTTTTTATTATATTTCTTTATAAAGGGAGTTGGATCTGCATTTCCCTTAATGTAATTGTTTTTTTATCATAAATCTTTTAAGTCTATCTTACCAAGATCTATGGGATTTTTTACGTCCATATACAGCTTTGGAAAATTTGAAATCATGTTCTGGATGATTTGTGTCTTAAAAACAAGGAGGTTGTTCAACAAAACAACATCTAGAACGTAACCACTAAGGAAGGCACATTTAACATCCATTTGAAAAGATTAAAATTAAATAATTCTCCAAAGGAAAGTAAAAGTATGATAGATTGAAGTCTAGCTACTGGAGTATAGGATTATTTATAGTATATTCATTCTTATTGATTATAGCCTTTAGCAACTATTCATGCATTATTTCTTACTATGAATCAAATTTCATCAATCATATTTATATATACCCATTAAACTCCAATAAAAATGATTAATTAGGTCATTTAACCAACATACATACATTATTCCTTTCAAATTTATTTATCTCATTTGCATAGCTTTTATAGAATCATCATCACCTAAAGCATCATCAGTTCTTTTAGGTTCTAATGGAGAAAGGAATTCTAGATGTTCTAGTTTATTTCATATGAATCTCTTACTCTTTACATGTTGAATTACATCAAAAATGATTCAATCACTAGTGTGATTCTTATTTAACAACTAACATGGGTTTTGAAATACTTTTTCATCTACATATGTTCGGAAATCATCTGGGGTAAATGGTTCAGAAATATTTTCTTAAAAATTTTCCTTATCAGAACGATCCTCCAACAAGGGTTGAAAATTAGTTTTTGAAAACAAATCAGAAGATATAGGTTGAGGTTTTTTAAAATCAAAGGGATCAGTTTCATCAAATTTGACGTGTACTATTTCTTCAACAATACAAGTGTTTTTTTGAAAACTCTATAATCGTTAGAAATTGTGGAGTGGTGTAAAAAATTCCATCATCATATTTGAGTGAGAATTTATGTAAATTATCTTTAGTATTCATAATGAATATTTTGTAACCAAATACCTTGAAATATAAATGTCTTGGTTTTATACCATTTCATAACTCATAAGGGGTTTTGTTATGAAATGTTCTAATCAAAACACGATTTATAGAATACCAAGCATTACTAACAGCTTTATCAAAAAAGTGTTTCACTATCAAATATTCACTCAACATGATTCTGATTATCTCCTGAAGAACTCGATTTGTTTTAAAAAAAATGTTTTTTATGGGCTTCTTGGGGATGAAAAATTATGAGAAATGCCTTTTCTACAACAAAATGTTTCAAACAAGAATTTTTAAATTCTCCTCCCTGATCACTGTGAATATTTATCAAAAATTGGTTTTTCTCATTTTAATCTTCAGCTCCAAAAATTTTCAAATAAGAAAAAGCTTTATATTTCATTTTTATAAAATAGACCCATGTGAATCTACTGTAATCATAAAATAAAAAAATACATAATATTTTCCTCCAATACTTCCAGTTTTGGTTTGACCAAAAAGATCTATATGCACCAATTGTAATGCATCAGTAGTTGATACATCACTAAATTATTTAAAACAAGATTTATGTTGCTTTCCAATTTGACAAGGATCACAATGTTTTGAAGAATCAAATCTATGATCCTGTAAATTTTAACTAGTCTTTTCATAGATATTTTTCATTGGTTATTAAGGTTATAGTGTCCTAACCTTTTATGCCAAAACCAAGAATGATCTTCAATTCCACTAATACAAGGATGATCTTGGTTCCTAAGGTCTTCTATGTTTATTGTGTATACATTTTCTTTCCTATTAGCAGAAAGAATAAAATCATCCATGGAATTGTGAAATAAATAGTTTTCATCCCTAGAATTCACAAGGCAACTTTGATCACATAATTTTCTTATACTAATGAGGTTGTACTTAAGACCTTTAACAAATAAAATGATTAAAATCATTGTATTTCCAAGAAGAACAATATTACCTATAAAATAATTTCTCTCTGAGTATTATCTATGAACGATAATTTTCCTCCTTTCATATAGAAAATCATTTCAAATAAGTTTTTGTTACAAGTCATATGTCGAGAATATAGACTATCCAAGTACGATTCTTTTCAATTGTTACATTCTTTATTTTCCTCAAAATAAGAGTGGTAGGATTTCAGAATCCATGCATTCTTGGATCTGGAAACATCAGGAAGAAAAATTTTATGTATCCAAATTTTCTTGGAAAAATAAGCTTTATGAGAAGCTAAAGACTGAGTTTGGTTTAAAGAACAATTTTTTGGCCCAATTTCCACTACACTGAAATTTAGTGCAGAATTGAGCACTTTGAGGAAAAAAATAATTATTACCAAATACCGGTTTAGAATTAGTATAACCAAATCCATAATTATTCATTAGAGGTCGAATTTTTTAATACATCTTATCAATGTTTTCTTTACCTAAGGTATAATTTTAATAACACTTCGTCAAGAAAAATATTTCTGACATTAGTGTGATAACGAATTTTTAATCCCCCAAAACATTAGATTTAGCACTAGAGTTAGTCTCTAAAATATTTGTTATAGAAATTACATTTTCAAGATCCTTAAAAAGTATATCTTTATAAGAATTAACATCCTAATTTTTTTTGAAATACTTTCCAAATCCAAAATTTTCTTATCAAAATCTTTAGAAAGATCTGATACTTATCTATTAAGAATAGAAATTCTAGAATTTTCCATACTAGGGTTTTTCTTAACATTTGAATTTTTATTCTCAAGAAGCTTTACAAACCATAAAACTTTTTCATAAGTATGTAATGATTTTTCTTCATAAGAAGAAGACTATTCATGTGAGAACTCGTAATATTTATTATCACTATAGATATTATTCAATGAAAGATTAGTTATATATTCAACATTGGGTAAGTTAACCATTATACAATGATTTTACATGGGTAATCTTGATAGTAAACCAATATTACTCTGTCCAGAAGATTCATATTCTATGGTCTCATCAGAAGTTCCCCCACCATGGGAACTCTAGGTGTCATTAGATTTAAAAACATTCTTAGTTTTAGATTTTTATTAAATCATTCTATTTCATTCTGAATTCTTTTCCTTTATATCATTTTTCTTATGCATTGGACAATCTAGCCTTATATTCCCTTCTCTTTTTCATTTTTAACAAGTGACTTTAGAGTGTTTCTTGTCCTTTATTTATTACTTCTTAAATCTACACTGAATGTATTTATTCCCAACTATTTTTTTCACCCTATGATAAAGATTTTCTAGGTCATTATCAAAATGTTCACTTTCACTAGTTTTAGATAAAACAATGACTTTCTTTGACATTGATCTTGTAACTCTTTCAAGAGACATAAATTTCGTTGTAGTAAATGTTACAGTTCCATTTATGTTCTTCTTCTTATTCATCTCATAATCTCTTTTAATTATTATCTCTTATTGAAGATGAGGTCCAAAAATCCCATCACGAGTAATTTGAGATACATTTATATTATCAAAAAGAGTTGTTCTCTTAAATTCACACTCATTAGGCATGATGACGATAATCTTGTCAACCCATGCCTCCTCATCTAAACCTTTCTCACCCATGAATTATAAACTATTAATAATAGTCATAAACCATTGTTGTACCTTACACTCTAGTTCTCCATAAGGGAATAGAAATCCATGATATTCTTCTCTATGCATATCTGTTCTCATTTCTATTATTTTGGATGTACCAAAATGAGTAACCTCCAATTTCATCCAAATACAATTTACAGCTTCACATGAAGAAATCAAACTATATATATTCCTACTCATGGAATAGAAAAAATTATTGCATACAGTGTAGTGTAGTTGATATTTTGACTTTTCTTGATTTTAAAAAGCTCTAAATTCTTTATCAAGAATCATTTAATCTCAAGTAAGCATAATGAAATCGTCCAAAAAAGTATTAATAAAAAAATTCTTCATATGATATCTCTAATATTCATAATCATTCACCTGAAATATAGATTGTCTAGTAAGATTTAGATTGTCAATTCATCCAACATTCATTCCTACCATCTATAAGAAAACATCATTCCACAGGAACATGTTAATAGTAAATGTTTGTAAACAAGGATAAAAATACTAAGCAAGAAAAAATTTAAAACAATGAAAACATTATCAAGAAAAAGTATATGTGAATATAAATATTTTAGAGACCTCCCCTGATACCAAATTTAGCATCGAAATATGAATGTAGATTCTCAATTACAAGGGTGGTGAATTGTACGTCTAAAACATTCATTTTTAACCATAAGGGATATTATATTTAACAAAGTTAAACGATTTAAATTCACAAGAAATCTTATTTCTACAAACATGCTAGGTTCCGGATATATGATTCTGGAAATGAAACTTAATAACAGATTATAGGTAAGAGATTCTACCTTAATGCATATAGAATCTTACGTATCAGAAATATATAAAAGAAAAAGAATGTATAATAAGTTTATACTTTATTCTTTTATCAGAACACAGTGGAATATAAACTTGAAACTAAACAAATAACATGTATGAAATCATTTTACACAATGAGAAGGGTATCCAAAAAACATGGATAATGGTTTGTTGAATTATAATTTCAAGATAGTCTGTCTTAACTGCCCCAGGGTAAGCCCTTTATTGGATTATTGGAATCTTTATTGCTATCCCTACATGCCCTTGAAATTTAAGGTATTCGGTACCTTTGTCTTCCTATCCACGGATGTCCTAAAAAATTATGGTATTTGAAACCTATTTCTTCCAATCCCTGGATGTCCTCAATTGTACACAACAACAATCAGAGTCTCGCTAAGAAAGATGAATAAGATGTTCAGTATGCACAAGGAATTAGAGTCTCTCTCTCTTGAAATTACTTCAGGAGTATGTAATCTCTAGTGATCAACGTAGTCTCAATTGTTTTTGAGCTCATTTTTATGAGGTCTTATTTATATGAATTTCTCCAATGGTAGGCTCCCTCCTCCAATGGTCATATTTTTCATTGAATCATATAGAGACCTGTAAACATGTCACTCATACAATGTTTAGATAGAAACAGAATGTATGACATTGTTTCATAATTAAAAAAATGTTATGAAAAAATAAGGTTGATTAACTAAATCCATTTTTTTGAGCCTATGGAAAACAATGTTTGGAGTCTATGTAAATAAACACTTGGACACTATAAATCAAAAATATTTGGATCCTATTTTTAAGGAATTGAGAACCTAAATTCTATTGATTTATGAAACTGAATAATAATAACTTATGAATCTGAATTATTAGGAATTCGTTGTCTGAATGATGAGGATTTTGAATTCGGAATTCAATGAAATTAATAGTCTGAATTCTATGGAACTCGGAGTATAAATTATAAGGAATTGAAAGTTGTAATTCCAATTAATTCGGAATCTGATTATCAGAAAATTCAGAATCCAAACATCAGAGAATTTGGAATATGAATTTCAGAGAATTCCGGATCTGAATTTTAGAAAATTCGAAATCAAAATTTAAGAAAATTTGGAATATTTATTTCAGAGAATTTGGAAACTAAATTCAAAGAATTTAGAATTTATATTTCAGAGAATTCAGAATCTTTATTTCAGAGAATTCGGAGTCTGAATTTCAAGGAATTCTCTGATATTAATTTTAGAGAATTTGGAATCATAATTTCTAGGAATTCGGAATGTTAAAGCAGAATACTCTATATCTAAGAATTTATTTAATTCTGAGGTTTTAGATATGAAAACAATTTTTATATGTTAGAAATAAAAGGATTTAGGATAATAGAACTATATAATGATCAATGAAAACAAAGGTAAGGAGAAAATTTCCTTGGGGAATGAAAATTTTCTTTAATAAGATAAATCTTATAGGAAAAATAAAATTTTCCTTGAGAGTGAGTGTTTGTGATTTTCAAAACATAACAGAATGGAAAAGTCATAAAGAAACCTTATTGACTCAACAAGACCATGTAGGTCACACTTGTGCTAGATATATAACATTGATACATCTGTTATGGGCCACGATATATTTTAGGTGTGATGTTTTTCATTTATTCATTCATTTTTGTATACATCCTCTACAAAATTTCATGTAAAAGTCCATAATTGGTGTGGCATACTCATGTTTTAATACTAAATATTATTTTTCTACCATTATTTGAAATAGTCCATTTATATCAACATACTATTTTAATTATAACCCTCACCTTTAGTATCTAAATTTCATAGTTATTATTTGGTAGGATTCCTTATTCAATTTTCAACACATAATTAGACAGAATCATTGTCCAATTATTCCATTTGAAGGGTCATATGATCAATATAAAAGGAAAAAATAATCTGTAAAAAAATGGTCCATTAATGAAGATAGAATTACTGGGCTCACTCAAGAAGTCCAAATCCATTTTTTATCCTCCAAATTTTGGGGGGAATTAAATTAATATGGTATAAATATTTGATGTCACAAATCCAAAAATGGGGGCCCAACAGATGAATTTAAATCCAATCCACCATTATGTCTGGGAATTGAAATCAGCACACCATTATTGAAATTTCTCATGATATAGATATCCATTAGAGATTAGATATTGTAGTGTGAAGGATGTGACTTAATTCTCAATCTGGGTTGACAAACGTGTTTTGATTTGACGGCATATTCATATTCCAAAACCCATTCAAATTTTGGACTTGAAAAAGTATGTATTGAAATGGACAGATTAAAATTGTTTAATAAAAACTCCACAACATTTGATAATGAAGTCCAATGGCTTCCAAATATTCATAGTATACATTCGAGATAAATATATACAACTTTTAATAAGATCATATATCGAGATTTAGATGTTTGTCTAGAAAACATTTCGATTAAAGTGGACGTGAAGATTTGGAATGCAAATAGTCTACCACCATTGGGGTATTAATTCATCCATGTCTTCTTTTTACAAGGGTTTGGCATTTCAGAAGATATGAGTATACATATTCATGACTAAATCCTTTCCAATGTCTTGGGAGGACCTTCCATACTCATGTTTTTTACTCTAGATACCCTTCCTCTATCTTTGTTTTCATGAAATTATGAGTTTTTCATATTTGTAATTATGTAAGAATTTTTCATTTTAATAGTATTTTAATGCATGTTTATTCTTATTCATCACATATTCACACAAACATTTTGTTTTTTAATATTAATTTTCATTATATAGTTTAAATTACGTTGAAACACCTTCCCTTCTTAGGCTTTATCATTTAATTAGATGTGTCTGTTTAACATTTTTCACCATTCATGTGTGTGTGTTTGATGCACTACTCTTTTCTTACCCCATTTTGTTGATTCTATTTATAATTAATTTTCATAAACATTACAATCAGATTATTAACCAATCTAATAGCTGATTAAATCTACCATTGGGGTGACGTATAATTTTATAATGTTAAGATTTTGAGATCTTTTTCTTGATGAATATATTTATATTATCATTATTTATGTTTAACATATAATGTCAAGGATTAATGAAATGATTTTTTTAACATGTGTTTCCATATATTATTTAATCCATAAATAGACTACCATAAATAAGAATTAATTTATATTATATCCGTATTCTTAGTTAAGGTTAGGATTAAGGTCTTAACACCTTAGAATTCAAATAAACGTCATCTTGTGAATTGTGTGTTAATTTAATTCAATATAAAGCAATGCTATAGGATATTTCATGCATAAATATGTAATGATGAATTCATCCCATTATTTATTAAATTTTTAAATCAATATATTTTAAATCAATCATTTCAATTAATCTCTACAAACAAACCCCCAAATCAAAATTCAATGAACTAAAAACAATCGACTATTTCATGGTATCTTCACTGATGATTCGACCTAAGTGTTGTTAAACACATTAGCTGAGCATCGAAACCTTGAATGCTGGATTGGAGACAATTAACCAAACTTCAAATGGAAATATTTCTCAGGATAATTCATTATGTAGTTGCATGGTTTTCATTTCATGGTATATCATTCATTTCAAGGACAAACCCTTGTAGAATTAGGATCTATCGTATTAGCCTCAATATGGAAACACTTTTCTTGTGTAAGATCATTATAGCAAGATGGTCTGTGATGATAATGATTCGGTAACATAAGAGATAGATATAGAAGTTTTATAATGCAAAACAAAACTACAAAATGTACTTTTTCGGTGATAGTGTAGTGATATTGAGTTACATCCAATGTTTTCTGTCGCATAATAGATTAAATGAGGAATCTTTTCTATTCTTTGACTAAGAACATCCCCATCATCTCTATCAGAAGCATCACACATCAACTCAAATGGTATGGACCAATATAGGGGTTGGATTATTGTGGCGGGTGTAGGAGTATTTTTTAGTTCAACAAATGTTGTCTTGAAAAACTCATCAAAATGGAAAGTGAAATCATTTAGGAGGAACTAAGTGAGTGTGAGGGAAATTCTACTAAAATAACGAATACATCACTGATAAAAACTGGCAGGACTGAGGAACAAATGGATGTATTGAATAGATGTGGATAATGGAAGTTATTGGATAACATCAATTTTGGCGGGATCAACATCAATACACTATTTTGAAACTTTATAACTGAGAGAAATCCCATTTTTAAACGAGAAGTGTCAATTTTCAAAATTTAACACATGTTTACACATGAAAAGCTTTTAAGGACTATATAGAGTGAATTGAAGAAAAATTAAAATGTCTCACTATATATTATAATGTCAACCATGATGACTTCAATGTCAAGTTAAATGACTTTTGAAATGAAACTCATCATACACCACTGGAATATTGCAATGGCATTGTAAAGGCCAAATGGAATTATCCTATATGCATATGTTCTAATGGGGAAATATAATGTAATCATTTCTTGGTCTTGAGGTGCGATTGGAATTTTAAAATAGTTGGTGTATCCATCAAGAAAGCAATAATGTGACTTTATAGCTAATCATTCTATAATTTGATCATGGAATATAAAAGGGTAGGGATCTTTTCCTGTTTCAACATTCAATTTTTCTATAGTCTATACACACACACCATTTTTTCTTCACTCAAGTTTGTCTACATCACCATTTTCATTTGTGATAACGGTTATCCCACCCTTTCTATGGTACAACATGAATTTGACTAACCCATTAACTATTGAGAATTGGGTAGATAATACAAGCTTAAAGAAACATGGTGATATCTTCCCTAATGACCTCAAGTATGATTAGATTGATTCTTTTTTCAGTTGTCCAACTAGTTTGGAAGATTACTCAAGATGAATATGATGCATGAAAATGGGAGGTTTGATTCCTGGTATTTCATATAGGGTCCAACATAAGGCCTTTTTTCCACTAACACGTGAATAATATTGAACTCTATAGTTTCAGTAAGTGTTGTGGTGATAATGACAGGATATTGGTGATCATTTTAAAGGTATACATATACTAGGTGTTCTGGAAGAGGATTCTGATCAGTCTCATCGTTCATTTGTCGGTTAGACAACTCGGAATGGGATGAAGGGACTTTGGTTAGTTTTGATTCATTTTTCTAAATAATGTACAGGTGGAGTATTATATATTAGAGTTGATGGGGGATTCAGGAGAGTGTTCAATATTCAATATATTGATAGAGTGTATGAATGATAGGATCACATAAACATCACTATTTATAACATGGTTAATGATGGTGCAACATTTAAAAGATATATCTCATTAAAAATGATGAAAATGATGTAATAGGGTTCAATTGACTCTCACAAATGTCCTAATATTCAAGGAATGAGAATGTATAGTGATCCTCATATGGTTATTGAGTGGATTGGAAAATGATGAACTTGACCTGTTGGTCCCCAAAATCCATGGATAAGATAAATGAATAGAAATCAATATTTGTTCTCACTACCATTAGGAATGGTTTTCATATAATTAATTGAGATTGAGAAGAGTGTGTATCGCCTTCCATGTCAAGGACATAGAAATAATCAGGGATAATTAGATCACTCAAAGAAACAAGGACATCCTCAATTATACCCTGAAGACTAGCATTGCTTCTATTGGACAGTTGAATGAAAACACCCGTTAGATATAAGGGGCCTTGACTGAGGTTGGATAAGATGGATTTGGGTAAGAAAATAATTGAGGGTCATAGGTCTATGATTGTATCTTTGAAATTGGACCATCCTATTTGTCATGGAACCGTAAAGGTCCCTCGAACATTTCACTTTGCTGAAATAGAACGTTTGGTGGAATCATTTTTGAAGTTCCTAATTTCCCATTATGGGTGAAAATTCCATTAGAAACATAGCATATATAGGGATTTGTATTATTGTATCTAAGAGGGTAATGTTGATATAAACACGTATAAACATGACGATAATTTCAGGATTGAGATTACAGGACTTCCATGTCGTTGAACTGAATTGAGGAAAAGGAATATTGTTCCTATGTGGAGTGGAATAAGGTCAGGGATTGGATTTAGCATCCTTTTTATAATTTCTTTTTCTTTTAATTTTCTAGGTAAAAATTAATAGGGGAGTTTGAGGACTCATAATGAGGCATAACAATTCTCTTTCTTGATATATGTTTAATTTCACTTATATTACCCCTGGGGTTTGGTAATGGTTTAGCATGGATTTGAGAAGAATTTGGTTGTTGTTACCGGCTCATGTGGGATGAAATTTGACCAATTTGGGTTTCATTATTTTTAATGATGGAGTGAGTGAAGGTGTAATGATATTCCACTACACATTCCCATGGATTCTTAGAAGAAGGGGATTTTCCCGAATTTGGATTTCCACGGTTTATGTTCTTGGGAAAGAGATTTTATTGGTTTGAAAGTTGGGATGGCTCATTAGGATAGTGGAATCTCATAGGATCAAGAGGAGGATTGATCATTTCTGGTTGATAAAAATAGGGTTAGGTTGTTGGACTTTACCAATACCTTGAATATATTAGAATTGGTTTTGGTTTTGAGGATGGAATTGACGGGCATGATAAATGGAAATACTATACCTCAATACTTGGTTAAAGGTAGAATAGAAGGGCTCAGAGTGGGGTTTATTGAAGATTATAATAAACTAAACAAATTGTTGGGGGTTTCTATTCCACTAATATTATACTTCATTGATTTCCATTTGTCTCGATGAGTCATATGGATCCTCTTAAAGGTGTAGACATGTGTTAGTAGGATGTGATGGGGGGCTACAGGTTCAACAGTTCTGGATTGGTCCAATTAATGGATATTGTGGAGAAGATGAGGTTGAGGATTTGGCAGCCACATCCAGTTTTTTCATAAGACATGAAAGTTCACACATCCACTCTGTCATTTTATTCATCTCTATCGATTGACTATCGTGGGATTTCTTGAAATGAGAAAGTACTCTAGTATGGAATTATTGTTGGTTTTTATCCGTGTTGCTTATGAGATCTCTTGCTGCTGTGGGAGTTTTACCCAAAAAGATCACCAACACTTGCGACATCAATCAGTGTTCTATTCATACCCAATAACACATCATAGATTTGTCGGATAAATAATTGGTCTGGGATTAGGTGGTGTGGTAAGGTTGCAACAAGAATTTTGAACATTTTCCTATATTCATGAAGTGAATCGTTTTAGAAATTTTCAGATACCACATATTTCCTTTTGGGTAGAAGACATACAAGAGGTAGGAAAGAGTTTTTATATTTCATTTCATTTCATTCCTAGTGGTTATGGTATGAGGAGGGAGGTAGTAGATCAATTAATTCACAGTGTCAACTAGGGTGAAAAAGAATGTGTGGAGTTTGATTTGTTCTTCCAAAACCCCTTGATGCTTCATTTAAGAGAACATGACTTGGAAAACAATAAGATGAAGATGTGGAACCACACCGGATAGCCAGTGGAAATGAAGAAGAAGAAAATTCAAACCTGATTGGAGTTAAATGTCCCTACTATGATTGGATATTGAATATCAGTGGTTTCATAATTTATATCTGGGGCAGCAAATTATTTATGTTCTTGTTCCCAAGGACTAGTGATATCTAATTCAATTGGCTGTACAAGGACTGGTTTTTGAATGATTTTATTATATCTTATGTTCTACCTTAATTGGAGAAGTTTTCTCTCTATTTTAGGGTCTAATAGATTTGAGGGATTTTTTGGGAGGCTATGAAGCATTCAGAGAAAATATTTTAAGGATGAGGAAGATTGATTTTTCATTGTGTTTTTTTCATTTTTTGATTTTTATGAAAAGGAGGGTTTTCCATTGTATTTTTTTCCCATTTTTATATATTTTTTTTGTATTTTTTTGGTTTTTTGTTTTTGAAAATATCCTAAAAATAAATACTAATTAATGCTCCATTGCTGAAAACAGTGCCATTTGATGCATGGCCGATTTTTTCCTATCGACCATTCAAGGAGATGATGAAGAATATCCTACACATCCATCCAAAGTTAATGATGGGATAAAGGGGGCATAAATATTTTCCAGATTGTCATTATTGGGCCTTGGAGTTTTGGTAGGGAGGCCATGTTTTTTTAAGAGTCTCCAAAATATGATGATTATGGAGGTTTAGTCAGGGAGTTATGATATCCTTTAGGGTTATTGGGTTGTTCATGATTATGAAGAAGGTTGGGGAGGATAATTAACACCTCACTCTATCCCCACTCTTATAGGAGGAGCACAATGTATTCAACGTGTCACAGTTGAGAAGATATGTACTTGTCACTATACACGTTATGAACTGGGGTGAGTTGGACTTCGAGGATGGATCTACATATTTGGGGAACCTAGTGGTGACTGAGGATAAATTAGATAGGGACATGTAGGATTGGAGCATTCCCTTTGTTTATAGTTTGTTGAATCACATTAACATGTTTGAGATATCATGATAAATGGGGGGACAGGTGTGAGATCAGTTTCCAATGTTTTTTCTTAGTTTTCATTATTATTAACTAAAATAACAAACAAGTGACTAATTTGGAGACTAGATTTTCCTTGTAATACATTTAAATATGTATTTATATATTTTCAGATCTAGGAACTGAGAATATTTTTTACATTGAGGCCCATTGTGCCCAGAATTAATTTTATGAAAATAGTAAAATTATTTTTCGTTTCAAATGCATGGTCCCTCAAGTAAAAAGGGATAACACTTGGATGGAAGATTGAGATAGAAATATTATACCTTAGTTCAATCTAGAACATGGGGTTTTTCATAGGAATGACCAAATATATTTCGGTGTGACGAATTTAGACCACTCACTCATCCACATTACATTCATGGGGTTTAATTAATTTATTAATTTTATTAATTTTTTTGATTTGAAAAAAAATTATCTTATGAATACATCATCATGTAATGCATCCCAGGTTTAGACTAATAATTTTTTTTGAATCTTGGATGATGCTAACATTTCCTTTTAAAATGATAGATGACATCTTATGATGATGAAATGCTGAATTGGAGGAGATTGTGGCTCAGTGAATGAAATAATTTATCTCAATAATTGAAGAAAGTGTTCTTTGAATATGAGTGATCTATTTTCTATCTTGTACCCTTTAATTGGTGATTTACTCCTTTTGATTTAATTTATTGAGTATATCCATATATTATCATGGATACTATCCAATTGTGGCCAATGAATTCCCCTATGTTTAAGATTTAATTGGGTTATTGATTTTCATTCAAACCATGGATTGTTGTTTTTGATCATTTTACAAGAATAATTGTCCAATGATCATTTAATTTTTAATGCTGCCTTTCTCCAACATTTATCTTCGTGTTTATCAATGGTTGGACCTAGTGGTATTGGTTCCAAATTTCTGTGTGGTACAATGCTCTATCAGACCTCTAGATTTGCAACAGATCGACTAACGAGGCATGAAATAATAAAGTATGAACATATCTAAAATCATTTCATTTCATTCATTGTTTTTTACAAGATGGTATTCTAGTAAATTAAATTTTGAATGATCGGGAATTCATGCTGTGATAGGCACATACACGACATCTTGGAATCCAACAACATCGATTTTCCGGCCACTAGAGGACTAGAATCTATTAGTCGATGATTGATCTAAAAGTCATTATCTTATTCAAAGAAGATAAAAATGGGATTGAAAAAATTTCATTAATTTTAATTGAATCTAAAATTATTTAGAAATCCTGACTATATTCCATATATAGGGATGAACACACAGTGTGTAGGACCTCCATAGTTGTGACTAGGGTTGGAGAAATGTTATGAATGACATGGAATATATCACTCTCACATGAAATGTACCCCTTCAAATGTAGAATATCCATGTGATGGATCACACGATAGGTGTCATGTTTGGAAGAGGTAAACAAGGTAAATGTTCATGTTCCTTAGTACATAGACATCGAGTCATGTATATGGACACGAGGTCAGTACACTGACACGACCAAAATTACACGTCCCGATCATGAGTAGCTTTGAAATGTTGTGTAGTCCACTTACACAACATATATTATTACATGTTTAGAAGCCATGTGAATATTGGGAAAATGGACGGGGAGGTGGTGTGAGACCAAAATACATGTGGATCCCCAAATAGGTTATGTACACATTGGTCTATTTTGAGGGAGCATTGACTGTCCATATCTCATTCATTTGGATTCTAATTTTGGACCTTGAGTACGCTATCATAGGTGTTTTGTTCATGTCTTTTGTGGTCGTACCCTCACATTGGATTTCAATAAATGATGTGTTGTGTTCTAGGAATGATGCTTTTTTCTTTGATTTTTTAAGAGAGGTGTGGTCAGACAGAATCCCCATAGACTACAAAGTTGAACCCTCAAATAGAGATAGGATGTGGAGTCCTTGACCTTTAGAGTAGAACCCCCGTCATCATGGGTGTGGGCCCTCTATAGTTACATTATAAGTGTAAACCCTACTAGATTGTAGGGAACCTAAATAAATGAATAGAGTGGGTCCCCTAATAATCGTGGGCATGAGTCCACAACCTTAAAAAGTGGAAACCCCACTCAACATAGGGTACACGTCCTTATGAAACTAGTGTAGAACACCCCATCCGAGTTTGAAAGGAGAAAATATAGATAAGTATAGATTGTAACCCCTAATGTAATAAATTTTTAGACATCTAATTCTAGTTTATGCCCCCCTCAACTTTGCAGACTAATGACAAGGTGAGTTTTGACATAGACGATCACTTCTGGGCTCATGCGTGAGATTCTGGGAATTATTGAAGGACTTTTGGGACTGTTGGAATATATTATTTCTAAAATAATGAACGATATGTATATCACATTACTATATCTATTTGGATTATTTTTGGAAATGACATATAAATTTTTCTATATCCACACCATTGTTTTGGTTACTCTTTGTTTAGAAAAGGTGAAGATGTGCATGGTGAGCCATGTGATTTCTATATTGATCCTTTCGTGGTTAGATGATTCTACCATACTAGCATAGGTAGAGAAGAAATCCCATTCTGTTTCTATAGTCTTTATGTTGATCTCTTTGTTCTTTGATGATATATCATTCACTATTGTTTTGGGTTGAGTTATTCTCATTGACTTCAGAGTGTATCTAATTTTTTTCTATTACCATTGTACCTCTTACTACTACCCCTTCAGAATTCATGGTGTTTTATTAGGTGTGTATAAATTCACTCCTACATGGTCTTATCCCACATTTTTAATGTCTGATTCAAAACATGGGAAGGTCATTGGTGCCTTTGATGGAGAATAGGGATACTTCGTTCCTTGGACATCGTATGGTGGTCATAGTTTTCAATTTATGAGTTGGGTTTTCACAGCAGCATACTTTTCTAGTTCTATTATGTTGGGAATAATTTATGGTTGGGAGTCTATGTTTACCCTTACATATATGTTTTCACTTTTATGCTCTTATACAACATAGTGGTTATTCATTATTGTCTTACATTCTAGTATTGATGCATGTTTTACTCTTTCACTCTACACTTTTTCATTGATAATGATATGTGGATTTGTACAAGTACTTAGGAAAAGGTCTCCCAAACGTTGTCATGACTTTAGTGATTTTATACACCAATGACCTATGTAGTCTATCTTGATGTAGTATTGACCCAATCCTAGCCTTTGGTAAGGTGGTGAAATGTTACCTCTTCTTCCCTCATCTTCCTTATTTTTCCACCAAAGCCATCTTATGTTGTCATCCTATATAAAATAAGACCTCAAGGATAATAGGAGGTAACTTTTTATTTGATTTGGATAGTTCTTGGATGATCCTAAAGGGGTTTTTGGTGTGAATAATAGAGGTTATAGAGAGGCCATTTATAGGTGATATGATTGGAATGCTTGTAATGTTTCTTGAATTGAATGAATTCTGAAAAACAATTCCTAAAAATTATATCCATAATGTATTATTATAGATACTAGAAGTCATACGGTATAAAAAGTGATATAAATTTTTTTAGATAAAATTTTGGGTTATTTTAATCCTTATCATTTCAATTTAACCCCTGGTAAATCAATTTTTTCATTACCCTAATTAATTAATTTTTAATAGTTTTACAATTCATTTTGGAATCATATTAAGTTTAAATTATTATTAAAATATAATTTTTTTATTGTAAATATTGAACAAATTTTTTAAAATCAATTAATAGAAGTTTAAAATTTTAATTTAATATAAATGTTGCAAATTTGACAAGATAACTGGTTTTGAAAGGGAAATTTTTCAAAATCATTCCATATTTTAATATAATAATTATTTAAATGACTTAAATTATATTAATGGATATTAAATTTATCTAATTTTAATTTTATATCATTTGAAACTATAATATATTAGAATATAGATATTAAAAAAATTCTAGTTTTAACTAAAAGTTATTATTTTAACTATTCATTTAAAAATGAATCATTTCTAAGAAAATAAAAAAATTAAACCTTAGAAAATATTGATATTATGATTAAAAAAATTAATATAAATTTTCTATAATTGTATATAATTAATATTATGTTTTACGCATGACGCATGAAAAATTAACTTTTATAAAAAATGTAATTTTTCTGAAAACATTTATATTAGATTCAAATTATATTTATAAAATATAAATAAAATATATAACCATAATATTAATATTTTACATACTTTTATTCATTATATTCAAATTAACAACTAGCTTTAAAATTTCATGTTTAAATAATATTTTAATAGTTTATTTTTGATTAAATATATTATTTTGTTCATCATGTTCTATAAACGAAATTAAACATATTATAAAAGAAATATATGTTAAAATATTATGGTGTTAAAATATGTCCTCATAGAAAAATGAAATCCAAATAATTTAATGGATATTTACTTCTAAAAAAATTATTGTAGTTCGTATTCATAATATCATGTAGTTTCCACATTGCTTCCACTATTTTGTGATTTCTCCAAGGAACTATTATCAAAATAGGTGTATGATTACTTAATACTTTGTCTCTTGTGTATAGAATCAAGAAGATTTCTTCATAGTCATGATGATTAGTTTCAAATTAAATATATTCGAAAGTGATAAGATGTGTCAGTTCTGTCATGTACAACCATAATTATTATATGGGGAACACATCATTTAATTTTTAGTATATTTTTGGAATTCCTAGATGATGAGAAACAACTCCAATTCATTAATGGATTTCAAAGAATTATATATCACAAGGGATCAATTTCCTTTTATTTCAGACTTTATAACCCCCTTCTAATAAGATACATTTCAAAAAACATCACCCCCTTGGAATTCCAAATCCTTCACCTAATTCTTAGAAAAACTTTTCATCCTAATTTAATCTACCATAATTTGATCCTGAATATCCTTTAATTTTATTGTTGTCTCTTCAAAATGTCTAGGCCAATGAGTTTCCATTCACAAACATCACTCCATGATGTTGTAGTAGGAAATATATTTCCATAAAATGCGTCATATTCCACAATTTTTAATTCATGAATTGAAACTATTATTATAGTAAAACACTACCAATGGTAAATAATGATGGCACATGATTTTTTAGTCATGTGAGGAAAACCAAAATACGACTTACAATTTTTAAATTGATCTTTATGACGTTCCATCAATTTTATATTGTTAGGTATTTCAGAAATGATTCATAGTATCAAGGTCCTTATGAATACCATTTTATATTTGTTTTTCTAATTTGTAAATCATGATCAATAAAAACTGAAAGAGTTTCTACATCATAAGTTTTAACATCATTTAATATAGATCCTTGCATTTTTATCAAGTCATAAATAATCTATTATATAATGGAAATGTGTATGTCTTTCTAGGAGAAAAATTATAACCTAGATAACATCATTCATCATATATGTATTTGGTATCCCTTCAGCAAATTTTCTAGAAAATTCATCTCATTTCCACGTAGTAAAATGAATACGATTCATGACATGTAGAAACCCAGAATTGAGGTATGTAGCCTTGTTTTATGATTTCATATGTGTTTAATGTGCATGGTTTGAGTTGAGAAGAGGTTAGGTGTGTTTGGAATGGTTTTGAATAAGTTTTGAGACTTTTCCTAAAGAGCATGGTATGAGCATGGTTAGAGGAAACCATGCAGGTTATCTAGAAAACCGTGTAGGGGGAGACATTAGTCTTCACATGACGTATGCACAATTTTCCAACAGTGTGAGAAAACCGAGAAGACCCCTTCTCTTAAGGCAGTGGAATGCGCACGGTTAGCACATTGTTTTCCAAACCGTGCGGGCTAACCGTGCGACCACAAAAAAATTGGGGTTTTAAATTTGGGTTCTCTTAGGCTTGAACTAAAACACTCCAAATCATCTCCCACTCGATCCTCACTTGGTATTTTGGGTTCTTGGGGACAGGAGGTGGTCTCCAACTCGTTTTAGAATAGATTCAAAGGGTTTCAATGTGGTTTTTACTGGGTATGAATCTCCTTTTGGTTTAATTGTGGTTTCTTCTAGATCTTCATCTTCCTCTATCCTGTTTTCCTAGATTTACACTCGTTGTGTATAGATCTGGGGTTTTGGTTGCCTTGGATGTTAATTCTATAGTTTGTGAATGTTTGGGAAGGGGTGATAGAGAGGTTTTAGTGGTGCGTTCGCCTGATTTGTGGTGCGATTTCTTGTGGGTCGATTTAACCGAATCCCTAAAGGTAGGTGGCTTCTCTCTCGACTCAACATGGTTAGAACTAGTGGTTTTGGTTAACATTAATTTGTTTTCTAGAAATTAATTGTGATTTTGATGTGCGAAATTGGATAGATATCCCTTTTCTTGTGTTTTGGGGATTTTTTTTAAGAAATGGTTTTTTGGGTAAAATACTTTTGTTGTGATTTTAAAATGGAGAATTTACAATGGGTTGCATTGTGGAATTAATGAATATTTCTTGTGAAATATTTTTTAAATAAAAGGGATTGTTTTATTGAAATGGTAATTGGCATGTAAAAATGGTGGAAGGGAGTTTTCAATAAATTTTTGAATTATTGAAGTCATTCGTCATGGAATTATGGTTAATTACATATGTTGGTGACCATGGTGGGTTATATGGTTGGTTATGGATTGTTTTAATGTTGTGTGTAAGTGGGCAGGATGTACCACTATAAAAAGTGGATGGGTCGTGGATGGAAGGGCCACCAGCAATGGTAAGTGGATGGGGAGTGCCACTAAATTTGGGAAGGAAGAAACGGGTTGGACTAAAGTTCCACCATGATTGTTATACCAGTATTGGGTTGTGGAGCCTTGTGTGGTGCATTACTTTGCTTGATGGAAATTGATGTGATAATGTAAAATGATGAAATGTCTTGTGGAATGTTTTTTTTGGAATTCCCTTGGTTTTCATCGCTTGGTAAGTGTATCTATGGATTATAGAAATGCTTGAAGTTGTGATTATTTCATATAAAATACTTTATATAAATTTGATAAAGGTTTTATCCCAGTGGTGTGTGTAAGGGAGTTATTTGGAGAAAACCTAATGACTATTAGTAATCACCCCCTACATAGGAACTTTGGTACTTTTTCAGACGTCGTATTCCAAGACATAGTTAATGGTAAGGCATCTCATTGCCAGTGGTTCGTGGTGATGCTTAGGAGATGTGGTGGTGCTTGGAGCATGGATCTTAGGGTGGAGTCAAGGAGTGTGTCTTGGCTTATTTTGGGCCTTTGGTTAGTCTTCCGCATTGTACTCTAATATTGTGATGGTTGTAATAGTATGAGGGTTGTATTGACGAATATTGTTGTTCCTTTTTGGGTAATGTATGAGTTGGTTGTCTTTGTTGACACGCATCATGTAGTTTGTTGATAGATGATCTTTTTGTTGGTTGGGTTTTTCTTAAGGGAAAATCATTCCCCAATTTTTTCTTGAAGCCCTAATCATTTATTTCAAGACATTGTAACCTTATGAATGTCACTTACGGCCAGGGAACACTCACTAACTCCTCAATACAATGAGGTATGGGATTTGTGTTACAAGTGGTATGAGTTTGTTCGCTCCATAGCTTTCATGTGAGAGCAGTTATTCGATCCTTGGTGTTAATCATTGGTCTTAGTGTTGACATTCATTCTTAACCTATTCCATGAGTCGGGATGGTAAAAAGGTGTAGGATTTTCAGAACATGGATTGTATAACATAAAAATACATAGCTAACCCTTTTATTCGGAACTTCATGTTACCAGGCGGTTTGGTACATGAGTGTTTTGGAGACACTTATAGGCATTGGCAATCTCATTTTAGTTGGTGTAGCCAATGAGATGTGCATGGAATATATGGTAGAAATTAATTCCCTCTAGGATTCATATTTCATTGGACATAATGATTTTATGGGCTGAATTGAGAAATGGTTTTTCAAATGTGTGAAACTGTATTGGGAATAAACGTGGTATTTTAAAAATGGTTTGATTTTAAAAAATGTTGAAACATGGACAATGTTGAAAGGTGGAATGCCTCTTTGTTATAGAATTTGGTAATGTGATTTGAAATTTAAATTAATGGTGTATAAGGAAGTGAGACTCATGGTTTTTTATTCCTATTTATAGAAATGGCACTGGGTAGGAATCGTAGTGACCAACTAGAAGTGATCGATGAGAACATGGTTGTACTTGAGCCCCAGGTGAACCAGCAGTTAGTCCAGTGCACAGTGCAAGTATTCAAATCTAGGGGAAGTGTGAGTAGAGTTGAAGTGCCAAAGCATGTTGATTATGCAGATCAGTTTCAAAAGCAGGATCCACCCGTCTTTAGGGGTGATTCGGACCTGGAAAGAGAAGAGGTGTGGCTATCAAGAAAGTACATAATTTTCGAATTCTTGGGGGCGTCCGTATATCTAAAAGTAATGAAAGCAATGTACAAGCTAGAGTATATTGCTCTTCAATGGTGGGATTTGGTATCTCAAGCAGGGACAGACCTATGTATGATGTGGGAAGGCTTTGAGGAATTTTTTAATAATCAATTCTACCCACATACATTAAAAATTCAGCGCACCACTGATTTGTCCAGTCTGAAGCAAAAGAATATTTCTGTGACGAAGTATGCAGCTAAGTTTATGAGCATTGTTTAGTTTTCACCCTAGGTGGTGGGTAGCACGTCGTTGATTTCCATGATATTCGATGCAGTTTTAAGGAAAGAGATCAGTTCAAAAATATCATTGTTGTGTATCACTTATTACACAGAGATGGTGAATCGAGCATCGGTTGCTGAACGGGATCTGTTGGGAGCTCCAGGCAGAGGTAGCATACTGGTACCCATGGATAATAGTGGGATCTATAAAATTGGGATCAATTGGAGGTGGGGAACTTATTCTCATAGAGAGAGTATGGCCCAAAATCTGATGGTAGGATCGGTAAACATTCCTCTAAATCCCCAGAGAAAACCAGGACGTTATCAGTGTGGATCTACGACACACATCAAGAAGGACTGTACGACACAACCTAAAGCATGTCACAATTTCAAGAAAAAGGGGCATCTCCAGCACTATTGTAGGAATTCTCTGAGGATGGGTGTGTCTCACACTCCCCAGGGATCGGAGACATCATATTCATTGACAGGATGCGGGAAGCACCATACCCCTCGACTTTAGAGTAAAGTGAGTCTTGGTTATTCTTGGAAGACCAAAAATCCTCAGCAGGGCAATACAGAGCAGAGTGTGGCTACCAAGGCACTGTTCAGTGCTAAGAAGGTTGTCGTGTATGACCAGTCTCGACCATCCACAGTGCGCGGTACGGTTCATTTAAATTCCATGTTGAGGAAAGTTTGGTTTGATACGGGTGATCCACACTCTATTATTGTTGCACATGTGGTTGAGTTTCTATTTAGAATGTTAGAAATGAAGCCTTCAGTTTTGAAACATCAAACTATTCTAGGTCAAAGAGAGGGTCGAGCCTTCTTGGGTAGAGAATTTTGTATCATTGGGGGTGAGGTCTAGTTAATGTGGTATTCCTCAGTGCATGAGTTGGATGGGTTTGAGGTAATCATAGAAATGGATTGGATATTGGGGTTTAAGGCCCACATTGACTGTAATGTGCGAAGAATGGATTTTATGACACAAGATGGCGTTATACATATCTTTATAGGAGAGAGGCATGAAAGATAGGGTGCAATGGTTTTGTGGGACCCAGCAGTCGGAACATTATCGTATAGTTGGCAGTGTTGTCAGTGGAATTAGTAGAGGGTCCTAAGGAGAGAATTATTCCATTAGTGGTGGATCATTTCCTAGATTTTTTTCCCAAATAATTCTCTTGGTTACCTTTTATAATAGTAGTGGAGTTTACTATTGATATCCTTCCACGGAATAGTCCTATATTACTTCCATCTTACTGAATGGTACCTACTGAATTGTGGGAATTGAAAGTCATGTTGGATGATATAGAAAAAAGGTTTTTTCATCCTATTACGACTCCATGGGAAGCACCGGTGTTGTTTGTGAAAAAGGATGACGGAACATTGAGGCACTGTGTTGATTATCATAGAATTAACCATGTTACGATAATGAATAGATATCCTCTTCCATGAACTGATTATCTGTTAGACCAGTTTAGGGGAGACCAATAGTTCTCTATGATTGACCTAAGGTCGGGATATCATAAATTACATGTGAGGAAGGAATATATTACTAAAACATTATCCAGAAGATGATATGGCAGTTATGAATATATGGTTATGACCTTTGTTCTAGTGAATGCGCCAGTGGTGTTCCTAGAATGGATTAATCTGTTATTTTAGAGATATCTGTATTCATTTGGGGTGATGTTTGTAGATGATATTCCGGTGTGTTCCAAGTCAAGGGTGGAGTATGAGCAGCACTTAGAGACAGTGCTGGGGATCTTGAGGGACCATCGGTTGTATGCCAAATTGTCAATGTGTGACTTTTGGAAACAGGAAGTCTGTTTTCATGGCCATGTGATTTCAGAAAGGGGTGTTTCAGTGGATCTGGAAAAGATAGGGGTTGTTATCTCATGGATACTGCCAAAGAATGTGTTTGTGGTATGGAGTTTCCTTGGTCTTGTTAGATATTATCAGCATTTTGTTCTTTGTTTTTCACATTTGGAATCACCGATGAAGACTTTGACAAGAAAGAATGTTCCATTCCAGTGGAATGAATAGTGTCAGTAGTGTTTTGAAGTGCTAAAGAGTCGCCTTACATCAGCACCAATCTAGGTTTTTCCAGAACCAAGAAAAGGGTACGTGGTGTATTATGATGCATAGGTATCAAGGTTGGGGTGAGTTCTCAGGAAAGGGAAGCATTTGGTTTTGTATAGATCATTGTAGTTGAGGGTGCATGAGAAGAACTATAGAACTGGGGATTTGGATTTGGAATTAGTGGTCCATGCTTTGAAATTATGGCGTCATTATCCCTTCGGTGAGAAATTCACAGCATATACAAATCATATGATCTTGAAAAACATTTTCTCACAATGTAATTTTAACATGAGGCAAATTACATGGATGGAATATCTATTGATGAATGATTTGTATTAGATGTACATACCGGGTACTAGAAATTCAGTGCCAGATACATTATGTAGAAAGTCATATGCTTAGGTGGTGAAATAGGAATCATACCAGTGAAAATTGATGTTGGTTATAGCTAACATGTTGTTGGAATGTGAGGACCATGTTGATAGAGTGGTCTTCTTTCCTGTTTTTTTTATTCCTTACTTGGTTAGAATGGTTAAATAGGAACAGATATATGATTCTGTGTGTGTGACCATGTGGTCGAAACTCAATGGTGGGAAGAAAATTGAGGGGTTGAAACTGAATGGTGATTCAGTTTTGTTATTTTTGAATTGGGTGGTGGAACTAGTTGCTTGTCTGGAAGATCTTCTCAGGGCGTATCATCATTCTAGGTGGGCTGTTAATCCTGGAATTTAGAAACTGTATAAATAATCAAATTATATATTATAGTGACCTAGTATGAAAAGACGTGTGGCTGATTTTTTATTTGAGATTATTGTCTTGCCAGCAGGTCAAGGCAGAGCATCAGAGGCCAGTATGAATGTTACACTCCTTACCAATCACTTTTTGGAAGTGGGAGAAAATAGTGATGGATTTTTTCACAGGTATTCCATGAACGGTCAGAAAGCACGATGCCATTTGTGTGACAGTGGATCATCCAACGAAGTCGGACCATTTCTTTCCAATTCGTGAATCTCATACGGTTGAGGATCTGTCAGAAATATATAACCAAGAGGTGGTAAAGAGGCATGGAGTTCCAGTATCGATCTTATCCGATAGTGATCCGAGATTTATATCTCATTTATGGAAAACCTTAAAGCAATCCCTTGGGACACAGTTGATTATGATCAAGGTGTATCAGCCTCAGATGGATGGTCAATATGAGAGGACGATACAAACCTATGAGGATATGTTGCGGTCTTTTGTTAAGAATTTTGGTGGCTCGTGGAGGGAGCACTCGTCGTTGGTTGAGTTCTCGTACAATAAAAGTTATTAGGCATCCATATATATGGTTTATTTTGAAGTGTTGTATAAGAGTCAATGACGTTATCCACTATGTTTGGTGAAAACGGTTGTGTCCTTGATGGGTGGACCGAGCCTTGTCCAGGAGACTATGAAGAAGATAAAGTTAATCAGGAAGAGAATAGAGATGGCCGAGAGTCTTAAGAAATTGTATTTGAATCATCACCGACTTCCATTTTCGTTCGAGGTGAGTGATCAAGTTCTCTTTAGGATATCTCGTATGTTGGGATATCATCCATTTGGGAAGCAGGGATAGTTATCTATGAGGTATATTAGACTATTTTAGATTCATGAGTGGGTTGGTGAGGTGTCTTATCATTTGGCATTTCCACCTAGGTTATGTGCGGTGCACAATTTGTTTCATGTGTCACAGTAGAAAAAGAATCAGCCAGATTCAGTCCATGTTATTTGATGGGATCATGTTCAGCTAGAGTCAGATGCTTAGTGTTTCACGTGCCACTGCAGGTTTTTGTATAAGAAAGAGAAAGTATTGTGGGGTAAAAGCATCGTTCTGGTTCAGGTTTTGTGGTAGCATGGCCAGATCTAAGAGGAGTCTTGGGAGTAGGATAATGAGACAGTCGAGCAATGGACCGATATCTTTCAACCAAGGGTGGGTTCACTACATTCTGAGGATGGAAAGTCCAATGGTGGGGAGAATTTAACACCCACAGTTTGAGATATGTAACCTGTTTATGCATTCGTATGTGTTTAATGTTCATGGGTTGAGTTGGGAAGATGTTGGGTGAGTTTTGAAAGGTTTTGAATAAGTTTAGGTGCTTTTCATAGGGTGCACGGTTTGAGCATAGTTAGAGGAAACCATGTGGGTTCCCCAGGAAACAATGTAGGAGGAGACAATAGACCTCGCACGACCTATGCAATATTTTCAAAAACATGTGAGGAAACCATGCAGACCCCTTCTTTTGACGTAGTGTCAAGCTCACGGTTAGCACACGGTTTTCCAAACCTAGTTGGCTAACCATGTGACCACTTAAAAAGAGGGGATTTAAATCTGGGCCCCATCGGGCATGACCTAAAACACTCCAAATCCACTCCCACTTGAGCCTCACTCAGGATTTGGGTTCTCAGGTGCTGGATGTGATCTCCCACTTGTTTTGGAAGTGATTCATAGCGGTTTCAATGTGATTTGTCTTGGGTAAGTCTCTCCTTTTGGTTTCTTTTTGGATTCCTCAAGATCTATATATCCCTCTATCTCTTTTTCTAAGATCTACATTCTTTTTGTATAAATAAAGTTTTTGGTTTCTTGGATGTTAATTATATGGTTATTGAATGTTCGGGAAGTGGATCTAGAAAGGTTTTGATGGTGAGTTTGCTGGATTTGAGGTGCGGTTTCTTGTGGGTCGATTTCATAGGAACCCTAAAGGTTGGTGGATTCCCTCTCGACTCCACTTGGTTAGAACAAGTGGTTTTGGTTACAATTAATTTATTGGCTTGAAAATAATTGTGATTTTGTTGTGTAAATTTGGTTAGAAATCCCTTTGGTCGTGTTTTGGAGATTTTTGGGATGAAATGGTTTTTTGGGTAAAATTCTCTTCTTGTGATTTTAAAATAAAAATTATAAAATGTGCTTTTTTTTAAAATAATTAATATGGCCTGTGAAATATTTTTTCAATAAAAGGGGATATTTTATTTAAATAGTAATTGGTATGTAAAAAGGGTGGAAGGTTGTTTTCAATAAATGTTTTATTCATTTAAGTGGTTCAAAATGTAATTGTGGTTAATTTCATATGTCGGTGACTGTAGTGGGTTATATGCTTGGGTTTGGATTATTTTAATGTTGTGTTAATATGGGCAAGAAGTAACACTAGAAAAAGGGGATGTGTAGTGGATGGAAGCACCACCATCAATGGTAAGTGGATGGGGAGTACCACTAAATTTGGGAAAGAAGAAATAGGTTGGACAGAAGTACACCCATGATTGTTATATCAGTATCGGGTTGTGTAACCTTGTGTGGTGCATTTCTCTGCTAGATAGAAATTATTGTGATAATGTGAAATGATGAAATGTCTTGTGGAATGTTTTTTGGCTTTCCCTTGGTTTTCTAGGCTTTGTAATGGTATGTTTGTCATATAGAAATGGTTGCAATTGTGATTATTTTATATAAACATCTTTATATAAATTTGATATTGGTTTTATCCTAGTGGCCTATGTAGGGAAGTCATCTGTGTAAATCCTACTGATTATTAGTACACACCCCCTGCTTTGCGGCATTGCTGCATTTGTAGATGTTTTATTCCAATACACAGGTAACGGTATGGCATCTCATTACTAGTGGTTCGTGGTGATGCTTGGTTGATGTGGTGGTTCGTGTAGCATGGAGCTTGGGGTGGAGTCATGGAGTGTGTCTTGGATTATTTTGGGACTTTTGGATAGTCTTCCACAAAATACTCTAATATTGTGTTGGTTGTATTTGTATGAGGGTTGTACTGTTGAATTGTGTGTTTCATTTTTGGTTAAGTATGAATTGGTTGTTCTTGTTGACATGAATCATTTAGTTCGTTGATAGTCGATTTTTTGGTTGGTTGAGTTTTTCATAATGGAAAATCGTTCCCCAATTTATTCTTGAATCCCTCGACATTTATTTCCATCTATTGGTTCTATAGGAATGTCGTTAAAGGCCAAGTAACCCTCACATCCTTCTCAAGGCAATGAGGTAGGGGAAGGGTGTTACATGACTCTTAGACAATGTTGTCTCATTGGTTTAACTTGTTTAAAAACCAATAATCTAGAAAAAAATCATAAATTTCCCAAATCAATTCATCCCACCAAAAATGTTCCATTAAATCCCTCTATAACTACATTCTTACAGGGTGGATATAGAAATTTGAGCAACAACTGTCATAAAAATTATCCCATTTGGCTCAATTATAATTGGAAAAAATATTTTAAATCCAAATCTTATTACATAATCTTCACAAATAATGTTTCATAATTTCTTATCATTCACAAAATTAATTTTCTTCTAAATGTTATTATTATTAGATTGATAAATTTTTTATCATTGATAGTAAATACTGTATTGAAATCATTTAAAAAATGATGGATGTCTCATCCTCCTTAATAATTCCCATATCCATATTTACTAGTTCAATAAAAAATGACCCCACTAAATCCTCATTTAGGTTATAACTCTATGATCATTCTCCACCAAGGAAACCTCTAAATTGTTTCATTTCATAGGGTGGTATTGTATTGAGAAATAATAATCCTTGATTGGATCGAACAATCAAATATTCTTAATATATATCAATTTAAATGAAAAGGCTAATTTTTCGATTTTCTGATCCATGTATATCTAAATTATTCGTCATAGACATTATGTTTCCATATCTTCGATGAAAATATTGCATCTAGAATCTCAAGAACATGGGTTTTGTAGTTCGCTTCCAGAGTCTTCAATTTACATGATGCACAAGATAAAATGTTATAATTTTTCATTATGATGCAACAAATCCCATTCATTGATGTCTTACTATGTATCACAAGCAAATCACATCTATATTGTAGATTCATAATTTTATCATTGATGAATCCCTTCTTTAGTTTATCAAAACATCCATCAAATTCATTTTTACAAAAAATCTTAACCGCATTACGTGTATGTTTTGATAATGGGTTTTCCAATAAAGAAAAATTAAGAATAAATATTGGATAGTAACATTCCAAAACAATGAAAATATGTGCCCCAGTAACATTCTTTGCTGTATCCCATTATGTTACTACCTTTGTCTTCATAGGATCAACTGAACTTCCATACTAGGAGACATTAATGGCATGAAAAGAAAATTCATTAATCCAAAAATAAAACTTAATAATTATACAATATATCACATTCTATATAAGTGATTCATAAATAATCCACAATTTATTATCATTCCCCTCAGAACAATTATAATACACTAAAATGTCACATATTAATAACAGAAAAAAATATTCATGATATACAATGAATACTCTTTTCATTTGATCCATAAAAATAGAGGGTTTATTATGCAATCTAAATTTAATTATTTTAAACACATAATGTTCATATCTCATTCACAAATATATTTTTGTAATGGATTCTTCTTTACTCATTGTTTATTATACCCATATAAAAGGTTAACCTTTGAAAACTTTTAAACTTCCCATTGCTGACCAATTAGTTCTTCAATGTTATGTAGGGGATATATTTTCTTTATCCCAAAAGTATTTATTTCCCTATAACCAATTCATAGAATCATTGATCTACCATTATTATTAGATAAGGGAACTAGGAATCCCCATGGTGAAAACCAATGGAGATTAAATCCATTATTAACAAAATATAAAGGTATTTATTCCACTCCACTAATTATATAGTGAAATTCTATAGGGAGATTTTTTTATTTATATTGTATCGGGAATTTTTTAAATGGAAAAATCATCTCCCCACTCTAGTAAATGTCCATGAAATTCCTTGGGAAATACAATAATATATGCTTATACTATTTTTAAATCCTCAATTTAAAAATTATTTTCTACATACCTACATTTTTTCTACTCATCTTCCCCATGAATCTCATGAAGTAAATTAATTAGAAGAAAAATTTTATTCTCTAAAGATAAGAAATTATAAATCTTCTTCCCAAATCATAATTTATTTTTTTCATATAATATAATTTTACATTATATTTTTAATGCCAATCCATACTAGGGATTATATAAAATTCAAAAAAAGGTGCGATAATAAGTTAAAAAATAAAGAATTTTTTTTGTTGTAATGAGGAAATCACGAAACATAAACATTTAATTGATACAACCTCTATGTTTTTTGATTGAAAAATAAATTATTAAATTAGACGTGAAATATCTAATATTATTTGAAAATATGGTAGAAAAAAAAGTGTGTGAAGTTCTAGAACAATTTTTTTGAAAAAATAGGATAAGAATAATAGGCTTTCCACTACATCATTGGGTACTCCAACAACGACAGCAGTAATCTTAATAGTTTTGTATTCTCACTTTTACATATCTTTGGTATATTCCTTAAAACCATGGGAATTCATTAGAATAGTTCCAAATATACATTTATTTGAAACATGGTATAATAGTTTATTCCTTCTTCTAGTTGCATTGTTTAAACCGACGACCCTTTTCTCCACACATATAACCCCCCATTCCCATTAGGAATTTCCCATGGTGATTAATTACATAGTTATCACAAAATGTAAATTGATAAATCTTGTTCATCATCATGGTGAATTCCATTTTTTATGGTGTTACGATGAACTATTCTTCACTTGGTTTCCCTTAACTATGAATGACCAAATTAATTTCTTCCCTTTTTAATAGAAGATAACTCCATTTAATTATATGAAGAAGATATTTGGGAGACCATCTCCCTTTGTAGAACATACTTAATCCCTTTGAAAAAAATGTAAAATATTTCTCCCCATGCTGCATATATAATATATATAATACATAAAAAATCTTATATGGGTAGCTTCAAACTCTGTAATGAATTACTATTCTGTTTTATATAGGATAAGGAATAATTTATTTATCTTATTTCGTTTCCCAAGATAGAAAATATTTATTGAATTATATATCCTTAAAATATTTCTATAACATTAATTATCTTTCCTATTACTCCATAGTATCATATATCCTCGACCAACATTGATAAGAATAAAATTCGGGACAATTCATTCCATGTTTATCATTTTCATTTTCATCATATATGCATGCCACAAATATATTCATCAGACACATAATTCATTACTCAAATTAAAATGTATTCGTGGTCTTAACAAATGATTGGGGATTCTGTTTCAAAAACCGATCGAACAGAAGAGAGTCTCACTATGGAGAACGATGTTTCTTTTGGGAAAATTTTCTATCCTAACCTGATTTGGATTCCATAATATATCCAAATATTTCTCCATTCATATACCAACTGTATTGGTTTCTTCAACGGTGTAATTTGTGGATTTTCCACAAGTATTGATACCCTTCTTCCTTAAAAGAACCATTTATAAACAATTGAATATGCTTGAATAGATCTTAAAATTATGAATTTTAAATCATAATGTATAATTCTAAAATTATATAATAGATAACATAAAAATAATTATGCAATGATAATCCCAGACTCAAAAACATTTGTTCCCTTGGGGATATAATTATTTTAAATTACATCATTCGGGGTTATAATTGGAATTGGAATAATCCTAATAATATCACCCCTGATTGTCAAACCAGATGCATAGTAAAGCCCATTTTCTAAAAACAATTAACATTGGGATCCAACCTAATTCACCATTTTCAGATATATTACCCCTTGGCTACTCTGTGTGAGAATTACATCCAGATATAATATAAAAACAATTATTTACTACTAGGGAAAACCAGTGATTCTTTATCAGAACAAAATATTTAAATGTTCATCTATAATTAACCTAAAATTATATCATCGGTTTATATTCCCTAATAAATTTTTCCTAGAATATAGTTCCTAATAATTAACTAAAAATTTTCTGAAACCAAATATTGAGACCCCAAATATAGTATCCAGAATCTGATGTCTAATGTTATTATCCATACATTGAAAAATGGACTCAAATACCCAAGAAAATATCAGTTTAGAAGTGTTTGAAAACCAGATACTTATATTATAAATATTTTACATTTTTAATTGAAAATAAAACACAGTACATAATAATTGAAAATAAATTACTTCATTGTAAAAATCAACCAAGAAATTCATATTCAAATCATCGATAGATGAAACAAAATAACATAGAGATAAAATTCTCAGTAAGTGATGTGTAAAAAAGAAATATATTAGGAATAAATATGCATAATAAATATATAAGAATAAATAACCAAATACATTATCCATTTAACTAACAATGATATAAAGGTAATAAAATTAATAATCAATAAAAAAAATTAAATAATCAAAAACACAAGAAATCAAACTAGAAAACTGGGAATAAAATTAATCTGTAAATAATACTATAAAGAAAATATTATTTATAATAATATTTATAACTAAATTATCAATGAATAAATAGGTTAATTATTGGACTTAAATCTTCATAGAAACATGATACCTTACTATCAAGATCCATATCCTATATAACTTAAAACAATATATTAATGACACATCTGGTTTGCCCAAAAAAAATTTCAAATGAGACTACGGATGTGTCAAGGTGATATCCAGAACTAAGACCCACCCATTTAAATCCTAAACAAATTATTAATCATAGTTTTAGTAATTGATTTAATTAATTTACAATTTCAGGTATCTTCATGTATATGTATTGTGTGAAGGATATAGATTTATCAATATTTCACCAGTAAATCAAATAAAATTCAATATCAAAACCATATTGATTCTGACGCTTTCGCCATCCGTATGTGGAGGACGCGCGGCCTGTTGCCCCGCATTGCCACTTTGCAAAGGCGGGCGGCATTCGCTCCTTATTCAGGGACGTCTGCTCCTCGATCAAAATGGGATGATGGGATGTCGGTTCTTCCTTCTGTGGATTCCTCCTCAGAACATATCTCCTAGTCCGGGTCTCCTTCATATATTTAATACGTTGTTCGTGAAACTCTTCCCAGTGCCATGTTTCCATGGATTCGTGTTAATTACACTGTTTCTGTCGGGACATTCCAAAGGGTCTGGTCAGGGCAGTAACCTTCAGTCGGGGGAGTAGTCACGTTGAGACATCAGTAGCGTGTCTGGATACTGGGGACCTGGCATGTCTATCTATTATCCCTAGTCATAGGGCTTCTCGATGGTGTGGAAGCCCGAGGCATCCCACATCGAGCGCGGGGAATTATATGCCATAGACACATATCCGAGGTTTTCCTCAGCTTCCTGTGTTTAAAATAGGGTATGCCGCAAGTTTAACGTCCAGAGGAGATGGATCGAATCGATCAGAGCTTTCGCTAGAATTGTAACACCCCAAGCTTCCACGGTACGTTTCACTTCGAATAATGCAATAGAGTGTATTGTACGCAACCTCGAGCTCTAACACACACCACAACGAATTAAACTAGCCGCTGTGAATAGTAATACCTACTTTTTGAAATTTTATAAATTTTATTTATCAAAATGGACTTCATTTTTGGATTCGGAATATCGAAATTAGCCTATGTTGAATTTTTGGTATTTTTCTGAGAACTTCTATTTTTTATGAATAGTGAAAAATACTTAAAAACAACTTTTTTAATAAAAATAATTTATAGTGATAAATTATACTATTTAGTGGTTTTATAGTATAATTAGAATATATTTTTACCATTTTATCCAATGGTGGTCATTAGAATTAATTTAACATTGAAATTGGACATAAACAATTGCCAATCTTTTGATATTAATTGTTTCTTAGAAACACGCCATTTTTTGTAACAGCAGGAATTAATTATAAAATTAATTAATGCAACTTATATGTTTGGAATTTTGTAAAATAGACATCATTTTTGAATTTGGAATATCAATTATAGCTTTGGGTGAAATTTTGGCTTTGTTCTGAAAAACTTCAATTTTTGATGAATAGTGAAACCACTAAGTGGTAGTTAAATAACTGAATTTTTTTTTAAATGAAATATTACCACTTCTGTGATTTGATTTTCAAAAATCCGACATACATGTTTTTCATTAAGAAGTACAATATGGTTCAATGAGATTAAAATAATTTTTGGTGAATAGTAACTTTTAAGTTCTTAATCACGATTAGAGATAATTAGTGTAGTTTAAGGTAAAAATAATGTTTTAATAATATGAGATGAGCATGGCACTTGTCCTACTCCAATTGGATGAGTCATGGACGACCAAGACAACCCATGGGTCAACTTGGGGACCCCATGGAGCCACATTAGTTGGAAAATGACATTAATATATATTTATTTAATGTTGAAATTAAATTGACACAAACATGAGTTGTTTTACTAAAATAGTTTTTAAGTGGGGATAAACAAGTCCAAATTTTGACTATAAATATTCATTAGAAATCTGCAAATATTTCCTACCTCATAGTATTTTTTTATAATTTTTATACATTATATAAATTAAATTATTTATAACATCATTATGATGCAGCGATGACCTCATTATTTAACGATTTAAATAAAATGAGAAGATAATGAAAAATACAAGGCTTACACTTGTCCAAATCCTATTGGATGAAGATATTTCGAACCCTTCTCACCTTAGCCACGAATTATACATGTTTGGGACCTTTATAATCCGAAAAGCATTGTATAATAGAATAACATTTCATTACTTTCCAAAAGTGCCCCTCCTCTCCACTTATAAAAGGCCCCCACCTCTCCCACCTTATTCACTCCATCAAGCCATTTGGCTCGGCCAACCTCTGCCCAAATACTATTCCAACTTCCCCCTATTACTCCTAGAAGCCTCACTTTGGGAAGAACTCTTCTCAAGGAAGCCTTTGGCTCAAATCAAAAAGAGTTACCCGATTTTGAGGTAATGTCTTCTCTAATGTTGTTTTGTATTATTTTTCTTCTCCAACCCCCTAAACTCTTTTTATTCATTTCTTTTGTAACAACACCAGTATCCTCAATATACTAGGATGTTGTTATAAGAAGGATTCGAGCTACACTTACACACACCTACATCTAATGGTTAAAGAACATACGGTTTCTGTGGACGGCGAATTTCTGCCTCACGAAACGATGATTGTTCAAGACTCATATAACACCTTCAAAGGTGGCCATTATGCTGTCACTATATTTATATATGATATAAAATATGTTTATGTTTTACTTATGCTTATTTATTTCTCATTTATGGCATACTTTATGATTTCTATTATGTGTAAAATGCGATAATTTCATTTTAGGAAGTGCGGACTACCGCCCCCTCAAAGTGATTTGAATCGTTAATGCCATATGTGGGATGTATAAAGGATGGATTAAATGGTATTATACACTATATTATACTGTAATTATATTATAAATTTATATCATTATGATTTCATTCCATTAAATACGAAATAGAAATGAAAGTAGCATTCATGCGTACGTACGACTTACCGTCTCCATGAACGGTGCATTTCGTTTCTTACCTCTAAATGTTACTTGAAATTATGAATGAATTTATATACTGTATATATATGATATATATGATATCTACATCATGAATATAATTCTGGATATAATGGATATTTCACCACATGAACAACTTTTAATTATAAGAAGTTTATTTTTGACTCAAGTACCAATGATCGACAAAACGACCGTTATTAACTCAAATAATTAAATAATGTTCATAACATGGTAATAAGGGATATAAAAGGAATAATAAACTTGAAAAATGTTCTTATGTAAATATAAATTAACTCTAGTTTATTATTCCGGAGGTTAAAGAATAGTCGAGTCAGGACAGGACGCAAGGTAAGGGAATTTCTTAACCCAATTTTCATTCTTGGGGTTAATCTCCTACTTTCAAATTATGTCATGATATTATTATGTCCTATATTGTATTTGTACATTATTTATGTGTACATATAGTGAATACACATTATAGATGTACTTTATTTAAAAAATGATCTTTTTAAGGACTTCGTCTCAATCCCCTTTCATTGAGGCATATTTGGTTTTATACAAAACTTTCTTTTATACGGTGTATAAACCTCTTTGACTTTTACGTTTATTAAAAAGGAATCTTTTTTATATGAAGAGTTTTACTAAATGACAAAAAGGGAATGTTTTACTTTCCGTACTTATGTGGCGACAATGACTTCTCCGCCACCATGACCATTATTTGAGTTTCGGCTTCCTCTACAAGCCATCATTTTTTTAATGAAAAATAAATAGAAAGTTTTAACATTCTTTTATTTTGGTATTGAAAATGGTTTTGAAAGAGTTTTTATTATATCAATGTGTTGTATTTATATCTTGTGATTGAAATGTGGAGATTTTATGTTTCGTTTATGCATGTTTTATGTGATACGATTATATTATGTTTTATGATATGTTTAAAGCTATTCATATGAGGAATGCATTGGACTTAATAAGTGACGGGAGAAGCCCGCAATAGCTCCTCGATGCATCGGCAGGTCTCATGAGACAAACTAGTGTCTTGGCACGAGGCCTTGACAAAATCTTATTTGTGGTCTTGGCACGAGGCCTTGACTACGTGGTTATGATAGTCTGGCATTATGCATTCCATCATTATGAAAGTGGTTATTGATATTGCGTGTGATTATTGGACCAGTAGAATATCCATGTGAATAAGTAAATGGAATTATCTCATTTTAATTTTTCCATATTATGTTGATGTTCATGTTTAAAAGGCTTTTGTTTTAGTTATACATTTCCTTAAATGTTAATGTTTATTTATGAAAGCTTCCGCTATATTGTTAACCTTACTGATCATCTGAGCTCACCTCTGTCAATGTTTTAATATTTTTCCAGGATGTGAAGAAGTATTTTATGAATGACCTGCAGGGGTAGTCAGAAAGGGATATGATTGTGGACTATGAAGACCATGTTATTGTAGTTTTTTTACTTTTTGATGTAATGAATGACTTATGAATGTATCTAGTGTTTCCAAGGCTACTAAATTAATCGTTCTTTCGAGACTTGATCTTTTGTGATCATTCCAATGTTACGAAGTAATGCACCGACTCTGGGTAGCTAGGGTCGGGGTGTTACAGTTGGTATCAGAGGCAGTTTAGTACTAACCTTGGAAGCTAGATTTAGATAAACTCTGATTAGAGCACGTAGCCCAAAGATAGACTTTGAGGATTAGTATAGAAGAACATCCTAGAATTTTGCTATTGTAGAGATTTTGTGATTTTTCCGAGAAATACATCCCTGTCTGGATACGAGCAAGTAGAGGCGGCTCTGGCACAGATGTACCTAGTGGTAAAACCTGAAAAAACCGCTTTGAGCTAGACTCAAACGGGAACTGGCGCACGACAACGGGCCTTGCTGCACTCTTGGTTACGACACTCCCGGGGGATATGCTTTGGATAATTCTCATTTTCTTTATAAACCACTATGAAGGGTTATGAGTATATACTTCCTCAAAGAAAACATTTTTATGGATTATATCCATAAATAGTTCAAATTATTTTAAGTATCTTACAAGTATGGAATTATGTATTTTGATTTATAAACTAATATAGTTTATTCCATTGTTTAGAAATGGCACCTAGTGGAAGGAATGGAAACCGTATCAATGCACACACTCCGTGTAGGGATTTCCCTCCTGCTCAAGATAATTATTGTGGAGCTGGAGATACAACTGGTGGTGATCAACTTATTACCATACTGGGACGACTCACTCAGGTTATGAATAATAACCTTACTCATATGGAGAACCCTAATCCGCAACGTGGAGGATCAATGTTAGACCTCTTCATGGGGAAACAACCACCAACCTTCAATGGGAGTAAAAATCCTATAGTAGCTGAGCAATGGTTAAATTCCTTAGAGAAAATATTCCATGCCTTGGGGAGTAGTGAAAGGGAGAAGGTTGTCATGGCAGTTTACCGCCTCACTGGAGATGCCGATCAGTGGTGGTCGCTGATTCAAAACACAAAGGAAGATGATGACGTATCGAATATGGAATAGAGGGAGTTCAAGGAGCTTTTCTTAGAAAAATACTTTCCTCGTGGCCATCGAGCAGATATGGAAAGGCAATTTCTGAGTTTGAGGCAGAAGGAGGATGAGAATGTCGCAAAGTATGAGGCTAATTTTACAAGGTTAGCGAGGCATGCTGCCGATTATATACGTAACCCAAGGAGTAAGATTTATCGTTTCTTTGATGGGTTAAAACCATTTCTCTGTCTAGCTTTAGTATCACAATCCTTCTCATCGTACGAAGATATTGTCTTGTGTGCTATCAAGACAGAAAAGGAATTCTCTATGTCTTATGACAACAAAGTAAAGCAAGAGAAGAAGAGAACGGTGGAATAAGAGATTGATAAAGGGAAAAAGGGAATGAAGGATTTTCCGTTATGTGATAATTGTGGGAAGAATCACCCTGGTACTTGTCTAAAAGGAATGGGAGTTTGTTATAAATGTGGGGAAAAAGGTCACCAGGTGCGTGATTGCAAGGGAAAGAAAGAGGCTATCAAAGTTGAATGCTACAATTGTAGAGAAATGGGGCATTATGCAAATGAATTCCCTAAGCGTCAAGGAAACTTACCTTAGAAAAGGCCAAGGGATCAAGTACAATCTTATGCTGTTACTATAGTTGAAGCAGAATAACTAATGTATTGGTGCTTTTGGACTCATGGATTATATTTTGGTTATTAGAATAATGTGATATATATATATATATATATATATATAAGGATTGTACTGCAGTACTTGTTGATTTCAGTATGGTTTGAATATGATGAAGGTAATTATATTTTTAGTATGTGACAATAAGAGAAACATTACTTTGTTTGGGAAATCTGATAAATTGATTTTGGAATTAAGAGACCTTTTAGAGAATGTCTGGACAGAGGTATTTTGGATAACTATAATGGTTGGAGTGGATTAATTTGATCTTTGGATAGTATTGTTCAAGGTTAAAAAATTTATGAAAATTATTTTTGGAATATTATAATACTATAGTTTTAGGAAAAGGACAACCTGCAGGGTGGGGCATAACCCGTCGCGTCGGACAAAGCTGCAGGAATCGAACCCACAATCATAGTGCGACAGGCCTTTATTTCCTACCACTAGCCTACATGAAGTCCCTGGTTATTACAAAATAATTTTACTAATATAAATGGTATGTGTTAACATTTGGATCCTTATACAATTAGGAAAATTATAATATTTTTGAGTTCTATTATCTTTTTGAGTGAAAGATGAGTTGAAGGTTGAAACTCTAATTGTCAAGCATAAATATATATATATACCTATCTCTTATTCAATGAATAAATTAATTCTTAATCTTTAGTAATGGTATATTAAAAAAAATGTGTTATCCTAATACCTTATGTCTTGTTGAACTGATGATATTTTAAATCAACATAGATTGAAGGCTTTGAGGCCCTCAATTTGACAGTTGATTGTGATTGATGACCTCAATCACTCCATACAAATATTTACGTTTTTCCTCCAATTATATGTCTCTAATTTCCACTAATGTTCTCCTAATCGAGATCATAATTGGGTGGTGACTTTTTCATTTCCCTTTCCCTCTTATTAAGGCTAAATTTTATTTATCTTATTTCTGATGTGGGTTTTCCTCAAAGATATTTTCTCTTTTCAACCATTTATTTTCAAAGAAAAATTTCATATTGCGAGGACACAATTTATTGAAGGAGGGGAGAATGTAACACCCCAAGCTTCCATGGTACGTTTCACTTTGAATAATGCAATAGCGTGTGTTGTACGCAACCTCGAGCTCTAACACACACCACAACGAATTAAACTATCCTTTGTGAATAGAAATACCTATTTTTGAAATTTTATAAATTTTATTTTTCAAAATGGACTTCATTTTTGGATTCGGAATATCAAAATTAGCCTACGTTTAATTTTTTGGTATTTTTCTGAGAACTTCTATTTTTATGAATAGTGAAAAATACCTAAAAACAACTTTTTTAATAAAAATAATTTATTGTGATAAATTATACTATTTAGTGGTTTTAATGTATAATTAAAATATATTTTTACCATTTTATCCAATGGTGGTCATTAGAATTAATTTAACATTGAAATTGGACATAAACAATTGCCAATCTTTTGATATAAATTGTTTCTTAGAAACACGCCATTTTTTGTAACAGCGGGAATTAATTATAAAATTAATTAATGCAACTTATATGTTTGGAATTTTTTAAAATAGACATCATTTTTGAATTCGGAATATCAATTATAGCTTAGGGTGAAATTTTGGCTTTGTTCTGAAAAACTTCAATTTTTGATGAATAGTGAAACCACTAAGTGGTAGTTAAATAACTGATTTTTCGTTTAAATGAAATATTACCAATTCTGTGATTTGATTTTCAAAAATCCGACATAAATGGTTGTCATTAAGAAGTTAAATGTGGCTCAATGAGATTAAAATAATTTTTGGAGAATAGTAACTTTTAAGTTCTTAATCACGATTAGAGGTAATTAGTGTAGTTTAAGGTAAAAATAATGTTTTAATAATATGAGATGAGCTTGACAGTTGTCCTAATCCTATTGGATGAGTCATGGACGACCAAGAAAACCCATGGGTCAAAATGGGGACCCCATGGAGCCACTTTAGTTGGAAAATGACATTAATATATATATATTTAATGTTAAAATTAAATTGACACAAACATGAGCTGTATTACTAAAACAGTTTTTGAGTGGGTTACACAAGTCCAAATTTTGACTATAAATATTAATTAGAAAGATAAAAAGATTTCCTAAATCATAGTAGTTTTTTTATAATTTTTAGACATTAAATAAATTACATTATTTATAACATCATTATGATGCAGCGATGACCTCATTATTTAACGATTTAAATAAAATGAGAAGACAATGCAAAATCAAAGGATTACACTTGTTCAAAGCCTATTGGATGAGGAGATTTAGAACCCTTATCACCTTATCCACTAATTATACAAGTGTGGGACCGTTAGAATCCTAAATGCATTGTATAATAGAATAACATTTCATTACTTTCCAAAAGTGCCCCTCCCCTCCACTTATAAAAGGCCCCCACCTCTCCCACCTTATTCACACATTCAAGCCATTTGGCTCGGCCAAAATCTGCCCAAATACTCTCCCAAATTCCCCCTCTTACTCCTAGAAGCCTCACATTGGGCAGAACTCTTCTCAAGGAAGCCTTTGGCTCAGATCAAAAAGAGTTACCCGATTTTGAGGTAATGTCTTCTCTAATGTTGTTTTGTTTTATTTTTCTTCTCCAACCCCCTAAAATCTTTTTATTCATTTCTTTTGTAAAAACACCAGTATCCTAAATATACTAGGATGTTGTTATAAGATGTATTCGAGCTACACTTACACACACCTACATCTAATGGTTAAAGAACATACGGTTTCTGTGGATGGTGAATTTATGCCTCACGAAATGATGATTGTTCAACACTCATATAACACCTTCAAAGGTGGAAATTAAGATGTCACTATATTTATATATGATATAAAATATGTTTATGTTTTACTTATGCTTATGTATTTCTCATTTATGGCATACATTATGATTTCCATTATGGGTAAAATGCAATAATTTCATTTTAGGAAGTGCAGACTACCACCCCCTCAAAGTGATTTGAATCGTTAATGCCATATGGGGGATGTATAAAGGATGGATTAAATGGTATTATACACTATATTATACTGTAATTATATTATAAATTTATATCATTATGATTTCATTCCATTAAATACGAAATATAAATGAAAGTAGCGTTCATGCGTATGTACGGCTTACCGTCTCCATGAACCGTGCATTTCATTTCTTACCTCTAAATGTTACGTGACATTATGAATGAATGTATATAATGTATATATATGATATATATGATATCAACATCATGAATATAATTCTGGATATAATGGATATTTCACCACATGAACAACTTGTAATTATAAGAAGTTTATTTTTGACTCAAGTACCAATGATCGACAAAACGACCGTTATTAACTCAAATAATTAAATAATGTTCATAACATGGTAATAAGGGATATAAAAGTAATAATGAACATGAAAAAAGTTCTTAAGTAAATATAAATTAACTCTAGTTTATTATTCAGGAGGTTAAAGAACGGTCGAGTCAGGACAGGACGCAAGGTAAGGGAATTTCTTAACCTAATTTTCATTCTTTGGGTTAATCTCGTACTTTCAAATTATGTCATGATTTTATTATGTCCTATATTGTATTTTTACATTATTTATGTGTACTTATAGTGAATACACATTATAGATGTACTTTATTTAAAAAAATGATCTTTTTAAGGACTTCGTCTCAATCCCCTTTCATTGAGGCATATTTGGGTTTATACAAAAATTTCCTTTATACAGTGTATAAACCCCTTTGACTTTTACGTTTATTAAAAAAGAATATTTTTTATACGAAGCGTTTTACTAAATGACAAAAAGGGAATGTTTTACTTTCCGTACTTATGCTGCGATAACGACTTCTCCGCCGTCGTGACCATTATTTGAGTTTCGGCTTCCTCTACAAGCCATCATTTCTTTTAATGAAAAATAAATAAAATGTTTTAACTTTCTTTTATTTTGGTATTGAAAATGGTTTTGAAAGAGTTTTTATTATATCAATGTGTTGTATTTATATCTTGTGATTGAAATGTGGAGATGTTATGTTTCCTTTATGCATGTTTTATGTGATACGATTATGTTATGGTTTATGATATGTTTAAACCTATTCATATGAGGAATGCATTGGACTTAATAAGTGACGGGTGGAGCCCGCTATAGCTCCTCAATGCATCGGCAGGTCTCATGAGACAAACTAGTGTCTTGGCACGAGGCCTTGACAAAATCTTATTTGTGGTCTTGGCACGAGGCCTTGACTACGTGGTTATGATATTCTTGCATTATGCATTCCATCATTATGAAAGTGGTTATTGATATTGCATGTGATTATTCTACCAGTAGAATATCCATGTGAATAAGTAAATGGAATTATCTCATTTTACTTTTTCCATATTATGTTGAAGTTCATGTTTAAAAGGCTTTTGTTTTATTTATACATTGCCTTAAATGTTAATGTTTATTTATGAAAGCTTCCGCTATATTGTTAACCTTACTGAGCATCTGAGCTCACCCCTTTCAATGTTTTAATATTTTTCCAGGATGTGAAGAGGTATTTTATGAATGACCTGCAGGGTTAGTCAGAAAGGGATATGATTGTGGACTATGAAGACCATGTTATTGTAGATTGTTTACTTTTTGATGTAATGAAAGACTTATGAATGTATCTAGTGTTTCCAAGGCTATTAAACTAATCAGTCTTTCGAGACTTAATATTTTGTGATCATGCCAATGTTACGAAGTAATGCACCGACTCTGGGTAGCTGGGGTCGGGGCGTTACAAGAATGGATCGGATTGAGGGATTTCCCTTGAAGGGGTGCCTATACCGGGACCAGCTCATGGGTGACTGTGAAGAGGAGTGTACCGAAATGGTCTCACCAGGATATGATGGTCTGGACGAGAATCAGGGTGGATGATGGATGAACGAATGAAGTGGAGGGGGGAATGACAAGGAACCATTGCAAGGGAGACGGTGAAGTTGGGCTTGAGCCTTGAAGAGGCTTCCTACGTATCCCCATGGCATAGAATCAAAGTCTGCGTAGTTCGGGATGGTGCCGGTGAACCGGCATGAGGGTTGACCTTGGTCTGATGGGCATCAATAGCGAACTCTCATGAACGGGGAGGACCAGGAGGGTCCTAGTGGTGGTGGGCTTGGACCTCGTGGAGGCTTCCTACGTACCATATCGTGACATGGATCAAAGACCACATAGTTTAGAGGGGCTTCATCGGCGAACTGACGTGAATGTGGACCTTGGTCCAATTAGAGATGGGATTGAACCTCAGGGAGGCTTCCTACGTACCAGGCCTTGACATGGATCAAGTTCCTCGTAGTTCGGAGGGTGTCATCGGCTAACTGATGAGAAAGTAGACTCGGGGGTCCACGAGCGGTGGGATTGAACCTCGTAAAGGCTTCCTACATACCACGCCTTGGCATGGATCAAAGTCCTCCTAGTTCTTAGGATTCATGGAATACAGTTTAACGTCATGCAGGACGGTAGTGAACCCTGACGTGAATAAACGACAGGCAGTGGGCTTGAACCTCGTGGAGGCTTCCTACGTACCATGCCTTAGCATGGATCAAAGTCCCCGTAGATCGGGATGGCGTTGGGTGTCAGAGAACCGACGTTAATGAGGGGACTTGGTCCAATGGGAGAGGGTCTTGAACCTCTGGGTGGCTTCCTACGTACCATGCCTTGACATGGATCAAAGTACCCGTAGTTCAGGATGGTGGGTGTCGGCGAACAGGAATGCAGTTTAACGTCCTGCTGGACGAAGGTAGAACTCAACGTGAATTGGATGATGGGTGGGCTTGAACTTGGGGGAGGCTTCCTACGTACCATGCCTTGACATGGATCAAAGAGCTCATAGTTCAAATTGAAAATGGGGGGCTTGGCACACCGACAAGGAGACGGTCTGGGCCAATGATTGTTGGGATTGAACCTCAGGGAGGCTTCCTACGTACCATGCCTTGACATAGAACGAAATCCTCGTAGTTTCAGTTGGGTGAGTCACAACGGCTTTCCATCGGACCGTAATGCAGTTTAACGTCATGTTGGATGGGGATGGGACCCGACGTGAAGAAATGATGGGTAGGCTTGGACCTCTGGGAGGCTTCCTACGTACCATGCCTTGACATGGATCAAAGACCTCATAGTTCAAATGGTTTCATCGGTGAACCAACGTGCATGTGAACCCGGGAGGTCCACTTCTGGTGGGCTTGAACCTCATGAAGGCTTCCTACGTACCATGCCTTGGCATGGATCAAAGTCCTCGTAGTTCGGGTGGGGACAACGGCTTGCCGTCGAACTGGGATGCAGTTTAACATCATGCTGGATGAAGGCGGAACTCAACGTGAATTGTATGACTTGTGGGCTTGAACCTAGTGGAGGCTTCCTATGTACCATGGCTTGACATGGATCAAAGACCTCGTAGTTCAAATGGGTGTGCAGTTTAATGTCATGCGGGACAAGGGCATACAATTTAACGTCATGCTAGACGAAGGCGTGCAGTTTAACGTAATGCTGGATGAAGGTGTGAAGTTTAACATCATGCTGGACGAGGGCATGTCATGGCCAATACCAAATCTAAGCCAACGCGAGTCATGCTCGGTGTGAGAAACAAGAGACAGCAAGGACCTGACGATCACACCGCCAAGGGTGTGTCCGTGAGAAGCAAAGAGGGGCTTACGCGTTAGGTGGCCCACGGTGCTGGGACTTACTCTAGGATGGAGGCCCGAAGTGCGAAAGAGCACAGCGAAAGAGGGATTTGAGACCAATGATGGGAGGTGCCTCGTTCCCTATCACGCCCTCTACTGACCTTGGTAGTGGGGAAGTACGAAGATGCAGGGGTGTAGCCATCCGTTGGGGAACTAGGGTCTCCCTTCTGCTGAGAACATACGCCACTCCAGTAAGGAGGATATCATCCCATTTGGATGGGTGATTCCACTCTTGTGGAGACGAGTGGCATAAAAAAATGTTCGAGCTTGGGGGGACCCTTCGCGAGAGGCACGAGGTCGGGTCACAGATTAACTTCTTGTGTTGAGGACATGGTGCTTGGCAGTTTAACGTCCTGCAGCTCAGACGAGGTGGGTTCACTCCTCACCCCTAGGGCTTACATAACTGGTACCCTCTGGGCCTTTTGGAGGGAAGGTACTAGCAAGGCCATGGTCAAGGGGGGTTGTGGAGCCAACCATCGAGGGGTACACGTTAGCGTGGCTATGTGATGGAGAAATAGTCGTTAGCGTACCTATGAGAAAAATCATTAGCAGAAGCGACGCTACAAGTGGTATTGTCTGTGGGACTTTGAAATGACATCGTGCATACTTGGAGGGTTGCACGGGAAGAGGAATTTCCTAGCAAAGGGGTGAGCCTCGCAAAGCGGAGTGCCATGGCCTTAGTGTGGGGCATAGGTGTGAGTGGAGGGTGCTTCGTGAAGTGGAACATTATTCGCGGAGCACTGCCTCATGAAGAAGAGGTGCCTCACGAAGCAAGGTGCTATGAAGAAGTGTGCTTTGTGATGTGTAGTTATCCTGCCTTAGCATAGGGATCACTATTACAGGTTGGGTGTTTCGCAAAGCATAAATGCTCTGCGGCTGCCCAGGTTCCCTCGGGAATCCCCTTCCTTCGTGAATGCCCTTGAGCTTTGCGATGGGCATCCCTCTCGGAAGAGGGGCTCAAAACGAGACAAAGAAAAATAGTCACAAGATGTAGAAGTACCTCACTGAGCTCATGATTCCCGGGGGCAAAGGGTGCTTCGCGATTCGGGAGAGGAGAAGACGAACGGTTGGATTGTCCATCCTTAGGACTCAGGGTGAGCCCCGTATTTATAGGCAAGGGCACCGCGAAGCCGAACTCGCACACCGCAAAAGGTGATTCGCGGTGGGCTCATGAATGTCAAACACGTTCGCGGATAGTTACCACCACCGGATCATCACGGCGGGATCGTGAACGTCAAACCCGTTCGCGGAGAGTTACCGCCTCTGGAGCTTCACAGCGGGCTCGTGAATGTCAAACCCGTTCGCGGACAGTTACCACCTCCAGATCTTCGTGGCGGGATCACGAACGTCAAACCCGTTCGCGGAGAGTTACCACCTTCGGAGCTTCGCAAGACTGCAATGCTCGGGGTGCTTCGCAGTGGTGCTTCGCGAGGCAGAGTGACAGCCTTCTTTTCGGTGCTTCACGGTGGTGCTTCGCGAGGCAGAATGACGGCCTTCTTTTCCAGCCCTTCCTTTCATGAAACATTTTCGCACAAAAAAATCCCCCCCCCTCAGATATGGAGCCGCAGAGGGTGAAGGTTCGAAGTCTGAGGGAAAATCGCCAAAATTGTCGGCAGTTCGCGATGCGGCTTTGCGAAGAGGGCCCGCGGTGCTGACCGGGGCCACAGATCCGGATGCGCCGCGATGCTCCATGCAGGTGAGGCGCACCGTGATGCTCAAGTGTCGCCGCCTATAAATAGGGGGGTTGGCCTCTTTTTTCCTCACACGGCTTCCTTGTCTTTTTCTGATCTCGACTTCGCGAAGCTCCACGTACTCCGTGACAGCCCTCCGCGAATCGAGCATCGCAGCGAACCGCGGGTCTCCGACTCCACAACCGCGCCAAGAAAACTTCTGATTGTCGGCCTAGGCCTGGCTTCACGGCTTGGCCTCGCGACCGACCTTCGCAATCCGGCTTCGCGATCAAGCTTTGCGATCTATTCTGAAAAAATTCTTTTCTGAGGGCCAAAATCAAAATGGCCCATTAATAAGCTATATTGGGGGTGCTTGCAGATGCCGCCCATCGGGATGAGATGGCCAACTGTCCAGGCCTTGGGGATATGGTCTGAAGCCATTCGAACCATGCTTCTTTAACAGATTTTCTATAGGTGTGTCAAAAGAATTATCAGCAGTGTAAGAAGTTACCATTGTACGGATTCAGGTTGAGGGATGACGTCTTCATCCCTGAGGCGAGTAGGGACGAACCGGCTTGCTGGTTCAAGAGTACACCATGCCAGCACTAATGGTTCAGGGTGGCCGATGGTCACGCACGAGAGGACTTCACACCCGTACCCACTGATTTTCTCTACAACCATGTAAACGATATTGACGGGAAGCCATTGCAACCGGAGATGTCCCCTCTTCTCTATCGTACCATGCTGAAGGAAGCTTTGCAGGATTCGAAGAAGGGATGGTCCGATGAGTCGGACCTGCGCCAGGGCAGCAACATTACTGATGACTGGGCCTGGGCCTACTGGGTAGGCGCCCCATGCGAGGAGTTCAGGGCTGAGTTGAAGAGAGTGGGGTTATATAAGGCGGCATGGGCCTCCCAATTCCACATTTACCAAACAAAGCAATTGATGCCGAAATTGCTGAGCAGATAGTCGTCCAGTACCAATACCTTTCATCTGCATCACTGGGAGGTGGGCATCAGCCTATGGGATGTCCACCATATTTCTGGGGTTCCGATCTTGGGGGCCATGTATGATGAGTTCCTCCCCGTCATGATCGCGTGGGAGGATACTAAGAAAATACCGCGACTGGCGTCAGTGCTGATGGAATTCGTCCCTGGACAGGACAAGGAGGCAGTGTGGGATGTCCACTTTAAGAGATGGTTCAAGTATTCCTAAATTTCCCCGAGAATCGAGAGTTCCCTCCGATGCCTCGAATTTGTCTGAGGCCGGCCCAAAGAGGTAAGGGGCACTCGTATTGGCGGGTCTTGGTGGAAATCCAATGGAAGACTCGGGGTTTCAGTGTCAGCATTGAACAGCAACCGATAGTCAGGCTGGCGGCATTCATCGCGGCTCTCATCTGCAGTTGGATCCTACCGGTGAGGGATACAAGAATGGGGGTGCAGCCCAGCTCGTTTATTATGGCTTCCATGTTGGCCATGGGGAAGCGGATCGATCTGAGGATTCTAATGCTCTCCAAACTATAGAGAATGTTGCGGCACATTAATGAGGGCATGAAGCCACCAAGGATATGCGGGCCCTTTCACCTCTTGTATGGGAGGATCGCAGCGCACATCAGGGAGATCTATGAGTATCCAAACCCTATTTCGCCGTTGGGATCGAACTTCCTCCCTCCATCCTGAATGTGGTTGGGAGCAACCTATTCAAACTAGCCATGTCAATGGTGCTGAATCTGGTGTGGAGGGTGGATGAGTTTAATTTCCACCCCTTCCCATTCTCGACGGGGATACTTACTGATGACCAGTGGGGAACGGAAGAACATAGGGCTTACCTCCTGGCCTTTCGAGGTGGTGTTTTGGTTGAACGAGTCGAGCATGAGCCACTCTGCAAACCATACACCCCACACCGGTTTGCGAGGCAGTTTCGGTGCCTTCAGTGGCTGACCCCGCAGGTCTAATGGGAGGTGCATCATGAGGAGCACCCGTGTGTGATGAGGCAGTTGTGTATCATGTTAACACGGGAAGATGGGAAGATGTGAATTTCATTGCCTCCATCCACCACCGCTTTCGGATTGGTGAGGGAGTATGTCATTAGTTGGGAGGCTTCTTTCCCAGGGGAGATGCTGAAGAAACTGACTATTCGGGTCGGTGACGGTGGGCCTCCTCTATCTCGAGGTCGGGGTCGGAGGGCAGCTAGGGCCTCTCGCGGTGGCAGGGCTGCAGTAGTGGCGAGACCCGTACCGGCCGAGGGTGTGGCAGTAGTGGCGGATATGGTGATTCTAGAAGAGCAGGGCCATCCAGAGGGGCAACCACCGAGGGGATTTCATAGGATGTCCACTCAGGCTCCGGGGAAGCGCCTGCGTCATATCGACATGGCAGAGGATGTCGTCTTCCCAGAACCCTGGGACATTTGGGATGTCAACCGGCAATTCCTCAGCCCACCTGAGATATGGGCCCACTTGAATCATGTCGGGATGTAATTACCGGGCATAGGCCTAGTCCGGGCTGCATTCATGGCGTCTCTGGCAGAAGCAGAGAAATACCTGGATGAGCTGGAGGATTTCGTCCACTCCAGTGGTGTCCCTCTCCCAATGACAGACTGGGTGAGGGTACTGCTGAATCGAACGGTCCCCCCATAGTTATCAGCCACCAATCTGAGGGAGTTCTTCCCCCTGCCGGAAGATTCAGAGGACTCCTCTCAGGAGGATGAGGCTGGAGGAGGGAGCCTGTTGGAGGATGGCGAGGTCGGATACCAAGGCTCAGTATCCGACGATTCCACAGAGACTCTCAAGGTAGCATTCCAGACTTCATTCCTTTCAATCTGTTCTCAAGACACTATGGTCTTCTCACCGATGATTGAGCCATACAGGAGGAACTTGTTCGCACGCCTCGTTATTGCCTCTCAGCGGGTGATGATGCGGGACCTTTAGAAATTGCGCCTATTGTTGCGTCCAGTTCCACGTCTGGTGGGACCAGAGCACCTGAGGTGGCTCCTCGGGAATCTCCAGAACTTCCAACAGTATACAGAGGGCCTCGCCTCAGGGTCCAATCAGTACCGGCTCAAGATCAGTTCCAGGAGGTCGATCTTCATAAGTTTCCTCTACCGGTTTCCTTGTCGTCACATGTAGACTAGGCCAATTAACGTTTATGTCCCTTTTTGTTGTATAGTTCTCCGACTGGCGTGGGCTGTTGCGGCAAGACTAGTCAGGATGTCTAGTGGCGTCCCTCCTAGGGGCATGCCGGTGATGGTGGAGATATTCCCCCCATATCCTCATGCTGCAACACACATCATCACTGCCGGGACCACCAGCAGGGTCATGCCCGAAGTCATCGAGGTGGACTCCGATGAAGAGGATCAATCGGTCAGTCCCAATCCTGTCACGCCTGCCTCGGCGCAGGATGCCGTACTAGATTCAACACCAAATGTAGATCCTACTGAGGATTTCTTGTGGGTGTATCCCATGTACGAGCCTACAAATCACACAGACTGGCACGAAACAGCCTCTCACGAGGAAGACAGCAGCATAGTCCACTGCTGGTCGTGGAAGCTAATCACGCACTTCATCAAGGACACCCCCCAAGCGCAATGGCTGGCCGAAATGAACAGAATCTGTTCGCGGTTGCACGAACTATCTGCTGGGGGAGTGGATTCCCAACGTCCTCATGCACTCATCCGAGATCTTACAGCTGAGAAGATCCGGGATCATGATTGTGGTCTCAGCGTGGGCTGGCAGCGGAGGAAGGCGACCAACATAAAGAAGCTCCAGGAGGTTGAAGGCGAGGTCCATCAGATGCATACCTGGGCAGATGAGCTTTCAACCTCTCTTAATGCACAATCTGAGTTTATCTCAAGATTGAAGGCCCAGCTGGCAGAGGCAGAAGAGCATATGAGGCAGGCCTTTGGAAAGATGGCTGCTGTTCAAGCTGACGTAGAGAGGGCCAAAGCCAAGGCTGATGAACTGCGCCCCACCACTACTGAGGAGGAGCGGGAGCTAAGTCAGCGGCAGCAAGCCTTGGACGTCATAAGCCAACGGGTGGCGGAGCTGCAACGCTCATTTGACGGGGTCAACCCGTCCATGGGGGGAGTCGACCCCCGGGTATTGTAACAAACCAGAAACCATTTATTGGTACTTTTGTGCTTCAATTTTTCCTTTCTTTGTTTTGATTGTCGTAGCGTGCACGATTTCTACTATTTAAATTTCCTCGTTACATCCCTACAATGTTTGTGGGACATTCGGAGATAATTCCCCAAGCCCACATGGGTCGAGCCCGATGTGAGAAACAAGAGATAGTTTCCTTCTCGTCCCACCTAACATAGGAGTGGATACCATGATCTAGGCATCCGGGATTCAGATTACCAATCCAGATTTCCGAAAGATAGGAGAGGCTTGACTGGAGAAGGAACTTTTATGAATATCCGAATTACCATTTCTTCAGCGTGCTCTTATGCATGAGTGGTGCAATGCCAGGGGCGCTGAAATCGGTCAAAACAGATGGAAATGGGAAGTGTGAATCATGACACCCAAGATTAGGAACACTATGGGAATGGCGTGACAATAAGGGACAACCGTTAACCATGGAGGAGAAGCGGTATCCTTACTGCATTAGCCTGAAATGGGGACAAAAAATGAGGGTCGACCGTTGACCATGTTCGAAACACAGGACCATGTCACAAATGTTGTCGGTCAATCTTTCGGGACTTTGGCCCAGGACCGTAGGCGGACCCTAGGTCAAGCATCCATACTATTAGGGGGTCCTTCCAAACATGACCAGTCTTCCGGGACCTTGGCCCAGGACGGTAGGTGAGCTGATGCAGCATGAGACCAGGACTTTAGGGGGATACTTTAGACATGAAAGGGGATAAGGGTCTGAATAAGGGGCACACAAAGCGTGGAATATGGAGTGATGGTTTCTCCGAACAGAATCCAACACTCATGTAATTACATCACCGTGGTGGGAATACGCCATATGGGCACATTGGTCTGATCAAGATCATTCCTTCTTTGGGAAAAGGGCTCCCTGGAGAGGGGGCCTGCCGCTTCCCAATGGGATCTTGGGGAATCTTGAACTTGTTCAGGGCCAAATTGCAGCTGCATAGTTCCCCCCGAAGGGTCAGGCCAGAGGGCTGGAAATGGGGAGGAATAGGATTTTGATATTCCTAGGGCTGAACCCTAGGTGAAATCCCTGTGTGTCCCTACGTATCCCATAAGGATGGGAATCAAGCCATACGTAGTTCTGGGAGCGCTGTTTAACATCATTCTGGATGATGAGAAGCCCGGCCGTGTTGGTACAAATCCTGCCAAAACTACTAAGCCCACGTGAGTCATGCTTGGTGTGGGAAACAAGAAGTAGTGGTGGGAATTTCCCGACACAAAAAGGGGAAGGTTAGGGAAAAGGGACGCTCGGTGAATACCAACCCAATGACACTAACACGATCATTTAGAGCACCTAGACGCGTGAAGAGAAAGAGACGAGCATGATGGAATTCAATATGAACATGAGGAAGTGGAAATGTTTGAATCATGGTGCTCGAGATTCAGATCACGATGATGGCGGCATGATGATTGAGGATAACTGTTGACCGTGGTGTAAACCCAGCATCCATATCACATTATCCTAGAATGGGGACAAAAAAATGAGGGTTGATAGTTGACCATGTTCGAAACATGGGACCATGTCACAAATGTTGTCAAAGATCCATAGGGACATTGGCCCGAAACGATTGGAGGGACCTTAGGTCCAGCATTCATGGAGAGCCCTTAAGCCTAGTATCCATGTCGTCCGAGGGACCTTTTGGATGTGGAAGAGGATGAGGATCCAAATAGCGAGCTCATGAAGCTTGGTCATGGGACGAGAGGAATTTCCTTATGAAAATCCCACACCTCGGGTTGTTTGTCAAAACACATCTGAATACGACAACGAGATGTATTAGATAGAGGGAGCAGATTCCTTTCCCATAAGGAGATCTTAGTTTAGGAACGCATGAATTCAGACCATGGATGGGAGGAGACATAAGAGGCACATGGTGGAGTAACTCAAACACCTGGTGTGAATGCGGACGTAATCCCATATCACACCGCACGACCCCCTTGGGAGAGGTTTTAAGTCAAGGGACCAAAAGTGAATATTAGGATGGGCCTGTAGGGAAGTGCCCAGGCACTCCTATGTATCTCATAAGGATGAGAGTCAATCCATACATAGTTTTTAATGGTGACATGGTAAGATACCAGTGCCATGGGAAAAGGGGAGCGTAGGCGTGGCCCTTTCACTAAAAGAAGCGGAAGTTGATAAATCTTGTTTGTTCTTTAAGGTGAGTGGTTTTTTTGGTGAAGCAATAGGCCTAAAATAGTAGGTCGTTGTGTCGCTACAAGGATCAATCCATGATAGGCATTGACAAATGTCATGGAACGTGACCAATACCCAATGTGATGTCCTCTACAACGAGGTCACCACAATGCAGTGCTGTTTTTGGTCGTGCGGCCAGGACGATAATGACACAGTTTAGGGTCATATGATAGGACCAAGCATGCATTTTATCGTCATGCGGCATAGACGTAGCAGATATGATGCTAGGCGGGGAACGTGCGTAGTGTTATAAAAGCACAATTCATGGAGACATGATCCCACATCACAGTGTACACAAATCGGAGAGGGAGACCTTAGGCCGACGAGCCTATATAGAGGTAAGAGGTGAAACATGGGGAGATACTAGCTCCCTAAATGGTCTTTACCCGAAGACAGGGCGTCCGGGTGGTCCTACGTATCCCATGAGAATGGGAATCAAGCTGAACGTAGTTCCGAATGGATCTTAGTTTATGGTCTTAGAGCTCGGACCATGGGAGCCCCAAATGACGCTGTATTTTAGCTTTGTCCCCCTAACATGCAAAGGTGCACTGAGGGATAGCACCAAAAGTGTCGAGATTCCACCATGTTCACAACACAGCATCCTGTTGAGTTAGCCTGAAATGGGGACAAACAAATGAGCATCGACCAATGACCGTATTCGCAACGCGGGGCTTTATCGATTTGTTGTCCACAACCCTTGGGGGCGTTGTCCCGTAACGGTAGGAGAGTCCTTGGGAATTGTATCCAGGCCATTATTGGGGGTCCCTCCAGGAGTGAAAGGTAATAGAAGCCTGAATAGAGGGGAACATGAATCTTGACAAGTGGAAGGAACTTGATCAAGTTGAATCTGTCACTCTTGGTACCAGACCAGAGTACACTTAAAACATGGTTGAACCACTGCAAGGGGTCAAGAGACTCAACTTGAGGGTAACCAAGAGATGGATGGTTCCCGGGGTAAGGGGCATGGTACCCAAAACCTTGTATCATACCTACATATCCCCCTCCTGGAGAGGGATAGACCAAGTGGCCTAGGTGACCTGGAGATCAAGAGATCTCTAAGTGTTGGGGCTGGACCCGAATATTGTACATTCAGATGGTCCTATGTATCCCATGACGATGGGAATCAAGACACGCGTAGTTCTGTAGGGTGCCTTTTAATGTCATTCGGGATAAGGAATACGAGGGCTAACTCTTAGAACGGGGGTGCACGTGGTGCAGCTATCACAAAACCGATGTGAATGAGGACATAATCTCGTACTACGCCATGAATTCCCATATTCGGGGTCCCGATGGCAGGACCAGGGAGGCGAATTAGCTGAACTCAAGCTAGACCCAAAGACAGGAGGTCTGGGCATTCCTACGTATCCCATGGGGATGGGAATCAATTTGAATTTAGTCCTGGATGGGTCTTAGTTTATGGTCTTATAGCTCGGACCTTGAATAGTAACAACCTCCCACGTTAGCACTGACATCAACCCGATCCCTAAGCCCACGTGAGTTATACTTGATGTGGGAAACAAGGGGGAGGGGGAGATCCTTATCACAATACTTGGGGATTCCATCAGAGGGGAGTTGGTAGAGATCCCCAAAGGACACCTTTGATGCGGCTTGTTTCCCCAATGCACAGACGTGCACGGAGGAAAAGTACCAAGAGTTCTGAGACTCTACTTGGACACGATGAAGTGATGAAGGGTGTGAATTGTGCACCCGACATTTTGGGCTTAATGGATTTGCGTGGCGATATAGGAAAACTGTTAACCATGGTGGAAACGCAGTGTCCATATCACGTTAGCTTGAGGTGGGAACAACAAACGAGCATCGACCGCTGACCATATTCGAAACACAAGATTTTATCAATTTGTTGTCCGAAACCCTCGGGGGTGTTGGCCCATAACGGTAGGAGAGCCCTTGGGCGTAGTATCCAGGCCGTTCGTGGGGGTCCATCCGGGTGTGAAAGATGATGGAAGCCCTAATGCAGGGATACAAAAAGCCTAGAGAGCGGGTGCGGACGTGTCCGAGTAAAGCTTGGCACTCCATGTAACAAACTAGAGTACTCTTAGGCACATTGGTTCACTGCTGAAAAGGGATCGACGAAACAACTCAGGAGGGAGAGATATATGGCGTGGTCATTACGAGACTGAAAGGAATGAGAAAATAACGTCATGTGAAACCATACACTACAATATGAGAGGACATGGGCCGGGGCCTGAAAAGGCCAAGGGGGCTGATGGTTAGGCATTGGTCAAGAAGGCTTGACGGGTCTGCAGTTTAACGTCTTACATGAGGAAAGGGGTCGGGGACACGAGAAGGCCAAGGGGCCTGAGGCTGGGCCTCGTAAGGGAAGGCGTACGACATGGTACATGATCCCGATGTGAATGAGGACGTAGTCCCACACCACACCGTACACCATTATGGGGAATCGGGGCTGTGGGCCCGACCACTAGCATCACATGTGGGGAAGTTTGTCACTTTAGGAAATGGTAGAATGAATCACTGCACTCGATGTCTGGGACATCTCGGGGTGGACCCGAAGATCCAGGACACTATTGACCATGTTCGAAACACAGTGTTCCTATGGTGACCTAATATGGGAGCAGCAAATGAGCATCGACCGCTGACCAAATTCGCAACGCAGGACTTGTATTGGCTTGTTGCTTGAAAAACCCTCAGGGGGTATTGGCCCGTATCGGTAGGAGATCCCTTGGGCGTAGTATCCAGGCCGTTCTTGGGGGTCTCTCTGGGTGTGAAAAATGATGGAATCCCAGTCAAGGAGTGGGTGAAGCATAGCTGTATCCATCCATGAAAGAGGCGAACGTCTCCAGGGGGGACGTGCAGCCCGGTCAGGGCTTGCTCGACGTGAGTTGGGGAAAAGTGTGCACCATGCCATATGGCTTGACCCGAGGGGAATATTTTGGCTTTCGGGCTTGGCCAATGGACGAAATGGTCGGGCATTTCTACGTATCCCATTAGGATGGGAATCAAGCCGCACGTAGTTCTTGAAGGCCATGCAGTTTAGCATCATGCGGTGGGGACGTGGGAGGATAGAAGAACGAGAGTGGGAACATGGTGCAACCCTTTCAATCCTTGTATGAGCGGATTTGTATGGGCATGGCTAAGAAAGCCTACTCTTCACTACACAAAGATCCTCTGAGGAAACTATTCCTAGTGGGGATAGTGGAAGTGAAAAGCTTGGGGCTTCGCTTAAGACGAGGCGCCCGAGCGTTCCTACATATCCCATTAAGATGAGAATCATGCCACAAGTAGTTCTTGAGATGTAGTTTAATGTCATGTGGGATGAGGATGCATCTCATTTGGGGATATGTAATGAACAACAAGTAATCTGATGTTAATGAGGACGTAATCCTACACCAAACTGTACAATCCCGCAAGAGGGTAAGTTTGGGGTAACCAAGGGGCCTGAGGCCGGGCCGCAGCCAGGGAGACCTGACCAACTTGCAGCTTAACGTTTCGCAGTGAAGATGGGGGCCAAGGTTCTGAAGAGGCCAAGGGTCCTAAGGCTGGGCCTCAGTCAGGAAGGCCTGACTGGCTTGTAGTTTAACCTGTTGCAGTAAGACGGGGGTCGTGAGCCCAAGGAGGCCAAGGAGACTGAGGCTGGGCCTCGGTCAGGAAGGCCTACCTGGCTTGCAGTTTAACGTCTTGAAGTAAGAAGGGGGTTGTGTTCCCAAGGAGGCCAAGGGGCCTGAGGTTGGGACTCGGTCAGGAAGGCCTGACTGGCTTGCAGTTTAACGTCTTGCAGTAAGACTGGGGCCGTGAGCCCGAGGAGGCCAAGGGGCCAGAGGCTGGGCCTCGGTCAAGAAGGCCTGACTGGCTTGCAGTTTAACGTCTTGCAGTAAGATGTGGGGAAATCTTATTTTAAGGTCATAGAAATTTGACCATTTGCAGTTTATCGTCTTGTAGGACGATGATGCAGTTTAAGGTCATGCAAGACCTTACAGTTTAAGGTCGTGTTGGACCATAATGTGCAGTTTAAGGTCATGCGGGACCCTGACATGCAGTTTAAGGTCATGCAGGACCAAGATGCAGTTTAAGGTCGTGTAGGACCCTACGGTTTAAGGTCGTTTTGGTCCATAACTTGCATTATAAGGTCATGGGGGACCCTGCCATGTAGTTTAAGGTCATGGAGGACCATTTTGCAGTTTATCGTCTTTCAGGATGAAGATGCAGTTTAAGGTCGTGCAGGACCCTACAGTTTAAGGTTGTGTTGGACCATAACGTGTAGTTTAAGGTCATGTGGGACCATGCCAGGAAGTTTAAGGTCATGCAGGACCATTTATTAGTTTATCGTCTTGCAGGACGAAGATGCAGTTTAAGGTCATGCAAGACCCTTGTGCCCTAGGCAAATTATCGCCTGAGGAACTTGGAATTGGAGGGAGGGGTTATGTGGTCTCCATCCGTGGTCACCATAGAGTATGCTCCATTGGGGTAAACCTTATTGATGATATAAGGCCCTTCCCATTTGGGTTCTAACGTGGGTGGTTTCCTACCGAGAATCATTGGTGCTCGAAGGGCCAGCACCAGGTCGCCCGGTAGAAAAGAGCGCAATCAAACCTTCTTGTTGAAATCCATCGCTATCTTATCATGATGCCTCTCCAAATTGTACAGGGCATGAAGCCGGCTCTCGTCCAGTGCTTCTAATTCAGCTAGATAGATTTCAGCTACCTCATCTGATTTCTAGTGATCATAGACTACAGTGCGTAATGATGGCAGCTGGATATCAATGGGTATGATGGCCTCTGCTCTATACACCAGGGAATATGGGGTCACCTGGGTAGAGTTGCGAGTCGTCGTCTGATAAGCCCAGAGGGCGTTGGGGAGCTTGTCCGCCATCTTTTCTTGTTCTGACCAACCATCTTCTGAAGAATGTTAGAGAGGGTTTTGTTGAACGCCTCGATTTGTCTGTTTGTCTGCGCGTGGTAGCGGGAGGTATGGTTCAAACGGATGTCAAACTTGGCGTAAAATTTCTTCAGTTCAGCCGATCGGAAGTTGGTGCCGTTATCGGTGAGGACGGCGTTAGGGACCCCAAACCAGTGGATAATATTAGATCTCACAAAGTCAACGATGGAATGGGCCTTGACCTCTTTGAGTGGAACTGCCTCTGCCCGCTTGGAGAATAAATCTGTAGCAGTCAGGATGAACCTACATTGGCGAGCTGCTACCGATGGATATGGTCCCACTACATCAAGTCCCCATACCGCAAATGGCCAAGAGTACTTGGTGGGGTGGAGGGGCTCCAGCGGCCGATATAGGAAGTTGGCGTGAACATGGAACACGTGGCATCTCTTGGCATACCCAATACAATCATGGATCATAGAGGGCCAAAAGTACCCCAACCTCCGGATTTGATGGGACAACTTCATCACAGCTTGATGGGCGCCACAGGAACCGTCATGAACCTCTTGCATATCTTGAGGGATATCTGCGCCCTGAATGAAACAGAGGAGAACACCATCAAAGCTCCACTTATAAAGGATTTGTTCAAAACTGGGGCCGCTATGGAGGGTAAATTGTAGTGTGTGGCGTCGGACTCGCTCGCGTTCGGCCCAGTCATCCGGGAGGCGACCATTTTGGAGATACTCAACAAAAGGTTCCCTCCAGTTAGATATGGCTTCAACCACTGTGTCTGATGAACCCGGGACCCCTGACATAGAGGGTCCGACAGTGAGATGACTTACCTACAGGCCATCATTGTCCTCTTATGTGACGGGGGTGATGACTCTCCGGTGTGCCACATGTCTGATCAAATCATCTTGCTCGGGTTCTATGAGTGACGCGGCTAAGCTAGTCAAGGTGTCTACTTGACCATTCAATGATCATGGGACATGGGTAACCTCTGGTCGAGAAGAGAACTAGGCCATTAGGTGGAGGTTGTACTCCAGCAATGGTACATGCTCCAGGTTTCTGATGACATAGTCACCATTAACCTGTTTGATTACCAGCTCGGAATATCCTTTCACATGTAGATGGGGAACATGGATCTCAAGGGCCAACTCGAGACTGGTGATGAGAGCCTGGTACTCAGCCTCATTGTTCGTACAACCTTCTGACAATAGGAACGAGTATGACAGGATGGATTGTGTCGGGGTAATGAAGACAATACCCGGGCCCACTCTGTTGAGCTTGGGATCGTTGAGCCTCTTACCCGTGGGGCTCCGGGAGGCACCGTCGAAATGCATTTTCCAACACCGGACACATTGATCGACTGACAGGATCATATCATCAGGAAAATCCCGATCTAGGGATTGATTTGTGGAGGTTGGATGGGCAGCTAAAATGTCTGCCAATGCCTGTCCCTTAATGTACTTCTGAGGTATGAACCTGATATCGAACTGCTGGAGAATCACTACCCAACCTGCTAGTCGGCCAGTCAGCATGGGGAGATTCAGGATGTACTTTAGTGGGTCTACCCTGGAGACCAATTTCACCTCATGGTGTTTCTGGTAATGTCGCAACATCTGGATGGTGAAGACGATCACAATGCAGCTTTTTTCGATAGGGGAGTATCTGACCTCCGTATTGAGAAGCATGTGGATGAGATAGTAGAGACTGTTCTCAGTACCCTCGTTATTTTTCTGGGCCAGCAGTGCACCAAGGGATCTTTCTAGGGCAGTCACATAAAGGAACATCGGCTTTCCGGAGACGAGTGGCATCAAAACCGGAGGTTGGAGTAGATACTTCTTGATTTCCTCGAAGGCGGTCCGACACTCCTCATCCCATTCGTAGGCGGCACCCTTCTTCATGAGTCAGGAAAAGGGCATACAATTGCCTGCCAAATTCGCAATGAATCTGCGTATATAGGATAAGTGGCCTTGGAGGCCTCAAAGCACCCGAATGTTGCGTGGGGGAGGCATTTGGCTGATGGTCTTGATCTTCTCTGGGTTGATCTCGATGCCTCGGTATCTAACAAAAAAGCCCAGAAACATCCCAGAGGTGACCATGAAGGCACACTTCGACGAGTTCATCTTCAGGTGATGGGAATGGAGGAAACCGAACACCCTCTCAAGGTCTTTGAGATTGTCCTGGCACTGACATGATTTGACTATGAGGTCATCTACGTAGCATTCCACCAACGTTCCAAGAATTGTCTTGAATATGCGGTGCCTGGCCCCCTGATAAGTGGAACCTGCATTTTTCAAACTGAATGGCATAACCTGGTAGAAAAAGGTACCTTGGGGATCCCTAAAGGCAGTGGACTTCTCGTCTTCATGGGCCATCCGGATCAGGTTGTACCCAGAATACCCGTCCATGAACGAGAGCGCTTGGAACCCGGCAGTGGCGTCAATCAATAACTCTGTCACCGGTAGTGGGAATTCATCCTTTGGGCAGTGGTGATTAAGGTCGCGGATGTCGATGCAAACTCTGATTTTCCCATTATTCTTCCTGACTGGCACTATGTTGGAAAGCCACTTGGGGTACTTGACATCCTTGACAATGTTGTCTTTGATAAAATTGTCAACTTCGGTCTCAACCATAGCACCATGAGAAGGGTGAATCTTCCTGGGAGGCTGCTTAAATCCATGATGGTTTGCCGGGAGGCCCAAATGGTGAATGACTACCTGGGTATCTAGTCCTTGAATCTCATTGTAACTCCAAGGAAACACATAACGGTGTTGTTTGAGGAAGTCTACGTATTGCTGCCGCTCCTCGGGGGACATGGCTACACTAATCAATGTGGGTTTTGGATCTGCCTCGCAACCAAGGTTCACCTGCACCAGTTGATCAACCATGGTAGATACGCCTTCCGCAAAGGCGGGGGGTTCATCCTCGAGGACTTCTTCCGCACCCGTGGGGGGATTTTCCACTACGGGAGATACTTCTAGGCTATCAAAACCTGAGGGGCAGCTGGTGCCAGCTTGGGCAGCCGTGGTCATAATATCAGGAGAGTCACTCGCCATTGAGACCATAGCAATAAAGGCAGTCGACCCTATCCTATATGGCCTTCATCCTAAGGGTCCATGTTTGATGATATCAAATCAGTGGTGATGTGTCGGCCTGAGTTGGTGGATTCCAGCCTGGCAGAAGAGACACGCATGGCATGCCACCATTGTCATAATCTTGACATCTCGGTACCGTACAGGGGTAGGAGGTTCCGGGATCACCTGAGCCTGGTTGATGTAGGAGTATGAGGTGATTTTCTATAGTCTCTTGGACATGGGAACATGCCTTCCTTGTGTACCCGAAACAAAAAAACATTTCCCCATATTGGGGGTCGTGGCCTCCAATCGGTGGATCAGGAGGATATAGGCAACATCCATGCTTGCCCAGGGATAACATGCGACCGCGGTGGGTTCATCCTCACTTACTAGGATAATCATATACTTACTTTTGTAATAACCATGATCCAGATAGCGGGCCTCACAAGAAGTGAAAGGGAACGCATCTCCTTGGAGCCTGCCTACTCGACCGTTGAGCATGTATTTGATGCACTAGTGATACGACGAAGGGACCACAGCATGCAAATGGAGCCATGTCCTACCCATCAACGCGTTATAGGCGGTGTCCTAAGAGACGACCATGCATGAGGTGCTAGCAATTAATCCACCGAACTGAGTGTTCAGGCGGATCTTGCCGACCGGGGTTTGCTCAGTCCTGTCATACCCCAAGATACTGAGGTCAGAGGGAATTAAATCGCCTTCAAAAAAACCCAGCTTTCGCAACGTCCCAGTCAGAATTAGGTTGACTCTGGAACCCATGTCAACGAGGTAGCGGTGGACTTACACACCATTGAAGTGTCCAGTGATGTACAGCGGGCGAATGTGCCCCTGTATAAGAGGGTCCTCATCTTCACCGGAGAATGAGATAACTGCCTGAAATTCAGTGTTTTCAATCGTCTCGGTATGGAAGGATTCTACAGCTGCTTCCTCCTTCTCAAACTAGTGGGGGATCCATAGGACCTCGGCAAGTGCCTCACGCATTTCAGATGATAGGAGAAGGGCGTCAAGGATAGAAAGCCTTGCCGGAATGTCAGCCAGTTCTTCAGGACATCATACTTTCGTGCCAAACGCAAACCTCTGCCTACAAGAGGTCGTTTGGCAGTTGGAGGCATATCGGGTCCTGCCGGTTGAACCGGTGATCGGCTAGTACTGGGTGCATCCTGCTGCCTACTGGTTGAAGCCTGGAGAGTATTCGCCGTCCTAAGATTGGACAGCGAAGGTTGTCCTGTAGCCAGGAAAGACTGACTGTGATACGAACGAGGCAGCTCTCCCTGATCTAGTAGCACGAACGACCGTGGAGGTAGAGCCGAGGGCGTTAGATGGAGTCGAGGGTGCTGAGATCTATGTTGAGCCTACTGTATGGTCTTAGTAGCATGCACGGCTTGGCTGAAAGTGCCCGCTGACGTACCACGATGACCGTCGCTATTGCGATTCCGCTGACGTTGACGTCGGTTGGAAATGGTGGGGAGGTTCACCTAGCATTCCCCCTTGTCAGGAGTCATATAGGGATTTACTAGCTCCACGGTGTTAACCGAAGCGTACCCCCGGCTGTCGCTCGAGGAGTCATCGACCACCGAGCGGAAAAAAGAACTCAGGGCCTGGCCCTGTATTGCCCCACTCATCAACCGGGTGTGGCTGAGGGATTGGTAGAGGTATTGAGGCAGACCTCTGGGATAGTAAATTCGGCGGCGGAGAATACGGAGAACGAGCTGACTGGCCGCCGAATTCCGGGACATCCTCTGAAGAGTGAGGTGACCTGGCGACGATGTCACGGTATGATGGGTTGATAGCCATAGCTTTCGGCACAGGAGTCGCGACTGCTGGCGACAGGTCATGTCGTCTCTCTACCGCCATTGGCCCCCAAAATAGTTCTCCGTGATCTCTAGTAGAGGTATAGGGTGCTTCTAGAGACAATGGTGGTGATTGCACGGTTGAGACCTGCAGAATTTCCATGAATTCTTCCTCCTGGATGTACCTGCGAAGTGAGATGGGAATCTGGTGGACCTCATATTCCGGGAGAATGAGGCTAACGCGCCTGGTTCCTTCCCCAGTCCTTGATATGGGAGAGTCGGGAGAAGGTTCCATTGCTGAGTTGCATTCCGCTTCCGAGTCGGAGAAGCGGGAAGGTTTGATCTCCACCCGGGCCTTCACAGGACTCTTCTTGTGGGGGCGATGACTAGCTCTCCTACCCTGGGGTGGCTCTTCGGGACAGGGTTGATTCCCATCATGTAGTCTTGGGGCGGCGCTGGTGTCGTGGCGGAGGGGGCCCCCACTCGAGATAGCCGAAGTGAGAGGGGCACCAGAGAAAATGTTGAAGGGTACATGGGGAGGACCTCCATGGACAACACCCATGTGGGCGGAGCCTCTATTGGAACTGGTAGGAGCATGAGGAGGACCTCCATGGTCGATACGAGCGGAGCGAGGCTGACCATCACTCCTCGAGTTGCTGGGGCGAGGAGGACCTTCGCCGTTTGTAGAGAGGATGTAGGGAGGGTCCCCACGTTAGAGAAGGACCGGATGGACGGTGCCTTCAGATCGGCAGTCGGGGGCAGGAGGATGGACTCCATATCCTGTATAGTGGGCGCGGGAAAGGTTTCTGCACTGAGCATCACTCCCGTGAGGCAGGTCTTCCTTCGGGATGGGGGTAGCACGAGGCATACCTCCAAAACAAGAATTCGAGCGGGGAAGGACCTTGCTCTGTGGAGTAGTGGTACAGGGAGGGCGTCCGTACGGGGTGACATCACCGCGGGTTAGTTCGCGGCTATCACCACTCATGCCTGCAACCAGGAGAGTCAACCCAGCCTACCCGTGGGGCGGTTGGGGTCTCGATCCTGGTTGGGCGAAGGAGTGCCCCTACTCAGTGTATATAGGGGCCCCATGATGCACGTCGGCGGTGGCTCGGGCCACTATAGCTATTGACGTTGACGCACTTTGGCGAGTGTCCTCAGCCCGGGCCCGACGCTGACGTCGGGTCAGGCGAGATGGTGCAGTTGGTGCAGGGGCATGGCTCACCTGCTCTTCCTGTGGAGTCGGACGGCGGCGCTGACGCGGCCGAGCGGGAGCTCTTGCCTAGAGCCCTTGTGTAAGGACCCTGAGCGGGTTGAGTTGAACGGCGCCCACCTCATCAGCATAAGGCGAGGAGTCGTCAAGGCATTCCGGGGACAGGCTCCCGAAACAGTTGAACATTGGAGTGGGGAGCAGGGGCTCCCTGCGAGGCCTGTTAAGGCAGCATTGACAGCAGGGCCTGGAGGCCTCCAGGTCCAAGGAGGTGATATCCCGAGTTGGGATGACCCCTTCCTCCTCGTACCTGCATACGAGATTGTTGATCACCCTTCACTGGATGACCACTGATGGGGAAAGGGGATGTGGGCGCCCCGTATTCCGCGATGTGGCGGCCGTCGTGGCGGTAGCGGTGCCATGCGGGGTGGCTGTGGCGGTGTTGACCCTGCCCCTGTGTAGGCGAGCGGGCAGTGATCATGTCTCTATAATAGTAACCTGGTTCCTGAGACATGAAGGGATCAACTCATCAGCACTGAGAGGAAAAGGACTGACAAACAGAGCCCAGTGTCCTTCCATTCTCCACGTCTGTAAGAAGGATCCACGCCAACACGCTGCAGAACGAAGTGCCCCACAGTCTACTGCCCCGACATCCGGTGAGTTTCACGACAGGCCTACTATTTTCTTGGCAAGACCAGGTGCCGGATATCTGGATCTGGTGACATTTCAATCTACTGATGTCTCGAATGCTACTAATCTCCTCATTGAGGAGAAGACCTTCATATCGGGTTCACCATTTCTGTTTCTGAGACTTTCGCCGGGGCGCACGCATCCGTCTGTGGAGGACGCGCTGCGTGTTGCCCCGCATTCCCGCTTTCTAAAGGCAGGAGGCATTCGCTTATTATTCAGGGATGTCTTCTCCTTGATCGAAACGGGATGATGGGATGTCGGTTCATCCTTTTGTGGATTCCTCCTCAGAACTCATCACCTAGTCCAGGTCTCCCTCATAGATTTAATATGTTGTTCGTGAAACTCTTCCCAATGCCATGTTTCCATGGACGCCGGTTAATTACACTACTTCTTCCGGGACATTACAAATGGTTCGGTTAGGGCAGTAACCTTCAGTCAGGGGAGTAGTCACGTTGAGGCATTAGTAGCATGTCTGGATGCTGGGGACCTGGCATGTCTGTCTATTATCCCCGGTCCTAGGGCTTCTCGAGGGCGTGGAAGCCTGAGGCATCCCACATCGAGCGTGTGGAATTATATTACATAGACACATATCCGAGGTTTTCCTCAACTTCTTGTGTTTAACACAGGGTATGCCGCATGGTTAACGTCCAGCGGAGATGGATCAACCCGATCAGAGCTTTCTCTAGAATGGATAGGATTGATGGATTTCCCTTGAAGGGGTGCCGATACCGGGACCAGCTCATGGGCGGCTGTGAAGAGGAGCATACCAACATGGTCTCACCGGGATATCAAGGTCTGGACGAGAATCAAGGTGGATGATGGATGAACGAATGAAGTGGAGGGGGAATGGCAAGGAACCGTTCCAAGGGCGACGGTGACGTTGGGCTTGATCCTTGAAGAGGCTTCCTACATATCCCTGTGGAAGAGAATCAAAGTCTGCATAGTTTGGGATGGTGTTGGTGAACCGGCATGAGGGTGGACCTAATCCGATGGGCATCATCAGCGAACTGACATGAACGGGGAGGACCATGAGGGTCCTAATGGTGGTGGGCTTGGCCCTCATGGAGGCTTCATACGTACCATGTTGTGACATGGATCAAAGACCACGTAGTTCAGAAGGGCTTCGTCGGCGAACCGACGTGAATGTAGACCTTGGACCAATGAGTGATTGGCTTGAACTTCGGGGAGGCTTCCTACATACTAGGCCTTGACATGGATCAAAGTCCTCGTAGTTCAGAGGGTGTCATCGGCGAACCGACGTGAAAGTAGACCCAAGGGTCCACTATCGGTGGGCTTGAACCTCATGAAGGCCTCCTATGTACCATGTCATGGCATGGATCAAAGTCCTCGTAGTTCGTAGGATTGATGGAATACAGTTTAACATCATGTGGGACGGTACTGAAACCTGACGTGAATAAACGATGGGCGGTGGGCTTGAATCTCGTGGAGGATTCCTACGTACCATGCCATGGCATCGATCAAAGTCCCCGTAGTTCGGGATGACAGTGGGTGTTGGAGAATCGACGTTAATGAGGGACCTTGGTCTGATGGGATATGGTCTTGAACCTATGGGTGGCTTCCTACGTACCATTCCTTGACATGGATCAAAGTCACCGTAGATCAGGATGGTGGGTGTCGGTGAACTAGAATGCATTTTAACGTCATGCTGGATGAAGGTTGAACTCGACGTGAATTGGATGATGGTTGGGCTTGATCCACATGGAGGCTTCCTACGTACCATGCCTTGACGCGGATCAAAGACCTCGCAGTTCAAATTGAAAATGGGGGGCTTGGCACACCGACAAGGAGACGGTCTGGGCCAATGATTGTTGGGATTGAACCTCAGGGAGGCTTCCTCCGTACCATGCCTTGACACAGATCAAAATCCTCGTAGTTTAGGTTGGGAGAGTCACAACGGCTTTCCATCGGACTAGAATGCAGTTTGACATCATGTTGGATGGGGATGGGACTCAACATGAAGAAATGACGGGTAGGATTGGACTTGTGGGATGCTTCCTACGTACCATGCCTTTACATGGATCAAAGACCTCGTATTTCAAATTGTTTCATCGGTGAACCGATGTGAATGTGAACTCGAGGGTTCCACTTATGGTGGGATTGAACCTCGTGAAGGATTCCTACATACCATGCCTTGGCATGGATAAAAGTCCGCGTAGTTTGGGTGGGGACAATGGCTTGTCATCAAACTGGGATGTAGTTTAACGTCATGCTGGATGAAGTCAGAACTCAACGTGAATTGTATGACTGGTGGGCTTGAACCTCATGGAGGCTTCCTACGTACCATGCCTTGAAATGGTTCAAAGACCTCGTAGTTCAAATGGGTGTGCAGTTTAATGTCATGCAGGACAAGGGAATACAGATTAACGTCATGCTAGATGAAGGCGTGCAGTTTGACATCATGCTGGACGAAGGTGTGTAGTTTAACGTCATGCTGGATGAGGGCATGTCATGTCCAATACCAACTCTAATCCCACATGAGTCATGATCAGTGTGAGAAACAAGATACAACAAGGACCTGACAATCACACCATGAAGGGTGTGTCCGTGAGAAGCGAAGAGGGGCTTACACGTTAGGCGGCCCACGGTGCTGGGACTTACTCCAGGATGGATGCCCGAAGTGCAATAGAGTGCAGCGAAAGTGGGATTTGGGACAAATGATAGGAGGTGCCTCATTCCCTATCACGCCCTCCACTGACCTTGGTAGTGGGGAAGTATGGAGATGTAGGGGTGCATCGATCCGTTGGGGAACTAGGGTCGCCCTTCTCCTGAGGACATATGCCACTCTAGTAAGGAGGATATCATCCCTTGTGGATGGGTGATTCTACTCCTATGGAGACGAGTGGGGTAAAAAATTTTCGTGCTGGGGGGACCCTTCTCGAGAGGCACGAGGTCGGGTCATAGTTTAACATCATGTGTTGAGGTCATGGTTCTTGGCTGTTTAACGTCCTACAGCTCGGACGAGGTGGGTTTACTCCTCACCCTTAGGACTTACATAACCGGTACCCTCTGGTCCTTGGGGGAGGGAAGGTACTGGCAAGGCCATGGTCAAGGGGGGTTATGGAGCCAACCATCGAGGGGTCTACGTTAGCGTGGCTATACGAAGGAGCAATAGCCATCAGCGTGTCTATGCAAAGAAGTATTAGGCGAAGCAACACTACAAGTGGTATTGTCTGTGGGACTTTGAAATCACATCATGCATACTTGGAGGGTCGCACATGAAGAGGAATTGCCAAGAAAAGGAGTGTGATTAGCAAAGAGGAGTGCCTTGGCCTTAGCGTGGGGCATAGGTGTGAGTGGAGGGTGCTTCGCGAAGTGGAACAGTATTCGCAGAGCACTGCCTCGCGAAGAAGAGGTGCCTCGCGAAGCAAGGTGCTATGAAGCAGTGTGCTTCGCGATGTGTAGTGATCCTATCTTAGCATATGGATCACTAGTATAGGTTGGGTGTTTCGCGAAGCATAAACACTCCGCAGCTACCCGGGTTCCCTTGGGAATCCCCTTCCTTCGCGAATTCCCTTGAGCTTCGCGAAGGGAATCCCTCTCGAAAGAGGGGATCAAAACGAGACAAAGCAAAGGCATCACATGAAGTATAAGTACATCGCGGAGCTCATGATTCCCAGGGGCAAAGGGTGCATAGCGATTCGGTAGAGGAGAAGCCGAAATGTCATATTTTCCATCCCTGGGACTCAGGGGGATCGCCGTATTTATAGGAAAGGGGCGCCGCGAAGCCGAACTCGCGCACCGCCAAAGGTGCTTCACGGTGGGCTCACGAACGTCAAAGGCGTTCGAGGAGAGTTACCGCCTCTGGAGCTTCACAGCGGGCTCATGAACGTCAAACCGGTTCGCGGAGAGTTACTACCTCTGGAGCATTACGGTGGGCTCGCGATCGTCAAACCCGTTCGTGGAGAGTTACCACCTCCGGAGCTTCACGAGACCGCAATGCTCGTGGTGCTTCGCGGTGGTGCTTCGCGAGGCAGTGTGCCGGCCTTCTTTTCCAGCCCTTCCTTTCATGCAACATTTTAGCACCAGTAAATATGTAAAAATGGTATAAATATTAGAAAATAATAATATAGAAAACATTATTTGTATATTTAAAATAAATGTAAATTAAAGTGAAAGATTATAAAAATAATGTGACTATTTCACGATAAGTATAATATATATAAAGGAAATTGAAATTTCAAAATAACTTTTACAACTTATTTTTTCCCTAGAAAACCCCCTTGAATTATATAATTAAAATTGAAATGTAAAATACCATGAATTTTGAATGAATCAAGATAATAAATTAAAAATTTAACAATATACAAAAAAAAATTACAAGCATAACATTACAATATACCTCAATGAAGGAAAATTGAGAAGAAGTTCCTTACTGTGAGTTTGACTAATCATGTTTTTTATTATCATAATAATAATAAACTTGTGGTAATTATTTAATTAATTAATAATTTTTATAATCTTTTTTATTCCATTTATTTCACTCATCTCTATGTTCTACATTTTTAATAAATCTATTAAAATTTATGTCTTTTTCTTTAATAATATTTCACATTTGTTTCAAAAATTACATCGGAAAGTGACCATTAGACTAAGAAGTAATTATTTTAGCTCTTTTAGAATAATAGTAATGACCTAATGAATAAATTTATAATTAAATTATAATTTTTATAATATTTTTTAATATTGGGTATAGATATATAAATAATGTAGTGACCATAAAGTCCATAGGTCATACAAACACATAAGTATTGTTTCTTTTTTTAAATGATCATAATGGAGAAGTGTTATGTATGAATTTTTCATTATAGAATTATAATAATATCATATATAAAATATTATATATAAAAATATTTTAATATATAATATCCATGTGGTGTAGTAAAGAAAAGATAGTCACATCGCTCCGTGAATACGTTAGTCCACACGTACAAGAGCATCGAAATAATTTTTCAATATAAGTATGAAAATCATAGATTTTTATTTAACAATGATAAATATTTCATAATTATAAGAATTATTTAATTTATATGACATATAATCATTGAATTAACCCTTATAATATTTTATTTAAATTATTCATGATAATGAATCTTATCTCATTATGAGGTGATTGTTCGCTATACACATGATTGCTAGTATAGTATCCTATGGAGAATGGACAATAAGTAAGGTGTATATGATTGAATGACTAAATCAGTAAAATTATTTTATAAATATCATATATAAATATATATATTTTATCTATCATCATACCTAATCATGAAAGGTTGTAATGGAAAAAAATTGGTTCGTGAGGTGGTAGTCCATCGTACAGACGAGTGATGATTTCATAACCCATCTGATGGCAGTGGAGGTTATTGTAGGTAATTAAATTAATCAATAAAATCTAATATTATTTAATATATTTAGTTTATTATATAATCATGTTAAAAAATGAATAAATTAGAATTATAATGAAATACAATAAGATTGATTGTTGAAGAATGATACCTCTTCTTCAGGATTCTTCCATAGTTTTTCACCAAATACTTCAAAGGATGGATTCATAATAAAAATAAATCAAATAGTATTATAGGAATTTTGTTTCTAAATTATTTTATGAGGTATTATAATAACATAAATGGATTTATGGTTTGTCGAAGAGTGAACATTGGGGGTCTTTTTATATGTGCGGTGAGTGACATACTTTTAATTTTTTTGACATAAATCAATTATAATTAAATGATTTTCATATAAAAAAGCACCAATATAGAAATATTATCCCGAATATAAGTTATAAGGTCAAAATTTTTCTGTAATGTTGAATTTTTTAAAATTTAGTTTGTTATTTTATCCCATATCATTTTAGTTAAACCCCATATATGTCAATTTTTACATCAATAATGGTAATTAATTTATAAAATCATCACTTTTAATTTCGGTCAAAAATTAAGGTGAAAATGGTTTTTATAATAAATTATATGTATGAAAATATTTAATTTATTTTTGAATATTAAAATCATATAATAAAAAAAATTAATTTAATATTAATCCCACTGATGCGATAAGAAAGTGGGTTTTCAAATAGAAAATTTTCACAAAATTATAATATTTTTATATCAAAATTAGATGTGAAAATTATTAAAATTACCTAAATTGAATTTATTGACATAAACTTGATTTAATTATAATTTTAAAACAATTAAAACCACAATTTATTATTATGAACAGTTTAAATGAAATGGAAATTTATAATTAAAATTTATTATTTTTCACTATTCATAGAAAAATATAATATATCAGAAAAATTCAAAACATTCACCCAATTATAACATTGATATTTTTACCAGAAAATTGATATTTATTTTTCTCGAAATAAATTCAAAAATTGTTAAAATATAATTAAATTTTATGTTTATGAAAGCGAATATAATAAAACTTTAAAATATAGTTTTCAAAAAAAATTCCTTGAAATTAAAATGATTTTTATTTAATTTAATATCAATAGATACCCATAATAGTAATAGTTTTTTACTAAAATTCATTCTCTCTAACTGAATGCCTTGTTTAAAATATTCATTGTTAAATAATATTATAATAGACAATTTTTGTTTAAACCTATTGTCGCATTAATCAAAAGTTATCAATTAAATTATATTTACTCTAAAATAAATATATTGTAATGTGTTGGAATGCTTCATTAGATAAATAAAAATTTGTTTAGAAACTACAATAAACCATCATACAAAAAAATATTTAAATAAAAACATTATGGGGATAAACTAATAACATCAAAATATCACATAGTATAAAAAACGAAAACCCAATATATATATATATATATAGCTTAGTGTTACACATGATAATGAATGATATCTTCAACGTAAATCCCTTATCTGTGCATCCAAAAAATATATAAAAATATTAATAATTTAATAAAAAAAATTCTTAGGAATTTTCTAGGCCATATAATCTAATAATGACCCTCAAATCTATCTCATCCATCAACTAGAATTCCCTCCTCCAATGGCCTGAAGGCCTTCATTTTTTATTGATTTTGATAATACACCTTTCAAGGGGTGAGGTGGGTCCCTTATAAGGCCCGTAGGTGTATGTTTTTACATGGACCGTAAGACTTAGTGGAATTCATTTCCCATATGCTTCAAACACTACATATGTCACACCCCGACTGCGGATGTCTGTAATTTTTCTCCTTTCTTGGTCCCGTTTTAAATTTTTCGAAGATTAATTGCGATTGGTGGTTTCGCGCCGGTGCACGGTCACCGCATCGTTAGCAGTGACCGTGCGTTCAGCCCAGGTGACAGTGTGTTCACCCGGTGTTTTAAATATTATAATTTTTATGTTGGTATTTTATCATTAATACCTTTTTATTTCTGTTATTATTATTGTATATATGTTTATATAAGTTTATATATATATATATGTATAATAATGTATGTATATATATAAATCTATATATGTATAAATATATATATGTGTAACATCTTTAAATTATTTTATATTTATTATTTTAAATATTTGATCAAAATAATTATTATTTAAATTAACTAATTTATTATTTATTATTATTATAAGTTTTATTATTAGTATATAAGTTTTATTATTATTAATATTATAAGTTTTATTATTATTATTATTATTGTTGTTGTTATTATTATTGTATTATTATTATATTTTGTTATCTTATATATATAGATATTTTTTTAGAACCCTAGCCTACCCCTTACCCAGCCGCCACCCCCTCTTCCCCCTCTCTCTCTCTCCCTCTCCTTCCCCGTTTTCTTCCCCCCTGCTGGTTCGGCCGACCAGGCACGCCGCCGCTGCACCCTCCCCGCCTCTGGCCACCGACCACCGCGTCGCTGCCCCGGCGTCCTGGCCGCACAGCTTCCCCGTCGCCGACCCGGCTCTCCCGCTCACCCCCTCCGCACAGCCGCGCCGTCCCCGCTCTCCATCCCTGCCGTCTCGGCCTCCCCACGGCACCTGACTCCATCCGCGCCCCGCACCCGGCATCCCCGCTCTCCACCCCTTCTGTCTCCCTCGTGCGACCCCGCCGCGCCCAACCACTCTTCCCAGCCGCTCGTCGCCGGCTTCCCCGTCTCCCGCCGTCGCACCTGCCAGCCGTCCCGGCTCCCGCCTCCACCTCCCGTCGAGCCGGCCTCCCCTCACCACCGGTGTCCTGGCCCTGCTCCTGTCTAGCCGCCGACGTCTGGCGCCTCCTCCCGTCCCGACCCACCTCCTCCGCTGTAAGTTTTCTTTTATTTTTATTACGTTTTGTTTTTTTATCATATTAATAATAATATTATTATTATTAATGTTATAATGTTAATATTTTTCTATTATTATTATTATTATTATTATTATTATATTATGTTAATCTTACTATTATTATTACATTATGTCCCTATTATTATTATTATTATATTAGTATTATTATTATGCTATTGTTATTATATTATTATTATTAATATTATAATGTTAATATTATTTTATATTATTATTATTATATTATTATTATATTATAATTATGTTAAATTGTTATTATTATTATTATTACTATTATTATTATTATGATTACTAACATATTATTAATATTATTTTATTATTTCATTATTATAATTAATGTCATCATCTTATTATTATAATTATTATTATAATTATTATTATAATTATAATTATTATTATTTTATTATCATATTATTATTATCATTATTAATATAATTACCATCATATTATTTTTATTATTATTATTATTATTATTATTATGATGTTGTATTATTACTATATTATTATTATTATTATTAGTATTATGTTATTATTATTATATTATTATCATTATATTATTAATGTTATTATTATTATATTATTATTATTATCAAATTACTATTGTTATTATTATTATAATATTATTTTGTTAATATTTTTAATATATTATTGTTATTATTATTGTTATATTATTATTATGATTGCTATATTAATAATAATATTATTATTATATTATGGCCCGTTTGACGGTCTTTTGTTTTAGGACCGGTTTGACTGCGTAATACGGTGCGACCATTTCGCAACGGGAGTTTTGCGCTGTGTCGCTTTTCGTTCCGAGCTGCGTCTTGAGGTAGGTCTCCCTTTGCACTCACCTTTAATTTTAGAATTTATTTATTCCTTGAATTTTTATTAAGTTTCAGTAAATTTAAAAGTATTACTAAGTAGTTATCTATAGTTGGTGATCTGCGGATGATAAAAGTTGTTTTAATTCTAGCGTTTCATTAAAAGCGTTTTCTTGGATTTAATTGGTGCTTCCATGGTAGTGTTGCTAGATGGTTCTTCCGGAATAATGAAAGACATGTTGAATTGGGTTTTGAAATGTTTTGGCGTGTGTAAATTAGTAGATGTATTATTTATGGAAAACGGTGTTTCTCTTAGAACCTTGAGTAGAGAAAACATCGTGTGACCTTTGAACTTGTTTTTGGAAACATTATGTGTGGTTTTTCGTTGATGAAAGATGTTTTCCTTTGTTGCACGAACAAAAGTTTGGATTTCATTTGGGAAATGGTCTTCCTTCAAAAAAATGATTAAAGGCCCGTTTGGCTCTTGATAAAATTTTGGTGCGTTTGGTGGTTGGAAAGTGACTCTACTTGTGAAACAAATGTGTTCCAGGTTTAAGATGCTGATTTGAGTTTCTTAAATAAATTTCTAAGTGCGCTTCTGGTTTTCAATGAAATGGCGTGTGTCATCTCTCTTTAAAAATGCTTTAGTCTTAAATGATCAAAATGTAAGTGACATGACGGCCCAGTTGGCACTTTATCAAATGTGAAGTGATTATACATATATATATATATATATATACGTACTTGTGAGGGAATTTCTACAGGGGGACTTCCCTTCGAGGGTTTTCGTGTAGCGATGTCCGTGTAAGGGGTTGGCAAGTGCGGTGAGATGAGTCACGCGTGCGAGGGTCTCCCACTTACACAGTGTTACTAAAACACCCATGGGTTCCTGGGCGTCTTGTAGATTATCGAGTGACGGTTGCTTGCTAACCCTGATTAGATGGGTTAGTACCCCCTGGAGTTGTGGACAAGCCAGGAGGGATGTGCCACTTGTTGGCTATTAGGGCGGCCAGTTGGTTATTGACTATGGAGTACCACGCCGGCAGGTAGTCTGAACCCGAGTACGTCCAGGGGTTTTCTATGATGTTCAGGATCGCCCATGGTTATTTCTGATAACATCTGGTTTGTTTTTACTTGCACTTGGTTTTCCTTACCTTTTTACCTTTAGTTGCACTTGTTCCCCTGCTCATTTACTCTCAGTCATCCTTCACAGTCTATACTGTTAGACTTTGGGGGAAAATGGTTTTCAAATGAAAATGCTTTATTCTATTTTGGTAAGATTTGAAAATGTAACACTTTGCTTTTCAGAATTATTTAAAAACTGATTAAATGGAACTAACTTTCAAAAAAAGAATAAGGGAAATGTCTCGTGTTTGATTTTCAAGTAAAGCATTATGAAAAATTACTTTTATACATTATAATTCAAACCTGGATTATGTAGATTCTTTATTTACTGGCGGTGCATTGGGATTTGTTGTGGGGCTCACCTACTGAGTACTTTTGTGCTCACGTCTATCTTTTACCTTTTCAGTTGTAGGTTCCTTGTTTTCAGGTCTTCTGTTTTGAGTCGCTCAGTGTTGGAGCGAGGTTGCTCTCTAGTTGGGTGGTGACCTGAAAGGTCACATGGAGGTACGTGGTCGCGTGGCCTTTATTTCTTTTCCAATGTTAGTGTTTATTTGTTATGTTCTATTTTCTTTTGTTTGGGATGAAATCGTTCCCAAAGATCAAATTTTAATGCCCGACACTTGTTGCCATCCCGGGGGGGGGGGGGGGGGATCGGGAACGCCCCTCGGGACTTGCCGCGGACCGGCTCAAGTGACCGGTTCAGGGTCGACCCGGGATGGTTCGTGACAAAATGGTATCAGAGGGAAGGTTCTTGTTATTTTGGGTTGTCCGGTAGAAGAAGATTAGGACTATCGGAACTCGAGGTGTAGGTACGAGAAGAGCGTCGCGAACTCTTTCTCGCACTGATCCTCGAGTTACCAGGGGTAGTCCGGGAATTGAGTCCTTGTCTATTCTGGTTTGTCTTGGATTGAGAGATGACGATGGAGGCAAGCCGACGTTACTTCGTGATTTCACATGGAGTAGTGACCCATGTGGAGTCTGAGTACACGGTTTGAATTCCTCCTAGTGGTCGACGCTGACTTGGGACATGGCCCACTACCATGTCGCTAGGTTGAGCGTGACTACTATTCCATCACTCTAGTGGTGAATGCAATTTTGGATTTTGTTTTCGTTTTGGTCTGTGTGAGTGCGTAGTTGGAAATGAAAAAGGGTTTTTGAAAATTGGACTGGTTTCTTTTAAAGGACTTTAAATGTATAAAATGGGTTTTAAAACTGAAATCTCTTGATTTGAAAATCTGTTGTTTGCTTGGAATTGGTTAAGAATGATTTGGGATGAAACCCCAGGTCCTCTTTATGAACGTTCGCACATGTGTGATAATGCATGGAAAAAAAAGATGCGTGTTGGTGCGAGTATTATTGGACAGTGGATGAAGACATGTGAAACGATTCATGGGATTACCTGGGTGTGTATTTGAAATTAATGGCTTGACCTTATTTTCTAAATTGGTTTTAAGGGGGAATCGGTTTTGGAAAGTTTTTGGTTTTAAAGTGGATTGGTTTTGGAAAGTGATCTTGAAAAAGGGTGGTTTTGAAATCAAAAATGAAAAGGGAATTTTAAAGAGGAGATTTTATTTTGGGTTATGTTGTATTTGATTGGTCCTTGTGCTGACTGTTTTTGATGAAGGCGCTTTTATTGATGTTGATTCGATTTGATGTTGGTTTTGGCCTTGTGTTTTATATGTCGCTCAGGAAATGCCACCCAGAAAGGTCCCTAAGGATTCTGATAGGTCATGCCCAGATTTTGGTCCTCCTCAGACTCTGCCTATTCTCCATGGTGATCAGGGTCCGTTAGAGGCAGTGAAATGGCTCGAGGAAGTGGAGCGTGTCTTTAGAACGTTGGGAACTCCTGATAGTGTTAAGGTTCGTGCAATTATGGAGTTGTTTGAGGGTCCAGCTCTGGACCAGTGGAAGAGGGTTACCCCATCATCAATGCAAGGTGAAATGACGTGGGATGTCTTCAGAATCGTTTTTGTCCAATGGTTTGTACCTGAGGAAGTGAAACTGGAGAAAAAGAGAGAGCTTGTGAATATTCGACAAGGCCAACGGATGGTGAAGGCATATGTTGACCATTTCAAGGAACTGATTCCCTTTTCTCCAGAGGTAGCGTCGCATGAGCTCATGAAGGTCTCTCTTTTCACTGGGGGTCTTCATCCGGAGATCAAGGAGCAAGTCCTCCCTTCTAAAGACCTTTGTTTTGAGAAGCTGGTAGAGGAAGCATTCTTGGATTAGTTGGTTTCTAGTGTGCGGGTGGTTAGTACTTCAGCATCCCCAGTTTTTCGTAAGAGTTCCTCCTCTGGTGTGGAAAATATGCCAGAGATACCTGTTCCCAATGAGTAATCCCCTTTGTTCCCATCTTCCTGTCCATTAGATCGTTCGATGGTATGCTATCAGTGTGGTCGTTTTGGGCATTTAAAGCCGTCTTGCCGCAACCCTCCGAAGTTGTGTCGTCGATGTGGTTGTCTGGGTCATCTGGAGAAGTTTTGCCGGAAGCGTCGCTTAAAGAGGACGTCGTGATGGGATAACGTCAGTACCTGACTGTGAGGCAGAAGATGCATCAGCCATCAGAGCCCCAGCCACAAGTCTCGGGGTGAAGCTCACGCACAGTCAGAAGTTCCTATGGTTGTGAAGCCTTGGTCCTGGTTCTGTTTTCCATATTGATGGTCGAACAATTGGAAACCTCTTTCATACTTTTTTTCCTACTACAAAAGTTTCAACAGCATTGTAAATGCGTTGTTTTTCTATAAAGAGACAATGGACTTGATCAATGATAATCTGAGCGGACTTGTCGTGTGAATGTAATATTCTAAATCGTGTGTCCTTCTTAAAAGTGTGTTTGACTCTCAAGTGGGTTGACCTCGTTCTAGTTATGTTGTCGATGTGGTTATGCTTTGTGGACTTCAGTGGTTCATGTCGCCAATTTGATGTTGGTTAAATGTTCTTCTATGGGTTTTCCCTGGTGGTGAAGGTTGTTAACTCTAGTCGAGGATTCAATGTCTCAACAAAGGTGTTGTTTTAATCGTGCTATAAGAGTTGGTTTGAATCGGTTGGGAGTTCCCGCGTCGACCCCCCCCCCTCCATTTTTCCTAGGGTTTTCTATTTAGATGGCCAACTTTCCTGCACAAGTTGAGCTCTTGTGGTGGGGAGAACCCCTTCGCGTTCTCCCCTCAACCTCGGACTTCATTTTTCACTTGAACCGGTCGGGTGTGACCTGTGTAGAGTAAGTTCATCCCGAGTCTCTCAGTTTTCTTCGGTTCCTTTAGTTCCGTCTGGGCATAGACCTGAATCTGACGACTTTTGGCCTGGTGACTTTCTGGGGGCAGAAAGTGTCTGTGGTGGGGAGAATTGTCACACCTCGACTGCGGATGTCTGTAATTTTTCTCCTTTCTTGGTCCCGGTTTAAATTTTTCAAAGACTAATTGCGATTGGTGGTTTCGCGCCGGTGCACAGTCACCGCATCGTTTGCGGTGACCGTGCGTTCAGCCCGGGTGACAGTGTGTCCACCCGGTGTTTTAAATATTATAATTTTTATGTTGGTATTTTATCATTAATACCTTTTTATTTGTGTTATTATTATTGTATATATGTTTATATATGTTTATATATATATATATGTATAATAATGTATGTATATATATAGATCTATATATGTATAAATATATATATATGTGTAACATCTTTAAATTATTTTATATATATTATTTTAAATATTTGATCAAAATATTTATTATTTAAATTAACTAATTTATTATTTATTACTATTATAAGTTTTATTATTAGTATATAAGTTTTATTATTATTAATATTATAAGTTTTATTATTATTATTATTATTATTATTATTGTATTATTATTATATTTTGTTATCTTATATATATATATATATTTTTTTTAGAACCCCAGCGTACCCCTTACCCAGCCGCCGCCACCTCTTCCCTCTCTCTCTCTCTCTCCCTCTCCATCCCCGTTTTATTCCCCCCTACTGGTTCGGCCGACCAGGCACGCCGCCGCTGCACCCTCCCCGCCTCTGGCCACCGACCACCGCGTCGCTGCCCCGACGTCCCGGCCGCACCGCTTCCCCGTCGCCGACCCGGCTCTCCCGCTCACCCACTCCGCATAGTCGCGTCGTCCCCGCTGTCCATCCCTGCCGTCTCGGCCTCCTCACGGCACCTGACTCCCTCTGCACCCCGCACCCAGCATCCCCGCTCCCCACCCCTTCCGTCTCCCTCACGCGACCCCGCTGCGCCCAACCACTCTTCCCAGCCGCTCGTCGCCAGCTTCCCCGTCTCCCGCCGTCGCACCTGCCAGCCGTCCCGGCTCCCGCCTCCACCTCCCGTCGAGCCGGCCTCCCCTCATCATCGGCGTCCTGGCCCTGCTCCCGTCCAGCCGCCGACGTCCGGCGCCTCCTCCCGTCCCGACCCACCTCCTCCGCTGTAAGTTTTCTTTTATTTTTATTACGTTTTGTTTTTTAATCATATTAATAATAATATTATTATTATTAATGTTATAATGTTAATATTTTTCTATTATTATTATTATTATTAGTATTATTATTATATTATGTTAATATTACTATTATTATTACATTATGTCCTTATTATTATTATTATATTATTATTATTATTATTCTATTGTTATTATATTATTATTATTAATATTATAATGTTAATATTATTTTATATTATTATTATTATATTATTATTATATTATAATTATGTTAAATTGTTATTATTATTATTATTACTATTATTATTATTTTGATTACTAACATATTATTAATATTATTTTATTATGTCATTATTATAATTAATGTCATCATCTTATTATTATTATTATTATTATTATAATTATTATTATAATTATTATGATTATTATTTTATTATCATATTATTATTATCATTATTAATATAATTACCATCATATTATTATTATTATTATTATTATTATTATGTTGTATTATTACTATACTATTATTATTATTATTAGTATTATAATATTATTATTATATTATTATCATTATATTATTATTGTTATTATTATTATAATATTATTATTATCATATTACTATTGTTATTATTATTATACTATTATTTTGTTAATATTTTTAATATATTATTGTTATTATTATTGTTATATTATTATTATGCTTGCTATATTAATAATAATATTATTATTATATTATGGCTCGTTTGACGGTCTTTTGTTTTAGGACCGGTTTGACGGCGCAATACGGTGCGACCATTTCGCAACGGGAGTTTTGCGCTGTGTCGCTTTTCATTCCGAGCTGCGTCTTGAGGTAGGTCTCCCTTTGCACTCACCTTTAAATTTAGAATTTATTTATTCCTTGAATTTTTATTAAGTTTCAGTAAATTTAAAAGTATTACTAAGTAGTTATCTATAGTTGGTGATCTGCGGATGATAAAAGTTGTTTTAATTCTAGCATTTCATTAAAAGCGTTTTCTTGGATTTAATTGGTGCTTCCATGGTAGTGTTGCTAGATGGTTCTTCCTGAATAATGAAAGACATGTTGAATTGGGTTTTGAAATGTTTTGGCATGTGTATATTAGTAGATGTATTATTTATGGAAAATGGTGTTTCTCTTAGAACCTTGATTATAGAAAATGTCGTGTGACCTTTGAACTTGTTTTTGGAAACTTTATGTGTGGTTTTTGGTTGATGAAAGATGTTTTCCTTTTTTGCACGAACAAAAGGTTGGATTTTATTTGGGAAATGGTGTTCCTTCAAAAAAATGATTAAAGGCCCGTTTGGCTCTTGATAAAAGTGGGGTGCGTTTGGTGGTTGGAAAGTGACTCTACTTGTGAAACAAATGTGTTCCAGGTTTAAGATGCGGATTTGAGTTTCTTAAATAAATTTCTAAGTGCGTTTCCGGTTTTCAATGAAATGGCGTGCGTCATGTCTCTTTAAAAATGCTTTAGTCTTAAATGATCAAAATGTAAGTGACATGACGGCCCGGTTGGCACTTTATCAAATGTGAAGTGATTATACATATATATATATATACATACGTACTTGTGAGGGCATTTTTACAGGGGGACTTCCCTTCGAGGGTTGTCGTGTAGCGATGTCCGTGTAAGGGGTTGGCAAGTGCGGTGAGATGAGTCACTCGTGTGAGGGTCTCCCACTTACACAGTGTTACTAAAACAACCATGGGTTCCAGGGCGTCTTGTAGATTATCGAGTGACGGTTGCTTGCTAACCCTGATTAGATGGGTTAGTACCCCCCTGGAGTTGTGGACAGGCCAGGAGGGATGTGCCACTGGTTGGCTATTAGGGCGGCCAGTTGGTTATTGACTATGGAGTACCACGCCGGCAGGTAGTCTGAACCCGAGTACGTCCAGGGGTTTTCTAGGGATGTTCAGGATCACCCATGGTTATTGCTGATAAAGTCTGGTTTGTTTTTACTTGCACTTGGTTTTCCTTGCCTGCTACCCTTTACATGCACTTGTTCCCCTGCTCGTTTACTCTCAGTCATCCTTCACAGTCTATACTGTTAGACTTTGGGGGAAAATGGTTTTCAAATGAAAATTCTTTATTCTCTTTGGGTAAGATTTGAAAATGTAACACTTTGCTTTTCAGAATGATTTAAAAACTGATGAAATGGAACTAACTTTCAGAAAAAGAATAAGGGAAATGTCTCATGTTTTATTTTCAAGTAAAACATTATGAAAAATTACTTTTATACATTATAATTCAAACCTGGATTATGTAGATTCTTTATTTACTGGCGGTGCATTGGGATTTGTTGTGGGTCTCACCTACTGAGTACTTTTGTGCTCACACCTATCTTTTACCTTTTCAGTTGCAGGTTCCTTGTTTTCAGGTCTTCTGTTTTGAGTCGCTCAGTGTTGGAGCGAGGATGCTCTCTAGTTGGGTGGTGACCTGAAAGGTCACATGGAGGTACGTGGTCTTGTGGACTTTATTTCTTTTCCACTATTAGTGTTTATTTGTTATGTTCTATTTTCTTTTGTTTGGTCTGAAATCGTTCCCAATGATCAACTTTTAATTCCCGGCACTTGTTTCCATCCCCGGGGGATCAGGAACGCCCCTCGGGACTTGCCGCGGACCGGCTCGGGTGACCGGTTCAGGGTCGACCCGGGCTGGTTCGTGACAACATACCACCCAGACTAACTATATGGAATTGATCCTCCCCAGCATCTTTATTGTGAAATCAGCTCTCTAAATTTACATTGGTGTTCGACTATACCTTCCCGTGCATGCACAGGCTTGTCCCAATGGCCTGTTTCATACCCTCTCATTCTTGCAATCTGTTTAGCTTCTGCTATGGTGAATGACCTTTTCTCCACCTCCTTTTGATGTTTGTTCTTTATAGGTTGTCTGGTTTGCATCAGCACTTAATGTGGCCCGAAGGCCTTGAGGTGGCTCGAAGGCCTTAAAGACCTGAAGGATTCCGTGCCCCGAAGAACTTAAAGGACTCGAGGAACAAACCGGTGTCCCGAAGGCCCAAATGGGGAAATATTCCAATATACATACCTTCATACATAACAATTATGCTTTTATTCTCCTTAAACATAATAGTAATAGATTAATAATTGTTCTATATTATCAAATAAAACCAATGTTTCAAAATAATTTGTATATATATTGGTGCATGAAAAATATTATTTAACAATAAAATAAATGAAACATGAATATCATTGGGCAACATTTTTCTAATAATGCTTCAAGATTGATGACCATAAATGCATATACTAATGTATAATTGTATGATTTTCCCATATTTTGATCATGAAAAGATAATAATATATTTATAACCACACAAAAAAATAACTTAGATCAACTATCCTTCATTATGAAAAAATTTTATTGGTTACCTATTAACTACTATAACTTTACCATAAGGGTGAATTTTTTAATTTTAATGAATTAAGAAACAAGGATTATGTGGAATTATAATGATACATAAAAATACTAATGATATACCACTATATAACTAGATAAGGGTGAATTTTATATAACCATACTATTTTAAATTGGTGTATGTTATTAGATTATAACATAAACATAGGGACCCATTTTTCACTAAAATAATACAAAAGGGTGAATAAAGCATCAGTAAGAAGAAAAAAAATGAATGATTCATAACTAATACATTATCAAGGATGAATGGTACACCACTTATACATTCCAAATGGTAAAATTTATTTATATGATATAATAAATATTGGGATGATATATCCCCATAGTACAACAATACTCTCAAAATGATGGATAAATATATAATTAAAAATATTCTTGAATGATGCACCAAGGAAAACCATCTCATAGGTGATCAATTCCTATGAAACCTCTATAATGGTAGAATTTATCACAAAATACATATCTTTTCTAGACTATATTACTCACTAGTATACCAATTCATATTCATAAAAAACCATGATATTCTTAATCTAGCATGACCTCCCATGGAGTGACATAAGATCATAAATAACCTCAAATCCCACAAGTGTAATTCCATAATGGCCACTAACTATCCAAATGTACCTTAACCAGGAATATATACTGGTATAAAAACCGTTATAACTATTTTCTATCATCTAGAAACTCTAAAAAACTGTACAAGTCCCACAAAGTAAAATCATAGTATAAGAAAATCATCAATGATTTCGATTCCAATATCATCAGTAAATTTATAGTGAAATGATTCCATCGAAAATGAAAAAATAAAATAATAATTATTAAAGGATATGTTGAAAAATATAGCCTATATTCATTAGTAAATATTAAATAAATACTAATATGGCTAAATTTCAATCAATTAACACTAACACTCCTACAACCATATATCAAACATGACATAATATCATATAAAAAAGGTAAAATTTTGGTACTAATAATTTTGTAATCATAAATAAATCCCATTAAAATATCATTCAATTAAATAATATTTGTCTATACAAATTTATAAATAAATCACTCTCCCCTGTTTTAAGGTTTGTAATGAAACATAAAGATGTTGTGTGTGAAACCATTTTTATATGGCAACACAGTGTTAACCTCATCATTCAAGAATCTACTCAAATAATGGAGACATATTCATCCATGATTTTTTGGATACAGAGAAAACTTTCTAAATTAATGGTGGGAGAGTTGGAATAACATCATGTATGCTGTGAGGATAGGAGTGAGAGGGTTAAAATATTTTTCATAGAAAAGATCAATTCACAGCACTTATAAAATATCAGAGGGTAGATGGTCCCACTAATTTTTAGTTGGTCCACACTATACATTAATCATTCCATTATGTTATCAATTATCACAATTATACCACATTTTTCATCTTTAGACTGCACTTCCATGACCATCATATGTTTGGAGGCACATATCTGGCATCAAATCCATAAATTCTATATTCGTATATTTTATTTACTTCTTCTTTCTTCTTGTTTTTTTCCACACCAAACACAATAATCTTTTACAATTTTTATATTCATAAATACATATAAAATAGAAAAAACAATCTATTTTAATCCCTTATTGTATATTTGTCATTTTAGACTCACTACCATATATCTTATCATCAAAAAATGTTTTAGTTAGCCTCGTTGGAAAGAATATCCATCCAATTATTTATAAAACCTATATATATACATCATCTATGTTCAGTTGTCATGAACATCAAAGCCCCACTTCATTATTCACAGAACGACCAATATTGATTTCTCTAACAGTTAGAGGAATAAAATACAATTCATATATAGTTGATTATTTTTTAAATACAAAGGTGAAGGATTAAATATTGAAGAATATGGAATGACTCTACAATGGATCATCAATTCTATTTTTAAGGAGAGAAGCATCATAATATAATTTATCTATAAGGATAATAAAAATTTAAATAACATTTAATATTTAGTAACATACACTATAACTAATCATCCTTGATTATATAGGTCTATAAACTATTTAAATAGACATGTGTGAAATCCCATTGTAAAAATATAATAGACCAAGTAAATGTCTATTTGTTATATTTACCACTATTTAATACTAGCTACGAAGTCATTCTCCATTTTTGAGCCACATATTAAAACATAAACACGCTTCAGACTATATAAAACTCAATAGGATTACAAATTAATTCCATTATGATTTGGATAATATAAATAAAATTATCATTATAATATAATCCAAATAAAATTTAAAAAAATTCTGCAAAATATTTCAAATCATAGATGATCATATCTACCGTATTATTTGCATATTTAACTACTAAAAAACACACATATTATTTTTCTAAAAATAACATCCATAAGTTCATCACCCCTAAAATATGTCTTGGTCTTATTTATCCTATATTAAATTAAAAAATTTATATCATATACTATCTTGAAATATAATGTGTCTCGATTAGATAGATATTTAGAACACCAGAGATCAAAAATTTTAATGAAATAATAATTATTGAAAACATTCACCAATGGACCACAAAAACCAAATCATGGTAACATCTTGAAATTTTATGAAATATATTATATTCCCTGATAACTTTATAATCATTCAATCCTTATTTCTTCATTCATTATACATGAAACCATGTTTATCTTACATTGAACATAACATCAAGTTTCTTCTATAATTTGTGTTACAAGAATGGTTAGGTATAACCAGACAACAACATAGTTTTAATATTACTATCTAATATGATGGGTATCACCTAGCCATTGGAATGGATGGAATGAAATGGATTAACTAAATTGTGAGAACATGTTCCAAAATTTTATATATAATTAATTAATGTGTAACTACAAAACTATAAATGAATATAAAAAGTAATTTAATATAATTAAAATGGTTTTACAAAATATCTAATTTCATTCCACAATAGAATGTTATATTAATAAATTTTATTAATAAATATTTTAGATTTAAACTTATTAAATTTATATATTATATAATGATCCAAATTTTTTATATTCATCTAATAAGTTTGATAGTTATTAAATATGAACAAATCCAATTATAATATTGGAAAGCTGTATTTTTTAATTATTATATCACCGCCTTTTAATATAAGAAATTTTAAAATTATAATTTTTGGAACTAATCCCACATTTATTATACCAAATAAACCGGAATTTTAAATTACAATTTCCAAATTACTTTAGGGTTAATTTTCGGTGTTTTCTAAGAAGTTTCATTTATTGATAAATAGTGAAAAAATATAGAATTCAAATCTAAAACTCTATTTTTTATATAAATAATAATAATGTTAAAATATATATATTGATTTAAATTTAAAATAAATAAATTATTTATATATTAATTCAATATGGGTTATTAGATGTAATTACATGTCAAATTTTTCAGTAAAATCATTTAACAAATTTGAACATTTTCACTTTGAAAACCTACTTTCTCATAACGTCTATGGGATTAGATTTGAATAAAATTATTCCACCGCTTTGTATTGAATTTGAAAAAATTGACTCCATAATTTGAATTTGGATCATATAAAACTTATATTATGTCCATCATATTTTTGACAAATAATATTAGTGATTGATATTATAATTAATTATAGTGATTTTGGGGAAAATAAAGTTACTTATCGATTAAGGTTAAAGGATGTCTTGTGGAAATGACCCAGAATATATTCAAACCACATTTTATGTACATATTTAGACCATTTACCCTCTTATATCAAAAATTTATCACTATTGGTGGAACATGAGGAAAAAGATTCCTCCAAATAGTAATTATTTTGTAGTATTTATTTGAATTCCACTCCTCCACCAACATAATCTGGAAATCACTATCCCCTATTATTAACATATTGCATGCTATTCAACTCAACCATACACTTCTAGAATAAAATACAAACTTCCCTCCTCTAATCCTTTATCGTAATAATTATGTATAAATCAAAAAATGATTCCCTTGGGTACAAACCAAAAGAGGTACCCAAAGATGAGGTAACATTCATCAATGTGATTTTTTTCTTTCTACGCCACATTAAATTATTATTATAGCATGATTTTAATGTCTCATAATTATAATAAATAAAATGAGTTTTTTATTTAATGGTTAAAAAAACAAAATTCCATCAAAATGGTTTTGAAATTATTATTTGTGTGTACGGGGGACTATAACATAGAGAAACTATGCAATTAATTTTTCAATTTTTACTACTCATAGTTGGGAATAATGGTGGGAATACTAATATTATATGGTATTTATTATTTTTAAAATATAATAATATTTCAATTTTAATTATTTAATATAGAATCATTTGAAATTTCAAACCATAGGGGATATTATAATGTCACTCGTGTCTATTGCATACTACGATATTAGAATGTGATATAAAATATTTTTCAATAACATATTAATGGATGAAGATAATGGAAAATATAAAGAATATATATGATATAAATGAACTAATTATTTTATAAATTACATTATTATATTTCTTATAATATAATATATCAATTTATTCTTACAGTTTCACCCATTGAAATGTGATAACATCATTCATGGATGGGTGGACTACCGGCTCCTATATGCGATGTAATTTTAATTTTTCTTCACAAAATCACAATAATGAAATATAAAATTATATAAAATGGTATTTAATATATAATTATCATTCAGTAATGTTAATATATCACTGACCTTATTACTGTAGTGTTAATAGAAGAGTGCAAATGTTACACAGGCGTACCTACGACCTATCACCTCAATGACTATAACATTAGTTCATTTTTTAAAACAATCATCCATGACTAGTTTTATAATAATAATTGATGTATAAGTGTAAAAATTATTTCCCAATTACTATTCTATATATTTTTAAATATTGTTTTACCAGAGTCAACCACCAAAAGTCATTTGGACACATAAGATGAATATTGTTAAAATATATTACAAAAACATAATTGATTATATGATTTTATATTAAAAATTTCATAAAATAAATAATAGTTTTAATAAAATTTATTTTTTATAAAGTTGTAAAATAATAAATATATTTTTATTATACCAAAAGATAAAGAAAAACATGATGAATCAGAACCAAGGTAAGTGACATTGTCTCAATTTCCTCTCATTGAGGACTTTTTCTATGCTTTCCACATACATTATTTTAAAATGTGTAAATATAACCCCATTTAAATATTATATCCATAATTTATATATTATAATAATATATTTTTTAAATTTTATTCCTTTTTGAAGATTATGATTGAATCGTTTCCCAATGGATGAGGGGATTTTGCTTCAAAAATTATGTTTTAATGTTTATTCTTATGTCTGTATTTCTCTTCCAAGTATATGTTTTAAATGTTTAGTTTATGATTTCATAGGGATATTAAAAACATATTAACATAATTTTATATTCAATTATATTATTTATTTATTTGTATATAAGTAATCATTTTAGGTGTTATTAAATGGATTGTTTTTTAAAACAAAAAAGGATGTTCCACTCTTAATGTACATGGAAATAATGACGTTTTTCTGCTGTGACTGTTATTTTATTTAATGATTCCATTAAAACATTATAAATTTTCTTAATTTAAATTCCATATTTCAAATTTTTTGGTATTTTTTATTAACAATGTGGTTTTCATTGAAACTGGTGTTTTGGTATTGAAAATGGGGGTTTATAAGAATATTTTTTGAACGTTTATTTTCAAATGGGTTAAATGGAGTTTTCAATAGTCTTAATGATGATTGTGTTTTATTGATAATATGGAATATGAGTATTATATGATATAGGATAGACAAATATATATTATATAAGGGGTTCAAACACAATATAGATTATGAGTATGCCCAACAAAGATTATATAATGGTTTGATCTAGCTTATAACTCGTGAGAAATGGTTGAGATTTGGAATAGCTTATAAGAAGATTTGATACCGATTATAGATCATGGGTGAGGAAAATATATCAAATATTTTGGATTATACCCATTATAGAACTCCAATGCATTTGTTAATCATTATACTAGACATATCCTTTGTGATTATTCTTATTAAAAGGGTTTTGAATGGTTTTTGTATATTTGATTCTTTAATTCACATGAAATGCTTTCTAATATAATTATATATATTTTAATTAACTTGTTTGATGAAAAAATGTTTATTTTTTCTATTGAAAATTTTATATTTATTTTCTCCAAATAAATTTTCTTTATAGGTAATTATTAAATTGGATTTAATATTTTTAATAACTAATTGTTTTATTTCATTTTATATATCAATTACAAATATTTTGGGATCAAAATTTTTATAAAACAAAAATCCACTGGGGTTAAGGATGATTAAGATATATGAATAAGTCATTTTGAAAGTTCTGGATATTTCCCAATAAAATATGTAATGATTTAATTAAATTATTTATTTTATGTCATAAATAGATTGTAATCATATGTTTCATATTTGTATTTTTATGGTATTTCATGTTTGATTCATGGAATAATTCTATAAAACTAAAAACCTCGAAGGATCCTCAAATGGAATAGATTTAATTCATGACATAAAAATCATGATAATTTAATGAAACTGTTTGTGGTGTTATAATTGTTATCAATGATTGGTTTAAGGGAAATTAGTGGTTATTGTAATGTTAATAACTTTTCCATTAATTATTTAACTATAGAGTCATGTAAAAATGATATATCATTTTCAAATTACAATGATTAATTGAAACAATTATGTATTTGAAGAATAATTTTCAATAGAAAAAACATTGATGTTGTTTTGGGAAGGAAAAAAGAGAAAATATCCTTCTTAATCATGACCCCGAAATGGTTGGAATCAGTACAGAATATATTGTTTCATTGATCGATCAGTTGAGACAAGCGATAAATGTTGGTGGAATCCATTAGAGAGAAGAACTCAAATTATCCTGAACATACATTTTCTTTTTAGATGAATTTTTTTGAGGCAACATCGCACATCATACATTGGATCATATGAACCCATCGTATCCAATGGATCGATAAATGCATCAGAGAATTTATTCTCTGTCATGGATTGTCCAAAAATAGAAGTGGTAAATTTTACTATTTATCAATTTCAATATGCATATGATATATGGTTGTTTTTGGATATGAATTATAGTAATAAATATGGTCTTGATTTCATGTAATGGTAATAATTTAAGGATATTTTCATTAGGAAATATTACTCTTTGGATTTTGAGATTAGTATAGAAAAATAATTTCTAGAATTTTAGAAAAAAGAGTAAGATTGTGTGGATTAATGTGATGAAAACAACAAAAGATTGTATTAGTATGTTTCAGATATTATAGAACACATATAAAGAAAAATTATTTTATTTTACATTGGTTTTAAATTAATCATTAAAATAGAATTGGCCATACAATATTCTAAAACTTATGAGATTTTTGTTTCTAAAGCTCATTAATATGAAAAAGCGGTTTCTGACACTTATGTTCCACGATATGACAACAGTAAGATGCATTCATGTTGGATAGAAGTAAAAAACATACCAAATATAAATTCTATAAGTAATCCCGATACTTGATCTAGGTGTGGTAAAATCAATTTTGCGGAATATATTATAGGATTATGAAAGTGTTATGGTTTCATATGTTTGTTTACAAGGTTACTAAATACAATTAATAGAGTCATCAACAATTAAATATTGAGATGATGGACATATATATGATAATGATATGTTTTAGTTGCATTGTGTTGGTAGATTGTGATTTGAATTATTTGAGGAAAATTACTACGGATTGAAATCATCCTGATCATAAACAAAATGGTGTGGGAAAATTATTTAATACTATTATTGTTGATGTTGGGCTATTTTTTGAAGTGATGGAATATCCATGGAGTATGATATTTAATTAAGGGTAACTATATGTGCAAGTTTTTGGACACTACAACATTTGTTTTAAGTGAGGAGATCATATTGTTATTTCAGATTAGTTGGGATATGATTTTTTGGTTTAATCATTATTATAGAATTTTCATTAATGAAAATTATTAAATTACTTTAGGACATTTATTTTAAGGTATTTAAAACCATTAGGTTTTTTATGATCAATTATTGTTAAGGTTATTTTTAGGGAAATACATCATATTTATAAGAATGTTGTGAAACTATGCTTTTTAAATTGAATTATATGAAATAATTATATTTCCCTATATTTTTATAGAGTAAAATTCATCAACATTAATAAAATGATCATTAAAAAAATATACATGTATAATCAATTATGATTAATCAATTCACATTATGATCTTCATAAAATTATGGTTTTAGGGCTTTATCTTTCAATATATCATTCAATTTATTATGAGCAATGAAATAAATCAGGATCTATAAATATTTACGCTTTTCTTTGATTCCCATATTTGTTCTCTAATTTATAAATAGTTTTTTATTGGTTTCATATGAATTTTATACATCATTTTATTTATTATTAATAGTATGTTTTATTAACCACTTATAATATGGGTTTCTATGAAGGAATAATAAAAATACTAATCCTTTGATAAACAAAATAAATTTCAAGGATAAACTTCATATTATGGGGGGAAGGATGTAACATCTAGAAATATGATGAAATATATTTTCATTAAAATTAACAGAAATACTTTGATAGATTGAGTCTCATGAATTTAATAGTTTTTATTTAGGTTTATGAAACACAATGTTTTCATTTGTTTCACGTAACATTGATTTTCTTAAATATGTTTTGTTACAAGAATGCATGAGTCTTACCATAAAACATAGTAATATTAATATTATTATTTAACATGATGGTTATCATATTTCCATCAGAATAGAGTGATTTAATAATATTAACTAAATTGTTAAAATATTTTTTGAATATTAATTTATAAATAATCCATTCATTATAAATTAATTTGAAATCAAAATAAAAACCAATTGAATATAAATGTATAGTTTTAACAAAAAAATATTTTCATGTCCCCAAATGAATGATGTCATAATAAATAAACCAATCACCATTATTGAGTGATATTAATTAATTTATATATTATATATTCTACAATTTTTTTATTCATCAAGTATGTTTTAAATGAAAAATATAAGAAGTAGAATACAATTTTAAATATGAGAAAATATTTTTTTCTTAAAGATATCAATGCCTTTGTTTAATTGAGGACTTGTATGAAATATATATATTTAAACGTCTATGTATTTTATTTTATTTTTTATTTTTAATATAAAAATTATCTTAGGGTGAATATTTGGTATTATTATGTGAAGTTTTCTTTTTTAATGAATAGTGAAGAATACTGATATTTAATTAAGAACAAACATTTCATCCAAACAATATATAATGCTATATTATATTTTAAATTTGATTTAATTTTCCCATTAAATAAATTATATATATATTAATCCAATAAAGGACATTTTTAATCAACACCATGTTTAATGTAAATGTAAAAAACATAGTAAAAGTTTTTACATTTTCAATTTGAAAACTTTCTTTTTCATCATGACTGCATGATTAGTTTCAAATTAAATTATTCAGCCTATATGGATTTAATTTATAACAAATTGATTACATATTTGGGATTATATGAAAATTTTATTAACACTAGAGTCACATCTTTTAAAAAAATCTTAGCAAATTATTTTGACCTCACCTGTTTTGATAATCTCAATTATGTATTCATATGTGTTGAAAATCCCAATTATGTTTTCATTCTCTATGATATTTTTAAGTATCATTGATCTATACTTTAATTCTTTCAAATCTGTGATCAAACCAATAATAATTTTTAAAATAGTCTTTGGAAAATGTTAATCCTCATTTATCCATGTTCATACAAGTTATAAATTAATTCTAACACAATCGGATGTGTTCTGCATAAAACAGATAAGTAATCTGCCCATAACTACTGATAAAAAGCTACCGGTAACCAGTCTACCGATAGACTTAGTCTACCGACAGATAGCTACCGATATACTTAACACAGAGCTACCGATGAGCTTATAAATATAAGCTACTGGCTTACAGACAGCTACCGATACAAATATAGAGCTACCGGTGTAAGTATAAATAGATACCGATGGAATAAGAGTCACCGATGGACGAAGCTACTGACAGACTCAAAGCTACCGATACAAGCATGGAGCTACCGATGCATGGAGCTACCGATGCATGGAGCTACCGATGCATGGAGCTACCGATGCATGGAGCTACCGATGCATGGAGCTACCGACGCATGCAGCTATCGACGCATGGAGCTACCGATAAACAAAGTCACCGATACAAGCATGTACCAACCGACGCATAGAGCCACCGATAGAGTCAAAGCAACTAATGACATTGAGCTACCGATGTTCGAGCTACCGATGTTCAAGCTACCGATGTTCAAGCTACCGATGCTGATTACCGATCACTCGACTCACTGTTTGAATTTCTTTATTTATCTTTATTTAATCTATCTAACGGTCATATCATACATTTTAATGATTTGTCAAATATCTGATAAAGGTTGTCGGATGTCAGGAATCCGTACCTCATACCCGCAGAAAGGAAATATTTTATGTCTCCTGTTTCACGTGACACAAATACAAGAAGACTCTACTGAAGAGCAATATAGACAACACACAGAGAAAAGGAAGACATTCGACATACTCAAGAAGAGCTCTGTGCATACAAGAAGAACCAAGCAAGACAGAATCACATAGACAGTCAAGACTACTCAAGAAGAGTTCTGTGCATACAAAAGAATATCGAAGAGCTTCATCGACTACATTTTTCACTCTGTGAACCTGGAGCATACGACACTCTGTTTCTCAAACAGAAACGAGAAGAGGACTCAGACTCACTTCTGATCGAATCCAAAGGAGTCCAGAGCTACACTGAAATCACCAGAACCACTTCTAAACTCTACATATCTTGTTCTGTGATTTATTACTATACTTTTCGAGAAGTGTGTGTTATCTGCTGTATCTAACACATACACTATCTCCTGTACTGAAACTGAAGGATTTGTAAATCCTTACCGAACTCTTTCATTCTTTCTTTCCCACGAATAACAGTGGTAGCGGTCGTGTGTGACCTGGACAGCTAGTTGCTGTTGTACTGTTTCTCACGAAGAACAGTGGTAGAGGTCTTGGACATGGACAGTTGTAAACTGTTGAACCCCGATCCAGGGTGTGGATCATTTTTATATAAACTTTTGAGAGGACTAAGTCTCGGCTTGAGACTGAACCTCTTGGTTACATTGTTGTGCCATCTCTTTCAAAGTTTTATTCCACTGCTAATCACTTTAAAACTAATACTGTTTTTAAAGTTACTTTGATAATTAAATTAGCAAGTGTTTATGTTAAGTGTATATTAGTAAGTTCGTTTCAAAAGATAATCACACACTCCTGTGTTGATTAACTGGGAATTAATCAATCCCTGGAGAATCTAACAGAACCTCTACTTTAATATAAATTCACTACAATTTAATTTATTATTTTATTTGGGGGTCTCTAAGACACATTTTAAATACAGAAATTTTAATTGGCACTCAATTCACCCCCCTCTTGAGTAAACCACTCCGACCAACACTTGGTATCAGAGGTGTGAAAATACTTTCTAAAAGTACTCTACTTTTGAACTGTGATTTTAGTTGTATTTTAAAGTTCTTAAAATTTCTGTTATATCTAAATTTTTATCTCTTTAAAATTTTCTTATCATGGACAATAGACTTGAGGGTGCTGCTACTAACCGGCCACCTTTCTTCAATGGAACTAATTATGCTCAGTGGAAAATGAAAATGAAAATTCATCTAGAAAGCATATGTTTTGATATTTGGACTGCCATTGAATCAGAATACAAAATTCCCACAACTGCTAGATCTACTTGGGATGAACCTACAAAGACTGCTTACAATAACAACTGCAAAGCTATGAATGCCTTGTACTGTGCTCTGGGAGATGAAGAGTTTAATAGAATTTCTGCTTGTAAAACTGCATATGAAATTTGTGATACCTTAGCTTTTTCTCATGAAGGAACAACGAATGTTAAAGAAATGAGATTGAACACTTATACTATCAAGTATGATAATTTTAAAATGAAGCTTGACGAACCCATTTCTGACATGTATCTCAGGTTCAATGAAATTGTCAATACAATGATCTCGCTGGGAAAGGATGTCTCATCGAAGGAACAAATTATGATAATTTTGAGATGTCTACCTGATAGATGGAGAGGCACATCTGTCTCAATCAGAGAATCATGTGACATTGCTGCTCTACCTGTCAAGGAACTGATTGGAAAGCTGATGAAGTATGAAGAAGAGCTTAAGGTGAATAAGGAGGAAGAAACTGAACCTGCAAGAAAGTCTGTCGCTTTCAAATCCTCAACTTCAATGAATAAGGACAAAGAAAAGCTTCAAGCTGTAGTTGAAAGTTCAAGCTGTGAAGACAGTGAAAGTGATTCTGACAGTGATGCTGAGATGGCTCACATTGCTAGAATATTTAAGAAATTTTATAGGAAAAAGAAGTTCTTCAGAAAAACAAACTATAAGGGTAAGTATGATCACCAAGGTAAATGGAAAAAGGACTGGAAGAAGAATGACAAATCAGATGATGTTGTCTGCTATGAGTGCAAGAGAAAAGGACACATTAAAGCCGACTTTCCAAAGCTGATCTATAAAAAGAAATATGAATATAAGGGCAATAAGTTTAAGAAAGCCATGAAGCCTACTTGGAGTGCTTCAGAAGACAGCACAAGTGAAGCTGAATCTCCAGACTCTGAAAGTAATCGAGCAAACATGTGCTTTATGACAAACACTTTTGAGGTAACTGCTGAAACTCCTGCTTTCAATTATTAATACTCTAGAGCTAATGCAGAATCTGACTCTGATTCTGGAACAATGTCAAAAAATGAATTGTTTGAGTACTGTGATATGCTGGAAGAGACATGTAATGAACTTAAGGATAAATACAAGTCATTAAAGAAACAACATGCTCTCACCACTACAGTTAAAACCAAACTCACTATTGAAAAAGAGAAAAATGCTCAACTGTTAAAAAGAAAACACTGAACTGAAACTATCTAATGAGCAACTCAAGAAAGACTTAGAGAAGTTCACCAATGGAAAAAATACACTAGCACAGATGCTAGGAAATCAAATTGCACCTAAATATACTGCTGGTATAGGATACCAACCTGGAAAAAGGAAAATTTCCAAAACTAGATTCATTTCTAAATTTGGACAGAATGAAGGTTATTCTGGAACTTCATATGCTTCAACCAACTATATACATAACTATGGATCTAATAATGTTTATCATTCAAAGAATATCAATTCTACAAATTATATGAGACCCCTTAGACAAATATGGGTACCTAAAGTGTTATTGGCTAACCTGTCTGGACCCAAGAAAATCTGGGTACCAAAATCATCTCCCATCTAAATCTGTTTTGTAGGGAACTTGCTTAAAGATCTCCTGTAAAGAGACCTGGTATTTGGACAGTGGATGTTCAAGACATATGTCAGGAGACTTTTCTTGTTTCAAGAGTTTAATAATAGTTGATGGAGGCTTTGTCACCTTTGGTGATAACTCTAAATGAAAAATCATCGGCCTAGGCCAGATTGGTAACACTGATTCAATTTTGATCTCTAAAGTTTTATTTGTTGATGGCCTTAAATACAATTTATTAAGTATTTCTCAGTTATGTGATGATGGTTTTCATGTTAAATTTGAAAATGATTCTTGCAAAGTTTTTAATTCTAAGAATATTTTGGTATTTTCTGCCTTAAGAAATGAAAATGTTTATGCTGTTAATCTGAATTCTTTAGCTAAGCAGAATATTACTTGTTTGAATGCTTTTCATAAAGAATCTTGGCTATGGCACAGAAGATTGGGACATTGAAACATTCACTCACTTAGAAAACTCTCTAGAAAAAACCTAGTTAGAGACCTACCCAAATTAGAATTCCTAAATGATAGAGTGTGTAACCCCTGTCAAAAGGGAAAACAACACAAAGTTTCTTTTAAATCAAAGAAAGAAGTATCGAATTCTCAACCACCTGAATTGGTTCACATGGATTTGTTTGGACCATCAAGAGTTTCTAGTTTAAATGGGAAGCACTATGTTTATGTTCTTGTAGATGACTTTTCTCGATATACTTGGGTATATTTTCTAGCTCACAAAAGTGAAGCTTGTTCTTCTTTTGTTAAATACTCTAAATCTGTAGAGAACCTTAGTGGACATAAGATTAAAACCTTGAGGAGTGATCATGGTCATGAGTTTGAAAATCAAGATTTTGAATCTTATTGCTCCCACAATGGCTATACTCATAACTTCTCTGCCCCTAGAACACCCCAACAGAATGGTGTAGTTGAAAGAAGAAACTGAACCCTTCAAGAAATTGCTAGAACCATGCTCAATGAATATGACCTGCCTATTTATTTTTGGGCTGAAGCTATAAATACAGATTGTTATGTTATTAATAGAGTCTTAATCAGACCTGTTCTTAAGAAAACCCCTTATGAATTGTGGAACAATAGAAAGCCTAAGGTTAATTACTTTAAAGTTTTTGGTTGCAAAGTATTTATTCTAAATACTAAAAACAATCAGGAGAAGTTTGCTTCCAAAAGTGATGAAGGAATTTTTCTAGGTTACTCTATTTCAAGTAAGGCCTATAGAGTATTCAATAAGAAAACTAAATGTGTGGAAGAATCTATTCACATCAAGTTTGATGAAACTGATCCACATGTGCCTAAAACCACTCTTGAGAATCTTGAAGAAGATTTGTCTATTCTGGACCTTAATGATAATTCTAAAGAACCTGTTATCAAAACATCCAGTTCTGGACTTTTTCTAGAATCTGCTTCTGTTGAACCCAAACCTATAGATGAACCTGAAATTTCTAGTCCAACCTTTACCAGATCAACGAGGATTCTAAAGAATCATCCTTTAGAAGCTGTTGTTGGTAATCTTGATAGAGGAACACAAACTAGAGCTTCTCTAAGAAACCAGGTTGAACATCAAGCTTTTCTTTCACAGCTAGAACCCAAAAATATCAATGATGATATCAATGACGAATTCTGGGTAATAGCTATGCAGGAAGAATTAAATCAGTTTGAAAGAAACAAAGTCTGGGAATTTGTTGACAGACCTAAGGACACTTTGACAATAGGCACAAAATGGGTTTTTATAAATAAAGTAGATGAATCTGGAAATATAGTTAGAAACAAAGCTAGACTAGTTGCACAAGGATATAGTCAAGAAGAAGGTATAGACTATGAGGAAAATTTTGCACCTGTAGCTAGACTAGAAGCCATTAGGATCTTACTTGCATATGCTGCACATATGGATTTCAAGTTATATCAAATGGATGTGAAAAGTTCATTTCTAAATGGTTTTATAATTGAAGATGTTTATGTAGAACAACCACCTGGATTTACTAATCCCCATTTTCCAAATCAAGTTTTTAAACTTTCTAAAGCTTTGTATGGTTTGAAACAAGCTCCAAGAGCTTGGTATGATAGACTTAGCAATTTCCTTATTTCAAAAGGTTTTACTAAAGGGATTGCTGATCCAACTCTTTTCATTAAATGAATTTCTAAAGATGTTTTAGTTGTACAAATATATGTTGATGATATTATCTTTGGATCTTCTAAACACTCTTTATGTACTGATTTTTCAAAAAGTATGCAAAATGAATTTGAAATGAGCTTAATGGGAGAACTTAAGTACTTTCTTGGATTTCAAGTATTTCAAAATGAAAATGGTATTATTTTGAATCAAATTAAATATACAAAGGATCTTTTAAAACGTTTTGGTCTGGATAGTATCAAGGAAAGTGAAACTCCTATGAGTACTACCTGTAAATTGGATGCAGATGAAACTGGGAAACCAGTTGATCAAACAAATTACAGAGGTATGATTGGTAGTTTACTTTAACTTACTGCTAGTCGACCTGATATTATGTTTAGTGTGTGTATGTGTGCTAGATTTCAAGCTAATCCAAAAGAATCTCATTTGCTTGCTGTTAAAATAATTTTTAAATATCTTAAACACACGGTTAACTTAGGTTTGTTTTACCCAAATGGACAATCCTTTGAGTTAATGAGTTATTCAGATGCTGACTTTGCTGGTTGTAAGTTAGATAGAAAAAGCACATTAGGAACATGTCATTTTCTTGGAAAATCCATAGTTTCGTGGTGTAGTAAGAAACAGAACTCAGTTGCATTATCTACTGCTGAAGCAGAATATATAGCTGCTGGTAGTTGCTGTGCACAAATTCTGTGGATGAAACACACTCTTTTGGACTATGGATATGTTTTTAAACATGTTTCAATCAACTGTGATAACACCAGTGCAATAAATATCTCTAAGAATCCTGTATCTCACTCTAGAACCAAACACATAGATGTAAGACACCATTTCTTAATAGATCACTATCAAAAAGGTGATATTTCTCTTGAATTTATTGGCACTGAACGTCAATTGGCTGATATTTTCACTAAACCCTTATGTTCGGATAGGCTAAGTTACATAAGACACGAATTGGGAATGTTTAATCACAACCGGAGTGAAAATCCTCACTGATGTGAAATTTCACCGATGTGAAATTCTCACCGATGTGAAATTCTCACTGATGTGAAATCCTCACTGATGTGAAATACTCACCGATGTGAAATTCTCACCGATGTGAAATTCTCACCGATGTGAAATTCTCACCGATGTGAAATTCTCACCGATGTGAAATTCTCACCGATGTGAAATTCTCACCGATGTGAAATTCTCACCGATGTGAAATCCTCACTGATGTACAATTCTCACCGATTTGTTTTTCTCACCGATGATTAACTCACACCGATGCAAGGTTTTTAAAACTTCTGTCTGCCGCCAAGAATATGAATCGTTTTATTTTATTTTACTCTATTTTAGTCATTTTTTGGGAATTCCTAAATGATAAAACTAAGTCTAAGCCACTTCCTACCTCACCGAGCTCAAAACCTCTCACCTTCGATCCTTTGCTCCCAAATCGGCCAAGAACCCTAAATCCCCGATGGCAAAAACCAAGCTTCCTATCGTCAGAGATGAAAGTGGAGAACCTAATGCTAAAAAGCAGAAGACACAGCATAAAGCCAATGTTAGTAAAGTCAGAACTAGATCGGGAAAGCGACCAGTGAATCCTCACTTGCAGAATAGAGACATAGTAATCGAGAAGGAACTGTACGTGGAATGGCTACTGCCTAGAAAATCGTTAGTACTCGAGATTCTGGAGGACCAGAAATGGGTGGATTGTTTCTTGAATAATAATGGCCCATACTACCCGAAGTTGGTAAAATAGTTCTACGAGTTTGTAACCTTCGAGAAGGCTGAAAATGAGAATCAGGTAAGCTCGTTTATAAATGGAAAAGAGATGTCTTTTTCTTCAGTAGAGTGGGATGAGAGTTTGAAAGTACCACATGAAGGTGTCTCTGGGTATGTATCAAGAGCAATGCCACCTAGCAGTGATATCTTTGATTATGAAACCGCCTTACAAGAGCTGACTGGTAATGGGAATCAAAGGCAAGTGGTTGCTACTGAAATGGATGGAGAAAATCGACTGCTCTTTAAGTTTGTTCAGCATGTGTTGATACCGAGGCGAGGAGATTTTGCAAATCTGAGATATCAAGATATCTATCTTCTTCATTTGCTAAGACAAGGTGTAAAAATCAATCTGTGCAGATTGTTAATGCTTCAAATGGAAGACATGATTAGACCAAAGTCAAAGACTAATGCTCTGTTCTTTGCCAAGCTGATTTCAGTAATGATAAAAGTGAAAGGAATAGCTGAGTCTCAGGATGAGACAGTTGTAGTCAAGAACAATTTCTGCATCACCTCGACTGTTTGTAAGTACATGAAAATTAACTGGAACCCATGGAAGGGAGAATGGGTCAGTGATGATCAGAAGATATATGATAGGTTTAATCCTGTGGATCATCCTTCAAGACCAAAGGATATGAGAGATCCAAGTCTGAGACCTGATGAATAGGAACCTGTTTATAGCAGTGAAATAGAAGAAGAAACAGAAGAAGAAGAAGAAGAAACTCCTATGGATGTTGGAGGAGATCCAGACTTGCCCCCAAGTCCTGTTGCAGAATTGGTTTATTCTAGGAAAGGAAAGGTAGAGGAAATTATGTCTACTCCTGAGGAAGACCAGTTTGTGCCTCACCAAGAAGAATAGGAAAAGGAAAATGTATCTGAATCGCCTTCTTCTGGTAGTTTAAGCATGAGTCCTTTGATTGGAAACTCAGCTATGCCTGCTGCTGAAGTAGAAAAAGATACAGAAGAAGTTGTACCTGTATCAGAAGATCTTCTAGATGCTGCACCGGTGGAACTTGTAGTAGAAGATTCTGATGAAGAGAATCCAGTACTGAATGCTGTTGTGATACATGAGAATGCACCCATTGAGGGGGAGCATCAATCTGTTCTTGGAAATGTTACAGTAGCTGTTGAGCTTGGAGACTGGGTAGAAGACCCAGGGTTTATAGTCTGTGGATTGGATTATCCGGATTCTGATAATGAGATGACTGCGAACAGACCGAAGACCAATTATGATCTTGCTTCTGAGTTGTTTCCAGATGATGTGGTCAGATTTCATGACCTGAATAAGCTGAAAGAGGACCTCAAAACCAGGTTTGTTGAAGAAGTGAAGTTAATGGAAACTTCCCTTGCATCCTCAATTAATTCAATAATGACTGATTCTGTAGTTAGATTGGCCTCAGCAAGAGGATCTGCTGCTCCAAATGATTTTGTCTCTAAATCTGATATTGAATCTATGAATAATGAGCTGAAAGAATCATTCAGTGCATCAGTTGCTGAGATGAAGCAAAGCTTTTATGAAGAAATGAAAATGTTGGAGAGATCCTTCGAGCTATCTCTGGCTTGTAATTTATCTTCTTTTATGTCTGAGCTTATGGAAGAAGTGAAAGAGTGCCAGACTCAGTCTTCTAGAATCGAAGCAGATCTTGAAGCTCTCAAAACATCAGTTGTTGCTTTGGATTCTTATATGAGCTCCAAGTCTCGAGCAGACAAGGACCTAGCGTATGTGAAGAGTGTAGTAAGCCAGTTTGTCTCGGTGTTTGAAAGTTTCAAAACCTCAGTGAAGGATCATGTTCAATTGCATGACTCTCAAGTTCAAAGCCTAATCAGTGGTTTGTCTAACAGTTTCAAAGAAACTGTTTCCTTCTCTCTTGTCTCTCTCACATCCAAACTATCAGTTGATCTGAATCAAGTTCGAGCAATGTTGAAGGAGGATATTGGTTCTATTTCCACCAGTGGATCTGTGGACTCATCCGAGTTGAGCCGAGTGGTTCTTTCTACAAGAGATTCTGTGAGAGAAATAATGAAGATTGTTCAAGATTATATGAGAGAAGTCTCTGCCTCTCAGGAAGCCATAAAGAACAATGTGGACCACTACATCACCAGAATTTTCACCAAGCATCAACTCGATCACCACTTCAAGCTGATGTTGGAAAACATGAAGCTACCCCCAGTCACTCAAGCTTTCAGAGAACAAGTGAGCAAACTAAGAGAATTGACTCCTGCCTTAGAGAAATTCATGGAGAACAAAGATGATTTCATCTCTGCTATGGAAAGAGGAGGAGGTATTATTATGGATTTTACAAATCTGCTGCTGCCCTTCTTGCATGTTGATGCCAGACCAGTCATCATCCCTCCTGCTTTGCCTGCTTCTGCCTCAGCTGCTTCCACAGTCCAGCTGACTCATGCTCAAGCTATTCGAAGCCTCACACCAATGATCACCCAAAGATCTTCAACCTAGAGGCCTGACTCTATGTCAGTGGCCCAGCCTCTTTTGATCATTTCTGGCATTCCAAAACCTTCACCTGAATCCTCACCACCCGAACCTTCTACTGATCCCTAAGGAAAATCTCACGTGGAAGAGGTGGAATGATCCAGTGGCCAGGATTTTTGATAGGAATTCATTTGTATTCTATTTCTGTACTTTTTGACTACTCTAATACAGAAGCACTCCTTTTACTTCTCATGTTTTATTTGTCTTCAATATATATGCATTCCCACTTTTTGATTATCCCAAAGGGGGAGAACAAATTGAGAGCATAATAAGGGGGAGAAAAATAACAAGCGGTGGAGAACAAACTGAGAGAATGAAAAATATTTTCAATGGAGAAAAATAAGGAATAAGGGGAGACACATTACCCTTTTTTCATTTTTACCTCTGATACCTTATGTCTATTTAGTACCTTATGATTGTTACCTCTGATAACTTATGTCTATATCATACTATTTCTATTATCTCTGATGGTGTTTTCAATAATAAAATTGAATTCAATATTATACTATTAACTATTATATTTTCACTATGTTAAATGCCCATATCATAAATTGTGATTATCAAAAAGGGGGAGATTGTTGACCTCACCTGTTTTGATAATCTCAATCATGTATTCATATGTGTTGAAAATCCCAATTATGCTTTCATTCTCTATGATATTTTTAAGTATCATTGATCTATAATTTAATTCTTTCAAATTTGTGATCAAACCAATAATAATTTTTAAAATAGTCTTTGGAAAATTTTAATCCTCATTTATCCATGATCATACAAGTTATAAATTAATTCTAACACAATCGGATGTGTTCTGCATAAAACAGATAAGTAATCTGCCCATAGCTACTGATAAAAAGCTACCGGTAACCAGTCTACCGATAGACTTAGTCTACCGACAGACAGCTACCGATATACTTAACACAGAGCTACCGATGTTCTTATAAATATAAGCTACTTGCTTACAGACAGCTACCGATACAAATATAGAGCTACCGGTGTAAGTATAAATAGCTACCGATGGAATAAGAGTCACCGATGGACGAAGCTACTGACAGACTCACAGCTACCGATACAAGCATGGAGCTATCGATGCATGGAGCTATCGATGCATGGAGCTACCGATGCATGGAGCTACCGATGCAAGGAGCTACCGATGCATGGAGCTACCGACGCATGCAGCTATCGACGCATGGAGCTACCGATAAACAAAGTCACTGATACAAGCATGTACCAACCGACGCATTGAGCCACCGATAGAGTCAAAGCAACTAATGACATTGAGCTACCGATGTTCGAGCTACCGATGTTCAAGCTACCAATGTTCAAGCTACCGATGCTGATTACCGATCACTCGACTCACTGTTTGAATTTCTTTATTTATCTTTATTTAATCTATCTAATGGTCATATCATACATTTTAATGATTTGTCAAATATCTGATAAAGGTTGTCGGATGTCAGGAATCCGTACCTTGTACCTGCAGAAAGGAAATCTTTTATGTCTCTTGTTTCACGTGACACAAATACAAGAAGACTCTGCTGAAGAGCAATATAGACAACACACAGAGAAAAGGAAGACATACGACATACTCAAGAAGAGCTCTGTGCGTACAAGAAGAACCAAGCAAGACAGAATCACATAGACAGTCAAGACTACTCAAGAAGAGTTCTGTGCATACAAAATAATATCGAAGAGCTTCATCGACTACATTTTTCACTCTGTGAACCTGGAGAATACGACACTCTGTTTCTCAAACAGAAACAAGAAGAGGACTCAGACTCACTTCTGATCGAATCCAAAGGAGTCCAGAGCTACACTGAAATCACCATAACCACTTCTAAACTCTACATATCTTGTTCTGTGATTTATTACTATACTTTTCGAGCAGTGTGCGTTATCTTTTGTATCTAACACATACACCGTCTCCTGTACTAAAACTGAAGGATTTGTAAATCCTTACGGAACTCTTTCATTCTTTCTTTCCCACGAATAACAGTGGTAGAGGTCATGTGTGACCTGGACAGCTAGTTGCTGTTGTACTGTTTCCCATGAAGAACAGTGGTAGAGGTCTTGGACCTGGATAGTTGTAAACTGTTGAACCCCGATCCCGGGTGTGGATCATTTTTATATAAACTTTTGAGAGGACTAAGTCTCGGCGTGAGACTGAACCTCTTGGTTACATTGTTGTTCCATCTCTTTCAAAGTTTTATTCCGCTGCTAATCACTTTAAAACTAATACTGTGTTTAAAGTTACTTTGATAATTAAATTAGCAAGTGTTTATGTTAAGTGTAGATTAGTAAGTTAGTTTCAAAAGATAATCACACACTCCTGTGTTGGTTAACTGGGAATTAATCAATCCCTTGAGAATCTAACAGAACCTCTACTTTAATATAAATTCACTACAGTTTAATTTATTATTTTATTTGGGCGTCTTTAAGACACTTTTTAAATACAGAAATTTTAATTGGTACTCAATTCACCCCCCTCTTGAGTAAACCACTCCGACCAACAAATTATATTGACATTAATTATATTGATCGAGGTGAAAACAATATTAGTTAATGTTTCTTTTAATTTTTTGTAGCTAAATATAACTTTTATTTTCAAAGAAAAGACCACTTTTTTTCGGGGGTACATGATGATGTATTAAATTTCCCGAAGTCCCAAGGGAAAGTGTCCTCAATACTAGGCATGAAATCCCATTTGTTTCCTAATGGGACGTTCAGTGAATAATATATCTACAGTACCGATGCTGATAGAGTCCCTACTATAGTGACACCACCAATAGAGTTCCTAATACAACGAATCTTTTTCTACAGTGTCACAGTTGCTACAGTTCTTCCACAACAACAATATTACTATAATAACAATCTACAATTCTGATACAGTACCCATAATTTATCCCTATCCAGATTCGATCCTAGGTGTAACGCCCCGACCCGTCTAGACCAAATCCGATGCATTACTAGGTAAATTGAAATGTTTAGAAGGAATGGAGTCACTAAGGAATGATCATGTTAGTAGTGTTGAAGAAACTAGAAATAGAAATGTAAATCAATTTACATCGGAAAATATTACAAAATACAATGCATAACAGAAACTAAAAATGGCATCCACATAACCCAATTATTAGTATCCTCTTTATATCAAGTTGAAGGTACACAAATGAAAGGGGTGAGAAAAAAATCTCAGTAAGCAATAAAAATGGTGGAATCATGACTTCATAATAAATAAATCATAAAACATTTTACATAATAAATATGGCATGGTGAATAAATGAAGAACTCACAACATTAATATACTGAGAATGAAACTATATCCATATATTTTTTTATAATGAAAAACAAATTGATAGTAATAACTGATAATGAATAAAGGGAAATGATTATTGATTGGATGTAATGTATCTGAAAAACGATACCATAACACTATTAAAACGGTTTAGTATTGTGGGTATGATCCTGTCTGATATTTGGATATAAACTCAATGGGTTTGTCCCCAAACTGATTGTCTCATGAGACCTGTCAATGTATCCAGGGGCTATAAAGGGCCCCACCATCCGCTGAAAGTCCAAAACGTTCATCATACAAAGATTTAATAAAATTTCAATCTTCCTTATCTTTTTTTGTATAGAGTACAGAATACTGATTCATCTATATTTCCATAGTTAAAAATACATTCAAAATAAACACCACATGTAAAATTGTACATGGATTAGAAAATAATAATATCCATGATATGAGAATATAGATATTTAATAAAAATATAAATTACAATTAAAGGTGATCTCAAATGGGTAGTAGGTACACCACAAAAGTATTATTAGGTTCACAATACAAAGTAAGTGACAACGAACGAGAAAATCGACGCAAAGTCCCTTACCATGATGTAATCAATCGAGTTGTGTGACCAAAAACAAATAAACTCCAAATGAATCAAAAAATACCATTAATATATAGAGAATCATGATAATATATATCAAAAGACAGAACACAATAAACCACAAACAATAAATAAGTGGCGAACAATGGAAATCTCAAGGAAAGTAATGTTCGATGAGAAAACCCATTACTACTATTTAGACATGGTAATGAGTGTTCTTGTGATGGCTCAATGAGTGTTAATAAGGTATCCCATTTTGTATATATCATAAGGGATGTATGGTGGTGGTGAAAAAAAATACCCCATAATTATTTATTTAAAAATAATAGAGCACAACCTACGGGAGATTCTATAACAAAAGTGAGAGAGATGATCCCTTACCAAGAACGTATCATTATATTGAGGAAAAATAAATGACATAATTAAATGTGACAAAAATAAACCCACAAAATAAAAGTAGATATAGAATAAAATAATCAAATATCATTCACACATATTTGGGAAAATACAAAATCAATTACATTGATGTTTAACTCAATGGATGGAAATTGAGTTAAAATACCCCAAAACTAATGCTCGAAAGGCGATCTTGATGGTTATTATTGACGCGAATAATCAAATTTATCTTCATTTAATGTTATTCCAAACCTATAAGAAATATTTAATTGATATGGTATAACCTAATTTGGATCATTAAATTCCTTTTTGATGGGATTAAGATATTCAATTTTATTGTTTTGGAAGCACTTTCTTCCTTGGTTTTAATGATATATTTATTTGTATTCATGAAGGGAAGTTCATTTAAAATATGTGAAAAAATCCAGAATTGTTAATATATATTATTTGTGACATCAAAGAGATATAAATTATCTTATAATTATTCCAGATATATACAATTAGGATGAATCATTCAATGTGTTATTGATATGTAAAACCCAATATTTCATAGTATATTATCTCATTAAAGTAATTCAATAGCTTGCCCTACATGCACCACTGAGTTCAAGCGCACCACAACTAACTAAACTAACCATTCAAAAAGTGGTTATGAATAGTATTAACTTCATTTTGAATCTTATATACACTATATAATTTTAACATCCATATTATGTGTTTCTTAGACATAATATAAGAAGAAATTCATTTTTTCAGATAAAATAAGTATTTTTCAAAAAAAGTTATTTTACCGCCTTTTAATGGAAAACTATTATTTAAACAAATATTTGTAACTATTTTATATTCAAGATAATAAAATTATATTATTATTTAGAATAAGGATAGAAAAATTTAGTTTGCATATATTTTTGGTACTTTTCTTATAATATTATATTTTAATGAATAATGAAAAATATAATGTTTTAATTGAAAACAAATTTTTGAATAGAAATAATTTATAATGATAAATTAGTAATTTAAATGTAATTGAAGTATGATTATATTATATTTCTATCATTTAAAAAAATTTATGTCATTATAAGTAATTTTACGATTAAATTTAACATAAACACATGTTAATCTTTTAATAGTTTTTACTTTTTAAAAACCCATTTTTTTGTTTTGAAAATGAGAATTTATTTTATATTAAAAAATAAAATTTATATGTTATTTTTGGTAAAATAGACTTAAATTTTTAATTATTAATTTCAAAATTATTTAAGGGAATTTTTTTTATTTTTCTGAAATCTTTCAGTTTTTGATGAATAGTTGAAAATACTGTGTTATTATATAAAACCGAATTTTTATTTAAATAATTATTTATTTTATTCTCATTTATTTTTGGTCAAACTATATACATAGTACCTATATATTTTCGATGTAACTCTTTGGAGTCATTTTACAATAATTTTATATACATACAATTAAATAGGGTAATTAAGGGTAAAAATGATATAATAATTTTCCTAACACATGTCCTAATTCTATTGGATAAGTATAATTCGACCTAAATAAATCTTCCGAATAAAATATGACCCCCTTTTATCCACATGATTAAGATTAGGACATTTAATATTATTTAATTTAAAGAATAGTTAAAAGAGTTTAATTCAATGTTTAATAACCAAACCATTATTAATATTGAGTTATAAATTAGATAAATTCGAAAATAAATATACATTACAAGGCTAACAGAGTTTACTACATTATTGAATTTTATTAATAATGTTTAGACATTATATAATTTAAATTATTTATGATACAATGATTATGTAGTAATTACCTTATTAATGAAATATTAAAATAATTTATATTATAAATATTCAAATAAATTTAATTTGATACTTTTAATGAATTCAACTAATTTTATAGGTTAATATTACATTCAAGGTTTGGTTAAATAAATTTTATTCTAAGTGATAAAGTTTTTATGTCTTTAGAAAAAATCAAATACTAAACAGTGTCAAAATTGACATAATTGTGTTTTAAAAAAATATTATATTATTAATTGATATAATATTTTTAAAAATATAACGATCGTAAAAAGGACTTAAATATGTCTATATATATTAGTAATGAACCTTATGGGGTTTTCATGGCTTGTTATAGTATGTTTATTAACTATAATATAAAAATACAAAGAGACATGGTAAATGTCAAACTATTTAACTAAGAGTTAGATCTAAAGGTTAAGGTTTATATGATGACCTAAACATGTCTAAAACCTATTGGATGAGAGGTTTTCGACCCCTCCCAACCTTTGGCCTTAAATAATTTATTTTTTAGCCAATAGAAACCGAAAATTATTTTATTATAAAATAATATTTCTAGCTTTCCTAAAGTGACCATCACCTCTCTTATAAAAAGGCACTCCACCTTCTCCTACATTCACATCTCCATAGCATTTTCACTCTGCCAAGCCAGGAAAAATATCCTCCCAACTTTCCTCCTTTCATCCTATAGGCCTTTATTTGGTCATAAATCCAACCTAAGGACCCCTTTTATCAAATAAAAAGGAAGAACCCGAAGAAGATGTAAATACTTCATCAACTCTTTCAAGTTTTTTTCTTGTTCCACTTCCTCTTTATTTTTTTTCCTTTCTAAAATAACAATTCCAATATCTTCTATATACTGTGATTTTATTATAAAAATGGTACAACCATATTCATTATTATATACACCCTTTAAATCACAAAGTCATCATATATGTGTACGTTTGGATTACTGTCTCCACGTCGTGGTGTAGTTTGTTATTCAAACACTTATTTATTTGGGTGGCTATACTAATCAGTATAACTGATGTAAATAATAAATATAACATGTTAATGATTCATTATATAAGCTATAACTTCAAATTACATATGCTTTCACCATCAATATAATGATATTGTATCACGTGCGTACGTACAAATTACCGTCTCCCTGAAGCAATCAGATTCATTCCCATGTTCACCATTCAACGATGCTTATAAAAATATATATTATAAATAAGTATATAATATATGAAATAATTATTATAGTATATATATATATATATATATTTATATGTATTTATGTACCTAAATATATCGTATTCACATACTTTCGTTCAAATTCGATATGAAAACGGAAACAACATTTATACGTATGTACGGCGTAGCGTCGTCATAAACAGTGCCTTCCATTTCATATATCTAAATATTATAAATATTTAAATTATAAATATATATGATATATAAATCATTGTTTATATTCTGGATGTATTTAAATCATTATCTAAATGATACGATTAAGAATTAAAAGATAAAACAAGTACAACAAAGAAAGAGATTATTACACAAAATGATAATTTAACATGGAAATCATTATTAAATGGGTTGTATAAAATCATAAATTAGTCATGTTTGATATAATTAGTATGATCATTCTTCTGATATAATTTAATAACATACTATTGTTATTATCCAGGATGATAAACGTACCCCCAACCAAATTAAAGTGGAAGGTAAGGGTTAATTTTAGAATCTCTTTTTTATCCAAGAATGTTATTACGTAAGTATCTACCGCGAAATATTTTTAATCGATGTCCAGGATTCATGAATGGTTTTTCAAATGTATTTTTTATGGGGAATTATTACTAGAACACCATTTTAAATGTATTAAATATTTACTCTTCTAAATATTTCTCTTTAATGTCCATGTCTTTAAAAGGGTTTTTATGAATTTATTTTTATGGACATGATTGTTATTAAATTTTAATTACCTTCAAAAGTTTCAAAGTGGTATGTGAAACATTGATTAGAAAATGTTTTCAAATTTCCTCCTTTCAAAATATTGTGACTTTTAAATGTTTTCATGAAAAAGGGTTGTTTCTCTCAAAATGTTTTACAAATCATTTTCATCTATGTAAACATCTTTTGAGGGATTTTTATATTGTTTGAAGTTTGTTTTTTATGATACAAATCGTCCATATTTTATTGAATTTTTTGTGATATGTTTGACTGTGGATGTGTTATTTTTATACAATTCATGGTTTATAGATAATGTATTGACATTTCGTATGATATTTTTAAAACGAATGTTTATGTTATCTTTAATCCTTTTCATATGAGGAAGGTATTGGACTTTGTAAGTGATGGGTGGAGACCACTACAGCTCCTTGAACCGTAGATAGGTCTCATTAGACAAAATAGTGTCTTGGCGAAAGGCCTTGATAAAATATTATTTTTAGTCTTGGCACAAACCCTCGACTCTGTGTTTATAAAGCCTAGAATTATGAATTCCATCATTATGAAAGTGTCTATTGATATTTCATGTGATTATTAAACTAGTAGAATATCCATGTAAATAGGTAAATGGAATTATTTGATCTTTTCTTTCCCATAATATGTTGTTTTTTATGATTAAATGGATTTTGTTTTAGTTTTATAAATTTCCATAAATGTTTATGCTTATTTATGAAAGTTTCTGCTATATTTTTATCCTTACTGAGCATCTAATCCCACCCATTTATTATGTGTTATTTTTCCAAGATTCTAGGAAGTATTTTATGATTGATAAGTAGGGTCAAGAAAGGGGATTAATGGCATTCTAAAAGGGTCATTTATGTTGTGTTTTGTTTTCTAATGTGTAATGTATCATTCATGTATGTAATCTATTTTTCAAGACTGCTAATCTGATCGGTCTTTCAGGACATGATTCCTTATAATCATGCCAATGTATTAAAACAATGCACTGAATCTGGGTAACTATAGTCGGGGATTTATAGTTGGTAGTAGAGACGTTTAGGAATAATCTTGGAAACTAGATTTTGAACAACTCTGATTAGAGAACACTACCCAAAGATAGACTTTGAGGATTAGTATTATAGAAATTCCTTGAATTTTGGTACTATATAGATTTTTTGGGTTTTCCAAGAAACACATCCCTATCTGGATACTAGCAGGTATAGGTGGCTATGGCATAGATGTACCAAGTTGTAAAACTTGAAAACACTGCATTGAGCTAGATTTGAATTGGAACTGGTTCACGACAATGGGCCTTTCTGCACTCTTGGTTATGACACTCCTGGGGGATATACATAGCATAATTATCGTTTTCGTTACAAACCATTTTGACAGTTTTATGATTATATATACTATCTGAAAGAAAATATTTTTATAATTATGGATTATAACCATGAACTCTTCAATTTATGTTAAGTATTTTACAATATTTGAATTATGCATTATGATTCATAAACTAACCACGTATATTCAATTGTTTAGAAATGGCTCCTAGTTGTTGGAATGAGACCTCCAGCAGAACGCATGATCCAAAGAGTAAGGAGGATCATATCTTTCATGGTATTAAGCCAGCATTTAGAAAGGAAATATTCTCCCACGTATTATCATTATATGATGAAATAGTATCATGTGTTAATAAGTTAAGTAAATAATTTCACGAGTCCTATGGATTTGAAGGGAAGCCAGAGAAGAAAAAAAATTTAGAGAGAATGATGGATAAAGGGAATAAGGGAAAGAAGGATTTTCACATATGTGATATCTGTGGAAATAATCACCTTGGTAAATGATTGAAATGAAGTTGAGTTTGTTATAAGTGTGGATAAAATGGGAACAAAGTAAATTATTTCAAGGGTGGGAAAAAGGATTGAAATGTAAAATGCTTCATCTGCAAGGTGTTAGGGCACTACACGAATCAATGTCCAAATCATCAGAGTATACCCCAAATGTTAATATTGGATAATAATCAACTTATTATAATACCAAAGATGAAGAGTAAGGATTAAGAGTTCTTATGATGCTATTAACGTATTGTGTCATTTGAGTATTGTATTAATGATGTACATGTTATAAGAATTATAAAGTATATAATGAATGCAATGTAGTATTATTTTTTTAAGGACCTGAGATTTTTTGGAACCAAGAAAAGTGACTAAATGGACAGTTAAATTTTTTTGAAAATATATGGTTGAAGGAAAGAAAAAAATTTAATATGGTCCTGATATTGGGGTATTGATTTTGGAATAAGAGATGATTGGTTTGGATAAAATATATTGGATATTATTGACATCCTCAGAACATGTTAATGGTTTGTTTATTCCATCGTTGTTGGATTTTACAACATTTTTGGATAAAAGGGGTATATCCAGTATTCTATAAGGAATAATGGAGAATGTGTAACACCCCAAGATTTTATAGTGTGTTATTTCTTCAAAATAATTCAATAACTTTCACTACACGCAACACCAAGTTCAATCGCACCATGACTTACCAAACAAGCTGTTCAAAAGAGGTTATGAATAGTGTTAACTAAATTTTAAACTTTATATAATCCTTATAATTTTAGAATCCATATTATGAGTTTCTTAGACATAATGTAAGAACAAATTCATTTTCAGTATTTCACTTTTACCAAATTTTAATAGTGAACCCTTTTTAGATACTATATTTTAAACTTTTTGACTAAATGGGGACATCAAAAATTTAAAATGAAATATCCCATGCTTCCACGGTACGCTAGCGTGTGTTGTACGCAACACCGAGTTCTAACACACCGTAACCAATCAAACTAGCTGTTATGAATAGTAATACCTACTTTTTGAAATTATATATATATTATATTTTAAAATGGACTTCATTTTTGGATTCGGAATATCGAATTTAGCCTAAGGTGAAATTTTGGTACATTTCGGATAACTTTCATATTTTGATGAATAGTGAAAATTACTAAATTTTAATTAAAAACAACTTTTTTAATCAAAATAATTAATAGTGATAAATTATGAATTTGAGTGGTTTTAAAGTATATTTAGAATATATTTTTACAATTTAATATAATGTTGGTCATTAGACAAAATTTTACAGTTAAACCGAACATAAACAAGTGTCAATCTTTTGATAGTTATTATCTCTTAAAAACACGCTTTTTGTTTTGACAGCGGGAATTAATTTTAAATTAATTTCTGCCACTTCTGTGTTTTGAATTTAGAAAAATGGATTCCATATTTGGAATCAGGATGTTCAAATTGTGTAAATAGGTAACTTTTATTTTTAGACATTTTGAATAATTACTGCGGTAAATATTTTATTTACCATGGTTAAGGGTAAATCCGGTAAATAAGGGTTAGAAAATAATATTATAATAATACTAAATTACCCTAAAACGTGTCTTAACCCTATTGGTTGATATATGGTCGACCATGGGAATCTTTGTGTCAATTTTGGGACCCCATGGATCCACTTGTAAGTGATAATGACACATTATATTAATAAAGCTAAAATAAAAATAAAAATGGCATAAGCTTACATCTTTTAGAAGAACAATTTTTACATAGGGTTATACATATTGGATTTTCGATTATAAATATTCATTAGAAATCTAAAAAGATTTCCTACATAATGATATTTTATTTATAATTTTTAGACATTAAATATTTTATTTTATTTATGACACAATGATTATGCAGTAATTACTATAATAGTGAAAAATTAAAATAATTGATATTATAAATACCCAAATAAATATAATATGAAACTTTTAATGAATTAAAATAATTTTATAGGCTAATATGATATATTAGGATTGATTTAATGAACTTTGTTAGAAGTAATCAATCTGTTAGGAGTTTCACAAAAATCAACTATTGAATAGTGTCAAAATTGACATAAAAGAGTTCTTAAAACAAATATTATATTATTAATTGATATTAAATTCCTAAAAATCTAAGGTTCGGCCAAGAGACTTATATTATGATATGTTCATCATTAATGGACCACTTGGGGGTCGCTTGGATGTACATAGTAAGTTTATTAACCATATTATATAAAAATACAAAGAGACATTGTAAAAGTGAAACTAATTAACTTAGAGTTAATACTTAAAGATATGGTTAATATAAGTACCCAAACCTGTCTAAATTCTATTGGATGAGTTTTTTTCGACCTATCCCCACCTCATCCTTTGAATATTCAACTTTGGAGCCTTTGGAAACCGAATATGAATTTATTATAAATTAATATTTCTAGCTTTTCCAAAGGTGCCCCTCACCCCTCTTAGAAAAGGGCACTCCTCCTTCTCTTTTCCTCACACCTCTCAAGCCACTTGGCTCGTCCAAACTCTGCCCAAATAAGCTCCCCACATCCCTCTCCTCCTCCTTGAAGCTTCCCCTTAGGCAGAAAGCATTTCAAGAAGTCCTTTGGTTCCAACCAAAGTGAGTTACCTAAATTAAAGGTAACGATTTCTCTTAAATTATTTTCATTTATTTTGCTTCTCCAACCCCCAAACTCTTTTTATTTACTTTCTTTTGTAACAACAACAGTATCCTCAATATACTAGGATGTTGTTATAAGAAGGATTAAAACTACACATACACACAACTCCATCTAATGGATGATGAACATAATGTTCCTGTGGATGGCAAACTAACGCCTCACGAAACGATGATTGTTCAAATACATCTTACCACCTCTCATGGTGGCCATTATGATGGCACTGTAATTAAATATGATAATAATGATATATATTTTATATATAAGATTCTGTAATTCCATTTTATTTCATACCATTATCCGTTTCATGTTGTATATACATACGATAATTTCATTTGAGGAAGTGCGGACTACCGCCCCCTTAAAATGATATGACTCGTTCATACCACACATGGAACGTATAAAGGATGGTGTTAATGAACATAAGTAACATATATAAAATATTATATTATACTGGAATAGTAATATACCTATGTATCATTTGGATTCGATTCTTTTAAAATAAAAATTAAATGGAAGTAGCGTTCGTGCGTACGTACGGACTACCGTCTCCACGAACGCGATGAGATTCATTCTCCATCGTAACCATTAAAGTATAATTATCATTTGATGATTTAAAAATGATGTTTAAGGACTTGATATCATTCTGGATATGAATAATATACAACCTATCCTTTACAAACATGTCTTACGTAACAAAACATATGAAAGAAAACAAGTAAGTTAACACCCGAAACAACGATAATACTAAGATATCAATATTAAAAGATCATATATGATATCATATTAATGTAAATGATTCTTGTATAATTTAATAACAATTATTTCACCATTATACAGGAGGTTAACCTACCCCAACAAAGGAAAAGTACAAGGTAAGGGGTTTTCATCTCACTCCTTATTCCCGTGAGATTCATGCCATATTGCCACCATCACCTTTTGTGTGGTGTATGTACTGCCCATAATTATATTCATTGTGTAATACACCCTAATTTATGTGTATTTACATATTCATTGTATGATACCTCTTTTATGGATTGTATGTTTCATAAGTTACCAAATTGGTAAGGGTTATTTCACAATCTCTTCATTATCCGAGGTTGTATTATACGTAATAATCTACTGGGATCTCTTTATCATCCACATCCATGTTTCTTCGAAATGTATTTCAAAACATTTTTACTATTTACAAGAATATGGGTTAAAGTCATTTATACCCTTGGTTGACTTTTTATAAGAGGTTTATAAAGGAATCTTTCCGTCGTTTTCAAAACAAGGTCCTTTTTAACCTTTTCGACAGAATTGAGGTAAGAATGTTTTTTTTAACTTATACGGCGGGTGCGGTTATTTTCCGCCGTTATAAAATCGTCGAAGCTTTCCTTACAAGCTTATAAGAATATTTTCAAAGAAAATGTTTTATTTTATATGGATCTTAAATGATTTCAAAATAAAAGGAGATACTTCTTTTAAACGAATTTTGATTTCATCTATGTCAACATCCTTTGATGGATTTTAAGATTATTTGAAGTTGATTTATTATAATACAAAACTTCTATATTGTATTGAAGGTTTTGTGATATGTTTGAATGTGGATGTGCTATTTTATACCATTCATAGTTTATGGTGAAACTATTGACATTTCGTATGCTAGTTTTAACCCGAATGTTTATGTTATATTTCAAACTTTTCTTCAGATGAATGTGCTAAACAAGTATGTTCCGAGTTGGGGACCGGTAAAAGTAAGCCCTCCAGGTTGGGGACTGGTTAAAGTAAGCCCTCCAGGTTAGGGACTGGTTAAAGTAAGCCCTCCAGGTTAGGGACTGGTAAAAGTATGCCCTCCGGGTTGGTGTCCGGTTATTAGAGGCACTCCGGGTTGGTGTCCGGTTATTAGAGGCACTCCGGGTTGGTGTCCGGTTATTAGAGGCACTCCGGGTTGGGTTCCGGTTAGAAGTAACCCCTAGGTCTTGGGATGAGGCCTAGACAAAGAAATTAACGTTTAGCATTATGCATTCCAACATTATGAAAGTGGTTATTGATATTTCATGTGATTATTCGATTAGTAGAATATCCATGTGAACAAGTAAATGGCATTATTTCATTTTACTTTTTCCATACTATGTTGAAGTTCAATTTTAAAAGGCCTTTGTTTTAGTAATTCATTGCCTTAAATGTTTACGCTTATTTTGAATGTTCCGCTATATTGTTATCCTTACTGGGCATTTGAGCTCACCCCTTTTCTATGTTTTATTTTTTTCCCAGGTAGTGAAGAAGTAAATTATGAATGACTTGCAGGGATATTATGAGGGGTTAATAGTGTGGATATGAAGACTTTGTTGTTGTAGTAGTTTTTCACTTTGAAATGTAATGTAAAACTTTATGATTATATCTAGTGTTTCCAAGGCTACTAAACCAATCGGTCTTTCGGGATTTGATCTTTCTTGTGATCATGCCAATGTTACGAAGTAATGCACCGACTCTGGGTAACTGGGGTCGGGGCGTTACAGTTGGTATCAGAGGAAGTTTAGTACAAACCTTGGAAACTAGATTTACGTAAACTCTGATTAGAGCACGTAGACCTAAGATGAACTTTGAGGATTAGTATGGAATAACTTCCTAGAATTTTGGTATTGTAGAGATTTTGTGAGTTTTCCGAGCAATACATCCCTGTCTGGATACGAGCAGGTAGAGGCGGCTCTGGCACAGATGTACCTAGGGGTAAAACCCGAAAACACCGCTTTGAGATAGACTCGAACGGGAACTGGTGCACGACAACGGGCCTTGCTGCACTCTTGGTTACGACACTCCCGGGGGATATGCTTAGGATAACTCTCATTTTCTTTACAAATCATTATGAAGGGTTTATGAGTATATACTTCCTCAAAGAAAACATTTTTATGATTATGGATTATATCCATAAATAGTTCAATTTATGTTAAGTGTTTTATAAGTATGGGATTATGTATTTTGATTCATAAACTGATCTAGTTTATGCCATTGTTTAGAAATGGCGCCTAGTAGAAGGAATGAGAACTCCAGAAATGCACATGATCCAAAGAGAAGGAAGGATCATATCTTTCATGGTCTTAAGCTAGAATTGATAAGAGAAATAGTCTCCCATGTATTATCATCATATGAAGAAATAATATCATGTGTTGATAAGATAAGTAAAGAGTTTACTGAGTCCTATGGCTTTGAAGGGAAGCAAGAGAAGAAAAGGATGGAAGAGAGAAAGATGGATAAAGGGAAGAGTGAAAAGAAGAATTTTCCCATATGTGGTAACTGTGGAAAGAAACACCCTGGAACTTGCCTGAAAGGAATGGGAGTTTGTTATAAGTGTGGAGGAAAAGGGCACAAAGTACGTGACTGCAAGGGTAAGAAAATGGTTTTAAATGTACAATGCTTCATTTGCAAGGAGTTTGGACACTACGCGAACCTATGCCCCAGTCATCAGACTATGCCGCAAATGATGCTATTGGATAATAATCAAGTTATGATACTACCACATATGAAGAGGAATGATTAGAGTTCTTATGTTGATTATGCCAATTGAGTGTTGTATCAACAATGTACTTGTTATAATAATTATGGAGTATATAAGGATTTTACTGCAGTAATATTTCATTAAGGACTTGAGATTGTGTGGAACAAAGAAAAGTGACTCAATAGCAGGATAAATTTTTGGAAAATATATGGTTGAGAGAAAGATAAACCATAATATGGTTCTGATACCGCGTTAGTGATTTTAGAATAATACATGATTGATTTGGATAAATTATATTGGATATTCTTGACTACCTTGGAACTGATTAATGATCTGTATATTCCATTATTGTTGGGGTTTAAAACATTTTTGGATTGATGAAGTATATCCATCATTCTATATGGAATAGGGGAGCGTGAATGTAATCAATAAGGAATATGGTAATTCAGTATGTTTCAGTGTATTAAAAGAATACAAGATGAAGGTATTCATATGCTATTATGGGGTAAAAAGGATCTACATTATTCTTACCTTCCTTATAAATGTTGGACTGTGAGTTTGGACAGAAGTATTTTGGATAGTTCTAGTTTGGATTATTTTGGATTGCCATAAAAGGACAACCCGGAGGTCGGGCGGCAACCCGTCGCGTCCGGAAAGGCTGCGAGACTTGAACCCGCAACCGAAGGGCGACAAGGGTGTATCACCTACCACTAGCCCACGAGATGTCTTGGATTAAATAATGTAGTTTTTTTTAAAAGATCTGGTAGATGAATTATAAATTGATTTATTTTGGAACCCTGTACGAATAGTATAAATAGAAATTTTTTTTACGTTCTATTATCTTTTAGAGTGAAAGATGAGTTTGTGGTAGAAATTTATTAATGGATAAAACTCTAATTATAAAGTAAGTATATCCCCTTATGATCTTAGCCAATCTCATAAATAAATTACTCAACATTAAGAAAAGCAACTTAGAACAAAAATGTTTTCCTAGATGGTACCTTAAATCATCACTAATTTATGGATTTGGGATTGTTGGCCTTTTCATAGCCATGTCCTCTACCACTCTCCATCAGATAATTGATGGTTAGATTTCTCCTCCATATCCATATTTTCTTATATGGAACCCTAGTATGTGTTATTTTCGGTAATCTTCATACTTTTTCCTCTTTATTTTAAATAGATGCCTCATTAATTCATTTTTCGATGTGGGATTTCAACTAAGATATTTCGAAACTTCAAAAATGTGTTATCCTAATACCCTATGTTTTGTTGAACCGATGGTATTTCAAATCATCATAGATTGATGAATTCAAGGACCTCAATTTCATACTTGTTTGTGATTGATGACCTCAATCACTACCTATAAATATTTACGTTATTCCTCCAATTATATGTCTCTAAATTACCACCAATGTTCTCCGAATCGAGATCATAATTTGGTGGTGACCCTTTCATTTCTCTTTTCCTCATATTAAGACTAAATTTTAGTAACCCAATTTCCGATGTGGGTTTTCCCACAAATATATTTTCTATTTTCAACCTTTTATTTTTGAAGAACAATTTCAAATTGCGAGGACGCAATTTATTGAAGGAGGGGAGAATGTAACACCCCAAGATTTTATAGTGTGTTATTTCTTCAAAATAATTCAATAACTTTCACTACACGCAACACCAAGTTCAATCGCACCATGACTTACCAAACAAGCTGTTCAAAAGAGGTTATGAATAGTGTTAACTAAATTTTAAACTTTATATAATCCTTATAATTTTAGAATCCATATTATGAGTTTCTTAGACATAATGTAAGAACAAATTCATTTTCAGTATTTCACTTTTACCAAATTTTAATAGTGAACCCTTTTTAGATACTATATTTTAAACTTTTTGACTAAATGGGGACATCGAAAATTTAAAATGAAATATCCCAAGCTTCCACGGTACGCTAGCGTGTGTTGTACGCAATACCGAGTTCTAACACACCGTAACCAATCAAACTAGCCGTTATGAATAGTAATACCTACTTTTTGAAATTATATATATATTATATTTTAAAATGGACTTCATTTTTGGATTCGGAATATCGAATTTAGCCTAAGGTGAAATTTTGGTACATTTCGGATAACTTTCATATTTTGATGAATAGTGAAAATTACTAAATTTTAATTAAAAACAACTTTTTTAATCAAAATAATTAATAGTGATAAATTATGAATTTGAGTGGTTTTAAAGTATATTTAGAATATATTTTTACAATTTAATATAATGTTGGTCATTAGAAAAAATTTTACAGTTAAACCGAACATAAACAAGTGTCAATCTTTTGATAGTTATTATCTCTTAAAAACACGCTTTTTGTTTTGACAGCGGGAATTAATTTTAAATTAATTTCTGCCACTTCTGTGTTTTGAATTTAGAAAAATGGATTCCATATTTGGAATCAGGATGTTCAAATTGTGTAAATAGGTAACTTTTATTTTTAGACATTTTGAATAATTACTGCGGTAAATATTTTATTTACCATGGTTAAGGGTAAATCCGGTAAATAAGAGTTAAAAAATAATATTATAATAATACTAAATTACCCTAAAACGTGTCTTAACCCTATTGGTTGATATATGGTCGACCATGGGCATCTTTGTGTCAATTTTGGGACCCCATGGATCCACTTGTAAGTGATAATGACACATTATATTAATAAAGCTAAAATAAAAATAAAAATGGCATAAGCTTACATCTTTTAGAAGAACAATTTTTACATGGGGTTATACATATTGTATTTTCGATTATAAATATTCATTAGAAAGATAAAAATATTTCCTACATAATGATATTTTATTTATAATTTTTAGACATTAAATAATTTATTTTATTTATGACACAATGATGATGAAGTAATTACTATAATAGTGAAAAATAAAAATAATTGATATTATAAATACCCAAATAAATATAATATGAAACTTTTAATGAATTAAACTAATTTTCTAGGCTAATATGATATATTAGGATTGATTTAATGAACTTTTTTAGATGTAATCAATCTGTTAGGAGTTTCACAAAAATCAACTATTGAATAGTGTCAAAATTGACATAAAAGAGTTCTTAAAACAAATATTATATTATTAATTGATATTAAATTCCTAAAAATCTAAGGTTCGGCCAAGAGACTTATATTATGATATGTTCATCATTAATGGACCACTTGGGGGTCTCTTGGATGTACATAGTAATTTTATTAACCATATTATATAAAAATACAAAGAGACATTGTAAAAGTGAAACTAATTAACTTAGAGTTAATACTTAAAGATAAGGTTAATATAAGTACCCAAACCTGTCTAAATTCTATTGGATGGGTTGTTTTCGACCTATCCCCACCTCATCCTTTGAATATTCAACTTTGGAGCCTTTGGAAACCGAATATGAATTTATTATAAATTAAAATTTCTAGCTTTTCCAAAGGTGCCCCTCACCCCTCTTATAAAAGGGAACTCCTCCTTCTCTTTTCCTCACACCTCTCAAGCCACTTGGCTCGTCCAAACTCTGCCCAACTAAGCTCCCCACATCCCTCTCCTCCTCCTTGAAGCTTCCCCTTAGGCAGAAAGCATTTCAAGAAGTCCTTTGGTTCCAACCAAAGTGAGTTACCTAAATTAAAGGTAACGATTTCTCTTAAATTATTTTCATTTATTTTGCTTCTCCAACCCCCAAACTCTTTTTATTTCCTTTCTTTTGTAACAACAACAGTATCCTCAATATACTAGGATGTTGTTATAAGAAGGATTAAAACTACAAATACACACAACTCCATCTAATGGATGATGAACATAATGTTCCTGTGGATGGCAAACTAACGCCTCACGAAACGATGATTGTTCAAATACATCTTACCACCTCTCATGGTGGCCATTATGATGGAACTGTAATTAAATATGATAATAATGATATATATTTTATATATAAGATTCTGTAATTCCATTTTATTTCATACCATTATCCATTTCATGTTGTATATACATACGATAATTTCATTTGAGGAAGTGCGGACTACCGCCCCCTTAAAATGATATGACTCGTTCATACCACACATGGAACGTATAAAGGATGGTGTTAATGAACTTAAGTAACATATATAAAATATTATATTATACTGGAATAGTAATATACCTATGTATTATTTGGATTCGATTCTTTTAAAATAAAAATTAAATGGAAGTAGCGTTCGTGCGTACGTACGGACTACCATCTCCACGAACGCGATGAGATTCATTCTCCATCGTAACCATTAAAGTATAATTATCATTTGATGATTTAAAAATTATGTTTAAGGACTTTATATCATTCTGGATATGAATAATATACAACCTATCCTTTACAAACATGTCTTACGTAACAAAACATATGAAAGAAAACAAGTAAGTTAACACCCGAAACAACGATAATACTAAGATATCAATATTAAAAGATCATATATGATATCATATTAATGTAAATGATTCTTGTATAATTTAATAACAATTATTTCACCATTATACAGGAGGTTAACCTACCCCAACAAAGGAAAAGTACAAGGTAAGGGGTTTTCATCTCACTCCTTATTCCCGTGAGATTCATGCCATATTGCCACCATCACCTTTTGTGTGGTGTATGTACTGCCCATAATTATATTCATTGTGTAATACACCCTAATTTATGTGTATTTACATATTCATTGTATGATACCTCTTTTATGGATTGTATGTTTCATAAGTTACCAAATTGGTAAGGGTTATTTCACAATCTCTTCATTATCCGAGGTTGTATTATACGTAATAATCTACTGGGATCTCTTTATCATCCACATCAATGTTTCTTCGAAATGTATTTCAAAACATTTTTACTATTTACAAGAATATGGGTTAAAGTCATTTATACCCTTGGTTGACTTTTTATAAGAGGTTTATAAAGGAATCTTTCCGTCGTTTTCAAAACAAGGTCCTTTTTAACCTTTTCGACAGAATTGAGGTAAGAATGTTTTTTTTAACTTATACGGCGGGTGCGGTTATTTTCCGCCGTTATAAAATCGTCGAAGCTTTCCTTACAAGCTTATAAGAATATTTTCAAAGAAAATGTTTTATTTTATATGGATCTTAAATGATTTCAAAATAAAAGGAGATACTTCTTTTAAACGAATTTTGATTTCATCTATGTCAACATCCTTTGATGGATTTTAAGATTATTTGAAGTTGATTTATTATAATACAAAACTTCTATATTGTATTGAAGGTTTTGTGATATGTTTGAATGTGGATGTGCTATTTTATACCATTCATAGTTTATGGTGAAACTATTGACATTTCGTATGCTAGTTTTAACCCGAATGTTTATGTTATATTTCAAACTTTTCTTCAGATGAATGTGCTAAACAAGTATGTTCCGAGTTGGGGACCGGTAAAAGTAAGCCCTCCAGGTTGGGGACTGGTTAAAGTAAGCCCTCCAGGTTAGGGACTGGTTAAAGTAAGCCCTCCAGGTTAGGGACTGGTAAAAGTATGCCCTCCGGGTTGGTGTCCGGTTATTAGAGGCACTCCGGGTTGGTGTCCGGTTATTAGAGGCACTCCGGGTTGGTGTCCGGTTATTAGAGGCACTCCGGGTTGGGTTCCGGTTAGAAGTAACCCCTAGGTCTTGGGATGAGGCCTAGACAAAGAAATTAACGTTTAGCATTATGCATTCCAACATTATGAAAGTGGTTATTGATATTTCATGTGATTATTCGATTAGTAGAATATCCATGTGAACAAGTAAATGGCATTATTTCATTTTACTTTTGCCATACTATGTTGAAGTTCAATTTTAAAAGGCTTTTGTTTTAGTAATTCATTGCCTTAAATGTTTACGCTTATTTTGAATGTTCCGCTATATTGTTATCCTTACTGGGCATTTGAGCTCACCCCTTTTCTATGTTTTATTTTTTTCCCAGGTAGTGAAGAAGTAAATTATGAATGACTTGCAGGGATATTATGAGGGGTTAATAGTGTGGATATGAAGACTTTGTTGTTGTAGTAGTTTTTCACTTTGAAATGTAATGTAAAACTTTATGATTATATCTAGTGTTTCCAAGGCTACTAAACCAATCGGTCTTTCGGGATTTTATCTTTCTTGTGATCATGCCAATGTTACGAAGTAATGCACCGACTCTGGGTAACTGGGGTCGGGGCGTTACAGAATGAATGTAATCAATACAGTTATATGATAATTCATGGTGTTACCATGTTGTAAAATAATACATGATAAAGGTATTCACTAGTTGTTACGTGGAAAAAAGTGTATTTATTGTGTTAACCGTCCTTCTATATAATGGACTGTGAGTTTGGACAAAAGTATTTTGGATAAGTTAAAAGATTTTAATTGATTTCGTTTGACATTGGATACTATTTGTAATGGTAAATCCTTTCATGAGATTATTTTTGGATTGTCATAAAAAGTTCAACCCCTCGCATCCAGCAAGGCCACGAGACTTGAACCCGCAACTGAAGGGTGACAAGGGTGCATCACCTACCACTAGCCTACGTGATGTCCTAACTTGTATAATGTAGTTTTTTTAAATAGTATGAAAGATGAATTTTATATTAATTATTTAAGGAACCCTATACGATTAGGATAAATAGAATAGTTTTGAATTATATTATCTTTTGGAGTGAAAGAGGAGTTTGTGGTAGGAATTAGTTGAAGGATGAAACTGTACTTGTCATGTATATTTTTCTACTCTTATTCTATTAATAAATTAATTCCTAAAAATTAGGGAATAGATCATAAAACCAAAAATGTTTTATCGTAACACGTTCTATTTTGTTGAACCGATGATATTTTACATCATCATAGATTGATGGCTTTGAGGCCATCAATTTCAAACTTGTTTGTGATTGATGACCTCAATATCTCCCTAAATATATTTTTGTTTTCCCTCCATTTATGTGTCTTTAATTTCCACCAATGTTCTCCTAATCGAGATGATAATTTGGTGGGGAATTTTTCATTTCCCTTTCCCTCTTATTAAGAGTAACTTTTATTATACTAATTTCTGATGTGAGTTTTCAACAAAAGTATTTTTATATTTTTATCCATTTTGAAGAAAAAATTAAAATTGAGATGACGCAATTTATTTATGGAGTGGAGAATTTAACACCCCATGATTTCATATAATTTTATCTCATTAAATTAATTCAATAGCTTGCGTTACGCGCAACAACAAGTTCGAGCGGACTACAACTTACTAAACTAAACGTTCAAAAAGTAGTTATGAATATTATAAACTAAATTTTGAATCTTATATACTCTATATATTTTTAACATCCATATTTTGTTTTTCTTAGACATAATATAAGAACAAATTCATTTTTTTGGATAAAATAAGTATTTTTCAAAAAATGCATTTTTACAACATTTTAATGGAGAACCATTTTTAAAACCAATATTTGACATTTTTATGTATTTAATTTAATGAAACTAATTTTTTTTATAATCAAGATATAATATTTTATTTTAGATAAATTTTTGGTACTTTTCTAAAAACTTTGATATTTTGATGAAAAGTGAAAAAAACTATGTTTCAATTAAAAAAAAGTTTTTTATTGAAATGATTTATAGTAATAAAATATGAATTTGAATGGTTTGGAAGTATAATTATATTATATTTTTATCATTTAATACAATGTAGGTCATTATAAGTAATTTCACATTTAATTTTAACATACACACATGGCAATCTTTTGATAGTTTTTATTTTTTAAAAACATAATTTTTTGTTTTGATAATGGGAATTTATTTCAAATTAATAAATGAAACATCTATGTTTTATGGATTTTGAAAAATAGACTTCATTTATAAATTTGGAATATCAAAAATATCTTAGGTTAAACTTTTGGTATTTTTCTGAAAACATTCAAATTTTGATGAATAGTAAAAAACAATGCGTTATTATATAAATCCGACTTTTTATTTAAACAATTAGTTACATTATTTTTATTTATTATATGTCAAAATATATACATAATAGCTATATATTTTCAACTAAATTTTCTAAAGTCATTTTAAAATATGTTTATATATATATATATATATAATTATATCGAACATTTTACCGTCTACCCACCTTCTAGGAGCATTTACAAATTTGCATAAAACCTAATTTTAGAGCTTCTGTGAGTTGAATTTAAAAAATATAAGAGAAATGGTTGACATAAGTAAATAAATGCGGTTCAATAAGATGAAAATAATATTTGATGAATTGTAATTTTTGACTTTTATTTACCATGGTTAAAAGTAAATAGGGTAATTACGTGTAAAATGATATTATAATTACCCTAAAAGATGTTCTAACTATATTGCATAAGTATAATTCTACCAAAAACAACGTTTGGAATAATATATGACCCCCTTTTTTCCACATGGATTAGATTACAAAATTTATTATTATTTAAAGTAAAGAAGAGTTAAAAGAGTAAAATTCATTGTTTAATAACAAAACTATTTTTAATATATGGTTATAAATAATATAAATTTGTCAATAAATTTTCATTATAAATATAACAAAATTTCTGATAAAATATTATTTTATTTATAATTTTTAGGTATTAAATAATTTAATATATTTATAATAAAATGATAATGTAGTAATTACCTAATTAATGAATGATTAAAATAATAGATATTATAAATATCCAAATAAATTTAATTTGAGACATAGGATGAATTAAAATAATTTTATAGGTTAATATTACATGTTAGGGTTGTTTATTTAATATTTATTCCGAGTTATAATGTTTTTATGGATTTCAAAAAAATTAAGTAGTAAATAGTGTCAAAATTTATATAATTTTGTTTTTAAAACAAATATTATATTATTAATTGATATAGAATTCTTAATAATTTAAGGTTCTTCCAATGGAAATAGAAAAGGTTATATATATTAATAACTAAACACATGGGGTTCTCTTGGATTGTTATAGTATGTTTTTTAACCATATAATCGTAAAAATATTAAGAGACATGGTAAATGTCAAACAATTTAACGAAGAGTTATATCTAAAAGATAAGGTTAATATGATGACCTAAGCCTAAATAATACCTATTGGTTGAGAGTGTTTCAACCTATTTCCACGTTATCCTTTAAATAATTCATTTTTGAGCCATTAAAAACCGATAATTATTTAATTATAAAATAATATTTGAAGCTTTTCTTAAAGATACCGTCACCTCTCTTATAAAAGGGCACTTCCCCTTATCTTAATTTCACACCTCCAAGGCCTTCTGAATCTTCCATACCCTTCCCAAATATCCACCATACATTACTCCCTTAATCCTAGAGGCCTTCCTTTGGTTATAAATCCAACATAAGGATCCCTTTTGATCAAATCAAAAGGAAGTACCTGAAGAAGAGGTAAATATTTCATCACCTATTTCATGTTCTTTTCTTCTTCCACTATCTCATTCATTGTTGCTTCCATTGTAAAATAATAACTCTATTATATTTTATATGTTGTGATTTCATTATAAAAATGGTTCAACCATATTCAGTATTCTATCAATTCTATAAATGACAATGTCATCATATGAGTGTATGTACGGATTACCGTCTCCACGTCGATGTGTAGTTTATTATTCAAACGCTTCATTATTTGGATGGGTCTAATAATGAGTATAAATGATGTAAATAATATATATATATAATGTTAATGATTGTGTATATCTGATATAAAATCAAATTAATTACTGTTTCACGATCAGCAAAATGATATTATTGATCGTGCGTATGCACAGATTACAATATCCTTGATGTGATGAGATTCATTCCCACATTCACCATTCAAAAATGATTATAAAAATATATATTTTTAATAAGTATGTAATATATGAAATAATAATTCTATTGGAGAGATATATATATACTTATATATATATCTTATTCACTTATTTCTGATCAATACGATATGAAAACGGAAACAATGTTTATTCATACGTACGCCTGACTGTCTCTATAAATACTGCCTTCTGTTTCATATATCAATATATTATAAATATTTATATTCTAAATATATATTATATATAAATCATGTTTTATGTTATGGATGTTTTTAAATCAGTATATAAATTATATGATAAATAATAACAAGGTAAGACATGTACGACAAAGAATGTTATTATTACCCAAAATGTTAATTTAACTTGGATATAATTATTAAATGTGTAGTATATAGTCCTAAATGAATCATGTATGATATAATAAATATTAATATGTTTATGGTATAATTTAATAACATGTTATGGTCATTATGCAGGATGATAAACATACCCTCGACCAAAGGAAAGTGCAAGGTAAGGGTTAATTTCACAATCTCTTTATTATCTGAGGTTGTTTTTACGTAAGAATATACTGGGACATATTTATTATCCATGTCCATGATTCATGAAAAATCATTCTATGGGATTATTCTAAGGGATATTTTTTTTACTAAAACATTATTTTAAATTTATTAAATATTTATTCTTCTAAATTGTTCTCATTATCATCCATGTTTTCAAGACTGTTTTTAAGGATTTATTTATATGGACATGATTGTTTTTAAAATGTAAAATCTTTTCAAAAGTTTTAAAGTGGTATGGGACACTTTGATTCGAAAATATATTTAATGGTCTTCCTTTATAAATTGCGTGACTTATAAATTTTATCATGATAAAAGGGATATTTCTCTCAAAGATTTTTACAAATAATTTTCATCTATGTCAACATCCTTCGATGGATTTTAATCTTGTTTTATGTTGATGTATTGTGATACAAATCTTCCATATTGTATTTATGGTTTTGTGATATTTTTGATTGTGGATTTTTTATTTTTATACCTTTTATGGTTTATGGATAAATTATTGACATTTCATATGCGAGTATTAAAATTAATGTTTATGTTTTGTTCAAACCTCTTCATATGAGGAATGAATTGGACATAATATGTGACGGGTGGAGCTCTCTAATGCTCTTCAATGTATCAGTATGTCTCATGAGACAAACTAGTGTCTTGGTACAAGGCCTTGGAAAAATCATATTTTTATTTTGGGAACAAGGCCTTGACTATGTGTTTATGAAGTTTGGAAATATGTATTCCATCATTATGAAAGTGGCTATTGATATTACATGTGATTATTCGATTAGTAAAATATCCACTTGAATATGTAAATGAAATTGTTTGAGTTTATCATTTCCATTTTATTATGATGTTTATATTTAAAATGCTTTTGTTTTAGTCTTATACATTGCCTTAAATGATTATGCTTATTTATGAATGTTTCCACTATATTTGTTTCCTTAATAAGCATCTAAACTCACCCCTTTCCTTTTTTACCAGGATTCCATGATGTTTTTATGATTGATAAGAAGGGTTAAGGTAGGGGATTAATGTCATTATGAAGCGTTCATTTATGTTGTGTTTTATTCTCGAATGTGTAATGTAATGTTAATGCCTTTAATCTATTTTCCAAAAATGATAAACTAATCAGCCTTTTAGGACATGATTCCTTGTAATCATGCAAATTTATTAAATTAATGCACTGACTCTACGTAACTATGTTCGAGGTGTTAAATTATAAACGATTTGATTTGGCTTGGCAGTTTTGTGCCAAATGAACTTTCTTTGTATTATTATTCAATATTATGAATGCGTAAGGATTCCAGAACATTAAAAAAGATAAAAAAGTATAATATGATCTGGATCAACCATTGAAAAGGTTTTATGACTAGTCATGAAGGCAGTAATTCAAATGTAAAACCAGTCTTCCTTTTGTGTGATAAATTAACACATCTCGGGTGATGTTTGAATTTATAGTTTTATGAAATGATAAAAGAGATATTATGATGAAATATCCCATTAGCATAATGAATATATAGTACATGTAAGTTATTTGAATTATCCTTAATTTGGATGAGGGGAGGTGAGGATAGAGCCTTAAATTAATAGAACATGTTAAAGAAATTGAATGAAAAGAGAATAGAGGTTCATCTCTTGAGTACCCCTCCTTCAGAATCTCAATAAGGCCATTTTTTCACTTTTGGGTGAATCCAGCAAGTCTTGGATGTGTGTATGGAGGATAGGGATCTGTTTGAGCAGAACTAGGCATGTCCTGAAGCTTGAGTGGTGTGGGAGGATGATGGGGTGAGGGGTGGTTTATATTGTGGAGGGGAGGATGAAGTTAAATTATTTAAATTATTATTTTAATAGTTTTGTTCAAGACTATGAATAATCTAGATTCATGTGATCCCAAATGATAATATTTCCATGTGAGTTCGAACCAAGTTGTCTAACATAATACATACATTACCTACGATGCGATAAATCAAATATTTTTGCCTTTATCGTAATTTATTATATTTTATTATTCACCAAAAATTCATGTATTTCAGAAAAATACCAAAATATTACCCTAACCATTTTTCATTGTGTAGAATCCAAAAATGAAATCTATTTTTCCAAAATTCTTTTATAAATAATATTATTTTAATTTTTAATATAAAATCATTATTTAATACAAAAGTACAATCACTTAAAATATTCAACTTCATTTTTAAGGTGGCTAAATTTATTTTTAAATTCAAGTGTAGGGATACTATTCATAATAATTATATTAATATTCCTAAGGGTATGTTACTATTCATATGGGTAGATTATTATTCACTGAAAAATAAGTTAATTCAATTAGTCTCTAAATATCATCATAAACACAACAATGTATGTCAGATTTTAAAAATAAAAATCGCAGAGCTGGTAAATTTCATTTTAATGGCCAAGTTATGACTATATCCTATAAATATCCATGTATTATTCCATAAGGGCTCTAGGATTTATGAAATATAATCTATCTAATGAATACAATGTATTTAAGAGAAACCTACCATAAAATGTTTGGGGAGCTATATTATTCCCTCATTCGGAAATTTCATCATCAAAATTTTTTAGTTATAAAGAACATTAAAAAAGGTGGGTGGTTCAACTTCATAACATCCTTAGGTTCCCCGGTTTCTTCCTCTATATTACGGATTTTCCAAAAAACCATTACTCGACGAGTTGTATGATTTTTCAATACCTTCTCCCTTGTGATAGGAATCTTGATAGGCTATTCAAAGTCTGAAAAATCAGGTTCCCACTATATTTATTCATAGGTGAGTAAATGTGTAGGGTCTGACATGTTTTTCTTTAACAATTACATGTGGAAAACATAATGAATATTGGATTGACTTGTCAGTATTGATAATTAGTATGCTAAATCTCTGATTTATTATAAAATATCAAATGGTTTGATGTACCAAGAACTCAGTTTACCTTTCTTACTGAACCTAATGACACCCTTATATGGAGATATTTTCTGAAATACATGATCTCCCACTTTGAATTCCAAATACATTCTCCGATTGTCAGCATAACTCTTCTGCCAACCTTGGAATGCTTTTATATAGGATTGAATTGTATTAACTTTTTTCGTTGTCTCTTCAATATGTTATGGGCCTATAGGTTTCCTCTCACCAACTTCATCCCAATAGGTTGGAGTTCAACATCTCTTTCCTTATAATGCTTCATATAAAGCCATTTGATTACTAGAATAGAAGCTATTATTGTAGGAAAATCCCACAAAAGGATAGTATTGATATCACAAATATTTAATTTCAATAGAGAATGATCACAACCTATCTTCCAGTGTTGGAATAGTCCATTCATACTGTCTTTTAGTTTGGTGGTGATAAGCAGCACTAATAAAAATCTCAGTATTCAAAGCCTTCTAGAGACTTTTCAAGAATTTTAATGTAAACTGGGGGTCTCGATCAAAAAAAATTGATAACGGTGCACCATGATGTCTTACAACTTCATTAATAAAATGTCTTTCCAGGATCTCAAGTTGTAAATATGCCCTTTTTGCAATGGAATGAGTAGATTTTGTATGATAATCAACAATTACCCATATTATGTCATTCCTTCTATGTGTAATTGATTTTTTAGAGAAAAATCCGTTATAATTTCATCCCATGTCCACATAAGAATAATTAGAGGTTGCATCACCCCTCTAGGATTTTGTCTCTCTGCATTCACTTGTTGACAAACTTGGCACCTTAACACGTATTCATTAGTCATTCGATTTATAATATCCCACAAAAAATATTACATAATATCATTATACATACTTTTCCAACCAGTGTATAGATAAATTTGAGCTATGAGAATCATTTAATAGTTACATTTATAACTTATGTTCTGATGGAACACAAAACATCTTCCCAAATTTCAGACTCCTTCTTCATACATGATGTCTTCCAATCACCCATCCTCGATATCATAAATATTTTAGGGCAGATTTTCATCATCAGATAGAGTGCATTTTCTCTTCACTATTAAAGATGGTCTAGAAGTCATCTGAAAGTGTCAAGATGTTTCCTCTTTATTAAAAATTCCCATATACATATTTAGTTTATCCAAAATTATATTACTTATGTCAATACTCATTTGAGTCAGATTCCCATGATCTTCCCTGCTTAATGAATATTCCAACTTATTTTCCTTTCCTGGGTGGTAGTGTATTGAATAATTGATATCTTTGAGTAACTCGAGCCATCCTTTTTTCTATATTTTGAGTGATTTTTGGTGCAAATGTATTTCAAACTCTTGTGATCTGTGTATATCTCACATTTTAAACCGTAATGTTAATGTATCTAAATTTTCAGAGAAAAGATTACACCTACTAACTCATGATCACGAGTTGGATAATTTTTCTCATGAGTTTTCAACAGCCTTGATGCATAAGCAATAACATTATCTTTTTTTATAACAACCCAACACAACCCATTCTTTGATGCATCATTTTATATTAAAAATCCATCACATCAAGAATGAAGAGTCCAAATTGCATAATTGACCAATCTTCTTTTCAATTATTCAACGAATTTTGTACATTCCTTTTTCCACACCAACATTACTCCTTTACTTGTGTGCTTGGTTAGCGGGTTAGCCAGTTGGGATATACTATTAATGAAACACCGATAGTAACTTGATAAGCCAATAAAACATTATACGTCAGTTATGTTCATTGTCTGGGGCCTTTCATGGATTACCTTTGACATCATAGTATTCACATTGATTCCATCCTTAGAGACAATATGGCCTAGAAAAAAAATTTATTGAAGCCAGAATTTACATTTTCTAAAAATTCTATATAATTCATTTTTTCTGATGGTTTTTATAATAATCTGCAAGTGATTCTCATGGTTTTCATATATGTAGGAGTATACTAGGATGTCATCGATCAGTACCAAAACAAATTTATCACGAAATTCCTTGAAATATCTATTCATTAAATTCATGAAAACATGTTGTGCATTAGTAAATCCAAAAGGAATCACTGTAAACTTGTAATTCCTACACCTAGTTCGAAATGCTGTCTTAGAAATAACATCCTTCCTCACATGCAGCTGATGATATCTGAAACGGAGGTCAATCTTCAAAAATAATTAAACCCCATGAATTTGATCAAATTAATCATCAATCTGGGGCATAAGATACTTATTCATTATTGTAATAGTATTTATTTCCATATAAAAAATGCATAGCCTCATGGATCCATCTACCTTCTTAACAAACAGGATCGGGTCTCCCCATGGAGAAACACTAGGTTGATTAAATATTTTGTCTCCAAACTCCTCTAGTTGTTTCTTTTCAACACTAACTCTGCAATAGACATTCCATAAGGGGTCTTTGACATAGGTCTTGCACCAAGAATTGAGTCAATGGAAAACACATTTTCTCACTCTGGAGGCTGTCCAGGTAAATCCTATGGAAATACATCAATGTATTTTTTAACTATATTCACACATTCAATATGATGTTTTCTTTCCCCAGCAATAGATATTGGGTTCTCATCCTCTCCATGTATTTCATTCAGTAGAGCTACCTAGGGCGGATTTAGATAATAATCTGGTGGCGAGGTTTCTACTATAAAGAGAAGGTATTATACACCATTTTTAAATTTTGTAACATACTTCATCTTGAAATTAATCATTTCATAACAATTTGATATCCAATTCATACATGGATTTATATCAATGTATTTCATTGGTATGATGATAAATTTAACAACTGAAGAACGTTTATGTGTCACGAGGGGGACTAGTTGACATTCAATTGTTCCAATGACAATTCCCCAATGAGTTTTGACTGATAACACCTTTATTAAATCAAATTGGGAATCTCTAATTATCATAGAAAATACGAAAGATATAAATGAATGAGTGGATCTAGAATCAAATAAAGTGTTGTATATGTTTAAGGAAACAAGTAATGTGCCGACAACTATATCATTAGGAACTTCAACCTTCGCAGTTGTAATCACATATTATTTCCCCTTCTGTCATGGATTTTTAATATGCATGTATCCTTGGCACTTAGGACACCCATTTGAACAGTGTCCCATCTCTCTACAATTTTAGAATGGTAATTCATTACAACTTTAGTATGTTGTCTTAATATGGCCCTAATCTGATCTGATCGAACATTGACCGTAATGACATGCTATGTTGAAAAATCCCCACATTATCCATGAGTATTGAGTCCCCTTATTCCATATGGAGAAATTTCTAATTAATGGAATACACTAGATTAATTTATGAATCTGAAATAGAAAATAACATAACATAGATTGAAATTATATGCATAGATAATCTCAAAAAAACGATTTCCTTGAAGAAAAATTTAGATATCAATCATTCATAAGGGATTGTAATGAAAATATGAATTATCCCAAGAATATCCCACAAAAGGGTCATAACCAAGAGTGAATAAATATCCACTATCGTGTACCCAGATACCCAAGTTATGCCCGAAACTCCTTGTATGAGATTTCACTCTTAGGTACTTCTATGCTAGATCCACCTCTACTTTCTCATATTCAGACAAGGAAGTATTTCATCAAAGATAAACAAAAACTTTTCATTACCATAAATCGAGACATTCTTGAATGTTTGTTCTGAAATACTACCTTAGGGATTTATTACATAACCAACATTTTCTATTATAATTTCCACGTTTTCTACAAAACTTTATTTGATACCAAATGTAATTCCCCGACCCATCAAGACCAGATCCAGTGCATTACGATGTACATTGGCATGGTTAGATGGAATGAAAGCATGAATTAATGACCGTCTAAGTATTCTTGAAGAAACTATACACATATATGTCACTCAAATTACATTGGAAAAAGTTACAAAAATATAATACATTACAATAACTAAAAACTGCAACCACAGATCTCAATAAATAGTCTCTTTTTCATAACCTCGTGAATGTAAACAATTGAAAGGGGAGAGCTCAAATTCTTAGTAAGGGTTACAAATGGAAAAATAATGAATAAATAATAATTTAATCATAATCAATTTTACATAATCAATATGGTAGTGTGAATAAATGAAGAACTCACAACATTAATAAATTGAGAATGAAACTGCATCCATAGATTTTTTTCATAATGAAAAACTCATGGATAGTAATAACTTATAATGAATAAATATAAATGATTTTTTATTGATAATCATGTATCTAGAACATGATATCATCGTCCCATAAAAATGATTTTGATCTGTGGGTAGAAACACGTCTGATTACTAGAAACAAATTCGTATTCTCCAAACCGATGGCCTCTTGAGACCTGTCGATGAATATTAGGGATATAGAGGGCCCAAACCACTGATGAAAGTCCAAGGAATAATTTATAAATATATTTTTAACAATTTTAATCTACCTTCACAATAACTATATAGAGTAGATAATACAGATTCATTAACATTTCCACAGATAAAACAATATTCAAAATAAACATCGTATGTAAATTTCAATACCACTTAAAAAATAATCATATCCATCATATGAAAATATGGATATTTTAAAGAAATATAAACTCAAAATAAATGTGATCTCAAATTGTAAGTAGGTACACCACACAAATATTATTAGGTGCACAATACTATGTAAGTCAGAACAAAAGTGAAAATTGAGAAAAATACCATTACCACAATATAATCAATTGAGTCATGTGAATAAAATCTAATAACAACAGAAAGAATCAAAATATACCTTGAATATATATACATTCATGATAAAATGTATTAAATGTAATTACACAATGAACCACACACAATAAATTTGTGTCGATCAATGGAAATCTCATGGAATTGAATGTGAGATGAGAAAAAGCCATACAAATATTTTGGCATTGTAATGAATGTTCTTGTGAGGGATTAATGAGGGGTAAAGGGGTATTCCCATATTTATATATCATATGGAAATTATGGGGGAGGTGAGAAAACATACCCGAACATTTGGTATTTAATAATAAAAGAGCGCAACATAGAGGAGATTCATTAACAGAAGTGAGAGAGAGGATCCCTTACCAAGAACATAGCATTACATTGAGGACAAATAAAGGTCATAATTATGTCTGAAATACATAAACCCAGAAAATAAATGTGGATATAAGGAATAAAAAAATCAGAAATTATTCACACATATTATGTGAAAATACAAAACCAATGACAATGATGTTTAACTCAACGAATGGAAATTGAGTTAAGAAATCCCTTACCTAATGCTCGAAGGTGTTCTTGATTATTCTTAACGACCTGAATAATCAAATATAGCTTCATTAGTGGATATTTATAGAACCTCATCGAACTTTAATTGATATGGTATAACTTTATTAGTTTCATTAATGACCATTTTATGGGTTTAAGAGACTCAATTTTATTGTTTTAGAAACATTTTCTTCCTTGGTTTTCATGATCTATTTATTTTTATTCATGAAGGGAAGTTCATTTTAAATGTGGTTAAACATACGAAACTATTATTTTATATTATTATTCATAGTAAATATATATTAATTATCTTATAATTATTTGGGTTATATATCATGATGATGACTCATTTGATGTGTTAATGATAAATGCTTGGATTTTGGTTTGGCGGTTTTGTGCCAAATGAACTTGTTTTGTATTATTATTCATAGTTATGAATTTTTAAGGATTAAAAAACATCAAGAGATATAAAATAAATATATTATGATCTATTTCAACCATTTAAAATTTTTTATTACCAGTATTGAAGATAGTAATGAAAATTGAAAACCCGTCTTCCTTATGCGTGATAAATTAACACATCTCGAACGGTGTTTTCATTTAACGTATAATGTTAGGAAAAAATAGAGATTTTGGGGAAATATTCCATTTCCCTATTGAAAATAATATACTTTTATGGTAATGGAACTATCATGGAATATGGATGAGGGGAGGTTATGAGAGAGAATCAAAATTGTGGAACTTGTAAAAGAAATTGACAGAAATGAGAAGGGAGGTTCACCTCTTGAGTACCCACCTTGGGAATCTCTTTAAGGAATTTTTTTCTGGATTTTGGTGAGACCATAAGGACATGGACGTGTGGGAGGAGGTTAGGGAGATATTTATGCTGAATTTATCCATGTACTGAAACTTGATCAGTGTGGGAGGAAGAGGGAGTGAGGGGTAGTTTATATAGTGGTGGGGAGGAGGAATTCTACTTTATTTTAATTATTATTTTAATATTTTCTCTCAAGACAATGAATAGTATTGATTCATGTGATCCAAAATAGTAATAATGGAATGTTAGTTCGAACCAAATGGTCTTACTTCATCCTTTCATCACCTATGATGCAATAAATCAAACATTTATCCTTTATCATAATTTATTGTATTTTTTTACACAAAAAAAATTACTGTATTTCAGAAAATTCCCAAAAATTCACCCTAATTTGTTTTTGATTTCTAGAATCATATAATAAACTCCATTTTTAAAAATTAATTTAATACATATTATAAATTAAATTTTTAAATAAAATTATTATTTAATCAAAATGTACAACTACGTAAAATATTCATCTTCATTTTTAAGGTGCCAAAATTTAATTGTACATTCAAGGGTATGGATACCATTCATAATTATCATATTACTATTAATATTGGTATTCTACTATTAATATGGGTTTGTTAATATTCAAAAGTGTATGTTACTATTCACTAAAAATTATGTAAATTCTATTATTCTCTAAATATCATCACGAACAGAACCGTGTATGTCAGATTTCAAAAATCAAATTAAAGTGCTGGAATATTTAAGTTTAATGGATAAGTTATGACTATCTCCTACAACTAGCCATGTTTTGTTCTATATAGGCTTAGTCCGTTATAAAATATTGGCTATCTAATGAATACCTTGTATTTAAGAGAAACTTACCAATAAATATTTGGGGTGCTACACTAGGTCTTTTGGATGCCAATCGGGAGCCTTTAACACTTGGTTACATGATCATTGCCAAAAGTACACTGTGTTTTTCGGCCTAGGGGTGAAAAGGCATAGGGGAGCCGTCACCCACCACCAATAACATTTATTTACATCCCCCACAATATTCCCAACTATAATGGAACTTGGGCTTTTAAGTCATTTCCCAATGGTGTGGAGGGGTCTATGAGTGATTTATTTAGGCATCTCAAGCATTTCCATAGTGAGGAATCCTACTTAGAACCTCGATGACAAAATCCAATGTCGCAACTAACTCACCCATGCTCTGCCGAAATAAGTACACTAGGTTTTTATGCCTAGGAGACAAAATGTATAGGCATGCACTCACCCATCACCATATTCCATTATATACTTCCCCAAACCTAGGCCCATAAGTAATGGAACCTAGGATTTCATGCTAGCTCCAAACAGAGTAGAGGGCCCATCATTGATTTACTCTAGCACCTCAGGTGTTTCCATATCAAGGACTAGATCCCAAAACCATGTTGATAGACTCCACAACAGCAACCAACCCACCCATTATTCATGGGAAAATATAAACATAGTTGTTTGGAACAGGTGGTTAAAGGATTTGGTGGGACATCATACACCACCAAGCACCTTTATGAACTTCCCCAACCATAAGCCCATGTGTAATGACACATAGGCTTTCAGGCTAGTTCCTAACAGGGTATAGGTTTCCATGATTGATTTATTCAGGAAACTCAGGAATTTACATATTGGGGACTCGAACCTGTAACCTTGGAGACAAACTTCATTACTGCAACCAACTCACCCATTCCTGACGGGCACTTACATAGTGTTAATAATTGAAGTAAGAGGTGTAGGAATGTCCAAAAACATGTAAAATACCCCATTTTATGAACATATTCCAATCATATATTCTCATGGATTGGAAATTAATTATTATTTATGTAACAAAAATAAATGGAATTCTCCTAATAGAGTTTACTTTTTGTAATATAAAATAATTCCACTCCTCATCCACAATAAAATGAAATTCACTCTCCCAACTTCTTCACACCTCCCAATCCATTTGGATTTATTAAACCCTATAAAAAGTAATTCCTAAAATAACTAATATCAACCTAGAATTCTGTATTTTGGAAGAAATCCATCCACGGAATTCCATTGAAGAAAACCAAAAGGAGTTACCTCAAGAAGATTTAATGTTCATCAACATGCTTGTTCGTTTTGTTTCCTTCTCTAACGCATCATTTTTATTATAAAATGATTTTATAATGAAATAAATATCGTAAATATACATAAATTGTGTTATTTTGACTCTAAAACCTATGAAATAGTAAAATAACTAAAATTGATTATGAAAGAATAATTTGGGTGTTCGGAAGACTCCCGTGTCCCAAAACAATGCCATACATTTTCCATTACTATCTCTCACCACTAAAAAAATGAATTAAATAATATTTTTATATGATATTTATGATATTTGTAAAATTTTATTACCTTGGGTATAATTATGTAATATATAACATTTTTACATATCAAAATATAGTGGATACAAAAAAAATTGCTTGCATGTATAACAGATTACCGTCTCACTATGGGATGTGAAGCATTTTCATAGACATATTACATAGAAGAAAATAAGGGTAAATCATATGAATATTTATAATATAAGTAACTTAATTATTACATTAATTTTATAATTAAATATTTATTAATATTATATATGTTTTTCTTCATACTATTTCACACACTGAAAATGTGATATTTTCATTTAATGATGTTTTGACTACCACATCCTTGAAGCGATGGAATTCATCATTTTTTCCTGACATCAAAATATTGATATATATAATTATATAATATGGTATTTTACATAACATGATCACTATTTAATGATAACATTTTACATGACATATTTCCACAATGATCATTGAACAATTGGATTGTTACCCATGCATAGCTACGACCCAACCTATCTTTGATCATCACATTACATCATTTTATTATAACTGAATTACATGATTGGTTTAAATTATAATTGATGTAAAAATATTATAATTATTTCATAATTATTGTTGTGGATATCTTTAAATAATGAACTCTTTGACCATATTCAAACTACGAAATCCATTTTGACACATAAGATGAATAAGGGAAAAACATTTTATATAATCATAGTTGATAAAGTAAATTTATATATCATGTGAAGAAGTGAAAACAATTAATAATATTACTAGAAAAGTATCTAAAAAAATTTAAAAATTTAAAAAACCTCTCATTCAAGATGAATGAGACACATTTGATGAATCAGATTTAATGTTCGGGACATTGCCTCAATTTTATTTCCCAAGGAATTTTTGTATTTTACTAACCTATTGTATTTTAAAAGGTTTACATAAATCCCCTCTCGAATTTAAAATCATGAATTTGCTATTATTCCTATATATTAAGTTTTAATGTCAATATTTCATGGGGATTATGATTGATGTTTTTCTATGTGAGAATGCAATTTTCAATAAAAAAATCATTTAATAATGTTGTCCCCTAAAAATATATTTATCTTCACTGTCCATGTTATAATTTATTTGTTATTGATTTTATATTGATATCTACTAGACTAGATCTCCCCAATACATTACATTGTCAAAAACCTGTGCTTTGGTTGTTTTATGAGGCAATGATAGATCATTTCAAGAGTTCTAGAAAATATACATTTTTCCATCAGTAGGTCAAGGATATGGTAAGTCATGCAATTGTTAGTTTTATGCATTGGTAGGTAGATGACACCTATAATGTATTATTAGTGACCCACCCACCAGTGAGACATTTCTTGTGTTTCTCAGTTTTCCCAGTTTTGTACCCTTATGTGTTATTTCATGTAAATCAAGATTGAATCCTCATTTTAGAATTTATAAACATGTTTCAAAGGATTTTATTTATCAATTTATTATCATAAGGAGTTAGGGACTTGGAAATAGTCAAAACACATCGAATTGACCACAATCAGACTTTAATGGCACTTGAAATTGATTCTCATCCGTCGATATAGGATCTAGATTTTCTAAGGCTGAGATCCTCTCTACCTTTGATCCCCACCATTTCCTATTTGTGTGACTATAACTATTATTACCTGAGGAGTAATGAAACTATTTTGTAATGGTTTTTTTAGTTTTCCATTGAATATTTACTTCAACATATGTGACCACTTATTTTTGGTGCAAGGATGAATTATTGATCGACTGTTGTTCCAAGTAAGAAATATTTATTCCAAATTTTATATGTCTATCATGTGAAGTTGTTAAGCTAATGTTTCTTTTAGAATAAAGTTGAATACCATTTTAAATTAAGGGTATTTTAAATATTATCAAACCTATTATAATAATGATTTGGGAAAACATAGAAATAAATAAGGGTTGGGGAAGATGATGATGATGTTTTATCCTTTTTGTTTGATATCATTGATCCATGAGATGAATTTTAGTATTTGTATGCCTTTTTAAAATCATAGTTATTGGTGGTCTCAGTTTTCTCTCTTGTATGGCTTGTGAATACATGTTATTGATACTCCTTGGATGACTGTATGATTATGAAATTGGTTATCCACATATATTCAGTTAAATGAATTGTTTAACAAGGATCTAACTTCTTTTTTTGGAAAACCCTATTTCATCAATTTGAAAAAATAATGATTGATTTCTGTATCAGAATAATCATTACCTTGTCAATATGGTTGGGTAATGTGCGTTTTTTTGGTTTGCCCTTTTGTTTTTGGTGTCAATGTTCTGATGTGTTTTGGGAGTATGGTTGTGTAAGGGGATGTAATGGTACTGAAATGGGATCTCACGTTGATAATTTTATTAATTGTGGAATGAATGATCTTCTGATGATGTGGGACTTTATATGGGATGTGGTTCGGTAGAGGGGTTATAGTTTCTGGTTGTGTTAGGTTTATGCTACTGAGTGTGTTGGGTGTTGTATTTTATATAGTGGGGCTATCGATTATGGTTCTGATAAAACGTGTTGGGGGTTTACATGTTGAGAGGAAGGTGATGGAAACATGACTTTGACGAATTATGGTAGAAGTAGTTGCATGAGTTTTCATGATATTGGAGTGTGCAACGGAACAAAAATTTGGTTGATATTTTTTTTCTATATTTGGTGTTGTTCATGTAGAGGGACGAAAACTGATGGTTTTGGGGGGATAATTTTGAGTAAGGATGGTGTTACCTTCTATGGGCCTTTCTCCCAGCATTTCTAGGGACTCTATGAAATGTGTGTGGGTTATGATGTCACTTGTGGTGGTTTTTGTTTGTCAGTCACCTGGGTAAGAGTGGAATAACTAGTAAATGTGTATTAATGTCAGAAAATTTATTGTCAATATGCATTTTTATCCTGTATGGAATGCGACCATTATTCGTTCTAATACATACATTCAGAGGTGGAAGAATGGGTAGTTTAGTGTGGAAAATTTGTTTGTTTTAAAGACCAATTGGTTTTCATGAGTGTTTGGTATATATATATATAGTTCCTTATGATTTACATATGCACCCCATCCACATTGGGCACTATTTTCCAAAAAACCCCATTGTTATGGGGGGGGGGGGGGTGTATTCCCAAACATCTCAGTGGGAGGATGGATGGATGGTTATTGGATCTTCTATAATCCATATTCTAGGCATTGGTGGTCCGAGACTCTTCGATCAAGTTGTGGTGTGGTTGTGAGGCCCATGTGTCTTTAGGTGAGGTGTTCATCCCAAGTGTCTTCGAAATGAGATATGTTGTACTTTCACTAGTGTCATTGAGGTGTGGTTATAGTTTTGTTCCCTAGTTGCCTACGAGTGAGATGTGATGTGTTATTGACCTAGTTGTTTGCGGGTTGGATTTGTTATGTGTCCCAGGTGTGTGCGGGTAGGTTATGAGTGCAGGGTTTTAGAAAATCATGTTAGCATCATGACATTCTTCGTTAGGGACCGGTCGTTAACCAGTGGGATGTAGTGTGGGGGTACCCTATCATCTATGTACATACTTCATTACAATAAATGATTTTCACAATTTAGTGAGTGTGACTTTGTGAGTAGGGGGTTGATATTATACATTATTAGGAGCTTTTGAGTATCTAATATTCACTCATAGGGGAATTAGTCTGCTTCTACCACAAGTTCATAAGTGACATTGGACTTTCCTATTGTATATACATGTATTATGACGTTGTATATATAATTTTTTTAGGGTTGTAGGTTGATTACACAGACCATTCTAGACTATAGTAGCTCAGATTTCTGGACTATTTTTGTGTCACTTCATTGAATGTCTTATTAATATTTACATTGGAGACATATTTTTTTTATTAGTTACATTTTCGAAACCTGTATGTGGGATAGATTTGGTTTTCTATAATTTATTTGTGTGTTTGTGTGTGTGTGCATGATTAATGTGAAGTTTTTTATGATTGATACATATTTTATCCCAATATAGTTATTATAAAAATGATAATCTATTTCATTTTGTGAGATTTATACAACCTTTGGGCTGGTCGACACCCCGGGTCCTCCTAGAGGTGGGAATCATGGGTCATTATCTCTATATCTCTATTGACTGCTTAGAATGGTATTCATTTGAGGGAGGGGTCATGATAGAATGGTATCAGAGTTTATGGTTGAGAGATAGGATGGAGTTTGGAGTTTATAACAGTGAGTATTTCATGAGATGGTAATGAAATATTTCTAGGTGATCTTGGTTCATGTCATAGATTATGGAAGACTGGCATGGATATAAAATTTTAGGGCCCCCATGATATTAATAAAGGACTATTAGCTTACCGAACAACCATGTGAGGCTACAACATCATTGGGGTAGGAACACTATAAATGGTACATGCATCATGATGACTTGTGTTTTTGATGGAATTTTGAGTTTTGGGGAATTCAAATAAACAAGGAGTAAAAATGAATCCTAAAAAATTTCACACTAATTTGTCTTAGGGGATTCTTGTGTAACATAAAAATATGGAAACTAGTCATGAATCATGAGTGTCTCAGGTAGTGGAGGCTCAATAGGACAATATGGATTATTGGTAGAGGTTTGATCCAAAGGAGGAGGAAAATTTGTGTTAGAATATGGTTTGTGTTTCCATGTGGAAGACTATGGGATTGTATAAGTGCAGTTTCTCAGACATGAAGACATTGAGATTGCCCATGGATATTAATATCAGCTTCAACATAATCCAGGATCTGATGGAGTTCTAGGATCTATTTGAATTTAGTTAGAAGAGGGGAGTTGTGCATCATTGGGGTATATTTTACCATTGGGAGATAAAGGATGATGATTTTATATGGAATGATTTCATTAAGGACATCCAGACAAAATTTCTTTCCTCAAACATGAAGGCTTAGAGGCAACATGAGCTATTATCCCACCATTGTGGGAGTGTATGGGTATGGAAAATTGGGATCAATTTCAATGATCTACTTCACATTGCTCGAGATATTTTTTCTAATGAGGAGTATCAGGAGTGATGCTTAAATGTTGTACTCCTTCCTTCTCACCCATATTCCATTAATCCCTTCACCTTGATAACATACATAGAGGATCCATAGATGGATGTGTATGTTGAGAGATTGAAGTTGTGATGCGGTATACCGTGAGGGGGAATCCATTAGGGTTCTACGAAGGGAAATAATACCATTAGGAGGTCACTGATGCTAGGATCATCCATGTATTTTCTAGTGGTGAGTCGACCTTAGGAGTTGTAGTTTCTACCATAAGGTCAACATTATTTTCCAATTGGATTGGTACTAAAGTGTTAATACTGTGGAGGCCATAAGAACCTCAAGGGTTAGTGCCCAGTTCATGCTCAATACAATGGAGGTGGGATGGTTAAGTGATTGCCTCAGTACTAGTAGTCAGTCATGCGGTTTTAATAGGTGGGACATAATGCTCCTCCTCCGCCTATGGGAGAACAATTAGACCAAGGATTCTATTAGGGAGTTTCATAGGGACCATGAACCATGAATGGTTGGGGGAGGTCAATAGTAGAGGGGCAGTGGTGATAGGAGTGGTTAGTTGCATGCCGCATAGGTAGTACTTCGAGTAGGTCCATAGATCATTTGAGGTACGATTATTTTTCTATGTACACTTGTTTACACCTTGTTTAATTCCAGAGCTTCACACTCCTTTGTAGAACCCTGTCTAGACAATGTTATGAGACTAGGAATTGGGATAAATTCTAGTCCCATAGTGTTGAGTACATCATTTAGAGGTTATACCATATTTCATTATTTTTTGGTATTTATACTGTTGTTAGGTCTGCACTAGTCAATTGGGGATATCTATCTACTACAAATTCGGCCATATTGTTTTATCCATGGAATTGACTGATTTTACTCTATGCACACTATTATTAAGTTTTTTTCTGGAGAAAAATCATGTTTCAAAATGTATTTAGAAAATGAGTGGATTTCATTGGCGAGTGGACTTTTTTGATGGCCCTTTGGGGTGTGGAGAATTTTCATTCCATATTGACTGAGTAGTAGTTGGAATCAATGGATTCTGAGATGGTGGGGGTTCTTAGAGTTGTGGTGGAATTATTCAATGTTATTTATGATGAGTTTTTGACTCTACCCCCTTGAAGTTATGTTGAGTTAGGGATATACTTGTAGCGGAGTGCTTCCATGATATCGATGGCTTCTTATAGGATGAATCCTTCTTAGATGTGCGAGATAAGGATTAATATTGAAAATATGATAATGAATTGATTTATCAAACCCAACATGTTTCAATGAGGTGATCTTCTCTTGTCCACAATGAAGTAATATGGTGTTGTAAGGCTATGTATAAACTACCATAGGTTGAATTAAGTGATGGTGAATAATCTCTACACACTCCTATGGATAAAAGATATTTTTGACCAAATAAGGGGAACATGTTGGTTTTCCATGATCAATATTCAACCATGGTACAACTAATTGAGGGTGAATGAGGGTAAAATCATAATGAAAATGATCAAGAGAAGGTATGAATACTTCGATTTTGTGGTTTTTTCATTATGTGTCATGGATAAACTAGATGTTATCATTATACTTTTGAACTCCATTTTCATGAGTCTCTAACACAATTTTTCGTTTTGTGTTGTTTCTGGTAGTGTGGCTCTATGTATGGGGTGGTATGGGTAGTGAAAGGGGAACTCATCTTGATATTTTAATAGATTGTGGAATGGATGAACCTTCTATATCATGGGACTACATCTGGATAATGGTTGGGTAGTAGGGCTATCGTTTAGAGTTTTCAAGTGTTTATGTTACTAGGTGTGATGGGTGTGTTGTCGTTATGTAGTGGGGCTCTCGACTATGGTGGTGATGCCATCCAATGCAATTTTTTTATTTTCAAAGAATTTGAATGGGAAAGTTATAACCCTCACAGCTGTCAGATTAACCATCAAAGAAAACTACATATTTGTTGAAAAATAGTTTGAGTTGATTTGATTTAATATCCCTAAACAATATCCAGGGGATATAATTTACCTTAGAGTCGGTGTGGTGCTTTATGATCCCATCATATTGATGTTCCAAGTTGTCCCAAACTCTACTGTATTCCTCCTTTTTAATCATCTCTATATTGAATACCCTATGAAAAATGTTGTTTCGCTTATCGAAGCACTCACCATTATACTTAATGATGTTTAGACAAAGAGATCTTTAAATATTATTCGACGTTTTCAACTCCATAACTTCCTCCACTATTTCCTCCTCCAAGTGATCCATGTGTTGATGCATAGGGGATATCTGTCTCCGAGGGTTCTTAGTGGGACATTTCATACTAAGAATATCAGGGTCAATCAAAATACCTCTCAGAGAAGTGGTAGGGAAAAATTCATCACATCCTGCTGATGTCAAGACATTTGAGGGGTCAGACGTTGTATGCTCGACAAAACCTTTGTACATGCTCTTGGGGTGCTTCCTATAATAATAGGAGCATGTGGGGAAACATCCCATTACTTAAATACCTAATAACATGAAGTCTGTGTAGGATATAGTACTCCATCCTATGTTAGGGCCTTCATGTTTTCATAATAAAACATTCAGAATCCATAGCAATGTGTTTACCTTCTCGTGAAGATGATCTGAGATAGTCCTTCTCAATGACCTCTTCTATGGACTCAATAGGGGAGTCCAAAATGTAATCTATGTCCTCTTGAGATGCTTCCGCCTCCACTATGGGGGCCTCTCCATGAGAAACCATCATCATATTCACCTACCCAGAACCGTGGATGTATTTTACACCTATTAATGAATACCAATTTTGAGAGTTTAGTTTTGATCCACTCCTCCAATGTCCTGAAGGCCATAATGTTTTATTGATTTTGATAATCCACCATTCAAGGGGTCAGGTTTAACCCTTACATGGCCCGTAGGAATAAGTATCACATGGCTCGTAGGCCATAAAATAATTCTTTTCCTATAAGATTCAATCATTACGTACAACCATGACTAACTATTCGGAACAACTCCTCACTAGAATATTCATCGTCAAATCAGCTCTCCATCTTCAAATTGCTATTCAGATTGAATTAATTTTGCATGACCAGTATTTTCACGATGGAAGATTCCATACCCTCCCCTTATTTCAATACATTAAGCGTTTTCTTTGATTAAAGCTCCTTACTCATCCTCCTTCTAGAGTTTTTTTGTTATAGGTTGGTTGGTTTGTATATGCATTTACAGTGGCTCGAAGGCCTTGAGGTGGCCTGATGGCCTTACTGACCCAAATTCCTGGGTGGCCCAAAGGCCTTAAAGGAATCGGAAAGCATATTGGTTGCCCAAAGGCCCTCACGGGGGGATAGTCCTGGTTGCTACAGTGGAAAATAGTACATGTTACAGATCTTGATGTAATAACTGTTACAGTGACCATAAATATTCCTCCACACAAATTTGATCCCACGTTGCCGAGATTCCTGTTAGGAGTACTCACCGACCGAGCTAAGGCTCATGTGCACTGTTCCCCTTGATTAAACCATCGCAATATAAGAAATTCTTATATACATGTCCTACTATGGCATTTTTGAGGCTCCATCTTGACGAAATCATGTCCCCATATATTGTAAATGATTTGAGGTGTCCTCCCAAACCATGATTTGAGAGTCATGACACTAGTCTAGGTCCTCAAATACTCCCTTGGTAACCACATATTCTTTGACTATTTGAGTAGATAACTGCAATTTCATTATATTGTCTCGGCGGTTTCCACTACCTTCATTTGATTCCCCTTACAACAACATGAAATATTCTTCCCCCACCTCTTCATTACAAACTGGTTCTCCATATCTTTGGGTACTACTGCACCCTCCCTACAACTAACAATGTTCGATGTACTATCTATGCTCACCCCCATATCCCACTTCATTTTTCCAAGAAAATATGTCACACTTGGATATGAAGAGGGGAAAAGTATTTTTATCAGTGTGTCTTGAGCTGTAACACAAGGGCGAGACCGGTCTCTAGCATCACCTGTTGCAGGCCAGTCTCTGATTCTAGCATAGTCTATACTTCCACCACATTTATGCTTCCAACACCCATACCAAATCACCTGCTGTGATCATGTGAGTATGCATGAGATGCAGGTTCCTTCTTCCATTGTCTACATGTTGTAGTAGGCTGGCCTAGTTTCTTACAGGACAGACAGAAGTCGAACCATGTTTCATAGACCACGACAGGTTTGTGTTGAAACTCACCCTTCACATTAATCCTTACCAATTCAGGTGGGATTTTGGGGAAATAAATCTCCAGAATGATGCAAGGATTAAACGGATGATATAGTACCTATGTTCTTGAAACATCACACAAAAATCATCCAACATTGTTTCCCAGCATACTCAAAATCGCGGGATTCAGAAATGGTAAAATAAGTTCCAAGATACTAACCCAAACCACAGTTGTAGGGGATTGTCGTTGCATGTAGAATTCAAATGACTAGAAGAAGATGTAGAAACACATAACATTGTAGCTACATGGAGCAATATAACACACATTAACCAAATCATCCTCTAAATAGATCAAAATCCAAATATTCATGGAATCTTTTAAACCCAACGTTTTTTTGTCCTATAAATCCCATGACCCAATGATGTACCATTCAATATAATCCACCAAGAGATGCCTTTACTTGGAATTCATGACCATGGATAGATTGAGAAGAACCAAAGCCCCCTTTAACTCTAAGGTTGAGATCAAAAGATTTATAAGGACATAAATCAAATCAGGGACTTATGGGAAAATAGAGATCCCAGGTCAAGGGGGAGGAAATCGAGGTTTGAGAAAGGGGTTAAGGAAAGAACTTCCCCCATGAATGTATTCGAAGGTCCCTCCCCCAGCAAGGAAGGAGTGACAGCTCCGAAGCCACCATTGTCGCTGAAGGGAAGCACAACTTCACAAAATATGGTTGTGATGAGGTTTTTTGGAGGTTTACCTATTGATAAAAATTACATGGTTTCATGAATTTGATAAATGATGGAGTTAGTGGTTAGAGAAGTGTTCAAGAATGGTGATTGAGTAGTGGTAATGCAATCAGGTTGATTTTTTGGTTACTAGATTTGATTCTCTTTGAGAAGTGGCGATTCCAAGGGTTGTTTCAGAGGGATAATTTTGAAGAATGATGGTAACACATTTCGTGAGAACATATCCTAGAGTTTATAGGGACTTTTTGTTGTTTGTGTGTTTTACGATGCTACTAGTGGTGTGTTGATTTTCGGTAGACATCTGGGTTGGGATGGAATAAATAGAAAATAAATATTAATGTCAAACTAATTGGGTTTTAATCGACTTTCCTTTACAAAATTGGAAGGTTTTCATAATTTTTTCTGATATGTACTTTTTTAAGAGGTAGTAAGGGTCATTTTGGGTGCTCTGGTTGTTTGTTTTGACGACCCATAGAATGGGCAGAGTGTTTGGAAAATATATATGTATATATATATATGTAGTTCATTTTCATTTCTATATACACCACACCTATGTTGAAAAATATGTATTGAACACCCCCATTGTTATAGGGGAGGGTATTTCCTCCAAATTCCTAATGGGAGGATGCACAGATGGTTATTATCTCTTCTTTACTCCACCTTATATGAATTGGTGGCCCAAGAGTCCTCCGAAATGTTGTGAAAAGGTTGTAAGGCCTTGGTGTCTGTAGGTGAGATGTCATTCCCACATGTCATTGGGATTAGATAGATTTTATTTTCCCATGTGTCTTCATGATGTGGTTGCGGTTTCTTGGCCTTGGAATGGATTTTATGTGGTTGTGGCCTAGATCATCACAAGAAGGATGCAGTATGTGGACCTGGTGTGTCAGTGCAAGTTGTGATAGTGTGTCTTGACAAAAAGTTTGGTAACATTAGGACAATCTCCATTAAGGATGAGTAGTTAACTAGTAGGAAGTGTTTGGGGTACCCTATCACTGATTTTCATACTACATTACTCTACATTATAGTCATTATTTTGTGTCTATTTGTTGGTAAGGTACTGGTGGATTGTATACCATGATTGGTTCTCATGAGTATCTATCATTTTCTTAAAGGGTTATTAGTATTATTCTCCAACATATGCACAAGTGACTTTGGATTTTCTTACTATGTATACTTGTTTTCTATCACTATATTTATAAAAATAGTTTCTAGGTTTCTAGGGAAATTATAGTGACTGTGATGAACCTTACAAGATTATATTTCGGGATTGTTGTCATGTCGTAGCTTAATATGCTTTTATGGTATTTAAATTGGCGACTCTTGTTATTATATGAGTTAAATTTTTTGAAAAAAAAAACTGGGATGGAATTGGTTTTCCCTTATATATATGTCTACGTATGATAGTTTTTGGAGATTTATATATCTTGTCTTCGGATCTAGTTACTCTAAAAAGGGAAATTCCTCTCATTTTGTAATATTTCTACACCCTGGGTGTTGGTCACCACCCCTGGGTCTAATGGAGGCAGGGCTCAAGGGTCATTATATTATTTTCTCCATTTCTTGATGAGGAGGGGAATATTTTTTTGAGTAGGTGCCCTATTAACCAACATCATTGTACTATTTGATAAACCTGTACTCATTGGGTAAATTATAATAAACTCTTTACCACATCATGATTGTTCATTGGCATGACATACTATGTGATAATGTCCTTGGAATAGTTTTCACAATAAATGATCATATTAGATCCCAACTATGATGAGAAACCAAATGATCCATGACAATATTCATGAATTATGTTCCATGGACAGATGATAGCATTCAATGGTACACAAATGATAAATGATATCCAAGGTGGGGACTCATGAAACATTGAGGAACCTTCTCATGGTGTGCGCCCTTGTTAGTATATATAGGAATATATTATGAGAACATGACCTGTGATTCCCAAGTCCACATTCATAAGTATCATTGGATTTTCATATATGTGGATGTCTATATTGGTCCATAGACTTTATGTTTATTATTAATCTGTTTTATCACCCATACACATAAATGTATTGAAGAAAACTGTGATAAAAAATGTATGTTGTTAGGTAGGAGATGTTGGGTGAGTCCCGAGTAATACTACATTAATTAATAATGCAAGAAAGGATTTTTCACTTATACAGTGGTAGATATCATCAGAAATGTAATGTAAATGATATATCCAACCAAAATCCATTTCCATGGTGTTCTCTAGGAAATATCAAGTCCTAGAAGTCAATGAATGTGAAATCGAGCGCATGGGTGATAACACTTGATTGGAGGCCACATTATTGGAGATATCAAGAAAAAGGCATTATATTACACGGTAATCATTTTTTTGTGGTGACATGTCGATGGGAAATCAAATTCCATCTCTTGGGTTCCTTGACATGTTGATAGACTTTAATCATGGACTTTAGGAAAGCCTGCCTAATGTTAATTAGAAAGAGTCTTAGAGGTCATACCCAAAGTGTAGCGAGAATCTCTATTAAATAATTTATTATTTTACATGTTGAATAAATATTAATCCTGATTGTGGATTAATAATTATTCTTTTATTCTTGATCACATTTATTTCACCACTAGTTATTCAAGAGAACCCATTGTGGAATGTATATTTATTTATTAGAAAATAATGAAGTTATATTTATTTAATAAATATATAATCACTTTTCACAACCTAATAAATATTGAGGAAGATTTGTGAACAATGTTATGGGATTAGTTAAAAATAATATTAAATATTATTGGATTAAATAATATTTATATATAACGTTCAAGTTAATCACATGTCATGGAAATAATTGGATTTCTATTATTTTTTGCCATGGGGTTTTACATGCAATATTAAAATAAGTTATGTAAATTTTGCTAATTGTTTATTATTAAATGGAAAATTAAATTCCTCATTGTATTATTATTCACTAATTATCCAAGGGTTTATCCCACTAGCTAACCAATGGTCGTGGTCATAACATATGTGAAGAAAATCAATCTATCCTAGAGAACTCTTCCCTCTCCAAGAACTCTCTCAATAATGAGAGCGATCCTCCTCCACCAGATCTAGGAGAACTCTTGTGAAGCGATTCTAAAGGTTATAAAAGGGTTAAATCAAAAGTGAAAGGACCTTCCATTATAACTCTTGAGGATTCCTTCGGAGATATGCGAAGATATGTGGAGCACCTGTGGGTCCCAGATAGAGGAATCCTGTCACTAGACTCTACATCACCATGAAGACACCCCTCAAACCCATGGTAGAACACATCAATGAAGAATGATTCATTGTGGAGCTGATTATTTAATTTAATTTAATTAATTATAAACAAAATACATCAATCTTTTCTTTTCAATTATGGGTTCTCTCATTTTTCCTTAATCTTTTATTAAATTTTGTGGATACTAGTTTTTATCAATGTATTGATCTCGGATTAATCATTGATCCTGAAATTTTCCAATGTTGGGTGTACTCCCTTGCTGTGCTTTTGCTGCACCCAGAAACTATATCTTGTATCAGATGACTGTTATATTTTCATTTATAATTTTATAAATAATTATTTATTCATTTACCTTTAAATAATTTAGTTTTTTAATTCATGTATAACAATTATTTTAATATGAATTTCAACATATATTCTTCCTATTTCAATTATCATTGATAAAAAAAGAGAAAAAAAATTGGATAAAAATTACATAGATGATCTTATTAGGAGGCGTCGATGATTTTTTCTAGTTACACGATTGTACAAATAGAGTATTCAGAATTAAAAACTGTCTAATCTTCCACACATGACATGTAATCCATATTACACACTATAAATTTGTGTTCAAAATTCCTTGAATAATTTGGAAATTACTCAATTAGTATGAATTAATTAAACATAGTTTAGTTAAATCTTACACTTGGTGTTGTCCTGGATAGACTGGCACACCATCAGCTAGACTGCATACAGTGTGGACCACTAGACATGGCATGTAATTCCTTAGTGTTAGGGTCATGTTTGGTATCACATACATGGTTTTCCCGCCTCTTGATCATGCAATGTGGATTCTACACAACATGTGACCTACTAGACATGTTGTGTACCTAAAATATTAATTATGTACACCTAACATGTCGTTTCCCCAATCATGTACTTCATATGGAAGGTGAGGAGTGTACACGTCGTGTCACCATATCTACATACCATTTAGTATATCTATATTATTCATATTTAAAATTTTATTATTTTATAATGTAAAACATGAGACATTTATCTTCAATTGTATCTAAAGATAGGAAAAAACATGTGATTTGTTTTTGATCTATAAATATATATAAATGTTTATTTAACTTCAATTTAATTTTGAATGACATGAACATCATGTATGAGTTCTATTAAAATTATAATTCAAAAAACATGATATATGTCTTCGAGAATAATGTGTATACTAATGTAAATTCATGCTGGGTTGTTACGGATGAGTATTCACTAGATTTCATCTAAGGTAAAAGTTATGTAAAATGTTATGGATGTGAATCGAGTGGAAATTTAGAAAAGGATTAAGATAAAATATATTGAGTAATTAAAGAAAATGATTAATTAATTCAACCATAATTTGCCTTAATAGTAAAATTAACGAATTTAATGCTAGTTTTGTAAAAGACTAAATTAATATCATGTATGCGGATTATCATGAGAAATACCAAACCATTATATTTGATTTGTTCATTTTTAATATATTTATTATATTACCATTTTGGGACTCCATGCCTTCTCCTACTTAAAATGTAGGGCCTACTTTCCCATGGTTTGTTTTATCTAAACCCCCATGTACCCCTCACCTGTGTGTCAGTTAAACTAATATGTATTGGATGGATCTACTAAGATACTGGAGGTGGATAACTTATGATCGAAGGAAAAACCAATCCATATAGATAGAAATGTTGGCACGTGTATATATATAAATGTAGACTTTAAATGGATAAAGGTGTTTCTCCCCTAGTTTAGGTTTATTTTATCATCCAATAGAAAAACTAAACAATACTAAATCTAATGATCCTCCCTGTAATTTTTTTTCTAGTTTTAATTGTTTTTTCAATATGGATGTTTGACACAATCACATAATTAATATTATAACAAGAATACAAAATCAAACTAAAATATAATGGATTATGAGTAAATTATAGGTATACATGGTTAATCACATAATTATATCCCACATAATATTTACAATCAAGTGAAATGATATTAAGTGGAAATTTATGCATAATGAATCAAATCCCTCAATTAAATATTATGTTTTTATAGCATTCCATTACATTAGTTAGAATCAAATCATAGTTCAAAGTGCTCGACCAACCCTTGTGGGGTGGTTTCAATTATCATGGAATTCTAATTTTATATTTTGGGTTGACATGACTTAGTTTACATCAACGGTTGACTTCCATAGTAGGATATGGTGAAACTAATAGGCAAAGGATGAGAAAATAAAAAAATTAATGGTTTAAGTATTGGGGAGACCACTCAATAGATCTAGGAGTTTGAATTAATGCAGTTGGAATTTGAATATCAAATCTAAAATCTTTTAGGTTTTTTAACCAACCCTAGTTGGGTTAATGCAGAGAGAAATAAAGATTCATGATGTTATAATTTCCAAGAAACATGATATGTCAATGCCAATGGTTAGGAATGTTGAGATTCAAAAAATAGTTAGGGAATAATATATATATATATATATTTCAATATTTATCAAGATAATGTAATAAATCTATATTCATATTATTTGTAAAAATATCATCAAAATTTACATCGAACACATCATTTAGATCCATACTTGAGAAAGAAAACCCTCTCACTGGCACTATTTTCCAGGAGTCTAAATGGTGCATTAAGATTATCTATCTCTACGAGAGGAAACATAATGTACTAAAAAGTACTTTACTAGTTTTTCATGGAAATTAGAAATGTGATGAGGAACTCTCTATTTTTGAGAAGCCTCTAATTGATTCAACATATGTTTAGTTCATCTTGATATCGACCATGACCAATGAGATCTAGAATCAACATGAGGAAATGGATTTTTATAACATGATGTCACACCTTTGAGATATATTTCAAGAGAAGATGAGACAAGAGAGATGTGATATCTCCAATCATTTGTTCACTAGTATGATTAGATAGTTTACAGCATCTGGACCACATGTAGTCAAGCATATTGGCTACATTGAGGGTCTTAACATCTTAGGCATTAAATTCATAGATGTGTTTCATATAAATATGATACTATAATCACTTCTTAATACTTTCTCTATTTTTTTGTGAATTAAAATATGATCCACAATGATAAGATTCAGTCAGAGATTCTTACCCTGATTTTCCCAATGGACAAGGACACGGGGGTGAAAAACCATCAGTTAATATGGTGAATCAGAATATTATGGAAAAGGAAAAAGTTATCTAATATTTATAAACAATATAAAGCCTCATATCACCATATGACTATGAAGATAATGATAAATAAATAGTGAATGAAAAGGAATGATGTATGTATTGAATGAGGAATGTTAGGCCACTATAAGAGGAAATATACCCTGATGAAATGGGAAGCCAATGGTGCGTTTGTTATCAAGTGAAATTGTTCCATTTTCACTCATTAGGTATTATTTAAAACACATGGGTCTCACATATATATTCAAATGCCTAAACCAAGTTGATTCAAAAAAATCTATAGGAATGGTGGATCTCAAAGCTGCCAATGGTGAGAGGTTGGATTCTCTTTCCATTTGTGACTGTCACCTCACATTTAAAATGAGATAGATTTTTTTTAAAATGGGTGTTATTCGGTACCTAGTGTAACCAAGAACAAAATTAATGTATTGAGTTTAGATAAAAATAGATTTATTTCTATGTTTTATGATAATTGGTGGTACTTTTATAATGACAACAAATGTTATAATATGGAAAATATAAACAATGGTCTGAATGTTTTAAATTATGAGAACAATGTTTTGGAAATTGATAATGATCAATGTTTATAGGACTCATACCACACCCGGTTGTGGCATCACCACCATTGTCAAATAAATGGAAATCATTTAGAAATTCTATGTCAAGATGGTTATTTAGAATCTTCTGAGATAAAACCACTTGAGAGATGTCACACTTGTTTACATGGAAAAATGACTAAAGCACACATTTGGGGGATAAGGTGAAAGGTCCATAGAGTTTATGGGATTGGTGGACACTATGGTATATGGACCATTTCTAGTAGAGGGTTGAGGATAATATTCTTACTTCATTACTTATAATGATTAGATGAGTAGATATGGATATATCTTCTAAATTAGCTATAAGTACGAATCCTTTGATAAATACAAAGAGGTCATGAATGAAGTAGAGAATCATCATAGTAATAAGATAAAGAGTATTTTATCGGATCGAGGTGGATATTATCTTAATCAAGTTTTCATTAACATTTTTCAGGAGAATTGGATTCTATCTCAACTCACCCCACCTTATACACTATAGTGAAATGGTTTTAATGAAAGGAGGAACGATACATTATTGGACATGGTATGGTTGATGATGGGTCATGCAAGATCTTCCATTACCCTTTTGGGGATATACACTGAAAACTACAACATACACATTAAACCAAGTACCAACTAAAGCTATGAATGAGATTCCCTTTGAGCTAAGGAGTGGAAAAAACCAACTTTGTCACATACACGTGTGTGCGGTGAGAGGAATTTGTATAAGATTTCATGAGAATCCAAATAGCACCCTAAGTCATGAAGTGTATCATTATAGGGTATCCCAAAAAAGAGATACTACCTATATAACCCACCAAGCAATAAAGTGTCTATATCCACACATGTCGTCTTTATTTAGATAGTGAACATCCTAAAAAATTATAGTGGGAACATGATTGACTTAAAATAAGTGATTCTAAATATATACATGAATTAGTTCTGGAACAATTTCAATGGGTCCTTATGGATGATTTAGTTCCTAAGACACAATTACATCATTGGAGATCTTGGGAGGTAAGGGAAACCAAGAGATGTGGTTTCTTTATCACCAATGGTGTTTACTCATTCTTGATGGAAAATGTTGAACCTATATCTTAAAAGTAAGAATTAGTTAAATAAAAAGCTGAAAGATGGCTGGAAGAGATGAATTCTAAGTTGGATTCCATGTTTGAGAACCAATATGAGTTCTGGTCTATGTGCTCGTTGATGTAAAGCATGTTGGCGTAAATGTGTATTCAAGAAGAAACATGACACGAAAGGTCATGATAGTACCTGTAATGTACTACTAGTGGCTAAAGGTTACAAATAGCATATAGGATATGATTATGATGAATCCTTTTTGCTAGATCTCATGTTTTGATCAATAATAATCATACATTCCATAGTAGGCTTCCATGACTAAGAGATTTTGTAGATGGATGTCTAAAAAAAATCCTTTTTATGAAACCTTCAACAATATTTCAATATGACCCAACTATAAGGGCTATAGCACCAGGTGATGCTAAAAGTTTATGAATGTTGAAGATGTTAATTTCTAGTTTAATGCAAGAATCTGGATCATGGAACATTCAATTTGATAAAGCAAAATGAGAATTTAGAGTCATTAACAATGAATGTGAGTCCTGGGATTAATGGAAATTTAATGTCAATGTGGTTTTTATCTTTATAGTGTATGTTGATGAATTAATGTTTATTGGAAATGACATACTAGTATTGCAGTCAGTCAAGGATTGGTTGAACATGTGATAATCTATGAAGGACTTAGGTGAAGCAACCTAAATTCATGGGATCCAGACGATTCATGATAGATTCCCGAGGTTTATAGGACAATTTCAATATACATAAATTGAACATTTACTAATGAGATTTAGTATAGATTAATACCATATGGGTTTGGTTCCACTACCACAAGGTATACATCATTATGAGAAAATGTGTCCCAAGACACAAACTGAGAATTATAGTATGAGTAAGATTCCATTCACATTGGAGAAATCATCTATCATGTATTCATTGTTATGTAATAGAGAATATGTTGCCTACGCACTAAGAATGGAAGGAAGATATCAATAAGATCTATGAGAACAACATTATAATTATGTCAAGATTGTCCATAAGTATCTGAGAAGAAAAAAACATATGTTCCTTGTGAATGGAGGACATTCAGATCATGTCATCAAAGAGTATGATGATAGTGGATTTCATATATAATAAAATGATTTGAAGTCGCAATTAGGATATGTTTTCTGTCTCAATGGAGGAGCTGGGAGCGGTTGTAACACCCAAGGTAAATAAAGAATATGACATTTTAATATTTGTCCATATTTGTGAATAAAATATTAATATGACTTTAAAGGGGATGCTATGCTCGACGGCGTACCCAACACGCAACAACGAGTTTCTTGGGAATCTTACGTTGCACACTAATAAAATAATTTTAAATGGTAGTTAACATGTAGACATTGTATTGGCGGGAATGGATATAAATAACTAAGATATGATTATATATGTTTTTATATGTTTTTACATTTATCCAATAAAGGATAGAGGCTTAAAATACGGAAAGAATTCAATTTTAGGCGTATATGCCCTAGTTTTCACTAAAGGTTCACTTATCACCTTTTGATGTTGAACCATAATTAAATATAGTTTTGTTCACTCTTAAACATTATTTTGGACCAAATAAAACTCTTACTAAGAATTGGGACATCAAATTTTACTTTGTGTAATTTTTTTGGTATCTTTCCGATAAGGTTCATTTTTTTAATGAATAGAGTAAAATGTTGTATTTTAGTTCAAAACCACTTTTTAATCTAATTTATTTATATGATTAGATAATATTTTGAATTGTTTTTAAAGTGAAATTTGAAAATATGTTTACCATTAAATCCAATAGTGGTCGTTGGAATTAATTTCACTTTGAAATCAGACTTAAACTAGTGTCAATCTTTTGATACTTATTGTTTTATGAAAACACGCTATTTGCGCTGACAGCGGGAATTAATTATTAAATTAATTAATGTGACTAATATGTTTTGAATTTTGTAAAATGGACTTCATTTTTGAATTCGGAATATCAATTATAGCTTAGGGTGAATTTTTGGGATTTTTCTGAAAAACTTCAATTTTTGATGAATAGTGAAACCACTAAGTGGTAATCAAGCAAACTGATTTTTCAGTTAAATGAAATTTTACCACTAATGTGTATTGAATTTTGAAAATCCGACATACATGGTTGTCATAAAGAAGTAAAATGTGGTTCAATGAGATTATAATAATTTTTTGGTGAATAGTAACTCATTAAGTTCTTAATCGCGATTAGTGGTAATTAGGGTAGTTTAAGGTATAAATAATGCTTTAATAATATAAAATGACCTAGACACATGTCCCAAACTTATTGGTTGTGTCATGGCCGACCAAGACAAGCCATGGGTCAACTTGGGGGCCCCATGGATCCACTTTGGTTGGGAAATGACATAAATAACATTTTATTTAATGTAAAAGAAAAATTGACACAAACATGATATGTTTTACTAAAACAATTTTTAAGTGGGGTTACACAAGTCCAAATTTTGATTATAAATAGTCATTGGAAAGCTAAAAAGATTTCCTACATCATAGTAGTTCTTTTATAATTTTTAGACATTATATAAATTAAATTATTTATGACATAATAATGATTTAACGATGACATCATTATTTGAAGATTTAAATAAAATGGAAAGATAATGTAAAATCTGTGAACTACACATGGCCAAAACTTATTTGATGAGTGTATTTCGAAGCCTTATCACCTTATCCACGACTTATATCAATGTGGGACCTTTTAAAACCGAAATACATTTTCAAATAAAGTAATATTTCTTACTTTCCATAAGTGCCCCTCCTATCCTCTTATAAAAGGCCCCCACCTCTACCTCTTTTCACACACTCATAAAGCCTTTGGCTCGGCCAAACCCTGCCCATTTACTCTCTCCACATCCCTCTCCTCATCCTAGAGGATTCCCATTGGGCAGAATCCTTTCAAAGGAAGCCTTTAGGCTCAAATCAAAAGGAGTTACACTTTTAAAGGTAATTCTTTCTCTCATGTTCATTTGTTTTATTTTGCTTCTCCAACCCCCTAAACTCTTTTTATTTATTTCTTTTGTAACAACAACAGTATCTTAAATATACTAGGATGTTGTTATAAGATTTATTCTAGCTACACTCTCACACAACTACATCAAATGGTTAAAGAACATACGGTTTCCGTGGATGGCGAAATTCTGCCTCCCGAAACGATGATTGTTCAATACTCATTTAACACCTTCAAAGGTGGCCATTATGATGTCACTATTTTTATATATGATATATAATATGTTTATGTTTTACTTATGCTTCTGTATTTTTCATTTGTGTCCAACCTTTATGGCTTCCATTATGGGTATACGCGATATCTTCATTTTAGGAAGTGTGGACTACCGCCCCCTCAAAGTGATTTGATTCGTTAAAAACCATATGTGGGATGTATAAAGGATGGAACTATGATATTATATATGATATTATACTGTAATTATAATATACTTTTATATCATTATGATTCCATTCTATAAACAATGAAATAGAAATGGAAGTAGCGTTCATGCGTACGTACGGCTTACTGTCTCCATGAACGGTGCATTTCATTTCTTACCTCTAAATGATTATGTAATGTTATAAATGCATGCATGTACTGGATATATATGACATATATGATATCTACATCATGAATACAATTCTGTTTATAATAAAAATTTGGCCACACGAACAACATGTAATTGTAAGAAGTCCACTTTCGACTTAAGAAGCAAATATCGGCAAAACAAATATTATTAACTTAAATGATTACATTATGTTTATGACATGGTAATAAGTGGTATAAAAGGAATAATGAACTTGAAAAAGGTTCTTATGGAAGTATAAATTAGCTCAAGTTTATTATTCAGGAGATTAAAGAACGATCAAGTCAAGTCTGACCCGAGGTAAGGGATCCTACACCTCTCTTTCTTTTTAAGTACACTCTTTTATGTAATTTCTTTTAAGATCATCTTTCATATGATTGGGATGTTATTTTATATTACTACAACTGTAATTTTTATGTTCATGTGATGAGAGACCCTATTCTCTCTCATCAATCCTTTTTGGAAGTTTTATGTGGCGCCGTTAGGTTGCCGAGTTTTCGTAAGGGATTTTTCATCTCACTTTTATTCCCGTGAGATTTATGCTACATTTGCCACAATTTCCTTTGAGTGGTGTATGTGCTGCACATTATTCTACTCTTTGTGTAATATACTTTTGTTTATGATTATTTACATCAATGATTTATTTCCCTTCTTTCATGGGGTGTATGTTTTGAAAGATACCCAAGTCGGTAAGGGAACCTTTCACCCTCCTTTTTTTGAAAGACTTCTTTTGTTGGGTCTTTTAATTTAAACATTGTTATGTTGGGATATGTTCTCATATATCCTTATTGATGTAAATTTTATGTCCAAGTGATGAGATACACTTTTTATCTCTCATCAACTCATTTTGATGTGATGCCGTTTGGCTGTCAAGGGAACTTTTTAACCCAATTTCGATTTCTTTGGGTTCAACATGTAGACATTGAATATGTCGTCCATGGAATATGTGTGAATGACCTTTTATTGTTTTACACTTAATATCCACTTGTATTGGGTGTATTTATTTTTGTCACACATATTTTTGAGATTTATTTGTCCTTAATTTAAGGATACCTTCTCTATAAGGGATTTCATCACATTTGACATTTCTATTGAGGGTTCATTGTTGTTATGCACCAATTCACTCTTATATGGTGTATATACTGTCCTTTGGAGTATTATATCATGAATCCTTTTATTCTCATGATATTATAAAGTTCTTACTAAATGTTATTCCTCAATTATTGTATTCAAGTGTCTCTAATTTTGGTAAAACCCCTTTAACCAAAATATCGTTTTAAATATTTTAATTATTTGTTCTTGTTAATATCCATGTTTTCAAAATGGTTTTAAGGATTTATTTATATGGATATTAATGGTTTAAAATTGTAAGCTTCAAGGTGGTATGTGACACTTTGATTCAAAAATCACTTTATTAAATGTTTTAAATGGTTTTGGAAATGGTTTCTTTTTGTTTGGATTCATTATTTCAAAATACTAAAATGTTATATTGTGATTGAAATGTGGAAATGTTTTGTTTCCTTTATGCATGTTTTATGTGATACGTTTATGTTATGGTTCTTGGGAATTGTTATGAAAACGGGTGGTTCCGTGATAAACTAAGGGCGGGTGAGCCCGATATAGCTCTCCAATGCATTGGGTAACGCGAAGGAGTGAAACGTTAAGGTTTCTCCGAAGAGATTTAGGGAATATACTGTGATGGGTATTCCAAACGTAACCAAGAGGGTTACTCCCTACGTAAGAATGTTATGAATGCCTCAAGTTACCTTTATGTCTTATGTTCTCTATGATTTATTCATGATTTGATATGCCTATGTTTTATGGGTAAAGTATGAACTCATTCTTATGTATATGTGTACCCATGTTTCCTTTCCATATTTTTCTATCCCTTACTGAGATTTTTGTGCTCGTCCCAAGTTTTTGAAATGTTTTTCACAGGTCAAGGGAAAGGTACATGATGTGATGATAGTGTCAAGGATGTGTCAAGAAAGAATCCGTGTTATATTTTAAATATGTTTCCGTTGATGGGAAGAATGAATACTGTCTTTTATGTAACCACTTTGTTTAAATGTGGAATGTAATGCAAGTTTCATGATCTAATTCTCTAAAACTCTAAACCTGAAAAGATCCTCAATGTGTAATCTTGTAATAACTCAAGATTAAGTAAGGTTTAAGGCTGGGGCCTTATAGTTGGTATCAGAGGTCGGTTTAGATAACTTTAGAGGTTAGGGTATTCTTTAAGCATAAGTGACATTACCATAATGGTTAGGATTTCAGAAAGAGTCCTAGTTTTAGATAAAGTGAATGAGTAAGTGTATCTTAGTGTTTACCTTCCTCATTAGTACATGATGGTTTTGTTGATATACTCACACTGACCTTTTTGGTTTTAGTAAATGGCTGGATCTAGCAGGCACCAAAGTAACAGTGGATGTGAAGGAAACTGTGACAGCTTTTCGAGCAAGCAACTGAATGATATGGGAGATGCAATGAGAACTCTTCTGATTATCCTCAACCAACTATCTGGAGTCATGATTGACCACCTAAACCTTGGAGTTTTCTCTAAGGCATCATATATGCAAGAAACAAATCCCTACGGAAGTACAGGAAATAATCATAAAGGTATGTGTGTTAAAAAACCTATGTGTCAAAGATGTGGAAAGAAACACCTAGGAAAATGTTTCAAAGGGACAGAAATATGCTATATATGTGGAAATGAAGGTCATAAATCAAGAACCTATCATGGAAAGAGGAAGCATCCAGTTGACTCGAGGAAAGGGAATGAAGTTCTTTCTGAGGGATCAATTGAATGTTTTAAATGTGGTGTGCATGGTCATTATGCAAACACATGTCCTATGAAGAAGTTTCGTGAATGGGGTCACCAAGAGCGTACCAATATTCGTTTACCAATACCTAATGCCATTCCGATTGAGGATGAAGAAACTGACAATGACCAATCAAAGGTATGTACTATTTCATGACTATTGTTTTCTTATTTTGGAATCTTAGGATATGATTCATGATTTTGTTTGTAGGAAAGAGGTATTTCGGAATAAGTTGGAAAGGAATGGATAATGGATCATGAAGAATGTTGAATGAGTAAGATGTCAACATATAAGGGCTTCAAGAGTTAGGGTGAAATTCTTAAGAGTATTAAGTCTCTTTTGATGATGGGGTTACATTAGAAGACTTTTTATATTATATGTAACCCTGATGTTTAATATAGGAAAATTTTATTCAAGTAATAGTTATCTTTTCTTTTCTGGACATAGTTATAAAGAACCATTTGGGTTTATATGATCCTTACTTTTGAGGTAATTATGGGTTACCGTATGTTATGATTGAAGTGAAAGGCATGAGATAAAATTGAGGTTAAATGATGTTATGGTTATTTTTGATGATTTTATCCCTTTTTGGGTAATGATTTGAGAATTATATAGTTTTGAAAAAAGGACAACACGCAGACCGTGTGACTACCCGTCGCATCGGACAAAGCTGCGGGAATCGAACCCACAACCAAAGTGCGACTGTTATTTATCGCCTACCACTGGACTACGTGAAGTCCCTGGTTAGTTTGACTGATTCTTTTCAGTTATATGATTTTATGAATTAAGAGTAAGTTGATTTTGGGTTATTTATGAAAATGATTAACCTATCATGGAGGATATGTGATTAGGATAATTACTTTTCAATGTGAGACTTTAGGAGCAACTGATGTTGTTTGGAGATAAATGTTACGATTTAACTTGGAAGACTATGTGACTAAATCCTTCAAATATTTGGGTTTCAATCTTATATTGGTTTACTTTGAAGAATTTTATGGACAAATTGTCTATTGGATGGTCCTCATTGAACTTTGGGTTTTGTTGGACAAATTTTGGAGATTAAGAATAGATTTTCTTTTTATAAGGGGTTATCCTTTTCTAAATTATCTGATCTTATACTAGCCTTTTTGGTTTTGGATTTGGTTAAAGTCTAAAGACATGGGAAGTATATAGTTCTATTTTGTGGATTAGGTGATTCTCTAGAAGTTGATTATAGTACTCTTAATGTGAACAGGTCTTCCTAAATACTCATCTTTTGGAGAAAATATGAGTTTGTTGAAGGAATCTAATAAAGGTTGAAAGTCAATAAGATAAGTGATTATGTTTCCTTATGAATAAATTCCTCAATAAAAAGTAACGTAAAACAAAAATGTTGTCTATTAAATTTTCCTACTGGGGAATCGAATACCGTTTAACCCATCACAAGTTTGTGATTTTCTCGTGGTTAACTTTCTCCTAAACATGTTTTCTGTCACTCTCCATCAGAACATGACCCTTTGTTTTTTCCTCCATTTCCATATTTTCATACTTGGAATCCTAGTATGGGTTAACTCGGGTGACCTTTGTACTTATCTTTCTTTATTTTAAAGTGTTTGTTTTACCGACTTTTGTTCCGATGTGGGACTTTCAAGGATGTTTCCAAGAGCAATTTTAAAATTGCGAGGATGCAATTCCCAAAAAGGGGGGAAGGATGTAACACCCCAGGTAAATAAAGAATATGACATTTTAATATTTGTCCATATTTGTGAATAAAATATTAATATGACTTTAAAGGGGATGCTATGCTCGACGGCGTACCCAACACGCAACAACGAGTTTCTTGGGAATCTTACGTTGCACACTAATAAAATAATTTTAAATGGTAGTTAACATGTAGCCATTGTATTGGCGGGAATGGATAGAAATAACTAAGATATGATTATATATGTTTTTATATGTTTTTACATTTATCCAATAAAGGATAGAGGCTTAAAATACGGAAAGAATTCAATTTTAGGCGTATATGCCCTAGTTTTCACTAAAGGTTCACTTATCACCTTTTGATGTTGAACCATAATTAAATATAGTTTTGTTCACTCTTAAACATTATTTTGGACCAAATAAAACTCTTACTAAGAATTGGGACATCAAATTTTACTTTTTGTAATTTTTTGGTATCTTTCCGATAAGGTTCATTTTTTTAATGAATAGTGTAAAATGTTGTATTTTAGTTCAAAACCACTTTTTAATCTAATTTATTTATATGATTAGATAATATTTTGAATTGTTTTTAAAGTGAAATTTGAAAATATTTTTACCATTAAATCCAATAGTGGCCGTTGGAATTAATTTCACTTTGAAATCAGACTTAAACTAGTGTCAATCTTTTGATACTTATTGTTTTATGAAAACACGCTATTTGCGCTGACAGCGGGAATTAATTATTAAATTAATTAATGTGACTAATATGTTTTGAATTTTGTAAAATGGACTTCATTTTTGAATTCGTAATATCAATTATAGCTTAGGGTGAATTTTTGGGATTTTTCTGAAAAACTTCAATTTTTGATGAATAGTGAAACCACTAAGTGGTAATCAAGCAAACTGATTTTTCAGTTAAATGAAATTTTACCACTAATGTGTATTGAATTTTGAAAATCCGACATACATGGTTGTCATAAAGAAGTAAAATGTGGTTCAATGAGATTATAATAATTTTTTGGTGAATAGTAACTCATTAAGTTCTTAATCGCGATTAGTGGTAATTAGGGTAGTTTAAGGAATAAATAATGATTTAATAATATAAAATGACCTAGACACATGTCCCAAACTTATTGGTTGTTTCATGGCCGACCAAGACAAGCCATGGGTCAACTTGGGGGCCCCATGGATCCACTTTGGTTGGGAAATGACATAAATAACATTTTATTTAATGTAAAAGAAAAATTGACACAAACATGATATGTTTTACTAAAACAATTTTTAAGTGGGGTTACACAAGTCCAAATTTTGATTATAAATAGTCATTGGAAAGCTAAAAATATTTCCTACATCATAGTATTTCTTTTATAATTTTTAGACATTAAATAAATTAAATTATTTATGACATAATAATGATTTAACGATGACATCATTATTTGACGATTTAAATAAAATGGAAAGATAATGTAAAATCTATGAACTACACATGGCCAAAACTTATTTTATGAGTGTATTTCGAAGCCTTATCACCTTATCCACGACTTATATCAATGTGGGACCTTTTAAAACCGAAATAAATTTTCAAATAAAGTAATATTTCTTACTTTCCAAAAGTGCCCCTCCTCTCCTCTTATAAAAGGCCCCCACCTCTACCTCTTTTCACACACTCATCAAGCCTTTGGCTCGGCCAACCCCTGCCCATTTACTCTCTCCACATCCCTCTCCTAATCCTAGAGGATTCCCTTTGGGCAGAATCCTTTCAAAGGAAGCCTTTAGGCTCAAATCAAAAGGAGTTACACTTTTAAAGGTAATTCTTTCTCTCATGTTCATTTGTTTTATTTTGCTTCTCCAACCCCCTAAACTCTTTTTATTTATTTCTTTTGTAACAAAACCAGTATCTTCAATATACTAGGATGTTGTTATAAGATTTATTCTAGCTACACTCTCACACAACTACATCAAATGGTTAAAGAACATACGGTTTCCGTGGATGGCGAAATTCTGCCTCCCGAAACGATGATTGTTCAATACTCATTTAACACCTTCAAAGGTGGCCATTATGATGTCACTATTTTTATATATGATATATAATATGTTTATGTTTTACTTATGCTTCTGTATTTTTCATTTGTGTCTTACCTTTATGGCTTCCATTATGGGTATACGCGATATCTTCATTTTAGGAAGTGCGGACTACCGCCCCCTCAAAGTGATTTGATTCGTTAAAAACCATATGTGGGATGTATAAAGGATGGAACTATGATATTATATATGATATTATACTGTAATTATAATATACCTTTATATCATTATGATTACATTCTATAAACAATGAAATAGAAATGGAAGTAGCGTTCATGCGTACGTACGGCTTACCGTCTCCATGAACGGTGCATTTCATTTCTTACCTCTAAATGATTATGTAATGTTATAAATGCATGCATGTACTGGATATATATGACATATATGATATCTAAATCATGAATACAATTCTGTTTATAATAAAAATTTGGCCACACGAACTACATGTAATTGTAAGAAGTCCACTTTCGACTTAAGAACCAAATATCGGCAAAACAAATATTATTAACTTAAATGATTACATTATGTTTATGACATGGTAATAAGTGGTATAAAAGGAATAATGAACTTGAAAAAGGTTCTTAAGGAAGTAGAAATTAACTCAAGTTTATTATTCAGGAGATTAAAGAACGATCAAGTCAAGTCTGACCCGAGGTAAGGGATCCTACACCTCTCTTTCTTTTTAAGTACACTCTTTTATGTAATTTCTTTTAAACTCATCTTTCTTATGATTGGGATGTTATTTTATATTACTACAACTGTAATTTTTATGTTCATGTGATGAGAGACCCTATTCTCTCTCATCAATCCTTTTTGGAAGTTTTATGTGGCGCCGTTAGGTTGCCGAGTTTTCGTAAGGGATTTTTCATCTCACTTTTATTCCCGTGAGATTTATGCTACATTTGCCACAATTTCCTTTGAGTGGTGTATGTGCTGCCCATTATTCTACTCTTTGTGTAATATACTTTCGTTTATGAGTATTTACATCAATGATTTATTTCCCTTCTTTCATGGGGTGTATGTTTTGAAAGATACCCAAGTCGGTAAGGGAACCTTTCACCCTCCTTTTTTTTAAAAGACTTCTTTTGTTGGGTCTTTTAATTTAAACATTGTTATGTTGGGATATGTTCTCATATATCCTTATTGATGTAAATTTTATGTCCAAGTGATGAGATACACTTTTTATCTCTCATCAACTCATTTTGATGTGATGCCGTTAGGCTGTCAAGGGATCTTTTTAACCCAATTTCGATTTCTTTGGGTTCAACATGTAGACATTGAATATGTCGTCCATGGAATATGTGTGAATGACCTTTTATTGTTTTACACTTAATATCCACTTGTATTGGGTGTATTTATTTTTGTCACACATATTTTTGAGATTTATTTGTCCTTAATTTAAGGATACCTTCTCTATAAGGGATTTCATCACATTTGACATTTCTATTGAGGGTTCATTGTTGTTATGCACAAATTCACTCTTATATGGTGTATATACTGTCCTTTGGAGTATTATATCATGAATCCTTTTATTCTCATGATATTATAAAGTTCTTACTAAATGTTATTCCTCAATTATTGTATTCAAGTGTCTCTAATTTTGGTAAAACCCCTTTAACCAAAATATCGTTTTAAATATTTTAATTATTTGTTCTTGTTAATATCCATGTTTTCAAAATGGTTTTAAGGATTTATTTATATGGATATTAATGGTTTAAAATTGTAAGGTTCAAGGTGGTATGAAACACTTTGATTCAAAAATCACTTTATTAAATGTTTTAAATGGTTTTGGAAATGGTTTCTTTTTGTTTGGATTCATTATTTCAAAATACTAAAATGTTATATTGTGATTGAAATGTGGAAATGTTTTGTTTCCTTTATGCATGTTTTATGTGATACGTTTATGTTATGGTTCTTGGGCATTGTTATGAAAACGGGTGGTTCCGTGATAAACTAAGGGCGGGTGAGCCCGATATAGCTCTCCAATGCATTGGGTAACGCGAAGGAGTGAAACGTTAAGGTTTCTCCGAAGAGATTTAGGGAATATACTGTGATGGGTATTCCAAACGTAACCAAGAGGGTTACTCCCTACGTAAGAATGTTATGAATGCCTCAAGTTACCTTTATGTCTTATGTTCTCTATGATTTATTCATGATTTGATATGCCTATGTTTTATGGGTAAAGTATGAACTCATTCTTATGTATATGTGTACCCATGTTTCCTTTCCATATTTTTCTATCCCTTACTGAGCTTTTTGTGCTCATCCCAAGTTTTTGAAATGTTTTTCACAGGTCAAGGGAAAGGTACATGATGTGATGATAGTGTCAAGGATGTGTCAAGAAAGAATCCGTGTTATATTTTAAATATGTTTCCGTTGATGGGAAGAATGAATACTGTCTTTTATGTAACCACTTTGTTTAAATGTGGAATGTAATGCATGTTTCATGATCTAATTATCTAAAACTCTAAACCTGAAAAGATCCTCAATGTGTAATCTTGTAATAACTCAAGATTAAGTAAGGTTTAAGGCTGGGGCCTTATAGCGGTAAGAGTTCAAAGCTACGAGTTGTTGTTTATTTTATAGAGGGGTCTGAATATATAGTGTCATATGAAGTAATTAAGTAATCCATAAGGATTCAAAACTTTGTTAATGTTCATGGTGTGGTACGTAGTTGTAAGGATCATATTAAATTTTATTGTGATAACATTGTAATTGTGTATCTTTCAAAGGATATACGGTCACATCAATGGACAATGAACATACTCCGAAAGTGTCTCATATTTCTGAATATCAATCAAAGGGGTGAAGTTGTAGGGATGGTAGTGTCCAAGAAAGAGAACGTGGAAGTCACATGACTAAAGTCTGACCTCCGAAGAAGTATGAATAACTAATGAGATCTAGTGGAAAAATGTTTGGTAGCAGTTGGATCTACTATATGTGTGAGTCTTTTGGAGTTTTTTCCCTTGAAACAAAATTATTTGTAATTTATGATAAACATGTATTCATTGGATGAAAATAAATAAAATCCATAGAATATCATTACTGATATTCTCTATGGCATAGAAAGTGATAATTTCCTATGATTAGTTTTCATACCAAGGGCTCATAGAAGATCCTTGATATGATGATAACCCGTAAGTACCGTGGCACTATTTTTGAATATTTGTTCAATGTAAAGATGTTATAAATGTAAGGGAAAAATGATATATTCTATCATGGGTGGGGACTCATGAATCATTGATGAATCTTCACATAGTTTTCACCCTTGGTAATATATATGATGATATTATGAGAACATGACCATCTAGGAAGATATCAACATATATAACTATAATTGGATGTTACAATATATGGATGTGTGTATATGTCCTTAGACTTTATGCTTATTATTAATGGGTATTTTCACTCGCATAATAAGATATTTTGAGGAAAATTGTGATGAAATATGTTCAAGATGTGGTCAGATATGTAGGTTGTGTCATGAGTAATACTATATTAATGAATAATGTGATAAAGTATTATTCACTTCGAAGAAAGTATATATCTTTGTCCCTTTAATGAATATTATATAGACTAAATAAATATCTTGAAATAGTGTTATATATATATGTTCAATTTTGGGATGTTAATTAATGATAAATCAAGCCCATGGATTGATTTCACATTTATACAACACACATGATTGGAGATACTGGGAGAATGTAATTATATTACATGACAATCAGTCGTATGGGGTGACGTGTTGTTGCGACATCAAATTAATTCTATTGGGTGTTGTAACCTAATTCTAGATAGTAATCATGGATTTTATGAAAGCCTTCTTAATTCTAATGACAAAGAGACCTAGAGGGTCAAACAATAATTGTATCCATTATCTTATTTAAATAATTTATTATTTATCATGTTGAATAAATATTATTCCCAGTTATGGTTTAATAATTATTTAAGTGCGTATGATCAATTTAATTCATTCATAGTTATTCGATAGAATATATTCTAAATAGAATATTTATTTATCTATTAATAATTATGTTATATTTATTAATTAAATAAATATTTATTATTTACAGACTGATAAATATTGAGGAGTATTGGAGGACTATCTTTTGTGTTCAGTAAGAAACAACATTAAATATTATTTGGATAAATAATATTTAAATATAATGTGAATCTCAATAATATGTCATGGAAATAATATCATCAATATTATTATTTGACATGGAGTTTTACGTGGAATAATAAAATAATTAATTGATGTTTTTCTAATTATTTATTATTACCTAGTGAATTTAATTCCTAGTTATGAAATTTTTCTCTAATTTTACGAGGGGTCATCACACTAGGTAACCAATTGTTGTGTGCACAAAATAGTTAGATAATAGCTCTTGAGCCAAGATAAATCATAACTCTCTAAGAAATATTCCATGAACAAGAGAGATAATACTCCACTAGATCTAGGAGAACACTATGGATGGGATTTTCAAGTAGATTAGAGGCTGACATCACATGAAAAAGGATCATCCGTGTGAGAACCTAGAGACTCTTTCAGTGATGTCTATTGACACCTGGAGCATGTGGGTATCACCACTGGGGGAATTATATCCTTTTATTCTATATTGAAAAGTATATTCAACTCTATCCCATGGTTAAACACATCAACGAAGAAAGAATCACCTTAGAGGCAATTCTCTAATTTAAATAAATAAATTATAAAAAAATATATTGATCCTCTATTCTCAGTTCTAATTTTTCTCCATTGTCTTATATCTTTATTTAAATTCCATGTATACTTTCATTTATTCTCTTACTGATCTCAGATTAATCATTGATTATGGATACATGAAATGTTTGGTACACTGAAATCATGTGCCTCCGCTGTGCCCGAAACCGACATCTTTGGTGGGAGGGTTCATGATAGAATGTAAAAGATTTATATATTTTATTTTATTTCAGTTTACATTATATCAATGGAATTAAAAAATGAACATTTTTTTATTTTTTACCGATCATTTTGACAAATGAAATAGGAATATTCCATTATTGACTTATATTGAGACAATAAATTTTACATGGAGATAACAATTATTTGAGTTCTTGATTCCCATTCAATATTCCATGGATTCCTAAATGGAAAATTGTATTTAATTTTTATTTGTTTATTGGTATTGAATATAGGGTTTCTGTTAATTTTTTACTCTTATTTTGAAAATGTGTTTTTGAAATAAAATTTTATTTTTATAAAATTGTTTTTCAAATGAGTTAATCACTAATTTTAAATGAGGTTTATGATAAATTAATTTTGTTCATGATATAGAAATTTATCATTATATAAAAAGAGTGATCTCAATATAGCCTATAGGAAGGTTTGAGACCAATTATATCTTAGGGGTGATCCCCATACAGCTTATACAAAGGGTTGATCCCAATTATAACTCTAAAGAGATGTGTAAGCACGATATATCGTATATGAAGTGTTGATACATATTATATCTCATTGTTGAGATTGATATAACTTTTAAAATGGGTGTCCCCATTATAGTTGTCCAATTAATTGGGTAATGATTATATTGGAAGATATTCCTATGGTTATTCCATTTAAATGGGGTTTCAATGGCGTTTTAATGTATGATTCCTTAATTCAACTAAAAGGAGTATCAATACATTTCTATGTGGATTAATGTATCAATTTAAGGAAAATTGTTTTTCTTGTGAAGATATTTTATCTATTTTTCACAAAGAAAATTGAAGTAAAGGTTAATATTTAATGGGTTGTCATATTAACACTAAAAATCATTTTCCATTTTTTATATCACCAATTGAGATTTTTTTTCTCATCCCATGTTTTTTAAAAAAAATCATAGAGTAAAGTGTGGGTAAGGGAAAATAAAATTACAATGTGAAATTCATGGATATTTTCTAGTAAAGTAAATCAAAATTCATTTTAAAAACCATATTTTATTGAAAAAATTTATATTTGGAAGTGTACAATTTGTATATTTTTTGGTTTTGTTTTGTATGTGTTATAGCGTAATTCTATAAAAATTTAATCCAAAACATAACCTCAAATAAAAGGGAATGAATTATTGAATTAAAACTCAATATAATGAAATACTTAGGTTTGGGTGCTATATTAATCACATCATATAACGAACTTTATAATATGACTTTAAAATCATTGTTTTTCGAATTTATTTTTAAGAAATCATTCCTATAATATAACTCCAAACACATTTACTAAGAGGAATACATTTTAATTATCTTGAAAAAACATTGAATAAAAAGATCCAAAAACAAAGTAACTAGATATATATTTGTTCATTATAATACATTTGAAATTAAAATCTGATAAAACTATTTAATGCTTTATTATTCGATAATTTCTAATCATTAGATCACATATAACCTAATTTTATTTCTAGGTAAATGGGGGAATAAATTTAATGTAATGATATTATCCACTCATTAATTAGTTGTAAATGATGTATTTTTATATAAAATAATTAATATGGTTTGAATGGCTAGTAAAATGAGGATATAAAAATATTTAAATGAGGTAAAAAAACCCTGGATGATAAAATAATAGAAATAAAATAATCACATGGATGAATGTAATAAATGAGAACATAATAAAATTATTCCTAATTCGGGACAACAAAACCATGTGTTCAAGGCCTCATTAGAGGACATAATACTAACACATTCCATAAAAACCTAAATACTGAATTTGGTTGCTCCCATGATACCAACTAATTCTTCAAGGGGATATATAATTTCAATCACAACTAGAAACATAATATTTAGAATACATTTATAATTTTGTATTAGTGAATTAAAAATAAAATACTTAAGGATACCCAATGAACCACCACCATCAACATGGATGTGTTATAAATAGTTATACATATTTAAAAAAAGGTATATTGATCATTATTATTTTCCTACTAAAATAAATTGACTATGATTCTATATAAACACTATTTGACATATGATATAAAATATAATTTATTCTCATTATATGCATGGTTTTATGGACTATTCAATATTATAAAAAATAATATGAATATTTTATATTTCATAGAATATACAAATGAGGTAAATAAAGTTTACATTGAGGGGACAGAAATTACAATATTGATATATATTGATATATAATGATAGAGAAAAATCTCCTAAAAATGAAAAATGAATTCTGGGAGGAGCCCCTTTGGAGAATATAACTGATGGTGTATAAATCATTAAGATATATAATAAGACATGAATAAACACATATAAATGGAGAATTATTATTTTATTTATGTAAAAACACATTGATAAATGGAGTTAATGTAATGATATATAATATAGAAAAAATTTATATAAATTTGGATGATTAAGATAAAAAACCCTTTAGTCGAGTCATCGCTAGTTTTGAACACTAAACTAAAACCATAAATAATAATAACTTATTTATTATAATATTAAATAAAAATAATTTCATTTTTATTTGAATATATATATATATTAATTGAAATTAATTTATTATAATTTATTATTTATTTTATATATTAATTTTTCTTTATTAATTAACTTGATATTGTTTAGTTGATGGTTCCACAACAGAGTTGATGTAAGGATAATAATTGATGATTTATATACAAAAATTTCATATTATCAAGAATATTATTTTACATATTTGATTTCATTTTACATGTTAACAAGTTTAATGATTTAGTATATTGTTTATCTATATATAATATTCACCAAAAATAGTGATTTTGACATTCAAAATTACCACAATTGTTTACTTTTAAAAATAATTTAATTTTTCCTTAAATAATAATAAAAAGGAAATTAATATATTATTAAGTATATATTAAATAATAAAATCTATTTATAATAATATTTCTAAAAGTTACATGTGATAAATAAAATACAATTTATCTTTTTTGTTATTTTAATATTCCAATATTTGAGATAGAATAAAAACATTGAAATTTGTATTTTATGGTCATTCCTAAAATTGTGGTATTATATTTAATCACAATATATATGTTATACCTGGTTTATAAATTATAGAATTATATTATGGGTGATTTTACTAGTATAATATTTAAATATAATATAAATCCAATGTGAAACTGAAATGAAAATAGAATTGTATCAGAAATAAAAATAATGAGCTCCAAGAATTTTAATTATTGTTCATATAAAAAGTGTAAATATGAATATTAATATGTTATATCTATGACTAATGAGAAATAATATCACATTAAACATGAATTTAATATAAATGTTAGAACTCATGTAATATAATACCTTTTATAATATTGGTATTGCTAGATTAAGACAACCTCACATTTTCTTAGAGTCACAAATTTATCCAAACCATTTCATTATAAGATGATGCAAAACTACATAATGAGTCTACATTTTATAGTGTTGAGAAATGGAACAATTTATTATTATGAAATAATAGAAATTGAAAATGAAATAAAACTAAAAAAGATGAAAAAACCAAAACAAGAGAATATCAAAAATTAATTATAGCTTGATCTATATCAAAAAAATATTAATTAATTATTATGATCTTAAATGATCATATTATATAAGAAATAATGGTCAGAATATAAAAATTTTAGTCTGTAATTTTTTTAATCTTGTATCTTTATATTTCATTTGCAGAGAAATACAACAATTTAAAAACCATGGTTTATTTTAATTTTTGGTCAATTATTAAATGTATTGTTGTTCTCAAAATATGTTTTTCCCTTGGCTCCTAAAATTAGATTCCAATTATTAAAATTTTTTATTTATATAAATAATTTTAAAATAAAACAAAATTATATAAAAATACATGTTAACAAAATGCTCATTAAAGTGAAAACAATATATTTGGAAAAATAAATGAACATATTTAGATACTAAGACATTTAAATTTTTTATAATTACAATATTGAAATGATGAAAACACACAATATTATGAATTAAAAAAATATATTATAACCAAGAACATATGTTTTATTATATATAAAATGTAGGATTAATTTTTTACATCATAAGAGTCATAAAAAATATCATAAGAGTCATCAAACATATTGTATTTTGGTTGGTAAACACATGTAGTAAGATTAAATTTAAATCTTGTTAGAGATTTATCTAAATATTTAATAGGAGCATAATTTGATAGATATATTTAAAAATTAATAATATCTAATTTTAAAATATTTAATGGGATTTCCATTTAGAAAAAAGCGAATCATAATAGTAAAAACCACATAAAGGTAAAATACATACCAAAATTTTTATTTTTATCCAATATTTTTGAGTTTTATAATTTTTTTATAACTTATTCAACATTCAGTAATCTTTTTTGAATTTAATTCTCATCATCAAACATTTGAATTTAGAAAATTTCAATGTCTTCATTTCAAAATAAATCATTAGAATCATGTTATTTTTCATTTTGACAGTTTAAGGGTTATATAAAATTTCATAAGACTGACTTAGAATATCGTTATTAATCAAATAAAAATAATATTACACTTTTAATTTTCTAAATTAATAAAATATATAAAAAATATATGAAATTTTAAATGTTAAAAATTTTATATAAATGATGTGAAATATAAAAATTCAATCCTTAATTAATTTTACACAGATAATAATGAGTGTAAATATTATATAATAAAGAACTCATTAATCTAATAAATATTTATTCATATATATAAATTTATATATGAAATGGGGATTTTTATTATAAAAAAATATGAGTAAATGGAGACAGATAGACACACCAACAATATATATAACTTATTAGGATATTTATTTTATTACTGAATAGTTTTTTATATTTAATATTCATTTATGAAATTTAATTACTTTTTATAATAGTTGAATTATTATTTTTTATATTTTTCACAAAAATGAAAATATTTGGATACTTTGATAAATTATAATTTATAATTATAGTTTTATTTATTTTATAGTGTTATTTTATATTTATTATCATTAATTTTTTGAGATTATTTTTCATTAATATATAATTTTTTATAATGAAAAAGTTGTAATATATTTGTTTCTTTGAAAATGATATTAATTAATTTATATTAATTATTTATATCGTTCTCTAACCACACCATCTCAATTTTTAATTCATATCTGAGATCTAGTGTTGGCTACTAAAGATGGATATGGGGAACAAATCATGTACTTGATACAGGTTTGGTGTGAGGGGTAGTTGATTGGACACACTTTCAATATGATAAAAAAAATTAATGGGGATATTTATCTGATAATTAGTCTTACCTTATTCCCAAATTTGCTTACTCTCTTCTATGGAGATAATCATTTGAAATTTTTTTCAAAAATAAAAAACCAACTCTTTTGATGATTGTTATTATAAGTATTTTATATAATTTTTACTACATAAATATATTATTTAATTGATTTCACCATCTATTTTATTAAATAGATTTGGTAGGGAACCAATAACAAAATATATCCAAAATCATGACCACATTATGGAGTTATACACATCTACTGTGAAATTGATTTATATTGATTCATTTAAATGATTGAGGTGATTTTATTATTTTATGAGAACCCAGTTAGATAATGATGTTGATTTCATCGTAATTTTAATTCCATAAAGAAGGAATTGAGAAGAACTTTTACTGTTTTAATGATCTTATATTATTATTAATATATAAAAGGGTATTATTCCATATTGATGTTTAGTTCTCTATTCGAGTCATTTCGAATACTCCGCCAGAACATGGTGGTGAAAATGAGAATATGATTTTATATTATAAATAGTCGAATTCCATCCTCTCTTAACAATTATATGATGCGAATATTTTCAATTTAATCATGTGATGTTTTTTATTGGTTTGAGATGAAGTGATAATTTAGTATAAAATTGTATTTTATAACTTATAATTCAATATTTCATTTAGATATAATTGGAAGACCCAAAATAATTTCAATGGTGATGTTATTACAATTTCATGTTGGTATGTGAAAATTTTTCTTCATATGATTGTACCCTTTTATAATAACTTTCTGATATATCATACACAATAATACCCTTAATTATATTGTTCCAAAAAAATCACTAGGGTATAACTGTACATTTTTATGATATGTTGGTGGAAAACAATTATGTGGGTAATCTAATAAGTATATTTTTTTTATTATGTTCTATTCAAAAACATAATAATTTATGAAATAGTGTAACTACATCATTTTCAAAATTGATTTTTACCCTCCATTATTGATTAAAACTAATGTTTCTCCTCAGAATACCATCACGAATCCATAACCATTTCTTGGAAAGATGGAATAGTAATAATTAGTTCAATTTAGTTTTTATTTTAATCAATTATCTTCCAACATTAATCCTTAACATGTCTATGAGAATAGTATCCTTTTCACTCCATATCATGGATAAATTTCCTAGATCATTTATACTTAGAGAATTTTCACCTTATTTTTCGTTCCAAGATTCTAATGGATTGAGTAGGAATATAATATAACAAACTTAATTTAGATTCATTGGTCCATGTTAGGTTCCTTCTATATGAATATAGACTTTATAAATTTGAAATATGTTTTCATTCCACTCTTCCCTCCGTTGATATAATACCTCCAAAATTTCAATGTCTGTATTTCTAAAAGAAACAATAAATATTTCATTGTATAACTGTTTTCAAGAACCCTTAGCTATCTTATGAGAAACCTCATTAATGGAGTCAAAATCCAAATCCATGGTCATAATTTTACATTGGCCACATGTACATTCCCTAATTTATCGAGGATGAAAGCTATTTACGAGGGATAAATAAAATCACACCAGACTGATCCTCTTGTAGATAAAAAAATAAAAAAATGAATAATTAATATATATTTATACAAAATTAATAAAAAAATTAATAAATAAAATTTAAATTTACAATATATCGATTAAAATTATAGTGAAAGAATAAATTTAATAATTTCTTTAAAATTAATGATAACCAAAAAAATAACACCCATCCAATTGTGATTTGTCTGACCACCTTAATATGTGTTTGAATAATACCAAAACCAATATGAACTCAAATACCATGATCTATCCCCCCAAAATAACATATATGTTCCATAATTTAATTAATGACATAAATCATATTTATATAGATTGAGATCATTCGGAAGGGGTGAGTAAAAATATTTAATATGATTTTGACGAATAAAATTAATGAAAAACCAGGAAGAACAATCCTCAAACATGTATCCAATTCCATGATAAAATCATAAAAATTTGAAAATATTATTTGAATACTAGAAATTCCCATTGAAACAGATGAATATTATAAAATCAATTATATTCCCTAAAAACATTAATTAATATTTATTTCCAAACTAATAAGCATCTAATATAACTAATATACTCCACAAATACATGAGAAAATAAAAAATATTATATATAACATATTATTTCTATTAATCACTGAAACAATCTATTATAGAATATAACCAACCTGTGGGGTCACTAAAATTTATATATTTTTTCAGAAAATATAAAAAATATTTTTGGAAATTCTAATCCATCCCCATTTATCAAACCCTTGAATCGATTGTAAAAACATCCCAATAATTTCTAATTCCAAACATTCTCAATTTTCTAACTTAGTTTAAATCTAAAATTTTTTTACACAAGAAATATATTAAACCCATCTCTTAAATTTTATCAAATTGAGACATTAAATACCCATATCTCAAAATACCATTCAAAACCCTATAACCATGGTTTATAACCAAATTCCATTCTAACCCAACTAACATAAATTATGTTAATAGAATCGAATCCCACAAAGATTTTCAATGCTAAAAATATTATTTGTTATGAATTTAGTTTTAGGAATTAATTGGATAATCAACACTTGGAATGAAAATGGGATAACAATTACATCACTCTACAATAAATAATAACCCTATAAAGAATGAATAAGATCCACCCACCCTATTATAAAAACTAAATAATAATATAAATAACATATTATGGACTCCAATATATATAATCAAAAATAAAAATCCACAGTAATAATGAATATAGGTCATTATTAATATATTCATCATTTAATCCATGACGCAAATCCCTAGATATAATTAGAAGGAATAAATTAATCATATTAATAGAAAATAGTTAATGAGAGAAAAATTGAGAAATTAATGAATATATGATATCATCGAGATCATACCCTAAATACAGTGTTGGTTGGACAAATTATCTAGAAAACATGGGAATTTGATGATTTTAAATTTCAAGTTCCCTACCCATGGAAATGTAATATCATTTTATATGAATTTTAGGAGTTAAATGGGTCATATGGGTTGTTAATTTTGGTGAAATCCAAATTTTATTAAAAATTAATTTGTATATTTTTAATTAAATTTAGAATATATAGAGTGAATTTGGTTTCTATTTATTGGAATTAAGTGGTTTCATAAAATAATATATATAATAAATATATTTTTATATCCATAAACAAACAAAAAATATATATCTTTAATCAAGTATCGAATTGAAATATAAAAATTGATGTTATATTTGACATTGGTATATTTTATATGATAGGTATAAACATTATTTTTGTTATTTAGAAAATAGAAGGGTAATTGGATTTATTTAAACACCCAAAATTGAATATCGTTAACATAAATTTTTTTATAAATATTAATTATATTATTTTCTTATGTATTTGTTATCATGATTGTTGTAAACCCCAAAGATGATTTACCATATTTTTATCACATTGTATGATTAATACTTATAGTGTAATAAACAAAAGATGTTGACTGAGGAATGATTATTAGTGAAATTATGACTACCTATGGGGTGGGTATTTTTTTATTATTTTCTCCACATTATTTTCTTAATATTATTCATATTTTTGAAGAAGTCTCATTTCGTTGAACAATGTTTTGCAGTAAATAAATATTGGTTATTCATAACAATAATATTTGAAGAATTAATTCTATAAAAATTGTAGAAAAAGTTATTAATTTTTTTATATATGAGTAATAATACTGTTCATTGAATATTTATTAAATATATTTTATAAATATTTTATAATTATAATTTCCAATAAATAAATTATTATTTATTGAACTATTTATCGTATTGATATCATATTTGATATTATTTATAGAATTTTAAACTTGTTCTTCCACATTTTCCCCCATTTTTAATACATATGAATGTGCCATTGTTCTAGAGTGGTTGACATCATTAATAAAAACCATTCCTCAATAGTATTTTCTTCTTTTAACCATAAAATGACATTGGATTATCAATGAGATATGAAGTAGTGGATGTTTTTTGGTACCGGTTCCTATATGTGTATTTTACACATGCCGAGTTATAAAAATTATGAACACGCATTATATTCAAATCCTCAATCACCATATATATAATAAACTGAGTATTATCATAAACCAGTTGTATACTCAATATTTTTTACCAACCTAGACACACAATTTCTCACAGACACACTACATACATCATGTGAGAAGATTTGATGTGTTTCAAGAGAACACACTAACCCAACCACATTGTTTCATAAACCATGTAATATTCTAGTTTGTTTCATATATATAATTTACACATTAATTACTTCCCTAGGTAATGATCTCAATGTTCTTCGAGGAATACAATACTAGAAATGCTTATAAATGAAGCGTATAAGACATTTTAAATTATTTTTCACATAATTTCACCAATTTTTTAGTTTTCAATTTATTAGTTGTCTATTTTGATATATGATACAATATATGGATGTGTGTATATGTCCGTAGACTTTATGCATATTGTTAATGGGTATTTTCACTCGCGTAATTAGATATATTGAGGAAAATCATGATGAAATATGTTCAATATGTGGTCAGATATATAGGGTGTGTCACGAGTAATACTGCATTAATGAATAATGTGATAAATGATTAGTCACTTCTAAGAAAGTAGATATCATTGTCCTTTTAATGAAAATGATATATCCTAAATAAATATCTTGAAATAGTGTTATATATGTATTTTTAATTTTGGGATGTTAATTAATGATAAATCAAGCCCATGGATTGATTTCAGATTCATACAACACACATGATTGGAGATATTCGGAGAATGTAATTATATTACCTGACAATCAGTCATATGGGGTGGCATGTTGTTGTGACATCAAATTAATACTATTGGGTGCCTTAACCGAATTCTAGATAGTAATCATGGATTTTATGAAATCCTTCCTAATTCCAATGACAAAGAGACCTAGTGGGTCACACAATAAGTGTATCCATTATCTTATTTAAATAATTTATTATTTATCATGCTGAATAAATATTATTCCCAGTTAGGGATTAATAATTATTCAAGTATGCATGATCCATTTATTTCATTCATAGTTATTTGACATAATATATTCTAAATAGAATATTTTTTTATCTATTAATAATTATGTTATATTTATTAATTAAATAAATGGTGATTATTCACGGACCGATAAATATTGAGGAGTATTAGAGGACTAACTTTTGTGTTTTGTGAGAAACGAAATTAAATATTATTTGGATAAATAATATTTAATATATTATGTGAATCTCAAGAATATGTCATGGAAATAATATCATCTAAATTATTATTTGACATGGAGTTTTACATGGAATAATAAAATAATTAATGGATGTTTTTCTACTTATTTATTATTACCTAGTGAATATAATTCCTAGTTATGATATATTTCCCTAATCTTACAAGGGGTCATCACACCGGGTAACCAATTGTTTTGTGCACAAAAAAGTTTGAGAATATATCTTGAGCCATGATAAATCTTAACTCTCCAAGAAATATTCCATAAAAAAGATATATAATCCTCCACTAGATCTAGGAGAACACTTTGGATGGGATTTTCACGGTGATCCGAGGCTAACATCACAAGAAAAAGGATTATCTATGCGAGAACATAGAGACTCTTTTAGTGATGTCCGTTGACACCTGGAGCATGTGGGTATCACCACTAGGGGAATAATATCCTTTTATTCTATATTGAAAAGAATATTCACCTCTAACCCATGGTTAAACACATCAACGAACAAAGAATCACCTTAGAGGTAATTATTTAATTTAATTAAATAAATTATAAAAAAATATATTGATCCTCTATTCTCAGTTCTAATTTCTCTCTTATGACTTTATCATTTTTTAAATTCCATTTATACTTTCATTTATTGTCTAACTAATCTCATATTAATCATAGATTATGGATACATGAAATGTTGGGTACACTGACATCATGTGCTTCCGTTGTGCCCGAAACCTACATCTTTGGTGGGAGGGTTCATGATATGATGTAAAAGATTTATGAATTTTATTTTATTTTAGTTTAAATTTTATCAATTGAATTGAAAAATGAATAGTTTTTCATTTTTTACTGATCATTTTGACAAATGAAAAAGGAATATCCCATTATTAACGTATATTGAGACAATAAACGTTTCTAGGAGATAACAATTATTTGAGTTCTTGATTTCCATTCAAGATTCCATGGATTCCTAAATGAAAAATTTTATTTCATTTTTATTTGTTTATTGAGATTGAATATTGGTTTTCTATAATTTTTTTCCTCTGATATTGAAAATGTGTTTTCGAAATAAAATGTTTTTTTTATAAAATTGATTTTTAAATGAGTTAAACAATGATTTTCAATGGGGATTATGATAAATGATTTTTATTCATGATATGGAAAATTATCATTATATAAAAAGAGTGATCACGATATAGCCTATATGAAGGGTTGAGACCAATTATATCTTAGGGGTTATCCCCATACAGCTTATACAAAGGGTTGAGCCCAATTATTACTCCAAAGAGATGTGTAAGCACGATATATCATATATGAAGTGTTGATACGTATTATATCTCATTGTTGAGCATCATATAACTTTTAAAAAGGTTGTCCCCATTATAGTTGTCCAATTCATTGGGTAATGATTATATTGGAAGATATTCTTATGGTTATTCCATTTAAATGGGGTTTCAACGGCGTTTGCATGTATGATTCCTTAATGCAACTAAAAGGAGTATCATTTCATTTCTATGGGGATTAATGTACCAATTTAAGGACAATTATTTTTCATGTGAAGATATTTTTTTTTCTCAATAAACATTGAAGTAAAGGTAAATATTTAATGAGTTTTCATATTTACACTAAAAAATCATTTTTAATTTTTTTATATCACCAACTGTGATTTATTTCTTCTCATACCATGTTTTTAAACAAATCATAAGGTTAAGTGTGGGTAAGGGAAAATAAAATTACAATTTGAAATTCATGGATATTTTCTCGTAAAGTAAATCACGATTCATTTTAAAAACCATATATTATTGAAAAAATATGTATTTGGAAGTGTACAATTTGTATATTTTTTGGTTTTGTTGTATGTGTTATGGCGTAACTCTATTAAAATCTAATCCAAAACATATCCTTAAATAAAATAGAATGAATTATTGAATTAAAACTCAATATAATGAAATATTTAAGTTTGGGTGCTATATTAATCACATCATATAATGAACTCTATTGAATAACTTTAAAATCATTTTTTTTCAAATTTATTTTTAAGCAATCTTTCCTATAATAAAACTCTAAACACATTTCCTAAGAGGAATATATTTTAATTATCCTGGAAACACATTGAATAAAATGATCCACAAACCAAGTAACTAGATATATATTTTTTCATTATAATATATTTGAAATTTAAATCTGATAAAACTATTTAATGATTTGTTATTCTATAATTTCATATCATTAGATCACATATAGCCTAATCTTATTTCTAGGTAAATGGGGGAATAAATTGAATGTAATGAGATTATCCACTCATTAATTGGTTGTGAATGATGTATTTTTACATAAAATAATTAATATAGTTTGAATGGATAGTAAAATGATGATATAAAAATATTAAAATGAGGTAAAAATAACACTGGATGATAAAATAATACAAATAAAATAATCACATGGATGAAAGTAATAAATGTGCACATAATAATATTATTCCTAATCTGGGACAAGAAAACCATGCATTCAAGGCCTTATTAGAGGACATAATAGTAACACATGCCATAAAAACATAAATACCCAATATGGATTCTCCCATGCTACCAACTAATTCTTCAAGGGGATATATAATTTCAATACCAACTAGAAACATAATATCTAGAATACATTTATAATTTTTTAATAGTGAATTAAAAATAAAATACTTAATGATTCCCAAAAAACCACCACTATCAACATGGATGTGTTATAAATAGTTATACATATTTAACTAAAAGGTATGTAGATCATTATTATTTTCCTACTAAAATAAATTCACTATGTTTCTATATAAACACTATTTGGCATGTGATATAAAATATAATGTATTCTCATTATATCCATGGTTTTTTGGACTATTCAATATTATAAAAAAGCATATGAATTTTTTATATTTCATATAATACACCAACAGGGAAAATAATTTTTACATTGAGGGGAGAGAAATGTTCAATATTGATATATATTGATATATAACGATAGAGAAAAATCTCTTAAAAAAGAAAAATGAATTCTGGGAGGAGCCCCTTTGTAGAATATATGTGATGGGATATAAATCATTAAGATATATAATAAGACATGAATAAACACATATAAAGGGAAATTATTAGATTATTTATGTAAAAAAACATTGATAAAAGGAGTTAATGTAATGATATATAATATTGAAAAAATTTATATAAATTTGGATGATTAAGATGGAAAACCCTTTACTCGAGTCTCAGCTAATTTTGAACACCACTCTAAAACCATAAATAATAATAACTTTTTTATTATATTATTTAATAAAAATATTTTCATTTTTATTTCACTATATATATATTATTTGAAATTAATTTATTATAATTTATTAATTTTTTAACGTATTACTTTTTCTTTATTAATTAACGTGATATTGTTTAGTTGATGGTTCCACAACAGAGTTGATGTAATGATAATAATTGATTATTTATATACAATAATTTCATATTATCAAGATTATTTTTTTACATATTTGATTTTATTTTACATGTTAATAAGTTTAATGATTTAGTATATTGTTTTTTTATATATAATATTCACCAATAATCATGATTTTAACATTCAAAATTACCACAATTGTTTACTTTTAATAACATTTTTAATTTGTCCTTAAATAATAATAAAAATGAAATTAATATATTATTAATTATATATTAAATAATAAAATCTAATTATGATAATATTTCTAAAAGATACACGTGATAAATAAAATACAATCGATCTTTTTGGTAATTTTAATATTCCAATATTTGAGATAGAATAAAAAACATTAACATTAGTATTTTATGGTCATGCATAAAATTGTTGTATTATATTTAATCACCATATATATGTTATACCTGGTTTATAAATTATACAATTATATTATGGGTGATTTTACTAGTAAAATATTAAAATATAATATAAATCTAATGTTAAACTGAAATGAAAATAGAATTGTATCAGAAATACAAATAATGAACTCCATGAATTTTAATTATTGTTCATATAAAAAGTGTAAATATGAATAATCATAAGGTATATCTATGCCTAATGAGAAATTATATCACATTAAACAAGAATTTAATATAAATGTTAGAACTCGGGTAATATAATACCTTTTATAATATTGGTATTACTAGATTAAGACAACCTCACATTTTCTTAGAGTCACAAATCGATCCAACCCATTTCATTATAAGTGGATGAAAAACTACATAATGGGTCCACATTTTATAGTGTTGGAAAAAAGGAACAATTTATTATTATGAAATCCTAGAAATTTAAAATGAAATAAAAATAAAAAAGATGAAAAAACCAAAACAAGGGAATATCAAAAAGTAATTATAGCTTGATCTATATCAAAAAATAAATATTAATTAATTATTATGTTCTTAAATGATCATATTATATAAGAAATCAAGGTCAGAATATAAAAATTTTAGTCTGCAATTTTTTTAATCATGTATCTTTATATTTCATTTCTAGAGAAAAACATCAATTTAAAAACCATGATTTTTTTTTTAATTTTTGGTCAATTATAAAATGTATTGTTGTTCTCAAAATATGTTTTTCCCTTGGCTCCTAAAAATAGATTCCATATATTAAATTTTTTATTTATATAAATAATTTTAAAAAAAATTATATAAAAATAAAAGTTAATAAAATGATCATTAAAGCGAAAACAATATATTTGGGAAAATCAATTAACATATTTTGATACTAAGACATTTAAATTTTTGATAATTACAACACTGAAATGATGAAAACTCACAACATTATGAATTAAAAAATATATTAGAACCAAGAATATAAGTTTCATTATATATAAAATGTATGATTCATTTTTTACATCATATGAGTCATAAAAAATATCATAAGAGTCATAAAACATATTGTATTTTTTAGGTAAACACATGTAGTAAGAGTAAATCTAAATCATGTTAGAGAATTATCTAAATCCTCAATAGGAACATAATTTCATAGTTATATTTTAAAATTTAAAATATCTAATATTAATATATTAATAGGGATTTCCTTTTAGAAAAAATATCGAATCATAACAGTAAAAACCAAAAAAAGGTAAAATACATACCAAATTTTTTTTATCCAATAGTTTTGAGTTTTTAATTATTTATTAAAACTTATTCAACATTCATCAATCTTGTATGAATTTAATTCTCATCAACAAACATTTAAATTTAGAAAATTTCAATGTCTTCATTTCAAAATACATCTTTAGAATCATGTTATTTTTCATTTAGATAGTGTAAGGGTTATATAAAATTTCATAATACTAACATAAAATATCTTTATTATTCAAATAAAAATAATATTATACTTTTAATTTTCTAAATTAAAAAAATATCTAAAAAATATATGAAATTTTAAATTTTAAAAATTTTATATAAATGAAGTGAAATCTATAAAGTTCAATCGTTAATTAATTTCACCCAGATAATAATTAGTGTAAATATTATATAATAAAGAACTCATTAATGTAAAAAATATTTATACATATATATAAATTTATATATGAAATGGGGATTTTTATTATAAAAATATGAGTATATGGAGACACATAGACAATCAAAAAATAAATAGAACTTATTAAGATATTTATTTTATTACTGAATTGTTTTTGTTATTTAATCTTCATTTATGAAATTTAATTACTTTTTATAATAGTTGAATTATTTTTTTATATATTTTTCACAAAAATAAAAATATTTGGATACTTTTATAAATTATAAATTATTATTATAGTTTTATTTATTTTATAGTGTTATTTTACATTTATTATTTTTAATTTTTTTAGTTTATTTATCATTAATATATAATTTTTTATAATGACAAACTAAAAAAATATTTGTTTCTTTGAAATTGATATTAATTAGTTTATATTAATTATTTATATCATTCAATAACCACACCATCTCAATTTTTAATTCATATATGAGATCTAGTGTGGGATACTAAATATGGATATGGGGAACAAATCATGTACATGATACAGGTTTTGTGTGAGGGGTAGTTGATTGGACACACTTACAATATGATAAAAAAATATTTAATGGGAAAATTTATCTGATAATTAGTCTTACCTTGTTCCGAAATATTCTTACCTTCTTTTATGGAGAGAATCATTTGAACAATTTTTCAAAAATAAAAAACCAACTCTTTTTATGATTGTTATTATAAGTATTATTTATAAATTTTACTACTTAAATATATTGATTAATTGATTTCACCATCTATTTTACTAAATAGATTTGGTAGGGAACCAATAACATAGTATATCCAAAATCATGACCACATTATGGATTTATACACATCTACTATGAAATTGATTAATATAGATTCATTTAAATGTTTGAGATGAGTGTATTATTTATGAGAACCGAGTTAGACAATGATGTTGATATCATCGTAATATTAATTCCATAAAGAAGGAATTGAGAATAAATTTTAGTTTTTTATTTATCTTATATTTTTTATAATATATAAAAGTGTATTATTCCATATTGATGTTTAGTTCTCTATTCGAGTCATTTCATATACTCTGCCAGAACATGGTGGTGAACCCTCGGATATGATTTTATATAATAAATAGTTGAATTCCATCCTCTCTTAACAATTATATGATGTGAATATTTTCAATTTACTCATGTGATGTTTTTTATTGATTTGAGATGAAGTGATAATTTAGTATAAAATTATATTCTATAACTTATAATTCATTATTTCATTTAGATATCATTGGAAGACCCAAAAGAATTTCAATGGTGATGTTATTACAATTTCATGTTGGTATTTGAATTTTTTTTTCATATGATTGTACCCTTTTATAATAACTTTCTGATATATCATACACAATAATACCCTTAATTATATTGTTCCAAAAAAATCACCAGGGTATAACGTTATATTTTTATGATCTTTTGGTGGAAACAAATTATGTGGAACATATAATATATATATTTTTTTATTGTGTTCTATTGAAAAACATAATCATTTATGATATATTGTAACTACATCATTTTCAATATTGATTTTTACCCTCCATTATTGATTAAAACTTGTGTTTCTCCTTAGAATACCATCACAAATCTATAACCATTTCATGGGAAGATGGAATAGTAATAATTAGATCAATGTTATTTGTATTATCATCAAATATATTCCATCATTAATCCATAACATGTCTATGAAAATAGTATCCTTTTCACTCCATATCATGGATAAATTTCGTGGATCATTTCTACTTAGAAAATTTTCACCTTATTTTTCTTTCCAAGATTCTAATGGATTGAGTAGGAATATAATATAAAAAACTTAATTTAGATTCATTGGTCCATGTCAGGTTCCTTATATATGAATATAGACTTTATAAATCTGAAATATGTTTTCATTCCACTCTTCCCTCCATTGATATAATACCTCCAAAATTTCAATGTTAGTATTACTAAAAGAGACACTAAATATTGCATTGTATAACTTTTTTCAAGAACCCTCGGCTATCTTATGATAAACCTCAACAATGGAGTAAAAATACAAATCCATGGTCATAATTCTACCTTGTCCATAGGTACATTCCATAATTTATCAAGGCTGATAACTATTTTCTAGGGATAAATAAAATCACACCAGACTGATTCTATTTTAGATAAAAAATATATAAATGAATAATTAATATATTTTTTTATAAAAATAATAAAAAAACTAATATATAAAATTTAAATTTACAGTATAAACATTAAAATTATATTGAAAGAATAAATTTAATAATTTATTTAAAATTAATGATAATCAAAAAAATAACACCCATCTAATTGTGATTGGTCTCACCACACCAATATGTGTTTGAATACTACCACACCAAATATGAACTCAAATATGATGATCTATCCCACAAAAATAACATATTTGTTACATAATTTAATTTATGACATAAATTATATATATATAGATTGAGATTATTTGGAAGGGGTGAGTAAAAATATTTAATATGATTTTGACGAATAAAATTAATGAAAAACTAGGAAGAACAATCCTCAAACATGTATCCAATTCCATGATAAAATCATAAAAATTTGATTTTTTTTTGAATACTAGAAATTCGCATTGACATAGATGAATATTATAAAATCTATTATATTCCCAAAAACATTAATGAATCTTTGTTCCAAACTAATAATCATCCTAAATATAACTAATATACTCCACATATACATGAGAAAATAAACAATCTTATATATAAAATATTATTCATATTAATCACTGAAATAATCTATTATGGAATATAACCAACCTGTGGGGTCACTAAAATTTATATATTTTTTTCGGAAAATATAAAAAATATTTAGGGAAGTTCCAATCCATCCCCATTTATCAAACCCTTGAATCGATTCTAAAAACATCCTAATAATTTCTAATTCCAAACATTCTCAATTTTCTAATTTTGTTTAAATCTAAAAATATGTTACACCAAAAATATATTAAACCCATCTCTTAAATTTTATCAAATTGAGACATTAAATACCCATATAACAAAATACCACTCAAAACCCTATTACAATGGTTTATATCCAAATTCTATTCTAACCCAACTAACATAAATTATGTTATTGGAATTGAATCCCCCATAGTTTATCAATACTAAAAACAGTAGTTGTTATGAATTCAGTTTTAAGAATTAATTGGATAATCAACACTTGGAATGAAAATGGGAAAACAATTACTTCACTCTACAATAAATAATAACCCTATAAGTAATTAATAAGATCCACCCACCTTATTATAATAATTAAATAATAATCTAGAAAACTTATGATTGACTCCAACATCTATAATCTAAACTAAAAACCCCTAGTAAAAATGATTATGGGTCATAATTAATATATTCATCATTTAATACATGACGCAAATCCATAGATCTAATTATAAGGAATAAATTGTTCCTAATAATAAAAAATAGTTAAAGAGAGAAAAATTGAGAAATTAATGAATATATGATATCATCGAGATCATACCCTAAATACAGTGTTGGTTTGACCAATTATCTAGAAAACATGGGCATTTGATGATTTTAAATTTCAAGTTCCCTACCCACAGAAATGTAAAGTCATTTTATATGAATTTTAGGAGTTAAATAGGTCATATGGGTTGTTAATTTTGGTGAAATCCAAATTTTATTAATAATGAATTTGTATATTTTTAATTAAATTTATAATATATAGAGTGAATTTGGTTTCCATTTAATGGAATTCAGTGGTTTCCTAAAATTATATATATAATAAAAAAAATTTATATCCATACAGATACAAAAAAATATTTCTTTAATCGAGTATCGAATTGAAATATAAACATTGATGTTATATTTGACATTGGTATTTTTTATATGATAGGTATAAACATTATTTTTGTTATTTATAACATAGACTGGTAATTGAATTTATTTAAAAACCCAATATTAAATACCGTTAACATTAATTGTTTTATAAATATTAATTAAATTATTTTCTTGTGAATTTGTTATCATGATTATCGGAAACCCCAATGATGATTTACCACATTTTTTCACATTGTATGATTAATCCTTATAGTGTAATAAACAAAACATATTTACTGAGGAATGATTATCTATGAAATTATGACTACCTATGGGGTGGGGATTTTTTTTCTTATGTACTCCACATTATTTTCTTAATATAATTCATATTTTTGAAGAAGTCTCATTTCGTTCAACAATATATTGCAGTAAATAAATATTGGTTATTCATAACAATAATATTTGAATAATTAATTCTCTAAAAATTGTAGAAAAAGTTATTAATTTTATTTATATACGTGTAAGAATATTATTCATGGAATATTTATTAAATTTATTTTATAAATATTTTATAATTCTAATTTCCAATAAATAAATTCTTATTTATAAAACTGCATATCGTATTGATATCTTATTTGATTTTCATTATAGAATTTTAAATTGTTTCTTCCACATTATTTTTCCCCATGTTCAATACATATGAATGTGCCATTGTTCTATAGTGGTTGACATCATTAATAAAAACCATTCCTCAATAGTATATTCTTCTTTTAACCTTAAAATGACATTGGATTATCAATGAGATATGAAGTAGTGGATGTTTTTTGGTACCAGTTCCTATATGTGTATTTTTCACATGTCGAGTTATAAACATTATAAACACACATTATATTCAAATCCTCAATCACCATATATATAATAATCTGAGTATTATCATAAACCAGTTGTACACTCAATATTTTTTAACAACCTAGACACGTTATTTCTCATAGACACACTACATACATCATGTGAGAAAATTTGATGTGTTTCAAGAGAACACACTAACCCAACCACATTGTTTCATAGACCATGTAATATTCTATTTTGTTTCATATATATAATTTACACATGAACTACTTCCCTAGGTAATGATCTCAATGTTCTTCAAGGAATACAATACTAGAAACAAATTATAATTGAAGCGTATAAGACATTTTAAATTATTTTTCACATAATTTCACCAATTATTTAGTTTTCAATTTATTAGTTGTCTATTTGTATATATGTTAGACATATAATATAATGATTTATATTTATTAGTCTTCTAGGAAATATTTTCAATACAATTTAGTGTTTAGAGTTCATTTTCCACTATAATGATGAAGATGTGTGTGAGTTGAAGATTAAATATGTTATGAGGTCAGTAATCAACCACATGTGACATAATATATAAATTTGTGGTCCTCTATAAAATTAGTGGTAGGTTAGACTAACATAGTGGTATGGTGGAGGTACTCCAATTGTGGATTATGTAACCCATCCTCCATGTATCATTACAGACAATGGAAACTGATTCCTCCATAAGATTGTGTAATCCTTATATTTGCATACATATCCTTGATGAATAGGTTACACAATACTTAAACTACTGGGGGGGGGGTTGTCTAGAAGTATATCATAAGATTTATATTGGCTACATTTTTTGGTGTATTGATTCTTTTATCTGTGGATAATTTTCGTGAAAAAAATTTAATAGAGTTGATCTCTGAGAAATTGTAACCATCATGGGCTTGGAAAAAAAGTTATATAAACCACATCTTGGATAATTATGCTGATTATTATTTTATCTTTATTACATATTATTTTATTATTATATTTTACTAGGTAAATTATTACTCACCCTTTCATAGATCTGATGCACACACATGTAGTGTATATGATTTTTTATAGTTCATTGGTTGTATCAAATAATTTATTTATTGTTCAACTAGTAAATAGATGAACTCAATAGTATTAATTTCAGGTGTTGTTCATATTATTGTTGAAATGATTTTAATTTCATCCATATTTCTTTGTAATATTTTTACATAACATGAAATGTTATCTCCTGTACTCTAGAACTATTTGTTGTAATTTTAAAATGTTACATTGTTAAATAATTTTCCAATGATGCCTTAATAGTTTACTAATATTTATTTCAATAGACCATAAATTATGTTGTTATAAACCATATCTTGATGTTGTGTAGTTGTATTGGATCATTATATGAGTTATCTCATTTCTATGATTTTCCTTTTTGGTGCTTGTATATATAACTTATAATATTTGACGTAGGGTTTGGGTTTCAAACTCAGATTATTTAAAAATTGAATAAGATTTTGGGGATCAAATTTTGTTATAATTGTATCATAGTAGTTTGTGTAATATGTTTGAAGTATTATATTGGTTGTTCAACGAGTATTAGTTTGGGATACATCAGCAAACAAGATAAATTGGTATTGAATTTTGTTAGTAGACCATGAAAATATGTGATTGAGGCATTTGGATAATATAACATTTCAGAAAAACTCATAAATGATTAGTTATCTTGAACCATTATTGAATAGGAAGAATGGTTTAAGCATGATGGATCAACAATAAATAAACATGTCAGTTACGTATTTATGCACATTTCCATCATTAATTTCATATTTATGTTATTGAATAAATATGCATTATTATTTTCAAATAAACAGTTCAACCCTATCGATAGATTATTGTAATTTTATTCTGGTGTCATGTTAATCCCATTTTTTTAATTTAGCCACATTAATAAAACTAGTTGAGTGATTCATATTTAGCTATGGGATCTGATTATAAATATTTTTACAATAAAATTGGTATATATGGCTGATCTCATACTAATTTAGCACAAGTAAAACTAAACATCAATAGATATTATTTGAAGGATTCTAGGTGATTTGAATCCTATAAAAGTATATGATTGTATGAAGTCTACATCCCTTTTCTATTTCATCCAAACAACCACTAAATAATTGGCGGTTCTTATAATGAATCATATTTATTTAATTGTAGGACATTTCCTGTCAATGATTATATATTATCTTAATGAGGATTTATTTACTATCTCATAGTTAATGCCCAAATTTTTATAGAATAGATATCTATCAATAGTGTGGAGAGTATGAATTTAAGTTAAAATTAGATGCGATAAGGAATGTATGATAAACTCATAGTAAGATATTACCTTTATGTATATCATTATGAATTCATAAGGATATAATTAAATATATATATCATCCATATCAAGCATTTGAACATAAACAATATTGGGAAAAATTTTATGGCACTTTAATTTTATGTATTCCCACAAATGCTGGGGTTTTGGAGTAAATTATAGATATTGAGTGTTTAATATCGTTGTTTAAGTAAAACATCAGAGAATGGTCATGAATTATCGGTGAATTTTCATCTATAGATTCTATCCAATGATAACCAACTTAATCTATTCTTATTATTCAGGTGATTCTTTCATGCCATCCTAATAAATAAGTAGTATATAGATCTTATATTTGATCAATATATCAATTATGTCAATATCATTTTGTATATGGTTATAGAGTAAACCTAGATATTATCATTAATAATAGGTAGGTAGAATATGATATTTAAGGTGGTTCTGAAGATGAACCTCCTTGAAAGATGTAGGGACAATAATGGTGACCTCAATAATGTAAAAATGGTTTCCTCCCAGATGAAAAACTGGAGGGAGATATTATTTTATGAGATTAGGTAGGGTTTGATGAATAATTCATCCACTACTAGTACATTCTCATTTTAGAGCACATTAACATGTATAGTTTTTAAGAGGATATAGAAGAGGTCCTTTGTAGTTGATGGTGAACTTTATATAGAGGATTTTTTCTAGGGTTTGAGGTATGATTTGATTCATCTTAATTTTTTAAATACACTTATATATACTTTTGAAACTCATTTATTTTTCATTAATTTGTTTATGATATATATATCCCAGAATATCGATTATATTGACAACATAAATTATAGATAAATACAAATACTAACCATGTTCTCCCTCAGATATATGATTTGTTTGAGAATATTCTTTGTAGGGAAATAATTTATATGGATCTAATCATTACATTTATGTGACCATAGTCCCTTAAAATAAATTTTTTATTCTAAAAAACGTTTATAGAAAATGTGAGAAATAATGTCAAGAACTAAATGAGATTATTGAGACATTAAAGAGAAATTGCAGCCTACCAGTTTTAATCACACTAAAAATATTCCATGATAAATAGTTTACCTGTGTATATAGTTCCTCCATCAGAAGATATTAGATCCTAAATTCCATCTAGTCACTGTACTGGATGTACTCCTCTATATTTATCTTTATATTGTTGAAGCCCCTAAAAAGAGTCAAGCCATTATTTTTGATCCAGGCACCATGTTCATCATTGGGGACCACCTTAAATGTTGTTCCTATCATTCATTCCACATCATAGATAAGAGCTTTGATTGTAACACCAATTTCCATCACATCTACTTCCAAGATCAGAAGAAATTCTAAAGGGTCATCGAGCATCTCCTACTATTGGCAAACCACCATGGAGAGGTGGGAGTTGCAATCCATCTTCTTGGAATTTGATATCCTTGCTGATATAGTCTTCATTATTAGAGGTATATACGGGAAATACTTTCTATCATTCCATTTACGCCTCCTATTCATACTCTTCCATAGACGTGGGTACCTATTCCCATGACTGTTGTCCACATTATCTCCAACCAAGTGGCATGAAAATTCATCTCTGGACTCATTCTCAGTGGCCTTCTCCCCATCTGCAAAGATTATGATTAGGAAATTTCTAGAATTTTGGATGGGATCATCCTAGGATTGAATATCAAATATGTCACTAAGGAAAATACAATACATCCCCTCGAACTCTTTTTGACTGAAACATCACACTCATCAGCCTATTCCTAGACCATTTTTCTTGTAGGGAATGTGACATTAGAGCTGGTCATGTGGTTTCCCTCTTCAACCTTATTCAAACCCCATCCAAAATGTGCATGATGTTTTCCGATAGACCCTAATGATTAGGGTACAAAGACCCAGTAGGTAACACCTTGTATGAAATCCAATTCATCATTGAATATAGCTCATTAGGCTAATGGCCTCCCTTATCCTTCCTCAACCGAATATAATTAAAAGAAAAACCTTGACCATTAGAACTTATATCAACACTTGAGCTCACTTCCTCATCAAAAGATGTACCTACAAGAAACATAGAATGTTCCTCAACCATTATCTATGGATCTACTAGGTTGATACCACTTCCAGACCGATAATCCCAACCAAAATAACCCTCATTCCCCAATGAATCATGTGAAGAGGGATGAGGTATATGAAAATAATTCCTCAAAAGATTGAACACTTCTCACACCAAAGGATTCACATCCTAAAATCATGATAACACTTACATTGCATAATTAATCACAGAAACCACAACCACTGGTTTCTGACCGGGAACTCCTGTCTCCACATGAAAATTTGTTCCCTTACAACTATCTCTATCCATATCATTGGAAATAGTCATGTACCCATGTCGATAGGTTGAAAGTAAATGACCCATAGGAATACAGACTAAACATAACATGAACCATGATTTATATTCCACAAGAATTTTTCTCCTATACGCTTCACCAACAAAAATCCAGACATACATTAAACGCACCGTAGACACATCCACTTCCACACATACATGCGGGTTCATGGGATGGAAAAGGGACTCAGTGTAGATATATATTCCAAGTAAAATACCCATATTGTAAACAATAACTCAAATAATAGATGGGTATTGAAATGGAAGGGGATGGTTAGGGAAAAAAACACAAAGCACTACACTAGTGGAATCACGATACATATAAAAGTTATAATTCCAACAGAATAAATATAAACGAGATCCATTGATGCTATGGGGAGCACCATATGAGGATCTGATTAAATAATCATCCAACACAAATTGATTCATTATATTCTTAATGTAAATAAATCCCATCTTCATTCTGCCTTGTAAACCCCACAACGCGAATACATGCTAATTTAAAGAATCAAATGAGGGGAGACGCTGCTTGAATCAAGAAATCAGGGAGAGATTCAGTTTCGAATAGGCTTCATTAAACTCCAAGAGTGGAAGGGGGGATTTGGGAAATCTTTGAAGAACTATGGGACTTTATGTCATAGAGAAGCATGAGGAAAAGGGGGAAGAATGTCAGGTTAGAATAGTGGAGAAATATGGGCATGCACTCTTACTGGATGTTGATGGTCCCTCCCCAACCAGGGTTAGAGGGATATGTGTAGAGGAAGACGGGGTCATAGAGAAGAGGTGTAAATCACGACTCTCCTCGACCATAAAAACATTCTCTTACACATTATGTGGTTATATGACGAGACCATATGATTTCAGTATACGTATATACTGATTATTAAAATTCCATCCTAAGGTGAATTGCTATTGAATAATTTTATATTCCATTAGTAATATAGATCTAGGTTAATTTAAGATTTTTAATGAGATCCTTATAAGAAATGAGATTGGTCACCCCATAAATGACTTTATATGATTGTTAATATGTTAGAAATTTTAGTTTTATGAACCACTAATGTAGTGAATAAGTAGATGTATAAATTGTTAAATGTGTTTATAGATGTTTTACCAGATGAATTTATGGGGTTTCCCTATCATAATTGTATTTATTTTAGTATTTACTAGTACCCTAGTACCACATAAATAACATTTACATCAATTCATTTGACTATTCCATTTATCAAGGTGGTGAAGTTTGATATGAAGTATCATTAGGATAAAGTACATATAAGACAATGTGTGGTCCGAAGTAGATCATGTTTTCTATTATAATAATTTTTATATAGAGTTTAGTTTTTTATTGTCCCATTCTTAATGAAATAGTTTAATGTATATAGAAAATATAATTCATGAATTGATGATCTAGTTAAACAATTAAATTATGTGATTTGGTTCATGATTATTGATCTCATGTCTTGCTATCATCAATATTGTATTATTAAAGATGATATCTCAATATAGTCATTTAGTTTTCAATTGTGGTAATTATTAGAATATATATATATATATTATTTGAGGGAAAACACACTTGTATTGATCATTTTTATCATGGACCATTTATTATGAATTATCTTTACAAGTTCATAGTGTTTATAATTTATGAATCCTCATTTATTATATGAAAGAGAAGTTGAATGACTTGAATTTTATGAATTTTGGAAATTACATAATGATAAATGACTATATAAAATTATCCATAAGTCTATCTTGTGGATCTTGAATAAATATTTATATTTTAATGTTATCTCACATAGTGTATTTTCTATGGATACAATGAGTTTTATGGTAATGAGAGGTGGAAATATACCAAAGACATTTTTTAATTACAAATTTTCTTTAGGATGGTGGGATATTTTAATGGATTTATGGTGGAATTGAATTATATTTCAACCCCAAAATGGACATTCCTTTAAGGTTAATCCATTCATGATCTTAGGGAATTACATGAGATAATTACAGGAGGTAAATGAGAGTATGATTACTTTAATATATTTTCTTTTACTATATGATGGAGATATGTAATTATTGAACTTCTATAGATTTCAGTTATGATTCGATATCCATCATATGGTATGGAAATATGTGATTGAAAAATTTTATAGTTATTTATTTCATAGGGAATATAATTTCATGAACCTTGAATTATGTATTTAAGTATTGGTGTTTTATTAGAATATATAGTGATATTATCTACTTAGTGATAGATTTTTAGTTTTCACATTTCATTGTGGACAGAAGTTTATTTTTTTGAATAGGTAAATCTATTTATCATATGATATATTGCTATATATTATATATGAATATTATTTCTATATAGTTTGTAATATTGGATTGAGATACATAATATATGATACACATTTCATGAAATCTCATTATATGAAGATATGGGAGGTAACTAAGCAGTTATACTTACTACTAATAGATTTCTTGGTGGAATATTTTTCATTTATTTTAAATAAATTTTATTTTATACCACATTCCATTACTGGGTGAAGGAGGTAAAAATGGTTATATTTATAGAGAGATTCTATATGACTATATTTTTTTAGAAAATAAAATGGATAGATTTTATTATGATGGAAAAACATATTTCTATTTGATGGATAGAAAGTGGTGCATATATCATTTCATAAGGATGTGTTTAATGAGATTCACACCATCACTGTTCTATAAAAAATAGTTTTGAATATGTACAAGGCTCCCAAAAAATAGTTTTGGTAGACATGTATGATGGAAAGTGTTTCTGAGTTCATTTCAATATACCTGACCTGTTAGTTTATGAATGAAAATCTTGGTTTTCTTACTGGATTGTGAAAACCCATAGGGTTCCATAATACTCATTGGATAATATTTTGATTGATTTCATCAATATATTATATGGTCAGCAACATTTCATGAGGATTCAAGTTAATGATTGATTTGACAACAAATTTGGATCAGTTGTTTCTAATTTGAGAGTATATTTTGGTTCATATTTCTGTATATTAATATAAACATAAGAATATGATATATCATATGGCACCCATGATGAGTTTCTCTATCCACATTTATTTATTCACATAAAATCTATAGACGATCATTTAGGAAAACATTTGAACCTACATTCATTTTAATAGTATATTTCTTACCCACAAAGATAACCATAATGATAAAACTATGTTTTCAATGGTACTATGTAAGATTCCATGATATATCCCATAATGAGTTGATTTTATCAACTATAATTACACAAAATATTATATAAAAACTTCTCCCACCCTACTAATGTAATTAAATATGTTGAGGACCCATACATACATCATATAGGTTACTAATTTGTTTTAGAGAGATTAGTGACTAACCAATCATGGTGAACAAGTTTGTTTTATTAATGATAGAGTGCTGCTGAACCAATATCCTATATGGATATCATAAATATGAAATAATAACTGTCCAGATAATATATAGAGACCATTGTAGTTCAAGGAGGGAGACATCATTCTACTAAAAGACTTTAATTTTCAAGGTATGGCATGGTTTTGATGAGGATGAAATATATTACTGAGCATCATTTGATAGTTCAATAATTTAAGATTATTGGGGAAGTTTTGTTAACATCTACTATTAAAAAGAAACCAAAATACCCATTATTCCAGATTTGTTTCTCAGACATAAATTCTTTTAAAAAATTTGTAGATTTACAACCAAATACCTTGATCAATAGTTTAATGTCTTTTGGAACTAGGTATATTACACATCATCATATTATAAAAAAATTATTATAATATTATAAATTTCTTTATCATATACCACATATAACTAATAACACTATCTTTATCACCAACAATCCTCATGGGGAATATGGAATACTTATAAAGGACTAATATTAACATCGTAGTATAAAATAAAATAAAATCAATGATACAAAGAGGGGTTTACAATATATAAAAACATATAATAAACATTATCATGAAATAAATTTCATGGTTAAGTGACTAGTATCATGAAAATATAACAAGTAATAACATAATCATAAATCATTTAACATAATATTTAAATTGATGATCCAAAAATAATAACACATACTATGGTATAAATATGTGATATCTTAATGAAATAATCATAAATCGTGAAAACATTAAATATCAATGTTGAATTAAATATGAATAATTGAATATAGAAAATACAAAAATAAGGCCATTATTAGTCAAATATATTTCCCATAACATCAAAAAATAGTACAAGGTTCTCAAAAAAGGAATTAAATCCTAGAAAAGGCTCACTATTTAATATTCATAATCATAGGCCAATGATCACCCAAAAATGTTATAATAATAATTGTATGTGATATAAACTGTTAAATTATGCATTAATGGGATATATAAAACCAAACCCAAATGTGTTCATAACAATATATCCATTTATATTATTTCCACATGAAAACAAATATAATTATATTTCCAAAATATCTGTAATTACATACACATAATAATAAAATCGGGATAATGTGAAATAAAATAGATTTCTTGGTAAATACATTTTAAATAACACAATTATGTATATGTTATTTAAACTATATATAATAATGATAATATATTATAGTTGTAAATATACATATATTTTGCAATTCATGATTACATAGTTGAAAAAATATTAATCAAATGATGGAAGTATATGGTGTTCATAATGGAAAAGAACTGGATAATATATTACAATTGTTCAAATTTGAGAATATGGAAATAATTATTATTGAAATATTATATCTCTTGTAAATATTTCATTTAAATGATAGAAAATATATATAAAATCTTGGATAACGATTGTGTAGATATTTTTAAAATAGAATCCATTTATAGAAAATAATATATTATGGGAAATAAAAGATTGAAATATTGTATCTATAGATGAAGAAACATTTTGTGCAAGATAAGAAATAGCATAACTATTAGTAATATAAATTCTTAGTTATTAATGGATTTTTTAATAAATAATTAAAATATCATTTTGCAGAAAGGGAAAATACACAAGACTATCTTTAATTAAAAAATAAAATTATTACAAATAAGTATATTTTAAGGAATATAATATTAAAAAAACAATTTGAAAAATAGTATTCCGAGATATATTAAGGAAGAGGGAAGATAAATAAAAAATAGATATCAAATCATTTCTCAAATCTTATAATATTAAAAAATGATTAACATTCAATAGCTATTATCATGAAATACGATATGAGTATTTCATATGATAATTTAAAAAATAAAATGTCAAATCATAAAAAATTTATAAATAAATATATTTTAAATATTATAAACTTGATTGATATGATTAAAATGGAAACATATACTATAATATTATAATATGTTTGGAATTAATGATTTTCAAGGAAATGAATAAAATAGACCTGAGTACACACTGTAAATTAATGACGATGGATATAAAATATCATTAATAAAGTATATAATAAATAAGGAATGAGGAAGCAATATAGATAGAGTGATAAAATATATATTGTTATGTAAAATTGAGAAAAGGAAATCCCCTTACAAGACACGAAAAGTATTAAATTTTAATACATATAATATGAATAAATATAAATAGTAAAAAATAAATGGAAACAAGTAAGAAGTAAATTTAATATTTTAATTAAAATTTAAATAATAGAATAATGTTCACAGGGATACAAAAAAAAATTATGATGTTCAAAAATTATTTCCCCAATTCCCAATTCCTTACTCATCATAGTATTTGTTTGTACCTATCGACTAGTAAATTATATTTATTAAATACTTTAATCAATAAAAATTTCACATTTCATTCATTTGTTATTATTATTATATACTAGTTTTTATTTATTTTAATTAATCAAAATATCAATGTCCATTATTTCTAGGATATTTATTTCATATATTGAAGGGAACATTACAATATTAAAGATCATCATACTTCAAGTAAAATGATTCTATAACTATATATGTGTGATGAAATGGATTTCATATCATTTTAAAATTCTAAATTTTTTCCAAATAAAAAAAGTATTTCTAATGAATAATGATTTCAATTTTAATATGTATTATTGCTTATTATTGTGGTATACTATGTGGTTTTCCAACCATTATAACCATAATTTATTTTACTATATTTTGTATTAATTTAAAAATTCTAGAATATGAAATATGTTATAATATCATAATAAATTTTATATTTTAATATATTATTTTTTATTTATGAAAAATCTGAAGTTGATGACAGTTATTGAAAAAAAAACCCAATTTGTAGATATACCGTCCATAAAGTGATTTTTGTTATAATGAAGAACCTATTGTAATACATTTATTTGTATTGTATTAGTTTATATAATATTAATAGTATTATAATGTAGTCAATTATACAATAATTATATAATAATATCATTTTAAAAGTTTCTTTGGAAGTGGTACTGATAAATGGAATACATTGTTAATGGAGAGTGTTTTCTAAACAAATTATGAGTGATGGTAACATTTTAGAATTAAAGAGAGTGAGTAGGATAATTGATATTCCGTTAATATAGTAATATTTCAAAATTACTATTATAATTATTTCATCTATAATGTTGGATATATGAGTAATAGAGGTTCTAGAAGGAGAAGGAAACTCATATGTTTTTTAGTATGGATTTGTTGAACCCTTCCTTTATAAGTCATCCTGGACATGATAAAAGGTAATTATGGTGTGAAATTTTTTGAAGGAAAAAACCTATAAATAAGGATAATATATTTTATAAAAAGATATTAGTAGAGTTTTTTATAAATATTATTCATAATGTTCAATAATAGGTGTGGTTTGTAGGGTTATTCATAAAGAGATGGGAAGGGTATTTATGAATATAATATTAAATCAGTTGATATTTTTACTCAAGACAACCAATAATGATAAATATTTTGAGTATAGAAAATAATAAATGAATGTGATTCTAGTATAATTGGTTTTTACATAATCTAGTGTACAATTCATCATTCATTAATAAGAAAATTTAAAATAATTTATTTAATCATATTAAACTATTAACAAATAATTATCAATGTTTATAAAAAATGAAAAAGCCAATTGAAGATAATTAATCTATTCTAATTCTAAATATGAAAACTCTTTTATGAAAAAATAATAATATATGAGATATTTATTTTTATTAAAAATGTTATTTGTTGAAAATTAATCATTTTCATGGTGCGATTGATTTTCCAACATGTATAATGAGTTATTTTTGTTTAATAAAAGTGATTTTTTTCATTTATATATAAATAATTAATGTTATATTAATTTTTTCAAAATAAATTTCAGTTTCACTTTTACTCTTTTCTCATAAAAAAGTAATTTTAATGAATACAAATAGTATATGTTTTCATGAAATGCATTCTTTTTTTCCTTTATTAATATTATCATTTAGAAATAATTAGTTAATTTAACTTATTGACGATATAAATTTATTATATTTTTATATCATATAATTCCCAAATATTGTTTCATTATTCCAATGTATTGATTGTTATTTTTATGGACATGTTACTATTCTAATAGTCATGTTACTAGTCTACCTGTCATATTTCTAATTCTTATATAACTATTACATATCTAATAAATACAAACTATATTTATCATTCATAATTCTATAAATTTTTCTTTAGGATTATATATTATTCATTTTAAAATTAGAATTATATGTAAAATGGTTTCTTTTTGGTAAATATTTTTCTCCGCATCAATGTTTAGTTTATAAAACTATGATATATTAGAATAAAATTTCTTATTTTATTATATACTTCTCTATATTAACCTAATATAATTTAGTAAATTATATGTATTATTTTCGTACTTCATATGTAATATATTATACTACTGAAATAAAATTATTAATTTATCACAAAGTTATTCATTTAACCCATTTATGGTGGTTCTTTTATATACATTAATATATCATTAATAAATTAAAAATTAATTTATTATATCATGAAAAAAATTAATTGGATTTTTTTGCATTACATTTTCTAATACACATCGAAATAAATTCATATATAATTTAATAATTATAATTCACAACTTTTTTATGATATGGGTTGTTACAGTTAACATCATAGATAAAATGGGAGCACAATGTTTTCTCTAATTATAGGTATGGTTACAATTTCAGGATATATATAACAATGTGGACTATGGTGAGTAAGATGTTGATGTTGAAAATACCATTAATGAATACCCGATGGATCTCAATGATCTATAAGAGATGAGCCTTCAAGGATGAATGATTCCATTGGACCGTGTCTTATAGAAACATACCAATATTCATTAGGGCTCAAGGTAATGCTATATATACATGTGATATTTGTAGTCTCACCTATTTACTTGTTGTATAATTTTCATTATGAAAATTACTGATTATGGTGAGCATGTATTGGCCCCATTTATTTTAAAAAAATCTCTTATGAAATTTAATTAAAAAATTTACTGTATTTATAAAGATGATTTAATTTATATTCCAATTTCACTCATTCATAAAATAAATAACTTAATAAATATATTATAATTCACCTATACATGTTGTTATATTTTTTATTTCTATAGTCTAGGAAAAAATATAAATATTGGCAGTGTGTCTATCTTCATAGTGGTTATTTATTCTAGGATATGAGTAACTATTATTTTTTGACATTATTATTAACGCATTGATATTTCAGGTTTTTAATTCATTGAAGTTTTTAAAATGATTAATCATATTATCGATATATTTATGGATTTATATCAAATTCACATTGATTGGAGTACAAAATGTAGAAAGCCCTATTGAGGATTCACGTTTTTTACATATTTGAATATTATTTTTCATGATCGCATCAATGATTAATGTTCAATTAGGTATGATTATCAATGTGAAAATGATACACCATTAAGGTAGAAAGTTATTTTGTTGTTTTCATGTCATATTTATTTTAATTTATTTCATTACTTAAAATAATTTATATTCATATAATTGTGGAACATTTTAATTAATTATTGGTTATTGTTAACTTGAATAGTTTATAAAATAAATTATAGGATTAATATTTGGATAAGAATTATTCTCACATTTCCAATAATAAATATAATAATTGTTCATCAATTAATTTTTTACATTCTATTATTGGTTCTTACAATTATATGGTATTAACATATAGATGAAACAATCGTGAATTTTTGAGAATTCAAATTTCAAAAAATTATTTTGGATTATTTTTCTATTTTTGGTGTTGGAGAATTATTATTATTATTATTGATATTAAAAGAAATCATGTTGAATTAATTTTTAATGGAATTAAAATATTATGATAGTTTGTCATATGACATTTCAATAATCCATTTCCCCATATTTATCCCTCATTGAATTAACTTGAATGATACATCATTCATGTATGGTTGAACTCTTCACTAACTATCATTCATCACCCCTTTGAAGAATAAAATGAAAATAGATTATTATTTCAGTGGGTAATGGAGAACATGAGTGATATTATGAGTTTGATAGTGTATATGATTATTAACTAAGAAGATTCAATTAAAATGGGAACCTCCCATTAATTTAAAATCAAGATATTAAATGGGGGATGCGTCAATGGAAAGGAGAAAATTTTATTTATTATAGAATATTCAATAGAGAGTGATATTTGGACCAAGGGAATCAGAGTCATGTTACTTCAAAGGAATTAAAATGGGTGAATGAAATAGTTGCGATAGCACTGTGAAAGGAAAAGATATATCCATTATAAATCATTAAATACTAACAAAATAGTGATTATTCCTTGAGTTCAGATATTGTGTATCCAAAGAGATGCGGTGTAAGAGTTTTTTTTGTTTTATAAATATAACACTCCATGTGACATTAGGGCACAAACCTAACTTTTCATGAACAAATGAATTATTTTGTATTCACATACATTCATGTCCTATTTAATGGACCCACATTCCATGTGTCCTGTCTCACTAATCCCGAATATAAGAAAGAGAATCCTGTAGTTATTGATTATATACACCCAAAATCTATATGGTATTCTATGAATTGTATTTCATACACATTCCTTGTACAACTCGTTAGATGAATTTGTGTATATCCCATTTATATTCCAACCCATACATGAGGATCCAAATTTAATGATCTAAACTATAGGATAGTGTTTATGAAATTTATACTTGAATTGTTTCTTATTATGGTGATATTAAAAACCTATGAGGCTAACATTTTACATAGTACATATTAAATATCATATACTAGATATTTATCATCCTTATTAACATACTAAAACCCAACTATCAGCTTAGATGTTTGATTAGTCCGTTGTGATATTTTTTCAATATAAAATGAAAATTATTTTTTCACTTAATCTTGTGATAATTGGTTTCGATATATTTTAAGAAGATAGGTACTTACAAAATTTAAATAATATTATATTTGTGGGTGGATGATAAGATTAGAAATTAGGATAGTAAAAGTCAAGGAAGAATTCAGTCACTATGGAATAGGTCCTCAAACACATTAGGGAGTCAATAAACCCCCATATAAATGTTTTTTCATGCCATCAAAATATAGAGTTCACAAACCCTCAGTCAGTTCACATCACAATAGATGAGGATTTATTACAACATAGGGGTTGATACTTCATATTCTATATTACTCTATAGTGAGGTATGGTTTCCACACTACATTTTCTATTTTTGGATGATTTGGATGTATTGTATGTGAGTTCTTTTAATTTGTTTTTCATCTATGGTTATCTGGGTATTTTTGGTTGGTTTAAGAAGAAAACATCAGTGGAGTTCAGTTACAATGAATGATTAGCTTCATGAAGTTGGTCACCAGTTTCATTAAATAATATAGGGTATCATTCTATTGAAATTAATTAATATTAATATTTCCTCTTATGTATTTATGGAATCTTACTAGGTATGATTACGTGCTTCTATACTTGATCATTATTCCCAGACTTTTGTTTTTTGGACTTATGATGCATATTTTGATAGTGGTCTCATCTGATGTGGAGATTGATAATACAAGTAATTTTTTGAGTTTATTTATAATGTTTTTCATTTTATTTCTGAAATGATGAGGAGTTAGTAGTTCTAAGATAATGATATTGGTAATTACTATGGTATATTTATCCTTTTATTTAAACAATATTTTTTAGTATTATTCAATATTACAATTATAATATACTTTTTTTGACACATGGATGACATACTACTCTTGATTTATATAATAATTTTTTTATTTTATTATATTATATCTTAGAGATAGGTGTTTATATATACATATGGTATACATACTTTATTTTTGTGATCAGCCTTTTTTGTTTTGTTTTTATCAGTTATGAAATTGGATTTTGTCATTGGATGATATACCTAGATTACATCTATCCAAAGAGGGGACACATTTGGAATGTTCCAGCTAAATCATGTTTTGAAAATTTATATGAAAACCCAATATCCAACAACAAAATTAGGAATTATGGTTATAAGGGATTATACGTCAACATTACATTTGATATTTTCCCCCATGTTACCTTGAAAATTCATTTAAAATATAAATGAAACTATCTAAAACGGCCATGAAGTTGTCACTATAGCTATAGAAAATAATTAATGAAACATAAAACCATAAAAACTTATAGTAAATTAAATAATTAAACAATTTATGTAATAATTATCATGACCATAGGTATTTTAAAACTATAAAAATCACCTGGATATGTTCTCCAAATCAACTAAAAATATATATTTCATATCTCATCATATCTGTTCCAAATATTTTCTTCGATCAATCTGTGCTACCGCAATACTATCACTAGTGAATAACATCATCCACTCATGTTTTCATCATGTTCATCCCAATTTACCAATAAATACACCAAAAAAATTATACATATCGATGAATCCACTACATCATTGGAAAAAATTGGGTTATATATTTTTAGAACAAAACTATATGATAAACATGGTGAAAATGTAGACTGTAAAATAATTCATTAGAATGCCCAAGGAATAAGATCCATATATGATTCAATCAACTATCATGAATTGAAACACATACCATGGTACTATTTTTCATTATTTCCCAGGGAATAAGTGTCCCAGTTGTGTTGATACTTGCATGAATACTCAATGAACATCAATGGATTCTAATTTTACCTTTAATGATTTCCTCTCTTAATTACCATTATTGCAGATTATCTAAAAACAATAAACATGATTTATTCATTATTTACCAAAATTCTACTCTTAATATCAAATATTAATATAAATAATTTTTTTCTGATATGTTTGGCTTTATATCTAAGTGTGATTTGACATACACATCACAAGACAAGTAAAATATCTTACTATAATCATATCCAAAACCATGATTTCAATCATGGATATTTATTTTCCACAATAGATGGATGAGTTCTACGATTCTTTACCAATTAATCCATATATATAATTTCATGTCCCCAATAAAGAACCCTACATGAGTAGAAAATTAATGACCTAAATTTTTCAAATAACCAAAAAACCACCCATATTAAAACAAAATTTTGAAGTAAATATGCGAAACCAACCTGAAATTATATCACATTATCCTCCCATTTCAGTTTTGATTATAGAAATTTTATTAAAAATATTTTTTGGTCATTGTTACTTTTATTATATGTTAAAACATGTAAATCACTAAGGGGTATAGTTTGATACATCTCTTTTCATCCCAACCTACCAAAACTATAATTTGATTCAATGATAGATATTCTCAACTCAAGGATGAAATTACAATATAGATTTATAAAGAACACCCATATGATCCATCCTTAGTACCAATAGAACTACTTACATACATTGAATATGTATTATTGAATGCACTGGTAGTGACCAACCGGTCATAGTCACCATTTTATAAAGAAACCACTTGAAATTTTTAATTAACCAAATTTTTTTTCTCCTATATATTTACACATTGGAACAAAATAATTTTCAATCAGATGAAACATCATATTGCTTCTTTATTTATGAGCATACAGATTTTATCTCACTATAAATTCCATTAGCATTCATTGCTCCTCTGATTCTTTCAGTTCATGATCCTTACAAATGATATAATCTACAAAACAATTATATTACCTTCCTGTAAAAGATAACATGATATCAATAAAATTAAGGTAATCCATTCAAATGCACCTTATCATGTTCAGATTCCTTTAAGGGAATATATTCTTGAGATTCATTTGATCAGAATAAAACCTAAAACTTAATAGGAATTGTAAAAAAATCATTGAATTCAATCATTCCATTACCATTAGATCATCCATTGTATAGTAGTTCTCGTGGGGCCAAAATTACCAAAATCTATATTATTCAACATTTTCTCATTATATTACACTCAACCTATCCTAGTAATAGTATAAAAACAGAATAAAAAGAATCCACCACCTATCTCAAAAAAGATAAACATTGATGTATATATCATCTTCTTATTTATTTCATCCAATAGATATTTGATATTTTAATACAATATATAAATAATTACATTCCTTATCAATTTCATTATTAGATATTTTTAATTAAAAATTATATCAATGAAGTGTCATCATTATCCTACCAAAACCAATAAATTGTAAATAATAAATCAATTTTGAGCTAATTTTAGAATATTTACACTCTGAGTATCTCTTTATATTATAATAATACATTCTAAAACATATGAACTATGAAATTTTCTTTTGACACACAAAACATCCTTCTTGATGTATTTTAAAAATCATATTCCTCACAACACATCTTGGAAAATATCCAAATGATCTATACTACCCAATTTTATTATAGAATAAATCTGAATATCATCCATAAAAACTAAAATTAATGAGTAATGGTAAATTTGTAAAAAATGATTCATGAGGGAAGTCAATGTAAAAGTATCAGTATTAACCCTATATAGAATTAGAAAAAATAGTACTTATTTTACACAATCTTATATGATGTCAACAAAAAATTCACATCCCGTACACTAAACTAGGGACTTGTATATTAGAAATTGATCTTATGAAACTAATTATATTCCATGAACTGATAAAAAAGAGATTCTATTTGTGGTATATGTTATTTATTATTTACTATAACATAATTTAGTTTTTAGTAGTCTATACACATTCAAAAGATATAATTCTACATCAGAGAAAACATATTGTATGTTTCCAAATGAGAATTATTAGATGAATAAATACTTTTCCTTCCAAATACTCTAATTTAATATTTATATTTTTCATCACTATAGACATAATTCCATATGATGTAAATTATGTAAAAAACACCTAGAAATAATTTAATGATTAATTACTCTCTCTCTCTAGAGGGACAATATAAAATTCTTCTAGAAAAATGTCAAAAACATAATTCAACACCTATTACCATTGAAACTAATCCCAATAATTTTCATTCTTAAAACCATCATAGTTATATGACATTTTAGTCATTCCAGACTAACAAAAATATCCCACTCACTTAGATATGTTTTGACATTCTCATTAGGTAATGTGGGGAAAACCTTCCTCACCTAGAAGAAAATTTGGGCCATGAACATCAACATTTAATCCATTGAAATTATGAAATCAAATAGTTCAATCTATAAAATAATAAGTCCAAAAAATTATAAAATTCAATGATCATACTTTAACAAAGTCAAAACCTAAACTGTATTTCTTCACACTCCCTTAGAGGTATATTCTTCTTCAATAAATATGATTTTACATCTATATATATATGTATATACAATTGATCATACAATCAAACATATATTTATTAATAACATGCATCCATAATGAACATAATAGAGTCCATAATAGATGAAAAATATAGAGTAACTCTAAGACTATATCTTTTCTAAGTGTACTCTAATTCATTTTATATAAAAACATGTATAATTGATCCTTATGGGTATTATAATAAGAGTTATATTCTTTGATAATAAATTTTTATAAATATCTTTTTAAATTTTCTTCCATTAATAAATCATTTATCCATGAATGAATTTAAAACCACTAATTCAAGAACCTTGAGAGATAATACTATACATATTAATCATATTTTTGAGCATGCCATAGTGATAAAATGTAGTAGTTTTATTAGTAATGTTTAATGTTATATGTGGTGTTCTTCTATACACCAACCTTATATGATTTTCCATCCCCTGAGAAAAACATTATCTCACTAAATTATTCTAAGATCCACCTTTTGGAGAATTATCTCAATTTATCTTACACACCCTAAATATGATTTCCACTCTTATAAAGTTTATATTGAAATTAGACAATTCATATATATCATATCTACCTAAAACATAGCAACCATGATTATAATATTAACAATGGTAGGAAAACCATATTGATTTACCCACAGTGTAATCATAGGTTAAAGAGTTATCTCAACCCATAATACATTGATAATGTAATTTGTAGTGAACTCTATTGATAAAAACAAATAATACACACCAGAATCATCATACTATAGACCTATCATGATAAAAAATCAGGGATATCATTTTCATTCTTCAACTATATCAATTTAGAATAGAATTAACTATTGAACCTCTTCTATAATCCATTCCATTTAAATTATCACCAATATTGACATTCACAACCATATACTACTGATTACACGATTCACCATTAGGAATCCATATAAGATACTCCTCATTCACGTCTCAAAGGTTTCAAGATACATGAATATTTGATTGATCCTATAAAACAAATAATTATATTTATTGACTTAAACATTTTCCCCAATGAAATTATGATTCGGCTTTTGGAACATCTAATCAAAATCACTATTCCCTTTTCACTAATGATCTTTCCATTTACAAGTTCGTAGATAACTTTTCTTATAATGTTAATGATATTGTTAACGGTTTCCACATTACTAATTCATTGTTCACATGTGTGATCATATCCCACATTAATAAATACATTCTCTATAATTAGATCCATTTTTGGAGGTTTCAATATAATAATAGAACCCAAAAATTAAAAACACTAGATGCACATTGTATGAATTACCTAAAATGAACCAATAAGACTCACAATTTAAGAGGTCGTCTCTATGTGTATGTGTTTATATTCATCCAATAATGATTTCATCAGAATCATGCTTAAACCATTAGGAATAATGACATTGAATCCAATTCATTTAAAATCACCCACTCTTGAAAATATGTTTTTAAAACATACATTAAAAACCATTTTTAGATAAGGAAACCGCATCAAAAACCAATTGAAATTTTATATTATCCCTGCACATTAATATAATGACACATTGGTATATAGATTTCGAAAAACATACATATTTTTTAACACCATCCGAGGGAAAATAATATTCAGTAGTGGGTCCATATATTCTCTTATCAATAAAAAAACTCTGGTAACTATAGTCTTACTATAAAGAGGTTTATTTTTTTTTTCATGAGTAATTTTTTTAGTTTCAAAAACATGTTTTCCATTCATATTAACCCCCATAGGGTCAACATTTATAACCTTATTATGATAAAATTTATTGATGACCTTAAGCCATAAGCCTGAATCTTGAGGAGGGGATAAAACCATCATACGACCTTAAGTTTATTCCATTATATCTAGATGATATTAACAAGTGAAGTGGGATTAATAATGACGATGAGTAGTTATTGTAATTACATAAAAACAAATAAATTAATAATAATTTGATTAAAAAAATCCAAACCAACATTAAAATAATACCATTTCAAGTCAAATTGAGCCAAATATTGTATAAAATTAGAATCATACTCATGTCTCGAAAAAGAATATCAATATATCAAAAGAATGCCATTTTAATATTAATAGTTGAATTATTCCATAATTAGGATGGAGAAACACATTAAATATAAACTCAAATCTAATGATACATTAAAAAAGAACATTAGAGCCATGATATTACTTAAATCCTAACATGAGAAATCAATATACAAGATGATATGCGAGGATATGAATGTGTATGATTACTATTTATTACATCTCTATATCACACTTATTAAATCACATTTAGTTCAATACCAAATAATATAAATTATTAAATTGAAAAATTATTTTAAAATTTTAAAACAACACATTTTATAAATATACCATAATAATCAAATGTAGTTGATGATAATTACGTAATAAATTATTTTGTTAATAAATAATCATTCTTGGACCCTATATATTGAAATAAATATAATTCAATTTAATATAATTATAAATGAGAAAATAAATAAAAGGAAAAAATAAATTCATTCATATGAACATATAATTAAAAATATATGGATTTTCATGCATCATAGTTGTTTATTGAATTTCAAAACTATTATTTTCAACCAAAATCAATTATATAATTTATAGTGTGACCCCAATACAAAAATGGTTTTTCTACACATGATACTACTTGATTATCTCCCATTACCAATATATGTGATTAGAAGAACTTCTTTAATTTCATAAATATTTGACCAGTGTAATTCCATTGAACATATTTTTAATATCAAAAAAACATAAAGCCTATGAAATATTTTCCACAATATAAAATTTAAAACCCCAAACCCATGGTTTAAATATATATTACTTTTAAAATATATCCCAATGTTTAAATAAAATTTATTAAGATCCTAGGATAATTAATATCTAAAAACCCTATTATTTTCAAATAAATTTTAAATAATTATTTGATAATATATGCATGATATAATGGATGAAAAACAGCAATTTTATAATAACTAATCATAACCAAATAAATAATGAATTAAAACCATTTATCATAGAAGATGATTATTTAATTAACTTGAACCGACCTATCTAATTCCATAAACCAAAATCTATTCCTATAAAATTATGTAATTAGGAAATAGGATAATAATTATCCAATTTATGAAGGATAATACCATAATTTAAAACCCATGTAATAGTATGGTTACCATTGTATTTGTATTGTATTTTAATGGGTATTATGGTTGATTAATTTGTGTTTTAAAAGTCAAATAATGATGGAAAACCGTCCTGCATACTAATCTGTGATGGTGATCCACAAATATAAAAATACCTTACTAAAGACACAATGATTCATGGTTTATGGGAATGGAAATCCAATTATATAAAATAAATATTCCAAAAAAACTGACTCTATTTTTTACCAACACTGTATGGATTTATGTTTCTCAAGATCATTCACATTACCCATCTTCTATTTTCTAAACTAGAAAAAATAATTATAGAATTTAATAATAACTATAATTGATATTTAAACTCATCTATAATAACTAGGTTGTTACAATGACTATTTCATTTTTATGATGTATACAACAAAACCCCTTATTAGACGAATCACTATATTTCAAAAATCCATCTCCACTCGAGGATAACATGAGTATAGGTGAATTGGATAAGTTCGTTTTTAACACCCTAAATCTGTACTAACTATAATTTACCTAGAGAAAAATTAATCTTTTAAAAGTAATATTGGTTAGATGGTTTGAAAATAAATATATATTTCTTACAAACCATTGATTGTATTGATTTAATATGAGAATGATAAAGTTATATTTTAAATTTTTTTTGTAATTTTCATTCCTATATTTTCGTTTATTTTTATGTCTTATCAGTTTTCCTCATTATTGTGATAATATTCCCCCATAAAGTGACATTATACTGCCCAAATTTACATTTTCTATACTCTAAAAACATATCCCTTAACAAATTCATTAGGCTTGTACTAAATTACTCGTCAAGTTCTTGTTAAATTTTAGATTATATAAAAATATAATCATTAAGGGCTCCTCAAAATTTGTTGTGGTAATAAGTAAAGTATATTCATCTCTTTTGTTAAGGATAATAGATAAATGTTGTGCCCAAATAGAATCTATATTGACTCATAATTTATATGTCTTGGGTGATGATTTCTTTTTCAAATAAAACCATTTTAATTTTTAATTTATCATATCCCCATATAAGATATAATTTTTAGAATTAGTATTCATCATGTAGCATAATGTAAAATTCCTCAATATACTAAAGTGGAAAACTTTTCATTATCGTGATATTATTGAGGCCAAGATAACCAATATTTATATGAATTTGAATAGTTTTATTTTTTAAAAATTAAGATTAGGGAACCCCAGGGTAATGCACTAGGGATTAAGAATCCTTTTCCCCTTATTATCAGGAAATGAATTATTTAACTATTCTAGTTAAATGGGGGTTATTTGACAGGGAAACAAATATATGGGTAGTTCTCTAGGTATATGTTATGTTTAGAACTATATCTCTAGATTATGTAGAAGGTGAGGAAATTCCTCAAGAAATATAATAGTATCTTTTTTTATAATGAATATATCATTAAAGATGGTCCTTTCCATTGACTTAATCACTTGAGGAATATATGATATCATATAAGGAAATACTATTCATGCTTGAAATGTGTTTCTAAAGAAGATCCCCGATTATCAACAAAGTAGTACAAAATCAGTATATATTTTTAGAAATGTAATGTTAATTAAAAAACATGATAGTTAATGTGGGAAATATATAGTGATATATAATTCATGCCCAATACAATATAAAAATTTATCAATGGGAGACTAAAATGTATTCCATGGAGTTTATTTCCAAAAATTTTTATTAGAGATCAATTTTCTACTAGAGATACAACGATTTACCACATTGTTTATTCTCCAAAAAGTCAATATAAATTTAATAAATAAATGTTATAATAATTTGATAAGAATAATGAATAAATTTAATGAAATGAAAGATAAATAGAAAAATAATTCTTCATTCATGAATATAATAGAAGATCACCTTTCAATTGTCTGTTTCTGCTAACCAGATTAGCCATATTAATCGATAAGTTTTATTAATTTATTTTTGGATTTAATAGTTTTGTGATAAATTATCCCTAATATCCATAGTATTTAAATATTGAAATATATAATTTTTATTTTACTCACCAATAAAATATAATTCTATTGGCATATGATTGATCAGAACATTTTTCAAATCAATCATTTTTTTGAATCCATTTTTATTCATTCAAATGATACCCATATGTTATATAATTCAATCATATACTCATTCATTTAGTTAGTTTATAGGGTTCTTCTTCCCACAATTTTTATAGATGGGAAATTGAAACGAATTTTGTACCTAAGATCTGTAAAAGCACAAAATAAATAAACTAAATTATTATATTTTTATCCTCAACCAATGAGAGAATTGAGATTCTCTAATCACAATCTCAAACATAAGGTAACATACATCTATTTATTCATAGTAATCAATGTATGAAATAAAATAAAAATCTTCATAGAAATGGTTTTTGGTGATTAATGAATCAATTACACATTATTTAAGGTTCAATGAATATTAAATTGATGTACATGTCATGCCTTGTGAAATTTTCCACATAATAATTAGTTAGTTCATCACCACTTTTATTGGGTAGAAGAAACAAACTCTCAGTTTTAATACACAGAATGTGATAAAAATGTTGGTTGTTAATATACCTATTTATTATTATCATTCCATATACTAGATGAAATTAATATTCATATAATTCTTGATCAGTATCCAAAATTATTTGGAATTTCCATTTATAGGATATAAAACTAATTTAACATTCCATTACTCAGAGAATTAGATGATGGAATGTATATCCTCAATTAAATTAAATCAGTTCTATAGAGATATTGTATAAGAATATCTACCTAAATGGGGAGTTCCTTTTCATATAAATAACTCAACCAAAACATGTTCTCTTATTAGAGAAGGTTTTCACACAATGTGGATCATGTTATTATACATTACCTTAGTCAATATAAAACAACTTCTTTGAGGTTCTAGATTATTTTATCCATTTATATCAAGAATATCATTCACACAATTATTATATATCTCATTTTGTTGGTTAATGAATAGGTTCATCCTATTTTAATCTATTTACTATAAAATGGAATGTTATAGATGATAATACTCAAATTAATCAACATAAAAATGAAAAAATATGGAAAGAATATATCATAATTGGAATGAATATCATAATATACATCTTTTTAAGAATTTGTATATGTTACTCACTATGATTTTCCTATTATATTATTTTACCGAAACCCATAAAATAACTCAACCATTCCCTAATATAATGTGATAAAACCCTTATTTGATCTACTAGGAGTCGATGTTAATGTATAACATTAGAAACTATAAGAACAAACCCATAGTATTATTTGGTTACTACACACATATATTATCATTATAATACAATATAAATTAATATACATTATGTAATAATTTAATTCTTTTTTATTCCATTATTTCTTGTCCTTAGACCATTTATTTCATATTTCTTGGTTTCTTGGTATAATGAAGATAAAATATAAAATGGAAATCTTGGATGCTCATTATGGGATGGTGTATATTAAAAACAAAAATTACACACAAAAATATTGAGTAAAGAGTCATATGATTCCATAAATATATTTTCATGAGAATAAAACATTCATTGATGAGATTATAATACAAATAGAATACCCACATGGGTGAAAAACGACCTCATAATGATTTAATTCATAATATCAAAAATTTTAACAATAACATCAATAACATATTCTATGAATCATTAAAAAATGGGAAGGAAAACACCACATGTCCTAGATAGTTTAAATTGTGTGACCTACCAACACCTCGTGGTTGTATATGATTTCTGGTCCAAACTATTACATTATATGTCAAATACAATAATCATGTTAATTAAGTGCATAATAAATAAAATACGCAATGTTTTATAAGAAAAAACTTACATAAACATGGATAATTAAACAATAATTATATATTTTAGAATTATAGGTATATAGATCATCAATATTTCTCCAATAAAATAAATAGAATAATTTTTTGGTAATCACCAATCAATATAATTGGTAATCAGATGAAAAAATATAATCTTGATTCCTAAAAACCTTAAAATTTTTCTCCAATAATCTAATTAAAAAATTTATAATTATTATTTTCTTACATTAGATCCTTTTCAATGTATCATTAATTAGTTTAATTTATTTTAAATAAATTTCCTACCCTTTATAATTAATTTAATAAAATAATTTATCCTCATATAGTAATTTCGAGGTTAATTCAATCTTATATCCAAAATAGATTTTATTTAATAGAAATATTTGAAGTTTATTTCATTCTAGTAACATAATCTCTAGGAGATTCAATATAAAACGTTTATATCATTATGTAATTGACTGAGTTCACTTCTCTAGTATATATTTACAATTCATACAATATTCCATGGTGTGTATGTTTTATTTGGTTAAAATAAAAATAATTTCTTAAAAAATATATCTAATTAGATTTTTTATTTCTAATGAGAAAAATACTGTTAATTTAATATTTATTTTTTATTAAATCATGAAATCTAATTTTATGAATATCCACGAAAGGAATAAGTTAAAAACATAACGTCATTTATCATAATGGTAATTTCACTATTCTAATGACCTTGTTAATTTTATAATGAATAGGTTAATATTATATAGTTTATATTTCATATTTTTATGTGGTAATTAATGTTCTTATAAACCCACCTTATTTCAATCATTCTTCCTTTAATGAAAATATCTGGGGATATTTTCACTTTAATTACGAAGCAGCAATATTTTTCAAATTTTATTACATTATTTTTATTTGTGTGTTAAATTAAAGAGTCCATAATCTATGTAGAAAAAAAATTTGTGTTTTTTTATTTATTTTAATTTTTTTCTCGATAATTCAAAATTTAATTTTATGGAGTGTGATTATCATTTATATGTCATGTTGTGTATTAGGGGAATAATATAATTTATTATTTGTGGAATTTGTTTTATACATATAATATCTTATATCAAAATATTTTACCAAAATATTTTGGAAGATATTTTCTTGTAGAAATGTTCTTGTGAATAACATACCCTTTAATATAATTAATGGGTTAATTAATTCACAAACATACCTATACATGTCTCTTTTTTTAGTTTAAAGCCTCTCATGATTTCATCACCTTCAATGGATATTAAATTACAACTTCTATCGATTGTATACAATCATAATACCTTTATATCCATAAATAATATATATTAATGATCCTTATCACATTGTATTGTGGATCTAATTTCCAATGGACAAAGTTTGGAATTTTATATTCCTAAATCTATTAACCAACTAAATCTAATAAAAATTGTTGTTCATCTAACTCGTACTTTAAAAAAAATTTACCATCTAATAAAATGTTATAAATGTTTTATAATCACAATAAATCATTTATAAACACATTACATCTCAGTGCAATCAGTGTGACAGGGCCCAACCACTCTCCCTCGGTGGCCATCCACACAAGTAAAAAGTTATCACTAGAAAAAATATATAAAACACCTATTATCTGGATGAGTCACACAACTCAAAAAACTATGTTATTATTCCAGTTATCCCTTGGTTAATTAAATAATTTTATAACCTTATTTCCGTATTAGATCTTAATTCATTATGTGATTCTTGAAATATTAAACTCACATGTCTGAAATGTTATCCAATTATGCAACATCCCAATGGATATAATCAAAAGAATAATATCTAAAAACACACCATATCCAACACTATCAGACCATAATATAATGGAAATTCATATATATACATTAAAAAAACTACCAATCATTTTATATTAATAGTTCGTCAATGATTATGAATATAAGTAACATATATATCATCTCTTTTCGACTCTCACCATTGTGCCCTCCCTAAATGTTCATATATAACAATAAAAATCTTATAATGAAACACAATAAATATTTAATATAACCCCAGAAATTCACATGTATAACTAATACACTATAAAGATTCATTATATATCATAAGTATGATCTAAATGATTCATTATCTCAAAATAATACCAAATGGAATTAGAATCCATAAGATGATTCATGTAAACCATTACCAATAAATTATATTTGAAAACTATATATAACTGATTGATGGTATATCAAATAAATAAATCGGACTTCATAACTATATTATCAATTATAATGTGTCAAAAATAGTTTATATGAATCATTTGTTCCAAACAATATACAAGAAGGTGCAAAATATATCCACATGTGTCAAATAGTAAAATAATGAATTATAAATCACAAAAATATATTCTTTGAAATCAAAAAATAAAAATAATAAAATCCAAATAAAAGCCCATTCAATGGTAACATATAATTTAACAATAAAAGTGATAGTTAATCACAAACATTAGAATCCTCCCATGTTTTACCCTATCCAAAATACTAATACAATTTCAATAATAGATAATTAATTAAATATAAATACCTTATAACACATTACTGCATCCTTGAACTAGATATCTAAAACTACATTTTACTCATAATTACGCATCACCTCAAGCATGACATACCATAGTCCAAAGGAATCCAAAGAAAAATGTGTTTTTAGTTATACACCATTTTGGGGGACTATAGATTCTATTATATGACAATAAATTAATGTTTAAATTATGATACACCATTATCAATAAATAAAATGCATTTCATAGACATTATTAGGATAATAAAATTATAATGAATCATCGAATGTTATCAAAAATATAAACCCACGATAGATTTCATACAAAAATGTACAACGTAGATGGAAAACATAGAGGTCAATAATATAAAGGTGAATTCAAATAAAAAACAAATTAATGAAACTATGATTAATAATATATGTTGGATGCTTATCTTAGAATATTATCCTTATATATGGTATAAAAACAACTCAACCATCAACCATATGGTCATTCCTCTTAGCTGAATCTCTAACTGTGAAGTCTTCCCAACTTCCAAGGTGTATGTGAATGGTGTTGGTAATGAACACTAAAGTTTATCAATAAAGGTGTCCCTAAATAAATCCATTATACTTGGTTTTATGAAAAATAAGATAATAAAGTTAAATCAACGTAAAATAACCATGCCTATGTCACTGCAGTCTAAAAGGGCCGTTGGTCGCGTGACTTTACCTTCTTTATTTAATTTTTGAATTTGAGGACTCTCCCGTGGTTTAATTATGACAGAAGTTGAATGTGTTATCACAACACATAATAAATACCTTGATGAACTAAAAATTGTTATAATAATAAGGTATGGGTGGATGAAGGATTACTATATAATTATCGAAATGGTGAATGTTTTTTCATTAAATGTATAAAACTGAGGCTATTGAGGAATAAAAATAATACTACTCAGGGTGAATGAGTTTTTCCTATATCACTATATATGTTTGAATGATATATAACTATACTAAAACATAAATTCGAATAATACATGAACATAAAATAGATATAGTTATTTATTTATCATTGAAATAATACCAATGGATTAATGAAACAACACAAAAACATAAGAATCTGAATTATTCACATCCCATAGACAAAAAATTGTGAAAAATGAACAACTAGAATTTAAGGTGTCCCATTCCTACACAACAAGAACATGAACTAAAAATAATTCTGATAAAAAATGGACTTGATACAACCATGGGGACCCATGTTAAACATAACATAATTTTTTATCACACACATAATATAGAAATTAGATATTACAAATAGTTTAAAAATCCCAGGAACTAAATGTTTAGTGTATCAGAGGACTATATATATAAGAAAACTATTTTATTGTACTTGAGAACATTCTTTCATTGTGACCCCACTATATAAACCATTATAGAATTATCATATTTTATAATCATATTCATATCATCAGGAAAAAACATATGATTGTGGTGAAGTCATATTTTTTATTCGGGGAAAACATCACAATAAGTTTTCAAACATTAGATCACAATAATTTAGGGAAACATGACCATTTGAGAAATATCAGACCCTCTCATGCATGGGTGGAGTTCACACATGTTTAATGTAAGTGATAATTTCACCTAGTTCATTGGTTTTATCAAATATCATTGATGTAGTGGATTTGGTGAATATTGAATCTTATTTTTATTCATTACTAGAGGTGAACATATAAATGTTGATAATATGGGGATCTCATCCATCTCACATGTTGTTATCCTTAATTAATATTGGATATTGAACCTATTATTATAGAACAATTTATTGACATTTAACTATTGATACTTTCCAAATATTTTGAATATTGTACTAAAACTGATTTGTATATAAATAATATTTTGACATTTTATACATTATATTAAAGATCTGTAGTTGTACATGTTTAAAGGATAGTGCCTCCCATATGTGGGATATACCATCTAGGTTATTTTTTATTGACAATAACTTATTTGTGTATGAATTTGGGTTTCATATATATCTTATTTCTAACATGAGAGAGGTTTTGGTGGGTTAGGTATTGGTATAATTATAGTAGAGTAGTTTGAGTCATATAAAAGAATTACGACGTTTTTAGTTTTATTGAAAAATGTTCTTGATAAATTTGTCAATTATGTAAACTGATATTGATTTTTCATAATAGAAAATTGAAATAATTTATTGGTGAAGGAGGATAATATAACATTTTAGATTGAATCTCTTAAAAAATATGTTATGTTGAATCATTAATAAAATTGTTATTGATTTTAAAAATAATGGAACATACATCATAAGAAATTATAGTTCTTTATTTATTCATGTATTCCTAGCATCACTTCAATATTGTATTCTTGAATAAAAAGGGATTTATCTTTTCAAACATATTATATAAAATTGTAGAATGAAAAAACAACATCAAATATGGGGTTTTGTTATATACATGATTGTTATTAAACTTCTAGTCTATTATATGTTGTGTGATTCTTATTTAATTATGTGACCTAATAAGTTGTTATTTCCCCTACAAATGGTGTATATGGTTGATCCCCTATAAATTCAATATACATAAAACCCATCCAAAATGTAGAATCATACAATGTTTCATGGTGATTTTAATTATATGGATTTAGATTATTCGATGGATTTCATTTCCCAATTTACTATTTACTCAAAAAATAATACGAATAAATATAAATTCATATAATGAATATTATATATAGAATAATAAACCATTATTAGTAAATCATTACATAAACCCTCAATGAGGATATATTATCATTTTTAGATTTAAGGTGATAATTTTGAGTGGAAAAATATCATTAAATGTTGATAAGGGTATTATTCTAATAGATAATGGAACTGTTGATGTAAATTACAATGGAGTCATAGTACACTATGAGGTTAAATGGTATATTTTGGCATCCTTACATATTTGTTTCAAAATGTATATAATTGATCTCAAATGATTGACTGTTGAATATAGAGGGAGATTAATGAAGGGACTATACCTTTATGCATTCCCACCCAATATTGTGTTTTGGAATATTGGTTAGGGGTTGTGTGTTTTATATCATTGTTCCAGTTAATAACAATATAATTTTTCAGATTTATTGGAGAAAATTCAATAGTAGCATTTATCCAATGATAATAGACATGAGATAGTCATAGGATGTAGTAGAGATTGTGATTAAAAGCGGAAAGGTATATAGTTGATGGGTGTTTGGTTGAATCAACATTTCTAGGAATTCAATCTAACTTTTTATATGGTGATAGGTGGCACATGGTTAATGTATTTCCTACTATATACATAATAGATGATATTTGATGTCATTCTATAGATGGAACTCATTTAAATATTTTTTATACATACTACTACAATCTCTAATATTGAAATGGTACCCCCCCCCCCGTGAGGAAATTATAGATATGGATCATATTGAACTGGAGTAGGAATAGTTGGAGGAATATTTGATTCACTAATGTAACATTCTCCTCAAGAAGTATCATAAGAGGACTACGATTTATGATTAAAGGGATGTGGTCAAATGTTTCTAATAGAAAAATTCCTGATATATTTTTTAAACATGGTTGGTGTTATGATTTTTTTAATTTTTATTTATAAATATAATCATATATACCTGTGTATCTCATTAATTTATAATTTTTTTTCAAGATATAAAGATCCTTGTTGAACTATACAATTGATTATATTAGTTTGAGATTCATATCATGAGTGAACATATCCTCTCTTATATAAATATTATTATTAGAATATTCATTTTAAAAATATATTTTCTAAATGGGTGGCCTATTATTTCCTATCGACCGGTCAATTTTCCAGTGCTCTACTAATATGAATAGCAGCACTCGGGTCGAATCTTCGGCGTTGATTTATTTGTAATAGTCGTTTGTTTTTAGTTGATTGTATTCTGATTGAGGGTCTTTTTTTAGAGATTATGAAATAATTTATGGATGTTTATTGATTTAATAAATTGATAATGATTGGGGTGAGTTCATCATTAAGTTGGTAGGATTTCAATATCCTTGAGCTTTGCTTTACATTGCATTAAATTAACACCAATGTCACAAGATGATTTTGATCAGAATTCCCATGTGTAAAACTTTAATCCAATCCATAACTAATATTAGGTTTCTAATCATAACCATCAATTGTTTATGGTATTGTATTTGTGGTTACAATAATCCATGTAATCCACATATTAAACAAAACATGTCATTAATCCATGACATATAATGTTCAACATACACAATATTAATTTAAAGAAAATTCATCGAGCAAAAGCTCTAAATCACTTAACATACCTAAATTATAACTCAGCCCAATTATAGATTTCATCGTCCATTAAAATGATTACAAATCTAGTTCTAATTATTATGATGATAAATTATGAAGATAAGATAATGAAAGGGATAATAAAAGACTTGTCCGCCAAACACACACACACAAACGATGAAGAAAATTAAAAACGAAATTTAGATTGAATTAGAAAGAAAAAGAAGGGAAGGGGATTAAACTGTATTTAAACTATTTTAATAAAATTAATATTATACTATAGAATTTGGATGAGAATAAGATATATTTATTAAGAAACTTTCATTAAAACAGAATTACAAAGGAAAGGACTTACAAAATTACAACAATGAATAACTTAAAAATTAATGAAAACAAAGAGAAGAGGAAAGGTCTCTAAAGTGAAAATTTGATTATGGAAGATCCTCCAAATAATTTGGAAAGACGTTGGTCATGCCAATATGTTCTCCTATCTTTTGAAATGCCAACCCCTCTCATGAAGAGAAGGGGAGAGTATTTGTATCCCATTGAGTGGACTGTTTGTATTCTCAATCTGTCCCTCCACTTTCATCGCCATGTTGGCTATTCAGAAATCCAAATCTCAATAAATCTCCTTCTTCAACGTTGTATATAATATAGTTTTCTTGACTACAGTCAAAATTTGGAAGAATTGTGACCTATAATTCCAATGTTATGGCCGGATGATTAAAAAATTTTAATCTTCCCATTTCAATCTAGTCTTTTTGAAGTCCAAAATGTGAAATGGTCTTTGTATAGGAATATTAATTCAAAGCCGAATGATTTCATTAAAAAAATCATCTTCCTATATCTTTTATTTCATAATGAAAAATCTCATCTCAATTTTATGCTTACATCATGAGATATGTTATGGATAGTGTCTGGAATTTAATTCTCATCCAGAATGGAGGGCTATAATTCAAAGCTTCATTTTTGCCCCTTGTTCTTAGTGTTGGGCGCTGAAATTTTTACCCATGATTCTTTTTGTAATCATGAACACATGGTGGAGTTTCACAAAATATGGGCTTCGGGGGTGAGACCAGTAACTCAATAATCATGGATGGTCTAGTTTCTTCATAATTTTTTTGGTTCATATGGTTTGGCCATATGAGCCATCAAATGGAAGAATTGGACCATGATTCCGCCTAATTATATGTGAGAAATTGAATAAGGAATACTAAAAAAGAAGAAACCCACATTTTTATTCAATAGGGTGAGAGTTATAAATAAAATATTAAATTGAATCAATTCATCTTCTTCTAAAAATGCTCAAAAATTATACTTATTATTAAGACATTAATTTTTCACACAAATTATGCACATATCCAATAAAATCAGTAAACGGGGTATATAATAAGTCATGAAAATATTAATTACCTCAACTCCCCCACACTAAGTTTTGTGTATTCCCTAATTTGCAACAAATATAAATAAATAACAAAATCATTTTCACTCAGAGACCGATATTAAAATTTCGTTTTCTCTAATAAGGGGAAGTTTAGACTATTTCACTCATTCATTTTGAATTCCACCACAAGTTGATATAGAAACACTGTTCCCAAACTAATTCATTTTTTCATGCTCAAATTTTGAAAATGAATATGTGGACACTCAAAAGTCACACCTCTCAAGATGATAAAATACATTTGTGTAGGTTCACTCTTTGACCAACCAAACCAAAAAATCATAGAGTTTGAAAGATTTCTCATCTTTCAATACCTAACCTAATTACACATGAATCAAGTGGTATTTTTAAGGGATTTTTCTGTGGCTATGAGACGGTGGGAATATAATGTCCAAGAGAGAAAAGAAGGGGTTAAAACACCAACATAGAAAAATAAATGTGCATTTTTTTGAAATAAAACATGGAAGGAAATAAAAACACATATTTACAAGGGAATGATTTTGTGAAGAAAGAACCAATAGAGGAAGAAAATATGAAGGTAATGAGAAGATAGAATATTTAAAAAACACAAAACTTCTCCCAATAAGAATATAATGCAAGTGTTGTTTTTTTTCTTTTCCTTTTTTCCTTTGTTTTTTCGAATGTTGACCTTGAAACAGATCTCACACTCATATCCCAAAACATGGTTGATCACCTCACAACAAAATTTTTAATAGTTATTACATGATTAAAGGTTGAGGACGAGTGATTTTTGACCTACCCAAGACAGAACCAATTTTTTCAATTGTTTTTGATATTTTTTTGATCATTTTTTATTTTTTTGATGACTTGTCAATAACATTTACAAAATTACATAAATTTAAGTACATTACATTCCCCAAAATACACTGAATGAAAACCTCTAACTCCCCCACACTTAAATGGATGCTTGTCCTCAAGTATATGATAACTCATTGAAAATAAAAAATAGGGTACCCAGACAATAGAATCCATTCCCCCCACACTTAAATTTCAAAAAATTATGCAATGAAAATCCATGTTGATATTGGGTGGGGAAAGCTATTGGTCTTCTAATTTGGCTATCAAAGAAAATGAATTCATAGGCTCGAAGGGGATTTCAAATGGAGGATTAATGTATGGGAAATGGGAGGCTATTTGGCTATTGTGATTCTCATGTGGTTCAGAAAATGCCTCTATAATATTAATTGACACTAAGGTAGAAATATTTGCTCGAAGGTCCACAAACTGAACACTCACATATGGGGGTGAAAACACACATTTTGAAAAGATGGCCATTGGTGGCCTTGGCATGAAAGAAAATTTTGTTCCTCACGGTTTGGGAAAATCATTTTCCAAACCTAAAATTGAGCACTCAAATTTTGTTAATTTTGACCCAAAATTCTTTATCCAAAGTAATGACGAAAAAAAATTGAGAGGAAAACATGTTTGTTAACTCCCAAAAATTGTTGGAAACATTTTCAAAACTCGATGGTGAGTAATCATGACTCTTGATTTTTATTGTATTTTTTTAAGTGATTATTATTTTTTTAGAGAGAGGAAAAGATAGAGAGGGAGTTAAATGGAAAGAGGTGCCACCTGGTTTGGATTTGCTGGGTTTCCACCTCCACATAGTGGTAGGTTGACTGCAGATGTTGGTGATCTGATGGAAGTTGATGTGGTTCTTGGGATGTGTGCCCTTTCTTGGTGATGCTTTATCTATTGTCCATTAACTGTGAATGTCCTTTTGAAAGAGGTGTCTTGGACATGCACTGCACCAAATGGGTTAACAATAGTAATAACAAAAGGACCTTCCCAATGAGAATTATGTATACCTTGGTGATGATAAAATGGAGAATTGAAGAGAATTACCTTTTCACCTTCATAGAATAACATTCTAAATATGTGTTCGACATGGAGTAACTTATCCTTTTCTTTGTAAAGATTGGAATTCCCATAGGATTCAAGTCGAAGCTCCTCCCGTTTAGCCAATTACAACAATCTTTCTTCATTATATTTTTCAAGATCAAAATTACATGTTTTGACTGCCCAAAATGACCTATGTTGGATTTCAAATGGTAAATGACATGCTTTTTCCAAAAAATTTCCTAAAAGGATACATCCCAATGGGTGTTTATTAGGAAGATCGATAAGCCCAAAGTGCTTCCTCAAGTCATTCCAGCCAGTATTTTCTGGGGGGGTTTACAATTCTCTCAAGCACTCTTTTCACTTCTCTATTAGAAATATCAGCCATGCCATTTGGTTGGGGTGATATGCAATTTTAATTTTATGCACAACTCCATTCTTTTTCAAAAGTGATTCCATGGTTTTATTACCAAAATGGGTTCCTAAGTCACATATCAAGGCACAAGGTGTGCCAAATCGGTGGATGATGTGTGTATTTAGGAACTCACTACCATTATGTGAATCGTCATTTCTAGTGGGTTTATCCTTAACCCACCGAGAAACACAATCAACCGCAAGACAGATGTATGAGAATCCATCTAAAGGGGGAAATGGTCCCAAGAAATCGATACCCCAAACATCAATGCTCTCACAGAAAATTAATGGGTTTTGGGGAATTTTCTATCTCTTGGAAATTGAGCCAATCTTTTGGCATGTGGGACATGATTGAAAGAACTCATGTGAGCCCTTGAAGAGTGAAGGCCAGAAGAATCTAGAGTCTAGGACCTTTCGGGAGGTCCTTTATGGTCCAAAGTGTCTATCACCAAGAATTGCGTGACAAAATTATAAGATGGAAGAATTATCAATTTTATCAACACATATCCTAATTACCATGTCTACCCAGTTTTCAATTTTTTTTTTTCCTCCCAAAAATATTATTTTGAATCAAGTTTCAACTTGATTTTTTGTTCTTTTTTAAATTTTTTTAGGAAAAACACCAGAAACCAAGTAATTTACAATTGGGGCATACCATGGTATTTTTGGAGTGAGAGATGAAGGTGCTCAGTGGGTAATTCATGATCAATGATTTCAGAATGAGAAGAATTAGAAATTCTACTCAAGTGATCAGCCACATGGTTTTATTTTCCTGGTCTATCGTTAATTTGAAGGTCAAACTCTTGGAACATTAAGATGAATCTAATTAGACTAGGTTTGGAATAACTTTTCTTGAGTAAGAAATTTATAGCAGAATGGTCTGTGAAGATGAGGATTTTGGAAACTAAGAGATAGGGCCAGAATTTATCTAAGGCAGAACCCACTACTAAAAGTTCCATTTTAGTGACAGTGTAGTGTGATTGCGTTTCATCCAATGTTTTTTAGGCATTATAGATGACATGAGGAACATTTTCTCTTCAATGACCAAGAACATACCCAACGACTCTATCAGAAGAATCACACATCAACACAAATGGTATAGACCAATCTTGGGGTAGGATTATTGGGGTAGATGTAAGAGCAGTTTTGAGTTCAATGAAGGCTCTCTTGAAATCCTCATAGAATTGGAATGTGGCATCATTTTGGAGAAACAGAGTAAGTGGGAGGGAAATTTTTCTGAAGTTATAGATTAATCTCTGATAGAAACCGGGATGACCGAGAAATGAACAGATGTCTCAAAAAGATTTGGGTTGATGAAGTGATTAGATCACTTCAATTTTGTTAGGGTCAACTTCAATACCATCTTTTGAAACTATGTGCCCAAGAAAAATACCACTTGTAACCATGAAGCGACTTTTTTCAAAATTTAACAAAAGTTTACACTTGACACACTTTTAGAGGACTAGAGATAGTGAATTCAAACAGGAATCAAATGACTCACCATAAATGGTGAAGTCATCCAAGATGACTTCCGTGTATTGATCAATGAATTCAGAAAAAATACTCATCATACACCTCTGGAATGTTGCAGTAGCATTTCAAAGGACAAAAGGCATTCTTCTATATGCATATGTTCCAAATGTGCATGTGAAAGTAGTATTTTCATTGTCCTGAGGTGAGATTGGGGTTTAGAAGTAGGAATTGTATCCTTCAAGAAACCAATAATGTGAATTTCCATCTAATTGTTCATTCATTTGAGTGAGGAATGGAAGAGGGTTGTGATATTTTTAGTTTAAACACTCAATTTCTTATAGTCCATGCACACACGCCATCTGTTCTTCACTCGAGTTGTGACTTCCTCTCCATGTTCATTTGTGACAACGGTTATCCTACCATTCTTAGGTACAACTTGAATTGGACTAACCCATTCATTATCAGAAATTGGGGAGATAATACCATTTGAAGAAGCTTGGTGATCTCTTCCCTAACTACCACAAGTATGAGTGGATTGAGTCTTATTTGTGGTTGTATAAATGGTTTGGATGACTCCTCTATATGGATGTAATGAATGAATAGGGCATGGTTGATTCCTAGTATGTCATCTAGGGTCCAACCTATGGCATTTTTGTTTTCCTATAACACCTGAACATGTTTGGACTCTTCGGTTTTAGAAAGTGAAGAAAATATAATGACATGATATGAGTGATCATGGAAAAGGAATGCATATTTTAGTTTTTTATGAAGAGGATTTAGATAACACTCATCTTTCATTTTTGGGATAGACAACTCAAGAATGGAGGAAGGGAATTCAGTTGCATTAGATTCATTCTCCGTAATATTTTCCAAGGTGGGGCAGTAGAGATCAGAGTTGATGTGGGACTCAAGAGAGCTTCATGATGCTCTAGATTGATAGAGTCTATGAATGAAAGGTCTACATCAAAATCACCATTTATGACTTTGTTTTTCATGGTGTAGATTTCACAAGATCCTTTGTCATTATAACATGAAAAACATGGTGGATTGGGGTTCTATTGACTCTTATAAGTGTCCTCAGATGCATGGATTGAGAATGCAGAGTGATCCTCAGATGGGTATCGCATGGATTGGAAAATGTTGAACTTGACCAGCCGGTCACTGAATTCCATGGATAAGATTCCTGAATGGACATCAATCTTGGTTCTCGAAGTCATGATAAATGGTCTTCCATAATTAGGGGAGATCAAGAGGAGTTCATCTCGCCTTCCATGTCAAGGACATATAAATCAGTAGGGAAGATAATATTATTGACTCAGACAAGGACATCCTCAATTATTACCTCATGATTGGATATGATTCGATTGGCTAACTCAATGACAACACCCATTGGGTGCAAGGGACCTAGAGGAAGGTTAGAGAAGATGGATTTAGGCCTGAATTTAATTGAGTCTCCTAGGTCTATGAGTGCATTATAAAAGTTTAAACATCCAATTTGGCATGGAACTGTAATGGTCCCTGGATCTTTGCACTTAATTGTTATGGACTCTTGGGTTGAATCATTTTTGAAGGTCCGAAGTTGCCTCATGTGGGTACACTACTCCTTGGGAAACTTGGCATACTTAGGAATTTGTTTTGTGGAATCTAAGAGAGGAATGTTGACATCAACATGTCTAAACATGTCGAGAATCTCATAGTCATGTTCAAAGGAGTTCCTTGGATTAGAAACAGCTTGAGGAAAATAAATTGGGTTCCTATGTGGAATTGAATGCAGTGAGGGAATGGTTTCAGGTTCCTTTTCATGTTTATTTTTCTTTTCATTTTCTAGGTCAAAATATAAAGTGGGGTTGGAGGACTTATCTAGAGGCATAGCAAGTTTCTTTCTTGTTCTAAGTGCAATTTCACTTACATTACCATTGGGGATGGGTAGTGGTTGAGCTGGAAGTTGGGAAGAATTGGATGGTTGCTGCAGTCTAAGGTGGGATGCAAGTTGACCGATTTGGGTTTCAATGTTCTTGGAGCTGGAATGGGTGAAGGAGGCAAGATCTTCCACTGCACCATCCCATGGTTGCATGGAAGTAGAGGATTGTCCCATATTGGGATTACCTAGATTTGGGTTCTTGTAAAAGATATTGTGTCGGTTTTGGAATTGGGAAGGCTCACTAGGATAATGAAATCCAGGAGGAGGATTGTTCCTGTGAGGTTGAGGAATAAAAGGATAAGGTTGTTGGAAGTTACCAACAACTTGACCATATTGAAATTGGTTTAGGCTTTGAGGAGGGAATTGAGGGGGGTGAGATATGGGATTACCATACCTATGGCCTTGGTTATAGGAAGAAGAGAAGGGCTCAGAGTGAGGTTGGTTGATGTTTCTAACAAACTGACCTGATAGTTGAGGGTTGGTGTTCCGCTGAGCATATGCTGCATTGAGCTCCATTGGTCCAGATCAATTGGATTGATCCTATTGAAGTTGTGGACATGTTTCAGTTGGATGAGATGGAGAGTTATAGATTCCACAGTTTTTGATAGGTCCAGGAAACATTGATTGTGGAGAATATGAGGTTGGGGATTTGGTTGCCACAACTAGTTGTCACACAATACATGTATGTTCACCCATCCACTCAGTCAACTTGTTCAGATCACTTAATTTATTATCCTGGGCATGTTTTACATTAGAATGTGTTCATGTATGGAATTGTTCTGTGTTTTCATCCATGTTTCAAATGATATCTCTTGCCGCTGTGGGAGTTTTATCAACAAGAGCACCGCCACTTGCGGTAACAATGAGAGTTCTCTCCAATGAAAATAACCACATATAGAAGTATTGGATCCTGATTTCATCAGGGATTTGTTGATGTGGGTAGGTTGCAAAAATCTTTTTGAACCTCTCCCAATACTCATGTAGTGATTCACTTGGAAAATGATGGATACCACTTATTTCCTTTCGGATAGAAGCAGTACGAGAAGCAGGAAAGAATTTCTCTAAGAAGAGATGCTTCATGTCATTCCATGTGGTTATAGAACAAGGAGGGAGGCAGTAAATCCAAGAATTAGCAGTGTCATCTAGGGACAAATAGAATTAACATAGTTCTATTTGTTCCTCATAAACCCTTTGACGCTTCATGGTAGAGCACACTACTTGGAACTCAATAAGGTGGAGATGTGGATCCTCACCGGCTAGCCCATGGAAATGAGGAAGAAGATGAATCAATCCCGATTTGAGTTCGAAGTAAGATTCTATATTGGGATATTGAATACTAAGAGGGTTTTAATTCATATCAGGGGTAGTGATTTCTTTATGTGGTTTTTCCTAGGAATAGCCATATATAATTCAATTGGTTGGGCAAGGACTAGTTCTTGAATTATTTGATTATCTCTTATGTTCCTCCTAAGTTGGAGAAGTGGTCGTTCAGTTTCTGGGTCAAACAAATCTGAGGGATTTTTTGGGGGGCTACGAGGCATTTTGAATGATTTTGGAAGAAAGGGGAAGACTAGTTTTTAAATTTAATTTTTCATTTTATGATTTATATGAGAAGATGGGTTTGTGTTGGGGTTTTTTTATATTTTTAAATTTTGTTTTTGTTTTTTTTCAACAATCAGAAACTAATGACTACTTAAAGCACCATCCCCAGCAAGGATGACATTTGAAACATGCAGTCGATTGTCATCTATCGACCGGTCAAGGTTCCGATGCTCTGCTAATGTGTATAGCAGCACTCGGGTCGATTCCGCAATAATGATACTTTGTAATAGTCACCTGTTTTTAGTTGATTGTATTATGATTCGGGGTTTGTTTGTAGAGCATATGAAATAATTTATGGATGATTTTTGGTTTAATAAATTGTTAAATATTGGGGTGAGTTCATCATTAGGTAGTTAAGCTTGTGATATCCTTGAGATTTGCTTTATATTTCATTAAATTTACACCCATGTCAGAAGATGATTTTGATCGGAATTCCCAAGTGTTAAAGCATTAATCCAAGCCATATCTTAACTTAGGTTTCTAATAATTACCATTACTTGTTTATGGTAGTGTATTTGTGGTTCCAATAATCCATGGAATCCACTTATTAAACAAAACATGTCATTAATCCATGGCATATAATGTTCAACTTACAGAATATTAATTTAAAGAACATTTGTCGAGAAAAATCTCTCAATCACTTCACATACCTCAATTATAACTCACCCTAATAAATGATTTATTCGGCCATTAAAATTATAACTAATATGTTTATAATGATTATTATGATAAATTAAGAAGATAAGATAATGAAATGTATAAGAACATATTTTGCGCCGAACACACACACACGAACAATGATGAAAATTAAAATCGAACTTTAGATTGAATTAGAAAGAAAAAGAAGGGAAGGGGATTAAAATGCATTTAAACTATTTTATGAAAATTAATATTATAATACATAAGGTGGATAAGAATTAGATATATTGAATACTAAACTATAATTTAAATATAATTACAAAGGAAAGGACTTACATAACTACAACAATGAAAAAAAAGTAAATGAAACCAAAGAGAGGAGGAAAGGTCTCTAAAGTAAAAACATGAGTATGGAAGATCCTCCCTACCCTTTTGAAAGCTCTAGTCGTTCCAATATGATCTCCTCTGTTCTGAAATTCCATCCCCTCTCTAGGAGAGAAGGGGAGAGTATTTATAGCCCAAAGAGAGGACTATTTGCATTCCTAATATGTCCTTCCAATTGCATTGCCATGTTGGCTATCCAGAATTCCGAATCTAGAGAAATATAATTCTTAAAAGTAGTAGATAATAACATTTTCATACTACTCTCAACATTTGAAGGAATTTGGACCTATATAGACAATTGTATGTTCAGATGACTAAACAATTTTAATCCTCCAAATTCAAATCCAGTATTTTGGATGTCCAAAATGTGAATGTGTTTTTGTATAAGAATATTCCTTCAAATCTGAATGATTTATTCAAAAATGTTGGCCTAATATATCTCCTCTTTCCCACAGAAATATCTCAACTCGAATCGAAGCATACATCATTATGTATGCCATAAATAGTTTCCAGATTTTAATTCTCATCCAGAATGGTGGGATGGATTCAAAGCATCATTTTGGCCCCTTGTTCGAAGAGTTGGACCTTGAAATTTTTACCCATGATACCTTTGGATAATCAAAAAAACATGATGGTGTTTCATAAAATATGGGATTCGGGAGTGAGACCAGTAACTCAATCATCATGGATGATCCATTTTTTTCACAAATTCATTGGGTCGTCTTGTGTGGTCCATATGAGCATTCAAATGGATGAATTGGACCATTCTTCCTTATAATGATATGTGAGGAATTGAATAAGGAATCCTAAAGAACAAGAAAAACACAATTTTATTTATTAGGATGTGAGTTGTAATTAAAATAGTAAACTGACTCAATTGGACTACTTCTAAAAATACTAAAAAATTATACATAGTATTAAAAAATAAATATTTCACACAAATTATGCACATTTCATATAAAATCAGTAAAGGGGTTATATAATAAGTCATGAAAATATTAATAACAATAGTTTTCTTGGGATATAATTAATTTGATGTTGAAAATGTATGATTTTATTCATAATATATAATGATTATTAACATTCCATCCTTAAGTGGATTATCATTGAATAATTCTCCATGTCATTAGTAATATGGATTGAGGTTCATTTTCACTAGTGAATGGGATCATTATAAAATATAAAAAAAATTACCCTTTAAATGGTTGTAGAAGATTACCATCAGTAACAATGTTCATATTTTTTAACCACTAATGCGGAAGTGGAGAAGACTCATACTATAGTAAAAGAGTATGTTGATATTTTCCTCAATGACATTACATGGTTTCCCATTCATAAATTTATTGATTGAAGTATTAAATAGTACCATTATACCATAATAATAACTTTTAAAACCAATAATATGGCCATTCCATTATTAATTGTGATAATGTTCTAGATGAGGAATAATTTGGACAAACTATTTATCTAACAATGTGTTTTTCGTTGATTATGTCATGTTACAATCTACAATAAATATTATATGAAATGTTATTTTTTATTGACTATAAGAAAATGAAATAGTATATATTTTATAGTAATAATTATTTTTAATAATTAATGATCTCATTAACAAGTTTAATTAAATTAAGTGGTTCTTGTTGATTGATCTCCTTTCATGTAATGAATAAATTTGGATTTCCGAGGAGGATACAAAAAAATTGGTATTTAGATTTAATTATATTATTAAAAAGTATTTCTATTTTTTTCAGTGTGAAAATAATCCTTATAGTGTTCAATTATATCATATACCCTATCTTTAATCCTTATGAATATTACATTATAATTGTTTGCATTTACTGAATCCTCATTTATTCTTGAAAAGATATGAATCATGATTAGAATTTGAATTTTTTATAAAATTAATTCATAGGAAATAACTATATATAATGTCCATAAATTGTATGTTTTGGATTGAAATATTTATTTCCATTGTAATGTTTTCTGAGGGGGTGACCTTTTTTTCGATTCTATGAATTTTGTGGTTATAATGGCATGGGATGACCAAAAATATTGATCTAAGTGTGTAGTTTCTTTAGTTTAGTGGGATATTTTTTGGAAACTTATGGTATAATTGTGTTATATTTTAATCTATATAAGGAAACATACCCAAATTGGGAAACCATCGAAAGGGTTGTAGAATTCCAAAAGGGAATTTGATGAGTTAGTTAGAGGATTATTGGTACCATAATTTTTTTCATCCAAGAGGATGGGGAAAAGTATGTGTTATACTACTATGATTTCAATATAGGGTATTTTTGGGTTATTATGTATATGAAATATATGATTGATCGAAAATATAGATATGTGATTCCACATGAATATAATTATGTGACCCATGACATAAATCATTAAATAGTGGAGTATTTTTTTTGACTATATAAAGAAATTATTTTCTCCTCAAGTGATTTTTGGTTTCCACAAATCATTATGGAATTAATTATATATTCATGCAAAGAGAATGAAATTTGAGGAAATATCATGGGGATTATTTTTTGTAGGAATATGATTAATATATAGTCTATGCTATAGTAAAGTGAAGTGCTATATTTGATACCATTCGTAGGAATTGTGATGCTCTATTGATGGAGGAGGAATCTAAATATTTATCAATGTTAGATTTTTATTTTTGTAGAAATGTTTTGAATTTACATGTAATCAATGTTATTTTATACCAAACTCCTACACTGGGTGAAGGAGGACCAACATTTTTATATTTTTAGGGAGATTCAATATGACTGTGTATCATATGGGGATACATATGATATATATTACTAATATGGGAAGACAATAATATTTTAATGGATATAGAATGTTACATGTATCATTTCCAATGGAGTTATTGAGGGAGTTTCCCACCATAAATTTTATTTTATATCTAAGAGTTATGATGATAAACTTGGATGAAAAGAAACATCTTTATAGTCAACGTATATGGAATTTTTTTCAGAGTTCATATCATGATGCAAAAACTATTTGTTATTAAAATTTAATATCTAAATTAATTTGGTCTACGTCAATAACTTGGGGACCCGTAATAGTCATGAGATGGTATTTTTACATAAATCATAAATATTTTATATGATCAGTGATGTTTTGTTTGGATTTGTGGGTAATTAAAGACAGGATGAACAATTAGACTCATTTTTGTCCAATTTTATGTTAAATTTTGTAGACTTTTGTATATTTTTAAAAAGATGCTGTTTTGATATTGCATAGTGTTCCCATCATGATTATACCTAACCAGGTTTCTTGATTCACATCCTAGTTATGGGTTAAATTTTGGGAGGATATTCGAACCCATCATCATTTGAATATGACATTACAAACCCATAAATATGTTACCAATGATAGAACTATGTTTACAGTAGTATACAATGAGATTTCATGATATATTTCATCATGAGTTTATTTAGTCAGTTATAATTATAGAAGTCTAAAAAAATTATTGTTCTATGCTATTCGAATGAAACATTTTGATAACTTATACAAATAAAAAAGATTTTACATTACTAATGGAAATAGATTAGTTAATCATATCTCATGGGGAATGCATTTTTGTAGTTCACGATAGAGATAAGGTGGTACCAGATCATATGAGGATAACATAAAGATATAATAAGAAAAATGTATAGATTATATATAAACCAGTGGATTTCAACAAGGGAGGCCATTTTCTATTGAATTTCACTAAATTTCATCAATTAAATAGGTATTAATAAGGTACAATTTTATTCATAATCAATATTAGATAGTTTTAGATTTTGATCCAATTGCATGAGGTTTCTTATCTCATGGTCTTACAAAGTCACTTAAAGTCTCTTTCATCGGTTTTTATTTTTAAAACATAGGAAAATTTATATAATTATTATATTTAAGAAGAACAGCCATGATAAATGATTTGGGGTGTTTGCGAACTAGGAAAACAATACATCACCATATTATACTAATACTATATAATTTAATAATACACATTATCATATACTAGATATAACTATTCACCACTTATTTATAACATAATATGACCACGGAATGCAGAAATATATTTGATGATACTGATATCAACTTCTCTGTACGTGATAAAATGTGATCAATGATTCAAGGAAGGGTAAAAAATGTATCATAACTTATAAGAGACATTGTCAGGAGATAAATGCAGGGTTAAAAAACTAATAACATGAATATATAAGATGTTATTACATAATATATTTTAATGGAATTATATATATATATATATAACTAATACAAAATGAATATCATATACTAAGGTATACCGACATAATATCTTAATGAAATAATCAAAAATCAGGGGAATATAAAATATTAATGTGAAAGGTAATAAGTATAATAGAACATAAAAAGTAACATGTATTTTCATTTTAAGTCAAATACATAATCCACAACAACAAAAATATATTAGAAAGATCACCACAAAATCATAAAAAATTTATGACATTCTCAACTATTATGTATTCATAAAAATCAGTCGATGCACATATTTGATGCATTACAAGAATAATTTCCTGAGATATAAACCATTACCAGATGCATTAGATGGATAGTAAACACTAGATCAAAAAATTATCATAATTATATGTCTATAAATATTTCATCCACATGAATATTATTATAATTATATATCAAAAAAATATAACACAATTGGTCCATAAAAATAAAAGAGGAATAAAATGATATAAATTACTTCTCTAGGTAAATACCCACTAATTAACACAATGAAATATATGTTTTTCACACCGTATAAAATAATAAGTATAAATAATTTTTATTAATTTTTTATTAAGTCAATTAATGGGTATTTAGGTGAAAACAATGTATTAAAACTAAAAAAGTATATTGTATACACAATTGAAATCCACTTGAAAAAATTACCATTAGTTATAGTCGGGGATGTGTCTAGAAAAACATATTGAAATAGTATATCTCTTATAAATATTTCAATTCTATAATACCACAAAAATATATTATATTGGATAATAATTTAGAATATTATTTCTAAATTAAATCCATTTACAAAAAATATAATATCCAGACTTGTAAATCCTATGAAATTATTAAAATGGTTTTCTTATAGATGAAGAATATTTTATTACATGATAATATATCAAAAACATTTTATGAAAACAATTTAATATTAATTTTCAATGATTTAATAAATAATGAAAATATCATTTTGGAGGAACAATATAAACAAATTAAAATATTTAAAGAAAAAATGAAAATTATAATATAAATAAGTTGTGGGATGTATAATATGAATAAAAAATTTTAATAAAAAATATTCATTATATTATATAGGAAAATATGATATAAATAAAATAAGGATACATCAAATATATTCGTGAACTCTATAAAAATAAACACCAAGTGTAGTTCAATAATTGTTTATGTGAAAATGGATAAACTTATTTCAAAATATTATTTTATCAAAAATATTTATAATAACATGACCTTTTAAAATAAATATATATAAAATATAATCTACTTGGGTGATTGAATGAAAAATGAACATGTTTACTTTAAAAACAATGTTTTTTTAACATAATTAATTATTAGTAAATGTAACATAAATATATGAGTATCACCTAAAATAGAAGAGGGATGAATATAAAATAATATTATGAATGTAAATTATTAATAGAGGAGGAGCATGTGGAAGAGAATGAGATAGATATATAATATATCATCAAATACTTGAAACAATTTGAAGGTATCATTATTTACCATGTGATTTATGAAATTTTAATATACAAAATTGAAAGGAAGAAATAATGTTAAAATAATTGTAAATGAATAAAGAATAATATTAATATTTTAGAGATAATCCATATTAGATAATATTGATCATAGACATATCACATATTAATATAATTAATAATATAGAAATATAACACATATATTTGTGTCCGAACTCTGATTATTGTTTGTGTATACCTATCAAATAGTCTAATTACCTTTATTAAATATATTATTCATATAATTTTTCTTTATTTTATTATTATTATTATTATTAATTTTTATTCACATTATTTAATCTTTATATTTATATCCTTTTTGGGGATGTTCCTTTCATGGATGTAATATCACATAGAAAAATATAAAATAGTCTCACATCATATAAAATGAGTCTATATCACTATAATTATGATGAAATTGATTTCATGTCATTTTGGAATTTCTAATGTGTCAAAATAAGAAATTAATTCTAATGTAGATGAAAATTATATGAAAAAAGTGTTAAAAATCTCTTGGTTTGGTAAATGAAGCGGTTTACCAACCATTATAAAAATAATTTTATTTACTATATTTTATGATTATTTACACATTACATAATATGGATCATATTTTGAAATCAATCTAAAATGTATTTTGAACTCTATTATTTTTATTGATAATATCTTTTAAACTGATGATAGTTATTTTAATACAACGTCTTAATATGCTTTTAAAACATTCCACAATAGATGATTTTTTAATGAAAAAACTATAACATAAAATATATTTATTTTCCATTCTATTTATAAAATATTATTCAGGTTTAAATTTAGTCAGAAATTCCACTGTTATAAAATAATATCGTATTAAAATCAGCCTTGGGAGTGGTGAAAAAAATTAAATACATCGTTAAAGGAAATGGTGAAGTAACCATAATATGTGATATGATTTCAATTTATAAGTAAATAAATTACTAGGATAAATAATATTAAATTAATATATTAAATTTTAATTATAACTATGATAATAATTTTATTTTATCAAGATCGATATAATTTAATTTGTGTTATTATTGGAGAAGGAAATTCAAAAGTTTTTAGTTGATATATTTTACACCTACCTTTTGATGTCCTACATCGACATACTACATGGAAATTATGGTATGAAATTTTTTTGAACACAAAAATCTATAGAACATTGAAAATATATTTGAAGAATAATTTTGGTATAATGTTTAGAATATCAAAAGCTTATTTTTTGAGAATAAGTGTGGAAAAGAGTAGTGGTAATCATAAGAAGATGAAAAGGGTGTAAGTAAATAAAATATTAATTAGTTTTTAATTTTTACTCAATAAACCGATTAGTGATTACTAGTGTGATTATATAATATAATTAGCTAATGTTTTTCTAGTATCATTGGTTCAAAAATCATCTAAAAGGAAACTTTTCATGCATTAATCTTATAATGTAAAATATTTTATTTAATTATATTTTTCTTTTCACAAAAAATTGATTTTCTATAAACCACCGTGAAATTATCATAATATAATTTTTTATAGTAGATTTTAAAAATGGAGACTAACATAAAAAAATGTTATATATATGGATGTTTAATTTTGATTAAAATTATTATTCAAAAAAAATTACTCATTTTCATGATTAGATTTATATTTACACACATAGATAAAATAAATATTGTTGTATGTAATTTTATCATTAATTAAATATAAATATTTACTTTTTTACATAATTTTTTTCAAATAAATCAATTAAAATTTGTCATGTTTAGCATCAAAAAGTAATTTTAATGAAAAGACTTTTTTTCCCAAAACTATGTATTTTTATTAATTTATTTTTAATAATTAATTTATAAAAAATTTTGGGTTTTTTTAATTTATTAATGGTAGAAAAGCTTTATATTTTTATTTTATAATATAGAAATATGTTATTACTATAGACCAATTTTGAGATTGGTATTATGATGGCCATGTTAAAATTATAATGGTCATGTTACAATTAAATCAATAACATTTCTAGTGCTTATATAATCATTAAAAATCATATAAATACGTATCTAATTGATAATTAGTAATTCAATACATTTAGCATTAGGGTTATATATTCACCGTTTTCAAAATGATAATTATATGAAAATTGTTTTTTATTATGTTATGTGATTTTTTCTCAAAGATGATAAATTTTGAAGACTGGGACATATGTGGATACCATGTTATTGTTTTATTATTTACATGAATTTATCATACCATTATATTTTTTCATTTTTTTAGTATATTCATACTACATTTGTAACATTTTACATTGAAAAAATAAAATTACGCATGTCTCTTTATATAATTACATCATTTTATTTATTTTTGACCATTTATTAACATCAAGGAATCTATAATAAATAAACAAATATTTAATAATTTCATGTAAAATAATTAATCAGAAAGTTTAAAAAATTTATATAATTTAAATATAATTCATATATATTCACATATAATTTAATGATGGAAAATTCTTAAAACAATTTTTTGATGACATGGTATGTAACATTTACCCTCACAAATGAAATGAGAGAACCGTATTTTAAAATTGTTGTATCTAGGGTGATAAGTGCGTTATCTTTATGTCATTATTTATCACGGGGAGTTGGATTTTGAGGATGAAAATATGTTTACAGAATTCTAATTAGATCTCAGGTATTTATAGGATATGATTCTTTACGGAGGAGTGATTTTGTTGGTCAATGTCCAATAAAAACATAGAAAGGAATCATTGGAATATAAGAAAAAGATGTGATCTTAGTAGCCTAATCGATTGAAATTTTATATACTTTCTAGAAGAAATCATTTTGTTGAAAAGGACATATTAACATCATTATTCATGAAAATTTTCTTAAATTTCATTAATATATATTATAATGGTGTTCACAAAGATGGTTCATTTCTTTTTCATTTCAAAACTTCAGAATAAACATAATATAATAAATTTATTAAATGTTATCCACACATGTGTGTTAAATTTTTATTTCTATAGTGGAGTATGGAATATAATTTTCGACATCTTTTTATGATTCAAATTTTAGTTTTTACCTTGCATTGGTGAAAACAAAATTATTTGGCATTGTTATCCATAAAAATAAATTTATGGTTTATAACTCAATGAACATTTATTAAACACTTATAACCTACATCATGTTTTAAATATGATTTTATATAATATTCTCATGGATTGGACATAGAATTCCACATTTTATAATTCATATATTTATTTAATAATTTGAATATAATTATTTATGGTGGCATAAGTGATTAATGTTACCATAGTAATGGTAATCAATGTGATTGTGATTCACCATCATTGGAGGGGATTTTTATTATTCTTTTTATCTCCTATTTATATTAATTTATTTAAACTTTTATAATAATTTATATTCATTGAATGGTTGATCATGGTAATTAAATATTGTTTATTAATAAGTTATATAATTTTTAATAAAAATAATATCATTATTATTTTGATAAGAATAATTAAATGATTTTGAAGAATAAATAGAATAATAGTCATTTGGTTATTTTTAAATTTTTACAATAATTTATTGGTTATTAATTCTGTATGGTATTTGCTTAAATATGAAGATTTTTTGACTTTTCAAAAATTTAGTTTTCAAATAGTTCATTTAGAATTTTTTTCAATTTTTTTAGTTGGTGGATTGTTAATATTATATTTATTTATAAATAAAATCATGATTATTTTATTTTTATGACATTGTAAAACTGTGATATTTTATCTGATGTCTTTTTAATAATTTATTTTCCAATATGGGTTTTCCTCATTGAATTAACATGAATGAGACATGATTTATGGGTAGTTAATCTCTTCACTGGAAAAAAATGTTCACCCATTTGCTCAATTTAATGACCAAGGATTACTATAATAGTGATAAATAGAGAAATATTTTGATATGAATGGATAGTTAGTCTAGAGGAGAATTCAGTGAAGGGAAATAATGAAATATATTCTCTCCCATAGTTCCTAATCCATACACCAAAAGGCGGTGAAGTGAATAGAAATTTTATATATTAGTTATTTTCTATGCTTTAATAGTGTGAGATAGAGGCATGAGAGAATCATGGTAGGTTACATCTATTGTGGGAGTGGATGTGATGATAACAGTAGTAATCATGTTATTAATGGAATATTTCAATGAATTACATATCTATAAATTACAAAACATTGTTATTAATCTTCACGTTCAAACATAGTGTAGCCAATGATATGTGGTTGAAAGGTTATGTAGTTCTATAAATATTACTCTTGATGTCATTTTATGACACACACCATGTTATTTAAGATAGGTTACTTATTTTGTATCCATATATATTTTTGTTCAATCCATATGACACACATTCCATGTTCCCCATTACACATAACAAGAATATAAGAAAGAGAATATAAAAATATATCAATTATATATACCAACCAATATTATTTTCTCTGATGGATTATATTCCACATATTATCCATTTATAAGCATTTATATGACTCAGAGGGTATCCCGTGTATATTCCAACGCACACATGGGGTTTGATTCAAATTTTATATATCCTACTATGACGATGTGTCTATATGTTAACTATTATAATTTATTCATTTTTTATAGATCAAAACATCTTCTATGGACTATATATTATATTAAACGTAGTAAATATTAGGTAGATGATAGATCTCGAAATTCTTAATTAATCCTCACCAATGTGTTAGTATTGATGTATGATTAGTTCATTGTTATAATTATTCCATTTAAAATTAAATGGTATTTATCACATCATCAACATGGAAATAGTTTCAAGGAAGTTTGGTGAATATAGTTCCCTTTAAATTATACAGATGATTATATATATGGGAGGATGATTAAATTAGACATTGGGTATGTAACCTTCACAGTAAAACATAATCTCTTTAGAATTGGTCTTATGTATGCATTCGGTAGTCGATAAAACCCTAAAATTATTTGGATTAGGTAACACTACTATGTAATTGAAATCCCCCCTCTATCGTTCCACATCACACATTATGATGAATGGCTCCTCCCATAGGGGTCGATACATCGGATTACAAAATGGTTTCACACAACTGTTGCAAATGGGGGATGATATGTAATTAATTGATGATAGGTAGATTTAATGATTTGGAATTTATGAATCTTTATGTATTTTTAGTTACATTATAGAAAAAAATATTAGTGGTGTTGTGTTAGGATGAGTTATTACCAAATTTACATTGTTTAACTATTTCTTTAATGAATACTGGGGATCATTCAACTTAGCTAATATTATATATTAATTTCAACTAATATTTATGGAATCCTACTAGCTATGTTTATAATCTTACTCATACTATCCATTCTCCAAAAACTATGTTTTCATTGAAAGAAAATAAACATTTCAGTGATAGTATAATTAGAACTGGAGCGGGATAATGGGGAATATTTGTGGTATTTATTTTTACAGTTTGTCATGTCATTATTTATTTGTTGTGGAGATCATTTATCCCTGATGTTGTTATTGGTTTATACTATGTGATCTAAATCCTTTTATTTTAACCATATATTAAAGTATTTTTCAATATTAAAATGTTACATTATTCATTTATTCATGAATTATTCACTAATATTTATTTATATATATAATATTTTTAATGATATACACATTGTCTTAAAGTTGTTTGATTTTATGTCATCAAGTTCTAAGCCTTAAAAACACTAAATACTTCATTTATTTTCTATTAATCAACTCCTATAATGTTTATGCTGGTATTTGGATGGTTCACATGGATTAATAATGATCTTCTACAGGTCCCTGAGGGAATAATTATGACGTGTCAGGTTTTTAAAATTTAATTGAAAAAGATTGAATATGACAATAGAATTATGAATTATTTTATTTAGGGATTATGTATCCAATATTCATTACATACTACGCCCAATGTGACTTCAACAATCTATCTATATTGTACTCTAGACTCTACACCTAACCATGATGTGCTCGCTGAACCAATTGAAAATAAAAAAATAATGTCAAAACTACTAAAACTCAATGTGATATTCAATATCAAAAGAACCAATGTTTTAATTATCCTGACCATAGGTATTTCATTCTTTAGAAGTCACAATGAATTTGTCCAAACAAGTAATAAAAACCATTTATTCATGATTTGATCCTCTCTCAGCAACATATCATCTTGACTTTGTCTATTCTAGAAAAATTCTATCACTTGTGATGTATGCCATTAATTCACATTTTCCTCCCGTCTATCAAAAGTCATTGTTGACCATTCCACAACAGTTATATCTTGATATAAATTAACTTAATCATGGGAATAATATAATAAATGTTTATTTATGTAATCTTTATATTGAATACATGGAACATAATTTATACTTTAATATAATTTAGTAGAAAACCACAGAAATAATACACTTCTATGATTCTATCAACTATCTGGAATTTAACCACATATTGGACTATCAATTTACTTATCTTATATAGTTATATGCTTCCCATTGGTGGTTATACATTCAATTAGAATCAATCCACAATCATGTACACTAATTTCCAATATCCAATGCCATCTAATTCGAGCCTTAATTATCATTGTTGCAGAATAACTCTACCAAATCCACATGAATCATTCATGATCTCCAAAAATGTTTTCTCTCAATATCAAAACATATTATCCAAAATTGGTATACACTACTATTTATATCAACTTATTTGAGGGTGATATGACATAATCATTATAATAAATGTTTTTTTCTTACTGTAACCCTCTATTAATCATTGATGTAAAGTAGGGATAACTCTTTGACACGATAGATGGAGGAAATCCTAGAATATTGGGAACATAATACACATACATATATCTATTTCTACAACAATTAACGTATCTCAAATAGACAATAACTAAACTGAATTATATATTTGATTAAATATCACTCACATTAAAAAAGTATTTTGAGATTCTTTTTGGAAACGAACACCAAATTTCATTAAAATATTATCCCTCATCATATTGATTATATATTTGGTTTTGAAATCACTATAGGTCACTGGTACATCTGATATGCTGATTAACAATTTACAGAAAAATATAAATAGTCAAATACATTTATCTTTATCCCTACCTTCCAAAAAACCATTATATTTAATCATATATATTCACCACTAAAAGGTAAATTGCATCTAGTGTTATAGAGAACATACAAAATATCCATCCTCAGTACTAGTGGATCTACTAACCTCCCATTAATGCATGATATTGAATCCAACACTAATGATGAGCCTTCCCTATACTCCCTAACTTTTATGGATTCAATATTTATTATAAATTGAACATCATATGTATGCATTAATTAACCCATGAAAATATAATATTTTACCATCTAAGACCACATCATGTCGCTTCTTTTTCTAGGAGCTTCTAGATGCAATCTCACTATTAATTACATCAAATGTCGCTCCTCATATAATTCTGTTATATAAAGATCTTTCCAAAGGAATGAATGCACCAAAAAACTACTCTACATTAGCAAGTAAGATAATTAGTTATCAATACATTTAATCTAATCCATTTATATCATGAACATTATGTTAAAATTTCTTTGACATAAGTTTTTAATATGATTATATTGTTCTAAATCATTTATAAAACTCAAGGGGATTTTTCATTAATAATCCAACGAAATAAAAATGTACATTAAATTAATATCCATTATGGGATAATTCTTCTCATATTTACATAAATACTAAAATATTTAAGAAAACATAATTTTCTATTATATGATAAAGAACCTAAACTGGATATAGACACATTATATCATATAACCACACCCAAATCAAAAGGATAAAAACAAATGTACATGAGGGACTCATCGTTAGATCATAAAAATGATCTTTTGATCTTTTAATCCTATAGAAATTTCAATAAATTAAATTTCATTTCCATCATTATAGAAACATACTTCAAAATAAATATAATGAAGTGTCATTATTATCATTCTAACCCTATGAAATATCAAATCTCAAATAAATATTTTTTTTAATTTCTTGAAATAGCCACTATTCTATATCCCAATACACCCTTTTGAAATAGCATGTGACCTATATAATTGACCTCCCACAGACAAGGACATCCATTTGGATACTATTAAATAAAACATGGTCCATCACAAAATATCTAAATAATATTCAATTTCTATCGATGATCCACCTTAAAAATTGAATTAAATAGAATATTTAACTATAACATTCCAATTAACGATTAAATGTATTTATTTAAAATATGATTCCCTTGGGACATCAAAGAAAAATGATCATCTCTATCACCATATAGAATAACAAAAATTAATAGTACTTTTACTCACTCTATTATTATTTGTTAAAATAATTCACTTTGTTTTCCCTCATCCATGGATATCTAGATTATAAATTGATATTGTAAAAATCCATAGCTTCTATGAACTGATTTGATGGATCATTTATGTGAAGTAGTAGAAATTTATTTTTTATTATACCATTATTCTTATTTTGGAAATTAATGCAAAATCACAATGATAAAAGTTATAAATATCTTTTCTATATTTTATCTCTAAAGACACAATGTGATATGATGTAAATGATATCAGACTGACAGCATGAAATATATTTTTATATATATCAACATATCTCTTTAGATGATGTGTAAAAAGGAATACTATAAAACATCCATGAAATAATACCCCATCACATTCCATTGAAACTAATACACATAATTTTTCAGTATTTGAATGATCATAGACATATATCTTTTTTGAATCCTATGGTATTTAACAATTATCCTTTCCTAAATAATTAAAATATATCAGTCACCATGAAAAGAGATAAAATTTAAATCAATTGAGGTGAAGGAAACAATCATCTAAATGAAGTCAAAAATGTCATGAACATCACCAAAGAAGAGACATTTTAATATTCAATTAATAATTAATTAACTCTATATAAGTACACAATTGATCTATTACTCACAATGATAATAATGAATTAGATAAACAAATATTAAACATATTATGGATATAATAGATATAATATAAAGTGTAATTATAATCCCAAATCATACCTTATATCCCTGATAAAAATATGTAACGAAAAATTATGGCTAAAACACAGGTGGAATAAAATTATATTTATTTCACATGACCATAAATTTAGGCATTGATCCAGTCTAGTATTTCATCTATGAAGAAACCCCTCATGCACATGTCTAGTTGTATCCTCCAATTAATGTATATTGAGAGAAAATAATGTATAAATTCAAAAAATCTTTGAGAATTCCATGATTATGAAATATTATTTATTCATTAGGACTATTTAAAGTAATATGTGTTATTATTTTATATTTGTAACACGTGTGTTTTTTCTTCCACTGAGATAAACATGGTTTTGTTGATTTATTCAATTAGGCACCATGTTAGGAATCATATAAATTTATCTTATAAATTATAAAAAACTATTTCCTCTATTCTACTAATTTCTAAAGAAACCATATACTTCTCATCCATCATATATACCTCACACATAGCTTCACTGTTCACCATTTCTAAAAAGATATTCAAATATAGTAGAATTATCCATGCTGGTGTCCTAGGTTAAACTCTTTACTCAAGCCTACATAACATTAGACTACCATTTGTAATAAAATCAAGTGAAAAACAAAAACCTTTCCGAAAAATTTGTACAATCTTGATCTATCATGCTGTACACATATATTATTTCTAGGTAATTTTCCAGCATATGAATTTCTATGTAAAAATACAAACAATGTATCTTTTATAATATAATCCATGTTATATCCTCTTATATATTCATGTCTAAAACCATCACCTAAAATTTCAATTAATATTCCTTGAGAATATTTATAGAAAAATGCATGCTCAAGTATCATGGATATAGAGAAAATTGAAAATTTTATTCATATGAAACACTAAATGATTATATTGTTTAACCTTTTCATTACCCCCAATTAAATTAGGAATTTTATTTGGGAACATCCCATAATAATCAAAAACATTTATTCACTCATTATTCTTCCAATACAAAATTTCATATATTGGATATACAATAATGTTTAATAGTTTATTAACTCTTTACACATTCCTTAACCTTTGATCACATTCATTCTTAACTACAATGTTCATAAACATTTACTAGAGACCAAAATTCACAAATAGGTTTAAAATCTATAATAAAAGAAACTAAATAACAAAAAGCACATGATTCACTTTAAATAAATTCAGTGACATGAAAAAATATTACCCACAATTGATGAACATCATTCTATGTCCATGTCATACTATTCCCCAAATAATAATTCTAGAATAAAATTGTAAAAACTAGAAGAAATAAATTATTTGAGTCGAATTCATGTAAAATAACAATCTATTGGAAACATGTTTTAAAAAAAGACAATTAAACCATTTTTCCTATGGAAACCACATCCAAAAATTTAATTCACTTTTATACTATTCCTACTCTTGAATTTCATTATGAACGAAAAACAGATTGTCAAAACAATTCATATTTATAGACATCAACAATGGAAAATAGAATAATATAAAAAAATGGATCATTTTATTCACTTATCCTTCAAAAACACTCTGGTATTCTATTATTAATGTAATCTGGTTTATTTTTCTTTATTTACCTTCTGAGTTTCAACCATCAATATGCCCATTCAAACCAACCTCCCAAACACCTCAATTTGATAACATTTTATTATGACCTTACCCTAAGATATTGTATATTGATAAGGGTATAATTGCATCCCATATCATTAAATTTATTTCATGGTCCGTGTAGGATGCAATCAAGTGTTCTTGGATGAATAATATAATTGGGGAATTATTTTTATTTTTGGAAAACCAATTACATGAACCTGAAACAATTTTTTTTAAATAAATATAATAAATAAATAAATAATATAATTTATATTAAAATAAAACCTTACATTTGTCAATAAAAATGGAAATATACTCATGTCACGACTATATATTAACATCTATAAAACCAATCCAATTTCAATTGGAATGGTTGAATGTTTTCACTGTACAGGAAAAATACAACACATCCACTATAAACTCAAATCATAAGATCTAGTACACAATAAATTTAGAGCCTTTCACATGAATATATATTGGCATTATACATGAACATATAGGATGAGACGTGAGGGTACGAATGGGTATAGAGACCCAATATTACTTCCCCAAATCACTCTTATGACATCCCTTTAGATAATTTCCCAATAATGTAAAAAATTAAATGGAAAAATTGTAGAAAATTTAAAACCGACATATTTTATAAAAATTATATATAAATACAATGTAATGGATGAAAATAATGTAATTTAATTTTTTATAAAAATAAAACCTTCTCATTCCATCTACAATTTTCTAAATAAAATTATTCATTTTTATATAATAATAAACATGTAAATAAATAAAAGTCAATAAAATAAATCTATTTCTATGAATAAAGAAATCCATAATTATGGATTTCCATCCATTATATTTTGTTCTTGAATTTCATTCACAAACTTGATTTTTCCAAATATTTTTACAGAATGTCTATTCTGTCACCAAACAATGAATTTTTTTCTATAATCTATACTTCATGATCATTTTTCATACCTAATAGATTTGATTAAAAAAAGACTTATTTAATTATTTAAATAGTTTAGTAAAGTAAATAAATTAATCCCACATTTTAAATCTATAAATTTAAAAAATGTTGAAATATTTTACATAAAATACAATTAATATCGTAGAACCCAAGGATATTAAAAAAATACATTGAAAAAATATAACACCCCAAATATAATATGGTATGATTGTCTTAAATACATTCAATTATTTTGATAGCCAATAGTTCTAGAACAAAATAGTCTCTATGGAAAAAATGGTTATTTATAGGATAAATTCATAACCTTGTATTAAACTTAAAGTTTCCACATATGTGTTTTAAATTTCAAAAAAAATTTCATCTGCAATTTTGATCAGCAAGTTATATGGAGTCCGATAGAACAACTTGTTTTTTGTTGAATAGTAACATTCCCTTATGAATAGTAATATTAATAGTAATATTACCCTTATGAATAGTAAATCATATTATTATTTTATTCCCTTAAGGTTATAAGGTAATGAGATTTTGATTAATTTTTCAAGGTGTTAAAAATGAGTTATAGATTTAAAATTGTTATTTTTGAAAAAATTATGATTTTATTTAAAAATTAATTTAATAATATTGAGAAAATTATTTTCAAAAGAGGTGTTAAATTTTAATTTATAAACATAAAATATTGGACAGGTTAAATTTTTAGGGGTTTTCTGAAATTCAAGATTTTTTTATGAATTTTCAAATATGGTAAATTACGATAAATGCTATGTACTTATTTTACTACATCATAAGTCATAAAAGATTGATGTAAGCCCACCTGTTTATAACTGACATAATATTATTACTATTTTTGGTCACATTAATAGAAAATATTCATATTCATGAACAATAATATTAAAATAATGATTAAAATATTACGAAAACCCACTTTCCTTCCACTATATAAACCACCCCTCACATCATCTACCTCTCACACCACTCAAGATTTGAGCATTACTTATGTTATAAAAAATTCACTTCCTAAGCTACCACACCCCATTTTCAATAACTTGGGGTCTCACAAAAATGCTAAAAAATGCATTATGATGAATCTCAAGTAGGAGTACTCAACAGGTGAACCTATCTTCTTTTTTCTTTCAACATCTCTTACAATTTCAGCTATTTTGTTTCTATATCCTTGCCTTTGATCATTCAAATTCTATGATAATATCAGTACCTCAAATTAACTATAATATTATCATTATAATGTATTATTTCATCATCATCTCTCTTTCCCCCTCCTCTCGTAATAAAAATGATAACACCGTCCAAGATGTTTTAATCTAGCACATTCAAGTAAGACGGGTTTTCAATTTCTAATATTATCTTAAATATTCATCATAAAAACTTTTAAATGGATGAAACAGATCATTATATATGTATTTTATCTTACTAAATCATTTGTAATCCTTACACACTTATAATATAAAAGAATAAAACAAAACAAGTTCATTGTGCACAAAACCGCCAAGTTAATCCAAGCATTTATCATTAACATTTATCTAATGTTCCATCCTCATGGTTTATAACCAAAATAATTATAAGATATTTTATAACATTGTAATGTAAATAATAATATAAATTAACAATTATGTATGTTTCACATAATTTCAAATGAACATCCATTAATGAGTATAAGTAAAATAATCTTTAAAAAACTGAAGAAAATGTTTACAAAACAATAAAATTAAACCACATAAACAGGTTAATAATCCACGAATGAACATAATAAGGATATAATATATAAATTAAATATATATTATATTTTTTAATTATTAATTAATTAATATAAATTTTATTAGTCAGGTCTTTAAGATCAATCAAAGAACACATTCCGACATAAGGTAAGAGGTTTCTCATCTCACTTTTATTTCCATGACATTTCCATTCCTTTCAACATAATTATTGTATGTGGTTTATTTTGTACTTACATCTTATATATATTATCAGGATAATATTTATATTCATTATATTCTATGATTCATTTTGGGGTTATTTTTATGGTTATACGAATATATTGATTACAATGTGGTAAAGGAATCTGTCTCAATTTCCATTTTATTGTTAGTTATTTGGACTTGTGCCCATAATATTTATTTTGTGGTGTATCCAGTACCTATTTGATATAATTTTTCTTTTTTAATTTTAAATATAATATGTATCCATATAATGGTATCATGTATATGATTATATTCTTAAGCTATATACCCTTTACATATTGTATTAATTTTGAATTTTTTTATCAATGGAAATATTAAGGAATTCATATCGTCTAATCTCTTCAGATATTGTGAAGGAATATTATACTTGTATCAATTTCATGTACAAAGATTAATTTGGAATTTAAGTGATTCGAGGGGCCTTCTATATCCCCTCAATGCATCAGTAGATTCCATTAGAAAAATTTGATGGAGACAAACCCATTGAGTTTATTACCAAAAATTAGACGAGTTTCTACCCATATAGTTGAACTGTTTCGATCGAATAGTGGTATCTTGTTCCAGATGGAAAACTAATAATCACATATCATTATTAATATTATGTTATTATTATCCATGATGTTTGCACTATAAAAAAATATATAGATGCAATTTTATTCTCAATTTATTAATGCCCTGTGTTTTTCATTTATTGACCATTCCAACTTGATTATGATTCAATTAAAGGTGATTTACTACTATGTTATTTCTAACCCATACTATGAAATTGAGCTCAGAAATTTTATTTTATTTTACCATCTATAGGATATGAAAATGAGAATACTTATTGAGTGCTTGTGGATGCGATTTATCTGTTTTTTTGTATTGTTTTTTTTACATTCCTCAATCTAATATTAGTGACATGTATGTATGTAGTTTCTTAAATACTACTAAACTGGTAATTCCTTGGGTATTTCATTTCTTTTAACCATTGGAATTTAATAAGTAATGTACGGGCTCTGGGATTCTTGGGATGGGGTGTAACAGTTGGTAATAGAGGATGTTTAGTATCAAACATGGGAACTAGATTTAGAAAACATATATTAGGGAACAAACCCCAATGATAGTCTTTCATGATAAATATACATGAACATCCTAGTATCTTGATAAAGAATAGATAATATGGATCTTTCTAGTAAATACAACCATGTCTATATTCTATACGTGGATTTTTGTTTTGCTACAGATGTACCAAGGAGTGAAAACCTTGGAATAGAGTTTCAGGCTACACTTTGTGTATCCTAGTACATGATTATGTGACTTACTGTGCACCTGGTATGACACTCCTAGGGGATATTCTTAGGATATATCACATTTTCATTATAATCCATTATAATGAATTTTAATATAAATTTTTCCTCATAGAATCCATGTTTATAATATTAGATATGCATGCTACATACGTTTGTAGTTACAATTATAAATTATTATTCATAACCTAATCTTGTGTATTCCGTTATTTGTAAATGGTTCCTAATGGAATAATGGGAGTCAATACCGTTGCAATGTGTATGGATTTCACCACTAAGAATTTCAACACAATCATTGTTAGAGAGGACCATATAAGGAATATATTGGGACAAGTTACTCTACCTATATCAAATAAATATACTACACCTTTATTGGATTGTTTCATGCGTCAGATTCCCCCATATTTTAGTGGGATTGCTAATCCAATTATAGTCGACCAGTGGCTCACGTATCATGAAAATACATTCATATAATTAGGATTAATTGAAAATTAAATGGTAGTGATGGTAGTATATTATATCAAGGATGATGTTGATCAATAGTGTTCCTTGATCCCAAATACCAAAGAGTAATATGAAATAGAAGATATAGAATGGAGGAATATTAAGGGAATATTCTTCAATAAATATTTCCATTGTGAAAAAATAAATATGTTGAAGAGGAAATTTCATAGCCCAAAGCAGAGGGAATAAGAAATTTTTTTGGATTTTGAGGAAACCTTCACATAACTATATTGGTATGCTATAGATTACGTATGTGATTCATAAGATAAGTGTAATCATTTCATTGAAGGTCATAATTCATGTATTCTAAGGTAACTATCTTCTCAAAAAATTTCGAAAAATGATGAATTTATATTATGTTCCATTAAAAAATAAAGGGAATTTCTTAGATCAATTCTTTAGGTGATATCAAGATAAGAAGATCCATTCTACTAAACATGGAATTGCTTATGTTCCAATGAAGAAGAAGGGAATGAATAAATTCCCATTATGCAAGAACTGTGGAATGAATCATCCTAGGAAAAGCATGAATGGAATGGTAGTTTTCTAAAGTGTGGTGAAAAGGGTCATTAATCTAGTGAACGATAGGGGAATAGATAATTCAATTTCGTTCTATGATACAATTTTATAGATATGGGACTATGAAAATAAGTTTCCTAAGCACTAAGAGAACTTGAATAAGAAAAGTCCATGAGAGAAAATGAAATATTATGTGTTTACAAAAACATAGGTTGATGTTCCAAATGGTGTGGTGGTAGGAGCAATAATTGTTTCCTCAAACATAGTCGATGCTTTATTTATTTTTGGATCATCTCATTCATTTATATCATCCCAGTTTTCCATGAAAATTAGACATGTCCAATTTTATTTAATAACGGAGTTGTCAATAAAAAATCATAGGGGATGTACCATTGCAACAAATATTTTTCCATCAGTCCGCATAATAACACATAACTATTCATTAGTTCCTAGAATTATCATCATTCAAATTAGTAAAATTGATATAATTTTTGGTATTAAGTGGATATCAAATTATGAAGTGAATATCTATTGTAATAAAAATGATGTTACAATTTTTGAGAATAGTGGAGAATCCATTATCTTATGATAAGAAACCTCTAGATATTATTATTATATAGATCCACCCCCATAGCGCTACTGAATGAAATTCTAAAAGAGGAAGAGAACAAAATGTCTATGCATGTGGAAATCAATCTTCAAATTGAAGACATACCTATTGTGAAAGAATACATTGATGTAATTCTAGAAGATTTACCTGGATATCCAATATAGCAGGAAGATGCATTCTATATTGACTTAATTACTCGTGCAAGACCAATATCAAAGCCTCAAAATAGAATGTTCACTATAGAGTTGGTGAAGCTAATTAAAAAAATATAAATTTAGTGATAAAGGATTTATTCAACCAAGTGTTTCTCTATGGGTTACCATGTCCTCTTTTTCAACATGAACGATGGATCCATGAGGTTCTGTATTGATTATAGGGAAATCAATGATATTAAAATAAAGAAAAAAATAAACACCCACTAATTTATGATTTATTTGATCAAATTCATGGCGATGAATATTTTTCAATGATTGACCTTCGATCAGGATATCATCATCTATGTCTGAGGAAGGAATATATTCCAAGGACAACATTTCTAACTCTGTATGGTTATTACGAGTTTAAAGTAATTACTTTGGGACTGACTAGTGAACCCTATGATTTCATGGATCTAATGAATATTGTTTTCAGGGAATATCATAATGACTTTTTTGTGATGTTTATTGATTATATCTTGGTATACTAAAAAAAATTATGACTACCATGAGTATCACAGGAATATTTTTCTGAATTATCTTAGAAGAAATGAATTGAATGCGAATTTTAGAATGTGTGAATTTTGGATTCAATCACTTTCTTTTTAGGGAAATAATTTCACTAATGATGGAATTTTAGTCGATCCTATGATGATAATGGAAATCCATGAATGGACCACGCCAATGGACATAAATGGGGTGTGTATTATTATTGTTTTAGTTGGTTAATTTTGTCGTTTCATTCAGAATTTCACCAGATTGGATAACCAATGAACCAAACTCACAGGTAAATGGGTAATGTTTTTTTGTATGGAAGAATGTACATAATTATTTGATGAATTGATAATTAGATTGGTAAATGCTTTAATTTGGACTATTCCATCTAGAAATGATAGATTTGTGATATACACAAATGCATCAAAGAATGGATTGTTTTGCATCCTTATGGAAAATGATAGAGTTATTACTTATACATCATATCAGTTGAAGACTAATGAGAAATACTATTCAACTCATGATATTGAGTTTAAAGCCATAATTTTGTTATGAAGATATTATGACGTTATCTCTACGGTGAAAGATGTGAGTAATATAAGAATCCCAATATTATGAAATACATTTTTTTGCACAGAAATAACTCAACAAGAGTAAAATGATATGGCTTGAGTTAATAAAATAGTTTGTTTTTTCAATACAATACAACCCATGAATGGAAAATGTTGTTGAAGATAAACTAATTAGGAAGTATCGTAGACTTTTGAAACAAATGAGGATTGAGAGAGATCCTATATTCATGGATATACAAACAATAGATAAGGGGATTGTTAATGAAATGGAAACATACCTCATATTTTAAATGATTTCTAAACCATATTTACTTGAGAAGATAAAAAGATCACAATATGATGATGGAAATATACAAAATAAAATTAATGATGCTAAGGATGTACGATTGGAAGACATCACGTTTGAGGATGGAGCTCCAAAACATGGGAATAGGATACATGTTCCATTAGTACTTGATCAACAAATGGATCTATTAGATGATGCTCATAACTAAAATTTCTCAACACACCATAGATAACTAAAATGTATAGATGTCTAAAAGACATTTTTGGCATGATTACATGAAGTAGAAAATTGTTGATTTTGTGTCAAGGTGTATAGATTTTCAACAAGTGAAGGCCTATATACAAAATCATAGAGGTTTATGAAACATATACCTATTTCTATATGGATGTGGGATGATATTATGATCGATTTGGTCACAAGACTATAAAGGAAACCTAGAATGTATGATACAATATATGTAATTGTTGATCATCTCAAAAAATCAGCACACTTCCTAGCAATAAGAGAGGATTTTCCACTTGAGTTCCTTTTATGACTATATATTAATGGGGTTGAAATATTTCATGGTGCACCTATATAGACTATGTATGATTGAGATCACTGATTTACATCAAATTTCAAGAAACTTCTCATGATGAATTTGGATACTAAGCTTTATATGAGTACATTTTATCACCCACAAATCTACAGATAGTCTGAAAGTTATATTAAAACCTTGGAAGATATGTTGATATCTTCTTTTCTTGACTTTCATGGTATATGGGATCAATACGTTCCTTTAGAGGAGTTTTCCTTCAATTTTTTTCCCATTCCAGCATTCTAATGGAACCATATAAATTATTATATGCTAAGTGGTGTCAAACTCTAACATGTTGGGATTAAGTTAACGAGAGGAAAAATATAGGCCCAAAACATATTGAAGAGAATACTAGAAAGGTAATGAAAATTCAGGCCCATATTGAAGCAGTCCATTATAGGTAATAGAGTTATGCTAAAAATCAGAGAAAGGATTTGGAATTTCATGTATGGGATTATGTCTTTTTAAAAGCATCTTCATGGAAGTGTGTCTTACGGTTTGGATAGAGTGGGAAACTAAGCCCCAAGTACATCGGACCATTTGGAATTATAGACAGAATAGGAGTTAAAGCTTTCGGTTTATTTATTACACCACTTCTCTCAAATGATCATAATTTATTCCACATATTGTTATTAAAAAACTACATTATAGAGATAATAAATGTATTCACCTATGAAGAAATAGACTTTCTACCTGATTTTTTAAACTTTGAAGAACCTATGGAAATTTTTGACACAAGAAAAGAGGTATTGGGAAATCGGACAAATAATTTAGTAAGGGTTAATTTTTATTAACCATAAAATGGAAGAAATGATGTGGGAACATGATGATGTTATGAAGAAGAACCAACCATATATTATTTAAGGACATTAAACATGAAAACTTTCGAAGAAAAAATTACAATTTCTGAGAATAATATAACACTCTAAACATTTTATGCTATGTTTCTCTTAAATACAATCAATTTGTTTGACAACCTATAATTTCTTGAATAACTCATTCTTTATCTAACAAAATATTGTTATTTATATGATAAATTCATAACTAAGCCATTAAACATAAATTTTCTCCATATGGGTTTTGAATTTCGAAAATTGTTTATATACTGTTGTGATCAGAAAGTTATATAGACTTTGATATTACCATTTTGTTCATGTGAATAGTAACAAACCCTTATTAACAGTAATATGAATAGTAATATGGCCCTTATGAATAGTAAATCAATTTATTTTTTTATTTTTTATGCATATAAGGTAATGTGATGATTGTTAATTTTTCAAGGTGTTTTTAAAATTAGTTATATATTTAAAAATGTTATTTGTGAACAAATTATTATTTTAATTAAAAATATAATTTAAAATATTTAGAAAATTAATTTCAAAAAATGTATTTCATTTTTGAATTCTACATGTCAAAAACAGGTTAGAGTGAATTTTTGGTATTTTTCTAAAATTCTTGAATATTTTTAAAATAGTAAAATATGATAAAATACAACAAATGCTAAATACTTAATTTAAGGCATCATAGGTTATGAAAGGCTAATGTAAGAACACTAGGTTTGAACTCACATAAAATTATTACTATTTTTCATGACATGAATCAATATTACTTATATACTTGAGGAAAAATATTAAAATACTGATAAATATAATATGAAAACCCACCTCCCCAACACTATATAAACAGCCTCTAACCCCCTCTACTTCCAAAACAATGCAAGACTGGATTCGTACCTATGTTATTCCAAATACAATTCCCAAGACACCCCCAAGTACTATACTTAAATCTCTCCACAAAAGGAAAATAATAAAGGCCTTATGGAGATTCTCATAGAGATGTACTCAATAGGTGAACCTCTCTTCCTTTTTTCATTCAACTTCTCTTACAAATTCTATTATTTTGTTTCTCTCTTCTCACCTACCCTGATAAAAATGATATGATAATTCCAGTACGTTACATGAACTATAATTGTATCATTATAATATATTATGTCATCAAAATCCCTCTTTTCCCCCTCCTCCTATACTAAAAATTAAAACATGGTCGGAGATGTGTTAACTTATCACATTCAAGGAAGATAGGTTTTCAATATATATTAAAATTTCAAGAATGGTAATGAGACATTTGTAATGTTTGAACAATATAATATATATTTATTTTATCTTATGGATTGTTATGTAATTTGTACACAATCATAATATAAAAAAATAATACAATACAAGTTCATTGTGCATAAAACCGCCAAGTTAATCCATACAATTTTTATTAACTTTTATCTAATATTCATCATCATGGTATATAAACAAATTAATTTTATGATCACTTATATTTATTTAATTTCACTTATAATACATATTAAAAATTCATTTTGTTTAACATCATTTCATATAAACATCTATTCATGAATACATGTAAACTAATCATGAAAACCATGGAATAAAATGTCTCCAAAACTATAAAATTAATCCTATTAAAAACATAAAAGGCCAAAAATTGACCTAATAATGTGATAATAAATAAATAGAATGTATAATATGTTATTTTATAATTTATTAATGCAGCTAAAGTTTATTATTTAGGTCATTATGATCAATCGGAGAACACATTGGGACATAAAGTACGGGGTTCTCATCCCACTTTTATTTCCATGAGATTTCCATTGTTTGTCAATTATTTATTGTATGTGGTGTATTGTGTACATAAATTTGTTATATATTATCAGGATTATTTTATATGAATGGTATTGTTTGATTCATTGTGTGGTTATTATTATTTTTAATACGATTCCATTGATTACAACATGATACATGACTTTGCCTCAATTATCATTTCATTCTCAGTTACATGGTACTGTTATCCTAATTATTATTATGTGGGGAATCCACCACCAATTAGATATTAAATTTCATTATAAATCATAAATATTCTATATATCTTACTAAATTTAAATGGATATGATTATTGTATAAATTCATATACCCTTTTACAAACGTTGTTTATTAGAAATGTTTTTTAACAATGGAAACATTAATGAATATGTATCCTATACTCTATAAGGATTTTAAGAAGGAATATTTTACTCATATTAAATCTATGTATAAATAATTATTTTTTATGTTTAATTATGGTATGGGCCTGCTATATCCCATATATGCATCAATAGTTCTAGTGAGACAAATCCGTTGGTGACAAACCCATTGAATTTGTTTCCCAAAAAAAGGTTGTGTTTGTACTGATTGACATAACACATTTCAATTTTAAAGTGGTATCATTTCATAGATACATGATTTCCATTAAATAATAAAACCTATTTATATTTATATATATTATTAAAATACTTTAGGATTTCACTATGTCAAAATCTATGGATGTAGTTTTATTCTCCGTTTATTAATGGTGTATATTTTTAATAATTAACTTGGCCATATTGACTACGAAAATTTGATTATGATCCAAATATTTTTTATTCATGATTCCTCTATTTGTAACCCTTTCTAATAATTTTAGCTCATTAATATCACATTTTTACATCAGTAGGTAATGAAGAGGACACTATTTATAGAGTTATAAATGGTGATGTTTATTTGTTTTGTTATGTATTGTATTTTGTTACCTTTATGAATGTAATATGTGTTACATGTATGTAACTAGTTTCTTCTATACTACTAAAATGATCATTCGTTCAGTATTAAATTCGTTTTAGTCGTTCCAATGTAATATTTAATGCATCGACTACGAGCTTCTGGGTCGGAGTGTCACAAAAAAATGCACATTGCTTAAATAATACACCTCAAAACACCATGATTTTTTAAATATAAATAAAAATTATACTCAAATCAAATCAAAATAGTTATTTTTTAATATAATCATGTTGGAAATTGGAATATAAAATTCAATTACAACATAAGAAATCAATTCAATATATGGAACGAAGAAGAACCATTTATCATAAAAGTTCATCATATGATGATATTGAAATAGTATTTCGAATTCCATAAACTAAATCCCAATTATCTAAACCCATGGATCATGGAAACAAGATAATTATTCTTCTATTAAGTAGGGATAATCTCATATTTTTCTACCATGGAACCCTAGGGTCATCCTCAGATTCATTATAGGTTTTAATTAGGAATATGGGTGGGTAATGGTTGTTTTAAAAGTAAAATATTGATAAAAAACATACCTATATACCTAACCAGTACCACGAACCTAAAATTTTGGAATGCCTCCCCATAAACTAGTAGATTCATGATTTACCTTCATGGCCATCGAAGACCATGAATTGACTATGTAGCCAATACTGACTAGATAACCTACTTGCATTTCCTTTATTCGTATTCCTCAAGATCATGCAATTTGAAAATGTTTTTTTCTACACCAAAAATAAATAAATAATAATTTTATAATCCACTACTTTTTAATGTTATACCCACCGACATTATGTATGATATTAAAAATACTTTACAATTTTTAATGATTACTGAACCCAATATATTATTTGAGGCATCCCTGTATTTAAAAAATACTTCCCATAATTGTACAATGTTTGTATAGGTGAAGTCGTTAGGATCTTATTTAACTAAAAAAATCTCTATTAACAATCATTTTTTTAAAAAATTTACTCCTTTTCATGTCGGATTTGTCAGTTCTTTTAATAATCATGATACGTTTCTCACAGTCCATCGATAATACCAATCACTTTTGATAGTTTTTTTATAATCATGAAATATTTCTCACAATACAATGATAGTGCCAAACTAACTTGAAAAATATGAAGTCATCGATTATAAAATTTCATTTCATGTATTAATATATTTCAATTTATTTTTATTTATTAATAGATTCTCCATTTCATGCCATTACATGATCCAATAATGTGACAAGATCTGTACAGAAATCACATTTTATATACATTCAGAAAACATACCATCTTACAATGTCATTTTTATGAAAAACATATAATAATCATGTTGCACCTGGATTTTATATTATATGATAATATCTTATTTAGAGGCCATAAAAAAATCGTTGATGTAGTCTTCAATGTCTACTCATACTTTTTTATTAAGAATAATTGAGCATTGTTGAGAAAATATGATATTACTATTTAATCATAATGTATATATATTTTGTCAAAGCAGTTTTTGAAATATAATCTTTATAAATTTTTATTTATGATATCCCCATCAAAGATACACTTTTGCGATTTCATATATTGAAGGTATTATAATAAAAAATTCTCCAATAGTTTTATGTGGATAAGTTTTCATTAATATGATATTGTTAAGGTCTTAATAACCAACATCGATACAAATTGACATATTCAACTTCTTTACAAAGAGTAATGGGTAACTCCATGGTGAAGAATACGAGAATATAAAAATTTTATCAATTTTATCAGTTAGTAGCTTTTTTTACTCTTGATGTTCAATGGGGTTCATTCTGTAGAGACTCATGTTTATGGGTAGAACTCTGAGTATAAGTTATAATGGGAAATAAATCATTAGATTAGGATGGAGTCCAAGAATATATATATGAAAAATTTTAGCATATTTATTTATAAAGAAAATAAATTCTAGGATTGTCCTTTCCTTTGAAATAATCATTTGAGTAAGATATGGTTCCTTATAATGAAATAATATCCATGAGTAAAATTATTTTCTAAATATATAAATCATTCTCTATCAACTGGTATAAATTAGTGGATAATATTGGAAATAGAATAAAATTTCACCCTCTATGTAGTTAATTTTTAAAATACATAATGAAATACAATCCTTTCTTAATATAGTATCAAAATCTATTAAAGGGAGTCATAAATGTAAATTTAGAAGATTATTTCCATAAACATTTTTTAGGTAAGTTTTTCTACAATAAATATAACGATCAAGAACTTATCATATTATCCAAGAAAAAAATATACATTTCCTAAATAACCATTTGAAAATTTTAATAATTTTTAGGTTATAATTTAATTCTATATGAAAAAAATTATTCTTCATTCAAAAATATATTATAAGCATACCTATCATTACTTTTTTCACCATCCACATCATCCTTATTGGTATAGAAAAATTGTACATTCTCCCATGGATTTAATGTATACTGTAATAAGTTTCCCTCAACATCATCAAAAAATATATATTGACATAAAAATTATCAATTTTATATACAATTTAATGATTATACCATAGTCATATGGTTGATAAGATCTTTTATTTCATCCATAATATTATTTTTAATCTTTATATCCCTTATATATTCATTTTCATTATTCCCATTGTTTAAATATTTGAAACATCACCTAATTCATTTTTTTCTATTATTATTCATAACGTAGTTTTGAAAAATTTGTAATTTATTCATATTTACACCATGATATTTGTAAACAAAATCTCCAAAATTAAGCCTCTTTATTCTATTTTTGTCCTCATATAATTTGATAATTGAGATTCTACAATATCCATATATTGCATTGGGACAAATTAGAATATTTTTTGAAAAATTTTAGTGTCTAAAAAAATATTAACATAAATTGATTTCAGACATTAGATAGGAAATTAATCTTTATTTCAGGGACAATGGAATGTAAATTTACATTCCTACATTGGTTTTGGAAGATTTCATTTGAATACTTAATTAATTCATTCTCTCAATTATTATGTATAATAAATATGAATTTATACCTCGATGTGTGAATTATATTATCAGAATTCCTAAGGTTATGTTGTTACCCAACCTATGACAATAATTAAAATCGAATATTAATAAATTGATAAATAGTATAAATGAGTGGATTATTTTTTCATATGAAATTTTTATTTGGTAGATTGTAATAGTACATGTCAAAACATTAAATTGTTAACATACATATTCTCATGAAAATAAATTTGATTAAATTATATTATACTAGTTTTATAGAATTGGAATTTTATTCATATAGTTATATCAGTTTAGTTGTTTTTTAAATAATTATTATTTTTTTATTGATTTATAGTTTTATTTTTTACCCATGCTTTAATGTTTCTCGCTTCTGATCATAAAATTAATAATAGATTATTACATTTAATTAGAATGAGTAATCATAATTATTAAATATGTTTGTGAATTTTTTTCCCAAAAAATTGCATTTAGATGAGAAAAATTTTTATGTATAAATTAGGGATAATGATTATTTAATTGAAATATTAATAATAAATTATAAAATATTTTCTTAAATAGCATAATAGTGATATTTTAATTTTCTTGTACTAATAATGGTAGTTTTATAAATAATATTTCTTTGATATTTTCATAATACTATTTTTTTATAGTATAATGACATCCCACAAGTATGTGGGTAAGAAATATAGATTATTTATGTGCATAATGTTTCATGAAATTTATTAATTGTGAAGTGATTATGTATAGGAATGGGATACCATATTTGTTTAATACCATTGAGTGGGATGAGTTGTAAAGTGACTTATGTTTTCATAGTGATATACAACACATGAAAGTGTGATTTTGGATTTTTGTAAGGATAATAATTTGTCTCTTATTGTATTTTTCATCAATTTAGTGTTCTTTAGTTATGGATTAATTTATTTTAACATTCCATTATCGAGTGTAAGTGGGTATTGAACTATGTTTGATGAGTGAAGGATTGTGTGATATTTTTTTCTCACAAAAAGCCATTATAAATTGTCAGAAATTATGAATGATTGACTATTGTTATTCATTTAAAAATATAAATTCATTCGAATTCGGTAAAAATAAAATTTTTTGATTAGTGATCATATTCAGTTTATGATCATTGGATTAGGAAATAAGACTATTTGGATTTGTTACTCTGTCATCATAGGATATCAATTGGCTGTTTAAATTTTTGGAATAATTTTGTATAGATAATGATAAATTCCCTTATGGACATTACTCTTGCAGAAATTACAATAACAAAAATCATATTTTGGGAAATCAGATCCTTTTCAGAAAGGATTTAAAAGTAAAACAAGTGAATACCATCACCATTAGTGGGTTTCTTTCCCAAATTAACTAAGAAATTAGGGGAAACAAGGCTTCTAATGATACTGAAAATATGATCGAGAATAATCAATTCTTTAAATAGATTTTTATGATGATTTAGATAAGATAAATTAAAAATAAATTTAATGAAGGAAAATATCAGAACATGATTTATCCAAAAAGATAATTTAATTGACTGTCAATTTTCAAGTTTCACTATATCTATTATTATCTGTTTTTTCCATAGATTGTAAACCCAAAATGTGTTCAGAAAGTTCACAGAGATCTGTAAGTGTGTTGTGATACAGTGAAACAATAAACTAATTGTAATTTTCTATGTCATGTTATCTTGGATGTTGAATGATTTAATAAATATTTTGTACATTTTTAACAGACTTATATACACATTTCATGTTGAAATAGAATCCTTTTTATTAAAACAAACATTTATCTTTGCATGTAGGTGATAATGATTAGGATAATGGTTTCATTACCATAGGATATTATTTATTTAATAATGATATCAAGGAAAAAATGGGGATAATTGATGACAATGCGAGTGATGGTGGCTCATTAATCTTTTTTGAAAGACCTTCACCACTACAAAAAACAAGAATGCATACCTTATGTGTGTTTCTAATATTTTAAAAATCATATATACATTTTGTGTATGAATGAACCCAGTAGGAGATATTAAATTATTGATATAGTTTACTAGTGAAGATTGAATTTGGATTACAAATAGTAAATATCGTAGAGTTCTAGAAAAATCTATGGTATATCATTATATTATACATTTATTTTTTCATGTATCATAAATATTATTTAAATGAATTAAATTAATTTTTTTAATTTTATTCTCATTGTCCCACAAAAAAATATTTTTAGAGAGAGGAGACAAAGAGTATTTTAATTTAAAATTATCTCTTCTAATTATCAATTATATTATTAATCAAAATTAAACTCCCTACCTAAATTAATATGTAGGTGGTAGAATCACTAATAGACACAACCGGTTTTACTTTTTCAACTTAATTCGGATATATTCAAGGTGTACACACATAGTTTGGTATTAGTTTACTAGTATATGTTAATTTAAACATAATTTTTTACACATTTTATGTTATATAATTATCCAAATAGGTACAAAAATAATAAGAGTAATTGGAAATCCTAAATATCTCACTCTAAAAAACCAACTTCCCTCTTGGGTGATAATTTTTAATCATTAAAAATTTTAAAATGATTAACTTATATTGTGGAGTCAATATGAATTATATTCATCAGCACAATGATATGGTATGATTTGATTCAAGACAACATTCCTAGAATTTTTCCAATGTCTTGTCAAATTTTACTACACTGATTATATTCCATTTTATTCTCCATGTGAAAATTCATTTCACCTTTTTCTAGTAAAAATATATAACATTCCCATAATGAAAGAGCATGTTCTGGACTGAAACTCATTGGATGATTAGTTTAAAATGACATGAAAAATTCACATAAAACATACATTTAAATCTATAATCATAACCATATAAATAGTAAATTCAAACCCATTAAAAATTTATAACTCGATATAATTAAACAAATAAAAGAAACTAATTTGATATAATCCCTTGAAGAATTATTTTTCTATAATAATAACAGTCCGATTAAAAAATTTATATACTTTTTGGTATTTTTATTATAAAATTTTTTTTGTAACCATTTTGATGTGTAATCAAACTTGTCAATGAAAAAAAAATTCACAACCTCATTTTGCGATGTTACATTTTTCCAGTGATTCATAATATAAAACACCTTCTTAATGATTCAATCTTAAAAAAGTATTTATTTAAAATATTTTTATTTGAATAAAATATTTACATTACCATGTTTATGAGACACTTCCAAAAAAATTAAAACCTATAACTACAATAAATTGTAATATAATATAACTACAATACCCAGCATGCCTAATAATTGTTATTACAAAATTTTATTTGTGTTATAGTGTAAAATTTCATTCCAAATGTAGAATTTATTAAAAAATTTATACGATTCTCAATTCTCTGATAATCTAATGTTTAATGGTTAATTATGACTTTTGGAATATCATAATTATGAAATATAACTGACAAAATTCCTTGGATTTTGGCTAACAATCATGGCTATGAGTCTCTTGGCAACAAATTACAATTCAATATAATTATTTGTAAATCATATTTCAAATTCAACAGGGATATTTTAGGTGGTTTAATCAATTAATTATTTTTCATACACACTAAAAAATAGTGATTCACTGAGGTATAGGTGTCAAAATAAAATTTTATCAATTATATACATCATTTTCCTAAAAATATTGCACATTATGTAACATCAATTTATGAGACATACTTTTTATAATTTCATATGAAATTAGTAATTTAAAAAAATTCAATCCTCTATATGATTAACCCTCCATGTATTTTACCCTATTAATTCCATAAATAATAATACTTCTCCATGAAAAACTATTTAGAACCAACTCTAAATTTCACCCTTTGTAAAAAAAAATTATGAAAAAACATCTCTAATATTATTATTTTTCTTTCATTCTCCACATTTTTTATAAAACCAAAGAAACATTATTTTAATTTTATAAATTTAATAATTTTATCTTGTCATTAATTTTATGAGAGAAGATATCTCGTTCCTTGAACCAATGGTTGAACAAAACATAACGAGAAAAAAGTGTGATGGAAAATAAGTTTTGGGATGTAGGGATCCCTTATAAAAGCCATATATGTGTATGAAGATAGATAAAAATCAATAGAAAAATAATGATCCTAAAAAATTTCTTTCGAAACTAATATCATTATGATGTCCATAACATGTCATTTAATATAAGTATGTTTAATTTATATCAGTTTCTCCTTAACACACTTGTTGATAATGTGATATTTGTTCTCAATGTAATTTCTTGCATAACTAATAAAAGGATTTTATGTAATATATATTAAAATGAGTTATTATTAATGATTATAATATTATAATTTATTTAAACTCTAATATCATCATGTTATCACATAATTCAAAAAAGAAACTACTGGAACTAAAAAATAATTCATGTACAAATAAAATGATAAAAATACAATTCTGTAGCATAATTTGTGTCTAAATCAACAATTTTACTAGTCAGGGAGTCCAAAATAAATTACAGATCAACAAATAATGTTTTTCATATATATAATTTAGATATTGGACCATTGTGATGTTTCTAGAGAATCATCTAATATATAGTGAAATCTTTCATAAAACTAAATATTATGTGAAACCCAATATTTTGGGAAAACCTATTTTTTATGAAAACCTATATTTAATTGATATTAAATATTTTGGAAATATCAATCTTTTAGAGAGACGATGTTATTTCCCACTAAATATCATAATGAAACAAGAACATATACCAACACAAATCATCCACTTTGATGGAAATCTAGAACAAAACATAATTTTAAATAGAAATGTATCACATAAATGACAATTTGAGTCATGATTTTAGAAATAAAAAACTATGATTCAACACAAAATTCTCAATCAATTATAAAGTATTTTTATGAATTCATGTAATCCAATTGTACCCAAAGACTAATTTTTAATGAAATCACACATACAGACCCCTCCAAGTGTGGGTGATTATTTGAGGATGTTTCATGAAACATTTTTTCATAAAGAAAACCATTAATGTAATATGGTTATGATTAGGAAATACCAATAAATTATGAATCCTGATCATTATGTAAACTCAATATATTACGAATTAAATTTTAAACAAAATTTATTCTTTTTCCAAAACTATCACTTTCAAAAAGAAAACAATTTTTTTTATCCCAATATTTTTTGAAACCCAATCATTCTCAAACCGAAATTATTCATGAGACTGTATAGTTTTTTGAAACATTTTTTCCTATATAAATTCAGATATCTCATATCATTACTCACATTTTCAAGAAAATTGTACACCTTGAGAAACATTATTTATGTGAAACCCTTCCATGAGTCTCCTACCATCAGGCTTACTATCCCATATTACAAGGAATTCCTCCCACACTACCCACATTGAAAAATTACGAGGATATAGTCTTCGTCATATATTAGAGTCATGTATCCACAATCAGTAACCTCTAGGAAAATAGAGATTCACACCATGATGTTTTTGGGCCTCATTCAATATGTTATTGGTTACAACATATAAAACCCCACCACTCAACCCATATATTAGCTAGATTTCACTTAATTATCTTGTTTCCCTGAATAAAAACTAGTTTACTTATTCATAATGGTCTCTACATTACACTATCTATCAAGACACTCCTCCTAGTTTACGCAAATACAATGATTCAAAATACACCACATGAAAATCAAAATACCTCATATGTTCCAACAAATTTAATATTGAATTTAAAAAGGAATTATTGGTATAAATACCACATAAAAAATTTTATCCATAAACAAACATGTATTACTGGCATAAATACATTATGATATGGTATTCCTTATGATATGATCAATATACGAATCATGTGACATTAAAGATAAGTATTATGTTTCTAGAATAAGTTTACACATATGGTAATCATCATATAGTCATCAAAGTTGTTGTTGTATGAATCTAGACATCATAGTACAAGGGTCATAGGAGAAAGTCATTAAAAAAACCTATCCATTGGAGTCCTCATTTGGATGAGTACTTAATAAAATTCCACCTTCTAATTATATGGTCATTATTCACACATGTCCAAATATGAGAAACAATTAATTGGTCACTGAGTTCTATAATCCCCACCCATACCATTGTTGTTCCTTAAAATTCCACAGGTAGCTCAGGTTCTTATGCCCGATAAACAGTATATTAACAATTTATCTACACCAAATCATCCAAATAGCATAATATATATTCATACAATAGCTACATGTTATCAACCCACGGGGGACTAGTTGTGTAAGCCTCCAAAACGCCATTGTTATTCTGTAGAAGATCCTACCAACTCAGCAGTGTAATCCCTAACCACACCATCACTACCACCTAATAGCACATGAGTATCTTATTTTCTTAAGCCCCATCGATAAAATCATTGATCCTTAAAAGAAAAATATCTTCTATAGGTGTAAACCCCTAAAAATATGAGTAGTATGAAAATAAAATGTATTTCTCAATGTTTCTAGTCATATGATGTTAAGTTGAATAATAATGTCCAAATCACATGATGTTGTACTACCTGAAAAATTCTTTGGTGAATGATGTTGAACTACTTTTTAAACCTATTTGATGATCATTGTATTCTACTAGAATTAATCACTAGATATGATAACATGATTCAAGAAGCTTTCACAAGTATTACTCACACATTTCATCTCTGATTGTTTGTAGTATCTTGGAATAAATTACACAAAAGACCCACACCATCATGCTATAATGAAACCATTCATGAATAAACATCCTTACCATGTCATTTTAAACTAAAAGGGTTGTTCATATCACACAACATTAAATTATATACTTATACTATATGGCATTTTATCCTTGTATACAAATAGGGAATATAAAACACCACCCTAATGTTTTATCATGTAATACATGGGATCTCTCTCTGAGGTCAAATCACAACATCCCAAAAACTACCACAACTTATCATAGAAGTCTAACAATCTAGTGTGTCTCAATTCCCCCCAGATAACACATGAAATATCGTACCATTGTCACTTGACCCCAAAATACACTAACCTATGGTCAGGCCAGCCGACCAGACACAAAACATGTGAAAACCTATCCCCACATTATTTTAATCCAATGACCAATCTACCCACAAAAACAATAAAACAATTACCATCCTATACCCATAATACATTATTATTTTGGCCCCTCATAATGCATAATAATCCATACTCCAAAATTCATAAGAGAGTTTCCCTAGGAATCAATCCATGGATTCATTATATATGTGACATAATATTTCCTATAGAAGATATAAGATTAAAAATGTCACACCTACAAGATTAATTATATATGAGATTCCATCAACATCAAATGAAGAATAATCGTATTGATTCCCAACATAACCAATGTTCTTGAAATCCTCAGTAACTCCAAACTAAATATATTTTTAATATCCTGAAGACAAACAATATTATTAATTGATTTCCCTATCTATACAAAACTATGAATCAGACTATCATATATGTCTTTTAACATTGATGAAGACATAGTATAGACAAAAAAATAAAAGGAGTAATATATTTAAGAATGTTATGGCATCCCAACATCTCATTCTAATCGATGATAAAAAGTCATCAACCATGCATATAGATGATTCCAACATTTAGAAAGTGGGAAGCTGTGGATCACACCAATGAAGGGCCACAACTTGTATGGGGACATGAAAAACTATTAGAGATAAAATTAAAAACATCCTAACTCCAATGAATACTTTGTATTAACATTTTGAAAAAAATTGTGAGCCTGACGTGAAAATATTACACTACAACTCTGAGAATGTGAGAATCATTGTACATCACTAGTTTTAGTATTAACAAGATATGAGAGTTTATAATGGAAGTTTCATAAAAATAATATAAACTATTGTAAAACACATCCCCTACATCTATGAAAAGATACCAAATGATGGTTATTTCTAAATATACACATCACCATTGTGAATCCACTCTCTTATGAGTTTGAGATGATTTGAAACATCATGCATATATGGACCTGTAATAAACTATACTATATTAATGTCACCAATGATATATTAAACTTAATAAAAATCACCCCATTACCACTTCATGTTGAAAAGGGCTTCATTCGCATATTTCATTAGAAAAACTCCCCTATGACAGGGAGGTAAGAAATATTTCAGTTATGGAAGCCCCATTGTCCACCTAGAAATTTCCATGAATAGTTCCAAACACAAAATAGTTCTGCCAATATAGGGACTATCTACTCAATGATGTTGAAAGGTATATCATGTACTTTCTATAGATTCCACTGTCCCAGCTACATAGTGGTAGAGGAATGGGAACGTACCCAGTACAACACAATTTGATTCCCCTCAAATAGGCTTCCAAGCCACCTAGGTAAAATTTACCCATCCGTCCAGAGAGATAGGCTAGTGTGGCTCCTAGGTTCCATTTCCATCTCCATCTGGTGTGATAAGCTATGTAGACTCCTAGGATCGATCACCCCATCAATCCAATGATAAGGGAATACATCACTCATCGGTTCCACCAACATGACCTTATTATCGATATTTTTATATATGAATCGTAGGCACCCTCGCCCTTCCTACTTACGAGAGTCACATACACACATCCCATGAACCCTTGATATGTCCATATAGAGAGATACGTATCCACATAACCTGGGATTCAACACCTCATACCCTAAGTGAAATATACTTCTACAACTTCTGAATCCCTCAATCCAATTACTAAATTTATATTTCATGGAATGGATGTAGAAATGTTTATTCCACCATCCGTGATATGATGAGAAGTGACCAAATAGGGGCACTGAAAACCATAGCAGGGTATGCTAATCATATCCTCATCATGAAATGATGCACTAGTAACCATTGTATCTCTAATGGTTCCATTAATTGGGAATTTCATTATCCATTCATCATGATATTTCATAGATACATCTTATATGGCTCCTTGAACGTTTGGTGCACTCTCTACCATCATGAAAATAATATAGATGGGTGTTTTATTATTGCAATGATAGAGGCTCAAACATCCTTCCTGGTGCGTTTAATTGACCCTCTCTACCACATGAACCATCAAAATTAATCTTGAAGGTCCTCCATTTATGAATAACAACAACATAGTTCTTCTAGATGAAACCAACACCGGCCCATGAAAATTTTCCTATGACATTGACTAGTTCATTCCAGGATAACATTCACCCAAAAAATGGGTTTTATTTATGAGATATTATGGACGTATCCCACACTAATACTAATGAATCTCATACCATTGTGAAGTGGTTGAAATAGACCTACCTTCACCACCACAACTATTGGGGTAGAAGCTATGTCCACTAGCATGTGATCATATTAGAGAATCCTATAAATGAATGGTAATGAACAGTGAGTCAAATTAGCATGAAATATACACGACTATGTGAACATTGTGTATTATTAAACAAATAATCCCATCCATATGAAAAAAATCATTACAATGTCTTATTTAAAGTATTGAAAACTATATGAAAAAATTCCAATCATATAACATAATACTCAACAACAACATCATTTAAAAATTATTTAGAACTATACAGAATCATCCAGGTCACACAATATAGAACATAATTACAATATCCTTCTCACACAACATCAAATATTATTGCATAATTAAAGTCCATAATGTAAAATTGAATGACAGTTTCATAGTCACCTTACCTAAAATGTCATGTCATTTTTATGGTCGGTGATGTAAAACTTCATAACAACATCCTAGTTAGATGATGTAAACCCACATGATAGTGTCCTTATCACATGATGTAAAAATTTATGAAATCATCCATGTTTCACAACATAATACTTTACAACGCTGTCCATGTAACATGATATTAAAATATATAGGATAATGGTCTAATCTATCCGACCATAGACTAAAAAAATCAATCCTCATCATATTTTGTTAAAATATATGCCATTCATGTTTTTCAAAATATGATAAAATTAATGGTTCATATATACATCACATGATGTAAATATGAGTATGTGTACCCCTTTAGGTTTCGGTTACCCACCATACCTTAAATAATTTATTTCAGGTATATTCTCCTTGGGATTATGTTAAACTTGCACTCACTGATGCAAAAATTCAATGAGTTATAGTGCATGGAGTGATAGCAAATAGTGTTTAATTATCCCCAGAATATCTCCTTGACTATACATTCTTACTTTGAGTCATCATTAATATGGATCCTAATGATCCTCCCAATTTGAATTATCTCTCTAAAAGTTTTAGTTCATGGTAATATTGGCTCACATCTAATCATGGGTATACATTCTAAAAAATCCCATGTTATATATAATGCTTTCCTTATTTTGAACATCATCAATAATATATCCCACATTTCCCAACCCACAATTGTGTTGTAGAATTTTTCTCAAACATATTAATTATCCTTTCCCTAATAATTCATCACCTAATTTTGAATCCCTAGTATCAAAAAATGGCTATTGTGCTCCCTTTAGACCTGAAATTATTCTATTGGGGCCTTCACACCCACAGTAGAGCTACCATGTGTGTTTTTGAACTATAACATAGAAAGTCAGTATAATTAGAACCTTCCCATGATAAATCATGTTCACACTATTAGGATATACCTCATGAAAATAGAAACTCGTATCCTCTAGAGATTCTTCACACTATGCATGGATAATGTGGGACTATGAGTTATTGTAGAATCTTCCCCTATATGGTTGGAATTAATAGGAAATATAAATTTTTTTTCTCCCAGTTTGGTCAAAATTCAATAAAATTAAACGTGAAGTAATCCTCAAAGTAACAAACATCAATAAATGAAACAATGTAAAACTTCAATCAATGACGGTTTCTTTAGTACTGGTCTTCCTTATTTATCTATATGAACCATGACATTTCTTTTATTAGAAACATATAGATACATAGGACACCCACATTAGTTACAAGCATCATAACCATAAACTACTTATAACCCCCCCCCCCACACACACACACACTCACACAATTATGGTATAAACACTATGACCTTAAAAAATGATTAATCATCATTTCAATTCTACCTGACCATTAAATAATGAAACCACCGTCATTTTTTCAATATAATATACTATGATTTCTTCAATGATATGTATAAATATTTTATTTATATAGATCAATTTTATCTATATGTTGTTTTGTACTATAGAATCATCATGTCATTATCACCTAATAAGATAACCCCGAAAAATATATCATTAATCTTCTATCATGCTATATCCTAGAACTACATGTGGCGTGATTTCAATCTCTATTGGATTTGTGGGGATGCATTTATTTTCACTCTTTGGCATAGCCTTAAATACCTTCATCAGGTGTGTACATTTCTACTGGAGTTCATCCCCGCTAATAATTTTTTCATGAAGGGTTTGTCTATACTGGTAATTTGAGCTATCACGCCCATATTATATTCAATGTTGTGTGACTGTAAACAGAAAAAACGTCATCATTTATATATATCATTAAACATTATGTATATCTTCCAAACCATATAAATATAGTCTATATGGGTTATGTCCCCATCACATGAGGTGAAAATGAATGATGATTATGTTATTTTATAGGGTGACATTAACCTCTCAGATTTGTTCACCGACCATTCCATGTCAAAGAGCTACATATAGAGTGATTCCCATGTAATTTCCTGGGATATGTAGAAATTTAAATAATTTATATATTTGGCCTTTCATTTAGATTGACCTATCTCACGACCTCTATCATTATAAATTTTTTCAACACTCCCCCACCGATATTCAATTTTAATTATGTTCTCACATAGGATACTGTAAGACATAAAATATTAAATTTTACTAAAACACATCATTATATCTTTGGTATACATTTATCCTAAAATTGAAGATGTTTTTGTAGAAGCAATTTTATAAACATGCTCAATAGTTATCCCCCACCAATATTCCACCACTTTTTGGTTTAAATTCTAAAAATTCCTAATATACTTCCTTGACTCAAACATTTTTTGTTGGCGTTTTTAGACACGTTCTGTTATCCCTCGATGAATTCATGAAAATTCATTAGGAAATTTATTGTCATTGGATCCTTTTGAGGATGGATTATTTTAGCATGGTTTTTCCTCCTATATTATGAATAACTTTCCCAATCACTCCTTATTTCCCACACCTATAATGTCTCATTTTTAACATATCACGACGTTTTAATATGAGTAAATCACCTCAAATTCTTTTTTCTTGTGTATGGAATCTATGGAAATACATTCATGCAGGGTTTATACTAATTAGCTACAAAAAAACCTTTGTGGAGATATTATTTTCCAATGAAAGATCTATAACTACAAACTAATTGAATCTTCCATGATCCATGACCATAAACTATTGAAAATATTTCTTTGACCTATATGAACATAAAATAATATAATTTATCCAAGCACCATGATCATAAAATATTTGAATCTATTATTTGTAACTCAATGAACATTAATTAAAAATACATATTTATGTAATATTGCATATCAACTATATGTTCCTTTTATTACAATATTTATATGCATCATTGATCCCACACACCATATTTATAAGAGGTTTATAATTTCTTCCATTATGTATAGGATTACTCAAGCTGAATTCTATCCAATTGGTGTGTCTAGAAACTGACCATGAAAAGAGATACAAATGGCATTCATGAAAAATCATATAAATGAAAGTGTGAGAGAGAGTTAATATTTTGGCCACCTATGCACCCCCTTGGCTAAGAAAAAATTAAATTTCTTAACACAGATCATATAAAAAATCAATTAATCATTATTAGGCCCTGAAAAAAACATGTTGTAATCCCTTTGGAAACTTGTTCACGAAAAACTTATATCCCATTATAATTGACAATAAAAAGTCATCATCCATGCTGATATAGGATTCTAGCATTGGGAAAGTGTGAAGGTGGGTGATTACACCCTGGATGGTCCATGACTATTATGGGGAAATGAACCACTATAAGAGAGAATATTAAACACATCCCAACTCTAATGAACACCTAGTAGAATGAATAATAAAGAAATTGTGAACCTAACATAAAAATATTATCCTTAAACTCTGTGAATATGAGAATCATTTTACATCACCAGTTTCAAAAATCACTATATATGAGAATTTATGGTGGGAGGTTCACAAAAAAATAGGCTAAACTAATGTAAAACACTTCCCCATAACTTAAAAAATGATTTAAAAGATGGGGTTTTTTAAATCTACACATCACCTTTGTGAATCAACTCTCTTATGAGTTTGAGATGATATAAAATATCACATGTATATTGAAATGTAATATGATATTCTATATTTTAGTCAATAATGAATAATATACTCAGTTGAAATCCCCCCCCCCCCATTACCACTGTATGTTGACATGGGGTCTATTTCGAAAATTCTATATGAAAAACTGTCCTATCGCATGGATGAATGAAATATTCGAGTTATGGATGCCCCTTTGTCCACCATAGAGTTTCCATGCTTGGTTCCAAACATGAAAAAGATCCTCCAATATAGGGCATGTCGACTCAATGTTGGGGAACAAAATATCATACCATTTCTCTAGATTCCATGGTCCAAGATTCGTAGTGGTAGTGGTATGAGAATGTCCCCAGTGAAAACCCCTTAGACTCTACTGTAATTGGATTTCAAGCCTTCAAGGTAGAGATGCCCAATGCATCCCAAGAGACAGGCTGTTATGGCACCTAGGTTACATTTCCATTTCTATATGGTGAGATAAGCTCTGAATTCTCAAAAGATCCCCCACCCCCATCAATATAGTGAAAAATGATTACATGACTCATGGGTTCCTCCAACCGGACCATATAGAGAGATTTAAACAAATTGATCCTTGGCAACCACATCCATCCAAATGATGAGTGTCACTTCTACACCTCCTAGGAACCCTCACTATGTCCATAAATTGAGATATGTATCCACAGAACATGGGTTACAACACCTCATTCCTAGAGTGAAATATGCTTCTACATTTTCTAAAACCCTCACTCCATTTACAAAATGATTATTTGATGGAATGGATGTAGTCATGTATATTCCAACATCCCAAATATCACAGGAAGAAACCTACTAGTGGCACTCAAAACCATAACGGTGTAATTTCATCATAACTTCAACATAAAATGATGCACTATTAGCGATTGTATCTTTTATGGTTCCATGAATTGGGATGTTTGTTATAATTTCTTCATGATATTTTATAGATACACCTTAAGGGGCCCCTTGTACATTTGGTGAACTCTCTACCATAACATCCCCAACATAGAGAGGTGTTTGATTCTTACTAAGAAATAGGCTCGAACATCATTCCAGGTGTGTTTCATTGACCATCTGTACAACTTTGAAAAATCAACATTAATCATGGAGGTCCTCCAGTTATGAATAACAATAGTAGATTTATTCTAGGTGAAAGTAACACTGACCCATGAAAATTTCCATATAACATATACCAGTTCATTAATGGACAACATGTACCCAAACACTAGGTTCTATTTATGAGATTGTAGGGATGTACCCCCAATAATCCTAAATAATCTTATACCATTGAGATGTGGCTAATATAGACCTACCTCCACCACCACTTCTCTTGGGGTAGATGCTAGGAACACTCACATGGGGTCATTTTTTAGAATCCTAAAAATGAATTGTAATGAAGTTTGATTGAAATTAACATTAAATATCCAAGACTATGGGAACATTGTATGGTATTAAAAACACACTATGATACTTATGTAAAACTAAATTACAATTTCCTATTTGAAATATTGAAAATTATATAACAACATACAAATCGTATACCATATAACTACAAAACAATATCATTTCCAAATGATTTTCAACTATACTGAATCATCTAGGTCACATGATATTGAAATTGATGAAAATTTCCTTCTAATACAACGTCAAATTGTATTGGAAAATCATAGACCCATAATGTAAAATTGAAGGACAATTTCATATTCACATTACCTAACATGTCATGATAATTTTATGGCCATGTGATGTGAAACTGCACAACAAAATCACAGTTAGTTTTTGTAAAACAACATGATAGTGTCCTTCTCACATGATGTAAAAATTTATGACGTTATACATGATTCACAATGTAATATTGTAATAACTGTCAAAGTAACATGATGTTAAACTATATAAGAGAATGGTCAACTCTATCTGACCATAAACTATAGAAAATCATTCATCGTTATATTTTGTTAACATATGATTTATTATTCCTTTACAATAGATTTTATACATAATGGATCTTGTATACATCACAAGATATAAAACTATGTAAGTGTACCCCTTCATGTTTCAGTCACCCACAGTTCCTTATCTTGGAACTACATAAGTCTTAATTCTAGTTTTTTATATTGTATGTAGAGATTATTAGACAACACATCATACACACTTTTCTAGCCAATAATTTATTTTAGGTGTATTACCTTTGGTATCATTTCCAACTCGCACTCATTGATGCACCCATTAAATGTGTTTGAGTGGATGTAATTATTTCCCAAATTGTGTTTAATTATCCCCAAAATAGCTCCACATATCCACATTCAGACTTTTAATCTTCCTCAATCTGGATCCCAATAATCCTCCAAATCATAATTGTCTCCCTAGAAGTATTATTTCATTGTCATATTGGATGACCTATAATAATGTGTATACAGTCTAAGGGATCCCTAATGATATATAATGGTTTCATTGTTTTCAACATCATCAATAGTCGATCCCACCTTTTCTCACCGACAATTTAGTTGTATGATAATTTTATAAAACATATTAATTAGCATTTACTTACCAATTCATCACCTCCTTCGGAATTCTTCGTATCAAATGTGTCTATTTTTCTCCCTTTAGACCTCCAATTTTTCTATGGGGGCCTTCACCCCCATGGTAGAGCTACCAAGTTTGTTTATAAACTATTGCCTAGAAAGTTAGTATAATTGTAACCTTCCCATGATGAATCTTGTTCACACTATTTGATATACCTTGTGACAATAGGGAATCTTGTCCTCTTTCAGTTCCTCGCACTGAGCGTGGATCATGTGGGACTAGTTATTTTTTTAGAATCATCACTAGTATGGTTAAGATGAATAGTACATATAAAATTGGGAGTTTCTCACCATTCAGTCCAAAATCATTCTCATTAAACTAGAAGTAATCCTTAATGTGGAAAACATAAATATATCAATCAATGATAAAATTCTTTAAAAGAAGTTTTTTGTAGTTATAAGCTTTTTTATTCTTCTGTCCAAACCATGAGTTTTCTTTTATGAACAACACACATATACTTAGGAAACACAAATATGTTCCAACAATCAAAACAATAAACTATTTACCATCTACCACCATCCCACATATTGTATTAACACAATGACCTTAAACTATGTTTAAACATCATTTCAATTCTACGGGACCATTAAACAAAGAAACCGCAATCATTTTATCACTATACTGAAAAAATTATTTTTTCTATGTGATATATAAACATTAATTTCAAAGATAAATTAATTATATTTGTTGTTTTATACTATAAAATTAACCTATAAATATCACCTAAAAGGATAACCCCAAAAATATATCATTAATCTCCTATCATGTTATATCCTAGAAATACATGAGTTTTGATTCCAATCCCTATAGGATATGTAGGGATGCGTTAAAATTCACTATTTGGACCATCCATGAATACCATCATCATGTGTGAACATTTTTAACAGAGTTATGAAACACTAAAAATGTTTCATAAAGGGATTGACTATACTGGTTATTTGATCTATCAAACCCATGCTATAGTAAATGTGGTGTGACTGTAAACCAAAAAAACCACATCCTTTATATATGTCATTAATAATCATGTCCAAAATCCGAACCATATTAAATAAGATTACATGGGCTATTTCCCCACCACATGAGTTGAATCTACATATTTATTTAATGATTTTATAGGAGGACATTAACCTCTCATTGTGGGTCACCAACCTTGCCATGCGGAAGAACTACATGTAGTGTGATTCCCATGTAATTTCATGGGATATTTTGAGATTTATAAATTTTATATATTTGGTATATCCTTTCAATTTAACTCTCTCATGAACTAAATCATTAAATATTTGTTCAAATCTACCCCCACTAATATTACAAAATCATTTTTCTCTCATATAGGATAGTTTAGGACCTAGGCTATTTAATTTTACGAAAACACATCACTATATATTCTCTATAAACTAATCATCACTTAGATGCTGTGTTTGTAGAAACAATTTTTTAAACATGGTAAACAACTATCCCTTACTTCTTTCCACCCCTTTTTTTGTTTCAATTCTAAAAATTCTTAATTTACATCCATTACTACATCCTTTTTTGGTGGCATTTTTACACTCTTTGTGTTTTCCCACAATGCATTCAAGAAAATTGATCAAGAAATTTAATTTCATTAGAACCTTTCGTCTCTAGGTTATTTCACCCCAGTTTTCCACTATATTATGAAAATACTCCCAATAATTGGCTGTTTCCCACATTGGGAATGTCTTATTTTTCAACAAATCGTGACTTTTTAACATGTGTAACTCTCCCCAAATTCGTTTTTCCTATGTATGGCCTCCAAGGCCTTCGATTTATGTTGGGGTTTTACTATTTAGTTATAAACAGAACTATTTGGAGGAATAAGTTTCTACTGAACAATATATAACCATAAAATAATGGCTTTGGTCCATGATCCATGATCATAAACTAATGAAATGTTTTCTTTGACCTATATGATAATACATTTACTGAATTTTTTCAGGATCCATTATCATAAATTAGTTAAAACTATTGTTTCAAATTCTATGAACATTTAATAAAAATACATATTTACATCATTTTAGATATTAACAATATGTTACTTATATTAAACTACATATATGAAACACTGATACCACACCCCATATTAATAAGAGGGTTATAATTTATTCCATTCCATATAAGATTCCTCATGTTAATTTTAGTCTAATTAATGTGTCTAGAAACTGACCATCAAAAGAGATACAAATTTCTTTTGATAAAAAGCATATAAATGGAAATGTGAGATATATTTATTATTTGGTCCATCTTGTCACTGCCCTTTATAGATATAAAATTTAATATATGAACAAATATGATATAAAACTGGAATTAATTGTTATTGGGACCTGAAAAATAACCTTGTTGCAGTCCTTATGAAAACTGGTTCATAAAAAAATATATCCCATTTACCTCTATTTCATCCCCTCACTAGACATCCATGAGGAGTCACCCTCCATAATACCATTTTTTATACTCTAAGTATCGAGATAGGGTGATTCACCAGTTTATCTTCAACTACGTGTCTTGGTCATTATCATGCCACCATAAAAGGCATGAACCATTTTCCATGATTTCTGACCATAAAAGGCAAGACCTTCATTCAAATAATAATGACCATAATGCAAAGAACCTAATAATCCATTAGTATCCAACATGGAACCTACTTTATCCCATACCTCGAGAATTACACCAAGTCATTGTTTATGTTCTACCCCACTAGCTTAGACACATTCCACCGGTTTAGAATGATCCAATCGTTATGCCTAATGCATGATGTGTAAACATAAGAATTTTTTATCTCTTCAGTAGAATAATAATATTCCCATAATATAAATTATACTATCTTAATTTGGATTGATATCCAATTTTTGACATACGAAAAGTATCCCCAAAGGTGATAGAATGTATCCAATATAGGCTGGCCTCACACCTCAGACGAAGCCCTAGAGGATCCACCACCACCACCTCTATTTAGATAATATAATATGATAGCTCGTGACCAAAATAGGCTCACCCCCTACATTATAAATGTAATGGATGATACCTATTCAATGTAATGGTATAGAAACAAATTTTTCGACATGATAAATGGTTTTCCTCAATACCCCTTCCTCTATTTGTATGTTTGGACCCCCCCCCCTTTAGGCCACACTTTACATATCTTGGAACATCCATTTAAACAGGTGGAATTCAATCACCAATATCAATTCAAGAGAAATATAGGGCATATTGAACACATTATCTCACACAAACCTGGTTCTAAAATCCAATGGTTCTCAAAGATTATTGATGTCTCTTTCTGATCCCAAAATACCCACCCCATTCCATCACACTCATGCAAGTCAAAGATCTTCCAATTTATGATATTTTTCCACAATGAATGAATCGTCTGGGATTATAGATGAATGTTTATTATTTTATTTACACTATTGAGGTATAGTGGATCTCTTGATGAAGAAATTTTATTAGGGATTTCCTCATAATTTGGTCTTGCAAACCCTCCTCTTCCATGATAAACTGAATTCTTTAGGGGTGTATTTTGGTTATAAAATGCATCAAATATTTATTGATTGATAATAACCATGATTCAGGATTATATTTCATTTCTCAAGATTAGTTTTGATTTGGTGTGGAGTTGAAATGGACATACAGATCAAAAGATATAGTCATTAAATGTTAGAATTATAATGATTGCAATCCAGATATTTTCTAGTGAACAGTCGTGAATTTCATGATATCGTTTAGGTAAAAACCTTCTTCCATGTAATAAATTATTTTTAAAATCTCATACATCTATGAAACACAATATATTATAATTATGGGGATACTTCATAGAATTTATCTTTGTGAAACACAAAAATTCATGAAACTCAATATTTATTGAAGATCGTAATCTTCAATAAAACAGATCATTTTATATCCATTGATACTATGAATACACAATTGATTCAACATTTTAGAGAATACTCACTAAGTTGTGACAATACTCTTCTAAGGCATGATACTCTAATTAGTATCAAGGATTTATATTAGTCATTTCCCCCATAAATTTATATATCATCAATTTCCCCACATGAAACATTCCATGAATAGATTAGTGTTTGAGGGTGTTTTGTGATACTTTTATCCATGAATAAACTATTATAAAAAATATCTATTCATTAATAAGCCAAACATTTTACAAATAGTAGTCATTAATAAAAATAAATCATCAATATAATACATATTTCAAGAAACAAAATCATTCAGTAAAGAAAATCATTTATAAAAACTAATCATTCATTAAAACCAATATTTTATAAAACTATTTTTTTTTTAAAATCAATTTTTAGAAAGATTAAAATCATTATAGATTATGTTTCATATATATGAATTATGATATCTCATTTATGAGAATGCAATTTTTTAAATGTTGACATGAATAATGAACCATCTTTGTGCATAACCCATCCCTTATAAATCAACCTTATCGCCCATTAGTCTTTACTGTAGGACCAACCACCCTGAACCCCTAATCTTGATCAGTATCGAGTTGTTGTCCTGAGAAATTTTTTAATTCCCATCACTACTATCACAGACACCCATTACAAATAATGAGTCATAAATATAATTTTTTAGATGGTCATGGACATTTAGGGTTCTAATATATGGAACCCTACCACCCATCCGAGATATTACTATGAATCTACACACTCTTCTGGGATCCATAAAACCCATGACTCATTCCATTCATCTTTTTATTTTAATTATTCCAAGAATAGATACTCCTATTGATTTCCCTGAATAACATTTGTAAAAATACACCTCATGAAATTCATTAAATCTTCTTAATTGACACAAATTACACGTCAAAATTAAAAGGTTTTATTCATTTTATGTGACTCATTATCTATTTCTCAAAATCACTTTCCATGTAATCCTCAATTTATAATATGTGCCAAAAAAATGATACCTTATGTGATGAGAATTAAATGATTCATGTAATTCTTATTTAATTTCAATTTTTTTTTACAATGGTACTTGATTTATGATCATAAAAGTCAACTCTACATGAGATTCCTCTTCAAGAGTATGTTCTGATCATTTTGAAAAAACTATCAATTAATCAAAATTACTACATTACTCAACTTGAGGATTAAATATTTGGTATCCCATTAGAATAATCCCCATACATACCACCACTTATCCTCACGTTCTACCGATCAACCTAGATTTATAATCCCCACACAGACTATCACAGATCCGTAACAATTTCCAAGAATCAAAACAATGTTTTCTACAACAACAACATCATTTCTACTAATAATAACCTTATATACTTATTGGGTACTCCCTAACTACACCATGATTTATATTTAACATCCCCAAGTATCCTAGTGGAATAATCCAAATCCATACAATCGCTTCTCCCCATCATCACCCATGATGTTATGTGTGTAATTCCCATCATCATCCTAGTTATAAGATATTACACTATATATCCTAACATACTATTCTCAAGACGTTGCATTTCTTGGAAACAACAATTCATCTAATGTTAAATTGAATGAATATTATCTTACTTAGTGTCAACAAATTATTTCCCAACCCTATGTGATAAACATAGGATTCCCTATGTATGATTCTCATGGGATGATTCCCCATCCCCTAGAAGCATCCATGTGTAATCCACACTAATTTATTCAATGATTATTATTGTTATCGTGGAAACCTCTTCATTTAATCTAAACACCATAACTTGATCATCTCTCTATTCAATACACCAACATACTTATAACATGGAGTTACATTTAATGGGGAATTCCTATCACATGTCCTTAAAAAATGAACTAAATCATTATGGGGGTTCAAACACTCTATCGTATAATGGTATATAGGAATCCTCCTTGAGGTTCTAACCTAATATACATAGGACACATCCTTGAGATTCAATCCTAATATCTCAATATCCATCACAGATGTAACACCCAAAACCAAGTTACCCAAATTTCGCGCATTATTACATAAAATTAGCATGATCACAAGAGATCATGTCTTGAAAGACCTATCAATATAGTATCATTTTAATTACTCGATATACAGATAAGATTTATATTTCATCATGAAAAAAACCACAACATTATGTCCCCTTTTGAACATGCCCATATCATTTGGCCTGTCCTTGTAGGTAAATCATAATAAACATCTTCACATCCTTGAAAAGAAAATTTAAGAAAGTGGTGAGCTCAGAAGCTCATTAAAGAAAACAATATATTAGAAAATATCATAAATAAGAATAAATATTTAAGGAAATGTATAATACTAAAACACAAGACTTCTAAACAAAATATTCAGCTTAATATGTCCAAGATAAATCAAATAATTCCATTTAATTATTCACATTGATATTCTACTTTTCAAATAATCACTTGAAATATCAAAAGCTAATTTCCTAGTGATAGAATGAATAATGTTGGACATTGTAACACCATAGTCAAGGTCTCATGCTAAAACCAGAAATATAGATTTTGTGAAGTTCTTGTGCCATTAAACAAGTTTTTCTCATGAAACCTATTAATGTATCGATGAGATATTGAAGGATACACCCATCACATACTAAGTATAATGAATTATTAAAATGAATAGGTAGAAACAAAACAGAAACATTCATATTATAACTAGCCTAAGAAATGTTAATAACTTAATAATAATAAATGAATGGTAGAGAAGTAACACATCCACAGTCAAAACTATCACAAAACCAACAATTAAATATAGAAGGTTGTGTCATAATAAATCAATTTCAAAAAAGTGTAAAATCTGTCAAAGGATGTTGTAATAAATGAAATGAAAACTACTTGAGAGAAATATATCTTTATATTTTGAAAATAATTTAAAAGTCACAAAATTATAAAGGAAAAATTTTATTTTGACAATATTCTTATAATCTTGTATGTAAAGCTTCAAAGAAGTTATAATGGTGGAAAATATCCCCACCCACCATATAATTTAAAAAAACATTCTTAACATAATTCGTCGAAAATGTCAGAAAGTACCATGTTTGGAAAACCACAGAATGATTCCTTTAAAAACAATTTATAAATAGTCAAATGGAGGTGTAAATGAAATTAACCCATATTCTAGTAAATAGTAAAAATGTTTTGAAATACATTTTTAATAGACACGGATGTTTATGATAACGATGTCCTAGTAGATACTTACATATAAACAACCTCGGATAATAAATAGATTGTAAAATAGACTATCACACTGTACTTTTCCATGGTAAAGGGATTTTTATCCTCCTATATAACTTTTAAATCATTTTTATTAAATCATACAACAACCACATAAATAAATATAATATCATATATGATCTTTTAAAATTTATTTGTTAATGATATTTCAGTACTATCATTGTTTTATGTGTTAACAGATTCGTTTTACATTATATGTTTTGTTACGAATGACATGTTGTTATGGATATGATTTATTTATTCAAATATATAATGATATAAAGTTCATAAAATTTTTTTTTAATCATAAAATTAATTTTATTCTTGAATGGTCAATATGGGGATTGAATCTCATCGCGGTCGTGGAGAAGGTAATTCGTACGTACGAACGAGAGACAATATCATTCTATTTTTAGTGAAATCGTATGTAATTGGATGATATATAATATATATAAAGAATCATAAATGTGTTATATTTATTATTTAAATAAATTATACTAATTATTATACCCTTCCAAATAATGAAATTTGAATAAAAAACGACACAATGACGTGGAGACAGTAGGCCATACGTACACACATATGGTGACTATGTCATTCATATGATGGATAGAATAATGAATATGGATGTACCATATTTATAAGTACATATTTGTTTGTATAATTTTATGGATATATTATATTAGTATGGAAAAACGAAGAAAGAGGAAGTGGAAGAAATAAAGAACTTTGAAATAGGTGATGAAATAATTACCTCTTCTTTGTGTACTTTTTATTGATTTTATCAAAAGGGATACTTAGGATGAATTTAGGATCAAATTAAGGCCTATAAGTTGTTTTTAGGGTAGTATGAGGATATTTATCAAGGGTTGGCCGACGAAAATGGATTTTGAGGTGTGATTTTGAGATAAGGGGAATTACCCTTTTATAAGAGAGGTAGGAGACACTTTAAGAAAAGAATGATATGTTAATTTATTATATATTAATAGTCAGTTTATAATTGCGAAAAAGGATTTATTTCGAGTCTATGGTGGTTTTTAATTGATAAATGCTCAAACAATTGGTTTTAGATAGGTTTTCGCTAGAATATTAACATTTTTTTATAGATTGAACTCTTAGTTAAATAGTTTTACTTTTACCACGTATTCTTGTATTATTATAATAAATGTTTAATAAACATAAAATAAAAATCCAAGAGAATCCCAAGTGTTTAAATATTGAAATATATTACATTATCTTAGTATTTTGGCAAAATGTTAGATTTTTTAAGAATATTATATCATTTAATAATATAGTATTTTTTTAAAAACTCATTTATGGTAATTTTGAGACTATTTATTATTTGGTTTTTGTGAAAGTCATAAAAACATTATCACATTGAAAATAATTTATTTAATCAACCATAAAATGTAATATAAACCTATAAAATTTGTTTAATCCAATAAAAATATCAATTTACATTTATTTTAATATTTATAATATCAATTATTTTAATCTATCATTAATAACGAAATTATAGCATCATCATTGTGTCCGAAACAAATTTATTTATTTAATGTATAATATTTAAAAATAAAATACCATGATGTAGGAAATATTTTTATATTTCCTATTTATATTTATAGTCGAATTTATCTTATTTATATCCATATATTAAAAATGGTATACTTATAAAAATGTGAATTTTACACTTTTAACTCTTCTTTAAATAAATAAAAATAATGTCCTAATATAATCCAAGGGATAATAAATGATCATATTTTATTCCTAATTTTGATTTAGGTCTAAATAAACTTATCCAATAGGCTGAGGAAATGTGTTAGGGTAGTTATAATATCATTTTAACCTTTAATTACTCTATTTATGTTTTACTCTGGTAAAACAAATTCAAAAGTTTATATTCACCAAAAAATATTTTCATCATGTTGATCCAGATTTTATATACTAATTTCAACTGTGTATTTTGATTATTATAATTCAATTCAATGAATTTTAAGACATATGTTTTATGAGAAGTTGAAAATTTACCTAGAAGGAGGGTAAAAGACCTCAAAATGTTCAATAAAATTTTATACATCTAATTTAATTATAAAATGACTCTAATTAATTTCATTGAACTTATATATGTATTATCTATCAATTATTACCTTAGATAAATTTAAATAAAATAAATAATTATTTTAAAAAAGTTTGTTTTAAACAATAATGCATTGTCTTTCACTATTCATCAAAAAAACCAATGTTTTCAAGAAAATATCAAAAATTCAGCATAACCTATTTTGATATTCTGAATCCAAAAATGAATTTCATTTTGAAAAATAAAAATTATAAAATTTCAAAAGGTGGGGATTACTCTTCATAATGGCAAGTGTGATTGGTCGTGGTGTGCTAGAACTCAAAGTTGCGTAAAACACAAGCTATTGAATTATTCAAAGAGAAGTGTACCATTGATGCTTGAGGTGTAACAATCTTCCCTCCGTAAAATAATTTTTTCCTCGAAATTTATAGAATATTACTACATGAAATGATTTAGGATGTTCTGTATCATAAGTTACTCGGGATCATACATTTCCTCTCTTATTTATGGTTTCTCTATAGAACATTTACTAGATGAGTAATCCGATTACTCAACACTTGCTGAATGGTATCAAGAATAATGAAAGTATATTCATAATAAGTTAGACTATGTTCAAGTTCTATTTCTCTATAGGTGAGTAAATTCATTGGGTTGGGCATGCATTTTTTCAACAGGGATACGTGGAAAACATCATGAACTTTGGAGAGACTCGGTGGCATTTCCAAACAGTAAGTTATAACTCCAATTTGTTCATGAATTTTGAAAGGTTTGTTGTACCTGGGACATAATTTACCCTTCTAATTGAATTGTATAACACCATTCAATGGAGATACCATCAAGAAAACATAATCCCGTACATGAAATTCCTAATCCTTCGTTTGGTTATTGGCATAACTCCTTTTCATACATTGATATGCTTCGATGTGGGTTAGGATAATCTGCATAGTTTACATTGTTTCGTTAACATGTTCTGGGCCTACAAGTTTTCTTTCCCAAACATCATCCCAACAAGTTGGTGTGTGATATCTTTTTCAATAACACACTTCATATGGTTTCATATAAATACTTGAATGGAAGCTATTTTTATAGGAAAACTCTACCACATGTATATATTGATCCAAAATTCCATGAAAGCGATGTGAAAAAGATATAAACATGTCTTATATGATTTGAATAGTATTTTCTAGTAAACCCTCCATTTGAGAGTGGTTGCTGGTGCTCAATCAATGTTCAGTATCCCTGTCCTTCTAATGAATTTTCCAGAATCATGATGTAAAATGGGGTCATGATAAGAAACATTTGATAGGGGTACTCCATGATGTCTTAAAAATTCATTAATATACAGTCTTGTTAAATGTTCAAGTGTTAAATATTCTTCAATATCATGAAAATGTGATGACTTATTATGATGATCAACAATGACCCATATTGCATCATTCCTTATAGGATTCATTAGAATCCCCATGATAAAGTCAATCATAATATCATCCCATTCAACTAGGTATGGTAAGAGGTCGTATGACACATCTAGGATGTGATCTTCCATCCTTAATTTGTTTACAAACCATACATTTTGATGCATTATAAGCAATATCCCTCTTCATGTTTTCCAACCAAAAATGATCCTTCAAATCTCAATACATCTTACAGCTACCAGGGTGTATAGATAAATTTGAGCTTTGAGAATCATAAAACAATTCCCTTTTTTAGATCTGGGTTGACAGGAACACAAAGTCTCGCCCCAAATTTCAAAATCCCATCCCTATATATAAATTCAATCAATCTCCCATCATTCAAAAAATTAATTTTCTTCTGAAACATCTCATCATCTGTCTTAGAAAATTTTATCATTTCTATTAATGATGGTTTAGAAACCATTTGAAAGTGTATTAATATTTCTCCTTCCATGATTATTCCCATTTTAATCTTTACTAAATCCACAAATATTGCATTCCATTAAAATCTCATCTTGATCAAAACTCCATGATCATTTCTGCTCAATGCATATAGAACCATATTTTCTTTCCCCATGTGGTAGTGTATTGTGTAATTATATTCCTTGATTAGTTCAATCAATAGTCTTTTCCTCATGTTGAGTTTTTCTATGAGAAAATATACTTCAAACTCATGTGATCAGTATATATATCACATTTTCACCATAGAGATAGTGTCTCAATATCATCAATGAAAATATTATGGCTTCTAATTGATGATCATGAATACGATAGTATTGTTCATGAATTTTTTGCTACCTTGATTCATAGGAAGTAAACCTATCATTCAACAAATGGACACAACCCATTCTTTTATTTTAAGCAATTTTATAAATAAAATACCCATCATTATCCGATGCTAGATTAAATAGAAGATCATTGAATAATCTTTTATTCAATTATAATTAAAATTCTTCACACTCTTTTTTCCATAAAAATTTACCAATTTTATATGTGAGCTGGGTTAATGGGTTTGGCAATCACAAAAAATTATGGAGGAAGCACCGATAATAACCTACTAAACCAATTAAACTATGTACCTCAATTATACTTATCAGTGCTGGACATTCATGGATTTTCAATTTCATTGAATTATCAACATACAATCCATTCTTACAGACTATATGGCTATGAAATAAGATATCCTAAAGATAGAATTCACACATTCTACAATTACCATTTAATACATTTATTCTATGATTATTCATAATAGTGAGAAATTTATTTTCATGATCTTCATACAATTTGGATTATACCAAGATATCATTAATAAATACCACTAAAAATTAATAAACATGTTCCTTTATCACAATATCCATTGGATTTATAAATATCATGGTAACATTAGTCAGTCCAAAATGTATAACTGTAAACTCGCAATTCCCATACCTAGTACGAAATGTCGTCTTCAGAATGAATTCCTTATTTACACACATATGATGATATCTAGATCGAAGGATAATATTTTAAAAGTACTGATATCCATGTAAATGATCGAATAAATCGAAAATGCAGGGTAGGGGATACTTCTTCTTTATTATTATAGCATTGATCTCCACATAGTCAATGTATAACCACATAGATCCATCTTCTTTTCTTAACAAAAATAACATGGGATCCCCATATAGTAATTATGTATGGATTATTTGTCACGAAATCCTCAATAAATTAATTTTCCCCCAAAAAACAATGCAATATAGCAGTCCCTGGATAGTCTCTCGAGGAGGTTGCAATTTGAGTTGCCAAACTGTCACTTTTTTGTTGGATTGTTTTCACATGAAATGGAAAATTGGGGATTTCATTAAAGACTCAAGAATAGAAAATAAATAAAAACTAAAGAGAATGAAAATTGGTGAATGATATAGAAAATTTATTGGAAATAAAATGAGTTTCAAACAAGAATCAAAACAGTGGTTACAGACAAGCTTTAACCTCCTGGACACTCCCATCTTCCTTGTTTAAAATTTAATCTCTAATGAATCTCTCAATGCCTACCCAAATACCTCTGGATAAAAACCTTATTTGGCAAGGATATCATATTAAGACCTCAATATGATCATTTCCCCTCCTATAGAAGTTATCTAATTATTTGACGACCTTCAAATAACCAAACCTAACTGAAATCACTATACTCAACGGCAAGACCTCACTGCAGAAATTTAAATGGTGAAATCTAATATTTTACTTTATAAATTGGGAAACCATCCAGAACAAACAAGTTGAAAATATATTCAATAAAGAAAACAACCGTTGTCATTCAAGAAATATAAATTCAAAGGAGATGTAACAAAGATTACACATGAAGATCAAAACTTGGAAAAGAGTGTCTGTCGGTTGTCGCCATCCGCAACAACTTGGTGTTTAGCCTCACATCACTTGATAAGCCCACATCACCTCCATTCCAGCAAGAGTGTACACCATCTTCATCATTGTCTCAAAAAATCCAACCCCCTTGAAATGAATGAAGAGATAGAGAGAATAGGGGTGGAGGGCTAGAAAATCTTCTGTCTAGATTCATTCCACCCGTAATATGCTTCCGTTTGAAAAACCTACCGGAAAAATCAACCACTGGACCCTTCTAAAGAGTTGTTTAAAAATATATTCTCTATCAGGCCACAATATATCAGCAGCTCTGGAGACGTGTTGAAAAATTTATGAATTAATTACTCCACGACACTTTCTCTTCCCGTTGAGACCTTTCATCTCACACTTGTTTGACTCGATCATAGTGTGCCATAATTATCAAAATTGACCTTGAAATTAATCTTGAATGCGAGACATGGAGTACACTTGAACGCCCAGTTGTAATTAATGACATTGTACACATGTACCCGATGTTATGCTCCATTTATTTAGGTGGGCTCCACACATCCGAACATACAATCTCATCCCAAAGAATGATTTATTTTGACCCTTAGATGCCCAATTTAGATCTTTATCTAGTTGAAATATATGTGGATAACATTCCTGAGGGTTCCTAAAAAAAACGAATCAGTCGAATTGGATAAGTATTCAAAATGATATGACCAAATACTCAGACAATTCAAAAACTGCTTAAAATCCAGAATTAAGGCATTTTCAAAATTTAGCTCAAAATACAACAATATTCCAAAAATGAGGCATCTTAACTTGTAATGACACATTGGTGAGGACTAAATCATTGAAATTTAGATAAAATATATTGACAATATCCGCTCTATCAATTTCCCCACACATACAACTTGGTCTCCTGGACAAGTGGTCATTAAAACCAAATCAGTGCATATTGAAAATACAAACCAATGAGGTTCACCAATGAACCACTAAGAATAAAATGATATAATGCCTCAAAAAAATGATTCAAGTTTTAAATTCATTTCATTAAATCCATTTCAATACATTTTCTCCTCTCATTAACTTTACACAGTCACCTCACAAAAATTATATCTCATCACAAATATTGATTTCCAACAAAGCTTCTCTTAAGAAAACATGCAAGAATAATCATAGGCTTGAAAAATTTATAAATCTCCACCTGATGTGAGCAAAAAAAAAGTGATCATCTTGAGGGCTTTTCAAGGATGTTCTGTGGATAAAGGTGGGTGGGTATCAAATGTCCAAAATTCTGAAGCCGAATAAATAGATTTTGGCTCATTTTGGAAGAAAAAAATACATGAATATAATATTCACTCATGTGGGGAATCATCCTTACTCTCCTCCAATTAAAGTAATATTTGAGAATCCCTGAGAATATCTTTTCCACCTCATTCCATCTAAATTACAGCAGCAACAGTGAGATATTTTTTTCAAAAGCTCCAGATTGGGCACAAATTTCTTCCATCAAGAGATCCAGACAGGCACAACTCTCTTCAATTGAGAGTTCCAGATAGGCACAACACTCTTTCTTAGAGAGCCCCAGATAGGCACAGCTCTCAGAAATCAAACATCTCTCAGCAGCAAAAACATCTCCTCATTTTTTAGATAACCACCGAAAGAAACAACAGATTATGTAGCACACCACAAGTCATCTCCCCAACACTTGAGTTCAACTAGATCATGCATTTATACTTCCAGAGCATGTTGAAAAGGGAAAATGTCTTGTAATGTGGCTATCTAAATGGCTGTACATGTCAACAAAGGGCTCAAGAAATATAAAATGTAAACGGTGGTCCAGAATAAACGGGATAATCATGAAAAAGAGGCTTTCAATCACAAACAAATTGCCTTAATGATGTCAATCACACTCCCCTTAGCCCTCAAGTTTTGATAGAAAAAGATCATGTTTTGGTGCTATCAAACAAGCATTCGTTGGTTCACTCAAGAAGTACGATGAATGTGAAGAAGATGAAAAATGTGTTCAAAATACTCATGGGCAAGTGGTTTTCAATATTAGACACCATTCATGGAATGGAATTCAAAATTCAATGGTTTGTTCAAAATTTTGGAACTTGAAACAGTGTCTTTTTCAGCATTCATTTATAAAAAGATTCATGGGACCAATTGGTTCACCCATTGATAGGGTTTTAAAAGATCATCATGTAAGCTAAAATGTTTTTCAAAATTTTAAATAAAACACACAATGTTTGAAAAATAAAAGAACACGCCAAAAATTAAATGAGAGAGAAAAGAAAAGGAAAAAGAAAAAAAATGAAATGAATGAAAACAAAATCCTAATCTACCCAGCATGTTCCTCCCCCCACACTTTTTTTATGCAATGTCGTCATTGTGTAAAAAAAATATGAATATTAAATTCATGAAATCAAAGACATTACAACAAAAAATGTGAGAAGGAAAAGCACAACATTACATCAATTGTATTCTGCTTCATGAAGATGGATCTCCTCCCCTGGAAGATCGTGAACATTCTCTCTAAACAGCTTCAACCTGTGCCTATTGACTGTTAATGGTGTCCCTTCTCTTGGTTCTTTAATATGGATTGCACCAAAAGGAAAAACATGAGTAACAATGAATGGACCAGACCATTTGGAACGAAATTTACCCGGGAACAGCTTCAATCTGGAATCAAACAGCAACACTTTGTCTCCTTCCATGAAGTTTTTTTTGAGAATCATCTCATCATGAAATGATTTGGTTCATTCCTTGTACAGCCTAGAACATTCATATGCATTCTTTCTGATCTCCTCCAGCTCCTGCAAACAAAATTTTCTTTCTTCCCCAGCAGAAATTAGATTCATGTTACATGTTTTAACAGCCCAAAAAGATTTGTGTTCTAACTCAACCAGAAGGTGACAAGCCTTTCCATAGACTAATCTAAATGGTGAAATGCCAATTGGGGTTTTGAATGCAGTTCTATAAGCCCAGAGTTCATCATCAAGTCTCAAACACCAATCCATTCTATTTGGGTTCACATTTTTTTCCATAATTTGTTTGATTTCTCTATTGGACAACTCAGCCATTCCATTTGTTTGGGGGTGATAGGGTGTAGAGACCCTATGATGAACTCCATACTTATTCAATATTGATTCCAAATTCTTGTTACAAAAATGAGTACCTTGATCCAAAATCAAGAACATTGGGAATCCAAACCTTGAAAATATATTTCCCTTAACAAACTTGGACACAGTTTTGGCATCTTCAGCTCTTGTGGGAATAACTTCTACCCACTTGGATACATAATCAACAGCAAGTAAAATGTAAAGATATCCAAATGAATTGGGAAATGTTCCCATTAAATCTATACCCCAAACATCAAATACATCACAAAACATCAGAGGTTGTTATGGAATCTCATTACTTTTGGAAATGCCCCCTTGAAATTGACAATTTGTACATGTCCTGCAGAAATCAAAAGAATCTCTAAAAATGGTAGGCCAATACAAACCAGAATCCACCACCTTTCTTGCAGTTCTTTGAGGCCCAAAGTGTCCTCCAAAGCTCAATGTATGACAAAAGTTTAGGACAGATTGGAATTAATAATTTGGAATGCATATCCTCATTATTTGAGCACTACCAACATGCCACAAGTAAGGATCATCCCAAATTTAATGATTTAAATCACTCAAAAGTTTATCAAATTGATTCTTGGAAAACTAGTGGGGAACATCATCAGACAATAAATAATTCACCATATCAGCAAACCATAGCCTTTCAGTTTGACAAGCATACAACTCCTATTTTGGAAAAGTTTATTTACTTCGAATATAGATCTGATGATCCCCATTCAAAATAGATGGTATCCTACTCAAATTATCAGGAACAAGGTTTTCACTTCCCTTCATGTCCTTTATTTCAACATAAAACTCTTGTAACAAAAAAATCTATCTCAAAAGTCTTTGTTTAGCATCATGTTTCTTCATCAAAAATTTGATTGTAGAATGATCAGATAAAACAATCACCTTAGATCCTAGAAGATAACATCTAAATTTTCCTAGAGAAAAGACAACAAAAAACATCTCCTTCTCAGTTGTTGTGTAGTTTTATTGGGCCTTATCTAATGTTCTATAGGCATAGGCAATCACATTAGATTTCTTTTCCAAACTTTGACTTCAAACAACCCCAAGAGAGAAGTCAGATGCATCAGTCATGATCTCAAAAGGAAAGTCCTATTTGGGAGGTTGAACAATGGGAAGAGTAATCAATTTTTGTTTCAGATCCCCAAAGGAATGTTTACAATTTTCATCAAAGAAAAATGGGGTGCCTTTCTGGAGAAATCTATACAATGGAAGTGCAACCTTACGGAAATCCTTAATGAATCTCCTATAAAAACCAGCATGACCTAGAAAAGATCTCACATCTCTGATTGTTTTTGGGTATGGAAATAAAGAAATGACCTCACCTTTGGACTTATCATCTTGAATACCATCCAAAGACACAACATGTCCAAGAACAATCCCTTTACCCACCATGAAATGCATTTTTAATAATTAAGAACAAGGTTCTTATCAATGCACATTTCAAGTACATGAGCCAGACCTTCCAAACAACTTTCAAATGATGAGCCATAAATATTGAAGTCATCCATAATAACGTCCATGCATATATCAATAAAATCAGAGAAAATACTCATCATACCCCTTTGAAAAGTTCCAGGAGCATTGTACAAACCAAAGGGCATCCTCCTAAAAGTAAATGTTCCAAATGGGCATGTGAATGTGGTTTTTTCTTGATCCTCCGATGCAATATGAATTTGGAAATAACCAAAGAATCCATACAGAAAACAATAATGGGTTTTTCCAGCCAGCCTTTCAAGGACCTAATCAAGAAATGGAAGTGGAAAGTGGTCTTTCCTCGTAGCCAAATTGAGATTCCTGTAATAAATACACATTCTCCATTTACTTGGAATCCTAACAGGAACAAGTTCACCAAATTCATTCATTGAGATTGTGAAGCCACCTTTTTTGGGAACTACATGGATTGGACTCACCTATTGACTATCATAGATGGGGAAAATAATTCCAACAGCTAATAGGGTGGTAACTTCCTTCTTAACAACCTCTAAAACTATTGGATTCAACCTCCTTTGAAATTTTCTCACCGGTTTCAAATTTTCTTCCATGAAAATTCTATGCATGTACACTGATGGGATGACTCCAGTTAGATCAGATAGAGTCCATCCAATATCTTTCTTGTGGGTTTTGAGGACTCCTATCAATTGATTCTCTTGGTCCTTCGACAAATATTTTGAAATTATAATAGGGAATGTTTCATTTTCACATAAGACAGAATATTTGAGATTCCCAGGATGTGGTTTTAGCTCTAACTCAGCTGAGTTATTTTCATTGATCAAGGAACATTGCTTACAGGTGTGGTTGTTTAGTGGGGTTATAGAATTTAAAGGACAATCACCATGAATATCAATTTCATTGTTCTTTGAATTTGATTCTAGTGGAAAATTTTCAATTTCTCCAGGGAGACCACTAGTAGCACTGTGGATTTCTAGGAATACATCTTCCTCAATGTTGAGATCAATAGAATCTTGCAAAACCATCTCAATATTCCAAGACTCATCATTAGCTCCTTTTTCCCTCTCTTGTTGATCAGATTCAGCAACAAACAAATTTCCATCATCAAAAATATCAGCTAGTTTCTCATCATAGGCAAAATCAGGGAACATATCAGTGGAAAAGAAATCAATCATGTTCACTTGGGGGGATGAATGATCCTCGACTGGGTGTTTTATATACTAAAAAATATTGAAATGAGCAACTTCTCCGCCAAAAATCAGTGAAAGTTTTCCCTTGTGAACATTGATGATTTCTTTTTCAGTTTTCAGTAATGGTCTCCCTAGATTGAGAGGTTCATGTGTACTAAACCTATCATCTTCCATATCTAAGACATAGAAATCCACAGGAAAAATCATGACTCTCACCTGAACAAGAACATCCTCAATAACTCCAGTAGGCTTGGTGGTACTTCGCTTAGCATGTTGAATGATGATCCTAGAGGGTTTCAATTCTCCAACATGAAGAGGTGAGTAAATAGAATGTGGCATAACATTGATGTAGGCCCCAAAATCAAGCATAACATCCTTGAATTCAGATTTCCCAATGGTGCAAGGAATGGTAAAAGTTTCTTGGATCCATACATTTGACAGGAAAGGCATACTGGATCATGGATGAAACATTCCTCCCTATGTTGACCTTTTCCCTTCCTTTGAATTTCCTATTGTGGGTACACATTTCCTTCAAAAACATTTCATACCTTGGAATTTGCTTCACAGCATGAAGAAAATGTATATTGACTTGAACTTTCTTAAAAGTCTCCAAAACCTCCTTATCTAACTCTTTCTCAGCACTCGACTTCACTGGTGGTTCACTCCTATGGTAAGGCAATGGTGGTTTGGTTGTTTCATGGCTATTTTGAGCACTTTTTTGAGAAACAAAAGGTCCAGACATTCTCTTCCAATCCCTCTTTATTCGTTCAAGCAACATTTCGTCTCTTGAAATTGTGTTTCCCATCAAATAACATTTAGAATTTATAGCATTTCCATCAGTGATGGGATTCACAACAGTAGTTTCAACAACAGGTTTTGGTTTCTCCATTTCAGGGGTATTCAATTGTTTTCCACTCCTAAGTTCAATTGCACTCACATTTTCCTTCCCTTTATCTCTCTGATTCACTTGGGTTTGTGAGGGAAAACCTCAACTCAATTTATTTTTTATGAAACTAAGATTAGAGGCAAGTTGACCCATTTGAGTCATTAGGGTATTCAACATGTTTTGTTGTAGGTATTGTGTTTGTTTCATTGCCTCATGTTGTTTTATCATTGAATCTTCAATATTACTCTTTGAATTTTGAGTTGGAGGGGTAGCCTGAAAGTTTCTTCCAGAATTAGCATTGGCTTTCTCATTGAAATATCTTGGTTGTGAATTGCATGATTTTCCTTGGAAGAAGCCTCTAGGTTTTTCAGGCTATCGAAATCTTTCATTAGAGTGGTTGTTCCAACCTTGATTGAAATTTTCATTTGATTGGAATGGCCTTTGTTGGTTTGATTGAAAGGGTTTTCCAGGAAAAACAACATTGTAGTTTTTAGAAGGTTCCTACATTTGAGGGCATTGGTCACTAAAATGGTCATTGCAAGAACAAATTCCACAGTAGACTTTCATTTGAAATGTTACTTCAGGTTTGGGTGGAGTTGGTGGGGTATTGGATAACATCATTGACCTCACCATGGTGGTAAGATCAGAAAGTTGACTCGCAATCATATTGTTTTTAGGACTAGAAATGGGGAACTCTTGGGCAAATTTCACATGAAGAAGGCCTCTTATTCCAAACTGTTGAGCATTTTGGGCCATGTTTGCAATTAATGTCCTAACAGTAGTTGGTGTTTTGCCAACTAGAGCTCCTCCTGCAACAACATCAATCATGCTTCTATCATTAATACACATTCCCTCGTATAAATATTGAGTCAAAAGTTGGTCACTAATTTTATGGTGGGGTTAACTGAAAGAAAGTCTTTTGATGCGTTCCCAACACGCATGCAATGCTTCACCATGAGTTTGACTAATACCACAAATCTCCTTTCTAATGGAAGCAGTTCTAAAAGCATGGAAAAAAATTTCAAGGAAAAGATTTGTCAATTTATTCCAATCCCTAATCAAAGTAGAATGTGAATAGAAAAACCATTCTTTGGAAACTCCTTCTAACGAAAAAAGAAAACACCTCAATTTCATTTTATTTTCATAAATGCCCTGGGGTTTCATGTTGACACAAAGGTAACTAAATTCTTGAAGGTGTTTATGTGGATCTTACCCAGGAAAACCATAAAATTTTGTAAGTTGGTGAATGAGTCCAGATTTAATTTCAAACCCAGCAGGTGCATCAATATATTCAATAGGATTTTCTTGATTTCCATCCTAAGTTGAAGCCAATTCTTTCAAGGTTCTATTTTCAGCCATTGGAATTTCAATTTCAACCAGGTTTCCTCGAAGTGTGTTATTAAAAGATTCATAACTTGGTATAAGGGGATTTCTGGTAGCTCTACCCCTAGAGTGAAAAGTTCTATCAATTTCAGAATCCAATGGGAACAAATTTGGGTTAGAATTTCGGGTCATCCAAAAACAATTTTCACACAAATCAACTCAAGAAACCTCCCCGACAATGATGACAGTTGATGTATGGATTATTTGTCGCGCAATACTCAATAAATTAATTTTCCCCCAAAAAACAATGCAATATAGAAGTCCCTAGATTGTCTCTCAAGGAGGTTGCAATTTGAGTTGCCAAACTATCACTTTTTTGTTGGTTTATTTTCACATGAAATGGAAAATTGGGGATTTGATTAAAGACTGAAGAGAAGAAAATAAATAAAAAAAAGAGAAATAAAATTGGAGATTGAGATAGAAAATTTATTGGAAATAAAATGGGTTTCAAACCAGAATCAAAATAGTGGTTACGGACAAGCTTTAACCTCCTGGACATTCCCCTCTTCCTTGTTTAAAATTAAATCTCTAATTAATCTCTCAATTCCTACCCAAATACCTCTGGATAAACACCATATTTGGAAACGATCTCATATTAAGACCTCAATATGATCATTTCCCCGCCTATATATGTGATCTAATTATTTGAAGACCTTCAAATAACCAAACCCAACCGAAATCACTATACTCAACGGCAAGACCTCACTGCAGAAATTTAAATAGTGAAATCGACTATTTTACTTTATAGATTGGGAAACCATCCAGAAAAAACAAGTTGAAAATATATTCTTGAAAGAAAACAACCGTTGGCATTCATGAAATATAAATTCAAAGGAGATGCAACAGAGATTACACATGAAGATCAAAACTCGGAAGGGAGTGTCTGTCGGTTGTCGTCGTCCCCAACCACTTGCTGTTTAGCCTCGTATCACTTGATCAGACCACATCACCTCCATTCCAAAAATAGTGTACACAATCTTCATCATTTCCTCCTCAAATCCAACCCCCTTGATATGAATGATGAGATAGGGAGAATAGGGGAGGAGGGCTGGAAAATCTTCTGTCCAGATTCTGTCCGCCTGAAATATGCTTCTGTTTAGAACTCCTACCAGCCGAATCAACCTCTGGACCCTTATAAAGAGTTGTTTAAAAATACATTCTCTGTCGGTCCACAAAATATCTGCCCCTTTGGAGACTTGTTGAAAATGTTATGAATTAATTATTCCACGACTCTTTCTCTTCCCGAGGAGACCTTCCATCTCTCACTTGTTTGACTCAATCATAGTGTGCCCTAATTATCAAGTATCACTTTAAAATTAGACTTGAATGCGAGCCTTGGAGTACTTGTGCACGCCCAGTTTTAATTAATGAAATTGGAATCATGTAGCCGATGTTATGCTCAATTTATTGAGGTGGGCTCCACACATCCAAACATACAAACTCTTTCCAAAGAATGATTTATTTGGACACTTAGATGGCCGATTTAGATATTTATTAGTTGACATATATGAAGATAAAATTCCAGGGGTTCCTAAAAAATGAATCAGTCGAATTGGATAAGTATTTAAAAAGATATGACCAAATACTCATTCAAGTCAAAAACTTCTTAAAATCCAGAATTATGGAATTTTCACAATTTAGCTCAAAATAAAACAATATTCCAAAAATGATGCAATTTAACATATAATGACACATTGGGGAGGACTAAATCATTGAAATTTAGATAAAATATATTGAAAATATCAGCTCTATCAAGTAACACTACTTAGAATAAATCCTTTATTACTCCATTCCTATAGTTGTTTTTTTAGTTCCACTAATTCCATAGTGTCCATTTTTAAGGGGTCTTCAATATGGTCCTTTAAAAATGAATTATGTCAATTTGAAACCCAATTTCTCATTCTGGAGGAAGTATAGGTAAATTCTATGGAAACATATCAACATATTCTTTCACAATACATACATCATCTTTTGAATATTATTTTCCTCCCGCACAGTTATTTTACTTCCATCCTCCACAATAATTTAATTTTGTAGAGCTACTAGGGGTGGATCTAGATAAGAATTATATGGTGACGTTTCATCTCTAAATAAAAGGAAATCCTTCTCATCATCAAAAATTGTAACCTCCTTCTTCTTTAATAATTTTTTTGCATCATGGTATGAAATCCAATCCTTAGCAACATTTATATAAAATTCAATCATAAGTATTATGATGAGAATAGTATATGAATCACGTTTATATTCCCAAATTGGAAATGATTCAGAAGGATTTTATGTAATGATATATCCCTTAGACGTTTTTACTAACAACTTCTTTGTTAAATAGAAAGGGAAATATCTAATTTTCATGTCAAACTGAGAAGATATGAAATAATGTGATGATGAAGACTCAAATAAAGCATTGGATAAATTTGGAGAAACCATTAAATTACATTCCACCACGTCATTTGGAGCTTCAACCTTAGTAGTAGTGATCACATAATCATGGAATTCCTCCCTTGGCCTTTTCTGAGTTATGTTTATTTATTGTTTAGTACATTCATTTTCATAATGTCCCATTTTTCTAAAATTTTACCATTCAACATTAACATCCACTTTCTTTCCATTTCAATCACTAGCTTGGTGTCCTTTTTCCCCCCACTTGTAATAGTCACCCATTCCATTCAGGAAAGTACCATGGTGTTTCTTCCCACATTTACCATAGGATGGAAAGTCATCTTTTCCCTTCATCCCTTAATTTCCATTTCAAAAGTGTTTAGTATAACATTTCTTGTCTTGCATTTCATTAATGTCATAATACATAGAGAATTACTATTCTATATTGGTTGAACATGAGACAATATCTTATTACAATGAAAAGGATCATGAGAATAATGCTCAATTGAGTAATGGTTTTAACCCATCAATGAATCAATCAATCTTACATCTTGGGTAACGTATATAATCCACTGCATGCCTTTCTATCCAAGTAAAGTTAGCCTTAGACTTTGTGACATTCACATCCTCCTTTTTCCTCAGACTAAAAAATTGTCATTCCATATCAACTTGATGTCCATGAAGAATGTCTTTTTTTATGAAAATTTCTTCAAACTTCCTAGATTAAATATCTGATACTTGTTCATCATAATTTTTTTTCAATTAAGGACCAACATCGATCTGCATCTCTAATGAGACGATAAACTACCATGACATGTTTTTCCCTTTCTCTACTCCCCCAAGCTTGAAATATTTTCACTGATGAACTTATCCATTGCTCAGAAACAAATTTATATTATTCTCATTGAATATTGGTGGTTGTTTCCTCGTGAATCAGTCTATCATTAATCCCCCACATTGTGGATCAGGGTTCTCTATACAGGTAAGGTTATTATTCATTACCTAAGTGAGTTTTCCCAGTATGGTTGTAATTTGTTTAGAACCCATTGCATCACCAACTAAACTTTTATTATCTTGAGTGGGATTTAAATACCTACATGGATTACATGCTTTTATATGGATTTCATTCCTACCACTAGGCACCATTTATAAACAATGGCATATATTAGATTTGTTTATAAATCACAATACATAATTCCAAACTAGTGAAATACCTATAATAAATTGAACAATTTATCCCTATAATCTATAATCTTAATAAATTTATTCATTGAGTATGTATTTACCCATAAATACATAATAATTCTTTTTAATGAAAACGTGAATTACAATATGAATACCCCCTGGTGTCTCATCACCAAGAGTGAAATAAGGCCCACTGTTTTGTACCAGGATACCCCTGATCAAGCCCGATAATCCTTATCGGAGTTTTCACTGCTAGGTACATTTGTGCCAGACCCACCTCTACCTGCTCGTATCGAGATAGGGATATATTGATAATAAATTTCACAAAAAACTTTCATTACCAAAATTCTAGGAAGTTATTCTATGGTAATCCTCCAATTCTATCTTCGTATAATGTTCTCTAATTGTAGTTTTTATAAATGAAGTTTCCAAGGATTCCACTAAACATTCATTGATACCAACTGTAACGTCCAAACACTAGTTACCCAGACTCGTTGAATTATTACATAATATTGGCATGATCACAAAAGTACATGTCTCGAAATACTGATTAGTTTAGTAGCCTCTAAAGTACTATATATATACATAAGTTTTACATTAGATCATGAAAAAATTATGTTCCCTTTTGAACAAACCCATATATTTTTTCCTATCCTAATATGTTATTTATCATATACTTCTTCACGTACTAGGAAAAAGAAAATAAAATAAATTGGTGTTCTTAGATGCTCACTGAGGATAACAATATAGACGAAAATAACATAAATAAGCATAAACATTTAAGGCAATGTATTAGACTAAATCACAATCCTTTTAAACATAAACATCTGTATAATATGGAAATGTTAAATCAAATAATTTCATTTAATCATTCACATATATATTATAATAGTATAATAATAAAATTTAATATCAATATCTAATCTCATAATGATAGAATGAATAATGTCGAACATCATAAACACATAGTCATGACCTCGTTCCAAAACTAAAAATAATGATTTTGTCATGGCCTTGTGCCAAGACACTAGTTTGACTCATGAGACCTACTGATGCATCGAGGAGCTATATTGGGCTCCACCTTCCAATTACAAAGTCAAATACATTCCACATTTGAAAAGGTTGAAACATAACATAAACAGCCATATTAAAACTAGCATACAAAATGTTAATACCTGAACTATAAAATATAAATGGTAAAGAACTAACACAAATACCGTCGAAAACATGACAAAACATTCAATAAAATACGAATGATTTTTTCATAATAAATCAATGTCAACAAGTGTAAAATCCATCAATGGATTTTTACATGGATTAAATCAAAACTACTTGGGAGAAATATCTCATTCAATATTGAAAATTAAATAAAAGTCACATAATTGAAAAAGAAAACATTTATTTAAAAATATTCTGTTATTAATGTAAGGGATTATTCATAGGTGATATATTGGATGGAAATATCTTCACCCACTATATTTGTTAAAAAACATTCTTACCTTAATTTGTTGTAAAATTTTATAATCTACCATGTTTGGAAAATGACAGAAATATTATTTTCAACCCATTTTACACGATGTTAAACAATGATATAAATTACTATAGGCCATATACTAGTGACTATTAATAATTTTTTGAAATGTAATTTTAAGAAACACATGTGTGGATGATAAAGAGGTCCTAGTAGAAAATTATATATAAAGAACTTCAAATCACAAATATATTGTAAAATAAATATCCACCGTGTACTTTAACTTGGTCGAGGTTTTGTTAAAATATTTTATAATGGTTAAATAATTATAAATAAATAATGCAAGAACCACAATCATAAATATGTTATCATATATGATTTTATAATATTTCTTTGTTATTGATATTTCATAAGTATCATTGTTTCAGGTGTTAACATATTTGTTTTCCTTTATATATTTTGTTACATAAGACATGTTTGTTATTAATTAGTAGTCTTTGAATAAAAACCAGAATTATATTATGTTCCTAATCATTATTTTTAATTATAAAATTAAAATTATTCTTGAATGGTTACAATTGGGATAGAATCCCTTCATGTTAGTGGATATGGAAATTTGTATGTATGCACAAGCGAAAATATCATTATATTAGTGTTGAAATTATATGTGATTGGATGGTATATCAAATATATACAAAATCATTAATATGTCATATTTATTATTTACATTAGGTTTACTCATTATTATAACCATCCATACAATTAAGTGTTGAATAACAAACCACACCACAACAAGGAGAATGTAAGTCGTATGTACGCACGTATGGTGACAACGTCATTCATAGGATGGATAGAGTAATGCATATGGTTGTACCATATTTTTAATAACATATTAGTATGTAGAAGGTACATTATTTATTATTTAAGTATGGAAACAACAATGAAATAGTAAGTGGAAGAAAAAAATAACTTAGAAATAGGTGATGAAATAATTACCACTTTTTCAGTTTCTTCCTTATGATTTGATCAAAAGGAATCTTCAGGTTGGTTTTCTGATAAAATTAATTCCTATAATTTGATTTGAGGTTAGTTGGGGGGATCTTTGAAACTGGTGTGACAGAGCCAAATAGATTTAGGTGTGTGATTTTGATAGAAGGGGAAGTACCCTTTTATTAAGGAGGTGAGGGCCACTTTAGGAAAATCCAAAAATATTAATTTATTATACAATCATATTCTATTTATAATGGCATGAAAATGATTTATTTCTAAGATAAGTTGGTTGTAGGTCAAAAACTTATCCACCTATAGATTTTGGATAAGTTTAGGTTACCATATTAACCTTTTCCTTTAGATTTAACACTTACTTTAGTAGTATATCTTTTACCATGTATTATTCTATTATTATAATTAATGGAAATTAGACGTACTATAAAAATCCCCGAGAACCCCCAGTGGTTCATTATTGACATATATAACCATCTTGAAGTCTTTTTGATGATCCTTATTCTTTTAGGAATATTATATCCTTTAATAAAATAGAATTTATTTTAAAAAATAATTTATATAAATGCTGTCACTATTTAGTAGTTCGTTTTTGTGAAAGTAATAATAACTTTATCACTTCAAAAAGATTATTTTAATAACTCTAAAATGTCTTGTTAATGTAGAAAATTCATTGAATTCATCAAGATTTCAACTTAAATTTATTTAAAAATTTATAATATCAATTATTTTAATCATTCACTGATAAAGTAAATACTTCTTTGTCATTGTGTCATAAAAAAATATAATCATTTTATGTATAAAAATTATAAAAAAAATACCATGATTTATGAATTATTTTTATATTTCCAGTTATTATTTATAGTCATATTTATCTTAAGTATACACCTTTATTAAAAATGGTATAGTTAATAAAATGTGAATTAAAAACATTAATCTCTTCTTTAATTAAATAATAATAAATTTCATAATCTAATCCAAGTGGATAAAACGGATCATATTTTATTATTATGTTTTATTTAGGTTGAAGTAAACTTATATAATAGAATTAGAACCTGTGTTATGTTAATTATAATACCATTTTACCTTTAATCATCCTATTTACTATTAATAGTTGTAAATAAAATTCATAAGTTATTATTTGCCAAAAATTATTTTCATCCTCTTGAACCACATTTTACTTATTTAATAGTACTGTTTCTTCCAAATTTTTTAAATTCAATTTATAGAAGTGGTAAAATTAAATTTTATGCAAATTTTTAAACGTTCCTAGAAGGTGGGTAAAAGACGTAAAAATATTCATTAAAATATTATACATATAATTTTATTATAAAATGAACCAAATGGATTACAGTTAACTGAAATAGGTTTTATGTATCTATTTTGACCTAAAATAAATGTAAATAAAATAAATAATTATTAAAATAAAAAGTAGGTTTTAAACAATAATACAATGTTTTCCCAATTCATCAAAAATTGAATGTTTTCATAAAAATACCAAAAATTCAACCTAAGTTATTTTTTATAATCAAAATCCAAAAAATATGTCTATTTTGACAAATAAAATTTTGAAAATTTCAAAAATTTGGTATTACTATTCATAATTTCTAGTTTTATTGGTTGTGATTAACTCGAACATGAAGTTGCGTAAAACACAAGCTATTGAATTATTCCAAGAGAAGTGTATCATGGAATATTGGGGTGTTACAATAGCTTCAACTTAAAAACAACTGACAAATAGTTTGACTATTTCTCCTATAAAACTATTATCTTATTACCGAACCAACATGTCCCCACAGGAAACTAAGATTGGGAAAAATCTGTCCTCACAAGACACAAATCATATGACCAAACTATCCATGAATGACTTTAAACCTATAACCAACCTTTACACAAAAAACATTAAACCCATTACTAACATATCCCCAAGAATCCTTAATCATGTGACACATATTAATTAATAAAAATCCTTACCCCATTTTGGATGCATGTTATTCTTTTGGAATATTGAATTTGGTGGCTTATGATTGTGACCTAAGTTTCCCGATAGTGTAAATGAGATATCTTGGTCACCACACATAAGATTAAACATATATTATATTCCCTCATCATTTATTGAAGATGAATTTAACACATTCCCAATACTTACAATATTCCAAACATCCACATAATCTCCAAAATGAATGTATTTACTCTGTGATGACAGTAGCTATCAAAATTAACTATTGTCTAATTTGAGATGTTTTTGAGGTTGAGATTCAAAAACATGGCTTTATTCTATGAGGGATATCCTGACTAGGTGAAAAAAATACATGGTGTAATTCATTGAAGGACAATATTACATTCAATAATATTATTTTGATCAAGGAGACAACATAAAAAATCATGGTGAGATAGCCCATCCACCTTTGGAAAGCTAGAATGTGGGACATCACACCCTAGGGGAGTTGTGATTAATAAAGGGAATAAGACCACTCTACGATGGGAATAAATACATCCCAAGCAAAATGAATTCTCTATTATAAATTTTCATAAATAATTCAATATAATGTTGAGTTAATTAAATGTTTTAATCTTCTAAAATTCTATGATATCAGACATCAGAGTGATATGAAAATGTATAAAATTTTTATGCTCTTAATTTTTTAATGTATAGTTTAATAAATGTGTGAGTATACTTGGGGGTTTAATAAGTTTTTTTGGACATAAAAGAAAGGTAAAATTGGACATCATATAGATGTATCATGGTTGTATAATGGTTATAGGTAACTGTGCCCCGAACTACAGTATCAAGGAGGTCAGGTGAACAATTAAGTAAACCATGCAAAATGGGAGGCAAAAATATGTGAAAATGGATAGTTAAATTATGAAAGATTGGCACATGGTTTTTAAAACCATGTCTGCTCCCTAGATAACAATGTGACTTATCCCCCACTTTGATATATGTCAGTGCATGTTTGCAATACGGTTTGGAAAACCATGTGGCCAAATTGTGCACCCCATTAAAATGGGGTATTTGACCATATCTCCCTAATTATTTTAATTATTATCACAAAATATCTCCCTACATTATCTTCTATCAATCCTAGATATGAATCATAATGAACAATACATACCAATGGTTAATCTGCTTTAATTATAAGCAATTTGGAGCATCTTTATGTGTAGATCCCTAGTCTAGGTCAATCTAATGATTATAATTTCCATATTTTCTAGATTAGGGGTTTTAGTTTTGTTCTTCTCCTTTTAAAACCCTAAAAAATCTATTTCCAATAGTTCTAATGTTAAGGATTCAATTGGTTATTGAATATAGAACTGTGGATAAGGTTAGATGAGTGTTCATAAACAGATTCATGGTTGGTGGTCTATATGTTATATCCCATAGTTTCAATGTTATTTTTTTCATGGGAATTGTTGTTATTGGTTCCATTATATTTTGAATTTGATTCCTTTAGTGAGATATTGGGAAAATGGTTGGTCAAATGATGAATTAAACCCATCATGATCCCCATGGGATGAAATGAGCATGATTAGAAAGTTTTAGGACCCCTGATGGGGTGCACCAATATTCCAAGACATGGAAAATTATAATGTTAATCATATATATTATTTGTATTGAATTAAATACAAAGCTGAATTCGTTGACACGTCAGTTTGAATTAATAAAATAAACTTTTTATAATTATCTACAGTTATTATAAAGTAATAAGGGGTTGTTTTATATAATAATAATGGGATAGATGTATTATATATTGTGATGGGTAATTGGGTTATGGTCTATGTAAAGTAAATGATAAATGAGTAAGTTCAGTTAAGTTATTCAAATGAGATTCTGTAAATGGGTTAAGGAATATAAATTCATGAATATGTAAAATGGACTAATTAATGGGAATCTTTTAATATGCCAAATGGGTTATGGTATGTGAAAGGTAATTGGCTATAGTTTTATATACAATGTAAATCATAAATATGATAATGGGTTAGAGATTGATGATGGTTTACATGTTGAATGAATTTGATGTAGTAAATGGTGTTTAAATGTGTTACATGTAATGAAAATGGAAATGATGTTAATGGAGATTGATTTATAATATTGTATAAGGTAGCATTTGACATAACCTTTAGAGTTTAATGAGAAATTAATTTTATATAGTATATATGTCCTCAGATTATGGAATGGGAAATATTTTTTTATTGAATGACTTTTGAATGTCAACATTCATTGTGTATTGTTTATAATAGTTTGTAAAATGGTATATGTAGTAAATGGTTAAAGAATAATGTCCTCATGTCTTGGTAGTTATGGGGTATTAGACGTTAGGATCTACACAAACTAGTTGGGTTAGAATAAGGTTATATACCCCCAGCCCATAATACATGGGTTGGGGAATGGGATTGAGGAACTATTGACAACAATTTTCATTTTATGACACTACCTAGACTGATGTTCCAAGGTAACTATATTGTAATTTTTTATTAAATGTTTATCCCTAGTGAGAAAAAGAACATTACTTATTCTTTTATCTGTTGAAAATTACAATATTAGGTCACTCTATAGATGATGTAAATTTCAAAACCAATGGAAAAAATGTTGAAAATGGAACAAATATTTAATGTGTGAGAAATGATGAAAATTATTAACTGAATATGGTTATAAAATGTCAAAAGTGTTTTCTTTTGTTTTCTTATAATTTATTTCGTACATTATTGCACTACCTATTTATGCAGTATATTTTTTAGACACCATCATTGGTGGCATACTGAGTTTTTCTCTCACCCTTCTTAGGCCACCATTGGGTACTCGAGCATATCTTTTTTTTGTAGGTAAAGAAAAAAGAAAGGTCCATATGCTTTAGAGTCGATTGGGGAATGGGATGTATATAGATGATGGATCCAGAATCAGTGTCAATACATTTTCTGGGGATTCATATGTGTATTTTTAATTTGGGTATTCTATCAATTGAAAATGTATGACATGAAATGGTATATTTACTCTTTGGTTTTGGTCTTGTACCATGTTTTGGGTAATGGTATCTAATACATGTTTGTTAGTTTTAGTATATTTATTCCATTATTTCTTAATATTTCCTATTGTGGATTATTTTGATAAAGATAGTATAGTCTCCCCACATTTTCTATTAGACCCACACTTCTAGTCAATCACCTTCAGCATTTGTGGAGGCTTGGAGGAGGTCATGCATAAACCTAGAATGGGGCATAGATATAGTGGATTTCATGTTGGGGATATTACAATGTGATACCAGAATAGTTTTTTTATGTTATCTACTATTTGTGAATAGTAGAGAAGAGAATAGGTGATGCCATGATTTTTAAATATGCTCTTTCATGGGAGTATCTAACCCATGTATTTTTTAAAACCCTTGTACAAATGGTGGGATTGTTGTTCTTGTTATGTGTTGTTACAATTGACTATTATTTAACCATTGGGTGATTTACTTATTTTGTGATGTTACTTTATTATGGAATTATTCTTGTATCTCGAATGACATGAGATTTTTGAATTCATTCATCATTATAGTCAAACAGGGATATTATTTTAATTCAGCATAACAAGAACACATTGAGATGAGTGTGTTGGACAAGAATGGTAGGATTTATTTTACATCCATTCAAATTTAATGAAAATGGTATCATACAATGATGGAAAATATTGGTAAATGAATATAAAGTTTATTTATGGTCAAATAATTATATATTAATTATGGTTTTGAAGGATTTAATGTATCGGTTTTATCGTGTTACAAAATGGGAAAGGTCCCTAATATAGAAATAATTTTATTCTTAAAGTGTAAATGGTTTAAAAAGTGGATGTAACATGAAAAAAATGTTACTTTGTCAGTTTTATTCCCCTATGATGACCATGACCATTGGTGGGGAAGGTTGATTGTAGTGTTCTATATGTGAAAATATTGGTGGGGATAATTTTATCAAATTGGGTTGTTTTCGGTGGGTGGAGGGCCTTATTTTGTTAAAATAGAATATGTTTTATGTTATGTTCATTGATGTGAATATTACCATGTAGAGAAATTCCAAAACAAGGATTTGATACTTTGTGGGAAACAGAAGATATAACCAATATTTTTTCTCTATAGGTGGACCATGAAATCAAATAGATTTACAGTAATATTCAAGAGGGGAAGTTCCATGAGAACATGAATTGTTTTACAAAAATGATGGAATGGGAACCAGGGTAGGACATTCCATGTATGTATAATATTACTAGAGATTTTTTATTATAACACCCTCAAACAATTGTTGGATATTGTGAAATTTTGATTCGAGTAAACGGTAGTTTGGAACATGAAGTGATACAAGGGATGGATGTCCCTATTCATGTGAGATGATTCAGTGGGGTGTCTTAGGAAGTGAGAGTTCCATAAATTAGTAAAAATGGAGAGTTTGATTTGATTGATATATGGTTTCACATTGTTGAACATTGGTATGGTTTTTTCTTTCATGTATGGAATTATGTTATGATAACAGGGTTTAGGTAACCATTGTGGGTTTCAATCACGAAGGTTTCATTATGCTTGAAATGGGTGCCATAGTTTGTGGATCTTTTGGTGGTGGTTGTGTAGTTAAGCGATTGTAACCTAGATTAAATTCATTATCAATGTTTTGAATGAAGTGTTCAGTAATAAGGTATGTAGATCCTCCTGTGAGGGGTGACTTTTTAAAAAGTTTGGTGTATATGGCATAGATAGAGGGAAATGTAACTTTTCACTGATAACCATGGTTTGGATGTTGTTTTTGTTACACATGTGAATAATTCTAATGATAGTGGTAGGTGATTATGTGAGAGATCTTTGTTTTATGATGAATATAATGGTTTTTCTGGATTTGGATAGGTGTAAGGTAGACATATTATGATTTGAGGGTAGGTTAATAGTAATTGGGGACATTACGAAATATGTGACAATGAGATTATATTATTGGGATGATCAAGGGTGACCACTTGTGTGGATAGACTGTTGTTTCAACTAATGTAGATTTTGAATCATTGGAGATTCTTCAGGGGTGGAATAGAAGGATAATTATTACCATCTATATTTAGTAAATTTTATGGTTGTTTCCTAGTTATTTTCGAACGTCACCTGAGGGATTGTAGTTAGATGTATGGTTTCTTTCCAAGGGTTGTATTGTTCAAATGATTGACCTATATGAATGATGATTAGTGGAGGCCTCGATGTTGATCTTGGAAAAATATGTGGCTCGGGATAAGTGCAAGTTTTTATCTATAAAAACCATGTGGGAAGTGTATCTATGTGGGAGAATATGGCTTTTGATTTTTGTGATGGACTGTTGAGTCTCGGCTGTAACAACCACTATCATACTAGAGGAGATCATGGGATTTTGTGGAAGTAGTGTTAAAGACACATTGGTTCATGGATTATTGGTAGGAGGGCATGATGTGGTGGTGATTCATGATTGGAAATCACACATAAGAGGTGGTGGTTAAGTGATGAGGACATGTGTGTGGGTAGGGAAGCCTGAGTCATTTGTCATGTAAAATTTTGTCGTAGTTGTATGAGGGATTATTGAGGGATATTTCATGTTGGTTTTCATAGATGACTTTTTATCATACTTTTGGCTAATGACTATCAAGACCAACATCAATACATCATCATGGGTACGCTAAGAATACTATGGATTTAGAATAGAGACTTAAATTTATTTGGATGTATATCAAGCATCATGAATGTTATGCACTTGGGGTGGTACGTGAGGAATGATGATGGGATATACAAAATCAATTTTCTATGGGAGTGGACCTCAGGAGGACTGGGATTTAATGAATGTTGTGAGTGTTGATCTGGAAAGTAAAGAATGTATATCTGGGGATGTTGTTTTGTTTTTCTGGGAAAATATATACGGTCATGCAAATGTATTGGGGTTCACCATAAGATATAATGTTAATGCATGGTGGTTGGAATTACTTATGAAAATAAATGGGAATGAAACTCTTAATGTTAGGAGTGGTGAGTTAGACTTGGGAGGGTGGAGTAGAGTGTGGAGTTGATATTGTGACATCAGGAATCTAATGAGAACCTTATGAGGTGAATGTTGGGTTCCATAGAAAATGACATATGGGCCATGTATTTAGTGTTGCAATAATCTAAGAATGGTATTGGAGCCCCGTTTGGTTTGAAATTAACTTATTTACACCTATGTTATAATAGTTCAAGGGTATGGTGAGACATTCTAGTTTTTTGTGGACAATGATGTTTATTTATTGAACCACATAAATGGTCGGGTATGGACATTGGTAGTTGTGTTTGGGTGACCTTGGTGGGTGATTAAGTGTGAATATGTATTTTCCATGTAATGTACTGGTGTGAACTGCTGAAACAAAGCATTCCTACAGTGATTATTTTGGGGATATCCCGACATTCTTGGGAGAAAGGGACGAATGTGGTGAATTTTAAACAACCTTATGTGGATGGTATAGAATGATAAATGTATATATATAATTTAAATGGGTTCTTTATGATGAAACCAATCATCATTAGTTGATGTAGACATGACAATGGTATTTTTTGGAATATTAATCGGTGCAGTGAATCATGATGATGTTTTGGAAGGTAGTAGATGCCTTGACGGTAGAGTTTAATGGTTGTTGGGGAATGACTGTGATAACAGCATTAGATGATGGGAGTATTCTATAAGTTATGATGTACCATTTACAAGTATAGTTAATATCTAGTTAATAATGAAAAAATTGGTGATTTTAGACCAAACGTCTGGATTTGTCCAACATGACAAGAAAAGGGAATTTACATGGTAAGGTTTCAACCACCACTAATTTGGTGTTTTGGGGAATGTAAATTTTAGAAATGAAGGTAAAATTGAGAGTTGTCATGTTTTTTATAGAATTTAATGGATTGTGGATGCATGTCCAATTTGGGTTTTGTTGAATACAATGTTGGATGACAATGTTGGTTAGATTCCCCATGAATGTCTAGGAATTGCCAGTTGGGAAACACTTCAAGTATGTTTTGAATGCTGAGTTGAGGTTCTGGTGGGTTTTTTCAATAGTAGTGGTATCAACCACCAAAATAGGGTGGCAGTGAGATAAATATAATTGTGGAGCTCACTACAGTGGGAAATGGGTAGGTTGATGTTGTGACTGATGATTCAGTTCACATGAGATCAAGTAAGTACCACTCCCGTGTTTTGGCTGTGTTAATAAATGTTACTTCGAATCATAGTTGTTTGAGTTCCTTGAGTTTTTTTGTTGTTTTTTTGAGGTTTTGTTTCTGAATTACACCATCGTTCCTCAGGTTGTGGATCGATGTAGGACAAGATATTTTGTGGGGAAAAGTGTATGTTCTTTAATGTGGTGTTGTGTTTGGTTAACTATTGTAGTATTAAAATCATAGAAAGAATGTGGCCATGTGATTTGGTCCCTGAGTTTTGGAGAGGATCTGTCCAACTTGGTACTGATTGGATCTTCCATGATGGTATGATGATGTGTTTTAAAAATCATTGAATTAATATTTAGTTTGGTGTATCTGAGTCTTCTGTTTTTATTTATTATAGTTGATGTCCGGTCTGAGGTTGATGCGTCATTTTAGGAGCATCTGATTCAGGTTGTGGATCCTAGAGAAAAATTAAAATATGACAAGAACATTCTTTTGGTTCATGTTTTGTTGTAGCATGGTAATTTTCAAGAAGATACATAATAATGGGATATTGATATTAGGGCCAAGTGCATCCATATTATTATTCATCAGAAAATCATTAATGATTGGAATTGTGTGTCAATGCTGATCTATTATAAGGTGGGGAGGATGAATGGTCCTAGACATCATTGAGATATTTCTATATATAATGTTTTTTGTTTTAAACCTTATATGTTTTTATAATGGAATAAATATTGGATATATGAAAAAGAATTGTGGCATATGGGGGGCTTGAGAAAAGGAATAAAGGGGAATTTGGACATCAAATTCATGTTTCATAGTTGGTGAATGGTTTGAGGTAATCAAGCATCAAAAATGTTTTGCCCAGTAGTTGGAGTGCAAGGTTAAGTAATCCATGAAAAGGTGGAGCTAAACCATGAAAAAATGGATAGAGCTATTCCAAATGGTTGGCACATGGTTTTTCAATTTATGTGTCCTCCCCTAGTAAATGTGAAACTTTTCCCTCTATTATATAGAGTATAGTTCATAGATGACCCTCTTATTGAAGAACCTTATGTCCAATCTAGGAACAACATTAAATAGGGAAATTTTTACCAATTTCCCCCTTAGGATTTTATAGTTTGGCACTATATTTATCCTTTAATTTCACCACTATGAATACTAGTGATGAACCATTTCAACAATGAAATCAAAAGTGTTTTTATCCATTGATTCTAATAGGTATAGAGCATCGTTGTCTATAGATCAATGATTCTTGTGATTAAAACTATTCTATTTTTCCTATATTATATATTAAGGCTTTTAGTGTTATTATTATTTTTCCAAAACCCTATAACAGTCATTTTCAATTAGATATTAGGATATGTATCCAATGTGTTTTTGAATATGGATCTAAAACTAAATTTACGTGATTTTTTGTCTAAAAATTCAAGGTTGGTGTTATAAATGTTATATCCTATAGTTTTGATGACATTTTTTCATTTAAGGTTGTGTTAATTATTCCTTATTATTGTGAATTTGAGGTCTTTAGTAAGATACCGTGAAATTATGGGATAAATGATGAATCTATCCTATAATGATCTCTATGGGATGCATTATGTCTTATTATATTGGTTTAGGGGCATGCATGTGGTGTGAAAATATACCTCATCCTGGAAAAGTTTAATGATAAGCACATAGTTAATTTGTATTGAATTATATCACATGGTAAATATGTTGAAAAATTATATTGAAAGACAAAATAGGAACTAACGGTAATTGTGTCTTGTTGTTAGCATGGAATAATAGGCTAATTGGTTTATTGCTAATGTGTTTAATTAGTTATTGATTTTGAATAGTAATATGTTGATGTTCTAAGGCATGTGAATGATAAATGGGTAAATTAAGATAAGGTATGTAAATGAAATAATGTAAATGGAATAAGGCATGGAAATTTATAAATGTGTGGTTAGGTCAGAATATACCGAGTATCACCATAGTTGGAGTTGGGGTTAATTGTGTATTTTAAAAAATTAACCACATTTCAGGATTTTAAAAGCCTCGATAATTTTATGTATATGAATTGTTTTATTTGGTAAAAAAATAATCATAATATAAACAGTAATAAAAAAAATTTATAATTTTTTGGGGTCAATGATCCCCTAGACCACATCAGCAAATGATCTACTTGAGAGCTCGGTAAAATCCACAAAAATTGTATTATTATCATAAAGATGAAATTCTAAAATTGAACGTAGATAGTTGACTCCTTTACCTCAAGATTAAAATATTTCCTTATATTTCATTAATAATGAACTAAAAATCCAAAATATTAGACTGATAATATGATACTCCACCACAACTGATTATAAGCTTTAGAAACTCCAATACCTCAAAAGATTTAGATTTATTGATATCATGTTTATGGAGAAAAAAAATGAAAATATATGGATCTTATGATTTAGAAATAATAGTCTTAAATAAAGAACTATTCTGAAGTGATCCCGGTTTCACAATAAGCATAAAAAAAAATCGGAAAAAAACAGAGCAGAATGCTTTCAGAACAATGAGATAGAACATGTATGTCTCTAAAGTGTATTCCTCTTTCACAGTTGTTTGATCACTATATATCTGTAAAATGATTTTCACTAGAGTATGAATGTATATAAAAATAGGTCCCTTGAAAAAAAACTCGAGTGTGTTAAATTGATACTACAAAAGAATATATAAGTCAAATAACATGATTCTGAATTCTATATCCAAAACAAATTCTTGATAAATCATATATATTGAAATTAAAATAAAAGATGCATCTTTGGTTATGAATTAGAGTGAAAATATCTATTTAATGAGGTCCACTAAATCAAATATAACAAGCATTATGTTGGTCGAAAATATTCTTTTAAATTGCTTTATATACTGTCAAGATCATTCTAGAAACCACAAAAAATATCTCAGATTGAATATCTGATGATGAAAAGTGAAATGTATGGTTCCTTCATAGAATTACATTATACAAAACTTAGGGTTCATGTACATAGAGATCATCACTCTATCATAAGGTTGATCATGAATTATGTTTGATCATAAATATATAGTTGGTCATAAAATTATGGTTGATGATTCTTATTTTTATCGGAAAAATTCAGGGTTCATTACCTATGTAAGGTTTTTTAAATATACAATCACATCTAGAAAAATTTATTGTTCATTTCAAATGTATAGTTCATTATATATACTAATTTGATAAAATAGGGTTTATTAACAATACATTGTGTTTTGAACACATGGTTGAGAAACTATAATTTCTTTTTACAATGTAATGTTGAATGCAAATGTAAGGGTCTTGATACATATACATTGTACAATGTATAGGGTTTACTCATTATGTTACAATTATTCACAAAGGGTATGAACAATGTTTCCAGAATTTATTTTACCAAATCCCAAAAACATTATAAGATATTCAATATGAATTAATTTCTTGGATATAATTTTATAATAAATACTATAACTAAGAATAATTCCTTGAAATACAAATAAATTAAAATCATTAGTAAAAAACATGTGTATTTTTGAGCATCAAATTCATAATAATGTTTAAATATTTATTGAGACAATACATTCTCAACAATCTCCTCCTTCTTTTTGACAACAGAACCCATAATATTTCAAACAGAACATAGTATTTTGTAAATATATTTTAGGAAAATCTTTAATATTTATTTAAATAACGTAATTATAAATATAAATTTTACAATATTATTTCAATAAAATTTAATGTTGTGTTCATCTAATTTTAATCCCATTATTATGATATAAATATTAAAGTATAGAGAAAATATTATAACATGTATACTTTTATGTAGAATAGTAAATTAATAGTATAATAGACTATCTGTATAAACAAGATATTTGTTATGGAGAGAGAGAATATAATAAAATAAATATTAATTAGAGCATGGGAAATAGATTAATGATATTTCATTAATAAAAACTATAAAAATACAAAAGACAATTTAACTATATGAAATAGGTTACACAACCATTCTTGTAGAATGTTAATGGGATGTTCAAGGAATGTATCTGGTACAGGTTCTTTATGGTAATGAAATGTGGAAAACTAATTTTTGTTCTCCCATGGTTACATTCAACTATTTAGCTAGATTATCTCCCAAATTTCATATCAAAATTGTGGAATTCGGACACATATATGTATTTTCAAAGAAATTAACATCCAAAAAGTCACGTAGACTCTCCTTTTTTTCATAAATTGAGCTAACTGATCACTTATCCTATTTTAAAAATCTATATATTAGGTCCACTTGGATATGTTTAAAAACAAGAAATATTTGGTTTTCTTACTAGAGTGACAATGGTGCAACGATCTACTTGTTATTTTTCAAAATGTCATTTATATCAGCTGTGCAAGACATTATTATTTTAAATCATATTATAATATGTGGTCAGGTTTAAGGTTCAGAGGTATAAGAACTATTCTAACTTATAGTTTCCTTGGTAAACTAAAAATGGATTCCCATATAAAATTTATGTTATTCCAAATTGATTTGGAAATAGATTTAGACATGTTCTTTCCAATCACACCAAGAATTGTTCTTTTAAAATCATCCAAATTGTTCTTTGACAAAGAATGTTCCTTAATTTCTCGATGATCAGTATGAATATGAACAAAACTCTTTCATTTGTGATGATTAATTATAAATGTATTTAAATTATTTTCATGAAGCCCTATCTCCACTCTATGAATATGAGTCTCCTTATAAACCATGTTTAAATTAATTAAAATATTCTTAATTTTATCAATCTATGAATAAATGGTCCCTTCAACTATGTTCTTGGAATTATCAATAGCCAAAATGGGTAAAATATTACTAGAAGACATGTCAATAGACTTCTATCTAGAACTCAAAATATTATGAAGAACTTATTTATTTTCCCCAAATAGAGCTCAAATCCTATCTAATGACTGATCAATTATTGTCATAGCATGATTCTCCGAAAGATATGTGGCCTCAATTGCTCATCTCTTCAAATGATGTTCTTCATGGGAAACATCTTCGTTTTAGCTACATATCTAACAATATATTATCAAAACTGATCAATAGGATATGTATCATCATGAATATCTCCAACCTGACTTCAATCATGTTGATCATCCTCATAAACTCGTTAATTGAAATGAACTGTGCAGGTGGCTTCCCCTGAAACTTAAAAAAGCACATTAGGTGGTGGTTCATCTCTGTTTCATGGTTTTATAATAAGATCCTCTACTACTAACACTATTTCTTCTTCTTGGTTTGTTTCACTAACAGATATCAATTTTAAATTTGTATACATTAAGACACCTTCAATCCATGATTCACAACATCCTTTAATTATTGTAACACTTTTCTCTCCATTGGAATAATATACATACACCCATTGATCATCTAAACCTAATGGAATTAGGTATCCATTCATATTACATTATAAAATATACCATACATAATTAGATTACCAGCATTTAGTAACTTACTGTGATGACACATCACACTTACATGAAACAAATGAATCAAGTTATTACAGAACAGAATGAAGGGATATATCTTTCAATAGGGATAAAAATAAATACAATCTTAGTCTTGGAAACAATAATTCATATATCTCAACATGTATCTGTGAATATTTTGATTTATTTCATTTAAGAAAAAACATTATGTACATATCCAGGTATAAAATTTTCTCCATTTCTACTATACTTGGGGAAGTTATAGTTTGAATAAATATAACTATCCGATTCTGATGTACCTCATGAAATATAACAATCATTTTTCTTATTTTTGTTTCTCCAAATAGGAAATACATAATATTTATAGTATTATGATCATTATTTCAAATACATAAGAGGTCCTAACAAAATCATCTTTTAGGAAGTCACTACCAAATATGAGCTATTTCTATAGATGAAATTGAAAATTCTTTGTCCTCTATTTTCATATATATAGATCATATGTTTCACCAAAATTGGATTTTACACTATTTTATAAATTCTCCAGTTCTAACTCATAAATTTTATAATTCAATTCATCGAATAAATATTATAAATCATGGAATGAAAATGATTTCATAAGCAAAAGGTTTTTCTCATATAACCTCTCAATGTCTATGAATGTTTCTTGAATAATTTTTCATGATGGAACTCATTGACACTTTAGGTCACTCAGTTCTCTATAATTAATTCACATTGTCTTTTCTATTCATGAAAATTTAATTTTCTGTGGATTTCATATTCTAGGGTTCCGAAGGTAAATGAATGGTTTGGTAGGAGAAATGGTTTTCCAAACAAATTTGAAAGTTAAGTCAAATGGTTTTTGGAAGATAATTTCATTGAATGGTTTCACATGCCAGTTATATATGATAAGCATTTTTTTTAAAAGCACACAAAATTCTAAAAATGATAAAATCAGTTTTTTGAAATCAAGAAATATACTAATTTCAATAAAAAATTTAAATAACAAATGAAAACAAATTTATTGAAAAAAATTCATTAAATTGAAATAATCTAAGAATAATTTAATTAAAAATAAATAAACTTAAACCCCTAATGAAATCAATACTAGTAATAAGAATTTTTTAGTCAAAATATCATCAAATTTATATTATGTAATAAAATGACATATCCTTTTGAGAACATGATCGCTTAGAAAATGGTGCATTATTTCAATGTTTTTTCCTTGAATGTCTTATATGATTTTTTGAAATATTTATAACACAAGTATTACTGCATAAAATATGTATAATATTATAATTTAGTCCAATCTCATGTATATTGTTTTTGAACCCCAAAACATGTGAAAAAATAACAGTAGATTCATTTCAGTCCTTGGCTATTGATAGGGAAACTAATTATTGTTTCTTACTAGAAAATGATTCAACTTATTTTCCTAAAAATTTAGAGGTTCATAAGGATATTTATCAATAAAACCTAAAACATCCAATATCAACATATGTTTATTAAATTAAATTAAAATTAGTGTTTTTTTGGTAAATAAGAGATTGAAAATTAGTCACTTTTAATTATCAAAAAACTCATTTAAATACATTAATATGGGATTCCTTTCGATTTGATTGAAATATAAAACATAAGAAAACATAAAATATTTCGCTTGGTTTATTAGTAGTAGGATATAACAAACAACTGATCATACCTCTATATAACTTTTTTCCAATGATTTTTTTGCTTCATCCAAATCATGTTTTATATTGTCACAACTAGGGGTTGTATATAGATTGATCTTTTCGACTCTAAAAATTTTCATTAAATAAATAATATAATTATATTGATTGAAAACATTTCCATAATTTTTTTTATTAATTTGAAATCCTGAAAAGAAGTTATGTTCTCCATTCATACTCATTTTATACTTATTATTCACTAATTTTGAAAACCCATTACAATATTTATTATTATTTTTACCAAAAATAACTTCATAAATAGAAATTTTAAATATCAAAATTTTTGAGAAAACACTTTTCATAGAATGTGTCGGGTCATCAAATTCAATAGTAAATCATTTTTTCAAGATAAAATAACATAATCATTCACAAAAATATTATGGTGATTGGTTAAGGACATATATATCATTAGTAAGATTAAAAATAGAGTTTTCTTTTGAGGATTTTCAAAACAAAGATGTTCTTCGACATAAACATCCTCCATTAAATAACCATTTAAAAAGGAGGATTATACATAATTTTTTTTTTATAATTTAGAATTCCAAAAAAATAATATCATAAAAGGATTATTATTGATTCCAATCTAGCTACAGGAGAAAAGTTCTCATCATAATATAGACACTGTTCCTAGTAATAGAATATAGCAACTATTAGAGATTTATTTCATATAATGATCCCTTGATCATATTATTTATTTTTAAAACCCCACATTATTTAAATAACAAAATAATTTTTTGGTCTCTCTAAAAGTATCCAAACTTCATTACTCATAAATTTATTTAGCTCTTCTTGTGTTAAAAATATCCAAATATCATCATCTACTGAATCCTCAATAGTCATAGGTTATAACTGGGATATAAAGGTATTGAATTCAGCTAAGTTTCCTACATTTCTTCTGGTTCTAAATCTTGTGTCTACATCTCCTATATGAGTTTCAAAATAATGATTTTATAGGGATCTATACTGTCTAGGAAGAACACTGGAAGGATTTTCATTATCATCTTCTTTTGAAATGAATAGAATTTTGTTAATATTATTTTCAAAATCTTAATACAGGGTTTTAGGTCTTATATTGTACTATGAATCCGTAACTTCATCAGTTTGGTCATTTTCATTAATAAATGGACCAGATTCATCAGTCATCTTATGAACCCATTAATCAAAAACACATTATTTTTTATTAAAAACACTATAATTTAGTGGAAGAAAAATATCCTAAAAATATTAATTTTTTGGAATGAACATACAAAGATTATCCTTGGGTTTCATGATATACACCTTACATTCCAAAATATTAATGTATTTTACATTTCAATTTTTGTTAATGGAAATTTCATAGGGTGTCTATTTTAAAATAAGTGAAAAAAAATAAAATTCATGATATAGAAGGATATCCTTATAACTTGAATCCAAAAATAAGTAGTAATATTATATTATTAACATAGTCCTTGCAATTTTATTACTAGTTTGATTTTTCCTATCAACAATATCATTTTTAGGGTGATCTTGGTGTAGAGAAGGTATGTTTAATATCCAAATTGTAGATAAAATAATTAAATTCTAGATTATAAAATTCACCTCAAGGATCACATCTTAAGGAAATTGTTTTAAAACATTTTTATTTTTGAAAAATTTTACAAAAACATTAAAAAATATTGAAAAATTAATTTCTGAAATTTAGAAAACAATCCTTGGAAAATCTAGAATAATCATCAAATAAAACATAATCATATAATTTACCATCCAAAAATTATACTCTTGATGGGATAAAAAGGTCAGTATGATTATAATCTAATGGTTTAGATTCAAATTGTTTTAATCGATTATGTAAAATATTTGTGATGTTTACTAATTTTTCATGAATCACAAACCCTATTATTATCAAACATAGGTCCATGAAATTCACAAACATACTATTTCATTGACAATTCATTTAAAACATGGATATTACAATGGGACAATCTCTTATTCTAGATCCATGACGCTTTTGTTTTTGACGATAAACAAATATCTTTTTGATTACACATGTAATTTATGTCTATTGTGTAATCATTGTTAGTTCTAGGTGCTCTAACATTAAAAAAATTATAATTAAAAAATAATGAAATAATTTTTAGAAAATCAATAGAAAAAACATCATAAAAAAATCTAAGAAATACTAATCATATTGTGTTTTATCCTTTGTACATACATTACTTTTTTGATTGAGATGGTTTGTGGATCTCAAATAGTTCCAACTCAAATTATTTTTCCATTGGAATTATCATGAAAATAGATAAGGCCCCCATCCATTTGAGTCAGTATATGAATGATTGATAGATATCCACACATATTTATTTAGAAACCACTTTCCATTTACCAATTGAATTGTAGTTAATTTGGCATGTTACTTGAAAAATCAATTAATGAAATGTTTTTTTGATATCGACCTATTGATGGGCTTAACGGCGTCAGCTAGTAGTGATCTAGAAATCCAGATTGGGACGATGTTTAAAAAAAACTATACTAATTTCTTCATAGAAATGTTTGAAAATAAAAACCCTTTTAAAACCACTAATTTTAGGAATTCTCAAATAACTATTATTAGTGATATAACCTATTATTCCACATTAATAACAATTTGTTTTTTATCAAAGAATGACATTTTTCTTCCAAAATAATGAAGTAGGTGGTTAATTTATTATTTAGAAATTACCCGAATTGGAATCATAAGAGTAATAATTTTTTACATTTTCTACTTTTCCCTTATACATAAATCACATGTTAGATTTTAGAATTAATTTATCTATTTAAGAATTTTATTTTGACGAGCTTCTATATTCTTTATATATACTCTATGTACAGTTCATTTCACTTTTTTTCTTTAGGCTCAAAATTATTATTCTTCTAATATATCATTTCATTCCTTCTATAATCATATTTTAGACGAGGAAAATCTAGTATGATATGACCTAATTTCATAGATACATATAATAAAACCTCTATTAGTCTTTTCTCATCTCTCATGAATGATTTTATGAAACCTCTTTTCTTCTTTTATTATTTGCTATGTTTTTCGCTATTTGGGCTAATTTTATTTCTGAACCAGAGGAATTAAAATTCTTCTCAAAACAAAATTATTTCTTTGTTCATCAATTATGGTTCTTTTATGTCACCTTAAGAGATATACATGCATTATTCTCTATAATATTATGATATTTAGCTTCATCCTACATTTCTACATCATACATAATCAGTTTTCAATGTAGTTATTTCATTGTTGGATACTTGATAGGTGATGCTTGACGTATAGAAGCATATATTCCATATCATTAAAGGGTAGAAATATCAGCACATTTAATGATTTATCAGATGTATTGATGGGTTCACCTTTGGTTGTAATATTTTTTACAATTATTGTAATCATTCTATCCGTTTGTAGGATTCCTTCAAAATCAAATATTCAAAACCTGTCAAATTTTAGATTTGATTTAGCATACCTCATTTGTCTGAAATTAATGGTTCCTTCATAGGAATCTAAAATGGTTTTCCACATACAATATGATGTAGTTCAGTGTGATAATTTATTAAATTTTTCTAGTCCAAGACCGAAAATAATAGAATTGATTGTTTTTTAATACATATAACATTCGACTTATATTTCTGCATCCCATGATTATAGTTTTTTAGGAATCCTATAAGAATTAATAATTTTTATGTAGAATCTATGTCCATGATTTTTCTAATATATGATCATACATGACATACAATATCCTCAATTATCACTATTATAGTATGGAGCATTTACCATATAAATTATATCTATTGGATTAGCCATTGTGATTTTTTGTTTAGAACATATACTTTTATCTTGCTATATATTTAGCCAAAATACTGCCATTGATACCAATTGTTAGGTCGGAATAGAAAATATATCACAAGACGTGTTGAATTCATTCTTTTCTAGAATCATTAAAAATGTTGGAATTTGAGACCCTCCTTGAATATACAGATATGTATTTTTTTCTTCTATATAAAATATTAGCAGAAGAGAAATAGAAATAACAAATACAAATTTTTATAGTAGTTTGGGGAAAAATTATCCCCTAGTCCACTCCATCAAAATGATATCTCTTTGAGTGTGTTAAATTATTCTATAATGGTCCCCTTATCACAAGACCAAAATTCCACAACTGATATCTTGTAGCTGACACCATTATAATAAGACTAAAAATAGTGCTCTCTAGTTCATTAATACAGGATTTTAAATCCATAGCTTAGACCGTGAATTTGATCATCCACCACAACTGATTACGAGTAGTTGAAACTGCATTAAATCAAAAGATTTTGATTTTTTTGATAGTAGGTTGTTCTTCACAATTGCAATAGATGAAATTGGTAGTATATGGATATTATTCTTCAAAAAATTATGCTTCATGGAAGAACAATTCTGACGCGATACCGGTTGCAGAATCATATTGAATTTAAAAATATCAACAACAGTGAGTAGCAACAAAATTATAGAGTAATAAGATAAAACATGTATATCTCCAAAGTGTAGTCCTCTTTTAGAGTTGTTCGTTTGTTGTAGCACAATAAATTGAATTTCAGTAGAGTATGAGTGTAAAAAAAATATGTATATTGAAAAAAATACAAAGTGTAAATTGGATAAGAAAATATAATATGTAAAAACATTTTCCATCTTCAGAATTCATGGTAAAAAATGGTGGTTCATAAATCATAGAAGGTCAAATTTTAATAAAATTGGGGATTCAAAACATCCCTTAAGAATATGAATCAAAGTTATTTTCGAATATGGTTCTACAAATCAAATATAATTTGATTTAAATAAGATGAAAATAATCCCAGAAAAACCATGTAATACCATCAAGATCATTTCATAATTCACAAAAAATATTGAGGAATAAATATATAATGTTGAAAAGTTAAACATAGTTTTCCCCTACAAAATGTCAAAATACAAAGCATTGGGTTCAACTACCTAGTGCTAATATCTCGAATGCAAGGATGATCATAAAAGTGAAATTGATCATAAAGGTATGAATGATTATCCATACATTTCTATAAAAAATTAAAGGTTCATTAAATACATATTTTTCTTTAACCATACATTCTCATCTTGAATAACATATGGTTTCTTTCAAATGTAAGGTTATTTAACCAAACATTTCTGATTACATTGGGTTGATTAACCATATGTAATGTATTGACCATAGGGTTGAGAATCCATTCCTTCTATTTCCTATGAAATGTTGATTTCAAACATATGGTTGATGATCCATACATATAGTAAAAAGCATATGTTTTATTCATTTTGTTACGCATATTCATGTATGGTATGAATGATGTTCCAAAAATGTATAAAAATACGTCATGGAAAATTTAACAAATATTATTGATAATTAAAATCTTAAAAATAATTTCATAATAAATATTAAAATGAATATTGATTCCCAAAAATACACTGAATGTAAAATCATTAGTAAAAAAACTAAGGTATTTTTTAACATTAAAATAATAAAAAATTGTAGAGTATTGTTAAGATAATACATGCCCAACATGTGTCAAATGGGTTAATGTAGAAGGATTTATTGAATGATATAAATAGGATAAGGTGTGAGAAATAAAATTTCATAAATTGGGAAAGAAATATAAATGTTATATATACAAGTAGGTTTGAGATTCATGATGTTTTACAGGTTCAATGATTATTAAATGTGAGTACTATATAATTAGTTTACATGTAAGGGAAATGAAATTATTGTTAATGGAATTTTATTGATAATACAGAAAATTGGAAAAGTTATAATAACATTAGTTATTTAATGAGTGATAAATTGTAAATGGTAAATATGTCATCTATTTATGTAATGGGAATTATTAATGTATTGAAAAATTTATGAATGGTGATATTAATTCTGTATTATTGAGTTCAATTTTTGTAGTCATAGAAGTTGTCAAAGTCTAAGTATTTATGTTCAAATGGATTTGATGTTCTGGGGTATTGGACTTGAGGATCTATTCCCACATGATGGGTAACACTAATGCTCTAAACCATCACTCATATTTTTTAGGTTATGGAAGGGTAAAAAGTCTCTATAAACAATATGGATACATTTTATGGGACAACCAGGATTTATTTTCAATGGTAATTGTGTTGTAATTCCTTATGAAATGTTTACCCCTTATGAGATTGGGATATTTTCTTGTTCCATAATGTTTATAAATTTACTGGTTTAGGCCACTTTATAAATGATAAAAATTCTTTTCCAATGGAGCAAAAAATTAATATTGAACAATTAAAAAAAGTGTAACAAATGAATATGATGGTTTTTGTGAATATAGATAACTAATGGCACCTAAGTCTTCTTTGATTATATTTACATTTATTTAGTAATTTAATGCACTATATATTTATGCTATATAACTTTTAAAAACCATTGGTGGTTTCTTACTTATTTTTATTAACAACATTCTAAGTCCTCCACTGGGTACGTGAGAAGATTTCATGGTTTCAGTTTTGGACAAGGACAGGGGCCCAATGTTAGAGTGTTTTTTAGGGCATGAAATGTGCATGGATAAGGGATCTAGACTCTATGATAGGAACAGTTTGGGGATTATTATATATTTTTTATTATGGTAATTCTATCGCGTGACACTTTTTAACATGACATTGATGATTTTCCATTTTGGTTGTGGTCTTATCCCTAATTTTGGGAAATAGTATTTAAAGCATGTTTATTGGCTTTTGCCTATTATTTCCTTTATATTTTAATATTATAGATTCTGGAATACTATAATAAATAGGGTATTGTCTACCCACATACACTTTAATACCCTCTTAGATAGTCAATAACCTTTTGTGCATGCGGAGGTGTACATGAGGTCTTGTAGTAATTTATCCTGAGGAACCAGTTTAGTGGCTTTCTTGTCAAGGATTTTATAAAAATACTCAAATAAATTAAATGATACTTCTTTATTATCCATGATAATTTTAAAAATATAAAATTATCAACTTTATATTTAACTTATATCACTAATTAAACCATACCATTCTATATTCACAAATCATAACAAAATATTCTATAATGAATCGATTCAATATTTTCCAAAATCTGCCACACCTTTAATATATTGAATTATTCATTCATATATTTTTATTGATGGTACAGCTTAGACATCAGTGATACCTCACCAGTTTTCAAGTATAATAATTATATCCTTTATTAAAGGTTTTAGGTAAAATATATTTTGAAATATTTTTAATATCCTCTATAATTTTGGATTCATTTCAATCTTTATCATTTGAAAAATTCATTTGGGTAGAATATATTGTTGATACCATGACACAATTTCCAATTTAACCAAAGAATTAGGCAATATGTGTTATTTAATTTCCAAATTTGCGACCCCTCATACTATATATAAAAATTTCTTGAGGATAGGTTCTAATTGATTAATGATGATACTACACCAGTAAAGTCATAATCCTCTCATAATTAATAATAACAAGAATCATAAATCATAAACCACACAAATTTTGAAATTAAAATTTTATTCAAATAATTATTGTTATAATGAAAAATTCATATCAATTTTAGACATATACTAACATACATCAGGTGTAAAATAAGAAATTTCCCCAAAATGGTTAGTTATATATATGGAAGGGAATAAATAATCAAAGTAAATTAAATGAGAAACCTTATCACAAGATTATCACAGCACATCATATTTTGACTAACACCAATGATAAATTATCTACCTTATATCCAACCTAATCAGTAGACTATTTCCCTAACATATAACCCAATTAATAGGTGACATGTCCACCAGAGTTCATATGAAACATGAGAGTGTGAAACTATATAAAAATCCATGAATTAATATCTAAAAGGTACTAATATATATATTTATGATCATGATAATAAATATATAAAAATCCATTAAAAATAAAGGCTTTATGTGCTAATAAAACCATCATGAGGATTGATCATAAATTTTTTATCCATTTATTATGAATCATGCTTGTTCCATTCTAGATTGATATCAGACATGACTTATCATTGTTAGTATCTTATATAGGAACCTCCTAATGGAAAGTGAAACATATCCAGACACATACTAAAAATAAATTTTTCTTGGAAAGGATTAATATATCATGACATATTACAAATTAAGCACATATGGGAATAGTAATACATATCCTAAACCATGTATAAAAATCAACTATAATAAATTCCTAATCATGTGAGACTAATTTATAAGAAATTCATCTAGGAATGTTATATAATATCCCTAAAGTGTATATAATAATCAAAGAGTAATATTTCTACATAGGGACTTAATAAATATATATGTTTTTGGTTGAAATATAAAAACACAATGAAAACCCTATAATAGTTATATAAAAATAGTATTAGGTGAGAGTTATAGAACAAAAAATATCACTAAAATTTGAACACTGTGGAATAATCAATCAATTAGTTAGATCCAATTAATATTTTCCAACATTGAAGAAACAAATACAAAAACCATAATAATAAATTTTTTTCTACCTCTTGGTAATTTCACAACACATCCCTTATATGTCATAAAAATATGATTTTCTCTCTCTTCTGTTCGACATATCATACACAAATAATGTATTCTATGGCCCTTCTCATCTTACACAATATCATCAATGTGATGATCTACCACCACCAAATCCAATGCCCATACATTATAAATACTATCTCCCATGATTATTACACTTAGTAGAAAACTATCACATCATACTCTCGATAGATCTTCTTAATCAATATCAAAGTACCAATTTAGTTACAACGTTATTTCCCATTTACCATCCAGGATAAATCTTATCTAAATATATTTCAATACAAAACACTTATTCCTAAGACCCATTGGTGAACAACCTATGAGTCATTATATACAATGTGTTTTCAATTTGGACCTTGAAAATTCATTTCATCCCTTAAACATTCAAACCTATGAGTTTCTCCATGAAACACTATTGGATACACATATCCCATACCAATCCAAGACATTATTCAATTATAATAATCATTATAGTATAATTTATCACATCTTAAGGCCACTCCCTATAGGGAACCCAAAAAAGAAAAAAAAATTTGTTATCATTTAACCCAGCCATTTATCAAAAAATCAATTCTTATAAATACTCCTCATGGAATCTATGGAGAGTAATATGGTACATTTTCGCATAACCTAAAACCCCAACACTCAAATTGAACCTTTCACAAACCCAATCCAAGAGCTACAATGAAAAGTTCAAAAAGAATTAAAGAGATCATTTTACCTTTGCTAGAATGATCATTTCACACCTAATAGGTTACACATATTTATTAAAAATTCTTAAACACTATAGGGAATATCATGATCCACTATGAATTGAGACAAAAAAAATTTGTATTCTACATTTAACTCAAAAGTGAAAAAATATACCTTTATTAAAACAATTTTTTCCCCAAACAATGGTTATAGTATTCCCTTTTAGTTACATTCCCAAACAAGAAATATTTCTCTAATAAATTCACAATCAACAACAATTTAAACACTAACCAATATGATAACTCAAAAATTGTAAAAATTGTTATTTTGGTGGAAAATGAATATTTAAATTGAAAATAATCATTTATCTCATTTAATATTTTATGTGATTGTATCAATAATCGTCCATTACATACCTATATCCAAAAAGCTAATAAACCCTATAATTATTATATGATATCACTATATTCTAATGGATTCATCCATGAAATCCTTATATCTACAATGAAACTCCTTTGAATTCATTATAGTTTATAAAGGGTGACATTTGGGTAATAGAAGACAATAAAGGATATCCCCATGAAGAATGTGACCGGAGGATGTGTGATGTCCCTGAAAAGACATAGCATGCACCCATTCTAGTTATCTGGTTGTCAAAAATGTGTTCACTAGATATATTTTATCTTTTTGGTTGAATTGGAAATGTGACACTCACTACCCAATCAACATAATTACTAGTGTCCATGAATTTATTTTCTTATAAGAACCTACAATGCTACAATTGGTACATCCCTTTAAAAATAAATTGTTCTGATATTTTGACTATGGAATTATATTACCACTTTTATAGAACCAAAAACTAATTTTTAAAAATCAATATTATTTTAAAATAACCTCCCTCGATGAAGAATTAGGAGAATATAAATTTAACGATATCACAATCCCCTGATTCTAAAATTTTTGAAAATCCATTACGTATACAAAAGTATAATTTTATATAAGAACATAACCCTTAGGATTATTATCTCTGTTATTCATAAAAGAAACTTTTTAGTGAAAGACTCTATTTCAAGGTTTCTAGGTTTTATACTCAACACCACGTTCTTGTTGGACATGGTTATAAAAAATGATCACATATCTAGCTAACCTATCCATTTATGGAAAACTTATTAATCTACACCTTCTAATTCAATTGTTACCTCTAATGTGATGTGTATTGACATAGTAATATTCCACTATAATAAATTTCATATGAAAAGAACCTACCAGTAATCCTTATATATTTCTTTCTATATATTCACTTTAAACCAAACATTGTGTTTACAAAAAATGACACTATATAAAGTTTAAATAACATTATATTTTTCATATACATAGAATAAAAAAGTCAATAAATTAATGATCCCCCATTTGGCATTATTAGGTCATCAGTTAATCTATTTGACTACAGTAACCAATCCTTGTATATGGATAATCCAAACCAATCCTATGGTAATTTTATAGACGTTGGGTCTTTCTTAAATGAATCCATGATTCATTATAATAATTTTTCAAACCATTTTTTCAGCGATTAGATGTTAATCCAAGATTTAAAATTATATAGTTCACTAAAAATCATCATTCTACTAGCTTACATGCACTAATATTTGAAAAATATTTATCTTTAAAATTCCCTATGAATTTCTATAAATATAATAAATATATAATACCATTATAATCCATTGATATTTACTAAAATAACATAATCAAATTTTTTCATAGTAGAGAATCTTTTTATTGTATCGCAATTATATAGATAGAGAACTCTATATTAAAACAGTACTCATATCATGGTTTCACCAACACAAAATTAATGCAGAACAATTATTCTATTTGAACTGTTAGTAAAAATACTTACTACTAAATATCCTTCATTTATTACCGTAATGTACTACCCATACGTACATGGTACTAGAGTGTTATATATAACAACCTTTTTTCATTAGAGACTATTATTTTATATGGTTTATTAGTGTAGTGGAAGTGGATAGGTTTGTTCCCAATTATATTTTTTATCAATTTATTTGGATAATACAATAGATCACAATGAGTAAACACTTTTTATACTAAAAAATATTATCATTTCACATATAAATAAAAATTAATTTATAATATGAATGACAATTTATTGATACTACTTTTAGCATTGATGATCAATTCAATTGATGTTCTTATTATCGGGATGTTGTATTGGGGAAATCAAATGCAGAAATTATTTTTTGGAGTTCACATGTGAATAAAAAATATTGGATAATTAATATTGGAATTTTTTTCTATATTTTAATAACTATAATCTGGTATCATTTTTCATTGATCAAAATAATAATTCTCTAGATCTTTAATATTTCAATATGTTATTCACTTAGTGTAGGGAGGGAGGGGAAGAAGGTTCATATCATGTTATTAAGATAGTTATTTAGAGTTTCTCGTGGTCTTAAGTGAATCCTTTTGAGAAAACATCCTTGTTCACAATGACTGTCATTATATATTTATTGATATAACATGGGTTATATACATTGGGATATAGAATTCATAATTTCAATTAAGCTCTTACCTAATTTCATTATTCTAATTCAACCCACATAATAATAATAGTAATCATAATGTAATATTCTGTGATATTCTCTAACTCCTCGAAATTTAACAATAAATTTCTAAATAAATATATAATAAAAATATATTATTTAAAATATATTATTTCCAATGGTATTTAATCATGCTCTGTCAATCATCCCCAAAATTTACCAAGAAATGAATAATATTTTTTTAAAAAAAATTAATAGATACCATTTAATTATTTATTCATTAATAAGTTGATATTATATTAAAAATATTGAGAATTTGTATTTAACATAATATTAACACAACTAAATTATTATTTATTTAATGAATAATTATTTATTACTATACTGTAATAACAAATATATAAATTAAATTTATATTAATAACTAAAATATAATATTTATTCAATATTCGACTCACATATAATCTATCTTGATAAAATTGCAATTAAATTAATGTAATAAAACATAAAAGAATAATTATTGAAAAAAAAATTAGGAATTATATTTATTAAAATTTTATAAAAAAATATAACTCAACAGATATTATAGATAGACATTGGGTAATACCCTTACAGACCATTTAGACAACATTATGTGGTCACTCCCAATGTCTATGACTAACATTAAGAAACACATCGGGGAAGAAATAGATAATGAAATAAATATCTCAATGGAAACAAAAACATCCAAATTCTTATGGTATAATGTAACCACTTTGCCTCAATATCTAATAAAACATATTTCATTATTTTTTAACAACCTTTAAGTCTAATAAATATTTATTTTTCTACCTAATATGAACACATTGTTGAACTACGTGGGCATATATTTTATGAGAATGATTCATTACTATCAAATGGTTTGGGATAACATCATCCATATCATAGAAGTGACTAATAATTTCTTGAGTAATTCAATTAATATATATCAATTATGACACACCAAATATATCCTACTTTTTTGTGAGTATATTTCATCATGTTTTTCAAAAATATGTCATTTTAAGGATATAATTTCCATATAATAGTAAACTTGTTCACATATAGAAATACTTAATGAAACATATTATATGTAGAGTTTTTATTAGTGTGTCATTTCTCATATAAATCTCCAGTAGAGATTAACATGTGGGAATATCAGGGGAAAAGGACTCGATGTAATATGAGAAATCACTAGTTTATAGTAATATATACTTTTTCCCCTTCTATATAGATATTATCTAACCATATAAAATATTTTAAACAATACATTTAGAAAAATAATGGCTCTTATTATAGAGGATATGTGATATAAAAACATTAATATGAAAAATATTCTAAAAAAAGTATCTCATTTTTGTAACAATGATGATCACTCATCATGTGATAAAATATTCATTAATATTTAACAATAATTATATATATAGTAATACAAAATAAAAATTCAACTAGTCATAGAGAACTAAATCATACAGACTCTTACATTCAAATAACGTAACAATTAACTAACAAGTTATATCACATATGATTAATTAAAATGTTCTGATTATGACTATAAATCCTATACATACAATGTTATTGTGATTATTTGTCTTATGTAATCTCCACCACAATGATAAATTCTTTCTGAAGTGGATATCACTAGCCATTAACCACTTTTTATTTATTAAAACACAAAATATTGGAAAAATCATATCCTAAAAATTGTAGTTATTAATAAACATCTTAATCTACATGAGAATCCACAAAACAAAATGTTAAAATTGACATGGAAACCATTGGTAATAATAAATTTTTCTAGAAAATAACCTTATCATTAATATGGTATTATTGAAAATTGATCAGAATCAAGACTTGTTTTGTATTCCCATTTAAACAAGTAATCACCCTTCTCTAATATTAAAATATACATCTATCTCAACATTTTAAATTATTGCAATATAGTTTAAATGAAATATATATGTAGTTCCCCTATTTCAATTATATATTCATTGACTCTTCTATTCACATACGTAATATTAACCCATAGTTAATATAATTGAATATGAAATTGATTTTGAAGTACTCTTAGGAATATATCATTTTATATATCATGATCAATCTTATTATTACACATATCGTATTTGATAGATTTTATTCCATGTTACAAAAATAATAATTCAATAATTAACTATTCCACATTATATATTTAAATATAATGTATTTTTTATAGAATGATTAGATCAATGAAACCCTATAAATATAAGATTTTAGATTTTTTTCCAGGGAAATGTTTAAATTATTTAATTCATTCAGGGATAAATTCACCTAATATATAATTAACTATATCGATAATCATTTAATTTCAATATGTTAGGAAAAATATTTACCATTGAAAACCATACGTAAAACACTAACTAGTTTAATAAAGATAAAAAGTCATTCCAAATGAATATTCTCTATTTTATTTCCCTTTTACATCCATAAATGGATCTTATAAACTTGAATAAAATATTTTCATTATTTTGTGTCACTAAAACTTATAGTTTCATCATATTTAAAACAGTTGTATGTTTTCCACCATGAACAGTAGAATTGACATCCAGTTTCAAAATATAAGGATAAAATAATGTTCATATTTAATGTATGGTTTTATAATTTCTTATCACGATTCTAGAGGAATTTCTTTTAAAAGGATATCCAAAGATTCGGTAAGTACTTAATTAAACAATTATGATTAATTGGTACCAGCGTATACCATTCATGTCTACACTCTTCATGAATAATAAACAACAATGATTAATCAAATAAAAACATAAAAAAATCTTCAATTATATCAAATCATAAAGGATTAAACATCGAATTTACATGTTCATTAAAATACCATCCCTTTTCCATTGAACGCATTATAATATGATTCATTATTCTTGTAAAAATAATATATCAACAATTTTTTAATATAATACCACCTATATAAATATATATTAAAAAAATATAAATTGTATATATTAATATTCCCCCAATTAAAATTTTGGGTAAATGACCTCATACTACAATAGTAGAAATTTAGGGAATTAATATCAATAAAGTCATGTTGGATCCTATAATATCACAACACTACTACTTACACCTTATAAAAACATTGTCAATCATGACTAATACATTGATATTTTAGTTAATTTAATTTCATACATTTATTTAATATAATTTTTTAAAATTTATATATGATTACCTTTTTGTATATTTATAGAGGGATATATTGTTTTCCAAATTGTTCTCAGAAAAATAGTTGAAGTCATACATTATTTTATTTCATTCACTTATATGAAACCAATAGTCCATGTGGTTGTAATGATATTATATTTTATTTTTCAACATTAAAAACATATCATGAATGTAATAATATATTTCTTGAAATATATATATGACATCCCATCCATCATTTATGTATTACCTTTATGCCCTTCAGGTGTACATTAAAATGTGATTTTTGTAATTGATCCAAAATTAATTTAAATAATTGATGAATAAAAGGATGTGTTATTCTATGATATGCCTACCTTGAGGATTTTATATCTTTTACCATATTTATTGTTTTCTTTACTAATAAATAATAAAAATTATTTATATAATCGCAAAATAGTATAAAAATTTATGTCAACATATCCATTATGTAAAACACGTTTAATTCCTATGTCATTATACGTATAGGTCTATATTGAAATAGACTAATACCCTGCAGGGATTAAAATTTGAAAATGCCTTAAATTTTACATCACTATTTATTATCCTTCAAAAAATGTGTCTAAGAATATTAATTTATATTATAAATTATTTTTTTCTTAGGGTATCTATTATTCAAATGTCACTAAACTATTGTTAACATATAAAATACCACAATGATACTAATTTTATGGATGAAATAATTTCCCATTCAATAAATATATAATACAATACAAATGTTGTGGATAAAATCATTAAAAGGAAATGTCTATTCAAAATCCATACACTTGTTAATCTAAAGTCATGTGATTCTATTTGTAGACAAGAGAATAACATTTTCTTAGCTACATGAGAGAGTTCACCTTACATTATGATTTTTTTGAATTTATTTGGTTTCTATAGATGGATTACATTATGTTATATCATGAATTTATTTAATTCACCATTTTATAAATAAAAATATTGCTTGAAATGATGAATATATATATAATCGAAATAATACATCGCATATTATCTATTTATTATTGATAATATTTAAATGTCTTTTCCTTAAACATGAGTAGTAAATAGAATTATCCTATATTCATTCCCTATGAATATTTTCATTAATTGATGGACATTTTAGTACATTAATATAGACAAAATTATTTATTATGTTTCAAAAATGTTGTTTTATTATATTCACCATAATTTTTGATGATCTATTTTCCCAAAAACACATTTCTGCATTCCAAATTATTAAAAAAATATTCCTAAACAAATTATCCATAATATTCGAGAAATAATTCTTGATGAATGAAATAAGATATATAAGGAAAATAACACATGATTAAGGGATAATAAATTAATCAAATAAAAACATAGCTATTTTAACATCTTCATATTCTTTTTAATATTAAAAGAAATTTCATTACATAGGTTCCAATATTCCATTTTAAATATATATAGTGTGGTGAATACATCATTATTATTAATACTCTTTCTCTTTTTTAAGTTCAAGTAGGTAATTATTTGTGGTTTATGTATTCGCGTCCTTATAATCCATAGTAAACTCCATGAATATATATAATAAGATGATTTCACAATTAGAATAAAAATTATCGATGTTTTAGTTATATGAAACCAATTAAAATGAACTCATTAAATGTTGTGGATGACTAGAAATAGCGGATTCCATTAGAAAGAATTAAAATATATTTTGTAGTGTAGTGTATAAAAGAAAAAATACTTTGGGTAAATTTTCATTGTGAGTTCACATTATGGGTCTAGAAAAGGAATATACTTTTCCCATGGTTATTCTCTCCATTTTTTCTAATGACTTAAATAAATATTTTGTACACTTCTAGATTAACAATGGTGAAATAATTATATATTTTAATATTTTCCACAATTTTATCAAATCCTAATAACCAACTATTTTGGATTTATAATATAATTTAACATTGATATTCAAGTGGCAATGGTTCATATTCCACTACACATAACCTAAAAAATCTAGTTTTCATGTCTATATAAAGTATTTATTTTGGTGGTCTTTAAAACAACATTAACATACTATTACATGACCCATTTGATAGACACCATTCCCTTAATGCTTGATACATATTTCCTCAAAAAAATAAAAAAAATATCACAATGATTTGTAATGAAAATCATCCCTTGATGCTAACATTGTATAGTCAACCCAAACCACAATTTATAATTACCAGATAAATGTATCTAGCTAAAAAAGAGAAATACTATATACATTAATTAATGGTTACATTCTAATTCATGTAATGGAAGGATATTTTCTCTTATTACATCCAATATGCAGTTTTGAATAATTGTACCTAAATGTTTTTTACCGTTTCATTTACATGATTTAAAATGCCATGAAATTTTTTCATAATTTATAATCCATATCTGGATAATTTAATTTTCACAAGATCCATTTATTTTATTTTACCTTAACATGCTCATTGCATCATTTGAATTTTTTTATCATGCATAAATATCATGTAATCATTTAACTAAAAAAACAAATTAAACACCATTTGGTGGAATAAATAAAATAAATGTATTGTATGGACATTATATTCAACATTTAGTAAGATTATCCATTTAATTATAAACCAACCCTTATCCAAAATAGAATAATAGTATGTCTGGTTCTTTCATTGAGTTAAAATAGTCCACCATAATGTTATGAATATCCATGCCATTTTTCACATCCGCCTGATATTGAAAAGTCTCATCACATTATGATAACCTTCATTTTAAAATGTGTAATTAATTACATGTGCAGGGAACCATGGTATTATTGTTACATAAATTAATTATAGAAAAAAATGGATATACTCAATAAGGATGAAGGGATGACAAATTGATCAATATATAAAATGTAAAATTATTTTTCTCATAAAAACCCAAGAAATAAATAATTAATTTTAATAAAAACAAATATATATATATATAGGTCTTTCAATATAATTATCATCCACAACATGAACTTAATATGTCTATAATGAAATTAAAGTCAATAATTATTCAATTAAATTGTTAAATAAATGAATCAATAAATTCATTTATTTTAATTGTTTATCCAACCAGTATTTGAAATTACCTTCTACTATAACTCAATATAAATAATATATGATTATTTTAATTTTAAGTGGATTAGGTAATTTTTTTATTATAAAGTAATAACTTTATCTAACTGTCTATGTATTATTAAATCTACCACTAAAATTTTAGAATTACATGTCATGTAACATCACACAAAATGAAAAGTGACAAATTATCTATTTGGTGCTCATCGTGTACTATGTACTTAGTTGAATGTGTTCCCGCATGATGTGTCATAGTATACATTTTGTGTTGTTAAATGGTTTTAATCATGTACAATGAATGCATTTTTTGACAATAATATATATCTATATATACACAATGTGCACCATTGTTGGTGCCCATGAAGTCAACATAATATATGAAATCATTTATTCCATGTATTTATATAATAATGAATAATATAATTTAAAAAATTTATTATCCCATTAAAAATATTGAAATGACATATTGTATAATTTATAATGAATGAAATATCACATGATGCCCACATTTACAAACACAATATATATTTTGGTCTTTGTTCTAATTGATATTTTTTCACGGGTTTGACTCCCACAAAATACCTTTATCGATGAATACCATCTATGAGTTGGCCTAAGATATATAGTTTTTATTTCAAGAGACATGGTGGGTAATTCATTACTTTCCACCACTAATAGATTCTTATAAACTCAATTTGTATCTTTTAAGAAATTCTATTTTTTACAACACAAGTATATGACACTACAAAATATTTATTCCACATAGTGTCTAATCACATATATATTAGTAAACACATTTGATTTAATAATAATATATTACATACATTCACCATATGGATAACATAATTCATGTGGGGTAAAACTATGTGGGGTTAGATTTTGTGTATGTTAATGGCACACCATGTACACCTGTCATGTAAACGTCCAACAACTAGTTAGTAAATGTAATGTAATGACACCACATTCCAAAACCCCACAAGGAACCCCAAGATTTATGTGGCTCATTTTTTTGTGGTTCAATATGAGTAAATAGTCTGTATTTTATTATTCATACAGTAGGTAATTATTTCACACATCTAAAATCCTATACACCCCTGATCTGATCTTTGAACATTGTTCAAATATTTTTTTCCTTTTGTTAGTTATATTAAAATAAAGGTTCACTTTATTTATAAATTTAGATTATATAAAACTAAAATGAAAATGATTTAACACTCTTAATATTAAAATATGGCCAATATATAATAGATAATTAAAATTAAATATGGTAAGATTTAATACAACTTGAATGTCTTGTGGTGTAGCTGGTACATTAAGGTATATGCACAACAATGTTTTCCATTAGTTTATTTATATAAATCAAAGAAAAAAAATCCACTAACATTAATCGATTAGATCTTTAAATATGTTGTTTATAATATAATTATAATAATAATTACTCTTACATGTTAATTCTTTAATTGTTTATGATTAGTTCCAATGATGTTCTAATTGTGCTAATGATACTGTGAAGATTCTAAAGAATAATTCCTCTATAAATTTTGACTTGTGTCCATTAATATTGAAGTCCTCACAATATTATTACATTTTCTACAGTGGATGAACAAAATTTCTTATGCAATTCCACGTTAATATCATTAAAAATTCACACTATATTGAATAATTCATCACTTCTACTGTTATTCCATAGTGGGAGCAGATGAATGATTGCATAAAAGTAATGAAGGATTTCATTAGCAAAAATAAAATTATATAATAATTTCATCTAATAAAAAATAATATAAAAATTATAAAATGTAATAAGGGATATAATTCGGGTTATACAAATAGAGTTTTAAAAAACATTATTTGACATATCACACCAATGAATTTATTTATTCTATACATACCCCATCTAAAATAGAAATAAAATTATTATTATATATTATGATGTTACATAACTAATGAAAATTAAAATATGATGTTTTAATTAAAGAAAATAATTTTTCTTTGAATTATATTAGATAAATATGTCAATTTTATTATGACCTGAATATGGTCATCCAATCCTTATTTTCTTTTATAAAATATTTCCAAATAAATAAATATTAATTTAATAAAAATATATAAAATTAAATATTACATTCATTCAATAGTGAACAAATAATTTTTTAATTTTAACGTGAAAATAATGATATTCAATTTATTAGTAACAAATTATTTACTTTTATTTGATAAATAAATAAAAGATGAATACATTATATATTCATTAACTTAGAAAAAACAATTTATATTTTATTAAAATTACAAATATCTTGACTTGAATAACGCGTGACTTAATTTATAGAATTGAATTTATAAGAATAATTATTAAATCACATGTCAAAAATAATTATTTAAACTATTATATAGAAATGGAACATAACTTATATTATTCATATTATTATGGGTTACCCTTTAGAAAAGATTATCATTGAAATTAATACCTCATTCCAAAAATCCAAGTATAGAATATTACCACCAGTCATGGAACCCATAGAAAGGTAATTTAAATTCACAATGCGAATAACCTCATATTAACACATAGTGTGTAGTATAATTACTTTGTCTCGTTGTCTCATCAATAATGTTTAGTACTTGTTTTCATCCACCAATATATTCCATTTAACTTGTTTTGAAATCCTAAAATAAAATTATTGATGAACTACAATATATATAGATTCAATGAGACATTCCTTTTTCAATAAAATGGTTCTATATATCATCTCCCATAATTCGAATGAATAAATGATTTCATTATTTACTAAATTAAGGTATATAACGTATGAAAACATCAATTTATTGCACCTCAAATCCAGCTTATGTGAAATGAAATCATATTGGAGGGAGCTCATTATAAAACATATAATTCACTATAACAAAAATAGATGACCACAAGTCTATATCTAGAAGATCTATGAATAGATATTCATTATCTATAAAGTTATGATTGTTTTTTTCTTCTAATTCTATTGAAATGAATATAAAAGGAGATGTTTTTTTAAAATATACGGAATATAGTAAATCAAAAATAGAGAGTTAAAAAAGAACTATAGATCATACTTAAGTGAATTATAATGGGTTCAATCAATATTTTCAATTATTCTATGAAATATAACCCACTAATCATACTAGTTCAGTTTATACATGTATCCTACCCTTTGATCACATTCGTGAAATTAATATTCTTCTCAATGACTTAGAAAACCAAACAATAAAAATTTTACACTCTATCTTGTTATCATGGACACTCATGAATCGAGATCACAGATCCTTTGAGACACCTGACAGAAACCACACATCATTCATCAAATCAAACAATAAAAAAATACTATTATGAAGTTTGTATCAAATATAGGGTGGATATAATATTCAAGAATATAGAATAATAAATATAGAATTATTTAGAATTATTTTTAGATTACCTCATCCACTCCACACATTCGCAGTATGATTTCCATGAAAATTATATATAAAATGAAATTAAAAAATTCTATGGTACCCATTGTGATTCCCCTTGGATTACCAAAAATGGTTTCTTTATCCATATCCGTGGTGTATAGGATAAATATAAACTATTGGGAATATATAAAAAATTTAAATGGGAGTAAATAAATTAAAAAATTCAGGTCAAGTAAAAAACAATGAAATAAAATTAAATTGTGAAATAATAAATCTAATAATTATAGGGATAAAGTTGTAGTCACAAATCCTTCACAAATGGGGAGGATGAAATATTTATATGAAAATTATGGTCTCCTAAAACTACAAGTTTTTGTAATAATATACATAATAATCAATATTTATTTCTATTTATTCTAGTTTCTACAACCAAAGGATATGATTTCTTTATCATTCCTTATATTGATTCTTCCCATATCCAAATATTCATTCACATGGCTGCCAAATTCTTATTCAACATGATCCAGTCCATATGAAACTTATGTATGTGATATAATATATTTGGGTGATTTTTTATAATGGGTTATTGATTGTAGGTCAATCCTTTTCAATTTGGGGAACATTGAATTTTTAATTCCATGCAGCCTTCAATTTAACAATGCCCAAATTCATAAAATAAAATGGAATGAATTATGCCAAAAAGAAATTGATACATGCTAGATTGGATATATGGAATGGAAATTGAGAATTAAAACTTAATTCTTATACGTTCATACACAATTCATGATTTTCTCTTTTTGGACAAGTTAATGTTTTAATTGTCTAGAAGTTGTAAAAAATGACTAGAATGTTATACGGGATTCGATATTTGTCATAAAAAATCCACATTTAGGTCCAAATTTCATCTTCACACCCAAAATTAATAACATTCATTCATTAATAAAATTAAAATAATGGAAATAATAATATTACACCACTAAAGTTTTAACACACTTCAGAAACCTAATCATTTTATACAAATATGCAACATAATATTATATGAATATTCAATAAATCTCAAAATAATACCCACCTGAGGAAAATATAGTTTTAGTATATTTAAAGACTAGATACATTATCATCTAATTTCATGTAATAAATTCAAAATCACCATTAATTATTTTAATAAATATTTCAATAATTTAATATACACTATATAAAACGTTTCATTATAACATAGTGAAAGAAAAAAGAAGAAAGGTTGAGATTTGATGCTATGTAATGGTAAAAATAATAGATATAAATCATTGAATATAAGTCTACACTATGAAACATTATTTTCTTAGAACAAAATAATAGATTATGAATATAATTCCAACTATTTCATAGACCATTAATAATAAATCATTGAAAAATAAATTTTGGTAACAAATGTAACCAGTCAAAAGTATACAGAATAATCAATAAAGAAATCACAATCCAAGAGAATATATAATAAGAATAATATAGAAACCCACTTTTATCAAAATTTTACATTAAATTTCTCATTTATACTACTTAATAGAATTCAAAAACAAAGTTTCAATGACTGTATTAGCCTAGATCCTTTGGAAACATGAAACATTGACATTGTTACAAAAGTGTGCTACATTATCATCCACTCGGTTTTCCCATACTAGTACCCCCACGTTTTCATATAATACATAGTAAATATATTCATAACATGGGGATGGATATACAAAAGGGGGATCTCATATGATCATTAAGGGTATCTAATAGAGATATGTATCCATAATCATGAACATAATTGTATTAGAATGGGATCATAACATTAGAAAAAATTCCTTTTATATAAAAAATAATAAACATGAATCATTGGATAGCTATTGAGTGTTCATGTGACATGAATCAAAAGGCGAACAAGAGAATAATACATGAATTCATAACATATGAATAATTCATCGAATCTGAGGCATACACAAGATTATAGAAAATATTATTTCAAGGATATATATGAAGATCTACATAACATGTTAGAAATAGGATTATAACCCATCGAACATTTCATATCTCAGATATTTTTATATTATTTTTAAATATTATATAGAATTATTTTGAGACCGTGTACAGAGAAGACACATCATTCTGAGGACTGGAAGGACTAAAATGGTAGTTTGAATCTTTTTTAAGTTAATCGAGTTGGCCTGTGTGTGTGGCTGTGGATGTTTCCAAACATATGCTTGAATAAAAAAATTTGAGGGCATTGTTGCATCCAGAATGAATACTTTACCATATAATGGGCCTAATTTCGACCAGCATTGGTTGAGGGAAAATATAAATTTCTTATTGTTGTTAATAAAATAATGTCACGACCCGTCCTCGGGGCCCGTGCCGTGACTACCCCAAGCCCGCCTTCCATAGGCAAGGGGCTGGTGACTAGCACCAAGGCATAAATCCCAGTAAAAAGGGAAGGAAATGCCTTTGTAAAGTAAACAAACACCTCAGAGCAAGCAAGCAATAGAAGTAAACACTATGTAAAAACTGAGTACAATAGTAAGTGCGGAAAAGTAAATGTTCCAAATACAAACCCAAACTAAAAGTAAAGTACAACTCAAAAGGGAAAACATCAATTGAATGTAAAGCCACAACGTCGAGCCGCCCACTAGAAGTCCCACCTGAAGGGTGAGTACAGATATCCTACACAGATTCTCGAGTTCCACCGCCCTCTCCGAGTACGTCCCGCCCAGTGGTCCACCTCCAGGTACCGTCCTGCTCCGCAACCCTCAACCAGGATCAGCATTGTCCGTCGTCTGCAACCAACACAATGTAGTGCGGGCATAGCCTGTGCATGGGTGAGTATAAGCTAATCAGTAGGGACCCCAAGACCCCTGAAGGTCTCCCAGAATCCACAAATGAAAGATACAATCACAAGTAACATCCGAAACTGCTTAGGTATATACCCATGCATATACCTAAGTCATCAATTCCAGTTCGCTCCAACATCCGAGCCCAAGTACAACCCAGTCCACACAGGAAAGAAAAACTTAAAACCACACAGGGTAGCACAACACAATCCACATAGAAAAGCAAAATAGGATTCAGATCACACAGGTAAACTTCTTTATAAGATGATAGAGATGATCATATATATCCACTGATTCATCTAAGCTGTCGGACCCACAAAGGATAGAAAGGTACTTACCCCCGCAATGACCCACAAAGAATCTGACCCACATAGGATTGATAGGTAACTCACCCCCATAATGACCCCCAATGGATCTGACCCATACAGGATCGATAGGTAACTAACCCACGCAATGACCCACACATGATCGGACCCACACAGGATCTGTAGGCGCTGGCCCAGACAGGACCGCTGAGCGCTGACCCACATAGGATCGGACCCACACAGGATCTGTAGCACTGATCCATGTAGGATCACTGAGTGCTGTAGTCATCGTCGTTGAATCAACTGAGGATCTTTGTACAATCATCGTTGTCATCACAATCACAGCCAGCTCTAGGGTTCCCGCACACAGAAAGCTCGTTCGGGAGGGTCCGGTCCATGAGCCAAGAGGTTGATAAATCAACTGACACATAGTCCAGTGTTGTTGTACCCAAAAGTTGTGTATCATCAACAGGAACTCAATGCCACAGATGGCACGTCAATCAGACGCCCGGTCTGAGAGTTATGGGCTTTTTCGTCCTAGGAGCCTGGTTGGTTTATAAGGAAAATCCAACCCGACCATACTACACCTGCATCCAAACCTCGGGCAGAGTAAGCCAAAAGATCCGTCTCACTTAGAGGAAACCATCAAAGTCGATGGCACATCAATCGGACGTCCGGTGTTTAAGTTCTGAGAGTTTCCGCTCCGAGGGCCTGGTTGGTTTCGTGTACGAACCAACCCGGACGAGCCCAAAGTACTCCAAAACCTTGAGTGTAACATATCAAAACGACCGTCTCGGTCCAATTATCACATCCCCACTGACGGTGCATCGATCGGAGGTCTGTAGCTCATGATATGGGCAAAATACCGAAAGGGGTCCGAAAACTGGGGGTCTAGGCCCAAACTGACCCGGCCCAACCCCCCTGGGTCGGCCCGAACTGGGATGACCCGACCCGGGTCCAGGTCCGACCGAGCTGGGAACGACTCTGCCCAGCCGGCGCGGCGCAGCCCGGCCTGGGCGCGACCCTGCTGGTGCTGGCAGGGTGACCAGCAGGTTGGGTCAGCTGTTACGGCTGAGCGACGCAGGCGGGGGGGCGTTACCCCCGCGTGGAGAGACTATAGCCCCGCATGGGGCCGCCCTTGTCAGCAGACGCGGCCGGATTCCATGTACCGTTGCCTCCGGTCCCGCATGGTTGTGGGACCGAGTCCTGCCACCGCAGCTTCAGCCGCAACGGCTCCTCCTGGCTGCGCGCCCTGTGTCGCCGCCACCTGCCGCTGGCGAGTCGCGCGGTGGCCTGCTCCGCGGACCACCTGACGAGTTCCGGTGGATGGAATTGCGTTTCTTCTTCACCAATGGCCCTCCTGGGGCCCATCCTTCACTGTGAGGACCTCACATCGCCCATGCGGTCAGCTTCATCAACGTCTGCCGTTCTGCACACCAAGAACGTAAGGGCGGTGGGTTCGAACATGTTCGTTGGTTCTCACCCACCGCGTTAGCGGTTTTAAAAGTCTTCAAACAAATTATTTAATCATACGCCACGGGTATAAATCACAATCATTTAATAGAATCAAACCACTACCACAACGTTGCAGTCGAACGTGAGTTCGTCGAGGAATTAACCATCGCGGATGAAGAGGATCGTCGCACCACAGAAGGGGTTTCGCTGTCGTCGCGGTACACAGTGTTGCGTAGACAAACTCTGAGGATTAAAATCACACATATTTAAGATGTACAAAAAGGTTCCTTGTTGAGGTTATAATTCACAAAGAATTAAAATAACTGCAACCCAATACCTCAATCGGTTGTTGATCGAAGATTGTTGCGGGGGAAGGAACGCCGCGGAAGAAGCATCGTGGAAGAAGGATCGTCGGCATCACAGTAAATGGGGTCGCATCATCGATCTCGTAGGGTTTGGAGTTCTTCGTCTCCCTTCGTCGGAGGTTGTCATTATTCGCATTCTTTGCATTCTTCGCGTTCTTTTCATTGAAGGATGAAGATTTTCAAGCATTAGAGTTTCTCCAAATCCTCTCAACAAGGAACCTCTCAACAAACCTAGTGTTTTTATTATTTTATTCCCATGCCAACAATTTGATAATCAAGGAATGTAACGAATAAATTTATTCAATGAATTAATTTCAAGGAATTAACCACCCAATTAATGAGGCGTTTCTTAACCCAAATAAACGCACGGTTGACTTTATTTAAAAAGGGGTTGCGGGTGAGTTACTTAGAGGGAAAGAAACGGTAGGGCTCATGCGGGCCCTACCTCACAAATATCTCCCAATAGGTAGGATATTATGGGTTCCACCTTATCCTCTTAACCTAGATTAAGTGGATTTAAATAAAATAAAATAAAGTGTCGCCCCACTTTTATTTTATTTATTAACTTAACCACAAAAATTAAAAACCACACTCGAGAAAACAAAACACCAGAAAAGGACTTTCTAAGAAAATACCAGCCCTACGATTCCATCTGTGCCCTCAGAATTCAATTCCGAGCACCCATTCAAAAGTTTGAAAATCCCGCTCATTCTTCCACTGAACATACCCGAGATAATCCTCGGAAAATGATTCCGGGCACACCGGGCCTCAGAATCAGGTGGTGTCAGAAACCGCGCTCTTGTAAAATTTCAATGAAAATTAAGAAAAAAAATTTCCTGGAAATTTAAGGGTCTTTACATCACTCCAACCACATGGCTTTACGTCCCCGTAATGATACATAAAATCTCGGGAAACAAATATGGGTACTGAGCATGCATCTGAGCCTCCCGCTCCCATGTTCTCTCCTAGAGGTTCCCGTGCTGCCGTCTAATGTGCACTAGAGGAATCGATCGTCCACATAGGAACCAATCCTGTCAATGCTCGATCTCCATCGGGACCTCCGCAAACTCTGCCCCATCATCAATGTCTAGCTATCCACGATCAATGATATGGATGGGTCGTGCACGTATCTTGTCAGCTAAGATACGTGGAAGACGTCGTGTACCCGGTGCAACTGAGGTGGTAGATCTAGGCGATAAGCCACCTCGCCAATCCTACTGAGGACCTGGAATGGTCCGATGAAGTGTGGAGACTACTTGGCGCCGTGTCCAAATCTCCGAAATCCACGTCTAGGTGAGACATGCAAGAAGACATGGTCGCCATCCTCGAACTCTAGTGGCCTCCGCCTTCTGTTAGCAAAAGACTTATGCTGGCTCTGAGCTGTCCTTATCTGCTCATGGATTACCTGGACCTTCTCTGTCATGGCCTGGACCATCTCTGGTCCCACAAGTGCTGACTCCTCAGGGTCTATCCAGCACAAAGGAGATCTGCAAGGTCGGCCGTACAATGCCTCGTATAGTGCCATCCTGATTGTGGAGTGGTAACTGTTGTTATATACAAACTCCACCAAGGGTAGGTGGTCCTCCCAGATGCGACCAAAGACGAGGACACATGTGCGGAGCATGTCCTCAAGAGTCTCTATGGGCCTCTCCATATGACCATCTGTCTGAGGGTGAAAGGCGGTGCTCAGACGTAGCTGCATCCCGAACACCTCCTGCAACCCCTTCCAAAGCCAGGAAGTAAAGAGAGCATCCTGATCAGAGATGATAGATTATGGCACACCGTGAAGTCGTACAATCTCTGGAACGTAGATACGTCCCATGATCTCCACTGAGCCCTACTCTATGATTGGTAAGAAGTGATCCGACTTGGTGAGTCGGTCAAAAATCACCCAAATGGAGTCGTGACCTATAGAAGTGCATTGAAGTACAGTCACGATGTCCATAGATATGCCGTCCCACTTCCACTCCAGGACCTCCAAGGGTTGTACTAAGCCTGCTGGTACCTGAGGCTCTGCCTTCACCTGCTGGCAGGTGAGGCATCGAGAAATGAACTCTGCCAGATCCTTCATCATGCCCAGCCACCATTGCTGTCGTCCGAGGTCCTGGTACATCTTTACCACTCCAAGATGTACCTCCAAATGAGATGTGTGAAACTCTCTCAGCACCTCCTCCCATAAGGCAACTGGTACCAAGGTATGTCCACTGAAAAGGACGTCATTCTCTACTCCAAAGGAGAAACAATCAGGTGCATGTTCTGAAGATATCTGTGCACACCGCGTCTCACAGTCAGTGTCAGCATGCTGTGCCTCTCTGACCCGCAGCAGTAGTGGAGGGGTGAATATGAGAGACTGAAGGAAGGCTACTCCATCTCTATCCACAAAGGATATCTGCAAAGTGGCAAGCTGCTCTGTCGCCTCCTCAAGTAGCTGAATGCCAGTCCTCCTGTTGAGAGAATCAGATACCACATTCCCCTTCCCAGGAGTATAGACTATCTCAATGTCATAGTCCTGGAAGAACTCTAGTCATCGCTGCGGTCTCAGGTTCAGGTCCTTTTGAGAGAAGATGTTCCCGAGACTCTGATGGTAAAAAAAGACTGTAAAGTGCTCGCCCATCTGGTAGTGTTGCCATGTCTTCAGAGCGAAGACCACTATTGCTAACTCTAAGTCCTGAGTAGCGTAGTTCTGCTCATGCGGCCTCAACTGGCATGATCCATAGGTGATCACCGCCCGCTCCTGCATCAGGACACATCCGAGTTCGGTCCGCGATGCATCGTAGTAGACTACGTACCCTACTCCCTCATCCAGAAACCTCAAGATAGGTGCGCTGGTCAATCTCGGTCTCAACTCCTGGAAGCTCTGCAGACATCTTTCTGGCCACACAAAGGTTTTCCCCTTCTTCTTCAACGCTGAGAGTGGTACCGCAACTCTGGATAAGTCTGGCAGAAATCTCCAGTAGTATCCAGCTAGTCCCAAGAAACTCCAAACCTCTGTCATGTTCCTGGGTGGCTCCCAATCTAGCACTGCCTCGATCTTTGCAGGATCCACCACAACTCCTGCCTCAGAGATGACATACCCCAAGAAGTGGACCTCGCATGACCAGAAATGACACTTCCAGAGCTTTTCATAAAGGTGGTGCTCTCGGAGTGTGTCTAGTACAACACATAAGTGATACGTGTGCTCCTCCTCAGTCGTCGAGTATATCAAAATGTTGTCGATGAAGACTATGACAAATAAATCGAGGTATGGCTGAATTATCCTATTCAGGAGGATCATGGAAACTATTGGAACATTGGTTACACCAACGGTCATAACCAAGAACTCATAGTGGCCATACCGACATCTGAAGGTCGTCTTCTATACGTCCTCGTCCCGAACTCTGAGATGATGATAGCCTGACCTGAGGCCTATCTTAGAGAACCACCATGCTCCCTTGAGCAGATCGAAGAGGTCATCAATCCTCAGTAGAGGATAGTTGTTCCTCACTGTCACCTGGTTCATGCGATGACAGTCGACATAAAGTTGAAAACTCCCGTCCACCTTCTGGGCGAACACTATCGGGGAAGCCCAGGGTGAAACACTGGGTCAGATGAAAGCCTTTTCCTGAAAGTCCTCCAACTGTACCTGTAGCTCTCGAAACTCAGCAGGGTCCATCCGATATGCTGGAGTTGATATCAGGGTTGTCCTGGGGTATAGGTCAATATTAAAGTCTACCTCTCTACGAGGAGGTAGTCCTGGAACGTTGTCAGGGAAAATGTCCGTGTACTGATCCACCACTGCAAGGAAAACTAGGACTCTACACATCAACTGCTCCTAGGATGAGGCTATCCAACTGAAGATTGATGGGATGTCCTCTCCTCTGTGAGAGTCCATCCTGTGCTGCAAAGGCTCCCTTCTTGTCGGTGAAGGTGAACCTGCTCTCGTTGGTGTTCACACATCGCACCTTGTGCCTAAAACAGTCAATCTGAGCATGGAATGTGGATAACGAATCCATGCCCAAGAAGACGTCGTAAGGCCTCGACACCACTACAGGAAGATCCCAGCCGAAACTCTCACCTCCTAGAGTAAGCTCACACTGCCGCCACCAGTGAGAAATCATCGAGTCTACTCCCGTAGGAGTCTCTAGCCGTAAGGATCAATACAACGGCTCTGTCAGAATATCTGAGCTCTGAAGAAGGGCAGCGACTATGAAATATTTACTCGCTCTTGTGTCTATAAGAACTACAACAAGGGTGGAATTGACACAGATAGTACCTCGAATCATCTCGGGCACACCATGGTTGTAGGCCTTTGCTACCTGGAGTTGTGCCTGTCTATGCCTGCCAGGTCCCTGTGGTCGGGGTGGACCTCCTGTTGGTGGTGGTGGTAGAGCCTCAAACCATCTCCCACCACCTACTGCTCGGCCAACTCCTCTGCCTGATCCGCCTGCTCCCTGCGAACCGCTATGGTAGACCCTCTGCCCTTTCCTGGTTGGCCCCTCAACCGTCTGCTACACCTCAACATGGCAGGTCGGGAAGTCATGAGCCATGTGGACCTAACCACCGCATGCGTAGCACTGTCTTCCTCTTGAATGACTGCACCCGCATTGTGTGCCCCACAAAGCGGAGCTAGTGTCCTAAGGTCGTCTGCCTGAGGGTCTGGTCTTCCTGAACCCATGAGTCATCCGGAAACTGCCTGCTGCAGAAGACTCTGCTACATGCTGCCCTGCGGTAGGCCTCGCTGCTGATGTAGGCTCAGCAAGGAAGCTCTCGATTAAAAGGGCTCGTTCCAACACACCTTCCTGGGTCAGAATGCTAAGGGAGATTAGTGATACCCTGATCTCATGCATCAATCCCTACTCAAAGGTCCAGGCCCGGAAGAATGGTTCTCGTACCATGTATGTCGAGTAGCACGAGAGATCGGTAAATCTCACCAAGTACTGGGCGACCGTCAAGCTACCCTGCCGTAGGTGAAGAGGCTCATGGATGCACACCACATAGAGGGTGTCTTGGACGAACTCTGAGCAGAAGAGGCTCTCAAAGTCCAACCAAAGAAGAGATGCCTCATCGTGCACTTGGAGCATCAAGATCCACCATCTGCCTACTTCCGCGTGCAATAGGCTCGCTGTGAGGATCACTATGAGGTCTGATGGTGTCCTCACTAACATAAAAACCCGTACAACTGCCTCCAGCCAGTCCTCGGCTGCCTGGGGGTCCGTATCCCCGTGGAACCTGGGCGGTTTTTGGCGTTGAAACTCATGCAGTGCACTAAGGCAACATGCATCATCGGCGGCTGGGGCTGGTAGCATCGGTGGCTCAGTGGGTAGAGGTACCGCCACTGCCTCAGCTGCTAAAGGGCCCTCTACCGAGGCCTCTTCTCTAGGTGGGCTGTCGTCACGCTCAACTCTCGTAACACTAACTGGCTGCCGTCGTGGGTAAATCCTGAAAAGAAACAGGTGCACCATGATCAAACTGTATAGTGGGTGAGATGATATAATGTAATCACAAATAAAATGTGAAACACACATGCAATCAATGTTTTCATGCATTAAGTCGGAAATTAGAAGTCAGGGTCCTGGTGTACGGATACGTCGGCCGCCACACCCACACTAGAATCCCTGGACTAATAACCCCACCCAATACGCTTAACACTATTGCTTCACATAGAAAAAGATCAGATTCCAATGTTCTACGGTAGAACCGAACTCCTCTGATACCAATTTGTCACGACCCGTCCTCGGGGCCCGTACCGTGACTACCCCATGCCCGTCATCCACAGGCCAGCCGCTGGGGACTAGAACCATGGTGTAAATACCGGTAAAAAGGGAAGGCATTTCCTTTGTAAAGTAAACAAACACCACAGAGCAAGAACACAGTAGAAGTAAACACTAAGTAAAAACTGGGCACAATAGTAAGTGCGGAAAAGTAAATGGGCCAGAATACAAACCCAAACTGAAAGTAAAGTACAAATCGAAAGGGAAAACAACAACTGAATGTAAAGCCACAATGTCAAGCCATCCACTGGAAGTCCCACCTGAAGGGTGAGTATAGATAGCCTCCACAGCTGCTTGGGTCCCACCGTCCGCTCTGAGTACGTCCCACCCAGTGGTCCACCTCCAGGTATCATCCTGCTCCACAAGTCTCAACCACGATCAGCGTTGTCTGTCTTCTGTATCCAACACAACGTAGTTCGGGAATAGCCCGTGCAGGGTTGAGTATAAGCTACTCAGTAGGGACCCTGAAACACCAGATGTTCTCCCAGAATCCACAAAGGGAAGATACAATCACAAGTAACATCTGACACTGCTTAGGTATATGCCCATACATATACCTAAGTCACTAATTCTAGTTCTCTCTAACATCCGAGCCCAAGTACAACCCAGTCCACACAGGAAAGAAAAACGTAAATCTACACAGGATAGCACAACACATTCCACATAGGAAAGAAAAATAGGATTCAGCTCACATAGTTAAACTTCTTCGTAAGACGATAGAGATGATCAGATATATCCACTGATTCATCTAAGCCATCTGACCCACAAAGGATCGAAAGGTACTAACCCCAAAAATGACCCACAAAGGATCTGACCCACACAAGATCGATAGGTACCTAACCCCCGTAATGACCCAGAAAGGATCTCACCCACACATGATCGATAGGTAACTAACCCCTGCAATGGCCCACACAGGATCAGACCCACACATGATCGGACCCACACAGGATCTGTAGGCGCTGGCCCACACAGGACCACTGAGCGCTGAACCACACAGGATCCATAGCACTGGTCCATGTAGGATTGCTGAGTGCTGTAGTCATCGCCATCTAATCCACTAAGGATCTATGTACAGTCATCGTCATCATCGCAGTCGCAGCCAGCTCTATGGTTCCCACACACAGTAAGCTCGTTCGGGAGGGTCCACTCCACGAGCCGAGAGGCTGATACATCAACTAACACATAGTCCATAGTAGATATATAAAAAAGTTATGTATCATCAACGGGAACTCAAATCCATAGACGACACGTCAATCGGACGCCCGGTCTGAGAGTTATTGTCTTTTTATTCCCAGGGCCGAGTTGGTTTATAAGTCAAAACCAACCCAACCATACTCCACCTGCATCCAAACCTCGGGTGGAGTAAGTGAAAAGACTTGTGTCACTTAGAGGAAACCATCAAAGTCGACGGCACATCAATCGGTCATCCGGAGCTTAAGTTATGAGCGTTTTTGCTCCAAGGGCCCAGTTGGTTTCGTGTACAAACCAACCCGACCGAACCCAAAGTACTCTGAAACCTTGAGTGTAATATATCGAAATGACCGTCTCAGTCCCAGGATCGCATCCACACTAACAGTGCATCGATCAGAGTTCCATAACCCATCAAATGGGAAAAATACATAAATGGGTCTGAAAAAGGGGGGTCTGGGCCCGGATAGACCCGGCCCAACCCCCCTGGGTCGGCCCGAACCGGATCGACCCGACCAAGGTCCGGGTCCGACCCTACTGGGCGCGACCCGACTGGCGCTGGCCGGGTGGCCAGCGGGTCAGCTCGGCCGTTACGGCCGAGCGACGCGGGCGGGGGGCGCACTGCCCCCGCGTGGAGAGACAACGGCCACGCCTGGGGCCGTCCTTGTCAGTGGATGCGGCAGGATGGCGCGTCCCATCGCCTCTGGTCCCGCACGGTCACGGGACCACGCCCTGCCACCGCAAATTCATCCGCGGCGGCTCCTCCCGGCGGCGCACCGGGCGCCACCGCCACCTGCCGCCTGCGCCGCCTTGCCGGCGAGGTGCGCCAGTGGGCCGCTCCGTGGACCACCGGACGTGTTTCGGTGGTTGTAATTACGTGCTATCTTCTCCAATGGACCTCTCGGGGCTCGTCCTTCACTGCAAGGACCTCACATCGCCCGTGTGGCCTGCTTCATCATCGTCCGTTGTTCCGCACACCAAGAAAGAAAGGGCGGTGGGTTCTGACTTTTTCGTTGGTTCGAACCCACCGCGTTAGCGTTTTTAAGAGTCTTCCAACAAATTATTTAATCATACGCCACGTGTATAAATCATAATTGTTTAAAAAATCAAACCTCTACCTCAACTTTGTCGTCGAACGTGAGTTCGTCACGGAATTAACCATTGCGGAAGAAGAGGATCATCATATCGCGGAAGTGGCATCACGGTACAAGGCTTTCCGTAGACAAACTCCAAGGATTAAAATCACACAGATTTATGATGCACCAAAAGAAACCATGTCGAGGATATAATTCACAAAGAATTAAAAGAACCGCAACCCCCTTCCTCAATCGGTTGTTGATAAAAGATTGTCGCGGGGGAAGGAACATTGCGGAAGAAGCGTCGTGGAAGAAGGATCGTCGGCATTGCGGTACACGGTGTCGCGTCGTCGATCTCTGAGGGTTCGACATTCTTCGTCGCCCTTCGTCGGAGGTCGGCGTTCTTTGCGTTTTTCGCGTTCTTTGTGTTCTTCACGTTCTTCACGTTGAAGGATGAAGATCTTCAAGCTTTATAGTTTCTCCAAATCCTCTCAATAAGGAACCTCTCAACAAACCTAGTGTTGATCTTCTTTTATTCCCATGCCAACAATTTAAAAATCAATGATAAGTAACGAATAAATTAATTCAATGAATTAATTGAAACGAATTAACCACCCAATTAATGAGGCGCTTATTAACCCATATAAACACATGGTTGACTTTAATTAAAAAGGTGGTGCGGGTGTGTTACTTAGCGGGAAAGAAACAGTGGGGCTCATGCGGGCCCCACCTCACAAATATCCTACCAATGGGTAGGATATAATGGGTTCCACCTTATCTGCTGAACCTTGCTTATGTGGCTTTAAGTGAAATAAAATAATGTGTCGCAGCACTTTTATTTTATTTCTAAACATTACCCCAAAAATAAAAAACCACACCGAGCAAACGCAACTCCGGAAAAGGCGTTTCTATGCAAATACCGATGCTGCAATTCCATCGCTTCCCTCGGAATTCGATTTCGAGCACCGGTTCAGAATTTAGAAAAACCTGCTCGTTCGTCCACTCAATGTACCCGAGCTATACTTAGGAAAATGATTCCGGGAACACCGAGCCTCAGAATCAGGTGCCGTCAGAAACTGTGCTCTTGTAAAATTTAAAAAAAAATTAATAAAAAAATTACCTTTAAATTTACGAGTATTTACAAAGAAAACAAAATAAAATATTTTGAAAAGTGTATTTAATTTTATTTGGAATCATTCTCTACAATGCAATGAAAGGATGAAATGTTAATAATTAATGACATTTAAACAAAAAACTCGCCACATTAATGTCACAGTGTATTAGAATGATGAAACAATTTCATTAATTTTACTAGGTTAAACAAATGTGGATATATGGAAATAAGTTCAGAGACAATATGGGGAATTGTTGGAGACCTTGAAAGAACTATCAACAATGAATGATGATGAATCAATGGTAGGAATCATTGCACCAACGGAGTTGAATGATATCTGCATCAATGGTAGAACAATCTGTTCGTCAGTAATCGATCCCTTATTCAGGTAGGGTTTTGTTTATTTGTTTCTTTTATATGTTCTTTTATTAAATGATGAACGCAGATCAACCCATGAACATGTTGATATATTGATCGTGTGTTCTTGCGGGAGGGTTATTATTTTTCATTTCATTCGAGGTATGTTTTTGGAAATTTATTGTTGTTGTTTATTTATCATTTGATTTTCTCTGTTTAATCCTTCAAAATAGAGTAGATCAATGTTGTGATGAACAATGGAGAAGGTTCGTTCATCAATTTGGTTTATTGGATTTCTTCCACTTTTCAACGTGTTCTTCGCATTCTTCGTGGGGTGATGAACAATGGATCATTACGAGTATGTTTTAGAATTAAATGACACCCAATCAGAGATCAAATATCACAACTACCAAGTGGATGTGCGACGACAATGGAAGATGAAGAATCTACTCCGATCAAGGAGGATCATTATTTGAGCATTCATTGCATGGGTGGATCAAAATGCATTTTAGTGACTTTTGGTGGTCTAAAAAAAATGAGATGACTTCTCAACATTAGGGTGTATCCCGAAAAACTTGTTGTATGGTACTAGTGGCGGCGGCTTGGTTTTGTGCGCTGCACATGATGAAGAGAACGACATGCCTTCAAGGAGACATGAGATGTGGGCCCAACCCAGCAGCGGTTGTAGTTCAGGGTGACAGGAAGCCTTAACATGGAGTGCTACCATTGTCAGAAGGAATGTGGGTCCTTACATGGACTCAACAGGTATCTCAGAAGATACAAAGACACTGTTTGGGTACACATTCATGTACTCCACCACACAACCAGACTAGATGAGCTACATGGGTTAACCTGTGTACTAATTACACGCGATGGCACACACTGGTCGAAACCATGTACAGGCACATGACTGTGTACACGGATGGAACCCCATTTATTTGGACATTACCTGTGGTTTGTACTACACTCTGTGTACATACATTATTAGATGATATGTTCTTTTGACCAAGGATATTTCTCACGGGTAGTACCCAGAGTCGAGAGACACGGTGTGTGACCCTTCTACACGCCATGTATGTCCTAGAACATGGCTTGAACCTGTTTTCCATTGTATTACGGACATGTTTCATTTGGTTTAGTGCCACATAGTCTCATTCCTCTAATGGTGAGGTATCTTTTCTATCCACATGAGTATTATCACATTAGTAGGACTTTCATAGGTATTGTCATTTATACCTCTGAGAGGCTTTGATAAATATCCTCTATTCATTCCTGACCCTAGGTAGAGTTAGGTATCGATGTGACTACTCTTTAGGATGCTTATCCTTTACATAGAAGGTGAATTCGGATGGGTCTCTGTATCCTCCAAGGCCCTGGTAGCGATCCTTATTAGTGTATCATGATCTTTCCCCACATAGGAGTGTTTTCTTCCTGAAAGAGTGTATCTCTCTACTCGTGACCATTCCAGATGAATGTTACTTCCTGAACGGATGTTATTAGGTCTATCCGACTCGTGGAATGAGTTCTCATGGACATGTTCTTTGTTAAAACTTCGATCCGCATCACAAGTGGGGAATGGGGGGGGGGGGGTTGTTGTGGTGTGATTTGTCTCTAGACTACAGTTCTACATTTTGAGTATATCAGGATTGTGTTTCCCTTTCTATATGTTCAGTGGTCATATACTGTGCATTGATGCCTGTACCATTTCTTTTCATTTTTCATTATGGTTTTCGAGGTCCTTTAGTATGTATTGTTATACTCAACCATACACGGGATTTCCCATGCATTTCACGGCCTATGAAGATGAACGGTCATTTGACATAGTCCATGGCTTGCAAGGATCGGACAGAGATTTATGTGATACCTATATTCCTAGGTGTCCCTATAAATATAAGTAGCAGTCTTGGCACCTCTTTGTGATTACATGTTGGAATTTTTAGTTTGTAGACTGTTGTTTTTGGGGGGATTGTATTCTGACCAAGTTTACTTTTAGTACATTACCTTCCTCCATACTCTGTTCTTTGGATTTAGTAGTATGAATTATATTTTTTTCCTTATTGTTTTTTATATATCATCATTTTTGGCATGGATATGTTTGTGTTTGTGTACATGTACATAGGCAATGCCTCCCATGTTAGTGATATGCCAACTCAGCTATATTCACCATGCCCTGGCCTGTTGAAGGCAGGCTTGGGGAGTCACGACTCTGGCCCTATTAGGATGGGCAATGATAGTGTGGTATTTTAGGCTCTTTGGTTTTACCTTAGGGCCAAGAGTTTGTGAGTTTGGTTTGGGGAAACAGTGTTATGTATTTTGATAACATCATTCAGTACAGAGACTCCAATGTTGGTGTGGGCGGCCGACGTATCCATACACCAGGACTCCGATAAATTACTTTTTGACTCCGTGAATGAAAACATTAGGTGCAGGGAAGTAAAATAATGGTACATGAATCATATTAGAATGGGATGTTTTTTCCATATCCTTTATGTCAAATATATAGATATAATCATTCGCTATGATACAACTTGTTTCTTTACAGGAGGACTCCACGACACATACCTGCTAGGATTGAGCATATAGATCACTATGATGATCCCTCAGTGATGAGGATTCTATATAGGGACCGGTTCCCCAGGAATTACCTTCAAGTGGTGCACCTTATATCATAACACAAGTGGAGTAGCCCGTGATACCTGAAGTACTTACAGACAAGGTTTGTTGGATGAGTGCACTCCATGAGTTCAAGAGACAGAAACCCCTCAGGTTCTGAGGAAAGCTTGTCCCTCAAGTTACTGAGGACTGGCTTGAGGTGGTGATCCATGTTTTTAGTATTTTGGGGACACCAGCGGACCAGATATAGATCTTGGGAGAGAAGCTTCATAATGGATCAGTGGGAAAATGGTGGAGGTTTACCACAAAAACCCACAATAAGGACACTCATTCTTGGACGGAGTTTGAGTGACTCTTTAGGGAAGAGTTATCTATAGTTAAACTGAGGGTAGTCCATATCCAAGATATTCTTTAACTCTGGCATAGTAGTTTCACGATGGATGACTATTCATCCATTTTCACCAACCTCACTATATACTCGATAGATAGGGTCAGGGATCATCTCTTCAGATCTTGTACCTTCAAGAAAGGGCTATGATGGTATATTTGAGTTATTGTTGGGCCTCATTAAATTTCAACAAATGCGGGAGTGCTCAAACAGGTCTTGGTGATTGAAAGCATCTTGGTGGAGTAGAGACAGCCAAGAATAGTCCGCAGTGACATACAGGTGTAGAGATTTGGGCAGTTTGTGGTTTAGACAAGGTATAGAGATCAGGACATGGGAGACATCCCCTGAAGACCTAGGATAGATTATCGGCAGTCCATGTCTCTTAGTCTAGATTAAATCATCCTAGGGAGAGGTGATTCTACTCGTGCAACAGTATGGGACAATGTTCTATAGATTGTCAGACCCATCGATCAGCTGTTAGAGAGGTAGAGGATGGACCACCAGGTTAGAGGCAGAGAGTAGAGTATATAGGTCTACCAGGCGGATGACATGTAATAGGAGTAGTGAGAGTAGCAGGTGTTGGAAGACACTTCGATCTACTTCCTACAACACCCCTAAGAGGTCCACACCTGGATCTAGGAGATGAGGGATATGGGTGGGGTGTGCTGCTGGCAATTAAGGTGCACAACATAGGGACATCAGGGATGATCCGAGGTAAGATCTGTGTATTTTCTACCATAGATTTCTTACTTATAGACATAGGTGCAGTGATTTCAACCACTCCACATATCTTGGGAGAAATCATTAGATTCTAGTAGTGTCAGTGACTTGACCCTTATACTAGGATACACCTACGGGAGTAGACACGATGATCACGCACTATTGTAGATAGTGTGGAATTACCCTTGGAGGTGAGATTTTTGATTAGATCCTATTGGTGGTAGCATCGAGGCCTTACAATGTCATTCTTGATATGGATTGGTTATCTCCATTACAATCCCATGTTAAATTATTTAGGTGAAGAGTGTGGTGTGTCCAAAGGGACGGGACAATGATTTCCTTTGCTGGTGAAAATGAAACCCATGAAGCACAATATAGGATCTTGCATATGAGGGTGTAGTCGATCACTCAAGGGTTGGCTAGCCTTACCCTCAAAGTAGTATATGTAATGAGCTTCCAGTTCCCCGTAGTAGTGGAATAGTACGAGGATTTCTTTATTTAAGATGTTCTAGGACTACGTCCCAATAAGGATATCTATTTTTTGCATCGACTTACACCCTGACAAGGCACATAATATCTAAACAGTGTTTCGAATGGCTCCCAAAGAGATTTGTGAGTTGAGGGTGTAGCTGGAAGATTTTTAGATAAAGGGATTTTTATGACCCAAGGTTTGACCCTGGGTAGCCCCTGTTTTGATTTCCATGAAGGCAAATGATGGTTTCATTTTTTTCATGGATTATGTGTTCATAAATTAGGTGACGGTGAAGAACACGTTTCCACATCCGAGGATCAATGAGCTATTCAATTAGATGAGAGGGGCACAATGTTTATCGAAGGATTACCTTTGGTCAAGATACCACCAGTTAAGATACGGGATGTGTACATACCAAAGATGGCTTTCATATTCATCTATTTTCATTATGAGTACTTACTGAAGCATTTTGTTGTGAATAACACCACTTTACTATTCATGGGACTTATGAAATGTCTCATCTAGTTGTACATGGACCGGTTCTTAGTGGTCTTCATCGAAGACATCCTTGTTTACTCGATGTTAGTGGAGGGGCACATGAGAGAACTGCAGATGGTTCTAGACGTTCTCTGAGAGAACCTTTTTTTTTGGGAATCTCTCGAAGTGCTAGTTCCTGATTCAAGAGGCCCATTTCCTATGAAACGTCATCTCAGTAGATGGAGTTATGTGGATCCAACCATGGTCAAGGAAGGGTTACGAATGAATCCACCACACATTGTGAAGTTTGTACAAAGCGTCCTTGTGTTGGTAGGATATTTCCAGATATTCATTACAGATTTATCTCGGACATCAGGTCTGATGACAACCTTGACTAGGTTGGATATACCCCTCATGCGGACAGAGATGTTCTAGCAGGATTTCGAGCAGTTGAGAGAGATCTTGACAAGCACCTTGATCATGATATTGCTAGAGGACGGTGTCAACTTCATAGTTTTCTGCGATGCGTCAAGGAACGAGCATGGTCATGTCCGAATGAATAGATAGGTAGTGATGGAATATTATTATTCCTATAATAGAACACATGAGTAGAACATTGTGGCATATGATCTTGAGTTGGAAGCTGTAGTATTTACATTGAAGATCTGGCTTCACCACCTTATGGGTGAGCTATTTATCATCTACTCTGACCATTAGAGCCTCAAATACATCTTCTCACAAAAGTATCGGAATATGAGGCAGAGGAAATGTCTATATTTCCTCTGAGGTTTTTACATTGAGACTGTATATTCTCCTAGGAAGGGGAAATGTTGTGGCATATGATCTTAGCCAGAGATCAAGTTCACAGCTAATAAATGAGGAGAAAAAGCGGTTCTCCTCATTACAGTTATAATTTATGGATAGAGAGGTTGTATCATAACTTAAATCGATGGTTGACACACCTACAATATTTCAATGATTCTGGGAGGCACAAGTTGGGGATGTAGACTATGAGGTATTACGTGATCAGTTATCCATAGGACATGCTACTAATGGATATTCATAACATTGGTAGCACATTTTTCTCTTTAGAGGAGGTACTCTTATACCAGTGGCGTTGCGGGAGGAGGTCCGTATAGGGTTTCATACATCCCCCAAGTTGATACATACCTGAGTGGAAAAAATGTACCACGACCTCTGACATTAGTTCCGGGGGCCATGTATGAAGAAGGTAATGGCGGAGTTTGTTTCTCACTGCCTTACGTGCTAGCAAGTGAAGGCTGAGAACAAGCTTCCTACAAGGTTAGCCCATCCACTAGAAGTTCAAGAGTGGACATGGGATGGAATATATATGGAATTCGTAACAGTCATACCACACACTTCCATGGGAATGATTCTATCCATGTGACCATTGATCGATTCACCAAGTCAGCCCACTACCTAGATATCACGGAGGTGAGTGCTCCAAAGAGCATAAGATGCCTCTACATGAAGAAGATAGTTCAGCTTCATGACGTCCCTTAAAAAATAGTCTCATATCAAGATTCCATGTTCACATATCAGTTGGGGATGGGATTGTAGGAGGATTTTAGGACTTAGCTACACTTGAGAAAATCATTACATCCCCAAACATATGGTCAAAGAGAGAGGAAAATCCATGTTTTGGAGGATATGTTTCGAGAATTTATCAAGGACATTGGTCACAGTTGGGAGGACCACCAATCAGTAGTGGTGTATTCATACAATAATAGCTACCAATCCCACATTATTATGGCTGTGCTAGAGGATTTATATGTGAGACCCTATCAGTCAACTATTTTCTTGACAGACCCTGAAGAGTCACCACTCATAGGTCCCTAGTTTGTGCGAGATACCACTGAAAATGTGCAGATCATCCAGGAGTGGATGAATATTGTAATGATCTATAAAACTTTATTTTCTAATTGTTAATGGATACCCATCGAGTTCATGGAGAGAGAACATGACATATTTTTGGTCACTCCTTGATGAAGATTGTGGAGATTTTGCTAGGGTGGAATGCTATCTAAGAGGTTCATTGGTCCTTTTCAAATATTGTGAATATTTATTGTGAGGTTGTGTTCCTTCAATCTCTACCTCCATAGTTTCATTGGTTACATGATGTATTCAAATTTTTGTAGCTGAGGATGTACGTGCATGACCCATCGCACGTCATCGACTGGGGAGAGCTGGACATCGAGGATGGTGAAACCATCACAGAATACCCAGTAGAGATCGAGGTTCAGCAGGATAGGATCCTACATGGGCAATAGATTACCGTTTTACACATCCAGTGGCAGGATTGTAAACATTAGAATAGCACATGGGAGTGGGATGCTCAAATTTTTGACCAAGACCCACATAATTTTAGGTAGAACATGTTATGGATTTTCCTGGACATAAAGCCCCATGGTGGGGTGAATGTCCTATCTTAGTTGGCTTTTAATTATTATTAAAAATTATATTGAATTATTATAAGAACAAGTATAGATATTGAATGTCATTTAGAAGCCCATTAATCCAAGAATAGTTGTTTGAATGATTTTTATTTCAGTTGATTTGGATGTGTGTGCAGCTGTGGAAGTTTTTAAACAAATCCCTGGATTAAAAATCATAGGGCACTATTGTGTTGAAAATTACAAATTTACCTATTAACGGGCATGACCTCAACCAAAGAGGGTCAAAGAAAAAAGTTAATTTTGGGATTTTTTATAAAATAAAGAAATAATAAAATAATTTGACATGATTATTTTATTTTATTTGGAAACAATCGCTACAACGCAATGTCCAGACATCTGTTTTAATAATTAATGATGAAACACCAACACTTCCTCATTAATTCCACAACTTAACAGAATGATGAAACATGTTCCATATATTAATATGTTAAACGAATGTTGATCATTGGAATGAAGTTGAGAGAAACACTAGGGAATTCTAGGAGCCTTTGGGGGAAATATTGATAGTGAAAGACAAAGAATCATAGGCATGAATAGTTATGCCAATTAAGTTGAAGGATCTCAAAAATGATAGAAGTGTGATCCCTTCGTCAGTGATTGATCTGTTCATGAGGTATGGGTTTTGTTTCAATGTTATTTTATTAAACAAAGAACATGGATCAACCCATGAATATGTTTATCCTCAGATCACGAAATCTTGTTGGAGGGTTATTGTTTTCAGATTCATTTGAGGTTTGATTCGAGAAGTTGATTATATATATTGTTTGATTATCATTTAATTATCCCTATTTAATCCTTCAAAGGGGAGCGGATATACGATGTGACACATAGAAGTGGTGGTTTATTCATAAATTTGGGTTAATGGAATTCTTACTTTTTTCTCTATATTCTTCATGTTCTTAATGGGGAGAAGAACAATGGATCGTTGCATGTTTGTTTCACAATGAAACTGTCCCAAATAAGATATCGAACATCGAAATAACCCAGTGGAGGTGCGAAAATAAAGAACCTCAATCATTAAAATATTATCATATTTATTCCTCGTATTCACTTTTATAATTATTCATATTAAATTGTTATGAAAAAATGAATCACATAACGGTCTGGAGGTGATAGTTCACACATACTCACGAGAAACATTATCATTTCCAATAGGTTGAATAGTAAAAATTTTGAATATGTATTATCTATAAATTATAAATATTATGAAACAAAAATCATATATAACTATTAAATCCATAATTATAGTCAACAAGGTATGTTGGTGATGGAAAATGATTTATATCGCAATGTGTTGGTGGTAATACACAATTTCTCATGTGTAATAATATCATTTCTCATTTGATGGAAAGAAGGTGGAAATTTATTGATCCATCATTATAAGGGAAAAAATAATATTTATGATAATTAAACAATTAATTTATAATGGATACCAGATATATATATGAGAGTTATAAGACGAAATGAAATTGAATGTACTCGATTAAGAGATATAACACTCCAACAAGACACCTTCATTGGCTTGCAGGTTAGTAATTTGATTGATTTTTATATGATCAAGAAATGACCCAAAAGGTATAGATAGGAATTATATGAAACTATTAAGAATTTTGTTTGTCCACAGAAGATGCTATTTAAATACTGGTAAGAGGGGATTGGTGGATTCCTTTTATGTTGGAGTGAGTTGAATCTCATAAACTTTTTATTGAGAATAAAATATATTAATTTCTCTCTTCGAGATTTAGGAAAATATAACTCATTTTAGATTTTTATATGAGCTAGGTTCACAATATGAACATTAAATAGGATTTATACATGTTTTAGATCAATTTAACCCTAAAAACTTTATTTTTAACACTTTTAACCCAATTTATCTTTTTTACAAAGGAAATTAATTTTTTGCCATTGTAATTGTTCATAATGACCAAAAATTAACTCCAAAATTTTATATATTATTAATTATTTTGATTTAAAGTATGATATACATTTTCAATAATTAAATTGTTAATATTTTTTAAAAATTAATTACAATATAAAAAAATGGTTTTACAAATATTATTTTTAAGCCCTAAAGTATGTTTAATTTGATTCCCCAAAAAATAAAAAAAATCAATTGAATGTTAAAATTATTTATATAATATATACTATATAAATGTGATAAAAATTATTCATAAATAGTAAATATTTTAATTAATTAAAAAAACAAACAAAAAACCTAAAAAAAGATTTTTAGAATATCGAATATATTTTAAATTAAAATACTTATATTTTATTTTCTAAACAAATGATTAATGATGAATCAATTTTCTACATGTGTAAAAAAATATTTTTTTATTTATTTAATTATATTTATACCCCCCATTTCAAATATTAGGTGGTAATCATCAAATTAAAAAAAATTATAATTCAATAGTATTTCATAATTCATTTAAACATAGAATTTCAAGTAATGAAGGCCACGAAACACCTAAAATTTATTAAAGAGAAATGATTCATAAAATATTTTGGTGTCCAAAACTCATATATATTGTTAAATTTATGGATTACTCAATGGATTACAAAAAATAATAACATTGTTAGAAATCATGATGCATTACATTATACATTTAAAACTGATTTTATCCAAAGTCTAAAAAATATGATGATTTCACATTATTTATTTTAAATGATTCATTAATTTATATTTGTTGAAAAAATAAATATTAAAAAAAATATTAACTCTCATCACTTCCTAGAATTTTCAGTAATTTACTCCCATGAATACTAAATAATTTAATATTAGAAAAAATATGATCGTACATTATTACTAAAATTAAAGTCAAAATGGAATAAAAATAAAAAATCCACATCTTATTTAAAAATGTAATAAGCATTTTTTGAATCTAAAAAAACCCATCTCATTAAAAAGAAATTCATATTTCAATGAATTATTATATAATAGAAATTAATGTTATTTAGATATTAACTAGTGGAACTTTTATTTATCCATATTTCTAATTTCTCTTAGGCCAAGACTATATTTTACACTTCCATAGTATAAATCATATCATAATGCATGATTAATAGTTATAAAATATTAATATATATTCATTATTCATCTAATTTGAATCAATTTTTCATTGAGTATTTTTTGTTTGTTTGTTATTTTCTAGCTTGGTTTATGAAATATACATATTATATATAAAAATTGATTTTATTACTCACACACCTAATGAATATCATTATCATAACATTGTGTGGGTTAATAATTTCATATTTTAAAAAGTTATTAGATAACTCATTTATATTTTATTTAATATATATTTGTGATGTGTTTTTTCACCACTAAAATGTTACGTATGTTTATGTGAAGAACTCTGGTTTCATCAAGTTATAATTTTTATTCTATAAAAATATTTCTATTATACTTTTTTGACCTATTTTGGAATAAAATATTCTTAAAAATAGTGTAAAAATAACCCATAAAGAATGAAAATTAAACAATTTGAAAATTAATGGAATCCCTATAAACTGACGTAGTATTTTGAATAGGACATGAAAACATTAAATGCCAAATTTTCTAACATAAAAAAAACTAAAATTCATAACAATTAATGAAAAATGCATATAAAATCATATATATAGATTCATAGTAATATATCAATAAATTATTCTAAAATATATCTAAAATTTGGGTTTCCCTTCCCACACACACTGATAACATAACAGATTTGTTTTTCAAAATACATGAATAATAGTGATAAAATAAATGTAAATGGATGATCCATACATGGTTCTTTCTTCCATTAGGAATGTGATAATATCTTCTTATAGTTCATTTTAAATATCCCTTAAATCATTCACATTATCTTATATAATTATGAAAACCTATTGAAAACATTAATGAAATAAGAAACAATTGTTGACTATTAATTAAAATTGAAGAAAATATTCATTGAACCATGAATTAGTACTGGGTTTGGACATCTCCATTCAATCATTTTACTTATTATCACCAATAAAAAATGTGATTATATTCACTGATAAGAACCACCATATTTTTTTTACAATTTTATATTAGGTAAAACTAGTATTTTTGAACAACGTCAATAGAGTTAAATTCTCCCAACCATGAAATGTAAATCAAATCTAAAATTGGTGGGAAGGGAATTTAATCATATTATTTGTTAGATGATTATTAATCCTTTAGTGGTTTTTCATGGACATCATATGGAGATAAATTATTCTACATAGGCCCCCAATCATATTCTTTGGCATCCTCCATATAGGATTTAACAAATCCTTCATAGCAGTCATAAATGTGAATGAATTATTTTTATTGTTCAATAATTATTGAGGTTGTCTTTTGATCCCTACCCATTGATGTATGTATGTATAAAAAATTATGATTATTTAGTTCTATACATAATTTATTTCCACTTTTAAACACCCATCTTCAAATTCAGTCATCATTCTTTATTAATTAGTAAAACATTCATGTTATACTTATCTCTCCATGGATGAGTAAAACTATACATAAAAATAATTTTGGTCAAGATTGAGGTAATGTTCTATTCATGTACTAAAATGATATTAAAAATAGAATTCAATGATTTTTAATCTCCCTTTGGTGTGATTCCCATGATATCACTCTCTTCATGGTATGTCTCCAGACTAGTATAAAAGGTAGAGGATGTGGATTAGTTGTTCTTTCCTAGAATCCCAACATATCTTTTTTATATTCATTTAAGGTAAAATTTAACGTTGATAAATCTATATCATGAATGAAAAAGGATCATTTTTAATTTAAGCTTCAAAATTATTATAAATTATTTAAATTTAGGAGGTATAATGTCCCTCTAATTATATAATTTGAATAAATTATTCTTCACTGTGTTCCTAAAAAATATCAACTTAACATAAAAGATGGGGTTTATTAAAGTATTTTTTCATCCACTTGGATATATTCTTGGGAAAGTACACAAAACTTTATTCATATGGTTCTAATTTTTGTTAATTTCCTTTTTTATGTGTTCTTGGATATTGTTACTTATCGTATTCTATTATTTCCATCAACTCTACCATCTCTTGTTATTAATATTTCAAATTTTGAACCAGAAGAAAATCACATTTAAATTTTTAGTTATTCTCTACCGTTGTAGTTACTTATGAACATGAATGTTGTAGGGGAATATGAAAATTATTTTTATTTCTATAATTGATGTAGTATCTTTCATCCTTCCACCGATTAATCCATAAAATTGTTTCAAGACGATTCTTACTTAATATTTTCTATTCCCAAAACTCCTTCTATTAGAGAGATTGAATATTTTTATGTAAATTAGTACATGGAATTCAATATATATTTTTAAATTGGAGATTATATTGGTGTTCAGTTATTAAATAATAATTACAAAATGTAATGTTTTATAGATTTTATAATAGTGAATGAAATTTGGGAAGAAAGGATTACATAAAAATAAGGAAAGAGAAAAGAAACAAAATTAATGAACGTCATTAAAAATGTGATAAAAAAATAAATAATCATCCCATATCTATGAGAAATGATTAAATTTTGATATAATGTCACTGTGGATGGATCTAAAAGAACAATTTATAATAACTTTTTTATAAAACAGTTGATTACATGTTTGCCTCTCAAAGAGATTCACCGGAATAATCATTATTTTCACACATATAATAGATTATATTTATTTTAATTATAAAACCAAATAAGGAAAAAAATATGGGCGGTTTTGTTTTGGGTTATTAGAAGATAATAATTTAGTAAAATACATAAATAGATTTAACAAGAAATCTATATTCTCATAGGGTGAATTATTTTGAGTTTTATCATTATTTTATTTTATCCATTTTCATTTACTATACTAAAAAAACTAAAGAAAATTATTCACTTATCCTCAAATTTATTCTCATGAATTTGATTCCTAATTCTCCAAGGGATCCTTGAGTAGAAATACGACATCATTTTCCCTTTGGGGTGACTGGAAATAAACACTCCCCATTCAATAGAATTAATCCACTCTCACACCTAAAAGAAATAAAAAATAATTGATCATATCAAACCACAAAAATCAATTAATATAATGTATGACTTAAATATAAGGAGTTTAATAATTTAAAAAATTTGGATTAATATATAATTAATGATAGATAATGGAGTTCTGATCGTCTCCTCAACTCCTCAGCCTCACAACCACATTGGACATGGGTAATAGATTTAATAAATGAAAAGAATAAATGAAATACTAAATATTATTCTTACCATTAGAAGGGTTATCTATCCTTATACATGGAATTTTAAATCACTAAAATGTCATAGGCTTAGATGAACACAATTTAATAGGGAATAAGAAAATATAACACCATAATAGAAATTCAAAAACCACAAAATGAAAATAAAAAGCAAACTTTAAAAGGTAATAATTTCATGGTTGTTGTAAACCATAAAATTACTGTTAAATAAATGATAAAAATATATATACCAATCATATATTCATCTATATATCATATTTTTATCGAGTATATTATGGGAAGTCATCAACTTTTATCTTGATATATTCCATGTGTCTCAACCGATATTTTTTATTACATCAATGGGGATCATCATGAATTGCCCCCTATATCAATAGTATTTTTCATGGTTTCCATATTTTAATTTATAAATATTACTGCCACATAGATTTCCAAGATATGTTCTTCCTAGTTTTAAAAAATCAATGACATATTAATTTTCTTTCATGCCGATTTTTTTTTTCTATTTTGAGAATTTCTTATTTTTAATTCGATAGGGTATTAAATGTCAAAAAATAACAAGTGATATTATAATGGGGAAATACTAATTATTAAAATTAATGTATAAAGGTATTTGTTTTAATTTTGATATGATATATCAAAGTATAATGAAACCACATATAAGTCATAGATTATTCTACAAAATTATTGTCACTGCCCATTTTTTTATAAATGTGAATATGTTCATTATTTGTCAAGAAAATTACTTTTTTTTCATTTTCTCATGGATGGTTTGAGGGTTGCAGGTACCCGATACAAAACATCACCGGTTCTAAAGACCACGTTGCAACATCCAGTCAAATTCACATTTCAAATTTCACCCTCAAGAAAACCAGACAGCTGTCCTCGATCCGCACGCCATCAATCCGCACAGCTTTACATGCATCCTCGAGCTGCTCACGCCCGCGAGCATCGAACCCATCAACGTCGCCACCATCGCTCGACGCCGGCGAGAAATCCTCCGGAAACACCGCGAAACCAACAGATTCGGCGAACGATGATGCTGGAGAGGTTCCGACCCCGCCACCATCATTACAAACCATCGTCGTGGCTCGAAAACGGCCACATTCACGACACAAAACCCCATCCCTTTCCATCCGTGGAATCCAAAAATCACTCGCATAGAAGATTGTGAGAGGAATTACATCACCAGAAACCCAGAAATCACCCAAAAAAGAAAATCAAAACAAACAAACAGCACAGAACATCACCAGATTCAAGCAAATACCAGCTTCAAGCAAATACCAGCTTCAAACGAACACACTCCGAACTCCAAGAACAAGATTTTTTCCGACAAACCCTCTCGACGTCATCTTCATCATCTCTAAACAAACCAATCTCCCAATGCCGCCATCCGAGAAAACCAGAGAAGCAACGCTTGACCTCCAAACACCCAAATCGATGGGAAAAGTGCTGGTCTCGAACCGTCGGACCAAGGACTCAGGCACAAAATCAACACCGAGTCGCAAAGACCCCGATGTGCGCAAGACGAGCCGATACAAGGTCGTGGCAGTATAGAAAACACCACCTTACAACGCCGAGCCAGGGAAGAAGGAGCGCAGATCCGGGATGAGGGAGGCGGCGTGAGGAAACCCTAGCCGAGAGCGGTGCCCCTTACGGGCTCATCCCCTGGTTCTGTGCATTATTTGGAATTCATATTAAATTATTATAAAGTTATAAAAATTGTTTATAATTTCTTACAAGAGTCCGTTTAAGGAATGTAAAGTCCTCATTCAATTTTTAGTTTCTACTTCAGACGCCAAAATCCAGAAATAAATGAGAAAATATATTCTTTCTATACATTATTTGAAAATTAAATTTATATTATTAAACTACCTTATAATTGTTAATACCTTGAATTTAAAATGAATTAATGAATAAAGAAAATAATTTAATATAAGAAAAAAAATTATATTATAATATAATCCATTTTACATTAAATCCAAGACTCGCACTGATTTAAATATATGTGATGATGGACTAGGTTTTATATTAATTATGATTATTTCAATTTGAAATAGACAGAAATTATTAATTCATTATCTCTCATCACTACCCCATAAATAAACTATTTCACAAATAGTCAATTCAATTATTTCATTCAATAAAAATGTATTATCCCCCCAAAATTGGAAATTACAAGTTAGAAATTATATAAAATGTAAATTATTCCTTTATTGAAAAATGGCATTGCTTCTCTTGTAGATTAACCCACAATCCAATATTAATTTAAGGAAAAAGAAGTTTATATAGTGAAAATAAAATAGAAATTATTAGAATTTTGAAATATACTAGTGTAATTACTATTTATCATTCATTCATATGTCCCATATATTGGATATTCTTATCACACAATCTAGATATAGACTAAATGGAATTATTATAGATTAATTCCTATTTGTTTCTATGAGTTAGATATTCAAGTTATATATCTGCATTAACTTTTATTACTACAAAATTATTGATTTTTTATATCAGTGTATGTAAAAATCAATTATTATATTTAAAAATTGTTTTGTTATCCACACACCTGATACAAAATAGTCCCGAAAGATTATGTGGGATCCCAATTTTAAATTTTATTATAGTTTGAAATCCTTATATGAATTTAATTAATTGTAGAACCATTAGGATATCATTTACATAGATGATATTTTCCCTTTTATTATTAAAAAATTATAACTTCCTTAGGTTATAATTTTATTTCCATATATATATTTTTGAAAAAACAATTTCCCTTAGTTACTAAAAAAGTATCCATGAAAATATCTGAAAACTCTCGAAAAAATCATGAAAACTAAATATTTTAAACATATTTTTATCCCTAAAACCTATTCGGTTAATTTTTAATAGAATATATATCATTTAAAGCTAGAATTATTAATAAGAAAACTTTATAATAAAAATAAATTGAAAAAAATGAATAAATGTGTTTATAGATACATATACATTTATCATAAAACAAAACAAAACAATATAAATATGTTGAAATCCACTCACCTACCCATACATTCCTATAACATCTCAAAATAATTTTTATAAAATATTTCAATAATAATGATAACATAAATTTAAAAAGAATAACACATATGGATCATTTTTCAGCAGTCACAGGTTTTTTTTCATTCCTTGGTGCTTTGTGAACAACCTTGAGAGAACTATTATTTATTGGAATCTGCAAGAAAAAATATTAAAATATAATTAAAGAATATAAAATTATATTTAATAATAACTAATAATAGAAATTGGGTTAGACCCCTATCTAGGTAGTGGTTATAGACTTTCCCTAATATAATTTTTTAGATATTAACATCATTTAAAATTAAGGTTTTCTTACATTATCAAAATACACCATTTTTGGTTTTCAAAAATTTCTCTGACTACAAATTGTATTCAAAATCCATAAATATATTAAAATACATACAAACCTAATAAACATACAAAAATATAAAAATGATGGGAGAATAATGTAACTTCATCCGTGTTTAATGTTATATCCTCCTATATAAGTTTTTTCATGGTGATTATAAAGAGTTATATCATCCTCCATAGTTTCTAGATCCTCTTATTCAACCTCATATATAGAATATTTAATAAATTTATCAAAAGGTACGTTATCCAAAAACTATTATTCTTGTTTTTTCACAATTTATTGGGAGGTATTATGATCACTATGAAGGGAATGTTTTATATATTTATTAATAATTATCAATCTTCAGATATAATACATTATGAACAACCAGTGGTATATAATAATTATGAAATTATATTATAATTAGTTCCTCAGTAGAGTAATTTTTGTTATTTCCCATCACCTTATAGAGTGCTGTAAAACTATACTAGTCTTAAAACATTAGTATTGTAATAGTTTGAGTTCATTTCAAGTAGTGAAAATATATTAAAAATAGAAACCAATAAAAATTCTACCGCTTTAGTGGATAATCCATAATATCATTTTCATGAATGAATAACTCTATAATTATTTCAAAGGTAGATTATATTGGATCTAATATATTTTCTATGAGGACCAACATCTCATATTCTTATTTGTATTTTAAAAACTCTAACAATGATGAATCTATTTCATGAAAAAGTATAATTTTATTAAATAAATGTTTAAAAATACCAAATTAAATGAATTAAAGGTTTGATAATCTCCCAGAAATGGTTCATCAAGTATCATGTGTCCATTAATGATTTATGAGGAAAATAACTCTAAAATGTATGGAGAAGGTGCAATTCACATGTTTATACAACTGAATTGATTTTCTTAGAATAGTAAAACAATGAAACTTCGCCCTCCTGTTATTTTTGTATCTTTTATCATTTTTTCAAGAGTTATTGAAGGGTCTTGGATATAATGACCATAATGTAACCAAACTCTCCCAATAAAACTTTATTCTCTATCAAATTGGTTATTAGGTGAAAATCCAATATCGGTGTATTCTTGAATCTAATATTTTAGCAGTTCGTCACCATGATAAAGTTGTATGATGATATATTAATGATTTGCGTTTGAAAAATTGGATTAGTATATGAAATTATCTACCCATTGGTACATACTAATGGTTTCACAAGCTGGTGAACTTGAATTTTTCCTTCCTTATGATTTGCTGAGAACGTAAATTTATTATTATAAAATATGTTACTGTATGGGATCATATCAATATCATTAATGTGAGAATGTAGTACTTGATCAATTATATTATAATGTTAACATTTTTTAATTAATTAAATGATAATAATAATGGAAAAAATATAAATATATTATAAATAGGGAAAACAATTTAAAATCTATGAAACTAATTTAAAATTTAATGAAAAGAATAATAACTAATCCCAAAAATCTTGAAATGGTTTAATTTTTTTATAAAATATCATTATGAAGGGATATAAATGTAAAATGTGTAGTTTATATATAACAGATAGTTGGGAAAACTGTTATTCCTTCATATAACCAATACTATTGATTAACAATTTATATACTCATAATTATTTTATTTTATTTTGATAGAAGTTTTATGATGATTGGTTTTCAATTTTTATTGTAGTTAATTTTTTTTTAAACAAATACATTTGGTTTATAAAAAATATATATGTTCTTAAAGTGAATTAGAGTGGGTTTAATAATCATTTACATTTTTCTTAAAGAACATAATTGATAAGGAATGTTTAGTAAAAGTTTACTGCAACACCCCCAAATGATAAAGGGTTAAATGGATAAATGATATGACTCATGTCAACAAGGTGCACCTTCTTTTCTGGGAGCCTGTCTGATTAGAACTCGACAGTTAAGAATGATTGGCCTGGAGTAGTGATCAGGATGAGTGACCTCCTGGGAAGTTTCCCAGGGTGTGTGTGAGTGAGGACAAAGCACACTAGAAAGGACATGTGTTGGCCTGTGGGGAAAATAATTAGTTATATGACCCGTTCAGCCACGTGGGTGGGCCCTGGGGTGGGGACCACATGTCTTCGGGGAATCTCGATGACCTTATTAAGGCGGGGTGTCTGTGCTGTAACCGGGACCCGGTTGTCACATTTCGTATCAGAGGAGGAACCCAGCCTTAAGTGCGCAGTGCACTGCCTGGGTTGAGATGTAGGGGCCACAATGAGGGCGTTGTGCTCTAAAGAGGGTGTGATTGTAACACCCATAAATGATAAAGGGTTAGATGGATAAATGATATGACTCATGTCATCATGGTGAACCTTCCTTTCTGAGAGCCTGTCTGATTAGAACTCAACAGTTAAGCGTGCTTGGCCTAAAGTAGTGATTAGGATGAGTGACCTCCTGGGATGTTTCTCAGGGTGTGTGTGAGTGAAGACAAAGCACATTAGAAAGGACATGTGTTGGCATCTGGGGTCTATCATTAGTCAGATGACCCGTTGAGGCACGTGGGTGGGCCCTAGGGTAGGGACCACGTGTCTGTGGGGGAAACTGGTCGTACATGGGAGGCTAGGACTCGATGACCTTTTTAAAGCGCGGTGTCTGTGCTGTCATGGGGACCCGGTTGTCACATTTGGTATCTGAGGAGGAACCCAGCCTTAAGTGCGTGGTGCACTGCCTAGGATGAGATGTAGGGCGCACAACGAGGGTGTTGTGCTCTAAATAGGGGGTGATTTTAACTCCCCATAATGATACAAGGTTAAATGGCTAAATTATATGACTCATTTCAACAAGGTGCACCTTCCTTTCCTGAAACATGTTTGATTAGAACTAGATAGTTAAGCGTGCTTGGCCTGGAGTAGTGATCAGGATGAGTGACCTCCTAGGAAGTTTCCCATAGTGTGTGTGAGTGAAGACAAAGCACACTAGAAAGGACATGTGTTGGCCTGTAGGGACTATCATTAGTCAGATGACCCGTTCAGGCATGTGGGTGGGCCCTAGGGTGGGGACCACGTGTCTGCGGGGGAAACTGGGTGATACCTGGGAGGCCAGGACTCGATGACCCTGTTAAGGCAGGGTGTCTGTGCTTTCATGGTGACCTGGTTGTCACATTTACCACTTATCCAATACTATTTCTACCGCATGATACAACTAATAATATCAGGGATCCTCAAACGGATTGAAAACACTATTTTTTCTTTCTTGATTGGGAAAGATCACTCTCTATCAATATAATGGACTTCCTCGAAAACATAGTGATAAAAAAATATCAATGATCCAATTAAACCACATAAAATACAGTTCAATAAATAATTAATCATATAGAGTGATGATTTAATGTATGAAATAGAAGTAAAAATATAATAAAAATAAGGATAATAGAGTCATGGTTCCCCCTCCACTCCTCTCCTTTACCACTATAAATGACGAGTAAAAAGATAATGCAAATGAAATACACAAAATCATTGTTACCCAACCAAATTATGCGCAGATGACCCATTGTGTGTTACTTATCGATAGAAATGGAGTATGAGATAACTATAACATTTTAGGCTTTATGAAACATAGTAAAATGATTTTAGGGGAGAATAAGTCATTGTATATAAATAATATAAACATAGTATTAAAATTAAATTTATAAATAATAAAAACGAAGGAATCAAAAGATAATTTCAAGGTCCTTAATATTTAAAAATTGTGAGGGAAATTAATTATAGGAATCAACACGAATTCCAAAACATCTTTTGGTTTTCATAACACTATTAGTGATCTCAGATATAAATTATATTTTTCGACATGAATCAATGATTTTAGTAGATTAATTCAGCTACGATCTTCTTGAATAATACATTTTCTAAATATTAATCAATATAATCATAAATTTCATATTCATTTATATCGTTTCTATGTTGAACTATTTATTTATTTCTCTATAATATAGCCAAAATTTGACATGTTGATTTTAATTTAAGGTCAATATTTTTTCATTTATAGAATATTCAAATCTTAACTAAATAATGTCAGCATATTAATAGTCCAATTTTCATACACTCTTATTTACCATATGAAAGTCACTAGAAAAGAATTATTTAGAGGAACATAATTATGACATGGTTGATCGAAGCAACATGTGTCCAATCTGATATACGGATTCAAGAATTATATACGTAAAATTGGAAATGAACACAATTTAAAATTATTATATTAACTATCTAAAATATATTTTTGGATTAATTATTTAAATATGTGAAAAATAAATCACATAAAAATAAAAATAAAATCATGTACAACTTAAAATTCATGTTTGTAATTGTTGAAAATTATTGATGATTGAACAGGTTTAATATAAATTTCATGGTAAATTTTCATTGAAAAATAGATTGATATTGTGGGAATGAATGTTCTCAAAAAAACTACATCATATTCTTAATCAATATATCTGTTTAATGTAATTAAAATACAAATTAATAATAATACCATGTTTATGGACCAATACGCACATATGTCGAAATAAATATCCAATGATGCATATAACATGTGAAATTCCAATTTGTGAGTTTTTCACAAAACAAATTCTATTATATATTACCAATTGTGAATATCAGGAGAATAAGTCTCATCAAGTTATGATCCAAAAAAATTATTACTCATGTATCATCTATTTCTAAATAGATATATTTTATATGAATATAGAAAAAATATTTTAGAGTATTTTAATAACAAATTTAGAATCTCATTATAGTGGGGAAATTCTATATCTTTCAGAAATGAAAATTTTGATTTTGAATTTATCATTATAATGGTACATTATGAAATGATAATTAGGTGATAATAAATTTATTAAAATTTAGGTATTCAAAAATTATGATTATGGATGGTATATGGTCATTTACTTGTAGGCAACCAAATTGAACCATTTTTCATTTTCAACAATACATATTCTCAATTCCCTAAATTTATATCCAATTACATAAATTGAATCCAACTTAATCTTTATCAAAAACCCTTCCTGACTACCTCCCATTATACATTAAACACACGTTGTTGACTGCACAATGTATTGAAAATTTTATTGAGAATATTTTTCAATAAACAATTCAAACAACTGAGATGTTTATTAATTTATCTATTTTATTTAATTGGTACATCAATAAATGATTTATATAGTTATTTATTGAAACATGTATACAATATCATCCTTTTTACAACAATATAAATTAGTAAAACAATAGATTTAATACCTAACCCATGTTTTAATGATCCAGAAGTTCCCTAAAAGATTTTGTATTATTTCTCTAGATATATAACCAATTCTATCCATTTTATCTATCACGTTATAAACCATCCATAATTTTTTTGATACATATGATATTCTGAATCAAATGGAGGTTTTAATAAATAACATCTTGTGAGAGATTCAATATTACCATTGAAATTTTTTTATGAGGGATTAAAAATCATAAATCAATAATTTTCACAAAGATAATGGCATATAATTTAATTCCACATACCTAATTGATTATATATTTCCAATTAACTCCATACACATTATCATTAATTCATGTCGATAACTAATTTTGTCAAATGAATCTCATTAGTACTAAAACATTTTAAAAAATAATTTTAATCCCATTTTTAAATTCAATGAATTTAGATTTAAATATTTATTAAAACTAATCATTCATCTAGAATCCATCCCATAATACACATTTCTATTTAATCTGACTATCATTGATATTTAGTGTCTAAATAAAACTATGGATTGAAACCAATTCCAAGGCCAGATTTCACTATCCAAACAACAACAAAATTAAATAATTCATGACTTAACAAATTTCAAATATTTGATATGTATAATAAAAATCATGATGAAAACTGAAACCATGTCTAGCTCATGATTAATCATCCTATGTACCCCATTATTTTTACATTCACAAGAACCCTTTCTTTTGAGTATGGGAGAACCCATGATTTCTATCCATAATGTAGTCCAATATCTTATCCTTATAAAACATTGACACAATAACACCCATTTCCAGTCAAATGATACAGTAAGATACCAAATCTTATATATCTATTTTATGGCCTCACATAACTACTCGATACATTTAGAATATAATTTCATTAAAAATATTGATATCTTTAATAACTTGTTTCATAAGAAAGAAAATAAAACAAGTTGTGAAATATTATATTAATATTGTCAATTAAATTTAATAATAAAACAATATAGTAAATAAAGATATTTTAATAATTATGAAATGAAAATAAAATATTATTCTATAAACTTATAGATTAAAATATTTTTTTTTCAAAAAGTACATTTTTTACTTATAATATTTATTTCATTTAGAAACAAAATGTATAATTGAATGATTTTTAATTTTTTTAAATTGAATATAATTTTTCAAAACAACATTTCAAGATTATCTTTTGATTAATGTTATTTAAATTTTTCTAGAAATATTTATTTCTTGATTAGTATTGAAATATATAATTATTTATAAAACCATATTGTTTATAATAATGAAAATATAAAATTAAAATTTTAAACATAATTAAAACATATAATTATCCAAACGTTATTCAATGACTGTGATGATACACATAAAAATTCTATGTTAAATTTATACAATATATGATGATCAATTTATAGACATAATTAATATATTATAATTAGAAAAATTATTTTTAGACTTCTCATTCAATTAAAAATTATTATGGAACAATTTATATTTATATTTGTTTTGAAGAGAAATAAAAATTATTTATTTTATTAAAAAACATTCTATTAATATATATATCATTGAACATATTATCAAGTAAATATAGTTTATTATTGGAAACATATATCTCTTAAAAACAATTTCTACGATCATTTTGAGTTAATTATAAATAAATCCTTCATGAAACATAAACTTTTTTGATAAAATGATTGGTATAACTCTCTTTATTAGAGGAAGGGGATACATTACAAATCAAATCATGCATCAAGCAGTACAGGGATGAACTCGGTGAGTCTCGAACTCAAGACCTTGGCGAGACCAATAGGAGCAACTACCAACTAAGCTACACCTTGCGCGAAAATAAAATGACTGTTATATTTTGAATAGAAATTTTAATTCATTTAGTGACTCTAACCGTAACTTTTTAATTAAAATGAAATATCATGCTAAAAAATAACCACAATAATTCAATATTAACTTTATAGATTTTAAAAGACAAAGGTAAAATCATTAAGACACTAAATTAATTATAAAGTTTATATATGACCTGATTAGAGACCAAAACATATAAAAATTATATTATTTACAATTTTTTTTTCTTTTTACCATGAAATAGGGTAATTAGATTTTTTTAAAAATAATGCACTCTTTAGAAAAATTCCATTTTTCATTTGTAATAAAAAGGAGTTCATTTCCACCACATCATGAAATACTAATAAGTTATACTTTAATCCTGAAATTTTTTAATTTTTCTACTCAAAAATTACTATATTATTCTAATAATCATATTTTATCAACTATTTATACTACAACCTCTATTAATCATGAGATTTCCATGAAAATATGATATTCTAAATGTATGTACTAACATTTATCAAACATTTCTTATTTTCTATATTCCCCTATAAAATTTTTCCACTCTTACATGATGAATTATTTATTGATTTTATAAATAATTTTTTTATATTTATGTAATAACTTTTATCAAATTTTCTATTTTCTCTTATGAAAAACAAACACATCATTTGTCTATACGTGCAGACTAATACCTCCAAAATGCATCATGTTTTGTTATAGATTAAAAAAATACATGGATGATCCTAATATGAAATTTCATTGATCAATATTATTTTTATGATATATTTATTATTTATATTTGAAAAAAATAATGAGCTGATTTATAACCTGAAAAAAAAATTATTGAAAATACAACAGAAATAATGATTTCCTAAGAGTGAAACAAATTATTTATTCCATTTACTAGTTTCATATCCATTTATTATTATTATACATATCCAAAATTATTATATTTCACTATAAAAAACTAAAAAATCTTATTATATGTCCTTGATAATGTTATTACTGCTAATTGACATCTAAATCATCCTATAATTTTTGTAAGATAATGATTGGATCGATCTTCCCACATACCTGAAAAATTCTATACAATAATAATAGAGATAACATTGGAAAAATAATTACTAAAATTATATGATTTAAAAAATTAAATATGAATTTTATTTGGGCTGTTTAATGATAAAAATAATTTTAAAATCACTATTTATGAATCTAAAATATATTAGTTAAAATTCACCAAAACATGCTCATTATCGGTATCATATTTAAGAATTATGTAAAAAACATCCCTTAAATAAAATTATTAAATTAAAAATATTTTTAAATTATAAATTTTAATTTTTTTATGATTTGGTATTGAGAAAATTTTGGATAATAATGGAAAACAACACTACCATTATAAAACATGTTCAAAATGATTAAGATTTCTTACACAACTTGTCGAATGTTCATAATAACTATCTATATTACATGTAGATACTAATTATTAATGATGTTTATAAAATGATATATATATATTATAAATTATTAATAATTGGTTATTTTATATTTAATTATGATTTATAGAATATTCATGGACTTTATTGGAATTCATGGATTATGGTAAGGCATTATTTGTATCATATTGAATTTATTGAGAAAAAATTCCTATTATACACTATAATATAATTGATATGGTTTGATTAAATCATAATGAATTTATATTACCATATTTATTTAACTATCTGGGTTTTAAGATCCTTATCATGTACATTCCATAAATGGAATTAGATTCAATGGAAATAATCGATCTGAGAGGGTTTTGTATCCCAATTGTTATTAAAAAATATAAAATATGTATGAAACTAGGTTGTACCTTGTTGGTGGGAATTAATTAATTTTATTAGAATTATTAGTGGAATATAACCAAATTTGAGAACCCCATTGAGATAAAATTTATTATATTTTTAGTTCTTGAGTCACCAAAGCATGAGGTATTTTGATAACTCCTATCATCATTCATTGAGTTAAAACACATGTTCATGAATTTTTCATTGATATTATTGGTTTATTCCACCCTATTATTTTATTTCATGGAACATTATCATAATCTCTATTGAGAATATATTAAAAAAAAATTTGTCTTACCATGATTAATTTTTTTTTCAAAATTATATCATTGTTGAAAATAATTCCCACGAACATTAATGGTATATTCCACTCCATATACATTATATTTTGTATCTTAATTAATTATATTTCTATTTTACCATTGTATTCACCTTATCCTATTTTATGTAGAATTTCATGTTAATTTTTTATGATTATGGTTTTCATGAATGGAATTTCATAATTTTATAAAAGCATTACATCCATTAAAACTAAATATCTAGTCTGACAAATTATATCTCCAATAAAATATTATAAAATTTTCATGTATGCAATATTGAGGAAGCTTCTTAAAATTAACAGTGTTGATTTTTTCCCTTCTCTTTTATGAAAATGAATTTTTAAGGTGACCTATGGAATCATAAATCATGTGTATTGTAAAAACATTTTCCAGAATATAGTAATGGCTCCACCCACCATTTCATCATTCTATTTAATTAATATTTATGTCTATGCCCTAAAAAGGGATTAAAAAGTATTTCAACTACTGAATATTTTTACAATTAAAGGAAATATTATTATATTACTGAAAATTAAATATTTTCAATTTGAATGATTTTTTTATTAAATAATGGATTTTAAAGGATATTTTCTTTTGAAAAATATCATTAACTATATTTATTTCATCTAAATTAATTTTTTTAATATATATATCACATCAAAATTTTTTCAAAATCATTAATTTTTTAAAGGATAATTTTTAAAATGTTTTATCAATATAAATTTATTCGATTTGATTGAATAAAAAGTTCAAGTTGTTTTCAATAAATTTATTATGAGGTATTTAATATAAATGTTTAGATGATTTATTCAAAAATTAAAATAATGAATGTTTTCTTTATGTCAACATTATTAATGATCATTCTATAATTATAGAGAAATTTTTAATCCACTAAAGAAATTATTTCTATGGATTTCTTATGGAATGTTTTATAAATATTTTTATAAAATATATCAACGTTTCAACTGTTTATTTATGTGATTTTTGATATATTAATGTTTTATGACATAATAGAACTAATAAGTATGTATGATTATTATCATGATGGTTGTGGTGGAATGTCCCCCACCCACAAATTAATTGGTCTGGGATTTATATATCAGGATATAATTTCGTATATTAAATATTAATGCCAATTCCAATATTAGAATTAGGACATGATTCCATTTTTACCTTTCTTTAGTAATTATGTTATCATGGCTCCTACACTATATTATTGTAATAATTTAGTGATTAATTCTACAACATTTTATTGGAATTTTATATTGGTTTATGATCTATTATTTTATGATTTATACACCATTTTTATTACCATCATTTATAGTTATAAATCATTCCTACGACATTATATAGAATAATTTCTTTGATTACACTCCATGAAAAATCCTTAATTTTTAAGGTTTTCATAAACCAGTGCTATTGAATATGTTTTATCCATTTATATTACATATCCTTCATTTATAAATTTTGGTAAACTCATATTGTTATAATTTTCCTTTTAAATGAAGTATTTATCTAGCTCATGTTATTCTTATATTACTGCGATCTAATCGTTGATGACATACAGAAGATAGTTTACCATATTCAAGATTTATGTTGAACCATTACTTATGTTTCCATTCATTAATATATAAATATTATAATAACCTATGTGTTTTCTAAAAGTGATTACATTTTTTTAATTAAGTAAAAATATTTTTGGGATTTGTAAAATAAGTTTCCTATGTAACTGGTCTTCAGAGACAATAATCCATCCTTTCTTAGTATTTTGTGTTAATTTTTTATATTTAATGTACATGTCATGTAAATCAATTTTCACAATATATATTTATTTAGAACAATTTTTTTTTCAAAAAAGCGTGGTTTTGTTAATTTATTTTGATTAGATTATTTATATTAGGAAATTATAATATAAAAAAACTAAGTGAAATTTCTAAGGATAATATAAGTGATAAACATAAGTATGTGATAAAATAATTTTTTCTAGTAAATTATAAATTTTATGGTTCTTAGAACAATTAAATCCTTATATGAACAATGGTAAAAGTATATATTTGTTGCATTAATTTTCAAGAACACTAATTTTGGGTTCATTACACTTATTTTGGGAACATTAAAATTATATAATTTTGGGTAGTGTTACCAGAGTTATCAAAGTATTTGTTAAGTTTTTGGAGTGTTTTTGAATGTGAACATTTTGAGCATGGTGAATAGAAATGATGAAACATACCTAATAAAATGTATATAAATTCATGTAGTAAAGAATAATTAACACAATTGGTGAATAGTTTAGCCAAAAAAATGTGAGTGGACAAATAAAATGTTTCATATAATAAATAGACGGAAACACGATTAAAGTAGAATATGTAAAACTATGTGAACTAAACATCCATCGTTTGGATTGAGACTGTAGCACCATACTGTTTAAAATATCTTGAAAAACCATTCATCCTAAACTATTCTACTTCTTGGCATGTCCATTAGGGAATTGATGATCAGTTCACGAGTTAAAAAAAGACCGTGTATCATAGAAGTGCGACATACTGTCAGAACCGCAAAATTTATGGATTTAATAAAATTTAATTTATAACACCCACATTATTTCCCTAACAACATAGGGTATAAATTTACTTTTACTCAGAAAGATTCACAGAGATTTCTATCAATATGGATAAAAATTATATCGAATGAAAACATTTTTGATATATTGATTCATTAATAAGTCATCATTATTAACGTTAATTTTAGGTATAATTCTCTCTACTTTCCCAAAACCAAATATATATTATGATATGTATGGATCCTGTTAAATGAAAACATATTTGAGATATTGATTCATTAATAAGTCTTAATTCCAATGGTTTTTGTAAAATACTATATGTTTATATTTTAAAAGTAATTTTTCGAATTTTTTTTTCATGTGGTTGTATGTAACATGTTTTTTGAAATTCTATAACGAAAGAAATAATTAGGTTTTCAGTTTTTGTAATGGTATTTTCTATACATAGTTTTAGATAGTTATATTTTTTAACATAACATTTTTTTAGGGGTGTCTTCCATTGCATCGCGTAGAATTTATTCTTTTTTAGATGACATGATGTATAGTGGGGATAATTCTAATTATTATGAAATAGTAACTTAGTAGGCATGGGTGTCATTGTGTGTATGGAAACATGGAAATGGGTATTCTTATTAAATGATAAATGATATAATATCTGTGATGGTTGTTTTAAATTGAAAAACCGTTGGTTATTATATAAACTTTTTATCTACCTTTACAATATTAGATATAAATGCTGATATATATTTCCTGTCTTGGGAAAATGGGTTGAGAATTATATATAAGAATCCTAATGAGTTTATACTCAACCCCTTATTGGGTACATTTGATGATATATATATCTTATATCAAGAAATATATAATAGAATAGTATCATATTTCTCCAGTGATGTATCATGATATTGTGGGAATGTAATATTGAATTTTATATTGGGGTGGTTTTTGTTTTCATTTATAGATTCTACATTTGTATCTATGAGTTTAGATAAATATTTTCTATTTTATATAGTTCATCAATTAGTTTCCTTTTTTGCAATGGTATTTTTAGATTTTCAGATTTCATTTTTATTGAATTAAATATTTATGAATTATAATGTATCATTGGATGTTTATAGGTTTTTTTGTTTGGATGTTTTGAATATAATGTGAAATTAATAACATAACATCTTTTGAATCCCCTAGAATATTTTTCAAATAAATGTTTTACTGGGGATATCACCTAAGGAATGTTAAACCTTCAATTCTTCTTATGGAAATCAGAAGGGGTAGTGTTTTACTCATGGTATCCATTTGGGTTAGTCATTGAGTTGTAAATGATATCTTTCATAGTAATTGTGTTGGTTTATTGGGATAATAGATAGGATATTAGATTGACTGAACTAGAGATTTATATATTAAAAAGATATAGGTGACCCTTTTATGCTTAGCATAATATTTCTATGCTATTTTAGTAAAAATGCTTAATTTCCAAATATTTTTGAAATTTTTTATTGGGAACCTTTTTCTGTTCCATATTTGTAGTCATGATTACATTTTTGGGATGTACTTTGGGTTGTGTTTGGGTGAAAATTTGGATTTTTTTTTCACGAAGTGAGAAATTGAACATTTATGGATTTTTTTTTCCAAACCATGTGCCCTAGCCTAGAAATCCATGAAAACCTAAACATAGTGGATTTCAAAAAATATTTACATGGTTTTTAAAACTATTTTCCCTATTAAGCAATATCATGAATCACCTAGAAAAGGATCATGGTACTGCTACACATTTTTTGAGAACTGTGTGCTCCTGGCCAATAATCCATCTGTGACTTATTAATTATCACAAAAATCAGTTTAAAAAAAACTAAACCCAAATTTAAATCCAAAATCAATACAAAATCAGACCTAAGTTTATCATCTCTTTTTTAGTGGATCAGGGATGCACAAATTGGTATCCCGACAACCATTCCTATTGAAATGATATTCATATTAACGATTTTCACCCCTCTTGGTAAGAGGATCTTATCCTGTGTGGTATTATTCTTTCCTCCAATATATATTCCATATTAGAGAGGTTTGTAATCAAATATCTTTTTGAATTTGGATTATGGATATTTGGATCAAGATGTATAATTCTGGGCTTAGGATTGTTTGATCTGGAATTAGGGTTTCATATAAAGATCTCGTTCTATGTCATTGTTCATCTCAAATAGGGGATTTCCATTGTTCAGATTGTATATTCTATCTTTAGTTAGGTCGTATATTATTTAAATCTCATAGTATTGATTTTAGTTACATATATGTAATTTTATAATTTTTATTATATTATTAGAAAATGAGTTTCCCTACTTTAATTAACTAATTTTTTATATTAATTGATTAAGGAATTAAGAAATTGGAAATATTGAGATAGTCAAATCTATAATTAATTCCTAAATTTATTGTGGGATATTGATATAGAAAATTCAATAATTATGTTTGGAAATAACTATGGGATATTGAAATTGTATATTTATTAATTAATTGTGGAATTAATTATGGGGTAGCAAGATTGGGAATTAAGTAATAAATCGATGGATTAATTTTGGGATATTATTATTGGGAATTGATTAATTAATTTCTTAATTAATTATTTAATTTTAAGGGACCAATTAATTAGAGAGTTCTTTTATGGTATTTATTTGAATATTTATTTGTTTAATTAATTAATGGAATTACGGGGATTTAAATTTGGGTTATTGGATTAATTAACCTTTTAATTTATTAATTGATGGTTTGACAGTTAAATTTGAATAAAAAAATAATGATGATTAACTATGATTGAAGTGTATATGGGTAATAGTGATATGTGAGATTATTGTCGGATTCTTCTAGAGGAAATTTCCATCTTTTTCAAAATTCAATAGTGATAAAATGATATTTTTGTTTTGGAAATAAGATCATGTGTCAAAATCCCTGAGTGATAATATTTTTTATTTGTGGGGCATGGCTAGATACCTAAAAAGATAATATTTGTAAATTGATATTAATGTATGATACATGGCCTCTTACATAAAAATCATAGAGTGATAAATTGAAAACTGTGTGTGTGATACAGTTTGCTACATCATAATACCACATGGTCCTAGCCATTGAATTCAAGACCCAAAATATTGGAATTAGACTATAGATCCAATTGGATGTGATAATATTTTAAATGAAATAATTATTTTCAATAATAGTATTATGCTTTATGAGATGCCTTTTGAATAGTTTATATTCTATAACATGCTGAAGAAGGAATTACAGCTTATGAGTCCTTGGGAATCATGTCGTTATGCAGTAAAGTAATGGATAATTGATTAAAATTAAATACTTCAACATATTACCTATATTCATATTCAATATAAATTTTAAACCACTATTATTTATTAGTTTTTTTAGACTATATTTGTGGTATCACATTGAGTTATACTAACACACCACATAGGTTTCCTGACTGGTACATGAATAGACTTAATGTTTGCAGGATGAGACAAGTGAAAAAAACCTATGCTAGATTGTTGATTTTAGATTTAACAAGAATGGGGAAATTAAATTTGTTTGAAGACCCTATTGGGTGTTCCTTATTTATTTTTCTTGGGGGATTCAATTTTTCCACTTAGCATGTACTATGGAATATATATGATTGATTTTTGATATTATATTTCATGTTTTTGTAATCATGGGATTCTTGTTTGGTTCTGGTTATAGTTATTTTATTTTCATATTGTGTGTTTATATTCAGAATTGTGTTACTCTGATTATGAGGGTATACTATCCTCATTATTGATAATAGGCCTTCAAAAATAGAATGAAGCCCCTGGAATATGAGGAGGCATGCCTGTGGTCACATAATAGTTTGGATTTGGGAATTGGTTTGTGGAACATAGGTTAGGACATTTCAAATTGGTATTAGAGCCAATTTTCTATTATTTTCGTTTTTATTACTCTTTGGGTAATTTAGAGTGGATAATATGATGAGTCTTTCCATTGTAATGTGCTTTCAATGGGATTAGATAATCCTTATATAGGGGAAACCCCATGTACCCAGGGTGGGATGATTTTTATTAGTATTTGTAGTTATAATTGGATGTTATTTCACCATGGGTTGTGCAATTGTTCGGTGGTGTGATTGTTGTTTATAATAATTTCTATGATTTTACTCATTGAACAACAAGTAAATATTGTTGACTATTCTTTCATAATTATAAGAACTTAATTTTTTTACATCCTTAATATTAGGAATGCATTTAAAATTGTTTTTTGGGTATGTTGTTGAAATTTAACTATTTTTCCTTACTTATGAAATTATTATGAAAAAATATGCCTAATCTAAATTTTATAACCAAAAGAAGATTCATGATGAGAATAAATTGGTTTCTCTTATGAAACATAAAAATTAAAATTAGTTTACCATTTTTTTACCCATTACCTAGACATAGGATGGTTAAGGTTAATGATTGTGCCTCGATTGTGACAAAGTGGTAAGATTTGGGGAAAAGACTAGTTGTGCCTTATTATGATTAACTAATTTCTTATCATGTAATTGTGGTGTTACAAGTGTTGAAATATGTTCTTTGAATTTTGGAGATAAGCATCCATGATTTCACATAATGAGAGAGTGATAGATGGTTATGATTGGGGATGATCTGCCAATAGTACTTCCTGATGCAATGATAGTGTCCAATGAAGAAGTAGAAGTGAATTTCCATATGAAATTATATCAATTATAAAATCATGTAAAGATAACTAGTGAGGGGTTTTAGAATAATTTTTTATCTAATAATGGAGTTCCTGTTTGATCAACCTCTTAATTTTACTAAATACGGTAAAACTGAGGCTGTTAAGTTCTAGATTGACACTATTTATACTATAGGTGAAAACATGAATATTTTAGATGAAAAATAATTGAAATAGTCTGTTTATATGTTACATGGTCATGCTAATCATTGGTGGGATATCCAGACCTGGGACGACAAATTAGAGAATAAAGAATTGAAGCACATTTAGGAGAAGTTCACGAAGATATTTTATCTTGAGAATCATAGGAAAGAGAGAGTGGTTGAGTTCATTAGACTGCCTAAGTAGATTATGCCAGTGATGGACAATATTGGATGATTTATAGTTTTTTAGTGCTTTGATACAGTATTAGCATGAGATGAGGATATTGTTGAAAAGTGGCTTCATGATGTGATTAAATGTGAAATTATGTCCCTTGTGTATATCATTAGGATAAAAAGTTTCCATATGTGGGAAATCAATCTCTCATTTATGAGGGGGAATAAAGGATTCATCTTGAGGTAGATATGTGGTTCTATCTATATCATTAAGAATTACGAAATCATGTTCCATGAAGTTTCACTATAATAATGTTATCTAGGAAAGTGGGAAGAATTATGAAAAATAGGAATTTGTTGTTATGGATCATACTCATTTGACATTTTAATAGTGTGGTAGGTTGGGACACTTCCACACAAATTTCCCCTGACCACTAGTAGATCTATGAGGATTTTTCATGAATGGATATCTATAGAGGTTCTAGAGTAACCCATAATAGATGTGTTGTCATGGATGAACTAGATAGATCCAAACTGTGGGAAATGGGTCTTCTACAGTTTATTAGTCTAAACGGTGGAGTTCTACTAGAAACGGAGGTAGAGGAAGTGGACTTGGAGCTTCTGAGACTGTGTTCTCAAATCAGTATATTGGTGAAGCATAGAGGTCTCCAATTACATCACACGGAAGAGGTTCATGACTGTTATGTTTCATTAATCAATAACTTTTTAATATATAGTGTAAACACCCAATGTTTTTTAATGGAAATTACCTTTTCATAAGTATTTCATAAGATCACATGAAAAAATAATAATTAACTACTATGTGCTATTTGACCATTAAACATAAGTTTGACACCTCTGTGTTTGGAATTTTGAAAATCCGGCATACACGGTTGTAATCAGAATGTAATTTAGAGTCCGATAATGAAAACATAATTTTGGTGAATAGTAACCTAACCTAATGAATAGTAACATACCCTTATGAATAGTTATATACCCTAATGAATAGTAACCTCATCTATGATACTATAAAAATAATATTCAAGTTGGAAGTATGATATACCTATATTTCACAATAAGTTAATGAATGTTTTAAAAATAGATTTGATAATAAATTATTTATTTAATTAAATATTCACATTATCATATATAGAAAATTATTTTTGAAAAATGGACCTCAGTTTTGGATTCTACACATTGAAAAATGGTTAGGGTGATTTTTTGGGATTTTTCTGAAATACTAGAATTTTTTATGAATAGTAAAATACGATAAATTACAATAAATGCTAAATAAGGGATATATTGAGTCATTGATGATGTTATGATGATGTAAGACCACTTGTTTTGTTATCAAATGATACGATTAGTATTCTTGGTCATTAAATACTTACTATTCCTTGTCATGTAAAAAAATAATAAATTAATTATTATAATATTATGAAATCCCTCCTCTCCTCCACTATAAAACCCCCATTCACTCCCTCTTCTCTTCACACCTCAAAAGCCTTGTTCCTTGCCATTATTCCACCCAAATATATCCCCAAGATCCCTCCCCACGTCCAAAATCTCCTAGCATTTTCAAATGTCCAAGACCTCTCCCCTAAAGAGGTTCTCAAAGGAGAATGTCTCAAGAGGTAAAATTCCACTTCCCAATTTCTTCTTTTATTTTTATTTCTTTTATTTTTATTTCTTTCCTCACCTACATTCAACATAAAATTATAATAAATATAGTAAGATAAATGTACTAGAATTGATTCATGATATTAGTATATTTCATTATCTTCTCCCCTTTCCCCACCATTTTATTTGAAAAAATGAAAGCACTGTTTGAGATGTGATAATTTTGAACATTCAAGGACAATGGTTTATCAATTTCTATTATTATATATAATTCTGGTCACGAGAGAATTTGTGTTATAGTTGGAACAGGTTATTATATATGTAATATATCATATTCATGGTTCAATAATCCTTTTTTACAAATGGTATTATGTTATAAATAAAAACATGTTCTTTGTAGTCAAATCCACCTATTACCCAAAATGGTTATCACTATGGTTATATATATAATAATTCAAATTCACTTTAAGTAACCTAATTAAAATTAAAACCCTGTAAATCCTATATTTTCAAAAAATAATATAACTTAAATTCTGGACAACCACTTTCATCATACATATAATCCAAACATGAATATAAGTGAACAGATCCTTTAAAGACAAGTAAACAAACACGCTCGAACAATAAAATTGAACCTTATAATGTATCAAAAAGGCATTGAATGATATAAAAGGTTTATAATAAATAAATTAAATATATAAGAGGTTCTTGAATTATTAATTCATAAGCCTATTTTTTTATTCATATCTTTAATAACAAGTGGAGAACATCAACAAATTTAAGATAAAGGATCCTCTCTTTTTCACTCATAATCAAGATTGTTCTCTATGCTATGCTTTTTTCTGTGTAATACCAAGTTATGGGGTATGTTTTCTCTCCTCCCCCATAAAACCCTAATGTTATATAAGTTATGATAAAACCCTTATCTCTCTCATCAAGCCCAATTTGATACACCTAATACCATGCCAATAAACCAGAGTGGATTCTACCTGAACTTCCTTTATTCCATTGGGTTGCTCTATTCATATTTTTTAAAAAAAATTAGTTGACATTTATTTTTATTTAAGAGTTGAATTTTTTTTTTATATTCTCCAAAATCATGTCCATGATCAATATCTCCTTTTCTTTTGGGGATATACATGCTTTTAAGTGAACCCCCCTTGATACTTCCCAATAAGCACACACGTTATAAAGGAACTTCCCAAATTTTTACCCAGTTTCATGTGAAATCTATCCCTTGTTTTAAGAAAAAAATTTATTTATAAAATAAGTATTTTTATTATGAAAACATAATGGGATATATTCTGTTTTTATATAAAATAATGTTCTCCTTACTATTTTAAAAGATCTATAGTATTTTCCTTAAAAACCTTACAAAATTGTTTTAATGCTAATGTTTCTCAAAAACAACTCTTATATGTTGTCACATCAATTTTTCACCACCTACCATTTTATATGACTAAATTAACATATCAATGTTCATGAAAGTTCTAATCCCTTTCTTTCATGGAAACTTTCATGATACACTCATTGGTTATCCTTTATGTCATGATTGTGGTACCCAATTCATTCCATGGGTATCCTTATGTTTATGAACGATCTATTATGTATGATTATTTTTGTGGAAATAATATTTATGTGGTAATAATTTTTATTTAGAACTAATATTCATGAAAAAGTAGAGATGGTTGCACCCTGATAGTGCTCCCATGCATTAGGTGTGGTTAAGCCTCATGAGATGCGATGGGAAACTGGATTGGCGGTTAGCCTTGACCCGTACTGAAATTGGAAATGGGATTGACGGATAGCCTTGACCCATAATAGAGAAATGTTTTATGAGTCAAACACATTTATATGATTTCATGTTTATATGATCCCATGCATATACAATATTATTACATATTTTCCATGAATTGGATATCAATATATCATGCCTTCTAACTCAAGTGCTCAAGATGTATCCTCATGTTAATTCCATTACTAGCCTTTTTAGCTCACCCCTTTATTCATATGATCCCTAGGGTACCCTATACAGATGTAATGGATCAATGTAAGTTAGGATGTCATTATGGAGATTAAATAAATAAGTGTTTTTTGATACACATTTTTTATGTTTTCTATACCAAGTCTCCCAAGAAACTAGACTTAATGATCCTTGACATGTAATCTGAAAGTTAATTTTGCTTAAAATCATGACAAGTTATATGTAAAAGGTTCAGGTCCCTATAGTAGGAATCAGAGGATGGTCTATTTATTTTTAGAGACTAGGAATATATCACCTTAGTTAAAAAATTAATGATGAGACTAAGTATAAGAAAACCATCGAAAATTAAGATGAGTATTCAGTAAGTGTTTTATCAGGAAAATACATAAATGTCTACATATGATCTGGTAGAGGAGGCTCTGGCACAAATGTATATAGGGGTAAAACCCAAAAACACATCTTTGAGCTAGACCTGAATGAGAACTGGGGCTTGACAACGGGCCTTGTTGCACTCTTGGTTACGACCCTATAAGGGGTTATGCTTTAGTAGATTCATGAGCATAGATAAAACCATTATTATGGGATAAAAGAAGACCATAAGAATATAAGGTATGAAATAGATCGAGTATAACCTAGATATAAACCAACGGAATCAAAAGTCATGACATACATCTTCATTATATGTTTATATTTTTTTGTTCAAAGTTCCATTTTTATGCTCAATAGCTAAGTATTCAAGACATCTTATTATACATTCTTTTTCATAGTTAATGGCAGAAAATAGATGAAAATGTCCCAAAATCCAATGTGATAGGAAATGGGATGATTTCCTTAGAGATATGCCTTATGTGATCGAAGTGGGTTCTCAAAACATCATGGAAGTACATGCTCAACTAGCTTGAGTTATGAATAATAACTTGAATAAGGTGGAACATCCACCTCCTCCAAGGAAAGAGAAAGTTGTCGTAGAATCCTTAATGCGGCAACGACCTCCAATGTTTAGTGGGTCTTCAGATCCCCTCATTGCAGAACGATGGATTAACTCTATTGAAAATATTTTCTCCATCCTCCAGTTCTCAGAAGAAGAGAATGTTGTACTGGCGGTCTATCATTTTGATTGGGAAGGTGATAAGTGGTGGACACTGATCACAATTACAATGTCCCAAGAGGAATTGGATTCCATATATTGGGAGAAATTCAAGAAGATGTTTTTCGACCATTATTTTCCTTGAACACCCCATATCAAGTTAGAAATAGAGTTTCTTAGACATAAGCAGAAGAAATATGGGTCCATCGGGGTATATGAAGTGAACATTACAAGGATTGCAAGGTACGCCTCTGGCTTTGTCATTAACACTGAAAACAAGGTGGATTGCATATTTAGAATACTAAAGCTGATTCTACGAAATGCATTGGTGATTTGAGACTTTGATAGTTAAGAAGAGATTTTCCGTTGTGACCTCAAGGTTGAAATGGTGATTGGAGACTCTCAGTAGTCTCAGGGGCCGAGTGAAAAGAAGTGGAAAATGGGGAACAACATGGGTGGTTCATAAAAAAACAAATGATGGAAATAAAACTCACTTTCCCCTCTGAAAAAATTATGTGATGAATCATCTTGGTGACTATCCCAAGAGAACCTATAATATCTATAAATGTGGAAAGCTTGGTCATATAACCAAGAACTGCCGAAGGGATTTGAAAAATCCCGCTAATGTGAAATAAATAAGAATGGTTTAGATCATCACTCATCCTACAATACAATGTTACTAATGCAAGGATCTAGGGAATTATGAGAAAAATTTTCCATAAGCTGATGGTTGTTAGAGGCAATTAGGAACAACCTCTAAGGAAACCAGGAAGGGTTTATACTATCACTACTGCTAAGGTGGAGCTAGAAAATGATTTGGTGATAGGTATGATGGTTATTCTTTCAAGAATAATAATCGTACTATTTGATTCAAGTTCTACGCATTCATTCATATATTTCATGTTTAGTTTTAATATTAAAACACCAACACAAAATTTAGAGGAAAATTTATATTTGAGAACATCTAAGGGGAAAATTATTGTGTTTAGTGTTTATAACTCATCCCTAGTTAACATTTTTTGGACTGAACCTCCCAGTACATCTCATCATACTTCCTTTAGTGGAGTTCGATGCAATCTTGGGCATGAATTGGCTATCTTTGAAAAAGGAAAACATCAATTTTCGGGAAATGGAGATCACTTTTCACATCCTGATGCATCCTTTGATTCATTACATGTGTATGGAAGAAGATGAGTCTCTTTTAGAATCATCATCTCATGTTTGGATACTTCTTCCTTGTGAGAGAGCATATCTCGCTCAAATGATTGGAAAAACGATAGAATCATGCTTGAACACATGCCCATAGTGAGGGATTACACTGATGTATTCCCTAATGTATTTCCTAGTCTTCCTCTTGGACGGGAGGTTTAGTTATCAATTGAACTTATCCCTAGTTCTCTGACAATCTCAAAGACACCTTATAGAATGGAAACCATAGGGCTGGAAGAGCCAAAGAAGCAGTTACATGAGAATATGGAAAAGGGTTTTATATGCCCGAGTGCTTCACCGTGGGTTTCTCTCGTATTATTCATCAAAAATAAATACAGATCAATGTGCCTTTTCAATTATTATCATGAGCTCAATAAAATCATTATAAATAAAAAATATCCCCTTCCACAGATAGAGGACTTATTCGACCATCTTCGTGGGTCTAGTTATTTCTCTAAGGTGGACCTTCGAATGGGATATCACCAACCAAAGGTGAGGAAGGACGATATTCTCAAGAATGCGTTTAGAACGACGTATGGACACTATGAGTACATATTTATGTCCTTCATATCCACTAATGCTCCAGCAATTTTCATGGATTTTTTGAATATAGTCTTTAGAGATTACCTCGACAAATTTATGGTGGTCTATATTGATGATATTCTGATATACTCTAAGAGTAAGGAGGAACATGAGGAGAAATTGAAAATTGTGTTAATGACTTTGCGAAGGGAGAAGTTGTATGTAATGTACATTAACTGTGAGTTCTAGATAGAGGAAGTATCATTCTTGGGGCATGTTATACCAGGAAAGGGATATATGTGAACCCTTCCATGATGAAGGAAATTGAAGAGTGAACGAGGGAAAATTCTGTAAGGGATATCCGCAACTTTTTTGGGTCTAGCTGGGTATTATTGAATATTCGTGAAGAATTTTTCACGATTTTCTGATCTAATAACCAAGCTGACACAGAAGGGTGTAAAGTTTGTCGAGACACACGAACGTGAAGACTGTTTCATGGAGTTGAAAAAGAGTCTGATCACTGCCTTAGTACTGACACTGCCTTCAAGTGGAGAAGTATTTGTGATGTATAGTGATGATTGTAAGAAATACATAGGTTGTGTGCTAATGAAAAATGATAAAATGATAACCTATGCCTAAAGGCAGCTAAAAATACTTGATCAAAACATTCCTATGCATGATCTGGAGTTAGCGGTTATGATCTTTGGATGAAAATATGGTGGCATTATCTCTAGGTGAAAAAATGTGAGATATATACTGACCACAAGAGTCTCAATTATATATTTACATAGAAAGAGCTTAATATGCCCCAACGATGATGGATATAGCTCATCAAGTATTATGTCATCACAATGCACTACCTTCATGGTAAGGCAAATGAGGTGGTGGATGCTCTATGTATAAAGGATAATGCATCTTTATCAATGATGATAATTTAAAAGGATCCAATCTTCTTAAATTTTCAAAGGATGGACACGGGAATCATTAAGGGAGAAACATCAAAAATCATTTCACAAATTACTGCTCAACCAACTCTCTTGGGGAAAATAATGGATGCTCAATGAAAGGATGTGGAAATTTGAAAAAGGGTGGAAGGTGTTAAAAATGGGGAATCCTCTGATATCAAAATTGATGAGGATGGTGTTGTAAGATTTGGGGCATTATTATGTGTACCATAATATCCAACGATAAATAAAGGGCTATTGAAGGATGCATAGTGATCGACCTTCTCTCTCCACCCGGGGACCACAAATACGTATTGAGATCTCTTAGAAAACTTTTGGTGGGACAACATGGAAAGGGTTATTGTTGAATATAAATCAATGTTCCTTGTATGTCAGCAAGTAAAGGCTAGGAGGACAATGTCTTAGGGGATTATGCGTCCACTACCCAAACCAGCTTGGATCCGAGAGAACATTACCATGGAATTTTTCACTGGTCGTCCAAATACATCTCGAGGAAACAATTATATATGGGTCGTTGTGGATATTCTTACGAAGACAGCTCACTTTATATTGGTTTGAGAGGAATTCTCATTGGATCAGCAAGAATAGATTTACATCAAAAAAGTTGTAAGGTTGCATGGAATACCACTATCTATTGTATCTGATACTGATCTGAGGTTCACCTTGAAGTTCTGTAAAAGTATCCAACATTCTCTAAATAATGAACTGAACTTCAATACATCTTATCATCCTCTAAGTGATGGCCAATCTGAGCAAACTATTCATACAATAGAAGACATGTTGAGAGAGTGTTCTAGGGAATTAAAAGGAGTATGGTACCAACATCATACACCGGTTGAATTCTCTTACAACAATGATTTCCACTCGAGCATCCGAATGGTACCATATGATTCCATTAATGGGAAAAGATGCAGAACATCGGCGTGTTGGGATGAATTCGGTGAGAGAATGATATTATGCCTCAAATGGTCGAAGCAATGGTGGAGAAGGTGAAAAACATTCAGCAACATATCTAGGAATCCCGTAGTGGAAAGAATATTTATGTAGATAACCGTCGACGAGACCATAAGTTCACAGGTGGAGACATGCTATTTCTATGCATATCCCCATGGAAGAAGTTCATGTGGTTTGGAAAGAAAGGGAAGTTATGTCCCAGGTATATCAACACCTTCCAGATCCTTGATCGAGTCGGAGCTATGGACTATCAAAAAGAAAATCACCTACCATGATGAATGTACATTATTTCTTTCATGTATCCCTCTTAAGGATGTAAATTCCAGACCCATTGCATGTACTCTCTTTAGAGGTGGTATAGTTGGGCGATGATCTCTCTTACGAGGAGCTGCCAGTGGAGATTTTAGATCATAGAGACAATGTTCTTCGCAAAAAGACTACTCATCTGCTCAAGGTACTATAGAGAAACAATAAGTACGAATAAGAAAAATGGGAATTGTAGCAAGCAATGAAGTTAAAGTACCGACACCAGTTTTTGTCTTATCATGTCCTGAAAATTTCAAGGGCAGAATTTCATAAGGGGGGAAGAATGTGACAAACAAATATTTTTCAATTAAAATACACATCACATTAGTATGTCTTAAAATCACTTGACAACACAAAATAATGAACTAATAAGTGACATGGAAAATTTAAACATATGTTTTACACTTCTGTGTATGGAATTTTGAAAATTCGGCATACATGGTTGTAATCCGTAAGTTATTTAGAGTTCGATAAGATACACATAATTTTTGGAAAATAGTAACCTACCCTAATGAATAGTAACATACCTTTATGAATAGTGATATACCATAATGAATAGTAACATCCATTTTTATAGAATAAAAATAATATTCATGTTGGAAGTATGATATACCTAAATTTTGGAATAAGTGAATAATGTTTTAAAACTGGTTTTGATAATAAATTATTATTTTAATTAAATATTAAAATAATCATATTTAAAAAATTATTTTTGAAAAATGGAATCAATTTTCTGATTCTACATGTTTAAAAATTTTTAGGGTTAATTTTTGGGATTTTTCTGAAATACTTGAATTTTTGATGAATAGTAAAATATGATAATTAACAATAAACGCTAAATAAGGGATTTATTGAGTAACTGATGATGTTATACTGGTTTAAGCCCACTTGGTACTAGATTACATGATTAAATTACTATTTTTGGTCATGGAATACTTTCTATTCATTGGTTTTTGAGGAAATAATAAATTAATGATTATAATATTAGGAAATCCTTCCTCTCCTCCACTATAAAACCCCCCTTCACTCCTCTCTTCTCATCACTCCTCTCAAGCCTTGTTCCATGATATTATTCTACCCAAATATCTCCCCAAATTCCCCCCAAGTCCAAAAGCTCCTAGACTCGTCAAATTACAAAGATCTCTCCCCTTAAGATGTTCTCAAAGTAGAAAGTCTCATGAGGAAAAATTCCTCTTCTCAATTTCTTCTTCTCATTTAAGTTCTTTTCTTTTTATTTCCTTCCTCACCACCCTTCACCATAATAGTATGATAAATACAGTAACATACATGAAATGTAATGTTTCCATGATAATGGTATATTTCATTTTCATCACTCTTTTCCGAACTGTTTTATTTGAAAGGTATGGATGAACCGTCTAAGATGTGATAATTTAGCACATTCAAGGACCATAGTTTTTCAATTTCAATTATTATCTTTAATTCTAGCCATGAAACCATTTGTGTTATGGTTGAATAGAATATTATATATTCAATATATCCTTTTTTACTGTAATCCTTTTGTACAAATGGCATTAAGTTATAAAGCAAAACATGTTCTTTGTAATCAAATCCACCGATTAACAAAAAAGTTTATCACTAAGATTATATATATAATAATTCTACTTCACTCTAAGTAACATAATTAAAATTAAAACTATGTAATATCCTTTATGTGCACTAAAGAATACAACTTCATTTCTCAAAACCCACTTTCAACTTACATATAATCCAAACATGAATATAAGTGAACCTATCTTCTAAAGCCAAGTAAACAAACGAGCCCGAACAATGAAATTGAACATTATAACTATTAAAAAATGATTTTAATGAACATAAAAAGGTTATAATAAATAAATTAAATACATATTTGGTTCATTAATTATTAATTAATAAGCCTAAATTTATCTATTCATGTCTTTATTAACATGTGAAGAACACCAACGGATTTGAGTTAAGGGATCCTCTCCTTTTCACACTTAATCAAGATTGTTCTCAATTCTAGAATTATTTTTGAGTAATACCATGTTATGGAGAACGTTTAATCACCTCCCCATACTGCCATAATTTTTTATAAGTTATGAGAAACCCCTTATCTCTTTCATAAATCCCTCTTATTTACACTCGTTATCAAGCCGGTAAACCGTAATGGATTCTACCCGAACGTCCTTTATTCCATCGGGTTTCTCTATCTTTCATTTTAAAAAATGTAGTTTTCTTTTATATTTATTTATGTTTTATAAATTTGGTTTATATTCTCCAAAATCATGTTCCAAGATCCATATCTCACTCTTTTTTGGTGATATACATGATTTTATGTGAATCCATCCTCGATAGGTCCCAATAAGCACCCTCGTTTTAAAGGAACTTCCCTGATTTTTACCCAATTTCAAGTAAACACTATCCTATATTTCAAGATGAATGTTTATTCATTAAATCGGTATTTTTATAATAAATACCTTCTCGGTTAAATTCTGTTTTTATATAAGATAATGTTCTCATTACTATTTTGGAAGCTCTATTGTATTTTCCTTTAAAACCGCACAAAATTGTTTTAATAGTAATGTTTCTCAAATACCTTTTTTATATATATTCACTTCTATTTGTCACCACTTACCATGTTATATGAATACATTACATTATGAACGTCAATTTATGTTCTAATACCTTTCATTCATGGACACTTTCAGGATAGACTCATCGATTATGCTTTATTTCATGAGTGTGGTGCCCAATTCTATCTATGGGTATCCTTAGGTTTATGAATGATTGATTATGTATGAATATTTATATTCAAAGAATATTTATGTGGAAATAATATTTATGTGGAATTAATTTTCATGAAAATGTGTTGATGGGTGTTCCCAAATAGCGCACCAACTCATTGGGTAAGGTTAATTCTCATGAGATGCGAGGTGAAACGGGATTGGCGGTTAGCGTTGACCCGTACTGAAATGGGAATCATGATTGCCGATTAGTCTTAACCTGTACTAATGAAATGTTTTAGGACTCTACAACATTTAAATGATTCCATGTTTATATTAACCCATTCTTATAGGATATTATTTCATATGTTGCATGCCATGGATATCATTATGCCATTCCTCCGCACTCATGTGCTTAATATGTATCCTTATGATCATTACCTTACTGGGATTTTTTTCTCATCCCTATGTAAATATGTTCTCCAAGGTACCCTATGCAGATGTAAGGGATCAAAGGATGTTAGGATCTCATTATAGATATTAAATAAAGAAGTGTTTTTAGCCCCATGTTTTATGTTTTATGTTCCAAGAATTCCAAGACACTAGACATAACGATCCCTGGCTTGTACTCTAATGATTAATTATGATTAAAATAATGAAATGTTATATGTAAAATGCTAGGTCTCTATGGATAGGCTGGACCATCATCAATTAGAGGTACTATTGTTATAGATTCTATGATAGCATGATCATTATTTGATACTAGTACTTATCATTTACATTATTTCATCAAAAATTTTGAACAATTTCAGAATGTATGTGATGTTAATGATGGTGTTGATAATAGAAAAACCTATGGGAGTGCATTCAATATATATATGTTTATTAATGTGGCTTTCTCTCAGGGTTGGGGAAAATTATTTTTTATGGGATCTTAATATTTTTAGCATGTTAGTAGTTGACCTAATTTTTGTTATGGACTAGTTATTATAATACTAACACCAAATATATTTCTACAATAGGAGATTGAATTATATGCCACATAAGGGCTAAAATAACATTCATCATGGTGAATGGGATATCAAGAAGGGCCATCTCTAGATTGATCACCATCAATTGGCGGATATTACATCCCATGATAGTAGTAATTTTATAGATGATGGGGGTGTAAATTACTATTCTATTCCAGCTATAGTAGACTTGTTTGATGATGTGTTTTCATAAGATATATCAGGGATTACACCTAAGAGAGATGTGGAGTTTAGTATTTAACACACATTTTGATATGATCTAGTTTTAATTAAACCTTATAAACTAGAACCAACATATCTTCATGAGATAAATAATCAGGGGGAGGAATTAGAGGATAATGTGTTCAACCGAACAAGAATGTAGACATGAGGTTCTCTAGTGTTGTTTTCTAATAAAGATGATGAGGATCAGTTCTTATGTTTCAATTGTGGAATTTTGATCTCAATGACTGTAAATTAATAATATCCGCTTCTGCATATCTATGATATCTATGGCCATATGAGTGGAGCATGTTTTTTTTAAAATATTTAATTGCTATTAGGGTATCATCATTAGAGAGTTCCAACATCTGATATACATCAGACTGCATTCATAAGAAGGTATGTATAATATTAATATGTCATAATTAATTTTTGGTTGATGAATTAAATAAAAGTGTTTATGTCATTCATTAACTGAATCATCCATCCATACTAGGTTCAGTTTTTTTGTTTTTTGGGGTTGAAAGAATTGTGTAATAACTGAATCATGATGGTCATGATCAACATGTTGGAATCATCCTGAGTATACATTGAGGATATATACTATTTGCGAAGTGATCTATGTGTACGTTTTGGATTCCACATGTTTACTTATTTGGTAACATCGTCTATATGTAAGGTGTGCCAGTAGACACAGAAAAGTTTCTAGAAGTTGTGTCTTAGGTAAAGACTTGTAATATTTTGATAACTATTGATTTTTGCTATTGGTTGGATATTATCATTTGTTCATCTAGGGGTTTTCCATTTTCAATTTCCATTTTTTGGATTTTCTAATAAAGGGGTAAAGTTTTAATGGTCTGAAACATGTGATAATCCCTTAACAGATATAATGATTTTATAGAAAATTACGCCAATAATGATCCTACAATAGCTTGGTGAGGATTATATGGTGTTTTGTAACACTTCATGGGTCGGTAATAGAGGAGGGTCAATTCATAGATATAGTGTTAGGGAATATGGACCTCCATAGTTGAGGCCACATGAATGGAACAACTCTATGCATGAACTCTAATTAGTATAAGTTTATTATTATATGATGTGATGTCACCATTACATTTTGGTTAGGAAGTATATGATTTATAAGGATGAAAAGAGTTTAAATTATAACTTTTCAAATTGATATTTGAATCTCTGTCAGCAGAGATGGGATGAGTATAAGTGTTCTTTTATATTGACCAATCAAATACACCAAAAATGGGAAATGATGTTGTGGATTATTTGAGAGGGAAATTAATGACTCTGGATGTTTAGAAAATTAGTGACGATTTGAAGAGGATGACAAAACATTAATAGATAGAGGTTGTAGTTCACGATATTTCAGAGATGATGTCTTTTGGATCAATCTTATAGATATTCCACTTTTTATACATATCAGATATAGGTAGTATGAGGATCCTAAGTACTATACCATGAAGTAATGACATGATGGTGGGGAGACACCTTTATATTAGGTCATAAATTATGATGATGATGTCTATGTAAAAAATTAGATTGATGTGCCTACAAACATGTAGGGGGAGATGATGCAAGGGTTTCATGCCTCGAAGTGGGTAGTACTATGTGTATATAACATTACCGTGACCTATAATGATAGTTTTTTAGGATGGGAATGAAATGGGAGATAGTAGGGATATCGACACAATGCTACACCTGCCAATAAGATAATGTTGAGCATCAATGGTATGGTGGTTTACTACAGCCAGTTCCAATTCCAGAATATAAGTTTTATAATGTGATTATTGACATTGTAGTGGGTAACCCAATGAAACAATGGAAGACTGAATCTAAATATGTAATTGATGATTAAATCTCAATAGTTGTTCCTTTCATACCAATATGGGAGACTTTATCTATGTATTAGTAGGGAAAGTCATATGTATAGAAATAGTTTATCTGCACATGGTTCTATAGAAAATTATTTCTGACTATGAATCACATTTTATTTAATGCTTCTAAGAGGGATTGAAGATGGTTCATTCTATAGAGGTTTTGTTGAGTACAACTTTCCACAATAAAATAGATGGGTATTTGGATCATAATATATAGTTTCTTTAGGATATGATTTTGGAATGTGTCTTAGAATTTGTTGGGTATTGGGAGAAGCAACCATCATTGATAGACTTCTCTTATAATATGGTAATTCAGAAAACTTTTACGATTGAACCATATGAGTTACATTGTGGTCGGACATATAGATTACCTTTATGCAGGTTGGAGATAGTTGAGTAATAGTTATTGGGACCAAGCCGCATGTTGGAAACGTTATTGTATGTTTAGTTAATTCAGAATCATGTGGAAGGATCTCATATTAGGCAGATTTCATTTTCCAATAGACATCAATGGACACTAGTGTTTATAGAAGGTCATCCTTTTTTCCTTCATGTGTCACATATATTGAGTCACTTCCTAATTTAAAGAAAGGGTAATCTTGCACATTTGTTCAGTGAATCATTTTTTGTTGTGGAGAGAAATCATTCATGTAAAGAAAATTAGCACTTCCATAGAGTTATAGATGTATGTATGATGTTTTACATGTTTCACAACATTCGAGGTATCACCACAACCGTTCTCACGTGATCCTTATGGATGATGTTGATCTTGTGACATATGCATCATTTCTGGACCATCTGATACCTGTGTTGGATCATAGTGATAATGTGTTGAGGGGAAAGATAATGTAAATTTTTCATGTATTGTGAAATCATGGAAATTTTAAAAAGAAAACTTGTGAGAGAGTAGTGGGTATAAGGGATCGATGGTCGGATCTTTCTAACTTCGAATATTAGTGTTTTTTATAGTAGTTATATAGAACAACTTTTATACGGTTTGGAGAGTGTATGATTTAGATATTTTCTAGAGATATCATGGGATCATTTACAGTTAATATTGGTATAGTAATGATTACTTTTGTTAGGGTAGGTCTTCGGTGTCTGTTTGGGTAAAAATTGGGAATTTTTTAAGGAAGTGGGAATGATCATGATTGGCAAGCCATTAGTCCAAACTGTGCACCCTATCCCAAGACAAAATTGGAACCCAAAAGAGGGGATTCACACATATGGTGAATGGTTTTTAAAACAGTACACCCTATTTGGAAAAAAAAATTATCCCATAGTAGACTCACATTTTTGTAGAACACAGTTTGGAAAACCATGTTCTATCACGTAGCTAATCATGAATGAAATTTAAATTAACAAAAAATACATTTTTAATATACTTGAAACACAATTTTAACCCAAAATCAACCCTAACAAAGACATGAGCTATTAATATTATTTTCGGAGGTTCTCAGACATACTACTTGGGCTCTTGTCCTCTATTCATAGAGAATCAAATTCTGGATTGAATCTCTGCTCCCCACCTGGTATGAAGATCTAATCCCATATGTTTTTCTTCCACTATCCCATAATCCCCTCATTTTATAGAGGGATGTAATTATCTATGTTATAGCATCTATATCTAGAATTTTTGCATATAGATATATACTTTTGGGATATTTATTGTTCAATCTTGAAATATTGTTTCATATCCAGATATCATTCTACATTGTTTTTTTGGGGGAATTTGGGATTTCATTAGTTGTGTTTATCATCAGTCAAGAGGTAGGTGGTCTATTATTCAAATCACATATTCTTAATTTCACTTAATTTAATGTAATTTAATTATTCATATTGTATTATTAGTAATTGAGTTAAACTAATTTATATTATTAATTTGGTAAATAAAATATTTAAGGAATTTTGAAAATGTGAATATTGGTATTGTGAATTTAGGAATTAATTTTTGAACTAATTTGGAGATATTGAGAGCATGAATTGAATAATAAATTTTGTAATTAATTATTATATATTGGGATAGTTAATTGAGTAATTATTTTTTGGATATATTAAGGGATATTGAGATAGTGAATTGTGTAATAAATTTTGTAATAATAAATTTTTATTCGGAATGTGAATTGATTAATTAATTTGAGAATTAACTAATTAAATGTACTATACCAATTAATTGGGGAATTAAATAATGATATTGATGTGATTAATAAATTATTGAATTATTTAAATTAATGATGTGTATATACATTTTTGTAATTGGATTAATTAATTTTTGATGTAACTAGGAGATGTTATGATCATGAAATGTGACGAGGAGGCCAATTTTGATAAACCTTGATTGAAGTGTTATATGGGTAATTGTGAAATATTTGATTTCTGTGATATCCATTTGTGGGACATGGCCTAGCGAGTCAAAATAACATACTGATAAGTTGATATTCATGTGAGGAACATGGCATGATGCGTCTGAATCCCATAGTGGTAAATTGATATTCATGTGTGGTAAATTTCTTGCAACATCAAAATTCTATAGTAAAAATTTGATAACTGATTTTGGGACATGGTCTATTACATCAAGATACCATTAGGTCCTAGTTATGGTATACTAGACCCAACATATATAATTAAAATATTATTATAATAGGATATATTATAATTTTTAATGACATGATAATTTATAACAATAGTATTTTGATAGGTGATAGCCCTTGGGGGTAGTTCAGACTCTACCATGGATCGATTTTGGTATTTTGGTTTGAGTGTCTGTGGGAACCTAGTGGTTATGAAGTTAAATAAAGTATTATTGAATTAATGTAATATTGTTTCTTCATTGCATTTATTTTATTCATTATGAATCTTCAGACACTGTTATTGACTAATTTTTTTGGACTCCATTGGTGGTGGCCTATGAAGATGTACTCACAAACTATAAGGGATTCCTACTAAAAAACTGAGTAGACCTCATATTTTCATGATAGGGTAAAGATAATAGCCATGTGATAGATGGATGATTTGTGTTGGAGCATGGATTAAGGTACCATATTTGGTTCATACCCTCTTTGATGTTTTCAGTGTCTTCACTTTTGGGATTTCATTTCGACACCTCGCACACAGTCTAGAATTTCTTCTATTAATTTTTAGTGTTCTATTCCATGATTTGGTTATCATGTGAAACTTGTATTGTTATTTAATGGTATTTTTATTTGGTTAATTTTTTATATATATATTGGTGTATTACTCAAATAAATAATTTAAAATATCCTCATGATCAAAAATAGACCATCAATTCTAGTTTGAATCCTCTTGCTTAAGAGGAGTCACAACTAAGGTCACGTAACAAATTATCATATGGAATAAGTGTATAGAAATTAGTTTTTCATGTTAAAACATGTGTTCTAATAAATATATAGTTTTTCTCATCTCGTTATTTCACAGTTGTCTAATGCGAGTTTCATAGCATGAAATTTATATAAGGTTTTCCCTTAGAATTTAATTAATAATATTCAACATTATTTTTTAAGAATAATGTTTGTAAATGGTTAAAATTATTTAATTTTGGAAACAATATTTGTGGTATACCATGACATGGTAAATTGTATATTCTAATACTTCAGTTTCTAGTGAGTCATGATTAATTGTGGTATTCTTTTGGTTATAGTTAATGGATCTAATCATATTTCCTAGAAATCAACTGGAATATGATTAAAAAAATTTGGTTTTACTATAGCCATAAGTGAATCAATATATTTTTTAATAAGCATCCATTGATTTCATGAAGTGGAAAGATGTAATGGGAATGATTATTATAGCGACACCGCCTTTTTGTACATTACTGCTGCATCATTTTTAAAGATAAACTACATAATAGTATTACACATTGAGGATATGTAGGTTTAGTGTCATAGAAAAACTATGACCATGCATAATATTTACAACATCAAACATAAATATTTATTTAATCTGTTCTTCTCGAGATTTTAATTATCCCTTGAAAATTCCTTATTACACATAATCACCTGATGATATAAATCAAAAATGGGATAGCCTAAATCACAGTAAGTAGATGAGTGTGAACAATATAAAAAAGGGTGACGATAATAATAACATAAGAAAAGGATCATGAACATGATGGGATGCATAAAAATGACATGAAATGTGGAAACAAATAGAAATGAAACAACATGTCTTAGTGGTAAACCACCATATATAATTGTGAGAAATTATTGCTCATGTTCATGCATCATTTCCCTTTATCTATGGAGATTCATGAAATTACCCAATGAAATGGGGCACTATATAATTCTTGGTGTACCTTTCACATCATAACATTCATATTGTGCTATATAATTCTGGTCACACCCATCACATCATAACATTTACATTATGATGCATGGTACATAGAACATATGTCAAACCTAAACATAAAATAACCCATGGAATGGATTTGGTTTTACATAATAAATAATACATTCAAAAAAAATTGGATCCAAATATAATGGGCGGATAACATTCTAGACATAGAACAATCAATTAGGAGTGATGTATAAAATTTCATTGAGAAGTAAGAATAGAGTGTTTATTTGTAAGATGAGTTCTTTTAGAAGAACATCATGTTTGTCATAATCTCAATTAAAAAACATTTAAATCACATTATATGTTATATGATTATGAATAAATTATTCTTAAGGAATATCCATACTTAAAATTAGTTGAAATAGGGAATACACAAAGTATGAGAGTAGGGTTTGATAATTTCCCCTTACCATGTATCTGATCACTTTCTGCAATTTAATGTCATATATAAGAACATTATATTCATTAAATTAATATTATAGAACCGTGTGTACATGAATATGGTTCATTATGGTCTCATTGAGTTATTTTATGGGCCATTGGGTGTGTTATAGAGTTTAAATTCATATTTTGGGAATGTTTGTTTTTATAGTTTTCTTTAATGGTTCCCTTGAAATCCTGAATGGATTTCCATTCAAAACATTGATAAACATAAAGAGTTGTAATTATATGTTACTGCTGATGTTAATAAACTTAAACTAGACTTAAAAATAATTTTCTATATAATATTAAAATGAATCATTGGATAATAATTTAATGACGGTCGTTCGGGTTAATTCAGGTGGTTGTTCGACCAAAACAAATGTGATTTTTTCATCATATAGTATTATGTATGTATGTTTCATCATAAAAATATATAAGTTATAATACATATAACATAATCTTGTTTAATCATAATAATGGTTTTATGACCAGATCTAAAGGTGTTAAAGGAAAATGAAAACATGTCATTCTGGAAGGTGATAAATTATCTCCCCACAAAAAATGTTTTCCTTTATAAAATAAATAGATGTGGAGAAAGGGGGTGGGTGATATATTATACCATTATTATCATAACATTAGAGTATATTTATGATACTAGAGTTTCCATACCATATGTAAGAGGATAGTTGGGGAGAGATTATGAAAATTACATGAAATTGAAAGGAATTTAAAGCAACGAGAGAGGAGGGGAATTACCAATTGAATCCTCCTTAAGGAACCTTGGATTTGTATTTTTATGAGACTAAAAGCTTTTGAACGTGTGAGAGGATATAGGGAATATGTTTCAGTATAGTTTAGACAATGTTCAAAGCTTGATAGTTGTGAGGAAATCACGATGTGAAAGGTGGTATTTTTAGTGGAGGGGAGATGTGTTTTCTTATTATTATATTCATTTATTTATTATTTCACCAAAATACAAGTAATATTAATGCTTTAATGACCAATAATTGTGATAATTTCTTGTAATTTTGAACTAATTGGTATTACATCAGTATAACATCAAACATGACTATATAATTAGTGTATTTAGCTTATATTTTAAATTATAATATTTCACCATTCATAAAAAATTTCATGTATTTCATAAAAATATAAAATAATCACTCTAACTGTATTTATATTTGTTGAATAAAAAATGATCTAATTTTTTTTAAAAAATATTTTTCTTTATATTATTAAATTAATTTTTAACAAAAATCATAATTTACATGATAATTATAGATTTAAAAATTAAAACTGATTTCATAATGCTTTTAAAAATAACATAATGTCTTATAAAAGTACCCTAAATCATGATGACATTTAATTTTTAATTAATGAACCCTTTTTGGAAAAGTAAATAATATTTTAAATTTATTAATTAATTATAATTAATTATTTATGACATAAAAAACACTAATATGTTTACAATGGTCATACTATAAGTTATAGGATGCCTTAATTTTATTTATACATTAATGGGTGGGGTTACTATCTTTTTAGATGATGTAAAATTCATAAGCATCATTTTCCTATTAATAAGGGTAGGTTACTATTCATAAGGCTATGTTACTGTTCACTATATATTAATATTTTCCTATTGGACTCAAAACATCTTCTTAATCATAATTGTGTATATTAGGTTTTTGAAATTAAAAACCTAGAAGTGGGAGATTTATGTTTAAAGGTACCATATTTGTTCCTTTACGCATGATGTAGAATTATTTTTCATGATGTGATTTTATATTATTATGGCACTACAACAAGGAGGGAGAGATTACATTGATAAAATTTTGGTTCGTTGCATTCTTCCCTTCTTTTAAAATTTCCACATAGAAATTTTGTTTTACAAAAACTGGTGAGTGTACTTCTTCTTCATCACATCCTCTGGTTCCCCATGTTGAATCTTCATACTTATGGTTCATCCAAAACACGTTGACAAGGTAGTTTGTCTTGTCACATATAACATTATCTCCATGGTCTAGAATCTTAAATAGTTTCTCCTCAAAAAAGAGATCATCATCATACTGTACCACCACTATGCTTAGTATTTGTGAGGGATATAGTATGTATTTACTCTGGAGTGATACTAGAAACATGTCATGAACATGAGCCATATTCGGTTTAAGTGAAACTCGATATTCCATGACTTTTATGCATTCCAGTACATCAAAGGGGGACAATCTATCTTGGTATTATCTTCCCTTTCTCACCATACCACAAGACTATCTTCTATGGTGATATTCGAAGGAAGACGTCAAACTCCATGTCCCTTCAACGGATTCCAGCATAGCTATTTTTCTAACTCTTAACTGCATTGATATTTCAATTGGTTATTTGAACCTTCTAGGTCATCTATTTCACAAGATCAGGTCCACGCAGCTTTCTTTCTCCAAATTCATTCCAACAGGTTGGAGTTCTACATCTCTTTCTATAAAATTCATCACATATAGCCATCTAAATACTCTAGTGGAAGCTATTGTTATATGAGAACTCAACCAATGGGATGTTGTGACCCCATAAACCTTTTAATTATAAAGAGTAGGGTCATAGATTTTCTTCAAGAATATGAATATTCTTTTGAGATTGGCCATTATTTTGGGGGTGATTGGATGTGCTAAAATTTAATTCATTACTCAAAGAATGTTAACTACTTCTCCCGAATTTAGATATTAACCTTAGATCATGATCAAAGAAAATCAATAGTGGAACACCATGTAGTCTCACCACATCCTTCACATATATCATTTGAAGCTATTCAAGTGAGAGATAATCCCAAATTGTGATAAAATGAGATGTTTTAGTGAGTCATTTAACCACTATCCATATATAAATATTTCCATTGGATGTCATTGAGAGTCCCATGAAAGGCTCTATAAGGACATTCTACCATTTCCAAATGGGAATAGGCAAAGGTTTCATCATCTATTTGAACTTTTATCTATATAATATATCTTGCTGACATACCATGCACCATGAGATATATTCTGTAATCTCTTTCTTCTGGTTATCCCACTAGTAGTCTTCTCATATATCTCAGTATATCTTTAGGCTAACAGTATTGATAGATAATGTTGATCTATGTGCATTATCCAATAGATCATTCTTTATCCTGGGTAACGAAGACACACTAATCTGCATTCCAAACTAAATCATGCCATCATCTTCAATATAGAACATTTGATGCTTCTCATGCATTTATGCATTCACCATCTTTTGTAAATCTAGATCACACAATTATGCCTTCTTAATCATCTCTTGGACTGATGGTTGTTAAATAAATTGGGAAAGGGAGGATGTATCCCCAGCCCTTATGATTTATAAATACATCCTTTGAATATCAATGAAGATAGGGACTTTCTTAATCCATATCATACAAAGAGTAAAAGGTGTTATTCTACTTAGAGAATCAACTACATTGATCTCCCTTTCAAGATGATAGTGAATAGATTAAAGATGGACCTTTATTATCTCTAACATTATCCTTTGATTGATGTTAAGATCCTTTAACTTGAATATATAATTTATTCTCTTATGGTTGGATTATATGTAACACATGTCACCAAAAAGGCATCACCACTAGATTTTGTATGAAAAAATAATGTCTTCCAACTCTAGATCATGCATTTGGAAGTTTTTCTCATGGATCTTCAACTATTGTGAGGTGTACACTGCCACATTATTAAATTTTTCAAGAGTTCACAACCCAATATATAATTTAAAGACTAACTATATAGCCCAAAACATTCTACAATTTTTTGTAATGTTAGTACAAGTTCAGTAGTAGGCCTTCTCTGTAGATCCATGAAGTTTTTTCACATTCATCCAGCCATACATACATTAACTATTTCTTGGTTAACATAGTTAACGAGCTTGAAAATTATGGGAAAAGTCTCACAAATAGTCACTAGTATCCACCTAATCCATGAAAACTACAGATTTCTGTGACACTAGAGGGTTTGGGCCATTAATCAATTGAATTTGTTTTTTAAGGGTCCACAAAAAATACCTCACTTGTGACCACATGTCCTAAAAAGATGTCTTGCTTCATCCCAATGTTAGAATTTCTGAAATTGTTGTAAAACACCTTTTTTATCAATGAATCCAACAAAAGTCTTATATGTTCATTATTTTCATCCTTTCTCTTGGAGTAGATGATAATACCATCGATAAACATTACCAATGTTGTTATAGGTAATTCTTAAAGAATAAATTCATAAAATATATTAGGATTGCAGTGGAATTAGTAAGTATTAAGGGAATCACCTGAAATTCATAGTTCCTATACCTAGTGTGGATGGTAGTATTCTGAATATCAATATTCTTCAACATTAGATGATAATATCCATAATGATTATAGACTTTTGAGAATTATTGAGATCATATTAACTGATTGAAAAACTCATGAATCCATGGAAGTGGATACTTGTTCTTTATGGGGATCTTGTTGAGTTCAAGATAATAAATAAATACCAGCATTGATCCATCCTTCTTCTTTACAAAGATCACATGTGGACCTCAAGTTGATGTACATGGGAATATTAACCCTTTGTCGAAATACTATTGTAACTACTTATTTTACTCCTCCAGTTCAATAGGGGCCATCAGAAAGGGACACATTAAGATGGGATTAGCTCAGTGTATGAGTTCTATGGAGAACTCTACCTCATCATATAAGGGATTTCCGGGTAAATATTCAAGAAATTTTTCACCTTATTCCCTAATGAGATTCATTTCCACTAGGTTGACACATTCTTTTGACTGAAAAATTTGGGTGAGGTATGCCTCTTCATAGAGAATTGACCACAATGACATTAAAAGATTTTTCAATAATGATTCATGATTATCCTTTTATTTATTGAGGAGAATTGGATTGTTCGAAATATTAAAAGATATTTCATTTTCTATACAGTTGATATATTTTTTATATAATAGGAACCGATCGATTCTAATTATAGCAACGAATTCCTCTAATGGACATATTATGAGATTAGATAGAAGAATCATCCCACGTATTCTAATAGGATATGATTCAAACACTTGGGATTTAATGATTAAATAATGAGGTGTTTTTACATATATCACTACATTAAGGTTTTAGGGCATCAATTCTATATTTATAGGAGTCATGAATGATATAAATTAATGCATAGAATAAGAATCAAATATGACATTTTCCATTCATGAGTGAATTGGAAGTGTACCTTGTACGACATCATTATAATTCTCCACTTCGGTGGTAGTGATTCCATAATCCATCCCTTGTTCTTTTTTTCTTTGGTGGATGCTAACTCTAATAACAATAGAGGACTTGAGGTTTAGTTCACTATCTAGCATAGTGTCCTTGATCACAATAGTGGTATCATTCAACCATGGGTGGGGATCCCCCCTATTCCACTATATTATCCTTGTATTTTTGGTACTCTAGAGTATAGTGGCCTTCCTTCCCACACATGATACATTTCCCTTTCCCTTTGATGTAGTTCCCATGATTCAACATCCCTCATTTTTGGCATGTGGGTTGTTGAGTTTTATTCCATTCTTTATCATTAGATCCTCCATCTTTAAATTCTATCTTTAAGTTCTAAACAATGTAGTTGTTGGATCATTCTACAAACTCCATCTCGACTTTGAGGTCACACCGAACAACTTCTTCATAACCCCCATAGTCTTGAATTTCAAGAGCCTTATGATGGTGTGGTTTTAATAAACAAAAGAATCTATCAGTTTTTCTTCATTTTTATAACAATACCAAATTCATAACTTGAAATCCTTGTGAATTTTCATTCTTAGATCGTGTCAAATTCATTGTCCTTTTTCTTTCTCTCTATAAATTCTTTCTCCATCAACTTATGATGTGCCATTGGGAAATACATGTAAATAAACGTGAAATTTATGACTTCCCATACCGTGTCTTCAATTTTGTCTATTTTCTTGGTGTTCCTAATAAAATACCATCATTGATATTACACTCCCTCTAGATAATAAATATATTGTGTCTCCTTCTTCATATAATAATATCGAATCACATAAATGACATTATCTTTAGCGTTGACCAACTATTCAACAACAAGTGGATCATATGATCAAATATACATTGATGGTCATTTCCGCATAAAACAATTGATAGCCAGTTGATCTCTATTAGTGAAAGAGAACATTATATATTATTCAGGTTATAACTCATAATATGATATCTTTGGCAAGTCATTCCCATGATGTTTGTAAATCCACCTCCCAAAGCATTAGGGATGTTGTTTGGGAAATAATTTCATTGAACTTCCATGCGTTGTGTGCCTGGTTTCACCTGGTTCCCACCATTTTTTAGAATAGTAAATGTTAGAATAAAACATTAGTCAAAAAATCCTGAATAAATAACTTATTAGTCTGTAAAATTTACACTAACATCATAAATTATGGGATCCCAATGTAAATCTTCTGGTGTAAATATTTGTACATATTATTATACTAGAGGTTTTCTCTAGGGTCACTAATCCTTATTCCCAAATTAAATAACCTTATATCTGGTACCAAATATAGTGACCCCACTTTTTCTTACATTATAATTACTTCATTTTGAAATATAAATAAAATAATAGTAGTACACAAAAAGGATTCATAGGTTTAATGTAATTGGAAAAATTGGAACATTCATAACATCTAAAACATCAAACAAAAACATTTATTTAATCTATTATTCTTGAGCCTCTTATTGTCCCTTGAAAACTATTTAGTACACATTATCACCTCAGGATATACCTCAACAAAGATTGAGCTAATATCATATTAAGAGTTTAATTATAGACAATATAATAATGGGTGAGCACAATCATTACATAGGCAATATATCATTAAAATGATAGGAAGCCACAATAAATGACTTCAAACCAGGCAATGCAAAAAAATGAAACATCATGTATTATTGTTCAAATACCACCAATAGTTATGAAAAATGATAATAACATGTTCACGCATCATTTCAATTTAACTTGTTATATTTTTCTCATAAACCAATGATTTTTGGCACTGCAAAATTCTGGATGCACCTGTCACAACTTAACATTCATATTGCAATATATAATTATAGGATTACAGACACATCACAATATTTAAATTCTCATACATAACACATAGAACAAATGTAAAACACAAAAATTAAATAACGCATGGAAATGAATGATTTTTAAATCATAATGAATAAATTCATTATCATTTTGATTGCCAAATAAATAGTGGATAACATTCATGAAATAGAATAATCAACGATGAGTGAACTAGAAAATATCTTTTGGATGTAAGAAGAGATAGTATTTTGGAAAGAAGTGTTCTTTTCAAGGAACATTGGGGTTTTAATAAGTTAAATTTAAAAACATGTACATATTAGAATAAGTATGATGAGGATGTAGAAATTATTCTTACGGAATATCCCAAATGAAAATGGGTTGAAAGAGGGAAAACCCAAAGTATGAGAGTTGGGTTCTAGAATTTCCAATTACCTTGTATCCTAACACTTTGTTCACTTTAATGATAGGTATAAACACATTATATTCCTTAATTAACAATTAAAACCATTTTTCACATTACTATGGTTCATTATATTTTCATTAAGTTATTTTTTGGGCCATTGGATGAGTTATAGAGTTTAAATTCATTGTTTGGGATCATTCATTTTTATATTTTTCTTGAATAGTTTACTTGTATTCATGAATGGAAGTTAATTTAAAACAATGATAGACCGACTGAATTTTAGTTATATGTTATTGATGATGTTATAGAAATCTAAATGATCTTATAAATTATTTTTTATATTCTATGAGAATGAATCATTAGATAAGAATGTAATGATGATCGTTTGTGCATATTCTTGCAGTTTTTCAACCACAAAGAACTTGTTTTGTTAAATCATTTAGTAATATCTAAAGAAGATAGTTGTTGAACATTAAATAGGATATACTAAAATAACATAATCTGGTTCAACCATAAATATTGTTTCAGGACCAGATCTTAACGTGGTAAAGGTAGTTGAAAACATGTCGTTCTTCAAGGCAATAAATTAATATCTCATAAGAAACATTTTTGTTTATAAAATAAATAGAAGTGGAGAAGGATATTGGATGATATATTATACTAATATTATTATAAATGTCTATTTTATGTAGGATACTGAAGTTACTATACCATGTGTTTGAGGATAGGTGGGGAGATATTAAGAACCAAACTAGAAATTGAACAGAAATTAAAGGAAAAGAGAGAGGGGGGAATTGCCTCTTGAATCCTCCTTTAGAATCCTCGGAATGGTTTTTTAATGAGACTGTAAGCACCTGAATTTGTTCGGGGGGCTCAGAAATATGTTTCTCTAGAGTTTATATAAGGCATGAAGCTTCATAGGTGTGAGGAAATGAGGCTGTGAATGTTGGTATTTATATTGGTGGGGAGATGGGTTCTATCAATATTATATTTATTAATTTATTATTTCTCCACACTAAAAGTAATAGTGACGATTCCATGAAAAAGAAAATTAATAATTATTTTTTTTATTTTGAACTAATTTGGTTTACCTTTTTTGAACAACTTATATGACTCTATAATTAGTGTATTTAGCTTATTTTGTAAATTATAGTCTTTCACTATTCGTAAAAAATTTAATTATTTATTAAAAATACCAAAAATTCAATGAAACCGTTTTTGATGTCTAGAATCCAAAAATGAACACCATTTTCAAAATACATTTTTCTATATATGATAAATTTAATTTCGAATAAAAATTTTACTTTAAATAAAAAATACACATTTTAAAATTAAAATAAATTTCATAATGCTTGAAAAAATTATATAAGGTCTTATAAAATTATCTTAAATAAAGAAAACATATAATGGTTAAATTATAAAGAAATTTTAGGAAAAAATATTTTAATTTAAATTAATTAATTAATTATAATATCTTTTATAGCTTAAAAAAATACGAATACTTTTACTATAGTCATATTATCCCCTATCGGAAGCCTAAATTTTATTTATACTCTCATGGGTGATGTTATTATTCTTCCAGACGATTTACTATTAATAAAGGTCATATTACTATTCATAAGTGTAGGTTACTATTCATAACAGTTGGATACTATTAACAAAAAATTATTTTATTTCCCATCGGACTCCAAATATCCTAGTGGTCACAACCTTGTTTGTCAGGTTTCTAAAATTCAAAAAATTTAAGTGGAAAATTTGTTTTTAATGGTTACATAGTAGTTCATTTAAGCATGATTTGGAATTATTATTATTGATGAGATTTTATATTATAATGATACTATTTCAAGAAGGTTGAAATTTTATTGATAAAATTTTGGAAGATACAATGAAACATGAATGGATGTACATTCAGTTTAATTATAAATGTATAATCCACCCATATTGTGGGGGTGGTGGGGGTTTCCAAGTAAGAGATGGATAATGTATGGGTGAATAGATTAAACTTGATTTATGATTATTTTGGAACAATGTCTTTGTATAATATTAAGTTAGCATCATACATTTTAGAGGAGCTATAACTCCAATGGTGGGACAACTCTATTGAGGTTGAAGTTGAACATGTAATTAAATTAGAGTATTTGAATAATTTATTAAGAAATATAACCATACACATTAAAAACTTATATAATAATAATTAATTTCATTAGTTTGAATAAATATATTTTCTCAATTATTGGGTATGCAACAGAATTTATGAATTTTTCCTATATTCCATTAATAGTTTCTATAACCAAGTCCTTAAATGAAGTCATTTGTTTTCAGTGTTATGAATATTAATTATATCAAAGAATTATGTTATTTTTTTGTGGACCATTAATAAATGATAAATTGAGAGACTATGGAAGAAATATATATATCAAAAAATTTAGATTCCTGGAGCATACATATCCCTTCCAAAATATGTGGTAACCCCATTTTTAGGAATAAGAAAAAGAGGGAAACCTACTTCAAGAATAGTGGAATATCATAGAATCAAAGGGTTACAGAAGTAAACACCCTTTCTGAATAAAAAATAATGCTAGGATATAATTTATGTTGTTTCTTTCTTAATACAAAAAGAGATTGTAAAAAATAATATAGATTATATAACAATTGTAATAATATGGGAAGTCATTATTTATTTTTTCACAATTCCTCATGTTTGTGTGATAGAGACACATAGTACGTTTCACATTGATCATATTATTTGAAAAGATAATCTAATAAAAAAATATATTGTCTTTATATTTTAGTGAGCCATGGTGTTTCTAGGAACACCATCCCTCCCCGCCCAATGTAATCACTAAAAGTTAAGTCCAAGAAGAGTTTTAATACATTATTTGGAAAATTTATTATATAAATATTGATAATATTGAGTTGGATATTAAATTCATGGTTCTTGGGATAGAGGTCTATTACTTGATTTTGGGTAACGACTGGTTGACATATTTTCAGGTCCATATCCACTATTACGCCCTAAAGGACAGCTTAACATTTCTAGATAGAATTGAGAATATATTTATGGTATATTGGTATGTCATGTACATAAGAATAATATATTTGAAATTTTTTTGGAACTATATCTTATCATCTTGGAGAAGTTACATTGATCTATGTGTATGAGTTTGGAAAAATAGATTTTCCAATCACTGTCGACCAGTTCTTTGATGTATTTTCTAAAAAATATTAGGGTTTCCTCCCAAAATATAATTGGAGTTTATGATTGATCCCCAGCTGGGGTACTATACAATTTCACTTATATCATTCTTGAAATAACATGGAATATTGAGGGTATTTAATTTAAAATTACAAGAATTATAAAACTATGGTTCATTGGACAGAACACATATCTATGAGATTAACTATTTCTTTTATTTTGTAATGAATGTTGAAAAAAATATTATGATTAGTGTGGAATCTCATTTTATTTACAATGTTTTAGTACTTAATCAACGTTATATTTCATGAATAATTTATCTATTTGATCAATTGAGGGGATAACTATTGTTATTTATAATACACTAATGTTCTGGGGGTCAACAAATGTGAGTTTAAAAGGTTTATTTTTCAAAAACATATGCTGGGGGAGATAATTCTATTATGGTTTTGTCATTTTTTACATTTTATATTGGTAGTGTACATTACTTATTTATGAAATTTATGAAAAATATATTTCTCAAGAAAATATATTCCTCTGTATTGTTGTTCATTGGTGATATTCTGTTGTATTCATGGTCTAATGTAGATCATGGGAAACACTTGGATATAATATCTGAAATTCAACAGTTGCATCGTCTTTATTCTTTGTTATCAATATGTAATTTCTAGATATAGGAGGGATGTTTCATTGGAAAAATAATTTATGAAGATGGATTTTATCTATATCTAGAAAATATATATTCTATCAATTCTTGGAAACTACTAAATAATTAATTTACCATATATATTTTCATTGGATTTGAGTTGTACTATATGTGTTTTTTATCATTTTTCATCTATGGCCTCACAGATGACAGCTTTGATCAGAAAATTGGTTATATTCTAATTGTATAATAAGTTCTAGAAATTATTTTATAAACATAATTCTATCATAACATTAACAAATAACATCACATTATTAGCTTTTTTATAGGGATATATTGTGTATTGTGACACCTCATGTTCAAGGTTGGACACTGTTCTTATATATAGATATCATTTCCTAGTTATGTATCACAATATTTTTAGGGGAATGATAATAACAACAAAAAACTTGATTTGGTGTAGCATATTGTTTACCATTCGATAAAGACACAATGTCATATTACTATTTTTTTGAAAAATTGATTAAGTATATGTATTATAAAATCATGAATCACATTTACTATCAATGGGATTTGAATCTCAGACAGTTCAGATGGATGTAATATATTAAATTATTTCTATATTATTTGATGTATATTACATAGAATAAAAATTCAATAACAAATTCCATATGAATATATTCTTATAATAAATTGTATAAATAATCATTTTCCAGGTGTGAGGAAATTTTAGTTAGAGAATTTAGGCATTTAGATTATGTGGAGAATGGTAATTTATTAATTTTCTTTTCAGTATATATTATTCATGATATTGATTAATTTGAGAGCGATTCTTCGATATCTAATAAATAAGAGTTAATATTGGGGTAACAATCAATGATTTTGATACCATTTAATGGATAAATCTAAATGGGAGATCATTTTTTATAGACTGGATTTTAGTACTTAAAAACTATAGGGAAAAAATACATAATTAATATAACTAGTTTAGAAGGTTTTTTCATCTAGGAAATAAATTTTTTTAATAAATTATTGAAATAATTGTTTTGTTGGGTTGGAATGGAATGGGTTTTGGATGATTCTATCATTATATGACTCACATGGTAGTAGGTTGATTTGGATCATCAATTACAAGATTATCTTTTATATTCAATGCTAATTACAATGTGGAATTGGGAGAAGATAAACATGAATTCTATGATAGGTATACCAAGAACATTTAGGTATCATTATTCCTTTGGGGTGATTTCAATAAACTCGTAAAGCCATCTCACTTCATCCCAATACATGAAACCATTATTGGGGAATACATTTCCACACATTACATCTGGGAGATTACAATGATGTAAGACATTTTTCTCTCGATTGTATCTGATCAAGAATTTTGGTTTATGTCATGTACATTTTATTTCAAAAAAACCCTATCACATAAATGACTATGAGAACAAATTATCACCCTCAAATAGATCTAATATATTAAAGGATAATACAAATTTCTATGAACAATATTATGGAATTTGTAGTGGAATCAGTGGATCATGGGGGGATCGTATTCCTCTTATGGAGTTCTAATATAATGATCGTTATTATTCCTCATTACATATTGTCCTTTGAAATAATTGTATTGATACCTTTGACTTTATTCAGTTTTATGGATAAAAATCTGTGTATGTACATTAATTTGACCAATAATCTTTCAAGAGACAACAAAAATGATTTAGTTAATCAGAAAGAGTATGGATATGGTTTAAATTCATCAATAATTGAATCTAGAACATCATGAACGACCATTGTCATTTGTGATGAGTTTTCATGGGTTCTTAAGGATCTCACCGTGGCATGGGAATACTCATTTTGGTATATAGGGAATGATTCCCCAACAACAAATTTTCTGATATGAGATACATGAATAAATCTTTGATACGGTGAATCAGTTGGCATTACCAACATTGTTCAGTTGGATACATATTGAATTTCTTGATTTCTAATTATATAATTTCAATCAACATCATGACAATGTGGTTAAATTATAGAATTTTTATCTTCAATAAAATACTGCATTTATTCTTGTGCCAAAAAAATATTGAATATTAAATAAAATATTTTTCAAGGTGAAATAATCTATTTAGTTTTGGGTTTGTGGTATTATGCTTAGATTTAGGAATAAACATTTTTTTGTTCAATGGAACTATTTGACAAATAAATGAATATCTTCTAAGTACACACAGATTTTCTTCATTATGGGGTCATAATAACCAGTGATGGGGAGAATGTGGAAACCCTATTTTATGTATGGTGACCTTATTTTATGTCATTTCAACTTATATATTTTTTGAGTTAACTAGATAGAGTTTATTGATGGTTTTGGATTGTTTTTTTAAATTTTCTGGAGGTTCTGGTCTGGAAATAATTTAGAATAAACATTGAACTATATTGAGGAGTCATTTTGTCATTTTTACGAGTCACTTCTTAGGTGCGTGGTTGGTTTACAATTTGGAGTACATTACAAGTGATAATTTGAATCCATGTGTTTAAATTCATAAGGAAAACATGAATGAAAAATTGTTTGTTTAACCATTTTGGGTGTGTCATGAGACAATATCAATGCGTGGTTAATATGTGATTTTCCAAACAAAAATGCACCAACCATGAAGATATATTTTTTAGAGTAGAACATGAATGATATGTTCATGGTTTGACAAACCATTTTACCTCACCATGTGACATGTAATTATCAAAATAAAATTTGTTGATCTTGTCTAAATTAAGGTCTAAACCAATATTAGAGTCCCATTATCACATGGTCTTGGTTTCACATTACTCCAATGTGTTATAAGTGAATTCCATATTATAAATAGAAAACACATGTTGAATCTAAATGTGTTTGATATCATGATTTATTCATAAGTCCTCATTAATCCTCATTCATCATAGATATAGTCTCCTCATCTCTCCCAAAAAAATCTATATAATTTGTTGTTGATAGATCTATAGACAATTTTGGATGTTTAGTGTAGTGATGTTTGGATTTAATAATGGTAGTTCCATGTAATCCACAATCTTGATGATCATTGTGTTATTATTCAGTTCTGAAAATTTGGAGAGGTAGTTATTTCCCCTCTCATATCTGAAAGACATAGATGATAAAGGCTTGATTTTATTTAAATTATTTACTCCAAATTGATGTGAAATTTTTGTCTCATTCATGGTATATATACCATATCGGTTATTTCTTTCGAATTTGTGGAAATTTAAATGTTTTTGTAAAATCTACTATGTCTATAGGATTAAAATGAATGTTTAGATATATCGTATTGTTTTGACACATGTAAAGTGTTTATTGAAATTCATTAGTGAAATTATTTTTTATATGGAATGGATAGTTATGAGATTTGGAATAAATTCTTATCATGAGTTCATTTATTGACCATAACCTATAATAAGGGTTCTTATGAATGAGAAACTTTTCATGAGTATAGTGCTATCAACAAGTTTTCATGGGTGTTTTTGTGTGTATTGAAACACATAAATGGGTATTCCTAATAAATTATAATTTATGTAAAATATCTTTTCCCATTGAACGACATATGGTTTTTGTATAAATTATTCATTTGATTTAGAACTATTTTATATACGATATGCTAGAAGAATCTTACCAAGTTGTGTGATTTGGGATGAAAATGGGGAAATCCTTCCGAATTTATACTCACCCCTTAATTGGGATATTTGAAATGTTTATAGATATTATCCTTATGTAATTATTTAATGTAAAGGTATTGATTTATCCTGTGATGTTTCATTATATCATGTTAATGGTTGGTGGAGTAGGATCATGGAGAGGGTTGGGTGTACGTGGTTGGATGCCACACTGTATGTTTTCGATTTACTTGTACTTATGACCTTTTCTGGTTTCCATCATTTTGGGTTTTCTATATTTTTGATTTTTTATTTTTTTATGATGTATAATTTATTAATTTATCATATGTAATGTTTTTATGTTTATTGGTTTCTATTTGTTTGTACGTTTTATCATTAAAGGGAAAATCATCCATTGATGTTATTTGAATCAATGAATGTTATTTCTATACTATCTATGTAGAGGATGTCATCTAAGGATTCTAGAACATTCAATAATTCACAAGGCAATGTGGATTGGTTTGATGTAATATATACACTTTGGGGTAAGGACAATAAAAATTAAGGTTGAGTATAAAATCAGTTTTTATAGGGTATGTTATCAATGGACCTAATATATACATTCATGGGAGTTATGAATTTTTTGATCATCTTCACAATATATATGATCATCATAGAATTTTGAACATATTTATTTTATGGTTATAATAAATAATATGAAAATGACTATGGGAATCTTGTGTGAAAAAATTGATTTTATAGGTCGATCAAATTATATAATAGTAGAACTGAAAGATGAATGGGTAACAATTATGTATTTATTATAGAATAAATTTTAGGATTTAGTTATCATTTTCTAACTATCATTAAATATTATGATGTTCGAAATTATCAAAAATTAAATTGGATTTAGTTTTAGGTTGGAGAGAAAATCATAAAAAGGAATCTATGAATGTTATGTCTGAAGATAATTCTATAACAGAGAATTTTTACTAGCTAGATATTTTTGAGGTAATAGAAAAAGAAAAATACATTATAATAATCAGGTAATTGATGATTATCCAGGTTTCAATTACTCTATGATGATACTTCAGTAAAAAATTGACATTATTGTAGATCCCTGAGCTTCTTTAACTTGGTAAACATAAGAACCTAGATTTTCATTGACGTAAGAATCCTATATTTTCCATTAATTATCAATTTAATTCCATATATATGGATAATTATGAATTTTATTTAGATTCATGTAGGTATCTATGGTGACTCAGGATGGTATGGTTCTTGGAACATGACTTTTGTGTGAATAGATTTAACCGTATGATTAGTGAGAATTGTGTGGGTTGGGTCACACAGATGTGCATAAGCTCTAACATTTTAACAGAGCATAATAGAGGCTTGATCATGGTCACTGAATGGTTAGTGAGACCTATGTGGGGAAAACCATGAGATATTCCATGACTTACAGGATTCCCAGCATGTTTTTCACATTGTTTAATGGTCCATGTAGATATACATTGTGAGACCAGTTGTGCGGTTTTTTTACAAAAAAATAAAATTTAAAAAAAATAATCATGAAATGTGGGGTTTCCATCAATGGATGGTGGCTTTTGACCTTATAAAAATCACCCTTGATGGAATATTCTTATAATTTAGATCCTCACTCCATCCAACCACTGAATCGAGTGTCTTTCTTCTCATTGGATATGAAACCATAATTCCGTAATTTATTTTTAGCCATTATCAATTCATATCGATATCAATCATGAAATTTGAATTTAGGCTCATAAGACCTAATATCACATTCATCATACACTATTCATATTTCCCCCAAACCAGGGAAAATCATAGCTTAATAATGGATGAGCTATCAGGCACAATCCTACATTAGGGGGTCTCATGTCATTCGCTAACTATCGAGTTATTTATTTTTGTAAGACTGTCACATGAGAATTTTTTGGTGTCGCAAGAATTTACAATAAACTTAGATCATTTCCAACTAATTTTTTAGGAATTTTTTTTTTGTGTTTTAAATCATGTATTAGGTATTATACAACGATAATGGGCCACCCCATGAGTGAGTTCACATGGTTTACATTTTATGGAAATTTGGAAAAGGGTGTCTATGAAACGTTTCTTAGATCACCATTCAAGTGTTGTTAAAATTGAATATGCTTATTAATGTAATTTCCTTGTCGTTATATTGAATTTGATTTGGCTTAGGGTATGTGGTGGTTGAATATCCAGGTGACCTAAGTAGGCCTTTATTTCATTAGTCATGATTGGGTTGATTTTCTTATTATGTTGACCATCCCACATGAGTTTTATAATGTTAACACCATGATGTAGTGAAATGTTCATGTCGTGGTTGTAATGAGAAGTGGTCCGATAACTTCTCATGACTAGAGATTCAATGTATGATCAAGACACAGAAGGGTGTGAAGAACATATGGTTAGATTCCATTGATATGTCCATTTAGTAGATAAATATTATATTGACATCAGCGCTAATAAAAGTTTTCCAGAGCCTGGAAAGAGTTACACTCTGTACTATGATGCATCAGGTATCAGGATAAGAGCAGTTATTATATTGGGGGATTGATTCAATGCATAATTTATTATCTATTAAATCCACATGAGTGGAATTTATCAATTCAGAATCATTATTTGGTTGTTTTTGTTCTAGAATTGTCATATTTAAGAAATTACATATTGGGATATCATTTTTTTTTTCACGGACCACAAAATCCTAATGTAAATATTTCAATAGTGTTATCTTAATTTTAGGTAGTGATGTTGGGTTGAATACCTACATTATTTTGACATCAAACTTTCCTACATACCTGGTAAGGGATATGATGTGGCTAATTAATAGAGTAGGAGGACTCAGACACAGGTTGTGCAGTAGTCCAATAGGGAGTGTAATCTTATGGAATTGATCTATGAGATGCCCATCGATGTGAATGGCAGTCAGTGGAAGGAGTACCTTTAATCCATAGTTATTTCCTATACCCTTTTTGATAGGCTGATTATGAGGTAGTTATCATATTCAGAAGTCCATTAGAGTGTTGTAAGTGATGACCCTCTTTATGGTTTGACTATAAGAGAGGATGAAATCCTTCATGTACCTGGTCATGTCTGGGTCCCCTAGGACATGCAAGAGGAGTTGTTGTGGGATTTTCATACTTTTTCATGGACATAAAATCTTGGTGTCACCATGATTTATAGGGACTTACATCACCAGTATCAGTGACCCGTTATGAAAATAGATATAGTAGGTTTTGTCATGATATGTTCCACCTATTTTCTTATGAAGGTGTAACACCAATGACCATTCCTACTTTTGCAACGGCATTACATTCCTTAATGGTAACAGAAATATATCTTACTAGAATTCATGATAGTTTTATAGAGATATTCTGGAGGTAACCATGTCATTTGGTTATTTTGAAAAAACTCACAAAGGTTTCATATTTTCATCCAATCAGGAAAACCATTAGTTTTGATAGGCATGGGAGGTATTAGATTTGTGAGATTGTATGACAATACATTCTCTGACAATATATTAATCCAGATAGGAATTCCCATTTTACTTCTTGTTTTTGGAAAGGTCTATAGAGAGATTTGTGTTAATAAGTCCTTCTAATCACAGCTTACGAGGCCCAAATAGATGCCCACTCATAGATAACAATTCAAGTGCTTTAGGACATGCTACAAGCATGCATCCTTTATTTTTCCAGAACATGGGAGAGACATATACACCTATTCAAGTTCACCTACAATAATAGTTTCGAGGATAAAATTATGATGGCACCATATTATGATTTATATGGTTTTCCATTCTGATCACCATTTTGTTTTATGGATTTAGGAGAAGAATCCTTTCTTATAACTCATCATTTTCCTCAAAACCACAAAATAGATGCAGTTGTTTTGGAAGTGGATGGATACATCACAGTAATGCCAGAAATCATACAATTATCGCTATAGGAAACTTCTTGAGTTTTAGGGTTGGGATATGTAATCCTATGTGTTTTACAAAGGTTGGTACATAAGATAATCAAGATATCAGGTAAACAGTTACTAAATTATGTTGGGCCATTTGAGATTTTAGAGAAGGTCGGGCCAGTTTGCTTTCAGTTTTAGTGACCTCATAGGTATCTAAATATTCATAATGTCTTCTATGTTTTGTATCATAAAAATTACAATGAAGTCTCATCTCAAACCATTCATCCTAATAAGGTTGATTTTCCAGTAGGTGTGTCCTTTGTGGTGTATTATTTAGAATTGTGGATTGTAGCATGAAGGTTCTCCATAGTCAATCTATTCCATTAGTACGGGTGTTGTGGATGCACGGTCGAGTATAGGATGAGTCCTAGGAGATGGTGGATGACATACAATCAATGTGGCTAGATTTTTCCTCAGATACTTCTTTAACTTCCTTAGAATTTAAATTTTAGGATTAATTTACCTAAAAGAAGAATTTTGAAATAATATAGTTCATTGTTGAGGTATTGAACTTGGGTTTTCCATTAATTCATAGATTAATTGATTTATATATGGACTATTATGAATTCTAGTTGGGGTTATGATGGTATATAGGTTGGATGAGACTTGTAAATAGCCTAGAACATGAGTTTTAGGTTAATATAGTACATCACATGGTTATTGAAAACCATACGGTTTTTTCGGATGACCATACGTAAGCTCTAAAATTTTATCATATTTTGATAGTGGCAGGACCACGATTACAGGATGGTTAGTGAAAACAATGCACAGTAACCATCCACTATTTCTATAATTGTATGAAAGATCACACAGTTTTCGTATGGCTTGAAAATCCTTGTGAATAAACCTTCTGAGGAATGCTGTGTGTTTTTTCTAAAATTTTAAATATAAAATAAAATTTTTATATTTACCCAGATTGATTTTATCTTTCAAAAAATAATAGATTTTACCTATATAAAATCTCTCTTGATAGACTATTATAGGATGTCATATGCCAAATTCGTCTGACCTTTGAATCGAGTGTGTTTCATCTCTTTGAATCTACAATAGTAATGACATGATTCATTTTTATCGTTTCATGATTATTCTGTATATCAATTTCCCTCTTTGTATATAAGATCATATTCCCAAATATTTAGTTCTTTATCCATTATTTAAATGTATCTAAATCTGGAGTAAATTATTTTTTTATACTTGATGAGTTATCTAGCTTGAGACTTAGATATGTGGTCTCGTGCCTTTCACTAATTGTCAAGCTGTTTATATATTCCAGCATGTCATGTGCCCATTTGTGGGTTTTCACCTTCATTTAAAATCAAACGCTATTGTTTTTTATTTCTGTTTAAGTAATTGAATATGTTTTTCAAATCATGTATTCAGTTCTATAGTTGGATTAAGGGCCACCACATTGATGAGTTCCCTTGAATAAACATGAATGGCCATTTGGCCGAGGATAACTATGAGGAATGATTTTTATTCTCTTTTAAAGGGTTTTAAAAATGAATTTTTATTAATATAATTTCCATGATGTTACATAGAATAGGATTTGGTTTATGCAAGGGAATGGATGTCTTATCCCATGACCCCTGAAGGACATTTCTTGTTTAATCACATTTTTATTGACTTATATTATTCTATTAAGGTTGAAACGAGAGTTGAATATTGTAAAATCATGGTAATAATCTTATTTTCATGTAATTCCTGTTATAATAAATGTCCCTATGTGAATAAATGAAAGACCATGCCCCATTTGGTTGGTCTTTGTTTGAGGCACCACTTTATGGTGAGATATATTAGATTCTTTTGGGGTTTAAAATTAGCATGGCAATTGAAATGATTAAATGAACTGTATGATGAGTTGGTAAATAGATTTTTTTTATTGTTTTCTTTGACATTATTATTCTATTGACATGGACCCCTGAGTTGAGTATTGTTAAATCAATGTAATAGCCTTATTTTTTACTTAATTATTGTTATGAGAAATGTTCCCAAGTGAGTAAATTAAAGGAGAATCCCAATGTGTTTTCTCCTTGTTTGAGTCACCCCTTTGGTGGTGAGATATATAATATTATTTTGGGTTTTGAACTTAGCATGACTAATGAAATGATTAAATGATTTAAATGATGACTAATTAAATTTCCTTCTTTGGATCATAGATTCAGTTTAAATGAATTGAGGAACCCCTTTAGTGGTGAGTTATATTAGATTATTTGGGGTTTTGAACTTATCATCCTTAGTGCATGTTATTTACTTTTCAGTACTTCCTAATATACTGCATTCATTAATTCACATTGCCTATTTTATATATTACCTAAATTATTGTTACATTTCTTTGGAGGTTTCCGACTAATATTTTGTCTCACACCATGTTTGAGTCATGTTTTGGACCCATATATATTTTACGATTATAGTATATGATAAGGGAGAGAGCCCTGCAATAGGTACTTGATATGCTATTTTGGAACAGGAGAGAATGGTACAATGAAGATGCTTCCAATTCATGAAATATTATTTCGGTCCTTTTTGTAGTTTAGGGACTTGTATTGTATATGACTATAGTATAACCTATTTTGGCCATTTTATATAACATGAAGCATGTGCCATATTCGTTTTAATTAATTTACATGTGGATTATTTATACTATAAATCTTCTGTTAGATACATTTATTGCATGGTTTTACTACTTTATATATTGAGTTTTAATTTTTTTGCCACACTCTACTAATGAGGATGTAGTCTCCCCACTATCAAACCTAGGCCCTTACTGGTAGTTGGCCGCCTCTGTCATTTAGGGAGTTATTATTTGGGCCGTGAGTCCAACGGGGCTCATATTAATATTTAAGGGAATCCATGTTTGGGAAATTATAGAAAAAATAATTTCAATTATTAGGACATAATTTATTGGGGGGTGGGGTGGGGGTTATTTAATACCAATATTTATTTTCCCTAAATGAATACAATGTTATATAGGTTTTCTCAAACACACCACATTACAGAAATAATCATCATAATGTTATATGAATATTATTAAGAAAAATTAAAAAAACATATAGTAAATCAAATTATTATAATTCATAAAATTTTATTATAAAATATGACTAATAAAATATATATCATAATGTGTTCTTTTTTAAATAAAAATGTATTTTCTTAAAAAAAATTTATAAAAATATAATTTTACTAACTAGTTAATATTAATTATATATAATGAATATAATTTTTTAATACAACATGAAAAAAGTATCTTAGTTTATAATTTTTATATATCTAAACAATTATTTTTTTCTGTGAAAAGTGAAAATAAGATTTCAATGAAAACCATAGAGTTGATTACTATTCAATAAAAATATTTTCATTCATTTAATCTAGATAAATATTATATTAGTAAAATTAAATTTTTTTCTTAGAAAAGCCACATTATATTTATTTATTTTATAAGAAAAAAAATTTATTTAATGGAATTTATGAAAATTTAAAAAAAATTATAATAAAAAACATATTATTGAAACACAATTTTCTAAAAGGAATTTTTGTGAAATTTATGCATACATTGCAAAATGTTCTTACCACATGCATAAATATTTTTTTGTCTAAAATAATTTTCACATATTATGTTAGAACATTTAAATTATTTAATAATTTACATATTAATTTTATTCATTAAAATGAATTTCAATGGTTAAAAATTTCTTTCCATAGAAAATTTTAATTATGAAAAAATTTATAAAAATATAGGGAAATGAATAAATTTTGTAAATATTTCTCAAAACCAAATGTATGAGATGTAATTTGACTACAATATGCCGAATAAACAAATATTTGTAAGATTATTACAATTTAACATCAATGAGTGTTATTGCAATATCATAAATAAGGTATACTTACAAAAATTAATTTATCTTCACATAAAAAAGGTGATAAAATACACCCCTAAATGACAAATTGGAAACTTATAATTTCATCATTGAACTATGTAATTTTTCTTATTCTAAAACTCCTTATAATTTTTACAAATCAAAGTCTAAAATAATTATTTTAAGACCTCTATTTCCAATGAGATTTTTATGGGAAATCTCTAGTTTCTAATGTATGTACTAAAATTATTGTAATTTTCTTCTTTTTAAATGTTTCCCTTTAAAAAAACTTTTTATAATATTAAATGATTATAATTGTATTAATTTTTTAAATTTTTGTTATACATTGGTTATAACCCTTAGCATTATTTCCCCTTTTCCATTATGAAAAATGAAAACATCATTGTGTAGAAGTGTAGACAACTGACTTTATGGAATACCATGTTATTATTTGCATAAACACCTTACTTGGATGGTCCAAATGTTTAATTTAATGGTAATATTTTCTATTTAAGTAATTATTAATATTCATGTAAGAAACTAATTAAAAACTCTTAAAAAATGGGTAATCATCAATTATTATAAATATAACTATCTAAAATGTGTGTACTATGATATAAAACAATTTATTAATACATTGTAATAGTTTCATACCCATTACATCAACTTATAAATGTATTAAATAATAATTTATTAAATTTATAAAAATTTTAAATCAAATAAAATCATTTATCCGTTAATATATGATATTATAATTAATTAAATTTGTAATCACCAACTAATATTGGTATTATTATTTTGGGGTTGGTCTATCCACCTGCTTGGAAAATGCAAAAAACCCCAATACAAAAGATTAGTATGTAAAATTAATTACTGATAATATATTATTCTAATAATTAAACAATTATATTATTTTTTCTTATTGAATGGTAAATTTAATATTTGACTACCTAATTATAAATGAAAAGTATATTCATTAAAAAGTCACTAAACCATAATGAGAAAACACTGAAATTATGAAACTGGTTCAAAATGGTTTACATAATGCATATATAACATTTTAGATTGATACTAACTAACAAATATATAGGTAGAGAATAATTTTACATGAATTTCATAATATTTTATATAAATGGTAAATTTTATGAAAATTTTCATTTGGATTATTAATTTTTTATACAAGATATTCATGCAGTTTAGTGAAATCTCAGAATTAATTCATGAGGTTTTTTATCAAAAATAATTTATTAAAACATTATTTATTATGCAGCATAATATATTTGATGTGGTTTATTACTAACTGGTGTATTTATCAAACTATATTCATGTAATTGGGTATATTTGAAGCATGATATCATATTGTTATTAGAAATGGATTTCAATTGAGAGGGTATTAATGATGTAATAGTATTTTTATATTAGTTTTGATTCACGATGATATGAGGGTTTTAATAACTTTTTTTCATTGTTTTTTAGTGGATCTGGATTTATGTACAAAAAGTTAAAGAAATCTATGGTATTTAAAAATTTGTAATGTGATCCATTTTCAATAGTTTTTAATGCATGTGTTACTAATTCTATATGGTATTTTTATAACTAAATGTTTTAGTTTTAAATCTTCTACATTGACATTTTTTAACAATAATTTGTTTTCTAAACCCCAGGATTGTTTTTCATAGTTAAAATTTCCTCTTTCTAGTGGGAAATAATTTTTAATTCAATGATTTTTCATTTAATACATTTTTATTAATAATGTATACCATTTTTGATAATATTAACATCTTATATAATTATAGTATCTTCTATTTATTGATATTTCAATTTCCACCCAATGACCTCCATAATATTTTGAAACCAAATTATTTTTTAACCCCTTTGAACCGTATTTTTCATATCTAATATTCTAAAAATAATGTTTTTACCTTTTTTATAATGTGGATTTTTATCAATGGTACCTCAATATATTAAAAAACTTTTATATCCTTTAAAAATCCGATGTTTTAACTCTCAATTGAAATTTAATGTAAACAATACTACACTTTTCAGGATACATTTTTATTATTATATTAAAAATTAAACAATATTTAAATAAAAATACAATTCACTATTTGGAAAATATATTTTTAATGTAACTAGTGACTTCTCCTTTAACGAGTATTGTATAAAATTTAAAAAATATATTTTATGGTTTCTCACACTTTATGATAATTTTTTTTAATAATTAGTTTAAATGTTTTAAAAATGGTTTCCATATTATTTTTACACAGTATCATTTTAAAAAGAATGTAAATATTATTTCTATTTTAATTTAAATATTTGAAATTCAAATTTGATTATAGATTTTAAAATTTATTTAAAATCCTTATATATAAAAAAAATATTTATTCCATTATTTTTTTCAACAGAAATAATAATTTAAAAACACAATTCTATTAAAAAATATATTTTTTTATTTTTTATAGAATAATATTTAGATTAAATTATTTTTTTCATTTTATTTATTTTTAAGGAAGTTTTTTTACAGAGTTTTCATTTATTTAAAATGGGGTATTTATTAATATTTATCATGTGATTTAATGAATGATTAGAAAATGTATACTTTTATTTCATCATAATAAATTCTCATTCTGCTTCACTATTTATATATTTAATCCACTAAAAAACATCAATTTCATTATAAACTATGTTATGGGAATCATGTATTGATATTAACTCCACTATGTTATGGTATCCTTGCAATGTGTTCTAATTCAGAATTCTTATAAAATTTATGTTTGGATTCCTTATCTACTATCAGATTCAAATAGTGATTCTTGCTTTATTAGGATATGGGAAAAGGTAGTGAATGTGGCTCAAATATATTATAATTTATATACATAAGATACATTCATTGTTTACTATTATTAATCATGTAAATCGCACTCTATATATTTATTCCTATGGTTATGATTTATGGATCTTGAAAATTATCTATGGATTATTTTTTTTAATGGTACACGTTTTATCTTTTGATATTAAATGTTTTAAAATCATGGATTATTGGAAATTCAAATTATTCCATGTTTTTAATATGATATTAATATCCTACTCATGTATTACAGTTATGATTATAATCTAACCCTTGCTGATTTTTGAAGGTTTTTTCTCTTGATGGTACTTTGATCTCACTCTTTTATTATGACTCCATTAATAGTGTCATGAATATTAGTGTAACCTATTAATTTCCTATAATGGAGTGTACGATAGTTTTATATGAACAAATGTTTGTAGGTTTTTATTAATAATTTGTATATGTAAGTTGTCCGTAAATACATTAATCCTTCCATTCATGGGATTTTTGGTATATTTGGGATGTATAGTTTACATTATAAAAATGATGTGTAATACTATTATTTTTATCTGGGTATATTTTACCGCATGCACAACAAAAATACAATATAGGATTCCTTAATACCTCCTATTTTACTAAACGTATGGTATGATGTTTCATATCACATCATATGATTATCACATTCAAAACATACCAATGTAACCAAATTTTCAAAAATCTAACCACATATGGTCTCCATCATATTTATATTCTAATTCAAATTTCAATCCATGTCAATGACATAAATTAATCCATAACTCTAGAATATCTTCCTGTACTGACTAACTCGGGTTGAATATAATTCCTTTCCACCAACATAAGGATTGTTCGTATAAAACATAAATATAAAACACATCAATGGTAATAATTATATCCAAAAAACAAATATGTATATTTATGTTAATTAATATTCACCTTACATGTTCATTAGTGGAAAATAAATTAAATAATTTTTAATTTTTAATTAACCCACTTATTTTCATTCATTTTACCTAAACCCCATTTTTACAAATCCAACTATTCAATTATTTTCCCCCAGAACCATTTTAAAAAATTCACATTTCCAATCACATTAATTTCTATTTATTTACCTACAATCCTATAAACCAAGTATGATATATAATAAAAACAAACTTATCAACATTGGAAAAGTGTAGAAGGAATCAATATTTAAAAACCTAAATTTTTAAAAAAATTACATCTATATTAAAAACAATAAATTAACCACACATGAAATATATGGTTAACATAGGCTTCTACATTTTTATTGACTATAATGCACATGGAAGTTGTACACCCCATGTTCCTCCCCATAAAGAATATATATACCATTCCAAAAATAACATATCAATAAAAAAAATTTCTAATACCACTACTAATAACTAATCATGATATTGTTAAAAAGATAATAGGCTATGAGACCAAATTACCTTCGGAACACATCCACATAAAATTAATTGTACTACATAGTAGGGAGGACATAATTAATTAAAAATATTACTATAAACTAGTTATGATAATGTTATAATAATAGATAACTATAAAAAATGTTAAAAAAAAGATAGATTTGAAATACATTATTAAGACAACCATATTTATGATATAAAACATTTTATATTATAATTGGATCTAGGCTAAAATACACCAATCAAGGAATATGGGATTTCCAAGAGTTGTTTAATCATACTAATCATAGTATATAATGAAAAAATGGAAACAAAATAAGCATCTTTATACAAATAATTCTATTTGAACTTAATTGTATCCCCATTGAGCTACTCTTATTCCATCCCAATCAACAAAATATAACAAACGTTTTTTAATAATCCAAAATAACATTAAAAATAGTGAATTTTCATGGTGTGAGTAGGATATTCTATAGTTCACCACCAAGGGATCCCCTTGGAGTGAACAAAATTCTTATATATAAGTTTATTTACAAGGTAATAATCAATGAACTAATACTTAAAATGTTAATTTTTGGGGATATTGTCTTATTTATATTAACAAATAATATATTCCCCTAACCAGTAATTCAATGTGACAGTGAATAATTTTAATTGCATCATTAGAAGATCAACAAGTATATTTTTTTTCATTTCATTAGATTTTTCACCTCGATAATTTATAACAGATGTGCAATAGAAAATTTACATTATCATGTTAATTGTATAATAATAGATGTGAATAAGCTGGATATGTCACATTATCACAAGGTTTATTTAATAACTGATTTTATAAACCCACTTTTTCATTTCGTTCATTAAATAACTAACATGACAGAGATTCCAATTCAAACCATTTATTATATAACTGATGCAAGGAATACCTTTTCAATTCTAGTATCATATTATCAATGTAAAAGTGATGTTTTTTAATGTTTTATTTTATATAAGAAATCCTTATATACAATTTAAAATACAGTGAATAGTCCATTTTATAAATTTTGCGGTTTTTCATTCTCATAAAGGTAGACTAATTTCTCTATGGTGGAAGCCCAAAATATCTTATCATTTATCAAGTGCAATATAATATTTGATTTCCCTATTCATGCATCCATTATTTTTATTGTCTCATTATTTCACATTCAATTGTCTCATTGGTCAAGTAATCCTCACACATCTATCCTCTCTATCAATCGTTAAATGGAATAAAAGCCAAAAATCATGACTTTATTCAATTCAAATTACTCAAATATAACAATATCATATTCATAAACATATAGGTTTTTGTCAGGATCATCATTTAACATTCTAATTTAAATATTCTCTTCTCAATTATTTTATTACTGTCTTTATTTTTGTATGTTATATATTGATTTAAGTATAAATATGTGTGGAACACATTATATAATAATGTTATTTTCTTGATAAAACATTTAATCATTATATCTTAATGTTATGGTTTTTTAGTATATCTATTTTTTTCTGAGTTGTTTTAAATATATTTATATTTCATCACATCTTAAATTACATCATTGAATCTATAAATTTTTCTTATTTTAATTATTTGTAAATATTTCATCTTTTATGAATACACTATGATATTTATGAAAAAATTTCAATTGTGAAATAAATTTATTTCAGACTTTTTAATAAAAATAATAATATATACATACATCTAAATTATCATATAGTTCATTACACACTATCATATAAGTAGTGTATTTGTATATCAACACATTTCTTGTGATGTGATCATATTCTTATATTTAAATGTTATATATTAGGCGTATAGTTCGCATATTATGAGTCGTTTTCAATATAATGTTGACATTATTTGTTAATACACAATAGGAACTCTCAAATTGTTCCTTTACAAATCTTTCAAATAAAATGATATAATGGGAATTAATGGTGACTGAAAACATTATCAGCATGTTCAAAACAATAATCAATGTGTACTATAATAAGATATCTCATGGGTAAGTTAAATACCGAGATACTTAAGTGATATACAAGGATTATTGGAACCACATACACAATTATTCATAAATTACTATTATTATTATAAAATATAAAAAAATATGATCTGCTTCCTAGTTCATAATTGGGTTAATGACAATCTGTTAGAATGTTATATAATTGTTTTGGTAAGTATATATTAATTGTTGTAATAGGGTTTATGGGTAAATGTTATCATAGGCCATTATATTCAAAAAACTAGCTTCACCATAGTACATATAATAATATAATATTAATCAAAATTCTTCAATAATTTCACTTATTCCATGTGAACAATTATACATCATAATCTAAACATGGACACAAAAATTTGATTCCAAAAAAATTATACCATCACCAATGATTCAAATTGACTTCTGCTACACACAATATAAGAAATCACTAAAACCTATAGGTTAAATATAATATAATAATATATGAATCAATATCCCCATTAACAAAAACTGAGTACATCTCCCCATTTAATTTTGAAGCAAGTGAGTTTATCATTGATAAATCCCAAAATAAAAAAATTACCCACTCGACCAAATCACAAGTGATAATATACAGTTTTATGAACCAATAATTCTACTATCAAATAGTCGCTGTAAAATATTAATTTGTGCACATGTGTTGGAAAAAATGTGGAAGTCATTCCCTTCTCCAAACTGTCTATGTCGATTTAGGTCAATAATATTCAATTTCAAATTTTCATCTAATTTCATTCAGAAGAATATAAAACCTGATACAATGGACTAACTATATTTTATTTTTTCAATTAATTATTGGGCTCTATTATCAAACAAAAATATTTAAACATATATTCCATTATAATCAAGGAATTATAATTATACTTTCCAAATAAACATATTTTTCTCTCAAATGTTTAAAATTTTATTACTTCCAAATTTTGAAATATTTGATATAGATTTATAAAATTTCATATATTATTGTTGTATAATATTCTTAATTGACATTAATTTTTATATTCAATGTCATCAAAATTTTAAACATTATATTCAATATTAGTGAAAATCATAGAAACATTTTATTGATGAATTCTATCTCATGTATGTCTTATTGATTATCATTAAAATAATCTAAATTTTCCCCTATTAGTCACTTTTATCATCACTATATTCTTCGTTCAGGATATTTATTTATGATTTTTATATAGATAATAATGAGTGAAAATTGGATTACAGGTCATCCAACAAATAATGAATATGAAGAAGGTGTTGATGCTTTTTTTAAATTTTATAAACGAAATATTCCAAACAATGATGAGACCTATTTCCACGTATTAAATGTTTAAATTGGAATAAGATTAATAGCATGTAGATCAATGATCATAAAAGTTTTCATGGTATTAATTCATGTTACAACCATTGTATTTTTTATGTTGAAACTATGATAAATTTAGGATTTATTAATTATAATTCGTTAGAATATGATAACAGTAATCAAATTTATGAAATCATTTGTGATACTAAACTAGAGGCAATAGAGAAAAAAAATGAAAATTGGACTTTTTTATAGTGATATAGAAAACCAGTGTATCCTATATATTAATAATTTATATATTTATCAACTGTGTTAATATTTATTAACATGAGGGTGAATCATGGAAGGGGTGTTAATAGATTTAAAAAGATTCTACAATTTTTGAATTATATTCTTCATAAAGATAATAATATTACATATTCACATTATAAATGGAATAAAATAATATATTCAATGGGATTAAGGAAAAAAATGTCTAACCCAACTTATATGTTCTTTTTAATAATGAATATGAATTTCTACCTAGTTTTCCAAAATATGGGACATAAAGATACTTGTTGGAAGAAACATCAAGCATTGGTTTAGTAGTTTTACAGAACCCTTCCAAGTTATTTGTGTATCTTCCAATATTTTCTCATTTAAATCATTTACATGAATATTCACATGATACAAAAAGGAAAAAATAGAATGATAATGAGTAGATATGTAGAAGAAAACTATGAAATCTACTAATTTTCTATAGTGTAAAAAATTGATTAGCAGTTTCCTACATTTAGAAAGGAGGATAAAATTTTCAAACATGGAATATTAATGTATGAAATGAATCCATATCAATGCGTTATTATAACAAATTTTTCATGGACTATTTAATTTTGAATATAAATCATATTTCAAATTTTTTGAATGAATTGATTGTATAGAATGATGAGTTTAATGATATATAAGAAAACTATCTTGAAATGATAATGATGTTTTTTTTCACCATTAACTAAAGATTTGAAACCATTATTGGATGATGGAATTAGGTTGTATGATTATTATAAAATGGAAAATTTTAAACTGAATTTCGTTATTAGGTTCATAATAATTGACTTCCAGAAATATGGAAATTATAATTGATACAATGTTAAAGGGCATGATGTTTGACCAATTTTTTATCAACATACTTTCATATTATCAATTTCATCAAGGGAGAAAAATAGTATACATGGGGCATCAATCATTTTTGTATGGATCAAAATATTTGGAAATGTTTCAATTAATTTATTAACAGATCAATATATTGGGAGGGTCAAAAACATTTATTAGAAATTCAAAAAGTCCCATAAATATGGTAATCATAGAATTTTTTTTAAAAAAATCAATGTATTCTAAGAAACCATATTGAAGATTATTCTATTAAAATAGAACATTTATTTCATTCATATAGGGAAGAATATATTACATAGATTGATTAGATCATTGATAGATATTAATAGAAATAATAAAGTACAGCAGAATATAATATTGTATTATTTATTAATGGGAATACGATCACAGGTATCTCCCACTCCTGATAGAAGCAAAACATTCCAACCCTGAATTTTTCTAAATTATCCAATGGAGATAAAATTATCAATTTTCAATTTCATCATGATATCAATGTATTGTATGGTTATTCATGAAATGTATTTTTTTCATTAAATGATTATCTCTTGAAATGTATGATATATCAATTTTTTCACATTTAGATGAATGTTCCCCTATCAATTACATTGCATGGAATATTTTCTATCTGTTTCAAAATAATTATCCAGAAAGTGTGTTGATTTTTCAATTCAACATTTAATATGATGACTGATATGAATTCTTTGAATAATTCATAGAATAAATCCTTTCATTAATTATTCTACTAGAAATTTATTTTCCATAATCCTTTTTTAAAACATGGTGAATTCAATGATACATTTTGTGTGATAAATAATACTTTTCAGACCTACATATCTATTTTTGATGTATCCAATTAAATGTTATATGAATATATTATCGTAGTTTTTTAAGATTACATATCGATTTGATGACACTTTTTAGAGGTATATTTCATAGGAGGTTGAAGAGATATTTTCATGCTAATTTTATATAGTGAAGAACATTGGATTACCTTTATATCCTTATGAATGAGTCAAATAGTGGAAATGAGGATCCATATGTTAGAAGTCGAATCATTGACAACTGATCAAAAAAATAATGTAAATTTATACACCTTTAATAACATTGATGATGATATTCAATATTTAACTCTTCATATTAATGTGTTAAAGAAATGTTATCTAAATAATATTAATAAGTGGATTTTGAAAAACATTAAAAATAATTTAATTCCATTGTTTAAAGAGAACATTATTGGAAGACAATATGCATTATATAAATTGTGATGTTTAGTGGGTGGTACTAGCTAAAATTTGATAAAATTGTCTAGGTATGACATTAACAGTTATAAATATTACTAGAATGATACAAAAAATATAATTTCAGTTTAGAATAGTTGTGTATTAGTGTTCACTAAAGTAATTCATTTTTCATGTGGCAAAGACAAAGCCCAATTTCAGCATCAAGTGCATGTCATAGAGTTGTCAATGAATTATGGGAGGTTAGTTATATTAAATTTCCTGATTTGGTGCATTCCTAAAATTGGTTTAACTGTAACCACAGTGGCATGCACAATAAATTAGGAATGAAACTAGTTAATATGAATATATTGGAAGGTTCGCCTAAAAGTTTTATAATTTCAACAAATGAAAAACGTCCATGTTATTTATCAATTAAATATATAGTGATCTATATTTTCACATGAATTAATAGTATGTTTGTGATGATAAAAATTATTAATATGAGAATTCAGGTGATATCCCTATATCCTTGGAATATTTAATGGACAATATTGATGAAAACATTATAGATATGGTTTTCACCATATAAAATTATATTGAAGAAGGAATTTGAAGAAATGATCCTTTAGTACATTCCTAATATTACTTGTAATATTTTTCATGTCTCATGTAATTTTTATATTTTAATAATATATTGTATATTATAATTTTATTTTATTTATAGAAACATGTTTTATAATAAATAAGTTAAATTGATTTTTTATATTAGTTTTCGTTTTTTCTTGATTACCAGTTTTACACATATGTAATGTACATATTAAATTATTTTTTGACTAAAAATTTATTGTAAATATAATTTGTTAAATAAAAATACATTGTATATATGTATATTAAAAAATATATTTTTGGTGTAAAAATTTATTTTTTAGGTCGCTGTATTTTACTTTTCCCACAAATTTTTTTTATTTTTTTTCATTCATTAATATGTTATTTCATATCTCATTAGTTTTTTTATAATTTTATTTTACTATTATAAATATGAATAAAAATGTGTTATCTTTATTTTAGTTGACCTTTTTGTTTGATATGTAATCAATTTTTTTCATTCGTATGTACTATTTGAATTTTTTTAATTGTCTATTACTTTATTAGTTCATTTATTTATAGGATAATGATAAACTAATGGAAGGATCAACCATATAATATATGTTATGATCATACTCATTACACAAGGGATGAATATGTATAATCTCTTATTTATTAGCCTCATCATTCATTACAATAGCCATTTAGTTCAATATGTTCAAAAATAATATCAAGGGTTGTTAAATGTGGAATGAAAACTTTACCAAAATTATGAGTTTCATATATCTAGTACTGTAGGATAGTACTAAACATCGATGATAATAATATTCCAAGAGGTCCGAATTCAAAAAAACATGTGTTTCATACGAGTTTTGGCTCAAATCAAAAGTTTATATTTCGATTGATGATTGGAGAAGTGTTAAAAATTGAAAATATCATACTCATAGGATATAACTTTTTATATATATCTTATTGTCTAACATATCATGAAAATTTTATATTAATATATGATACTCCCTACATTAGATTTCATATGATATACAAGATATTGTTGAATATATGAGGAAATGATTATCATTTGATACTTCTAAATGAAGAGATTTTAAATAAACCATAACATGATATTTCATTTTCTGGAAGAAGAAACATTATAATAATTTTGATATATATCCCTCTATAGCTGAAGAAAAAATGATGAAATTTCTTTAATGTGGAATAGATGATGAATTTTCATTATGTGAAATGATTCCACTTTTAAATTTTATATTAAGGATCTTATTTATGAATTCATTAATCATAATTTACACTAATTCTGGATATCTTATCTTGATATCCAATCTATAAATTTATGCCATTATGCATTATCTGGGGATGGTATATTTTAAATGAATAAAAAATAATAAATGAAAATATTCAAAACTGATAGTGGAGTTTTCAGGCTCTATAGAGGATACATCTCCACCCCTATAGACATGAAAATTTGAAGAGGGGTCAGATGAACAAAAAATGACAATTTCATATAAAAGATCAAAGGGTTATAGAAAATAATATTATAAGATGATTACAGTATTTATTTATTTGTGTTAATAAAAATAATTATATATTTTGATTCATTATTTATTTATTAAAATATTCCATACAATATTCTTTTTAGGAGAAGATAAAATTATGGTTTTATTGTTGATGTAGGAAATATATTTTAGGTAAAACACTAGGAATCCCCAAACACCCGGGTCATGTTAAAGGATATGTGGTAGGTTTATTGGTGAAAAAGGTGGTTCCACCTTCTATATCTTATTCAATGGAATGTGTTTATAAAAAATAAAAACATATGTATATAATGTTTTGGATAATCATGTAATGATAGATGATAGAATCAGAGATTTTTTATAATCATTTGTTTTCATACAAGAAAAGTTACTTTCTAACTGAAACTATAATTTCTCCACCTCCTATATGAGATCCCACTCCATAGCCTCTACATGCAGTAGACACTCTATTTTATTCTACTCCCACACCACATCCATCAAAGCTTTAGAGATATTGTGAGATATTTGTCGATGATATGCTGCATCATATTGCTTCATATGGGGTGATATTTTATATTGTAGATCCACTCATCACTGTTAGATAGCTATAGAGCATTATTGGGTCATTGTATAGGATATTATAGATCAATTTGAAGGAAGACCATTAACTATAATGAGGTGAGTATAGCTAGACTATGTATAATCCAATTTTTATTCTACCCCTCTATACTTGTTTGACATATTACAATAAATGAATGTGTATATTTTATCTTTTATTGAACTATGGTAGTAAATATTTTCTAATAACATAATGATTTTATATTTATCAATTTTTTAGGATTACAGTAAAGGTAATGAATTATTCTCTATAAAAACCAGATAGATTGTTTTATGACTTCAGATACAAATTCATGTAGTCTTGATAGATTTTCATCATATTAAAATATATGGCTAGATGTTTATGATATTCTAATTTAAGATGGGGTATGTGGGTGTATAATGAGTTATCAATTTTGAAAATAGATATCATTGATCTTGTAAATGGAGATCAGTTGGGATTTAACACAACATAAGTTTTCCAATGAATGTCATAACATATATCATTATGTATGTTTAATGTATTAAAGGATTATTTTTATATTTTTAGAAATCTTCATATAATTTTTAAGTTTTATGATCTGACATAGGTGTATGGATTTTTGAACCCAAATTTTATTTCCACAATATTTCAGACAAGGAATGAAGTATAAAGAATAATTTATATTTTGAAATATTTCATAATAATAACATTATTCATTACTAGATGTTTCTTCTCATAAGGATTCTGAATCATATCTCTTACAATGTGTTATAAATCATTTAAAATAACAAACAATGACCTTAAATTTTCATTTATATCATTGGACATTAAATGAAAGGCCTTTTTGTCCATTGCAGAAGGCACATTTCAATTTATTTTCAAAACATGGTGAAGTGAGAAAATATTTAATGAATGTATAATAATTATAGGATATAATTTTTTTAATTCATGTTTTTATTATTATAAATTTTATATTTATTTCATTATTATGATTTTAAAATAAATAATGGATGTCTCTTTAGGATACCACAAGAAATAAGAGCTCGAATATGAAATGCGTACAAGAAAAGGTGAATTCTCGTTTACATTTTATAAATTTTGATATATTACATAATAATGTTTTTTAATTGAAATAATTTCTTGAATAAAATTTTTATAAACCAGATTTTGGTGAATGTTGTGGATATTATGTTTTCTGATTTATAAATGAATTAATGTCAAATGGGAAATTTACAATGTTCCACCAATTTAATTTTATTTATAATCCTTTACATAATCTTTCATTATTTTATTCCTAATACATTTATAATTTATTTCAATTTAAGTTTTATCATTTTTAAGACTATGAACCATATAGTGTGAAGGTGTTAAGACTATTACAATTTCAATAGGAAATTCATTTCTCATGTGTGATTGATTTTTTTATCTATATTGTATAGTATAATCTTGAATGGTCTATTTGTAAAATTTCTACTATTTTATATTTTTTTCTTTATTTATTATAGTTTTATATTTTTTCTCTTATTATCTTACATGGATTCGGTGGATGAAAAAAAAATATTTAAAAAATATCGCATATGATGGATTCAAAGGGTACACTTCTACAGGTCGATACTATCACATCTTTCCTTTATGAAATTTTTTTTCATCATAAACCCTAATATAAACAACTATTAATTATCATTATAAAATAAATATATAATTAACATTTACGATTCTTAATTGTATTTAAAATCTAATAGGATAAAATCTATAATAATAATTCAATTAATAATCTTGTGTTTGTTTTTCAATAACTAAATGACATTATAATGAATTTATGAATTTTAAAATATGGTTTCATTTGTTATTGTTAAGGCCATAACAGTATTCCCAAATCATAAATGCCACCCAAGTTATATTATTTCATTGACCCAAGATGATGATGTTTCTTTTGTTTCATATCATCAGCTAATTCCGAGTTAGCTAACCATGCTAGTGGTTCAACCTCAATAATTTGATCCGGTGAGTTGTTTAATATCATATATAATTTCTTCAATGGTAAAATATCATCACTAGATTCTCCACATATTAATAGGAATTATACTAGAGTACCTCCTATAGTTTTACAACATGTGGGGGTATGGTATGAACTTCATAAGAGGGATAGATGAAAAAAATTATATACTTGAGATATTTTAGGTGGTACAGGTAATATGTAGCCCATAACTCTATAGTAATCAAGGATTTCATGAGCAATGATATTTCCAGGACTATGTTTTCCATTCTACCAAATGAAAATGAATTTATTCCATACTAATATATGATAAAAAATCTTATCTCCGACCATAACTCAAGGTATTTTAAACATCTTCTAATACATAAACTCCTATGGTGTAATTTTAATGATATAATGTAGTATTTTTTAATATAAGAACTCTACCCTGGGAGGGTACTTATCCTCACATCCATAAAAATCCATTTTACAATTTCTCAGCCTATACTATTGAGTTTTAATATTACTCACATATTGATCATCCATTTAAGGGTGAATTAAATATTGAAACTCATCTCTATATTTGGTTATTATGGAATCCATATCAATAATCTCAAGGTTAACCTAAGATATATGTCAAATAAAATGGGGAGTGGAAATATAAGAGAATTTTTCTCTTATTATATATATTTAATGATTATTTGGTATAGATACAAAAAATATTTGATATAAATGAAATTCATTGATCTTTTATGGTAATAAAATACCACCAATATAGAATTATTGACATTAAATTTTATGGGGGTCATTTCAAGATGTACATTATAATTTTATCCAATTTCAATACTATTATAAGAAATAGTTTCAACATAACTGTAGAAATATATCATTTTTAATTGACTTATTTTCATAAAAATTAGTAAGATAAAAAAATTTCAATATCCATCTTCATTTTATACCACATGATGATTCTTCCTTGAATCACAATACATCATAGTTCTCCCTGGATTACTATATATGGATGATATATTCAAAATATTCAAATGATCATAATTCTAATATATATTTTATGGATAACAGGTCTTATCTATAATATAGAAAATTCCATATTACACTTTTTCATGTTATTTTAGTACTGTAATTTTTAAAACATATTTTGTATTTCAATATCAAAACGTGTTTTACAATATAGGTTCCAAATATTTTATTCAATTTTTTTATAATAAATTTATTAAGAATAATATTTTTATTTAATGATATGGTAATTGAAAATTTTATATGTTAAATTAACGATCATGTTATAACATATATAGTGAGTTCAAACCCATTATTTCTCCTAAAAATGGATGATCCTTGTATAAATTATACAATGGGTGATATGTATTATAATTCATTAATGCATTGGGAAAGCCTATTTTCATCAATGGAAATAACGAGGGTGTTATAGAGAAGGTATTTTCTATTTATCTATGTGGGATCTATTTTTTCTAATAGGATTTAAATGAAATTTAGGATTATGATTTTTTATGTTTCATAATTTGGTTTATATTTTTATTCCATGGGGTTTAATGGAATTCTTTGAGTAATTTTTTTTTGAAATGATTTATTCTTTTTCTCTTAGATAATAATGATATATAGGTAAGCATTTCATTAGTTTACTTATTTTTCACTTGAAAAATATATATCATCATTTTTATATACCTTACATAGTTTTCATCTCACACCACATTTTTTATTATAGAATCAGTAGTGTAAAGGGTATATAACTATAATGAATAATTCATGTTTAATTTCATGATGATATATTTTGAAAATAAAATGTGTTTTATTATTACTAATTTATATTGTGGGAAAATTTTATACTGATAAGAATTGTCCACTACATCAAATATGTTTTTTTTTGTTTTATTAGTGAACTAAATATAAAAAATATAAATGAAAAATATCCTCAAATTCATGAAAATGAATTATTGCATAAAAACTCTAGAATAATTAATTATTTTAGTGGAGACCTTTATTGTTGGTATTAGAGAAATGGTTTTTTTAAAAATCAAACATGATAACCAAAAACCCCTCAAAATTGTGACTTTATGGTTTAGTTTATATGATATATTATTTTAAGATTTACATGTTTCTTGGCATAAAATATGAATATTTAGAACTTTGTTCCATAGAGAATATATGGATGTTTATGTCGGAAGGTATTAAGAGTAAAATATGAATCTAATTTAGGAACCTTGAATGGTTGGAATGGGAAATGATTAATTTATGGTACTAATGGATCAATGGACAAATGAACAAACGTCAGTACCATACATGTTATATTGATACCATATTCACCATAGAGAAACATATTGATATTTGGGACTTTAAAACAAAAACATTCTCTATCATTCATAATAACATCAAATCCCACATTACCGAATGATGGATAAATTCCATAGAAAATAAATTTGATTTCAAGGTGTGTTGAGTGTATCAAACTGTATACCTTTCCATTTATCATATTGAAGTTTAATTTTGTCAGTGTCGGTTTTTGGTGAAGAATAAAATAATGATGGATGAGACGGATTCCCTGTTATTTGAAACATGATAAAATTTTTTTGTAGATAGAAATTTTTAATTTATTTCTAACTTAGGATAGAGAAATAGTACATGGAATTGGAGTAAAAAAGAATATTCTATATCTATAAATAACGAAAAATTTTAATGATTGAAAATGTATAGAAAATATTGTATTTGGTATATTGATAGAAAAAGTAATAGATTTACATGTTACTGAAATTTTTATATGATTATTATTATCTAACTATGAATATAAATGTAATGAGTTTCTTGTTCATTGTAATGAGAGTTTTGAGATTTATTTTAACAACACATTTGTTCCCTAAGATGAAAAGGCTTAAAAATTTGAAGGATTAACCAAATGGAGAAGAATCCTATGAACATGTCTTGTGTTAAATACCCAAAATGTTCCATTTTTGGTAGAATACATTTTATGGAAGGTATTATAGGATCCTAAAAGTGTTACTAGTGTGTAATTATTGGTTATAGGAAACATGAACACAAATATTAGAATCTTGCACAATCCATTAACGTGTTAACATATTACTAGATAATCGTGACGTGTTTTAATTATAATATTTTGGGATATTATACTATAATGTGACCAAATTATGTAACATAAGACATAAATAATGAATATTATATAGGTATTTGTTGGGAACACTTTTTATTTACTACTATAGTTGGGGTTGGTTTATACAATGGGGTTTTTATTGGTATGTTACAAGTTTATTAAAATTATGAAAATGCATTGTTTGAATATAGATCCTCATATTACTTCCTCTATAAAACATTCTAAATAATACTAGGTATATAATAACTTTAAAAGATGATACATCATTATGTGAAAACTATAGGTGTAATTTTAATAAATTAATGGATCATACGAGTCATCCTTTGTAATTATTTTAATTTTATTTTCTAAAAATATTAGTGAATTTACTATTGCAGAGATTAATAATATTTTCAGTTTAGATTGGATTTCATTTTATCACATTAAATTAGATTGTAGAAAAAATACAGTTTTATTAAATGATTTCAAACTATTAATAAATAACCAATTATTTGATAAGTTAATTACAGATTTCAGTGAATAATACCTTGATCATATTGATGAAAATAATGAAACTATTCAAATTATATATATAAAAACTATTTCATTTATTACAATTTAATTCATGATTTGTTAAATAAAATTAAACATAATACAGCCCGATATACCAGGATGTCTTTTTTATATGGAAGTAATTATATATAAGGACATCTTAAACATGGGATACAACATAATTATTCAAAACCACCTTAACATGCTTCAAAAATTCCATGAAAATTAAAACTATGTGGGATAAACATTGGAAAATCATTGGAAGCTGGGATTTATAAAGCCTAGTAAGAGAATAAACCTGGAATAAGATTATATATGTTTGAATATATATATATCAATGGGGAATACATTTTTTAAAAACATAAAGACGAACTATGATACATGATATAACATGATAATCATAACATACTAACTGTAGAAACAATATAAAACACTACAAAATAAATATAGGTAAAGGATAAATCTCCATGAAATAATATTGGAATGAGTCTTATAAAGTAAAAATATTCACACACTTTACCAACTTAAAATTTCATAAGAATAAACATTACTCAATGTATTGGAGACCATTATAATTCATGGGGCACCCCACCCATTCATCTAATTCTCGGGATAATGTGTGCCACATAGATCATACAATATTAATTAATTCATGATTATAATATATTACATGATAAATGAGTGTGCAATACGTACCTGTATGTCCAAATTCATACATTTATATGGGTATAAAAGTCAATAACAAAGATATGAAATAGAAATTTTATTCACTACACAGTTGTTTTGGAATGGAAATCGTGGTGAAATTTAGGCAGCATAACGAAATCATTTAATATTTGGTAAAATCATGTAATGGGAGTGAAAGGGTATCACGTAATATCTATTTTAATTTAAAAATATTGAGGACATATAATTACATATATAATCATAATTAAATTAAGATGTACGACATAATTTTAATATGATAATAGAATAAAGAAGATAAAGGAAGATATTTTGTCCATGAGTGTGTGACACCAAATGAATTGGATGAGTTTTATTAGAGCATATGGGATCATTTAAAAGACTCTTGATAGTGGATAAAAGAGTATGGGCATTCTAAAATGAGTTTTACTGAAGATAAATTGGAAATGGGGTGTGTTTATATAGAAAAAGAGCGGAATTTCATTATTGATTAGGTTTTAGACTCAACATAATTGTATAAAAAAACCTACAGACCACCCCAAGGATTCATCCATTGGTTTCCAATGTGTTTCTAATACTTTTATAAGTATAGGTAAAAATAATAATCAAATAACACCTCATATTATGTGTAGTACGGTTATACTCTTATAGAAATTTTTTATAACCATAAAAAATATTATCAGTTTTGGAGGATTAATAAAAGAGTTATAAAATTAACAAAATAAACATAAAATCACATTATTTTAAAGGTAAAACTTTTATTTGGTTGTGTATACCACTTTGGGTATTAATTATATAACTTTCTCATTATTATGATGTCATAATATACTAAGTATATTTAAATAGAAATTAATTTGTAAAACAAAATTAGACTATCACCAAAAATTAAGAAAAATTAACTATTTGATAATTTCAACATTTGGATTCCAAAAATAATAATAATTCCCTATAAATTATATTTCAAATATGTAAGTCTTCACATTTAAAATATTAATTCACATTTATTGACAAATAAAAGATTTTTTTAAATAATAGATTATGAATTCATAAATAATTACATTTGATATCATAAAAAATATATGCTTATTTTATAAAAAAAAATTAATAAGAATATCTAATTAAAATGATATTTATTTAAAAAGTCCTATAATTTATCAAAATTTATTCTACAATTAAAATTGAATAATACCCAAAATACTATTTGTTATTTATTATATCAAAATAAAAAAATCATTTATAATTTAACTATTATATAATGAAAAATATATTCATTAGTCTATTCAAAATATTATACATTATAATTATTGTAGGTTCATAAAACAATTCCCTTAAATAAAATATTAAATTCCCCTTGATAAATGTGTTAAATAGTGGGACTTTCATTTGGTGGTTTATTATTCATTGTTAGGGCTATGATCTCTAGGAGCATGAACTTCTCCTGTAAATGCCTTTTCTCATGCTTTAGTTGGTGGCTATTAAAATGGAATCAGTCATGTGAAAATTAGAGTAATTCTATATCCCTTGTAACCTCAAATAAATGATATTCATATGGTATAATATTAATGGTGGAGGTAATTACTTAATTTCTATGTATTAATTGGATTTGATAAAACCGTATACTTATAATAATCATGTGATCATTTTTTAATGGCTATATCATCAATAGTAATGATACATAATTATATTTTTAATAGAATTTGGTATAATAAAACAATATAGGAGAAAGTGTTTTCTATAACCATATTACCCAGTATAAAAATTAATTAAATCAAAAATTCAATTTAAATTATAACAATTATGGTTTTTGAAGTCTTCCACCATTAATAAATTTTCCCCTTGAAATTATCATTTCCCACACTAAAATTTAAGAGCATAACTCTACTTCACAACTTTCTTTAATTTTCATGTTTCTTATTTAAATTTGTTTTTTTACAAAACACATTGACCATGTTCATTGTCTTATTTCAGAGAACATTTTTTATATGATCTATAATCTTCATCGACTAATCATCATATGAGAGATCATTTTAAAATGGCACCACCATTGTTTTGTGTACATGTGAGGGGCCTGGTATTTATTTTCTAAAAAACGATTCATGGAATACATCATATACATGAGATAGTTCTGGCGGGGGATCACATTGGTAGGATACCACTCTAATGAGATCAAGGATATCAATGGTGTTGATGTATGTTGGGCTAAGATTTACCTTCTTCCCACATTTTTTCACATTATTCCATGGAGTTATTTGGAGGAATAACATGTCTCCAAAATAAAAAACTATATTTCATAAAACAATTTCAACACATCTCTAATATTGTCTCTTAAACCATTGATGTGATGTTGAATGGTGTTAATCAATTCTTATAGAATTTCAGGACTTTGAAATTTTCATTCCCCTAATTCAACCCAACATGTAGGTGTTATGCAACTATTCCCGTAAATGGAATAATAAGAATCCATTTGGTTGCTGAAATGAAAATTGTTTTTGTAAGAAAAATATACAAGAGAAAAATGTTGGTCATATCCTCCTTTGAATATGATTGAACATTCTCTCAAAATACCCTCATGTGTCTAGAACGTTTTCTCAGATTGGACTTCTCATTGAGGGTGATAATCTATGATGATGTGCAACATACTATATAGAGATTATTGGAGACTCTTCAGTAAAATATAGGTCAATATTGGATCTTGATTGGACACAAATGATAGTTGTTCTCCATGGATCATTACAACTTATTTAATGTATATATTTTCATGTTATTCTAATGAGAAATCATTTTGAATCACAATACAGTGATTTATCATTGTGAGACGATCCCCAAAAACTTATATAGCATTGTTTAACATATATGTCATCAGAAGTATGATGGCATTTTCCATGGTCATTTTTTTATTTCAATGTTTTTTAGGATATTGTTTGCATCATCCCTTTAATATTCTACAATTTATCCTTTATTTTCTTAAGTAATATGTATTTTGGTGTATATTAAAGAATATTTTCATAATATTTTCCCACCAATTTTGATCATGGATTATCAATACATATATATGATTCTTGGGTAAATGGAAAATGTCGAACTATCTTCATTTTTATAAAGTTCATTTTTTAACAATGTATTTTATGGTACACATAGTCATATCCCAAATCCCACAACTCCTTCTTCATTAACACTAAACTCCATGGATTTCATTTTTCTTATAGTATCCATTATCTTTTAAAATACATCTTCATTCATTTTAGGAGACATTATAGTATACAAATTATACGACTGAGAAATCATTTTTAAAGGATTGTTGATGTTCCATTCATTATAATTCCCATTTACATCCTCTTCATATCTAAAAATATAAAATTCCTCTCAATTCTCATTAATAATAAAATTTCTGGATAATTATTATGTACATTGTCTTCCAATTTTTTCCCTTTCCCATAATGGCACTGAATTGAAAATTCATAGTCCTTAATAAACATTAACAATCTTTTCTGGTGCATATTCAAATCTTCCCATGTGGATGTATACAAGTTGATATTGTTATCTGAATACATTTAACATGTCTTATAAAATAGATTGTGGAACCATATTTTCTATTTGATTATCACAGTTTCCAACTCCTGATCATTTTTTGGGTAGTTCTATTTTTGAAAATTCAACTACATTGAATCATATGCAATTATATTGTCATTTTAAATTCACACATAGTCGAATACCTTCTTTGGAGCGTTGCTAAATACGATGAAAAGCACACCACTTATGGGTAGTGTGAGAACATGTTGATTGATAAGCCTCTTTTTCAACTCCATGAAACACCATTCACATTAATCATTAAAAGGAAACATAATTCCCTTATGATTTATCATTGTTATATGGTATGAAATTGTAATAATGTTTTCACAAATAAGCGATAGTACCCAGCTAATCGAAAGAAGCTAAAAATATCTTTCATTGATGTTTTCTTCGACCATCAATCAATTGATTCTACTTATTAAGGGACCATAGATATCCCATTTCATATGATGATGTGTACCATTAATGAGACTACCTATAACCCAAAACCATATTTATTATTATTTTAATTGAGCATCTCTTTTCTGATGGTATTTAGAATGGTGCTCAAATAATCATCATGATCTTCCATGGTTGTTGATAATATTAGAATATCATATATAATAGTAACATAATTTGGTAAATATAATCTCTAAAGACTCTTTTCATCAGGTCTAAGAATATTTATGTAAAATTAGTGATTCTGAATGACATTACTATGAACTCATACTGCTCGTACCTTGTACGAAAATCACTCTTAGATGATAACATATTTAAAGGGTATGTTTAGACTACCCGCTCTAAGAAGAGATGTAATTGATTGATTCATCACCACAACACATGGATGATATATATAATTATATTTATAAAATTAAATTTGTATATATTATATAATAATAATTATGAAAAATTAAATAATACTTACTTAATTTTTTAATGAAAGTTGAAAATTTGAAATGTTTCTCAATTGCACGTATGACTGACTGTCTCCTTGATTGAAACATAGTTCATTTATCAAAAACAAATTCCATAATTTTTATTGTATGTATAATTTAATAGATATAAATTATATATGTTAATTATTATTATTCATGATATATTTTATTAATGACCAATTTTACTATAATCAACATACCTATTTCATATTGAATATATGGTTCAATAAACTCCAATTTTTTTGACATGAACATAATCGATTTAGTAAATATTTTAAGAAGGGATATATGTTAAATATGATGAATGATAATATTTATGTGTTTTCCTAATATGTTAAATTTCTAAAAATAGTTTTTTATTTAAGAATATTAAGAACATATACAATGATATTGACTAAAGGAAAATGATGTTATTCTAAAAATAAATATTTAGAGTTCACATTAAATATCTTTTTAATACATGTATATTATTTTAATATACTTGTAATTTAATTTTATGGAAATAGTGGATTTATAATGGAAATTATTTATTTCTTTGACTTTGATTCAATTTTTTTTCAGAAGATATATTTTGATAGACTCATTTGAATTAAATTAAAAAAAACAAAAAATATTGTTCAATTTTCAGATATACAATGAGATGTTGATTTGAAACCTAAATAACTACTGTTTATTTTCAGATTCCATTAAAAATAATTAATTATTCCTTTTATAGAAATCCTTGTTTTGTTTTTTTGGGTATTTTGGTATTATAAATGGGTTTAAAAAGTAATTCATTTTTTGATAACTGAAAGTGATTTGTATATAATTTTGAATAATTTTTTCAAATCTAAAATAATTAATTAATAAATCATAAAATGATTTCTTCAATATATTATACGTTATAATTCACTATAGGAAATGGGTGAGCCTGATAGAACTTATATGAGGGTTTCAGTCACAGAATGGTTCATAAATTTTTTTTGAGACTGATAAATATTATATAAATGGTGATCCCCATTATAGATCAATAATTCATATAGTATGTTCTTTATCATAAAATGAAATAAGGAGGGAGTTACTTATGAGGTTTTTCATATATATTGAACATGTAACAAGTTATTTTTTACATGGGTATGAAACATGTTATGAATTTGATCTTTTATGATTCATGAATGTTATTTTATTTTATATTTATGCGTTTTAAGGTTTTTCTGAGAATAAATACAATGTTTTGTTCATTTGGAAATGATTTATATCATTATGTTAGTGGGCATTGAGATAAAGGATAACATTTCAATTTTCCACAATTTTCAAATCACTAAAATATTACTTATTTTCTCACCATTTCTAATCAATATTTTAACAAATCATATTTTTAAAATGTTTTCATAGAATTCTAGAATATGTAATTGAAAATATGAAGACATATTGAAGGTCAAGACTATTAATGGTGAAAATAAACTGTGTTTTATTTTAATCGATCTACATTAATGAATGAAAAGGATTAAAATTACAAGTGTCCACTATGTAAAATATTGTTTTAATTTTTATGTGTTATGAATTAATTATTTAAAACTAAAAAACAAAATGATTCTCATATGTAAGGGAATAAATTCCTGACTAAAAAATAATGTATATGTAATGATTTATTAGCAGTCCTATAAAGGTTGGTAATGTGAGATCATGCATTGAAATTAGCCTCATATTTAACTATTTAATTCTCTATCCAAATTTATCATTCTAAAAATTCCTCACCCCACTAACATTATATTAGTTTGTGGGATAGATAATAATGACAATATTATCATAATTCAGTGTTAGTGCATTAGTATTCTAAGGAAATTTTGGATCTCTAAAAGAAATATTTGTATTGAAAATCATTAAATTTTCTTTATTATTTATGGGTCTTTAGAGAACCCTTTAATAATCATACCATTCCCCTGTAATGTTACATAATCAATACAAAAAAAAATTTATTACACGTTACATAAATCATTTCCTTTAACAATGTCTACTATACAACATTAAAATTCCCCTCATGTTTCTAAATTATTTTGAAGTAGATAAGAGTATAATATATAAAGACTTCTAGAAATGATCTTGGATAATCCATAAAGACTCTATTTGTTATACGGTGAATAAAGAAAAGTCTATATAATATCCATATATTCTCCATTACATGTTAATAAACCAAAGGATGATCTACCACAAAAATGTATTGTTCACCATATAACTTATAAAACAAGTCATCATTCCATGATAGAGGATAATTTTTCATTATCTTGATTTTATATTCTCATGATCATTATTTCATGTGATTATTTTCATGTCTTTATTCTATATGATGAAGGATGGAAAATACTATAGTGAATCACAAGGGTGTTGAAAACCATTATCAAGATTCTCTGATATTTTTTTTCATATATTTTTGTTCGGTAGTGTTTATTCTATGAAAATCGATGGATATTTGAAAATTTTATGGGTATGAGTTTGGTTGTAAACTAATCCTCATGGCTAGGATGAAGGCCATTGAATTAATTGGGAAACACATTGGAGTATTCCCTCCCTATTGGAATTTCTTCATGGATGATCATCTTAATACAGTCAATCACATGAAAAAATATTAACGTGCTCATTAAGAAATAATAACCATGATTAAGATAATGATTATAAAGAAGACACATCCTCATCCTTAAATATACATATAGTTTTACAAAAATTTGTGATAAGGAGGGTTATATCAAAATCAATTATTTTTCATTATATTGATATACATGAATTCCATACCCTTAGTATAATCAAATTATAATAAAAGAAGTATTCTAGGATTCAATAATAAATTTAGTTGAATTTTTTTAGAGTATAACTATTATTCTTATGATATAATAGATTCAACATTTTCTGTTTTAACTTCTTTGTTTCAAGGAGTATTTTGAATAGTCCTATTAAATGATCACTATATGAGAGAATGTGTAGAACAATAATCAAATATTATTTTTTATATTATTGAATGAATAACTGTTATACATTTCTCCACATCTTTTTTGGGATCCATCTTTTTTGCTGTGATGGAATATGATTTCCCTTACTCTCTAGGAATTGGGAGTTGTTTTACCTTATCATTGAAAACAATTGTATTATTTAATTGGTCCATATATTGCCCTGGTTCCTTATAGTTAAAATATTCTACAATTATATGTGTGTAGAATGTTTATTTTCTTTCTACCATTATATTTTCTGGTTTCTCCCAACATAATTTTCTTGCAAGGTTTCATTAATTCCCAAAATGAATTCATTTACATATCACATTATTGAATTTTTTTATATTCAAATTACAATAATTTTTTAAAGTGGGATGTTGGTATTTCACTCCGACATGATATTTCTCCATCACACTATTATATTTAATATACATTCTCTAATTCCTTCAACCATACATTGGAGACCCTTGATATTAACTGATCATTATTTCTATAATGTTGAAACATTGTAAAGCATCTTCATATCTATATATTCTTGAATTGGAATATATTTTCAAATGTTTGGATTTATCCAACTAAATAATATGTCAAAATTTATTTGTTTGTGAATGATAAATCTGTAGGTTTATTGATGATGTTTTTTGAAGTTCACATTACATACCATGATGGGTTAATCATTATTTTTCATGGGTCAAAATAAATAAATCTCTGTTTATATTTAGATAGTGTGAGGAAAATATCTATAATAAGGAATGTTAATAAATTCTTTTCACTATATATATTTTATATCTTCTACAGAATTTTTAATTCTATTGGACATCCTTAATTGATCATATTACAACTTCATACAATATATAAATAGCATTAACATCTTTTTCATTGGATTTTGAATTATTGAGAATATATTTTATATAAAGTTGATCTATTGTTAAATTATTAAAGGATTAAGTGACCCTGTGAATGTTTGGATCTTTTTTCATATATGGTTCTCAATTAGAACATATTCTTAGTAGGTTGTGGGTGTTCCTCCTCATTTAAGTTACTATTAATGAAATTTGTTAATAGAGTATGTATCACCAAGTGATTTTTAACTATTAGGGAATTCAAAATATCATTGTTTGTTTAATAATTTCCTTATATTTAAATAGGTTGGAAAAAATAAATAAGAAATTTGGTATGGGATTTTTTAATCTATTAAATACATAATAGGAAACTATGGGCCTTTTAAAAAAATTAATTTAATATATATAATCATTAACCCAATATTTCCTAGATTTCAATATAAATTATTAATGGAATTTTTCTTAAAATAATTTTTATCTTCATTTTTATCCTTCATAATGGTTGTTAAAGAGATTTTGAATTTACCAAATAATATAACCTAAGCTATCTAACAAAGAGGGAAACATTCCTTCTTTTTCCAGAACAATGTTATGATTGAGTTAATACAATAATGTACCCTTTTAGGTTTATTATCATGAGATAGAACTATGCTAGATTAGTGGCCACTTTTAGCATACAAAGCACTTAATTTCATTGAACATAATTAATGAATAATTTTATTAAATTTAATGATGTTTGCTAATTTTCATTATTACACTAAATGTTTTCACTATGGATTTCTAATTCAAGGCCTAAAAATTTAAATAGTCCTTACATTGATATGAATTATTACTAAACCGTTATTGTATACCCATTGTTCCATGATTTAATATATAATGAATAATATTATAATATTCTATTATATTGAGAGGCCTAGTTTCATGGGAAATTAGATATATAACATAATAATATAGAATAAGGATAAAAATCAAATTTTTAAACTCTACAACAAGGCATTAATATTTTATTTTTCTTATATATCCTCATCAATAACATGAGGATGCACATAATAAAGGGGTTACATATAAATCCATGTAATGGGATATTAACAGAATAAAATATGGTAAAGGTGTAAAACTAACTTTATAGGAATAAAATGAAAACATATAATTGTGAGAATCATAACCGTGAACATCAACTAATGATATAATATGATAACATAAAGGAAATATATCAATGGAGAAACTAGATAAAACATGAAATCATAAGCATATTTCAATGAAAACCACTGATATATCATAATTTATTGTTCTTATTATACACTCCCAATTACCGTAAATGGGATCTCATGAGGAATAAGAAAATATTTAAATCATTGTAGAGATATATAATTTTGGGCCCAACCATCACATTAATATCATTTAAAATCATACATGTGCCACATAAATTGAAAAACAAAATAATAACTTTCACTAAAATTAATCCTACTATTATAGAGTTCGGAATAAATACATGGGTGTCCTAAATCAATGACGTATAGATAAATATTGGTAAATAACGTTGAGTGGAAATGGGTATGAGTATTCACAAAACAAATATTGGGAATAGAAAATCATAGGAAAATTTGGATAGAAATAAAAATGTGCATAATGATTCATGGATGGGTTTATTTAGAGTGATAAGGCATCAATCATTTATTTTAATTTAGAAGAAAATTAAAAAGAATTTTTAAAAACATATTAAAATTTGAATATGAGATCTAAAATTATATAATACAAAGATAGTTATATAATAAAAAGTATTATAGGATCCCTTACCCTGATATGGAAATTCTAAAGGATTCTAAGGTGCTTATTAAGTGAGTAAGAAAAAAGGGGGATTTATAGAGGGAGAGTTATATCAAATTTAGGATCAATGGGGTTTGATTTAAGATCTATTATTGTCTGGGTGAGTATTTATAAAAAAGTATAGGGATATTATTTATTAATATCTAAACATCGGTTTTGGACTTATATAGTTAAATTTCAAATACCAAAAAAATTTATGTTTTCATAAAATGGTTTCATTTAAATCAGAGTGTATTTTAATATTTTATTTGGATAAAAACGAATATTCATAAATTAATTCCATTGGTGATGTTTATGTCTTCAATGATTATAAAAAATTGATTTCAAAATATTAAAATGTTATATCTGTTTCGGAGGATTCAATGAATGATTATATAAATATTAAAAAATAATATATTAAAGGGGATATATAATTTTTCCATGGAAACACCTTGTATTATTTATTATATAATTGTTTGGATATTATTATGTAGTAATATAAACATTATATTTATATATTATTTAATTCTTTCTTAGACTCTCATATACCTCTAAAAGTTATGAGAAAGTGACTATTTGATAATTTTAACAAGATGAATTGAAAAACTATTTTATGTTTTATCAAAAGAATTTTTTAACTCTTTGAAATTTCACTATTATTTAAAAGACATTATTTAACAAATATAAATAATTTTTATAATATTTATCAATTTTCAGACCATTATAAAAATTTTGATGGACATAAATAAAATATATTAAAATTTATTATAAATATTTATTAACTAATATGAAGATACTATTTTATTATCTTTTATTTGAGAAAATTCTTGAATTTATCAAAATAGTGCCTTATTTGAAACAGTATATTTCCCATAAAAACAATTTTGATATCAACATGTAAAAATATAATTTTAATCCAACACATTATAGAATAATTTAAAAATAAATCTAAATGGGATAAATATAAACTTAATTTTATTAAAAAATAAAATATAAATACTTTTATCATAAGGGTCTAGATAAATGACACCTTATTAGACTAGAAACTGCCAAATGGGTTAGGTATGTGATGAACATTATTTATTAGTTTTTTTAGAGTAAATGTATTTTGATGTGATCTTGATAAGGTTAAACATATATCATAAACAATTTTTCTCTTGTTTCAGTTGTTTCATTTAGGATTGGGATTAGTTGAGGGTAAACCCAACGATTCCATTTTCCTCAAAGGATCTAATATGTGGGCTGCACAACATATGATAATATTTATTGAGACCATCACTCCATTCATCAGTGTTAATTTGATTTTATCATTACCCTTATAATATACTACTCTTAGTAATCATTATACAAAAATTAAATTTCCAATGGTTCTGTTTTTAATGTGATTTTAAATATAATAGGATATCATATATAATTCTCCAAAAATAACAAATATATTGATGTGTTTTTTATAATTAAATTACAAAATAATAAATTTTTTCTCTTAAAAATATATTTTCATTTTTGAAATCCTTGGTTATTTCTAAAATGATTCACATAATTCGATTTTTCATTAATATATTTTTCAAAAAATTAATGTTATTAAATGATAAAAAGATTTAATATAACATTTAGGAACATAAAATTATATATTAATGAGGAAAACATATAAAATAAAACATCCATCTTATCTGATTAATGTTCATATTGTTTTTATGAGGAAAATTAAATTTTGATGTTATGGATGTTTAGAAAAACATATATGATTTATTTTTGGGAAATTTTTTAGATTTGATTTTTTGAAGCATTTAATTTCTTGAACCATTTTATTACAAAAATAGTAATCAGACTGGTCCCCATATCACATCATGTGTGCCTCTACATGTGCTAGAGGCATCTGAATAGCTACAATGGTCTAAAGGTTTTATAGTGGGGAGACTAAAGCATCTTGACCGCAGAACAAGAATGGTATCATACAAATAAAACAATAGCCAATGATGATATATATTAGATATAAATAATATAAAATAAATAAATTAATGAATTGAAATGATGGAAAATTCCAAATAAACAATTTGAATGCATTTCTAGATGAGTATTCATAAATAATAAATTATGAAATAGTAGGACGCATAATAAAGTATGATAATTGAATAAATAATATTTATAAAATTCATATAGGATATATCCATCAGAATCATAAAATATTGAATATTATTGTGCTCTTAAGATCCCATGTACCATTTACAAGGCATGAAATAATCCATAGACATGGAAACATGAGGTCTTTTCATGATCCCCAATGTAATGCTATCGTAAACATGCTCTGAGATATACTCAGTAGGCCATGAAAAATTATTTCTAAATAATAATCAAATATATTAATGAATAATAAAATAGTGTACATATATGATATATATGATAATAAACACGAAAAATTGATCAAGTCGGCTCAGGTTGTTTAAGGTCACCAAACCAAAAATACATGCATCATCCTAGGATGGAATGCATTGTAAATATGTTCAACCTATACATACATAAATTATTTGAATATATATATATATATATATATATATAATTTTCTAGGTGAAATAACATGGTGACATATTTAGCCGATCACAAGGGTTGAGTATAAATATGGAATGAACACTAAAATATTCGTTTTCTTAGAGGATTTCACCCTTAGTTTAAAATATTTTCATTCTTTGTATCATTTAAAAAAATCCCTATAACTTATATTAGATGTATCATGATCCCATAAAATTATAACCATAATGTGGATCCAAAGTATCGTATATAGAGCACTAAAAAAACCCAACAATATAAGAGTCTTTCAAGGTGATCCATTAAGACATCCCAAGAATCACTCTGGAAATTTTGAAAATAATGACCTTAAGAGATTGTCCCATGTGTCTAATATAGGGGACCGAGTGTCTCTTATGGAATGGTGTAACCATATATCCATCATACCACCCAATGATACTTCTCCCAGGTTACTGGTATTGCTCATATTTATGTAGAACATCCTCATGGTGAGGCCGAATTATGGTGATCCATAAAAGAATTTTGGTTAACACCCCTGATGAAATATAAATGTGGTAACCTATGAGGATCTCTATAGAGTTATATATAATGGAGACCCATGTATCATTAATGGTAAATGTAATCTCTATCATCCTATTATTTCATATTTGGAGTCCCATAAAAGGGATATAAGGTATCTCTCAAGATGTAATAGAAAAAATTTAGACATAAAAAATATACCTTCTATAAAAATGAATTTCATACCTATATTCATTCCATATAACATATCAATAAGAAATAAATAATAAGGCCATGTCATAAAAATTACTCTATTATAATGTAGTTATAAGTAATAAGAGCCATATAATTATGTATCTCTCTCATTAATTCAAATATCACTATTTAATATCCTCATTTTATTAAATAAATGAACAGACTATATAAGGGATTTTTATAATATGGGGATAGTCTATAATTCCATGTTCATTTAATTCAATGTCATTAATTTCTTATGAATGTATTTACACATTAAATTTATAAATATTACCAATAGAGTGTATGAAATGGAATTGTAGCCTATGAATATAAGAAACATCCTCATGGATAGTTTTACTGATTAAGAAATATATAGGCTTTGAGAATTTAGGTGCCATGCAAAAATGGTTGGTACATATTGAGTTATAAAACCTATTATGGTTCCATTTAATGCACAATTGATATCTAAATTATTGAATTGAGATATAGATAAATAGTTTCAAATTTACTTGGTGACACATTGAACGTCTGGCATGAAACACAATGGTTTAATTTATAAATGTTGAAATGTTAAGGTAATCATCAATAGAAAACCTAAATTATATAAGGGATATGCCAGAAATCCCAAATCAACTCTTGAATCAAGTTGGTTCTATTGAAATCAATGAAATGTAAAAATGTCCTGAAATAGGGTTAATTAACTAACATAACGGTAGTGCCAAAGATGATTACAGAAACAAACAGAATAGGGAAGGGTATTCATTGAAACACTAGTATGTTTTCATCATGATGAACTATTTATTAGATAAAGGTTTTATTTTTAAAATCACTTCCTTCATACGGTGATAGGTGGTGCTATACAAGAGAGCTATTCTTCATGGGTAAAAGGAGTAGAATGGGGGAGAGGATAAATAAAAAAAGGGGAAAATGAAAAATTTAATTATTTAAATGAGTTGTGTGGTTTGGCTACATTGATTTCATAATATATTTGTAAAACCCTCAAGTTATATTGGGATAATTGACTAAATTATATGAATAATGTCAACATGTTGCACCTTTTTTTCTGGGAGCCTATTTGTTTAGAAATCCACAATTGTACATGCTTGGCATGTAGTGGTTATCAGTATAGGTGGGCTTCTAGGAATATTCCTAGGGTGTGTGAGAGTGAGGATAATGAACACTGGAAATAACTTGTTTTTCCATTTGGGGACATTCATTAGTCAGATTACCCAATCAGGCAGGTGGGTGGGCCTCAGTGTGGGGACGACGTATCTGTGGGGAAATTGGTGGTACCTGGTGGGAAAGGACCCATCATCCTTGATAATGTGGGGTTGTTATGCTATCACTAGTACCCATTTGTCACATTGGTAAACAGAGGTGGTACCCATCCTTAAGTACGATGCACTACTTTGGATGAGATGTAGGTCCAACAATGGGAATGTTGTTCTCTAGGGGGAGTAGGTGATTGTAACACCCCATAATGATAAAGGGTTAAATGAATAAATTATATGACTAATGGAAATAAGGTTCGCCTTCCTTTTTAGGAGCCTATCTGTTTAGAACTCCACAATTAAGATTTTTTGTCCGGGATTAGTGATCCAGATGGGCGACCTTCTAGAAATTTTCCTAGGGTGTGTGAGAGTGAGGGAAAATAATGTTGTAAAGAGCATGTTTTTTTATATGGGGATAGTCAATAGTCAGAAAACAAGTTCATGCACGTGGGTGGGCCTCAGGCTGGGGACTACGTGTCAATGTGGATACTAGATGTACATGGTGGGCCATGACTCAAAGACCATGCTACTGTGGGGTGAGTGTTCTGACTCTGGGACCCAGGTGAAATTTTTTTCCAATAATGTGTGATCTACTACCTAATATAGAGAATCTCATTGTACATGGGAAATGCCTGAAAATCCATGATCAAACATTAATTTCCCGAAAATGAAGACAATTTCAACATATACATGTACATGAAACCATGCATATATAGTTATAAAAAATAATGCAAAACCATTTGTCTCACATGGTTGGAATCATAGTTTCTTCTAGAAGATTTCAGGGTTTCATACAAAATGTGTGCTCCTAATAGATTCTACCAGTTTTGAGGTATCCTAACCGGATGATTTCAATACTCAATTGAACTCCCAAGGAAACCATCAAGCCTTAAAAAGTATAAAAACCCATTTATGTCTTAAAAATATTTTAATTTTATCTTTTGTATTTGTTTAAAATTATATCAATCCACCTAAATGAATATTCAATCCCCTTATAAAAAATAAACCTACTATAATAATGGGAAGTTACAACATTTCTACCATTGAACATCGTTTGTAAGATACCTTCTGAAATCAAAAGAAAAACACATAGACAACATGGGTTATAAATTTTTTTCCATATAGAAATGTTTTTCTTCTAAACAACCAATACACTTCCAACAATCAATTTTTTCATATGGTACATGAGACATTAAAAACCAATACAATGCACATTTTTTGGAACATTTAGACCATGGTTAACAGTAGTTTTCAACCCAATGACATGAACAAAATACTCATTTCAGTATTCACCTTACCTATTGAAATTCCATGAACAGCTTCTAGCATTTAGAATCCAACCTCGAGTAATATAACTTCCCACCATTGGAATTTCCTTCTTATTCATGCTCATGGAATTATAATGACACTCGTGACATGAATATCAACATGAATACACATTCTAATCATAATGTAACTCGCTTAACTAGTTCAATCAATCATTTTGGTAAAAAAATTCATTCAACATGCACTACACTCAATCCCAACACAATGACGTCCATCTAACCATCCATATTTACTATATTTAATGAAATTGAAGAGAAGAATACAATCCACACCTAGACAGATATTCTAATACTGATCATCTTATACATCTAGTGTAATATAAAAAATAATTACTAAAACTTCTCCCATGTAACATCATGTTTAATATGAACACATCCACCAATTCTTGTTCTTGACATCTAGTGACATATCATCTCCAAAATTTCACATCAATCGGTCACGCCTCAACATGAACTTGGAGAATACATGATCAAGTACATGTTGATAATCACCTTTAAAACAACCCATATAATACCTACTATAGTATGGGGTAATCTATAAGTCATCAAATAGATTAAAAGAATATCATCCAAGGTAGTCTATATTTCAGTGCATATATAAGAGGTAATGGTACAATGATGAAGTTCACTCATTTCAAGAACACTGAATGTAACTATCATTAGTGAAGACAAGAAGAAGTCTATGTAGTTGAGTTCATTGAATAATCACTTTGTGGGAACCCAATTATCCCTTCTAACAACCACAGCTCTAAAAACTAAAATTCTAGCTGAATCATAATTCCCATAGAGTCTAATCACCAAAATATGTGGTAATTTTAATTCATTTTTAGCTCGGGGTATAATCGAAAATGTCACAGTTTTTCTTGTATGATATCAATAAACATAAAATGATACACTATAAAATAGATTCACACCAAAAGGATTCAATGAATTACTCTAAAGATCAAATTAACTCTCATCCTACATAGATTGAAGTGCTTGGTACGATTCAGGACCAACCATACAAAACTACTGAAAAAATAACAGTTGAGCCACTAATGTTCATATTCTTTTCAAGAAATATTGGATTCACCATCAAACATGTTATCATTGACCGAAATAAATTCCATTACCACCCATGTAATATAATGATCACTCAACAATTACCACAAAATACCATCCCTAACTAAAATTGTTTTCAATGCTTTTTTACTCTGCCTACAAGATCATTGTTTGGCCACCTCGTAAGCCCTAATATAATTAAAAACTCACTAGACGCTCAAGAATTTAAAAAAATACAACCATTTCCCAATGATATTTTATATTTTGTTATCAATTTAAATGGAGGGAATGATTTTAGAAATTTATTAAATCACTAACCGCCTTATATGTTCCAATGTCATAGTTTAGCGACGGAGGTAACTCATCCCATGAAACATGATATATTGACCCCTAACACAATTTTGTAGAGTCTTATAACATTCATTAATCAATTGATTAATGGAATGGAGTGATAGAATAGAATATTATATGTTTAGTAATCAATATTTTCTCTCCACATATGTATGACACTCATCCTGAGTAATTTCCACACATGACAAAAATTTAAGAGTAAAATCCAAAACCAACCAACCAGAATGTCAACACAATCAATCTTTTTTACAACCATAGCCATATAATTCTATTGTGCATTATTTTATTTAATACCAAGGTGACTCTAGATTTATGATAATTAGTGATCCAAGCATAATATCTCAGGTATCAAATGATTTTCTCCAAACTCAAATGGTTTTCTGCACATTTTTATAACCACAATGGGTAACAAGTGAATTGTTGTGTTATTACATGATATTATATCAACAAATAAAAAATTAACTAGATAACAACCATACTCCTACCATCCCTATGCATTATATCATCTGATTACCAATATTAAATAATTATCCCTAACTCATATTATATAAAATGAATATTACTCTAGTTGATGTCTTACCGAGTCAGAAATCACTGAAGAAAAATATTGTGTGACTGTACCTACATAGTGGATGAATATTTCATTGACATGTATATACCACGTAAACTATGAATTAAATGAAGCTCGTTAATGTAATGTGGATCAAAGAAATAAATGAACATCCATCCATCTTGGTTATTTATTTATAAGTTATGTGTCATAATAGGGACATCCTCATTCGAATGACACCTCATGTATGAACGATTCAAAAGTAATTAGTGATGTTTTAATTGTTTGAAGGATTCTACCTACGCGGGTTAATCCCATTAATGAATCATAATGTGATGACCCTATAAGGGGGTATTTATTAAATTGTTACTAGTATTAAGGGTCTAAAATTTTGGTTCATTTTAAAATATATTAGTTCTATGCAGAAATAATAATTCCCATGTTCAATGTAATAACCCACAAATGAGTTTAATCACCATTACATGAGGCTCAAAACTAAAACACAACATAAATATCCATTTTAGGGAAATTAATTTTTTTACATTAAATTTCTAAATATATAAATTATTAATTTTTAAAATATAAAATACCTATTTGGACAAACATTTATAAATTGATCTTTTATTTACCTATTTCCCCAATGAGACATAGGAATGTTATGTCAAACAACATATTATGTATTAATTATTTAACTAAATATTGGGACCATGGTGTTTCTATGCTATAAATATAGAATAGATTATATTTTATGATAATACTCAATATAAATTAGGATGTTTACATAAAAACATATCTTATAGTTTAAGAAGATAATATTATTGGAGGTGACATCGTTACCTAGTATCTACAAAATTTTTGGGTCAAATAAATTGAATATATTAAAAAGGCTTTTGGGATACGGGTGATGCTGACAAGATTGAATGGTGTTTTGAAACATACACTAAAGATATTATTTGGGATCAGTGCATCAAAATATTGAAAATGTAAAAATATTTTTCATTATTTAAATTTGCGTGAAATAGTAGGTTGCTCAAAAAATCATAAGCACAGAATGGGACATCAAAATGGGTTTTATTGTATTTGAAAGAATCGTACACACAACAATGAAGTCTTGTCAAAAACATGCACACATGGTCTTTGAGACCTATAAATAGGCAATTACCCACATGGATGACTAATAAATTTTCCAAATAATAAATGGATGCTCTATCACATAAAAACATTCTGCCTGAATAATTTTTAGAGAGTTAATATTTCTCCAAAGATGTTCTTTTAGTCTAAAATGATTTATTGTACCTTTTTCTAGCTTTCTAAGAGATCAAGGTTATTCTATGTTACTTTTCACCAAAAAATATCACACCGTTCATGAAAATAGAAGATATTTCATGCAATATGAAGATGTTACACACAAATGTAGTGTTGAGTTTCAAACTATATATTGATATCTAGTTTGTCGATAAATTATTCAAAGACCATTATTTTAGGACATAAATGCAAGGAGAGTCTTCTGATGGATAGATAAGAAGACTTAAATGAAAATATTTGGAAAAGGCTATCATGTAATAAACTAAGTAAGAATTCTCCCAATGCTCTAAACTAGGGGGAGTTGACATAAGTGATCTAAGGGAAATATTAAGGTATCCCTAAAACATTATAAAGTATTTTTGATGCAACATAGTGTATTCTTTTTTTTTTGAAATTCTCTAATCCACATCTAATGTAGAATAGTGGAATTTGGTATGGCTAATAACCTATCAGTGTATTCTCTTTGGACTATCACTTTGTAGTGAACCAAGTAAAATATTTTATGTCATATTTTTGAATGTGATAGTTTTTTTATTCTCTTTCACATAAGATATGTTTAATTGTTTCTTACCAATGTTGGAACTATATCAATCAGGTTAAAATAAATTGTTGACACCATAATTCACCCCTCCCCTCTCAGGGTGTTCCTAGGTCCTTCACTGTTGACATCCTTACATAATTAGTTTGTATATCACATAAACATCATCCTATAAATGCATTATTATTCCTAAAACATCACAGTTGGATTAGTTAAAGAAAATGAAAATAATAATATATAGAAGAAAATACAACTTGTTGTTTAATTGGAATTTTAATTAATTTTCTCAATATAAAAGTACATGTTATTATTGTATAATAGGGTTTTAATTGATTGAAAATGATACTATTTAGGTAATATTCCACCCTACATCGATAATTATTACCCTATCAGTGTTCATGTATATGTTAAGTTACAGTCTCTATATATCATAAACACACACACATAGAGCTAAGTACTAAATAACAAGAGATTATATGACATATCTGGGACTTTTTAAACCGACATGGGTCTATAAACCATTGCAGTTGACATTCATTTAAAATTATTGAAACACCCTTAATGGGTTATTTCATAAGAAATATTCCACAACAATCATACTTGGATCTTCATGGGCATTTGATATTTTAGTCAGACAATTCATCATGACGAAGTGATACATTTATAGTCCATTATATAAGCTACTATATTCAATAGTATTTAAATTTTATAATTTATATATATATTTGTGTGTGTGTGTGCCTTGGTTCAGTTATATAAATCACCATTCCTAGGTAATAAAACTAGATTCACTAATAAATTACAATTTTCATTCATATTACTTCAACTATGTTATTGGTTTTGATTTATGGATATCATATGTTTTCATGTAATGGATCGATAATATGGTTTAACCATAAATGTTTATAAGGTTCTCATAATACTTATAAATATATATTTGTTCCCCAATTAATAACCACCATTAATGATTCATCCCATTTGAAAAATAACCCATGGTCCAAATATGTTCACATTTGATGGTTAAATAAAATGATAATATCATTCCATGTGGGAAAACACCACTTTAGTTGATGATAACATTTTATTTAGTTATAATTGATATGCGATCATTAAAAAGTAATAACTATAAGGAAACATGATAAATAAATACCCAAATATGGAACAAAGATAATCATGCTTAACCTGGATGAATAAAAACAAAAACATGTTGCAAAAGTACTCATGTTTTACAAATCATATTGATATGAATTAAAACCTGAGGAACATTGGTGTGATGATAGTTAAAATAGAATTCCCATGTAGTTGTACTGTTAAACATTTCACTAAAATATAAATCCTTGTGTATCAAATGAATTCTAATAAACTAGAAAGGCACATCAATAAATCTCAAATACCCAGGTAATAAAATCTACATGGAATGAAATACGAAAGAACTATGGATTTCTATGTTCCCATAATGATGTATTTGATATTCCATTATTTCCGTAATGAGATAAAGTTAAAATTTCATAAATTTGAATCATCAATATATAGGGGAATGTAAACAATAAATCAATGTTATATCATAAAAAATTTTATCAACAAACACCATGGTTAATAATACCATCTCAAGACACGTAGAATTTTCCCTATTCTCATACCAATCACTCTAATTAACTGATATTTACCATGTTTCAAAACATTCCCAATCACCTATCATGAAACCCCAAATAGTGAAAAAATTTAACAAATCCCTTGATATCAATTTTTATTGCCCCGACCCAACTCGTAATAAAATCGTTTTCCATACTAGTTTCCACAGGGCCTTAAGAGCACCTCCCCATACACTAGAGTATTTCAATCAAATAGTATTATATTAAGGTGGTGTGGTGAAGATACAATACTAGAATGATAAATGTGGCATAAATTTATTAAATAGATAATCCAATAATAGATGATGATAAATAATAGAATAATGGGATATTAAAATAAATAAATAAATGAAATTTAATGATGACCAACACTAAATAGACACTATGATTGCATGTATAGATGTGGATACATAACTAGAATGGTAAACAAAATTGGAAAAGGAACAATATATTACGATATATGAATAAGGAAAAGGTATAAAACTCTAAATGTTATCTTCATGATCACCTAGATATCCAACTTAGTCTCATTCTCTTATGTTCTGATTTACCACATACACCACAAGAAATATTACATAGACCTGTAAAAATGGGTTCTTATTAGGTACCCAAGTGGAATGGTGGCCCGAGAAGTGTGTGAAATATTATTAGTAGGGAATAACAAACATTTTCTGTAGAATCATCATTTATAGGAATATAAAATAAAATCATGTGAATGAATGACAGGTAATGTAATAATAAGGAAAGTGCAAAAGTATACTTAGGTTTCCAAGGGACACTGTAATCACCAAACCTACATCACCCCAAGAAGGAAATTCTCTAAAACATTTTTAACATGTATGATTATAATATATATATATATATAATGCCATGTGTAAGCACTTAGGGGCATAATTGGGATAAAAAAATGTATGAATATAAATTTATTCCAAACCCAAACTTATAATTTCTCTTGGCATATGCATATATTGGTTTAATAAGATTAAATTATTTGTATTATATAAAAATGATCTCTAGAATATTAATATGTTGTTTCTCGTGCCAATCCACGGTGAACCATATAGAGGAAACCAAGTATCACACTAGGATTACTACAAGTTCCCAACACCATAATATCCCATTGAAGGAGATCCATATGGCATCCCACCTATCACTCTCAGTGCAGTATAATGCCTTACACTATGAGAACATTCCATGTGTTACATGTATGTTGATGAGTGTCTCTTGTGGATCAGTGCAAAAAAATAGAAACAAAGCTCATCCAATATAGGTCTCCTAGGGAACTATCAGTCATGTGTATTATAACATGTTCCTAGAAAACTCTTCTAAGGCAATACATAAATAAATCCAATGTATTGCTCATGTGATAATAAAAATGAATTAAACTATGATTCAATTCATTAAATCCAGTATTTAGGAGTCCCAAGAATATATCATAGTACATGTAATATATAATATCCTATGCTCCCCTCAATGCATCACATAAAGAAGAACCCATGTATCGCTCAAGGATTAATTCAAAGCATATAATCTTTTTTTAATTTAACATATAAAAAATAGTTGTTCATAGCTACAAACATTAAAAATTATATCTCGATACTAAATATTTATTCTTTCCATTTCGGAAAAATTCCATTATCATAAATAGGCCATAACGATTATATAAAAATGATATAATTTGGATCTACATTAAAATTTTTATAATTAATAGGTGATGCATGGAAATTTCATCTCATGGTAGAATAGTGTAAATTTTCAAAAATAATACCTTAAGGTAAAAAGTAATATGAAACCCATTTTCTACCAAGGACAATCTATACATCTAATATTAGAGATTGAATTAATCTTGTTTGAGATAAATTGAAGAAGCATATAATTTCCTGAAAATAAATTGAATTAGATCAAATTAAAATAAATAAGAAAATTAAAAACTAAAAGAATAATATAACTGAGATGAGTTTAGAGCTCACCGATAATCTTCTGATGTAATTAAGAGTGATCAAAACATAGGTCTGATGATAACGATATACCCATGTTTATAGGATATGAGTATGAGCTCTATGGGAGAGAAGCTGGATGTAGGTTATATGTGAATAAATGTGGAGAGGAGATATGAAATGATTCTTGTTATAAGTTGTATATTTACTTTTTTAAATGATGTAGAAAGTTGTAAAAATGATGCACCAATTATGTATGGGGTAATTCATATAATAGGGGATGGAATAGTTTAGGCACATTTTCTTCAAAACTATGTGAATTATATATACATATCCAATATAATGAAACCTAATACAACAAAAAAACATGATACATTGTGAACATAGTTTTAAAAAACTATTAAACACCCCTTGTAATAAATGGGAAGGTATCATGGTTTTTTGGAGAGCTTCACGGTTTACGAAAAACCAGTTTCCCCCTCCAACATCACCCGATTTTGATGCTTTAAAACCAAATTCTCTATAAACTCTACCGAACACCCTAGTCAACCCTAAAGACTTAAAACTGAAATTAAATTAACAAGATTAATTGTTCCAAATATCTTAATTTCCTTAACAATTTAATTTTAGATTAACTCATTCCAACACATTGAAAATTTAATATCCTTTGAAAAAATCATCATGGTCAAAAACATGGGACATTACATGTCAGTATTTATGTGTTTCTAAGATAGAATTAAAACATGTATAAAATATATGATTTTGAATTTTTTGATTACATGAATAGATTTAGTTCATAGCAATATTCATTTATCCTGGAAACACAATTGAATAATATATTTAATATTTTTGATCCATTAAATTAGTAGGGTTCTATAATATCGGAGGAAGAACGATGTATTGGAAATGAGAATGTTGATAGTTTTGGGTAATTTTTTTATATTTACCATTATATTATATTTCTATATATTAATAAAAATAGATATAATATGGAAAAAGTCCATGATATATGAAAAAATTAAATAAAATGAATGAAAGATAAATTGTCCACTATTAATTTAACAATTTAGTTAAATGAAATTATTTTGTATTCTTTTAAACCAGGATATTTAAAAATATTTTAAATATTTTAGTTAAATATTAATATATTTTTATTTTTATCTACTCATCCATGAGTATATTTTATTTTATATTAATAATTTTAATTGTATAGATTTTTAGTAGAGGAAGTATTTTTTAATTTTGACTCATTATTTATATTAATATTTATAGTTTTCAAGAGTAGATGATTTGATTTAAATATTTAGTTTCAATATATTATATTATTTAAATATAATATTATCTAATAATTATAATGATTGGAGAACTATGCTATTATTTTTTATTAAAATTATGCACTACCTACATGAAATAGTTCATGTATGTTTGATTGTGGAATAAATTTCAAAGAATAATTTGAATTAAATAAGTTGTTTTGTATCGCTACATAATGGTTATTAATTATATTTTATCTATTAATGTTCTCTATATTTTTAAAATGGATAAATATTTCCTAAAATATAAGAACTATTTAACACTATACATGAGTCATGAGATTGAAGGATAATTTTTTTCTACATATAGATTTGTTACACTACACTCTATTGTGTGTTTTTAATGATAAATCAACTTTTCTCATAATAAATATAAATTAAAATAATAAATTATCTTTTCTATCACAAAATTGTTTCATTTATAGTAAGAATATTTTTTAGATCAAGATTATGAAAAAATATTAATGCATGCTCCATCACTCATAGAATAATGTTAGAAAGGCCTCAAAAAACATATAATAACATGGTATTAATTTTTTTGAAAACATTATGTTATTTAACTATTTATTACATTTTAATAATTATTACAAAAATAAATTAGACATTTATTTTTTGAAAAATGTTACATTAATAAAAAATGATTTATTCTATTTGGATTTATTTTATTTTATATAACATTATTTGTAGATTTTAATTTTTATTATGAACGAATATATATTGAATTTTTTAAATGATTTTCTTCTTATAATATATAATTCAATAAAATATTATTTTGTTGAATTTTAATTCTACTATTTAATTTAGATACATAGTGAGATAAGGACAACTAATAGGACATATGCGTTTGCCTAAAGATAAAATTCAATATGATAAAAAAAATTACTTCAACAAATACGACTTCTATTTTTTCAAAATTATTTTCTATACTATAAAGGCTTTGTTAATTGATTCTACTTCTACATATTTTTTTTATATTTAATGAAATACAATTTTTTTACCCGTACTATTAAATGTTGAATAAATATATGACATACTCATGATAATGAGAATATGTTACTAGTTAAATTTGACAAAAATGGTTATCATATAGGAACAAATTTTATGAAATAACGATGATTCAGGACACATTAGGGATAAGTTATATTTAGCATAAAATATCATGAATATAGGATTATTAACCAAAAAAAATTCATTATTTAGAGGATTTCGTAATGGTAATATATCTAAACTAATATATATATTTTCAATTATTAGTACATTCTCATTTCATATAATATTACATATTTTATGTTACACAAATTTTATATTTAAAAATAACAATTATATTTTACATAACCAATATTAAAGTGATTTTATAGTGGTATATTTCCTATACAATAATTTTATAGATATGTTTTAAATAAAAAATAAATTTGGAATATAGTTTTTGAATGAATAAGTTTGAAAATCCATGAAATAAATATGATATTTAATTTGAAAAGATGAAGATAATAATTATTTTTTATATGGTAGAATGAATCTTTATTAGATTATTTATTATTTTTGATTTAATTATTCTCTTATCAATTGTTGATAATTATTAAATAATTCATTTATTAATTCTTATTTAAAAAGAATCCTATATATCACCACAGAAGTTCTACGTATGGAAGGTATACCAAAATACAATGTCATGCTAAGGATAAACATATCAATAAGAAAAAATAATAATTATGAAATTAAATCAATTAATATGAAAATATATTATTCCTTATGAATTTATAGGTCCTCTCCGATGATTCCCTATAAAAATGAAATATGGTGGGAATAAAATTAAAGGGTAATTACTTTACAAATAAATTAAAATTAGATGTATCTGGTCAGATTCAATGTAATCTTTTATTATATTATTGATATTTTTTTGAAAGAAATTAATTTCATTAAAATTGTATTTAATTATTTAATTACGGAATTTATTTTGGAGTTTCAATCATAGATTAACATCCTCATAGTGTGTAACTAGGATGTCCATGTGGTATATTTTGTAAATAAAGATCACACAATCTATATAAGAGAATATAATGTGAGTATTAGTATTTGGAATATATTTTATCATCTTTTAAACCATACTGGGTCGGTAAAAAATGGAAAAATAATCTCTTTGGATAAAAATATTTTTTTGATGGATCATTTAGTAGATGTATTTACAGATATTTATAGATTTTATGTTCAATGATATGAGAATACATATCCATCTTACACATTCTTCTCTTCTATCTCTGATTTTAGTATTGATATTAATTATGAATGTCAAATTCTAGATCCCCTTATTGTATCATATTATAATGGATCATCAATTGAATAAGGGATTATTTACAAGCATCAAAATACATATTAATATCAACTATAACTCTAGATAGTCAACATAATCAATAAATCCTCTCAAAGTACAATGCATAATGGGGACCTGGATATAGTTCGACATAGTACGAAACATTTCTTTTCTTTATCCTACCTACACTGATTTTACATTTGATGCATGACCGAAGAATTGTATATACTTTTATCTTGGTTTTATGGATTACCTACAATTTCATATTATATATATATTCTATAAGAATATCAAAATTTTAAAGGGTCAAAGAAACAAATATGACCACCCCCAAGATATCACACCTTTAGATGTTATTCATTTTTTAAAAGGTATTATTTTATTGTTAATATATTGTTTGATGAGAAATAATTTTAATAAATTTTATATAACATATAATATCTATTTTTAAAATTCGTTATTAACTATACATATGGTATGTATCGTGGATATTCTTACTGTAAATTGTCTACTGATAAACTTGTCAGAGGTCTTCAGGGTACCTGTAAATTTAAATTTATGTTTCATTTTATTTTTTATCATTAATAAATAGTTACTCATTTTATATTTCATCACATTATTTTCATTTAAAATGGGGACTCATTTTTTTAGGATGCATGGGCCTAAAATAATTATCAATATATATATAATACATGAATTAAGAATGAATAATTGAATGTTTATTTGAAATATTCATTAACATAGACATATTGTGACAATTAAATACATTTAATAATAAGTATTATGAATTAATTAGTTATAATAAATTTTCTATTATATTTTAAATCATATTTTACTATTATATTTCAAGAGGAATAAGATGTTAAACATATTCTATGAATAATAATGATCTACTTTCATATTGTGATCAATACTATTGTAAATTCATGATTTAATTAATGGTATTTTTAGATATTAATTTTATTCTACAATTACTTTTATAATTTTATGTCTTATTATGTTATGTATGAGTTTTTATTATAAAAATTTAATAGGTCCGATAATATTCATTCCTAGAATTGATTATCAAAGAAAAAAGTAAAAAATAACAATTATGTGTCATTGAATGTATAAATTTTATATTAATACAAAACCATTATTCAATTTTTTGGCTTATTTTTATATATATGTATTTGTAAAAATATTGTTATCATCATCTAGGATTTGTTTAATTTATTCATTATATTAATTGATTTAAATAAGAGAGAATGATGATTAAAAAAAATTTAGTTTTGTGAGTTTCATGAAATATTTTTTATTTTACATCATATATTTCATTTAAAATGAAATTATATTATTATTTATGTTATATTATCTATGAAATGATATTATATTCTTATTATTAGTTGAAAAATTTAGGAGAATTATTTATATACAACATTACCTATGTAATTTATTTATATATATATAGATAATTTGTTTATATCTGTATTGAATTTTTATTTATTTATTAATATATATTTTTTAATGAAATTGTGTATAAAATTTGATGATTTTACAATTTTCCATTAATTTTTTAAACATATATCTCTCAAATATGTATGAAATATTGACCAGTTTATATTAAAAATTTAAAATTATGTCTTTCAATATTTTGAAAATAATCAAGGAAACTAAATCATGTAAAAAATATATCATAAATTTTGGAATATGTTATATAATATAACCAACATATAATTTTTTTTATAAAACTAGTCATCAAAAGAAATGTTAAAATAATTATTTAAATAAATGGATATATTAATATCAATTCATCATGGATTTTTAAAACTTATGATTCTAAAAGAGCTTATCTAAGATTATTCATGTCATGAAAAGACCCATTCTCTTAGTCAAGGAATTTATTAATGGAATTATTTGTTTAAATCATGAATTCACCACACTTATTTTATTTATCTTTTTATTTAAATTATCATTAAATTGATTTGGCTGTATAGATGTTCAAAAAATATAATAGGGAATTTGAGAATTTATATAGAATATAATTTCCATAGAATGAGTTACAAAATAGTCATTATAAAGTATTTATCACTTTAATATCATTATATACCTCTTTATGATCTATGTTTGATAGTGAACCTGTTTTCATGTTAGAAAAAATAATATTCAAAATAGTTGTCTGCACAACCTAATTTAATTAAAAATAAATATTCTCATCCAACATTTAAATAGTTAGATGTTATATATATTTAACATTGTAGAATCCTTGTGATTATTAATTGGTCCAATGTCATGATAAATGATAAATAAAATTCATACTTAATCTTTTTTCCCATGACCATTTATTAAACTGATGCATGTATGTATACCATAAGAGTGGTTTGGTTGAAGAAGTATATAAAATATTTAAATATAAATTTTCTAATATATTCTATCTCAATTTCTCCAAATTCCATAATCTGCTACAACAAAAATATAATCAATAAATGAAACAATAGAAACACATGATTTTAAATCTTATAACTATGCTTGCATTTGTCCACGAAGAATAATTTAATGATGTTAATGTGAATATAAATCCATTAAAAATTGATTTCTATCAAATTCCTAGTTTAATAACTATGTATAATAGTTTAGAAACAATAATGTGAATGAGAACCCACATATCTATCACTAAATAAGAACTCATTATTCTATCATGTTAATATTTGGGATATCCACAAAACAAAATTATGACTCCTTCATAAGTGTAGAAATATTATTGGTCACTATTAACATCCTGGTTTTTAATATTTTCCAATAATAGTGATATCATATGATCCTCTCCAACAATAAATATCTTCCTCTATCAAACATATCTTTATAATCCTCCCAATGCCTAAATTTATTTCCATATATTTAAAATTAAATCACTAACTTCCCATTCATAAAATCCCTCATCCTTATTAATATTTTTTAAAAAATTCAACTAACAAAATTTTCAAAATTAATTAAAATCATTGATAATTTAAGTCATTAATATTAAAATGTTTTTTTAGACAAGAAAAATTACTTGGATTACATAATAATATCACATCACATATATTTAATATGAGATTACTTGAAAATCTATTGGCCAAAAAATTAAGGTAATGAATCTCATTTACAATTTTGAATATTATATAATTACTGAACATCATAAAATATTTTCAATCAACTTTTTTGGACATTTCCAAACTCATCAGAACACTATTATAAATCAATGGATTTGATTTATGATGTAACATTTTTTAAAAAATAAAAAATGATGAAAACAATCATTATGATTCAATCTATCAATGATAATCATGTGGTTATTTTTTGTAGTGGTGAAATGGTAAATTTTTTAATTATATCTAAATTAGACAAAAAAATATAATTATAGATACCTAAAGAACATGATGAAATAATCTATAAATAATGTAAATCCCTTAAAATTAATCAATTACAGGATATTCCATGTTTATTATGACATAGTTTTTTGATTTAATAAGAATCAACATCAAATCACTCCCAAATTTTCTTGATTCCTCATTTCCTATGTTTAATGATTTCTAGAGTCATTTTCAAGATCTACACTAATAACCCATATCGAAATGAACTCAAATTTATAAATATATTCATGGTAAATATAATTTAATTCACCTCTAGGCTAATAAATATCATGTTTCCTAATTTTATTTTTTAGTGAATAGTGGTCTCATGATGAAATATAGTATACAAATATCCTAAAATAATGCTTTTTGGACAAATAACATGACACCCTGATATTTTAGTACATGTTATTAATTAAAAAATTACTATTTGTATATCTTATATCACGTGTAAGAATTAACTAATATGAATGAAATATTATTTTATAATGTATCATAATCATTATTAGATAATGTTGGTAAAATTGAAAATACCATTACGAAGATCTTATCCTAAAGTAAATAGGATGTCATTTAAAATGATTTAATTTTACTCATTACATATTATTACTGTTATTTTCAACAATAATTTATTATGTTATTATAATAATGATTTGAATATGTTTAATGTTTATAATAAATATAATTTTGATCAATGTGATTATATTTTGAGTATATAGTGTTAAGAAGGTCTATTTATAAATTAATTATTTTTTGGTACAATGTATATTCTTGTTTAATAAATTAAATCTATCTTTTTATAGTATTATTATAATAAAGTACTTCAATGTAATGGAAATATGAAAAATGTGTTTTAATTTATAATTCATTTGAATGAAAATAAATATTTATTTTGGTTTTAAGAATTGATTTTCATATAAAATTTGTTTCCACTATATTATATATTTCCATTTATAATATAAATTCTTTATATTAGAAAATGATTTAATTTTTTTTTCATATTTATAATGTAAAAATTAAATTTAATGATTTTTAATTATTTTTATTGAAATGATTTGTTTTTATGTCAGTTATAAAAAAGACAATGTTACAAATATCATTAATTTTGTGAAATCATTAGCATATAAGAATTAAAAATAATTATAGAGATATTTTCTGCAAATATATGTATTATTTAATTATAATTATATATTATAATTTATTTTTTAAAATTAGATATCAATATTTTATATCTTTAGTCTTATGTTATATTTTTTTCTAAAACTATATTTATGTGTTATATATTGATTCTTTGAAATATAATTTTTATTTCTCATCAGAGTTTTAATATTACAAAATGGTTTTCAAATTTAGAAAAAACATATTAAAATTTCCTAATAATGTTATTTTGAGTTTTAGTAATAAATATATGATATTTAGTTCATAAAAATGAGTTATATTGGTCAAAAGAAACATGTTAAAATTTTTAATTAAGGTCAATAAGACAAAATTATCTCAGTAATTGTCCGTTATTTGAGTGTATGAGATGTGGATCAACAATAATTCCTTTAATTTCCATTATTTATTACATTTTCATCCAATTTACATATAAAGAGTCATTTTATCAATATATTGTTATGCGTATTTATAGAATTTCCACCCCTCTATCTTAATAACCCTTCAACACTCCACTTATACTCATAATCAAATTATTTTATTTCAATTAACCAATAACTAGATTACTTCAAAACTCTCATCCAATATTTTTATAGGGTTCGGTCTAATAAAAATACCATTTTATTATGTATCAATTATTTATTCGGAGGATTGAGATAAAAATAATAATCACACCTTTTCTATTCCATTTTCCGTAAATTTTCATCCACTACCTCCATAAACAATTACACATAACAAAATATTTACATCAATAAGTTTACTATACTATAACATTATTTTATTTAGGTAATAACCATTTTTAACCTTCTTCACAATCATTCAACAAATGAATACATCCATCATGTGCACGTGTGAACTATTTCCTCTATAATCGACACATTTGTGTATTCACCAGCATCTCAAATTTATAGATATAATATTTAAATTAATTAATAAATATTATAATTATCATATGATTTATATTATATGAAGATAAAATATGAATCATATTATTAATTTTAATAATAAAATATCATTATACATTTAACTTCCTATGATGATAATATGAGTAAGAGAAGAGTTATTTCAATTATTCATAACACATTCAAATCTTATCTTGTAGAACCCTAATTTTCTACTATGTGTGTCACTTTATTAATCTATTTTAAGTATTTAAAATGATGGATTGATGTTTGGGAGGTTTTGTAGTAATTGTTTAATGTATATGTGTAATTTTTGTAGGTTTTAGTTTTGACAATTGTTAGCAATACCCATTAAACACCTATAAAAAACTGTGAAATGAGAGGTACTTGGCTCTGGGTTGTTGTAAAGTCTATAACCCAGTTCACCAAAATTATAAAACCGAAGAGTAGAAATTGTAACATTGTAATATAGGTATTTTTTTGGTTGGTTCATGTTTTTTTCTGAATATTTAGGGCAACCATAAGAGGCGCTTTATGGGGAAGAGTCATGTGCATGGTTTGTGCATGATTTGACTAACCATGGGACCTAATTGTGTACACAAAAAAGATAGATCATAAAAATAAGTTATTAATTAGTTTTAATGATAAAACATTATTGTTTCACATATATTTACTCTAACATGGTTTTTACCATCCCAAAGGAAATGATAAATATCCCTTTCCAAGCTGGAGAAATCCGTTGCCAAATCATAAGGTGCTGAAGGTCTGATTTCATGTCAAGTATCCATACATGGTGGTTTTCCATAGAAATAATCATTTTACCTCTCTTGAAATCATATATCTATTCTATTTGGTATGGTTCTATGATATATGAGATAATAATTATGGGATATGGTAGTGTTGATGTACAGGAACTGGATCTACGATTGTTTTTTTGGATATTTAACCATTTTTTGTAAAATAATTCATATAATTATTCATTATAACCATTTTTTATTTAGTTGGTTTCCTCACTCATGAATTAAAGTTTTATTAATGGAAGGATTCATTTAAAATTAATTTTTTTATTTATATTTTATTTGAAATTGATATGAAATGATTTATAGAAAACCTCTTTGGTGAGAGTTTATAGAATTGTGAAAATTTGGTGTATTGTTCAAAACTAAATGTGGTAATATGATCTTAAAATGAAAACAATAAAGATGTTGTTTTGATCTAATGCATGGAAATGTATTTTAAATAAAAGGATTTTTCTTTGGAATGGTTTGGAAATGATATTTTGGGAATGGTTGTTGGATTAAATGGTTATGAGTGAGTAAAATGGAAAGGATATTGGTGGTCAAGTACCACCATAAAAGGGATGAAGTATATAAGTGATGTTACACCATAAATGAAAAAAAATACATTTTTGTTGAGTGTGTGTTTGTGTGTGAGTGTAAAAATGTGAAATGGGGTTGATAATTCAAAAATAAATTGAAATGGAATAATTTTTTTGGGTTTCATTCCTTTGAAAAATGTTTTGGTTCGTAAAATTTTGAGGATTTGATATAGACTATTTTGATTTTTTTATATAATTTTTTTATAAATGAATTAAAAGGATATATTCTAGTTCAATGGATAGGGTAGTCATTTGGTGAATACCCACAGAGTTTCATTACTCACCCCATTTATAAGATGTTTGTTTTTTTAAGTAATTATTTATCAAGAATATTTTAAATCAAAAGTATCTCATTTCATTAGTTATGAACAATTATACACTACATTGTATTGTGTGATAAGATCATATGGAATTTTGGGATATATAGAGTATTTTATTTAGAGATATTGAGATTTGTGGTTTAATCTTATTCTTTGGTAATCAAATTTTTTTATGGTGTGTTTTGGTATTTGTGTCTTTTGGTATTACATTGATTTGTATAAATTATTTCTACTAGTCATTAATGGTTATTTCGTTATAGTATGTTGTGTTGGGTTGTTTTAATTAACAAAGGGAAAACGATCCCCCAATTTTAATAAATCCCATGGAATTAAATCCAATTCATTTGTGTATTGAGGATGATTCCAATATCAAAGAATTAATTGTAAATCATATCATGAAAATGAGGAGGGGTGGGATGTAACAAGTGGCTTCCAATTTTTCTCTCCTTGGTTATTGGTTATGTCATCATTGTAGTTGAAAAAAATTATAGATTATTCATTGAGAGTGATTGAAGAATGTAGAAGTATATTAATTCATGGAATGCAGTGAATATAAATTCATATCCAAACTATTTTTTCTATAAAATCATTCTACTATGTAGTTTGGTAGATAATTATTTTTGGAGACACATATACGACTGCAATCTCATTATCACTGGTTTATCTAATGATGAGATCATTTCCTGAATTTATTTAAATAGTTTACAACTAGGAGTGAATATGTCATTATGATTACTGATGAGTGATTTATGAAAATAAATTTAGATTCATTGAAAGTATTGATAATTTTTTTCAAATGTTTTATTTTTGAAACATTATGATAGAAGTATTTTGAAAATTTAATGATTTTCAGATTCATGTTAGACATATTGAAATGGGATGAGAATGTAATGTGATTATTTTGGAATGATATTTTGTGATATATGTGATTTGGTAAATTTTTAATTGACAATCATTATGTTTATACAGAACAAAAATTATGGAAATTGAGTTTTTATATAATTTTTTCATAGGTATGCATCATAGAAAAAAACCCAAAGAGGCTATAGAGAATGTGGTTTCACCCAAGAAAAATGTGATAATCTCTAGATTAGGTTATTATTTAGGGTTTTTTGGTCATGGATCAAGGGATAAAAAGGTATGAACAAGGGAAACCTGATCATTATGTTATGCTTGAGAGGTTGAATATATCTTATTGGATGATTCATAAGTATATAATGAAGTGTTGAAGCTAAATAGAATTAACTGAATATTTGATATACATGGTATAATAGAAGAGTTGTATGATATGTTAATGATTTATATGCTAGATAATCTTTCATGTGAATTCTGATATTCTATTTTTTAGGCTAAATTGGGCCAGGTAATTTGATTGGATGATTTTGAATAATTTTTTAAAAAACATTTATTTCGACATATGATTAGAATCAAAAGAATGTAATCTAACATAATGAAACACTAGAACCCATTGGTGACAAAATATGTGGATAACACTATGAATATAGTTCTGTTTTCACCTGGTGTTTCTGCTAGTGCATACTTGAAGGAATCATTTCATAATCAGGGATCGGAGAGTATATTCACTTGAAGATTTACATGCCTTGGATATTGGATTAATTAGTGATATTAGTAGAAAAATTGTGGTATAAAGGGTCATACCAAGAGCTATAGGTGGAGGGATCATTTTTATATATATGATAAGTGGTGGGAACTTTAATTATGGGAACAATATAAATAGGGACAACCATTTATATGTTATGGGATTACATGAAATCAAATGTATGGATTATTGAATCTTCCTCAACAACCATATAAAATTACAAATATGTTAATAATGTGTGTCATTATATAACATGATGTCAGATTTTAAAACACCACATATAGAATTTGTTATTAGAAATTTGATTGGGAATTTTCAGTTCTATTAACATATTAATCCAAAGTTGTGGGTTGGAGACACTACAAATGTTTTAATGACATCATATGAGTTAATGGAACGTGGGTAGCGGAATAGTTCTCATCTGTAGAACCAATATTACCATTGTGATTTTAGGAATACCATAACTATTAAAAAAAGTAAAATATTAGAAAGAAAATTATGAACAAAATTTAGGGAGTATGCAGTTGGGTGGAGTTGAGAAGGTGATTATGGATGATCAACATTGACCATGTAAAATAATTGTTAAGATTCGTTATAATCATACCCTTCTAAAAGATTTTCCATATGTGTAAATCCAAATTGAGTTTTACTTCTTATGATATTTATCTTCTATTTTTTAATTATTAAGATTATTTCATTCTATTTTAAAATATAAAAATCAACTTGGTCATAGAAAATGTTGAGCCGTTATGTGTGAACCATGATAAACAAAAATTTCTTGATCTGAGTTGATATGAGTTCTCTCTATTCTAAATATGGATGAATTTTATATAATCCCCATTATGGATTTTTTTTAAAATTCCTATAGATCATAAATTTTTATATTTGATTAATTAGTTTTATAAATAATGATGGAATTGCGAATATTATTAAAGGAGAAAATAATATAAATATATGTGCAATGGGATTGTTGGAAACAAATTTTTTAATGATCTCTTGAAATTTGGAAGATATGACCATTGAATCATTGGAAGATATCTAGAATAGAGGTATTTCAAAAGATATTGACTAGTTTCTAGATGGTTTATTTAATATATATATGGGTTTCCAGCCACAATAGAATTGTATTATATGATTTATATACTTCTAGGGACCATACAAATTTCACATTAATATTATAATATTTCCACAATATATTTAATGTTATTAATGGAGAGGTTTAAAGATATAGAAAGAAAAGTGTCTATTTTATGTAGCATGTATTTGTTGGTTTCTATGTCTTGTTTGTTAAAAAAAGATAAACAATTTTTTGTTTTGTGTGGATTATCATAAACATAACCATGTTTTGAAAAATAATTGGAATCCAATTCAATGAATTGATGATATATTTGATGAATAGGTGAGATCTTAGTGGTTCTATAAATTTGAATTGTGATCGGTATAACATCAATTACGAGTTCATAAGGATGATATTTTAAATACATATTTCGGGAGTAGATAAGGACATCGTGAGCCTGATGGTTTCCCTTTTGGTCAAAATAATGAACCATTAGTCTTTATGGAATTTATGAATCCCAAATTTCAAGGATATTTTGATTTGTTAATCATCGGGTTTGTGGATGACATATTTTTGTATTCTATGACAAGGGATGATCATGAGAATCATGTGAAGGTTATGTGTGGAATGTTTTTGAAGCATCACCTTTATGAAATATTCTTCATGTGTAACTTTTGGATACAATAGGTATCTTTTAAAACAATTTTCCTGTGAAAGAGGTGATTATAGGGATCCATAAAAGATAGAGGATATTATATATTGGGAAAATACAATGAATATGTTTGATATACATATTTTCCTTGGTCTGGAAAAATATTATAAATAAACGTTTTTCATGAAATACATTAACAATGCCCACCTATGAGAGCATTGATAAGAAAAACTGTTCCATTTTTTTATAATGAATAATTTCATAGGGTTATTTAAGAGTTCAATTATTTCTTTACATCAATGCCAATAATGATACTTCTTTAGTTAATATAAGGGTTTGCAGAGTATTTTGATGCTTTAGGAGATGCGTTGGGATGTGTTCACATGTAGGAATATCATATCGTTACTTATGGATCACAGAATATATGGCGTCATGAGAAAATATAACTGACACATGATTTAGAGTTAGTTACTGTAGCACATACATTAAATACCTAACATCATTACATATTCGATGATAAATTTTCAGTGTTTCCATAAAATATTTAATCACATTTTCTCAAAATATGATTTAAATCTAAAATAATATGATGGATTTAGTAGCTCCAATAGTTTTACCATGACATTATGTATTCACTAGGTAGTGGAAATTTAGTGGAATATTCATTAAGTAAAAATTAATATGCACATTTTAAAATATGGGATTCAAATTAGTGGCAGTTGATGTTAGTTATAGGAAACATGCACCTATAATGTGATGATTGAGGTTGCGTTATAGTTTTATTTCTATTTTATTTTGATCTAGATTTGATTGAAATAATATAAGTGACACATATAACTAATTTATAATGTGTCATAATGAGTTCAAAAATAAATGGTGGGGAGACCATTACGAGATTAAAGCTATATGGGAGTTTATTTTTTTGGTTACTAGGTTTGATGATATTTTCAATGGATTAATCAGAACAACATCTTCATTCATACCATCGATCTAGATCGTATTTTTACCCAAAAATAGAAGATGTTTGAGTTATATAAATATAATATTTGTTGTATTGGAATGAAAAGATAGTTGGCCATGTTAGTTTTGAAATTATAACATATCTATAGGAAAATTTAGAGAACCAGCTGATAAAATGTACGTTATAGTATTTACCTATTCTTGATTGTAATTTTGAAAAGTTATCAATGGATTTCTTGAATTTACTCCCTAGAATGGTTTATAAATACACTGACGTATAATTGATATTGCATCAGCATATAATTTCATCCCATTTTATATGTATTAATAAATATAATATGTTGGAAAAAATTCCTAGAATCTATATCCAAGAAGAGGTAAACAGGAATTGTTTACATATTTAAATTGTTTCTAGTAGAGATATAATGATTATGTCTCATTTTTGGACATCCTTCAACGGTCCCATGTGAAGCAATTGACCTTGAGTACAACTTATCATCCTAAAATGGATGGAAAATATGAATGGATGATTCAAAATTTAGAAGATGTGAATAAGGCATGTGTAATGTATTTTGGTTCTTAGGGATGGATAATGTACCATTGGTGTAGTTCTCATATAGGAATTGTTATCATGACCTCATAAATATGGTACCTTTTGAAGCATTGTATATGAAGACATTCAGCCTCTTCTTTGTGTGGTGGTAATAGGTGACACTTCACTAGTTGGGATGAGCCATGTGAAAGGGTCAACATACAATATTTAGTGGATCAAGAAGAGGATAATGGGGGTTGAACGTTTTTATAAATCATTTGGGGATCATCATTGTTTGTCATTGTCATTCGAGGATGGTGATCATGTCTTCCTTATAATATCTCCACGATGTGGGCATCACCATTTTCTAAAATAGGGAAAGTTGTCTCCATGATAAATAATTCTATTTGAGATACCTAAATGGGTTAGTGAGGTGGAATATTTGTTAACATTTCCACCATTAATCATTGTATTGTATAATGTTTATCATGTATATTAGTTGAAAAAGTATTATACTAATCCTGACCATTTTATTTAATGAGAACACATTGATCTAGTGCCCGATACTAAATTTGTACATTTCTCGGTACAGAATTTGGATAATCTATAGAATGTATTATTTTGAAAAGGAATAGTTCTAGTAAAGGTTTGGTGGAAATGTTTTTAAGATTTAGGTAGAAACATTGGAACAAGAGAAATAAATTTTTGAGAAATGGCCCACTCTATTTCATAGTAATGGTGGTTTTTATCTTCCAGTAGATAGATATGATAATGGTTGGGAGAATATGTCTCCCTCATTTTCGTGTAAGAAAGAATTTATTTTTATTTTCTTATGTATGTCATTTTTTTGGGTGATGTATGTTAGGGTTTGGAGTACTTTTGGATTATTTTTGAAGATTCACTAGAGGTGCACAATTTTTTCATGGTAATTAAAAATTATGCAACTCTAATAGAAAACCACAGAAAAAGAGGAAATGGGATTTAGTAAGGTAGAACATTCGGAACAAAATTTTGGCCAAACTGTGTGGCCAATTTTTGGAATGAAATTATTTGGTATATAGGTATTTTTCATGGTTGGGGAACATTTTATCAAACTATATGGGACATCCTTATGAGGTGATTCATATGGAAGAGTCGTGTCAATTTTTATTGAATGTTCTACCTTCTATACGAGGGTGATATGTTGGAAAATACCAGTGCATTGAAGGACGATTATCTAGGTTAATATCCAATGATGGTGGTTTTACTTATATACCTTATTTTCCACATTCTTGGATTTGTAATTGTAGTCCGTTAGGCATAAATATGTGATAGTTGATGATAATCATGATGAGATATTGATATGTTGATGTTAGAGAACATGATCTAAGATGGGTTTTTCTGTATTTTACAATTTATTCATGTATAATTCTTTCAATTATTCATTTTCCCCATAGTTTCTGAGGAGACTTTCATCGCTCATGACAGCAATTAAAATAATGTGAAGAATTGACTTCATATTAATAAGTTTTCTTGAAATTTATTATTAAATGTTTGTGATATTGTTGTTGGAATACATCCCCAGTGATGGATTATGTAATTGTAAAAAAAATTGTTTTTTTGGAGGAAAATGAATGTTGTAATATGATTTTAAAATGGTTTTTTGGATTTTATGGATAGAAAATTGTTTTTAGTAAGAATGATATTTTATTGAAATGGTTTTTTCATGATTATATGTACATTATATTTGATTAAATTGATAATTATACGATCAATGGGATGGATATTGGTCATGAAGTACAACAAACATACGGGAAGAGTATAGATAAGAAGATCCACCATCAATGGTAAATCAAAAATCTAGTGGGATTTATAGAGAGTGATTGTGTGTAATTTTGGAAAATTGAATGGATAATAACAAAAAGGGAGGTGAAATTGTTAAATTTTTTTTTTTGGATTCATTCCATAAAAGTTGAATTAGTTTAGAAAAGGATTTCAGTATTAAAAACTTTATATTTAATTTTTTATGTACATTTACTTATAGGAATATGAAAACATTTTCTAATCTTATGGCATGTGTTGAAAATTCATTTAGGAAAAACCAAATGAGTTTCATTACTCATCCCTAGAGTTGTAAATTTGGTGCATTTCTAAAAATTTCTTATCAATAAATAGGTAAATTCAATGTGACTTATTTATATAGTGACACATAATGATATATTGGTTTGGATTATGAAGTTGTATCATTGATGTTTTTGGGAGTTGTTGAGTTTTTGTGTGTAGAATTTGATATTTACTCTTTAATATTCCTAATTGGTACTCATAATTGGGTATAAGGTAATTTAGTTTTGTTTTTATTTCGTATTATATTGATTTTTATACATTTTTATCATGCATCATTTAGTTATTATTTTCAAAAGGGGTGTTTGGTTTGTTATTTTATTTTTCAATGTTCAAATCATAAATCAATTGTATTGAATCATTGGGTATTTATTTCCATCATTTGGATTCATGGGGATGTCACCTAAGGCCATGTAGCAACTATACCCTATCTCAATCCAATGAGGAGGGTTAGGATGTCACACATATTCTTCATCCAGAATATATATTTTGTGATTTATATTATTAACAAAATATAAATAATATCATTTCATTTTATATAGATGATATTTCCATCACTTTATAATAATATTTATCTGTGGATTTTACATTTTATCTTTTGGATTAGTTTAACAAAAAAAGAGCTATGCTACACGATTTTATCATTCATGGTTATATAAATAAAAATATTTTTCATATATGGTATAAATATCTATGTTTTCTAATCTTATGGTAATATCACATTGTTAAAAAATATTAATTTACAACCTTTTATTTTTAAAATTATTGAATCATGAACATTATATATTTCATTTTAAGAACCACACATAATAATAAAATTCAAAAAATCATGAACATCATAAGAAAATATGAAAATATTAATCCAATGACTTTAATAATATTAGAATTATGTACATTGTGTCAATAAATAATAAATAATGTTACAATTATAAATGTTTCTCAAAAGCAAAAAATTATTATCAACTAATATTGAAAATATACAATAAATAATCAACTGATATGTTAATAATTATTAATAATGAAGTTCATAATAATTGAGATTATTATGGTTATAACCATGTTATTATTATAGTTATTTTTTATACATGAGGCTATAAATTTTACAATGAAGCAGGAAATTTAGGAAAGGGTTTCTTTTTCTCAATATTAATTTCTTGAGACATGGTTAAAACTTTCAACCATGTTTACTTTTATTTGGTGTAATTAATTCAACATGAATGTCTTAGAAAAAAAATTTCCTAAAATGAATGAAATTTATAGAACAATACCAATTTCATTCTTTCAAAACATTATGATTCAAGATTCACTAATTTTGTAAGAACATTTATCGTCCCAATTTTTATTACATGAGACAAATGCCAAATTACGACCTGTTTTATTATCAATCGTGTATTTATTTTCATATGGAGTCCTTTTGTTATAAAATTAATTCAGTTAATGTTATTTAAAAATCCATTAAATGTTGTCTAATTAATTTTTTTTATTAATATTTTACTAAATCTGTTAGGTATAATTTAAACTAAATTACCTTTTATGGTGTTGTAATATCTATTATTGGGCTATATTATTATATGATTAATTTACTCATTTTGATGAATTTTTTTATATCATTTCCTCAGACATTTCATTCTAATTTAGACAATCCCACCAAAATACTATTCTTCAAAAAATTATTTCTTCAATAAATTGTGTGTTTGTTATGAAATCTTATCATCCACATTAATTCCTTTTTTTTCTTCCATTTATATATTCATCATTTTGGTAATTTTTTAATTACAATATTTAATAATAAATGAATATTATGTAAGAAAAAAATTATATTTATCATTTCCAATATAAAAAAAATGTATTTAGATGGAAATTAAATTCTTATAAATATTCCATATAATCAAATGAATTCCAAAAACAAAAAACCCCTATGTGATATGTGACCTTTAAATATAAGTTTGTCACCTATGTGAATTGAATTTTGAAAATCTAACATACAGAGTTGGGATCAGATAGTTATTTGCAGTCTAATATGACAAACATAATTTTTATTAAATTTTAACATACTCTTATGAATATTAATGTTACCCTTATGAATAGTGACATACCCTAATTAATAATAAACATACATATGATATTATATAAATAAAATTCAACTGGATGTATTATATACCTATATCAAGGAATAATGAACATAAATATTTTAAAATATCAATTTTTAAAGTAAATTATGATTTAAAATATATATTAAAAGAGTAATGTTATGAAAAATATTTTTGAAAATGGATTTAATTTTTGGATTATTTATGTAACAAAATGTTTAGGGTGATCTTTTGGGATTTTTCTAAAATACATGAATTTTTGGGTGAATAGTAAAATATATTAATTTACCCTATTAATGCTCTATAATATTAATCCACTATTCCTGGCATCATAAATGATGTAAGCACTAAAATATAAAAACCAAATTTATTATTTACTATTTTTACACATGGAATCAACAATATAAACTTTTAAATGTATATCTAATAATCAAATTATTATAATATTATTAAAACTCTCTTCTCCTCTACTATAAATACATCCTCTTCCACCTTCTTCTCTTCACTCCCCTTATGCCCCATGCCTTGCCAAAAATTGGACCAAATATCTCTCCATTCACCTCCCCCACGTCTAAAAACCCCTATTCTATTAAAAATACCGAATCATCCCCCCTTAAGAGGCTCTCAAAGAAATATTAATCCAAGAGGTAAATTATTATTTTTCTTTCTTTCATTTTCATTCCATGTTAATTTGTTTTCGTTACAATCCTCATCCCTCCTCATCCAAATGTTATACAAATACAATACCTTACATATATGGTAATTTTTCTATGATAATATTTTATGTTATTATCATCTCTCTATTTCACACCTTTTATTTGATATATACGATAACACTATTTCAGTTGTGTTAATTTTGCACAATCATGGAACGCATGTTATCGAATTCTATTACTATCTTTAATTCCATTTGTGAAACCATTTTTATGGTTTAAATAGACTATAATATGTTCATTTTATCATATTTAATTTTATTTAATCTTTATGAACTCATGATGTAAAAGAATAATACAAAACAAGATAATTTTGAAGAAAAAAATTGCTCAAATTAATTCAGGTGTTTGTCATTAAAATATTATATAATGATCCGACAACACTCCATGTATGAAAATTTAATTTACAACTATTTAATCTCATATATATTCTCTAGTGTAATATAACTTCAATTCTGGACAACCACTTTCATCTTACATGTTTATCCGTTCATGAAAATAAGTAAATCCATCATAAAATCAATGAAAACAAACAGGCCCAGACAATGACAGTTAACCACATAACCCATCAAAATTGGTAATGAATGGATATAAAGAGGATATAAAAAATATTTTACATATATAAGTGGTTTGGAAATATTAATTAAAAAACATAATATGTTTACTCAGGTCATTAATAACTTTTGGAGAACAACAACAATGTTATAGTAAGGGATCCTCTCCATTTCACTTTTATTCATGAATTCCTTCTATGTTATGCCAATTTATGTGTAATAACTAATTATAGGGAAATAAATTTATCCTCCCCCACACTTCCCAAATGATGTATAAGTGATGATAAATCTCGTTTTCACTCATGAATACCTACTTTATACACCTAATACCTTGCCAGAAATCCATAAGGAATTATACCTGAATCTCCTATATTCCACTGGGTTGATCTATCATTCCTTTGACATAGATAATGTTTTTCCATTTTATTTGAAACATATACATTATGTTTATATTCTCTAAAATAATTTTTCCAGATCGATAACTCGTTATCTTTTGGGATACCCATTATTTTAAGTTATTGCTTCCCCGATACTTACCAATAAGCAAACTCATTTGAAGGGAACTTTCCAAATTTTACCCAAATTCATTTAGGCTCTATCATTTGTTTTAAGACACTTTTTTCTTTTTGAAATAAGTATTTTCATTATGGAAAACTTCTTGGTTCACATTGTAATTTATATAGAATATTTTTCCTTTTTCTATTTTAAAATCTCAATAGTATTTTCCTTAAAACCACACAAAAATGTTTAATGGTAATATTTATCCCATATATTGTTACATTTTTTCACTTATCACTGACATAAATTACCATTATTTATGCCTATTTTGAATTATAAATGACTATTTGTGTTTTAATTTTTGCATATCATTGAAAATTTTATGATAAGCCCAATGGTTATGCTTTATGTCATGATTATGGTACACATTTCTTTCCTTGGGTAACCCTTAGGTTTATGTAACATTGATTATTTATGTTTCTTTTTGTGGAAAAAAATTCATGGAATGTAACATGGGTGCATCGAGATAGCACTACAATGCATTGGGTAAGGTTTATTCTCTTAATATGTTATGTGTGATGGTCTTGGTGGTAAGTCTTCGCTTGTCGTACACTGTGCAATGGTCTTTGCGGTTTGCCATTAATTATGATACTATGGGAATTGGTCTGGGCTGTTAGTCTTGACTCAAACTAAATTCATGTTTTCTATTTATTTCACATTTATATTATTCTATGTTTTAATGATACCGTTTTATATTTTATTTTTCCATATATTACATGCCATTTTTATCATCATGCCTTGACTTCTATCATATGTGTCAATGCTTCATTCTTATGATTATTCCCTTGCAAGGATTTTTAGCTCATCCCATTGTTAATGTGATCCCCAGGGTATTTTATATAGATGCATGACCTCAATGAAAGTTATGATATATTTATATAGACATAAAAGGGGATTTTATATTTAGTTCCATGTTTTCAGTTTTATGTACCCAGTCTTCGAAGACGCTAGACATCATGAGCCTTAGATTTTAATCTAATTTTTTCTTATTCTTAATATCATGTAATTTATTTGGTAAAATTCTTGGGACTCAATTGTTGTTATCATAGGATGGACTATTTATTTTTTGATATATGTAATAAATAACATTAATAATAACATTATGGATGAGATAATGTATAAGAAAACATCACTAAATATTGGAAAGTATAGTGAATTTCTTTATCAAGAAAATATATCCATGTCTAGATATAAATAGGAAGAGGTGGATTTGGGATTGATATACCTATGAGTGAAACATTAAACAAGTAGTTTTGGGCTTGACCCTGGGAATCCTGGTATACGACAACGGGCCTTGTTGCACTCTTGGATTGACACTCCTCGGGTATATTTTTTGGTAAATTCATGAGTTTAGTAAAAACCTCTATTAATGGAATAAAAAAATCCTTTAATAATCCAAGTTATGAAATATATTGGGGATAAGATATATTTAATACTAATGAATGATAAGATATGATATACTTCTCCTCTTCTTGTTTATCCTTTTATGTTCAACATTTTCCTTTTTGAGTTCAATAACTATGTATTCAACCCCTCCAATTGTATGATCTTTTTCGTAGATAATGGATGGAAATTAAAGAAACTGTCCAATAAACCAATGTGATAGGTAATGTGATGATTTCCTTAATTATATGCATGATATGATGGGAATTAGTGCTCAAAACATCATGAAAGTACTTGGTCGACAAGATCATGTTATGAATAATAATAAGATCTATGTTGAACACCCTCATCCTCTAAAGAAATAGCAATTTTCCATTGAATCCCACATACAAAAAATTCCTCAAATGTTTATAAGATCATCTGATCCCTTCCTCATAGAACAATATATTAAATCCATTGAAAATATATTCCCTATCGTCTGATGATTTGAAGAAGAGAAAGTCATACTGGTTGTCTATCATTTTGATGGGGAAGATGATCAGTGGTAGACACTTATCAAGAATAAAAAGTCCCAAGAAAATATTTCTTCCACGGATTATGAGTGATTCAAGAGGATATTTTTCATTAAATATTTTCCTCAGACCCACCGTCAAATTATGGAAAGAGAGTTCCTTGATCGCAAGAAGAAGGAAGATGAGTCCATCATGGCGTAAGAAAAAAATAATTTCAAGGATTGCATGGTATGCCTATGGCATTGTCCGGAATAGAGAAAGGATGGTGGCTCGCTTCTTTAGTGGGTTAAAACTGACTCTATGGAATGCGTTGGTGATTCGAGACATAGAAAATAATGAGGAGATTTTCATTGTTCCCTTATGGTTGAAATGGAGGTTGGTGACTCTTAAAGGTATCGTCGGCCCAATGAAAAAAAGTTAAAAAATAGAGAACAACATGCGTGTTTCAATAAAAAAATCCTATGATGGAAATGATACTGAATATCCCACTTGTACAATTTGTGGGAAGAATCATCACGGTAAATGTATAATGTTAACTAGGAACTGATTCAAATGTGGCCAGATGGGACATCTGGCCAAGGACTACCAAAGGGATATGAAAAACAATTCTCATGTCGACTAATAAATGAAGGTTATGTTCAATTTTATGCCAGTTTTGCAATGTTTCAACTGTTATAATCATGATAATTATAATTATAATTTCATGAAGCCATGGGTTGTTATATAAAAGAAACCACCTAGGAAACATGGATGTGCTTATACTACCGATAATTCTTAGATGGATCCAGACAATGATGTGGTGATAGGTACAATAATTATTCATTCTAAAAAAGAAAACATACGATTTAATTCTAGTTCTACGCATTCTTCCATATCATTCATGTTTAGTAAATATATTCAACCACCACTTCATTATTTGGTTGAAAAGTTATCTATGAGAACAGAGAATATTGAAATTATTGCATCCATGGTTTATAACTCATCCCTCGTTATTTTTTGGGGATTGTTCATCTATGAAAATCATATAATACTTACATTATTAGAGTTAGACTATATCATGGGCATGGATTGGATATATTTATACAAAGAATACATCAACTATTAGGAAAGAGAAATCTCTCTTCAAATCCTAAAGCATCCTATGATTTTTTTCATGTGTAAGTAGGAAGATGAATATCCTTTAGAATCACTATCTAATGTGTGGATATTAATTACATGTGAGAGAGTATGTCTAGCTCAAATGATTGGGACAAAGGAGAGATCAAGCTTGGAAACATGAACATCATGTTGGATAAAACTGATGTATTATTATAATAGATTCATGGTATTACTCTTGACCGATAGGTTTAGTTATTAATTGATCTCATTCCTGGATCACTTCTTATATCAATGACACCATACAGAATAGCCACTATAGAGCTGAAAGCGCTAATGAAGCAGTCACTAGAAAATGTAGAGAATGGTTTTATATGCCCAAGTGCATCATTGTGGGGTACATCATTACTCTTCATTAAGAAAAAGGATGTATCAATGAGTATCTACATTGAATATTGAGATCCTAATAAAACCACAATAAATAACAAGTATCCCCTGCCATAGATAGGTGACTTGGTAGATCAGCATGGTGGGGATTATTATTTCTCGTAGGTGGAACTTTTATTAGGATATCATCAATTAATGTTGAGGAATGATGACTTTTTCAAGAATACCAATAAAACGAGTTATGGATAATATGAGTTCATAGTTATGCCATTTGGTCTCACTAATGCTCTAAAAATTTTCATGGATTTAATGAATAGAGTCTTTAGAGGATGCCTCAAATAAATTTTGGTAGTCTTTATTGGCAATATTTTTATATACTCCAAGAGAAATTAGGAACATGAGAATCATATTATTGAAGTGTTAAAGACTTTGTGATGAGAGAAACTATATGCAAAGTATAATAAATGTGAGTTTGGGATAGATGAAGTATCATTTTGGGGAATGTTATCACCAATAAAGGGATATCTGTGGACCCTTCCAAGACAAAGGAATTTAAATAATGGCCTATGAAAATATATGTAATGGAAATTCAGTTCTCTATGGGTCTAGCTATGTATTATCAATTATTTGTGATCAACTGGTCACAATATTTGATCACATTGACCAAGATGACATTGAAGTGAGTAATGTTTTTCTAGACATAGGAATGTGAAGACTATTTAAAAGTGTTTTAAATGTGACTAATCACAATGCCAGTACTCACACTCCCATCAAGTTGAGAACTCATTATGGTGTACATTTATTCTCCAATTAATGGATTAGGAGATGTGCTGATTAAAAATGATAAATTTATAGCTGCTGACTTATGGAAGCTGAAAATACATGAGCAATATTATCCATTTCATGAACAGTACATAGAGGTTGTGATCATTGCATTGAAAATCTAAAGGCATTATCTCTATAGGTAGAAATGTTGGATATATATTGATCCCAAGAGTCTAAAATATATATTCACATAGAAAGAGGATAATATACACCAGCAACGATGGATAAAGCTCATCAAGGATTATTACTGCTCTATCCACTATAATCCCGGAAAGGCTAACAAGGTGTCAAATGATCTATAAAGAAATGATATGGAATTTTTATCAATCATGTGAATTGAAAAGAATCTTATCCTCATAGATTTTATGAGGATGGACATGTGAATCATTAAGGGAAGAACATCATCAGTGATATCTCAAAATATTTCTTAACCATCACACATATAGAAAATAAAGGATGATCAAAGAAATGTTTTGGAACTTTTGAAAATGATGGAATCTATAAAAAATGATAATTCCTCCTATTTCAAATTTGTTGAGAAATGAGTTGTCTGATTTGGGCCACGATTATGTGTACCATTCGATCTAGAGAATGTGGAAGGATCCTTTTAATGATGCACTTAGCTTGACCTTCTCTATTAACCTAGAGAGAGAAAATCTCTATAGAGATCATTGAGAATACATTTTGGGGTATAATATGAAAAGAGAGATTATCGAATATACATCACTGTTTCTAGTATGTCATCAAGTGAAGGCTGAGAGGAAAAAGTCTAAGGGGATGATGCAACCACAACCCATACCAGCATGAAAGTGGGAGATCATTACCATGGACATTATCAATGGAATCCAATGACATAAAAATGAAACAATGATATATGGGTCATTGAGGATCAAATTTCTAATAATGGTATCTTTATAGAAATTCGACAGGACACCCCACGGGATCCACTTGCGCTGATTTACATACAAAAATATGTAACACTGCATGGAGTACCACTATCTAGTGTATCCAATAGTTATCTGAGATTTAACTCAAAGTGTTGAAAACGTGTTCAAACATGATTTATGTAATGAACTGAACTTTAGTATGGACTATCATCATCAAACAGATGACCATTCTTAGCAAAAAATTCAGACATTGGAAATATGGGGAGAGCATCTTCTATGGACATTAATAGATGATGAGACTAGCTTCTCCAATTGTTTGAATTCTCTATTAATTATAGATTCCACTCGAGCATCGAATGCCAACAAATGATTACCCTTATGGGAAAAGGTATAGAACACTAGCATTACGGTATGAATTCGGTGTGTGTAAGTTGATTGCACATGAAATGGTCAATGAAATGGAAGAGGAGGTAAAAACCATTCAACAACATATCAAGGCATCCCAATGTCGAAAGTAGAGTTATGCAGATAATTGAAGACTAGAAGATGAGTCCAATTTTGGATACAAGGTATTCATATGAATATATCCTTTGAAAAGCTCATATGGTTTGGAAAGAAAGAGATGTCAGGTCCTCGATACATCGGCCCCTTCAAGATTATTAATCACTTCAGGGTTGTGTCCTATCGACTATAATATCCATCCACAATAGACAAAGTACAAGATGCCTTTCATGTATCCCCTTAAAGGAAGTCTATACCAGAACCTTCACATGTAATGTCTTCAGAGGTGGTTCATTTAGAGGATTATCATTTTTATGAGGAGATGCCGGTAAAAATATTGGATTGTAGAGAGAAAGTTCTACATAACAAGACTAATCATCATGTCAAGGTACTATGGTGGGACCATAAGTACAAAGAGGAAATATGGGAACTATAGGAAGTAATGATGGAAAAGTACAGACACCTATTTATGGAATATAATGGAATACAAAATTTTGATCGAGAAATTCAATTAGGGGGTAGAATGTAACAACCCAATGTTTTTCAATGGAAATTTCATTATTATAAATATGAAATATAATGACATGAAATCACTACACAATGAACTACATTGAGTTATGTGACAAATAAATATAAGTTATTCACTTATATAATTTGAATTTCAAAAATATTGAATACACATTTGGGATCAGTAAGTTTTTTAGAGTCTAATATAACCAACATATTTTTTGGTGAATAGTTACACACCCTTATAAATAATAAAGTTACCCTCATAAATAGTGGAATTCACTTAATGTATAGTAACCATTTTAATGATAGTATATAAATATGATTCAAGTGTGAGTATGATATACCTATATTTGGGAATAATAAAATAAATGTTTTAAAATATTTATTATTCAAGTAAATTTTGATTTTATTTAAATATTATATTAATAATTTTTAGTAATTTTTTTTTCTGAAAAATGGATTTTATTCTTTATTATACATATCGAAAAATGGTTAGCGTGTATTTTTGAGATTATTCTGAAATACTTGAATTTTTTGAAGCATAGTAAAATACATTAATTTACCTTATAAATACATTATAATATAAATCCAATATTCATGACATTATAAGGGATGTAGGAAACCTAATATCAATCGAACATGAATTTATTACTATTATTGGTCCTGGATTCATCATTATTTCTTTTTATTATGAATAAATAATAAACTAATGAATAAAATATTATCAAAACTATTCTCCCCTCCACTATAAATACCTCCTCTTCCACCTACATCACTTCACTCCTGTCAAGCCTTGTTCCTTTCCAAAATTTGGCCCAAATATCTCTCTAGGCTCCTACCTCATGACCAATATCCCCAAATATCATCAAAATACCGATTCCCCTCCACTGAAGAGGCTCTCATAGATGATTTATTGAAGATGTAAATTCCTCTCTTCCTTTCATCGATTTTATTTTCAAGTTCAATTATTTTATTTTCTATACATAACCGTCCTCAAAAAATGTTCTGAAAATTCTTGTATGGGAAATTTACTTTAATTTGGATATGATAGTAGAATGAATTATTATCATCTCTCTTCTTCAAATATTATATATGAATGAAATGAAAACACCATTTGAGATGTGTTAATTTAGCATAATCAAGGACTACGAGTTATCAATTTTTATTACTATGTTCAATTGTAGTCATGAAAAAAATTTATGGTTGAACTAGACTATTATATGTGAATTTTATCTTATTTAATGCTATTTAATCCATATTAAACCGTTATATTAAAAAATAATTCAAAAAAAATTTATTTTCAGAAAAATGCTAAAATTAATTGTAGCGTTTGTCCTTAATGATTTATATTATTATTCTACTTCAATCCAATTAAGAAAATAATATTTATCACTATGTAATATTCTAGATGTTCACTAATGTCATATTATTACAATTATGGACAACATCATTTATCTTTCATGTTTATGTGTTCATGAAAATATGAAAATCCATTATAAATTCCAAGAAAAAAAATGGACCCAACAATGAAATCGAACCACTTCACCCATCAAAAAAGGTCACGAATGAATAAAAAGATGTTATAGTAAATATTTTACATATATAATATGTTTTGGATTTTTTAATTAATAATTATAAATTCTTATTCAGGTCATTAATAACATGTGGACAACAACAATAGATTTAAGGTAAGGGATCCTCTCTATTTCACTTTTATTCAAGATTGTCCTCTATGCTATCCCATTTTAGTTGTAATACCTGATGATGGGTTATAATTTTACTCATCCCCAATATTGTATTAATGATTAAAAATTGATGTTAAATCCATTTCTCTCCCATGATTCCCTCTTATGTACTACCGATATCCTGCCTGTAATCCATAAAGAATTTTACCTCAATATCCTTTATTCCTTCTGGTTGATATATCTTTATTTTTACACAAATGAATTTGACATTTCATTTTATATGAAACATATAAACTCGTTTCATATGCTTCAAAATCATGTTTAGTGATCCATCCCTCATTCTTTTTGGGGGACATAGAATGTTTTATGTGATTCCCACCTCGATACTTCCCAATAAGCAATGTCATTTTAAGGGAACATCCTGAAATTTTACCCAACATCAATGGAACTCTATCCACTATTTTAATCCAATACATTGTTTATGAAATCAATGTTTTTATTAATAAATCATTCTTTGTCCACTTAGTTTTTTATATAAATTATTGTTCACTTTTCAATTTTAAAAGGTCTGTAATATTTATCTTTAAAACCACAAAAAAGTAATGCTAAAATTTTTCACATACATTTCTAATGTGTTGTCAGATCAGTTTGACATAAATTATCATGATATATTCCTATTTTACCTTATCAATTTCCAATTATGTTCTAATTCCTTTATCACATTAACACTTTTATGATACATCCATTGGTTATGCTTTCTATCATGACTGTGGTACCCAATTATTTCCCTGTGTAACCCTTATGTTTATATAAGATTGGATAGGTAGGATTATTTATGTGGAAAAATTAGTCATGAAATGTAATATGGGTTTTCCCATATAGTTCACTAATTCATTTGGTAGTGTTGATTCTCATGAGACATTATGTGTGATGGTCTCAGTGGTTTGTATTTTCGTGTGCTACTATGTGCAATGGTCTGGGCGGTTAGCCTTGCCTAATGCTACAGTTGGAAAAAGTCTTGGTCATTAGCCATGACTCAAAAAAATTACATTTTATGTTTTTTTTACATTTTTGGGATTCTATGTATGAATTATCTAAATATTATCTGTAATGATTCCATATGTTGCATGCCTTTTTACATCATCATGTTGAGCCATCTATAAAATGCTCTAATTCTTTGTTCTTACGTTTATTCCCTTAATGGTATTTTTATCTCATACCTTCGTTCAAGTGATCGCCAAGGTACCATTTGCTTGTGTAAGGGATAAAAGGATGTTTGGAGATCAATATGAATACTAAATAAGATTTTTATATTTAGTTTCAAGTTTTTAGAATAATGTTCCTAGTCTTAAAAGACAATGCACATCACTATCCAGGCTTGTATTATGATGTATAATTATTATTAAATTCATGTAATGTTTTATATAAATGTCTAGGGTCGCTATTGTTGGTATTTGATGATGGTCTAGTTATTTTTGGATATTATGGATTGATATCTTTAGTAAGAACCATAAGGATGTGATAAATTATAAGAAAACATCCCAAAATTTTGGTACATATAGATTACGTAGTTTATCAAGAAAGTGCATCCATGTCTGAATAAAAACATGTAGAGGTGGATCTAGAACAGATTTACCAAGGAGTGAAAACTCAGACAAGTAGTTTCGGGCTTGACTAAGGTATCCAGGTACATGAAAAATGGGCCTTGCTACACTATTGGTTTGACAATACAGGGGGATATGTTTTTGAAAATTGATGATCTTTTTACACACCATTATTAAGGAAATAAAAAATATAATTACAATATATGTAATGAAAAATATCGACGTTAAACTAGATTTAATCCTAAGGGTTCACAAGTTTGGATATAACTATCCTCACCTTGTTTATCCTTTTATTTTCAAAAGATCCCTTTTTACCTTTAACAACTATGTATTCGTAACCTCAAATTGTATGTTATTTTCCTTAGTTAATGGAAAAAATAGAATAACCCATTCTAATAACAAATTTTAATTAAAATGTGATGATTTCCATAATAATATGCCAAATATGATGGGAACAGGTGCTCAAAACATCATGAAAATACCTTCTTAGCTGGCTCAAGATATGAATAATAAATTAAATCTTATGGAACACCCTCCTCTTCCAAAGAAAGAGCCTATTGCCATTGAATCCTTCATTCGACAAAGGCATCCCATTTTAAGTGAATATTCTGACCCCCTTCTCATAGAAATATAGATCAACTCTATTAAAAAGATATTTTATGCCATCCAACACTTATAGGAAGAGACATTCTTACTGGTAGCCTATCATTTTGATTGGGAATTTTATCAGTGGTGGGCACCGATGAAGAAAAATATGTCCCAAGTGGAAATTGATTCCATGGATTGGGAGGAACGAAGGACGATGTGTTTAAATTATTATTTTCCCCTAACCATCCATATCAAGATAGAAAGAGAGTTCCTCAGTCACAAGAAAAATAATGATGAGTCCATAGGGGTGTATGAAGTAATCATTACAAGGCCTGCAAGGTAAAACTCTGGCTTTGCCATGAATAGTGAATGTCGGGTGGATCACTTATTTAGTGGGATAAATCCAATTATACATAAGGTGTCAGTTATTACAGACATTAACAGTAATGAGGGGATTGTCTATTGTGAAATCATGTTTTCATTGAAAATTGAAGACTCTCAGTGGTCCAGTGTACATGATGAAAAGAAGAGATAAATAGAGAACCACATGGGTGGTTCAACAAACAAATCCCATGATGGAATGAAGCTTGAATATCCTAATTTTAAGGGTTGTGGGTAAAATCACCACGAGAACTGTCTAAAGGGAACCGAGATTTTCTTCAAATTTGGAAATATGTGACGTCTGGCCAAGAACATCCCAAGGGATATGAAAAATCCAGCTAGTATAGAGGAATAAAGGAATGTTCTAATCAATGGTCAGCCAGTGGTGTATTGTTACAACATTAAGGAGCATGATAATAATGCGAACAATTTCCCTATACGTAGTGTTTTGATAGGACAACAACAAAAACCTCCATGGAAACATGGAAGGGCTCATTCTATTACTACTATTTAGGTGGAGTCAAACTACGATGTGGTGATAGGTATGCTAGTTATTCATTTAACAAAAGAGAACACACTATTTGATAATAGTTCTTCACATTCATCCATATCTATCTTCTTTAGTAGAACTATTCAACCACCACATCAATATATTGAGGACATGTTAACAATGAAAACATTGAATGTGGAAAATATAGTGTCCATGGTAATGTTTGTGGACCGACACTCCCAAAATATCTTGCCACACTACCTTTACTGCAGTTTGATGCTATCTTGGGAATCGATTTTCATTCTTTATACAAATCCAACACCAATATTCGAGTAAGAGAAATCACTTTTCACTACCCGAATCATTCTCAGATTCATTACAATTATAAGGAATAAGAATGATCTCATGTATACTCATTTTCCCATTTGTGCATATTAATTCCATATGAGAAAGCATGTCTAGATCAAATGATTAGGAATAAGTAGAGAATAATGATTGACTACATATCCATAGTAAGGGATTCAACTGATGTATTCCATGAAGAGTTTCATGGTATTCCTCCTGAATCAGAGGTTGAGTTTTCAATTGGACATATTATTAGATCTGTGCATATATTAAAGAAACCTTACAGAATTGTCACCCGAGAGCTGAAAGTGAAAAATAAGTTGTTAAAAGTGAATTTGGAGAAGGGTTTTCTAGGCTCGAGTGCTTCAACAAGGGGTCTGACACTCCCATTATTCAAGAATAAGGATGGATCAATACATCTATGCATTGGTTATCGTGAGGTCAATAAAATCTTGATAAAGAACAATTATCCCCTTCCATGGAAAGATGACATGTTTGATCATCTTTGCATGGATTGTTATTTTTCTGGGGGGGGGGGCTTCGGTCTAGATATCACCAATTAATTTTATAGAAAGAATATATTCCCAATACTACCTTTCAAATAAAGTATGGACACTAATATATCACAATGATGCAAATCATACATGCTATTTCATTTAAATTTTTAATGGATTTAATGAATAGAATCGTTATATATTACATCAACATATTTGTGGTAGTCTTTATTGACGATATTACTATTTACACCAAGAGAAAGGAGTAACATGAGGATCATTTTAATATTTTGATAAAGACATTGTGGTGTGATAAGTTATATGGAAACTACATTAAATGTGAGTTTTTGATGGAGGAATTATTATTCTGGGTGCATGTTATCTCCAACAAAGGGATATGTGTGGTCCCTTCTATGACAAAGGCATTTGATAAATGGCCTAGGAAACAATAATTAATATAGATCCAAAACGTTTTGGGTATATATGGCTATTATCAACGATTTTTGAAGAAATTTTCCTAGTTTGCAAACACAATGACAAAGGTGACATGTAAGGTAGTAATTTTTTTCAAGACACGGGAATGTGAAGACTGTTTTAATGAGTTGAAAATGATGCTAATCACAATACGAGTACTCACACTCCCAATAAGTTGATAAATCGTTATGGTGTAAATTTATGAATAAAATAAGTTATTAGAATATGTTATGATGAAAAATAATAATTTGATAGCCTACGCATAAAGGAATCATAAAATCAACTAGCATAACTATCCCCCATATGATCTGGAGTTGGCGATTATGATCATTGCGTTGAGAATCTTGCGTCATTATATCTATAGGGAGAATTGTGAGATTTATACTGATTAAAATAGTCTAAAATATATATTCACATTAAAATTTCATAATAAGAGATAGCAAGAACGGAAATATCTCATCAAGGATTATGATTTCTCAATACACTACCATCCTAGTAAGGAAAATATGGTTTCAAATGCTCTAATTAGAAAGAATTGTGCATCATTATCAATGATGAGAATTGAAATTGATATGAAATTCTTAGATATGTTAAGAATATACATGGGAATCATTAACATTGGAACATAAACAATCTTTTCTCAAATAATTTCTAAACTATCCAACATAGAGAAAATAAAGGATACTCATAAGAATGATGTGGAACTTCCGAAACGGGTGGATGCTATTAGAAAAGTGAAATCCTCTTATTTCATAAATTAATGAGGAAAGAGTTGTAAGATTTGGATCATGATTATTTGTACCATCTAGTCTAGAAAATAAAGACTGATCCTTTGATTGACACACATGGCTTGATATTTTCTATTCATCCTGGTAGCAGAAAGATGTATTGAGATCATTGAGAAAACATTTCATAGGACAATATGAAACTAGAGTTTGCGAAATATAATTCAATGTTCCTAATATGTCAGCATGTAAAGCATTGGAGGAAAAAGTGTTAGGGGATGATACAACCACCACCCATATTAGCATGGAAGTGTGAGAACATTACCATGGAATTTGTTAGTGGACTTCCAAGGATATACAGAAGAAACAATGCTATATATGTCATTATGGATAATCTTATGAAGATAGCTCACTTTATCAGAATTATATAGGACATATAATTGGATCAACTTGTACATATTTACATTAAAATGTATTAAGACAGCATGGAGTATCACTATATATTTTATCTGATCTTGATCAGAGAATAATCTCAATGGTCTAAAAAAGTCTCTAACATGATATAAAAACTGAACTGAAATTCAGTATGTCCTATAATTTTCAAAAGGATGGCCAATTTGAGGGAACTATTTAGATAGTAGATTATATTTTGATAAAATGTTCTATGGAGATAAAGAATGATGTGACCAACATCACCCATGGGATGAATTCTCCTATAAAAACAATTTCCACTCGAGCATCCAAATGGGACTATTTGATGCCCTTCATTGGAAATGGTGTAGAACACCCTCATGTTGGGATGGTGTAGGTGAGTGTAAGATACTAGGACCAGAAAGTTTTGAAGAGATGGTAGAGAATGTGAAAACAATTCAGCAACATATAAAGGCAGCCCAAAGTTGATAGAAGAGTTATGTAGATAATCATTGACCCGACATTTAGTTAAAAGTTGGATACATGGTATTCCTATGCATATCTCCATGGATTAAGGTCATGAGGATTGGAATGAAATGGAAGTTATGTCCCATGTAAATCAACCCCTTCATGATTCTTGATCTTGTCAAGGATGTGTCATATTGACTAGATCATCCAACTACCCTTTCCAATGTTCATGATTTCTTTCATGTATCTTTCTTAAGGAAGTACATACCAGACCCTTCACATGTATTCTCTATAAAGGTGGTACAGTTGGTGGATGATTTATCTTAGGAGGAGAATTTACTGATGATATAGGATCATAGAGATAAAGTTCTATGCAACTAGACTACTAACCTGGTCATGGGATTAGAGAGTAACCATCAGTAGGAAGAGGCATCATGGGAAATGGAGGAGGATGCGAAGGAAAATTACATTAAATAATTTATGACTTATACTGCATAATGATTTTTTTGGGTGAAATTTATTTAGGGGGGAGAATGTAACGACCCAATGTTTTTAAATTGAAATTACTTTCCTATAAATATTTTATATAATCACATTAATTCACAAAAAATGACCAAATATGTGCAATGTGACCTTCAAACATAATTTTTTCACTTCTGTGATTTGAATTTCGATAATCTTGTATACATGGTTGTGATCAGTATGTTATATGGAGTATAATATGACGAATATAATTTTTCATGAATTGTAACACTGAATTATGAATAGTAATGTTAACCTTATGAATAGTTACATACCCTAATGAATATTAACCTTACCTATGATATTTTATAAATAAGATTTATGTGGAATTACGATATACCTATATATAGGAATTAAAATATAAGTGTTTCAAAATCTATATTATTCATGTAAATTATTATTTTAATTATATATTAAACTAATCTTATTTAGAATTTTTTTAAAAAAGGATTTAATTTTTGGATTCTACATATAGAAAAATTGTGATGAATTTTTTTTGGGATTTTTCTAAAATTCCTGAATTTTTTCGTATAGTAAAATACATTAAGTTACCGTAAAAATACATTTAAATTTAAATCCACTATTGCTGACATCATAAGTCAAGTAAGAACACAAATATCAAAATAAGATGAATTTGTTACTATTTTTCATCATGGAATCATCAATGTTTCTTGTTTTATGAAATAATAATAAACGAATGATTATAATATTATGAAAACTCTCTTCCACTCCAATATAAATACCACTAATTCAACCCTCTTCTCTTCAATCCTCTAAAGCATTGTGAATTGAAGAAATTAATCCCAAATCTCTCCTTTAGCTCCTTCCCCACGTCCAAAATCAAGTCTTTTCTTCAAAGTTTCAAATCCACTTCCCTTATGGGGCTATCAAGGCGTTTGAATTGATATGTAAATTCCCATATTCCATTATTTTTCAAGTTTGTTTGTTATCTTTTCTACAATTAACCCTCTTAATCACATTGTTATGAAAAATCAAAAACTATAAATTTACTGGAAATTTGTTATGATATTGTAATAATTTATTATAATATATCATTTCCCCACATTTTATTTGAATGAAATGAAAAGACCAATTGAGATGTGTTAATTTATCACAATCAAGGACGACATGTAATCAATTTTCTATTACTATCATCAATTCTCCTCATGAAACCATTTTTATGGTTGGAAGAGAATATTATATGTCTACTTTATGTTATTTACTATTATGTAATACTTGTTCACTCACAACATAAAATAATATTACAATGAATCTTAATTGTGAGAAAAAACGTTAAAATTAATTCTAGAATTTCTATTTAATGTTTTATATAATGTTTAGACTTCACTCCAAGTAATAAAAATAAATTTTAAACCAATAAATATATTTTATGTTAACTAATTTAATATTAATTCTATTCTAGAATTCCAATTTCATATTAAATGGCTATCCATTCATGAAAATAAATTAATCCATCAAAAAAACCAAATTAATAAAAGGACCAGAATAATGAAATTATACCACATATGCCAGTAAAAAAGGTCACAACTAAACAAAATGTTGTTCTAGTAAAACATTTAAATATCAAATAGGTTCTTTAACTATTAATTAATAAAATTAATCTATTTACTATGGTCATTAATAACAATTGGATAACACCAATATAGTTAAGGTAAGCGATCCTCTAAATTTAAATTTTATTCAAGATTTTTCTTTATGCTATACCATTTTATGTGTAATCCCTAATGATGGGTTATGATTTAAGACCTACCCCATACTTCTCTCTTCATGTATAAGTGCTGAGATATCCATTTTTATCTCATGACTCCCTATTAATTACACCAGATACCATACTGATAATCCATACATAATTCAACCTAATTCTCTTTTATTACTTCGGGTTGCTCTATCATTCATTTTAACCAAATGAATTTTTCTTTTATTTTTTTGTAAAAATAATTAATTATGTTTATATTCTCCAAAATCTGGTTTCAAGATTCATCGCACATTATCTTTTAGTGATATTCATGATTTTAATTGATTCCCTCCTCGATATTTCCAAAAAAAAGAAAACTTGTTTTAAAGAAACTTCCCAATTTTTTACCCGACTTTAAGAGCACTCTATCCATTTTTTTATGTAACCATTTTCTTAATGAAATAATTATTTTCATTTTTAAAAACCTCATGGTTCAGGTTGGGTATTATATAATGTATTTTTCACTTTTTTATTTACAAAGCCCTATAATAGTTTCTTTAAAAATGCACAAAAATGTTTTAAAGGAAAAATTTCCGAAATATATTTCTTTTGTGTTGTCGCCTTTGATTGAAATAACTTACCATTATATATTCCTATTTACCCTTATTAACATCGATTTTTGTTATAATAATTTCTCCCATGCATAATTTTATGATATTTTATTTGGTTATGCTTTTTGTCGTGATTGTGGTACCCAATTCTTTCCATGGGTAACCATTATGTTTATATATGATTGATTATGTATGATACACTATTTAAAAAACATATTCATGAAATATATGTTTGGATCACATAGATTGTTCTCCAATTCATTAGTAAAAGTTGAGTCTAATGATAAGTTATGTATGACAGTCTTGGAGGTTAGCCTTGGCTTCTTCTACTATGGGAAACAATCTTGGTGTTTATCCTTGACATGTACTAAATTCATGGTTCATGTTTCTGCCACATTTATATGATTAAATTCTTGAATGATCCCATGGTTATATATTATTATTATTTAATTTAAATTCCTTTTTATATCATCATGTCATTCCTTTAATCTAATGTGCTGATGCTTTGTTCTGCTGTTTATTCCCTAGCTTGGATTTTTAGCCCATCCCTTTGTTCATGTGATCCCATGGGTACCCTTTAAATATATAAGGGCTCAAAGGAAGTTAAGATCCCTTTATGAAGACTAAATAAAGAGTTGGTTTTTTTAGTTCCATGTTTTCAGTTTTATTTTTCTAATCTTTGAAGACACTAGACTTCACAATCCATTGCTTGTACAATAATGTTTAGTTATGATTAAAATAATGTAATTTATATGTAAATAGATTGGGTATCTATAACCTCATTAAAAGAGGATGACATATTACACTTTTAAAAAAAATTCTTCAATAATAATATTTTAAAACATAAAATTGTAATTTATTTTCAAGGTATTATTTTTTATCATCCTTTAATCTTTTTTGTCATGAATATTATTTCTATTCAATTATCCAATATCATGATTTAATTTTAATCCGTCATTAAAAATAATTAGATAACATTTTATATAATACTTTATAAATTTTATTCAGAAATTTAATTTTTTAAAATGATTTTAATGATCCTTTATGAAATAATTTTTTAGTTATTTTTCTTCCACATTCCTCTCCACAGAAAATATATCAATCAAAAAACTTGTTGTTTATCAGTAATCATACTCAAAATTATCTAACAAAACATTTTTTTGGAAATTGATTTTTTTATCGACTAATATAATTATTTAGGTCAATTTATGTAATAACATTTAGAAAATATATAAAAACAAATATTTATTACATTTTTCTCTGAAATTATATATGATTTATTTCATGTGTAATGATAACATATAGAAATTTATGGTTAGTTTACTATATGGCCATGAAATAAATTTTTTGATGATTATAGCCCCTGAGATCAAGAGGGTACATATGTTTTTAACCCAATCTGGATAGTGTATAGGGGTAGTAGCCTGAGTGTAATAGGGTAGACATGTTTTTATCCCAATCCTATATGGGTGCATTGATTTCATTGCCTAGAACTATTTAGAACAAGACCTTTTATCCAAGTCCAAAGGGTCCATTGGTTGTTTACTAAATCCCATTTTGTTAAATAATGTGTTAGACCAATCATAAAAGGTTAAACATTATGTAATCCCAATCCCAATAGGGACTATTTGTTATAATCTCAAGACCAATATATTATATAAATAATTAAAAAATCTTTAGTAACTTAGTTATGATATTATACAATTATATTTATATTCATTTTTATGTTTCTACTCTATCCTCCATTGGAAATGTTTTTTCCCCACTATTTAATGATATTTGTTTTATCTTTTGATATTACACATCCTTCTATTTCTCCTTAATGGAAATGTTTTATTTCTTTTGGCTTCATTTCTGATAGAAATTTCTCACATGTTCGTTTTCACTCGTAATATTATGTGCCAATCCATTATTTCACATTGATATTTTGTTCAAATATTTATATTTTGGCATCAATGAATCCTTTTTATAATATTCACAATGTTATATAGAGGATTATAAATTATATATTATCAATAATGGGATCTAGTATGGTTTGATTGTAATGAAATGGTCACATTATTGTAAAAAAACATGTTTATATAGTGAATCAATAAAGAATCTAAACCTTTTGTTTCTGGGATTTTGTGATTATTTATGATATGTAATGTTTTTATTATCAAAAATGATTTATTTCTTACTTATGTAATCCATCTAGATATAAAATATTGAAATTCATTTATTAATTTTTAGGACCTGATACAGGAGTGTGTTTATAAGGATCCTCAATTGGTGTTAGAGTATGGTTTATTATTTCTAGTGATTTGTTTTTTATATTGATTATTAGTATAGAACATTAGTAAAATCCCTATGTATAAGAATATGTATTGGAAAAAGTCCATAAACTATTTCATAGTAAGAAAATCTGTTTCTAGATGAAAATTAGTGGATACATTCTCAAGAAAAAATGCACTTAGGTGTAATAACCATAAGAAAGTGTCTATTGGATATTACCATATCATCATTAGATACACAATATGTTTGAATAACAACACAGTTGTTCTTAAACTAATAAAGGATATGAATTTGATGAATCATATACTCTTTTAAGACAATTGTTGATTGATTTAAAATCATTTACGATATAGAATCAAATAATATAATGATAATGGTCAATCTGGTCTACATTGTTGGTTTTATTCATCGATCCAACTACATAATCGATTCATCAAAATTGTTATATGTTAAAATGAAGGTGTTAAGGAAAAATACATCCTAAGATTATGAATTAAATTAATATGAGAATTTAAAAATAATTTATTTAATATTATCAAATTCTCATTAGTTTTGTTATTTGAATTGAAACCAAATCATGATAATAAAGTTGTGAAAGGAATGTCCTTAGAATATAATTAGACATATAAATAACTAAGGGATAATATTTTGAAAAAATGGTTTATAATATCAAAATATGTTTCTTACAATGAAAAATATAATCTCCATATTCTAAATTAATATTGTGAGATAAAAATTATATATTATGTATTTTTTATCATATATTTACAAAAAGTTATTTTCATTATTGGAAAAAAATAAAAATTGCGGTGAATTAATTTATATAGTGGGCGATAATGTAACACTCCATGATTTTATTAGGCCTTATTCTGTAAATAAATAATATTTTAAAAACCATATATGACACACCACAATGATGTACAACGAACCTCATTCTAATTTAGAATTTAATTTTATCAATAATAAATCATAAGAATAATGTGTAAATTTTCACTAAAATGATTATAAATAAGTAAAACCATATTAAAATAAAAATATATTAAAAAGTTGTTATTTCAAATCCATGTATATAGTTATTATTTGATTTATGAGTTATTTGATGTGGTCAAATACAAATTAAATGTATAAAATTAATGGTTTTAAGTTTAATAAATTAGTTTAATGGAATGAGATTACAAAAAAAAATTATGATATTGTCTATTTTTCATCATAATTGTCATTTTTTAATATATTTATGACCTCTTTGTTGGGAATTATTAATTCCACTTGTAAATAGGTATATAAAATTATTATACTCTATGATATAATTACTACATAAATGTATAGCATCTAAATGTCATTTCAATCCCACAAATAACGATTTATAACACTTTCAAAAAATCATGAATGAGACCAGTTATAAATTTTTGAGATTGCTTTATGAAAACAATTGACCAAATTATGATTTTAGAGTTTAAAATTTAAATGTTAATATATTATTTTGAGAAAGGAGATAATTATAATTCATCAAGTAATTTTAATATAAACTTTTTGAGTTTCTTATTATATCACACACCCTTTACCCTAGTGGCACCATTTGAAAACTCTTGTGTGCTTTAGTTGATAAATTAGATAATAAATCTAAAACCTTGTTTAATCATTACCACCCTTTTCCACATAATTGTCCTAGAATTCATATAAGCCATTTGTTTTTTTAGTTTAGGCACACCTCACACAATCTCAAAAGGAAATTATAAGAAAATAAATAGATGATATTGTAAGATTTAATGAATAAATAATCCATGTAGAATTACAAAATTTTATTATTTACACAAAATACAATACATCTTAACATGTTCATAGTAGTAGTAAAATATACATGCACCAGATTATTTTTGAAGGAGGGATGAAAAATAATAACCAAGGAATCATTACTATAATAAAATAGAAAATACACATATCTCCAAGATCTATGTTCTAATTTAACTCCTATTAAAGATTCATAAAAAAATCAATGCACAAACGATCCACCAAGTATTCATAAAAGGTACAGTCAAGAGTTATATCTTCTGTATTTTTTATCATTCCATTCATATCTATTATACACTCTGATAGGAAAATTTTAATCTCTCATTATGACGGTCCTTAGAAAAAACAATTATAATATACATGTGATATCCTCCTTCAAAAATATTTATATTTATTTGGGAGAGGGAGATTTGGAAATTTTGTATATATAGTACCCACTTTATATATTTTTCAACATATTGAATTTATCTGATATATTATAAATCATTAATAATCTTATCTTTTTTAAACTCATCTCCACGATCTTTAAATGAATACCATGGGATAAATAATCCAAAATATACCATGAAAAAAGTTATATATCTCATTAATTGTAGGAAATTAGCCTCTATTTAAAAATAAATAGTTATAGGATATATTACATTGAATTCAAACTATGACAGAACTTCATAGTCTCAATTCCATCATTTGAATGCACATGGATTATTAGAAAAATACTCACATAATGAAATTCCATGTCCTTATCGAAAAAACACCTAAAAATTATTATTGAATCCATATATCAAATCCTTAACACTAAACAAAATCATGTGTATATGTAGTCATAGACACATAAAAACAATTAGTCTATATATTATCCTCAATGTTCTCATCTCTAACTACAACCTCTACTAAATATGTGTTCACCGTATCGTAGTTATAATCCACACTCGATTATTTTTATTTGGATCATATGTTATTCATACACTTAAATAGATCTAATTTCTAATAATAGAAATAACATCATATAATGGAAACTTATCACATTTACTAGGTATAGTGATACATACCCATCACTATCGTGTAGTCATTTTCAATAATAAAGTTCCAAAATTTACATTCTGACACAAATCATGGATGTTTATATAGTTCATAAATGACTGTTATGGGACAATAGAGATGTGCGTGGGATGAAATCTAATACCTTATTGATAGAAAAATGATCTATTAAAATATATAATACCCATATGAAGATCTATCAAATTGTTAATATTATCATGAAATCACTCTTCTTTATAAAGGAATAAATGGTATCCATGCGTTGTTTATGCATGAATTGAGTTAGTGTACACTTATAACCACTCGGTCTAACCCCCTCGGGATTTTATCCATGCCCTCCCCTATGTAATGAACCACATAAACCCACGTATTCCTAGCTCACACACACCATTTCCCTCTCTTATGTGGTTTATTTATACATTCTCAGGGCCACGTGTGTTCAATGACACATTTTTAATCCTTTTAATTTAGAAAAATGAATGATAAAATTATTATTCAAAATATTAAATTTATACTTATTTTATATTATTTTCATGAATTTATATATTAAATAATAATTACTATAAATGTATTAAAAAAAGAATAATGTCACACATTTATGGTAAAAAAATAATTAAATAAAATCCAAAAAAATGAACATAAATTATTTTTATGAAATACACACACACATCATCAATATATTCCATCAAAACAAAACATTGTATAAAAATATTAAAATGAATCATGAGTATAATATTCAAATTTATAGTAAAAAATTTTAATTTCCATTGCGGATATTAACAATCATGCTTCATGAAAATATATTTATTAAATTACTTATTTTTAAGGAAATTGATAAACCATAAAATTTAATTTTCCCATTGAAAATTATAGGGACTCTATTAATATCCATACAAAACTGTTAATTTATTATTATTAAGAAAATAAAACATGATTTACCTCCTTTAAATGTTTTTTAACACATCACACAAACTAACAATTAAATTTTGGTTTTATCATTCCCCAAAAACTTTCATCTTTAAAATAATATATAATTTTATCTCCAATATAAAATCTATAAAGAAATAATAATCATATATTCATAAAGTTTTAACAATTAGGATAACATGACCATGACATGTTAAGATGGTATTAAAATGATGATTACAAAATAATAATCTAGAAATTTTATTTGACTTATGAACTATTCAATAATACAACAATTTATTTTAAATGAAATTATTCATTTCATGGTGACACCACCCCACATCCCAAAACCCAAAGTTGGTTCCAAAAAATTAGAGTATTATGAAGAAATAAAACGTTTTCTTCTTTTTTAAATTTTTATTTCTGAATTTTGTACATAAAAAATTATTACATCCCCTACCCAACTCCAAATTGTAATGATCACTATTCAATAAATGTTTATTGTTGAACATTTGATGATATAAACCAGTTTTTATAACATTATCATACGATTCTTTATATTATATTGATACTGAAATTATCATTTTTCATTAAGATAGGGTATATAGTATCAGAAGATGATAGAAAAACATGAACACTTATAATACATTAAGAATAATATTATATTTCTTATATATAATAATAAAAAGTACTTCTATTTTGGAAATCATATCTCCCAAACATAATAAATTAAATATCTTTCATAGAATAAGAAGTACAGTATAAAAGCATTAATTCTGGATGTAATGTCTCCCTTCAATAATTTTTTTAATGGATTCCACAAGATAATAGGGATATTAAAAAAATATATGTTTGAAGTTAATAAAACACATAAATAATGACTCAATAAAATAAAAGATTCTTTGTAAAATCATATATTGTACAGGATACCAGTGCGTGTTATCTAAGGTTTAAATGTCTAAATATTCATTGATGAAATTTCTTATATAATGGATAATAAATGTTAGGACAATAAATCTATTAAGAATGTGAACACTTGAAAAACTTCAATCACTCAGGGAATAAGTAGTAATAAAAAATGAAATTTCCAGAATTTATTAAATTCAATAAATGAAAAATAGAAAGGTATTTTCATATATATTAATCATCCCTCCACCCCAAAATTTGATTCCTCGAATTGATATCGTAATATTAACATATATTAATCATTCAATTATTTTAATCATTTATCACTATTAACATAGAAATCTAAAGCATAGAATAATATGCTTCTTATGTAAATATAATATCAGGTATAAAAAGTGTAGACAACCCCAATGTTCATCATATAAAATTTGGGATCAGAAATTAAAAATAGATCAGAACAACATAATAGAGTAACATAAATAGTAAATCTAAAGATCAGTAATATTTCCACATGATGATAATTATATCCCCTTAATATGTGCTTATTTATTCCTTCCTCGCAATTATCGAACAATAAATACATCATGAAAAATCATAAGTTATATATTTATTATAGCAATAAATAGTCAAAGGGAATTTATCTTCTAAAAAATACCTAAAATATGGATATATAAAATTCTTTTAAGAAACCAGTAAAATAATATAGCCTACCAAATGTACTTTTGATGTCTTTTTTCACATAATAACCTTATTGAAGTCAGGTGATGGATGATTTGGATGATATTACATCTTTTAGATTGATAAATGGTTAAATATATGATTGATATTTTTAACAATGTCAATGCTATTTTTCTTATGTTAGCATAACTATTACTCAAAGAAGTAACCTTTACACACCTAGAGACCCCCAACACATATTCCTAATTCATCATTAAAAATGGAATTTTATTTTATAGACCACTCAAACCAACTACACCTATTTATAATTTTCAGATTCTATTCTACATCTCCTATATGCAACCATTTTTATGTAGGTTATACAATTTATTTTCCTTTATTAACCCTTTTATTTTTCTATAAAATGTATTTGGATCGTTATTATCATTAATTGAATTCAGTGTCTCTCTTTATATCTCATTAAAGTTCCTTAAATCATCTTCATTAATTGAAAAAGGTTTCATAACATTGTGAATGAAGGAAATCACTACCATTCTCCAACCCCTTATATCCCCATTTGGAAAATAGTTCATGTCTCTTCCAATATATATGAATGGGATTACCATGATAGTGAGTTTCATATCATTATATATATAAATAATAATAAATTCCATTGTAAAATAGATATCATCCATTGTGATTATATCATCATTATGTAATACTCTTAAAAATATCATTGTGTCACTGACCAATTATTGAATGGATATTCTGGGTTTCAACTCTTACTCCCCAAGATTTATAATTTTGAGTATTAAATGATTTTCATAATAAATATATGATCAAAAAATGATTTCATACACTCATTTTTTGTAGTACTCACATGAATTTATAATCTAGCAGGGTCTTTTGGGACCTCTCATATTTTCCTCAACAGAAAATATATGACGTCCAGAAAGAGTAGTATGATGTTTAATTCACTATGATTCTTCTTATTCAAAACCAAATTTATAATAATTCCATTATAGTTTGGAATGTTCCCTATATCATTATAAAAGGGAATATTAATATGTATCTTTTCTAACCATCCACCAAAATACTCCTTTATTATCATCTTAAATCCCTAATCTAAACCTCTCTAAAAAGTGATGTACCTGTCTATATGGTTTTGAGGATTCATCTCTAAAATCTTATTCAAAATTTTTTTATTGTTTCCATGTCCTTTTAATTCCAATATCATTTTTTTGGTTTAGTTTTATTATTTTTATTTCAAATTTACTTGTTCTTAACATTTTACTCTATGTTTTTCCATATATTAAGGTGGCGGAATTCGGTTATCTTGGAGTTTTTACCTCTATTTCACCTAAATTACTCTTGTTCTCTCTGTTTGATCTGTTTAAAAATTATATCAAATTAATGGTTTAATTTTTTCACAATATCACAATGATATTCTTTATAATCTTTAGAAGAAACCATTGTCTTTATTTACAAAATTATAGAAGTTATCCTCAAATGTGGTAACATGGATATCTATAGAAGTACATTGTTTTTATTTGAAGGCAATTTCCCATTATTAGTTCCCCTTTTTATTGGTACCCACAAATTCATTATTGTGAAATCAAGGCCTGAAATTTATTTTAAAGATTATAATAAATTTAATTAAAATGTTCAATTAGAAACATATCGTATATGATCATAAAAATAATTGCTTCTATCTTTTTATTTTCATGTAACCTAATTGAGAAACCATCCAATAGTTGAAATAATGCATGTGACTTGTCAAATTTTTCTTTTCTTTATCATTCCATTGATTATTAACTTTATATAAACATCATGAACACAAATATCTACCATTAATTATTCAACAGTGAACCTCATGTGGAATCATTAATGTGTGATCAACTTCTTCTATATTGACCCTTATTGAAGGATTTCATTAATAACCAAATCACAAATAAATGATGAATAAATTTTATAATCATATAATTAAACCTACAACATGCATTATCTATTTATTCATTATAAAAATTATGAAAATTAAATATCATCAAAAAAAATGTTAATAGAATTTGTTAGATGAACGAAAAAATTTAGGAAGTATCTTATTTATTCATCCCCTATGGTTACAAAAACATTGGGCCAAACACTAGATCCATTCTCAAAGATTAGAATTATGTGAAAATCAGAATATTGTAATCCTTACATCATCCCTAGAGAATCTATTGAATTGAACATTCTTATATAGATCAATGAATAATCACTAGTGAGTTTCGGGATGTAAGTGTTGTAACTCGATGAATTGTATATGGTTAGATATTATATGGAGAATTTATTTCTTTATTTCAATGTGGAATCCAATGACTTGTGTGACCCAAATTATTGGTGAATGTAACGAACTAGAGTTTTCAATGGAAATTAACTTCTTAAAAATATATCACAAAATGACATGAAAACTCATTATAATGAACTACTATGTGGTAAGTGACCTTTTATCATAAGTGTGTCACTTTTGTGTTTGGAATTTAAAAACTCTGACATACTCAGTTGTGATCAAGATGATTTTTGTCGTCCAATATGGAAAAAATAATTTTTGGTCAATATTAACCTAATCCTTTGAATAATAACCTACCCTTATGAATATTAGTATGACCCTTATGAATGCTAAATCTTCCAAATACGAGAAACCTTACCCAAGAATAATTAAATAAAATATTGGCATCTAAGAAGGTGACAATTTAACCATAGTAAATGATTTGGTATTTTTGTAAGTCATAGATGATTTATTATAATTTAAAAGAAAATGTATTTTCTTAAATGTGTTTATAAATTAGCAAATCTATGTCTTATAGTTTTTAGATAATTTTATAATACACTATGTAATTTTTGAAAGCATTATAAAATGAGTTTTATTATTAAAAACTATATTTTTCAAGTAAATTATGATTTTAATTAAAAATTAAACTATTCAAATTTAGAAAATTATTTTCAAAAATGGACTTCATTTTTGGATTCTTCATGTTGAAAAAAATTTAGGTTGAATTTTTTGGATTTTTCTGATATACACGAATTTTCTAGTGAATAGTAAAAAAACAGCTTTTCACATAACCAGTGTATCCTAAATTGAATCATTAATGATGTAATGATGATATAAACTGTAACACCCCAATATTTTATAAAAAATATTCTTTTTAATTTCATTAATGTCTTCTGTTTTACGCTACACCAAAAGGAGCTTGCACAACACGCATCCCTGACTCTGCTTTCCTTACACGCAAGCGCGACCTTCCACGATAGCGTGTGTTGTACGCAATACCGAGTTTTGCTAAACAACGATATGCTATTAAAATATTATTAAAACTAGCCGTTATGAATAGTAATACCTAATTTTTGAAATTTTATAAAATTTATTTTTGAAAATGGACTTCATTTTTGGTTTCGGAATATCGAAATTATCCTAGGGTGAAATTTTGGTATTTTTCTAAAAACATTCAATTTTTGATGAATAGTAAAAACACTGAGTTACTATTTAAAACCAGACTTTTTATTTAAATAATTATTTATTTTATTTTAATTTATTATAGGTAAAATTGATATATATTATCTATATAAGTTCAATGTAATTCATTGGATTCATTTGTTTTAATAATTTTAGATATATAAAAACTTTATTGAACTTTTGACCGTCTTTTACCCACCTCCTAGGAGAATTTGCAAATTTACATAAAACTAAATTTTACCGCTTTTGTGAATGGAATTTAAAAAATCTAAGAGACACAGTTAATGTTAGTAAGTAAACTGTGGTTCAATGAGATGAAAATATTTTTTGGTGAATAGTAATTTTTACTTTTATTTACCACAGTTAAAAGTAAATAGGGTAATTAAGGGTAAAAATAATAATATTATTACCCTATCACATTTCCTAATTATTTTGGATAAGTGTAATTAGACCCAAAACAACCTTAGGAATAAAATATGACCATTTAGGCCCACTAGGATTAGATTAGGACATTTATTATTAATTTATTTAGAGAAGGGTTAAAATAGTTAAAATGAATGTTTAGTAAGTAAATCATTATTAATATAGGGTCACACATAAGATAAATTCGACTATTAATATTAATTAAAAATCTAATAATATTTCCTACATAATGATATTTTATTTGTAATTTTTATACTTTAAATTATTTAATTTATTTATGACCCAATGATGATGAAGTAATTATCTTATTAATGAAATATTGAATGTTATTAATACCCAAATAAATGTAATTTGAGACTTTTTATGAATTAAAACAATTTTTTATGTTAATATGACATTTAGTGTTGATTTAATTAACATTTGTCGAACTAATCATTCTATTATGATTTTCATAAAAATCAATTACCAAATAGTGTCAAAATTGACATAAAATAGTTATTAGAAAAAATATTATATTATTAATTGTTATTATATTCCTAAAATTCCAAGGTTCGGCCATATGACTTAGATAAGTTATATAAATTAACAATAAGAAACATGGGGTTATTTTGGCTTGTTATAGTATGTTTATTAACCTTATTGTTTAAGAACACAAAAAGACACGGTAAAAGTAAAATTATCTAACATAAAGTTAAATATAAATGATATGGTTAAAATAAGAACCTAAACTTGTCTAAAATCTTTTGAATGAGAGGATTTTGACCCATCCACGCCTTAGCTTTGAAATAAATCAATTTGGAGCTATTTATAACCGAATAATCATTTATAATAAAATAATATTTTTAGTTTTTCCAATGGTGCCCCACTCCTACCTTATAAAAGGGCACCTCCTCCCTCTCTTCCTCACACCACATTGAGCCTTAAATCTCGGCCAACCCCTGCCAATTTCTCTTCTCCACTTCCCTAGAAACATCCTAGAGGTTCTGTTTGTAACAGCCCATGATTTTATAAAGAAATATTCTTTTTAATTTTATTAATGTCTTGTGTTGTACGCTACACCAAAAGGAGCTTGCACAACACACATCCTTGTCTTGCCTTGCATTACACGCAATCGCGACCTTCCTCGATAGCGTGTGTAATACGCAATACCGAGTTTCACTAAACAACGATGTGCTATTAAAATATTATTAAAACTAGCCGTTATGAATAGTAATAACCACTTTTTAAAATTCTGTAAATCTTATTTTTCAAAATGAACTTCATTCTTGGATTCGGAGTATCGAATTTAGCCTAAGATGAAATGTTGGTACTTTTCGGATAACTTTCATATTCTGATGAATAGTGAAAATTACTAAATTATAATTAAAAACAACTTTTTTAATCGAAATAATTAATAGTGATAAATTATTAATTTGAGTGGTTTTAAAGTATATTTAGAATATATTTTTACAATTTAATACAATGTTGGTCATTGGTTGTAATTTCACATTTAAACCAGACATAATCAAGTGTCAATCTTTTGATATATATTGTTTCCTAAAAACACACTATTTATTTTAACAACGGGATTTAATTATAAAATTAATTAATGCAACTTCTATGTTATGAATTTGGTAAAATGGATTTCATTTTTGAATTCGGAATATGAAATATAGCTTAGGATGAAATTTTGGCATTGTTCTGAAAAACATCAATTTTTGATGAATAGTGAAACTACTAAGTGGTAGTTACAAAAACTGAATTTTTCATAAAACTTAATTTTGCCGCTTCTGTGAATGGAATTTCGAAAATCCGAGAGACACGGTTAATATCAAGGACTAAAATGTGGTTCAATGAGATGAAAATAATTTTTTGGTGAATAGTAACTTTTTACTTTTTTTACCACGGTTAATAGTAAATAGGGTAACTAAGGGTAAATATGATATTAATATTACCCTAACACATGTCCTAATTCTATTGGACAAGTGTAATTCGACCAAAAACAAACTTAGGAATAAAATATGACCATTTAGGCCCACATGGATTAGATTAGGACATTTATTATTAATTTATTTAAAGAAGGGTTAAAATAGTTAAAATCAAAGTTTAATAAGTAAATCATTTTTAATATGGGGCTATACATAAGATAAATTCGACTATAAATATTCATTAGAAAGCTAAAAAGATTTCCTACATGATGGTATTTTATTTGTAATTTTTAGACATCAAATAATATACTTTATTTATGACACAAAAATGATGCAGTAATTATCTTATTAATGAAATATTGACATAATTGATAATATAAATACCAAAATAAATGTAATTTAAGACTTTTTATGAATTCCACTAATTTTATATGTTACGATGATATATTAGTGTTGATTTAATCAACTTGGTTCGAACATATAATTCTTTTATGACTTTCAAAAAAATCATATATCAAATAGTGTCAAAATTGACACAAAATAGTTTTTAAATCAAATATTATATTATTAATTGATATTTTATTCCTAAAAATCTAAGGTTCGGCCAAATGACTTAGATAAGGATATATGTATTAATAATATACAATTTGGGGTTCGTTTGGCATGTTATAGTAAGTTTATTAACCATATAGTGAAAGAAAACAAAAAGACACGGTAAAAGATAAATTACTTAACTTAGAGTTAAATCTAATTGATAAGGTTAAAATAATAACCTAAACTTGTCTAAATCCTATTTGTTGATAGTATTTCGACCCATCCCCACTTTATCTTCGAAATAAGACCCTTTGGAACCATTATAAACCGATTTTGACTTTAATATAAAATAATATTTTGAGGTATTCCTAAGGTGCCCCTCTCCTCCCCTATAAAAGGACACCTCCTCCCCCTCCTCCTCACACCAATTTGAGCACTCAAGCTCGGCCAACCCCTGCCAAAATCTCTTCTCCACTTCCCTATCAACATCCTAGAGGTTCTGGTCTTCCTCAAAGACCAATTCTAGTGCCCTAGGAAGAGGTCTCAAAGAGGCACTTCAAAGAAGAGGTAATTACCGTTACCAATTCTTTCATCTTTATTTCTTCTTCCACTTCTTCTTCTTAGGTTGTTTCATTATGAAGTAATAACATCAGTATCACTCATATACTGATATGTTATTATAAGTATGAAACAACCCTATTTCACCATCTATCCATCCTACGGAAAAAGAAATCACCGCGCGTGCGTACGTACGGAATACCGTCTCCACGCCGTGGTGTAATCTATTTTCCACCACCACCTTACATGGATGGGTATAATGGTGTAAAGAATAACTATACATAGTTATTACAACATCATATTGATTCTGATATATTGTATAATCCACTCCAATTCAATTCAATATTTATAGAAATGATATCATCACTCGTGCGTACGTACGGACTACCGTCTCCACGACGCGATGAGATTCATTCTCCATGTTAACCATTTAAGAATGATTATAATGTATATATAAGAAATAATAATGAAATATATGAAATTATAAAGCTACTGGATTTATGTATATATATACATATGTATGTCATCTACTTACTTCCATTTCAAGACAATAAGGAAAGGAAAACAGCGTTCATGCGTACGTACGGACTACCGTCTCCATGAACGGTGTTTTTCATTTTATTTATCTACCTATTATATATATATATATAATGAATATATATTATATATAAATCATATTTTATATTCTGGAAGTAAGTAAATCATGATATAAGTAATAATGATGTCAAGAACAACAAGTCAAAACACCTACGATAAATGAAACGATTTTACCCAAAACGCTTCTTTAACATGGAATTTACAAAAGAACGGGTAATATAATGTCATATGTGAACCATATATGATATCATAACAATGAATATGATTCTGTAATAAGTCAATAACATGATTTAAATCATTATACAGGAGGTTCGGACACTTACAAAGCAAGTCGGACCTAAGGTAAGGGAAATATCACAATCTCATTTTTATCCGAGATTGTTTATTCATAAGTATTTACTGGGGTGTATTTTATCATCCACATCCATGTTTCATCAATATGTAATATTATTTCCATCCACCTAAAATTGTTTAAATCCATTTTTAACCTTCGGTGAGTTTTTAGTAATACGTATGAAAGGAATCTTTTGTCGTTTTTCGTACGAGGTAAATTTTGACTTTTCCGACAAAAGTACGAAGAATGTTTTTTTAACGGCATGAACGGATTTCTACTGTTTTGTAAAGCCTTATTTTAATGAAGATTCCTCTAAAATATTTCATGACTATTTTCAATAAAATCTTTTTCTTTTAAAATTGCATGATGTTTTGTGAAAAGAAATTGATTTTGAAGAAAAAAGGATATTTTCCTCAAGAATTCAATTCAAGTGTTTTATCAAAATTATTTTTCATCTAAGATAATAAAGGGTTCTGTTTCTATCCATATATTTACATTGATTTGACTATGTTGTGATGGAATTATGTTTATGAATTCCATTATCTTATATGAATGGTTTTATGATGTCATGTTGTTTAAGAATCCCATTTTTATTACATGGGTTATGCAATGATGTATGATTTATGATTTGGTGGCACACATAAGAAAGGATTCATTAAGAGATGGGTGGGACCTATATCTCCCTCCAATGCATTGGGTAAAGATTTTATATCTCATGAGATAGACATGGCTGGAATGGTAGGTTATACCGGTTCAGTGAAACAGGACTGAAACGAGGATTACTCGATTCAGAAAGGGACTTTGTCCACTAAGATAGTCTTGGCAATGAGTCTTGACTAACAAGAAATGATTCTCTATGATTATGTGTGTATGCCACAATGAGTAATGTTTTAAGTAAGGGTTTCATTTTCACTACTATGATTTATCCCATGTTATGAAATTATGCTCTCTTTTGCAGGTTAAGATTTCCAAAAATGTTATGTTCATATGAAAATTATGTGATTGATATTTCTTTTGTTTACCCTTACTGAGCATTTGAGCTCACCCTTTTTATGTTTTCTTTTCCCCAGGATATAAAGAAAGGTTTTAGGTATAAAAAAAAGGAAGATCTTTGTGGGAGATTTTGAAGATCTTTCACCAGGATTAGAAGATTACGTTCCGAGTTTCCAAAGACACTAAACTATTACGATCCTTGTGTGTGTGATTTTGTTATGTACTAAGTATTCCGCAAAAGTAATGTAAAGTCTATGTACGTCAGGCTTCGGGTCTCTACAGTTGGTATCAGAGGAAAGGTTTAGTCAACCTTTGGAAACTAGGATGCGAGAACTTTAGTGAGATCCCTAGAGATATTTATAAGGTTTGTCTAGGGATGTCCCTAAGGTTAGGTATACGTATAGGTTATAGTACTAGAACTACACTAACGATCATAGAATTAAACCTAAGATGTTATATTTTCAAGGTACTCCCCCTTTATTATGTTGTTTTCCCTAGCATGATTTTTTCCTCTCACGCTATTCTTTTTGAGTTTTAGAAAATGGCTGGAAACAAGGTGATTCACGATAATGGAGGAAATGATGGACAATGGAATGATATTATTTATGAGAAACCAAATGAAATGGGATTTGGAAGTCCAATCATCATTATTATGCCGAATCAGCAATCTCATAATATGATCAATAAAGTAAAATTTGGTAAGTTTCCTGACTCGGCTAATAAGAGAAAGATGGAGTTTCATGATGATCATAGAGGAAAGAAAGTTCAATTTCCCCTATGTAAATCATGTGGGAAGAGGCATCAAGGAGAATGTTTCAAAGGAACTGGAAGATGCTTTGGGTATGGAAAAGAAGGACACAAAGCCAGTAAGTGCAAAGGAAAAGGTTCAGTTAATACCAGGGATGAGGATAATGGTATTGCTACGACATCAAAAATGGTTAAGTGTTTTAAATGTTGAATGTATGGACATTATGCAAACAAATGCCCTAAGGGAAAGACTCATGAAGAGAATCAGTATGGTCATATGGGAAGTATTTATGTGGATGATGATGAAGAGACTACCAATGGTATGTGAGATGAAAGAATTGTTGAAGCTCGGTCAATGGTTTAAGAATGTAGTGGAATGATTACATGTTTATCATGTGTAATGTTGTATAAGTAATCTCATGGTACTATGGAATAAAGAGACATGTAAGGATTGTAACATTGTTGTCTGATTAATGTTACCAGTATCCATGAAAGGTTATTCAGATATTTTTGGAATGAAGATGATATGCGCATAATGAAGGGATAAGGGGAAAATGAAATGTTTGACAGTATTCATGAGCTCATGATTGATATAAGGACTAAGTGATATCATGGTTTGAGTATATAGAATTTTGAGGATTTCGGTATGTGAAAAGTGTTAACTTTTAACTGCATTCATGTTTTCACTAAGGTTCAATGGGTATTCAAGAGAATACATGATTAAGGACTTTGAATGTTTGGAATGTGACCAACAAGACATATCTTATGATATGTGGGGATCAACGACAGTATTAAATCTCTGGTAATCGTTGTCACTATATTATGAGAGTAGACTGCAGTATTATGTATAAGCCTAAAGATTAGACTGGATTATGTTGGACATAAGTTAGTATTGTTTAAGGATAGAAGTTTTTCGATATTATTGATGGGATGTTATAGTAATATAGTTTTAGAAAAAGGACAACCTGCAGGACGGGCGACAACCCATCGCTTCGGACAAGGCTGTAGGAATCGAACCCACAACCGAAGTGCGACTGGCCTTTATCACCTACCACTGGCCTACAGGAAGTTTCTGTTTAGTAGAAACTAGTTTAATTATATTAAGCAGTATGATATATGAAGTATAAGTCCATTTTAGGAACCAGATATGATTAATCTCACTATAGAATGACTTATAACTTTTGCTAGCCTTTTGTTTGAGACAGATGGAATGAACAGTCATTCTATCACATGATCTGCTAACACTTCACGAATAACAAATTCAACTTCATTTATTTAAGAGATGAAGTGGAAATTGTTCAAGGCACGAACAACAGTGAGATTGTACCAAAATAAAGTAAGTATTTATTCTAATTCAAATTTTCAACTTTAGGGAAATGATCTTGAAAACCAAAAATGTTGTCCTAGTGATCTTATACCTGATGAATCAGATGGTACCTTAGATCGTCACAAATTTATGGATTTGTGATTACTGGCTTTTCCATAGCCATGTTCTCTACCACTCTCCATCAGAACATGATGGTTAGATTTCTCTTCCATATCCATATTTTCACCTATGTGGAAACCCAGTGATTAGTTTATTTGGGTAATCGTTACATTTCATACTTTGGTTTTTAAAGCCAAGTTTTGGTATTCCTTTTTACGATGTGGGTTTCTATTAAAGAAACTTTCGAATAGTAAACCATTTATAACCCCGACGAATTTCGAGGGCGAAATTCCTTTTAAGGGGGGTAGAATGTAACAGCCCAAGATTTTATAAAGAAATATTCTTTTCAATTTTATTAATTTCTTGTGTTGTACGCTACACCAAAAGGAGCTTGCACAACACGCATCCTTGTCTGGCCTTGCATTACACGCAATCGCGACCTTCCTCGATAGCGTGTGTAATACGCAATACCGAGTTTCACTAAACAACGATGTGCTATTAAAATATTATTAAAACTAGCAGTTATGAATTGTAATAACCACTTTTTAAAATTCTGTAAATCTTATTTTTCAAAATGAACTTCATTCTTGGATTCGGAGTATCGAATTTAGCCTAAGGTGAAATGTTGGTACTTTTCGGATAACTTTCATATTCTGATGAATAGTGAAAATTACTAAATTATAATTAAAAACAACTTTTTTAATTGAAATAATTAATAGTGATAAATTATTAATTTGAGTGGTTTTAAAGTATATTTAGAATATATTTTTACAATTTAATACAATGTTGGTCATTGGTTGTAATTTCACATTTAAACCAGACATAATCAAGTGTCAATCTTTTGATATATATTGTTTCCTAAAAACACGCTATTTATTTTAACAGCGGGATTTAATTATAAAATTAATTAATGCAACTTCAATGTTATGAATTTGGTAAAATGGATTTCATTTTTGAATTCGGAATATGAAATATAGCTTAGGATGAAATTTTGGCATTGTTCTGAAAAACATCAATTTTTGATGAATAGTGAAACTACTAAGTGGTAGTTACAAAAACTGAATTTTTCATAAAACTTAATTTTGCCGCTTCTGTGAATGGAATTTCGAAAATCCGAGAGACACGGTTAATATCAAGGACTAAAATGTGGTTCAATGAGATGAAAATAATTTTTTGGTGAATAGTAACTTTTTACTTTTTTTACCACGGTTAATAGTAAATAGGGTAACTAAGGGTAAATATGATATTAATATTACCCTAACACATGTCCTAATTCTATTGGACAAGTGTAATTCGACCAAAAACAAACTTAGGAATAAAATATGACCATTTAGGCCAACTTGGATTAGATTAGGACATTTATTATTAATTTATTTAAAGAAGGGTTAAAATAGTTAAAATCAAAGTTTAATAAGTAAATCATTTTTAATATGGTGTTATACATAAGATAAATTCGACTATAAATATTCATTAGAAAGCTAAGAAGATTTCCTACATGATGTTATTTTATTTGTAATTTTTAGACATCAAATAATATAATTTATTTATGACACAAAAATGATGCAGTAATTATCTTATTAATGAAATATTGACATAATTGATAATATAAATACCAAAATAAATGTAATTTAAGACTTTTTATGAATTCCACTAATTTTCTATGTTACTATGATATATTAGTGTTGATTTAATCAACTTGGTTCGAACATATAATTCTTTTATGACTTTCACAAAAATCATATATCAAATAGTGTCAAAATTGACACAAAATAGTTTTTAAATCAAATATTATATTATTAATTGATATTTTATTCCTAAAAATTAAGGTTCGGCCCAATGACTTAGATAAGGATATATGTATTAATAATCTACAATTTGGGGTTCGTTTGGCATGTTATAGTAAGTTTATTAACCATATAGTGAAAGAAAACAAAAAGACACGGTAAAAGTTAAATTACTTAACTTAGAGTTAAATCTAATTGATAGGGTTAAAATAATAACCTAAACTTGTCTAAATCCTATTGGTTGATAGGATTTCGACCCATCCCCACTTTAGCTTCGAAATAAGACCCTTTGGAACCATTATAAACCGATTTTGACTTTAATATAAAATAATATTTTGAGGTATTCCTAAGGTGCCCCTCTCCTCCCCTATAAAAGGACACCTCCTCCCCCTCCTCCTCACACCAATTTGAGCACTCAAGCTCGGCCAAACCCTGCCAAAATCTCTTCTCCACTTCCCTATCAACATCCTAGAGGTTCTGGTATTCCTCAAAGACCAATTCTAGTGCCCTAAGAAGAGGTCTCAAAGAGGCACTTCAAAGAAGAGGTAATTACCGTTACCAATTCTTTCATCTTTATTTCCTCTTCCACTTCTTCTTCTTAGGTTGTTTCATTATGAAGTAATAACATCAGTATCACTAATATACTGATATGTTATTATAAGTATGAAACAACCCTATTTCACCATCTATCCATCCTACGGAAAAAGAAATCACCGCGCGTGCGTACGTACGGAATACCGTCTCCACGCCGTGGTGTAATCTATTTTCCACCACCACCTTACATGGATGGGTATAATGGTGTAAAGAATAACTATACATAGTTATTACAACATCATATTGATTCTGATATATTGTATAATCCACTCCAATTCAATTCAATATTTATAGAAATGATATCATCGCTCGTGCGTACGTACGGACTACCGTCTCCACGACGCGATGAGATTCATTCTCCATGTTAACCATTTAAGAATGATTATAATGTATATATAATAAATAATAATGAAATATATGAAATTATAAAGATACTGGATTTATGTATATATATACATATGTATGTCATCTACTTACTTCCATTTCAAGACAATAAGGAAAGGAAAACAGCGTTCATGCGTACGTACGGACTACCGTCTCCATGAACGGTGTTTTTCATTTTATTTATCTACCTATTATATATATATATATATATACTGAATATATATGATATATAAATCATATTTTATATTCTGGAAGTAAGTAAATCAGGATATAAGTATTAATGATGTCAAGAACAACAAGTCAAAACACCTACGATAAATGAAACGATTTTACCCAAAACGCTTCTTTAACATTGAATTTACAAAAGAACGGGTAATATAATGTCATATGTGAACCATATATGATATCATAACAATGAATATGATTATGTAATAAGTCAATAACATGATTTAAATCATTATACAGGAGGTTCGGACACTTACAAAGCAAGTCGGACCTAAGGTAAGGGAAATATCACAATCTCATTTTTATCCGAGATTGTTTATTCATAAGTATTTACTGGGGTGTATTTTATCATCCACATCCATGTTTCATCAATATGTAATATTATTTCCATCCACCTACAATTGTTTAAATCCATTTTTAACCTTCGGTGAGTTTTTAGTAATACGTATGAAAGGAATCTTTTGTCGTTTTTCGTACGAGGTACTTTTTGACTTTTCCGACAAAAGTACGAAGAATGTTTTTTTTAACGGCACGAACGGATTTCTACTGTTTTATAAAGCCTTATTTTAATGAAGCTTCCTCTAAAATATTTCATGACTATTTTCAATAAAATCTTTTTCTTTTAAAATTGCATGATGTTTTGTGAAAAGAAATTGATTTTGAAGAAAAAAGGATATTTTCCTCAAGAATTCAATTCAAGTGTTTTATCAAAATTATTTTTCATCTAAGATAATAAAGGTTTCTGTTTCTATCCATATATTTACATTGATTTGACTATGTTGTGATGGAATTATGTTTATGAATTCCTTTATCTTATATGAATGGTTTTATGATGTCATGTTGTTTAAGAATCCCATTTTTATTACATGGGTTATGCAATGATGTATGATTTATGATTTGGTGGCACACATAAGAAAGGATTCATTAAGAGATGGGTGGGACCTATATCTCCCTCCAATGCATTGGGTAAAGATTTTATATCTCATGAGATAGACATGGCTGGAATGGTAGGTTATACCGGTTCAGTGAAACAGGACTGAAACGAGGATTACTCGATTCAGAAAGGGACTTTGTCCACTAAGATAGTCTTGGCAATGAGTCTTGACTAACAAGAAATGATTCTCTATGATTATGTGTGTATGCCACAATGAGTAATGTTTTAAGTAAGGGTTTCATTTTCACTTCTATGAATTATCCCATGTTATGAAATTATGCTCTCTTTTGCAGGTTAAGATTTCCAAAAATGTTATGTTCATATGAAAATTATGTGATTGATATTTCTTTTGTTTACCCTTACTGAGCATTTGAGCTCACCCTTTTTATGTTTTCTTTTCCCCAGGATATAAAGAAAGGTTTTAGGTATAAAAAAAAAGGAAGATCTCTGTGGGAGATTTTGAAGATCTTTCACCAGGATTAGAAGATTACGTTCCGAGTTTCCAAAGACACTAAACTATTACGATCCTTGTGTGTGTGTTTTTGTTATGTACTAAGTATTCCGCAAAAGTAATGTAAATTCTATGTACGTCAGGCTTCGGGTCTCTACACTGTTCTTCTTCAATGTCCAATATTTGTGCCCTAAGAGGAGATTTCAAAAAGGCACTTCAAAGAAGAGGTAATGTCTGTTACCGATTCTTTAAACATTGTTTCTTCTTCCACTTATTCTTATTTAGTTGTTTCATTATTAATTAATAACATCAGTATCACTCATTTACTAATATTTTATTATAATTATGAAACAACCCTATTTCACCATCTATCAATCCTACAGAAAAAGAAATCACCATGCGTGCAGAATACCGTCTCCACGCCGTGGTGTAATCTGTTCTTCCACCACCACCTTACATAGATGGGTATAATGGTGTAAATAAATAAATAAATATAATTATTGTAAAGTGATATTAATTCTGAAATAGTATACATACACTCCAATACAATTCCAAAATCATGGGAATGATATCATCGCTCGTGCGTACGTACGGACTACCGTCTCCACGAACGCGATGAGATTCATTTTCCATGATTAACCATTCAAGAATGATTATAAAGTATATATAATGAATAATAATGAAATATATGACATAATAATTCTACTGGATTTATGTATGTATATATATATATATATGTCATATACTCAATTCCATTCAATTCAATAAGGAAACGAAAACATCGTTCATGCGTACGTACGGCCTACCGTCTCTATGAACGGTGTATTTCATTCCTTTTATCGATCTATAATATATATGTATATAATTAATATATATTATATAAAAATCATGTTTTACATTCTGGAATTATGTAAATCAAGATATAAATAATAATATCAAGAACGACGAGTTGAAACACATACAACAAATGAAACGATTTTACACAAAACGCTCTTTAACATGGAATTTACAAAATAACAGGTAATATAAATTCATAAGTGAACCATATATGATATCATAAAAATGAATATGATAATAAGTCAATGACATTATTTAAATCATTATACATGAGGTTCAGATATATACGAAGCATATCAGAAATAAGGTAAGGGATAAATTTTCAATCTCATTTTTATCCGAGATTGCTTATACGTAAGTATTTACTAGGGTTATGTTTAACTTCCATGACCATGTTTTCTAAAAATGATTTCATAAAATGTTTACTATTCTTCCATGACTGTTTAATTTCCTTTTTAACCTTTATTGACTTTTTACCACGTTGTATGAATGGAATCATTCCTTCGGTTACCATATAAGGTACTTTTTGACTTTTCTGACAAAAGTGCAAGGAGAATGTTATTTTTAACTTATACGGCGTGAATGGATTTTTAAGGTTTCATAACACCTCACTTTAAAGAAAATTCCTCAACAATAGTTCATGATTATTTTCAACAAAACCCTTTTCTTTTAAAATTTCATGGAATATTGTGAAAAGAAAATGATTTTAAAGAAGAAATGATATTTTCCTCATGAATTTATTTCAAGTGTTTTTCCAAAACTATTTTCCATATAAGATGAAATTATATCATATGTGTATGTTTTAAGTAATATGTCTCTATGATTTAAATTGTTTCAATTTTCTTATGATGAAATTATATCAAACTTTTATGGATTATGTTATGGTGGCATGATGTTTAAGAATCCCATTTTATTACATGGATTATGCTATGATGTAAGATTTATGATTTTGTGGCACACGAAGGAATGATTTCATTATGAGATGGGTGGGACCTATATCTCCCTCCAATTAATTGGGTAAAGATTTTATATCTCATGAGATAGACAAGGCTGGAACGGTATGTTAATCCAGTTCAGTCTTACAGGACTGAAACGAGGAGTGAACTCGATTCAGAAATGGACTTTGTCCACTGAGATGGTCGTGGCATCAATGCCTTGGCTACTATGGAAATCATGAAATGCTCTTAATGGTTGCCACAATTACATGTTTTATTCCCATTTTATCATGTTTGATGTTCAATTATGATATATTCCTTACGTACTTCCACTATTTATGTCTTTGCTCAAGATTTTGATGTTTAAATTTCATGTTCATGTTTTTGCTTCCAAATTTTTATGGATTGTTTTATGTTATCTATGTTTTCCCTTACTGAGCATTTGATCTCACAATTTTTATGTTTTCTTTTCCCCAAGAAGTAAATAAAGGTTTTATATAAGGGAAAAAAAGGGGAAGATCGTTATGGGAGTTGATGAAGATATTTCAACATGATTAGAAGTTTATATTCTGAGTTTCCAAAGACACTAAACTCTCACGATCCTTGTGTGTCTGTTTTTGTTATGTATTAAGTGTTCCTAAAATGTAATGTAATGTCCATGTACATCATGCTTTGGGTCTCAATAGTTGGTATCAGAGGAAAGGATTAGTCAACCTTTGGAAACTAGGATGCGAATATGTTAGTGAGATCCCTAGAGATATTTATAAGGTATGTCTAGGGATGTCCATAAGGATAAGTATACGTATAAGATATAGTCCTAGAACTACGGTAAAGATATTATAATTTAACCTAAGATGTTAGATATTGAAGGTACTCCCCCTTTATTATGTTGTTTCCCCTAGCATGATTTTTTCCTCTCACGCTATTCTTTTTGGGTTTTAGACGATGTCTAGAACTCGAAAGGAACCGTATTGATCAATGTAATGGAAAATGTAATGATTTTCCTCCTGAACAAACAAATGATATGGGAGATAGATTGAAAAATATTATTTTTATGTTTACACCAGCTATGAATCATTCTGGACTTCTAAATGAGCAGATAAGGGAACAATATTCAATTGAGTCCTTCATGAGGCAACGTCCACCTTCTTTCAGTGGGTCTTCTGATCCACTTGTTGCTGAACAATGGATCAGTACCACTAAAAAGATATTTTTAGTTCTTCAATTTTCTAATCATGATAAAGTCATCTTACCAGTATATTGTTTGTAAGGTGAAGATGATCAATGGAGGAATTTTATCAAGAACACGAGGCCAATAGATGAAATTGAGTCCGTGGAATGGGATGAGTTCAAGAACTTAGTTTTTAATAAATACATTCCTAGTATTATTTGAACAAATATGGAGAAAGAGTTTTTGAACAAAAGCAAAATGATGATGAATCTGTTGGTATATACGAAGAGAATTTTACAAGGCTTGCAAGGTATGCATCTGGCTTTATCATCCAACCAGAAAGTAAAATTGATCGATTCTTCAGTGACTTAAAACCAAATCTTTGAAGGGAATTAGCTATAAGAGACTTTAGTAGCTATAAAGAAATTGTGTGTTGTGCTATCAAGGTAGAAATGGAAGTTTGTGCTTATATCCATCCCATGGTTTTGACAAAAAACGAAAGATGGAGTTCAAGAAGAAATCTCCTAATAACGGTGAAAAGAAGATGAATGTTTCCTTATGCTCAAAGTGTGGAAAGAATCATGGTGTAGATTGTCTTAAAGGGACTAGAAAATGTTTTTAGTGTGGAAAAGAAGCTTATCGAGCAACAGAGTGTCGAAGAAATGGAAAAAGGGTTGCTAATGGTGTGAATAAAGAAAAGACTGCAGAGAACGCCCCAACAACACTTTAATGGTTCATGTGCAATGAAATGGGGCATTATGATAATCAATGCCCTAATCCAAGGGTTAATGATGATTGACATGAGCAACCACCTAAGGAAAAGGAAAAAGGAATGTCACATGCGATCACTATTGGAAATGTTGAATATGACAATGATGTGGTGGAATGATTAAGTGTTTATGTAATGGGATTCCAAAATAATTTTTTATATAATATCACAGAATATTGAATTATTTATGTATTGGCCTATTTTGGTTTCAATAATTTTATGGTACCGGTAACCATGGAAAGTGGTTGAGAAATTTTGGTAAGCATATGATATGCGCATAATGAAGGGATAAGAAGATAATGAGATGTTTGATTGTATTCATCAGCTCATGATTAATATAAGGACTAAGTGATATCATGGTTTGAGTATAATGAATTTTGAGGATTTTGGAATGTGGAAAGTGTTAACTTTTAACTGCATTCATGTTTTCACTATGGTTCAATGGGTATTCATTCTTCACAAAAATAAATAATTAAGGTATTCACATGTTTGTAATTTGACCAACATGATATATATTATGATATATGGGGGATAAATGATGGAATTCACGTGATTGTTATGTGACATTTTAAGTAATCATTTTCCTTATACTATGAGCTCGGACCAAAATATTTTAGATAAGCCTAAGGATTGGAATGGATTATGTTGGACATAATTAAGTATTGTTTAAGGATAGAACTTTTTTCTATATTATTGATTGGATGTTATAGTAATATATTTTTAGAAAAAGGACAACCTCCAGGATGGACGACAGCCCATCGCGTCAGACAAGGCTGTGGGAATCGAACCCACTACCGAAGTGCAACTGGCCTTTATCACCGACCGCTGGCCTACAGGAAGGTCGCGCTTGTACCAAAATAATGTAAGTATTTATTCTAATTCAAATTCTTCAACTTTAGGGAAATGATATTGAAAACCAAAAAAGTTTTCCTAGTGCCCTTATATCTGATGAATCAGATGGTACACTAGATCATCACAAATTTATGGCTTTCTGATTGTTGTATTTTTCATAGCCATGTTCTCTAGCACTCTCCATTAGAACATGATGGTTAGATTTCTCTTCCATATCCATATTTTCACCATTTTTCTCTTATGTGGAAACCCATTGATTATTTAATTTGGGTAACCGTTACGTTTCATATGTTAGTTTTTAAAGAAAAGTTTTGGTATTCCTTTTTACTATGTGGGTTTCTATTATAGAAACTTTCATGTAGTAAACGATTTATTACCCCGACAAATTTCGAGGGCAAAATTCCTTTTAAGGGTGGTAGAATGTAACACCGCATGATTTTACGAAAAATATTCTATTTAATTTCATTATTGTTTTGTGTTGTAAGCTACACCTAATGGAGCTTGCACAAAATGCATCCTTGACTTGGATTGCATTACATGCAAGCGCGACCTTCCACGATAGCGTGTGTTGTACGCAATACCGAGTTTCGCTAAACAACGATATGCTATTAAAATATTATTAAAACTAGCCGTTATGAATAGTAATACCGGCTTTTTTGATATTTTATAAATTTTATTTTTGAAAATGGACTTCATTTTTTGGATTCGGAATATCGAAATTAGCCTATGGTGAAATTTTGGTATTTTTCTAAAAACATTCAATTTTTGTTGAATAGTGAAAACACTAAGTTACTATTTAAAACCCGAATATTTATTTAAATAATTATTTATTTTATTTAAAATTATTATAGGAAAAAATTGATACATAATAACTATATAAGTTCAATTCAATTCATTGGATTCATTTATTAATAATTTTAGATATATAAAAATTTTATTTAACTTTTCACCGTCTTTTACCCCTCTCCTAGAAGAATTTGAAAATTAACATAAAACTTAATTTTACCGCTTTTGTGAATGGAAGTTAAAAAATACGAGAGACATGTTTGATGTCAGTATGTAAAATGTGGTTCAATGAGATGAAAATAATTTTTTTGTGAATAGTAACATTTTACTTTTATTTACCACGGATAAAAGTAACTAGGGTAATTAAGAGTAAAAATGAAATTATTATTACCCTAAAACATGTCCTAATTATATTGTATAAGTGTAATTTGACCAGAAACAACCTTAGGAATAAAATATGACCATTTAGGACCACTTGGATTAGATTAGGACATTTATTATTAATTTACTTAAAGAAGGGTTAAAATATTTAAAATCAATGTTTAATAAGTAAATCATTCTTAATATAGGGTTATACAAAAGATAAATTCGACTATAAATATTAATTATAGATCTAAAAAGATTTCATACATAATTATATTTTATTTGTAATTTTTATACTTTAAATAATTTAATTTATTTATGACACAATGATGATGCAGTAATTATCTTATTAATGAATTATTGACATAATTGATGTTATAAATACCCAAATAATTGTAATATGAGACTTTTTATTAATTAAAAGAATTTCTATCTTAATATTTCATGTTAGTGTTGATTTAATTAACTTTTTTCAAACTAATCATTCTGTTATGATTTTCACAAAAATCAATTACCAAATAGTATCAAAACTGACATAAAATAGTTTTTAAAACAAATATTATATTATTAATTGTTATTATATTCCTAAAAATATAAGGATCGGACAAATAACATAGATAAGGATATATTTATTAATTATAAACAACTTTGGGTTCGTTTGGGTTGTTATAGTATGTTTATTAATGTTATAGTGTAAGAACACAAAAAGACATGGTATAAGTAAAATTATCTAACTTAAAGTTAAATATAAATGATAAGGTTAAAATAGGAACATAAACATGTCTAAATTCTATTGGATGTGAAGATTTTGACCCATCCCCACCTTAACTTCAAAATAAATCAATTTAGAGCTATTTAAAACCGAATATGACTGTATAATAAAATAATATTGTTAGTTTTTCCAATGGTGCCCCTCTCCTCCCTTATAAAAGGGCACCTCCTCCATCTCTTCCTCACACCACTTTGAGCCTTAATTCTCAGCCAAAACCTGACAATTTCACTTCTCCACTTCCCTAGAAACATCCTAGAGGTTCTGGTCTTTTTCAATGACCAATATTAGTGACCTATGAGGAGGTTTCAAAAAGACGCTTCAAAGAAGAGGTAATGTCCGTTACCAATTCTTTCAAGTTTATTTCTTCTTCCACCTATTCTTCTTTAGTTGTATCATTATTAAGTAATATCATAATTATCACTAATATACTGATATGTTATTATAATTATGAAACATCCCTATTCCACCATCTATCCATCATACAGAAAACGAAATCACCACGCGTGCGGAATACCGTCTCCACGCTGTGGTGTAATCTATTTTTCCACCACCACCTTACATTGATGGGTATAATGGTGTAAATAAATAACTATATATTATTATTATAAATTTATATTTATTCCGAAATAGTAAACATACACTCTAATACAATTCCACAATCATGGGAATGATATCATCCCTCGTGCATACGTACGGACTACCGTCTCCACGAACGCGATGAGATTAATTTTCCATGATTAACCATTAAAGAATGATTATAAAATATATATAATGAATAATAATGAAATATATGACATGATAATTCTACTGGATATATATATATATATATATGTATGTATGTATTTCATATACTCAATTCCATTGAATTCAATAAGGAAACGAAAACAACGTTCATGCGTACGTACGACCTACCGTCTCTATGAACGATGTATTTCATTCCTTTTATCGATCGATAATATATATGAATATAATGAATATATATTATATATAAATCATTTTTTACATTATGGAATTATTTAAATCAAGATATAAGTAATAATATCATGAATGACGAGTCGAAACACATACGATAAATGAAACGATTTTACCCAAAACATTCTTTAACATGGAATTTAAAAAAGAAGGGGTAATATAAAGTCATAAGTGAACCATATATGATATCATAACAATGAATATGATTCTATAATAAGTTAATGACATTATTTAAATCATTATATAGGAGGGTTGGATACATACATAGCATATCAGACATAAGGTAAGGGATAAATTTTCAATCTCATTTTTATCCGAGATTGCTTATACGTAAGTATTTACTGGGGTTATGTTTATCATCCATGACCATATTTTATAAAAATGTTTTCATAAAATGTATACTATTCTACCATGAATTTTGAAAGTCATTTTTACCCTTTATTGGCTTTTTACAACATTTTATGAATGGAATCTTTCTTTTGGTAACCATATAAGGTACTTTTTGACTTTTCCGAAAAAAGTATGAGGAGAATGTTATTTTTATCTTATACGGCTTGAAATGATTTTTATGGTTTCATAACACCTCATTTTCAAGAAGATTCCTCTACAATATTTCATGATTATTTTCAAAAAAAACCATTTTCTTTTAAAATTTCATGGAATTTTGTGAAAAGAAAATGATTTTAATGAAGAAAGGATATTTTCCTCAAGAATTCATTTCAAGTGTTTTGCCAAAACTATTTTCCATATAAGATGAAATTATTTCATATGTGTATGTTTCAAGTAATGTGTATCTATGATTTAAATGGTTTCAATTTTCTTATGATGAAATGATATCAAAATTTTATGGATTTTGTTATGATGGAATGATGTTTAAGAATCCCATTTTATTACATGGGTTATGCTATGATGTATGATTTATGATTTTGTGGCACATGAAATAATGATTTTATTATGAGATGGTTGGGACTTATATCACCCTCCAATGCATTGGTTAAAGATTTTCTATCTCATGAGATAGACATGGCTGGAACGGTAAGTTAATCTGTTTCAGTGTTACAGGACTGAAACGAGGAGTGAACACGATTTAGAAAGGGACTTTGTCCACTAAGATGGTCTTCACAGTAATGCCTTGGCTACTATGGAAATCATGACATGTGCTGAATGGTTTCCACAATTACATGTTTTATTCCGATTTTATCATGGTTGATGTTCTATTATGATATATTCCTTATGTACTTCCACGATTTATGTCTTTTCTCAAGATTTTGATGTTTAAATTTCATGTTCAAGTATTTGCTTCAAAATGTTTATGGATTGTTTTATGTTATCTATTATTCCATTACTGAGAATTTAAGCTCACAATTTTTATGTTTTATTTTCCCCAGGAAGTAAAGAAATAATTTAGGTAAGGAAACAAAAAGGGGAAGATCTTTATGGGAGTTGTTGAAGATATTTCAACATGATTAGAAGTTTATATTCCGAGATTCCAATGACACTAAACTATCACGGTCCTTTTGTGTTTGTTTTTGTTATGTTTTATGTATTCTAAAAAATTAATGTAATGTCCATGTATGTCACGCTTTAGGTATCTATATAAACTTTCATGAACACTAGGTCAGGACAAATTATATTTAGTTTCATAAATGGTTACTTAAAATACGATAAACGCAATTTCCAATCCTAAAAATAACTTTTCAAAGCCAAATGTCAAATGGTGAATTCTAAAAGTGTCTTTTTCTCTTTTATTCACATTACTTTTAATAAATTAAATAAATATAATTATAATGATGATTTAAAGCATAAAATTGGTTATATTATATTAATATTTGATTTATTATGTCAATAAAATACTACTAAAAGTATATCTTTTTGATATATTATTTTATTTAACATTTTATCCTAAAAACACTTCTCTCCTCATGTATAAATAACCCCGCCCCTCCTCTTTACAAACCACACCTCGCAAGCTTCAAAAATTGACTAAAATCTACCCAATCATCATCTCTAGACCCTCCCCCACGTCTAAGAGCTTCAGTTCTGATCAAAAGACCAAGCATTGGTCCCTTAAGGAGGATCTCAATATGCGGATTCAAGAGGTAATTTTTCATCCTATTTCCTTTAATTACTATACATTTTCAAGTGCTTTTATTATTATCTCCCAACCTATCTTTCTACAAATGGAATAGTAACTCCATTATCAAACATATACTCAAATGTTATGATACTAATGGGATATTATACCATCCAACTCCATTACTATCTTCCTTTTATTTTATAATAGATAATGTTGATCGTAAGGTGTTAATCTATCACCATTAAGAACGACATGTTTTCGTATTCCGATTCTAAAAAAAATATGGTCATGACACCATTTTTATGGTTTAAATATAATATTTTATATGTATTATGTCATATTTTATGTTCTGTAACTAACATATATACATATTAATAGGTGAGTATACAGAACAAGTTCATTGTGGTAGAAAATATCCCCAAATTAACCCAAACAGGCATCATTAAATTCCTATCTAATGATTCATCCACATGGTATAAAATTTAATTCATTATATTATCATTTTAAATTCTGGAATATCATTAATAAAATTTAATATTTTTTATGGATGTTTATCAATGTTCTACATGAACTTCAATTCAAGAATATATATAAAAAGCTCAAGAAAACCATAAAAACGAACATTCCCAAACATTGTTTTTAAACCTTATAACTCATCAGAAGGACCATAAAATAACATAATGGAACCAAAATTAACCCTATTAATGTATATAAGGTTCTAGAATATCTAAATAATGAATATAATGTCATTATTGAGGACATTAAAGCGAAGGAAGCATTCTGATACAAGGTAAGGGGAAATTTTCGAACCCAACTTTCTGCTTTCAGGTTCACCCTATTTCACTCCTTTTTGATATGGTTACTCCTTAAAAATCTTTTTTAACCATTGTACTTATTTTTATGGGATATAAATTTTTTTCACTGGTATTTATGACCAACCAAATTTTTTCCAAACATACTCTTCTTTCAAGAATACACCTTTCAATTATCATTCTAGATTGACTGTTCATGAACCATGTATCTTATTCCCTCTCCCCTTTGATAACCAAATGTTAATGAATGTATTATTTTAAGATGAAAACCAATCATTTAAATGGGTTAGTTATGTACATTTATGTTATATTTTCCTTGTGGCATTCATCATAAATGACAATGTTATGATTTTATTGGTGCGCCAGGAATTATATAACGCAATATTAATGTTTAAATTTGATAGGTGCACCCGAAATTATACAATGCTCCAATATATTGGGTAAAGTGATGAATCTCATGAGAAAATTTGAAATCGTGTGTGAAAAATGATATAGCTTTGGTCGCAAGAATTTTTGGTAGTTAACCACTAAGACGTGATGTTTCATTTTTATGTATTGCCACATTTCTAGTATCTTATTAATGCTTCCTCTCATGTTCATGATTCTTTTTATATGTTATGAATATGATAACCCCATTATATATTGTTCTTATCTATCACTTTACTGGTCTTCTAGGTCACCCTTTTTTGATTTATATCCTTAGGTGGCAACATTTACTAATGATAGGTCATGATCTTTTAAGAATCTATAGAAGAAGAAATGAAAATAAAAGTTTATGCTTGATGTTGTAATTATTATGTATGGTCCTCCTTTTCCTAAGACATTAAACTGTTGGATCCTCTATGTATAAGAATATTATGTTGTATATCCTTAAAATTATTTAATATTTATGTATGAATATTCGAGGTTTCTATATTTGGTATGAGAGGAAATGTTTAGTTAATTTGAGAATTAGGATTAGTGTACCCTATAGAAAACCACAGTTATGAAACTAAGTAAAAATACACACACAGGAAGCTTTACATAGGGATCCAATATGTTATGATTTTAGTATAAATTATTTAAATGAGTATGTTATTCATGAATTGTTGAATTATGTTTTGTTCCACCCTTTTCTATTTTATAAAATGTTGGGAATCGGGATAGACCAGGACAACAACTCGTGTAAGGAATAATGCAATGATTTCCTGAATGACATCCCCAATGTTATTAGTGTTGGAGTTCAAAACATCAAGGAGATGAATACCCAATTACCTCATGTTATTAATAATCACCATAATAATGGGGAAGATCCTCCTTCAACAAAGAGGGAGAAACTGGCTATCGATTGTTTTTAAGGCAAAGACCATCGACATTTAGTGGATCATCTGATCCACTAATTATAGAATAGTGGGTAAACACCATGGAGAATATCTTTTCTTTTCTTCCTTGTGTTACGACAGAGAAGGTGACACTAGTTTTTAATCATCAAGAAGGAGAGGCTGACCAAAGGTGTGATTTGATTATGAAAACCAAGACTAGGAAGGAAATTAAAGATATGGAATGAGAATACCATTAGATAATGTTTATTAACAAGTATTTCCCAAGAACTCTTAGTACAGAGATGGAGAGAGAATTCATAGAGCTCAGAGAAATGAAGGAGAATCTGTCAAAACCTATGAAGAAAATTTTACAAGTCCTTCAATGTATGCTTAGGGTTTTGTTATAAAAAATGATTTCAAAATTGATAGATTATTTAGTGGATTAAAACCAAAACATAAAAAGGATCTTCTAATTAATGACTTTTAGAGTTATGAAGAAGTTGTTCATTGTGCTCTCAAAGTGGAGATGGATTTTGGAGAATGGTCCCATGGCTATGTTGATAAGAAACAAAAGATAGAGTTTCAAACCAGTGGATCTAATGAAAAAAGGTGGTAGGAAAACTCAACAACCCACATGCCAAAAATGTGGGAAGTTACATCATTGGAACTGCCTTAAAGGGACTGTGAAATGCTTCAAGTGTGGGAAATAAGGACAAGTTTCTCAAAAGTGTCGAAAAGAAATAAAATGTAAGGAGAATGTGGGAGAAGAAAAGTGAGAACCACACATGGTTGAATGCTGCAACTGTAAGGAGCTAGGTAACTATGAAATCTAGTGCACTAAACATCGAGTTCTCGAGGGTAATCAGCGTCATCTGCCACCAAATCCAATATAACAAGGGATGGAATATTCCATTACTTCTCTGGAAGTTATGAAAGATAATTAATACTTACAAGGTACATATCCTATTCACTCAAGAATGAATAAGTCCTTTATTATGGTTATATGAATTCCTTTATATCTTGAATATTTTGTATAATTTTAGAATCAAAGCCCCGAAAAATTGAATTCGATATATCTATAAAAACACCAAGTGGTGCAATCATTGAAACCCAAGTGTTTGAATCTTCTATAGTTGTCATATGTGGGATGATTCTTCCAATGAATCTCATAATACATTCCTTGGTGGAATTTGATGCTATAATGGGAATGGATTGGAACTCCTTATATTGAGAACATATCAAATTTCTAGAAAGGAAATATATTTTCATATTCCGATCCTTCTCAATATATTCTAAATATTATAGAAAGATAATGAATCTCCTTTGAAAAGACCTTCATCTGTGTGGGTGTTGATTCCTTATGAAGAATAATACCTCACTCAAATGGTTGATTCAATGAAAGGCAAAAACCTTGCAGAGATGACCATTATGAGGGAATATAGTGATGCATTTTTCCAAGAGTTTCCCAGAATTCCCCCTGATTGTGACGTAGAGTTATCAATAAATCTCATACCCGAAGCTACTCCTATCTCAATGTGTACCTAAAGTATGGCTTATATCTAAATGGATGAGTTAAAAGAAGCAGCTACAATAGCTTCTGGGAAATTGGTTTATACGACCATGTGCATCTCCTTGGGGTGTGCCAGTGCTCTTGGTGAAGAAAAAGGATGGAACAATGCAGTTGTGTATTAACTATTGGGAACTTAACAGGATCACCATAAATAACAAGTATCCTACTTCAAGGATTGATGTCGTGTTCGATCAGTAAAGAGGAGTAGAATACTTCTCAATGGTGGATCTTCGTTCAATATATCATTAGATAAAGATGAAGATAGAGTATATTCAGATGACTGCCTTCCGTAAAATGTATGGGCACTATGAGTTTCTAGTGATTCCCATCAAAAATACTAATTCCCCTGAAATCTTCATGGATTGGATTAATAGAGTATTTAGACATTACCTCGACAAATTTGTGTTTGGGTATATCGATGATATTCTTATCTAATCCAGGAGAAAGGAGGAACACGAAGAACATCTAAGACTTGTGTTGGAGAAATTGATAAATGAGAAGTTGTATGCCAAGTTCATCAAGTGTGACTTTTGGAGGAAGTAAGTCACGTTCTTGGGACATGTGAACACAAGTTAGGTAATTTCTATGGATACTTAAAAAAAGGATATTGAGGAATGGCCCATACCCTCTAGTGTCACAAAAATAAGTTGGTTTTTTGGATTAGTTGAGTACTACATACGTTTTGTGAGAAACATCTCATGGTTGTCATGCCTGGAATGTATGTTAACAAGGAAATGGGTGGAGTATTTTTGGATGGAAGAATGTGAGGGATGATTCATGGAGCTAATGGGATGGTTGATCCCTACACCTGTAATCACACTACCTAAATGTGGAGAACGTTTTTTGATATACATTGATGCTCTGAAGAAAGGCTTGGGTTGTGTACTCATGAAAAATGATAATGTGATTTTCTATTCCTCACGACAGTAGATGATCAATGAAAAAACTAACTGACATTTTTTCTAGAGCTTGTAGCCATGATTTTTACCTTGAAAATGTGGAGACACTACTTTTATGGTGAGAAGTGTGACATATACACCTACCATAATAGCCTAATGTATATATTCACAAAATTGGATATAAACATGCGTCAATGGAGATGGTTAGAGCTAATCAAGGATTATGATTTCTCTATTCACTACCACCCTGTAAAGGCAAACAAGGTAGATGATGCTCTAAGAATAAAAGAACCTGCAACTCTATCCATGTTATGGATTGAGAAAGACCCTATCTTAATGGATATGCAAACAATTAATTTAAAAATCATTAGGGTAGGGGATACATCCTACCATGCCCAAATGATTGTCCAACCATCCATCCAAGGGAATACCAAAGAAGCACAAAGGGGTGATATGGAGATATAAAAGAGGTTGAATGAAATAATTGAAGGGATGCATGATTTCTATAACGATGATGAAGTTGTGATTTGCTTTGGAACAATGATTATTTGCCTCCATCACCTAGGATAAAGAAAGAGCTATTAGAAAATTCACATAGCTCAACAATCTATATCCATTCTGGTAGCACCAAGAAGTACCATGATCTTTGAGAACACTTCTTGTGGGATAACATGAAGAAGAAGATTGAAGAATATATATCAAGGTTCTTGGTATGTCAGTATGATAATGTAGAGTGAAAACAGTCCAAAGGGATGACCCATCCATTTCCTATACCCATGTGGAAATGGGAAAATGTTACTACGAACATTGTCATGGGTCTTCTGATGACGTCGAAGGGAAATAATGTGATATTGGTTATGGTTGATCGACTCCCCAAGACTGCCCATTTTATCTCAACTCTGGAATATCTCTCGCTTTAACAACTTTCAAGGATATTTTTGATGGAAATAGTGAGACTGCATGGTGTTCGACTCTCAATGATATCTGACAATGATCAAAGGATCAAATCTTAATTCTGGAGGAGTCTTCCACATGCATTGAGTACTGAATTAAATTTCAACATGACCGATCACCCCCGAACCAATTACCAATCTGAAATGACTATTCACATGCTTGATGATATGATAGAAGGATTCTCACTAGAATTCAACGGTGGATGGGATCAGCATCTCCAATTGGTTGAGATCACATTAAACAATATCTTCCCCATGAGTATTCAGATGGATCCAAATGAAGCTTAGTATGGAATGTGTTGTAGAACTCCAACCTATTGGGATGAAGTTTCAGAATGAAAGCTACTTGGACATGATCATGTCCAAGAAATGACAGAGAAGGTTCAAGTCATCCAGAGACACATCAAAGCTCCTAAAAGTCAGAAAAAGAGCTACACTGACAACCTTCGAAAGGATTTGTAGTCCGACGTTGGAGATAATGTCTTCCTTAGAAAATCATCATTGAAGAGAGTCATGCGATTAGGTAAGAAAGGAATGTTGAGCCCAAGGTATATTGGTCCAATTGAAATCGTTGACCGTATTAGAGCAATGGCCTATTGGCATGCACTTCCATCGAATATGGATCAAGTTCATGATGTTTTTCACGTATCACTCTTGAGGATATACATACCTAATCTCTCACATGTACTAAACTCTGAGGTGGTATAGTATGAAGATGATCTCTCTTATAGGGAGTAGCGCGTATGGATTATGGACCGGGGAGATAAGGTTCTACGCAACAAGAAAAGCCACCATGCCAAATAGTTTTGGAGGAACCATAAAATTGAAGAGGCTACTTGGGACCCCAAGGATGCGATGAAGGAGAAGTACCCTCACCTATTTGTGTAATGTTAAATTTCATGGGTGAAATTTCATAAGGGGGGAAGAAGGTAACGACCCAAAGTTTTTCAATGGAAATTTAATTCTAAAAAATATTTCATAAAATCACATGAAAATACAACATAATGAAATACAAAGTACATTGTGACCTTTAAACATTACTTTGTCACACTAATGATTGGAATTTCCAAAATCTGACAAACACGGTTGTGTTCTAGATGATTTTTGGGGTCCAATATGAAAAACCTAATATTTGGTGAATAGAAAACTACCACTTTTAATAGTAACCTATCCTTATGAATATTATTACTAACCTTATGAATAGTAAATCATCATAATAAGAGTAACATTACCCGTGAATAATTAAATAAAATTTAGGCATATTAGAATGTGGTAATCTAACAATAGTAAACTTCTTAGTATTTTTGAATGATATAAATAATTTATTATAATTTAAAAGAAAATTTATTTTTTAAAAATGTTTTCATAAATTATAAAATCTATTTCTTATCGTTTTCAAATATTTTTATAAGACCCTACATAATTATTGAAAGAATTATAAAATAAATTTTAATTTTAAAAACTGTATTTTTCATGTATATTATGATTTTTAATAAATATTAAATTAAAACTATATAGAATATTAATGATTAAAAATGGACTTCATTTCTGGGATTCTACAAGTCAAAAAAATTTTATGGTGAATTTTTGGGATTTTTTCTGAAATAAATAAATTTTCGCGTGAATTTCAAAAATACAGTTTTTCACATAACCGGTTTATCCTAAGTGGCAGCATTAATGATATAATGATTAAATAAACTTTTTAGATCCTTATTTTTGGAAATATTATATTTAATTTCATAAATATTTCCTTAAAATACAATTATCCCAATTTCCAAACCTCAAAATAACTTTCCAAATCCTAATGTCAAAAGGTGATTTCTTAAAGTGTCATTTTCTCTTTCTTTCACTTTCTTTTTAATAAATTAGTGAATTAGAATTATAAAGATGATTTAAAGCCTAAAACGAATTATATTATATTAATATATTATTTCTTAAGTCAAAAAACAACTATTAAAAGTGTAACTTTTGATATATTATGTTATTTAATATTTTATTCTAAAAACACATCTCTCCAAATGTATAAATAACCCCTGCCCCTCCCCTTGCCAAACCACTCCTCTCAAGCATCATTATTTTCCTAAACTCTTCCCAAGAATCATCCCTAGCCACTTTCCCACGTCCATGATCTTCTTGTCTCATCAAAACACCAATCATAGGCCATTTAAGTAGGATCTCAAGGGAAGGATTCAAGAGGTAATTTCTCATCCTCTTTCTTTTAATTTCATTTCATTTTCAAGTCCTTTTCATATTCTCTCCCAACCTATCATTATCCAAATGGTATGATAAATCTAGTATCATTAATATAATGAAATGTTATTATAGTAATGTGATATTATACCATCCATCCCCCTTATCCTCTTCCATTTATTTTATAAAAGAAAATGCTGTTCATTAGGTGTTAATCTATCAACTATGAGAATTACATGTTATCTTTTTTAATTATTACATATAGATCTAGCCATGGACCCTTTTTTTAGTTTAACCCGAATGTTATATATATATATTATGACCTATTTTATGTTCTGGAACTAACTTATGTACATATTATTAGATGAGTAAACAAAACAAGTTCGTTGTGGTCAAAAAACATCTCAAATAAACCCAAACGATCATCATTAAATTTTTATCTATTGATTCATCCATATGGTATAGAATATAATTCATTATAAGGTAATATTAAATTATGTAATATCATTAATAAAATGGAATATTTTTTAATTATTTTTATCCATTTTCTACACAAACATATATTCATGAATACATGTGAAACGTTCAAGAAAACCATAAAAAAGAACATTCCCGAATAATGTTTTTAAACACTATAACTCATCAAAATGAAAATAAAATAAAATAAGGAAAAAAATTAACACTATTCATTTATAAATGATTCTATAATTTCTAATTTATGAATATAATGTCATTATATAGGTCATTAAAGTGATGGAAGCGTTTAGATACATGGTAAGGGGAAATTCTCGAAACTAACATTCATCCTTCGGGTTCTCCCTCTTTGAGTCCTTTTTGATATGGTTACTCCTTAAAAATATTTTGTTAAACATTGAATTTCCTTTTCTATGATATACATTTTTGTCAAAGGTTTTTATGACTAACAAAATGTTTTCCAAATATCTCTTCCTTCAAGAAAACACCTTTTACTTCTCATTCACGATTGACAATTCTTGTAACATGTATTTAATTCCCTATTTCTTTTGGGAAACCAGTGTTTATGAATGAGTTCTTACGAGATGAAACTCATTCATTTTCATGGGTTAGTTATTTCTATTTTGGTTATAATTTCATTGTGGTATGCATGATAAATGATAATGTTAAGATATGATGGGTGCGCCCAAAATTATATAGCGCAATATGAATGTTTATATTTGATGGGTGCACTTGGAATTATATACTGCTCTAATGCATTCGATAAAGTGATGACTCTCATGAGAAAATGTGAAATTATTCGTGAACAAAATTCTACCTTTTTTCACAATCATGTGTGATAGTTAACCACTAAGACATGATGTTTCATTTTTATGCATTTCCACATTTCAAGTATCTTATCAAAGCTTCCTCTCATGATCAAGATCCTTTTCCTATGCTATGAATATTATCACCCCATGATATATTGTTCTTATATGTAACCTCACTAGGCTTATAGATCACCCCCTTTAATGTATATCCTTAGCTGGATACATGTACTAAAGAGAGGTCAAGTGTCGATAAGATTATTGAGAAGAAGAAATGAAAAAAAAAGAATATGCTCGAGGTTGTAATTATTTTGTATGGCCCTAGATTTCCCAAGACACTAAACTGTTGGATCCTCAATGTGTAATACTATTATGTTTTTTATCTTTATATGTATGTAATATTAATTGAAGAATAGTTTGGGTCTCTATAATGAAGCAATACACATGGTGATTGATCATACTCTATTAGTGTTTGTAGCCTTAAACCTCACTCTTATACAACTCCATTATTTTCTCTCTGTTCATGATCAACTATGCACTTGTCTAGCTCTTATTATCGGAACTATTTTAATCATTCAACCCCTTTTTAAATTTAAGGATAGTATATATGTTCTACCTTGGATTTTCCACTTTTTCTATAATCATGAACAATTTTATTAGTTTAAAATTATTTACAAAGATATAACTAGCATAAAAATAATAAAAATGAAATGAATAATGAAAATCATAATTATTTGAAACATTTGATTCAATAATTCCTAAAAGAGTTCTGAAAAATAATTTGACTGATGGGCTTCAATAAATCAATCATGATTTTATTTTATAAATTTATTAAAATCCAATAGTTGATTACTTTTAAAATGTGTAGTAATATCACGCAGTGGTTAATCTTAATGAAAACAGTTTAGAATAGTTTATAAGAGTTGGTAATTAAACCAAAAATAAGTTGGTGTGACCATTTTCTAAAAACAATTAAAAAATAATAATGAATGTGAATAATATTATATCATATCCCATACATTCATGGTGTAATTTGATAATGAAAAATCTTTATTGAAGAAAAATATATCATTGTGATCCACCTATCAGTGCGCAAACCCTCTATAATAAGGAAACCCATATTTCAATATATTTTCATTGGTTAATCAATATTAATTGTAATCTAAAACAATGATGAAATTTTACTACCCTTATCCACCCAAATCTCATTTAATGCACAAATGGTGTTAGTTTATGCATTTAAAGAATACATCCCACAACCCTGATGATCTTGGTAATAAGATAATGATAAGATATAATAAGATATAATGATTTCCAAAACATACATTTAATGGAATTTATGTTTTTAAATTAACTAAAAAACCACCTCTCAATAAATGATTAGCACATTAAAAATATACCCAAATATTCTAGTCATGATAGGTTGTGAGATAAAATAAAAAACAACGAAGAATCACTATATTACATTAACAAAATTTCTCAAATATATGAACATAGACTCAATATATATGCTAGAAGTTGAGTCCTAAAAATTCCCTTCACTAACAATATCTCTAGTAGTTAAAAGTAGCCCAACTGAGTGGTATCTATCATGTATTAGGCATATCATTCCATTTTTATCTCTTATTCTTCCAAATCTTTGAATTTTTATATATCACCCTATAGATCCTTAAAAAAATAAAAATTGCTCTAAGAATATAACCGTGATTTTTTAATTTCAATATATGAGAATTGATGTTAGAATACTAGTATCTAGTTAATTTCCTTACTAATAGTATATGTGGATTGTATCTATAGGATGGATCTTTCATTTTTATTATTCTTATCATTGAAAAACATAATATCCCTACGAATTTATTGAATAAAACATGATTATAATTTTTAAATATTCCTTGATATAGGTTATATAGATCATGCATAATGATAAATTTTTAGTATTTAGATTCTCTATAGACATAAGATCTATGATGTAGGACGTTCTCAATGGAGAAGATTCATATTCTCAATTACTACTACTACATAGAAATGGACAATCACACAGGCTTCTTAAACCATTAAAATATATTTATTTATTGAAAATAACATCAAGAAAATATATTAAATTTTTTATAACATAGCTTAAAAACAAAATCAACTCCTCTTCTTGTGTATGAATGGTCACATTGAAAAGCATCAAAGCATGCATCCCCAACCAAATGCTCATGAAAAAAATATCTCTTTTTCCATATCTAGGCACTCCTTGTCATATATATAATCTACCACATAGAATTCACATTTGAACCATATTTAATTTATAACATTACATAGATCCCATGGTGAATAACTAATTATTCATTAATGTAATATAATAATATCAAATTTACAAGGTGATGCATCCCAAGTCGATCAGTATGTAATGGTTATTATTGAATAGAATGTGCCACCAAGATATCTTCGACTTAAATTGTTGTGGTTTCTACAACCCATGGATGATGGTGATAGTGAAATTGATCCGTGTATGTGAGATGTTGAAAATTTTACTCAATAAAGTAAAAATTATTTAAAATATGTAGTTCCCTAGTGAATAGAAATCTCATATCAGGGTTTAGCATAAAATTATCTATTAAATACATGAATGTGTTTCATCCTCAACTGGTTGAAGATATATTGGGAATAATAGAATCCTAAATCCAGAAGACATTGACCCACCAATAAATATTTCCATCTCATCACATACCTAATGACATGTACACGCAAGAAATTATATGGATCAAAATCATTTTTTTGGTCCATCATTTGTGTTGTGTCTATATTAACCCTTTTTGAGTGTGTTAAGGCCAAATGTTCAAATCTAATAATTTTAAAACATAAAAATTAAAACTCCTATTAGAATATTAAATTTATCATTATGTTATATTATTTTTCAAAATTAATATAATAATGAAAATTTCTCATATATATTAAATAAATGAAAACATTGAAAGTATCTTAGATAAAAAAAATTAATAAAATTATTTTAAAAAAACATATGAATAAATTTTATATATCATTTTGGTTTTTTATGATAATAAAATATAATGAATTTTTCCAAATATTAAAATAAATGAATGAAATTGAAAAAAAATTATATTAACAATTATTTTATTAAAAATTAATATCCAATAAAACATAGATTTGCTAGTGTTTTAAAAAGTTGTTTTTGTATAAAATAAATTTTTATTATTTCATATGCTTCTATTTAAATGTTTGGTCTCAAAAATTTGTAAAATTTATTTTCTTAAAAAATGATATAAATTATATAATAATCTTGATAAAAATTCCTTAGAGGTAATTTTATTATATTTCTAAAGTGGTTGATTTTTTTGAGGAATAGTTAACAACATAAAATTAAAATATACCCACTTATTTATGAAGTCATTATAATATAATAATGAAATAATAACCTACAAAATTGTATTCATGAAAAAATATTCATTTATTATGTTACATAAAACATTTAAAAACATTAATTAGCAACTAGAATCCTATTATTGATACTTTTAAACCAGTGTTTTGTTTTTTATGCACATCATATTTATTATTTTAAAATTAATGATAGTATATAATAGGAATTTATTATTATAATTTTTTTATTTTAAATTCCCATATAAATTATATATATATAGAAAGGTATATTTTTTGTAGACATAAAAATTACTTAATAATGTAAATAGAGATGTTAATGTGGTAAAAAAAATTAATAGTAGAAAGATAATTTAAGGAGGAAATACATAAAATATTAAGATCTATTTCCCATAGTTGCATGGATCTTAATATTATTGACCAATAATTATATGTAATCCATTATTTTATACTTTTAAGACACTTTCTTATATAGGTGACATCTCCTTGACCTATTATTTTTGGAATTTAGAGAAGTGTCAACCCTTATAGTTATAAAAGGATCGCATCCCAACCCATGATATTTTGACATCAAAATCCATCTAGTTAAAAAAATATTTTGAAATAATTAACCAAATTACTCTACCAATTTATAAGGGCTCAAATCACAAGAAAATAATTTTTTAGTAAGCCTTAAGGATTTATTCTCTAGAGTAAGAAAATAAATCGTAGTCACTGTTTTTCCATTGGGTTTCCTTTCATTTTTTCTTTCACGTCATATATAATTAAAATAACCATACAAAAAATTAAATAATTACTGATGGTATACATTTATGTCTTTATTTTGATGTAATAACCATTATCGACCTTCCTCCCAACTATTCAAAAAATAAAAAAAATTGCTCGTGTGTAAGTGTAGTCTAAGAGCTCCTTGAACAATATATTTCACTTTTAATCTCCCACTGACATAAAAATTTATACTAACATATTTAATCACTAAAACTAATATTTATGACAATATTTATAATTTTAATGATTATTTATGTATATTCTTAGTAATATATACTATAAATAATGATTATAAATTTTACAACCTAAAACATGCACACCAAGAGGAAAAATGATTTTATATTTTTAACTAATAAAACATTATATTTTCTTATTATTCAAAAAACTCTAAGTTATAATTTATATATATAATAAAATAGAAATATAGTATATATTCTTGTGGATTTACAATTCTATAATAATATAAAAATAATACTAATATATTAATTTTAGCATTCCCATGTTTGGGTAACATTAACCACATACATGAATGACGTAATAAAATATTTACATAGATGGGTTTAATGAAATAATTACTATAAATATATGATATTAATAATTAAATAGTTTTTTATATATTTGTAATGGTAATATTAATATTTAATATATTTTAAATTTTCAACAATTTTTTGTGCAAAAATTCCTAAAAATAATGTTATAGGTGTTGACATAAACAATTATACACAAAAAGTTGATGTAATTGACATTAAACTTCCTTAAAATTTATGAAACTCTTATTCTAGTTCAATTAATAATATGGCAATGATGTATTTTATATAAAAAATGTTATCACGAACATGAAACATGAATGAAATGAGTGATATTTTTAATATCTGATAGAGAAAATAAATTTTAACTAACTAATACCTATATAGGTAATGATTATAAATTTTTTTTATAAAATTTAATAGATTTTCTTTTGTTTTTGAAATAATTGATTAAGGAATACATGTCTATTATAAAATAGTTTTTTCATTCCTGACTAAGTGGGAACCAATATAACAGTTTCTTTATATTACATTCATTTTCAAGATACATGTATAATATTGTTAACCACGATTTTATTTATATTGTAATATACATCCCAATGAATATATTTTAAAAAATGTACACATGAAATTAATTTTTTTAATTTTTTTCTTTTCATCGGTTTTAATTTAACTATTATAAATGGTGAAATAGTATTTTTCTTCTCAATTTTTATTAATCAAGGGATATTCCATAATAAATACATGTTGTATTTTTTCATGGAATATAACATAATATTTTTCCATTTTATTGTACCATTAATTAAATTAATTGGTTCTACATATTATTCATATGTTCTCTTATTAAGGTTTCCTTCACTCATAGATATTATTTTTACTAGATATTTTGTAAATTCAATTATTTTTAAATGAGTTTTGATATTAATTATTTTATTCCCTTCATTTACGATTGATTTAATATATCCTATAAATTATTTATTTCATATTTCTTCTATATTTCTTGTAAATATAATATATTCTACCAATGGATTCTTATTAATGAAATTATTCCATCATAAAATTGTGATGTTGTTATGAATAATTCACATCCACATTAAAAAACGTTTTCTCTAATCTACATAATATTTATTCTATAAAATGTTTTATTTTTCTAATTTGAAACATAATAATGAATTATCTCATGTGACCTGAAAATTTACCTTTAACTATTTTAACCTTTATTAATTACCTCTATTATAATTTATGAAAGTTTAAAAAATATATTTTATAATTTTTAAAAGGAATTATATTCAATGTCTATCACATTTATCTTACACTATACAATTTTTGACATGAAATTCCAATAAATTTCATCTTCTATTTTTTTCTGGATTCCTTTTAATGTGTTATTTAAATGATAATTACCTTCATGATTTTTAATTCTAACCCACATCTTAATCCATTTAGAATAATGTAAATTTTATTTTATGAAATCATTATTATGATTTATCATTGATTTTTAATCTCTTTAAAAATATGATATATCAATTACAATGTATTATTTCATAGAATAACCGATAAATTATATAATAAAACAATATTTTGGGCTGATTGATTTTTTGCTATCAACTAATCCAATTATTATTGTTATTTTATTTGAAATTATTCAGAAAGATAAGGAAAAAAGTTATCATTCCATTTGATTATCATGATATTATATGTAATTGATTTCATATGGCAGGAACAAGTATGTCTAATGATGGGTGGGGTCTGATATCTCCTTTTAATTCATTTTAATGTGTATATATATCATTTAATAAATACAATACAATGGTTTATATCATAATATATGTAGGATACATGGGTAGTATCCTAATCCCATGAGGGTATGTGGATTGTCAACCTAACCACAAGAGGGTACACTTGTTTTGAGTCTAACCCCAAGAGAGTAAAATATTTATTATCCCAAGACCTTGAGGTTACACAGATTATAATCCAAATCCTAAGAAGGTACATTTGTGGTTTTAAAATGAAATAATAGGGTACAATGGTTATCGCCCAATATCAATATGTTATGTGAATTAAGTAGAACAACTACTCCACTAATTAATTATTTCAAATTATTATAATTAATTAATATTTGTATACTCGTATATTCTGATACATTGATATTTTTCATTATATAATATTACCCATGCTTATTCGATGGTATATGTTTCGACATATGAGATTATGTTTTCCCCTATTATTACTTATAGATAACTCTTGTTATTCCATATTCCCTTTCTATCATAAATTTCTTATATGTTCATGTTTACTCATATTCATATACTTCTAACATCTATGAATTATTGAAAAAATTACATTACTAATAATTTTACCTGATTATTGTAACTAGGTGTTGAATATAGAAATTAAAATTTGTTTTCATCACCACATCTTTGACTATGGGTATGATGGAACTCATATATCCAGTTTAATTTTTATACACAAAATTTTTGAAATAATATTTTAATAATGATCAACAAATCAATGAATTACTGTATAAAATTGGTGTTAGGATGGTGTTGAAACTATATAGGATAATGATTATCAAAATCCAAATTATTTGGTGATGAAGGATACATTTTTTATATGAGGATACATGAGATATATTTACTTATTAAAAAGTGATATATTTTTAGGATCATGAAATATATTTCAAGAAATATCAACACTTCTAGTATGGTTGACACACCAGGATTTAATAATACATAGATCATTAATTAAATTTTATGTGTTCGACAGATTATGAAACAAAATACACCTAAATTAATTGACTAAATAATTATTATAAGTAATACTGGAATATACTGAAACAAAATTCAAATAAAAATAAATATTAATATTTAGAAGTAAATAATAAGATGTGTTGTATTATATATTAAAGGAAGAACAAAAATGTTTCCTTTGAGAACACTATTATTTTTCATATAATATATGTTTCATTTATAACTTATTTTATATATTTTATAATATTTTTATCGAAAAAGTAAACATTTTTTTTCATTTTAAAATAATCAAAGGGTGATTTTTTTTGTAATTTAAAAAATGGTGATTTTTAATTGAATAATAAAATATACTATTATCAATATTACAATAAAATTGATGAAAAAATTATAATAAATTAATGAATTAATATCATGTAAAATATTTTCCTTCATTAAATATTTTTATAAGGAGTAAAATTGTGAATCAAAAAAAATATTTTGAATTTGGAATCCCATGATTGTTATTTTTGAACTAAATATATATTTTATTCCAGTAAAAAAATATTTTCTTTTTTGTACCTTTAATGATGTGTTTTGAGGATTAAATTATTATTTTTCATGGTTATACTACCTAATTACCTAAAATAGTTTAATAATAATTCAATAATATTACTTTAATCTCAATTAAATAGGAATGTTTTAAATGAATATGTATAAATTTAATTTTTTACATTAAAATACAATTTTGTAAAAAAAATGTTTTTAAGTGTTTTTTAGATCTTTTGTAAAAATTTATTTATTCTAATTTATGAAATTATAACATTTAAAATGATTTCATATATATAATCATCATATTCATATTTTTTAATCCAATCCATTTCATTTTCAGTCGTGATGAATAGTTTCAATGGAAAAAAAATCACCATGGTAAGGGTTAAAAAGATAACGAATGACTATAAACAAGGAGACCAGGTTAAAAATACCACTATAAGTTTCATATATATTATTGGTTTAGTGTACATTGAAGATAAAAAATATTATATTTTAAATTTGGTTTCCTTGTTTCCACTATACATGAGAATTATAATTTTAATATTTTAGAATTATTAATTTTACATGGGTGCCACTCCCCTCACATACTAAATGGTACACACTCTCATTATTTATACCCACATGTATCAAATTATTATGAATAGTATCAATCAAAAAAAACTACTAAAAAACATACCAAGGAAAAACATTTTTTGTTATTTCATAAATATCAATCTATGATGCCTTAAGATGTCATTTACAGCAAATTTTCAAAGAAAGAGGTATATATATTTACCTAAAAGTTTTAAATTTAAAACATATTAAATCCCTAAATAATAATTTATATCGATTTTAATATATTTATGTTCATATATATTGTTAAATAAATTTTCAACGAAATATAATTACCATTTATTATATCATTTTAATCTTATGTAAATTAAAAACATTGATCATGTGTACATTCTGGCTACTAATTACTTGAAGCAATGAAATTCATTTTTCATCACCAAATCATAATGATGGTTATATAGATTGATTTAATGAACATATAATATATTCATAACATTATTCTGGATCAATATATATAAATAATTGTTTACCTTATCTTACTTCCATTAATAGAAAAACGAAGTCATCACCCATAAATATATCGAGAATAACATTGCCATAAACGGTTTTCATTCATTACACATTACCATATTAAATGTACGATTATAAAATTCTATATATTGGATAAATATGTTATTTATGACATGATTATGATCTTGGAGTTGATGAAACTAAGACCAAAGTGGGTGTAATATAACATATGAACCAAAATATTCATGGGAAATTGAATTATCATAACCAAAATATTTTTTTAACAAAGATGTTTTAATAAATAAATAAATATAAATATTCATTGAATGATATATAATAATAATTAAAATAGTTCTATATTTTATTTATAATTATTATAAATAATTTATATCAGATGTTAGAGTGTGTACAATTAATTTTGGAATAATGGGTAAAGTATTTAATTTACAATATCACAGTTTATTAAGATTATTTATATTTAAATATCTTTTTTGGGAAATTATATTCTCTCAATGAAACAAAACATCTATTTATTTCACAAATTTTTACTTGATTTCATGAACCCTTCCCATTTTTATCCATTTGGAACTCAAAAAGGCCACAGAATGTTATTTGGAAATGAAAACAAAATTTTTCATTTTTGTGATTATTTATCTTCCAAACACATGTTATTTAAATAAATTTTTGGATTCTCATGTATACATCAAATTTATATCTATTGGGTTTATTATTATAAATTTTTCTTTCTTTAGAATCATTTTAACCAAATATTCGTGTCATTTTCTAAAATGTTCATTTTTTACATCCATATCACTTATATAAAAAGAATATTATTAAGAATTTACGGTGTGAATATATTTTCTCAAAACATTTTACCTTATTATTTTTGAATATTAAATTAATATTTTATATGATAATAAAAATAATATAATATTAATATTTTCAATTATATTTTAGTTTTTAAGATAGACAAAATTAAATGTTCTTACCATCTTATCTTTTTACTAATCGTTCCAATGATTTTATAATCATTTTTTTTACTTTTCAATATACATTAAGGATTGTTATACATTACCAGGGATATTCTCTTCAAAAAAAATTACATCGTTTCTATGGTTATATTTTGATGTTGTGGTTTTAATGATGTCATATGCAACCTATTTTATTCACATATAGTAGTTAAATTATGGATGAATTAGGAATTATATTTTTTATTATATTTATATGATTGTTTTTTTATTATGTAAATTGTGGGTATATTAAACACCATGATGAAGTATGTGATTTTTTTATCCTCAAGAATTCATAATCATAAACAATTTTTTTCCCAAAACAAAGGATATAAGGACGTTTTCTTAAGCCTAAGGGTACACTAATGGTTTTACTATGACTAAGAGGCTACACATGCAGATGGCCCAAGAAAAGAAGAAACCTACAAATCTACTAATACCCTACACTGTTATTAATGTCTTTGTAAATATCATTTCCATGAGATTTATGTATTTATGGAAATGGAGAGTAAACCCAATCCACAATGGGACAATAACAAATATTATAGTCTTGATAGTGATCTATATATAATGAAATGATTCTTATATGATTATTTGTATTTAAAAATATTATGTCTGATATTAATGATATGATCTCATTGATTATTATTTTTTATTGATGAATTTTTTACTCTTGTTAATCCTGTATATTACCATGATAATTCCTTATGAATTTAATAATTTTTTGTCATGAATTTGTATGAAAACTCTCAGATTGTGGGACTATGTTCTCATAACCTTATGGTTATATTTTTCTTACATATGATATTTTTTTGATATCTACAATTTTTCCCATCCCTATGCAAATGTGATCACTCATTACTATGACTTTGTTTCCCCAGGTTGTGAAAAAATTCATTATATATGAAATGAATAAATGGGTAATATATTAGAAATATTTTTAGGAGAAATATATAATATATCATACAATAAGTTAATTATGTGTATTGTCTCGAGGGAAACAAAAATTTTATTCTTAAATTAATTTCATATTAAATAATCACCTAATATGATGTAGTAATTATGTAATTAATTCTAGAAACACCTATGTTGTTTTATACTAATAGTTTTTTATTTTAGGTATTTGGTCATGATATGGAGGGTTTAAAAACATTGAAACCCATTGATAAATCAATTTCATATAGGACTAACATAAAGCTCTATATGATTATTTTTAGAAGTAAATTTTTTGGATATATCTATAATATATATAACTATTATCTTATTTCTCATCCTGATTATTGGCCCTTGATAATCAAACTATTCTTTTTGATTTTTAATCAATGGATGTAACCATGATGAATCATGTTAAAAATCCATGTGAAAACTACTGAAATTACCATATTCATAAGAAACAATGTTGAATGAGAGATGAGATGAAAAAGACTTCCTATTCCCACCCAATATATCCAATATATGAATTTTTTACACGAATCGTCCTGAATATCAATATCTTTAAAATAAGTAATTAATCACCATTGAGTCTTTTATCTAGAAACACCGACCTTACCTCTTTGTCTTGCCTTATCTACTTATTTCGGTTTAATGTAAAAACTATATTGAAACTATATGATTACTTATCTAGTTTATATAAAATGAGAATGTACTTTTGATTATAAATCATTAAGAAGGTGAATCCAATCAACAGTGGACTATAGATTATTCCCTGGAACTAAAAAATAATGTTTTTTAAACCAATGATACCTACGAATAAATAATCATTAGACATAAAATGTATACTTTTTGTTTTTTTATAATTAAATAAATATTTAGAAATTATTTAGTACCTTAAAACCAAGTCTCCAAAAGTAATTTCCTAAATCATACAATGATAGAAATGAATAATTCATATAATTTTCTCTAATTTATGAAGTAGATAGTGTGAAATCAAAGCATTCTCTTTGATTTGTGGAAAAAAAGAGAAAATATGGAATTAAATATAGATTCAAATAATAAAACTTATTTAGGAATGAAATTAATTATTTTTTATTAAACAAATGCTCATACAATTATAAAGGAAATATTATTTATTGGAGAGGAAAAGGTTTTAAGTGTAGAAGTGAAGGTATTTATGCATTTTAATGTCAATGTTTTCTGAATAATTCATCTAATAAAATGAATAGAGAAACATTTCAGTGAAATATTCCACCAAAACTCTAATTGAATTATTTCAAGGAGTATATAAATTGTTCAAAATGTTGAACAAATATAAGGTTTAATGATGAAAATTGGTGTCAACAACCTCCAAAACTAATTTAATAAGGGAATACATATATATCAACAGATAATAACATATTTCATATAAACATGTTGGTTAAATGTACACATTTCATCCACTCTAAAACTTTAATTTTATTATTTGATCCAGTAACTACCTCCACATTTATTTCTAGATACTTTTATAACAGTTTCACACACACTCTTAAATGAAAAGGTATTAATTTTTTAGTAAAAAAAACTAAGAGAATAGTTATTGAATATAGTGTATATATAACCTATCTGATGGAAATAATAGTAACATTTATCCTGAAAATCTTGGTATAGTCAATATAGATTAATCTTAAGTGATTTTGGGAATAGATTGGTTCTCTCTTTTTGAATACAACATCAATTTCCATGTAATGTTTTCCCCATTTGAAATTTTGATCCATCCACCATTAATATATTGTTGGGAGGATAAATGTAAACTTATAGTAAATATTAAATCTATTACATGGGACTTACATCATATTCTTGATGGGTCAATATTTTAAACGGTTGGGGAGAAACTCAATATTTATGATACATATGTGTTAATATATTTTTTAAATAGTCACTCTTCTTCCATAAAATTGTGATGATGAGTTTCAAATAAAACTCAAACATGGTTTGACACATATTTCATCAAATCCTTATAAAGTGACCCTAATTGTGTATTTCGAACTGATGAAGAAAATCTATGAGAATTTATAAAAGGTATTCATAGTCCATATAGAGTTCTCGTGTAGTGAACCATTTATTTTTATTAAAAAATATTTACCAATGATATTTTCATTAATTATTTTGAAAAAACTATATATCTATTATGAACAAGTATTCTCAATGTTTTATTGATGTCATATTTGATCAACAATGTAAAACACAATAAATTTAAATGATTGATATCCACTTTTGAAATCAAAATTAATTGGTCAAAATGAGGATAAACTCTGAAAAAGATTCCTATGAGGTTCGAAAAATATGAATTTGTAAAGATGGAATATGTACTTTCATACTGCAACACTATCATCAAGGATCTAACAATTAGTCACTATATATTACATTAATCGATTTTTGATATTTATTATAATTAATATTCTTATCTATTACAAGATAAACAATGAGTATGAAAATCATTTAAGGATTGCATTAAAGTTCACGAGGAATGATAAATTATATGATAAATATAGAAAATATGAATTTTTTATATATAAAATATACATATTAGGAAACATAATTACAATCAAGGGTATATTAACGGATCAATAAAACATAGAATTTATTGGCGAATGGACCAGACCAATCCCAATAAATGATATAAGTAGTTTTTCTAAAATATTATGATACAAAAAAAATTTGAGATAATTTTCACCAATTTTTAAAACATTAAAAATTTGGATTTTATAAGAATCCATGTTCTATTGTATGGATGAATGTGAAGAAAGTATCAATGATAAAAATATATGTTTGGTATGTGCACATATTTTATACTAACCTATAGTGTAGTAGGGAATATAATTTATATTTATTCATAAATGAATATAATAGAAATTACTATCAAGAATAATAAATTTTAGAAATATAAGTCTTGTTAAAATTAAATATTCTTGTAAAAAACTAACCAACTTATGCTTTATATCCCGGAGAAGTAAATTTTTCACTGAAAATATAGAAGGATTTAATTTATGGTGAAAGGTGTTATATATATAATGAGAATTTAATACTGAATTATATATTAATATTGAAAGTGTTATATATTACCTAATATATATGGTTTGTGTTCATTAATGAATAATTATTATCAATACATTCCACCCACTTTCATTCAAATAGGATTGATACTGATCTTATTCAGGAGGTCCATGATAGTTTTTTGATAATTATAATTTTTATATATCCATTATTAATGAACATGATCGACCTTTAAATTATGATGGAATTGGATAACTAGTGTCTTGATCAAATGAATTTAAATATACAAATTCCTTTAATGATTAATAAAATGAATAATAATGATATGGAGATGCAGAAGAAGATAAATATTTTTTATAGTTATACTTCGATCCTGATTGAATGATAACATTCCGTAATATGATATTTGTCCCTTAAAACCCAGAGATAAAGAAGGAGATATTCGATGATGTAAAAAATCAACATTCACTATCCTTCCAAAAAGGGAAAATATTAAGAGAGATATAAAATAGAATTAATGATCGGATAACATGAAAAAAAGCATTGGGAAGTATTTATCTTGATGATCTATGTATTAGTAATTCAAATATGAATAGGATATGTCAATGGTCATGATGACATGATTACTAATAATAGTATTGAAATGGAAAAAAATCACCATATATATTTGTTATAGACTCCACAAGACAAATAAAGGACATAATTCTATTTTTGTTATAGGAGATCATAATATATAGTTATATTATATCAATTTTATCCAAGTTGGTATCCAACATGACCAACATTCCAGGATATACATTAAATAATTATAAAGGATTTATGGATTACAATTAAAAATTACATAGTCAATTTATGAGGTTTACAATGATTTTTGGGACAATAGGAACATTATCACTATATATAATACTGTTAAATATGGTCATCCATATTGACCCATCAAAACATTAAAATATATTTCCAGATATTTCTCTTATTCTTTTGATTATATTTGGGACAAACCATGTCCTTCAATTTAATTTTAATATAAAAATATCTTTTACTCAAGAAATCGTATTTCATTATATTAATACATATCTTGAAAATTGTGCATAACACATTCAGTAATGAATGATGTTTTAGAACTAATTCAATTAGGTCCTAAATTACATAACAAACATATGAAGAAGTATTTTGAAGTTAAACATCACATTAGGGTTAATTATTTGTTATACAATAGTTATAATTACAATCATCAATGAGATATATAATTTATATATGTTGATATTTTATTCAGATAAGTATCTCCATGGAACATGGTGATGATATTTAGAAAAAAAGGGGATGTTTAGTTCTTTATATATTGTTACTTATGATATTCTTGATCCTATCAGTATCATTGCATCAATGTTGGTCCTTGCCCTGGCATCCACCTTGGTACCGAAATATGCTGTCAACCTTAGATAAAACTCAACACCTCTTATTATATAAAAACACTTCTTTATTAATTACGAAAACCCTTTTTTAACTAGATGTTTCTTTGAGAAACCCAAATGCCTCATTAATTTAAAATAACTATTACACCTCATTAACCATCCAATTAAGATATTTTATCCTAAATGTAACACCACATTTAATTAAAAATGCTTCTTCCTTCATTATTCTCTTAATAAAAATTTCATAATTAAATATAAACCTCCCAATTTATTACAATGTCAATAATATTATAAAAAATCTAACCCATAACCCCTAACATAATTTCTATAGTAATAATAATAATAATAATATTCATAAAACTAAAATAATAATAATCTCATTATTATTATTTTTGAAACATTTGATAAACCCAACACTAATACTTAATAACAACGCTTCATTAATTATGAAACTCCTCATTTTATTTAATGTTTCTTTGAGAAGCTCAAAAGCCACATTAAATTCTCAAAATGAAATAATCTATTAAAATGAATTTAAAATCTCAAAGTATTAAAATAATTTTTAACACCATAATAATAATAATAACATTATAATTATTATCATATTCATCCATTTAATAATATATTTTCCTTTAATAATTATGAAACTCTTGATTTAATTAAAAAAGTACTTCGATTAACCCAAAAATCCACAGTAATTTCTTCAAATCCCAATTAATTAATTCTTTATTATTCATTTAATTACACGACCACAATAATATTAAAAACAATAAAATTATTATTATTATTATTATTAAAAATATCTTTTAATTTATCACAATATCTCATATAATTTATTTAATTAAATTAAATAATTTACTAAATAGGGTAAAATGCACGGGTTGGACCGCAACCATGTGTTGGTCGTGAAGATTCATTAAAGAGGGATTTTCTAGATCTGGGGCCCCAATTACTCATCAGGACACCCACTAAATATTATCGTGTACTTATGTAAGTCACAAAACAACACATTTAAATGTTCCAACACGTTGAAAAAAATCAGAACTGAGATTAAAATAAAAGACCCATCGATAAACCAAAACAAATTCTAAAAACATCATATTTTAGTCCGGTTAAAAAAATGTGGGTCATTACAAAGGATACAATGTCACACACTTGTATAAAGTTTCATCTATCAAATTATACATGGCGAATCTCATTGGAGGGGATTCCCTTGGTCTAAAATACATTAGTCCCCTAAGGCCTTGTTCTCTGATGTTTCCCTTCATCCATTACTTTTGAATAAAAAATTTAACATAGATGATGATAGTAAAAAATGATATATATTTCAATAAAAATATGTGAAACATAATTAATCAATTCTAGTAGGATTTTATAATAATCCCAAATAATTATATATCACTATTTTTCTGGCGAGATAACATATTTTTATTATTTATTATATATATTAAATTGGATTGAAAAATATTTAAATATTGGAATTTTACTATGATAAAAATGAAAATTACATTTTTATTCAATGGTTAAAAAATATCATATGATGATTTTATGAAAATTTGTTTGAAAATTTTATTATTTATGTGAATAATAAAAAATTATATCTTTTTAAAATACCATATCTTTTGTTAAATCTTTATGATAAAAAATTGATTTAAAAATATGTGAATCCTTTGGATCATCCAAATATATGTTTAATGAGTAAAATAATTCATATAAAAATATTTATTTTTAATTTTCATCCCATTTAATAATTTTTTTGGAAAATGTTATATATTTTATTATAATATTTAAAATATTTTTGATTCAATTCATTTAATTATGTATTTTACTGATACCATTAATTTTATTCATGGTTATAATGTCAAAAAAACCATTTTAATATAATAATAATAATAAAACTTCTTGATAATTACCTCTACATAGGAAGAAGTTTCTTATATATGTACAAATTCATTTATTTCCATAAAAATATATTTATTTATTAAAATAGGTATTTTTAATTTTATTATATCAGATTTAACATAGACCTATTATAGAAATATATCAATTTTAAATGGATTACATATTTTTAATCATTATATTAAAATTATTTATGAAGGTTTTTTTCTTTTATAGTCATAATAAAATGTTACCATGTTAAAATGTTTTCACGATGGTATTGGATAAAATGGTTAAATATGGGTGATAGACTAAGAGAAATTGTATTAAATATAATTAAAATATATACAATTTTTAGTTAATTATTCCCTTCACGCACATTATATTATATATTTAGGTTTTTTGGAGATTCATTAGATAATAAATATAATTATTATATTTAAATTTTCTCAATACTTACATGGGTTCCCCTTTTCTCCCTTATAAAAGGGAATCTTCTCCCCTCACCTATCGACACACATTTTGAACTCTATCATGACTAAGATCTATAAAAAAAAATCTACAATACCCTCTTACATGACATATATGTTATATTCATCCCAAATAACACCTAATACTAATTGATGTGTATTACAAATGATATTCTCTATGGAAAAGGTATATGATCATATCGAGATTTTTATATATTCTTTCTTTAGAAAAACCTCATAAATATTCATTGAAAATATTATTACAACCATGTAATTACATTAAATATATAAAATATGTTTAATATTATTTTGTATAAAAAATGTTCATCAACATTCCTTCTAATATAAAATGAATGCTTCATTTCAGCGCACAGTAGGACTTCCACCTCAATGATGCGATGTGATTCATTTTTCATCACCACATATTTGTAAAATTGTATAGATATATTTTATTAATTTATATTAAATATAAAAAATAAATAAACTTTTTAATGATAAATTATCACTTATATTACTTTCCATAAGTTGAATAATGGATACATCACATGTTCCAACGTATATAATACAATATATTTAATGTTATATTATTCATTTTTCATCAATAACCATCAAAAATTGTTATAAAATTTTATATAATTAATAAATATTATATTTATGAAGTTTATTAAGAATTGTTATTATTAAACCATGACCAAATTTTACAGACTACAACCACTAATCCAAAACATACATGAAAAAACCATTGACACTTGAATATAGATTTTAATGAATAATGTTTAATAATTAAGTAACTGGTTTTTATAATGGAATGATATATTCAAATAAATTACCAAACATAGTGATTTTAAAAAATTAAAATGAATTTATATTTAATATATATGAGTTTTCAGTGCATACAAATAAATACCAAATATGAGGTAAGTGTATTATGTTTTAATCTCATTTTTTTAATTTGATAGTTTATGTTTCAATGTTCATTGTATGAAGATTTATGTATTATATCTCATAAAATCCATATATATTCTTCTCATTATGTTATTTATGGGGGTTTTGACATTCATTCGGTTTTACCTCATCAATTACTCAAAAGGATCAGAAGAATATTATTATGAAAATAAAATCATATTAATCATTTTTAGTTGGAAAAAATTATCTTCCCTAATCAAGTCCTTAAAAATTGATACATGGATTTTATTATTTTCATTATAATAATTTATATTTTTATATTTATTCTAATTATCAATATAAAAACTTTTTAATTAAATGGACTTTTAATTTTACCAACATTTATTTTTTACATCCTGTAAAAAAGTATAAAAACAACAACTTTAAATATTCATAAAATGAATGGATTTTCTATATGTCTTGTTGTTTCTTCATCATAAATACGACATTATATTTATTAAAAAAATTTATAATGAAGATCCTTTCCCTATTTTAATTTTATTTTTTATTTATTGAAAAATAAAAATGATATATCTTCTTGTTTTTTAAAGAGTCAATACAATCAATTTATAAAATTTAATTTGTTAACATCCTTTAATTATTTTTTTTATTTATATGGAATATTATATTTGAAAAAATCCAATTAAATTCTCTAGAAAATTATTATTATTACATATTACTGATTTTTAAAGAAACATATCTATGTTTCATGTTTTAATTAGAGCATGATGGAATGAATAATACACTTGTATTTTAGAGTTATTTATATGACTAGATTATTATTCTGTGATCAGTGGATATGTTATATCCTTCCAATTAATTTGAAAATTATTCATACCACTAGTGATAAAAAGGCTGTATGTAATGGCTCGTACCTCTCCAGTCCATTACTTTGTGGAAATGTGGTGTTAGAGGTGTTCTGGGAGGTCAAGCTGACTTATTCCCAACACGTTTTCAAGATTTCCATTCCACATAATAGTTCCAACGGCAGATAATTGTGAACTGTAACATCACATTACATTTCCAGATACTTTTAATGTTTCTAACTACCTTTGGTTTGGAGTAGTGACTTGGGGGGTGAATTTTGGTGGACCTTTAAGGAAAACTAAAGTGTAATAGCTATCGCACGGGAGGTACACAATTTGTCTAAACCGTGTGGCCAAACCGTGTGAGGATGGTCTTGGAGGCAGTAGCTTTCACATGGGTGGTGCACAGTTTGTCTAACCATACATCCAGACCATGAGAGAGTGGTGGACGATGCTGTAGCTAACACATGGTTAGCGCACAGTTTCTCAAACCGTGTGGACTAACCGTGTGGGCACATAAACTAGATCCTAAAATTTTGGTTCTAACTTCTTTTGCTTCAAAAGGGGTTCTTTTAATCTTTTATGTGGCCTTAACTCGTTATTACCCTCCCTTGAAGGTATTTGAACCTATCCCATGAGTTGTGGAGGTGATTTGAAGGCTTCTCTTTGCGTATCAAAGTCGGGTTCTTGAGGTATGTGATCATTCTTGTTCGTTTTCTTAGATATACTTAGATCTACTTCTCATCTTCTCTAGTTTTCTTAGATCTATGCTAGTTATGGGTAGATCTAAGTTTATGGATGCCAAATATGATGAGATTTGGTCTTGATAATTCTCGAATAAGAGATCTAAAAAATGTTTTTGGAGAATCGACCCAGGTTTCTTGAGAGTTCTTCAACCATCGTGGTTTTCTTCAAAAACCCTTGAGGTAGGGGTTTCATTGCATCTATTTCTTTTACGTACAATAGTAATTTTAGAATGTTTAATCCCACTAAATAACAATGGAATTGATATAATAAATATTATAACCAGATGAATAAATTTATAGCGATCATATGTTATTGCCTCTTGTTTTTCTAGATAGTGTGATATCTATGAATTATTTGTTTAGTTGTTTGCTCTTGGTTGCAATCAGTAAAGAACATAAACCGAGATTAATTGTTATTTGTTTTCCTAAGATAAAGTGGCATGTCAACAAATCTGGTTCTTGTTTTAATTGGATTTTAATCAAATTGGTGTAGTAAGCATGTTTAATAATTTGTGATATCATACTACTTAGGTTTCTTGATTTTGGATCCAATGAAATATAAATCTATTAATTCAAGATGGATTAAAAAATTATTGTTTGATAATTCCTTGAAGGGTTCTGAGTTACCCAATTGTTTGTTAAAGGGGCCAATAGCCCATGTGCTGTGATGTTTGTTTTTCTCCTACTGCTTGTGCTGAGACGTGACCTTGGATGGGTGTTGTGATATGTGGCGGCATAGAGGCCTTTTCCTTGTGGTAGCATATTATTCCTAGAGTGGAGAGATGCATCCGTTTATACATGTGGGTGTTAGGGAGGACACCAGGGATTATCGAGTGGGATGGATGTGATTGTTGGATGAATGTTGGTTCTTTGGTTGTTTATCTCCTATACTTTTCCCCACTACTCAAGACAGTTGGTCTTTCTTACCCTTCATCTGAAAGAGGAGAAGACATGTGGGGTTTGCCACATGCTTTCTGTGTTATTCTTCACCAGGGAGGATGGGTATATGCTCTTGCTATAGGCGGAAAGACTCAACGGGTAGTACATCTACTCACCTTGTTGAGCCGCATTGTGTTAGTTGAATAGAATGCTTTTCTAGAATTCCTGGGAATATGGGAAAATGTTTCTGTAATAAATATTTGAAAAATTGGTGTTAACCCATGGGGATGGAGTTACAGGAACATAATGAAGAGGTTATAATTTTTGAGGGAACGGTTGGCGTTGGGTGTGTTGCTAATGAAATTTAATGTGGAATTGTCCATGGTTAATTAATGTTAAAAGAATTAATTAACATACAATGGAACTGATAAAAAGGAAATGAAGTAATATAATAAAGATCTTTAAATGGATGTGTGCATATAGGATACCTAGTCATAGAAGTTTCAGTTGGAGTATGATAGATGTTAGATGCAGTTGTGTCTAAGACTAGGTAATTCCCATAGTGTGGTTGTGAAATATAATATATCTTGTACTTTTTGTGATTTTTTACGCTACTCCACCCTGTCACTAAGGGAAACTGACACCCCAGGGATATTGAGCCCTGGGTGGGGGGTGTTTTCTCCAACATTATGGTGGGATGAAGAATTTATGACTACCACCTTTGGCCCACTCTCTTCTCTTGGTAGATACTTTTGATGGTAAGCACATCAGTTACTTTTTCCCATGTATGTGTGTAGTGGGCTGTAATGGATTGTTGTAATTCACACACATATATTTTGGATATAGTATCCTATGAAATACTATATGTTTTACATGTATAGGCTGTGATGGATTGAGGATCCTTACTCGGTGTATGGGCTGTAATGGCTTGAGGTATAATACCCGACGTATGATACATGTTATGGGAGATGTGGTGGCTATCGGAAACTACATGGTTACATTTAACTGTGAGGATGGTGTGGTGATTTCCCTAGGTAAATGCTGGAAATCCTTTGTGTTTCACGTGGTTCACTTTGTGTTGCTTCTCCCAGGTGTCTGTTGGGAAGCCTTTTTTGAGAGAGATGCTCAGGACATGCGATGTTAGGGAAAAGAGAAAAACCAGTGGGGAAGTACTTGTGGGTTACCCTTGATATTCATTATTATATGATATATTCTTGTATGTGTTACATGGAGAGAATAGTCATGGTGACGGTGGGAACATATTATACCTGTTTAGGGACGAGTTAGTTTCACATGTTGGTCACTATGATTTAGCATGCTTTCATTACTTTTTCACGAGAGGCTTTGAGAAGGATCCTACTAAGAATACTATTATACTCACCCTATGTATATATAAACTATTTTCCCGGTCACTTGGAGCTTGTTAGAGATCATGCTAGTTTCTCCAAGCTTGGGGTTTCTGGAGCTATTTAGGATTGTGGTTGCTACTGTTTTTACTTTCTTTTGGGTACTGGCAGTTTTCCCCCTTCAGTTGTAGTAATTTTTCATGGAATTACTTACTTTCACTTGGGATACATTTATATTTTAGTTCTATGTTGGAGTTAGTTGGTGTCTATCTTATTTCATTATTCTGCATGTGTTCTCTTAGAGGGTAATGCCTCCCATTTGTGTCTTTATTATAGCCTCAGTGCTAGTCGCCAAACTGGGGTCTACTGGTGGCGGGACTCGGGGGTCATTATCTCTCTTTTCACATTGTTGTCTCAGGAGGGGTACACTTTTTGGGGAGGGGGCCATCACATAGTTGTATCAAAGGTATGGTTGAGGTATTGGATGGAGTTTGGAGATAGCCATAGGTGAGGTTGCATGGGTTGTTAGGGAAATTATTTCATTCATGTTTAGCAAGTGAGGTAAACACTGGCGACCGACTAAGACCTAGGCGTTTAGGGCCCCTTATGACCAGATGTGTGGTCCATTAAGTTTAAAATGGCTACAAAACAAGGTGATACTAGTTGCAGGGTAGAGACCTAGGATAGGATCATGCATCATTCTTCATTGTCCCTATGTTTGAATGGGTAGACCATGGAATAGGTTAACCTAAAATGAATAAAATAAAACAATTAATTAATTAATGTTGAATCTTCCATATTCTAGGATTGGGAGATCTAATGGTTTTTTATTTTATAGGTATGCCTCTAGGTAAACGTCCTCATCACGTTTGCGCAGAAAATGCCCAATAGGATTTTTTAGCAGATCATCATAGGGTAGAGTTTGACGAAGACGACACTTAGAGGAAGGCACTCCGAGAGTTTCATTTCCAGAGTCTGCAGAAGTAGGATGGCTTCGTTTCAGATACAGTCAGGGAAGACTGGTTAGAGGAGGTCGAGATAAGCTTCAGTTAAATCCGTGCTGGGAATGAGCACTGGGTGTTCTTGGGTGTGACGATGCTGCGTGGTGTAGCGAGGCAATGGTGGTTCTTGTTCCTCAGGGATTGTGAGGAGTCAGCAATCTCATGGGAGGAGTTTCGAGACCGGTTTAGAGTCTATTTTCTTTCTTCGACTATAAAGGTGTCCAATCTCCAGGAGCATCTTACCATACGATAGGGGAGGTCTAGTGTTTGAGAGTTTGGATTCTGTTTTAAGAACCTATTATGATATTCTTCAGACCTACTTCCAGATGAGGAGGCCAGGGCGAGGCATTCCGAGGAGGATTTGCGTCCAGAGATCCAATGCTAGGTCACCCCATTTATACTAAACACATATCTTGAGGTACTGGAAAGGGAAGAGGTTAATGAGAACACTTTTTACAGGACATGATCATCATGGTAGGGGAATCAGCATGATTCCTCATGAAGCAGAGCAGTGGTATGTGGTTCTCGATTTTCTGGGTAGAAATGTTTTCGATCAGCCGGGGGTAGGTCCCACCCCTTCACATTTCATTGTTCTGGAGGCAGAAACTCTTAGGCCTATTCCAAGGGATCATTCACTTGTTTTTCTATTGGTGGTCATGGCCATCATTAGTGGGAGTGTCCGACCATTCAGAGCAATCATCGTGCACCGGGTGTTATGCTCCAGGTTCATCCTTTGAGGCAGTTCCAACCGAGACCGTAATAGCAGCAGGTTGCACCAGCTTTAGATTATCATAGGGTAGATGGGGAAGGCATTGGACAGCCCCATGATGCTCCCCATCCTCAAAGAGGAGAGCACAACTATGGTTGTGTCCATCATCATGGTCAGAGAGGCCGTGGAAGAGGTCGTGGTTAGCTTCATGCTTTAGCTTTTCCATCTCCAGGTGAGCCAGATGTCGCTCGAGGTACCATTTTCTTGTTTTCTACCTTAATGTATGCCTTTTTTTGATTCAGGAGCAACAAAATCCTTCATATGACATACCCTTTTCCTTGATTTGGTACGTCAGGTAGAGAGGCTTCCAGTGCCCTTGGCATTGACTACGACAATTGGAGGTCGAACTGACTTGATTGAACTATGTAGAGACTGGGATCTAGGGTTGGGGAAACACCTCTCTTGGGAAGATTTTATATGATTATGAATACAACCATATGATGTCATCCTAGGGATGGATTGGTTGTATTCAGTGCAGGCTATCATGGATTTCTTCAGGAAGAAGGTCATTTTCATTGGTGCAGATGGAGAGAAAGTGGTTTTTTTTGTAAGAGAGACCCTCATATGGATCATAGGTTCGTTCCATCCTTATCATCCATGATGGATGTGATGATGTAGAGTTTTTTAGAGGTTCAGTAGTTGTCGTTTCCATGGGTCGTAGAGGAGTACCATGATTTGTTTCTAGAATAGATTGTAGCATTACCCCCTTGACGAGAGATTGAGTTTGGGGTCGACCTACAGCCAAGAACATCTCCTATCTCTATGTTTCCATATAGGATGGCCCTTCTATGTTACGAGAGCTACGAATATAGATTGATGGTATGTTATAGTGTGGTTTAATTCAGTCATGTGTGTCACCATGGGGTGCACTAGTTAAGTTTGTAAAGAAGGAAAAAACAGTTTGCTGTTGTGTGTTGATTATCATCGTTTAAGCAAAGTGACATTAAGGAATCAATATCCAATTCCATGAATTTAGACATTTTTCAATCAACTAAAAGGTGCAATTTGGTTCTCAAAGATCAACTTTTGGTCAGGAAATCATCAGATGCATGTGATGAATGAGGATATCCCGAAGACTACTTTTCATTGTTGTCATACGCATTATGAGTTCATTGTAATGTCATTTGGCGTTATGAATGCTCCAACTGTATTCATGGGATTGATGAATGTTTTTCTCGGTGAGTTCCTGGACAAGATCATGGCAATTTTCATCGAAGACATCCTTTTGTACTCCACATCTGAAGAGTAGCATGCAGAGTATCTACAATCTGTTTTGGGAGTTCTTCGCCAACAGCTGATGTTCGAGAAGTTGTCAAAGTGTGAGTTTTGGACTTGAGAAACCCGTTTCATGGGGAATTTTGTGTCCCAATTGGGATTTTTTGTGGATCGATCAATGATAGAAGCAGTTTTGTCTTGGAAATCACCCAAGACAGTTTCGGAGGTGCGAAGTTTCCTTAGTCTTGCAGGCAACTACAGGAGGTTCGAAGCCAATTTCTCATGAGTTGTGACCCCTCTAACATCATTGGCCAAGAAGGATCAGGCATTTATATGGACTGATCAGGGCCAAGAAACATTTTAGTATCTAAAAGACGAGTTAGTAAATGCTCCAGTCGTTTGTCTTCCGGCAGAGAGAGTTCACTTTGATGTCTTTTCTGATTCTTCACATTAGGGGTTAGGTTGTGTTCTCATGTAGTAGAGGTTAGTGGTTTCTTAGGGGTCTCGGTAGTTACGTCCCCATGAACACAACTATTCCACCAATGATCTTTGGTTGGCATCTGTGGTGTTTTCTCCATAGTTGTGGAGACATTACCTCTTTGGTGATCATTTTTTGGTTTTCACTGATCGTAAGAGTTGGAAATATGTTTTCTCCCAGTGTGACTTGAACTTATGATAGCATCAGTGGATGGAGTTCTTATAGGAATATGAGTTCCAAATATCGTATACACATGGAAAAGGGAATGTTGTAGCTGATGCGCTGAGCCAAGAGTCACGTAGTGATGCTGTGCGTGAATCCGGAGATTCCTAGAGAGTAATGGAAGAACTGTCAGCATTACATCTTGATATGGGAGAATTTGGGGGTAGAGGCTGTCTTTTTTAGAAGATGGTACAATAATCCCTAATGTATAATGTAGAAGAGTCCCAGTTGGTAGATCTTGATGTGGAGGTCTGGAGAGAATGGGTTGTTTGTGGTGGGGCCTCTGATGGTTGGTCGGAGGACGAACAACACTGAGTGTTATATCATGGAAGGCTTTTTGTTACCTTGACGATGAAAGAGACGGTTGACATAGAGTTCCATAGTTCTCCCTTAGTAGTATATCCTGTCATGACAAAGATGTGCTAATCCTTGAGGATTCAGTTTTGGTGGAATGGGATGAAGCGTGCGGTTGTGGAGTTTGTGTCCCGATGTTTAGTGTACATGATGGTGAAGGTCGAACACTGAGTTCAAGGTGGTCTTCTCCAGCCATTTGAGATTCCCCAGTGTAAGTGGTAAGATATCTCAATGGACCATGTTACTTGATTACCTCAATCTCTGAAAGGACATGTTGCTATTTGGGTGGTAGTGGATCGTTTATCAAAATCAGCCCACTTCATAGAAATCATGGAGTCATGATCAGTGGATGTTTGGTCGAGGAGATATCTAGATGAGGTTTTAAGACTTCATGGAGTCCCTAGGACTTTCATTTCTGATCAATATCCGCTTTTTAGCTCCCGATTGTTGAGATCTCTCCAACATTCTTTTGTTTCTAAAGTATGCCTTAGCACTGATTTTCATCCTCAAACGGATGGTCAGACAGAGCGAACCATCCAGATGCCTAAAGAAATATTACGCTCTAGTGTTCTTGATTTTGGAGGTTCATGGATTTGGCACGTACCCTTGGAGTAGTTCTCTTACAATAATAGTTTTCACTAAACCGTAGGTATGACACCATTTGTAGAATTGTATGTCCGGCCTTTCTGTTCTCCATCGTGCTATACTGGGGTCGGAGAGTCAGAAATTCTCAGACTAGAACTACTGTAGAATGCAATAGAGATGGTTCAGGTGATTCGTGAGAGGATGAAGACAGCACAAGATCATAATAAATCATATGTTCATCAAAGGAGGAGACCCTTAGTGTTTAATGTTGAGGATCATGTGTTTTTGAAGGTGACTCCCCATCACGGGAAGTGAAGGTTTGGATGCTGAAGTAAGCTTTCTCCCTAGTTTGTTGGGAATTTCTAGGTGTTAGATCATGTTGGAGCTGTGGCGTATCAAATAGCACTTCCCCTACAGATGAGTCTGATACATGATTTTTTCCAAGTATCACAGCTCCGTCATTATCTTCATGATGACTCTCATGTCAACGATTGGGGAGAGGTCAATGTTGATGATGATGCAACCTTTGATTAGCGTCCTTTGGAGATCCAATACTCCAAGGATAAGGTGTTGTGCGGGTGTTCTATTCTTTAGTTCGTGTCTTGTAGGGACACAAAGGCTTGGAAGAGAGTTCCTGGGAACCTGAGTCCCAGATACGTGCTCAGTACCCATAGTTTTTTTATGTTTAACTCTTTTAATGTATTTATGTAACTTATGTGGTTATGAAAATACCATGTTTATGAGATGTCTTCCTTTGTTTCTTTTGTGTCTTGTTCTCTTTTGAGAGGTATCTCTAGGGGTGGTTGTTCAGACCCTATTTCATTTTCACTTTAGGTGTGTTTTGGATTCTAGAGGATTAGAATGTATTGAGAGGTATCTAATGTAATGGCCTAGACCTCTCCCGTCCATTACTTTGTGGAAATGTGGTGTTAGAGGTGTTCTAGGAGGTCACGTTGACTTACCCCCAACACTTTGTCATGATTTCAATTCTGGGGAATAGTTCCAATGGTAGACAATTGTGAACTGTAATTTCACATTATGTTTTTAGATACTTTTAATGTTTCTAACCACCATTGGTTTGTTGTAGTGGCTTGTGGGTGCATTTGGATGGAATTTTAAAGAAAACTAAAGGGCAATAGATTTCATACAGGCAGAGCACGGTTTGTCTAAATCGTGCTACCAAACTGTATGAGGTTGGTCTTGGAGGCAGTATAATTCACAAGGGCGGTGCACGATTTGTCTAACTATGCATCAATAATGTGCGAGAGGGGTGGGTGAGGCAGTAGCTAAGTCATGGTTAGCGCACAGTTTTTCAAATTGTCCGGACTAACTGTTCAGGCACTTAAACTAGATCCTAAATTTGTGGATCTAACTCATTTGGCCCGTAAAGGGGTTTTTTTAAGCTCTTATGTGGCCATTACTCTGGATTACCATCCCTTGGAGGTTGGTGAACCTCTCCTAATAGTTTTTAAGGTGATTAGAAGGCTTCTCGTGGCGATTCGAAGCCGGTTTCTTGAGGTATGTGATCGTTCTTGTTCGGTTTCATAGATTTACATAGATCTACTTCTCATATTGTCTCGGTTTCTTAGATCTATTCCCATTATGGGTAGATATGTGTCTTTCGATGCTAAATACGATGAGCTTTGGTCTTGATCTTGGTAGGAGAAGAGATCTATGTCAGGTTTTTGGAGAATCGACCAGGGTTTCTTGAGCGTTCTTCAACAGTCGTTGTTTTTGTCAAAAGAGTTTGATGTAGGGGATTCATGCTTCTCTTTCGTTTATGTGGAACTGTATTGTTAAAATGTTTAATCCCACTGAATGTCAATGGAATTTACATAATAAATATTTTAACAGGATAAATAAATTGACATCGATCATATGTTACTTCCTCTGGTTTTTTAAATAGTGTGATATCTATGCTTTCTTTTCTTAGCTGTTTTCTCTTGGTGGAAATTTGTAAAGAACGTAAACCGAGATTAATTGATATTTTTTTGGCTAAACATAAAGAGGAATATGATAAAATATGGTACTTATTGTAATTTTATAGTAATCAAATTTTCATAGAAAGCATGTTTAATCATTTATTATAACATACTGGTTAGGTTATCGATTTTGTAACCAACGATTTATAAATCTATTAATTAACGATGGATTAATGAATTGATTGTTTGATAATTACTTGAAGGGTTATGAGTTACATTCTTTTTTGTTAAAGGGTCCAATAGTGCATGTGATGTAATGTTTTTTTTACTACTAATTATGTTGAGACATGACCTTGGATGGGTGTTGTGATATGTGGGGGCATGGAGGCCTTTTGGTTGTGGTAGCAGATGATTCATAGTGTGGGAAGATGCATCAGTTTATGCATGTGGGTGTCCGTGAGGAAACTAGGGATGATGGAGTGGGATGGATGTGATTGTTGGTTGCTTTTTGGTTATTTGGTTGTTTATCTCCTTTACTTTTCCCCACTTCTCAAGGAAGCTGGTCTTTCTTACCCTTCTTCTGACAGAGGCGAAGACACGCGCGGTATGCCACGTGCTTTCCGTGTTTAGCTACATCAGGGAGGATGGGTCTATGATATTTCTATAGGTGGCAAAGACTCAACGGGTAGTACATCTACTCACCATGTTGAGCCACCTTCTGTTATTAGCATATAATTCTTTTCTAGAATGCCATTAAATATGGAAAAATGTTTGTGTAACGAATATATTAAAAAATGGTGTTAACCCATGGGGATGTAGTTTCTGGAACATAATGAAGAGGTTGTAATTTTTGAAGGATCAATTGACTTTGGGTGTGATTCTAATGAAATTTAATGTGGAATTTCTCATGGTTAATTAATGATTAAATAATTAATTAACGTATAGTGGAACTGACAAAAATGGAATGAAGTAATCTAATAAATCTCTTTAAATGGTTATGTGCTTATTGGATACTTAGTCTTAGAAGTTACAGTTGGTGTCTGAGAGACGTTAGCTGCATTTTTTTCTAAGACAAGGTAATGCACATTGTGTGGGTGTGAGATATAATATATCCTATAATTTAGGTGATTATATACGCTACTCCACCCTGTTAGTGAGGGAAACTGACACCCTGGGATTCTTATCCCTAGGGGCTATTTTCCACAACATTATGATGGATAGAAGAATGGATGACTACCCCCTTTGGCCTCGCTCTCTTCTCTTGGTAGATACTTGTGATGGTAAGAAAAACAGTTAGTTTTCCCATGTATGTGTGTAGAGGGCTGTAATGGCTTGTGGTTATTCACACACATATATTCTTAATATAGAATCCTATAGACTACAATAGGTGTAACATGTATAGGTTGTGATGGCTTGATGATCCTTACTCGGTGTGTGGGTTGTAATGTCTTGAGGTATAATACCAGACATATGATACACGTTATGCGAGCTATGGTGCCTCCAGGAAACTACATGGTTACTTTTGGTTATGCAGATTGTGTGGTGATTTTCCCTGGTGTCTACAGGAAATACTTTGTGTTTCATGACTTACACTTTGTGGTGCTTCACCTAGGTGTCTACGGGAAATCCTTTTTGGATAGAGATGCTCAAGACGTGCAATATTGGGGAAAATCGACAAACTAGTTGGGATTTAGTAGATGGGTACCCTTGATATTCTTTATTATATGATATATACTTTTATTTGTTACATGGTGAGAGTAGCCATAATGAGTTTGGGATCACAGTATAACTGTTTAGGTGATGAGTTAGTTTCACTTGTTTCTAACTGTGCTTTAGCATGCTTTCTTTACTTTTGCACGAGAGGATTTCGGAAGGATCCAACTGAGTATAGTTTTATAATCACACTATGTTTATATGAACTGTTTTTTTCTGGTCACTTGGAGTAGGTTGGAGATCAAGATGGTTTCTAATTGCTTGGGGATTCAGGTGCTGTTCGAGCTTGTGGTTGCTGCTGTTTCTACATTCTTTTGGGTACTTGTAGTTTTTCCCCCTTCAGTTGTAGTACTATTGCATGGAATTACAAACTTGCACTAGGGTTTCTTTTATATTTCTATTCTAAGTAGGAGATGGTTGGTGTATATCTTATCTCTCTCTTCCGCACGTGTTCTCATAGAGGGTAATGCCTCCTATTTGTGTTATTATTATACCCTTGGTTCTAGTCGCCAACCCGGGGCCTACTGGAGGCAGGACTCAGGGGTCATTATCTCCCTTTTCACATTGCCGACCCAAGAGGGGTACACTTTTTGGGTAGGGGGTCGTGAAATTTCAGATAAGGTTGTCAAATGTTCAATTGTATATGAGAGGTTTTCCCAAGCCCATGAAGTTACACGAGTGATTATTTGAATCCCAATAAGGTACAGTAGAAGTTTTTTCTTATGTGAAAGGAAGTATACAAGTACATATCCCATTCCCACTATGTGGTGAATTTCCTGGAATGTATCCTTGAAAAAATATTATTATAATTTTGAAAAAGTATAGTGATTAATATAAAATATAGGAATCAGTGGACTATGTAGGCCTTAGTAGTGATCCCGAACTAAAGAATGTATTTTCTATGAATATGTGTATTCTAAAATAATATCTAATTTCTATAAAACATGGTCTCGTTTTTTCAGATTTATTATTTATGACATTTCAGGTTTTTGAATAACCGTTATTATTATAAAAAGGATTTATTATTGGATTCATTTTTTATGGATTAATACATGAAGGGTATGTACAAATAAATTTTTATAATGTTATCATCCCTAAAATATTATCTAATCCTCACTTATGATCATCAATTTTTTTCTCCCATGTTTACCCTTGTTGAGTATGTAATCACAACATTTATTTTGTTTCTCTTTCCCTAACATGAGAAGAATTGTATTATATATGAAAAACTTCCAATTGGTAAAATGTGAGGAGAACATAGTATGAAATGATTAATATCATTCATGAAATAAGTTTATTATTTATGTAGTCTCCAAATACACTAAACCATTATGGGTTCAAAAAGCCTAATATTATAATATATATTAAATATTCATCGAACATGATTTATTATTAATTAAATTAATCCTTTAGTCCCTTTTGTAGATACTAAGGTATCAAATTCAATAACCATTCTAGATATGGAATAGATCGATTAGAATGGCCCAAAAGCCTTCATTTTCTATTATTTTTGGTAATCCAGATTTCAATGAGTGAGGTAGAACCCATAAAATGACAAAAGGATTAGAAACAATTACATGACCCATAGGTAATACATGAAATTACCTAGATAAAAAAATTTGTAGTTTCTCCTCCACAGCATATGTCCAAATATTAGAACTCCACCTACGTAGGGCTAGTTGGCTAGCTATCATATGAAAATTTGCACAGTCCTGGTGTCAATGTCAATAACATACCCTCTCATTATTCCAGTTCAAGTTAGCTTTTCTCTAGTTAATGTTCCATCCATGAATCTTCATCTGAAGCCTTTTCCCTTTGTAGTATGACTAGCACGACTGCATTCTTGTGGTCCGATGGTCTTGGGGTGGCCCTAAGGCCTTAATGTGGCCCAAAGGCCTTGATAAACATCTGGTCATAAGGAATTGGGTTGCCCGAAAGCCGTGAAGGAACCGAGTCACAAACCAGTGGCCCAAAGGTCCAAATTGAAGACTAGTTCTATCATATACTATACTGAATAAAACATGCTATAATACTACTACAATATTCTGAAAATATTCCTCCATGTGAATTTGATCTCAAGTCTCTTGGATGAAGTTGCTGAGTCCTCACCAACTGGGATGAGGCTCATGTGGTAGGTATGGAATATATCATTATGTTTTATCTATAATCTATGAAAATGTATTATAATCGGTTTTATAAATTGAACATATATTAAGTGTACTAGAATGTATTTTGTGTTAGAATATGATGATTATTTTTCCATTATTTCACAAGGGTTTAGACGTTATGATTAAGATGAGGATCTGGCATTTCTATAGGTGTGGGAAAGGTTATTTTTTATAAAATGATTGAAATATAGATATAAACACTTGGTTCATGAACAATAATATATGGTGAAATTGAATTTGATTAGGATACATCATTAGGAAATTAAAATCATTTATATTTGATGAAAAAAATGTTATTTTTAAAAAAAATGTTATTTTGTCTATATTTATTGCATTAAAATATGACTATATACATTGGTATAAGATTCCGTGGAATTAAATCGAATATATAAATTTTGTGATGGTTTTTATTGCAGCTTAAAACTCACATAGTTGGTAGTTTTTATTTTATCATGGGATTATTGATCAATAGATTCATGAATCTATAAAGACTCTAATAATAATAGTTTCTGTTGGAATTTAATTTTTTGGAATTCGTATTAGGATTTATCTTTTTAGAAGTTAAAAAATGGGAATTTTAGGGTTTTAATATTATTAAACCCATAAAGTGGTTAGTTAAAAATAAATCATTGGATGGCTAAAAGTGTTCCAATAGAATCTCATTTTGGATGACTATTAAAATTTACAAAGTGTAAAGCGATTAAAATACCCTATCAGGATTCAAGAAGTGAAAAAAGACTTATCATGAGGGGGTAATAAAAATTATAATTTATATTTTAACCCTCAGTCTATGTGGAGAATATGTTTTTCCCTTCTTCAATTTTTTACATAATATTTAATCCTCCACAATTTATGTTTTATCATTTTGAGTACTTATCAATCCTCTATTTTATCTCCCTCTACCTCAATATTGTTCCCACTGCATGTCATCCATCCCTTATAAGATTCAAAATCCATCTATACAATTGATCCCTTAATGATTAAAATTACCAAAAAATCCCATAATTCTTATCTTCTTATATAACATATTAATTGAATCCTAAATATAGAAAATATAACTATTTTTCATAGTTCAAATATTAGGTGTATTAGGATGGATTATATTTTCATAATGGATTATAAGATATTGATAAAAATATAGTAGGATTAACATTTTATATTGTTATAATTTTCCTAATATTTCTGTGTAGGTTTTTATACATGGATGGATGTTCATGTTAGGCTATTCTATATTGTGATCGAGGGGGTGAAGAAAAGGGTGATAAATTGTGCAGGGCGCATTAGAAAAGGAACAAAAATTCAACACAATGTATGGTCATTTGGGGAATACAATGAGATCATGTCTCTATGTGGATATTAATCTAGTTAGGAAGTGTAGACCCTAATGGGGTCATCAATCATGAGATATATTAATAAGGGAATATGATAGGATGTCATGGATGTTTTATAATATCTATGTAATTTGGTCCATTTAGTTTTTTAGTTCAACAAGTGGATCATCATTTAATGTTTTTCAGGGAAGTTCACAGGGTGCCTAAACCTCATAAAATACATTAATTTGATAAATATAGAGTTTGGAGTGGATTTGTTGAATAGTTTTTTTAGGAATATTATATTGTTAAGAATATAATTTATTTTCGATTTTAAAAGGGATAATGTATCAAATTTTTCGATATGGGGATTCATGGGAAGATAAACATGTTCTATGTAACAACCCATAACATTGTTTGTCCTATATTTAAAAAATGATAAAATTACAATCTATTGTGGATATATGTCTATTTAAAAAGATGTTATTATTGAATATTATTGAATTTTTAAAAAATTGTTGATATTGTTATACTAGTTCAGATGTTTTGAGAATGAATCAATATGCAGTTTTGAGTATGGTATTTGATTTAAATTGAGAAAATAAAGTCTATTAGAAGTGTAATGTCTTGGATTTTTTGTATTATTTGTAAATATTATATGGAACTATGACGAGAAAAAGCGTAGAGATGACACATCATTCCGTGGCCTCGTTATCCTGGAATGGTGGTTCGTACTTTGTTTATGTTAAGTGATTCCACACTTGTGTGCTGTTGTGGCAGTTTTTAAATGGATGCCCAAATTAATAATATGAGGGCACCATTGCATCCGGGACGGAAACCTTACCACTGAAAGGGTTTATCCTTGAACGACATGGGTCGAGGGAAAATTTTAATTTTTGAACATTTTTAGTAAAATAAAATAAAATAAATTATCCAAGTTTATTTTATTTTAATTAGAAACATCAGCTGCAGTGCTGTGATGAGGAAATTGTTTCTTTATTTAATGTCATGTAATAATAAATCAAAAAATGGAAACACTAACAAATTAATGTCACAGTGTGATGGAATTCCAAACATGTTTCCCCATTTTAATGGGTTAATCGAACGATGTTTATGGACAGAAAACTGAGTGAAAACTCTGGAGAAACTGTGGAGCCTTGCGGAAAACTCTCAGTGACGAATGTCAAAGAAAACAATTTGAGAATCAGTGCACAAACAAGTTGAATGATCTCGATGATGAAGTCAATTACCTCTTTATAACTGATCAATCCCTTTGAGATATGGGTTGTTATTTTGATTATTTCATCCAATTTTTGATTTATATGATGAACATAGATCAACCACGAACAAGTTCATCCACGAATTCATGTGTTCTTGCAGGAGGGTTTTTGTTTGGATGTTTTTGAGGAATTAATCCATGTTATATTTTTTTTATTTTGATCCATCTAGGATTTATCCTATTAACTGGAGTGCATCAATGTAGTGACAAACAATGGTGGAGGTTCTTTCCTCAATTTTTTTTGGATTTCCTCCACCCTTCTCTTCATGCGTTATTTGCGTTCTTCGTGAGGCAAAGAAAAACAGATAATTGCACATCTGTCTTGAAATGCAAAAATACCATATTGGATATCGGACAACGCAACAACCTAGCAGAGGTATGACAATGACTGTGGAAAATGAATCAAACTGGATCGGGAGAGATTGTTCTTCGACCATTATATGTGCGGGTGGATCAAGAATTGTTTTCGGAGCCAATCGGAGGCCCGAAAACAAAGGAGATGACCTCGGGTCATTGGGTATACATGAATTCCGGAGCTTCGTGCAGAACGGATGGCCAAATCGATTAATTGGGCACCATGAAATGCACAAGTCGGATGCCCTCGAATCTGTAAATTTATAGAATACATGTCATGTACATCTGAAGAACATGCCGTATAGTACCATCAGCGGTGGATAGGGTTTCAGGGGTCAGAGGAGAATCACACAGCGTGTGACCCTGGTCACACAGCATGTTGGAATTTACTCAATGCTTGGAATGTATTTGGGAATGTATATAGAAAAGGGAGGAACTACACTTCTTTGGAACATGGAGTGTACTCTCTACGCAGCATGGAATTGGCGGCTACATAGGACTCTGCGTGTATCCATGGGATACATAGACACAGGATGGAGTACCCGACTGTGTACTCCATCACACGACCAAGAGAGGCTAGTAACATAGGAAACCCTGTGTACCCAATACATGGGTTGAAACACATGGGTTGAGGTCGTGTACCGACACATGGCCAGCGTAAATAGAGTTGGGACCAGTCACATGGACACGGCTTGTAGTATGGTATCCTCCATGGCCCTAACAGTGATCCTTATCTATGTATTAGGATCTTTCCCACTCATGAGCGTGTCTCTTGTAATGAGTAAATGTATCTATTGTGATCTTTTCCACTCAAGAATGTGTTCTTCCGTAATGAGTGTATCAACCTCTCGTGATAGTTCCAGTTGAACAGTACTTCTCAGTCAGACGTCATTAGAGCTACCAGACTCATGGAGTGTGTTATCCTAGAACAAGTGCTTCATGGAATCATCTAACTGAATCCCATGCAGGGGTATGCAGTTGTGTGACTTTTTTATAGACCATGGGTCTGATTTTTGGGAAAATCTTGGTTGTTTTCTCTTGTGATATGTTTAGTAGACATATACTATGTAGAGTTGACCATGCCTTTTTTGTGTATTGCTATGTGTTTTTCGAGGTCCTCTACTAAGTATTTTGATACTCACCCATGAATGAGCTATGCCTGCAAGTGTCATAGGTTGTGTAGATGAGCAGCCTTCTGACAGAGTCTAGGGTAGACCAGGATTGGACCGAGCTTTCTGAGTTCCCTATAGGACGAGGCATTCCTTCGGCTACAAGCAGTAGTCCCAGTGCCTCTTGTGATTACTGGTTGGAATTTTTGTTTTTCAGACTCTTACATTTCATGGGCTTGTATTCTGTCCCAGTTTACATTTAGTAAATTACTTATTTTTATACTCTGTTGGTTGGGTTTGGTTGTATGAATTCATTTTTGATCCTTTGTGAATTTTACATTTCAGCATTTGTGGGCTTGAAGATGTATGTGGGTGTACATGTTCTTCTAAAAAGCCAACCATATCACTGATGGGCCTACTCTGTGCTAGTCACCATCCCCTGGACTATTGGAGGAGGGCTTGGGGAGTCACGGAGTGGGCCCCACTAGGACGGGTAATGACCGAGGGGTATCAAAGGTGGTAGGTTCTACCATAGGACCAAGTGTCTGTGAGATTGGTTTGGGGAAACACTATTTTGTGTTTTGAGCTCGCCATTTAGGCCAAAGACTCCAGTGTTGGTGCAGCAACCGACGTATCCATACACCAGGACTCTAATGACCTACTTTTCTACTCAGTACATGGAAACACTAGTTTCCGGGGGAAATAAAAGAAAGGTGAGTGCATCATATAGGTATGGGTTGTGTATTCCGTGTCCTTTGAGTCAGCTATCCAGATATACTCATGAAACATCTTATGACATTAAATGATACCTCCACGATGCAAAACTTCTAGGATTCACTAGCATGATCACGAGGATGACCCCCTCAGTGACGAGGCATCTATTCAAGGACTAGTTCCCCAGACGTTTTGCATGATGTGGTTCACCTTCTGTACCACCACTAGTGGATCGGCCCGTGGAACGTGTATTACCGACCGACGAGGAGCACATGCTTAGCATGCTACATGAGTTCTAAATTCAGAGACCCCTCAGGTTCTTGAGGTGAACCCGACCCTCAGGTTGATGCGGATAGGCTTGAGGAGGTGAAAAATGTATTTCATCTAATGAGGACACCAGTAGACCAAATGGTGATCCTAGGAACTAGCCTTCTTCAGGATTAAACAGGACGATGGTGGAGTATGACCACTCGGACTCACAAGGAGGAGACTCTTTCATGGACTGAGTACGAGTGAATATTTAGAGAGTATTTCTATTCAGTAATGCTGAGAGCTGTGTGAATCCAGGAGCATATTCAACTCCAGTTGTGAATTTCAATAGTAGTTGACTATTCATCGAGGTTCACTAACCTTGCTAGTAATCGATAAATATGGTCAAGGATCAGTACGTTAGAGCTCATACATTTGAGAATAGTCTATTATGAGACATCCAGGCTAGTGTAGTGCTTCTATTCTTTTCAACTTATACGGGAGTGATCGAGTGGGCCTTGGTGATCGAGAGAATCTTTGTGGAGTAGAGACAGCTGATGATAGTCATCATAAGGTAGACAGCTTTGGAGACCTCAGCAGTAGGGAGCTGATGTCGGACCCATGGATCAGGATATGAGAGACATTAGAGGAGGACCCAATATGGGGGATCAAAAGTCTAGGGCTCTCAGGTAGGATCTAATCATCCTAGGGAGAAGTGGTGCTACACGTGCGGCCGTAGGGGACATCTCGCTAGAGATTGTCAAACCCGTCGAGCTGCTAATAGAGAACCGCTGAATGGACCACCGAGGTAGAGAAAGAGAGTGCATCTGATAGAACCACCAGGCGGCGGACGTGGAAGAGGAGAAGGGAGAGTTGACGGTGGTGGTTGATGCTTAGAATTTCTTCCACCACCACCCCCAGGAGGTTCGGACTAGGTTCATGGAGCCGGTGGACTGGGGAGGGGACAGCTGTATGCAGTCGAGACGTACGACCCAAGGTCTCCAGGGATGATAAGAGGTATGATCTGTGTCTTCTATAACATAGATTACATACTTATAGACATAGGTGCTAGTCATTCCTTCATTTCCACATGTCTTGTGCGAAACCTTGAGATTCTGGTAGAAACATCGACTCGATCCTTATCATTGGTGACAGCTAATAGAGGAGACTCGAAGAGCACACGCCTTTGCAGACAGTGTGATCTTACCCTTGGAGATGAGAGTTTCGGTTGGAACCTCTTGGTGGAAGCATTGAGGCCATATGAAATCATTCTCTTTATGGATTGGTATCTTCTGTCCATGACCAGATTGACAGTTTTAGGTGAAGAGTGTGGTGTGTCCGCCATAATGGGATGAGGTTTTCCTCTGTCGGAGAAAAGGAGACCCAGGCAACACAGAATGGGCTCATGCATAGGGGTGGTGCAGCCGATCACTCAACATATGTCCATCCTTACCCTCATAGAAATAGATGTAGTGGGTTATCAGTTCCCAGCAGTAGTGGAAGAGTACCAGGATGTCGTTCACAAAGATATTCCATGATTACCTCCACATCGGGAAATATACTTCTAAATCCACTTACACCCCAGGATGAGGCCGAATTCCACACTAGCATATCAGATGGATCCTTTAGAGCATCGCGATCTGAGGGCACTGTTGGTGGATTTGCATAGCAAGGGTTTCGTGAGACCCATAATTTCACCCAGGGTAGCCCTTGTCTTTTTCGCCAATAATGCAGATGGAAGATTGAGGTTGTGTGTGGATTACCGGCACTTGAATCAGGTAATGGTGAAGAACTAGTATGCACTACTGAGAATCGATGACCTCTTAGATCAGCTAAGAGTGGAAAAATGGTTCTCGAAGGATGGCATTTGATCAGGTTATCACCAATTATGAGTACTGGACAAGGATATACCGAAGATGTCCTTCAGATGCCGCTACGGTCACTATGAGTACATGGTGATAACTATTGGCGTGAAAAACTCCCCCACAGTGTTCATGAGACTGATGAACTAGATCATCCTACTGTACCTGGACCAGTTCGTAGTGGTCTTCATCGACGACATCCATGTGTACTACGCATTAGAGGAGGTTCACACAAGACACATGTGGATAGTTCTAGATTTACTCAGAGGGAACCAGCTTTATGGGACGCTCTTAAAGTGCATGTTCTGGATTCAAGAGGTCCACTTTCTGGGACATTTCATCTCAGAAGATGAAGTAGCTGTGGACCCATCCAAGCTGGAGACAATGTTATCATGGGAGCCACCTCAGAGTGTGATGGAGGAGCGAAGCTTCCGTGGGATATCATGATATTACCGGAGGATCATTCTTTATTTCTCCCGAATATCAGCACCGATGACAGCCTTGACTGTAGAGACCCAAAGCTTGACGTACATGGACATTACATTACTTTTGCGGAATACGTAGTACATAACAAAAACACACACACAAGGATCGTAATAGTATAGTGTCTTTGGAAACTCAGAACGTAATCTTCTAATCGTGGTGAAAGATCTTCAATATCTCCCACAAAGATCTTCCCTTTTTTTACCTAAAACCTTTCTTTATATCATGGGGAAGAGAAAACATAAAAGGGTGAGCTCAAATGCTCAGTAAGGGTAAATAAAAGAAAAATCAATCACACCATATTCATAAGAACATAACTTTTGGAAATCATAACCTGCAAAAGAGAGCATAATTTCATAACATGGGATAAATCATAGTAGTGAAATGAAATCCCAATAATCATAACTTAAAACATGAAACTTTGTGGCATACACACATAATCATAGAGAATCATTTCTTGTTAGTCAAGACTCATTGCTCAGACCATCTTAGTGGACAAAGTCCCTTTCTGAATCGAGTAACCCTCGTTTCAGTCCTGTTTCACTGAACCGGTATAACCTACCGTTCCAGCCCTGTCTATCTCATGAGATATAAAATCTTTACCCAATGAATTGGAGGGAGATATAGGTCCCACCCATCTTATAATGAATCATTTCTTATGTGTGCCACATAATCATAAACCATACATCATAGCGTAACCCATGTAATAAAAATGGAATTCTTAAACAACATGACATCATAAAACAATTAATATAAGATAAAGGAATTCATAAAAATGTTTCCATCACAACATAATCAAATCCATCTAATAATATGGATAAAAACAGAACCCTTTATTATCTTAGATGGAAATTTTTTTTGATAAAACACTTGAACTCCATTCTTGAGGAAAATATCCTTTCTTCTTCAAAAACATTTTTCCTTTCATAACATGTCATACAACTTTAAAATAAAAGAAGTTGATTAAAAATAAACTTGAAAACTTGTAAATGATGTTTCTTGGAAATAATGGTTTAAAAATCCATTCATGTCGTATAAGTTAAAAAAACATTCTTCGTACTTTTGTCGGAAAAGTCAAAAAGTACCTTGTACGACAAAAGATTTCTTTCATAGATATTACTAAAAACTCACCGAAGGGTAAAAATGGATTTAAACAATTTTAGGTGGATGGAAATAATATTACATATTGATGAAACATGGATTTGGATGATAAAATACATCCCAGTAAATACTTACGAATAAACAATCTCGGATAAAAATGAGATTGTGATATTTCCCTTACCTTAGGTCCGATTTGCTTCATAAGTGTCCAAACCTACTGTATAATGATTTAAATCATGTTATTGACTTATTCCAGAATCATATTCATTGTTATTATATCATATATGGTCCACTTATGATTTTATATTACCCGTTCTTTTGTAACTTCATGTTAAAATAGCGTTTTGGGTAAAATCGTTTCATTTATCGTAGGTGTTTTGACTTGTTGTTCTTGACATTATTATTACTTATATAATGATTTAATTACTTCCAGAATATAAAATATGATTTATATATCATATATATTTAGTATATATATACATATAATAGATAGATAAATGAAATGAAAAACACCGTTCATGGAGACGGTAGTCCGTACATACGCATGAACGCTGTTTTCCTTTCCTTATTGTCTTGAATGGAAGTAAGTAGATGACATACATATATATATATATATACATAAATACAGTAGCATTATAATGTCATATATTTCATTATTATTTCTTATATATACTTTTTAATCATTCTTAAATGGTTAACATGGAGAATGAATCTCATCGCGTCGTGGAGACGGTAGTCCGTACGTACGCACGAGCGATGATATCATTTCCATAAATATTGAATTTAATTGGAGTGGATTATACAATATATCAGAATCAATATGATGTTTTAAAAACTATGTATAGTTATTCTTTACACCATTATACCCATCCATGTAAGGTGGTGGTGGAAAATAGATTACACCACGGCGTGGAGACGGTATTCCGTACGTACGCACGCGCGGTGATTTCTTTTTCCGTAGGATAGATAGATAGTGAAATAGGGTTGTTTCATACTTATTATAAAATATCAGTATATTAGTGATACTGATGTTATTACTTCATAATGAAACAACCTAAGAAGAAGAAGTGGAAGAAGAAATAAAGATGAAAGAATTGGTAACGGTAATTACCTCTTCTTTGAAGCGCCTTTTGGAGACCTTCTCTTAGGGAACTAAAATTGGTCTTTAAGGAATACCAGAACCTCTAGGATGTTTCTAGGGAAGTGGAGAAGATATTTTTTCAGGGTTTGGCCGAGCTTGAGAGCTCAAATTGGTGTGAGGAGGAGGGGGAGGAGGTGTCCTTTTATAAGGGAGGAGAGGGGCACCTTAGGAATATCTCAAAATATTATTTTATTATAAAGTCAAGTTCAGTTTTAATTAGCTCCAAATTGATTTATTTCGAGGCTAAGGTGGGGATGGGTCGAAATCCTCTCATCCAATAGAATTTAGACAAGTTTAGGTTCCTATTTTAACCATATCATTTAGATTTAACATTAAGTTAAATAATTTTACTTTTACCGTGTCTTCTTGTGTTCTTATACTATAAGGTTAATAAACTTACTATATAAAGCCAAAAGAACCCCAAATTGTTTATTATTAATATATATATCCTTATCTAAGTCATTTGGCCGATCCTTAGATTTTTAGGAATAAAATAACAATTAATAATATAATATTTGATTTAAAAACTATTTTGTGTCAATTTTGACACTATTTGATATATGATTTTTGTGAAAGTCATAAAAGAATTATATGTTCGAACCAAGTTGATTAAAGCATCACTAATATATCATATTAACCTAAAAAATTAGTGGAATTCATAAAAAGTCTCAATTTACACTTATTCGGGCATTTATAACATCAATTATGTTAATATTTCCTTAAAAGGGTATTTACTGCATCATCGTTGTGTCATAAATAAATTAATTTATTTAAAGTCTAAAAATTATAAATAAACTATAATTATGTAGTAATGCTTTTTAGCTTTCTATTTAATATTTATAGTCGAATTTATGTTATGTATAACCCCATATTAAAAATGTTTTAGTTATTAAACATTGATTTTAACTATTTTAACTATTCATTAAATAAAATAATATTAAATGTCATAATCTAATCCAAGTGGACCTAAATGGTCATATTATATTCATAAGGTTGTTTTTGGTCGAATTACACTTATCCAATAGAATTAGGACATGTGTTAGGGTAATAGTAATATCATATTTACCCTTAGTTACCCTATTTACTATTAACCGTGGTAAAAAAAAGTAAAAAGTTACTATTCACCAAAAATTATTTTCATCTCATTGAACAACATTTTACTTACTGACATCAACCGTGTATCTCTTTATTTTGAAATTCCATTCACAGAAGCGGTAAAAATAAGTTTTATGAAAAATTCTGTTTTTTTAACTACTACTTAGTAGTTTCACTATTCATCAAAAATTGATGTTTTTCAGAACAATGCCAAAATTTTATCCTAAGCTATATTTCATATTCCGAATTCAAAAATGAAATCTATTTTACCAAATTCATAACATAGAAGTTGCATTAATTAATTTTATAATTAAATCCCGCTGTTAAAATAAATAGCGTGTTTTTAAGATACAATATCTATCAAAAGATTTACACTTGTTTATGTCTGGTTTAAATGTGCAATTACATCCAATGACCAACAATGTATTAAATTGTAAAAATATATTCTAAATATACTTTAAAACTACTCCAATTAATAATTTATCACTATTAATTATTTCGATTAAAAAAGTTGTTTTTTAATTATAATTTAGTAATTTTCACTATTCATCAGAATATGAAAGTTATCCAAAATGTACCAAAATTTCACCTTAGGCTAAATTCGATACTCCGAATCCAAAAATGAAGTTCATTTTGAAATATAAGATTTACAGAATTTTAAAAAGTGGTTATTAATATTCATATCGGCTAGTTTTAAAAATATTTTAATAGCATATCGTTGTTTAGTGAAACTCGGTATTGCGTACTACACACGCTATCAAGGAAGGTCGCGATTGCGTGTAATGCAAGGCATGACAAGGATGTGTGTTGTGAAAGTTCCTTTTGGTGTAGCGTACAACACAAGACATTAATAAAATTAAAAATAATATTTTTCATAAAATCTTGGGCTGTTACATTCTACCCCCCTTAAAATGAATTTCGCCCTCGAAATTCATCGGGGTTATAAATGGTTTACTATTAGAAAGTTTCTTTAATAGAAACCTACATCGTAAAAAGGAATATCAAAACCAATCTTTAAAAACAAAAGTATGAAACGTAACGGTTACCCAAATAAACCAATCACTGGGTTTCCACATAGGTGAAAATATGGATATGGATGAGAAATCTAACCATCATGTTCTGATGGAGAGTGGTAGAGAACATGGCTATGGAAAAGCCAATAATCACAAATCCATAGATTTGTGATGATATAAGGTACCATCTGATTCATCAGGTATAAGATCACTAGGACAACATTTTTGGTTTTCAAGATCATTTCCCTAAAGTTGAAAATTTTAATTAGAATAAATACTTACTTTATTTTGGTACAATATCACTAGTGTTCGTGCCTTGAACAATTTCCACTTCATCTCTTAAATAAATTAAGTTGAATTGGTAATTCGTGAAGTGTTAGCATATCATGTGATAGAATGACGGGTCATTCCATCTGTCTCAAACAAAAGGTTAGCAAAAATTATATGCATAAATCGATCTATAGTGAGATTAATCATATATGGTTCCTAAAATGGACTTATACATCATATATAATACTGCTTAATATAATAAAACTAGTTTCTACTAAACAGGGACTTCCTGTAGGCCAGTGGTAGGCGATAAAGGCCAGTCACACTTCGGTTGTGGGTTCGATTCCCACAGCCTTGTCCGAAGCGATGGGCTGTCGCCCATCCTACAGGTTGTCCTTTTTCTAAAACTACATTACTATAACATCCCATCAATAATTTAGAAAAAAAACTTCTATCCTTAAACAATACTAACTTATTCCAACATAATCCATTTCAAATCTTTAGGCTTACCCATAATACTGTAGTCCACTCTCATAACATAGTGAAAACGATTACCAGAGATTTAACACCATCGTCGATCCCCATATATCATAAGATATGTTTTGTTGGTCACATTCCAAACATTCAAAGGCCTTAATAATGTATTCTCTTGAATACCCATTGAACCTTAGTGAAAACATGAATGCAGTTAAAAGTTAACTCTTTCCACATACCAAAATCCAAAAATTCTCTATACTCAAACCATGATATAACCTTCTCCTTATATCAGTCATGAGCTCATGAATAAAATCAAACACCTCATTATCTTATTATTCCTTCATTATGCGCATATCATCTAAATTCTAAAAATATCTGAATAACCTTTCATGGATAGTGGTATCGTTAATCATACACTTTCATAACTCAAGGAAAGATAACAGTGTAACAATCCTTAGATGTCTCTTTATTCCATAGTACCATGAGATTTCTTATACAACATTACACATGATAAACATGTAATCATTCCACTACATTCTTAAACCTTTGACCGAGCTTCAACAATTATTTCATCTCACATATCATTTGTAGTCTCTTAATCATCATCAACATAAATACTTCCCATACGACCATACTAATTATCTTCATGAGACTTTCCCTTAGGGCATTGGTTTGCATAATGCCCGTACATTCCAAATTTAAAACATTTAACCATTGTTGATGTCGTAGCAATACCATTATCCTCATCCATGGTGTTAACTGAACCTTTTCCTTTGCACTTACTTTCTTTGTGTCCTTCTTTTCCACACCCAAAGCATCTTCTAGTTCCTTTGAAACATGCTCCTTGATGCCTCTTCCCACATGATTTACATAGGGGAAATTGAACTTTCTTTCCTCTATGATCATCATGAAACTCCATCTTTCTCTTATTAGCCGAGTCAGGAAACTTACCAAATTTTACTTTATTGATCATATGATGAGATAGCTGATTCGGCATAATAATGATGTTTGGACTTCCAAATCCCATTTCATTTTGTTGCTCATGAAAAATATCATTCCATTGTCCATCATATCCTCCATTATCGTGAATCACCTTGTTTCCAGCCATTTTCTAAAACCCAAAAAGAATAGTGTGAGAGGCAAAAATCATGCTAGGGAAAACAACATAATAAAGGGGGAGTACCTTCAATATCGAACATCTTAGGTTTAATTCTAAGACCGTTAAGGCAATTCTAGGACTATAAACTATACGTATACTTAACCTTAGAGACATCCCTAGACATACCTTAGAAATATCGCTAGGGATCTCACTAACGTTTTCGCATCCTAGTTTCCAAAGGTTGACTAAACCTTTCCTCTGATACCAACTGTAGAGACCCGAAGCTTGACGTACATGGACATTACATTACTTTTGCGGAATACTTAGTACATAACAAAAACACACACACAAGGATCGTAATAGTATAGTGTCTTTGGAAACACGGAACGTAATCTTCTAATCGTGGTGAAAGATCTTCAATATCTCCCATAAAGATCTTCCCTTTTTTTACCTAAAACCTTTCTTTATATCATGGGGAAGAGAAAACATAAAAGGGTGAGCTCAAATGCTCAGTAAGGGTAAATAAAAGAAAAATCAATCACACCATATTCATAAGAACATAACTTTTGGAAATCATAACCTGCAAAAGAGAGCATAATTTCATAACATGGGATAAATCATAGTAGTGAAATGAAATCCCAATAATCATAACTTAAAACATGAAACTTTGTGGCATACACACATAATCATAGAGAATCATTTCTTGTTAGTCAAGACTCATTGCTCAGACCATCTTAGTGGACAAAGTCCCTTTCTGAATCGAGTAACCCTCGTTTCAGTCCTGTTTCACTGAACCGGTATAACCTACCGTTCCAGCCCTGTCTATCTCATGAGATATAAAATCTTTACCCAATGAATTGGAGGGAGATATAGGTCCCACCCATCTTATAATGAATCATTTCTTATGTGTGCCACATAATCATAAACCATACATCATAGCGTAACCCATGTAATAAAAATGGAATTCTTAAACAACATGACATCATAAAACAATTCATATAAGATAAAGGAATTCATAAAAATGTTTCCATCACAACATAATCAAATCCATCTAATAATATGGATAAAAACAGAACCCTTTATTATCTTAGATGGAAATTTTTTTTGATAAAACACTTGAACTCCATTCTTGAGGAAAATATCCTTTCTTCTTCAAAAACATTTTTCCTTTCATAACATGTCATACAACTTTAAAATAAAAGAAGTTGATTAAAAATAAACTTGAAAACTTGTAAATGATGTTTCTTGGAAATAATGGTTTAAAAATCCATTCATGTCGTATAAGTTAAAAAAACATTCTTCGTACTTTTGTCGGAAAAGTCAAAAAGTACCTCGTACGACAAAAGATTCCTTTCATAGATATTACTAAAAACTCACCGAAGGGTAAAAATGGATTTAAACAATTTTAGGTGGATGGAAATAATATTACATATTGATGAAACATGGATTTGGATGATAAAATACACCCCAGTAAATACTTACGAATAAACAATCTCAGATAAAAATGAGATTGTGATATTTCCCTTACCTTAGGTCCGATTTGCTTCATAAGTGTCCAAACCTACTGTATAATGATTTAAATCATGTTATTGACTTATTCCAGAATCATATTCATTGTTATTATATCATATATGGTCCACTTATGATTTTATATTACCCGTTCTTTTGTAACTTCATGTTAAAATAGCGTTTTGGGTAAAATCGTTTCATTTATCGTAGGTGTTTTGACTTGTTGTTCTTGACATTATTATTACTTATATCATGATTTAATTACTTCCAGAATATAAAATATGATTTATATATCATATATATTTAGTATATATATACATATAATAGATAGATAAATGAAATGAAAAACACCGTTCATGGAGACGGTAGTCCGTACATACGCATGAACGCTGTTTTCCTTTCCTTATTGTCTTGAATGGAAGTAAGTAGATGACATACATATATATATATATATAAATAAATACAGTAGCATTATAATGTCATATATTTCATTATTATTTCTTATATATACTTTTTAATCATTCTTAAATGGTTAACATGGAGAATGAATCTCATCGCGTCGTGGAGACGGTAGTCCGTACGTACGCACGAGCGATGATATCATTTCCATAAATATTGAATTTAATTGGAGTGGATTATACAATATATCAGAATCAATATGATGTTTTAATAACTATGTATAGTTATTCTTTACACCATTATACCCATCCATGTAAGGTGGTGGTGGAAAATAGATTACACCACGGCGTGGAGACGGTATTCCGTACGTACGCACGCGCGGTGATTTCTTTTTCCGTAGGATAGATAGATGGTGAAATAGGGTTGTTTCATACTTATTATAAAATATCAGTATATTAGTGATACTGATGTTATTACTTCATAATGAAACAACCTAAGAAGAAGAAGTGGAAGAAGAAATAAAGATGAAAGAATTGGTAACGGTAATTACCTCTTCTTTGAAGCGCCTTTTGGAGACCTTCTCTTAGGGAACTAAAATTGGTCTTTAAGGAATACCAGAACCTCTAGGATGTTTCTAGGGAAGTGGAGAAGAGATTTTGTCAGGGTTTGGCCGAGCTTGAGTGCTCAAATTGGTGTGAGGAGGAGGGGGAGGAGGTGTCCTTTTATAAGGGAGGAGAGGGGCACCTTAGGAATATCTCAAAATATTATTTTATTATAAAGTCAAGTTCGGTTTTAATTAGCTCCAAATTGATTTATTTCGAGGCTAAGGTGGGGATGGGTCGAAATCCTCTCATCCAATAGAATTTAGACAAGTTTAGGTTCCTATTTTAACCATATCATTTAGATTTAACATTAAGTTAAATAATTTTACTTTTACCGTGTCTTCTTGTGTTCTTATAATATAAGGTTAATAAACTTACTATATAAAGCCAAAAGAACCCCAAATTGTTTATTATTAATATATATATCCTTATCTAAGTCATTTGGCCGATCCTTAGATTTTTAGGAATAAAATAACAATTAATAATATAATATTTGATTTAAAAACTATTTTGTGTCAATTTTGACACTATTTGATATATGATTTTTGTGAAAGTCATAAAAGAATTATATGTTCGAACCAAGTTGATTAAAGCATCACTAATATATCATAGTAACCTAAAAAATTAGTGGAATTCATAAAAAGTCTCAATTTACACTTATTCGGGCATTTATAACATCAATTATGTTAATATTTCCTTAAAAGGGTATTTACTGCATCATCGTTGTGTCATAAATAAATTAATTTATTTAAAGTCTAAAAATTATAAATAAACTATCATTATGTAGTAATGCTTTTTAGCTTTCTATTTATTATTTATAGTCGAATTTATGTTATGTATAACCCCATATTAAATATGTTTTAGTTATTAAACATTGATTTTAACTATTTTAACTATTCATTAAATAAAATAATATTAAATGTCATAATCTAATCCAAGTGGACCTAAATGGTCATATTATATTCATAAGGTTGTTTTTGGTCGAATTACACTTATCCAATAGAATTAGGAAATGTGTTAGGGTAATAGTAATATCATATTTACCCTTAGTTACCCTATTTACTATTAACCGTGGTAAAAAAAAGTAAAAAGTTACTATTCACCAAAAATTATTTTCATCTCATTGAACAACATTTTACTTACTGACATCAACCGTGTATCTCTTTATTTTGAAATTCCATTCACAGAAGCGGTAAAAATAAGTTTTATGAAAAATTCTGTTTTTTTAACTACTACTTAGTAGTTTCACTATTCATCAAAAATTGATGTTTTTCAGAACAATGCCAAAATTTTATCCTAAGCTATATTTCATATTCCGAATTCAAAAATGAAATCTATTTTACCAAATTCATAACATATAAGTTGCATTAATTAATTTTATAATTAAATCCCGCTGTTAAAATAAATAGCGTGTTTTTAAGATACAATATCTATCAAAAGATTGACACTTGTTTATGTCTGGTTTAAATGTGCAATTACATCCAATGACCAACAATGTATTAAATTGTAAAAATATATTCTAAATATACTTTAAAACTACTCCAATTAATAATTTATCACTATTAATTATTTCGATTAAAAAAGTTGTTTTTTAATTATAATTTAGTAATTTTCACTATTCATCAGAATATGAAAGTTATCCAAAATGTACCAAAATTTCACCTTAGGCTAAATTCGATACTCCGAATCCAAAAATGAAGTTCATTTTGAAATATAAGATTTACAGAATTTTAAAAAGTGGTTATTAATATTCATATCGGCTAGTTTTAAAAATATTTTAATAGCATATCGTTGTTTAGTGAAACTCGGTATTGCGTACTACACACGCTATCAAGGAAGGTCGCGATTGCGTGTAATGCAAGGCAAGTCAAGGATGTGTGTTGTGAAAGCTCCTTTTGGTGTAGCGTACAACACAAGACATTAATAAAATTAAAAATAATATTTTTCATAAAATCTTGGGCTGTTACATTCTACCCCCCTTAAAATGAATTTCGCCCTCGAAATTCATCGGGGTTATAAATGGTTTACTATTAGAAAGTTTCTTTAATAGAAACCTACATCGTAAAAAGGAATATCAAAACCAATCTTTAAAACAAAAGTATGAAACGTAACGGTTACCCAAATAAACCAATCACTGGGTTTCCACATAGGTGAAAATATGGATATGGATGAGAAATCTAACCATCATGTTCTGATGGAGAGTGGTAGAGAACATGGCTATGGAAAAGCCAATAATCACAAATCCATAGATTTGTGATGATATAAGGTACCATCTGATTCATCAGGTATAAGATCACTAGGACAACATTTTTGGTTTTCAAGATCATTTCCCTAAAGTTGAAAATTTGAATTAGAATAAATACTTACTTTATTTTGGTACAATATCACTATTGTTCGTGCCTTGAACAATTTCCACTTCATCTCTTAAATAAATTAAGTTGAATTGGTAATTCGTGAAGTGTTAGCAGATCATGTGATAGAATGACGGGTCATTCCATCTGTCTCAAACAAAAGGTTAGCAAAAATTATATGCATAAATCGATCTATAGTGAGATTAATCATATATGGTTCCTAAAATGGACTTATACATCATATATAATACTGCTTAATATAATAAAACTAGTTTCTACTAAACAGGGACTTCCTGTAGGCCAGTGGTAGGCGATAAAGGCCAGTCACACTTCGGTTGTGGGTTCGATTCCCACAGCCTTGTCCGAAGCGATGGGCTGCCGCCCATCCTGCAGGTTGTCCTTTTTCTAAAACTACATTACTATAACATCCCATCAATAATTTAGAAAAAAAAACTTCTATCCTTAAACAATACTAACTTATTCCAACATAATCCATTTCAAATCTTTAGGCTTACCCATAATACTGTAGTCCACTCTCATAACATAGTGAAAACGATTACCAGAGATTTAACACCATCGTCGATCCCCATATATCATAAGATATGTTTTGTTGGTCACATTCCAAACATTCAAAGGCCTTAATAATGTATTCTCTTGAATACCCATTGAACCTTAGTGAAAACATGAATGCAGTTAAAAGTTAACTCTTTCCACATACCAAAATCCAAAAATTCTCTATACTCAAACCATGATATAACCTTCTCCTTATATCAGTCATGAGCTCATGAATAAAATCAAACACCTCATTATCTTATTATTCCTTCATTATGCGCATATCATCTAAATTCTAAAAATATCTGAATAACCTTTCATGGATAGTGGTACCGTTAATCATACACTTTCATAACTCAAGGAAAGATAACAGTGTAACAATCCTTAGATGTCTCTTTATTCCATAGTACCATGAGATTTCTTATACAACATTACACATGATAAACATGTAATCATTCCACTACATTCTTAAACCTTTGACCGAGCTTCAACAATTATTTCATCTCACATATCATTTGTAGTCTCTTAATCATCATCAACATAAATACTTCCCATACGACCATACTAATTATCTTCATGAGACTTTCCCTTAGGGAATTGGTTTGCATAATGCCCGTACATTCCAAATTTAAAACATTTAACCATTGTTGATGTCGTAGCAATACCATTATCCTCATCCATGGTGTTAACTGAACCTTTTCCTTTGCACTTACTTTCTTTGTGTCCTTCTTTTCCACACCCAAAGCATCTTCTAGTTCCTTTGAAACATGCTCCTTGATGCCTCTTCCCACATGATTTACATAGGGGAAATTGAACTTTCTTTCCTCTATGATCATCATGAAACTCCATCTTTCTCTTATTAGCCGAGTCAGGAAACTTACCAAATTTTACTTTATTGATCATATGATGAGATAGCTGATTCGGCATAATAATGATGATTGGTCTTCCAAATCCCATTTCATTTTGTTGCTCATGAAAAATATCATTCCATTGTCCATCATATCCTCCATTATCGTGAATCACCTTGTTTCCAGCCATTTTCTAAAACCCAAAAAGAATAGTGTGAGAGGCAAAAATCATGCTAGGGAAAACAACATAATAAAGGGGGAGGACCTTCAATATCGAACATCTTAGGTTTAATTCTAAGATCGTTAAGGCAATTCTAGGACTATAAACTATACGTATACTTAACCTTAGAGACATCCCTAGACATACCTTAGAAATATCGCTAGGGATCTCACTAACGTTTTCGCATCCTAGTTTCCAAAGGTTGACTAAACCTTTCCTCTGATACCAACTGTAGAGACCCGAAGCTTGACGTACATGGACATTACATTACTTTTGCGGAATACTTAGTACATAACAAAAACACACACACAAGGATCGTAATAGTTTAGTGTCTTTGGAAACACGGAACGTAATCTTCTAATCGTGGTGAAAGATCTTCAATATCTCCCATAAAGATCTTCCTTTTTTTTTACCTAAAACCTTTCTTTATATCCTGGGGAAAAGAAAACATAAAAGGGTGAGCTCAAATGCTCAGTAAGGGTAAACAAAAGAAAAATCAATCACACCATATTCATAAGAACATAACTTTTGGAAATCTTAACCTGCAAAAGAGAGCATAATTTCATAACATGGGATAAGTCATAGTAGTGAAATGAAATCCCAATAATCATAACATAAAACATGAAACTTTGTGGCATACACACATAATCATATAGAATCATTTCTTGTTAGTCAAGACTCATTGCCAAGACCATCTTAGTGGACAAAGTCCCTTTCTGAATCGAGTAACCCTCGTTTCAGTCCTGTTTCCCTGAACCGGTATAACCTACCGTTCCATCCCTGTCTATCTCATGAGATATAAAATCTTTACCCAATGCTTCGGAGGGAGATATAGTTCCCACCCATCTTATAATGAATCCTTTCTTATTGTGCCACATAATCATAAACCATACATCATAGCGTAACCCATGTAATAAAAATGGAATTCTTAAACAACATGACATCATAAAACAATTCATATAAGATAAAGGAATTCATAAAAATGATTCCATCACAACATAATCAAATCCATGTAATAATAGGGATAAAAACAGAACCCTTTATTATCTTAGATGGAAAATAATTTTGATAAAACACTTGAACTCTATTCTTGAGGAAAATATCCTTTCTTCTTCAAAAACATTTTTCCATTCATAACATGTCATACTACTTTAAAATAAAAGAAGTTGATTAAAAATAAACTTGAAAACTTGTAAAGGAAGTTTCTTGGAAATAATGTTTTAAAAATCCATTCATGCCGTATAAGTTAAAAAAAAACATTCTTCGTACTTTTGTCGGAAAAGTCAAAAAGTACCTCGTACGACAAAAGATTCATTTCATAGATATTACTAAAAACTCGCCGAAAGGTAAAAATGGATTTAAACAATTGTAGGTGGATGGAAATAATATTACATATTGATGAAACATGGATGTGGATGATAAAATACACCCCAGTAAATACTTACGAATAAACAATCTCGGATAAAAATGAGATTGTGATATTTCCCTTACCTTAGGTCCGATTTGCTTCGTAAGTGTCCGAACCTCCTGTATAATGATTTAAATCATGTTATTGACTTATTACAGAATCATATTCATTGTTATTATATCATATATGGTCCACTTATGACTTTATATTACCCGTTAATTGTAACTTCATGTTAAAATAGCGTTTTGGGTAAAATCGTTTCATTTATCGTAGGTGTTTTGACTTGTTGTTCTTGACATTATTATTACTTATATCATGATTTAATTACTTCCATAATATAAAATATGATTAATATATCATATATATTCAGTATATATATACATATAATAGATAGATAAATGAAATGAAAAACACCGTTCATGGAGACGGTAGTCCGTACATACGCATGAACGCTGTTTTCCTTTCCTTATTGTCTTGAATGGAAGTAAGTAGATGACATACATATATATATATATATACATAAATACAGTAGCTTTATAATGTCATATATTTCAATATTATTTCTTATATATATACTTTGTAATCATTCTTAAATGGTTAACATGGAGAATGAATCTCATCGCGTCGTGGAGACGGTAGTCCGTACGTACGCACGAGCGATGATATCATTTCCATAAATATTGAATTTAATTGGAGTGGATTATACAATATATCAGAATCAATATGATGTTTTAATAACTATGTATAGTTATTCTTTACACCATTATACCCATCCATGTAAGGTGGTGGTGGAAAATAGATTACACCACGGCGTGGAGACGGTATTCCGTACGTACGCACGCGCGGTGATTTCTTTTTCCGTAGGATAGATAGATGGTGAAATAGGGTTGTTTCATACTTATAATAACATATCAGTATATGATTGATACTGATGTTATTACTTCATAATGAAACAACCTATGAAGAAGAAGTGGAAGAAGAAATAAAGATGAAAGAATTGGTAACGGTAATTACCTCTTCTCTGAAGCGCCTTTTAAAGACCTCCTCTTAGGGAACTAAAATTGGTCTTTAAGGAAGACAAGAACCCCTAGGATGTTTCTAGGGAAGTGTATAAGAGATTTTGGAAGGGGTTGGCCGAGCTTGAGTGCTCAAATTGGTGTGAGGAGGAGGGGGAGGAGGTGTCCTTTTATAAGGGAGGAGAGGGGCACCTTAGGAATATCTCAAAATATTATTTTATTATAAAGTCAAGTTCGGTTTTAATAAGCTCCAAATTGATTTATTTCGAGGCTAAGGTGGGGATGGGTCGAAATCCTCTCATCCAATAGAATTTAGACAAGTTTAGGTTCCTATTTTAACCTTATCATTTAGATTTAACATTAAGTTAAATAATTTTACTTTTACCGTGTCTTCTTGTGTTCTTATACTATAAGGTTAATAAACTTACTATATCAAGACAAACGAACCCCAAATTGTTTATTATTAATACATATATCCTTATCTATGTCATTTGGCCGAACCGTAGATTTTTAGGAATAAAATAACAATTAATAATATAATATTTGATTTAAAAACTATTTTGTGTCAATTTTGACACTATTTGATATATGTTTTTTGTGAAAGTAATAAAAGAATTATATGTTCGAACCAAGTTTATTAAAGCATCACTAATATATCATAGTAACCTAGAAAATTAGTGTAATTCATAAAAAGTCTCAATTTACACTTATTTGGGCATTTATAACATCAATTATTTTAATATTTCCTTAAAAGGGTAATTACTGTATCATCGTTGTGTCATAAATAAATTAATTTATTTAAAGTCTAAAAATTATAAATAAAATATCATTATGTAGGAAATATTTTTAGCTTTCTAATGAATATTTATAGTCGAATTTATCTTATGTATAACCCCATATTAAAAATGTTTTAGTTATTAAACTTTGATTTTAACTATTTTAATTATTCATTAAATAAAATAATATTAAATGTCATAATCTAATCCAAGTGGACATAAATGGTCATATAATATTCATAAGGTTGTTTTTGGTCGAATTACACTTATACAATAGAATTAGGACATGTGTTAGGGTAATAGTAATATCATATTTACCCTTAGTTACCCTATTTACTATTAACTGTGGTAAAAAAAAGTAAAAAGTTACTATTCACCAAAAATTATTTTCATCTCATTGAACCACATTTTCCTTACTGACATCAACCGTGTCTCTCGGAATTTTGAAATTCCATTCACAGAATTGGTAAAAATATGTTTTATGAAAAATTCAGTTTTTTTAACTACCACTTAGTAGTTTCACTATTCATCAAAAATTGATGTTTTTCAGAACAATGCCAAAATTTCATCCTAAGATATATTTCATATTCCGAATTCAAAAATGAAATCTATTTTACCAAATTCATAACATAGAAGTTGCATTAATTAATTTTATAATTAAATCCCGCTGTTAAAATAAATAGCGTGTTTTTAAGATACAATATCTATCAAAAGATTGACACTTGTTTATGTCTGGTTTAAATGTGCAATTACATCCAATGACCAACATTGTATTAAATTGTAAAAATATATTCTAAATATACTTTAAAACTACTCCAATTAATAATTTATCACTATTAATTATTTCGATTAAAAAAGTTGTTTTTTAATTATAATTTAGTAATTTTCACTATTCATCAGAATATGAAAGTTATCCAAAATGTACCAAAATTTCACCTTAGGCTAAATTCGATACTCAGAATCCAAAAATGAAGTTCATTTTGAAATATAAGATTTACAGAATTTTAAAAAGTGGTTATTACTATTCATATCGGTTAGTTTTAACAATATTTTAATAGCATATCGTTGTTTAGTGAAACTCGGTATTGCGTACTACACATGCTATCGAGGAAGGTCGCAATTGCGTGTAATGCAAGGCAAGTCAAGGATGTGTGTTGTGAAAGCTCCTTTTGGTGTAGCGTACAACACAAGACATTAATAAAATTAAAAATAATATTTTTCATAAAATCTTGGGCTGTTACATTGACAAGGAATGGGAAACCAACCATTCTGATAGAGAAGTGTTAGCAGGCTTTCGAGTAGTTGAGATAGTGTAGATCAGTGCCACAATCTTGAGATTTCCGGAGGAGGGTGTCGAGTACATAGTTTTATGTGATGCTTCAGGGACCAGGCTTGGCTGTGTCTTAATTTAGAGGAAGTAAATGATTGCTTATGGTTCACGACATCTTAGGCCACATGAGCAGAACTATGTGACCCATGATCTCGAGTTGGTTATAGAAGACGTCGCATTAAAGATGTGGAGAAACTACCTTATTGTCAAGCAGTTCATCATCTAATCTGACCACAAGAGCCTCGAGTACATATTCTAACAGAAGGATATAAATCTAAGGAAGTGGTGTTGGCTAGAGTCCCTCCAAGATTATGATTTTTAGATGATCTGTACTCTAGGGAAGGGGAACAAGGTGGGAGATGCTATTAGAATAATGTCGAGATCGCAATTGTTGAATGAGGTGACAGAGCTGTTAGACATGGTGTAGTTATCCTTCATTGATGGGGAGGATGCAGCTTACCTGCAGTTGATGACTGTCACCCCTACACTCATACAATTATTTTTGGAATGATAGCTTGGGGATGTCAACTGTAAGGTTTTACGTGATCAATTATCCATAGGACATGCTCCTGATGGATATTCACAAAGTGGGGAGCATGTACTTTTTTGCATAGATGCACTATTGTACTAGTAGCGTTGCGGGAGGAGGTCTTGCGGGAGTTTCATACATCCCCCATGGTGGCTCATCCTAGAGTGGAAAATATATACCCGGATATCCGATAAAATTTCTAGTGTTCATGCATAAATAAGGAAGTAACAGAGTTCGTCTCTTGATGCCTCACATGCCAATAGATGATGGCTGGGCACCAGGTTCTAGCATGGTTAGGTCACCCCTAGAAGATCTAGAGTGGATGTGGGAAGTAATATCGATGTACTTTATTACAAGCATTCCACAGACATCCAGGGGGAATGATTATATATGGGTGATCGTTGACCGACACACCAAGTCAGTTCAATTCCTAGGAATCAGATAGTAGGATTCTGTATATAGATTGTGGCGCCTCTACATGAAGGAGATATTTCGTCTTCATGGAATCCCTTCGACGATAGTGTTGGAATGAGACTCCAGCTTTACATCTAGGTTGTTGAAGGTATTGAAGGAGGCCTCTGGGACTTAGCTATGCTTATTCACGGCGTTTCATCCCCAGCCCGATGGTCAGACGGAGAGAACCATTTAGGTTCTGGAGGATATGTTGGGGGCCCATATCATGGAGTTTGGTCGCAGTTGGGAGGACCACCTAGAACTAGTGGAATTTGTGTACAATAATAGAGACCACTCCACCATTTTTATGGGTCCATTCGGGGCTTTATATGGGAGAACCTACTAGTCACTGCTTTGCTGGACTGGCCCCGACGAGTAAACACTCATTTTTCCCTTGTTGGAGTGAGCTAACACCGAGAAGTTGAAGATCATCCAAGAGAAGATGATAACTGTATAGAGTCGGTTGAAGTTTTATGCTGATAGGCGATAGAGACCCCTAGAGTTTGAGGAGGGATACCAAGTCTTTCTTCAGGTCTCACCCCGATGAGGGTAACAAAGATTTGGAAGAAGTGGAAAGCCATATCTAAGGTTCATCAGGCTTTTTCATATACTATAAAAAGTTGGAGAGGTGGTGTTTCACCTAGATTTACTATCATAGTTGAATCAGGTACTTGATGTCTTCCATGTGTTGCAACTAAGGAGGTATGTGCATGAAACATCAAACGTCCGCGACTGGGGTGAGCTAGACATCGAGGTTGGATTGTCCTTTGCTAAGTACCTGGTGGAGATCGAGGTTCCACATGAGAGGATCCTTCTTGGGCGATCAATTCCCTTACTGCATATTAGTTGGTAGTACATGAATCTTTTGGAGAGCATGTGTGAGCGGGAGGCTCAAATCGGTGCCCAATACCCTTATTTTTTTAGTAGTCTTGTTTTGGCTTTTCTAGGATGCAAAGCCCCAAGGTGGGTAGAATGTAATGTCTCAAATTTTACATTAATGATTTTTAAATATTATATTGAATTATTATGAGATCAGCTGCAGAGACAGAACATCATTCTGAGGCATGGTGATCCCGAAATAGTGGTTCACACTATTTTTATTTTTGAACATTTTTTTGTTTAGTGAGTCGGCACTGATGCGCGGTTGTGGCAGTTTCCAAATGGATGCTTGAATTAAAAATCAGAGGGAATTGTTTCATCTAGGACGAAAACTATACCTATGGATGGGTTTAACCTCGACTGATGTGGGTTGAGTGAAATAGTTAATTTTCGGACGTTTTATTAAAATAAAATAAAATAAATTGCCAAGTTTACTTTATTTTAATTGGAAACATCTGCTGCAGCGCAGCGACAAGGAAATTGTTTCCTTAGTTAATTTCATGTCATAATGACTCAAAAAACAACAACACAGAGTCATTAATGCCACAACATGAAGGAATTGCAAACACACATCCCCTTTTTAATGGGTTAATTGAACAATAGTCATTGACAAAAAACTGATTGCGAACTCTGGAGAATATGTGGAGATTTGGAGAAAATTATTGCTATCAAACGATGATGAATCAATGCTGGGAATCGATGCACCAACAAGTGGAAAGATCTCAACAACAAAGGAAGCGACCTCTTAATCACTGATCGATCCCATTGAGGTTGGGGTTGTTATTTTGATTCTTTCTTCCTGTTTTTGATTTAAACGATGAACGCAGATCATCTACGAACAAGTTGACCAGTGGATTTGTGCATTCATGCCGGAGGGTTAATATTAGGATGTTTTTGGGGACATACTCCTCTTTATATTTAATTATTATTTTAATCCTGCTCTATTTGATCATACTAATGGGAGCGGATCAATGCCGTGAAAAATGATGGAAGAGGTTTGTTCCTCAGTTTTTTATTTCCTCTCGCATCTCTCTGTGTATTCTTCACGTTCTTCATGGGGCGATTAAGAACGGATCATTGTGCAACCATCTTGAAACACAACGATCCCAAATTCGATATCCGACATCGCGATGACCCAACGTAGGTGAGATGGCAACAACGACATAAGAATTGGACCAGATCGGGAGAGATCATTCATCGATCGTTCTTCGTGCGGGTGGATCAAAACATGTTTTTGGAGATGATCGGATGCCCAAAAACAATGGAGACAGCCTAGGGACATCGGGGTGACCCGGATTCTAGAGCTTCATGGAAAATGGATGACTGGGTCGATAAATGAGGCACCACAAAAGGCACGGTGGCAGAAGCCCATGATTTTGGAAATTTCTAGAATACACGGTGTGTACTTCTGAAGAACATTCCATGTAGTACAGGTGGCAGCATCTAGGTTTTTGAGGGTTAGAGAGAAATCACAAGGCCTGTGACCCAGGTCATACGACATGTTGGACTTTCCCCAAAGATGAGCGTGTATTTTGGAAAGTACACAGACATGGGATGGAGTACACTACTTCGGAACACTGAGTGTACTCTCTTCACAACATGGAAGATGCGGCTACGTAGGACTCGGCGTGTATCCAGGGGATACACAAACATGGGAAGGAGTACAAGAATGTGTACTCCATCAAACGTCCAGGCAAGGCCTGTAACACATGGCACCCCATGTACCCAATACAAGGGTTGACACACCTGGGTTTAGGCCATGTATGGTCACATCGCCAGCATACACGTAGCCAACCCCCGTCACTTGGACGCGGCGTGTATACCATACTACACACTATGTACTCAATTTTTCTTCACGACCAACCTTAAGACACATGACGTTGTACACGGGCAGTACCTAGGGTTAGACGACATGGCATGTAACTTTTCTACACGACTTGTACATTTAAAAAAATAGCATGGTCCTCTTTTCAACCATATCTTAGACATTTTTTATTTGGGTTAGCACCCCTTATTCTCTTTCCCCTAAAGTCCAGGCATTGTTTCCTTCTACAACAATATAATCCCTTTAGTAGGACATTCTGTGATAGAGTAGGCATCCCTCCGAGAGGCATAGAGCGAGATCCACTATCCTTTTCTAACCCTAGGTAGTGTCTGGAGTCAACATGACAAACTCTACCAGTCATTGATCTTCTACCTAGCTAGGGAATCCGGATGAGCCGCGGTATTTTCCATGGCCCTGGAAGTGATCCTCATCTGTTTATCGTGATCTTTCCCACTCAGGAGTGCTTCTCCCATAATGAGTGAAACTATCTATCATGATCTTCTCCACTTAGTAGAGTCTTCTCCCATAATGAGTGTATCGACCTCTCATGATATTTCCCCATGAATAGTAAATCTCAAACAGAATTCATCAGAGCTACTAGACTCGTGTTGTGTGTTTTCCTGGAATGATTGCATCGTGGAATCTTCATACTGAATCTCAAGCGGGGGTAGGCGGTTGTGTGACTTGTTTCTAGACTATGGGTCTATGTTTTGGGTATATCTATATTGTTTTATCCTATTATATGTTAAGTAGACATATATGTTGTAGAGCTGATTGTTCCTTTTATTTTTGTATCGCATTGTGTTTTTCGGGGTCCTCTATTGAGTTTTGTATTACTCATCCCTACGCAGGCTCTGCCTGCACGTGTTGTGTCTTGTGCATATGAGTAGCCTTTTGATAGAGTCAGGGGTGGACCAGGACAAGACCGAGATTTATGAGTTCCTTATAGGATGAGGCATTCATTTGGCAATAAGCAGGAGTCCCAGTACCTCGTTTGTTGAATGGTTAGACTTTTTAGTTTTCATATTATACTTCTTGGTGGGCTTGTATTCTTTCCTAGTTTACTTTTAGTACATTACTTTTCATCGTACTCTATTTTTTTGGTTTAGTTGTATGCTGCTATTTTCTTCCATCGTGGTTTTTAAATATCAGCTTTTGTGGGATTGTAAATGTGTATGTGTGTGTATATTATTAATAAATTCCTTTCATATTAGAGATATGCCTACTCGGTGCTATTCACTAGACCCAGGCCTATTGGAGGTGGCCATGGGGAGTCATGGCGCGAGCCCCACTAGGATGGGCTATGACCAGAAGACTGATAAGGTGTAACTTATATTAAAATTTTATAGAATCTATTGAGAACCAAATTAGGGCTCATCGGGTACCCAGTGGACCTCTAGTGGGTACCTATGTGGTCCTTACCATATTTATATTGAAATTGTGAATTTTTTCCTTTTGTTACATATATAATTTATCCCCACATTTATGTCTGTGGATCATATTATTTGTTAAATAAATTTGTGATCCCTCTTTAGGGAATTACATGGTATCCCTTTCCTCCCCCTCACCTCATTTTTCATGTTTCATACAATAGAAATTTCAATGATGTTTTTAATATAAACCAATCCTATAACCTTCATATCTTATTCCCCATCATTTTATAATTTTTTTTCATAAGTGGGACATATATATACACTAGTGATTTGATGAAGACACCGTGATTCCACCAATAAAAACATAGGTTCGAATTCTGTCTTAAAAATGAAGACTTCTATATTTTTTCAGAATTTATCTTTTTCTTTTTACATATGAAGCAATTGGGCACCATTTTGTTCTATAGTTTTAATGTATTTTAGGATATATTAGTGTATGATTACATTTTGGGGTATTTATATAGTATAATTTTGGTTTTATTTTTTTATACATTGACATTGAATTAAATTAAACATTAATTTATTTTGTTGGTTAGTTTATGAATATTATTTTATCATTAATTATATTTTCATTATATTTTGTGGAATCTCATGGTTCCTTTATGTTGAAACAACATTTGTAATGAATATGTTACGGTGTTACAATGATTTTTGGAAATTTACTAGATATTTTATTAATATTATAATCATTTTTCTCTAAAAATTATTAATAATATTTTATTAATTATATTCTGGATTTTTAATGTATTGATTTATGATTAAAATTTTTATAAAATTATATATACTCTATTAAAATGTTTTATTGGAATCATGTGTTACGTATAGGGTAATATTTTTTTAAATGAAAAATCCTTATTAATTTAATATATTTTATTTCTGTTATATACCACTAATTCAGATAATGTTATTTATGATTTTAATAGATTGATTTTATTTAGGTATATCTTGCCTTCTCTTATTGTTGTATTTATCTTCATAATATCAACAATATTTTTTTATGATTGAACTAAAAATTGTAAATGAACCCTTCATTTTTATATCAGTCATATGATTTTTTTCATCTTAGTTGTTTAACAAACCACGACGGAATCTCCATATCAAAGGATCAACCACTGGGACCCTCATTTTCCTAAAGCATAATAGTTATTATGCTAATTATTTCAAACCAAATAAGTAAAAATTTTATCACCATAATGTAAAGAAATTTCACACCAACAATAAAAATTAAAATTTGAATAATATTTTCAATATTGAGGAAAAGATTATTGGATTTATAATGTTGAATTAAATGATGGATTATATACAAATTTGTATCTTAACACTAATGTAAATTTTATTTGAAAAATAAAATTATAAAAATAAATATTTTCCACCATAAAAGATCTGTTTTATTATTCTTCATGTCTCAAAATCATATCATTAATTATAAAATAAAATATAATTAAGAGATATAATGTTTCATATTATTGATAATATATGGATTTAGTAGTAAATGACTATTTTTTATTTAAATGTGTTACAAATTTTTAACAATATAATTATGTTTACAATTTAATATTAATGTAGAGTTTCATCCTTAAATAGAAATTGTTTTCTCAATTATGATTTAAATATGATAGTTTTTGTTTTCAAAGTGGAAGATATCTTGTAAATTATAATAATCAATTAAATGTATCCATCTTGTATGATTTATGATTGGAATAATATATGTATTTCTTATTTATGAAAAAACAATACACCCACCCTATAACAATGTTTGACACTATATATTAGCCATGAATTTATTGGTGCCCCATAATCCTATGTTTACATTGAATCCTATGATTCTACCATTATAAGATCTAAGGATTATTAAAACATTCTATAAGGGTTCCCTAAAAACATTACCATTCATGATTATAAATAGTTTTTAATAATGATTACAAGTATGTTTTATTTGGATGATTATGTCACTATTTATTGATATGTAATCTGTGTTATAGATAGATTAATTTGAACTCCAATATGTCAATACGGTAATATACACATGTACAATTGAATGTATTTCATCCACTACAATAATGAGAATGATAGTTACTATGATGAGTTGACTCTGATCATGGGAACTACATAGATGGATAATCTACATCAGATCTAGAATATATATGTGAACATGAATAATTTCGTCATAAAAAGCTAAAGTATGTATTAATGTAGTTATTAAAGGGATAATTATTATGGGTGTTTAATTATAATTACAATATAGGACTCCTCCTATTCCTCATATCTTTTTATGGTCCCAATGTTTTATACCCCATTTTTTACCTATGTGATAGTAAGTTCCACAAAAAAAACAATAATCTGATGGCCATGTACTGAATGTGCTGGGAATAGAATATTGAAATAATATTCTAAACCAAATTTGGATTTTCTATGTTTATCGAAAGTGGTATGAATTATGAAAATTTTTGTTGAAATTAAGTTTGAAATATATTTATAAACCCTCTTATCATAGTGTGATTCTTAATATTATTACAGAATTTCTTTTCCATTATTATTTACAAGCCATGATTGATGAATTCTAATAAAATTTATTTATCTTATATATTTATAAATAAGTGGACATATTCTCGAATAATCCTTTATTATAAATTATATATTTTTTCCATTTTCGTGATAGGCTAATTTATTTTAATATGATCTAAACTAATATGGACAACATGTTGGACATACATCTCTTTATGAGTTGGTTTTAAGTACCTCCATAGCTATGAATTATTTATGTCTCTTAAAGAGTTATAAACTGGTGATTCAGAACTTTTTTTGAGTTTAGACATTAGATGGAGTAATACAAGGTCTCTGTTTTATATTTTTAGTAGATAAATATTGTATTTACATTATTTATTAATGGTTATGGACAACATGGGACTTCCCATTTCTGGTTGGTTCTTCTATGTTTGGGGTTCAATGCATGTGTATTGTGTGTAATATTTTTTATATCTTTAACGAATGTAATTTTTTTACAGTGGAATGGGATGTATTTAGGTTATATAAAGTTGTGATATGGTTTATGAAAATTATTATCTGTTACAAAGGAATATCTATGGTGAGATATAATGTTTTTCCAAAATATCTTACATCCCCATGAGTCATCTGAATGTATCTATTAAATTTTTAACAAATTTAATTAATATTCATGATGGATAATCCCTCCATTTCATATAGTATTAAACTCGTGTTGTTTATGCTAGCCTTCGATGATAGGGAGGTGCACCCAACATATCGTAATATAGTGATCTTGGTAATGTTGTGGTATTCAGGTAATGGAAACAATAGTGTTTTATTAGACTGATATTGGCCTATTTAAATGTTATATTTTATTATACATGATCAAGGACTATCAAGAAATTATATTAAATTCAATTAAATTTACGATCAACAACATTATTACAAGACAAGGCATTTTTGGGGGATGTATGCATAATAAATATTAAACATATGATTAGTACATATTCAAATTTAGATAACTCATGTATTATAAATTATAAATGTAATATTATGATTTTCATCATTTAGAGAGAGTTTGTGATATCCTAGATTCTATTTTCTAATTGGAATTTAGAAAATATATATCTTGATGGTTTTATAATTAATATAAATGGATTTCCTTTGATAACTACACAAAAAATAATACACTAGATAACACATATATATATTCTTAATATGGTTTAATTTAAATAAGAAAAATAACTAAAAAATATACTTGAGATAAGATTAATGATCTACTATATGCAAACAATTCATTTAAATTATAATTAATATTCAATTTTCATATAATTGAGAGTATTAATTTAAAAAATTATGTTTTCAGATTAATATTTTATTTATTAATTATTTTGTTATTTCTCTATTATATGCCTTGAAAACCTTATAATTATAGATATTTTATAATTATAATGATTGAAAACCTTTATCATATAATAGATTACTATGCATGAAAATAGTTTAATCATTATTCCATAACATGTCATTGGTTTCTATTTAATATTTTAACATTGATCGTGACATATTTGAATTAGTTTTTGGTTTATACTATAAAGAATGTTATTATTTCTACTCCAAATAGTTATATATTGGTTTTTCTAGTTATTAACAACATGTACTAATTTATTTTTATTAATGAATCAACGTTATACTTTTTAATTTATTTAAAATCATAGAACAATTTATAGACAGAAATCTTCAATAACTATTTTTTGAATAATTATTCTTAAAAGGGACATTATTTTAAGTAAAGAGTTGTCATTTAAAACAAATAATATTTTATTATGTGTTTTTTGAAATTTACATCCCAAAATTGAATTTTTAAATGCTTAAATTAAGGAGGGTAGTGTTTTGAAAATGGTTTTAAATCATTACATTTATGTGGTGACTTCAAAAATAAAATGACTTTGGATTAATATTTTTTATATAAATAAATATTCACACGATGTACTATGTCACTCTAATAGTTTGGTGAACAATAAATTAGTGGTATGTGTTGTAGTTGATGTTGATCATTTAAGGTATAGTAAATTAAATCTTTTTTAACACGAATCTTTTGGCATTAATGGTTTATTAATTTTGAAATCCATACATAGAATATATAGAAATCATATTGAGGTATTTAAAATGGTGTAATTTATCATTATTGCTTATGGATATTATGAATTGTGATTTTTAGTAATTTAACTATGTTATAGTCCTAACACAGTGAAATGATGGTGAAGGAAAGAGATGTGTAGTGATATTTTAATTCTATATTGATCATTTGGAGTTGTTTGTATTATTGATGGGAATCTAGTCTAGTATCATTATACATTTTATTATATTTTAAATATTCTAAGACCATGTATTGATGATTAATATTATTTTTCTATTTTATACTAATGAAAATTTATGACACTATGATGTCATTCTTTTTATGGTAATCATAATTTCATAATTGAAAATTGGATTTTTCCATGAATAGGGTAGTGCATTTATTTGGTTTGTCATAAAATATTGTATTACAGATGAATGATTTTATATCTAATTAAACGAATATATTATAATCTACTAGGATTCATTCATATGGGAATTATTACAGTATAGATATTATAATATTCAATATCCATTATGATAAAAATTAGAAATAAATCATTTTATTATTAAGAGATTAATTCGATGAAAACACATGTAATTTTGATACTTTTTATTTAGTTAATGGATTTTTTTCATTTTAAATTCCTTTTCATAATTATGAGTGTGTAACATAAATTATTTGGTTGTTTAATATATATTTTTTTACATATTTATATATATTTATAAGTCATTACAGGTCTTGATATGGTGTCACCTATAATAAAATGATAGAGATGATTCAGGGAACGCAATGGGTGATAATAAGATACCATATGATCTTAGAAGAAACCAATATGCTTATTGGGGGACATATGGTACCCAATATACCACCATAAAATATCAGGTATACCGATAAATTTTTCATTATAGATGTATAATTTATTTTTTTGTATACTAAATCAATTATTCCATCTTTTCTATATTCATGAAACATTGATTGTTTTAATCATCTGAGATCTCCTTTACAAGATTTACAAGATCTCCATTTCTATCTTATTTCACATAATGCATTATTATTGATTTAATATGAGCATTAATATTACAGTTAAGGATTTTTTCCTCTGTTCCCTTTATATTCTCTTTATAACCTTATACTTGTTTCTTCTAAATAAATTTGGATATTGTGATCGGATATTTCACCATTATATAGTGAAATAACATCAAAACATATATCTTCTACATCATTCATATAATTTTAACCTTCATGAACTTTTCCCCTTTAATATATCACTCTTTTGATATAATAGATTATATGGGTTTTTATGTAGAGTTATGATGGATGTAGTAAGATAATGATGTATGATTATGTTTTTTAGCATTATGATATTGTAATTTTATTTTAATTTCTAGAGTATAACCCCATGGTATTTATTGTGGTATTACTTTTATTTATTATAGTTGATGGTTTTTTATGTACCATTTTTAGGGAATCTTTATAAAATATTTTTAATGAATATTTACTAAGGATTTGTGATAAATATTGTCTTCCAATTATTATCTTATCAGATATCGACTCTTTTTGTGAATTTTGACATTATTCATTGAATTTTGTAACCATTGTTTCAATTAAATTATTAATCAAAAGTATTAATAATTTTTTATTATTATTACATTTTTCAACGATGATATATTCATATAGAATATTATTTCCACTTATAACTTTTGTTAGAAATCATGTGTTGGGTATAGGTTATATGATTTTCCTTAAAACTATATTGTAATCCATGTGAAAAATCATCCTTCTTTTTTATGTTATGTACTTATAATGCACAATAAATTTGGTATGTTTTATTATATGGATTATGAGGGGCCTAGTCATGTCTTGTCAGATTATTATATATAACATCAAAACATGAAATGTATTGTTATATATGATTTACTAGATAATTATTGGAAACAACTATACATTTTTATATTAGTCAGCTGATCATTTCATTATGGTTTTTATAAAATATGATAGAACCTATTAATTAATATCTCATGTAGTGTACATTTCAATGAATAAATTTCCAATGAAACATATTATACGTCTATAAATAAGAACATTTCAGTCACCAAAACAAAATTGGAATTAAAGAAAATTATCCAAACATAACCTCAGATAAGATTTAATTCATTATTGAAAACATTACATGTTTTGAAAAGAAGAATTAAATTAGGTTTTATAGGAATATTATTATTTTTCTATTTAAGAAAATTTTAAATGATTCAAAATGGTTTTATATAATAATTTTATATTATATATTTCTTTTTATGATATTTTTTATAACATTTTTGTGTTTAAACCATGTGTCGATTATATATATGTTTTTTATTTTTCCAAACATAAATTTGATATACTTTATAATGAATTCATTTTAATTTCATTGTGTAATTTGTGTTTTCAAGTGTAATTTTATTTAAATATAATGAGTTATATGTAAAAATGTTTTTATCTTAAACTATCACCATTTTGTAGATATTTTTTCCATAATAATAATTTAAATAACAAAATACATTTCAAAAAATTGGACATACATTTTGTATTAAAAAAAATTTAATAATATATTTCTTATATAATTTCACATTAATCATACAATATGTAATTATTGGTAATGAAAAATACTCCACTTAATCTATTACCTAATTTAACACCTGATGTTACCCATGTAATAATTAGAGGCACCTAATCAAAGGTATTTATTAAATAAATATATTCTATCTACCTAATATTGAATAATTTTCATAGATTATTCGTTGAGTTTCAGAAAGAGTACAACATTTCATGGATTGATTTATTTATATTATTATTTATAAAATATTTATTTATATTCATGATATTATTTCCATGAATCTATATATGATCTATGTTATGCCTATGTTCATTTGAAATCCATTTTCATTAAATGGATTTATAATCATATACATGATAACTAATTTCTTCATTTAATTTAGTGATCATAAAATTTTGTTAATATTAATCTATTTTTATCATGGGTACTACATTTTATGGTTGAAGAATACTCAATATGGGTTATGTATAGCCACATGTAATTATTATTTATAAAATGTTAAAGATGGTATTATGTCCAATGATTAACATGAAAGAATGGTATTCGTCTTTCTCCATAACTATGGTATAACCATTCCACTATTCAATGGGACTAGATAAATACAAAAATTAATATACACCTTCACCTCTCCCAGATATGAGGGAATGGATGTAAATTCCAAGGAAAAGTATCCATGTGAATACTATATATGGAATATGCAATTAATGTCCCATCACTTTCCAATTACGATACTTGTTTTCTAACTAATAAAATTAGTATTCTGGTACAATGTATTAAAGCATCATAGGAATTAAAAGAATATATCATTATGATAAAATGGAATATTTATATATTTGTAACACACGAACAAAACAAATTCAGTAGGTCAGATTAGAGGTACCACTGACATTAATTCACATCCATAAGACACCAATGGTTGGAAATAAACCCTAATGGCATAGTAAAATATTTTGGGATAATTTTTACTAAATTACAAACATAACAAGATAATATAAAATTAAAAAAACACAATATACTATATAATGATTGATTAAAAATGATATAACTCAACTAAAAACAAATAAGACATATTTTTAGTGGAGTAGTGATATTTTTTATTAAAGAAACTCATTACACCGAAAATTAATCCAAACCGAACAACATTGAAGTGGAAGAAATAAAAATAATCAAATAGGATAACTCCATTCTCTAAATCAATCCTAATAAACTGTATTCATGTTGTCCCAATAGAGCAGGTTGGGATATTTCCATTAACAGTTTCATAAACAATAACATCATTACATAAACCAATGTGCATATACATGGATGAGTAATCATACCTAGTAGTTATTTCACAATAAATCTATACACATGACAATATAAATATGAAAAATCACTTCAAGATTTATATAATATAATGAGCTACAATATAATGTAGTGCTCAATAAGGAAAAATATTTTAAAAAATAAAAATGGTTTAGTATGTTTATTATTTCCTTATAATGGATAAACCCATTTAAAGTTTCTTACACACACACATGGATTCTGAATTAAAATAAGTATGCTCAGGACTATTGATAAATCCATCACCATATAATCAAAAGTGGATAAATTCCATTCCAATTTTTATTCTTGCCCAAAAAACCATGCAAGTCCAAATAAGGCCACATAAAATTAAATATAAACCCATTAAACCAAGTATTACATAAAAATATTCTATATTTACCTTTATCTAGTTAAACATTTTCATTTCCACATATATTTTAAATAAAATATATATTCACAAATTGTAAAATATATTATATATGTAAGGATTAATGAAATCCAATTTTCTAAAAAAAATTACAATATATTTAATATGTTTTTATTAAATCCTTGAAATCAATGTTTTTGTAAAATAAAAAGATGTACATGATTCCAATTGAAAATCATAGATAGATAATTTTGAAATATAATAATTTCAATTTAAAAAAAAGGACTAAAAAAGAATCCACCTACCTCATAATGGGTTAAAAAATGGCGAGAAACCCTTATATACTAGAATTAATGGATAATAACCTACTTCATTCGATTGATCTGATCAAGATTTCTTCGAATAAGATAATAAATCATAGATATATCCTTAATGGATTTTATATGAAACTTTTTATTAGAGGATATGAGAATATCTGAATAGAAATAGTGAAAATGAAGACTACCCATTGATTATAGATATCCAATTCACATTGACCTATGAAACATGATTTTATATCTAATGTAACATTCATGAAATCTCAAGAAACTATAGGAATTTTAGTTCCTAATATTTGAAGAGAAAATAAGGATATTAATGTTAAAAATTGTGTTAAACAGAAATTTTTGGAATAATAATCTATTGTTGCATGGTTCAGAAAAATTATTTTGGGAAACTCTGCCATAAAAGTGCATATGTAAATGCCTTAAAACCACCCAATCAAACCATCAGATCATAGAGTTTAAAAATCCATGTTCCCAATATGGTTTTTTCTAGAATCACCACTTTTTTTATTTAACATGGTACCCATAGAGTTTGTCTAATTTCTGGACCAATCGTGAAATAACACATAAACTCTAAAAATCTAATTCATGATTTCATTAATATTTTTCTCCATTTTTTCTTTAACCATTAGAGAACCAAGAAATAATATAAAAAATTAAATAAACTAAAAATACATCTACAAACTATCATACTGTATCTATGTATTACATGTGATATAAATAAATAATGAATGGGTGATATACCAAAAACCCAAATTTTCACCATCTCCCCACTACTATGCTTTCCTCCCCTAGAAAGCTAGATATTTCTAGTGCAATGGAAATTTCTTTTCCATTTCCTCAAAATAAAATATTATTATTCCAATGAATATTCCTAAATTTTACCATGCTTCAATAGGACTGACACAAAACAGATACTCATTCCCCAAACAAAATTTGCATTTATATCCACATTCATTATTGGAACACGTTACAATGTAGAATCTGTTGAAAGATCAATGTGGTCCAATTAAATCACATGGAATAGATAAAGTAGATACCTATTCAAATGGTACACATGGAATATATTATATATGGTCCAAAATCATGGGGCACAGTTTAAATGATAGCCCCAATCACTAATATATTAAAGTATTTCTGTAAGGTTAACATACAAATGAGTCAATTAACCTTTATTTTGAAAACATAAGATTAATATCGTGAGAGAGACATTCATGAAAACATGATATCCCACATATTATTATAAATATTGAGGATGATGATATATATATTTTATAAATTTTTTTTAAGATGCCAAAAAACATTTCAAGATTATTATTTTTTCATATCCTTAAAATGATAAGGTCCCAGCATAAATGATTCTTCATTCTCTACCAATGTATTTGGAGGCAATTATGTATTAATAAAAAAAATTTGATCAAAAGTATCTATTGATGTTGAGAATTGATAATTGATATAATATAATAACACTACTATTGGAGTATGATCCCCCTGTGTGTCAATTGAATTCTATAATACATGGTTCAGAAATGTCATCTAATGTTTAGATCATTTGTTTTTATTTTTTATCCATAAAAGTATGATAGTCAATGCTCATTGTTAACTGGGTACCAAATTTGTAATATAAATATCCACAAATATGTATGTAATATGATGATCTCAATTAGAGATGATCGAAATTATTTTTCCATGTCACTTTATGACTACACAAATATTGTGTTTTACCATTTGTTGCACCTTTTATGATTCATAAATAGAGTTATTGTGAGCCAACCTTTTGAGATGATATGTAATCACACACATGGGATAATGATTACAAACCATTCATGGAATACATGTTCCATAATAAATAGATATATTCTCTCATTCCATGTTGGTATAGGTAATGATAATAACATACTGATGGGTCATTTATACTCCACATTGACATGCTAACAAGTGAGATATATAGAGATATAATTAGTCACATTTCATTTAATTCCACTCCATAATAAATGGAATAAGATCAAATTATATATTTATTTAACTACATGATGAAAAAACCATTTTGAGTTGTTGTATATAAACAGATATTTATAGAAAAAATTCTTTTGAATGAAAACTCAATCACGAAAATTTTATATATAATTACCATCTTGTTTTCATTTATCAGGGCACAATCCAATATTATGTTTTGCAATAATGGTACAGAAATAAGAATTTTATCATAGAGAATCTTTAAAGTGTTCATTTGTATAAGTAAAAAGAGCTAATCATTCATAATTCAAAACTTTCGTCTTATCATCATAATTCATGTACATTTCTGAAAGCATACTCGTCAATGTCAACTAATCATGATAATTTTTGGATAATTTGTTTATAAACTTTAACATAAAATATATAATGTGTAATTCTATATTATAGGTGTAAAATTCATATAAAATATGAATATTTTGACAAATTCTATCTATCTCTAATTTCTCAGTTCAAATTCCATATGAAAAGATTTATTTTAAACAATTTCAATCTATAAAAATTGTGAAATTCTCACAAAATACAAAATGATTATAGGATTTTAATTAATTCAATACCAAAAACTATTCCAAATAAAGGTTCAAATAAATAATTTCATGAATTTTATAATTTCTTGATCAATGATTTATGAAATGATCTCCTTGCATGAGAAATCAATCGAGACCGTGTATAATTTTTTTATCAAAGGCATAATAAAACATACTAGGTTCTATATGTAAATTATTTTTATTTTTGAACTGATCCATTCATTAATCTCTAAAAATGATTATTGAAAATCCTTTCACAGATGGAATAGATTGACATTTCTCAAGAGTGTTATCATATGTGAATGGAGTAATGATATGTCTCTTATAAAATGATTATAGTAACCTTATATGCCAATAAATATGTGATTTTCAATGACTTTATTCATTGATATATAAGAGACAAGAATTATTTTCCATTTTGGGACATCTTCTACACCTTTCACAGAGATAACATGGTAAAAAAATTATCTTCATTTATCCCAAAATAAGATTCAGATATTTTTTCATTTAATATATGATTTGATAATATTATTAAAATTATATATAAATTTTCTTCATGATCATTAAATGTTTTAGAAATATTCAATATCTTATCCATAAATTCCAAAATGTATAATTCTTGGTACTTTTGATATATAAGATTAATTATTTACATGAAAGTAGGTGGTTCATTTTTAAGACCATAGGGAATTACCATAAATTCATAAAGTCAGTAACTACTTCTCAATGTTTCCTATATTCTATCCGAATTCCATAACATTGATTTATGATACCCTAATCATATATCATTTTTCAAGAACCATTCACAATTAATTTTTTCATATTCCAAAGTAGTATTTATTTCTGATTTTATAAACTACACCAAAATAAAATTTTCTTTTATATATTTTTTTAAAACCCACAGCTAAATAATTCTAAAAACCAAAATTAAATTATTATTCACTTTATCCTCTTTGAAAAATAATATTAATTCCCACCCTTAATCCATCACCCACTTTTCCCCTCCACCACCCTTATCCATTGTTGTTGTGACACTCCATCGACACTCTTTCCCCCTACAATCACACTAGTCACCTACTATTCCCCTTGTACTTGCTCCACTCAACCCCATTTCATTATACAGACCCCTTACCCTATACCATTGGGTTAATCCTTCTCCCTCATTTCCCATTCTATTATTGATTGCACAACACCATTAATGTTATGAGATATTTCTCTCTCCCGTTCAAAATCCCCTTTCCTTTGTCTATATGAATTTATGTTTATGAATTTATTATTCTAAAAACTAGTCTCATCATTAAATTTTATGAAAGATAGGTTATAAAATAACTTTTATAGAAATATCACTTATTAAATTTGTTAAATTCTATTATATTATTTTATGACTGAATATTATTAAATATATTTTTTATATTATGAGTATTTTTACTCAAATAAATTCAATTAAATTAATCATATATGATGTGTGTTATAATATTCTTACAATTATTGTCAATATCTTGTTTATAATTTGAATCATTTTTTAACTCAGTAAATTTCCATCATAATATATTTTTACATCGTGAAACTTCATAAATTTATTTTGGAAGCATTATCTGTGTAGTGGGAAAAATATTATTAAAAATTTAAATACTGTAAGTTCTATAATTAGTTTTTAAATATTTTTGGAATATTATATTTTAAAAACTATGCACTAATTAACCTTATTAGAAATTCATTCATTTATTGTATATTATCTTAAAAATGTAAATGTTTTTTATGGTACTTATTTTAATTTTTTCTCAAATACAAACCTTGAAAACATTAAAAAAAATTTTAATATATTAATATTTATTAATGTTTAGAAATATTCATAAGATGATATGGATTGATCCTAAATGAAATATAATGGAATAGAATAATGTTTATTAATAAATAATTATAATTTTTGTTTTATAATCTAGTAAAATAAAGAACAAGATAGCTGAAACATCCATAAATGCTTCATGATTTTAGAATCATAACACATGTAAGATGAGTCAAGACAAAATTGTTTCTAATTATATAAAATATTTCATGAAGTGTCATATAGTACTAAGAGTTATATCTAGAAAAAAATTACTCTGATTTTAGGCAGTTATAGGTGACCAATATGTTTCATGGTCACTGATTCATTAGTGGAAAACACAAATGTGACTCTCACAAGATATGAGAATCAAATGATCCATGTTCATTAGAGTCTATGTAAATTTTAGATGGAATTTTTAATAACACAATATTTTCATGAACTGATATTAAAATAACATCCAAACATTGCAACATTCTAAAAGATTAAATATTCACATATATTTATATATATATTTATATTATAAAATATATGACAACCATGGATTCAGTATTTAATGGGTATTTATATTAAAATAGATTCTGAAATAGTAACCATGATGAATTATATTTTTAATTATGATAGTATTATGTAAGATAATATAGGTATGATAAAATTATATTTCCAAACAGATAGAGTTTTAATGTAAATGGGGTTTTGTTAAAGATGATCTTCATGGAGTTCTCAAGATGAGGCCTCTATATAAATTTACATACATAAATATTTTTCTCATTCAATAAGAACATTTTGTAACAAATTACAGTGTTATGATATTTTTATGAATATAAAAATGTGTATAAATCCAATGTATATTATTATATTTTCATCTTCAATAATAATTTGACAAGAATTCTTTATTTTTTTGTTTTGAATTTAATATTAATTTTTATTCAAGTTGTATAATATTTGTTATATGTATTAATCTTATTAATGATGGGTAAGAATAGTTAGTTATATGGTAAAAATATGGATCACTTTATAGAGGAACACACCTTAGTATACTATGTTAAAGGAGGAGTAAAATGATATTAAAATTTTCAATCAATCATTCATTATAAAATATGATATAATCACCCAAAATGTAAATTTTGTAGATGAATGAAGAGATATAATTTTAATAAAAATTATATGTTAATTTAATTACATACTAAATAAGTGTTTTGTATTTGGAATAGAGAAGAATATGTTATATAATTTAGAATCATATTTTTCAATCAATATAAGGTGTTTCCATTTTTTTCACCAAAGGAATTTTTTTAAAAAAACGTATGAATGAATATTTTTCCCTTGCAAGACTGGATCATCAACGTAGAAAATATAATAATAAATCATATTAAGTGTGATAAAAACAATAACATGAAAATCACATTTTATGGACCACAAGTAAACATAATAAATATTGAATTATATCAGTGGATCAACCTCTTAATATGGTAGTGACTACTAAAAGAGATAACATTAATAACAATACACTTATATATCAAGATTTATTTGATGATGGAAACTAGTTTTTGAATGGATGATTTATTTAATAAGAAAAAATCTATTCTTCTAATGTATTATCATATAAAATTATTTTTTCGAATTAAAAATAAGGATATGTTCATGTTATTTAATTTTTTCTGTGATACAATTCTTATAGCTATGATCCATCGGTCTTTTTACCTAATTAATAATGATTTTAAAAATCACAATCTATATTATACATAAAAACATTTTTTCCCCAATATTTGTGTTCTTTATTCAAAAAAGGATGCAATTCTATCCCACTATATTAACCATAACAAATACACTTAATCTATTGAAATATTATAGAGGATACTTGTTACTATCTGAGGAAAATTATTAATGAAACATGACCTAAAAATATTAATGATCCTCATTGACCAACATGAAAAATTTATCAAGAAATTAGTTGAAATATCACCCCCCCCACATGATCTGAAAATGTAACAATGAAAAAAATAATTATTTAAATTTAATTCAATAGGTAATTTCAGAAGTATTAATCAATATACTACAATGAAAAGAATGAAAAATAATACACCTGAAAATATATTATATTCCATTCACTTAAATCCATGATTTCCATGATTATTCTTATCATCTAAAATATAATCCCACACGATGTGTTATTCTAATATTAGTAAAAATATTATGTTAATTAAACATCCAATAAATTGAAAATCATGCATTATAATTTATTTATTTCATCCATAATTTTCATTGATTCATAGGAATAATCGATTAAGACTATTTTTCAATGGATTCATCGCATTCAAAACATTTACTACCAAGTTTAAAATATGGATATTATTGTGTTATTTTATAATCTACTTCTTTAAATGTGTATAAAAAATATTTATTGGTTTGATTATTATTCCTAAAAATAAAATTTTGCACATGATATTATTTTATACATGTCTCCAATAAAAATTTAATAGAATAAGTTATGGACCAAAAATTATGAGGTGTATAATGAATATATTACATAAATGTTCCAAAAGATTGTTTCTCTAATGTAGTCCATTACTGAATTCCCTAGACATTGGAACATATCTAGTTAGAAAAATAACATGATATTGGATTAACCTATTTTTATAATTGATTTGTATCATGAACTTCTATCATACAATAAAAAAATTGTTTTTTTTCATCATAGATTTATCAATTAATCTTATAGTTTATTACGGATGAATTAAGAAATTAATTGGTCCATTAGTTTAAGACACCTTTATGGTTTTTGATATTTTCTGAAATATTTTCCAAACTAGTAAATATTGATAAATAATTTGGGAATAATAAACATTTGATGAATGGGGGAAACTTATTTCGTCATCATTAGTTGAAATAAAAACACAATAATGGATGAAAAATGTATATTCATCAAACGTTTATATTATTATATTTTTTAGATAGTCCTGATGTTATGAATGTTGACAATATTTTCTATTGAAATTTGAACTTTACATTACATAATGATCATTGATAATTAAAGGACCATCTCAATGCCTATAAGGACATGAAAAATTATTCTTAGATGATTTTTAATTATTTTTATTCTTCCCTTGGGTATTAATGTAACATATCAATGTGTGGTAAAATAATCAATTGTAGATTGGATTGATTAAAATATCATTGTTCATGTATTCATTTATGGTAGTTACATCCATTTTAATTATTTATATTTTTTCAAGAAAAAGTTATTGTTATTCTATATTAGTTCCACATAATTTCTAGAATATTATGTCAATAAAAAGTTTACCCAACAGAGATTGAAATGCATATAGATTTTTTTACATCCACATTATGTAATGAAGTCAATTTTAATTCTATAAATTTGTATTATCAAGATTAATTTATCTATGAACTTTTTTGGGAAATCTAAATTAGGGGGTCACATACATTATTTTTGAACATATCCAACAAATAGTTACATTATTAATACTGGTTTTCAACAATGTAACCCAATCTTGATAATTCATTAAATATGAAACTATTCATCATTAATTTTATATTTATTGTACCTTAGTCATTTGGATTCATATGTGAACATTACCCTCAAACTAAAGATATATTTATGATATATAATTATTAGAGGAGTTTCATACAATTTATTCTAGATTCTTTGATTATATTGAGACAATATTTACTCGAATCGGATACATTGATGAAATATCAACAAAATATAAACTACACAAGAAATAAATAATCATTCATACTATTGTAAAAAAAAGGTGATATGATTTTAATTATTGTACTAATAAAAACTGATTTCTTATAAGATCATATAATTATGCTATTGAATTATAACATTATATATTCATTTATATACCAAACCATGATACAAAAAAAGTAATAAATAACAACTCAAAGATGAAATTAGAAAAAAATAAAAAAATAAATTACTAAATGGATATTGAAATGGATTCAATTTTCTAAGTGTGGATAAATACTAGAATATACATGTTTGTTAGGATAAAATATATATTTTATAAAATCAAATAATTTATATTACTTTTTCTAGATCATGAAAACTGATACTCAGGAATAGTTGTAATACTATTTGATGTTTTTAGATTAAGGCCCTATAAAGAAAGATAGAATTTTCATTAATTAAAATGTGAATGGATTCAAATTTCATATAGTCAAATTGGGAATTTGGATTAAAAACTACAATAATGTTATATTTATAGTTTCACTTTTGGGATGTTATGGAATGTTGACATTAATTAACAAATTGAAATATCATGATCATTTTTTAGCTGTTTTATTTAAATAAAAATAAATCAATATCACCACAGGTATTAAAAGATATTACATACTATTTACATCAATGATCATCTCTCTTTTCATATATTTCAGTGACCATGAAGTACATGTCCTATATATCATCACATAATTAAATAAAAATGTATATTATGTAAAAGATGTCAAGGATGATAGGTGGTGTATAGTTATTCACATAAAATAATGAGATGTGTATGATGTGAGATATGAAGAGGAAGACTTTACTTGGAAAATGAATACCTTCAAAAATAATATTTTGACATATTTTCACATAATGATATTGAAAATATTCATCTCATAGGGGTGGAAGAATTATAAGATGTCATGATAGAGTAAAAAATGATAGGATTAAAGGAAAAAATGATTATGTTTCTTGTCATACATTAACTTATCAGATCCCTATGATATTTTGTATAATTTCATATAATTATTGATATGTTATCATATTTAAATTTTTTCACATTCATGATTTGTTATATTTTGAGAATTTAATTGGGAAATTTCTTTTTAAATTAAGTTATATATTATCAAACCAGTGATTATTTTTCTTTAGTAATTTTATTTTTATATCATTTATATATTATTTTATAAATGATTATCTATAAATATATATTAAAAGGATATTTTAATTTTTTTTAAATGAAAACAATTCTAATGAAGAAGATCCTTAGCAATTGTAGTCAACTACTAGTGGAAATTCTTCCAATAAATGAAAACATCACTAGGGTTTCATGATGATCACTAAAGGTAGATAGCTATAGAATCTGAGACTACATATTCCACTCAACCATAAAAATATGGTATTCCCTTTATCTCTTTACCATAAACATCTTACACACAATCTCTCGATTCAGCATGATCAACACTTAGCTATCACGCAATTTGAGAACACGTGACCACTCTAGTTTCGACACACAGATATTATAGGGACACTTTTTTTGGTAAAAAAATTAATGTGAATAATTTTATTTGATTAATAAAACTATATTAATTAGTTTTCATAAAAAAATAAAATAAATGTTTCTATTTATACAAACATTTAAATTTCAGATGTATGAAATCTAAATGGATAGAAGATAGTTACCCCATTGATTTTTTTGTTGTCCCCTCTAATGATGTAGTTGGAGTAAATTTCCAAATTCAAGGTGAGTTGGTAGCTGGGCTAGTGATCCTTATGATTACAAATTCTATTTCGTGATATATCCCTCAATCATGGAAAAAATTGTTATATGATTTCTATATATAAGATATTATAATATATTATCTATCAACTGATTTCTATTATTTCATTAACCGCTATTTTTTAAAATTAATTCCTTTATAGATATTTTCTTCCACCATACATTAATTAAGCATATCATATAAAATTGGAAATTAAAAATTGGATAAAAATGTAAATATTTTTAATGCTGATATTTTAAGGAATTCAATGAAAAATCATTGACCACTCAACTGATGTATGATAAGGTTCCTGGAGGGGTACATCAAGAGTCGTGGAAAGTGTTTGTTGAAATCCAACACTATTTTTAGAACATGTTACATTATTATATAATCTTATATTTTCCAAGTTCTAAATATATAGATGTATATGAAAAATAGATTTAATTTCCCACATTAGTAATGAATTAGCTGTCATTTATTAAAAATTTTTTAAATATGTATATATATATATATATCCATTTGAGAAAAAAGTAATGTTTCACACTTTTGGATAAAATTTTTTTTATAAAAAATCTAAAGTATTACTATAATATTATAATTATAAAAAATATTGAATGATAATTTTATATTTCTAATAATTTAAAATTTGGATTTATCTCATTTTATAGTTAAAAAAAACAATTGGGCACCAAGTATCATGGATAGAATTTTTTTCGATGCAATAAAAAAATTAATGACTATTATGTGAATCATCATACAATTTTTAATGCGATATGAATTCATTTTTAATTTTAATGGTTCAAAAAAAGAAATATTAATACCATTATAACATAAAATCCAAATTATATAAATGTAACTTTTCTTTTATGGTAATATAATTGTATTCAATCAAAAATATGTTCTATATTTTATGGAAAAAATTGTAGTTAAAAATTTATATATCAAATCTCAACATAAAAATTGTTTTCTATGGATTTTTATCTAAAATATAATCTCCCTTTACTAGCCTCACACTTTTTCATGAAATTTTCATTTTGTTAATATATATTACCTTAAATTTAACTAAAAATTTATTTATAGTTAAAACTAAAATAACTATGTGATTCCAATACCACATACTCCTTCTCAAAATCTATGGATTATTTTGTCGGTATATCCTTTAGGAAGAGGAATATATGTTACATTCATGGGATTGGTTTTGGACCATTACCTTATAAAGAATTTTGCTGGCGACCGGGGAAAGTAGAACTACCAATTATGGGTTTTAATTACTCCCATATCATAAATGATCAATGGAAATATCATTCAGATAAAAATGAATGAATAAGGGAATAAATACATAAAAGGGGATTCATATACATTTGTAGACTATGAATGATGTTTCTCATCAGAATGCATTAGATGAATTATTTCATAAGGAAACTGGTTGTGAACCTGGTGAAATTACATAGATATATATATTTAATTAATAAGTAATTCACATAATTTCTACTAAAAGGTGTAATGGCCCTTTAACACCTCGAGCTTCCACAATGCACTTCACTTTGAATAATACAGTAGCGTGTGTTGTACGCAACTTCATGTTCTAACACACACCACGACCAATCAAAGAAGCTGATATGAATAGTAATACCTACTTTTTAAATTTTTATATATTTTATCTCTCAAAATGGAATTCATTTTTGGATTCAAAGTATCGAATTTATCCTGTGGTGAAATTTTGGTACTTTTCAGATAACTTTAATATTTTGATGAATGGTGAAAATTACTAAAATTTAATTAAAAACAACTTTTTTAATCAAAATAATTATTAGTTATAAATTATGAATTTTAGTGGTTTTAAAGAGTATTTAGAATATATTTTTACCATTTAATAGAATTTTTTTCATTGGACATAATTTCACAATTAAACCGGACATAAACAAGTATCAATCTTTAGATAGTTGTTATATCTTAAAAACACGCTTTTTGTTTTGACAATGGGAATTAATTTTAAATTAATTTATGCCACTCCTGTGTTTTGAATTTGGAAAAATGGATTCCATATTTGGAATCAGGATGTCTGAATTGTGTAAATAGGTGACTTTCATTTTTATACATTTTGAATAATTACTTCGGTAAATATTTTATTTACCATGGTTAAAGGGTAAATCCGGTAAATAAGGGTTAAAACATAATATTATAATAATACTAAATTACCCTAAAACATTTCCTAAACTTATTGGTGGATACATTTACGACCATGGTCTTCTTTGGGTCGATTTTGGGACCCCATGGAGCCACAAGTAGGTGATAGGGACACATTATTTTAATTAAGTTAATATAAATACAAAAATGACAAAAGCATATATCTTTTAGAAAAACAATTTTTACATAGGGTTATATATGTTTTATTTTATACAATAAATTTTAATTAGAAAGAAAAGAAGATTTCATACATAATGGTATTTTATTTATAATTTTTAGACAATAAATAATGTAATTTATTTATGACACAATGATGATGTAGTAATTACCATAATAGTGAAAAATTACACTAATTGATATTATAAATACTCAAATAAATATAATTTGAGACTTTTACTGAATTAAAATAAATTTATAGTATAATATGACATATTAGGATTGATTTAATTAACTTTTTTCTAAGTAATAATTCTGTTATTATATTTACAAAAGTCAATTATTTAATAGTGTCAAAATTGACATAAAAGAGTTTTTAAAACAAACATTATATTATTAATTGATATTAAATTCCTAAAAACCTAATTTTCTGTGAAGAGCCTTATATCATGATATTTGTATCATTAATTTACCACTTGGGGGGTCTCTTGGATTTATATAGTATGTTTAGTAACCATATAATATAAAAATAAAATGAGACATTGTAAAAGTGAAACTAATTAACTAAGAGTTAATATTTAAAGATAATGTTAATATATTGACCCAAACCTTTCTAAATCCTACTGGTTGACATTTTTTCAACCCATATCCAACTAAGCCTTTAAATAATTCACTTTGGAGCCATTAGAAACCGAATAAGAATTTATTATAAAATAATATTTCTAGCTTTTCCAAAGGTGGCCCTAACTCCTCTTATAAAAGGGCACTCGCCCTTCTCATTAATTAACACCATAAAAGCCTTTTGGTTCGGCCAAACCCTGACAAAATACTCTCTAAATTTCCCTCACTTCATCCTAGAGGAATTCCTTTAGTCATAAAGCTATCCTAAAGAGCCCTTTTCATCAAATCAAAAGGAAGAACCCGAAGAAGAGGTAATCATTTCACCACCCTTTTTCAAGTTCCTTTCTTCTTCCACTTCTTCTTTCTTTGTTATTACCATTATAAAATAATTAATCCAGTATCTCCTATATACTTTAATATTATTATAAATATGGTACAACCATATTCATTATTCTATCCATCCTTTTAATGACATGTCAACATACGTGCGTACGTACGACTTACCGTCTCCACTTCATGGTGTAATTGTTATCAATATATTATTATTTGGATGGGTATAATAATGATTTTACTTCATGTAAATAATAAATATAACATGATAATGATTCTTTATATATGATATAACATCCAATTATATATTATTTTAATTTCAAAAAATAATATTTTTGCTCGTGCGTACGTACGGATTGCTGTCTCCACGACGCGATGAGATTAATTTCCATGTTCACCATTCATCGATGATTATAAAAATATATATTACTAATAAGTATGTAATATATGAAATAATAATCCTATTGGATATATATAAATATATAAGGATTTATGTAATTACTTATATATTATTCACTTACTTCCGTTTAATACTATATGAAAACAGAAACCACGTTTATGCATACGTACGGACTACCGTCTCTATAAATGGTGTTTTCTATTTCATATATATGTCTATTATACATATTTATATTCTAAATATATATGATATATTTATCATGTTTTATATTCTGGATTTATTTACATCATGATCTAATTGATACAACCAAGAGTGACAAGTTTAAACACGTACGATAAAGAAAGTGATTATTACCTGAAATGTTAACATAACATGGAAATTATTACTAAATGGGTAATATAAAGTCATAAATGAATCATGTATGATATCATAAATATTAATATGGTTATGGTATAATTTAATAACATAATACGATCTTCTTACAAGAGTTTAAACGTACCCTCGACTAATGGAAAGTGAAACGTTAGAGGGTTTGCATCTCACTCCTTATTCCCATCAGATTTATGCCATATTTCAACCATTACCTTTTGTGTGGTGTACGTACTGCACATAATTATATTATTTGGGTAATAAACTTTAATTTATGTGTATTTACATAATAATTTTATGATACATCTTTCATTGGTTGTATGTTTCGTAAGTTATCAAATTGGTAAGGGTTTATTTCACAATCAATTCATTATCTGATGTTTTATATATGTTATACTCTATTGGGATGTCTTTATAATCCACATCCATGTTTGTTAAAAATGTATTTCAAATTTTTTTTACTATATACAATAATATGGGTTAAAGACATTTATACCCTTTTTTGACTTTTTATAAGAGGTTTATAAAGGAATCTTTCCGTCGTTTTCCAAACCAGGTCTTTTTTAGCCTTTTTCAGAAAATTAAGGTAAGAAAGTTTTTTTAACTTATACGGCGGGTGTGTTTATTCTCCACCATTATTACACCTTTGAATCTTCCTTCAAAGCTTATAAAGAAATTTTCAAAAAAAAGGTTTTTTGTTAATCATGCACTTTTAAAAGATTTCAAAAGAAGAGATATTTCTCTCAAATAGTATAGCTTTCATCTATATCAACATACTTTGATAAATATTAAACTTCATTCAAGTTGATTTATTATGGCACAAATCATCCATTTTGTATTTATGATTTTGTGATATTTTTGACTATGGATGAGTTATTTTTATTCCATTAATGGTTTATGATTAAAGTTTTGACATTTTATATGTTAGGTTTAATACGAATGTTTATGTTATATTTAATACATTTCTTAAGATGAATGTGTTGGACTAGTATGTTCCAGGTTAGGGACCGGTAAAAGTAATCCCACCGGGTTGGTGTCCGGTTATTAGAGGCACTCTAGGTTGGTGTCCAGTTTTTAGAGGCACTCCGGGTTGGTGTCCGGTTATTAGAGGAACTCCGGGATGGAGTCCGGTAACAGAGGATCTCTGGGTTGGGTTTCGGTTACAGTTATCCCTTAGGTCTTGGCACGAGGCCTTGACACAGAAATTAATGTTCGACATCAAGCATTCCATCATTATGAAAGTGGTTATTGATATTTCATGTGATTATTCGACTAGTAGAATATCCATGTGAATAACTAAATGGAATTATTTCATTTTATCTTTTCCATATTATGTTGACATTCAAGCTTAAAAGGATTTTGTTTTATTTATACATTTCCTTAAATGTTTATGGCTATTTTTGAAAGTTTCCGCTGTATTGATTACCCGTACTGAGCATTTGATCTCACCCCTTTCTATGATTTATTTTTCCCAGGATTCCAAGAACTGTAATGTGATTGATATGCAGGGTTAAGCCAAGGGAATAATGGCATTCATAAAGAATATTTATGTTGTATTGTAAGTCTTAATGTGAAAATGTAACATTCATGTATGTGATCAATTTTCCAAGAATGTTAAACCGATCGGCCCATAGGGACTTGATTCCTTGTAATCATTCCAATGTATTAAAATAATGAACCGACTCTGGGTAACTGGGGTCGGGGCGTTACAGTTAGTATCAGAGGAAGTTTAGCAGTAACCTAGGAAACTAAATTTATATAAACTCCGATTAGAGGACATATCCCTAAGATACACTTTGAGGATTAGTATAGAAGAACTTCCTAGAATTTTGGTATTGTAGTGATTTTGTGAGTTTTCTGAGCAAATCATCCCTGTCTGGATACGAGCAGGTAGAGGCGGCTCCGGCACAGATGTACCTAGGGGTAAAACTCGAAAACACCGCTTTGAGCTAAACAGGAACGGGAACTGGTGCACGACAACGGGCCTTGTTTCACTCTTGGTTACGACACTCCAGGGGGATATACTTAGGATAATTCCCATTTTCTTTACAAAACATTATGAAGGTCTTATGAGTATATATATAGCCAAAGAAAACATTTTTATGATGAAGGATTATATCCATAAACTATTTAATTTATGTTATGTGTTTTACACCTTTGGGGTTAGGTATTGTTATTCATAAACTAATCTAGTATATGACATTGTTTAGAAATGGTGCCCATTAGAAGGAATGCGAACTCCATTATTACGTATGATCCAAAGTGTAAGAAGGATCATATTGTTCGTGGTACTAAGACATAATATTGAAGTGAAATAGTTTCCCACGTATTATTATCAGATGAATAAATAGTATCATGTGTTGATAAGATGAGTAAAGAAATCTCGGATTCCTATGGCTTTGAAGGGAAACAAGAGAAGAAAAGGATGTAAGAGAGAAATATGGATAAAGGTAAGAGGAAGAAGTTGAATTTTTCCATATGTGATAACTGTGGGAAGAAACACCATGGAACTTGCCTGAAAGGAATGGGAGTTTGTTATAAGTGTGGAGGAAAAAGGCACGATGTACGTGACTGTAAGGGTAAAAAAATGGTTTCAAATGTACAATGATTCATTTTCAAGGAGTTTGGACACTACGCGAACTAATGTCCCAGTCATCAGACTATGCCGCAAATGATGCTATTGGATAATAATCAAGTTATGATACTACCCCAGATAAAGAGTAATGACTAGTGTACTTATGTTGTTATTTTAGAATTATTTCATTTCAGTGTTGTATCAATGATGTTCTGGAAATAAATAAGGATTGTACTGTAGTACTATTTAATTAAGGATTTGAGATTTTATGGTACTATGAAAAGTGACTCTACAGCGAGTTCAATTTTTTTGGAAATTACATGGTTGAAGGAATGATAAAACTTAATGTGGTCCTAATATTGAGGTAGTGATTTTGGAATAAGAGATGGTTGATTTTGGTAATTCAAGATGTTGCGGTGTTGTAAAAGAATATATGAGGAAGGCGTTCAAATGTTATTACCTGGGAAAATGGATCCTCATTATGTTTAACTTCCTTGTAAATTTAGGTATGTGAGTTTGGATAATAGTATTTTGAATAATTCTAATGGTTGGAATGGATTATGTTTGAAAGGTTATTTTTTTGGATTTTTATAAAAGGAAAACACACATACCATGTGACGACCTGTCGTGTAGGACAAAGCTGCGGGAATCGAACCCACAACCATTGGACAATTGGGATTTATCACCTACCATTGTTCTACATGAAGTTCCTGGATGGTATAATATAGTTTCTTTACATAAAGGATCTGATATGTGAATTATAAATTCATTATATTTGGAACCCTATACGATTAGGATAAATAGAGTATTTTCTATTTGTATTATGTTTTGGGGTGAAAGATGAGTTTGATGTAGAAATTTATTAATGGATAAAACTCCAATTATAAAGTAAATATATCTCCTTATGATCTTATCTAATCTCATAAATAAATTCATCAACATTAAGAGAAGGAACTTAGAACATAAATTTTTTTCCTAGATGGTACCTTTGATCATCACTAATTTATGGCTTTGGGATTGTTGGCCTTTTAATAGTCATGTTCTCTACCACTCTTCATCAGATAATTGATGGTTATATTTCCCTTCCATGTCCATATTTTCCTACATGGAACCATAGTATGTGTTATTTTCGGTAATCTTTATAAATTCCACTCTTTATTTTAAATAGAGGCCTCATTAATTCATTTTTCGATGTGGGATTTCAACAAAGATATTTTGAAACGTCAAAAATGTGTTATCTTATTATATTATGTTTTGTTGAACTGATGGTATTTTAAATCATCATAGATTGATGAACTTAAGGACCTCAATTTTAAACATGTTTGTGATTGATGAGCTCAACCACTACCTATAAATATTTACATCTTTCCTCCAATTATATGTCTATAATTTCCACTGATGTCCTTCTAATCGAGATCATAATTTTGTAGTAACCCTTTCATTTCTCTTTTCATCTTGTTAAGACTAAATTTTATTAACCAAATTTATGATGTGGGTTTTTGCACATAGATATTTTCTATTTTCGACCTTTATTTTCAAAGAAAAATATCAAATTGAAAGGATACAATTTATTGAAGGAGGGGAGAATGTAACACCCCGAGCTTCCATGGTACGCTTCTCTTTGAATAATACAGTAGCGTGTGTTGTACGCAACTTCGTGTTCCAACACACACCACGACCAATCAAAGTAGTCGTCATGAATAGTAATACCTACTTTTTAAAATTTTAGATATTTCATCTCTCAAAATGGACATCATTTTTCGATTTGGAGTATCAAATTTAGCCTAAAGTGAAATTTTGGTACTTTTCAGATAAATTTAATATTTTGATGAATAGTGAAAATTACTAAATTTTATTTAAAAACAACTTTTTTAATCAAAATAATTATTAGTGATAAATTATGATTTTTGGTGGTTTTAAAGTATATTTAGAATATATTTTTACCATTTTATATAATTTTGGTCATTGGATATAATTTCACAATTAAACCAGTCATAAACAAGTATCAATCTTTTGAATATTATTATATCTTAAAAACACGATGTTTGTTTTGATAGTGGGAATTAATTTTAAATTAATTTTTTCCACTTCTGTGTTTTGAATTTGGATAAATGGATTCCATATTTCGAATCAGGATGTCCAAATTTTGTAAATAGGTAACTTTTATTTTTAGGCATTTTGAATAATTATTTCGGTAAATATTTTATTTAGCATGGTTAAAGGGTAAATCTGGTAAATAAGGGTTTCAAAATAATATTATAATAATACTAAATTACCCTAAAACATGTCCTATCCTTATGTGTGGATACATGTCCGACCATGGGAATCTTTTGGTTGATTTTGGGACCCCATGGAGCCACTTGTAGGTGATAGGGACACATTATTTTAATTAAGTTAAAATAAATACAAAAATGACATAAGCATATGTCTTTTAGAAAAAAAAAATTTACATATGGTTATATATGTTGTATTTTCGACTATAAATATTCATTATAAATATAAATAGATTTTCTACATAATGTTATTTTATTTATAATTTATAGACATTAAATAAGTAAATTTAATTTTGACACAATGATGATGTTGTAATTACCATAATAGTGGAAAATTAAAATAATTGATATTATAAATACCCAAATAAATATAATTTAAGACTTTTAATGAATTAAAATAATTTTCGAGGATAATATGATATTTTAGGATTGATTTAATTAACGTTTTGCGATGTAATCATTCTGTTATGAGTTTTTCAAAAGTCAATTATTGAATATTGTCAAAATTGTCATAAAAGAGATTTTAAAACAAATATTATATTATTAATTGATATTAAATTCCGAAAAATCTATGGTTCGGCCAAGAGACTTATATCATGATATTTGTATCATTAATGGACCACTTGGGGGTGTATTGGATGTATATAGTATGTTTATTATCCATATAATATAAAAATATAAAGAGACATTGTAAAAGTGAAACTAATTAACTAAGAGTTAATACTTAAAGATAATGTTAATATGGTGACCCAAACCTATCTTAATACTATTGGTTGACTTTTTTTCGTCCCATACCCACCTTAACCTTAAATAATCCACTTTGGATCCATTAGAAACCGAATATGAATTTATTATAAAATAATATTTCTAGCTTTTCCAAAGGTGCCTCCCACCCCTCTTATAAAAGGGAACTCCCCCTTCTCATTAATTCACAACTTCAAAGCCTTTCTGTTCGGCCAAACCTTGTCCAAATACTCTCTAAACATCCTTCACTTCATCCTAGAGTCCTTCTATTAGTCATAAATCCATCCTATGGTGCCCTTTTGATCAAATCAAAAGGAAGAACCCGAAGAAGAGGTAATCATTTCACCACTCTTTTTCAAGTTCCTTTCTTCATCCACTTCTTCTTTCTTTGTTATTACCATTCTAAAATAATGAATCCAGACTCTCCTGTATACTGTAATATTTTTATAAATATGGTACAACCATAATCAGTATTTTATCCATCCTTTGAATGAAATGTCACCATACGTGTGTACGTACGGCTTACCTTCTCCACGTTGTGGTGTAATTGTTATTCGATATATTATTATTTGGATGGGTATAATAATGAATTTTTATTATTTTAAATAATAAATAGATCATGATATTGATTCTGTATATATGATATACCATCCAATTATATATTATTTTAATATCAAAAGAATGATATTTTCGCTCGTGCGTACGTACAGATTACTGTCTCCACGACGCGATGAGATTCATTTCCAAGTTCACCATTCATTGACGATTATAAAAATATTTGTTACTCATATGTATGTAATATATGACATAATAATACTACTGGAGATATATATATATATATATATAAGTATTTATTTACTTACATATATCTTATTCACTTACTTCCATTCAATACTATATGAAAACAAAAACATCATTTATGCGTACGTACGGACTACCATCTCCATAAACTGTGTTTTCCATTTCATATATATGTCTATTATACATATTTATATTCTAAATATATATGATATATTTATCATGTTTTATATTCTGTATGTATTTAAATCATGATCTATGTGATACAACCAAGAGTGACAAGTTAAAACACGTACGATAAAGAAAGTGATTGTTACCTGAAATGTTAACTTCATATGGAAATAATTACTAAATGGGTAATATAAATTCATAAATGAATCATGTATGATATCATAAATATTAATATGGTTCTGGTGTAATTTAATAACAGATTATGATCTTCGTACAAGATGTTAAATGTACCCTCGACTAAAGGAATGTCTAAGGTAAGAGGTTTTCATCTCACTCCTTATTCCCATGTGATTCGTGCCATATTGCCACCATTACCTTTTGTGTGGTGTTGGTATGCCCATAATTATATTCTTTTTGTAATCCAATTTAATTTATGTCTATTTAAATATTCATTGTATGATACCTCTTTTAAGGGTTGTATGTTTCGTATGTTACCAAATTGGTAAGGGTTTATTTCGCAATCTCTTCATTATCCGAGGTTGTATATACGTAATAATCTATTGGGATCTCTTTATCATCCACATCCATGTTTCTTATAAATGTATTTAAAAACATTTTTACTATTTACAAGAATATGTGTTAAAGACATTTATACCCTTGTTTGACTTTTTATAAGAGGTTTATAAAGTAATCATTCCATCATTTTCCAAACAAGGTCTATTTTAACCTTTTTGAAAAAATTAAAGTAAGAATGTTTTTTTAACATATACGGAAGGTGCGGTTAATCTCCACTGTTATTACACCTTTAAAGCTTCCTTCACAATATTATAAAGATATTTTCATAATAAAGGTTTTCTCTATAATTAGGCGACTTTTAAATGATTTAAAAAAAGAGATATTTCTCTCAAATATTATTGAATTCATCTATGTCAACATCCTTTGATAAATTTTAAACTTGTTTCAAGTTGACTTATTATGAGACAAATCATCCATATTGCATTTAAGGTTTTGTGATATTTTTGACCATGGATGAGTTATTTTTATGCCATTAATGGTTTATGATTAAAGTTTTGACATTTTGTATGTTAGTTTTAATAAGAATGTTTATGTTATATTTCATCCTCTTCATAAGATGAATTTGTTGGAATAGTATGTTCTGGGTTGGGGACCCGTGAAAGTAAGCCCTCTGGGTTGGTGTCTGGTTATTAGAGGCACTCCGGGTTGGTGTCTGGTTATTAGAGGCACTCCAGGTTGGTGTCCGGTAATTAGAGGCACTTCGGGATGGAGTCCGGTTACAGAGGCTCTCCGGGTTGGGTTCCGTTTATAGTTATCCCTTAGGTCTTGGAACGATGCCTTGACACAGAAATTAATGTTTGGCATCATGCATTCCATCATTATGAAAGTGGTTATTGATATATCATTTAATTATTCGACTAGTATAATATCAATGTGAATAATTAAATGGCATTATTTCATTTTATCCTTTCCATATTATGTTGAAGTTCAAGTTTAAAAGTATTTTGTTTTAGTTATACATTGCCTTAAATGTTTATGCTTATTTTTGGATGTTTCCAGTATATTTATTACCCTTACTGAGCATTTGAGCTCACCCCTTTCTATGTTTTATTTTCCCCAGGATTCCAAGAAGTGTAATGTGATTGATATGTAGGGTTAAGCCAAGGGAATAATGGCATTCATAATGATTATTTATATTGTTTTGTACGTCTTAAAATGAAAATCTAACATTCATGTATGTGATCTATTTTTCCACGACTGCTAAACTGATCGGTCCTTCGGGACTTGATTCCTTTTAATCATGCCAATGTATTAAAATAATGCACTGACTCTGGGTAACTGGGGTCAGGGCGTTATAGGCCTGGACCCTCCATGGCCATTACATTGCCAAAATAAGGCTCCACCAAAATAGTGGCACCATAAGGGTGACACCGTGATAGTTTCACTATAAGGGTGACACAGTGACATTGTCACCGTTTCCTCACCCAGCCCTCAATTTTCTTTTTCCAGTCCCGCTCCTGCAACATAATGTTTTGAAATAAATTAATTCTTTTATGCTTTTTAAATCCATTTGAAGCCCATAATTAATTCCTAAAAATCCAGACAAACCTCCCTGATGGGGGGTATTAAATAACACCTTAATATCATCGTGTGTAACTGCCCACCCAAGTAAGAAACTGTGATCCGACCTTCTAGGCATTCAAAATTCCATATCCCGTAATAGTAGGATCTCTTCTTTTTATCTCGATCTAGAGTTTCTTCTTTATTTTTCTTCTCATCTAGATTTCCTTCTTCTTCCCAGTGCTATTGGAGTTCCTCACTTCCCATATCTTGTGTTGCGCCTCTGCTGGAGCTTTCTTCACCTCTTGGAATCCATAGAATTCCACCCCTGCAACACGTGCATCCCATATTCTTGGCATGTAGAGAAAAACTTCGATCCTTGATCAACTAAGTAGGTATTTTCCTTAGTCTCTCTTTACTGTGTATCATGCGAGGTGGGTACTCTATTGTTTCTTTGGGGATTTATGAAACCAAACTTAATGAAGATAATGAATGTCCCTTTAAAGAATGGAGGGGGGTTTGATCGATGTTCTGCTATACTCTTTTTTGTTGATATGTGTTTTGAATTGTGCGGGCCTATGCTAACTGAAAATCATGGATGTTGGTGGTCTTTCCATGGGCACTAATGAACCCTTGCCTTCTGTTATAATTAAATAACAGTAACTTGGAAATTGGTTAACCACGTAAACTCGGTGGATTAAATGGGTACCCAGTAAATATAAGCCCCGCGTTGTCACCCCGGATAACCAATAGAAAGAAGAAAATAATGAATGATGTGCTTGAACCTGGATGTTTCCCTACTCTATTTTAATAGTAGGTAGGTTGTTCTGATTGATTTACTATGGGGTTATGTGGTTGAGGATGGGATCCACCATTGTGGTATGGTTTTTGGGTGTGTATCTGAAGCCGTGTGGTTTCTCTGCAATGAAATGAACTCGGGTGTGATGCTCTATTGTTAAGAAATTGTTGGTTCCTAGTTTTGGGGAGATAGGGCTATGTCTAGAGGTTTTAATTATTTTTTGTACTTAGAGGGATCCCACTTATCCCTTTTGTGAGGTTTTCTTTCGTTCCAGTACCTTGAGGGAACTCACTAATCACCTTTTTGTTGTTGTAACTTCACAAGATAACCGCGTGTGAATGTTTAAGTTGTCGATTGGGTAGTTTTCTTTCTATGTCATGCAGTATTGCCTATTAATTTCCCAGTAGTATAGAATTAAACTAAATGAGACTACTTGAACATGAAAACAAGAATGGTTTAAATGGGTAATTGGTTTTGGGAATGAGTTGTGACTTGGCCGTGAGTGTTGTGATGTTATTTTATGAATGAATAGTAATCAGGGTGTTTGTGCTTAGGTTTTGGAACTCCTAGGTTGGGATGAGTTCTTGTTACCTATACCTATATATGTATCTTTTATGTTTCTTACTCGCGCACCACCTAAATTGAGCACTTTAGTACCAAACACCCCCATTTCATGGGGGAGGGTGTTTTTCCCAACACTCCTATGAGTGGATGGTTATTAACTCCTTTCTCCTCCCTTTCCCAAATATCCCAAGAATCATAGGGTAGGATGTGATGGCCTGAAGTCCATCATTATCCCAAGAATATTTGGGCTGGGTATTATGGTGTTTGGCCCATGTGTTTGGGGGCACGTTGTTTCCCAAGTGTCTTCGAGATGAGGGGCAGGAGTCTTCGAGCATGACAGTAGCTTTCTGGCCCAGGTGTCATCAAGCGTGGAAGTGGTTGTTCTAGCCTAGGTGTTTGCAGGAATGGTTACAAATGGTGGTTGTGGCCAAGGTATCTGCAGGCGGGATGGCGGTTATGGCCCAGGTGTGTGCGGGCAAGGTTTGGCAGTGGGAATGTGTTGAGGTTATGGCTTAGGTGTGTGCAGGCAGGGTGTTGTAGTGGGACTGTGGTGAGAGTGGAGGGATTTGTTTGATTAATTGGATGACTTCAATAACCGGTGGGAATTTGGTGTGGGGTACCCAAACGTTGATGTGCTATTACTATATATTACATGACTTTTGTTATTTGGGGAGTGTGCCTTGGTGAGGCTTGGGTGGCTAGTTTAACTTGCTATGTTCTTTGGTTATTTCTTCTCTCACAGGGCATTAGAATGCCTCTCCACTTGTGCATTAGAGATTTTGGTTTCCCCTACTAGGTATACTTGTGTGATCACCCTACATATATAAAATTTCTTTCATGTTTCCAGGAGGACTTTAGGGATCGTGCAAGACCGTACTAGCTCAGACCTTGGGGCAGTTGATGTTGTCTTTTTCCTTTTTCTTGGTACTTTACCATTAGAGTTTTTGGGGCCTGTATCATATACTATTAAACATGAATATAGGAAATAGTTACTTTTGGATTTACCATTACTTTCAACTTTGGTATTGTTGGGGTTGATATCTTACCTCTCGAACCTGTAAAAATAAAAAGGGTAATGCCTTCCATTTTGTGTGATATTATATACCCTTGGTGCTAGTCTCCACTCCAGAACATATTGAAGGTGGGTCTCGGGGGTCATTATCTCCCCTTCATCTTGAATAAGGAAGGGTCTAGATATATGTCGTCCCTTCCCTCATCTTGGTGAAGGAAGGTCGTGACAGAATGGTATCAAAGGGGAATTGGTTTTGGGAATTAGTTGTGACTTGGCCGTGAGTGATGTGATGTTCTCTTATGAATTAATAGTAATTAGGGTGTTTGTGCTTAGGTTTTGGAACCCCTAGGTTGGAATGAGTGCTTGTTACCTATACCTATATCGGTAGATTTTATGTTTCTTATTCACGCCCCACCCAAATTGAGCACTTTATTGATGAACACCCCCATTTCATGGGGGAGGGTGTTTTTCCCAACACTCCTATGAGTGGTTGGTTATTAGCTTCTTTTTGCTCCCTTTCCCGAATAGGCCATGAATCTTAGGGCAGGTTGTGATGTCCTAAAGTCCACCGACTCCACTGAAGATGTAGTGACGTCATCCCCTCGACGTGATATCGAGTTTGGGATAGTCCTTCAACCTCGTGCTCGTCCAATTTCAATGGCTCCCTACCAAATGGAACCTTTTGAGTTGCAAGAGTTACAGATTCAAATTGACTATCTGATGAAGAAGGGTTTTGTTCGACAAAGTGCGCTTCCATGGGGTTCTCCAGTATTGTTCTCCATGAAGCCAGATGGTGGTCTCAGGTTGTGCATAGACTACTGGAGACTAAACCAAGTAATGATCAAGAACTATTACCCCCTCCCGAGGATAGACGATCTCTTTGACCCGATGAAGGGAGGAGGTTGGTTCTCTAATATTGACATTTGGTCAGGATACCACCAACTAAGGGCGAGGGAGGGAGACATCTCGAAGACTTCCTTCAGGTCCAGATATGGGAACTTCGAGTTTGTGGTCATGCCATTCGGCGTTATGAATGCTCCAGCTGTATTTGTGGGGATCATGAAATCTGTCTTCAGAGAATACATGGATTGGTTTATAGTCGTGTTTATTGACGACATCCTGATCCACTCAAGATCAAAGGAGGATCGTGTTGAGCATCTGAGAACGGTTTTAGAGATCCTCCGACAACACCATCTCTATGGGAAGCTATCCAATTGCTGGTTCTGGACGCGAGAGGTGCACTTCCTTGGGAACATGGGGTCTGAGCAGGGGATAATAGTGGACCCATTAAAGGTTGAGGTGGTTTTTTCTTGGGAAGCACCCAAGAACGTGGAAGAAGTTTGAAGTTTCCTAGGTCTAGCAAGTTATTATCAAAGGTTCGTTCCCAATTTATCCTGAGTTGTGGAACCTCTGACATCCTTGACCAAGAAGGACCAGGATTTTGTGTGGAATAGACAGTGCAAGGAAACCTTCATCTATCTGAAGGAGAAGTTGGTTAGTGCCTCGGTGCTGAGATTTCCTGAGGAAGGGGTAGCGTATAAGGTGTTCTGTGATGCCTCAGGGAAAGGCCTCAGGTGTGTGCTGATGCAACGACAAGGGGTGATCTCTTATGGTTCTAGTAAGTTACATCCTCATGGGATTAATTATTCCACCGATGATCTAGAGCTTGTGGAAGTTGCTTTTGTGCTAAAGTTGTGGTGACATTACCTCATCAGGGAGGGCTCTGTGGTCTTCACGGATCACAAAAGCATGAAATATATCTTCTCCCAGCGGGACCTAAACATATAGAAGTGAAGGTGGATGGAGTTCCATCAGGACAATGACATAGATATTTCTTAAACCTCATAAAAATGGAATGTGGTGGTCGATTCCTTGAGCAGGAAGTCACTGAAGGATGCGGTTCGAGAGTTGGCAGATGCTTGAAAGGCAGTGGAGGAGGTGGCTGCCCTGCACCTGGATGCAAGGATGGATGATGGTAGGGGTTTCCTGTATCAGATTATAGTGTAGTCTTCTCTACTATGGTAGGTGGAGGAGTCTCAGTGGTGAGACTCAGCAATTGAAGTGATGTGTGACCGGGTTAACCAAGGTGATTCCCCAGAAGGGTGGACGGAGGATGGTTATAAGCGGATGCTTTTCCAGGGGAAGATATTTGTTCCAGATATGATGTGTTAGACAACACACCCCTAGAGGTACACTCGAGAGTTTCCAAGATGTACCAGGGTGTGAGGAGATAGTTTTAGTGGCCCAGGGTAAAGCGGGCAGTGGTAGAGTTTGTGGAAAAATTCCTAGTGGTTCAGCAGGTGAAGGCTGAACACTGTGTTCCAGGTGGTCTATTGCAACCTTTAGATATCCCCGAGTGGAAGTGGGATGACATCTCGATGGATTTAGTCATAGGTAAACCCAAGGTTCGAGGAGTCTATGACGTTATATGGGTAGTGGTGGAACAGTTGAAGAAATCGGCTCACTTTCTGGCGATCAAGGAGTCGGGTGTAGTGGATGCCTTAGCACAAAGGTATGTGGATTAGGTGGTGCAGTTACATGGAGTTCCAAGGCCTATAGTGTTTAATAGGGATGCACGGTTCACCTCAAGAGTCTGGAGAGTATTACATCATGATTTTGGCACCCAGCTACGTCTTAGCACTACTTTCCACCCCCAGACAGATGGGCAGACAGAGCGCACCATCCAGATAATGGAAGATATGTTGCGGGCATGTATCCTAGATTTCAGAGGATTGTGGGTGTGACACATGCCTCTGGGGGAGTTTTCCTATAATAATAGCTATCACTCTACCATTGGAATGGCCCCATTCGAATCCTTGTATGGGAATCCATGTTGCTCTCCCATTTGCCAGATAGAAGACGAGTAAGCAGGTGTTCATGGCCCGGAGATGGTGCAGAGCACGACAGAGAAGTTTTATCTTATATGAGAGGGGACGATGGAAGCCCGAGACCAGAAGAAGTCATATTTCGATAATAGGAGGAGGCCCTAGGAGTTCGGGGTCAAGGACCATGTAGTCTTGACGGTCTCCCCCTAGCGTGGGCAGTGGAGGTTCGGCAGAGGGAGTAAGCTTCCCCCCAGGTTTTTCGGACTGTTTGAAGTGCTGCAGCGGGTCAGTGGGGTGGTTTATCAGCTGGTGTTTCCACAACAACTACAAAGGGTGCACAATTTATTCCTTTTTTCCCTGCTCTGTCAGTATATTCACGATGATTCAGACGTCCTCGACTGGGGAGAGCTAGATATTGGGGCTGATGCAACGTTCATGGAGTGACCAGTGCTGATTGAAGGTCGTGATGAGAAAGGGATTTGTGGATGAACCATTACCTTTGTTTGTGTGTTGTGGAGACATGGTGGGTGGAGGAATGTACCTAGGAATGATAGTCGCAGATGCATGCCCAGTACCCAGACTTGTTTTGTTTTTTGTTCTATTCTTTGTATACATGGTTGATGGAAGCCATTTCCCTGTTAAATATGAAATGTGTTTTTTCCATTTCTGTGGATGTGTGTGAACTGTACTGAAATGTGGGGAAGGGAGGACCTAATCCCTAGTTAAGACGCATTAGAGTGGATACACCTAAACCCGTGCGGACTAGTCAGTGCCGCCCAAAGTGGATAATATCTTAACATAGTGGAAGAGAAAACCCCTCACCAAATGATCGGGCAGTTTAATATTTTGTTTCTCATGGTTGTGTGAGGGAGAGGAGAGGTATGACTATGATTGTTCATGTCTACTCTTGAGAGGCATCTTTTGAGGTGGTTGTTTTGACCCCTCTCTTTTCTTCGGGTCTAGTTTTAATTCTCGAGGGAAAGAATAGATTGAGAGGTATATGCTGTAATGGCATGGACCCCCCTGGCCATTACTTTGCCAAAATATGGCTCCACCAAAACAGTGGCACCGGCCACAGTGGCACCATGTCCTCACCCATCCCTCCATTTTATTTTTCCAGTCCCACTCCAGTAATGTAATTTTTTGACTTAAATTAATTCCTTTACCATTTTTAAATCAATTTAAATAACATAATTAATTCCTAAAATTCCCAAGAAACCTCCCCTATGGGGGTTATTAAATAACACCTTAATATAATCGTGTGTAAATTCCAAGCCACGTAGGAAACCGTGATCCGAATTTCCAGGAGTTTAAAATTACATATCCCTTAACAATATGATATTTTCTTTATATCTCCCGCTAGAGTTTCATATTTGTTTTTCTTCTCATCTAGATTTCATTCATCTTCCTGGTTTGAGTGGAGTTCATCTCTTCCTATAGCTTGTGGTGTGCCTCTGCTGGAGCTTTCTGCACCTATTGGAGTCCACAAAATTCCTCCCGTGTAAGCATCACATCCCTTGTTCTTGGCATGTGGAGAAAAACATCGATCCTTAATCAATCAAGTTGGGTTTTTCCTTCATCTCTACCTACAGGGTATCATGCGGGGTTGTTATGATATTGTTCTTGTGGGGATTGATGAAACCAAACATAATGAAAATAATGAATGGATCATTAATGAATTAAGGGGGGGGTGATTGATGTTCTTATGTACTATTTTATGTTGATATGTTTTGTGAATTGTGCGGGCCTATGCTCACTGAAAATCATGGTCATTGGTAGTCTTTCCTTGGGGACGAATGATCCCTTGACTTCTGTGATAAATAAATGATTTTAACTTGGAAATTTATTAATCACATAAAATTTTTGGATTAAATTGATACCCAATAAATATAAGCCCTATGTGGTCACTCCGGCTAACCAAGAGAATGAAGAAAATATTGAATGATGTGATTGAATATGGATGTTTCCCTACTCTGTTTTGGTTGTAGGCATATTGTTCTGTTTGATTTAATATGAGGTGATGTGGGTGATGATGGGATCCTCTGTTTTGGTACAGTTGTTAGGAGTGAATCTGAAGTCGTGTGGTTTCCCTGCTGGGACACGAACTCAGGTGGGATCTTGTATTGTTGAGAAATCGTTGGTTCCTGGATTTGGGGACATGGGGCTATGTCTCAAAATTTTCTTTGTTTCTAGTACTTCGAGGGATCCCAATTATCCCTTTTGTGTGGTTTTCATTGCTTCCAGTTCTTTGCAGGATCTCACTAATCCCCTTTTTGTTGTTGTAACATCACAAGAAAACCTGTTGTGAATGTTTATGTTCTTGTTTGGCTATTTTTCATTCTCTAGCTGCGGGTTTTCCTGTTAATTTCCCAGTAGTGTAGAATTCACCTAAATGAGACAACTTGAACTTGAAAACAAGAATGGTTTAAATGGGTAATTGGTTTTGGGAATGAGTTGTGACTTGGCTGTGAGTGTTGTGCTGTTATTTTATGAATGAATAATAACGAGGGCGTTTGAGTTTAGGTTTTGGAACCCCTAAGTTGGGATGAGTGACTGTTACCCATACCTATATGTGTTTATTTTATGTTTCTTATTCGTGCCCCACCCAAATTGATCGCTTTAGTGCCAAACACCCCCATTTCACAAGGGAGGGTGTTTTCCCCGACACTCCTAAGAATGGATGGTTATTAGCTCATTTATGATCCCTTTCTGGAATAGCCCAAGGCTCTTTGGGTAGGCTGTGATGGCCTGAATTCCATTATTATCCCAATAATTTTCGGGCAAGGTAGTGTGGTGGTTGGACCAGGTGTTTACGGGCAGGTTGTTTCCCAAGTGTCTTCGGGATGAGGCCCAGGTGTAATTGGGCATGACAGTAGCTTTTTGGACCAGGTGTTTTCAGGGATGGTAGTGGTTGTTCTGGCCTAGGTGTTTGCGGCCATGGTTGAGCACGGTGGTTGTGGCCCATGTGTATGCAGGCAGGATGGCGGTTATGGCCCAGGTGTTTGCAGACGGGGTTTGGCAGTTGGACATTGGTGAGGTTATGGCCCAGGTGTGTACATGCGGGGTGTTGTAGTGGGACTGCGGTGAGAATGGTGGGATTGGTTTGATGCATAGTTGTCTTCAATAACCAGCAGTAATGTGGTGTGGGGTACCCAAACGACGATGTTCTATTACTATATATTACTTGACATCCATTATTTGGGGATTGTTCCTTTTTGAGTATTGGGTGGTCAGTTTCCCTTACTAGGTGCTTTGGTTATTTATTCTCTCACAAGGTATTAGAATTCCTCTCCACTTGTGCATGAGAGCTCTTGGTTTTCTATACTGGGTATACTTGTGTGCTCACACTACGTATATAAAACTGCTTTCAGGTTTCCAGTAGGACATCTGGGATCATGCGGTACAGTACTAGCACAGACATTGGGGCAGTTTCTGTTGTCGTTTTCCTTTTTCTTGGTACATTACAATTGGAGTTTTTGTGGCTTGTATCATTTACTATTGAACATGCATATGGGAATGGGTTACTTTTGGCTTTATCATTACTTTCACCTTTGATATTGTTGGGGTTTCTATCTTACCTCTTGATCCTATAAAAATAATAAGGGTAATGCCTTCCATTAGGTGTGAGATTCTATACCCTTGGTGCTAGTCACCACTCTCGGACATATTGAAGGTAGGTCTCAGGGGGTCATTATCTCTCCATCAATATAAAGAAGGAAGGGTCTGGAAATCTGTTGTCCCTTCCCTCATCTTGGTGAAGGCGGGTCGTGAAAAAAGGTAGTGAATAAATGGATATAGATAGAGATTGAAATGATCATGGTTCGTCGGGTAGTGATTTGGCATGAAATCTAATTTATAGGTTATTTTTTCTTTAAAAACAAAATATATTTAACTTATTTTATTTAATAATATACATATGTTAATTTTAAACAATGTATGTTTTCTTAAAAAATTATTCACTCTTTTGAGATATACTTTCATATTTTTAATCGAGTCCTATATTTTTTATTTTAGCTAGTGATACTTTAAACCACTATTATAGTTTCTGAAATTTGGGAACCATTAATCCTCCATAAAAAACAATAATAATAACAGTTAAGAAAGATTTGTTACAGTTCCCAAAAACCATTAATTACTTAATTAAAACATCATGACATGATTACCAACTCAAAATCAATAATTTAAATTCTCACAAATTTTCATTATACCATTTAGAAGTTTTTTAAACCATTAAAAAATAAAAATAAAAACCATTTCCACATTTTTTATCAAATATATTGGTATCCCTTTACTTTATAAAAATGGTCATCTGTAGAAGTTATTGGATATCTATTCATTATCAAGAAATAATTTAGATTATTATTATCAAAATAGATTCATATTAAACCATACAACCTTTTGATGATTAGAACTAGAGTATCCCAATGTGAAGTACTCCGTATTATGATCCATTTACTTCCCAATTATTCTAATTATTTCGTAATCTAATTCAATTACACATGATCCATTTATTCAATTGAATTTAAATAATTTTTTTCCCCAAATGGGGTCAAAGACAAAATAACTATTCTCTTTCGGTTGGAAATTTTGAGATTTATTTTGGAAACTCATCCTGATATTCATCAACAATAGTAATAAAATTTATATCCTCCGTTATTTCATTTTTCCATATATCTAATCATATTAATTAATAATAAGTAGTTCAAAACATTGGTGTTAAAGATCCTGATTTTTTATTCCCATCTAGAACTCCTTTAACAAGTTTAACAGTCCCTTCAAGATATGTAATGATCACACTTCAAACATAAAATTTGATATGGGACTTGAAAGAAACAAAAAAATCCATTCCCTTGGTCATTTAAAGTATATATTTGTTCAAATATAAAAATATGTAGTTGATTTAGACACTACATTTTATCATAGAAAAAAATTCACATTTAAATACCATGCAATATCACCTCAAGAGTTGTGTTTGGACGCATATCAAAAGAGGACTAATCTCAAGATAAAACTTAATTTGATCATTGAAATATGAAGTAATAAAAGTTTTGGATATAGAATATCAAATAGAAGATGCATAAGTGTTATGAAAATAATAATTGTCACTTTTATATTAGAATGACTTGAATGTTCTTTTGTGATCTTCTACACATCACCATAAAACTTCTTGATCGCTCAATTATTCCATTCATGAATGATAGTCACCCTAGTTTTCTAACTTTTGAGGATAATAATTGTTTTAAAATGATAATCCTATTTAATTTTAATATGTCTTTGAAACATTATACTTATTTCTATTAACTGTATCCTCGTTAATATGAAAATAACACTACCAATTTATTTATATTTAGAACAACTGGTGTTCCACCAAAATGGGGGAATTAATTCATTATTCTAATGCACACCTATACCTTATCATGATCTAAATCCCTATGACATATTAGTGTATTTCTTACCTTAAATTACATAGAATTGGATTATTTTTATGTTTCATCGTTTTTATTCCCTTTATAAATAGTGTAAAATGCATGAATAATGATCCGAATAAGATATTGGTTAAAAAATAGCATAGCCGGAACAAAATTTTTCCTTCCCTCTTCTTAACATTCTTTATACCAACAAAATAGTTAAATTTATCTATAACTAATAAAAAACAACACTTAATCATCATCCTTTAAAAAATAATGTTCTTGAATATCACAATTCATCAAGATAAACAATCATTATAACTACATTCCAAAAATCATCAAACATTACATGATCAATGAAGGTATATTTGGATGTATCTTTATAAAATCATTATATGAAACACTCAATTACTAATCCCACACTTATTACATGTAAACACACCTACAGGTGTTTAAAACACCTTTAAACCCGAACAACACTCTTAAATTGACAATTATTATATATAGGCTAGTTATTCCTTTTATGATATACATTTCAGGTTCTAACATTCCTATATATGTGGTACCATCCTAGTGGAATAGACAAAATATAATTAATACCATTTTTAACATCTCTTCCCAACCTATTTTTATTTGTCCATGTTGGAGGTTCCACCAACAATATGTAGCATTCATAAGATTCTAAAAGTTTGCAATAAAATCTAGGGGAATATTAAAATGTAGGGGTATTATTTATCTTGAATAAACCTGATCATGTATCATGATAAAATGTTAAAAATATAAAATATGGGATTCATGAGTATAATTGACATAACTAAAATAAAAATGAATAATTCAATAATATAAACTTTTCATTGAAAAAATATTGAATCTTGGCTATAAAAAAGAGAAAGAAATTCCAAGAGAAAAATACCAATGTGGAATAAATCAAAATCCTCAAAAGGGGAAATACATGATCACACACCCTATTAAAAAACTTGAATCTATATTCCCTACAAGAGAATTATGAGTTCATTTTGTTACCTTGTCTAATTAGAATAACATAAAAATACATGAAAAAGTTTAAATGCATGGGTTGAGAGATAATACCCAGTATGATTTCTCCAATAGTCTTCACCAGCATAGAACTAGGACCATAAATAAAATATCTCACATGATTTTGAACTACATAGATTGTGAATATCAAAGAGTCCCATAAAAAATAGGAAATCAAAGTAATTGGACTAAATTAAATTTTCACTTTTTTATATCAATAGTGTATTCCCATTACATATTCATATCACTTACACATAGACACGGTGAATGATAGTACAAATACTATGAAGTAGTGATCTCTCTATAACTATGTCTTCATAAGGTGATAATTTCCATTTACATTTCTAGTCTACCACCAACATATGTGTTTATTCGAACTAGGCCTCATACATTGAAAAATGAAATCACTAGGAAATGTATTTTGAGATCATATTAAAAAATCATATACATCAAAACCAAATATTTTGTTTTCCAATAATATTAAAATGAATTCACATTCATAAACAATTAATTAAATGGATACCAAAAAGTAAAAAATTTATTTAAAACTTTGTTCATTTAACAAAAAAGACGTATATTTTATTAAATAAATAGAAACAATGATTTTAAAACCAATAATTTAAAATTATTATCTATTTAAAATATTATTATCTATTTTTTTAAATCATTTCTATATAATTACAATTATAATGGTGTGATGTGTACACCAACAACATTGAAACGAGTGATGAAAACATTAAACAAGTCAAAGATGCCTCTAGAATATGTTTAAAAATATTATTATATTAATAGATCCAGTCAACATCTCATCAAAATTTATTTGGTGTTAGGAGATGAGATGATGTAAATATAAAGAGAGAAAAGTGGAGTTACCAATGATCCTGAAGATCCAAAACACATGTATCAATGAAACATGAATTATGGATAAAAAGTATCATAATGGAAAGCTCAGGGAAAATATTGTGTCTGAGTGGATAATAATGGTGGTGAAAATTAGGTTTTCAGTTCTCAAAACAGTGTTAAAAATAAAATTTCATAAAAAAATTTCCTATCACATTTTAGGCCACATAGTTTGGGAATCCCTATGATCATCATATGCATCCTTCTATGTCAAAAATACCTTCTAACAATGTTTCCTCATACAGTTCGAAAACTATGTACCATCCATGATCTTTAAAATTGATTCTACGTGTAATATTTCACTTGTTAATTCCATGATTTTCCGTAAACATTGAGAAAAAATACACCTTCCCCTAAAATCCATGAATACATTTCAGGGTATCCTAGATAATTTTCATGGTTTTCCCCAGCCTTTCTCAAATAATTCACCATTAAAATACTATATATGTTGCTAAAAACTACCCATAAACTCCACAAATTTTACCCATTTAATTTCTAACATTGAAATACCCAAGAAAATTATAAATTAGTTGAAACCATGTGTGATACAAAAATTTATGTAAAAGAAAGATATTTTTTTAAATATATTGATTATTAATTTATATGTTGGGTAATGTTAATCATTACATACATAGTATGTATATAATCACACCATAAATAGACTACTGGATGTAAATGAATAACTTCATGTTTATATTTTTATTTAACTCATTATTTTTGGATTATTTTCATAATATTTAGACTTATTATATATTGGGGACACAACTATGATTATTTTTACATTTATGTAGAGTTTTTTGGGTTCATGTGTGACATTTAGTGTGTTTTCATTGGGTGAATCCACTTTTTATAAATATGAATTCCCGATATGGGGGATTCATATTTTTTATATTTTATATATTTCAATTTTTATTTGTTTTTTATTGTGGGTGATTTTTTGTTTCACCTCTTCACTAGAGTTTATTTCATCCTTTCATTTGTCTATGATATGAAAATGTTACTAATACTATTTGTTTTTTACATCCCATTATACATGTTAAACAAATACTCCATTGGTTAGTTACATTATTCTAGTCTATCAGTTTTATCACCACGAAATTACTATAGAATTTTCAATAGAATTTTACCCTATTAATTTTATATATCAAGTGACAATAATATGCCACTCATATAATATTAAAATAATGAAATTTATGCTAACCTATAGATATATGGAGGTGTAATTTTGGCATTATAATGACATGATTTAGGTACAATATTGGTAGTATTGGAACATAAAATACTATAAGGGTGGTCATATAACTAAAATTATGTATCATGAATCCACCAAGTACTCGATGTATGGTAACCAGTACTTAAAGACTGGTCAAGTGGGATGTGCCCCATTTAGTCCCCCTAAAACATATGTGTACCTTTAGTAGATTACCATTTTTGTACTGCATTCATGGAAAAGTATAACCATGTATCCTTCGGTGTTTCTATTTATTTTCTAATTTGGTGTAAAACAACATTTCATTGTCAATACCTCATTATATTATACATAATATCTTCATATGATATGACATTTATCCATCCCACACCCCAAAATTTTTCACCAAATCGTTTCCCCTTTAGACTCATATCTGTTCCCATATTCCTCTTATCTTTTTCTTCTCAAAATATCATATACCTATAATTACTCTACCAAGGTAGTTATGGATTATTGAAATGAATCATTTTAGTACCAATTTTTTATGGTTAAATGATGTCAGATGGAAAAATCCAATAGTCATCATTTCTATTAAGGCAATTCAATTGATGATTTTATCATTTTATTTGAGTTAAATGGAGTGAAATTGATGAGTGGTTTGAAATAAAAAATTATGCTGGTTTCTCATAGCATGAATAAGTATTTTAATTGATTAATTTTCAACTAGTAATATAATTTTATAACCATCATAGGATGAACTTTTTTGCATCTAGGGTTTATACATCAATAGATTAAGATGGGAATTTAGTTACAAATATTTGTATCACCCATTTCTATTTGGTTGACTTTTTTTTTAAATAATATTTCATATAAGGTAATGAATAAAATATATTTGGTAGTGATGTGAGTATATAAACATGAATGGATAATGAGCTTCTACGAATATGTTCTTATATATTATAATAATAACATAGTTCCACAAAATTGCTGGCTAGAAAATTTTAGTAGAAGAACAATTTTTGATAATTTTTATCTAGAATATATGGAAATGTGATTGTCTACATAAAGTGTAATAAATACTATCAAAACAAATTACATAAATAAAGAGGTTATGGAGCTAAATAAAAAATACAATGGTGAATATCTTACACATATGTGAAAAAAATGATTCAATCTAGTTAAAATTTTAGAAAACTCAAGACATAAACATAGGGAGACCATTCAAGGAGCACCAGGCATGATGGCTTGGGTATGTAGTTTTATAATACTTCAATAAAAATGTTTTTCTCATTTGAGTTTTTTAAGGATTGGTTTATTAATGAAATAACTATAATTAGTAGATGATTTTATTTTAATAACCTATATATATAATTTTTTTAGAAAAAAAATTCAAGATGATCTCAAGAGAGTTCTTAAATGATAAATCAAATCTTCAAATTATAAGAATATTTTATTATGTTATTTTTATAGTTTTGTATTCGCATGAGAATACTTTAAGGTTACTTGAATGATTTTTACAAAGACAAGAATTCATATGTTAGAGTAATAAAAATTGAAAATCAAATTTTCCAAAATAATATGAACATAAAGTGAATTCATATACATAGATTATATTCTATTTTCTCCTAGAACATTTAATACAATGAAGAGGTGTTAGAAAATATAATAATGAAAATATATCTATATAAACAAGTATTTATGATAATTAATCTATATTCATGTTAAGGGGTCTATGTGTAATATAATATATAGATGTGAGATTAAATTTAAGGCCTTTCACTTATGAAAATTAATAATTAGAGACCTGATATGAATTGAATCCAATATAATAATATTCAGTTATAGAAATTAATTTTCTAAAATTAAATAATGATACATGTGAAATATATAATAAAGATTTTTTTCCACATAAGTGAATTTATTTATACATAGATTCATATACAAACACATAAGTAAATATATAAATATGTGTTTCAACATGGGAATGTATCTTCATCACCTTTTAAAATAATTTAGTTATACATGTTATTATATTAGTAAAATCAAATAAGATATTGATAAAATGAAAAGGGAATTATGGATTGTATGTGAATTGAGACAACAGTTTGTAAAATCAATTACACCAAATATATTTTTCATCCTATAATAGAAAAACTCATATTTAGAATTATATATAATTATAGAATAAATTATTATTTAATATAATTTATTATTTAGAATAAATATTACATTTTTTGTCACTAAACTCATGCTCATGATTTGTAACTTCATGATGATATTGAGATCAATGATGTACGCCTGAATTAAAAAAATGTACAAGTTATAGATATGGAGGTCAAATATTATTTGATAAATGAGAAAAAATTCATGAGGTTTAAGGATAATTAAAAGGTATTTTTATCAAAACATAGAAAATTCTATAATGAATATATATTTGGAATTTTTTTGAACTATGCCAATGAAGAAAATGAAGAATAGTTTTTTGATTTCTTCCTCTATATGAAGATGTATCTAACGAAAATCTATTTAATTTTTCAATAAGATGAGTTTTATTCTACTAATATGTGTGTTATATTTTTTTATTCATATTAAAAAATATGAATTATGAAATAATAAGAAATTATTTTAGTTGAAGAATAATATGAATCATGATAAGATAATATTAATAGAAAATTTAAATTATCTAATGAGGTGCATTTAGTATTTGTATTTTTGGAATATAATTTTAGTGGAATAAAGATCAGATGAAAAATATTTGGAATATTATTGAAGTTAATTTATTATATTTATTTTTTATTCTAAGTTGATATCTCCACTATGAATACTATTTGTAGGAATTATAAATGAAAGAGGTCGGTTAATGCATCCACCTATGCAACAAATGTGATTAGTGGGTTGAGTTTGATTAAATGTAAACGCTTCAAGAAGATGACAAACATTGTGTCAAAATATTTAGAATAAAACGAACAATGTAGTATATAAAAGAAGTTTATATCAAAATTACACCATTTTTTGAGGAAATAATATTTAGATTATAATGAAAAAGATAATAAAAGAGATTGTCCAGACATCATGTGGAGCTGTTTTATTCAGTTCATTTGGTCATATACTAAGAAGAGTATTTTATGTGAATAAGTAATAGTAGTCTAGTGTTCTCTCATGAACATTGTAAATAAATATTCAATGATAATTACCATGTTCTAAAAATAAATGTATAATATATTATTTTATGTGTTCCTTATAAGTGATTTTGAGAATCCATTGAATAGATTCATAAAAACTATGAGCATAGAAGACTCATAGATAATGAGACACGAGTTTTTTTAATGATGGATTTGTGGAAATAAAAAAAATTGGTTATAAATAATATATATTATTTGGTTATTGAGGAATTACAAGATATATTGAGATATATTTCATGTCGACGAAGGAACAGATGAATATAAAAAAATGGGATGCTGATATAAAGAAGAGAAATGACATTCTTCATAGATAACATGTGTAATATAGTGATCTCACACCACAGTAATATGACATAACATAGTTTTAGTATGATTCTATTCCAACTAAATTTTTAGTTCTTATTTGATTAAAAAACAAAATTCACCCCTTTAATATTATTTATATGATAATGAGTGGGTTTAATGATAGATGGAGAACCTTGTAAATATTAAATTTAATATTATTTGAAATTTATTATTTATTTTTTTAATGAACACCTAGTTAAAATTAATAAATACATATTTATTATATGTCTTAAAAAATAAATTATAATTGGCAAAAAATATACCACATGACTCACCAAACTTATCAATATAGCAGATAAGATAACATGAGTATCTTATTTGGTATTATTGCAAAGTGTCCCTCTAATTAGATCCCTTGGATTGTTTAAATTTATAATAGCTACAATGTTTACACTGATTGGATTTATGATATTTTATCTATTCTTTTTAAATTTTTATACATGTTGTGAAAATTTTGTATAGTTTTTTAATATCAATAGTTCTATGAATTTACTCTCATCATAGTTAGAACAAATTATATGGATCCAGACAAAACATAAAAAAATTAGTCAAAACTAAGTGGCAAGAAATGAAAAAAAGGATGAAATGGGAAAAACCACTAGATGATATAATATCTAGATAATGAAGATAATACGATTTAGGATGCATTGGAGTATATAATTATTTCTTATAACAATATCTCAACAGAGGTAATAAATAATAAAAAACTATCATATAATTGAAAATAAATAAATTCATGAAGATAAATCATAATTGAAAAAAATAATAGAAAGTTATTTGTTGATAACTTTTTTAATTAATTGTTCTATTTATTAGATAAGATAGATCAATTCTCGATGCATGTTTATGATTATAGAAATGATATTAAAATAATGGAGATATTGTAGTTGGATAACTCTATACATTAGAATTAAAACTTTTATAAATTTGAAATTATGATGATGAAAATTAAGTTGGAATGGGAAAAAAAGTTAATTTTAGGATTATAAATACACTTTAACAATTTTGTGACACATGATTCAACCCAGGTTAAAAAATATAGACATGTTTTTTGTCATGTTGAAATATATTGATGTGGGAAGATCATTTTCTTCCAAAAATAATTTGAAAAAAATTGTTCTTGAATGCATGTTTCATAATTGAGTCTTATTTAAAAATATTAATAATAATAGTTAAGGTAAGAAAAATAAATAGTTTTGGAAAGAATCCACCCCTATATCTTGAAATTTTATATACCAAAACTCGAAATCTAATGTTTATATAGAATTTTATATATATATATGTAGTAAAACTAAAGAATATTATACAACTGTTGAGGTTATAAAATTTCTGAATCCCACCAATTCCCAAATCATGGAGGCAATCATGTGGATATAGAGATGTTCCAAATAAATTCATATTACTGATCAAAATGATAAATGATAACACATTTTTAGAAATTCAAAGTATTGGTAAAAAACTCCTAGTGACAAAGGGATGATATTGATTTGTTGGTGCTACTGGGGTGAAATGTTTGGATCCAAAATCCCTAGATTAATATAATTATATTTCTGCATATAAAAGTCCATGAATGATAGAACATGGGTATGTTAAGATGAAGCAAGAAATGAAAATATAATAAAAATAAAGACCATATATATTAATATAAATAAGCCTACCTAAAATAGATTTGAATCGTGTTTAAATTTACATGATTTTTGGATGATTTTTTGTAATAATGACAGTGAATTCTTGTATATCCATTTTATATATCAAATATTCATTGTAGAGAAATGTTAAAAAACCTACCCTAAATTTTATGTAAAGGGTAAAAACAAGTATACATTAAGAGATATATAAATTGATAATGTTTATAAATTAAATCATCTGATGAAATATTTTAATAAAACTAATAATATTGATTAAACTACTATAGATATTATTCTATTTTGGAAATAGATGCTTCATATTCACTATATAATGGACATAAATCTAATGAATTTTTGAATAAAAAATAAAAATTAATTAGAATAAATCAAAATTAGATATAACATTATTTTTATGATTATTTAAATTACTTAAAAGAACATTAGAAGAAGTTTGAAAAATGAAATATTAAATTTAATTGGCATGTGTTAGGAATGTGAATGACTTATGTCCATATAGATTCAAAATTTATAACGAATCTACCTCAATAAAAAGATATTATGGACCGAAATGTGAATGTACTCTTGATATCATGTTCAAAAAATATTTCATTAAAGATGGTATATACAATCAAGAATAACTCTAAGCTTGTTCCTAGAGGTTGTCTCCCATAAAGAAAAATATGTATGAGTTTCTTAGTTAAATATAACAAAATGAAATAGAATCACCTTCTTTCATTTCTAAAGTAACTAATTCCAATCCTACATAGATTAATGTCCATTATAAGAGGAATATATGCTATAAAATAATTTTACCATATGGAAATACAATGGGGAAGTAAACATGGAGAGGACGATAAATTCCATACTTGTTAACATAGGAGTTTCACAGTTTAAAAATATATATCCCCTCTATTTCTCAATATGAGGATATATAGGAAATCCCCACTATTATAATAATGATTCTAGTTGAGACATAATGATAGTAATATGAGGTATTTATTTTTATAATGAATTTTATGTATGGATAATTCAAAATTGATAACATAACTAGTGTTTTATAATATGATTTTGTATCTAGAAATCTGTACACCCACTAAAAAATATAATGTTGTGGTGTGAATTTATAATGACCCATACTTTACATACATTGTTAATACTTCGAAATTGAAGCACACTTATTACAACATATGACAAAACCACAAAGGACCGTATAGGTATAGTGTCTTTAGAAACTGGGAAACATAAACAACTGGTTCATAAATCTTCTACAGTGTCTCCCATTTATTTCATCATATCTAGGGTCCCTTTTAGCATATTCTACTTAATATCCATCTTCCTGACCTGGGGAAAAGAAAACATAAAAGAGTGAGCTCAAATGCTCAGCAAGGGCAAATAAAGGAAATAAAAATCATATCATATCTTTTTGAAAATCAAAACCTGCAAAAGAGATCATAATATCTTATCATGGAATAAATCATAGAAATGAAAATGAGATCCCCATAATCATAACATAAGACTTGAAACTTTGTGGCATGCACACATAATCATGGAAAATCATTTCTTGTTAGTCATGACTCATTGCCAAGACTATCTTAGTGGACAAAGTCCCTTTCTGAACCGAGTTCACTCCTCGTTTCAGTCCTGTATCACTGAACCGAAATAACCTTCCATTCCAGCCATGTCTATCTCATGAGATATAAAATCTTTACCCAATTCATTGGAGGGAGGTATAGGTCCCACCAATCTTATAATGGATCCTTTCTTATGTGTGCCACATAATCATAAATCATACATCATCGCATAACCCATGTAATAAAAATGGGATTCTTGAAACATCATGACCTCATAAATCAATTCATATAAAATAAAGGAATTCATAAAAATAATTCCATCACAACATGATCAAATCAATGTAATAATAGGGATAAAAACAGAACCCTTTATTATCTTAGATGGAAAATAATTTTGATAAAACACTTGATCTCCATTCTTGAGGAAAATATCCTTTCTTCTTCAAAAACATTTTTTCTTTTCATAACATGTCATACAACTTTAAAATAAAAGAAGTTGATTAAAAATAAACTTGAAAACTTGTAAAGGAAGTTTCTTGGAAATAATGTTTTAAAAATCCATTCATGCCATATAAGTTAAAAAAACATTCTTCGTACTTTTGTCGGAAAAGTCAAAAAGTACCTCGTATGACAAAAGATTCCTTTCATAGATATTAATAAAAACTCACCGAAGGGTAAAAATGGATTTAAACAATTGTAGGTGGATGGAAATAATATTACATATTGATGAAACATGGATGTGGATGACAAAATACACACCAGTAAATACTTATGAATAAACAATCTCGGATAAAAATGAGATTGTGATATTTCCCTTACCTTAGGTCCGATTTGCTTTGTTCATGTCCGAAGCTCCTGTATAATGGTTTAAATATTGTTATTGACTTATTCCAGAATCATACATATTGATATGATATCATATATGGTCATATTATTAGCTTCTTGTTAGTAATATTTCATTGTTACTTGTTACTCGGGTCTTTATAACTTTTTGTTCTTATGCGTGTTTTGTCGAATAAATTCTTATTCTTATCTTTAGGTTATAGATAATTCATTTAAAGAATGGTATTAGTGTATTATATACCATATTCATTCATTCAATTCATTTATATAATCATTATGAAATGAAGATCATGTAGAACGAGTCGTATCACATCGTGGAGACGGTATTCCGTACGTACGCACGAGTGATGATATCGTTCCTATGATCGTGGAATTGTATTGGAGTATATATATATTATTTCAGTATCAATATTACTTCATAATAATCATATATAATTACCCATTACACCATTATACCCATCCTTGTAAGGTGATGGTGGAAAATAGATTACACCACGGCGTGGAGACGGTATTCCGTACGTACGCACGCGCGGTGATTTCATTTTTCCGTAGGATGGATAGAAGTTGAATTAGGGTTGTTTCATATTTATAATAACATATCAGTATGTAAGTAATACTGATGTTATTACTTTATCATGAAACAACTAAATAAGAATAAGTTGAAGAAGAATGAAATTGAAAAGATCGGTAATGGATATTACCTCTTCTTTGGAAAGCCTCTTTGAATCCTCTACTTAAGGAACTACGATTGGTCTTTGGAGAAGACCAGGACCTCTAGGATTATTCTAGGGAAGTGGAGAGGAGAAAATTTCAGGGGTTGGCCGAGCTTGAGTTCTCAAATTTGTGTGAGGAGGAGGGGGAGGAGGTGCCCTTTTATAAGGGAGGAGAGGGGAACCTTAGGAATATCTCAAAATATTATTTTATATTAAAGTCAAAATCGGTTTATAATGCTTCCAAAGGGTCTTATTTCGAATCTAAAGTGGGGATGGGTCGAAATCCTATCATCCAATAGGATTTAGACAAGTTTAGGGTATTATTTTAACCTTATAAATTAGATTTAACTATAAGTTAATTAATTTATCTTTTACCGTGTCTTTTTGTTTTCTTTCACTATATGGTTAATAAACTTACTATAACATGCCAAACGAACCCCAAATTGTTTATTATTAATATATATATCCTTATCTAAGTCATTTGGCCGAACCTTAGATTTTTAGGAATAAAATAACAATTAGTAATATAATATTTGATTTAAAAACTATTTTGTGTCAATTTTGACACTATTTGATATATGATTTTTGTGAAAGTAATAACAGAATTATATGTTCGAAAAACTTTGATTAAATCAACACTAATATATCATAGTAACCTAGAAAATTAGTGGAATTCATAAAAAGTCTCAAATTACATTTATTTTGGTGTTTATAACATCAATTATGTCAATATTTTATTAATAAGATAATTACTGCATCATCTTTGTGTCATAAATAAATTAAATTAGTTGATGTCTAAAAATTTCAAATAAAATATCATCATGTAGGAAATCTTTTTAGATTTCTAATGAATATTTACAATTGAATTTATCTTATGTATAACCCCATATTAAAAATGATTTACTTATTAAACTTTGATTTTAACTATTTTAACCCTTCTTTAAATAAATTAATAATAAATGTCCTAATCTAATACAAGTGGGCCTAAATGGTCATATTTTATTCCTAAGTTTGTTTTTGGTCGAATTACACTTATCCAATAGAATTAGGACATGTGTTAGGGTAATAGTAATATCATATTTACCCTTAGTTACCCTATTTACTATTAACCACGGTAAAAAAAGTAAAAAGTTACTATTCATCAAAAAATTATTTTCATCTCATTGAACCACATTTTAGTCCTTGATATTAACCGTGTCTCTCGGATTTTCGAAATTCCATTCACAGAAGCGGTAAAATAAATTTTATGAAAAATTCAGTTTTTAACCTACCACTTAGTGGTTTCACTATTCATCAAAAATTGAAAGTTTTCAGAAAAATACCAAAATTTCACCCTAGGCTAATTTCGATATTCTGCGTCCAAAAATGAAGTCCATTTTGAAAAATAAAATTTAAAAAATTTCAAAAAGTGGTTATTACTATTCATAACGGCTAGTTTTAATAGCATATTGTTGTTTAGTGAAACTCGGTATTGCGTACGACGCAAGCTATCGAGGAAGGTCGCGATTGCGTGTAAAGCAAGCCAAGCAAGTGTTGTGTAGAAAAAGATTCCTTTGATGATTTATATAACATAAAAGTCTCGGGTGTTACATTCTACCCCCCTTAAAAGAATTTCGCCCTCGAAATTCATCACTTTGTAACAAACAGATGAGGATACTTCTCCCTCATCATATCCTCAAGCTCCCATGTAGCTTCTTCAAGTTGGTGGTTCCTCCATAAAACATTCACCAAGCGAGTGTTCTTGTTTCGTAGGACTTTTTCGCTACGATCCAGAATATCTATCGGTTGTTCTTCATAAGAAAGATCTTGCTCCAGCGGTACAACTTCTGAGCTGAGTACATGTGAAGGATCTGGTATGTACTTTCTCAGGAGAGATACATGGAACACATCGTGAACTTGAGAGAGATTCGGTGGAAGTGCCAATCGGTAAGCTACCTTCCCAACATGATCCATTATTTCGAAAGGACCGATATATCTAGGGCTCAACTTCCCCTTCTTTCCAAATCTCATAACCCTCTTCCAGGGAGATATTCGTAAGAACACTTTATCGCCCACTTCAAACTCTAGGTCTTTTCTTCGGTTGTCGGCATAACTTTTCTGTCGACTCTGAGCTGCTCTTATGTGTTGTTGAATAGATCTGACCTTTTCTGCCATTTCATCAACGAGATCAGGTCCTAATAGCTTTCTTTCCCCAACATCATCCCAGCAAGTTGGAGTCCTGCATTTCTTTCCATAGAGAGCTTCATAAGGAGCCATCTGAATACTGGAGTGAAAGCTATTATTATAAGAAAATTCCACCAAAGGTAGGTGTTGATCCCAACCTCCTTTGAAATCCATAGAGAAAGCTCTCAACATATCTTCTAGGGTTTGAATTGTTCTCTCATACTGTCCGTCTGTCTGGGGATGATAAGCAGTGCTGAAACTCAACTCTGTATCCAGAGTATGCTGAAGACTTCGCCAGAACATCGAGGTAAATCTCAGATCTCGATCAGATATAATAGAAAGTGGTACTCCATGCAATCTTACCACTTCCTTTACATATATCCTGGCAAGCTGATCTAGAGAGAAATCCTCTCTAATAGGAATGAAGTGTGCAGACTTTGTAAGACGATCAACTATGACCCAGATATCATTATTGCCTTTGGATGTTTTAGGAAGTCCTGTGACAAAGTCCATAGTGATGTTTTCCCATTTCCATTCGGGTATGTCTAATGGTTGTAACATCCCCTTAGACTTCTGTCTCTCAGCTTTAACTTGTTGACAAACCAAGCATCGAGAGACATATTCAGCAACATCTCTTTTCATGCCATCCCACCAGAAGTACTCTTTCAGGTCCCTATACATCTTCGTGCTTCCAGGATGAATAGAGAATGATGAACTATGAGCCTCATCCAGAAGCTCATTCTTTAATTCGGGGATGGGAGGAACGCAAACCCGATTCCTGAACTTTATTATCCCATCACAATCAAGGTTGAATTCAGGAACATTTCTCACCTTCTTTTGTAACTCGACATCTTCTTTCTGTGCCTCTTTAATCTTCACATGTATAGATAGTTGAACATTTATTTGAGAAAGATAAGATTTTTCCCCTTCCATTATAATTCCAAGATCCATCCTTTGTAAATCCATAAATATTGGATCTTTTGTGATCCTCATCATGGATAAACTAGCATGGTCTTGTCGACTTAATGCATCTGCCACCTTGTTTGATTTCCCAGGGTGGTAATGGATTGAGAAGTCATAATCCTTAATCAGCTCCAACCATCTTCTTTGACGCATATTCAACTCCTTTTGTGTGAAAATATACTTTAAACTTTTATGATTAGTATAAATATCACACCTTTCACCATAAAGGTAATGCCTCCAAATCTTTAATGCAAAGATTACCGCAGCCACCTCCAAATCATGTGTTGGGTAGTTTTGCTCATGGATTTTCAACTGTCGTGAGGCATAAGCTATCACCATATCATTTTGCATAAGAACACACCCCAATCCCTTCTTGGATGCATCACTGTAGATCACAAACCTTTCTCCACTACAAGGCAGTGTGAGCACAGGTGCACTAGATAACCTTCTTTTCAACTCCTTGAAATTCCCTTCACATTCCTCTGTCCAGACAAACTTAACTCTCTTCCGAGTCAACTTGGTGATTGGATTAGATAATCGTGAAAAATCTTTTACAAAACGTCGATAATATCCAGCCAAACCAAGAAAACTTCGGATCTCAGTTACTATTGTTGGTCTTGACCATCTTTCGATAACCTCTGTTTTTGCTGGATCCACAGATATCCCCTCTTTTGAGATTATATGACCAAAAAATGCAACTTTTTGAAGCCAAAATTCACACTTGGTAAATTTGGCATAAAGCATCTCCTTTCTCAGGGTCTTCAATATAATTCTCAAGTGATCTTCATGCTCTTCCTTGCTCTTTGAATAGACAAGAATATCGTCTATAAAGACTACCACAAATTGATCAAGATAGTCTCTAAAGACTATATTCATTAGATCCATGAAGATAGCAGGGGCATTAGTAAGACCAAATGGAATCACTATAAATTCATAGTGTCCATACCTTGTACGGAAAGCTGTCTTTGGTATATCCTCCCTTTTGACCCTTAATTGATGATACCCTGAACGAAGATCAATATTGGAAAAGTATTGAGCTCCGCGTAGTTGGTCAAATAAGTCATCAATTCGTGGGAGAGGATATTTGTTCTTGATAGTGATCTTGTTAAGTTCTCGATAATCAATGCAAAGTCTCATTGATCCATCTTTCTTCTTAACAAATAGAACAGGTGCTCCCCAAGGTGACGCACTAGGGCGTATGAATCCCTTATCAATATTCTCTTGGAGTTGCTTCTTCAATTCCTGCAACTCAATTGGGGCCATTCTATATGGTGTCTTTGAAATAGGCAAAGCACCCGGTACAAGTTCTATTGAAAACTCAACTTCACGATTTGGTGGAAGACCCGGCAATTCCTCCGGAAAGACATCATAAAACTCCCGTACAATGGGCATATTCTTAATCGTGAGTTTCTCACCAACCATTTGAGATAAATATCCTTCATTTAGTGGAATCAATACCCATAAGATGGAAGAAATTTCCACTGGAAGGTTATGTTCATCCTTGCATTGATAGACGATCGTAGATTGATCTGGAATATGAAATGTGACTTCCCTTATTTGGCAATCGATATGAGCTCCATCTAGAGAAAGCCAATCCATGCCATGAATCACATCAAATTCCACTAAAGGAAGGATCACAAGATTTGCAGGAAGCACTTTCCCACAAACTTCGATCGAAGAAGAATTATAAACTTTTGATGCGATTGATGTGCCATTAGGTGATGTCACAGCTAACTCAACATCTAATTGTTGAGGTAATACGGTGATACCCTTAGAAAAGTCTTCAGAAATAAATGAGTGGGTGGATCCAGAATCAAATAAAACATTTGCTAATTTAGAGTGGATGGTAAGTGTACCTTTCACCACATCGTTATCGTACTCCACATCGCTGATAGAAATTGCATGTGACTTTCCTTTGTCTTTAGCCTTAAGAGTTTGTTGAGGTCGACCATCATCATCAACCCTTGGATTTGGGCATTGATTGGCATAATGCCCCATCTCCTTGCACTTGAAACATTGAAGTGTAGTAGGTTCATTCTGTGTATCCCTTCCTTTGTTTGCGTCATTAGACATCTTCTTCCCATTATCACGGCATTCAAATGCCCGATGACCTTCTTTTCCACATTTAAAACATTTACTTGTCCCTTTAAGACAACTCCATCCATGTTTCTTTCCACACTTTGAGCATAAGGAAAAGCTCATCTTCTTTTCCGTGTGCTCTTTAGATTTTTCTTTGAATTCCATCTTCCTCTTCTTATCAAACACATGTGACTGATGGGTTACTCCAATCTCCATCTCGACTTTGAGAGCACATCGAACGATTTCCTCGTAGCTATTGAAGTCCCTTATGGCTAACGCCCTTCGAAGACTTGGTTTTAAGCCACTAAAGAATCGATCGATCTTACTCTCAGGTTGGATAATAATACCAGAAGCGTACCTTGCAGGTCTTGTAAAATTTGCTTCATAAGTACCAACAGATTCATCATCCCTTTGCTTCAGTTCAAGAAACTCTTTCTCCATCTTTTATCGGAGAATATGAGGGAAGTACTTATTGAAAAATAAGTTCTTGAACTCGTCCCATTCCATAGACTCAATTTCATCCCTTTGCCTCGTATTCTTAACAAGATTCCACCATTGATCAGCATCTCCTTCCAAACGATACACAGCTAGGATGACTTTATCATGTTCAGAACATTGAAAAACTGAAAATATCTTTTCAGTAGTACTAATCCATTGTTCAGTAACTAATGGATCAGTAGACCCGCTGAAAGAAGGTGGACGCTGCCTCATGAAGGATTCAACAGAATGTTGCTCCCTCCTTTGCTCATTTGGAAATCCTGCATGATTCATAGCTTGAGAAAGTTGTGTGAGCATGGCTACAAGATTTTGCATTCCAGCTCCCATATCGTTTGGTTGCTCAGGGGGACAATCATTGCATTTCCCATCGCATTCCGCATTAACACGGTTCCTTCGGGTTCCAGCCATTGACTAAAACCAAGAAGAATAGTGTGAGCAACACTAATTATAATAGGAAACTACATAATTCAAGAATAAAATTTTCATGCTTAAGGTCTTATCCTAGGTTATTCAAGGCCATTTCTAAAACACTAAGATTGTGTTCTATGCTTAGACTTATCCTTAGGGTTCTTACTAAGGCTTTCACATCCTAGTTCCCAAAGGTTGACTATACCTTTCCTCTGATACCAAATATAACGACCCATACTTTACATACATTGTTAATACTTCGAAATTGAAGCACACTTATTACAACATATGACAAAACCACAAAGGACCGTATAGGTATAGTGTCTTTAGAAACTGGGAAACATAAACAACTGGTTCATAAATCTTCTACAGTGTCTCCCATTTATTTCATCATATCTAGGGTCCCTTTTAGCATATTCTACTTAATATCCATCTTCCTGACCTGGGGAAAAGAAAACATAAAAGGGTGAGCTCAAATGCTTAGCAAGGGCAAATAAAGGAAATAAAAATCATATCATATCTTTTTGAAAATCAAAACCTACAAAAGAGATCATAATATCTTATCATGGAATAAATCATAGAAGTGAAAATGAGATCCCCATAATCATAACATAAGACTTGAAACTTTGTGGCATGCACACATAATCATGGAAAATCATTTCTTGTTAGTCATGACTCATTGCCAAGACTATCTTAGTGGACAAAGTCCCTTTCTGAACCGAGTTCAATCCTCGTTTCAGTGCTGTATCACTGAACTGAAATAACCTTCCGTTCCAGCCATGTCTATCTCATGAGATATAAAATCTTTACCCAATGCATTGGAGGGAGATATAGGTCCCACCCATCTTATAATGAATCCTTTCTTATGTGTGCCACATAATCATAAATCATACATCATCACATAACCCATGTAATAAAAATGGGATTCTTGAAACATCATGACCTCATAAATCAATTCATATAAAATAAAGGAATTCATAAAAATAATTCCATCACAACATGATCAAATCAATGTAATAATAGGGATAAAAACAGAACCCTTTATTATCTTAGATGGAAAATAATTTTGATAAAACACTTGAACTCCATTCTTGAGGAAAATATCCTTTCTTCTTCAAAAACATTTTTTCCTTTCATAACATGTCATACAACTTTAAAATAAAATAAGTTGATTAAAAATAAACTTGAAAACTTGTAAAGGAAGTTTCTTGGAAATAATGTTTTAAAAATCCATTCATGCCGTATAAGTTAAAAAAACATTCTTCGTACTTTTGTCGGAAAAGTCCAAAAGTACCTCGTATGACAAAAGATTCCTTTCATAGATATTACTAAAAACTCACCGAAGGGTAAAAATGGATTTAAAAAATTGTAGGTGGATGGAAATAATATTACATATTGATGAAACATGGATGTGGATGATAAAATACACCCCAGTAAATACTTATGAATAAACAATCTCGGATAAAAATGAGATTGTGATATTTCCCTTACCTTAGGTCCGATTTGCTTTGTTCGTGTCCGAAGCTCCTGTATAATGGTTTAAATAATGTTATTGACTTATTACATAATCATACATATTGATATGATATCATATATGGTAATATTATTAGCTTCTTTTTAGTAATATTTCATTGTTACTTGTTACTCGGGTCTTTATAACTTTTTGTTCTTATGCGTGTTTTGTCGAATAAATTCTTATTCTTATCTTTAGGTTATAGATAATTCATTTACAGAATGGTATTAGTGTAGTATATACCATATTCATTCATTCAATTCATTTATATAATCATTATGAAATGAAGATCATGTATAACGAGTCGCATCACATCGTGGAGACGGTATTCCGTACGTACGCACGAGTGATGACATCGTTCCTATGATCGTGGAATTGTATTGGAGTATATATATATTATTTCAGTATCAATATTACTTCATAATAATCATATATAATTACTCATTACACCATTATACCCATCCTTGTAAGGTGATGGTGGAAAATAGATTACACCACGGCGTGGGGACGGTATTCCGTACGTACGCACGCGCGATGATTTCATTTTTCCTTAGGATGGATAGAAGGTGAATTAGGGTTGTTTCATATTTATAATAACATATCAGTATGTAAGTAATACTGATGTTATTACTTTGTCATCAAACAACTAAAGAAGAAGAAGTTGAAGAAGAAAGAAATTGAAAAGATCGGTAATGGATATTACCTCTTCTTTGGAACGCCTCTTTGAATCCTCCACTTAAGGAACTAAGATTGGTCTTTGGAGAAGACCAGGACCTCTAGGATTATTCTAGGGAAGTGGAGAGGAGAAAATGGCAGGGGTTGGCCGAGCTTGAGTGCTCAAATTGGTGTGAGGAGGAGGGGGAGGAGGTGCCCTTTTATAAGGGAGGAGAGGGGCACCTTAGGAATATCTCAAAATATTATTTTATATTAAAGTCAAAATCGGTTTATAATGGTTCCAAAGGGTCTTATTTCGAAGATAAAGTGGGGATGGGTCGAAATCCTATCAACCAATCGGATTTAGAGAAGTTTAGGGTATTATTTTAACCTTATCAATTAGATTTAACTCTAAGTTAATTAATTTAACTTTTACCGTGTCTTTTTGTTTTCTTTCACTATATGGTTAATACACTTACTATAACATGCCAAACGAACCCCAAATTGTTTATTATTAATATATATATCCATATCTAAGTCATTTGGCCGATCCTTAGATTTTTAGGAATAAAATAACAATTAGTAATATAATATTTGATTTAAAAACTATTTTGTGTCAATTTTGACACTATTTGATATATGATTTTTGTGAAAGTCATAACAGAATTATATGTTCGAACCAAGTTGATTAAATCAACACTAATATATCATAGTAACCTAGAAAATTATTTTAATTCATAAAAAGTCTCAAATTACATTTATTTTTGTGTTTATAACATCAATTATGTCAATATTTCATTAATAAGATAATTACTGCATCATCGTTGTGTCATAAATAATATAAATTATTTGATGTCTAAAAATTACAAATAAAATATCATCATGTAGTAAATCTTTTTATCTTTCTAATGAATATTTACAATTTTATTTATCTTATGTATAACCCCATATTAAAAATTATTTACTTATTAAACATTGATTTTAACTATTTTAACCCTTCTTTAAATAAATTAATAATAAATGTCCTAATCTAATCCAAGTGGGCCTAAATGGTCATATTTTATTCCTAAGTTTGTTTTTGGTCGAATTAAACTTATCCAATAGAATTAGGACATGTGTTAGGGTAATAGTAATATCATATTTACCCTTAGTTACCCTATTTACTATTAACCACGGTAAAAAAAGTAAAAAGTTACTATTCACCAAAAAAAATTTTCATCTCATTGAACCACATTTTAGTCCTTGATATTAACTGTGTCTCTCGGATTTTCGAAATTCCATTTACAGAAGCGGTAAAATTAAGTTTTATGAAAAATTCAGTTTTTAACCTACCACTTAGTGGTTTCACTATACATCAAAAATTGAAAGTTTTCAGAAAAATACCAAAATTTCACCCTAGGCTAATTTCGATATTCTGAGTCCAAAAATGAAGTCCATTTTGAAAACTAAAATTTAAAAAATTTCAAAAAGTTTTTATTAGTATTCATAACGGCTAGTTTTAATAGCATATTGTTGTTTAGTGAAACTCGGTATTGCGTACGACGCAAGCTATCGAGGAAGTTCGTGATTGCGTGTAAAGAAAGCCAAGAAAGTGTTGTGTAGAAAAAGATTCCTTTGATGATTTATATAACATAAAAGTCTCGGGTGTTACAGAATTCATTATAACATCTCTATCTATAATATATCTATATTATGTTCATAGGGAGAGTTATTATCTAAATAAATTGGGGGAATAACTTTCTTTTGGAATTTTTAGTGTGTTTTTTCTTGTTACTACATGTTATTATTCTATCTTGGAAATTAGTAAGTAAAACTCAAAAGATATAAATTATTGATACTTGTACCATAAATTTTGAAAATATGGAAATACATAATTTATTAAATGGAAACTAATGTTTTATATAAAGGTTAAACCCATGTAGACGTAAAGATAATCAGTTTATATCACATTAATGTAGAAACGTGAAACCTATTAATTTTACTCAACGATTTGATATTATGATTTTCCAATAATAAATTTAATTTGGAAAATAGTGATTCATAAAATTTTCATTCAATCAAATGGTATAGAATGAATATATTAAATGGGGTGAGGATCTTTATGTGGTGATGAAGTATCACATAAAATTTGAATAGACTACCAAAGCCAATAAAACTGAACTATTAATATTAAGTAGGAGATAATAAATTCATTACTATGCCTATATAATGGATGAAACATTTCCCCATTTAATTTATTATAAATTATTGGGTGAATTATTTTGTTGATAAATATAAATTTTATTATGTTGTTAATAATTTAGAATCGATAAAAATATGAATGGGTTTTTTTGAGTCACCAATGAAATTGGGTACTATTAGTTTTCAGTTAGGTTTGTTAATGTGATAATGAAAAAGAGTCATCACTATAATTTCCCCAAGACCCACACATATATTTGATTATAAAAACATAATCATTAAATTTATGTATATTATACTAATAAATATTACCGAATTTCATCCTAATAAAACATAAAAAATCAAATTGAAATATTATATCAATTACATAATTAAAGAAATATTAGGTTTAGTGTATTAGATTATTAGGAAAATACAATACATAACAATTTTCGAATTTTAATAATGTATACATTTCTTTAAAAAACATTTTTTTTATAAGGACACAATTTTATTTTTCATGGAAACAATAATATCAGTAACTCTGACACTGTGAACATTTATACTCATCCTTATTCTGTTTTAAATTTATTTGAATATGTTGTATGTTAAAAATTATGGTTATTAAGGGACATCTACAAAAAATGAAACACATTAGTCCACTTAAAAATTTGAGATCATATAATAGGGTTATCTATTAAAATAATAAAAATTGACCCATATAATAGATTACATACATATGAAATCAGTTTTAATGAATCATTATTTTTGTAAAAAAAATATAAGACAAAAAAGGAAAAATATTATAAATGGGGGTTTATTAGAAAACTTGAGCGTCATTGAAATCCAATTTAATGAAATTTTAAAATTTATACCACAATTAGAATTATAAATTCATTAAACAACTCATTATCATTTATTATGAATTTGAAATATTATTATGAAAACTAATTATAAATCATTGATAAGTTATATATATTACTAGGGACATCAACTATACTAACCCCTTACAAGAAAATATTAAAATGAAGAAACCTACTCAATTAATTCCAAAAAAATTTCTAAACAACACAATCATTACCTAATGAATTGCAGAATTATATCCGGATCAGTCCTCATCATTAACAATTTACATTGACCATAACACATATAGAAAACATAAATAAATTTCGAATAAAAATTTATAAAAATATACTTTTAGATCTATATGTAAATATTTTATTGATATATATATTATTTCCTTTAAACCCGTGTTTTTAATAATGAAATTCCTAAAAAATGGAAGACAAGATTCCCACATGGGAAAACAAGTATTATTTTAATGGAAATTAAATATCAAATAATAGTTATGGATATAGGAAAATAGATAGATTTTTTATACTAAATAATATGTTCCTCATTTATCCTCTTGATAATAGAATCAATATATTTTCTGTAAAATACATAAAATGTTTTTATTTTGAAAAATAGTGAACAAATTTATAAACAGACATAAAATAGACATAAAAATTAAAAATTCACATATGATATATTTTCTTATTTTTATTATTTAAACCTAAATAAATTTATTCATGTATTTTAAAATTGTTTACATTGGAATATAATTTATTGAAATTTATAATTATAGCATTTAAAACAAGGTTATAAAGTAAAATTTTATTAATCATTATTATGACTTGTGATTTAGATTTTTAATAATCCAGAATTATAAAAATATATTTATTATTTACATTCATAATAATATTTTCACGTTTATTAATCATTTTATTTTTTTAAATCGATTTTATCCTTAATTAATTAACTACTTAATTTCTCATGAGACGTTTTGAGAACATTCAACTTATGTGTAGAAAATGGATTGTTTTTTATGACTTTATTCAATGAGACCATTTTTTATCATTTATAAAATATTAATAATGTGATATTTATAATCATTATAAATTAAAAAAATTATACCTATCAAGGAGAGATGTACATGAAGACGAATCACATTGGGTTGTGGAGTTGGAATTCCACATATACACAATAATGATGTCAGATTTATTCAATGGATGAAAATGTAAGAAAATATACAATTTATTATCATTGAAAAAATCGATATTATGTCATAAATCTAATATATATTTAGTAAATCAATCTTTTTAACATTATTATTAAGGTAGTGATGATGAAACTAAGTCATCAGTTCATGTTGGTGGTAGTCCACGCGTACACATTAAAGATTATTTAGTTCCTTATAGGATGGAAAAGGATATATATAAGGTTTTGACATTAACATAATAAAATATAATTATATAATATATAATTCTATTAAATATGTTTTTGGTTTAAATAGAATTCATAGAAAAAAAATAATATGTTAAACGAAAAGGTTTATTTAAACAGATTTCCTCCTCTGTGAGATACATTTTTATTTCTTGTTAAGGATCATTGAGATGGTCTTCTAAGGATACCAATAACTATAATACATGGCTATATTTGTTTATAAGATGTTATTATAGGTTTTTGTTGAGATAATTGGTTTAAGGTAGAGTTAATTATATATTATAAGTGGTGTATTTATATATAAAATTAAGGAAAAACATTGAATTACATAAAAACATTATATATAATAAATGATTTTTTATATAGAATTTGAAGAAAGGGGTTAATAATTTAAAAAATATATTTTTAAGGTTTGAATACACTCATAAAACCAAATTTAAACTACTTTTTGTTATATTTTTTATTTCATCTTATTTTTTAAACCCTTCATAAACAAATATTAACATTAACAAAAAAACTTATATATCCAAAAAATGTTATAAATTTAATTATATGGTAATTATTATCTCAAAAAAGTTGTGTGGATGAAATATTATACTGTATCCCATCCAACCTATCCTATGTAAATATTTTTTATTATTAAAATAATTTATAAAATATTATTTAACATAAGATGACTTTAATGTCATTAAAATAACTTTTCATATATTTTGTAATTAATTATATCAATCAATATATATAATTTGAATTTCAAATATTTCAACATCAATTTCATTTTATGATACATAAAAATGATCGTGTGAAACCATTATTCCGACTAATTTTAATAATTTTTATGTGTTCAAAATCATTTACTTTTATTTTTCTACTTCTTTCAAAAGAATTTTGTCAAAGTAGTGTACGAACATAGTGTAATTATAAACGAAATAATATTAAGAAATAAATTACCATCTAAAAAATATATAAATTTGTTTTAAATAAACCTTTATATTTATTAATAATATTTATTTTCATAATGATAACATTTAGGATAAATTAAATTCATGATTGTGATGTTTTTCTAATAATTTTATAAATTAAATAATAAAAATCTACATATAAAATAAAAATGTTGTCATAATAACATATTAATTAATATAATAAGGGATTGTTTAGTCTAAACTAATTAATTATTAATATTCTGTTGTTAAATATATTTTTAAAGCCTTATGTCATTATTTTTATTTTATGATTCTCAATTTATCCATAACGTGTTGAAATATATTTACCATGGTTACTATTCATAATAAACAAAAATAATGGTGAACTATTTATAAAAATTATAAATAATTACTTTAAATACATATTCAATTATATCCTATTAAAATATATATTTGTAGTACAAATTAAATTATATAAATAAGAGTAATCATGGGAATACATTTTTAAAAAAAATACATGATTTAAGAATAAAAATACATTCAACTTGAATATATAATGATTTTGATTTCAACATTTTTTTCGAATAATAAGAAATGAATTTATTATAAATTATTATCATTAGAATAAAAAATCAAACCTTTGAGCCATATCCTTGAACGAGAATATAAAAAAAATTAGAATTTGAATAATATTTAATTTATGATTAAGGAGTCCAGAATTTGATTCAAAATTACAGAATAAATTAAAATAAATCATTTAACCCCATTAAAATATCACTATATTATTAATATGGTTCATAATTTCTTAATACATTATTAAATAATAATAGTATCATAAATTTTATAGTATTTGAAATATCAGTATTTTTACTATTTACTAAAAAATTAATCCTTTTAGAAAACCCCAAAAATAACAACAAAATATAATTTTGATATTGTGATATAAAAATTTATACCATTCATATGAAATATTATTTATAAAATTGGTAGGAATTAACTATAATAAACAGTCAAAAAATGCACAAAATCATTTTTGATGGAAATTTTTTTAATTCATAACATGACTTTACTAAAAAATTGATTGATTATTTTATAATAATATATCTTTAACTCATTTTCTTTAATACTTAATAATATATATTAATAATGAATCTAAACATATTTGAACCTTCCTATTCATTATAGTAGGTATTTTATTTGTATTTGAGTAATAATATTTCATAGTCATTAAAACCCAATATAGTCTATCTTGTACAATATTGAACATATTCCACCCTTTAAATGTTCAGGGTCAACATTCCCCCATTTATTAAAATTTCTTTTTGAAATGTGGGATTGAGAAATACTGTGGTTATCTTGAATAACACATTACAAGGTTCTTAATGATAAATACCTTAGTTGGTATTACAAATATTAACATTGATGGGATATTTGAATTCCATATTATGATGGTATGTGATAAAGAATATTAACTTGATAATGTGAACAACCACAAAAACATAAATGATTTGGGGATACAAAATAAAATAAAATAATCAGAAATAAAGGTAGAAGGATAAATTTTTTATTTTGAAATCCATTTCATATAGTTGAGATATTACTTTTTCTTCATGATATAGAACATGAGAAAAAATTCATACATGATCTCTTTCTATTTTATATGAACAATTACTTCATTTGATTCTGATTTGATCAATTTTCACTTCAATATCATATCTTAATCCATGAAATAAATATAAAATTTTTACCATGTATGAAGAAGTAAAATAAACATCTAATGGATTACATGATACATTAAATGATAACATGTTATTCTACAAATCATTAGAAGTTAACCAAAAGTAAAAATGGTTAGAAATTTATAAGGTATTATCCAATATGAAAAAACATCATACGAAAAAATAAAATATTAATATCTACAGACCCTATAATAAATCCTGCTTTTAAACATAAATCATTTTAAAAATAATGATTTTTTTTTCAATAGATATTCCTTAATAAATTCTAAAATCAAAAACACTATGTACTTTATCGCATATTCATCCTTGATCAATATAACATTTATATCCAAACAATATTCGAGACTCAGAAAATCATATACTAGAAAGATGAATATGTATTACTCATATAGTTTCTATAATATGATAATTTTTTCCATAAATAACTATAATCCCTGTAAAACCATTGTAATTCCATGTATAATTGAAAAAAATAATTCTACATTTATCCAAAAAATTCATTTTATCCAAAAGTAATTTCAATTAACATAATAATTTATGTTAAAAAATATTTAAATTATTCAATCATATCATCAAATAATTTTTCAAAAAATAGATTTTTCATCCAATGTTTATCTAGCTTATAAAACATATTTTATGAAAATTTAATAACACAATTTTCCAAATTAAACATAATTACCTCAACATCAAAGATCAACATATCCCTAAAGGTTATCAATACCTATATATTTATCTTCATGAAAAAGAAATTATTTATAAATAAAATAAAATTTTCACAACAACAAGTAATAAACTCATTAGGTGTATTAGGGAAATATACCCCAATATACTATTAATCAACATAAACATCCACCACAGAAAAAATAAAATGTTTTATCTATGAATCTTCAAATTATTACAATATAAACACATTTAAACACATATCATATATATAATTATTAATTTTTAAATTAATAAAAATATCCAAATAAAAAAATATGTCTAAAACATGGTATGATATCAAATATGAAAAAATTTAAATTTCACTTAATTATCCATTGATGAAAACATAATATTTAAATTTCGTGATTTAACACAGATAAACATGACCAAATTTTTTCCTTAAAAAATATAAAACATAAAATGGAAATATTGGATCACTTATATACTAAATGAACCTTTAGGCTTAGAGTTAAAAATAATAATGAAAAAATATTACATAATATAGGATATATTTCTACAAACTATCCATTTTTTCAGAATACATGATCTTTTAAATGATAAAATATATTCCTTAAAGGTATATCCCATAACTAGAACTCATACTTTTTTAATATATACACATCTTTAATGCAAATTTAGAATCGTCTAAAATTATGGGAAGAAAAAAATAATGATCATTTGGGGACATATAATAAAAAGAATCTCGTTATTCCATTTCAAATCCATTATATCGTATAAGAGTTTTTTACCATTAATAAAATATTATATGAGTATAAATATTAATTTAATTACACATTAAATAATATTTAGTTTAATTTATTTAAAAAAATATTAAAACATGATGGAAAAATCATAAACATATAAGTTTACTAGAAAACAAAAGAACCGATGAAATGAATTTTTAGCAAAACATATGTTTTACCTATAATGGGAATAATTATATATTTTAAAAAATATAAATACATTTCCATATGAAATTTAAAAAAAATCAATGAGAAATCATTTGAAATCAAAATAATACATGTACTTTCTTTAGGAAAACGTATTTATAAAACCCTTATTGGAACATTTACATATATAATAACATACTTGGTTAATTCCAATATTATTTTCAAGAGACCATAATAATTACCCAATAAATTTTTAAGATATATTTTTCTCAAACATAACAATAAAGGCTCACCCATAATCATAAAAGATTGAAAGGAGCTCAATATACACGAAACATATCAAATGATTCATTTTAAACCTAAAAATTATAAAAATATACTTTTCAACACATAAGTAAAGCAATTTCAATTATTAATATATTTATACATTTAAAACCTGATTCTAAAAATTAATTACACAGAATGATGGTAGTAATGTTAATTTATTAATGAAAAAAGATTCCATTAATGTATTATAAGAATCTAATAAAATTTATTTTAGTGGGAAAACTACAAACATCATATATGTTAAAATAGAAATTCATTTTTCCATTTATAAATAAACGCAAATCATTTTGTATAATACATGTATGAATTGTTATTTAGAAACCCATATATTTATGTTAAAATTAGACACAAAATAAAAAATATAATTTATTTATATGAATATATATACATATAAAAAATTATTTTATTAATATATACATGGAGGAAGATTATTTTGAAACATAATCATTATCATATTTAAAATGAGATTTTAAGGAAAGGTGTCCCAAAACGCAATTACAAAATATCATAATTGTTCATTGACTTCAATAATAATAAATATATCATAGTTATTTTAATAATTTAAAAAAATAATTACTTATTTTTTCAATTATACTCATGTTATACTTAATTAAATTTTTGATTAAATTCATATTAATCAATTTGAGAAAAATTTACCTCTATGTTGAAAATTTATAATGCTTGTTGATTATGGTCAATGGGTTAATTTTTACAAAATAAAAATAATCATATCATGAAATATTTATAATTTTGAACATTAAATTAAATTTTATAACTATCCATGAAGTCAGAACCGGAAAAAGAAATCACATTGATTCGTGTAGGTGGTAGTCCACAAGTATTCTTGAACAATGTTATCATTTTTTAAATGGATGTAAAAATAAAGAAAGAGTTGTATTTTTTATCTTTATATAATGATTATTATTTCATTACTATTATTTTTATTAATTATATCATATATGATATGAATCCTTATAAGGTAGTTATGAAAAATGAAATACAATGCTTTGTGGGGTGGTGGTCCACACTTACATAGAAATGATTATGTGGTTCCATATAGGATGAAAATAGAGATTAATGAGGTTGTTATATTAATATAATAGCATATGATTATATTTTACATAATGATTTTAATAAACTGGAATTCTTAGTATAAAACTAAATGAGGTAAATTATTATGTAAAATGATTGATATATTTAAAAATGTTTTCCTCATCTTCAAGAGACTTCCTTTGTATTTCTTTTTAAGGATCATATTGATGACATTTTAGGGATATTGGGGCCTATATAGCCATTATAATGTTGTTTATAATATCTTTATAAAATATATAATTACAATAATAGTGTTCATGTGATTCCCATTTATAATGGAAAAATGGACACATTTGGAATTATATAATATATTTAATTATAATAAATTCCATAAAAAAATTATTATTCACCAAGTGGTGATAAATTATTTTATAAGATACCTTACATTGAAATATTTTTAAAAATAATATTTTTATATGTTTAACTGTCATTTCAAACCATTATATGGTACTGCCACATTCATTATCCAATTGAAACTATAACCATGCTAATAAAAATTTAAATACAAAAGGTTAGAAAAGATACGTATAAGATAACATTTATCACAAAAGTGGCCATGGGAAGAAATATTACACCGTGTGATATCTAACATTCCATCTTACAATATTTTTATTATTTTTAAATCATTTTATATTATATTATTTAACAAAAAATACCATTATTGTAAATTTTGGAATAATTCAAATATTTTTACTTTTAATTACTCAATCTAGTTGTGGATTTATAAAATTAAAGCCTTAACCAAATATTTTTTAATGTTATGAAAAAAATAAATTTTTACCATCCTTCTTTCAGAATAGTAAAACATTACATGATGTTTCAAACCGTTTCCATTAATTTTTGTGCTACATCTATAGGTAATATGTTAGGGTTGTTTAATAATTTAATGTAATTATAAAATCAAGTAATTTTAATAATAAATAATCAATTTAAAAATAAAAAAAATATAAAAATTAATTCTTTCTATTCATTCATAAACTAATTATATACTTTTCTGAAGATGTAAGAGAAATTAAAATCAAGCCTGTCATATTTTGTAATTTTACATTAATTAAAATAATATTAAGATCATTAATAGAGAAATGTATCTATTGATCACTATTATGGTGATCCCAAAAAAATAATCTAATACATGATACCTGAATTATTTATCTTTCTAAGGAATTTTCACAATATTTTTAACCTTAATGACCCAATTTGCCTTTACCGAGTAGACAAAAACATACCAATGTTATTATTCGTTATTAAAAATAATGATGGCCTATTTAAGAAAATTATAAACCCAAATTCAAAATTATTAATCAATTTTTTCAAATTACAAATTAACATTTTTTAGATTTTATAATTGATAATTTACGCTAGATACATGAAAAAATAGTTTTTGTGGAAATTATACAGTTTAAGAATAAAATTTATTTCCCCTATAAATCATGTAAGAAGTCAAATTACAAAAAAAATGCTTAAATAAGAAATTAAAATAATTTACACATTGTATGAATAAAAACTAAAATATAACCTTCCAACAATACCATTTAAATCAAATACCCAAAATTAGTTTTAAATTTTATTATAATAAAATTTATATACATAAAATGGAATAACGGGTTATGAAATTAATAAAAATAAAAATTAATTATTTTTCTCTATTAAAAATCATTGGTTGACTAAAATTTATCATAATTTATTTTATATTTTATTTCAACTTGAATATATCATAAAATCCACAGTAAATGAATAATCGATATTTTCACAATTCACCCTAAAAAATATGTCTTCTCTTAAATATCCAAAAAAAATTATAAAGATAATTTCATTACAATTATCTCAAAAATTATATCTTTTTTTTCAAATTCATGTAATTAGTTTAAACGAAATTAATTATAATATACACTAATAAAAATAAATATAAACCGTTTTTGATGAAGATAATTCTTTTAATGTATTAAATGAGTATCAAATACAATCAAGAGTTAATATACTTTGAATTTATCAAAAAAATTCACTGAGTATCATTAACATATATATGTTTCATAATCTGGTTACTCATATTCATACACTCCAATTCAAAGCCTATGTTATAGAAGTCTAATTTAAAAATAATAATTTTTTACTCTCATTAAGTATGTTTTTCTTGTATTTTTTTACTATGTAATATAGTTTTATTTTAAAATTTTAGGATGTTACAATAACTGGTGAAGAAGTGGTATCCCTCAATTAATGAATTTAAACACGCACCTACTATAAATACATGGAAATGTAATCTAATAGTTGTCCATGGGATAGTTGGTTGGATTTCTTCCTTGGAAAAACTACATTGAATTATTATTGAGATATAATGTATACTAATGTCATATACAACATAAAGGGTTAGAATAATTTCTAAAAAAACTGAATGAACTGAATAGTTAATAGATCGGGCCAAATTAGACCTCACTAATTGACATTCGCATTTGTTGATAAAATGTATAAATGAAATTTAATGTTGAGAAGAATCTATCCATAATAACTGATACCCCATTCAAGTAGAAAAATATTAAATATATATTTTATTTATATTTTTCATTCATCTAGACTAAGGCTGATTTGATTCAAGATGACTCATGGTTGATATAAGAATGGATGAACTCTAGTCAATTGAATTTTTGATTAAAAATATATTTTTTGAATATTTTTTATTCCAAAACTCTTTGGATATATGTTTGATGTATTCAATAATAATTTAAATAATTACTGTAACTGTATTAATTTTTTCGATGAGGATTTTATGAGGTTTGAGATGAGCATTGGATAATTGAATCCATTATGATATATTTCTACGAAGAATTAAATTCTTTTATAAGGGCATAAACGGTAGCTAAGAAATTTATCATATATAGTAGGCATGTATAATAATTAATCAACACAAAATACATTTTTTTGAAATTTAGACATTAAATTCAATATAGTGTATTTAAAAAATATAGAAATGGAAATTTAGTTCAGAAATCCACCAGGAAAAAAAATTCATCTCTATGTAATACCGGAGGTCATTCCGTAAGATATGTTACCAATTATTGAATGAAATGAAATGAATTATTTAATTTTTAATTATAATTTGATACCTAAATAGAATTTATTCACACATAATATGATTTATTTATATTTATGATGTTTAGATAAGTAAATAAATATTTTACATGTATACCATGTAATGATTTTTTCTATGTGAGTGAATTGAGATATGCACAGAATGATTGGCCAATTCATATTTAAATTTATATAGATGAGTTTAAAAATTGTAATAGAATTTTATATTATCATATGATAATTTTGATTCTTAATTTATTGTATAAATATAAGAATCTATGTGTTTCATAAAAAAAAAGTAATTGAATCCACATAACATAATTGTTCTCAATTTATGTAAATTTTGTTGCACATAAGAGAATTATTTCCCGTAATACAAATAATATAGTAGAAATTTATAGTTACTATTGATAAAAAATTATGTTTTGATGAATTAAATATTACAAAAAATTGTAATAACTATTGATATAGAATCTATGATAAAGTATTTACGACATCATTAATCTTTTAATGATATGATATAATCATTAAATGAGAAATGATATTATATTGATGATGAATAGATCCCAATTGATTAATTCTAATATTATCAATCAATATAGAAATATATTATTCATATTTAAATAATATGTTATTTATATTTTCATATATGATCATACATGTCTATAAAACCAATTTCTTTTGAATTTTTTTGAGTTGAAATTGAGGTGAAAATAATGTGTTGTTTTATAATATTTTTCACTCTAATATAATGTTTCCACACCATAATTGCCATCATGACACCACAGATTGAGTTTCATTAAATAGATATGCATAATTTATATTATTATATAGATAGGTAAATTAGTAATGTGGATCCCCCACTCTTGGTTTTAGATATATATATGTTTTACTCTTCTGAGTGTCTGAATCTCTTGTAGTTTCTACATCCACATTCACTTGCAAGAGATCATTCTTTCTCTAGTATGAGGGTGTCCCGACCATTTTTCGATTTTATTAAAGATCTATTTGATAGATTCTATATTATTTATCATTATTAATTAATAAAAAACTAATAACCCTAAATATATATGAAATGTTTTAATGAGTTCCCAATAGAGTTTATATCATAATTCCTTCCACTAATTTGAACCAAAACCTCTCCAACTATTTCAGTAGATTGTATATCATTATTTATTTCAATTCGGTATGGTTGAAATATATGATTAGTTGTTTTGTTACTGTAATGTGACTAGAAATACATAATAACATTATAATCTTTTATACTTAACCCCTTTGGGATAACAAAAAGATTAGTAAATTCATGTCTTACTCTATATGTATTCCATCGATTTACATAGCCATTGTATGATCAATCATCTAAAATATTACATAGATCATTCATTAGTTCAGGTTTTTTTTGTATCAGACTAAGAAAAATCACGTCATCTAAATACTTATGGAAGATGTTGTATATATTACTTCAAAAACATTCTTAAAGATGTAGTTGTTTGAATAAATCTAAATAAAATAATTAGATTATATAAAAGAAACACATTCTCATTCTGTTTTCACATGGAATATTAACTTCCCAATATAATCTTATTTATAATTTACCCCGTGTAATTATTATAATAACTATAAATACTCTATATTTCATGAATGTAATTAGTTCCCTCCAAATAAAAATCGAGAAATATTGTTTTCATCATTATTTTTTATATGTGAAAATAATTAAACACATCCAAGATAAAAACAATACGAAAAATGATATTTTTTTCAACCAGTGAGATTTTTTCGAATATGTAAACATGTTGTTTTAAAAAAAATCATTCATCCCCATCCCAATATTTTAGACTTCCATTCATCAGATTATTCTTTAGATGAATAAATCCATTTGTTACCAAATCCCTTCTTTCCGTATGGTAAAATCATGACCTCTAAAGTTATATTCCATTACAATGAATATAACATATCTTTTATGTATAACCCATAATGAAAAAATTCAATGATATTTTCTATCTATTCTATGTTATCATTTTTCCATTTATCAATATGATGACGATAATGGATGTGAGGACCGTACCTCTAAACTAGTTACCTAAATCATGATGAACTCCTTAAATTTTTATGTTTCTCAATGTTGTCTAATAATTACTCATCAGATGATAAAACACGTAGTGGAAATTTTTCGTGTACACCCTCTGAATCCATAAATACCATATAATTTTTTAGTGAATCATCCATTATCATTCCACCCAAACTCCATTTGGAGCCATCAAAATTCAATAGTGATTTTTTATCTGGATTTCTTATTCAGACAAACATTTTTTTTATTTTTATTATTTTTCATTATATTAATTTTTAACCATGATACAGTATTTATATAAGGCCATATCATTAATTTTATAATTTTTACTCAGATTAATTATTTATCAAAATCATTTGAAATTTGAATCATAATTTTTATAAATATTCATTATATTTTTCATGTAGTTAAGGACAAATCATATCATCCTCCTCGACATATGAAATACCCTTTATTAGTCCATTATTTCTATGTTTTTTTCATTATGAATCCATGAAACATATATAATTTCTTTCCATATTTTTATTGAGGGCCATTTATTAACTATGTATTTTAAATAGTATATAACATCCACCACTATTTCCATTGAAATTATTGACTAATCTATTAATGCTCCTTTCCTTTCAATTTATATTATTTTCATTATTTTAACTATGCTGTTATATTTGGTAATTTCAGTTATATTATTCTCATGCCTAGTTACCCCATTATTGTACGCTATTTTTATGTTCATTCCACTATTCTCCCATTTTTTTTAGATCACAGTCACATAAACTCAAATTCAATCTCATTTTCCACAGTTCTATTTCACTAAAAATAAACTTCTACATTCTGATTTGTGGTTTAGGAACTAAACCCATACACAACACACATTATAAATAATGAATATCATAATGTATTTTGACCATATGTGAGTTTTGATACACTCATGTCAAAAAATTTATGTATTAACTAATTCCTATTTCTATTTATTCGATGTCCTACAATAAAAATGAAAATAAAAAATTTAGTGCATCCAAAAAATAATACTCTAAAAACATATTAAATCAATATAATTTGATATTAATATTTTATTTTCCACATTAAATTTTATGTTGTTCTTATTGAGATTCATCAATTGAAAAAACATTATCAATGAACTAATAAACATTATTGTTCCAATAGTTCTTCTCTATTTGATCATCTCGTTAGACTCATGGATCTTTTCGGCATCCCTCTATAAATGACCCTTTAAACTCCAGTGATCTCCAACACACAATTGGTGGTGATTTTTATAATCCCTTTCTCATCCATCTAAAACAAATAAATTTAATTATTTTATAAATTATTTATGTTTCAAACATCATTCATGTCAATGATTTTTCTCTTATACAAAATGACCAATTAACTAATATTCCTAAAAATTCTCAAATAATCAATGGATATGAAGTAGTCCTTTAATAAATTCTCAAAAAAAAATTATATTTCATAGCATCTATTTAATGATGTTTAAAAAATCTATATATTCATTGAAAAATAACTTCATTCGATTTACACTGATTAATAAATCACTATTCTATCCAACCATCATATATTTCATTGTAAAATTTATTCTAGATTATATTCAACTGGAATTTATTCATCCTCTTTATCGTCATTATTGATATTTCTGCCCTTAATATATAACAAAAAGGATGCACCAAGAGAAATCAGTTTACCTAGTATATTTTACATGAATTTTCATCAGATATCCTAAAATTTATTATCTAATGAGGTGACCATATTCTTCTATCATTTTAAATATACATACTAAATCCTATTTGAATATCTTCTAAACTATATTTTTAATTAGGGATCTTCAAAAAAATCCCGATACACTAAGTCACACTTCCAATAAGAATTACTCATCGCTATTATCATTACATCCCAACTACCTAAAAGTTAATATAATACCAAATATTATAATAAATTTACCACAGGAATCATATTAGTATAATAGATATGACTTCAAATCATGCTAAAATACTTCATATTAACCTCTACTAAACTATATTCTAATAACCTCTTATCAAATTGGCTTCACATCATGAAATGTAAATTTATTATTGATAGTTTTTTATACATGTCCAATAGTTTTTTTATTAATACAAATGAAATCATAATATCCTAGATTACAATGGATATGTTTGGAGTCGTTGATATCCAAATGAATCCAAAAACTATTCCATCCGACATATGTGATTCCACCTGGTCTACCTTTTGGTTTTATTGAAGCCAACAGAACTACAAGGTCCTTTTAGATCTAATAATCTATCATTAAAATCCTTCGGTCTTCCAATAGAATTTATCAAAATAGATCAAACCACATTTTAAAACCATACTTATGATATAATTAAATCACTCACTATATGATAAAATATCTATGTAATTATAATATTACCTAATATACTATAGAATGTATACATATGACCTCTAAATCAATCTATTATAAAACATTATATTGGAAATGAAATATTGATTGGCCAATCACACTCCTATTGAAGCTATGTGTATTGGAAAACCAAGATCTAGATGATCAACAATCTTGATGTTATCCTACAATATTGATATAAATGGGTACAGTAAGCCGACACATCCTTCTCACAACACAAATTCACACACAACATTCTCACACAACATACATCTCAAAAACATTAGATAAGTATCAAGAACATGACATTTATAAAGGATAACATTATTATAATAGGGTTCTAAAAAGTATGTCTTTTATATATTGGAGATCATGAGATCTATCTTATATAATTTGTATGATTCAAAGGATTATATTCTTAATGGAAAATATTTTCCCATACTATGCATCATTAGTTTCCTATCACAATCATCACACATGTACATGTGTTCCAACCCAACTTATATAGTGTGTCCCAGCTTATCATAAGATCAAAATTGAGTTTGTCTTTAAGGAACATATCACCATTTAACCTCAATTAGTCTTCATATTCCATAGGATTTGTATCATGATAGTTTTAGTGGTTAACATACCATGTTATACTAAAGAACATAATGTCTAATCACATTGTATAGAAGAATTAGTAGTACATAATACCGTAAGACATAAATTTTTCATGGAAACACTTCCAACTACTAAAGGTATAACTATTGTTATATGAATGTTAGAAAAACCTACATGTATTGATTCTTCATTCAATAGCCTACATCTAATAAATGAATTATTATTCACATTGCAGCACACCTGATGAAGTATTTATTGGTTGATGTTTGTTATATGAACTATTATTATCATATTAGTCTTGTTTATTATTAAATGTTTTTATTGGATGGAGTGATGGGAGAGGGAAACAATCTCGATGGGATTACCTTGAAGAATTCTGAGTAAAATGAAGGACTGCTATTTACCATCGGTTTGATTATCATCTAGAGAGGGGAATTACATTTTTCTATGTTGAAAACATTAACCTGAATCCTTATATAGATTTTAATATATATGATTACAATATATGTCATAGTTGGTTAGATATTTTGGTATGTAATAGTTTTACACTACACGATTAGACAATGGATAGGTGGAATGAAGTGCTCATGTGTTTCTATCATCATAGGATGATTATATTTGGATTTGTAAAAAGGGTTAAATCATAGATATGTATATATTAGGTAAGTATTCTTTTTCTTTTAAAGTACTAATAAAAAAAGAATTCAATAAAATAATATTTTTGAAATTCAATTGATAGATTAATCATGGAATAAAGGATTTAATATCTTCATGTGTAGTGGCCACAACTATAGGAATTGTGTTGGGGAATGGGAATTAGTTAAATGAATTTTGATTTATGTACATGAAGTTTTCCACAATATGAATTATAGTTATGTATGAGTATCTAGATGAGATATATGAATTGTGTTATATTTTCCATGCACTTCATTTTATTGAATACAATGTTGATGAATCATGTATGCTGACTTAGTGAATTAAAAAAATGTATCCTGGAGACCTTGGGTTCAAAGTATCATATCACACAACCAAGGTGACCAATTTTTAACGGAGTCCCATGGAGATAACAAAATATTGATATGATCTACATATTCTTGTATTTTTTTCATGGTTATGATATTATTATAACAATGGTAATGCTAATTTTATCGAAATGGTACCATTTAGTAACTTTTTATTATTTACACTATAAAAACGTTTCATGAATGGGATGAAATTAGGAATCTTTTATGTGTCTTGATGTCCTGAAATTCCATGTGATCATGACGTTGTCTAGCAGAATTAGTGTATTACATTTGGTTATACTAATTTTTTCACTGATACCCAGTCTAAAATATTTTAAAAGTCTGTATTGTCATAGATACACCACGATTTGGACTCTTTCAGGATTATAAGTCACTCGATAATACATGAAATGTATGATAATTTGAAATGGATAAATCTAGCAAGGATGATCATTATTTTTGCCGAGTCAATATATAATGACCCTATTTTTTACTGATGTGTTATATATCATTATGTTATTTACATTCAAGTAAATCCATACATGGATATTATAGGGTGTATAAGGGACAATGTTCATGGATCCCTATTAAAGTTTATGCTCAAACCATATATGTGAACATCAATGGATGTAAATATATATTTAAAACCATGAAATACTATAGAAAAGTATTAAAATAGATCATTCTAGAGTATTTTGATTGTTTCTAGTTAATATAACATGAAGATGCATGCGTTTTTTATTACATATCCTTTTTCATCTATGTAATCCATTTTCAATCAATTGAAAAATTGATCAATATTTTTTCATTTTTTTTGAAATCTTCTTTGATTTAGTTTGTTATAGCGTGATGATATTATTAAATTATTAATGATTATTTATTTAAAATAATTCATAGCACTTATTATGATATTATATGATTATTCAATTATTTATCACCTATTATCGGTTATGATACCTATAGTATATTATCTCCATGTAAGAACATGGGTTTTCATATCAGGTATATATCATTTTTTCAGTTTTAATGTTTCAATATAACCTTATGTGAGTACACAACTTGATCGTGGGTGTTTTGGAGGTATCTGGGGTTGTTTGAAGCCTGGAACGAGGTCTTAAGATGATAATAGACCGACACGTGGTCTGTAAAAACCATGATGGGAAGCCAAAATATTTTGTGAAAAATATGTGAGTCTGAACACATGGGACATGCATCCCGTACAATCTGAGGAAACCATACGACAATTGGTTCATACCCATTAGAGAAGGACTATAGTTTTTGATGTACGTGCCATATGATTTTTTGAAGGGTTTATGCATGGTTTTCATACCATGGGGGTACCCCATGGCCTACATAAAACCTAGCATGGTTATCACAAATTTTTGAAAACCAATTGGGTAAACCATGAATCCCTTATAATTTTTGGGATTTTATAATTTTTATTTAAATTAAAAAATCATTATTAACACAAATCCTATTTTGTTTCAATAGAAAACAACAAAGGGAATGAGAGATCTCTTGAGAAACTATCCATGTAATTCTAGTCTACTCTTTATCTTTACCTTGATTCAAGAATCATTTTTCTAATTAGATTCACAATGGTAAGACCTACATTCCTTCTTAACCATAATGAATTCTTCTTGAAGTAGATTGCACTATTTGATTTAAGCTCATATTCCCAAATTTCATATACTTTATCTGGTCTTGAGATTTAACTCAATCCAAGTTGTCTCGAGACATGATACTAGTTGAGCACTCCAGTATAGATCTATGTTAGGTGTTCAATACAATTCTTGTAGAATTTTGTTCTTGTCAGTGAAATCGGTCATTACAACGCACACCATAAATTATAGAACAACACCAATTTTGAATAGGTTACTTATATTACATGTAGTCAGACTTATTATGTATTCCCATAGGATCTATTCTAATGTGTTGGAATATGTTGCACAATCCACGGTTACCCACGTGGTAAACATTATGAATATTAAATGTCAATTCAATGGAAGACATCCCAAAATAAGTTTTTTTATTTTATATTTAATATGTATCCAATTTTATGTTGAAGGGATTGAATTGAATTATTGTTAGACGTTTTTCCTCTTTTACAATGTTTTAAAATTTTGGATGTCAGATTGGTTAATTTCTTAATTGATCAAATGAGTTATGTTAAATGTGTAATTATTTACATGAGTGTGTCTACTCATTAAATAACATACATGTGTAGTGTTATTAATGGATGGGAATACCCTTTTGGATTTATTGAATGGAAATGGAGTACCTGAGTGGGAATAATCCTAAGATAATTTGGTTTCAATGGATTAAATGAGTGGGTATACATATTTAATTGAATTAACTCAAATTAAATTAATGTGATTATAAGAGTGTTTTGACTCATATTGAATTGAATTGTTAAATTGTAGGAATATATGTATGTTTTATTAGATAGAATTTATGGTTATACATTGATTTGGAGTGCATTAGTGGATGACATGGGTAGAGTATGCCCCTTTCTTATTGATTCTGTGAGATACCTTGTGATTTTGTAACCCTTGGAATCATCTATCTTTGAATCATAAATGGAATGTTGGTATAAATTCTCCATGGACTCCAACCAGTTCCTACACTGAGTTTCCACTCAAATTCTCCTACGACTCGATGATGATGACTTTTTCATTTCACCTGGGATCCAACCCATATTGGTCTAAAATTGATTATACAGAAATGAAGTGGATATTTTAATACACTTCTTTATAAAACATGGTCATGGGATATATGAAATGTTTCATTATATAGAAAGGCCATGGGTTATTATATGGTTTCATTATACGCTATGGTAATGTGGACAGGATGAGGATTGATGTACAATGAGGTGATGTTACTTGTTTAAATTGCATATAGATTCCTTGTATGGTGTAGAAACCTATTTTTTAGTGAACCTAGAGAGGATATTACGTTTCACTAGCTTATAGTGGATACATTATATGGTATCCTACATTGGACACATTCTTACTCAAACTTATTTTTCATACTATTTTATACTAATTTAAAATTTATTCAATTTTGGATGGTTAACTTATGGAATGTTTATCTCAAACCATGTCTGGGTATCCATGGAGACCCAAATAGATTATATGGTTGCTGGTGATAATATGGGAAAGTGAATATTACAAGTTGTTTACCATTGCACTAGAGGAAGAAAGAATGGGACATATGTGAGGATAGCGATTCAATGTTAACCTTTTGGTCTAATTGTTATTTTGGATACTTTTATTGTACTTTATTTCCATGTAACTTTTTTTGGTGTTTTTTATATACATGTATCATCTTCTAGATTAAAATTTAGATATCTTTTCTGATTATTATCAATTATGCATATGTTAATATATTTTTCTTGTTTTAGTGTTTTCACTATATGGTTTTTATTTAATTGTGTTGTGATATACTATGGTAATGAGGGAATAGTATCCCTAATGACTCACTAGGCCCTCTCTACTTGTTGGTAGCCTCTGGAGTTTGGAGAGATGAGATGGTGTTCATGTAGCGAACTGGGGTTGAGGCACAATTGAGTGGTATCTTGGTCCAAAACATTTAAATGTTGTATCAGATGGCCATTTCACTATTGGATTACTATTTTGAGTCCATAGAAAAGGATTAGAGTGAATGGGAATTTTGTAATAAGTTGTTCCTAAGAGTGGCTACCCTGCAAATAGAGAATATCCAAATTCTCAAGAATTCAATTATTATATTCATTTATTTTACTATTCTAGTTGATTAAATTTCGCTATTGGGAGAAACAATTTATATATGTTGTTACTATTAATACTTTTGTGGGTTCAATTTCTACTGCAACTTGATTGGATGAGGGTATTCCATCTCGTGCATCATATAGAATCCATTTAATAAATCACCTTCCATTTAATATACATTACATGATGGATGTTTTTGTGATTGGTGTTGTGAAAACTATTCCTAATGTTGTTATATGACATGTTCAGTGGATAGAGAAGTGATATCCTCATTAAACTATGATTTTTATGCACCCTTATGGATTGGAAAATAAAGAACCTTTTAAATTCAATTATTATGTGAATTTGATATGTACAGAATATATGGGAATCCAATTTTGGGTTTTGAGGGGTTATATTCCCTCACAGATCAGAACACGGTTTACCATCGGTTAAATAATTTGAAAAAAATGAAATTGTCAATGAAAATTAAATGAAATGGTTAATAGAGACTTGACCTATACTGGCTATGGAGTGGGAAAAAGGAGGTGCTTGAAGTAGGTTATGGTGGGTATTTCTTTTTACAGAAATGGATTTAAGAGTAGTTTGTTGTGTATGACTTGGTCTTCAGAGGGTTTTGACCTATCATATTTCTTATTTGGGGAATTGATATCATTCATTTCCTAAGTGTGTGTTTGGAATTTTAGAAAGATTCCATAATGATGACCTTTTCTGTTACCCCTCATTGGGGTTGATGACCACTCAATGGAAGAAATAGGACATGGGCTAGCTATTTATCCTCTTATAGTGAAAATTGGGGAACTAGAGGATGTTTGGGAAATATTGTAAGAGTAATATTACTTCGAGTTGTTATTTGGTTATACGCAGCCTTTTCAGGGAGCACTCCATCCTTCCTTTACTATAGAGAAGCTGATGTTAGTTTTCCAGTAGTTCTATCCTCCAACATTTTTGTGGGATTGAAGACCATTGAATATTCAGATATGGCTTGAAACCATTCTAGCTATCCTATATCATCTGTAGATGCCTCCTGATACGATGGTAAACCTTACAACTCATATGCTATGTATATCAAAAAGGCGTTGGTGGGATTTTCTAAACTAGGCTAATGGGATACAAGATATTGAATTGATTTATTTAAATAATAGAATCTATGTATAATTTTACCCTACGACTCTAGGATAATTGTTGGATGGTGATTTTATGCGTCTATAGTATGGAACAATGAAGTTAATGGAGTACTCAGAACACATTAAGGAGATTCATTATTTTTAACTCATATACATTAATAATAAGCTATATAGAGGGATATTCCTTGAGTAAGGCCTACAACATGCTATAAAATATTAGGTCAGTGTGTTGATATTGACTTATATAACTTAGATTTTGAACCAGGAACTGATTACAGAGTTAAACTTTAGGGTATATGGGTTTAGATAGAAGTGAAACACTGCTTCTTGATCTAGTTGTTCTACGTCTTCATGTTGGAAGTATATTATTTAAGACATCAATTAGATGAGACCCTATTAGGTTGCGAGTGTTAGAAGATAATTGTTTTTACAATAGTGTGGTAGGAGATGCCAAATAAAGAATTAGTGATATTGTAACCCGGTAGAGTGACTAGATTATGGTGGGATAAGGTATGTATTGCAGTTTTTCAGGACCTTCCCTCCTGCTATGAGTGGTATGGGAAATCTAGGAATCCTGGTTTAAGAGTAGTTCCCTAAAACCCATGTCAGTCAAGGAGCGGGAGCAGTTCTGGATGATTAGAATAAAGATTCATGGTCATGGAATGAGAATCTATAGATAGTTAAACTATCACACAAAAGTGGGCACACTCTGGATAGTGAGGTTGGATCCCAAGGATGTAGTGCATGCCAACCAAATTATTTATGTCCAACCCCTAAGGTGAATGGTGACAGACCATTTAATATTAGAGGTATTATCCTTGTAGCCTATAATATTGAATCATCCTTCATTGATATAGGTGTGTGTCATAGTTTCATATATGCACCAGTGTTAAAATGCAATGATATTTATTATTTTTTCTTCTGAGAGATTTATTTCATTAGACACACCCTTGGGAAATATATTGGAGGATGTGAACTAGTTAAAAGAGTTAAACCTAGAGGTTGGTGGGTATCAATTTGACTGGGATCTTTATTTCCTCGAGATGATAGGGTTTGATGTAATTCTTGGGATGTATTGGGTAGTTTCGTATGAAAATTTTGTTGAATTCTACCACTAGAGGGTGAATTTCCTGTCACTAGATGGTGGATTACTTACTCAAAAGTGTTAATGGTATTTCAAGGCCAAATGAGGTAAATAATATCATCATGGGAATGGTGGGAAGGCATCCTAGATAACTAGTTTCAATTTGGATGATTTATGAGTTAGTTTGGTTGTCATTCCTCTAGTGGTTGAGAATGGGAAGGATGTATTCCACGATGACTTCTCTGGATTAACTCATGAGAAATATGTTGATTTCTATATTGATATAATTACAATATTTGTAACTATATCCATTTCTCCTTATATTATGGCAATGACATAAATGTTGGAGATCAAGAGACATCTAATGAATTTTCATGTGAAGGGGTTTATTCAACCCATTACGTCTCCCTGGGGTTATTCGATCCTTTTTTAAAGGAAGATTGAAATCATAGTCTTGTAATAGATTATCGAATGTTTAATAAAATAATGGTTAAAAGTAGATATCTGTTTCCACAGATTGATGACAAGTTTGATCATCTTCATGGATCCTGGGTATTCTCTAAAATTGATTTCAGGTCTAGATATCACCATGTACATGTTCAACATATAGACATATAATGAAAAAATTTCATATTAGTTATGGTTTAGGAGTTTATCTAGTTATTTTTTTTGGTCTCACGAATGTGCCATTTGTTTTCATGGAATTAGTGAAATGAGTGTTCTATCCATTTAGCGATTCATTTATTGTGGTTTCCATGGATGATGTCATGGTGTATTCTCACAATCGACATGACCATTTCTCGTATCTTGATATTTTTTGGAATACAATTTGGGAGCATCTATTACATGCTATGCTCACAAAGTGAGAAATCAATATGGATTAAATTCAGATCATGTCTCATATAATATCAATGAAAGGAGTTACAGTGGACCAATGGAAGGTGATAGCTATAGTTTCCTAGTATCATCCCTATAATATTTTTTATATATATTGTTTCTTTGTAAAATATTGTTACTAAAATCATTTCATACATGAATTATAATGATTAAAAGTTCTTATGACAAGATTTACTGAAAAGGTTGTGTTGATTGAATGTTTATATTCTTGCAAGAATGCCTTTTATGAACTCATTGAAAGGGTGATCTTAGAATGAGTTATAATACAACTATAATAGGGAAAAAGTTACCTGGTTTTTTGTGACACATCAATTTTTGGGATGGTATAAGTGATGATGCATGGATAAGTGGTCGAGGAGTATGGGTATCAGCAGCTATTTCCACATAATAGGGATTACCCAATACACGATCTATTGCTACATATTATGTTTCAAACATTTCACTAATGGGGAATATATTGACTGGGATAGTAGTTTGTGGTTTACACGGACCATAAAAGCCTCATTATATTTTTACTTAGCATGATAAGAATATGAGGTAGCGAGAACATATTTAGTACCATCAGTTTTTCATCTTTGATCTTTCTCACGTGAATGGTAATGGAAATACAGTGGTAAATGCACTGAGCATGATGGCTCATATATAGGTGATGTGGTAGGCCCATAGTGTGTTATTGCAGATGAATTTTTATATGATATGAATATGGATGTGAGTGAAAAAGTGTAGGACATATATATATTCTATAGATGTGACATCTACCATGCTAGATAGAGTAAGGATACATAAGTTTTTGATTCAATGGGTATGGCCTTATGGGAGAGTCTTTCTATTTATGTACCACCACATGGTTAGAATTTAGGATGTGATAATATCATTCATAAACATGGATGTTTCTGGGATCCAATCGATATAAAGGAGGAGCTAATGCAGTAATTTCATGCCTCTTAATGTGTAGTGAAAATAGAAGTCAAAAACATGTATCATTACATATGCTGTCAATAATGGTGGAATGGTATGCAAAGAGAGTTAGCTAGTTCTGTTATGTGGCATTACACCAATCGTCATGTGATGGAGTAACATTAGAAAAAATGGGGCTTTTATTGAGGATTCATATTCTAGAGTGGAAATGGGATGATTCCACAATGGATTGTTTGAATGTTGTACTGAGTTTTCCTCGAGGTAATAATGTTTTGAGGGTTGTGGTTGGAAAAATCTTTAAGGTTTCTCAATTATTTTTGATTAAATAGACCTTAAATTTAAATGATATTGGAAGGTTATAAATATTTGAGATAGTAAAACTTCTGAGGGACCCATGCACTATTTTTTTCTGATAGTGGTGTCATCTTTACATATTATTTCCAATAGCATTTTCATAGTGCACTAGAAACATTGGTCCTTAGGAGCCCAATATATCACCATCATTTTAATGAAATGTTATAGAATATGATACATGTTCTTGAGGTCATTCTATGATTATGCATCTTAGAATTTGGGGGATCATGGGAGATACATGTTCCCCTTCTTGATATCGCCTATAATAACGGTTATCCTGAGACTTTACCTATGAAGACTTATGAGGAGCTATAAGGTAGGCCAGGTCATTTTACTATGGGTTGGTTAGTGTCTTATGTGATTGCTTTACTAGGATTAAGTCTAGTGCATTACACTTTCGATCATATCCGAGTTATACAAAAATAGATGGATACTTTTACGTCTCAAAAAAATCCTACACCGATCGCCGAATATGACCACAAGAATTCAGGTTTGGGGACCTGATCCTTTTTCATGTTTCACTATGGTTGAGGCATTGATAGATCATGAGGCATGGGATGATTTCACCGTGATATTTAATGTCATTCAAGATTTTGGAAAGACTTTGATCAATATTCTATTAGTTTTGGTTATCTTATAGGTACTCAATCATGCATTACGTCTTCCATGTATCTTAGTTTTCCACCAATCATTTGGACATGTCTCGAATTTCATAGCCAGATGATGTTGTGTTACTGGTTGGTGCATTATTTGTGGAGAATCCGGTTTCTATCATTTAAAGGACCATGAAGGTTATCAATGGTCAATAATTAACCCTGGTATAGGTTCTATGGCAATACAGCTGTTTAAATGACGATACATGGGAGTCAGAGGATGAGGTACAAGATCAACGGCTAGAGTTGTGCTTAGAAGAATCATGACCACCATAGAGAGAGAAATTTAAAGAAGGATTTCTATAAGGGTGATGATTGTAAGAACTCATGTTTTCATTTCTAGTGTGGATCCATTATTGTTTAGTTTTAAAATGAATATATGGACTTATGAGTTTCCATCTTGATCACGAGTGTTTTGGAGGCGTATATGGATTTTTCGGAGCATGAAACCATGATTTGGGCCTATAATGTCCCAGTGAATGGTTTTTAGAAACTATGTGATGTATGCTGCATGGTTAGAACATATAGTGTGAGTCTATATGTAGGTAAAATACATGACACATGGTTTGAAGTAATCATGTGAGGATAGGTGCATGCGAGTAGTTCGACATTTTTTACTGAAGTTGATAGATGATCTCTCATGGTTTACAGACAGTTCTCAAACCATGCGGGTGCCCCTTGGCCTATATGAAGCAATTCTAGGATTCCACATATTTTTAAATACCATGTGGGTGAACCATGAATCCCTTGAAAATTTGGGAATTGAATATTTTTATTTAAATTTAGAATTAATTTTTAACCAAAATAATATGTCTTGTAAATGTGCAGTAAAGAGGATCATTGGAACACATCTTAAGAAAATATCATAGGAATCAAGATATAATATTTTTCTATGTTCTGATTCTAAAGAGGTCTTCTCATTAGATCCACATTAGTAAAAGCCACATTACATTTTACCCATTCTCAATTCTTCAGGAAATTGACTTAAACAATTTATATTTATGCTTGTATGTCTAAATTTTCTTTTCGTTGTATGTTCATCATATTTCACCAAACCCAAGTAGAATCTGGCATGATATTGAATGAGATCTCCACTACCTCTCAATGGTAGGTGTTCTATACTTTTTTTTGATATTTTCTTTCTTTTTAGAGCTATCACCCATTTTTATACCATTGTCCTTTTCGGCGCCACCCGGTTTTCAATTGGTCACATGATGTAGATGTAGTTGGTCCTAGTAGGGATGGACATAAGATCTTTTTTGATGCATTGGTACTCATTTTCAGAACCAATGTCACCAGTGGGTTGAGCCTTATGAAAAGTTCATGTCTATTCCATCATAGACCACCCATGTAATCTGTTATATGTTTACAATATTATAAGAATTCAATTACACGTGAAATTACTTGAATAGGGGGATTGGAGAATATTTTACCACATATACCATGTTGAAACATATTTTAATACAAATTAGTTAATTGGTGAATTGTTCAAAATAGATAGGTAAAATGTGTAATTGTTTACATGAGTTTATAAACACATTAAATTCCATTCATTTTAATTGTGATTAATATGTCGGCATACCCATGTCACTTGATTAAATGGAAACAGACAACATGATTGTGTATAATTGTGAGATGCTTTGATCGTAATTGATTAAATGAGTTTGTAAACATGTTTAATGGAATTGAATGGAAATAAAAGAATGCGATTATATGAGTGGGTAGACTCCTGTTGAAATTAAATTGGAAAATTATAAGAATGAATGTATATTTTTTTAGATTCCATGAAGCTTGTCTATATAATAGGAAAATGGTAGTGGATTCCTAGGCTATAGAATGATCCTTGGATTTTTATTCCATGGGATTCCTCATGAATTAATACCCATTAGATCTTCCTTGCTTGGAGCCGCATATGACGTATTAGTATACATATCATAGTAATCCAATGACTTCCAACATAGAGATTCCACTAAGAGGCTTCAGGGACTAGATAAATATTATTTTTCCCATTAACCTGGGATTCGTCCCTTAATGGTCTAATATTAATTACATTGCAAAACCATGGAAATTTTAATACACTTCATTATATAGAATGGATGTGGGACATATTACATGCATGGTTATTAAAGAAATGATATGTTTTTTAACATGGTTTATTTATTTTCCATGTCTGTGTAGACTAGATGTAGATTGATGTATGATGAGGAAATATTTCTTGTTTACATTTCTCATAGATGCATTGTTTGGAACTAAAACATATTTTGTAGGGATCCTCGAAAAGATACTATATGTCAGTTTCGAATAATAGGTATATGGAATTTTTTCTTAATTTTGACACCCAGTTACTCACACTTGTTTAAAATTCCACATTGTGTTTTTGGAATTGTATAGTGTTTTGGTGGTTTTAAATAGGTATGTTTATCCCATGAACTATTTGGGCATCCATGGGAAACCATATAGATTAAATGGTTTCCAGTGATAAATTGGAAAAGCACTCTGAAAATATTTATAAATCACTGATATGTAATAGGGGAGAATGAGACCAAGGTGAGGATTGTGTTGCAATAAGAACATTTTGGTCTATTTCCATTTTGGAAACTTATATTGTATTTTATTTCTGTGTACATTTTTATATATTTTCTAGATACATATATCATCTATGTCATTTTATGTGTTCGATATTTTGAGATTTTTATCTATTCTTTCTATGATTCTATTTTCTTCGGGTTTTACTACTTCAACTATTTTATTTCATGACTTAAAATGTTATATTCATTTTTAATGAGGGCATAGTCTCCCTAATTACTCACCTAGCCCCTCCAAAGTAGTGAGTTTCATCTCGTGTTTGGGTAGATGTTCTTGAGGCCATGTATCCAACAACCTTAGGGTTTTGTTTATTGGAATCCAAGTCTAGGATGTTACACCCCATGGTTGATCATAAAATCATATTATTAGTTGAAAACATCTAGTATATGGAGTTGAATTCCTATGGTATTTTAATTCAACATTATTGAACAATTTTTTTAATGTTAGATCCAAATATTGGAAAACGTTATAAAGGATTTTTTTTGTAATTTTTCTACGCGGGGTGTGGTATATAGAGATAATATTAATTTGAATATGAAGTAGGCATTGTCCATGGAGCCCATTAGCACCTATAAATTTTTAGATCATGTTTTTAAGTGAATTATAGTGTTGATCTTTATTTTCAATATTAAGTGAATCATTACTATTCAATTAGGATTAATTGGATTATCAATATTATCAATTGTGACCCTTTTATCGGGGTAGAATGTATAAAATATTTTATGCATCATTCAATGAATTTTGGTATTACATAGATGGACACACCTTGTGGTTAGTGAAAAAATGTTTATGATTAACGATAATGTATTGGGAAAAAAATTCGGAAGAAATGTTTTCAATAATAATTATGGAAAATCCTTGAAAAAATTAATATATAAATGATATGTTATTTTTTGTTTTATATAATGTAATATTACTGATACATTAATTAATCAGAAGTAAAATTGGTTTTCATAAGACATTTTTTAATATTAGACATTTCCACTGGTGATCTACATAAATGATTTCCCTAAACATGGTAGTTATATTTATTTTGATTCCATATAAGTTGATTTCTAGGAATTTATCAAGGGTATACTATAGTTAGATTGGATTTTATTATATGAATAATAAAATATTTCAAAATTATATAAAAAAATATAAACATATTATAGAATATAATTGTTTGGTATCATGGATAATTTATTTTATTACATAAATTTTCAAAACACAGATAATCATAATTTAGATCCTTTGGAATAGTCCTCCTCAATGTTATTTTATTCTCCATAGTATATATATTCTCTTGTAGATATACCTTGAATAAATTGGTGAGAAAAATTCTATCATGATGAGGGATAAGATAGATTAGATGGAGGACATGAATCAATAATACTTATGTGATCATAATATTAATCATAATCAAATCATAATCACTGGATAATTATAAAAATAATAATGTAATCATATATTATAATCATGGAATGTGGAATATAATAGTTATACATCATAACATTGTGGTAAAATACATTAATTATATTGTGACCTAATCTAGTCACATATCCACACATAACATTTTTTCCTAAATTATAACATCCTATTTATGAAAAAATATCCAATATTTTTCATGAATAATAAAAATAATTACCTTAGATATATCACATTGCATAATTAATTGACGAGATATATAATTTTAGGATTTCCCATCACAACAACAAAAATACTCATAAAATATATACCAAATGGAAATGAAATGTATAATAATAGTTTCCCTAAAATAAACCAGGGGAATTTAATATGTTTTGTATAGTTATTAGGAATAATAATTTGAGAATAAATATAGGGGTTCATAGATGAATAATAGAAACCCTATTTTTTCATAAAAATTTATCATTTTATTTTAGAGAATAAAAAATATTAGAGAAGTCAAAAAGATAATTTAGAAAATAAGGCCTCTTCTAAAAATAATTATAGTTGTATTATAAATATTTTTAGTAATGAAGAAACATGTATATATAAAGAAAATAATTGGAATGTAATGGTGAATGTTAAATATGAAGAAAATTTGAGAAAAAATGATTGTGAAATTAAAGTGATATAAGAGATAACCTAAAAATAATGTGTTCGGATTAAGTTTCTACATTCATTAGATATTTATTTATTTCTTCATATTATTTTCACCAAATTTCATGAAGTATTTCCTTTGATACAATACCAAAATATTTAAAAACGGGAATTTAAATAAATATTTAATATCCCTATGGATTCAATGTGTATTAATTAAATAAATTGTATAATATTTTTATCTTTGAGAAGAGTTTGGGAATTGTTTTTTAAAGGAGAGGGAGAGGGTGTCATTACTATTAAGGAGAAGGGTTTTCTTAAAAATTTTTAATTTTTTATAATTTCCATGATAAACTTATAATGGTGATTGTTTTTCTAATTATGAATTATATTTAATTAATCATTCCTCTTTAATAATCTAAAAATATTAATATATTTATTTCATTACATTATTTAAAGGGGATTTGGAATGTAAATTTTTATTTTCGATGTAATAATTTATAATTTAGTGTTTTAAAAATTGATCAGGGTTTTATGTTTTAATTTAATGAATTATTTAAATTATCTGACCTTTTTCAGTCAAGAACCATATTTTTTAACTAATTAGATAATTATTAAATTATAAATAATATAGATTAAATATACGAGTTTCATAAATTCTGTATTTTTATATTTCTTTTAAAATTTGTAGTTTTTATTAAAAATTTAAAAATGAATAAAATATTTGCCTAATTGATAATTAAAAAAATGAAATTAATCACCTTAAAATAATTTTATATGATATATAATTTTCATTTTTAACATAATAAATATATTTTTATAAATACATTAAAAAAATATACTAACAATGTTTTTAAACATTATTTTTTTTCACTGTGATATAAATTTTATGACAATAGAAAAAAAAATATTAAATTAATCCTAAAAAGTATTATGAATGTTATTTTAACTTTTTTCTGTTTGTGTAACTATTCCGGTGAGAAAATTACTATTATTTAATTTTATCCTTCCATTCCTAATGGTCTGGTAACTATTCAAACAATCATATCATCTTTCCTACCATCACATTGCCTCCTATAAATATCTCTTATTTCTTTAAATCTATATTCACCTACAACCCTATCATGGTTTATTATTTTTTAATTAAACATTTCTATTTCATTACTAATTTTTTGTCTCTTTTTTACTTTGTTCTATGTTTGTGTGAATATTCTTCCGAATTAACTTGATACAAATTTTTTACTTCAATATATTTCATTTTTAGTGTTTATTGTCCCATTATAATATTATTTATCATTCTAAAAAAATATATTCGTTAAGTTTAATGTTCCTAATTAAAGGAATATGTTTCTATTATGTGTTCCATGTGTCTGTACCATACTATAAAACTATTAATGTCTAATAATATTTATACATAATTAAATTTAAATATATATAAAATTACGGGTAGTTACATCATATTATATAAATTTAATAATCATCATTTTGACTCATATAATTAGCTTAGAACTTATTTGGGTAATTCTATTTCATTTCCACCTCATGGAATAATGTTTAATCTTGGTAAAAGTCATTCTAATAAAACACTTTTACTATGTGATATATCTTGTTTCATATAACATTATATATATGGTCAAGGATCTTCAGTAGATGATCCTAATATGAGAGTTTGTGTTCCAGTTATACTTCCTCTGTATTTGGTACATGTTTGAGATGAGGAATATACATCACAAGGAGAGACATGTTGAGCTCATGATATGCCTGAGCCATGTTTTTTTGAAGTCATAACAGTATGTCCCAAGACATATACATTACATATTCAAGTTATTCTATGCAGATTTAACTTCATTAAATTTACAATGATATTTTGGATTATAGTTTTTGAATGTTAGCTCATAATTCCTATATATGAAACCAATATCATACAGTGTGGGTACCGTTAATACATTATCCATTTCATATAAAACATAATATTTTAAACAAAAAATTAACAGATAATTTTTAATTCAAATCTTTATAACATTTAACTTGATTTATTTCCACATCATAAACAACCTTATATATAATGGAAAGAATTTAAACACATGGAATTATAATCCAAATCATAGTAAGGGATATTAAAAAGTAAATAAACAATTAGTCCCTGAATACTAAAAACATATGAAATTATTTTCACAATGACATACTTCTAACCCATGACGAATCATATACTTACATTGTGAAACATGAGATTTCCATAACTAATAAATTAAATGTGTTTGGAATAAGGGTATCTTAGGGAAGTACCTATTTAATTTTGTATCCCTTGTTTATTCATTATGATTTCAAACCCTCAATGCTACCTTACAATGTATCCCTCACAATTACCGTAGGGTGTAACCATTGTAGTTACACTTGGAATAGCCATACTACCAACTTCCATCTTACAGATACCCATTGAATTGGAAGGATATATAGGTCCTAACCTTATTCATAAATAATTCCAGAGAAAGTGAACATAATAAAAAAATATTAATAATTTTCTAAAAACATCACTATAAAATTTCATTAAATTTAATTGCAAAAATGGATTTTAAAAGCAATGTCCCTTATAAAAATCATATATTTGATGTTAAAAATTAATAAAATGAATGGTATATGTGTATAATGTGCAAATACACATAATAAAACATATAAATCATTAATTAATAACACAAATATTTTTAGTACAATTTAATTGATGAACCATAACATTAACCCTAATTATGACACCCCATGATTTCATAGTAAGTTATTTTCTTTAAAGTAATTCAATAGATTGTGCTACACGTAACAACGAGTTCACGCACACCACGACTAACCAAACTAGATGTTCAAAAAGAGGATATAAATAATGTTAACTAAATTCTGAATTTTATATAATCCATATTATTTTTTAATACATATTATGTGTTTCATAGATATAATATAATAACAAAATCATTTTTTCAGAAAAAAAAACTCTTTCAAATAATACAATTTTACCACATTTTAATGGAAAATACTTTCTGAAAACAATATTTAAATCATTATATATTCAATTTGATGAGAATAAAATCATATTTATAATCGGGACATGAATATTTTTTTTGATCATTTTTTTGAAATTTTCTTATAACTTTCATATTTTGATGAATACTGAAATATAATAAATTTTAATTGAAATCAAATTTTTAAATTGAAATTATTTAATGGGTAAAATTATTATTTTGAATTGTTTGGATGTATAATTAGATTATATTATTATAATTTAATAAAATTTAGGTCATTATAAGTAATTTCACATTTAAAATTTACATAAACAGATGTTAATCTTTTGATAGTTTTTCCTTTTTAAAAACCCGCTTTTTGGTTTTGACAACAGGAATTAATATTAATAAAATAATGAAACATATATGTTTATAACATTGTAAAATAGAAATTATTTTTGAATTTGGAATATCAAAATTAGATTAGGGTGAATTATTGGTATTTTTCTGAAAACATTCTATTTTTGATGAAGAGTGAAAATAATGCGATATAGTTTAAAACTAACATTTTATTTAAATAATTATTTATTCTACTTAAATTTAATTTAAGTAAAAATATATATAAAATACCAAGTTAATTTTAATTTAATTCATTGGAGTCATTTTATAATAAAATTAGATATATAAAATGTTATCGAAGTTTTTACCATCTTTTACCCACATTCTAGGAGCATTTGCAAATTTCCATTAAACATAATTTTACTACTTCTATGAGTTGAATTTCAAAAATTAGAGAGACACGATTGAAATTATTATGTAAAATATTGTTCAATAAGATGAAAATAAGTTTTCTGAATAGTGAATTTTGTGTTTTATTTGCTGTCGTTAAAATTAATTAGGTTAATTAAGGGTAGAAATGATATTATAATTATCCTAAAAAAAGTCCCAATTCAATTGAATAAATTTAATTAGACCAAAAATAACTTTAAGGGTAAAATATCATCCTCTTTGATTCACATGGATTAGATGAGGTCATTTATTATTATTTTATTTAAATAAGTGTTAAAAGTGTAAAATTAAATGTTTATTAAATAAAACATTAAAAATGTAGGGGTTATACCTAAGATAAATTCAATTATAAATATTAATTAAGAATAAAAAATAATTTACTACATAATTATATTTTATTTATAATATTTAGAGATTATATAAATAAATTTATTTTTGACACAATGAGGATGTAGTAATTACCTTCTTAATGAAATATTAAAAAGGTTTATATTATAAATATCCAAATAAATATAATTTGAGACTTTTGAGGAATTAAACTAATTTTATAGGTTTATATTACATGTTAGAGTTGATTAGATAAATTTTTTCAAAGTGATATGGTTGTTATTATTTAAAAAAACAATATACCAAATAGTTTAAAAATTTACATAAATTAGTTTTTAAAACAAATAAAATATTATTGGTTGATATAATATTCTTAAAAATATTAGGATCAGCCAAAGGGCTTAATTTTTAAAAATATTTCATTAATAAACTACTTGGGATACTTTTAGAAGTTTAGAGTATGTTTATTAATAATAAAGTGTAAGAATAAAAGAAGACACGGTAAAAGTTAAACAATTTAACTAAGAGTTAAATATAAATGATAGGGTTAATATAATTCCATAAACCTATCTAAATCCTATTGGTTATGTGGTTTTGACCCATCCCGACCTTATAATAAAAAATAAATAATTTTGGATCCATTAGAAACCGAAAATGATTTTATTACAAAATATTATTTCAAGGTTTTCCTTATGTGACCCTCATCGCTCTTATAAAAGTGTAATTGCCCTTCTCTTAATTTTACACCTCCAAAGCCATTTGGATCTGCCATACCCTTCCCAAATACCTTTAAAACTATCATAACTTCATCCTAGAGGACTTACTTTGATCAGAAAGCTAACTTATGGATCCCTTTTGATCAACTCAATAGGAAACACCCGAAGAAGAGGTAATAATTTCACCACCCTCTTTCAAGTTCTTTTCTTCTTCAAATTCACCTTTCTTTGTTTTTTCCATACTAAAATAATATATATTGAACCTTATATATAATGTTATGTTATTATAAATATGGTGCATCCTTATTCATCATTCTAGCAACCCTATAATGACACATTTACCATAAGTGTGTACGTACTGCTTACCGCCTCCACGTCGTGGTGTAGTTTGTTATTCAAACAATTCATTATTTTGATGGGTATAATAAAATGTATAGCTGAAAAATATATCATATTCATGATTCTTTATATATGATATACCATTCCAGTAGATATTATTTCACCATCCATATAATGATGTTGTTTCTCAAGCAAACGTACGGATTACTGTCTCCAAGACGCGATGAGAATCATTTTCACGTTCTCCATTAAATGATGATTATAAAAATATATATTATTAATATGTATGTAATATATTAAATAATAATGCTTCTGGATATATATATATATATATATCTTATTCACTTACATTTGTTCAATATGCTAAGAAAACGGAAACAACATTTATGTGTATATATGGCCTACCGTCACCATAAACAGTGCCATCTATTTCATATATCTATCTATTATAAATATATATATTGTAGATATATATGATATATAAATCAATGATTATATTTTTGAAGTATTTAAATTGTGATCTAAATGATTTGATCAAAAATAACATGATAAAACAAGTATGATAAAGAAAGCGATTATTAACTGAAATGTTAATTTAACATGGAAACCATTATTAAATGTGTAGTATAAAGGAATAAATGAATAATGTATGATATAATAAATACGAATATGGTTTTTCTATAGTTTAATAACATATTGTTTTCATTATGCATGAGGTAAAACTTACCCCTGCCCAAAATAATGTGCTAGGTAAGGGTTAATTCTACAACCTCTTAATTATCTGAGGTTATTTTTACATGAATATCTACTGCGACCTCTTTATTATCCACATCCATGTTTTGTAAAAATATTCATAAAAGGAATATTTTATGTATCTAAGGAAGAGACTCTTTAAATAGATAATCATTTTTAATGGTTTAAATATTTATTCTTCTAAATTATTCCCATTAATTTCCATGTATTAAAAATGGGTTTTAATGATTTAATTTTATGGACATGAATGTTTTTAAAATGTAATTTCCATTAAAATATTTCTAAGTGGTATGTAACGCTTTGATTCAAAAACTGTCTTTAAATTTCTGATTTTCTGAATTGTGTTACATTTAATTGTTTCAATGAAAAAGGGATATTTCTCTCAAATGCTTTTACAATTAATTTTCATCTATTCCCACATAATTTGATAGATTTTAAAATTGCTTGATGTTGATTTATAATGATTATATTCCTCCATATTTTATTGAAGATTTTGTGATATGTTTGGGTGTGAATGTCTTATTTTTATTACATTTATGGTTTATGTATAATGTATTGACATTTAGTTTGATAGTTTTAATACAAATGTTTATGTTCGGTTAAAACCTTTTCATATGAGGAATACATTGGGCATAGTAAGTCATAGGTGGATCCTGAAATAGGTCCTCGATGCATCAGTAGGTCTTATTAGACTATCTAATGTCATGGAACAAGGCCATGAAAAAATATTATTTGTATTCTTGGCACACGGCCTTTACTATGTGGTTAAGAATTTTGGCATTATGCATTCCAACATTATGAAATTTCATATTATTGTTACATGTGATTATCGGAAGATTATAATATCCTTGAGAATTAGTAAATGGAATTATTTGATTTATCCTTTCCATATTATGCTGATGTTTACGTTTAAAAGGATTTTTATTTAGTATTATACATTGTCTTAAATGATTATGTTTATTTATGAAAGTTTACACTATATTGTTATCCTTATTGAGCATCTGAGCTCACCCCTTTCTATATTTTATTTATTCAAGGATTCCAAGAATTGCATTATGATTAACCAGTAAGAACAGGTTGTGCTATATAATATTATTCAAAGGGGACACAATGTCTTTTTCTCATTATGTAATGTAAAACTTTTGTATGTATCTAGAATCTCCAAAGCTACTAAACTAGTCAGTATTTTGGTACACGATTCCTTGTATCATCCCAATGTTATGTAATAATGCACCGATTCTAAGTAAATATGGTAGGGGCATTACAGTTGTTATCATAGTATGTTTATAACAAACCTATAAATCTAGATTTAGAAGAAAAAAAACTCTGATTATAAAACACTACCCTATGATAGACATTGAGGATTAGTATAGAAGAACATCCAAAAATTTTGTTAAAGTAAATATTATGTCTGTTTCCCAAGAAATATATCCATGTCTCGATACTAGCTGGTAGAGGTGGATCTTTAACAAATGTACCTAAGAGTTAAATCTCCGACAAGGAGTTTCGGTCATGACCCGGGGTATCCTAGTACACAACAACGAGACTTTTCGCACTCTTGGTTATGACACTCCCAAGGGATATTTTTAGGATAATTCACATTTTCATTACAAACCAATTTGATGGATTTTAATATATGTTGAGAATAAATAAAAAAAATTTAATCTTAAGGTCTTTTATATTTAAAATAAGGTGTTCTTATATTCTCTAAATAATAATATGAATCATATTATGCTTGCTAGTGTTAGTCAATGGATGTATTCTAACGAAGTTATAGTAACATTGATCAGGATGTACTTGGTGGGAACAATGGTGGAAATGATCAATGAAATGGATTGTTGATAAGTGTAAAAGATATCATGTTAATGTCTATTTTTTTCCAAAAATATGTTCAACAACATAAATATTAAAAAACTCTCAATCTAAATAATAAAGAGAAAGGTGTTGAATCATAAGAGCTCCAACAGTGGAGACCGTGGAGAAAAGAAAGCTCAATTTCCATCATGCTGGAAATATGGAAGGAGACACCTAGGAAAGTGTTTCAATGGAACAAAAAAAAATTATGTGAAGGAAATAAGTGCATAAAGTAATGAATTCCAAATAAAACATGATGAGTAATATGGCTGAAAATAAAAATGATCCCAAGAATCCATTTACAGTAATTTGTCATAAATGTAGGGGGCCTTGGAATTACTCGAGTGAATGCTATATTTTTTAGGATAACCACTTGTCCAAGGAATTTCTAATGTGTAAATAAATGGATTGTGAAATTTTTAAAAGTATTACTGCTCTTTGTTGATGGGATTACAGTGGAATACTTTTATCTTATATGTGTAAACCTGAATTTTGTCATGTGAAAATGGTAATTTATGAATAATAAAATTTTCTATTATATTAATAAATAACTATTTTGGTATATATGATCCATAAATTGGAGTAAATTATAGGTTATTATATTTTGGGATGAAAATGTGTGGTATGAGAAAACATATGTGGTGATATTTTGATATGGTTATTTTATAGAATTTTTCTCATTTTGGGAATGTTATAAAATATAGGTTTTGAAAAACAACAATACACAGACCGTGGGATAACCCATCGTATCAGACAAAGATGCGGTAATCGAACCAACAACCAGAGTACGATTGGGATTTATCCCCTAACACTAGAATATGTGAAATACCTGGTTAGTGTGACTAATTTTTTTTAGTAAATTTATTTTATTAATCAATAATAATTTTTTTGGATATTATTTCATATCAAATAGATATCCATAGCATTGGAAAATGATTTGGTGATTAAGTGACAAATGTTAATTTGGAAGACATTCTCTCTGTTGGGAAGAGAAAATGCCTAAGGAAAATATAATACTATGAGATATAATTTAAAGAGTAATGGTGGATTTTTATCTATTTTTTATTGTGGATTTATAGCGATTTGGGTTATTTATGGAATGTATTAACCTATCAAATAAATTATCTGATTATGCTAATTACTTTAATTATGATACTTTTAGAGTATTCAATGATATTTGGAGATCCAATTTAACATGGAAGACTATGTAATAAAATTAATCTATTTTTTGGGTTTCAATATTAGTTCAGAATATATTGAAGGATTTTAATGAATTTTTTTTTGAATGGAATTTATTGAACATTTGGTATTGTTGGTTTAATTTTAGATATTAAGATTAGTATTCCTTTCTATATAAGATTATCTTCTTTTTGGATCACATGATCTCATACTAACCAATTTGGTTTTGATTAATCTTTTAAGACAAAGTAATTATATAGTTTATCCTTTGTGGATCATGTGATTCTTTAGAAGTTGATTCTAGAACTTCAGGTGTGACCAATTCATCTTGAATAGTCATCATTTTAAAAAAGATGTGTTAGTGGTAGAAATTTATTTAAGGACGAACCTCTACATAAAAAGAAATTATATCTTACTATGCTCTTAGTCAATCTCCAAAATAAATTCCTCATATTTATGAAATGGAACATAAAACAAAAGAAATGTGTCTATTTACTTTTCCTACTGGGAAACTAATCAACGTTTATCCCAGCACTTGTTTTTGGTTTTATTGTTGTAAACATTATCTTGATCATATTTTCTATCACTCCCCATCAGAACATGACACTTAGTTTATCTTCAATATCCCTATTTTCCTACATGGAATCCTACTATGAATATCTCTAGAGACCATTGTAATTTTCTTTCTTTCTTTTAAAGTGATAGTTTTAATGACTCTTTTTTTGATTTCGGACATTCAATGAAGTTCCCAAAAACAATTTGAAAATTTGGAGGATGCAATTTCCAAATGGGTGGAAGAATGTTACACCCCATGATTTCATATTATGTTATTTTCTTTAATGTTATTAAATATCTTGTGCAACACACAATATCGAGTTCGACCACACAATGACTTACAAAATTAGATGATCAAAAAGAGATTATGAATAGTATTAACTAATGTTTGAAATTTATATACTTCATAAAATTTTATAATCCATATTATGTGTTTCATAGACATTATATAAGAAGTAATTCATTTTTCAGATAAAAGAATAATTTTTCCAAAAAACACAACTTTACCACCTTATTAGGGAAACCACTTTTTAAAACCAATATTTGAAACATTTATATATTAAATTTAATGAAATTAAATTATTCCTTAGAATCGAGACATCAAAATTTATTTTGGATAATATTTTGGTAAATTTTTTATTACTATCATATTTTGATGAATATTGAAAAATAAAAAATTTTAATTGAAAACAAATTTTCTAATAGAAAAAATTTATAAGGTTAAATTATACATGTGAGGGGATTGAAAGAATAATTAGATTATATTTTAATAATTTAATACAATTTAGGTCATTATATATAATTTCCTATTTATATTTGACATAAACACATGTCAATCTTTTGATAGTTTATACTTTTTAAAAATCCGCTTTTCAGTTTCGACAACAGAAATTAATTTTAAAATAATTAATGCATTGTCTATGTTTTGAATTTTGTAATATAAAATTAATTTCTGAATTTGCAATATCAAAATTATTTTAGGATTATTTTTTTTATTTTTCTGAAAACATTCAATTTTAGATGAATAGTGAAAAACACCGTGTCCTAGTTTACAATGCAACGTTTTATTTAAATAATTATTTATTTTATTTAAATTTATTTTAAGTCAAAATAGATATATAATACCTATAAATGTTCAATGTAATTCATCGGAGTCATTTTATAGTAAAATGAGATGTATAATATTTTATTGAACTTTTTACCGTCTTTCACCCACCTTTTAGGAGCAATTGAAAATTTTCATAAAACATAATTTTACCACTTTTGTGAGTTGAATTTAAAAATTCCAAGAGACACGATTGACATATATAAGTAAAATTGTGTTCAATAAGATGGAAATTATTTTTTGTGAATAGTAACTTTTCAACATTCTTAGAACTGTTAAATGAAAATAGGGTAATTATGGGTAAAATGATATTATAATTACCCTAACACATGTTCTAATTCTATTGGATATGTTATATTCGACCAAAAACAACCTTAGGAATAAAATATGATCCTATTTGGTCCAATTGGATTAGATTAGGATATTTATAATTATTTTATTTAAAGAATAGTTAATACTGTTAAATTCATTTTTTTTATTATCTAAATCATTTTTAATATGGGGTTATATATAAGATAAATTCGACTCTAAATATCGATTATAATGATAAAAATATTTCCTACATAATGGTATTTTATTTATAAATTTTAGATATAATATAATCAAATTTATTAATGACACAATGATGATGCAGTAATTAACTTCATAATGAAATTTTAAATTAATTGATAATATAATCAACCAAATAAATATAATTTGAGACATTTGATGACTTACATTAATTTTATAGGTTAATATGTCATTTTATGGTTTATTAGAAATTTTTTTTAAAGCGAGAAGTTTGTTATGACTTAAAAACCAGGATACCAAATAGTGTCAAAATTGACCTAAATTATTTTTTAAAACAATTACTATATTATTGGTTGATATAATATTTCTAAAAACCTAGGTTTTGGAAAATGGGATTAAATAATATTATATATTTCATTAATTAACCACTTTAGGTTCTCATAGATGTTTACTGTATGTTTATTAACAATATAGTGTAAGTATACAAGAAAATACAATAAAATGTAAACTACTAAACTAAGAGTTAAATATAAAAGATAAGGTTAATATGGTTACCTAAACCTGTCTAAAACCTACTGGTTGAGTTCATTTCTACCTATACCCACCTTAACCTAGAAATAATTCATTTTTTATCCATTATAATCTGAAAATTATTTAATTATAAATAATATTTCATGTTTTTCATAAAGTGACACTCACTTCTCTTATAAAAGGGTACTTCCCCTTCTCATACTTTAACTCCTCCAACGCCATTTGGCTTGGCCTAACCCTCCTCAAATACCTTTTCAACTATCCTCCTTTCAACCCAGTGTCCATACATTGATCAGAAAGCCTACCTAGAGAGCCCTTTTTATCAACTCAAAAGTAAACACTCGAAGAATCAGAAATAATTTCACCACCCACTTTCAAGTTATTTTCTACTTCCACTTGCTCTTTCGTTGTTGTTTCCATAATAAAATTTTAACTATAGTTCCTTCAATACTCTGTGATTTCATTATAAACATTATACCACCATATTCATTATTATATCCATCCTATAATGAAAAAGTCACCTTACATGCATACATACGGCTTACCGTCTCCACATCGTGGTGTAGTTTATTATTCAAACACATCATTGTTTGGATGGGTATAATAATGAATATAACTGATAAATAAAACATGTTAATGATTTTTTAAATATGATATACCATCCAATTACATACTATTTCACCATCAATAAAATGATATTACCGCTTGTGCGTTCGTACAGATTACCGTCTCCACGACGCGATGAGATTCATTTCCACGTTCACCATTCAACGATAACTGTAAAAATATATATTATTAATAAGTATGTAATATATGATATAATTATTCTACTTTAGATATATATCTGTGTGTGTGTGTGTATAATTACATAAATCTTATTCACTTACTTCTGTTCAATATGATTGGAAAACAGAAACAACATTTATGCGAAAGTACGACCAACCACCTCCATAAACGGTGCCTCCTATTTCATATATCTATCTATTATAAATATTTATATTCTGAATATATATGATATATAAATAAATGTTTATATTCTTGGAGTATTTAAATCATGATAAAATACATAGGATAATGAAAGTGATTGTTACATGAAATTTTAATTTAATACAAAAACCATTATTAAGTGGGTATTATAAATGAATAAATGAATAATGTATGATATAATTAATATTAATATGGTTCTGGTATAATTTAATAACATTATATAGTCATTATATTGGGGTTAAACATACCTTCGAATAAATGAATGTGCAAAGTAAGGGTAAATTCTACAATCTCATCATTATCAGAGGATGTTTTTACATGAGTATCTATTGGGAAATATTTATCATCCACATCTATGTTTCATAAATAAAATTTCAAAAGGAATATTTTAATGTTTTATAAATGGTACTGTTTAACTAGTTCATCATTTTAAATGATTTTAATATTTATTCTTCTAAATCATCCTCATTAATGTCAGTGATTTCAAAAAGGTTATTAAGGATTTATTTATATGGATATGAATGTTTTTAAAATTCTAATTCCATTCAAATGTTTTAAAGTGGTATGGGAAACATTTATTTAAAAAATGTCTTTAAATTTCTCCCTTTTTACCTGTTGTGAGATTTAATTATTTTTATTAAAAAGGGAGAATTCTCTCAAAGAGTATTACAGTTAATTTTCATCTTTTTCAACATCCTAGGATAGATTTTAAACATGTCTGAATTTGATTTATTATGATAACTATCATCAATATTTAATTGATGGTTTTGTGATATGTTTGACTAAGGATGTGTTATTTTTATACCATTTATGGTTTATGGATAAAGTATTGACATTTCATAATCCAGTTTTCATACGAATGTTTATGTTATGTTTAAAAATTTTCATATGATGAATGCATTGGAATTAGTAAGAGATGGGTGGAGCCCTCAATATCTTATCGATGCATCAGTATGTCTCATTAGACAAACAAATGTCCTGGAAAATGTACTTGAAAATTTTTTATTTATAGTCTTGGAACAAGGACTTGACTATATGGTTATGAAGACTTGAATTATCATTCCAACATTATGAAATTGGATATTGATATTACATGTGAAGATTCAACTAGTAGAATATCAATGTAAATAATAAATGAAATTATTTGATTTTTATTTTCCATATTATGCTGAATTTTATGTTTAAAATTCTTTTCTCATCCTATACATTTTCATTAATGATTATGTGTATTTATAAAAGTTTTTTCTATATTGTTATCCTTATTGAGAATCTGATCTCACCCCATTCTATGTATTATTTTTCCCAGGATTCGAAGAAGTGTATTACGATTATCCTATCAGAATAGGCTATGGGATATAAGTGTGTCCAATGGGGGAACAATTTTTTTTATTTCATTATGTAATGTATAACATATGTATGTATCTAGTAGTTCCAAGGATACTAAATTTATCTTTCTTTTAGGAAATTATTCCTTATATCATGAAAATTTTATGTAACAATGAACCAATACTGGGTAACTGGGGTTGGGGAGTTATGGTTGTTATCAGAGGGCTTTTAGTACAATCCTTGGAAGCTAGATTTATAAAAAAAATCTGATTAGGAAATACTACACTATGATTGACATTGAGGATAAGTATTGAAGAACATCCAAAAAAATTTAATGTAAATATTATGTGTGTTTTCTAAGAAATGCATCCATATCTGGATACGAGCATATAGAGGAGGCTCTAGCATAGATGAACCTAAGAGTGAAAACTCCAATAAGGAGTTATAGGCTTGAATTGGGGTACCCTGGTACCAGACAATGGGACTTTCTTCTCTCTTGGTTATAAAACTCCCGAGGGATATGATTATGATAATTTACATTTTCATTAAAAAAATATTTAAATGATTTTAAAATAAGAGAGAATAAAAATCATGGTTAATAATAAGGTGTTTTAGATTGATAATGAGGTGTTATGATTTTCTGTTAATGATTTTATGACTCACATTATGTTTTCCTGTGTTAGTAAATGGTTGAATTCAAAGGAAGTCATAATAACACTGAACATTTTTACAAGGTGGGAACAGTGGTAGAAATGATCAATAAAATGAATTGTTGATAGGTGTAAATGATATCATGTTCATGCTGAATCAGTTTTCCAAAAGTATGATAAAAACATATATATTAACCAAATCTCGTACTTAATATATAAGAATAAGGTGGTGAATGATAAGAGCTCTGGAATTGGAGACCTTGGGGAAAAGAAAACTCCATATCCATCATGTAGGAAATTTGGGAGGAGACGCCTAAAAAATTTTCTCAATGGAACAAATAAATGATCTATGTGTTGGAAAGGAGGTCATAATGTAATGAATTGCTGAGGGAAAATGAAGAGTACTATAGGAGAATGTAATAATGATCCCAAGAATTCATTTAATGTTGTTTTCTGTAACTGTATGGGTCTTATGAATTACCTGTGTGAATTCCCTATTCATTAGGATAACCACTTGGTCAAGGATGATCCTATGTGGAAATAAATGGATGGAGAAATATTTAATATTATTAGTGTTCTTTGTTGATGGGATTACATTTGAAGACATTTCTCTTATATGTGTAACCCTACAGTTTTAATGTGAAAATTCTATTTTAGGAAGAATTATATTTTCTATTATAGATATAAATAACCATTTTGGTTTATATCATCCTTGAATTTGGAGAAATTATATGTAATGATATTTTAGGATGATAATACGAGGTATGAGATATAATTTTTGGTAAAATTATGTTATGGTTATTTTGAAAAAATCTCTCATTTTGGTATTGTTATAATGTTTTTTAAAAGGACAACACACAGACCGTGTGGCAACCCATCATGTCAGACGATGGTTCGGGAATCGAACCCACAACCAGAGTGTGATTGGGATTTATCACCTACCACTAGACTACATGAAGTACCTGGTTAGTGTGACTAATTATTTTTAGTTAAATTATTTTATTGATCAATAATAAGTTTATTTGAGATCTTATAACTTTTAAAATGGATATCCTTATTATAGGAAAATGATTTGGTGATAAAGTGATAAATTTTATTTTGGAAGACGTTCGCTTAGTAGGGAACTCAAAATGCCTAATGAAAAAATAATACAATGAGATTTCATTGGAAGAGTAATGGTGTATTTTTATCTATTTTTTATTGTTGATTTATGGTGATTTGGGTTATTTTTGGAAATGATTAACTTATCATAGAGAACATGTGATTAGGTTAATTACTTTAAGTATGTGACATTATGAGTAGTCGATGTTATTTGGTGATACTATTTAACATGGAAGACTATGTAATGATATTATTTTATGTTTTGGGTTTCAATATTAGTTTGGATTATAATGAAGGAATTTAAGAGAAATTTTTATTGAATGGTATTTATTGAACATAGGGTATTGTGGGTTTAATTTTAGAAATTGAGATTAGTATTTCTTTCTCTAAAAGATTTTCCGTTTTTGGATCATCAAATCTAGTACTAACAATTTTTGTTTTAATTAATCTCTAAAAACAAAGTAAATATATATTTTATCGTTTGTGGATCATTTGATTCTCTAGAAGTTGATTCTAGCACTTTAGGTGTGACCAAGTCATCTTGAATACTCATCGTTTGAAAATAGTTGAGTTAATCATAGAAATTTATTAAAGGGTGAAACCCTACTAAAAAACTAAGTATATATCTTTATGTTCAAATTCAATATCATAAATAAATTCGTAAACATTATGAAATAGTTCTTAAAACAAAAAAATGATGCCCGTTTACTTTTCCTATTGGGAAACTAATTATCGTTTATCCAATCACATGTTTGTGGTTTTCTTGTGGTTAACTTTCTCCTGATCATGTTTTATATCACTCCCCATCAGAACATGTCACTTAGTTTATCTTCAATATCACTTCTTTTCTTCATTGAATCCTATTATAGGTTATCTCAGGAGACCTTTGTACTTATATTTCTTTTTTAAATGTGATAGTTTTATTTACATTTTTTCCGATTTGAGATTTTCCATGTCTTTCACAAGCCAAATTTTAAAATTGCGAGGATGAAATTTTCAAAAGTGGGGAAGAATGTAACACCCCATGATTTCATTGTAAGTTATTTTCCTTAAATTAATTCAATAGCTTATGCAATACACAATACCGAGTCTGACCGCACAATGACTTACAAAAATATATGGTCAAAAAGAGGATATGAATAATATTAACTAAAGTTGGAATTTTATATAGTACATATAATTTTATAATCTATATTATGTGTTTCATAGACATAATACAAGAACAAATTCATATTTTCAGACAGTAGAAGTATTTTTCAAAAAAAAAATACAATTTTACCACCTTTTAATGGAAAACCCTTTTTAAAACCAGTATTTGACACTTTAATATATTCAATTTAATTAAAATAAATTTGTATATAGAATCTAGATATAAAAAAAAATTGGATAAATATTTGGTTCCTTTCTAATAACATTCATATTTTGATGAATACTAAAAAATATTATATGTTAATTAAAAACAAATTTTTTATTAGAAATTAATTTATAGGGTAAAATTATTAATTTGAATGGATTGATAGTATAATTGTATTATATATATATGATTCCTTAAATTTTAGGTCTTTATATGTAATTTCATATTTAAATTTGACATAAACACATGTCAATGTTTTGATAGTTTTTACGTTTTAAAGACCAGTTTTTCGGTTTCGACAGCTGAAATTGATTTTAAATTAATTAATGAAATGTCTATGTTTTTAATTTTGTACAATAGAATTCATTTTTAAATTCACAAAATAAACATTATCTTATGGTGAGTTTTTTTTTTAATTTTTCCGAAAACATTCAACTTTTTATGAATAGTGAAAAACATTGTGCTATAGTTTAAAACCGTCATTTTATTTAAAGAATTATTTATTTTATTTAAATTCATTTTTAGTAAAAATAGATATATAATACCTATATATGTTCAATGTGATTTGTTGGAGTCATTTTTTAATAAATGTAGATGTATAATATTTTATTGAACTTTTTATTGTCTTTTACCCACCATCTTGGAATATTTTTTAAATTTTAATATACCATAATTTTACCACTATTGTGAGTTGAATTTAAAAAATCCAAGATACATGTTAGACATTATTAAGTAAAATGTGCTTCAAAAAGATGAAAATAATTTGTTATGAAAAGTATCTTTTGACTTTTATTTACCACGATTAAATGAAAATAGAGTAATTATAGGTAAAATGAAATTATAATTACCCTAAAACATGTCAAAATTCTATTGGATAAGTTTAATTCTACTAAAGGAAACACTATGAATATAATATGATCATATTTGTCCATATGGATTAGATTAGGACACTTATTATTATTTTATTTAAAGAATAGTAAAAAGTTTTAAATTCAATGTTTATTAACAAAAACATTTTTAATATGGGGTTATAGATAAGATAAATTCGACACTAAATATTCATTAGAAATATAAAATGAGATCCTAAATAATGGTAATTTATTTATTATTTATATATATAATATAATTAAATTTATTTATGACACAATGATGATGTAGTAATTACCTTCTTTATGAAATATTAAAATAACTGATATTATAAAAAACAAAATAAATATAATTTGAGACTTTTGAGGAATTGACCTAATTTTGTATGTTAATATGACATGTAAGGGTTGATTAGATATTTTTTTGATGTTATGAGGTTTTTATGGATTAAAAAAACAAGATACCAAATAGTGTCAAAATTGACATAAATTAATCTTTAAAAAAATACTATATTCTTGGTAGATATAATATTCTTAAAAATATAAGGTTCTACTAAAGGACATAAATAGTATTTTATATGACATTAATGAACCACTTAAGGCTCTTTTGTAAGTTTATATTTTTTTATTAACAATATTGTGTAATAATACAAGAAGACACGCTAAATGTTAAACTATTTAACAAAGTGTTAAATTTAAAAGATAATGTTAATATAGTGACCTAAACCTGTCTAAAACCAATTGAATGAGTGTTTTTAGACCCGTACCCACCTTATCCTAGAAATAAATTATTTTTTATCCATTATTAACTGAAAATTATTTTATTAAAAAATAATATTTGAATCTTTTCCGATAGTGACCCGTACTTCTCTTATAAAAGGTTCTTCACCTTTCCTTATTTTCACACCTCCAAATCCATTTTTCTTGGACAACCCCTACCCAAATGCCTTCAAAAAAATTATCCATTACTCCTAGTGTCCTTAATTTGAATAGAATTCCTACCTATGGAGCTCTTTAGATCAACACAAAAGGAAACATCTGAACAAGAGATAATAATTTCACCACCCTCTTTCAAGTTCTTTTCTTCTTCGACTTCCTCTTTCTTTGTCATTTCCATAACAAAATAATAACTCCAGTACCATATATATTATCCGATGTAATTATAAATATTTTATAACCATATTCGTTAATCTATCCATCCTATTATGACAAAGTCACCATACGTGCGTACGTACGTCTTACTATCTCTACGTCGTGGTATAATTTGTTATTCAAACACATCATTATTTGGTTGGGTATAATAATGAGTATAAATGATAAATAAAACATGTTAATGATTATTTATTTATTATATACCATACAATTACATACTATTTCTCCAACAATATAATGATATTGTCACTCGTGTGTATGTACGGATTACCGTCTCCACGCCATGATGACATTCATTTCCTGGTTAACCATTCAACAATGATAATAAAAATATATATTTTTAATAAGTATGTAATATATGACATAATAATGCTATTGGATATATATATATATATATATATGTTTTCCTATTTGTGTGTCTGTATACTTACTTAAATCTTATTCACATACTTCTTTTCAATACGATATGAAAAATTAAACAACGTTTAAGTGTACGTACGGCCTACCATCTCTATAAACGGTGCCTCGTATATCATATATCTATCATTTATAAATATTAATATTATTAATATATTAGATATATAAATCAATGATTATATTCTGGATGTATTTAAATCATGATCAAAATTATACAATTCGGAATAACAGGTTAAATCACGTACGATATAGAAAGCCATTATTACCTGAAATGTTAATTTAACATGGAAACCTTAATTAAATGGGTTGTGTAAAAGAATAAATGAATCATGTATGATATAATAAACATAAATATGGTTTTTGTATAATTTAAAAACAAACTATTGTCATTATATAGGGGATTAAACGTATTCTTGACCAAAGGAAAGTGTCTGGTAAGGGTTAATTCTACAATCGCTTCATTCTATGAGGTTATTTTTATGAGAGTATCAAATGGGACCACTTTATCATCCTCATACTTGTTTCATAAAAATATTTTCAAAAGGAATATATTAATGTTTTATGTAATGGAATCCTTAACTAGATCATCATTCTAAATGTTTGAAATATTTATTCTTATAAATCATTCTCATTAATGTCCATGTTTTCAAAATGGTTTTTAAGGATTTATTTATATAGACATGAAGTCTTTTAAAATGTTAATTCCATTCAAAAGTATCAAATTGATATGGGACACTTTGATTTAAAAAATTTCTTTAAATTTTTTCCTTTCTAAATAGTGTGACATTTAAATGTTTTTATAACAAAGGGATATTTCTATCCCAGAGTTTTTACAAATAATTTTCATCTATGTCAACATCCTTTGATAGAATATAAAATTGATAGATGTTTATTTATTATGATACAAATAATTCATATTATATTGAAGGTTTTGTGATATGTTTGACTTGGATGTGTTATTTTTATACCATTCCTGGTATATAGATAAAGTATTTACATTTCGTATGCTAGTTTTAATACGAATGTTTATGGTATTATTAAAAATTTTCATATGGAGAATGAATTGGAATTAGTAAGTGACTTGTGGTGCCCTCTATATATCTTAGATGCATCGGTAGGTCTCATTAGACAAACTAGTGTCTTGGAACAATGACTTGACCAAATAATATTTGTAGTCTTGGCATAAGAACATGACTATGTGGTTATGAAGTCTAGAATTATGTATTCCAACATTATAAAATTTGATATTGATATTACATATGATTTTTAGACTAGTATAATATCCATGTGAAATTTTCAATGGAATTATTTTATTTATATTTTCCATATTATGCTGAAATTTGCGTCTAAAAGGATTTTGTTTTAGTCTTATACATTAACATAAAAGTTTATGTTTATTTATAAATGTTCTAGCTGGATTGTAATCTTTACTGATCATCTATGCTCACCCCTTTCTATGTTTTATTTTTCCCAGGAGTCCAAGAAATGTATTATGATTAAGTTGCAGGAATAGGCTAAGAGATATACGAGTGTTTAAAGGGGACATCATATATTTTTATTTCATTATATAATGAAAAAATGATGTATGTATTCAGAACTTCTAATGCTATTAAACTGATTGGTCTTTTAGGACATGATTCCATGCATCATTCCAATGATATGTAATAATGCATCGATTATGGGTAATTGGTGTCGGGGCATTACATGAATAATGGAAATTTTATTTTGAATTCCCTTACCCCGATGTCATCATTATTTATTCATGTTTAAACCACTTATAAAATAGTTATAATAGGATTTTTAAAATTTTATAGAAACATATTAATGTTTATAAAATCTTATATAGTCCTTTAATGACATCATTCCACCCATTAAATAGTGTTATTTTGTTCTTTCCATGGCTTCGAGTGTGTTTTTTACATGATTTATATTGTCAGTTCATAAAAGATATTCTTTTTAGTATGGAAGGAAAACACAAAAAGTGGAATTAAATGGAATTATTTTTTTCCATAATATTAAATTATTACATAAATAATTTTGGTTATGTGATATAAGGATTAGTCATTTGATAAATTAATAGTGATGCCTATTTAGATCATTTGGGTGGTTCTCTCAAAATCACAAAATAGTTTCATTATATAACATAATGTTATTTATATATGAAAATACAATAACAAGAAAGAGGATATCTAATACAATTTATAGTTAATTTAATCCATTAAAATATATTTATAATCAGTTTAAAATGTGTTAATGGAAATTTAGAAAACAAAATCCATGATTTTGGTAAGTTTGCACATCTTAGATAGTGGTATTATTTTCAGAATTAGTAGTATAGGAGAGGAATAAAGATGATTAATGTTTTCCATAAATATTATAAAATATAGAATATATATGTTTATGGATCATTTTTTCATCATGTATAATGGGAAAGAAAAATTTTATATAAAAATTAAAGGAATTTAACAAGAAAACTCATGAAAATGAAATAGGACTCCTACCTATAGATATCATTTCCATAAGATAATCTTTAAGGCCTTTTATTTTGGCCATTTTATGATAAAAAAGGTATTGGATGTGTGAAAGATTCATGTGAAAGGGAATTTCATAGCATTTAGACAATTCCCAAAGCAGGAGAGGTGTTATACGAATATTGGATGAGGGTGGTATTTATAGTGGAGGGGAGAAGGGGTTTTCCATTATTTTAATCATTAGTTATATTTTTTTTTCAAGAATACAAATAGTTATAATTAATTTAAACATAAATAGTAAATTGATCATGTGATGTATACTAAAGGGTTATTAAATTATCACTGACTCTAGGAATAGATTATTTAACTAATAATGTACATATATGGTTTGTTACCGTATTTTACTATTAATCAAAAATTTAACAAATTCAAAAAAATTCAATAATTTCACCCCAACAATTCCTTAATGTGTGAAACTAAAAAATGAACTCCATTTTTTGAAAATAATTTCCTAAATATGATTTTTTTTAATTTTTAATTAAAATAATATTTAATTACAAATATAATATTTTTAAAACAATAACTAATTTAGTATCAAATTGCAAAATTAATCAAAATCCTCCTATCTTATAACCTGAAAAAAATGTATTATTTTAGTATTCATAAGGGTTATATAAAATTTTATATTACTATTAGTAAATTAATTTTACAATTTATAAAAATTAAAATTGGTTCTATTAGACTCTAAATAACATACAGATCACAACCGTGGATGTCTATTGTTTGAAATTCAAATCATATATGAGAAAAAATTATATTTCATTTCTTGTTTATAATTATATCCTTATAAAAAAGAAAATTTTTGAAGGGATTCAATGTTTCATTCGTATCAATTTTCTTTTAATAGAATGTTGTGTTACATTCTCCCTACCATTTATAAATTATATCCTCACAATTTTTTTATATACTCACTAAACAAGTGAGTGTACCTTTTCTCAAAGCATTTTCATATTCCCATGTCGATTATTCAACCAAGTGGCTTCTACAAAAAACCATTACCTGGTATATTACATTATTCTACGATACTTGACCTCTTGGATGAAGAATCCTAACAGGTTTTCCTTCATAAGAATATATCTCTTCTATCAGAACTGCTTCTGGTGTCAATAAATGAGATGAATCTTGTACAAATTTTCACAACATAGAATCATGAAAAACATTGTGTAACTTGGATAAAATAGGATGTAATGTAACCTGGTAGGTGATAAGTCCAAATTTTAATAGGATTTCATAAGGTCCAATGAATTATGGAATTATCTTTCTTTTATTACTGAAACACATAAATCATTTACATGGTCAGATTAAATGAAAAAAATGATAACCTACCACGAAAAAATTTCATTACTCCTATTATCTTTATAACTTTTATTCTTACTCTGAGCATTCCTAATGTGATGAAACATTATCTTCCCTTTCTCAACCACATCCTTACTAATTATATTCCCATCAACTTCTTTTCCTTGACATCGTATCAATATTGTTGAGTTCGATAGTGCTTCCCATATAATGCCTCAAAACGTCCCTTCTATATACTATAATGAAAAATATTATTATATTGAAATTAAACTAAATAAATATTTTGATACCAATGTCCCTAGTAATCGATTGAACAATCTCAAAACATATCCTCTGATGTCCTAATCATCTGTTATGACTACCCATCTATTATAGGATGAAAAGCTATATTAAAATTTAATTCTATTCCTAATGACTTAAAATGTCCTTTAAAAAAGTTAGAAGTGAACCTTTGATCACAGATAGATAGAATCAATAGAGGAACTCTAGGTAACCTGATAATCTCTTTGAGGTAAAATAGATAATGTTGGTACAAAGGCATATTATCCTAAATATGAAGGAAATGAGTGTAATTTGTCAGTCGATGAACAATAACCCAGATTTCATTGGCACCTAATGAAATATTTGGCACCCACACAATGAAGTCCATAGATATATTTTCAAATTTCCAATCATGCATTTTTAAAGGTAGAATCATCCACTTCAATAATTTCCACTCTTATTTAACTAGTTAACATGTCAAACATTTCATGGTAAATGTTTAAATCTCTGTTTTTATTCCATCCCACTAGTAATACTTTTTAAGGTCTCTATACAAATTTTTTGCAGCTAGGATAAACTAAAAATGCATAACTATGAGCCTCATACAATATTTTTTTAGTTGAGAATCACAATTCACAGACAAACTTTTTAGAAATCTCAAAACACAATCATTATCAATGTTAAATTCTAGAAACATACCCATTATAACCAATTCCCCATTTTTCTATAGATCCACATCTGTCTTTTGTGATAAATTAATTCATTCAAACAAATATGACAACAATAAAACCTACAAGAAAAGAAAATAATTCCCTACATCAATAACATTCATGAAAAAATTAATCAAATGATTAATCAAGGGGTCATGGTCTAAATGTATCATGGTTAATGATGTATTATGTTTTCGACACAAGGCATCTGTAAAATTTTTATCATTTCTAGGATTGTAATTGATCTTCAAATCATAGTATTTTATCAATTCAATCCATCTTCTTGACCTTATGTTTAATTTTATCAATGTTAATATATACTACTGACATTTGTGGTTATTATATATTTCACATTTTCCTTTGAATAAATGATTCCTTGATATTTTTAATGTGTGAACTATTCATACTAGTTCATAATGATGTGTGGTGTAATTAAACTCATGAGGTTTTAGTTATCTAGAAGCATAATAAATTACCTAACCATTTTTCAGAATAACAAAATTCATTCCCTTTGGTGAAACGTCATTGTAGATGACAAACTCGCCTTTTCGGGAATATACGTTAAGAACTAGATCATTCCCCAGTATTATTTTCAATTCATGAAAACAATCATTACATTCTTTTCCAAATGATTTTAAATCATTTTTTTGTTAACATAATTAGTGGACTGGAGAATAATGAATAGATCATAACAAACCTCTTGATATAGCCTACCAAACCAAAACAACTACAAATCACCATTATATTTGTGATAATTTTCCATTATTCAACAACTTTCATTTTAGTAGGATCATTTGTAATACCATCATTAGAAACAACATGACTAAGGTAATAAATGTTTTTCAACATAAATTCCCACTTTTTTTATTTTCCATTGATTTTCTTTTATATTATATTTTTTTAAAACAACCCTTATATGATTTTTGTGTGACTATTTACTTATAAAATATATTAAAATGACATCAATAAAAAAATGACAAACATACACAAGAACACCTTAAATATTCCATTCTTATGTTCCATGAATAGAATATGTGCATTAGTAAACCCAAAACTCATAACAACAAATTCATAATGACAATATCTAGTTCAAAAAGATATTTTTGGAATTTCATCCTCCTTCACCTTTACCTGATGGTTCCGGAATCTAAATTCAAACATGTAAAAATAATGAGCTCCCCAAAGCCAATCAAACATGTCACCGATGTTAGTAAATTGATACTTATTATTTATCGTATTTTTTTAAAATATCTAGAATCAATGCAATGTCTCATGGAACTATCTTTATTTTTAACTAAAAAATAGTATCTCCCCGCATATAAGTTCTATGATGAATGATTCATTTATCATTCAACTCCTGCAACTAAATTTTCAATTCAAGAAGTTACAATTGATCCATTCTCTAAGGGGGATATTAAATTTTATTAGTATAATAACCTATTTCAACTGTGAAATCATCTTCCCAGTCAGGTGTAACACTAAGTAACTCATGTAGAAGAAAATCAAGGTATTTATTTACCAGTGAACATCATTAATTTGATTATTTCCCCCTTTTTCTCAATAATATGAGAAATATAAATTTCATTTACATCTTTCAACACTTTCATACATTCCTAATTTGTTAGAAATTGTATGGGTTTGTTCTTGTATTAAAAAACATACTATTTTTTTAAAAAATAACTTTATTACTAAAATAAATCATTGCATGATAAAAAGATATCAAATCCATACCCAGACTGACATCAAAATATTTTAAGGGAAAACAACATGGTTTTTAGGTATTGATTTTTCACATTCCACAATAATAATATTATTATAATTCCTCTTAGATGAAATATTACCCCATATTCATTTTATAATATGATTCGGTCTCATTTCTTAAGGTGATATTTATAATTTACGAGAACATTTCTCTGAAAAAGTGTACCTTGTAGACCCTGTATCAAACAAAAAATTAGAAAAGTATTATTAAACCAACAAGGTACATGAAAAAACTTCATTGGATGGCCTGACATCTACTGATGTTGTCACAAAGGATATCGTTATACATTTTTTATTATAGTATGGCTTCAGTACATCATTGGAACTCTCTATGGGATGACATTTGCATAATGACTCATCTCAGCAAATTTAAAACACATTGCAGTTTTCTTATCATGATTATTATTAAGATCATTTTAATTAAAATCGTGTTCCATATGTCCAAACAAACCACATAAAAAATACTTTTAGTTTTTGGTAAGTCATTCCCCATGGTTCTTTTTACCACACTTTTCACAAACTACGAACTGAAATTTCGTACCATTGGATTTCTTGGAATGATTATTATCTCTTGTTTTCTATCTAGAACATTTCTTATATTTCTTTTCAAGGTACAAGTGTTTATGAAAATACAAAATTTCTACTACTTCCACATATCATACATGTTTCTCATAACTTTTCAACTCATGGGAATATAATTTACTTTGATATCATAGATTTAATCTTGAGTAAAAAAGGATAATTTTTTATCAAGATCAAGTATAATATTTGGGAAAAACCTCTCTAGTTATGTATTGTTCTCTTCATACACAGCCTTGGAATCATCCTCCTACTACTTCAATTGAATGAATTACTCCTCCATCCTATGCAGATCCACCATTGAAAAATATTTTTCGTGGAAAATACATATAAATTCATCCCACTCCATGGAATTAATCTCCCCTCAATGCTTGATATTAATGATTATTGATCAGATTCACATTCAAAATAATAAATATCAAGCCATTCCATTTTATTATCTTAATAACTTATAGCATCAAATATCTTTATAGGGGCTTTAATCCAACCTTCATTTTTTATTTGATCAGATGATCAACTCAATGAAATAGGATTTTGCCTTATAAAATGTTCTTCTATTGTCAGGTTTCGTTGTTGTAGCTTTGTATGTTCTCTAGAAAGGATTTCACCTCCAATTATTTCCTGTGTCAAATGGTACATTACTGTCACAAACTACTCATTTCCAATTCCCACCATTCCGGGTTACAAATTCAGAAAGATATCATCCTCTAGATTCCTTCCATCATCGGCATCCCTGTTTCATCTGTGAGAAACCATTTCGAACAATCATATCATAAATGAAGCAACACAATAATATTTATATTATATACAATTTTGGAATAAACAAATGGTAATGATAAATTAATTTCTATTTTTATCTTCATACTAACACATTAAGTTATATAAATTGTTCTATGATGCCAACTATAATACCATAGCCTTAAACATTACATATTTTAGTTATTTGTACTAGATTTTAATTATTTACATTCCCAAATATTTTTTGATTATTTTTTTACAGACTTAGTTTATTTATCTTACATATTAACCCACAATCATACAGTCTAGGTACCATTAATACAAAATTCATTTCATCCAAAAAAATAAACACAATATAACAACATGTTTTCATTCAAAAATCTTTGTAACATTTTAATTATCATCCTTCTTCATATTACACATCCATTTATCATATGGAAACTATTTAAAAATGGGGGATAAGTTGAAAAATCTCTATAATGGTTATAATAATAAAGAAAGAAACCATTAGTCCATGACTACTTATAAATATATGAAATCATTTTAACAATGACATGTTTCTCACCAATAAATAAGAATATACATAACTTGTGAAACATGAAATATCCATAAATCCTAGAAAACATAAATAGGCCATAATGGAATGTTAGGTAATTACTAAAATTATTTTTTAACCCTTATAACTACCTTATTATTTTTAACCCCCACGACTACCTTATAATGTATCCCTGGTGGATACCTTAAGGTGTAACCATCTTAGGTACACTTGGATTATCCTTATGTCCAACCTCAAACATACAAATTACCAATGAATTATATCGATAAATAGGACCCAATATTCATCATAAATAATTCCCATGAATTATAAAATAACCAATAAACATGAATTATCTCAAAAAACCATTACTTTTGAATTTTTTAGAATAGAATTTTAAGATAGGATTTTAAAAGGTTTTTCCCATACAAATATTATATAAATTATGAAAGAAATTATTATAATGAAACTAATATGTGTGTACAATATAAATACATCTAATTAAATAAAATATAAAAAAATTCATCAAACAAATAATCATAGTATAATATAATTTATGTAGTATAATATTAACCTAATAAATGGAAATTAGGATATGAATTCCCTTACAATGGGTTATTTGGACATAAATATTATTTAAAGCTCATATATAATTGTTAAAAGAGTGTAGTTAATATTTTATAGAATCATATTGATGATTGTAATATCTTAAATGATTATTTCATAATAACATTACACCAATTAATTGATAATATTTTTTTTCATTCTACTGTTTTAGGTATGTTAATAACATGATTTTCATGGTCGGTTTGTAAAGGATTTATTTTTCAAATAAAAGATAAACTCAGTAAGTGGAATGAAATTAAACAAATATGTTTACAGAATAATAAATGATGCCATAATACATTTTTGTTATTTTTTATGAGAATAAATCATTTGATAAATCATTTTTGACATCCATTAAATTCATTTGGGTGGTTCTTTCAAAATCATGAACTTCTTTTATTATATAACATAATATTTTTTATAAATATTAACTATAGAACTTGAAAGAGGATATATAATACAGATTAAAATCTTTATCAACCAATAAAAATTAATTATAACCACTTTTTAAGGAGGTAATGGAGATTCAAAACACACCATCCACAATTTTGGTAAATCGGCACCATAGAGATAGTGTTTTTTAAGAACAAGAGGAAGAGGAAAGGAAGAATGCTGATTTGATTTTTTCCATGAACATAATAAAATCAGGAATATAAATGGTTTTTGAGATTTCATGCCAATTGGATAAAGGAATGGAAGATAGTATAAGAAAAGAAAAGGAATTGTAATGAGAATAGAAGATAATGAATGGGGATTCTTTCCAATTGATCTCTTCTCCATTAGATCCTCATTAAGGGCATTGGTTTTGGAATTTTGTAGAATCCAAAATGTATTCGTCACATGAAAGGTATAATGGTTGGGTATTTGGTATAATTTAAAAAATTCTGAAATCATGAGATGTGTGAGGGGATGAGGGGGTGATGGTGGTATTTATAGTGGGGGACCAGAGGGGTTTTCAATTATTATAATCATTGGATTACTATTTTTGCTCAGGAATTTGAATAATAATGAATCACTGGACCCTAAAAAGTTAAGAGATAATATGAGTTCAAACCAAGGGTTCCTATACAATCCATGATACTAGGAGTAGTGTATTTTGATGATAATTTATATATACGGTATATTACTATATTTTATTATTCATAATAAATTCACGAATTTCAGAAAAAATACCAAAAATTGACCGTATCCAATTTTCAATATTTATAATTTAAAAAATTAAATCCAATTTATGGACATATTTTTCGAAATATGAATATTTTATTTCTTAAATAATATCAAATTTTATTCAAAAAATAATAAAATTAAACCTATATCTCATTTTAAATATAGTTGAAAATTAATCAACATCTAATTATCTTATAACATTAAAAGAGAAAACAATAATATGATTTAATATTCATAAGGGTAATGTTACTATTCATATTACAATTCATAAGGGTATTTTACTATTTTCCCAAAAAAATCAAATTGGTTCTATCAAACTAAAAATAACATACTAATGACAACTATAGATGTCTGTATTTCGAAAGTAAAATAATAAAAGTTAAAAAATACATGTTAATGGATTTTTTATAACTATCTATTCAAGAAATTTTTTTAGTATATAGATATTTAGTGATTCATTCATTTCAATTTAATTTTTAAAATAGTGGGTTGTTACACTAATAGATATTCCATTTCTCTTTGTGATCATTTTTCTCATATATTCCATTGTCCCTTGGGTTGATGTTTCCATTATCTCTATTCCAAAACACTCTAATATATGGTTATATATGAGGGAAAACATTATCTAAAACATCAATGTCAATGTCCCATCAACGATTATTGGAAATGAACATTTTTTACACTAAGAAGTCTTATTTTTTTTGCTAAATGGATTGAACATTTTTAGTAATATATTATATAGGATCAAACCCCAAAATCATATATTCACCAAAATTTTCCCAATATATATTATTTCTATATATCTTTCCAAATAAAATATAATATAGGCCCATTTGAATACCTGATTGGAATATTTTGTTATATTAGAACACATATAATTTGAATTGTGGATCCCTAACTAATTTAAATTCAATTAATAAAACTATTAGTATAAAATCATTTAATTGAATTTCATTTTTTTCTATACATCATTTTTATTGAGATATGATTTAATAAATTTCAACTCACATTTTAGAAAATGTTGGGGGATTCTCTTAAATTTAAATGTAGTCCATGGATCATTATTCGATATAATCAAATGTTGTTCCCCATGTACCCCTTACACGTGAATTATTTATATATTGGAATGTTTTTTAGTTAATAATAATTCTTGAATTCCAATGAATTGGGTGGTCTAGGAGGGGAAACCCATGATCTACATACAAATATATTACACATTGTTTGACTAATATTTAATGTATCTCATAAAAAATAAATTCCATATAACTGTAATGGTATAGTTTCCTTGAAGCCTAGATACATTGAATTACTATTATTTCTAATATATTCATTGTAATCCAAAAATTTCTTCCAACATAGGACACTTCTATGTCATACCCTACATAAAACCATTCATAAAAACCTAGGTAAAATAAAATAAATAAATGGTTGAGTTGGATGATCAGTAAGGGTTGAAATAGTAGATATCAATAAATGAACATATATAATCATAAAATCCATATACGTATAATAAAAGTAGAGATTATTATTTCAATTTCATACCCATTAAATTAAAATATCCTAAACATGTAGTAAGGGTTTTGAAGAATAAAAAAATTAATCAGAGAAGAATATAAGATCATGATATATGATATTAGAACATAATCCTAAGATCATATATTAGAGAGTCTCATAAAATATGTGGTATAATCCTAATCATATAGATCTTATGTCATGAATACCTAGAAAGACAATCATGAAATTTTATTTATGGGAAAACCACCTATGTACCATATTCATGTTTCAGATAACCACCATTTACCCATATTTAGGAATAAGATAACCTCCCATGAAACCTTTGATCAAACAAAAATTACTCATTATCCAATATATTTGAGGCTATAAAAGACCCACCAAACCTATAATGATAATTCATTAATATATATACCTCCAAATCATGAAATCATTTGTCATTACATCATATCTTAAACCACGGAAAATAAAATTTATTTAATTAATATATCAACCCCACAATAATAAACCATACAAATGTCGAAGAAATATTGAATCATTGGATTCGATCCCTATTGACGCATAAGTGACATCACTGGATATTAGAATAAATGAAAATACCATTAATTGACCAGTTGAACATTTCTTGGGTAAAATAAACCATTCATTTTAAAATAAAAAATATATATATAATAACTATATCCAGGACTATTATGAAAGATAATTTCTATAAAATGAACAATGGTAAATTTTATAGGACACATCATACCAAATATTAGGTGTACTGTTAGTTAAAATTGCTAATTTCATAAATGTTTTTTAAAATATCATTAACATGTTTGGTAAAAATTACCTCATTCAAAAATTTAATAAAAAATTATTATTAAATTATTTCAATGTCAAAAAGTGATAAAAAATATTCAATTAATAATTTTTTAAATAATATAAAATTTATAATTTCTTTAATAAAGATTAGGATACTGATTAAAATAGTTATAAACCGAATCAGAATATAATGTTTGTTTTCCATAAAAAATCATTTTTAAATTAGACTAAAAATTCGGAATAAAAAAAATAAAAACATAAAAATATTTAAAATAAACATAAGAGAACAAAATATAATTAATTTTCATTGATATTTTACTTAATTTCACCATCAATAATTTAATCATATTTAATCCTATTAAAAATGAGACTGTAAAATAAAATTCTTACCATATTTTTGGAATTTTTTTTATGTGACTCAATATCATAAATAAAAGAATAATACTAATTTATATTAATACTATTACAATATTAATACTTATAATACTAACCATCATTTAATTATAACATCTTACACCATGTTCATTACTAATCCGTTACTAAAATAACTATTCATGGTGATAATAATTTTCCATTAAATGTATATTTTTATTCTCCTTATATAATCATTGAATCATGATCATAGTATAATTATATGAGTGATTTTAATGATTAAATAAATGTTTTAATAATTAAGTATATATATGTAAAATCATGCATGAAATTTTGAGGTAGATAAATGATATACACTACTCACAGAGATAATAGTCCATAAATATTCATGAACAAAGTAAAACTTTTATAGATAAAATAATGAATGAAACATAAATATTATTTTTCACAAAATAATAATAAAAATATAACATATAGAAATTATATTTAATTATTAATGAAATCTTTTTTGAACATTCCTATGTGATGAAATTAAAAATGAAACGCATCTCATCCTGGAGGTTGTAGTCCACATGTACACAATCAAGATGATTGCATTTTCTAATATGATGTAAATGTAAGTGGGTAAAAAATTTTATATAATTCCAAAATAATAATTACGTAATATGTATGTATATATATACATGACACATATTAACAATCAAAAATGAATTATGGTGTCCAAAAATAAATCATATCACTATGTGGAGCCAGTGGTCAACACATATGCATGAGAAAACATTTAACAACCCATTTTATGGAATGGGGGATTAAAATTGCTATCCCATAGTAATAAATTTTCAGAATATTTATGATTTTTATTAATTATGTAAATTTTGATAAAATATATTTGGAGTAACTAGAATATGAAATAATCATTGAAAGAGTTGATCAAGATGATTGCCTCTTTTTTGAGAAACCTCATTTCGATTACACCTTAAACTATCATAAGATAGTCCCTGGGTAATATAAGATACACATGAACAATGGTAGGGAATATATTGTGTTTTTTGGGTTGTTCTTTGATGATATAGACTTATCATATTGTGTGAATAATATAGTATATGTGGTGATATTTATAATGGTGAAAATAAGACATTATTAATAACCTTAAAGAATTAAATATAAAAAAATATTAATAATTATAATTGAAAAAGTAATGATAAATTTATAAATAATACTATAATGAGAAAAAATAAACTCAAAAATCATATTTTTGATTTTTTTGAAATATTGTAATCCTTTCCTCCTAGTAAACCCCCCATATAATCCAATTTCACCAAAATTGTGATAACATAACATGTTCGATGATAACATAATTTTATGGAAAAAATAGAAGGGAAAATAGAGTAAACTTTACACATTATAATATAAAAATATTAATCCATATTTTGATATTCATACTATATATATGAGGTAAATTATATTCAATATTAATATGAAAAATGAATCAATTTTTTTAAAGAAATTAAGCATTTAGGCTTAAAAATCGTATAATATTCAAATAAATTAAGATGTTGAAATATCTAATTTGTGTGTCTATATAATAAAAAAATTATTGTTTTGAGACATTTTAATTTATCAAAAACAAAATAGAAAAGTATAATATACCCTTAAATGAGAAGACGAAAAATCAATTTGGAATATGGATAAAATGTAAATTATTTTTATAAATGTAAAAAATTGGTTTCAAAAATAAAAAAAACCATATTATTTAACAACATAAACATATATCGGATAAAAATCACTAATCCATAAGGATAAATGAATGATTAATAGTGAGATTAAATCCATATCCAATAGTTTTTTTAAAAAAAATTATATTTACCGTTAGCGAACTGAATGGTATTTAACATGGTTTCAATTCATAATGATAAAAAATAAAATGGAAATATTTATTAAATTTTAACATCCACATTAAATATAGGAAATTCACATTTTGATAACAAAATTATATGAGTTGAATGAATAAATTTTAATATAAATTTATGAATTCTAATAAAAACAGTTTTTAGAAAAAATGTCTTTAGACACAAAAATTAATTTATACCAAATTAATGGATATTTAAAATTTCAATATTCAATTATGTTATTTATAATTAAATAATTATTATGTTACAATATTATAAAACTAAAAAAATTTATAAATTTTAATTTATTTCATTTACTTAAAAATGAATGTTTTATAAAAAATAGTTATTTTAAATATTCACCTAAAAATAATTCTTTGCATAAAAATACTATAAACTCACTCTATGATTATTTTTAGATGATGGTTTCTGAAATATTATAAATTTTATCAAAAATTCATTTAAAATTGGAAAAATTTTGTTATATTTTTTGTAGACAATATCAACAAAAAATATTTTCGAAGAGAATTTATTTTTAAAGGGTAACATGAAATTAATTATATATTAGTCATTAATCAATAAATTTTAATTGTACTAAAACTTTATAAATACTTTTCTATAAATTTAGTTCTTTTACTTGATAACTTTAATGCAATTTTTATATTATAATGGTCAAAAATAATAATAACAAATTTATCGTATATAACAGTTCCCATAATAATCAGGGTTTCTTATTAATAAAGTTATAAAATAAATAAAATTTATTTAGACTGATTTCATATTAAATATTATTATATTTCAATATACCACCATAAAATGTATTTCAACCATGATATACCATCTACCTGATGAAAAAGGTTGGACACTTCTTGAAAGACCGTGACCCCAGATTGCCTGAAGCTAGGGTATTATTACATTTCATTGTCATTGATACAAGGAAACAAATCCTGATGAACCTTATTATTTATTAATATTTGAAATCCAGATTACATACATTAAACCCATAGTACATTGAGAATATAAAATAAGAAATGCTTCACAATAACTGAAATAAATTGCACACTTGAAAGCATAATAAATGCTATCTTCTTCATAACCTGGGGAGAGAAGCATAATAAGGGTGATCTCAAATGCTCAGTAAGGGTAAGCACAACAGAAGCAATAATCTATCTATATAGAGAAAAATATCTGAGAACACATTCCATTTACAAAAAACGATAAGGAACATATAATATAGCATTTAAGGAACTGAATCATATGCTATAAATCAATAATTTGAGAATGAACTACTTGCATAGATATGTCGAAGATAAATTTCAAGGATAAATAATAACTAAAATAAAATTAGGGAAATGCTTTATTTAAGGATGTCATGTCTCAAGCACGTGAAAACCTCTTTCCCTAAATACCATTCACAATATGGTGTAAAACTAAGGGCACAATAACATTTCACCAACTTATTAGTCTCATGAGAACATGTTGATTCATTGATGAGAAATATAATGACCAGGCTCCACCGTTCATCACTAGTCCAAAGTATATCTCATATTAAATAATAAAAATAAGAAACACACCTTATCAAATAAAAATATTAAATGTGTAATATTGATATACCAATAATGCCTATGAATAAAATAATATAATTAAATTAAATTAATGATATTTATGATATTACTAGTCAAAATGTATTATATATATTGTATAAAAAGAACTAGGTTCATAACATTACAATATGATTCGATGAAATTATATTGAGATTAAATAACTTGCCTTGGGTCTGATAATATAATTATTTGTCTGAAAAATCATTATGATGGCCTTATTAACTTCTATTTGAATCATAATAATATTTATGATATCATATAATTTTCTTTTCTGACTTTATATTTACATTTTATTGACAATTACATGTTAATGCAACATTTTTTGGTAATATTTGCTTCGTTTAGCATACATGTTTTGACATGTTATTCTTGATCATATTAGTTAGATCATGATTTAATTACAACCAATGTATATAATATTATTTATATAACATATATATTCATAATAAAAATATTTATAATAGATATGAATACATGGTTCATGGAGATGGTAGGACGTACGTACACATGAATGTCTTTTCTATTTTCTCACAGTATGAATGGATGTAAGTGAATGACATATATGTGCAAACATACGTATTTATATATATTATTATTGTTGATATTTTATGTCATAAATTTCATATTTATTTATAATATATGTCTTTATACTCATTCTTGGATGGTGAACGTGGAATATGTGTCTCGCCGCATTGTTGAGTCGGAAAGTTGTACATATGCCTGGGAAATAATATAATTTACATAAAGGTTTAATGGTACGTATATGGATTGAATATGAATTGTAAAGAAATAATACCATGTTATGTTTTTTTATTTAATTAATTTTAACTCATCATTATCCCCATCAAAATAAAGTGTAGATGAAAACTCTTCACATCATGGCCTAGAGAAGGTAAACAGTGTGTACACATGCATTGTGATTTTATTTTTCATATGTTGGGTAAAAGATGAATATGGTTTTACCATAATCATAACAACTTCATTTCATATATTATAAAATGGAATTATTATTTTAGTATGGTAACAAATTATTGAGGGTAAGTATAAGAAGAAATGAACATTGTAAGAATGGATAAAAAGATTTCCACTTCTTCGAATGTCTCCTTTTTATATTTACAAAAGGACCTTTTTTTTTGTTTTTATTCCAATGGGCGGCCACTTGGATGAATTGAGTGATTTTTGGAGATTATTTGGGTTGGGTTTGGTCGATCCAATGGGATTTTATGGTGTGAATAAGTTGGTAGTGGTGGTGGCCTTTTTTAAGAGAGAGGAGGGGCACTTCAGAAATGTATTCAAATATTATTTTATTATAGAGTTATTTTTGATTTATAATAAATCAAAGTTATATATTTAGATTTTACCATTACAATGTGTTGAAATAATCACACCCAATAGGTATTATAAATGATTTGGTCCCAAAAATAACCTTATCTTTTCGCCTTAACCCTTAGTTCAATATCATTACTCTTTCCATGCGTTCTTGTATTTTTAGACCATATGGTTAATTTATTTACTATAAAATTCCAAGAGAACCACAAGTAGATAATCAATTATTTTATTTACATAATATATGTCATTTTTCATAATCCTATATTTTTAGTACTATTATATAATTAAATAAAATAGTATTTCTTTTAAAAACTCATTAATGTCAATTTGGATTTGATTTAAGAATATATTTTTTATAAACTCATAAAAACATTATTACATAGAAAAAAGAATTAACTCAATGATAATATGTAAATATCATCCATAAAATTTGATGATGGAAACAAAATATTCAAATTACAATTAATTTAATATTTAAATGGTCATTTATTTGAATCATTCATTAATAAGGTAATCACTGCATCATTATTGTGTGATAAATAAATATAGATTTAAATTTATAAAAATTATAAATAATATACCATGAAGGAGGATATATTTTTATAATTATAATGAATATTTTCAGTCAAATATATCATTCATATAACCTTATATAAATTTTTTAGAAAAATATTCATGTCTATATTATATTTATCGTTACATTAAATTAATTCATATAACATGTCATTATCACACCTAAGTGGTCCCATTGTGATCATAAAATCGACACAATGATTCCCCTGGTCAGAAATATCACATAAAATTTGATTAAGATAGGTTTTAGGGCAGTTTTATAATATTTTATATTATATTATTACCCTTGATTACCTTATTTAACCTTTAACCATTTTAAATAAAAATATTACTGATGTTATTATTCATAATGTCAAAAAATAAGATGTACCGATTTAAAAAACATTGACCATATGATTTATAAAGTAGAATGAATTTTTCCAAATAAAAAACATAGAACTTGAGTAATGAATTTAAAATTAATTCTCATTGTAAAAAAAAGAAAGTAATTTTTTACGAAATAAAAACTATCAAAACATTGAGATATGTTTATATAATATTTAAATGTGAAATTACGTCCAATGACCCTTGATGGAATAAATGATAATATATTAATCCAATAACACATTAAAACTGATTTAAAAAGTCATTATATCTATATAAATAAATTATAGGAATATGATGTTTTGAATTGAAATGGCGTACTTTTCACCATTCATAAAATATTTATACTTTTTATAAAATTACCAAAAAATAATCCATAGCTTACTTTGATATATATAATTTAAAAATGATATCTATTTTGAAAAATAATGGTTATAAAATTTGAAAATGTTGTCAATATGTTTCATAAATTCTTTTTAAACGACTACTATGATAGGTTGTGGGGTTTATGAACACTGTGTTGTGTACAACACAAGACATTGAATTATTTAAAAAGATGAATACCATTTAATATTGAGGTATAACATTATTCATTACCAAAAAAAATTTAGACCTCTAAATTTATAGAATAACATGGCATAAAAATATTTTGGTGGTTCGTCATCAAATGTTTCTGGGGTTCCCACATCGCCTCTTCCATTTTATGGTTTCTCCAATGAACTTTAACCATAAGAGTTTTCTAATATCACAACACGTGTTCTCTAGTATCATGAATCATAATTGGATCTTCACTAATAGATTGATTGAGTTACAGATCTATTTCTTCATAGATGATTACATGCATTGGGTCTAGCATTTATTTCATTAATAGTAATATTTGGAACACATCATGAAATTTCAAGAGAGATGGAGGCATTTCATTACATTTCGATACATTAAATATTCATTCTAGAATTTCAGAAGGTCCTATGTACCTTGGAGTTTATTTACCCTTCTAAAATAATCATATAATACCTTTCCCAGGAGTTACCTTCAATAAAACATGATGTCCTACATGAAATGCCAATTCCTTCCTTCAGTTATCGACATAGCCCTTTTGGATACTTTTAGATGTTCTGAGATTGGTTTGGATAATCATCACCTCTTCCATTGTTTCATCAACTATTTTTCAACCTACATATCATCTTTCACTATCATCATCCCAACAAGGTGGTGTACAACATCTTATTGTATATAACAACTCATATGGCGCCATCTGAATACTTGACTAGAAGCTATTATTGTAGAAAAACACTACTTGGGGTAAATACTTACCCCACAAACTGTTAAAGTCAAATGAGTAAGATATAAACATGTTTTCATATGTTTGAATAGTCTATTCTGATTTTCCATCAGTTTGATGGGGGTATGAAGTACTCAAAATATGTTCAGTGTTTAGGGCCTTCTAAAGACATTCCAATTATAATGATGTAAAATAGAGATCATGATCAGATACAAATTTATAATGGTACACAATGAAGTCATAAAACATCATTAATATATAGACATACTAAATGTTCAAATGTTAAATCTTCTCTAATACAAAAAAATGCGATGACATGGAAAGACAATAAAAAATAACCCAAATCACATCATACCTTCTAGGAACCTTATATAGCCCCATGAAAAATTCAATCATTATATCATCCCATTTCCACAAAGGTATATGAATAGGTTTCATGACACCAATAGAATTTTATCTTCCATAATTTACCTATTGAAATAAAAATCATTTTGATACAATTAGAAATATCCATATTTATGTCGTCCCACCAAAACTATTCTTCCAAATCTCAATACATCTTAGTTCCATCAGGGTGTATAGAGAAATTGGAACTATGATCATCAGCCAATAATTTCATTTTTAGCTCAACCATAGAGGGAAAAGAAACCCCCTTCACAAATTTGAACAATCCATATTCAAATATTATATCGATCAATATTCTACATTCATATCTTTGATTATTTTTGAAACACCTTGTCATCTGCCAGAGATCTTGTTATCCTTTCTAGTAATTATAATTTGGTATTTATTTGAAAATGTAGTGGTGTTTCATCCACTATAATAATTATTATATCCATATATACTAGATCCATGATCATAGGGTCCCTTTAAACTTTCATCTTGCTCAAAACTCCATGGTCTATTCTGCTCAAGGAAATCTCCACCTTTTTGGTTTCCGCGGTTTCTAGTGTATTTTGAAATCTTAATCCTTGAGTAGATCAATCTGTCTTCTTTGTCTCATGTTGATTTCATTTTGGTTGAATATTTATTTCAATCTCATGTGATTAGTATATTTCCCACATTTTTTACACTAGAGATAGTCTTTCCATATCATTAGAGAAATGAGTTTTACATATAACTGAATATCATGAGTTAGATTGTTTTTTTCTATAATTTTTAATTGCCTTGATGCTTATGTAATAACCCTATCATTCTAGATAAGGACACAACCATGTCCTTTCCATGATGAATCAATATAAATTACAAACCCATTTTTTATTCAATAATATTTCTTTATGAATTTTCTATACAATAATGTTTTCAAAATTACAATCACTCTATCTAAAAAAAATTATACCCTCTATGATTTATCATATTAAAAAAAATTTCTTCTGAAGGAAAATTTCACTTTACCATTGTTTATTTTATAGTTTCTCTTATCCTAAAACCATTTATTTCTAATTTAAAAAATTAGATTCATATCTAGGATATTGGAATTATATAAATTCATAGATATAGTGTATTTTGTTTTCAGATTCCTAATTCACTAAAATTCAGATTCTGAATTCCCTACAATTCAGATTCTGAATTCTTAGAAATTCAGATTAATAATTTTTTGAAATGAATATACTTAATTCTCTGAAATTCAGTGTCCAAATTCTCTAAAATAAAGAATCTTAATTCTCTGAAATTTGAATTCCGACTTCACTGAAATTCGGACTCCGAATTCATTGAAATTTGGTATCAGAATTCCTCAAAATACAGACTCAAAATTCCTCAGAATTCAGTTTCTGATATCCTCGGAATTCAATTTCAGATTTCATCAGAATTCCGTATCTGATTTTTTCAAAATTCAGGTTCTGAATTCAATATAAAGAAGATTCCAAATTCCTCGGAATTATGATTCTGAATTTCTCATAATTTAGACGATGAATTCCTCAGAATTTGGGTTTCAAATTACTCACAATTCGGGTTCTGAATTCTTCAGAATTCGGGTTCCGAATTCCATAGAAAATCTGGTTATGAATTCTATAGGATTCAGATTTCGAATAAAATCTAATTCAAACTCCGAAGTCATTAGAAATCTGATTATGAATTCTAGAAAAAATAGAATCCAAATATCTGTTTAATATAGACTTTGTAAGCTTATATTCTTAGACTTTGAACATTATTTTCTGTAGACTCTGAAAAATTGGATTTGATCAACAAACCATATTTAACATACAAATGTTATATTATTGAAATGATGGCATGCAATCCATTTATAATTTACTATTTTTTGAGTGACACATGTTCAGGTTCCTCTGAGATTCATGGAAAAATATGATCGTTGGTGAATATAAATGACCATTGAATAAATTCTTATAAATTTGAGCACATTTGAACAAGCCAATAATAACTGCGAACAGCTCTATCAATATTGAGATTACATGTTGCTGAAGTTATTTCTAGAGATAGTGTCTCTCATGCCTTGTGTATACTTAACATCTAGTTCAGCTTTCTTCGTGCGACTCCAATTGTTTCTATGAACAATCACGAGATTCCGGGGATAGGAAGATAGAGGTATCGACTACCTTAATGTTCGAGGACTTTCTTGATTAGCAAGATAGTGGTTTTTACTACCTTCAAGTTCATGGTCATGTGAGGATAGCAAGATAGATTCCTATATTTATATTAAGGGCTTACCCTGGTGTGTGTAAGACATATTTTCGTGAATGTATAGATCAAGGGACCTTTATCCAAGGTTGTTGGATACCCTAATATATGGGTTAAAATATTCCCTATTTGTTAATTTTTTTTGTTTCCAGTTTATTTTCCACTTTAATTTTATTAATATTTTTAATTTCATGTAGATGCTTGGGAAGATAAACATGGTCATATATAACATGATTATGATGGAGAACAATAAGAAAAGAAATATAAAATCCCAAATCATTATGTATCCAACTATTCTCTAAAATATTATAGTTCTTTTTTTAGAATCATTCAAAATTCCATGAATTTCTAAGAAATGAAACATCAAAGTGATGTTGTTGACTAATTATTCTCTAAAGAGGATGCAAATTGGATTTAATAGTCAATACAGAGCGTTTTGTGAGATATCTAAAGAAAATGTATAATCTTTTTCAAAGATAAATAATTTGGACGAAATCTCTAAGAAAGGCAGGTTGAAGAGAAAGGTTAAGGAACTAGAATATAAATGAAAAACCCTTGTGGCTAAGGAATCTCATTCTATAACATTGAAGCTGAAGAGGAAAAAAATCGTCCCTGATGAAGTAGTGGCTATGTAGAGAGAGGTTATAAAAAATTGGAAGGAAGGGGATCCTATGTTTTGCTTCAATCCTACTGATGCATAATTAGGGAATATAAAGGCTATTAAGAATCTTGAATAGCAAGATAATGAAAAGAAGCAGAGAAAGAAATTGTCGTAAGTTGAAATAATACAATCCCTTCTTAAGGCTGCTTAAAAAGGCTATGAGAATATTCTAGTACCAGAATCCATTCTACCAAAACCACTTTAAGTGACTCATGGAAAGAAGTTTGTGATTCCAAAACGACATAAAGAAGAATGAATAGTGCATGAAGAATAAGTGGAAGAAGAAGAAGAAGAATGTAGTGGTGATACCGAGGACATGATAAAGCATGTAAAGTATTATCATGTGAAGAAGTGTCCTTTTATGAAGCTATAAATCAAAAATTCAGAAGGAGAATCATCAAAACATGCTACCCTAGAAAAAGATAATAAGGGTGAGGAAGAAGAGAATTAACATTCTGAAGTGGAATGTCGCAATCATGATTTTATTCAACCAGAGGATGTTGTGGCCGAAGTCAACATAAAACATATTGGGGAAGATAAGATTGTTTTGCTTTCAGATAGTGAACATTAATAACCTAAAGCACAATACATCATTCCCATAGCCAATACAGGATTGCAGGTGGTAGGAGATACACGTAGTAAATTTTTGGTTAAGAAGAAAAATGTTGGTTCTTTATAAAAGAGGAAAGCTGAAGATGTATAGAAAGAATCCTCACCTACAAAACACTCGTATTCAGAATCATCTTCCCTTGGACATGATTTTGTTGTTTAGTCATTAAAAAAGATGGTTGGTACTATTCCATTATTCCCAAGTATATATTCCAGTTGTCAGATGCTTCAACATTTTATGGATCAGAAATCAAATCCAGTATTCCTGATTATGGACAAAGTTGTCAGACTAGAAGTTTATATTAAATATTTTCTCATTAGTTATTAGGCTCATAAAGGTCATTTATGAATATTAAAAGCTGATCAAAGAATATTGTCGAAGAACTGAGATCATTTTATGTTTTTCAAGATAATGTCAAAATACCTTGGACACTAAAGATGTCCTGATTTATAATCATTAAAATAGCTTTAAGGAATAATAGACTCTTGAACAGACTACTCAAGAGGAAGTAACAGATTTTAATGGGAAGCATAATTCTTTGGACATGAATTGGAAGAGGGAAAAGGATCTCAAAATCAAATTTGAAGAGAACCATGTTAACTTGGAAGATGTCATCTTGGATCATGCAGATTTTCATAAGTCTCAGAAAGAAAAAAACAAAGCCTTAGAGAACAAAAGACAATATTAGGATCAATTACTCAAGAGTATGGAAGAAGATCACAAGGTTCCAAAGAAGTAAAAACTATTTTGAAGAAGCTACTGTTGAGGGAGAAAGAAGTATAAGTTTTCCTAATACAATATTTTGTAGTATCTTCTTCATTATAAAATTTCAACCAATCTTAATGAAATTTTTTTGTTCTCCATATATTTTAGGTTTCTTAGTACTAATGTTTCAGGTACCAATTTTTGTCTCATTATCTTTATTCCTTTTTAAAAATAACAAAGTGGGATAAAGGAATGATAAAAATAATACTATGTAAGAATAGATTTCCCAATGTAAAGGGGAGTTGATCTACGAGAAATTTCATATCACTGCATATTTTTGTATGCCATAAATATGAAAAATCTCATTCCGAAAATAAATAATTCAATAATTAGGGATTTCAAAGACTGAGGGGGAGTTAGTCATATTATCTTTGATCCATAAGTAAATGGAGATAAGTTTTTATTTTCAATTCCATAAAATTTCAAAGTCCTAATATTTTTTGTAAGGATGTTTGTGCTTTCTAAAAGGGGGAGATTGTTGAGCCAATAAAGTGTACTTATGACTTTTACATTCCTTTATGTTTTGAATATCACAAACACTCTATTTAGAAGAAAATTTCATTCCCTGTAAGATATATCTAATTAAGGAAAATTTTCTTTCCCCAAGGAAACATTCTCCATACCACTGTTCATTTTATAGTTTCTCTAATCCTAACTCCTTCTATTTCTAATGTATAAAAATTGTATTCATATCTAAAACCTTGGAATTATTTAATTTCATAGATATATAGAATTTTGTATTTAGATTCAAAATTCACTAAAATTCAGATTCCAAATTATCTAACATTCAGATTCTGAATTCTATGAAATTCAGATTCTGAATTCTTTAAAATACAGATTTCAAATTATTTAAAATTCATTTTCTGAATTCTATGAAATACAGATTCTGAATCTTACGAATATAGTGTCCAAATTATTTGATATTCAAACATCGAATTCCTTGAAAATCAGACTCTAAATTCCAAATATTTCTGTCTCCAAAATCCTCAAAATTCCTGTTTAGAATTCCTCAAAATTATGACTTCGAATTCCTTAGAATTCTGGTTTTGAATTCCTCAGAATTTAGATTTTGAATTGCTATGAATTCAGGTTATAAATTCCTTAGAACTCAGACACTTAATTCCTCATAATTGAGGTTTCTAATTTCCCATAATTTAGATTGTAAATTCATAAAGATTCAGGTTTTAAATTACACATAATTCATATTATGAATTCCTTAGAATTCAGGTTCCAAATTACATAGATTACATACTCTGAATTCCCTAGAATTTATGTTCTAAATTCTTTATAATTCAGATTCCGAAATCATTGTAATTACGACTCCAAAGTCTATAGAATTCTAATTCATAATTTTTTGGAAAAAAATCTGAATATCCATGTAATATAGACTTTTAATGATTATTTTCATAGAATCCGATCTTTATTTTCCATAGACTCTATAAAATTGGATTTAGTTAAAAAACTATATTATACATACCCTTGTTATTGTTATGAAACAATGTCATTCAATTTATTTCAAATTAACCATTGTTTGAGTGACATATGTACAGGTCCCTCCAAGATTTAAGGAAACTAACACCGTTGGAGGAGGGAGCCGACCGTTGAATAAATTCCTATAAAATGGAGCTCATTTTAATGAGCCAATTATATATGAGAACCGATCAATCAATCAAGATATTACATGCTATAGAAGTGATTTCTAAAGAGAGAAGGTCATATCTTGTGTGTACTGAACATATAGTTCATATTTCATTGTCTTGCTCGGATTGTTGTTGTGAAGACCATTGGGCTTCAGGGGATAGGAAAACAAAGGTGCCAACTACTATAAAGTTCAAGGACTTCCTTTATTAGCAATAAAGATGTGCTAACTACCTTGAAGTTCGAGAGCATGCGGTGATAGCAAGACATATTCTGGTATTTTAATCAAGGGTTCACCCTGATGTGGGTAAGACATACTTTCTTCAATGTATAAATCAAGGTACCTTTATCCAAGGTTGTTAGATACCCTACTCATTGGGTTGAAGCATTCCATACTGGTTACTTTTTGTTGTTTCAATTTTATTTTTTGCTGCATTTTGATTAAAAAGGAATGTATAACTATTTATAAATTCTTGTACTTTTACACTCTGATTAATAAGATTCTATATGCATTAAGTTAGAATATTCTCCTTGTAACTATTTCTAGAACCTAGCAATGTTTATAAAACTAAAAGGCCATGTGAATTGACCTTGTTTAACCTAGTTAAACTTTTTTTTACCTTAATGTTAGAAAATATTTTCATTTACCTAGGTTAAATGTTACAAATGAATTTTAAAAGTATACAATTCACCCCTCTTGTAAATTGAGCATGTAAATCATATTTCAATAATACACCAATCATTCAAAGATGGTAATGTCATCATAGGAGTATTGAATAGTATTATCTTCAATCCATCAAAAAATTATTCCCACTATTTTGTCTAAATGAATTTAACTTTTTTATCTGAGATCTTTTTTAATGTGTTAGCCTATCTTTTGAAATTCTAGGCTAAATTCCTATAGTAACCTGCTAAACTAATAAAACTTCATACATCAGTTATATTTTTCAGTGTCTTCCATTCATGAAATGCCTTTTACATTGAAAGATCAACAGTTAATCCATCCTTATAGACAATATAGTGAAGGAAAAAATTTACTGCGACCATAATTCACACTTTCAGATTTTACCATATAATTATTATATCATGAGAATCAAGAAAATGATTCACAAGTGATACTCATGGTCATTAAATCTTTAAGTATATATAATAATATAATCAATGAATACTACAAAAAAATTGTCAAGGCAATCATTGAATACTATATTGATGAGATCCATAAAAAATGAGGGTTCATTATTCAATACAAATGGAATTACTGTAAATTCGTAATAACTATACCTAATCCAAAATGTTGTCTTTAGAATGTAGTACATATTCACATAAATTTGATGATATCTTGAATGAATATGAATAATTATTTATAATTGATCTCTTTGAAGTTGATCAAATAAATTAAAGATATGGTGTAGATGATACATTTTCTTTATTGTAATCATATTGATTTCCCTATAATCAATACACATCCTAATGAATCATTATTTGTTCATGACAAAGAGAATAGGGGCTCCCCATGTAGAAACACTAGTGAAGATACATCCATTTTAACCCTAATCCTAAAGTTATTTTTAGCTCTAGTAATTCCATAGTGGGCATTCTACATAGAGTTATTGATATTAGACTTGCATCAGAGATTAAATCAATACAAAACTCAACTTCATGCTCTGGGGGGTGTCCAGATAAGTCATTAGGGAAAAATAAATGAATTCCTTTATAATTGGTATGTCCTCAATTTGAATATTACCTACTTAATTCTAAGGTTTTGATTTCACTTCCTCCTCAATAATCTCATTCAGAAAAGCTACATGGTGTGTATTTTTATAAGAATCATGTGATGATGTTTCAACTCTAAAGATAATGGATTCTACGTATTCCTCATAGATGGAAATTTCTATATTATTATAATATAATTTTGCATTATATTTTAATAGTAAATCCAAATCCAAGATTATATCGAAATCAATAATAGGAATTATAAATAAATTTACAATTAGAGAATGTTTAATTGACATAGTAAGAAATTTTAGACACATCTTTGTTGCGATAATGATCCCACTAAGATTTCAGATTGACAATCCCCTTGTCATTGTGAATGGGAAATATCTAATTTTTTTATGAAAATTAGGAAGATATAAATAAATGAGCTGATCTAGAATAAAATAAAAAATTAGATAAATTTGAGAAAATAATTAATGTACCTACCAAAAAATTATTAGTAACTTCAACCAGAGTAGTTGTGATTACAAAATATTGTCCATCACCCTTAGGACTCTTTTGTTGAAGATTCCCTTGATGACTAGGGAATTAATTTGAATAGTGACCCTGTATTTAGTATTGTATCTCAAGAAATGATTGATTTTTTTCTTCCATTTACATTCATGATCCCCATGTCCCTTATCTCCACACTTATAACGAACTCCCAATCCATAAAACATTTCCCTAGGTGATTTTTCACATAGTTTTCAAAATATTAAAATCGTTAAAAACTATTAATCTTATTTGATAAATTCCCTTTTCATCATTTTTACATTTCATCTTCCTATTTTTTCATTCAAAAAAATGGTCCTATAAAATTCATTCTCCATCTTGATGGCACATAAAACTATTTCACCATAAGATAAAAAATTCTATTAAACCAGTTCCCTTTGGAAATTTGGATTAAGACCATCAAATAAGTGATCGGTCTTGCACTCTATGTTATGTATATAATACATACCAAACTAGGATAACCTTGTAATAATATCATCATAATCTAAAACATATTCAAGTACATTTTTTATTATGGTATGAATCTTCCTCTTCATATTAATTTGTTGATCACCAAGAAGGTATTTGTCTAAGAATGCATCCTTAAATATTCAGCATTTCGTATGTTTTCTTTTTTGTTCATACCTTGTATTTTCAATCAATGTCCAAAATTGATCAAACTCACCTTTGATAGAATAAAACGCAAAAGTAACCCCTTCTATTTCGATACATCCCATTTCCATAAATATCTTTTGTAGAGACTTAATCCACTTATCAACTACAATTGGATTAGAAGTCCCACAAAATGATGGTGTATTTTTTCACATAATGTTTTAAATCCTATAATATTTCTTGTATGAAATGGGTTGTTTCATCTGATCAAGGTTATTTTTCATAACCTGGTTATGTTTCCCTAATATCGGTATAATTTTCTGTGTTCTAATACCATCTGTATTGGTTTCCGTTGTATAGAAACACCTAATATGTCATTTATTATTGATACCATTTTCTCTTCAATATATAATTTCTATATAATGAATCATATTAGATTAGGTTATCAATTTATGAAATTCTAATATGGCAGAAAACTCAACATAAATTTAAATTTTATGTATCATAAATAATAATTTATTAATTTTTGGTGAATTAACATATGTGTATCTCCAAAGTCTAACATAGGCTATGTTCCTACATATATTTTCTCTAAATATAGTTTCCAAGGACGTTTATAAATATCCCTTTGATACCAACGGTAAGCCCTGACCCCCGATAATCTAATGTTAGTGCATTATTATATTTCATTGGAATTATTACAAGGAAGAAAATCCCGAAGGACTGTATAGTTTATCAGTCATAGAAATCATGATTATAGATATGATACCGATAATACATTGAGAAAATAAAATATGACAGTATACAAAATAACTGAAATAAACTGAATCCTTTAAAGAATAAAAAATGTTCTCTATTTCATAAAATGGGGAGAGAAACATAGTAAGGGTGATGTAAAATTCTCAAATAATGGTATGTACAATAGAATCAATAATCAAACTATATGGAAAGTAAAATATTTGAGAACGCCTTCCATTATCAACATAAGATATTGAAAATATAAACTGGATGTTAAGGAACTAAAACAAATTCCATAAACCAATAAACTGATAATGAACTACATCCATTGATATGATGATTCCAAATCTCATAGATTAATAATAATTGAACTTAATTAATGGAAATACATTATTTAAGGATGTCCTGTCTTAGGCACATGAAAACTTTATATCATAAAGGCCGTTCCCAAGATGGTTTACAAATAATGGTAGAAACCAATATGGAAAACTTATTTGTCTCATTATAACATGTAGATTCATCGAGGATCTATATAATGTATGAGATCCACCCATCATTTCCGGTCAAAAGTATTTCTCATATTGAATAACTTAAATGAAAAATATTCCTTATCAAATAACCATATTGAATGAGTAATATAGATCTATCAATAATTACCATGAAAAAAATATTATAATATCATTAATGTATTAATGTTTCTAGTCTAACAATTAAAATGGTATAATATACACCATATAAAAGGATCTAGGTGCATAACATTACAATATACCTCAATAAAAAGAAATTGAGACTAAATCTCATACATTAAGTCTGATACACTTTGTATTTGTCTAAAACTCTATTATGATGGTATTATTTACATATAATAGAATCATATTAATATTTATGATATCATATATGATTCCTTTATGAATTAATATTGCCTTTATATTAAAAATTCCATGTTAATGAAATATTTAAGGAAATAATTGTTTCATTTATCGTATGTATTTTGATTTGTAAGTTTTGATATTATTACATAGATATTGATTAAATTAATTCCAAAATGTAAAATATGATTTATATATCATTTATATTCATAATATAAATAGAGAAAATAGAGAAAACTACACAATTCATGGAGACCGTAAGTTGTACATATTCATGAATCTTGTTTCTATTTTCTTCTCGTATGAATAAAATTATGTGAATGACATATATGTAAATATATATAACTATATTATTAAAGTAGAATTATTATTTCATATATTTCATAATTATTCAAAATATATATCTTAATAATCATTCTTGGATGGTGAATATGGAATATGAGTCTCATCATGTCCTGGCGACGGTAAGCCATACGTACACACGAGCGATCATATCATTTCTTTATTGGTTTAATGTTATGGATTTTGATTGAATATGAATTTTAAAGAAATAATATCATGTTATATTTATTATTGATGTAATTTTTATTCATCAATATACCAATACAAATAATTTATAGATGTAATACAGTTTAAACCATGACATGGAGACGGTATGTTGTACGCACGCACGCATTGTGATATTTTTAAACATAGAATTGTAAAATGATGAATATGGTTTTCCCATAATAATAATTAAATATCATCATATAAATGACTCCAGAGGTATTATTTTAGTATGGTATAAACATAGTAAGAGGATGTTTAAGAAGAAATGAAAATTGAAAGAAGGGATAAAACAATTACCTCTTCTTCAGGTGTCTCCTTTTGATTTGCACAAAAGGTCTACTTAATTTGGTTTACTACAAAAAATCGTTTCTTCTATGATGAATTTAGGGAAGATTGGAGCAGATTTTCGTATGGTTTTTCCATGCCAGATTGATTTTGTAGGTGTGAATAATTCGGGACAGGTTGTGGCCATTTTTAAGAATGAAGAGGGGAACTTTACAAATGTCCACAAATATTATTTTATTATAAAATGATTTTAAAATTATTATATTTACAAGGTGATATATTTCTAGGATAATATAATAATGGGTCTAAGTCTCTTAACAAATAGGTATTACAAAACTCTATGTCACAAAAAGAAGCTTCTCTTTAACCTTAACCCTTAGCTAAATAACATAAATCATACCATATATTCTTGTATTTTTTCACAATATTGTTAATTTAGTTACTATAAAATAAAAATCAAGACAAAAGTGGATCATTATTAACATTTAAAACATTATATAAGTCAGTTTCTGTATTATCGATTTTTAAGACTGTTATATCATTTAATAAAATAGTATTGGTTTTAAAAACACATTTATGTCGATTTTGTAACTATTTAGGAATTGATTTTTGTTAAAGTCATTCCAACATTATTACTTCAATCCAAATATAATTAACACAAATTAAATAAGTCAATTATATCAGTAAAGTTAACTTATCGAATCAAAATAATCAAATTACATTTATTATAATATTTATTGTTTCCTTTATCTAAATCATTCATTAACAAGGTAATGAAAACATCATCATTGTGTCCTGTAAAAAAATATTTTTTAATGTATATAAATTACAAATAAAATACCCTGATGTAGGATAACATTTTAGATTTATAATTAATATTTATTGTGAAATTTATCATTCATATAACCAAATATTAAAAAAATAGTAAAAGATACATGTTTATGTTATATTTATATTTACGTTAAATTAATTTTTATAACATGTCATTATCAAACCCAAGTAGTTATATGGTGTCTTAAAATAGGCACAAGGATGTCTATGGTCAGAAATATCTAGTAAAACATTTTTAGGACTTGTTTTAGGGTAGTTTTATATTAATATCTTATTACACTTATTCACCGGATTTACTCTTTAACCATGGTAAACTAACAAATTAGTAAAGTTACTATTCAAAATGCCCAAATATAAACTGTGCAAATATAAAAATTTGGGAAATTTTTATTCCAAATATATAATCCAGTTTGTCAAATTCAAAACACAGATGTTTTAGTAAATAATTTAAAATTATTTTCCATTGCCAAACTAGACATCAGGTTTTTAATAAGTAAAAACTATGGAATGATTAGCATATGTATATGATCAATTTAAATGTGAAATTACTTATTATGACGGTAATATGATTAAATGATATAAAATAAATCCAATTATTATTTAAAACCAATGCAAAATAAAATATAATTATAGAAATAAATTATATCAAAAGGATTATATGAATTAAAATGCATTATTTTTCACTATTAAACAAAATTTAAATCTTTTTAGAAAATTATGAAATTTTAACCATAAGTTAATTTTGATATAATGAATTCAGAAATAATGTCAAATTTTTGAATTTATTTTTTATAAATTTTAATAAATGGTTAATAATATTAATAATTACTTTTTAAACGGCTAATTTGATCGGTCATGGTGTGCTTGAACTCAGGGTTTCATACAATCCAAGACATTTAATAATTTAAAAGGTAGTGTACCATGGAATCTTGGTGTGATACACTTATTCTTCTTAAAATCCTTAGGTTATGAATTTTCTTCTTCTATTTTTAGATTCTTCTAGTGAACTTTAATCAAATTAGTTTGGTTGAGTTGTTAAAAAAAATATCCCTATGATCCAATATTTCTATAAGTTATTCATCATAATAATGATCGTGATATAGTGGTGAAACCTTTCATTTTAGTACATGTGAATTACAAGGTAAGTAAATTTTCAAAATATATACATGTATCACATCTTAGACATTAGAAAGGATTAATTGAATGAAAATGGAACAAGATACCATCCCTTGTCGATCAATAATGTTTATGGGGGACAATATACCATGGCATCATATTTCCCTTATTTTCAAATATGATATCCTTATTCTATATAAAAATTTAGAGTAATTCCTTATCACAAACATAAAATTCCAAATTCTATAATGGATGTTCATTATAACTCTTCTATGAACATAAAGATGCATTGTTATAGTTCAAAATAAATTTGAATTTCTCAAAACTTTCATCATTAGGATCAGGTACCAATATCATTCATTCACTGAATTCAAACTTTTATATTAGAGTTATAAATTTCATTATGTAGATAGAATCCAATGGAGCCATATTGATGATCAATTGAAATGAATTGATATTTGAAAACTCATTCGATGGAAGATGACGTTCCCAAAAAAAATTGAAATACTTAGAACAAGATCTCAATAAATCATCTTGGAGTTAAATGAGCCCCTTAGATGTACGATTTATGTGAGGATGATATATAAAGTTAAATCTAAATGATATATACACGTCATATTGAATATATATCTATAACTTTAATGTAAAAATAAGAACTCTGTTTGATACAATATAATGTGGTACTCCTAGACAAATTACCACTGATTTATTACATATCCTATAAATTTGATCAGAAGATAAATTTTCACTAATATCAATAAAAAATACTAATTTCATAACATGATCAATTATAATCAAAATAAAATTGTTTTAATTAAATTTTTTATGGATTTAGATGAAGAAATCGATGGTGATGTTTTCCCAATTCCATTGTACTATTTGTAAATTTTTCATCAACAACTAATAATTATGCCTAACAAAATTAAACTTGATGGAAATAAAATAACCAAGATACATACATAAAAATATATCTCTACATTTAATCAAACATAAAATTTTAATTATGTTATATATAACTATTATTTCTTTTGAGATGAATAACATATTATGAGCTATAAGATTCATCTAATAAATCCTTATTCAATTATTGTATAATCGGGTAATATATTATGTAAATGAAACTTCTGAATTCATTAAGAATCATAATTAAACTCTGAATCATTTCATATGTTATTTTGGAAGTAAATATCTTTTTTATATACCTTTTAATATTAAGCTGGATAGATTTACGAAATATATTTGGATAAAGATATGATTTATCCACTTCTACCAAGACATCATGGAAAAACCATTTCAAATTAATAAGTATTGGATATTATTTGATCCTTATTATAGATAATCTATAATTTCCATTTCACCATGAAATATTATTCATCTAGTTAGCCTCTTTGTGGTGTTAATTTATGGGTTAATCGTGATCTTTAATCAATTCTAACCATCTTCTTTTGAGTATATTCCACACTTTTTGTGTGAAAATATAAATTAATTTTTTATGAGATGAATATATATATATATATATATTAAACCATTCACCCCAAAGAAAACTAATTTCTATTTTCAATGAAAAAATTAACAATGCATACTCCAAATCTAAAGTCGTGTAATTTCACTCATTAGTTATAAATTGGTCTAAGGCATAAGATATTTCCATGTTATTATGCTGGATGAAACCTCCTAGTCAAATAGATAATGTATTAATATGGATCAAAAACCCATATTCACTACTACGTAGTGTTTTCACTATTGTGCTAACTGACCTTGTTTTTTAAAACATGAAATATTAATCATATTGATTAGTCAAAAATAACATGAAAATGTTCCATGTTCCCAAAACAATTTGATTTGATAGTTTTTAGATATTATTCACAGGTATTTGGTAATATATAGCCTTCCAAATAAAAATATATATCTTAGTCATAGTGGTAGGACTAATCCAATTCTCAATGAATGTATAATAAAAGGATCAAATAATATAAAATACCTTGTGATTATATGTCTAAAAATGAAACATTAATTAACAATAATTCATAAATATTGAATATGTAAAATATTATATTTCTAATGGGTCGTTAATAAAAATATAAATTGGTCCCGATTATATTTCATTATCTTGGAGTATAGAAAAACATAATCTATAAAAATATGACAAATTAATCAAGGAAATTTATAATGACTCTATTAATTAATTCTATGAAGAAATAAGTGTAATCATAATGTCCATGTGTAATAATTATAACTTCATAGTTTCTATACATCATTGAAAATGTTATCATAGGAATTTATTCACTTCTTTCATCAATATATAATATCCATAATGATGATAAATATTGATAAAGTATGGACCTTGAAAATTTTAACAAAATAAATCCTCATTACGGGCCATATGATATTTATTCATGTTTATGAGCTTGGTAGGTTTCTAATAATTAAAAAAATCACATGAATCCTTCCTCATTATCCATAAAAATAAAACTCATACCCCATGATGATTACAATTTCTGGATGAATCCTTTATCAATATTATACATTATTTTTATCTTTAATATTTTAATCTAAATTTGTACTATTTTATATGAAGTAATTGAAATATGTGTCGAACCATAGATGTGTTATATTGAAAATTTTTCTTCAAAAATCATCGAAATTATAGGAAAAAATTCATTAAATATATAAAAATATTCATGTAAAATATTACTATCATTATGGTTTAGTTTTATACAAATCATATGAGTAAAATAGATATTATGAATTTGAATTAAAACACTTACAATTAATGTAATTTTCATTGTAATTTGACTTTCATCCTTAAACACAAAAATGAAAAATCCTTCTCTCAAAATATAATATTTTATTTTCAAATAATTTAATTATAAAAAATAACTATGTAAACATGGATAATGAATACACTAAATCACATCAAATTCCACCAAATGATGAACAATATTTGCTGAATATGTTATATTCTTAACATATTCATCATTACATCCTGAAATAAAGAGTGGTTGATAATGGTTACTTAAACAAAAGGATCCAATCTAATGATTAACCTATCATGCACCCATATGTTTCCTAGGATATATCCCTTGAATTATATATTTGACATTGAAAATTCATATGTTTACCACACAAAAGACATTGACTTCAAAATGTTTTGTTATGATTTGATCTTCTCTATCAATCTACATTTCATTTTCCTCAAAAAATAATTTCTCTATAACCTTTCTTACACACATAAACCACCTTAAATTTAATTTTGAGACATTTATATTGGGTTTTCCATATTTTTCAAATATGTAATTATTAATATACATTTCTCAATGGAATTCATCAGCTAAAATCACTTAAAACTATTTTTTCTTTTATTTGGTGTGTAACGAAGAATAACCATGTCAAGATTATTAATCATATATAATAATATATGGTTAAAAATAACCAAAATATTTCATATTTGACAACACATTTCATTTGGATTCTGCTCCAAAAAAACATTGAATTGTCTGTCACATTTAGAATTAACATAATTTACTAGGGATATATCCATTATCTAAAACAATGAATTATAATTTGAGTAATAATATTCAATGAAAGAATTAATATAATGATAAAAAATAATTCATAATATGTATATATCATGAATCCAATTTTCAATCTATGACAGTTTATATTTTTTCATGTGCAACATCTTAAAATTTTATAATTCTTTGCATGATTGTTTTCGTCGAATCTAACAACAAAAATTTAGTAAACCACATTATATTATTCAATCATATTATATAATAAAATTGTATTCACCTAAACATTATATTTCTAAGAATTAAGAGGGTTACATAGATAATGAAATATATTTTTTAAATTTTATATATAATGTATAGATTAATAATAAATACACACTCAATTTTTTAAAAAATGATTTTATATTTCAAAAATATTTTTCCTTCAAAAAAGGGTTTTTATTTCATATTTTGAAGGAAAATTATAATTAATGATTTTATCATTTATAAATTATATTTTCTAAAATAGAAAAACATTTTTTAAATAATCGTATCAAAATGATAATATGTTAGATTTTTAAAATTTTCCAAAAATGAATGATTTTACAGTGATTAGGGGAGAATAACCAATTTCCAAATAATTTCATTAATAATCATTAAATAAATTTCTTTAAAAGATCCATTATATTATTTATTCCTTTTATGATATATTTTATTTATAATAATCCAATTATTTTCATTTAAATCAAAATTATTTAGGATTTTTAATTAAGATAATTTTCATGCAGGAAAACACATTTTTTATAATAGTTATCATTATATTCGACATATTGATATTGTAATTCATTTCAAATAATTATATATAATGAATCATTAAAAATAGATACATTATGGTTAGTAATCAAGTAAAAATTTGGTAAATATTCCCCTTAAACTTTCCATCTATATAAAATGTAACTGTATTATATTTTCCTCACCTCGATATTGGTAAAATTTATAAATTTTGGTTCATAAATTTGGATAAAGTTTTTAACGTTTTTTAACACATTCATTAATCATATTTTATGATTATTTTTCATCCATATACATAAAAGTATTTACTAAATGGCCCCTTGTATATATAATTAGTTTATTGTTACAATTATATTAATTTAGTAAATGAATATATAAAACTTTTCACTCTCTTGACACTAATAAGTATATATTTTCTTTATAATTTGAAGAAACATATGTTTGGTAATTAATTTTTATACTACAAGAAAATGATAATTTTTTATCGTGTTACTTTTTTTCTAAATTTTTATGATGAAATAATTAACTTATATTCCTACGCAAAAAAAAAATAATGCAAGGTCAAGAAATAGAAAATGTCATGTAAATTATTTAAAAAAGATAATTGTTTTTTTCTTTTAGTTATAGCAAACGAGAAATTTTATAGTTAAATATAACATATTAGAGATATTTTAATGTTTTGTATTTGGATTCCTTTTATGTCTTTCTTTTTTTCAATTTGAAATTAAATGAAATGTTCCAAAACGGTCATTAATGGTACTTTATAAAAAATAATATATTATGGAATGATTTAAAATATATAAAAATATTATCATCATCCAAGTGAATATGATCTGGATGAAAATTTAAATCATGGTCCATGTATTTGTTTATATTACTTTTATGGAAACATTCTTGAACCTTAAATAGTTAAAAATATAATGTAGTACTTGTAAAATAGTATAATGTGGGATATTACTAAATTATGTGATTCAAAACCTAACCAAAAAAATTATAACATTTAATGGATGGGATTAGTTTGAATCATATTAATCTTATCTTAAAACTATATGAATTTTGGACAATATGAAAATGAAAAATTATTTGTAATAATTTAATACCATATGAAATTAAAATAATTACCCACCAATAATTTATAAATTTACACCCCTCGTCTTATTTCATTACACTCATTTGAGAATCCCATCATGACCCAACCCATCCCAATTTCATTCTCAAATTAACATGATATTAATTTGTGGTTTGTTGTATTGTTAAAATATCATTCCATATTTACATAATAAATCAACTAATGAAATTAAACGAATGAAGATGTAATATAATTTACTGAATCATTCATGTTTATTTATTCTTATACTTCCTATAAATCTATTGTTCCAATGAAATTATAATAACCCTCATACCATTAATATAAAAATATTTAATTATATTTAGTTTATAATAATATTATATATATTTTAAATCCGAAAAAAAGAGAAATATTTCTCAAGTGAATGTATGGATATTCGAATCCACATATTATTGTTATATATTTTTCATCCACACAATAAATGGGTGGTCATATATATAGAAGTCATGTGTATATATATATATGATATTAATTAAATATTTCTTCTTATGAAATTATAATCCCTTGTTGACCCTATTAACTTCTAATCATATGGGAAATGACAAATACACTTGTGCATACATGTAGACTACAATAGATATTCTTTCCACTATTATTGATTTATTATATTCGGATTCTATTATGGGGTTTTTCATATTGTTACAAAAAAACATTTAATGAAATATTTATTTAGCATACTACTTCTATATTTTTTCAAAATTCATAATTTTTTCAATAATAACTATAAATATTAGAAACTAATAGTCATCTCTCATCCCATGATTAATTTTTTGGTCAATAAAATTATATTTGAAAATTCAATTTATTATTTCTATTTATCATAGGACATTGTGTTTCTCTTAAGAATGTATATTCTACATATCATGGATATGACTTTTTTTTGTATAAATTATTATCATAATTTTTTATTTAACGAATTATTTTATTGAATGGGAAGAAATAAATATTATGTCTTCTTTATAAATAATAAAATGTCATGATAAGTCATATTGTTTAGGAATTAAAGTGATCATTCAATATATGAATAATTTATTAGATGTTTAATTTTAGGTGGACTTTGAATTATATACCCCATGATGCATCGAGAAGTCTCAGGGGAAAACCAGTTGGGTAGCCTTATTAAATTGAGTTTTAGTTTATACATACCCATCAATTATACTATCTCAGTGTCAGGTCATGATAATAAAGATATCATGATATATGAGATCATAACATCCAACATTAAGAATTTTTTCCTTGAGGATTCAATTGTTAATATCCATGAGATTAATGCATTGATTTTATCCATGGATTCTTTTTGGGACCAAGTTGTCAAATAAATGAATTAATTTATTAGTAATTTAAAATTTCATCATGATTATTCCTTATTTACACATGATATCTTTTATGGGACTTAAAGGTTTCTTATAATAAAAAATCACTGTTTAGTTCATTTCATTCCACTATAATATTTAGAATCATATTATAAATAATATCATGGATGTGAGAATTTTTTTCATTATGTTTATTTAATAATTATAATATAATATCATTAAAATTTATTAATGTCGATTTCCAAGACGGTTATACTGATTGATTTAGGTGGTGAGATCCCTTGTGTCATCTACCAATCTGATAATGTAAAAAATAACTCGAGGTTACTAGAGATGAGTTTATTGAAGGTGATATCAGAGGATGTATATTAGAATTCGTGGGAACTATTTTTAGGAATACCTCGATTAGGTAACCTAAACCTATGAAAAAATAGGAAATGTATAGAAATTTGATAATATCATAATGTTAATGGTAAGGTAAGGAATAAGTCCCTCAATGGACAATATAGTTTTTTTATAATAAAGGCAACTGGGGGGTAATAACCCCAAAAAGTATTGGTTGAATATATCTCAACCATCATTATTGTGGAATGTAAGTGTGGCCTTATTATTAAACAAGATCTACACTCTTGAGGATATTCTTGTATGAATCCATTATTTGTTTTTGAAACATTATGGGGGGATTTGAGTAATTTACAACCATGGATGAGTTATTTTAAAGCTAAGGTGTATTGATTTAAAAATTAAATGTGATGAAAAATATGATGATTATGTGAAACTAAATTTTATTAATACTAGAGTGAATGATATTTGTTTATTTCTAATCTTTTATCATGGTATATGATTAAGAACTTTCCTATTCACCGAATTATTGGAATCACAATAGAATATATGGTTAATGTTCTCTAAGATCTTAGGTGGTAGAGATAATAGAGTAATTAAGGCTCTATATACTTCTTGGAATAAATTTAGATGGATAAACCCTCGATATGGTCTCAAAGAGATGATAAAAATATTTATTATTAACTTAAAAGGGAAATGTAAAATTAACTTCTGATGATAAATAAATATTTCAATGGAGGGATATTAATTTCCTAATAAGGTACTATTTACATATTAGTGTTTTATGTATGTAGAAAATGGGAATTACAAATTCCAATACCCTAATCATGGGGTTAACACAAAGGCCTAATTGGGAAAAATTCTAAATCAATTTTTATAGGTAATGAGGGATATTTTTATGTAATTTAATAACTATATAGTAGAAGTGTTTGACATTTTATATTTTGGATATAATAATTATAATTCATTTAACAATATTTTTATATTACATTTTATTTATGTATTTAACTGCATTTGTTGAAGGGTACTATCAACTAAGAAAATTTATTTTTAATAAATGTGATAATATTTTATTGGTATAAATAGATTACTGAATTTCATTAAGTATTGTGTGAAACTCATATTGATATTTCTTTAGGCTACCTTCCCAATAGTTTTGGAATGAGAACTCCTGAAATATTTTGTTCTATGAAAGATGGAAACTTGCAGATAGAAAACTAGGAATAGATCTTATCCTCTTAGTTGATTTCTCATGACTCTAGTATTTTAGTTACGGAGCTCCACATAAAGTATATCTGTGTACGAATCGTGCCTTATTATTTAAACATGAAACACTTTGAAATAATATATCCACCACTATAATAATATTTATTTACCCCCCTCTCAAAGAGAATTTTTTTGTTTTCAGTATAAGGCCTTGACCCTTAACATTAAATAATCTTGAGAGAATTCATAAATTTTACATTAATCCTCTAAAATTATTTTTTAGGATAATATATTTAGATAATTATTTAATAAATCATAAATACCAACATAATTATTAAACGTAGAAACTTCTACTCACTGACTAATGTTTTCATAAAACAAAAACATTTTCAAAAGATACCTAGTTTATTTTAAGTTTAAAGAACATGACTTCTCCTTGATCCCATCTTTAACTCTATTAATATATATTTCATGTGAATAACAATTGAAAACATGGGATGAGAATAAAAATATCATTAATGGACTCAAAAACAATGAAAATTGTTAGTCTTCAAAAAACATGTAAACCAACATTACTTTATCATAAGGTAGTACTTTTCACCTTTAAGAAGTATTAACTATAATTCGTGGAATATAAGATCATTTCATACACTTTTTGACACAAAAATACTATCCTAAACCCATAAAAAATTATAACATATAATAGTAAATTGGGTTTTAGACATACATAAATCGAATTATCATACATTCGACTTCGACAAATATCACTTAAGGGAAAAACAATAAAGATGACTTGCATACCCAATGCATTATAGGTTATAACGTAACCACCCCTCATTATTTTATAATAGAACCAAACTTATTTTATTATCGTGTAACCATCAGTATTTGTTTTATCACGTAACATCCCGTCAGATGTACATGTACCATTATATACTCATGATATAGAAAAGATGGGAATTTTCAATATCTCACTCATAAAAGATCATTTTCAATCCCATGAAATATTTTCACAATATATTAATATTAAATACATTTCAAAAACCATTTAAACATTTAATAAAGTGTCTTTTTAATCAAATTTTCCCATACCACATTGACACATTTGAATGAAATTAACATTTTGATTCTTTTTATAAATAGACATTCGAATCAAAGTGTCGTATACCATTTTTTATTTTTAAATGAAATTTAATTTCTAAAAAAATGTGTCCATGTAAATAAATTCATAAATAACCATTAGAAAACATGTACATGAAATATAATGTTTTAGAAGAATGAATCGTTATAACATTTAAAATGGTGTTTTGGTTAATGATTCCCTTACACCATGAGAAACATATTAAGACAATTCCTTAAAAAATAACATTATACATAACATTAAATATCATTAGAATATAAAAATTCAGGATATAATGATATAACAAGTTTATATATAAGAATTTTAGGATAATAAATATACACTAGATCATGATATGCCTCAATGAAAGGAGATTGATAATAAATCTCATAGAATTTAGTATCATTATATTAAGGATAAATCAATGACATAATTATGTGTGAAAAAAATTAATACAGTCAATATAAGTGGATGTTACATGTAGTACAATCAGAAGTCATTCACAAATATTCTTGGAAAAAACCAATGATATGGATATTTAACTCAATGTATGGAAATTGAGTTATGATTTCATAAAAAAATATTTTAATTGAGATTCTTAAAGTTTAAATTATATTAAAAAATCCATTAAAATTGAAAATTAAAAAGATAAATATTTGAATATAAAATTAAATTATCCCTTATTAATTGATGAATATAAAATTTAATAGATAAAAATATATATCTTACACCAAATCCTAAAATAGATATTATAATATTCAAATTTAACAAGCATATATTATGAAGATTATAATTGAATTGCAATGAATGTACAAATAACCCCTCACCACGAATCCAACTCATCACCTACAATCATTATGTTCTAGAATAATAAAAAAAGCCAAATTTAAACTTGATAGAGGTGGTTTTGCTTATATTCAGCACATGAGTCAAAAATGAACTTGTTTTAATGTTAATTGCATATGTGGTAAAAAGAAAATCATATCAAAATTATAATTAATGTTTTAAATACCATATTTATCAATTATATATTTATTTATAATATTCCATAACATATTGTGATAATAAATGAAGTGCACTATTAATGTAGATGGTAGGTCATACGTATGCATGAACGCCACATTCATTTTATTATCAATTAATGGAACGAAAACAAAATGATACATAAGTATATTATACGTAAAGTATTATATCTATATAATATATGTTACATAATTTCAATACCTTTATCCTTTATACATTAAATGTATGGCATGAATGAGTCATATCACATTTAGGGGGTTGTATTCCACACTTCCTCAAATTAAATTATCAAAAAGGATTGTATTAATTAAAAACTACATAAACATATAGAAAAAATATATATCATATATATCATATATATAAATATTTAAATCCAAATGTCCGACATGATTGGTGGTAAGAGAAAATTGGATAATCAATGTTTTGTGAGGTAGTAGTTCATCGTACACAAAAACATTATAATATGTATCCATTATATGGAGTTGTGTCTAAGTGTAGGTCTAAAATGTAGAATAGATACATCCTATAATTTTTATGATACTAGTTTGTTAATAAAATTATTTAATAAATACAGGATAGGTTTTGTAAAAAGAAAATTAAATGAACAGAACTTGAGAGAAGACATATCCTCTAAATCGGGTAACTCCTTTTGATTTAAGATAAATAGATTCCTTCAGTTTCCTTGGGAATAAGTTAAGACCTAAAGGAGTAATTGATGTATATTTGAAGATCACTTGTGAAGAATCTTTTCTAGCTAAGGGGCTTTAGAGGAGTGAGTATTTGAGAAGTGTTTGTGGTATTTTATATGAGGGAGGATGGATACATTTGAAAAGTCCTGAAATATTATATTATTACAAAATTATTTTAGAATTATAATAGCTCTAAAATGATATATTTCTATGATAATATGAGGATGTGTATAAATAATTTCAAACACTATGTTTTATAGATATTTAGGTCACAAATTTAACCTTACCATTTCACATTAACCCTTAGATAAAAAATTTAACTCTTGTCATGTCTTCTTTTATTTTTACACTACATGACAATATAGTCACTATAAAATGCCAAAAGAACCACAATTGGATAATTTATGAAATTTGAAACACTATATACATCAGTTTTCTGAATATTAATTTTCCCCCAATTATATCATTTATTTAAATATTATTTAAAAAAACACATTTAAATCATTTTCATCAGTATTTAGTAATTGATTTTTATTAACGTTAGGATAAAATTATTTATTTGAAAAAACTAAATTACCTCAAATTTAATATGTAATTATCATATAAAAAATTCATGGATGATATAATGAATTTTATATTACTATTATATTAATATTTATTATTTCATTTATTTGAATCATTCGTTAATAAGTTAATCACAAAATCATTAGTGTGTAATAAATATATATATTTATTTAATGTTTGAAAATAAAAAATAAAATACCTTGATATAGGAAATATTTTAATATTTATAATTAATATTTATAGTTAAAGATATAAATTATTTAACAAGCACATTAAATTTGTTTTAGTAAAAATATACATGTTTATGTTATATTTCTTTTATCTTTAAATTAATTATTATTACATGTCATTATCACACCCAAGTGGTTCCCAATTTCTAAAAGTTCAAACTACTTATTTTTTTCATCCCCCATGACTCATCCAAATAGATTTGGACATATGTCTAGGTTGTTTTTTATTATTATAATATAATTTTCATCTTTATTTACCTAATTTACCCTTTGACAGTGGTAATTAAAAATAATTACACAATATTCTCCTCATAATACCCAAAAAGTAAAGGTTTATATTTTCACTATTTCAAACATTTTATTGAAAATATAAAATCCATTATTCTTAATTCAAAAAATAGAAAATATAGTAAATAATATGAATATAATTCTCATTGTCAAAACCCAAAAATAGGTTTTTAGGAATAAACATTCAATAGATTGACATGTGTTTATGTTCAATTTAAATGATAAATTACTTACAAAGACAAAAATTGAATTAAATGATAAAAATTTAATCCTATTAAACATTAAATAAAATTAAAAATATAATCTATATATTTAAATAAATGAGATGAAAAATTAGTTTGGAATTAAAATGCGTCATTTTTCACTATTCATTAAAAAATGAAATCTCTTATAAAAAGACCAAAATTAATCCAAAATAAATTTTGATGACCCAATTATAAATAAAATGTTTATTTTTTCATATTGATCATATAAAAGTAAAAATAGAGATTTAAAAATGATTCACCATAAATATGTAGAAAACAATTTATTTTTTGAAAGATACATTTTTTCCAAAAAAAAATTCTCATTTAATATCAAAAAAATATAATGTGAATTTTAAAAATTAAAATGACAATTTATTTCATTAATGTATTCCAATAATAGTCATGTGATTTTATAAAGACAATTAATCTCAGAAAAATGGATTTTCATAAAAAAATAATTTATAATCAAATGTTTTTTATTTCGATTTCTAATAAATTTGGTAAAAAATAATCATTATATAAACATACATAGAACATATTTTCATAATTCAATTAATTATACTAATTCTATCATTTCAATCAGGTAGGTCATAATGTTATCATTTAAGCTCTGTGTATTTTTTCATTTTTTCTACTGATCATTGTCTTTCATTATTAAAATATGGGATGTTACATTCTACCTCTATCAATATATTTAATACAAGTAATTCAAATTTTTGGTCAGTAGCTTCGGTATGATGTTCCAAAATACCATTACTTCAAACCCACATCGGATAAAGGGATAAAAACATCCACATTAAAATATTGAATATAAAGTATAGAGTTCACCCGAGATAACGCATACAAGGGATCCATGTAAGAAAGCATGGATATGGAAGAAAATATAAATGTGATGTTTTGATGGAGGGTTATAAAAATAATTATTAGTAGAAAGATAGTAACCAGAAAACAAAAAATTTGTGATGGGTTAAATGGTCTTTGATTTCATTGTAGGAAAATGTAAATGGAAATCATTTTTGATTCGATATCTACTACATAATGTTTCGCAATTAATTTACTACATAGAATAATAACATAAGGAAATATACTTACATGACATTTAGAGTTTCATCCCTAAACCAATTTCCACCACATACTCTTTTTTTCTCTAAATGGTGAGTATTTTTGATGAATTTTTCATTCATGAAGCACTATAATAAACAGATATAAACTCCTATCATCCATAAATGTATAAATATCAACTTATCCTACTATAAAACCTTATAAGAAACAAATGTGTTTAGTATAGGATCCGATAATCCCCCCCAAAAGAATACTTCTTTATTAGGATATGAACTACATTTATTCCCCCAAATTCAACATTAGTAACCAAGTTCTACAAACACCATTACCAAAACAAGTGACCCTAAAATTCATCAAAATAATACCAACAATGATGAAAACCAAAATATAGAATAATTTGATCACATAAAATTTGATGAAAATTTTTAACATTTATCTCCCAATATCTTTGACTACTCTTAATGTCACGTACTAAAAATTAATTTACCTAATTGTGTATTCTCTATGACAATCATTTCCATAAATAACCCAAACCACCATATATCTACAATAAAATAATAAATTATTTTAAAATAAAATTAAACCATTACTAATAAAATCAAATCCAATAGTATTCTATATTCCATAGGTATATAGTGTCCCCAAAATAGAGAACATCATCAAAAAATAACAGTTATCCCTTAATCCCCAAGTAATATTAATATACTAAGGATATCCATTTGGTAAACAATATGTTCCAAAAATCAACTTATTATTAATCCATTAAAGAATTATACTAAAAACAATAAGTCGTACTAACTGGTGACATCACATAGTCCAGTGTTAGGCTATAAACCTCAGTCTTAAATGGGAATTGGGTTCGATTCTCGCAGCATTATCTAGTCTGATGGTTGGTTACATGGTCAGTGAGTTTTCCTTTTTCATAAAACAATACAATTTTATAAAATTCCCAAAAATAAGATACAATACTATCAAATAACCACATCAAATTTTAACATCAATTTTTATCATAGGCATTTAATTTTACATTCCAAAAAGTAAAAACCCATAATTACCACATAAAATATATGTCAAAAAAATTACCCTTAAAATTTTAATCATAAATACTATGAAATGGTTTATAATATATTAATATTGTGATCATCCTTAAAATTATAAACTCATAACGATATCACTAACTCTTAAGAAAACATCATAATCTCCATTTTTTAAACCATCCTCTAATACAAACTGTAATCACCCGTCCTTTAACAACACTTAATCTTGAGAAATGGAATGAATTTGATTTTAATTCAATGAAAGGATATTTTCAGATTTATATAATTAGATATTTTGGTCATAGAACATACATAACAACTTAAATACTAATGGAAGAAACTTATATTCACTCTCCAATTTATTTAATAATACAATAATGATTAAAAATGAAACATTGTTCCTTTCATGTTTTAAATAGCATAACTTTCTCTTGATCTCATCATTGAGTCTATTCTTCTTTATGTCTTGTGAAAAACATTTCGAAACTATGGATAAGATTAAAATTTTCCTGAATATATATATAATGAATGTAAACTATTTTTTTTGAAAACATGTAAACCATGAAATATTTATAATAAATTAATACTTTTTAACTTTATTAAATATTAATAATATAATTCCTAGAAGATAAAAATATTGCTTACACTTTTTCTTCTAAAAATATTACCATAAACACATATAAAGAAACATATAACATATAATTTTTTCCTGGAACATAAACATACATAAATGGAATAACCATACGGTGGACTTCCACACATATCACTAAATAGAATAGCTATACAGCCGAATTCCAAACCAAATGCATTTGAGTATATAACATAAGAACCCATCCATTGTTTATCATAAAACTACCCATATTTGGTTTATCACATAACTACCCATCATTGGTTTATCTCATAAACGATCATCAAATTTCCATGAACCATTATATAATCATAACACATAAAAAATTTCAATTTTCAACATTTCACTCATAAAATTGCATTTGAAATCAGAAGAAATATTTTAAAGATATTTATATATTCTATCGATTAAATCCCCATTTAATTCATTTAATAAAGAGACTTTTGAGAAAATTTTTAAAATAAACCATTAAAACATTACAATGAAACTATAATTTTAAAACATTTAATAAAGAATCTTCTGAATCAATGTGTCCCACACAACGTTTAATATTTAAATGGAAATTAACAATTTAAAATATTCTAGATCATATAAATAAATTAATAAAAATAGTTTCAAAACATCGTTATGAAATAGAATCTTTTAGAATAATAGATCATTAAAATAAATAAATTGATGTTTTAGATCATGATTCCCTTACAACAGAAGAAATATTTGAATAAAAATAAATAAGGAATAAATTTAAACCGAACATTAAATATATTGATGATACACTAATTAATTATGTAAAGATAACAAATATTTTTATATATGTATTATAGGGTAATAATAGTTTATAACAAGAAGATATGCCTCAGCTAAAAGAGATTGAGACGAAATCCCTTACAATATCGTGTCAGTAGATTATAGATAAATCAATGACATAATTATGTGTGACAAAAATTAATCAACTGAATATAAGTGGATATTAAATATTAATCAATAAAATGTTATTCACAAATATTATTAAAAACATCGAATGACATGGATATTTATATCAATCAATGAAAATTGATTTAATATTTCCCTTACTAATTTTTGAATTGAGAATCAAAAAAATTGAAATTAGATAAAAATAAATTCCTTAAAATTGAACATTAAAGGAGAGAAATTTATGAAAATAAAATTCAGATATAACTAAATAATTTAAGAATAATAAATTTCAATAAATAAAAATATATACCTGACACCAAACTATAAAATATAGATATTAATCCTTCATTAAATAACAAGAATATTTTATGAAAATAATAATGTAATTTTATTGAAAGTATAAATATTCTATTACGTTAAGTCTAACTCGTCATGTAAAATCATTATGTTGTTGAATAATAATAATAGGTCAATTTATAGTGTCTTTAGAACCATTTTCATATTTATTTTTCCATTAATATCACATATTATAATGTCATAAAATTTAATTAATTATTTAAGTCCATATCAGTCATTCTGTCGATATTCGGTACATGAGTCGAAAATGAACATGTTTTTAGTTAAATTCTCCATAAGTTCAAAATCCCATTATCTCTATAATATTATTCCAAATTTTAATTCCTTATTTATCTTTTATATTTGTAGTTATAATATTCTATAACATTTTGAGATAAGAATTTAAATTCACTATTTAGAGAGATAGTAGGTCGTACATGCATATGAACATGAAATTCATTTAATATATAATTACAATATAATAATTCTGTAATATATGTTACACATGTTCTTAAAATCCATCATTTATACTTTCCATGTATGTCATCAATGAGTCTTATCACATTGTGCTGGTGGTAGTCCATATTTCCTCATATGAAATTATCATATTTGCATATTACGGAAAGAATAATGGTATGTTTTAAATAAAAATTAAATAAGAATAGACACATTATAAATAAAATATATATCATATATAATTCTATATCAATCATTCTGGCCACCATTATAGGTGTTTTGATAAAAATTAACCATAATCATTTCGTGAGATAATAGTACACCACACGTAGAAACAATATGTTATATATCAATTAGATGGATGTGGGTGTAACTGTAGGTAGAAAACTCAGCATAAAACATCATATAATATTGAGTTTAATGTTTTTGTTAGAAAACAATTGAATAAATATAGGTTAAGTGGGTGGAGAAGGAAAATAAGTGAATGGAACTTGAGTGAAGACGTTATAACTAAATTAGGTAAATCCATTTGAATTGATCCAAAAGGCTTTCTTGAGATTCGTTATTCCAGAAATAAGGCTTATCAGAGTAATATAGGGATTCCTAAGGATTAGTAGAAACGAATTTGGCTGATAAAAGAGGATTGAGAGGTGTGATTATGTGGGTAGAGGTGGTGGCTTTTAACAAGTGTGAGGAGGGGCACTTTAGGGAAGACTTGAAATATTATATTATTATAAATTTTTTTACAAATAATAATAGCTCAAGAGTAATATATTTAGAGGATAATATAATGATGGGTCAAAATAATCACATCCAATAGGTTCTAGAAAAATTTAGTTCATAAATTTAACCTTATCTTTTCGATATAATACTTTGATAAAAAAATAATTTTTTCGATATCTTCTAGTATTTTTACTCTATATAATTAATATAGTTCTAGTACAATTCATATAAAACATCAAGTGGATCATTAATTAAATTTTAAACAATATCTATTCAATTTTATCTGAAAATTAGTTTTTTATGACTAATATGTAATTAAATAAAATAGATTTTTTGTTAAAAATTCATTTATGTAAATTATTGTAGTATTTAAAAAATGCTTTTTTGAAGTCATAAAAATTTGATCAATTCAAAAAAGATACATTAACCCAAATATTATTAAGATGTTATGGAGTATGATATTCTCCTTATATACAAAATTGAGGATTGAAATGATAATTTAGATGCTCAATATACAAGAGGGAGGGTGAATTGTACACTTTAAGATATTCCTTTTGAACTTTTAAAGATAGTGATGTTTATCAAAGATAATCAAGGTAAATTCAAAAAACCTCTATGTTCTAAAAACATGATTGTTTCAGGAAAGGTAATTATGAGAATGTAATTACAAAAATATGGTCCTATAAAAGTTACTTATCAAAATTTTACAAAGATGAAGATTCTACTATAAAGCGTATAGAATCTTACTAAATCAGAGTATACAAGTATAAGATAGTATAAGATAGTTGTACTTTACTCATCAACCAAAATGCATTGGAAAACATGAACCAATACAAGTAACAAGTTGTAAATATTTTAACCAAAAGAGAATGGTATCCAACAACCTTTGATAAAGTTACATTGATTTATAATTTCAACAAAGGCTATCTTACCCATGCCCGGGTAAGACCCCGATACGACGATCATAATCTATCATGTTATGCCCACCAGCACTCAACATCAAGGTAGTCGGAACCTCTGTCTTCCTCAGCACAGAAGTCCTCAAAATTTAATGTAGTTGACAACTCGGTCTTCCTATCCCCGGAGGCCCTCAAATCAACTCAGAAACATTCAGAGTCGCACAAAGTAATTCTAAACAGGATCTTCAGTACTCACAATCCATTAAAGTATCTCTCACTAGAAACCACTCCAGCAGCATGTATCCTCTAGATTGATCAACATGTTTTGAAAGATGGGAGCTCTTTCAAATGAGCTCTTATTATACGCACAACTTCAATGGTAGATGCCCTCCTCCAACGATAATATTTTTCCTTGAATTTTGAAGGGACCTATGCATGTGTCACCCAAACAACAGTTAGTTAGTAACTGAATACATGACATCGTTTAATATCCAAATCATTAGTGAGAAAAAATATGGTTTCTTATACAAAATAAATTATTCATAATGTAAGGAATTGATGTTCGGAGTCTAACAAAAAACCATCCAGTATTTATAATACATGAGTATTCAAATTCTGCTTTCCATAGAATTTGGGGTCCGAATTCATAAGAATTCAGAGTCCAAAATTAAAATTATTGGATTCTGAATTCATTAGAATTGGGATTCTGAATTCATGAGAATTGGGAGTCTGAATTCATAAGAATTTAGAGCCTAGTTTTATAAATTTATGATTCTGAATTCATTAGAATTCAGAGTCTGAACATAAAAAGTGTGGAGTCTGAATACATAAGAATTCAGATTCAAAACATATAATGTTTGGAGTATGAATTTAGATAACTTGGAACCATAATTCATATCCTAAAAACAGAATTCTCAATATCTAAGTATTATACAATTCCGTGGATTTATATATGAAAGTAATTTTTATACTTAGACAAAATATGAGCACTGAAACACATGGTAAGGAGAAATTTCCTTGTGGAAGTGAAATCTACCTTATCAAGTAAATCATAGGGTAAATGAATTTTTCCTTAAGATAATGTGTTTGTGATTTTCAAAAAAAGAAGGAATGGAAAAGTCATAACAAGTCCTTATTGACTCAATAATCTCCACCTTTTTGGAAAGAAGAAACATCCTTTTGAAACAGAATATAAGGAATTTAGAAAATATTTTTCGAGGAATTGAAATACAAACATATCTCTGTTAACACATGTCAAATAATGAATATGACTAACTCCCACCATAGGCTTTTGAAACACTAAGTATCATATTCTATATTTTCAGAATTATACTTAGCATTTTGTTGCATATGAAAATCTTCTTGAATAATAATGACCCCTTTGATGAACTCCACATTACTTAGGAAAATTTCTTCTCTACTTAGTATTATTTTTTCTTTTCTCCCACTTTGTTATTTTCAAAAAGGATTAAAATGAATGGAAATGAAACTATGGTACTAGATATATTAGTACAAGACAACCAAAAATATTCGAATAGTAACTAAAACTTTCTTTATGATTAGAAAATTTTATACAAGGATGGAAAAAACCAAATGATCAGAATTGAATAAAATTATCCTTCCTCCTCCTTCACCGATAAATTCTTTACTATTTTTTCAGCATCTTGAGCTCCTTGTGATCTTCCTATCCTCATTTGAGAAGATGATCCTGATCTTCTGTCTTCTTCTCAAAGGCTTTGATTCTTTATTCCAGAGCCTTAAAAAATAGACTATCCCTTGAATACAACTTTATGCTTGACACGATTTTCCGAAATCTGAATTATGAGATCTATTTATCTCTTCCATCTTTGATCAAATGAATACAACTTCCCATTCATTTATTTTACTTCTTACTTTTGATAATTCTGTACCTGAGCCAGCTTTTCTTCAAAACTATTTGTGATATCCATGATCTTCACATCATTGGTGTCAAATGCCTCCTTGAATCTTTCATGGAACTCATCAATATTTCACATGTCCTCTATAGTATTCCTTGACCAACTGGTCATCTTCTTGAATGACCGTTTGTGGGATTCATAGTTAATGAATTTTTTTTGAATCCAACTTCAATCACGACACAATTATCCATTACAATGGATACAGAATATGATTTTTGATTCAAACAATGTTGATGAATTTGGAATCTAGTGTCTCTGATTGGAGATATTGGTCTATTTCCCACAATATTCTACCAAGATTGGACTAGAAATTCATGTCCAAGGGATGAAAATTCTAGATAAGAAATTTTTGTTGGTGACAATTCTTTTTCTAGCTCAAATATATTCCACTTTAAAGATCATCCAACATCATTATTTTTTACCACAGAATAGGTAGGAGTATCAACTAAAACATGTTTTTCCTTATCAACCGTCGGAATGGATTCCTCTTGATCAGGATATTATTGTTCACATTCAGATAGATGAACAATTTTATCTTCATCTATCTCTTATTTTTCTACTCTTACCTCAGAATCCTCTAGATTAATGATATCCTTTTGATGCTCTCTCCTTCAGATGGTTTGTCAACATCATATTTAGCCTTCTCTTCTTCCTTACCAGGAGTAGCAAGCTTTTATGATTTGGCTTGGGGGGTGGGTGGGTTCGGAATACAACTTCTCAGAAGTGCTTTCCTTCTCATGAAAGTCCTCGACTTGCTTAATCAAATCTTTGGTATAACCACTGCCTTCTTATTCCTCTTCTTCTATATATTTTTCTTCAACAACATTTTCATGAACTTTTTCTGGAGTCATAAATTTCATTCCTGGTGTTTCTGGTAATGGTTCTACCAAGAAAGATTCTGGTTCTGGAATTTTCTCGGATGCTCTCTCAGCATCCTTCAGAAGTGATTGAACAATTTCAACCACAATCATCTTATTATTTTATTTATTTTCTTTGCTTTATTTTCAAGATCATCAGATGTTTTTTCTTTTAAATCATTTTCATTAGTAGGATCCAAACCCTGGCTAGGCTCCACTGCTATTTTTTCTCCTTGTATTCCCTCATTTATACTACTACCACATCTAGATATGATTTTTGCTTCTTGGGATTTAGTGGTGTGGATTGGGTTTCCATAGCCACTAGTGTTTTATCTTTCTCTTCCACATACTTCAGCTTCATCTTCCTTCCACCCTTTTTAGAAGTTTTAGTCGCCTCCTATTTCTTTGAAATTGCTTCAGCTTCATCTTCAGGAAAGTCAAAGAATTCACTGGGTTCTTTAGAAAAACAAATTTTCATCCTCTTCAGAGTATCATCACACACTAGCATAACATTGGAATTTCATTGAATAAAACAACAATGTATTTTGAAGGACTCTAAATACTGAACAATCTTCTTTAAGAGAAAGGATGGATACATAATAAGATGTGCCTTCAGATTTCCATTCATTATGTTCTCAATTGTAATAAGAATATGCTTAACCAGGTAAATCATCCTTAGATTTACCAAGAAATCTAGGATATACATGTCACTCTTCTTCAGAGTATCCATGTCTCATTTTCATGGAATGATGCATCTTTGAACCCATAATTCATGAATACAAAGATTTATATATAGAAGACCAATCTTTGGAGACTTAAGTCTGAAAGAATAGGGAATGCCATAACTTTGTCCTTATCAAAACATCGTTTAACATCAGGCAGCTTATGTGAGCGGAACTATGCCTCACCCACATATGGAATACAAATAAAAAAGTCTGCTTTGGTGTAAGAGAGAGTACAAGTCTTCCCATGGCTCTTGATATGGAACTTGTCTTTTCTTTCTTCATTGAAAAAGCTTTTAGACTCATAGAACTAAACCAACAAGTCCGGATGCACCCGATCTTTGTGCCTTTGGTTTGGATAAGTAGACATTCTCTCATCCCTTTAACATGATATTTTTCGAGATTATAGAATCATACATAGAAAAAAAATTTGGATGAACCAACATTTTTCTGTAATTCTACCATTTAGAAATTGTCTTGACAGATGACTTGTATTTCCAGGAAGATACATCGATAGACATTCGAAGTTGATGATACATTGAAAATATGTAACGATCTTATATAGTAGGACATAGATACAGCATGAATGAGCTTGAGTTTTGATGTGGGACAACCATCAGGGAGTGATTTATATTGGTGTTTGAATTGACGGTTCAGCTTGCATACTCAATCAAACATCTATAAGGATTTATGATCAGATCTATTGACTAAGATGATAGACAGAAGGAAATTATTATAGAATCCATTTTTTTGAGGATTTTATAAGAAAAGAATTCAGATTTGAGGAAAATTAGATATGAAAATTTAAAAATAGATGAAAATACCAACAAGTAATAGATTGTAATGAAAACTAAAAATATGAATCATACCTTTCAGATTCCTCGGATGATTATTCGTATTGAGAAAAAATCTTCTTAAAGAACTTTATATTCCGAAAAATTTTATTATGAAAATTTTAAAACAAAAATCTCTCTTACGGAAATTTTATGTAAAAAATCATCATTATGAAAATTTTAAGTATGAAAAAAAAATTAGACTACGCAACAAAATTTAAACTATGGTAATTTTCATTACAAATGATTTAGAAAATCATACTATGAATGATTTCATTACGAATGATCTAAATAAAATTGACCATGAAATCATTGAAAATCAACAGTACGGAAATTAAAAAAAATTCATTTGGAATATTTAGAAAATTTTCATTTCAAATATTTATAAAATATTCATTAGGAAAATTTAGTGAAACTGACTACAAATATTTTCATTATAAAAAATATAGAAAAACTGACTATAAAAATTTTCATTATGAAAAATTTAGAAAAACTAACAATGAAATTTTCATTTCGAAATTTTTTAAACTAACTAACAAGAAAATGTACTCCCCCTATGAAAAGGATTTTATTACTAGAAAAAGATTTATTTAAAAAGGAAGTCAATAAGGATGATTACCATACGGTTATCATTCATAACTTATATTTAATGTATTCAAATCTATTTGATGGTTACGATTTTGTGAAAATATCAGCAAGTTGATCTTGTATTTCGATAAATTGTAGAATGATATCTCTTTTGTGTGTGTGATCTCTAAGAAAGAGATGCCTCATATCAATGTATTTTGCACGATAGTGATGTGAAGGGTTTTCACTTAAGAAAATAGCACCTAACCTTCTATTCCATAACCCAGAATGATCTTCCATTACACTAAGGGAAGGTATGTATTGGATCAAATGGTATTCTATGTTTAGTCTGAATAAATTCTCTTGCCTATTGATAGAAAGAATAAAATATTCCTTTGAATTTTGTACTAATCACTTGTCATTCTTAAAATTTAAAAGGTAATATTCATCACATATTTGACTTATGCTAGTGAGGTTATGCATAAGACTCTTAACAAATAAAACATTTGAAATCAAAGTTTTTTCAAGTAGAACAATATTACCTATACTAATAATTTCTCTCTTAACATTATCTCTGAATGCTAATTTTCCTCCTTTCATATTGATAATATTTTCAAATTTGTTTTTGTTACCAATCATGTGTCGAGAACATCCACAACCCATATACCAATTATTTCTTTTGGTACTTTCTTTATTTTCCTAAAAACAAAAGTGTTAGACTTTTGAAACCAAAACTTTCGTAGATTCAGAATATTCATAAATAAATTTTTTTTGGCATCCACATTTTCATGAAAAATAATCTTTATGAAAACCTAAAGACTTGGTTTTTTTAAGGAAAAATTGTTTCCTAATTCCCACCACACTAACATTTAGTACATAATGGGGTACTTTGAGGAACAAAATAATTGTTACGAAAAACAGGTTTACAACTATTATAACATAGTCCAAAATCATTCCTTAAAGGTTTAATTTGAGAAAACATCTTATCAAAATTTTCCAAACCTATGGTAATGTTTGACAACCAGTTCCTCAAGGAAAATATCTCTAACTTTATTCTAATAAAAAAGTTCTTATTTTCCAAAACATTACCTTTAGCACTAGAGTTATGCTTGAAAACGTTTTCCATAGAAATTACTTTTTCTAGATCCATAGAATGTGTATCCTTATCAGAAATTAATTCCTCATGATTTTTTGAAATAAGATCAAAATCAAGGGTTTTTTATCAATATCTTTAGAAAGATCTCATATTTAATTAGTATGTATTGATATACTAGAATTTTATTTATTAAGGATTTTCATAACATTATAATTTTTATTCTCAGAAATCTTAGAAAACATAAAAACATCTTCATATGTAGGAAAAGTATTATCTTAATCATAAGAAAATTCTTCATCCAATGATTCATAATATTTACTATCACTATAATTGGTATTGAAGGATACATTGGGGATTCAGCAGTGTGTACCTTTTCCATTAAGCAATGATTTTTTATAGGTAGTCTGGCTATTAGACCATGATTATTCGGCACCGAAGATTCGTAATATGTGGATTCATCTCAAGAGTCTCCCCCACTAGAACTCTAGGTGTCATTAGCATTCAAAACATTACTATATTTATCTTTGTAGTAATTCTTCCTATTCCTATCATAATGGTTTTCCTTTCTATCTTTTTTCTTCTGCATGGGACAATCAGGCCTCATATGTCCATCTCTTTTTCATTATTAACAAGTTACTTGAGAGACTTTCTTATCATTTCTTTATTTCTTCACATATCTATACTTAAAGTCTTTCATTCCAACTATCTTGTTCATCCTTTGAGCATGATTACCTAGTTCATTGTCAGAATGTTCACTTTCACTTGATTCAAAATAAATTGTGACCTTCTTAGATTTAAATCATTCAACTCTCTCGGGAGTCTTAGCTTTCACATGATATGAATTAGTTGTAAAAGAAACACTTCCAGTACAATTCTTCTTCTTAATATTGTTTTCATATCTCTTCATTCTAGTCTCATGTTGAATAAGAGTTACAAAAAGTTCATCAAGAGTGATCTGGAAGACTTTCATATTCACATCTATAGTTGTTCTCTTGGATTCCCACTCACTTGGCATGATGTCTATAATCATGTCTACAACATCCTCATCATCCAAACCTTTTTCAGTAATATATTTTATGCTATTGAAAATAGTCATAAATCTCTATGGTACCTCTCATATAGGTTCTCCATAAAGAATGAAAACACCATGATACTCAGCTCTATGAATATCTCTTCTAGTTTTAAAAAATTTGGAAGTACCAAAATGAGTAACTTCAAGCTTCATCCAAATACAATTTGCATCTTGACATGAAGAAAAATGGCTTTTTATATTTCTGGTCAAGGAACACAACAATGTATTACATAACTTGTAGGTAAGTTGATATTCTATCTTCTCTTGATTAATAAAATTTATGACTTCCTTATCACGAATTATTTAATCTCTAGTAAGAATAAAAATGTTTTCAACTCCAGTATTGATAACAAAAGTATTCATACGATCTCTCCAATATTTGTAATCATTACAATAAAAACTATGAGGTCTAATATGATTTAGGTTTTTAATCAAACCAACATTCATTTCTGCCATCTCATATAAAAAATCATTCCACACAAACATCTCAGAAATAATCATTTATAAACAAGGATAAGAATATCTTAAGAAAAAAAATATATAACAATGAAAAACTTGAGCAATGAAACTTATATATGAATATAATTATTTCAGAGGCCTCCTTTGTTACCAATTTTTAAGATGGTTTGGAGTATGATATTCTACATAGATACCAACATGAGGATCGAAAAGATAATATAGATGCTCAATATAAATGTGGGGGGGGGGGGGTGAATTGCACACATTATTAAATTCTTTTGGAACAATTAAAGATTGTGAAGTTTAACAAAGTGATACAACGTAAATTCACAAAACCTAAATGTTCTACAAACTTAGTTGATTCTGGAAATGTAATTCCAATAATGTAATTCCGAAAATATGGTTCCAGAAATAAAACTGAACAGAAGTTTATAATGATAAAGATTCAAACTTAAAGCATATAGAATCTTTCCAAATCATAGTATACATGTATAAGAATATAAAAGATACTTATACTTTCCTCAAAAATCAAAATGCAGTAGAAAATATGAAACAATAAAATTAACAAGTAGAAAATATTTAAACAAAAAGAAAAGGGTATCCAACAACATTTGATAATGGTCCCTTGATTTGTACTTTCATGAATTTTTCTCTTAACCACACCAGGGTAAGCCCTTGATACGAAGATATGAGTCAGTCTTGTTATCCCTGCAGGACCTCAACTTCAAGGTAGTCAAAACCTTTGACTTCCTCAGAATGGAAATCCTCAAACTGTAAGGTAGTAGGTACCTCTATCTTCCTATCCTAGGAAGCCATCAAATGTACTCATTAACATTTGGAGACACACAAAGCAATTTAGAACAGGATGTTCTGTATGAACAAAGTATTATAGTCTCTCTCACTAGAAATCACTTCAGTAGCATTTAATCTCTAGATTAATCAACTTGTTGTGTAAGATGTGATACCTTTCAAATGAACTCTTATTTTTAGGCACATCTTCAACGGTCAGCTCCATCCTCCAACCATCATATATTTCCTTGAATTTTGGATAGACCTGTACATGTGTCACTCAAACAATGGTTAGTTAGAAACTAAATACACAACATTTTTTTCTAACAAAAACATGAGTAAAGTAAAATATGGTTTATTAAGAAAAATCAATTATTCAGAACATAAGGAATATAAGATTGGAGTCTAAACAAAAACCGTTTGGTGTTTATAATACATGAATATTCAGATTATGTTTCTTAGAGAATTCAGAAACTGTATTATATAGAATTCCAGAATCTGAATTTCATGGAATTCCTGAGTCTCAATTTAGTAGAATTCGGAGTCTGAATTCATGAGAATTCAGAGTCTAAATTCATAAGAATTCAGAGTCTGAATAGAGAATGTTAGGATTCTTAATTTATTAGAATTCCGAGTCTGAATTAATGAGAATTTGGAGTCTGAATTAATTAGAATTCATAGACTGAACATAGAAATTTTGATATCTGAATTCATTAGAATTTGGAGTCTGAACATAGAAATTTCTTAGTGTTAATTCATTAAAATTCAGTGTCTTAACATAGAATATTTGGAGTCTGAATTCTGAGAACTCGGAACCATAATTTTGATCCAGAAAACAAAATTCTCTATATCTATTTATTATAAGATTCGAGGTTTTAGAGATGATACGAAATTTTATACTTAGACAAAATATGAACAATGAATAACATGGTAAGTATAAATTTCTATAGGGATGGAAAATTTTCCATATCATGTAAAACATACGGTAAATGAAATTTTCTGTAATATAAGGTGTATGTGATTTTCAAAACAAGATTGAATAGAAAAGTCATAAGGAAACATTATTATCTCAACAAATATAATATGTCATCCAAATATATAAAATTCGTGTATGGACTCCCGAAATTCAAGTTAAATTTATTTATAATGTATAATATCATTTGTTTGAATCATTCTTTAATAAGGTCATCGCGGCATCATCAGTGTTTCATAAATTAATTTATTTATTTAATATCTATAAATTCTAAATAATATAAAATTTGGTATGAAGTATATTTATATTTCTAATTTATATATACATTCAATGTGATCGATTATATGTACCTACCTTAAAACTGTTATAGAAAAAAGATACCTGATTATGTTATATTTCTCATTATTGTCAAATAAATTGTTATAACATATTATTACCTACTCAAATGGTTCTAGAATTATAAAAATTAGGCTAAAGGATTTTTTTCATCACCCATGACTCATTTAATAAGATTATGACATGTGTTATGGTAGTTTTCTATTGTTGTAATATTATTTTATACCCATTTACCTAATTAACCGTTTAATTGTGGTAAAAAATTTACTAACGTTACTATCCATAATTTCTATAAGTAAAATGGTCGTGTTTACATGATTTGGACCTTATAATTAAAAACATGGAACACATTTTTTCAAATTCCCAAAATCGAAATATTATTAATTAATTAAAATTAATTCAGATTGTTAAATCCAGAAATAATGTTTGTATTAATTAAAAAACTATCAAAGGATTCATATCGGTTTTTGTCCTATTTACATGTGAAATAACATCAAATGATACAAATAGATTAAATGATAAAAAACTAATCCAATTATACTATAAATTAGATTATAAAATAAAATACTCTTATATAATAATTGATAAGAAAAATAGTTTTTGAATTAAAATGTAGTATTTCGTACTATTCATTAAAAAAATTAATTTTATCATTAAAATACCAAAATTAAACCAAAGAAAATTTTATTTTCCACCTTCTAAAGAAATAAATTATATATTAAAATAGAACAAATAAATGTTTCAAATACTATATTTAAAAAATGTTTGGTATCAAGAGGTGGTAAAATTATAATTTTTTGAAAAACATACATATTTTATCTGAAAATTTTAATTTATTCTTAAATCATATCTAGAAAATATATAAGACGAATTTTAAAAAATAAATTGGGTTTGTATTTCCTTCATATAATCCATTTTTAGTGATATGATTTTATAAACACAATTATTATAATTTAAATATGTTTTTCATAAAAACAAATTCTTTATATTCAACTGGTTTTTATTTCCATATATAATAAATTTCATAACCAATGAATCATTATATAAATAGGTGCAAACTACATTTTTATAATTCAATTAATACTATTAATTATCTCCCTTCATTTTGAAAAGTTATAGTCATAACATTTATGGTCGTTGTGTCATATCATATACACTATTGAACGTAGAGTTTCTTTCTTATAACTCGATATGTTATAGTTAGTACCACATATTATAGTGCTCCTTATTCACAGTAGGATAGATGTTTTAGATGTTATATCCATCACTCAGGTTAGAAGTTGAACTCTGATTGTAAATGTAACGTGGGAATCATTTAGGGTGGTGGTGTTTTTTGTGATCTAATGGTTTCTATTATCATGGATTTTACCGATTACCTCACAAAAGGATTCTCCATATAGGATGATGACGAAGCGATAATCACTAACCTTATTTTGTCTATATGTAGTAATATAAATATTATAGTAGTAAAAACGAATTCTCATAATATTTATAAATCTCTAAATGCTTCTAGACATTCCACCTTTCCTATTTCATATAGTATTCATAGGATTAAGGTTATTATAAACATCCACATTGATTTTTTTCATACCTCATGTAAGGGAACAGAGTTGTTGGTTTTACTACTTACGTGGATACATAAGGAGAGTGGATTTCATATTTTTAGTCATGGATCCTTTCCACATAATGGGGATATCCATGATTGAGTAGACACTCTTAGACATAATTACTTTTGACCCGCGTGACCTTTTGTTGTCACCTCACTCTTTGTCACCATTATTATTCAGGTACTAATTATTTGTTCTAAAATAAATAATATAGGTATCATTTGTATGATATTTTTTATGGGATAATGGGTGGGTTAAATTCTTTACGATTTAATTTTTCATTGGAATTTAATTAACCCAATGTTAAACTATATTATTTGATGTTACGTTTATTATGGTCTATTAGAAACTAGAATAATAAAATGTGATGGATGAAATGTGATTCATTGATAATGAAATATACTCATGGGTAATGAAATTTAAGAATAGGATAACCACACAATTTAGAATCTATATTTTATACAAATTGTTTTTGTGAGAAACAGTATATTATAAAATATTAAAGATTTTATCAAGGTAAATAATAATAATTTGGGAGATGTTTCATAAGGTTGAGGTATATTTAACTATTATGTTTATCACATGAATGAACACAATTATATTTATGGGAAAAATTTTAAAGATATGAGAACACCATTAAAGTCAAAAAATTATATAATATTGATTTTATTATGGTAATAATGTTTTTTGGTTTCCTAATTTTTATAATGATTTGTATTGAACCATTGGTATTGTTGAGAAAATTTTGAATTAAAGTGTATATTTTCTACACATGATGATTTATTGTTTTATATAATATTTTAACATGTGATAGAAATTTGGTTTTGTTTAATATTTAATGATACGAAAATATCATTTTATCCTTTTATGTATTATCTGATCTGTTACAAGTTGATCTTAGTTAGTAATGCATTAAAAATCCATCTTGAATACTAATTATTTGATGAAAAATTTGAGAATGAAATTTTAATTGATTGAATAATTAAATTATACTTTTAAATTATGTATAGTTAATTATGTTGATTTTTTATACGTCAAATTTATTCCTAAAATCTATGAAAAGTATATTAAAAATTTATCCTATTATCTTCATTTCTGATTAATTGATGGACTTTTAAGACTTCAAATATTTATGTTTATGTGGTGGTAAGATTTTAAAAGAAAATTTTCACTATCACTTTCTTTTATTACTTATATATTAGTTTTCTCTTACATTGCTCAATTTTTTCTTCCCACAAAGGTTCTTATTATCAATGAATCAAATATTATATTATTCCATGTAATGTTTACGTCGCACACTTCCCATTTTAAAATGATGTTTTTAGCTCTCTATACAATTTTAGATTTCAAAAAATATATTTCTGAATAATAAACACATAATGACTGTGAATAAATTTGTGTGATTAAATTTATTTATGAGGTTAGAATGTAATAGCAAAACATTTATAAAGATATGATTAACTTCTTCATAAAAACACAACACTAAGTATAAATCAAACCACGACATGTTGTTAATATTTTATTATTTAGTATAACCATAATCTCCTAAATTTTGGATTCATAAGAATTAATGTGTTTACCACATTATTAATAAGAACAAATTTTTTTCAAAATATTGTGTGGATTAATAAAAAATATGTACTCAATTTTCTTTAAATTAATATTATGTGTCAAAAATATGCTTTATTAGGAAAATTGTTTATATTTTATTTTGTGTGTGAAATTTATAAACATTTTATACGATATTAAAAAAAATTATTTAATAAAATTAGTATAATTTTTAAATCATTATATAAACATTATATTAGTATGAATGTTAAATTTTTTTCCATAAGACTAATTTATATTGAATATTAATAATACTAACTTTTCAAATACATTCAAATATTATCAATAAAACATGTAATTAAATAATCCCATTCTATTTTAAATGTAGTATGTGATCCATTTAGATTATAATAATCTAATTAATTACATTTTAATAATATATTCATTATTTTGATATATATTATTTTTTATGCACAAGAATTCATTTTTCAAAAAAATAATAAAATGTATTTCGTGAATTTTCATTAATATTTATTTTTAAAAAATCCACATATTGAATCATGAAAAATTGAAATCATACTCGGAATAATTTGTTTCAAATTTTTTAATTATATACCTTTTATATTCAGTCATTATTAATTATATCACTAGTAAAAAATTCAACACTTTCATTGTAATATTAGTAAAATCAGGTTAAAACATGGGGATAAGGATTTGAAATTTATCTTACACATTCTTTATTAATAATATATTAGTAGTGCTTACCCATTTCCATATATATCTCAAATATATGGCCTTTTGTGGGAATTGTTCCTTGATCATGGCCATTATATTAATTTATAAAATGAAAAAATATTAAATGTCACCTTCTAGATTTAAAAATTATAAATTTATATTGTAAGGTTTAAAACAACTTCTGTTCTATTATAAATTATAATCTTATAGATAAGTTATTTTTTATCTTGTTATTATATTTATAATAAATTTGGATGAAATAACTCACTAAATGTCTTATGACATTCTAAAAGATTTTTTGTGCGAGGAGTAGAAAAATCATGTAAATGATTGTTGAAAATATGAAAATTATTATTTTTTGAGTGAATTAAAGTGTCCAAAAAAATTTATAAATAAATATAAATTTTATCATATTTTTTGGCCTTCTATTTTAAATTTCATTTGATGTCATGTTGCTGTCAAATTCAAATTAATGGGACAGTTCCAAAAATAACATTACAGATATTTTTTAATAAATAATATATTATTAAGTGATTTAAAATAGAAAATTTTTTTACCATTCGTAAATTTAATGGGATATGGATTAAAATATAAATTTTTTTCTATTTATGTATAACATATCAGTTTATGGTTTCATTGATGTCCCTCAATGTGTCAAAAAATTGGTAATGAGGTAATATAAAAAAATTTTAACAAAGAATTAAAACTAAATTATAAGGGAGATAAAATAACCAAAACAAATGAAAATTTTTATTTATAAAATTATTTAATCTAATACTCATATTATATTTATGTTATATCAAAATTACTTCTTTTTGACGCAAAAATTAATTTTTATTACAATTTTTTTTTAAATTTCCAATATTTTTCCTCCCATCACATAAAAAGGACACCCCTTATCTTTTGTATTTACATCATTTTTTGGATGAATAGATTGAATAATACCTAAAAATTATACTACAAACCTTCAGATACATTAATTATTTGTTCTATTATTTTATGATATTATTCTGAGGTTTCCTAATAAGGTCTCTAAAAAAAGTATACCGAAGAACAGTTCATCGTCTTTACTGAATTGTTCATGATTATTTATTAACATTTATCCTATATTTCTATTTTACACATAAAAATATTATAAATATAGAATCATAAATATAATGAGATGTTAATATTATTATCTGAAACCAATATTCCATCTTCTTCAATCCTAAAAATGTGAATACATGACTCGTTCGTACAAACGGTTTACCGTCTATAAGTAGGTGTTTAATTTGTTTTCAGTCACCACATTACTAGGATGGTTATAATTAATGAAATAAATTATATATTTGATATTTTTAAAATAATTATATGGATTTACATGTAATTTCATATCTACCTTATTTGTTTCCAATCTGTGGGAAAAAGATAAAATCACTCGTGTGTATGTTTCAACTACAACCACCATGAATAGATGTGATTTGTTTACCACTTACACATTAAATTAATTTACATAATACATATTTAATGAATACGTAATATATATATATATATATATTATATAAAAATATCCTACAAATATATTTTATTATTACAATAATTTTATTCTATCAATTGAAAATTTATAATTGTGTTATAGCATTCATAATTACAACCATTGGCATGAACGTTGTAATTCATTTATATATATCTATATTTTATGGATTAATATAAATATATTTATTATATATATATATTATAATTTTCATCAACCGTCCCCTGGGGCTCGTATCATGACTACCCCAAGACCGCCTTCCATAGGATAGGGGATGGAGACTAACACCAAAGGCGTAAATCCCTAAACTGTGAAGGCATTGCCTTTATAACTATAAACAAACACAATAGAGTACAGAACTGGAAGAAAAAATCTAAGTAAAACTGAAAACAAGAGAACTGCTGGAAATTAAAAATGATCTGGAGATACAAGCCATATAGGATTTTACTATTACAACTAAAAAAAGTACAACTGAATAAAAATAAAGTAGTTACTAGGTCATCCTCTGGGGTTCCTACATGAAGGGGATGTTCAGATGGCCTTCTCAGCACTCCACGCCCATCTGTCTGCTCAGTGTATCCTCACGCCGAGTGGTCCACATCCGTGTACTATCCATTCCTGCCACTCTCTGCCTATGTTAGCGATGTCTGTCATTTGCAACCAATACAATGAGATGCGGGCATATCCCGTACAGGGGTGTGTATAACGATACTCAGTAGGGACCCCAATACACTCAAGGTGTCACAAAATCAAATAAGGATAAACCACAAAGTATGAAATCAAAGGATAACCCTTATTTAGGAATATTCCCATACATATATTCCTATGTTATCCAGTTACCCATCTTAATCATGAGGAAAACACAAAATTCATTGACTCAGCACAAACCCAGATTTTAATTATAAAAACTATAGCTGTTGGAGAACATGTCCTCTATTGAGTATATTGGGTCCTCTGTGACACCATGGTTGTTCTCGCTAGACTTGGACTCTTGACGTAATCCTCCATTCAAGTACAACGGGTCTACTGCCAACTACCAGGCGCTCCCCCAAATAGCCTGCAGAGGTACTCCTCCTGTCGACAACCGTAGGTCTGCTGCCATCTACCAGGCGCTCCTTCACTGTAGATCTTCCGCCAACTACCAGGTTCTCCCCACTAGGCTAGTCTAATCACTCTAAGTTGAATTGGTCAAAGAGTCCTCAGGTCTGCCAGCTACTAGGTCTCTGCACTTTGTCTGCTCATCGATGAAAGGATCCTCTCCACGAGCAACAGGTAAATACTCTAATTGTCATAATGTTTCATGAAGAAGTATCTCAAAGGTACACCACGTCATAGAGGTCTCAATGCAACAGACGACATGCCAATTAGATTCCCTTTATATTAGTTATTAGTCATTCAGTTCCAAGGGCCCGGTTGGATTTTTGTACGATCCAACATGATCGTAACTCAAATATATACCGAACTCTAGTGGGGTATTTTCAAAGGGACGGCTTCCCTCAAAAAAATATTAGTGCCACTGATTGTTCTTCAAACTATCGTCCAATGGTAAAGATATGGCCAAAAGAAAGAAAAGCGATAGTAATGGGCCTGGCCCCTGTCCGACCCGGTCGGGCCAACTTCGCCCAACCCAGACTGGGCCGACCCGGTCAGACTAGATGGGTCTGACCCGGTACACTGTGCGGGTACACCCGTTATGTTCGGCCAGGTCCACTGGGCCTCACCCAGCAGACTGTGAGGGTGGTTCGTCCTGGAGGTCTCCACATAGGCGACTCAGTTCAAAGGCCAGGGAAAATTGTGCCTGAAGCATTGCTAGGGCCCGGCTAGGTCGGTTCTCCCAGGGCACCGTGGGGGGGGGGGCATGATACTGGCTCAGTCGGGGGTCCGTGAGGGAGTGGGGACATCGCGTGGGAACCGGTTAGGGCGCGAGGGTGTCGGGAAGGGAGAAGGGGAGAAGGGAAGGCCACGATAGAGTATGGGATGGACGAGGCAGGGCTTTGGGGGCGCTGGGCAGGGCACCACAGGGCACCGGGGGCTCCGGGCAGGGCCCCGCAGGGCGCCGGGGGCGCCTGGAAGGGTACAGCAGGGCCCCGGGGGCACCGGGCAGGGCGCCTCAGGGCATTGGGGAGCGCACGAGGTAGCTCACAGGGGCACAGGTAGAGCACGGGGGAACTAGGCAGGGCGCCGGCGGGGTCGGGCAGGCAACGGGGCATCCCATGGGTCTTGCCGGGGTGTGCAACAGGTAGGGCGTCGAGAGGTCGTGGGAAGGTGGGTCGGGCGCCGCTCGGCTGGTGGTGTTCGGCCGGGAGCGCCGATGCACCGAGGGGGCGACACGATTCATGGAGGCCACAGTTAGCAAAACCATCGTTTGTGCCGCCTTTGATACCATCGCTTCATCACCATACTAAATGAACATCACAAATGGATCGGTGGAGAGTGTAATTCCATATTAGTGGGCCCACACCCTTCGTGTTTCGGGGTGATAATAATTGGTCAACTAAGAGGAAGGAAGTTGAACTTGAATCATTTAAATACTTCACATCTATTTTTTTCAACGAAGAGGGGAAAAGAAAAGGTAAGAACCAACTTTCAATAACCACCTACATTGATCGATGTTTGTAGACGTTGGCACGAGGAGACGGTCGTCGATCCATTGACGGCATTTCAGAAGGAAGACATCTCATGGTGGTTGTGGAAGACGCTCCACATCGGTAGGATTTGATGAAGGGAGTCGAAGAAGGTTGATGGAGGTGTTCTTCACATTCTACGTTTTTCATTGGGAGAACTTTTCATTCAATATCTCTTATCATGCTCCAACCAAATGAGAATTTCCAAGCCAAAAATAATATATGTTATCTATTATCATTTTGGGAAAAAAATTTCAAAATGGAGGAATAAATTATCAGGCTCCCCTTAATTAAATTTCATTTGTTGGCGCAATTAATTAAAAGGGAAAGGTGACACCAATTATTGGTAGAGTAGGTTAATGGACTCCCCCCTCATTAATGAGGGGAGTGGGGAGATTTTCCACCCTCCCATTAATTGGGCGGTTTTAGACTCGTGTGGTCCCCATGACGTAACCTCTCCAAGAGGTTTTGCTGTGGTGGGCCCCACCACCATAACCTTTCATGTGAGGTTAAGGTGTGGCGGTCCCACCTCCAAATCCAATGTGCCAAATTTAGCCAATAGCCATTTACAATCATGGAGGCTCAAAATTAAAATAATTTGTTGCACACTTTACTTTATTATTATTTTTAAAATAGCCAAAAACTAACTTTTATTCTTGACCATCCACCATTGAGGTGAAAATATTCTTAAATGAATATCAGCCCTGCGAGTTCAACTATACTTACAGATTTCTGTTCAAATCACTGGTTCAAAAGTAATAATAACCCTCTGGTACGTTCATTGAACGTACCCAAACAAAACATTAGAAATTGATTTCAGGGACACCGAACCTCGGAATCAAGCGCCATAAAATTTTTGTGGACTCATAAAAATCCTATGTATTTATGAAAACAATACCCATGGAATTTCCAGATTTTTACATTCTCCCCACCTCAAGACTTTACGCCCCCGAAAGCTACAACTCGAACTATGGGAACAAATAGGGGTGCTGAGCACGCATCTGAGCCTCCCTATCCCATGTGCTCTCTTGGAGGTTCTCGTGCTGCCAGCGAACACACAGAAGAGGTATTGACTGTCCACGTTTGACGCTCTCCTTTTGATCCTCAATCTCTAATGGAACCTCCATGAATGTCTCGCCATCTTCGACATCCAGCTCTCCATGGATGACGATGTGGGATGGTTCGTGCAGTTATGCCCTTAGTTGGGATACGTGGAAGGCGTCGTGCACCTGTTTCAACTGAGGAGGAAGATATAAGAGGTAATCCACCTCGCCTACTTTGTAGAGGACCTAGAATGGTCTGAAGAATTTTGGAGATAACTTGCTGCCTTGGCCAAATCTCTCTAGACCTCGTCGAGGTGAGACCCATAGAAAGATACGGTTGCCATCCTCAAACTCTAGAGGCCGATGTCTCCTATCTGCATACGACGTCCTCCTACTTTGGTCAATCTTCATCTGCTCCTGGATGATCTACACATTCGTGGTGGTAGCTCGTACCATCCCTTGTTGTAGTGGTGCTGAATCCTCAGGGTCTGTCCACTACATGAGTGATCTTCAAGGTCGCCCGTCAATGCCCTAAAAGGTGCCATCCCTATGGTAGAGTGATAGCTTTTGTTGAATGAAAAATCCACCAAAGTAAAGTGATCCTCCCATCTATAACCGAAGTCGAGGAGACATTCACGTAGCGTGTCGTCGAGGGTCTGGATGGTCCTCTCAGTCTGACCATCCATCTGAAGATGGAAGGCAGTGCTCTAGCGAATCTGTGACCTGAAAGCCTCCAGCAACCCCTTCCATAGCTGGTAAGTAAACTGTGTGTCACTGTCGGAGACAACAGAGTAAGGTACTCCATGTAGTCTCACAATCTCCTGCACATAGAGGTGTCCCAAGGTCTCTACTGAACCATGCTCTTTGATCGGTAGGATGTGGTCCAACTTGGTGAGTTGGTCGACGATCACCCAAATCGAGTAGTGACTCTTGGATGTACGTGGAAGACCTTTCATGAATTCCATGGATATCCCATCCCATTTCTACTCTGGGACCTCTAAAGGATGAACCAAGAATACTGGTACCTGGTTCTCGGCCATCACATTATGACAAATGAGGCATCGAGAGACAAACTCCACTACTGCCTTCTTCATACCTGGCCACCAGTGCGGTCGTCGAAGGTCCAAGTACATCTTCGCCTCTCCTGGATGTACCGCTAGAGAGGATGTGTGGGAATCCCTCAACACTTCCTCGTGAAGTACCACTGATACCATGGTACATCCTTTAAAAATGAAGGAGTACTCCACACCTCTAGAAAATTCATCAGGTGCCTACCATGTGTATATCTGGGCCCATCGTGTCTCGCAGTTATCGTCTCCATGCTGCGCCTCCCTGACTCACTGATGATGTTGGGGAGTGACCGTAAGAGACTGTAGATAGGCTGCTTTTTCTCTATCCACAAATGATATCTATAAGACAGCCAGCTACTCTATCACCTCTCCTAGCATTTTTATACCATATCTACATCTAATAGAATCTACTACAACATTCCCCTTCCCATGAGTATAGACTATCTCGAAAGTCATATTCCTATTGGAACTCGAGCCATCGCTGCTATCTCGGGTTCAGGTCCTTATGAGAAAAGATATACCTAAGACTCTTGTGATTAGAGTAGACGATCAAATGCTCACCAATCAGATAGTGTCACCACATCTTCAACATGACGAACACTATTGCAAACTCCAGGTCATCAGGAGCATAGTTCTACACTTGTTGTCCCAGCTTCTGAGAACCATAAGCAATCACTACTCACTCTTGTATCAGGAAAAACCCAAGTCTTGTCCCTGATGCATCATAGTAAACTATGTACCCTATGCCTTCCTAGGAAAGTCTCAAGATGGGGGCACTAGTAAGCCTCTGCCTCAGCTCTGGAGTCCTCTACTAGCATCTCTCCGACCACACAATGAGTTTCCCCATCTTCATGAATGCTGATAGTGGTGATGCAACTCTAGAGAATCTAGAAAGAATCTCCAGTAGTATACTTCCAAACACAGGAAACTTTGTACCACCTTCACACTCCTGGGTGGTTCACAAGCATGTACCGCCTCAATTATTTCTGGATCCACTACATCTCCAGCCTCCGAGATGATGTGTCCCAAGAATTGAACCTCTCGAATCCAAAACTATAAATTCGAGAGCTTACCATAATGATGGTGCTTTCATAGTGTGTCCACTACTATTTTCAAATGGTAGGCATGCTCTTCTTCAGTAGTCGAGTGGTTCAGAATGTCATCGATGAAGACTACCCAAATCAATCGAGGTAAGGCTGGAAAATCTAGTTCATGAGACTCAGGAACACTACTGTAGTTTTGTTTATGCTGATGAGAATAACCAATAACTTATATTGACCATATTGACACCTAAAGTCTGTCTTCTAAACATCCTAGTCTCAAACTCTGAGCTAGTGATATCCTCATATGAGGCCTATCTTTGAGAACCTTGGGGCTTCTTTCAGCTGATCAAAGAGGTCATCAATCCTCGCGAGTGGGTACTTATTCATCAGGATCATCAGGATAAGGCGACGGTAGTCGACACAAAGCGTCAGTCTCCCATCCACCTTCGTGGTGATCAAAATCGTGGTAGCCCAGGGAGAATTACTGGGCCGGATGAATCTCTTCACCTACAAGTCATCCAGGTGTACCCGCAGCTCACGATGCTCAATGGGAGCCATCCGAAATGCATGTGCAGATATTGTTCCCTTCTTGGGGTACATTTCAATGTAGATTTCCACCTCTCTATGAGGAGGTAGTCCTGGAACATCGTCATGGAAAACAACAGCATACTGGTCCACCACTACAGGATAAATCGGACCCTCCACATCAACTTCACTAAGGGTAAGGAAATTCAACTGGTGAGTGATTGCCTTCACCCTCCTCCGAGTAAGTCCGTCAAGTGCTGCAAAGGTTCCCATCTCACCAGTGAATGTAATATTGGTTCCATATGTGCAGACACTCTCCACTTTTCACCTTATACAGTCAATCTGAGCATGGACTGTAGATAACCATTCTATAACCAATATGACGTCGTAAGGCCTTGACGCCACTACTAAGAGATCCCAGCCGAAGATATCACCTCTTAAAGTAAGTTCTCACCGTCGACACCAGTGTGTAATCATCTAATCATCTATTGTAAGAGTCTCTAGCTGTAAGGATCGATCCAACGGCTCCGTCAGAATCTCTGAGCCCTGAGTTATGGTAGTGTCAATGAAAGTGTGACTGGAACCTGTATCTATAAGAACTGCAGCTAAGGTAGAGTAAAAATTGATTTTAGAGAACAAAATCATGACGTACATGGAAATTACATTACTTTTCCGGAATACATAATACATAACAAAAACAGACACACAAGGACCATAATATTTTAGTGTCTTTGGAAACTCAGAACGTAAACTTCTAATCGTGGTGAAAGATCTTCAAAATCACCCATAAAGATCATATCCTTTTGGTTTTCATACCTAAAACCTTTATTTATATCTTGGGGAAAGGAAAACATATAATGTGTGAGCTCCAATGCTCAGTAAGGGTAAGCATGTATAAAATAAAACAAATCTTATACATTTGAACTTAATAATATGAAAATAATGTTTAAACATAAAAATATTTGGAAATAACATAAATCATGACAGTACATATGGCATAGATCATAAAGAAACATTAATCATGATTGTTGGTCGGAGTGGTTTACTCAAGAGGGGGGGTGAATTGAGTACCAATTAAAATTTCTGTATTTAAAAAACACTGTCTTAAAGACCCCCAAATAAAATAATAAATTAAACTGTGGTGAATTTATATTAAAGTAGAGGTTCTATTAGATTCTCAAGGGATTGATTAATTCCCAGTTAATCAATACAGGTGTATGTGATTATCTTTTGAAAATAACTTACTAATCTACACTTAACATAAACACTTGCTAATTTAATTCTCAAAGTAACATTAAAAACAGTATTAGTTTTAAAGTGATTAGCAGCGGAATAAAACATTGAAAGAGATGGCACAACAAATGTAACCAAGAGGTTCAGTCTCAAGCCGAGACTTAGTCCTCTCAAAAGTTTATATAAAAATGATCCACACCTTGGATCAGGGTTCAACATTTTACAACTGTCCAGGTCCAAGACCTCTACCACTGTTATTCGTGGGAAACAGTACAACAGCAACTAGCTGTCCAAGTCACACACGACCTTTACCACTGTTATTCGTGGGAAAGAATAGAATGCAAGAATTTGGTAAGGATTTATAAATCCTCCAGTTTAAGTACAGGAGACATTGTATGTGTTAGATACAGCAGATAACACACACTGCTCTAAAAGAATAATAATAAATCACAGAACAAGAGATGTAGAGTTTAGAGATGGTTCTGGTGATTTCAGTGTAGCTCTGAACTCCTTTGGATTCGATCAGAAGTGAGTCTGAGTCCTCTTCTTGTTTCTGTTTGAGAAACAGAGTGTCATATGCTCCAGGTTCACAGATAGTGAAAATGTAGTGGTTGAAGTTCTTCAGTTTTCTTCTTATATGCACAGAACACTTCTCGAGTATGCTTGATTGTCTATGAGATTCTCTGTGTTCTTGATGGAACTGGTTTTGCTATTGATTCTTCTTGTTCTTGTGTTTCTGGTATATTTCATCCACCAAACTCTTCTATATTTGGGTAGCATAGTCTTCTCGTATTTATCTCACGTGCAACAGGGGACAAAAAAGATTTTTTTTCTGCAGGTACGAGGTACGGGTTCCTGACATCTGACAACCTTTATCAGATATTTGACAAATCAATAAAATGTACATGATATGACCGTTGGATAGATTAAATAAAGATAGGAAATAAAGAAATTCCAACAGTGAGTTGAGTGATCGGTAGGTAATCAGCATCGGTAGCTTGGACATCGGTAGCTCAATTTCATTAGTTTCTTTGACTCTATCGGTGTCTCTATGCATCGGTTGGTATATGCTTGTATCGGTGACTTTGTTTATCGGTAGCTCCATGCGTCGGTAGCTTCATGCGTCAGTAGATTCATGCGTTGGTAGCTCCATGCATCGGTAGCTCCATGCGTCGGTAGCTTCATGCGTCGGTATTGGTAGCTGTGAGACTGTCAGTAGCTTCGTCCATCGGTGACTCTTATTCCATCGGTAGCTATTTATACTTACACAGGTAGCTCTATGTTTGTATCGGTAGCTGTCTGTAAGTCAGTAGCTTACATTTATAAGCACATCGGTAGCTCTGTGTTAAGTATATCAGTGACTCTGTCTGTCGGTAGACTAAGTCTATCGGTAGACTGGGTACCGGTAGCTCTTTATCAGTAGCTATAGGTAGATTACTTATCTGTTTTATGCAGAACACATCCGATTGTGTTAGAATTAATTTATAACTTGTATGAACATGGATAAATGAGGATTAACATATAACAAAGACTATTTTAAAAATTATTATTGGTTTTATCAAATATTTGAATGAATTAAAGTATAGATCAATGATACTTAAAAATATCATAGAGAATGAAAACATAATTGGGATTTTCAACACATATGAATACATGATTGAGATTATCAAAACAGGTGAGGTCAACAATCTCCCCCTTTTTGATAATCACAATTTATGATATGGGCATTTAACATAGTGAAAATAGAATAGTAAAGAGTATAATATTGAATTCAATTTTCTCAGAGAAAATAGCATCAGAGATAATAGAAATAGTATGATATAGACATAAGTTATCAGAGGTAACAATCATAAGGTACCAAAGGTAAAAAGAAACATAATAATATCAGAGATAAAATTGAAAAGAAGGTTATTTTTCTCCATTGAAAATATTTCTCATTCTCGCATTTTGTTCTCCCCCTTTGTGATAATCAAAAAGTGGGAATGCATATATAGGAGACAAATAAAACATGAGAAGTAAAAAGAGTTCCTCTGTATTAGAGCAGTCAGAAAGTACGGAAACATAATACAAATGAATTCCTATCAAAAGTCTTGGCCACTGGATCTATCCACATCTTGCACGTGAGATTTTCCTTTGGGATCTGAAGAAGGTTCGGGTGTTGAGGATGCAGGTGAAGGTTTTGGAATGCCAGAAATGATCAAAGGAGGCTGAGCTACGAACATAGAGTCAGGCCTGTAGGTTGGAGATCTTTGGGTGATCATTGGTGTAAGGCTTCGAATAGCTTGAGCAGGAGTCAGCTGGACTGTGGAAGCAGCTGAGGCAGAAGCAGGAAAAGCAGGAGGTACGATGACTGGTCTGGCATCAACATGCAAGAAGGGCAGCAACAAATTTCTAAAATCCATAATAATTCCTCCCCCTCTTTCCATAGAAGAGATGAAATCATCTTTGTTCTCCATTAATTTATCCATGGTAGGAGTCAATTATCTTAGTTTGCTCACTTGTTCTCTAAAAGCATGAGTTACTGGAGGTAGCTTCATGTTTTCCAACTTCAGCTTGAAGTGGTGATCGAGTTGATGCTTGGTGAAAATTCTGGTGAAGTAGTAGTCCACTTTTCTCTTTATGGCTTCCTGAGAGGCAGAGGATTCTCTCATATAATCTTGAACAATCTTCATTATTTATCTAGCAGAATCTCTTGTAGAAAGCACCACTCGGCTCAACTCTGATGAGTCCACAGAGCCACTGGTTGAAATAGAACCAATCTCCTCCTTCAACATTGCTCGAACTAGATTCAGGTCAACTAATAGTTTGGATGCGAGAGGGACAAGAGAGACGGAAACAGTTTCATTCAAACACTTAGACAAACCACTGATTAGGCTTTGAACTTGAGAGTCCTGTAATTGAACGTGGTCCTTCACTGAGGTTTTGAAACTTTCAAACACCAAGACAAACTGGCTTACTACACTCTTCACATAAGCTAGGTCCTTGACAGCTTGAGACTTGGAGCTCATATAAGAATCCAAAGCAGCAACTGATGTCTTGAGAGCTTCAAGATCTGCTTCGATTCTAGAAGACTGAGTCTGGCACTCTTTCACTTCTTCCATAAGCTCAGACACAAAAGAAGATAAATTACAAGCCAGAGATAGCTCGAAGGATCTCTCTAACATTTTCATTTCTTAATAAAAGCTTTGCTTCATCTCAGCAACTGATACAATGAATGATTCTTTCAGCTCATTCTTCATGGTTTCAAGATCAGATTTAGAGACAAAATCATTAGGGAAAACTGCAGCAGATCCCCTTGCTGAGGCCAAACTAACTACAGAATCAGTCATTATTGATTTAATTGAGGATGCAAGGGAGGTTTCCATTAACTTCACTTCAACAAAACTGGTTTTGAGGTCCTCTTTCAGCTTATTCTAATCATGAAATATGACCACATTATCAGGCAACAACTCAGAAGCAAGATCATAATTGGTCTTCGGTCTATTCACAGACATCTCATTATCTGAATCCGGATAATCCAATCCACAGACTATAAACCCTTGGTCTTCTACCCAGTCTCCAAACTCAACAGCTACTGTAACATTTCCAAGAACAGATTGATGCTCCCCCTCAATGGGTGCATTCTCATGTATCACAATAGCATTCAGTGCTGGATTCTCTTCATCAGAATCTTCTACTACAAGTTCCATCGGTGCAGCATCTAGAAGATATTCTGATACAGGTACAGCTTCTTCTGTATCTCTTTCTACTTCAGCAGTCGGCATAGCTGAGTTTCCAATCAAAGGACTCATACTTAAACTACCAGAAGCAGACGATTCAGATACATTCTCCTTTTCCTCTACTTCTTGGTGAGGTACAGACTGGTCTTCCTCATAAGTAGACAAAATTTCCTCTACCTTTGCTTTCCTAGAATAAACCAATTCTGAAACAGGACTTGGGGGCAAGTCAGGATCTCCTCCAACATCCATGGGAGTTTCTTCTTCTTCTTCTGTTTCTTCTTCTGTTTCATTACTATAAACAGGTTCCTCTTCATCAGGTCTCAGACTCGGATCTCTCATATCCTTTGGTCTTGAGGGATGATCCACAGGATAAAACCTATCATAGATCTTCTGATCATCACTGACCCATTATCCCTTCCATGGGTTCTAGTTAATTTTCATGTACTTACAAACAGTCGAGGTGATGCAGAAATTATTCCTGACTACAACTGTCTCATCCTGAGACTCATCTATTCCTTTCACTTTTATCATTACTGAAATCAGCTTGGCAAAGAATAAAGCATTAGTCTTTGAATTTGGTCTAATCATGTCTTCCATTTGAAGCATTAACAATCTGCACAGATTGATTTTCACACCATGTCTTAGCAAGTTAAGAAGATAGATATCTTGATATCTCAGATTTGAAAAATCTCCTCGCCTCGGTATCAACACATGCTGAAAAAACTTGAAGAGAAGTCGATTCTCTCCATCCATTTCAGCAGCAACCACTTGCCTTTGATTCCCATTACCGGTCAGCTCTTTTAAGGCGGTTTCATAATCAAAGATGTCACTGATTGGTGGAATTGGTCTTGATACATACCCAGAGACACCTTCATGTGGTACTTTTAAACACTCATCCCACTCTATTGAAGAAAAAGACATCTCTTTTCCATTTAAAAAAGAGCTTACCAGATTCTCATTTTCAGACTTCTCGAAGGATACAAACTCGTAGAACTGTTTTTCCAACTTCGGGTAGTATGGGCCATTGTTATTCAAGAAACAATCCACCCATTTCTGGTCCTCCATAATCTCGAGTACTAACGATTTGCTAGGCAGTAGCCATTCCACGCACAGTTCCTTCTCGATTACTATGTCTCTATTCTGCAAGTGAGGATTCACTAGTCGCCTTCCCGATCTAGTTCTGACTTCACTAACACTGGCTTTATGCTGTGTCTTCTGCTTCTTAGCTTTTGGTTTTACACTTTCATCTCTGACTGTAGGAAGCGTAGTTTTTTCCATCGCGGGTTTAGGGTTCTTGGCCGATTTGGGAGCTATGGTTCGAATGTGAGAGATTTTGAGCTCGGTGAGGTAAGAAGTGGCTTAGACGTAGTTTTATCATTTAGGAATTCCAAATAAACGACTAAAATAGAGTAAGATAAAATAAAATAAAATGATTCATATTCTTGGAGGCCGACAGATTTTTTAGAAAACATTGCATCAGTGTGAGTTAATCATCGGTGAGAGAGAAAAAATATCGGTGAGAATTGTACATCGGTAAGGATTTCACATCGGTGATAATTTCACATCGGTGAGAATTTTCACATCGGCGAGAATTTCACATCAGTGAGGATTTTCACATCGGTGAGAATTTTACATCAGTGAGAATTTCACATCAGTGAGAATTTTCACATCGGTGAGAATTTCACATCAGTGAGGATTTTCACATCAGTGAGAATCTCACATCAGTGAGGATTTTCACATCGGTGAGAATTTCACATCAGTGAGGATTTTCACATCGGTTGTGATTAAACATTCCTAAATCGTGTCTTATGTAACTTAGACTATCCTAACTTAAAGGTTTAGTGAAAATATCATCCAATTGATGTTCAGTGCCAATACATTCAAGAGAAATATCACCTTTTTGATAGTGATCTCTTAGGAAATGGTGTCTTACATCTATGTGTTTGGTTCGATAGTGAGATACAGGATTCTTAGAGATGTTTATTGAACTGGTGTTATCACAGTTTATTGAAACATGTTTAAAAACATATCCATAGTCCAAAAGAGTTTGTTTCATCCACAGAATTTGTGCACAGCAACTACCAGCAGCTATATATTCTGCTTCGGTAGTAGATAATGCAACTGAGTTCTGTTTCATACTACACCAAGAAACTAAGGATTTTCCAAGAAAATGACATGTTCCTGATGTGCTTTTTCTATCTAACTTACAACCAGCAAAGTCAGCATCTGAATAACTCATTAACTCAAAGGATTGTCCTTTTGGGTAAAACAAACCTAAGTTAACCGTGTGTTTGAGATATTTAAAAATTCTTTTAACAGCAAGAAAATGATATTCATTTGGATTATCATGAAATCTATCACACATACACACACTAAACATAATATCAGGTCGACTAGAAGTAAGATAAATTAAACTACTAATCATACTTCGGTAATTCGTTTGATCAACTGGTTTCCCAGTTTCATCTGCGTCCAATTTACAGGTAGTACTCATAGGAGTTTCACTTTCCTTGATACTATCCAGACCAAAACGTTTTAAAAGATCCTTTGTATATTTACTTTGATTCAAAATAATACCATTTTTATTTTGAAATACTTGAAATCCAAGAAAGTACTTAAGCTCTCCCATTAAGCTCATTTCAAATTCATTTTGCATACTTTTTGAAAAATCAGTACATAAAGAGTGTTTAGAAGATCCAAAAATAATATCATCAACATATATTTGTACAACTAAAACATCTTTAGAAATTCTTTTAATGAAAAGAGTTGGATCAGCAATCCCTTTAGTAAAACCTTTTGAAATAAGGGAATTGCTGAGTCTATCATACCAAGCTCTTGGAGCTTGTTTTAAACCATACAAAGCCTTAGAAAGTTTAAAAACTTGATTTGGAAAATGGGGGTTAGTAAATCTAGGTGGTTGTTCTACAAAAACAACTTCAATTATAAAACCATTTAGAAATGCACTTTTCACATCCATTTGATATAACTTGAAATCTAGATGTGCAACATATGCAAGTAAGATCCTAATGGCTTCTAGTCTAGCTACAGGTGAAAAAGTTTCCTCATAGCCTATACATTCTTCTTGACTATATCCTTGTGCAACTAGTCTAGCTTTGTTTCTAACTATATTTCCAGATTCATCTACTTTATTTCTAAAAACCCATTTTGTGCCTATTTTCAAGGTGTCCTTAGGTCTGTCAACTAATTACCAGACTTTGTTTCTTTCAAACTGATTTAATTCTTCCTGTATAGACATTACCCAGAATTAATCATTGATAGAATCATTGATATTTTTGGGTTCTAGCTGTGAAAGAAAAGATTGATGTTCAACCTGGTTTCTTAGAGAAGCTCTAGTTTGTGTTCCTCTATCATGATTACCAACAACAGCTTCTAAAGGATGATTCTTTAGAATCCTCGTTGATCTGGTAAAGGTTGGACTAGATATTTCAGGTTCATATATAGGTTCGGGTTCAACAGAAGCAGATTCTGGAAAAATTCCAGAACGTGATGTTTTGATAACAGGTTCATTAGATTTATCATTAATGTCCTGAACAGATAAGTCTTCTTCAATATTTTCAAGAAAGGTTTTAGACTCATGTGGATTAGTTTCATCAAACTTGATGTGAACAGATTCTTCCACACATTTAGTTTTCTTATTGAATACTCTATAGGCTTTACTTGAAATAGAGTAACCCAGAAAAATTCCTTCATCACTTTTGGAAGCAAACTTATCCAGATTATCTTTAGTATTCAGAATAAATACTTTGCAACAAAAAACTTTAAAGTAATTGACCTTAGGCTTTCTATTGTTCCACAATTCATAAGGGTTTTTCTTAAGAACAGGTCTAATTAAGACTCTATTAATGACATAACAAGCTGTATTTACAGCTTCAGCCCAAAAATAAATAAGCAGGTCATATTCATTGAGCATGGTTCTAGCAATTTCTTGAAGGGTCCACTTTCTTCTTTCTACTACACCATTCTGTTGGGGTGTTCTAGGGGCAGAAAAGTTATGAGTATAGCCATTGTGTGAGCAATAAGATTCAAAATCATGATTTTCAAACTCATGACCATGATCACTTCTCAAAGTTTTAATCTTAAGTCCACTAAGGTTCTCTACAGATTTAGAGAATTTAATAAAAAAAGAACAAGGTTCACTTTTGTGAGCTAGAAAATATACCCAAGTATGTCTAGAAAAATCATCTATAAGAACATAAACATAGTGCTTCCCATTTAAACTAGAAACTCTTGATGGTCCAAACAAATCCATGTGAACCAATTCAAGTGGTTGAGACGTCGAAACTTCTTTCTTTGATTTAAAAGAAACTTTGTGTTGTTTTCCCTTTTGACAGGGGTTACACACTCTATCATTTGGGAATTCTAATTTAGGCAGGTCTCTAACTAGGTTTTTTCTTGAGAGTTTTCTAAGTGAGTGAATGTTGAAATGTCCCAATCTTCTGTGCCATAGCCAATATTCTTTATGAAAAGCATTCAAAAAAGTAATATTCTGCTTATCTAAAGAATTCAGATTAATAGCATAAACATTTTCATTTCTTAAGGCAGAAAATACCAAAACATTCTTAGAATTAAAAACTTTGCAGGAATCATTTTCAAATTTAACATGAAAACCATCATCACATAACTGAGAAATACTTAATAAATTGTATTTAAGGCCATCAACAAATAAAACTTTAGAAATCAAAATTGAATCAGTGTTACCAATCTGGCCAAGGCCGATGATTTTTCCTCTTGAATTATCACCAAAGGTGACAAAGCCTCCATCAACTTTTATTAAACTCTTAAAACAGGAGAATTCTCCTGACATATGTCTTGAACATCCACTGTCTAAATACCAGGTCTCTTTACAGGAGATCTTTAAGCATGTTCCCTACAAAACAGATTCAGATGGGAGATGATTTTGGTACCCAGATTTTCTTGGGTCCAGACAGGTTAGCCAATAACACTTTAGGTACCCATATTTGTCTAATGGGTCTCATATAATTTGTAGAATTGACATGCTTTGAAAGATAAACTTTATTAGATCCATAGCTATGTATATAACTGGTTGAAGCATATGAAGTTCCATAATTACCTTCATTCTGTCCAGATTTAGAAATGAATCTAGTTTTGGCAATTTTCCTTTGTCCAGGTTGGTATCCTATACCAGTAGTATATTTAGGTGCTATTTGCTTTCCTAGAATCTGTGTTAGTGTATTTTTTCCATTGGTGAACTTCTCTAAGTCTTTCTTGAGTTGCTCATCAGACAGTTTCAGTTCAGTGTTTTCTTTTAACCGTTGAGCATTCTTCTCTTTTTCAGTAGTGAGTTCGGTTTTAACTATAGTGGTGAGAGCATGTTGTTTCTTTAATGACTTGTATTTATCCTTAATTTCATTACATGTCTCTTCCTGCATATCACAGTACTCAAACAATTCATTTTTAGACATTGTTCCAGAATCAGAATCAGATTCTGCATTATCTCCAGAGTAATAATTTAAAGCAGGAGTTTCAGCAGTTACCTGAGAAGTGTTTGTCATAAAGCACATATTTGCCTTATTTTTGTGTTCAGTTTCAGAGCTTTCAGATTCAGTAGAGCTATCCTCAGAAGCACTCCAAGTAGCCTTCATGGCTTTCTTAAACTTATTGTCCTTATATTCATATTTCTTTTTATACTTCAGCTTTGGACAGTAGGCTTTAATGTGTCCTTTTCTCTTGCACTCATAACAGACAACATCATCTGATTTTTCATTCTTCTTCCAATCCTTTTTCCATTTACCTTGGTGATTACCCTTATAATTTGTTTTTCTGAAGAACTTCTTTTCCTATAAAATTTCTTAAATCTTCTAGCAATGTGAGCCATCTCAGCATCACTGTCAGAATCACTTTCACTGTCTTCACAGCTTGAAATTTCAACTATAGCTTGAAGCTTTTCTTTGTCCTTATTCTTTGAAGTTGAGGATTTGAAAGCGACAGACTTTCTTGGAGGTTCATTTTCTTTCTCTTTATTCACTTTAAGCTCTTCTTCATACATCATCAGATTTCCAATTAGTTCCTTGACAGGTAGAGCAGCAATGTCACATGATTCTCTGATTGAGACAGATGTGCCTCTCCATCTATCATGTAGACATCTCAAAATTCTCATAATTTGTTCCTTCGATGAGACATCCTTTCCCAGAGAGATCATTGTATTGACAATTTCATTGAACCTGAGATACATGTCAGAAATGGGTTCGTCATGCTTCATTTTAAAATTATCATACTTGATAGTATAAGTGTTCAATCTCTTTTCTTTAACATTCGTTGTTCCTTCATGAGAAACAGATAAGGTATCCCAAATTTCATATGCAGTTTTACAAGAAGAAATTCTATTAAACTCTTCATATCCTAGTGCACAGTACACGGCATTCATAGATTTATAGTTGTTATTGTAAGCATTCTTTATAGGTTCATCCCAAGTAGATCTAGTAGTAGTGGGAATTTTGTATTCTGATTCAATAGCAATCCAAATATCAAAACCTATGCTTTCTAGATGAATTTTCATTTTCAGTTTCCACTGAGCATAATTTGTTCCATTGAAGAAAGGTGGCCAGTTAGTAACAGAACCCTCAAGTCTATTGTCCATGATGAGAAAATTTTAATGAGATGAAAATTTAGATATAACAGAAATTTTAAGAGCATTAAAATACAACTAAAATCACAGTTCAAAAGCAGAGTACTTTTAGAGAGTATTTTCAATCCTTTGATACCTAGTGTTGGTCGGAGTGGTTTACTCAAGAGGGGGGGGGTGAATTGAGTACCAATTAAAATTTCTTTATTTAAAAAACAATGTCTTAAAGACCCCCAAATAAAATAAAAAATTAAACTGTAGTGAATTTATATTAAAGTAGAGGTTTTGTTAGATTCTCAAGGGATTGATTAATTCCCAGTTAATCAATACAGGTGTATGTGATTATCTTTTGAAACTAACTTACTAATCTACACTTAACATAAACACTTGCTAATTTAATTATCAAAGTAACTTTAAAAACAGTATAAGTTTTAAAGTGATTAGTAGCGGAATAAAACTTTGAAGGAGATGGCACAAAAAATGTACCCAAGAGGTTCAGTCTCAAGCCGAGACTTAGTCCTCTCAACATTTTTATATAAAAATGATCCACACCCTAGATTAGTGTTCAATAGTTTACAACTGTCCAGGTCCAAGACCTCTACCACTGTTATTCGTGGGAAACAGTACAACAACAACCAGCTGTCCAGGTCACACACGACCTCTACCACTGTTATTCCTGGGAAAGAATAGAATGCAAGAATTTGGTAAGGATTTACAAATCCTCCAGTTTAAGTACAGGATACAATGTATGTTTTAGATACAGCAGATAACACACACTGCTCGAAAAGAATAATAATAAATCACAGAACAAGAGATGTAGAGTTTAGAGATGGTTCTGGTGATTTCAGTGTAGCTCTGAACTCCGTTGGATTCGATCAGAAGTGAGTCTGAGTCCTCTTCTCGTTTCTGTTTGAGAAACAGAGTGTCGTATGCTCCAGGTTCACAGATAGTGAAAATGTAGTGGTTGAAGTTCTTTAGTGTTCTTCTTATATGCACAGAACACTTCTCGAGTATGCTTGATTGTCTATGAGCTTCTCTGTGTTCTTTATGGAACTAGTTTTGCTCTTGATTATTCTTGTTCTTGTGTTTCTGGTATATTTCATCCACCACACTCTTCTATATTTGGGCAGTGTCGCCTTCTCGTATTTATCTCACGTGCAACAGGGGACAGAAAAGATTTCCTTTCTGCAAGTACGAGGTACGGGTTCCTGACATCCGACAACCTTTATCAGATATTTGACAAATAATTAAAATGTACATGATATGACCGTTGGATAGATTAAATAAAGATAGGAAATAAAGAAATTCAAACAGTGAGTTGAGTGATCGGTAGGTAATCAGCATTTGTAGCTTGGACATCGGTAGCTCAATTTCATTAGTTGCTTTGACTCTATCGGTGGCTCTATGCGTCGGTTGGTATATGCTTGTATCGGTGACTTTGTTTATCGGTAGCTCCATGCGTCGGTAGCTTCATGCGTCGGTAGCTTCATGCGTCGGTAGCTCCATGCGTCGGTAGCTCCATGCGTCGGTAGCTTCATGCGTCGGTATCGGTAGCTGTGAGTCTGTCAGTAGCTTCGTCCATCGGTGACTCTTATTCCATCGGTAGCTATTTATACTGACACCGGTAGCTCTATGTTTGTATCGGTAGCTGTCTGTAAGTCAGTAGCTTACATTTATAAGCACATCGGTAGCTCTGTGTTATGTATATCAGTGACTCTGTCTGTCGGTAGACTAAGTCTATCGGTAGACTGGGTACCGGTAGCTCTTTATCAGTAGCTATAGGTAGATTACTTATCTGTTTTATGCAGAACACATCCGATTGTGTTAGAATTAATTTATAACTTGTATGAACATGGATAAATGAGGATTAACATATTCCAAAGACTATTTTAAAAATTATTATTGGTTTGATCACAGATTTGAAAGAATTAAAGTATAGATCAATGATACTTAAAAATATCATAGAGAATGAAAACATAATTCGGATTTTCAACACATATGAATAAATGATTGAGATTATCAAAACAGGCGAGGTCAACAATAATAAAATATCATAGGAATAAAACATGTGATTTTGGCAACCATTAAGCACAAGATATGATTTCCAAAGTAGCCAAGGCATTGCGGCCAAGACCATCTTAGTGGGAAAAGTCCCTTTCTGAATCGAGTTTACTCCTCGTTCCAGTCCTGTATTACGGAACCAGATTAACTTACCATTCCAGCCATGACTATCTCATGAGATATAAATCATTACCCAATGAATTGGAGGGATATATATGTCCCACCCCTATCATAATGAAATAATTCTTACTTGGGCCACAAAATAAACATACATCATTTATAATAACCCAATGAATAAAATCGGTGTCATAAACATCATCCCATCATCACATAATCCATATAAAAGAAATGGATATCATTTCATAATAAAAAACGTGAAACCATGTAAATCATAGAGACACATATTAAATAATATAATCTTGCATGGAAAATGGTTTTGATAAAACACTTGAAATGAATTCTTGAGGAAAATATCCTTTATTCTTCAAAATAATTTTCTTCTCAGAAAATTTCATGAAATTCTAAAAGAAAAGGATTTTTTAAAAAAATAGTAATGAAATCTTTTGGATGAAGCTTCATAAAATAAGGCTTTCAAAAACCGTAAAGAAATCTTATCATGTCTTATATGTTAAAAAGAACATTCTTCTTGTTCTTTTGCCGGAAAAGTCAAAAAGTACCTCTTAACAGAAGGATTCTTTACATACCATGTAGTAAAAGTCAAAATGGGTAAAAAGAACATTAAACATACTATTAATTATTTTTATAAAACGGGAACATGGATGATAAATATAACCCCATTAAATACTTACGAATAATCAATCTCAGATAAAAAAGAGATTGGAAAAGTTATCCCTTACCTTACATCTGATATGCTTTGTATGTATCAGAACCTCCTGTATAATGATATAAATAATGTCATTGAATTATTAAAGAATCATATTCATTGTTATGATATCATATATGGTTCACTTATGAATTTATATTACCTGTTCTTTTGTAAATTCCATCTTAAAGCAGCATTTTGGGTAAAATCATTTCATTTATCGTACGTATTTCGACTTGTTGTTCTTGATATTACTACTTATATACTAATTTACATAATTCCATAATGTATAAAATGATTCATATATAATATATATTCAGCATATACATATATATATATATGATATATTGATAAATGGAATGAAATACAATGTTCATGGAGACGATAGGCTGTACGTACTCATGAACGCTGTTTTCGTTTACTTATTGAATTGAATTGAATAAAGTAGATGACATACTTATATATAAAAATAAATCCAGTATATTTATTATTTCATATATTTCATTATTATTCCTTATATATACATTATAATCATTCATTAAAGGTTAACATGGAGAATGAATCTCATCGTGTCGTGGAGACGGTAGTCCGTACGTACGCACGAGCGATGATATCATTTCCATGATAATGGAATTGTATTGAAGTGTATGTAAAATAATTCATAATCTATATCACTTTAAAATAATCATATATAGTTGTTTATTTACACCATTATACCCATCCAAGTAATGTGGTGGCCGAAAAAATATTACACCATGGCTTGGAGACAGTATTCCGTATGTATGCACGCGCGATGATTTCATTTTCCGTAGGATCGATAGAAGGTGAAATAAGGTTGTTTAATATTTATAATAATATATAAGTATATAAGTAATACTGTTTTTATTACTTTATAATGAGAAAACTAAATAGGAAATGTAGAAGAAGAAAGAAACTTGAGTGAATCGAAAGAAGAGATTACCTCTTCTTCGACGCACCTCCTTTAAGCTTCCTCTTAATGAAGTAGAGTTGGTCTTTTGAGAAGACAAGAACCTCCAGAATGTTTCTAGGGAAGTGTATAAGATAAATGGGCAGGGGTTGGCTGATTTTCTAGGCTGAAAAGGGTGTGAAGAGAAGAGGGAAGGGGTGCCCTTTTTATAAGGGAGGAGAGGGGCACCTTTGAAAAAACTTAAAATATTATTTTATAGTAAAGTCATATTTCGTTTTTAATAGCTCCAAATTGATTTATTTCGATGATAATGTGGGGATGGTCTAAATCAACTCAACCAATAGATTTTAGATAGGTTTGGGTCAGTATATTAACCATATCTTTTAGTTTTAACTCTTTGTTAATTGGATTGACATTTACCATGTCACTTTTTATTTTTATATGATATAGTTAATAAACATACCGTATACATCCAAGAGACCCCTAAGTGGTCCACTAATGATACACCTACAATGATATAAATTTTTTGGCTGAACCTTATATTTTTACGAATATAATAACAATAAATAATATAATATTTGTTTTAAAAACTATTTTATGTCAATTTTGACACTATTTTATAATGGAATTTGGTGAAAATCATAACAGCAGGATTAGTTCAATAATAACATGTCGTATTAACCTATAAAATTAGTGGAATTCATAAACAGTCTCAAATTACAATTATTTGGGTATTTATAACATCAATTATTTTATTATTTAGGTAATTACTGCATCACCATTGTGTCATAAATAACATAAATTATTTAATGTCTAAAAATTATAAATAAAATACCATTAGATAGGAAATATTGTTAGCTTTATAATGAATATTTATAGTTGAATTTATCATATTTATAACGCTATATTAAAAATGATTTTGTTATTAATATTTAATTTTAAATATTTGAACCCGTCTTTAAATAAATTAATAATAAAAGTCCTAATCTAATACAAGTGGACCTAACTGGTAATATATTATTCCTAAGGTTTTTTTGGTCGAATTATAGTTATCCAATAGAATTAGGACATTTTTTAGTGTAATAATAATATCAATTTCACTGTTAATTACCCTATTTACTTTTAACCATGGTAAATAAAAGTAAGAAGTTACTATTTTCCAAAAATTATTTTCAGCTCATTGAACAACATTTTAGTCCTTGATATTAACCGTGTCTCTCGGATTTTCGAAATTTCACTCATAGGAGCGGTAAAATTATGTTTTATGTGAATTACCAAATTCTCCTAGGAGGTGGGTAAAAGATGGTGAAAAGTTCAATAAAATTTTTATATATATAAACTTATTAAAAAATGACTCCAATTAATTAAATTGAACTTATATAAGTATTATGTATCAATTTTGACATCAAAAAATTAAATAAAAATAAATATTTATTTAAATAAAATGTTTTATGTGAATTTCCAAATTCTCCTAGGAGGTGGGTAAAAGACGGTGAAAAGTTCAATAAAAATTTTATATATCTAATATTATTATAAAATGACTCTAATTAATTACATTGAAATTATATAGGTATTATGTATCAATTTTGAAATAAAATAAATTTAAATAAAATAAAAAATTATTTAAATACAAAGTCAGTTTTTAAATAGTAACCTAGTGATTTCACTATTCATCGAAAAATTAATGGTTTCAGAAAAATAATAAAAATTCACCCTAGGATAATTTCGATATTCTTAATCCCAAAATGAATTCCATTTTGAAAAATATAATTTATAAAATATTAAAAAAGTGGGTATTACTATTCATATTGTGTAGAGACCCGAAGCTTATCGTACATTGACATTACATTACTTTTGCGGAATACTTAGTACATAACAAAAACACACACACAAGGATCGTAATAGTTTAGTGTGTTTGGAAACTCGGAACGTAATCTTCTAATCGTGGTGAAAGATCTTCAACATATCCTATAAAGATCTTCCCCTTTTTTTACCTAAAACCTTTCTTTATATCCTAGGGAAAAGAAAACATAAAAGGGTGAGCTCAAATGCTCAGTAAGGGTAAACAAAAGAAATATCAATCACATCATATACATAAGCACATAACTTTTGGAAATCTTAACCTAAAAAAGAGTTCATAATTTCATAACATGGGGTAAATCATGGCAGTGAAATGTAATCACAATAATCATAACCTAAAACATGAAACTTTTTGGCATTCACACATAATCATAGAGAATCATTTCTTGTTAGTCAAGACTCATTGCCAAGACTATCTTAGTGGACAAAGTCCCTTTCTGAATCGAGTAACCCTCGTTTCAGTCCTGTTTCACTGAACCGGTATAACCTACCCTTCCAGCCCTGTCTATCTCATGAGATATAAAATCTTTACCCAATGCATTGGAGGGAGATATAGGTCCCACCCATCTTATAACGAATCCTTTCTTATGTGTGCCACATAATCATAAACCATACATCATAGCGTAACCCATGTAATAAAAATGGGATTCTTAAACAACATGACATCATAAAACAATTCATATAAGATAAAGGAATTCATAAAAATGTTTCCATCACAACATAATCAAATCCATGTAATTATAGGGATAAAAACAGAACCCTTTTATTATCTTAGATGGAAAATAATTTTGATAAAATACTTGAACTTCATTCTTGAGGAAAATATCCTTTCTACTTCAAAAACACTTTTCCTTTCTTAACATGTCATAAAATTTTAAACTAAAAGAAGTTGATTAAAAATAAACATGAATGCTTTTAAGGGAAGATTTTTGGAAATAATGTTTTAGAAATCCATTCATGTCGTATAAGTAAAAAAAACATTCTTCGTACTTTTGTCGGAAAAGTCAAAAAGTACCTTGTACGAAAAACGACAAAAGATTCCTTTCATACATATTACTAAAAACTCACCGAAGGGTAAAAATGGATTTAAACAATTGTAGGTGGATGGAAATAATATTACATATTGATGAAACATGGAAGTGGATGATAAAATACACCCCAGTAAATACTTACGAATAAACAATCTCGGATAAAAATGAGATTGTGATATTTCCCTTACCTTAGGTCCGATTTGCTTCGTAAGTGTCCGAACCTCCTGTATAATGATTTAAATCATGTTATTGACTTATTCAAGAATCATATTCATTGTTATTATATCATATATGGTCCACTTATGACTTTATATTACCCGTTCTTTTGTAAATTCATGTTAAAGTAGCGTTTTGGGTAAAATCGTCTCATTTTTCGTTTGTGTTTTTAACTTGTAATTATTCATATGATTACTTAGATCATGATTACTTAATTCCAGAATATAAAACATGATTTATATATATATATTCAGAATATACATATATAATAAATCAGTAAATGGAAAGAAATACACCGTTCATGGAGACGGTAGTCCGTACGTACGCATGAACGCTGTTTTCGTTTCCTTATTGAATTGAATGGAATTAAGTAGATGACATACATATAAATATAAATAATTACAGTATCATTATTAGGTAATATATTTCATTAGTACTTATTATATATAATTTATAATCATTCATTAATGGTTAATCATTGAGAATGAATCTCATCGCGTCGTGGAGACGGTAGTCCGTACGTACGCACGAGCGATGATATCGTTCCCATGGTCGTGGAATTGCGTTGAAGTGTATTTATACTATTTAAGTATCAATATCACTTTATAATAATTATATATAGTTACTTATTAAACCAATATACCCATCCTTGTATGGTGGTGGTGGAAAATAGATTACACCACGGCGTGGAGACGGTATTCCGTACGTACGCACGCGCGGTGATTTCATTTTTTCCGTAGGATGGATAGAAGGTGAATTAGGATTGTTTCATATTTATAATAACATATCATTATGTAAGTAATACTGATGTTATTACTTTGTTATGAAACAACTAAAGAAGAAGAAGTTGAAGAAGAAAGAAATTGAAAAGATCGGTAATGGTTATTACCTCTTCTTTGAAACGCCTCTTTAAATCCTCCACTGAGGGGACTATGATTCGTCTTTGAAGAAGACCAGGACCTCTAGGATTATTCTAGGGAAGTGGAAAAGGGATTTTGGCTGAGTTTGACCGAGCTTGAGTGCTCAAATTGGTGTGAGGAGGAAGGGGGAGGAGGTGCCCTTTTATAAGGGAGGAGAGGGGCACCTTAGGAATATCTCAAAATATTATTTTATATTAAAGTCAAAATCGGTTTATAATGGTTCCAAAGGGTTTTATTTCGAAGCTAAAGTGGGGATGGGTCGCAATCCTATCATCCAATAGGATTTAGACAAGTTTAGGGTATTATTTTAACCTTATCAATTAGATTTAACTCTAAGTTTAATAATTTAACTTTTACCGTGTCTTTTTGTTTTCTTTCACTATATGGTTAATACACTTACTATAACATGCCAAAAGAACCCAAAATTGTTTATTATTAATATATATATCCGTATCTAAGTCATTTGGCCGAACCATAGATTTTTAGGAATAAAATAACAATTAATAATATTTTATTTTATTTAAAAACTATTTTGTGTGTCAATTTTGACACTATTTGATATATGATTTTTGTGAAAGTCATAACAGAATTATATGTTCGAACCAAGTCGATTAAATCAACACTAATATATCGTAGTAACCTAGAAAATTAGTGTAATTCATAAAAAGTCTCAAATTACATTCATTTGAGCATTTATAACATCAATTATGTTAATATTTCCTTAAAAGGGTAATTACTGTGTCATCGTTGTGTCATAAATAAATTAATTTATTTAAAGTCTAAAAATTGTAAATAAAATATCATTATGTAGGAAATCTTTTTATCTTACTAATGAATATTTACAATCGAATTTATCTTAAGTACAACCCGATATTAAAAATGTTTTAGTAAATAAACTTTGATTTTGACTCTTTTAACTTTTCTTTGAATTAAATAATAATAAATGTCCTAATCTAATCCAAGTGGGCCTAAATGGTCATATTATATTCCTAAGATTGTTTTCGGTCGAATTACAGTTGTCCAATAGAATTAGGACATGTGTTAGGGTAATTATAATATCATTTTTACCCTTAATTACCCTATTTACTTTTAACCGTGGTAAATAAAAGTAAAAAGTTACTATTCACCAAAAATTATTTTCATCTCATTGAACCACATTTTACTTACTGACATCAACCGTGTCTCTCGGATTTTTGATATTCCATTCAGAGAAGAGGTAAAATAAATATTTATGATGAAAATAATTTTTTTAACTACCACTTAGTAGTTTCACTATTCATCAAAAATTGATGTTTTTCAGAACAATGCCAAAATTTCATCCTAAGCTATATTTCATATTCCGAATTCAAAAATGAAGTCTATTTTACCAAATTCATATCATAGAAGTTTCATTAATTAATTTTCTAATTAAATCCCGCTGTTAAAACAAAGAGCGTGTTTTTAAGAAACAATATCTATCAAAAGATTGACACTTGTTTATGTCTAGTTTAAATGTGAAATTACATCCAATGACCAACATAGTATTAAATTGTAAAAATATATTCTAAATATACTTTAAACCAACTCAAATTTATAATTTATCACTATTAATTATTTCGATTGAAAAAGTTGTTTTTAACTAAAATTTAGTAATTTTCACTATTCATCAAAATATGAAATTTATCCAAAAATCACCAAAATTTAACCTTAGGCTAAATTCAATACTCCGAATCCAAAAATGAAATCCATTTTGAAAAATAAAATTTAAAAAATTTCAAAAAGTGGTAATTACTATTCATAACGGCTAGTTTTAATAACATTTTAATAGCATATCGCTGTTTAGTGAAACTCGTTATTGCGTACTACACACGCTATCGAGGAAGGTCGCAATTGCGTGTAATGCAAGGCAAGTCAAGGATGCGTGTTGTGCAAGCTCCTTTTGGTGTAGCGTACAACACAAGACATTAGTGAAATAAAAAGAATATTTTTCATAAAATCTCGGGCCGTTACATTCTACCCCCCTTAAAATGAATTTCGCCCTCGAAATTCATCGGGGTTATAAATGGTTTACTATTCGAAAGTTTCTTTAATAGAATCCCACATCGTAAAAAGGAATACCAAAACTTGGCTTTAAAAACTAAAGTATTTAATGTAACGATTACCCAAATAAACTAATTGATGGGTTTCCACATAGGTAAAAATATGGATATGGAAGAGAAATCTAACCATCATGTTCTGATGGAGAGTGGTAGAGAACATGGCTATGGAAAAGCCAGTTATCACAAATCCATAGATTTGTGATGATATAAGGTACCATCTAATTCATCAAGTATAAGATCACTAGGACACCATTTTTGGTTTTCAAGATCAATTCCCTAAAGTTGAAAATTTGAATTAGAATAAATACTTACTTTATTTTGGTACAATCTCACTGTTGTTCGTGCCTTGAACAATTTCCACTTCATCTCTTCAATAAATGAAGTTTAATTTGTTGTTTGTGAAGTGTTATCAGATTATGTGAAAGAATGACGGGTCATTCCATCTGTCTCAAACAAAAGGTTAGCAAAAATTATATACATAAGTCGGTCTATAGTGAGATTAATCGTATATGGTTCCTAAAATGGACTTATACATCATATATCATACTTCTTAATATAATAAAACTAGTTTCTACTAAACAGGGACTTCCTGTAGGCCAGTGGTAGGCGATAAAGGCCTGTCGCACTTCGGTTGTGGGTTCGATTCCCACAGCCTTGTCCGATGCGATGGGCTGTCGCCCGTCCTGCAGGTTGTCCTATTTCTAAAACTATATTACTATAACATCCCATCAATAATATCGAAAAAACTTCTATCCTTAAACAATACTAACTTATGTCCAACATAATCCATTCTAATCTTTAGGCTTATCCATAATACTGCAGTCCACTCTAATAATATAGTGAAAACGATTACCAGAGATTTAATACTATCGTTAATCCCCATATATATGTCTTGTTGGTCACATTCCAAATATTCAAAGGCCTTAATCATGTATTCTCTTGAATACCCATTGAACCATAGTGAAAACATGAATGTAGTTAAAAGTTAACACCTTCCACATACCAAAATCCTCAAAATTGTATATACTTAAACCATGATATCACTTAGTCCTTATATTAATCATGATCTCATGAATACTATTAAACATTTCATTTTCTCGTTTTCCCTTCATTATGCGCATATCATCTTATTTCCAAAAAATATCTCAATCACTTTGAATACCACATCAATAAATATTGCAATACTCAATGATACAACATTATTTTGGAATCCCATTACATAAACACTTAATCATTCCACCACAACATTGTCATATTCAACATTTCCAATAGTGATCGCATGTGACTTCCCTTTTTCCTTTGCCTTCAGTGGTTGCTCATGTTGATCATCACTAACCCTTGGATTAGGGCATTTATTGGCATAATGTCCCATCTCCTTGCACTTGAAACATTGAAGTGTTGGCGGTGCGTTCTCTGCAGTGTTTGCTTTTTTCACATCAATAGAAACCCTTTTTCCATTACTTCGACACTCAGCTACTCGATGACCTTATTTTCCACACTTAAAACATTTTCTAGTCCCTTTAAGACAATCTCCACCATGCTTCTTTCCACACTTTGAGCATAAGGAAACATTCATCTTCTATTCACCATTATTCTGAGATTTCTCCTTGAACTCCATCTTTCGTTTCTTTTCAAAACCTTGAGATGGATATGTAACACTAACTTCCATTTCTACCTTCATAGCACAACGCACAATTTCTTCATAGCTACTGAAGTCTCGTATAGCTAATGCTCTTCGAAGACGTGGTTTTAAGCCACTGAAAAATCGATCAACATTACTTTCAGGTTGGATGATAATGCCAGATGCATACCTTGCAAGTCTTGTAAAATTCGCTTCGTATATACCAACAGATTCATCATCCTTCTGTTTCAGCTCAAGAAACTACTTTTCCATCTTCGTTCGAAGAATACGAGGGAAGTACTTATTGAAAAATAAGTTCTTGAACTCGTCCCATTCCATGGACTCAATTTCATCTCTTTGCCTTGTATTCTTGATAAGATTCCACCATTGATCAACTTCACCTTCCAAACGATATACTGCTAAGATGACTTTATCATGTTCAGAACATTGAAGAACTGAAAATATCTTTTTAGTGGTACTGATCCATTGTTCAGCAACAAGTGGATCAGAAGACCCACTGAAAGAAGGTGGACATTGCCTCATGAAGGACTCAATAGAATATTGTTCCCTTCTCTGCTCATTTGGAAGTCCAGAATGATTCATAGCTTGTGTAAGTATAGCAATAAGATTTTGCACTCCACCTCCCATAACATTTGTTTGTTCAGGAGGACAATCATTGCATTGTCCATTGCATTGATCAACACGGTTCCTTCGGGTTCCAGCCATCATCTAAAACCCAAAAAGAATAGTGTGAGAGGCAAAAATCATGCTAGGGAAAACAACATAATAAATGGGGAGTACCTTCAATATCTAACATCTTAGGTTTAATTCTATGATCGTTAGCATAATTCTAGTACTATAACCTATACGTATACTTAACCTTAGGGACATCCCTAGACATACCTTAGAAATATCTCTAGGGATCTCACTAACGTTTTCGCATCCTAGTTTCCAAAGGTTGACTAAACCTTTCCTCTGATACCAACTGTAGAGACCCAAAGCTTATCGTACATTGACATTACATTACTTTTTCGGAATACTTAGTACATAACAAAAACACACACACAGGGATCGTAATAGTTTAGTGTCTTTGGAAACTCGGAACGTAATCTTCTAATCGTGGTGAAAGATCTTCAACATCTCCTATAAAGTTCTTCCCCTTTTTTTACCTAAAACCTTTATTTATATCCTGGGGAAAAGAAAACATAAAAGGGTGAGCTCAAATGCTCAGTAAGGGTAAACAAAAGAAATATCAATCACATCATATACATAAGCACATAACTTTTGGAAATCTTAACCTGAAAAAGAGATCATAATTTCATAACATGGGGTAAATCATGGCAGTGAAATGTAATCACAATAATCATAACCTAAAACATGAAACTTTGTGGCATTCACACATAATCATAGAGAATCATTTCTTGTTAGTCAAGACTCATTGCCAAGACTATCTTAGTGGACAAAGTCCCGTTCTGAATCGAGTAACCCTCGTTTCAGTCCTGTTTCACTGAACCGGTATAACCTACCGTTCCAGCCCTGTCTATCTCATGATATATAAAATCTTTATCCAATGAATTGGAGGGAGATATAGGTCCCACCCATCTTATAATGAATCCTTTATTATTTGTGCCACATAATCATAAACCATACATCATAGCGTAACCCATGTAATAAAAATGGGATTCTTAAACAACATGACATCATAAAACAATTAATATAAGATAAATGAATTAATAAAAATGTTTCCATCACAACATAATCAAATCCATGTAATAATAGGGATAAAAACAGAACCCTTTTATTATCTTAGATGGAAAATAATTTTGATAAAATACTTGAACTTCATTCTTGAGGAAAATATCCTTTCTACTTCAAAAACACTTTTCCTTTCTTAACATGTTATACAATTTTAAACTAAAAGAATTTGATTAAAAATAAACTTGAATACTTGTAAGGGAATCTTTTTGGAAATAATGTTTTAGAAATCCATTCATGCCGTATAAGTAAAAAAAACATTCTTCGTACTTTTGTCGGAAAAGTCAAAAAGTACCTCGTACGAAAAACGACAAAAGATTCCTTTCATACATATTAATAAAAACTCACCGAAGGGTAAAAATGGATTTAAACAATTGTAGGTGGATGGAAATAATATTACATATTGATGAAACATGGATGTGGATGATAAATTGCACCCCAGTAAATACTTATGAATAAACAATCTCGGATAAAAATGAGATTGTGATATTTCCCTTACCTTAGGTCCGATTTGCTTCGTAAGTGTCCAAACCTCCTGTATAATGATTTAAATCATGTTATTGACTTATTCCAGAATCATATTCATTGTCATTATATCATATATGGTCCACTTATGACTTTATATTACCCGTTCTTTTGTAAATTCATATTAAAGTAGCGTTTTGGGTAAAATCGTCTCATTTGTCGTTTGTGTTTTTAACTTGTAATTATTCATATGATTACTTAGATCATGATTACTTAATTCCAGAATATAAAACATGATTTATATATATATATTCAGAATATACATATATAATAAATCAGTAAATGGAAAGAAATACACCGTTCATGGAGACGGTAGTCCGTACGTACGCATGAACGCTGTTTTCGTTTCCTTATTGAATTGAATGGAATTAAGTAGATGACATACATATAAATATAAATAATTACAGTATCATTATTAGGTAATATATTTCATTAGTACTTATTATATATACTTTATAATCATTCATTAATGGTTAATCATTGAGAATGAATCTCATCGCGTCGTGGAGACGGTAGTCCGTACGTACGCACGAGCGATGATATCGTTCCCATGTTCGTGGAATTGCGTTGAAGTGTATTTATACTATTTCAGTATCAATATCAATTTATAATAATCATATATAGTTACTCATTAAACCAATATACCCATCCTTGTAAGGTGGTGGTGGAAAATAGATTACACCACGGCGTGGAGACGGTATTCCGTACGTACGCACGCGCGGTGATTTCATTTTTTCCGTAGGATGGATAGAAGGTGAATTAGGGTTGTTTAATATTTATAATAACATATCAGTATGTAATTAATACTGATGTTATTACTTTGTTATGAAACAACTAAATAAGAAGAAGTTGAAGAAGAACGAAATTGAAAAGATCGGTAATGGTTATTACCTCTTCTTTGAAACGCCTCTTTGAATCCTCCACTTAGGGGACTAAGATTGGACTATGAAGAAGACCAAGACCTCTAGGATTATTCTAGGGAAGTGGAGAAGGGATTTTGGCAGAGGTTGGCCGAGCTTGAGTGCTCAAATTGGTGTGAGGAGGAAGGGGGAGGAGGTGCCCTTTTATAAGGGAGGAGAGGGGCATCTTAGGAATATCTCAAAATAGTATTTTATATTAAAGTCCAAATCGGTTTATAATGGTTCCAAAGGGTTTTATTTCTAAGCTAAAGTGGGGATGGGTCGAAATCCTATCATCCAATAGGATTTAGACAAGTTTAGGGTATTATTTTAACCTTATCAATTAGATTTTACTCTAAGTTAAATAATTTAACTTTTACCGTGTCTTTTTGTTTTCTTTCACTATATGGTTAATACACTTACTATAACATGCCAAACGAACCCCAAATTGTTTATTATTAATATATATATCCTTATCTAATCTATTTTGCCAAACCTTAGATTTTTTGGAATAAAATAACAATTAATAATATAATATTTGATTTATAAACTATTTCGTGTCAATTTTGACACTATTTGATATATGATTTTTATGAAAGTCATAACAGAATTATATGTTCTAACAAAGTTGATTAAATCAACACTAATATTTCATAGTAACCTAGAAAATTAGTGTAATTCATAAAAATTCTCAAATTACATTCATTTGAGCATTTATAACATCAATTATGTTAATATTTCCTTAAAAGGGTAATTACTGCGTCATCGTAGTGTCATAAATAAATTAATTTATTTAAAGTCTAAAAATTATAAATAAAATATCATTATGTAGGAAATATTTTTATCTTTCTAATGAATATTTACAATCGAATTTATCTTATGTACAACCCTATATTAAAAATGATTTAGTAAATAAACTTTGATTTTGACTCTTTTAACTCTTCTTTGAATTAAATAATAATAAATGTCCTAATCTAATCCAAGTGGGCCTAAATGGTCATATTTTATTCCTAAGCTTTTTTTTGGTCGAATTACACTTGTCCTATAGAATTCGGACATGTGTTAGGGTAATAATAATATCATTTTTACCCTTAATTACCCTATTTACATTTAACCGTGGTAAATAAAAGTAAAAAGTTACTATTCACCAAAAATTATTTTAATCACATTGAACCACATTTTACTTACTGACATCAACCGTGTCTCTCTGATTTTTGAAATTCCATTCACAGAAGCGGTAAAATTAATATTTATGAAGAAATTAATTTTTTTAACTACCACTTAGTAGTTTCACTATTCATAAAAAATTGATGTTTTTCAGAACAATGCCAAAATTTCATCCTAAGCTATATTTCATATTCCAAATTCAAAAATGAAGTCTATTTTACCAAATTCATATCATAGAAGTTGCATTAATTAATTTTATAATTAAATCCCGCTGTTAAAACAAAGAGCGTGTTTTTAAGAAACAATATCTATCAAAAGATTGACACTTGTTTATGTCTAGTTTAAATGTGAAATTACATCCAATGACCAAAATTTTATTAAATTGTAAAAATATATTCTAAATATACTTTAAAACCACTCAATGTAATAACTTATCACTATTAATTATTTCGATTGAAAAAGTTCTTTTTTACTAAAATTTAGTAAATTTCACTATTAATCAAAATATGAAAGTTATCCGAAAATCACCAAAATTTCACCTTAGGCTAAATTAAATACTCATAATCAAAAAATGAAATCCATTTTGAAAAATAAAATTTACAAAATTTCAAAAAGTGGTAATTACTATTCATAACGGCTAGTTTTAATAACATTTTAATAGCATATCGCTGTTTAGTGAAACTCGTTATTGCGTACTACACACGCTATCGAGGAAGGTCACGATTGCGTGTAATGCAAGGAAAGTCAAGGATGCATGTTGTGCAAGCTCTTTTTGGTGTAGCGTACAACACAAGACATTAGTGAAATAAAAACAATATTTTTCATAAAATCTCGGGTTGTTACATACTGGCTAGTTAATATAATATTTTAATAACATATCATTGTTTAATGAGACTCGATATTGCGTACAACACACGCTGTCGTGGAAGGTCATGATTGCATGTAATGAAAGACAAGTAAGGGATGCATGTAGTGCAAGATCCTTTTGGTGTAGTGTACAACACAATTCATCAATGAAATTGAAAAAAAATATTTTTCATAAAATCTCGGGGTGTTACATTCTACCCCCCTTAAATTGAATTTCACCCTCGAAATACATAATGGTTATAAATGGTTTACTACATGAAAGTTTCCTTCATAGAAACCCACATTGTAAAAAGGAATACCAAATCATGACTTTAGAAACTAATGTATGAAACGTAACAGTTACCCAAAGTAACTAATCACTGGGTTTCCATATATGAGAACAGAAGTGAATATCTGGCTATAGAAGAGAAATATAACCATCAACTACTGATGAAGAGTGGTAGAGGACATGGCTATGAAAAGGCCAACAATCATAATTCCATAAATATTTGATGATCTAATGTACCATCCAATTCATTAGATATGAGAGAACTAGGACAACGTTTTTTTTCAAGATCATATCCTGAAATTTGATGAATTTTAATTAGAAGAAATAATAACTTTATTTTGGTTTCATCTCACTATTTCTCATGCCTCAAACAATTTCCACTTCATCCCTTAAAGAAATTAAGTTAAAGTTTTCTTCTGTGATGTGTTAACAGAATATGTGATAGAATGATAGGTCATTCCTTCTATTTCTATCGCAAAAGGTTTATCACAATTTATTAAATATACAGAAGTCCATCTGTGCTGAGATTAATCTTATATGGTTGCTAAAATAGAATAATAATTTGGCTATCATAGATCTTAATAAAATAAAACGGGTTTCTACTAACCATGGATTTTCTGTATTCTAATTGTAGGTGATAAAGGCCTATCTCACTTTGGTTGTGGGTTCAATTCTCTCATCCTTGTCCCACACGATGGGTTGTCACCTGTCCTACGGGTTTTTCTTTTTCTAAAACTATACTATTATAACATTCTATCAATAATATTAAAAAAATTATATCCTTAATAAAAACTAACTTATGTTCAACATAATCAATTCGAATATTTAGGATTATCCAAAATGCTTCTTTCCAAACTCATAGTATAAAGATAGCTATTACTAAAAAGGTCATATAACAAGCATGTGAATACAATCATTTTTCCCTCATATATCTTTTTGGTCACATTACAATCATGTGAATAACATAATCATGTATTCTCTTGAAAAATGAATACCCATTGAACCTTAGTGAAAAAATTAATGCTGTCAAAAGTTAAATCTTTCCACTTACCAAAATCCAAAAATTCTATATACTCAAACCATGATATAAATTTGTACTTATATCACTCATGAGCTCATGAATAATGTCAATCATTTCATTTTCTCATTATCCCTTCATTATGCGCATGTCATCTTCTTTCCAAAAATACCTCAATCACTTTCCATGGTTACTGGTACCATAAAATTATAGAAAACCACAATAGACCAATAGATAAATATTCCAATATTCAGCGATACTATATACAACATTATTTTGGAATCCCATTACATAAACACTTATTCATTCCACCATATCTTTTTCAAATTTAACATCGCTAATAGTGATCCCATGTGACATCACTTTTTCCTTTTCCTTAAGTGGTTGCTCATGTCGATCATCATTAACACTTGGATTAGGGAATTGATTAGCATAATGCCCCATTTCATTGCACTTGAAGCATTGAAATGTTGGTGGTGCATTCTCTGCAGTCTTTTCTTTACTCACATCATTAGCAACCCTTTTTCCATTACTTCGACACTCTGCTGCTCGATGACCTTCTTTTCCACACATAAAACATTTTTGTGTCCCTTTAAGACAATGTCCACCACTCTTCTTTCCACACATTGAGCATAAAGAAACATTCATCTTCTTTTCACCATTGTTCTGAGATTTCTCCTTGATATCTATCTTTTGTTTCCTGTCCAAACTATGAGATGGATATGTAACACCATATTTCATTTCTACCTTGATAGCACAACACACAATTTTTTTATAGCTACTGAAATCTCTTATAGAAAATGCCCTTTGAAGAATTGGTTTTAAGCAACCAAATAATCGATCAACTTAACATTCATGTTGGATGATAAAGCCAGATGCATACCTTGCAACCCTTGTAAAATTTTCGTCATATATACCAAAAAATTCATCATCCTTTTTCTAAATCTCAAAGAACTCCTTTTACAAATTTATTTTAAGAATAACAGGGAAGTAATTTCTTGAAAACAAGTTCTTGAACTCATCCCATTCCATGGATTCAATTTCAACTTGGGGCCTTGTATTCTTAATTAGAGTCCACCACTCGCCTACTTCACCTTCTAAATGGTAAATAGCTAGAATGACTTTATCATGTTCCGAACATCGAAGTATGGAAAATATTTTTTAAATGGTAATGATCAATTGTTCAGCAACAAGGGTATTAGAAGACCCATTGAATGAAGGTGGGCATTGCCTCATGATGGACTGAATAGAATATTGTTCCCTTCTCTTCTCATTCCGAAGTCCAGAATGATTCATCGATTTCGTAAGTATAGAAATAAAATTTTGCACTCCATCTCCCATAACATTGGTTTGTTCTGGAGGACAATCATTGCATTTTCCATTACATTGATCAACACGGTTCCTTTGGGTTCCAGCCATCGTCTAAAACCCAAAAATAATAGTGTGAGAGACAAAAATCATTCTAGGAAAAAAACATAATAAAGGGGGAGTAGCTTCAATATCTAACATCTTAGGTTTAATTCTAATATCATTACCGTGATTCTAGGACTACAACCTATACTTATACATAACCATTGGGATATCCCTATAAATACCTTAGAAATATTTCTAGGGATCTCATTAATGTTTTCACATCCTATTTTCCAAAGGTTAACTAATCCTTTCTTCTGATACCAACTGTAGAGACCTGAATCGTTACATACATGGACACTACATTACTTTTTCAGAATAATTAATACAGAACAAAAAACAAACACACATAAACTATAATAGTTTAGTGTGTTTGGAAACTCAGAATGTAATCTTCTAATCATGGTGAGTAATCTTCTGAATCTCCAATAAAGATCTTCCCCTTTTGGTTTTCTTACCCAAAACCTTTCTTTAAATCTTGGGGAAAGGAAAACATATAAAGGGTGATCAAAAATGCACAGCAAGGGTAAGCATGGATAAAATAAAACAAATCTTATACATTTGAACTTAAAAATATGAACATGATGTTTAAATAAAAAAATATTGGGAATAACATAAAACATGGAAGTACATAAGGAATAGATCATAAATAAACATTAGTCATGATAACATATCCTGGGAATAAAACATGTGATTGTGGAAACCATTAAGAACATGATATGATTTCCACAGTAGCCAGGACATTGTTGCCAAAACCATCTTAGTGGAAAAAATCTATTTCTGAATCAAGTTCACTCCTCGTCCCAGTCCTATATTACTGAACCAGATTTACTTACCATTCCATCCATGTCTATCTCATGAGATATAAATCTTTACCCAATGCATTGGAGGGAGATATAGGTCCCACCCATCTCGTAATGAAATCATTCTTAGTTGTGCCACAAAATAAACATACATCATTCATAATAACCCAACAAATTAAATGGGTGTCACAAACATCATCCCATAATCACATAATCCATATAAAATAAAAGGATATCATTTCATAATAAGAAATGTGAAACCATGTAAATCATAGAGACATATATTAAATAATTTCATCTTAGATGGAAAATGGTTTTGATAAAACACTTGAAATGTATTCTTGAGGAAAAAATCCTTTCTTCTTAAAATTCATTTTCTTTTTAGGAAATGTCATGGAATTATAATAGAAATGTATTTTTTTGAAAATAATAATGAAATCTTTTGGAGTATGCATCATTAAAATAAGTATTTATAAAACTATAAAAATCCTTTCATGTCGTATAAGTTAAGAAAACATTCTTCTCATACATTTGCCGGAAAAGTCAAAAAGTACCTAGCAACAGAAATATTTGTTACATAAAATGTAGTAAAATTCAAAATGGGTACAAAGGTCTTTAAACAAATTTGAGATATTTTTGACAAAATACGGACATGGATGATAAATATAACCCAAGTAAATACTTATGAATAGACAATTTTGGATAAAAACGTGATTTGAAAAGTTATCTCTTACCTTACATCTGATATGCATCATATGTATCTAAAACTCTTGTATAATGATTTAAATAATGTCATTTGCTTATTACAGAATCATATTCATTGTTATGATATCATATATGATTCCCTGATGACTTTATATTACCCTTTCTTTTGTAAATTTCATGTTAAAGTAGCTTTTTGGGTAAAATAGTTTCATTTATTGTACGTGTTTCGACTTGTTGTTCTTGATATTATTACTTATTTACTAATTTAAATAATTCCCGAATGTAAAACTTGATTACTATATAATATATATTCAGAATATACATATATATATATAAGATATATTGAAAAATGGAATGAAATACACCATTCATGGAGACGGTAGGTCGTATGTACGCATGAACGTTGTTTTCGTTTCCGTATTGAATTGAATGGAATTAAGTAGATGACATACATATATATAAATAAATATAGTATCATTATTAATTCATATATTTCATTATTATTCATTATATAAACTTTATAATCATTCATGAATGGTTAACATGGACAATAAATCTCATTGCAACATGGAGACGATAGTCCGTACAAACGCACGAGCGATGATATCATTCCCATGATCGTGGAATTGTATTGAAAGGTATGTATAATATTTAAGAATAAATATAAATTTACAATAATCATATATAGTTATTTATTTACACAATTATACCCATCCAACTAAGGTGTTGGTTGAAAAAAGATTACACCACGGCGTGGAGACGGTATTCCTTTCGTACGGATGCGCGGTGATTTCGTTTTCTATAGGATGGATAGAAGGTGAAATAAGGTTGATTCAAATTTATAATAAAATATCAGTATATAAGTAATACTGATGTTATTACTTTATTATGAGACAAACTAAAGAAGAATAAGTAGATGAAGAAAGGAAACTGAGAGAATCAGAAGAAGAGATTACCTCTTCTTCGACGCACCTCCATTAAGCTTCCTTCTAAGGGAAGTATAGTTGGACTTTTGAGAAGACCAGAACCTCCAGAATTTTAATATGGAAGTGGAGAAGAGAAATGGGCAGGTTATGGCCGAGCTACAAGGCTCAAAATGATGTGAATGGAAGATAGAAGGGGTGCCCTTGTTATAAGGGAGGAGAGGGGCACCATTGGAAAAACTTAAAATATTATTTTATAATAAAGTCATATCCGGTTTTTAATAGCTCCAAATTGATTTATTTAAAAGAAATGGTGGGGACGGGTCGAAATCCTCTCAACCAAAATATTTTAGATAGGTTTGGGTCATTATATTAACCTTATCTTTTAGTTTTAACTCTTAGTTAATTATATTGACATTTACCATGTCACTTTGTATTTTTATATTATATAGATAATAAACTTACCATATACATCCAAGATACCCCCCAAGTGGTCAATTACTGATAAACCTATCATGATATAATTATTTTGGCTAAACCTAATATTTTTAGGAATATAATAACAATTACTAATATAATATATGTTTTAGAAACTATTTTATGTCAATTTTAACACTATTTGGTAATGGATTTTTGTGAAAATAAGAAAAGCATGATTATTTCGATACTAACATGTCATAAAAACATATAAAATTATTGTAATTCATAAAATGTCTGAAATTACAATTATTTGGGTATTTATAACATCAATTATTTTAATATTTCATTATTTCGTTAATTACTGCATCACCTTTGTGTCATAAATAACATAAATTATTTAATGTCTAAAAATTATAAATAAAATACCATTAGGTATGAAATTTTTCTATCTTTAAAATAAATATTTATAGTCTAATTTATCTTATGTATAACACTATATTAGAAATCTTTTAGTTATTAAACTTTGATTTTAACTATTTTGACCCTTCTTTAAATAAATTAAAAATAAATGTCCTAATCTAATCCAAGTTGACCTAAATGATCATATTTTATTCCTAACATTGTTTTTGGTTGAATTAAAATTATCCAATAGATTTAGGACATCTGTTAGGGTAATAATAATATCATTTTTATCCATAATTATTTTATTTTCTTTTAAACGTGGTAAATAAAAGTAAAAAGTTACTATTCACCAAAAATTATTTTCATCTTATCGAACCCCTTTTTAGTCCTTGATATTAACCGTGTATCTCAGATTTTTGAAATTCCACTCATAAAAGAGGTAAAATTAAGTTTTATGTGAAATTCCAAATTGTCCTAGGAGGTGGGTAAAAGACGGTGAAAATTTCAGTAAAATTTTTATATATCTAAAATTATTATAAAATGACTCCAATTAATTACATTGAACATATATAGTTATTATTTATCAATTTTGACCTAAAATAAATTTAAATAACATAAAAAATTATATAAATAAAAAGTCGATTTTTTAAAAGTAACCTAGTGTTTTCACTATTCATCAAAAATTGAATGTTTTCAGAAAAATACTAAAAATTATCCCTAGGATAATTTTCATATTCTGAATACAGAAATGAAGCCCATTTTGAATGATTAAATTTATAATGTCTCAAAAAGTGGGTATTAATATTCATAACGGCTAGTTTATATGACATTTTAAGAACATATCATTGTTTAATATTACTCGATATTGCGTACAACACATGCTATCGTGGAAGGTCGCGATTGCGACTAAAGATAGCCAGGTTAGGGATTCATGTAGGGCAAGCTCCTTTTGGTGTAGCGTAAAACACAAGACATAAATGAAATTAAAAAGAATATTTTTCATAAAATATCAGGGTGTTACATAGATAGTAACTCGCATCATCTGTAGAGTGCCGTGATCGTAGGCCTCAGCTGCATGAAGCTGAGGTCCCCCATTTCCACCCGCTCCCTATAGTCTAGGTGGACCTCCTAGTGGTGGTTGCAGTAGCACCTCAAAATGTTGTCCACTTTCAACTGCACGTCCATCTCCTCTGCCACGTCCTTCTACTCCCTGTGGACCGCCTCAATCAAACATCTACCTTTTCCTAGGAGGTCCCTCAACCGTCTTCAGATCATTAGAATGGCGGGTCAGACAGTCACCATCCATGTGACCAAAACTGCCGCATGAGTAACACTGTCCACTCCTAGAAGGATTGGCTTTGTATCCACTCTGGGTTCCCCACACAACCGAACCTGAGTCATGTGGCCACCCACCTATAGGTCTATTCCTCTTAGACCTCTGTGAAATCTGTGTACTTATAGCTACAAAAGACTCCTTTGCGTGTTGGCAAGTGGTGGGTCTTGCTTCTTGAGACTGCTCAGCAAGGAAACTCTCTACCAAGAGGGATCTCTCTCGCAACCCCATCTACGTCGGGACGCTATGTGAGATTATCGGAGCCCTGATCTCGCACCCGAGCCACTACATGAAGGTTCATGCCCTGAAAAATGGGTCCCGCACCATATCTATGGAGTAGCCCGAGAGGTCATTGAACCACACTGAGTTCTGTGCTACTGACACGCAACCCTGTTGTAGTTGCAGTTGCTCTGGTATCTGCACCGCTTGAGGGGTGTCTTGGACAAAACCCACACAAAACAAGCTCTCAAAGTCTGTCCATAGTAGCATCTCCTTGTCATGAACCTGGAGCATCAACCTCCACTATCTGCCTATTGCTGCCTGAGCGAGACTCGCGCTAAGTATCACCTTGAAGTCTGCTGATTTACCTACTAGCCTGAAAACTCTTACCACAACCTCCATCCAATCCTTACCTACCTGTGGGTCTGTCTCTCCCCAGAACCGAGGTGGCCTCTGGCGCTGTGACTTGTTAAAAACACTCAAGCAGTATGCATCATCTGCTGCTGGGGATACTTGCATCATTGGCCCAAAATGAAGTAGTACTGCTGGTGCCTCCGCTAGAAAAGGGGCCCCGCGCCGAGGCATCATCGCTCAGTAGGCTGTCAGTATATACAACTCTCAATGATCTAACTGGTCTTTTGTGGGGAGGTATCATGAAAGAAACAGATGTGACACAGTCGAAAGATTATACCTAGTGAGCTGACCTTGTTGATATGATTTAAATAAAAAATTTTAAAACATGCACACAATCGGTGTTTTCGTGCACTAAGTCGGAAATCAGAAGTCAAGGTCCTGGTGTATGGATATGTTATCCTCCCACACCAACACTCGTCTCCCTGAACAAGAAACCACACTTTGTACCCTTAACACTATGGATTCATAGAAAAGAAATATCAGAGTTCTATGTTATGCGGTATAACCAAATCCTCTGATACTAATTTTTCACGACCCGTCCCCCAGGGCCCGTATCGCGACTACCCCAAACCCACCTTCCATAGGCCAGGGGCTGGCGACTAGCATCAAAGTCGTAAATCCCTAAACTGGGAATGAATTTTCTTTTATAAATATAAACAAACTAAATAGAGTACAAAACAGGAAGAAAAACACTATGTAAAACAGAATACAAGCGAAGTGTTGAAAAGTAAAAATGGTCTGGAAATACAAGACCAACAAGATAGTACAAGTACAGCTGAATAGAAATTACAACCGAAGTAATGTAAAGAAGCTACTGGGTCATCCTCTGGGGTTCCTTCATTAACGGTAGGTATATATGGCCTTCTCAGAACTCCACGTCCGTCGGTCTACTCTGTGTATCGTCACACTGAGTGGTCCACCTCTGGGTACCATCCAGTCCTGCTACTCTCTGCCTCAGTCAGCGTTGTTCATCATCTGCAACCAACACAACGAGCTGCAGGCATAGCTCGTGCAAGGGTGGGTATAAGGATACTCTGTAGGGACCCCGAGACCCTCAAGATCTCACAAAATCCAGTAAGGATAAACCACAAAGTATGAAATCGATGGATAACCATTACATAGGTATATGCCTATAAATATACCTAATTTATCTAGTAACCCATCACAATCATGAGAAAAACAGAAAAGTCATTGACTTAGCTCAATCCAGGATTTTCCATATTGAAACCACAAAAACTGGAGAACTCATCCTATGTTGAGTACAGTGGGACTACCGTGACACTAAGGGGATTTGGTGGGTTTGGTGCCACCCGGCCGGCAGTGATCGGCCGGGTGAACCGGTGCACCACGGGGGCGGCACGATTTGCGGAGGCCGCGGGTAGTGCGGCCTTCGTCGTTGCTGCCTTCATCATCATTGCATCCTCTCCATGCCGAAAGAGCATCACAAAAGGATCAGCAAAGGGATTCAGTCCATATTAGTTGGCCTAGGCCCTCCATGTTTTTGGGTGATAACAATAGTTCAACAAATAGGAAGTGAGTTGAACATAAATCATTTAAATACATCACATAGATTCTTTTCATGAAGAAAAGAAAAAAAGGAAAGCACCAACTTGTAATGACCCCTACCTTGCTCGATTTTTTTCGACATTGGCATGGGGAGACGGTCGTCGATCCGTTGACGACGTTGCGGAAGGAAGACGTCGCATGATGGTTGTGGAAGTCTCTTCACATCGGTAGGATTTGATGAAGTGATTCAAAGAAGGTTAATGGAGGAATTCATCGCATTTTTCTCTCTTCATTGGGATAACATCTTTTCTCCCAAGCTCTCCTCTAAAGATCCCACCAAATGAGAATTTCCAAGCCAAAATTAATGTAATTTAACTATTATTTTATTGGCACAACAACTTCAAAAATGAGGAATAAATTAAGAGGCCCCCCTTAATTAAATTACACGCATTGGCGCAATTAATTAAAAGGGAATGGGGGCACTAATTAATGTTAGAGGAGGTCAAGGGACTCCCCCATCATTAATGAGTGGAGTTCGTAGATTTTCCACCCTCAAATTAATTAGGGGGTTTTAGTCTCATGTGGTCCCCAAGACGTAACCTCTCATTGGACATAATGCTCAGGTGGGCCCCACCACCATAACCTCTCATGAGAGGTTAGGGTGTAATGGTACCACATCCAACTCCCATGTGGAGGTTTTGGAAAACAACCACATACACTCATGGCAGCTCAAAAATAAAACAAAGTGTTGTAAACTTTATTTTGTTATTATTATTTAAAAAAAGACAAAAACTAACTTTTATTCTCGACCATCCGTCGTCGAGGTAAAAGTCATATTAAGAGAATAATTGTGATGGGAGTCCAACGGTTCCCTTGGATTTCCATTCTAAGAACCAATTCAAATGTTATAAAAACCCACTCTTACGTTCACTGAATGTACCCGAACAAAACATCATAAATTGATTTCAGGACCACCGGGAATCAAAATAAAGCACCGTAAAATTTCACGGACTTGTAAAAATCCCATGTATTTATGAAAAGAAATTTAAATAATTTCTAGGTCATTACAATAATATTCATATAATTAATAAAATATTAGATATTATAGAACTATGTCAAAATTGAATGTATCGAATGTTCCGAATCAAAACATGTATGGAAAATGAACTCCTTAACATCCAAAATTATGATAATAATGAAACATTATTAGAAAAAGGGACATAAATATTTATAAATGTATCATATATGATATTAGAAAACAAAAAACTAATCTGGTTTGTAATTATAATAAACGTAACTTTTTTATCTATGAGATGAATAGAATTTATGAGGCATGTCGAATATGAGGTAAGGGGTTTCATTAATCAATTTGTTTCATTGGGTTATATCACTTCTTCATTGACTATATTAATCCACGAATATTTTTGTAGTAACTCTAAATATATTATGTTTTATTTTCATAATATTTTAATATATTAACATTTTGAACACAAAATCAATTAATTTATTAATTATCAAATTAATTTTATGATTGTTTTGATGGATTTCATACTCATTTAAACTACATTGAGACATATAGGTATATTATTCTTATTCATATTGAGGTTATATATATATATATTAACAATAATTTATTTCTCACTAATAAATATTTATTAATGATGATTAGTACCTCAATTGAAATCTATTCATTGTGGGAGTTATAATTTAAATATTACAAAGGAGGATAGAATTTATTTTACAATATCATTATTTTAGGGATTCTCTCATTTTAATAATAATAATATAATAATATAACCCTCATAAAATTCATCAATTTCATTATCCCGTATATTTTTAATAAATTTAAATTTTGTCTTCCAAATTTTGTTCTTTTTTTCCAATTGTATCATGTAAATAAATTCATAATATAAACTATGACCTTATTTCTATTAGATTGTGTAAAAATTTCATCCGTTTCCATAATATTCAAAATTGTTGTAAAAAAGAGATTTATTTATTTATATACTAAAATTTTTTATTAATTAAATTCAATGTCACCCTTGACCTTTTAAAAGGATTAAAATAAATCAATAAAATGTTTTTTTAAATCATCATTTTTATACATTATTTTAGAAAAAATACCAATGAATGTATATTTTTTACATATATGGTTGTAAAGGGGTTTTGGTTCGTGAAAACCAATTTATGATATTAATTTATTCCTCAAGATTCCAATGGTTTTTATGAGATTACACTTTAATAAAATTAATTTTAATGTATTACTTCTATTTTTTGGAAGTTATTATTTCATTACAAAATAGATATTTAAAAATAATTGATGGTTATCTCTAACATATTAATTAATTCGGTTTTCATTACATTTTTCTTGAAACATCCACTTTTTCTGATCATTTTTCATTTGGAATTAAATGAATCATATCTACTTCTATTTTTTTAATATGGATATGATTGTTTCTAAAATTGGACAACATTATTTCATACGGTATTTTGTTTAAAAAATTATTTGATTGACCAGAAAAATCAAAATAATTTATAATATTTAAACATTATGGATATTTTTTATATGAAATATTTTTTATGAATTAAAAAATGTCATTTAATATCTGAGGAATTAATTGGAAATGTATTAAGGGGTGGGTATTGAATTATATTTTTCCATAATGCTTCGATAGATCTCACGAGACAAACTAGTTTTCTAGAATTACTAAAATGTTTTTTGGTGTATACCTTCCCATTGTTAAGCTTCATATGTGATTGTTCATGATGGAAATGATATCATGATGACGAACATTAATCATTAACTTAATTGAGAATTTATAACTATTTTTCGACAATATTAATGCAGTCAGATTATCTATGGATGAATATTGTGCTAAATATATTTACTAAATAGAATGAATTATTAGTTATTTACATAGAAATTATAATTATTATTTATTTCCTCATGATAGATTATGTTGTATCTTAACCTTATTATGCATATGATATCACCATTTTTTCTTTCACTGATACCTAAAGATAGTTGTTATTAATAATATCAATGATTAAATAATGTTTCATCTATTATGTTTCTTATATGTATTATGTAATAATAGAATCAAGTATGTATATAGTATTTCAAGATGGACAGATGAATCAATCACGCACGGTCAAATCCCTTCATTATTATAAAAATTTATTTAATTTAGTTTCTAATATGGTTTATAAGTGAGGGGTTTTTTCACACATAAGTTATCCATAGATATAAACAACTCAAATCCTTCAAAGTGATTTATAAATAATTCATTAGATAATCCAAGAAAATATATCTGTGGTGACTTACCATGTGTGTAGTATTTGGACCACTAATCACACACAAGTAATGATAGATTTAATACAAAGTACACCCCTTTCAGTGTTATTAATCATAGAGGCATCTATCCAACTTACAAAGCACTTAGAATTATCAAATTGGGGATGTATGTTTTGGAAAGCAACAAAATATATCCATTATCAAAAAATCAAGGTGGTATCCTATAAATAGAGTAATTATAATGGGTTTTAATAAATTTTTATAATCCTAGTATCCAAAAACAATTAACCATGATATGATAATGAATTTAGTAATCAAATATACATCCAAATATAGTAATGGTTTAGGTCTTTTTAGTCTATATAAATAATGATATAATTTACATAATCATATTCTACATCCCACAAAAACATTATTCAAACATTGTACACTAAATCTTCAAACACTACCAAATTTTTTCCTCATAACCTATGGAATGGATTACTATAAAATGATGAGCATCTTTTATTATTAAGAGTAAACAAGGATACTATAAATTAATTATTATATGTAACCATATCATAAAAGTTAGTGTTTCAAAACAATATTTTAGCTATATAATTTAATACCCAAAAATTCAGAAATCATAATGTAGTCATTAGGCTTTGGGAGATCATAAGTCATGAATACTAGATGAATATATGTTCTTGATCTATGATAATGTATTATAACGACCAGAAAAATTAATATAGATAGGAATACAATATGTAGAATGTTAATAATCATATAAATCTTATTTCAAGTATTTCCTTAATGAAATTAATCACATGTTGGAATCGGAATAACCCCATGTTTATATTTTGGGCTTAAAATAACCTCCTTTATTCCTTTTTGAATTTTTAGATAACCTCATTTGTATCCTTTAACTTCATAAACAGTAATTATTACATATTAATTGGACTTAAATAACTAACACACCCATCACATAATCATAATCCTTTCGTATATATTCCATAAGAGCATGTAAATTTTTATCATTTTATTATATCATTACCCATAGAAAATATAATGGGTTTCATCAATAACTCATATTTATAATCATAATCCTTATAGATAATGTTTAAATTTAATATTATTGGTTCACATCCAAAATTAAGCATGATAATCATTAAACAGTGTTATCCAAGATGAAATTACTAATAAATGATAACCTGAGAATTTTTTGAGGAAAATATACTTTTCAATTTTAAATTACATATTTAAAAATTAAAAATTTCATGAATATTAGAAAACAATTTTTCCATAAAAATAACATTGGAAACATTAATTGTAATAATTAAATTAATGAATAAGATTGAAGGAGGAAAAACCTATTCATATATTGAATATTAAAATAAATTCATCATTCACATTTCTAGTAAAAAGTACCTCATCCAGAATATGATAGGAATATTAAATTTAAATATATATATATATATAAATTTAAACCTGGCTAATAATAAATTAAACTATTCATTATATAATTGTAACTGGATTCTGAAAATCAATTTAATGAATATATAGACAAAGAAGATTACTATTCCGGGTCATAGGGTTAAACAATGTCATTTCCCTTAAAATCCCTCACTCATTATTCATTGTATATATAGAGAGTAAAATGATAGAAAACATATAATTTTTATATATTACTATAATTATTGAATTTTCATTTGAATTTTGATGGATAATTCATATAATTTTATTATTATAATTTTATTTATAATCTCTATTGGTAAATGTGAGATTGTAACATAAAACTGTTACCAGAATTAAAAATTTCATCATAAGAACTCTAACGTATCATCCTAGATCTATGTTGAGTTTTTTTTGGTATATATTTTTTCAATACATATTAATAGATAAATAATGAATAACCCAGAGAATATTTTACTTATAAAGCACATAATTCGTTATATCCTTCAAAAATTAGAAACCATGGTTAATTTTGAATATCACTATAAGTGTCGGAAACACAACTAGAGCACCACTTATTAACACAATAATACTGAATGTGTATCCAAAATCCATTGAATCTTCCAAATTTTCAATGATGGTAACAAGAAGAATATAAAAAATAATGAGAACAAGATGGGAAGTAGAGAACTATTATAGATGTAAGAATAAAATATAAAATGATATTTATGTTTTTTCAAATACCATTAAGCATCATTATATATAAGCTTTGTTATCTTTTTGAATATTAAATATATACGTAATGTTTTTATTATATGTAAGTTGACATAAAAATAAATTAGCAATGAATTTAAGATGACAACATCATGTTTGAAAAATTCTATAAAATTTAAAATGATATAACATCATAGACATGTTTTAAAAAAATTATTAATTAAAACATTAAATTATATATTTTATTAAGAATTTGAAAATTAAATATATAAAATTTAATAATAAAATTTATTAAGGAATATATTAATAATGATAATAAAAAAAATTACTACTCTATTTGTTATGACAATATGATTACAATCAAATTAGGCCAACCACTGAAGTCTAACATTGGGCCTCCTAAACCACTTAGGAAGACCTACTAGGGATCATCCCCATATTGGGAGGAATCAATCCAATAAAACCAATGTGATAGGGTGCCTCCAGGGAACGAGAATTTAATAGCAGACCCATTTATGGGGCCAACAACTAGTAGAAGTTGGACATGTACAAGCCGTAAAGCCTGTGTGTAAGGACATATTTTGTGTGATTGTGATTTCGGGATGTTGGATTCATATGATTTATTACAATTAATTTTTCATCTAACGTGAATTATATTCTGGGTGAGTTTTAAAATGATGGATATTATCTCAGATGTTCGTTCAAGTCTGAGTTGATGTAAATTGTTTGCTAGTTTTTTAATTTTCTTCTTCATTGTTCCTCTTACCTAATTTTTAATACACATTAAACCATGTTTTCAACATATAAATAATATTCAATATTGTTATGTTCACCATGACATGACCTTGATCAATGATAAATCTTCAAATTCAATGATTAATTAATTAACCACACAATAAAAAAACGACTTGAACTTTGGATGTTGTTTTTTTATTTCCATCCCTAGAAATCCGATGGAATCTATATATTTTTTTATCATACTATATAATCTGAATAATCATGATTATGAGAAATGTAATATCATTATGAAAACCATTATTCAATCCATTTGGTTATATTTTCAAACACCCTTTTAAAAATTTCAAATGCAGTATCAAGAAATAATATATATATATATATATATAATCAATCAATATAATAAAAAAATTATAAATAAAAACCTCATGAGTAAATTTTTATATAAAATAAATACATTATTTTAAACTGAAATTTCTATTGGAAAATGTTTTGTGGAATTAATAATATAAAAACATGTTATATATAACTGTAATTGCTTCACACCATGAAGACCCGAATCACTAACCCCATACACATTCTTCATTTTGTTTATAGAACCCAATATTCATGGAATCATCCAATTAAGGTAATCTGAATGTTCATAAATATACATTAAATTTTTAAAAACTCTACCCATGTATATATATATATATTTATGGTTTTCTTTTAATATCATTGCAACATGTGTTTTCATTTTTCTTTATCATGATATGTATATAGATTTTTTTACTGAATTAACAAAATATTAGTTATTATTTAATTAAACACAACTATATATATATATGTTACATGCAAAGAAATTAATTTTACCACATTACGATTCTATTTTCATAGTGTATTCCAAAATATTCAATTTGACATATAATGTAAAAAATAGGATTTCATTTTTTTATTTTTAACATAAAATTAAAAGTATATTTTATTTTATTATAATTTTAATTTTATTTTTATTAATGAGAGTATTTATTATTTTATATATGTGAGTGTTTTTTTATTTGGGTGGTTTAGCATTTACATTAAATATTAATAAAAGAAATTATTTTTTGCAATAAATGTTCTCGTACAACCATGAATGTCATAAATAATTTTGATGTGGTGTTCATCTATATATATTATTGAAATTTCAAGCATTTAAGATAATAATTTTTTAATATTTATATACAATTATATATAGATAGGTTTAAATTAAATCATTCTGATAAAGGTATGGATTTATCAAAATATTTTTAAAATTTATTAAAAATAATAATATCCTATGAAAAGCAATAGTATAATTTTTTTATAAAACTAATTTATGTATGATTTTGAATATCTTTTGGGTTAAGATTGAGAAATATAATACCATAAAAACATTTTCTTAATTACGTCACTAGTGTATCGAATGAAATGATATGGTATAGGTAGTAAACAAATTGCCTCATAGGGATTTTTTCAAATGTGTGATATAGTTTAGTGGAATGATGGGTTTTTCATTATATTTCTATGAGTCATAAGTAATCTATAAAATTTAGTATATAAAAATAGTAGAAATCAAAATATGTATGTCAAAAGACTATTATTTTGAAATAAATAGTTTGTAAAATATTAAGTAATTAATACATGTTTTTTAGAAAATTTCCAATTCATTGAAAATTATTTTATAATTAAATGTTTATTAAATTATATATTTGATAAAATATTTTCAAAGAGATATAAAATATTCAATGAAATTTATTTACAAAAAAATTAAATCCATTTCTAGGAAAATTAATACTCACACTATGTTTTAATATAAATTATATTGGTTTAGTAAATATACACAATGATTTTTGTTTCAAATAAAGATATTTCCCACACAAATTAAATTTAATATTATTTATATAACTTTTATAATTGTTAATGTGTTTTAAAAATTCTCAATATCCAATATTAAAAAATTTCTTGGAAGGTAAAATGGACTATGTATTTTTCAGTATGTATTTATAAAAAATAAATAAATTTATAGAAATCAAAATGGATGTGTGGGTTTATAGATTTATATTCGGTATCAAAGTGGTGGTCTAGATATTTTTTGAAAATTATAAAGAATACTAATTTATGTATCGTCCATTTTAAATAATTTTATTCCTCATCATTCTCAGATGTAATGAAGAAGAACATGAACAACTCATTTTCAAATTTTAAATTAATTTCATGAAATCAAAATTATAAAATAATGATCAAATGATTCATAACCATGTGTAAACATTTAAATATCATTTAAATACCCTTAAAATATATCTGATACCCCTGATATACACCGAATTAATATAGGATTGGGTTTTTTCAATTATTTTTTTGTTCATACTCAATATTCGTCTTGTGCACGAAAGAAATATTATGAGGTTCATCTCAAAAGTTATACCCTATCCAATTTTTCAAAGTCTATTGTATACTTTCTAGAAGATATAGAAGAGGTTGTACTCTTCATAGAATAAATTTTCCCAGATTCTTATTTTATTTTATATGGAATATTCGAAAACAATGAAATGTTAATATAATAATTTTTTTGATTGTTTTATAAGAATAAATTCCACCCACAACATCCCTAAAATTTAAACCCCTAATGCATCTATCTCAACATGATATATATGTTAACAAGATTTTGAAAAATATTTATCCTGTTTAATGTGGTAAAAAGAAATAAAATAAAGTGAAACTGCCCGGAGGATCAGTTTAATTGGATGAAACACTAATTTTCATTATAATTTCTCATACTAGAGATTCTTGTGAAGAGTATGAATTATTTTTTTCAACTAAAATTTATAAATTAGTAAAAATAATATAGATATTTTTTGGAATACTATAGTGGAAAATTGAAATAATGATAAGTGGGGTGTGGGTATGAATGAACTGTGAGGAACAAATTCAATTAGTGGGGGGAAATAATGTAACATCCAGACCATTGATGTATTTAATATATTTGTAAAAATGTTTTCAATATAGAAAAATATAATATTTTAGAACAAAATAAGGAATATCTTATTAATAAATAACTGACATCTTTATATCCGTAAAGAACTAAAAACCATGACTAATTATGTAACTTCACTATTAGTGATAGCTACAAACCTGGAGCACCACTGATTAACATATGAATTTTGAATGTGTAACCTTAAACCCTTTTTAATTACATAATTATAAATTTGGTTTGAAAAATAATAGAAAAAATACGAAGAATAAGAGGGATATAAATTTCTATTATTAATTCAAGAAATTTTCATCGAAGTGTTTCAGTTTTTGAACAATACCACTAGGAATAATTATGTATAAGAAATTCCATTTTTTACATATGGAAATATATTTATTTTGGTTCAGAAGATATTAGGAGACTTAAAATGAATTTTAAAATTAATTTATAATGATACCATTATATTGGTATAATAATAAAATATTTAAAAATATATAACTTTATAAAGATGATTATAATTAAAAATTATTGGTGAAACATTAAATTAATTATATATTTTAGAATAATAAAATTTAATATATTTCATTAAATAATAATATTTGGAAAATTTCATATAATTAATGGTAAATAAATAAGAAATTTAATATACCTTTAGTTATAGTATGTAGTAAAAAAAATTATTCCTTCTTTTGAAGGGTAACATGGAGACACCTCATCCACACAGTAGGACCCACATGGGGTCAACCTCAATTTCAAGGTTTCAACCCAAGAATATTTAAGTAGATGGGGCAACTTTATGGTGGTACATAGATGTGGGAATTCATTTGTGATCTTGTGTATAGGGGTCACTAGTATTGAGAGGTTGGACAAGTATATCTCAATAGTCCAATGTGTATGAACTTTTTTTGTGATTGTGATTTAGTTAGGTAGCTATCAAGGAATGTGTTATAATTAGTCATAAATTATAAATATAACACTATGTGGGATGAATTTTAATCTTCTAGATAAAATCTCAGCTCTCTGTTCGAGATCAATTATATGTTAGTCGTTTCCTCATTTTTTTGGTTATTATACTTCATTATTATTCTTCCCATATTTATCAATCTTGAAAACCTCATATAAGATAGGTTATTCATATCCAAATCCATAATCTTCTTTAACCCACGAACCACCTAAATTAAAAATCTCACAAATTCCAACATTAATTTATAAACACATTAACCCTGACACTTGAATCAAATATTAGAATTTTTTTTACTTCCCTACCTTTTATTCTCAAGGATGAAATGTATATATATATATATAATATCTACACATTTTCTATGAATAATTGTGCTTATTATTATTTTAAAAGCGTAATAAACAACATTATTCTTATTTCTTTTAAAACATATTAAAACACACCATTTTTATATTTTCAAATGCCTATGTAGAAAATATAATATATATATATATTATTTTATATGTCATGAAATATAATTTCACACTTTCCCAAATTATTCATAATCTAGAATTAATTTATATTAAAATAATACATAGTTTTCTTCTAAAATTTCTACCTGAATTTTTTTGATGTAATTAATAATATACATACCATATATATAAAAACCACATATTTTCACACACAAATTACCAAAATCACCCTCCCCAGACTTATTCTTTTTATCTGTATCCAGATGCCAACAGTCTTGGATTAATACATTTATGGTAAGGAAAATGTTTATAAACATACATTTAACTTCAAGAAACACTACCATATATATATATATACTTATATGTGTGATTTTTTTCTTTTATAACACTTAGTTATAGATGTTTTCATTTTAATTTATCAATTAATGTAATTTTATATTTCCTGAATTTCCAAACATTTAGTTATTTTTTAAATAAACCCCACTATATTTATATAATTATATTAGAATAATAGAAAATTTACTTCATCACGTTGTGATTATATTTTCAATGATTATCATTGTAGTATCTCATCTAATATATGTTGTAAAACTGTAACAAAACATTGTATTGTTATTTTTAGACTTATAATTTATTGAAAAATAGATTTTATTGACATTTCTAGGTTATTATTTTTAATGATATTAATTTTTATTTTATATTAGTAGTTGTTATCATTTTATTGGCGGTTTATCATTTATGGTACATTTTAATAAAAATATTCATTTTATGTATAGAATGCTCTTTTACATCAATGAATATGGAATATAAATTATTTTTTTCTATCATCTATAAATATTAATGTCATTTAATACATTTATTATAATAATATTTTTTTTAATCCCCTTAAAATTATGTTAATTTCTTTTTATGCCAAATCAGTTATATTATGATATGTATTTATCCAATGTATTTTTTTTTTAATTTCTTATAAATAAAATTATTCTATGAAAAGTAATTGTATGATTAATTTCATTTATGAATATAAATAAAAAAAGTGAATTTTTTTTTGGGTTATGAGTGTGAAAACAAGGACCATTGAATTTTTTTTATAATTATTCAACTAACAATTCAAGGAAATGATATTGTATGGGGAGTAAAACCATGAACACCAAGAGATGATACAATAAATGTGATATAACTAAGTTTGATCATGGTTTTTTTAATGTCCTAATAAATATCATAAATACTTCATTAAATTTATTATTTTCATGAATGATAAATTCAATAAAATAATTTAAGAAATTATTATTCTATAAAATAATTCATTTAATAATAATAATCACTTATGATAGATTTTTAGAAATGTTTCAATTCTTTTAAGACACATATATAATAATTTTTTTATCAATTGATATATTTTATAATATATTTACAAATAGATATTTTATTTTTAAATAAAATAATTTTTTAAAAATAATCATTAATGGAAATTTAATTGTAAACTAATGATTTAGTATGAATTATTCAAACTTTATTAGAAATTAAAATTTTGTTTGTTTCATAAAATGGGCGGCGCACATGAAAATAAATTTATAATTTATTTAAATTGAATTTTTTTACTAATTCATTGAAATGTAGATTGTAAAATGTATTTGAATGTTAAATAATGTATTTATTTTTCAGATTCCTTTTTTAAAAAATACAAATCATTTTTAGGACTGAATTATAAATTTTGGTTTCATGGATTTATCAACATTCATATTCATAATAAATTTAAATTTACTAATCTTTTATATAAGATCTGTAATCATACTATAAATAAAACACATGGTTAATTATAACAACATATTACATGTTCAATAAAAATTGTTTATTAATATTACTTTTCATGTTGATAAATGTTTTTTTAATTTATGTTTTGATTCTACTATTATGGTACTTGAATATTTATCTTGGTAACATATTCTATTAAATCATAATAAATATAGAAATATCATATATATTAATTATATACATATTTATATACATTCATAAATGGATCATATTAAAAAAATGATTTAAACCATTCATGGAGATGGTAGTATTTAAGTTCACATCAAGAATTAATTAAATTTCAAACTAAATGAAGGATTGAACAATGATGAAAAATAATTCCAAAATCATATATTTTAAAAGAAATATCTTATATATCTATTAAATCAGTACATATTACATTACATGAAAAAAATTAAACTGAATAACATGGTTTCAAGGCATTATTAGTCTGCAAAAATGTTTGAGTGACACAATTATTTTCATAATGGATAGAAATTTAATAATGTAGATAAAATATTATAAATAAAAAGAATAAAATATTTTATAAATATTATATTTTTTCATTTATTTAACCATAATAAATAACCATGAAAAATTGTGATATAAAATTAATCATATAGTTGTGTGGATCTAGTTCTCCACATGTATAGATAAGGGACAATAAAATTTCTCATTTTAATAAAATTATGATAAAAATTATTGTAAAATAGTATTATAATTTCATTATATAGTTTTTATAAATTATTATTTACCTTATTATCGATTAAATTTATATACCGAATATTGAAGTGGATATATACTTTGAATAGTCGGTAAAGACGATTACTCCTTATTTGAGGGACTAAATATGTACTAAACCTTAAGCCTTCATAATATGGTGATAGCGTAAGAGATGTAGATTATTAAAAAAATGAAAGGATTATAGGATAGAATTTGTGCTAGTTTTGATGAATCTAGAATCAGAAAAATTTATGAATAAGAGTGTTCGGGAGGTCCCATTTTATATGTGATGGAAAGGACATGTTAGGAATCATATAAAACATTTACATAGATTATATATAACAATAATATAATATAGAATAAAAGAACCCCAAATCCAATGATAATATATTTTTTATGGATTAAACTAATACAATATAATTTATAAAATTTTTTATGACATCTTTCTTCCGTATATCAATGTTAAACAACCATTATACCCAATTTAACATTAACCGTGATTACATAAAATTTAGCTCTATGATATAAATTTATAAAAAATGGGCCCTTAATTAAAAATTTTACCTGATAATTAAATTTTTTAAATAAATTATATATCGTTCAAAACAAATATATTTCTACAATTAAATTAAATTTAATAATGAAAAACTTATGAAATTGATTCTTTTAGCAAATAAAAAATCTTAAGCTAATAATAATTTCACTTGGAAATAAAGTAAGAAGTTTATTTAAATTTTTTTTATATAAAATAATAAAAATAACTTTTATACAATTTTTTTCAATAGAAAACTATATGTGACATTAAAACAATACCACTAAAATAAAATACCCAAAAATAGTATTTATTTATGCTAAAATAAAATTTTCCCCATAAAAGTCTAGTAGGGCTTCCCAAATACAAAATAATGAATCAAAATAACTTATTTAAACCCATAAAAATATAATTGATTTAATGTAACAAATAAAAGTGGATAAATACAACATCTAGATTTATTTTAAATGCTTATCTTATAGTGTTAACATTGTTTTTCCTATTTTACACCTTTTGAGGTGGATATCATTTACCATTGTTACTATTCATAATGAAAACAAATAAATCGTATATTTTTTGTAAATATTATCAAATTAATTTAAAATATTTAATATCTATTTCATATTGAAATTTATATAATTGGATGAAATATATTTTATTATAAATAGATAAAAAATTGGAAATCATTTTTTTGAAAACAAAAAATTTATGGAAACAATTAACATATATAAAAATCAAGTACAATGATAATTAATATATTATTAATTAGGCTATTTTTAATTAGAGTAATTTTATTATTAATATAAAATTCTAAATAAATGTGAGAATTTTAAATTATAAATTTTAATTAAAATAAATACGAGTTTTAAAAAATTAATATTTTTCACAATTTAGTTACATGTAAACCATTTCATAAAAATTTAAAAAACTCAATATATACTAATATTCATAAAATAAACATAATAATATATAGTTCTTATTCATCAAATATTTCACAAAAAATTCATATTAATTATATTTTTTTAAGATAAAATATAATAAATATGATTTTATAATAGATTTTAACCATAAAGTATAAAATGAAATTAAATATTTATTTTGAATTAATCAATAAATTAAAATTATTAAAAACTATTGTAAATATTATTTTAATTATTTGGTTAATCATGTATATGATAAAAAATTTAACATAAATGTTATTATGGTCACTTTAAAATAATAATGTCTTCAAATTATATCATAGTTCACATAATTAGTTGTATTCTATGGTAAACAATTTATAGAATTCTCCAAATTTATTTTAATAGAATGCATAAAAATATTAGGTAGGTACTTTGGATGAATAAATCCACCCAACACCATATCATATTTCTGTATTTGTATGTCCATAGAAGGTCAGTTACATTGTTCGCTATGGTACTCTCCTATTTTGTTATTGCCATAGTAAATGATTTCATCATACCCTTGGACTATTATTACTCTTCATAAAAATCTTGATGTACTAGCCATATTTAGGTGGGTACAAATGTCACTTTCACTATGTTATCCCCCATATACATCTCTCAAATATCATAGTACAATGTAGTACATTCATGATTGATGGTGGAGTTTGAGATATTTGAATTACACAAAACAACATTCATTATTTCATGTTATGAAAATGAAAAAAATAGATCCAAACTAAATAAAAACATATTTTTCAATGTTTAATTCGTGGATCATCCTTTATGTTTCATTAATATAATTATTTTCAGCTTCAATTACTCCATTTTACCTTCCTTGATATTCTCATTCATATATAGTTGGTAACCCATCTAGGAAATATATGGTATCTTACATGAAATTATAATGTTCAGATATATATTTCAAATCCAATAATATTGGTTTTTTCGAAAACCACATCATAGATAGAGAAAGATCTAGATTTATAATAATAATTCCAACTACCTAATTCTACTTTATATGATGGTGTTTGATTAATAAATCATATTCATTAATATGTTGTAACCATATTTATTAACATATTTTGAGACCAGTTTTGTCAATATATATGTTATACGTTTTATCTATATACATTTCAAACATCTCACCATAGAGGTACTACCACAAAATTATCAATGCAATGTTCAAAAAAACATCCTATAGAGCATGCATTGTGTAGTTTTTCACATTTATCTTCATCTATATTGATTTATAGGATATCAATTTATCATTTCATATGATCATACTAAAAAATAACTTCAATGTAGGATCACTATATGTCATAAACCATTCTCTACTTAATGGTAATGGGAGTACATGTTTTATAATTAGCCTCTTTCTGAGTGCCTCCATGATTTCATCACATATATCCTTCTAAATATAGATTAAAACAATCTATGGGAACATAGTTAGTTTCATAAAACATCATAATAATTTTCACATAAATCGTCAGTAATACCATGTCATGACCTGACCCATTTGGAATCACCTAGATAATGGTATGTTCATTGAGAGAGCCCTGGACTACATCCAATTGGACTAGGGGCTTGAGAACAATTCTGAGAATTAATATCTCAAACTTGGGGGAAAATATAATTAGTTACCTATACACATGCACATATTCCAAAAACCATACAATAATGAAAGCTAAATGCAACTGATACCATAATTCATGTATAGAAATATATCCCACCATCACATTCATATAGACGTACTGAATGAATATATGGCCAAATACAAGACCACCAAAAATTCAAAATGAGGCTGAACTTCTATGGGTGAAGTGACTATGGATGAATGTAATATATTGTATAAACCGTGGTCTCCATATCTCATTATGTTCTACCAAGTCCTGTTCCTCCTAAGACACCCTTAAATGTCATGTCATCTTCATAAGACATTATATATATTTAAAGATCCCATTAATTGATGAGTATAAAAATACTATGTATCACACCATATAATCACTAAACCTGAAAAAAATATTATATATCTCAAGAGCCTAAGATATGTCAGTAAAAAAGAGATATAAATACTACAATCATGAATCCAAATATATTCAAGATATACATTCTGTCTCAAGAGGTCTCAACTGCACTACTAGTCACATGATTCTTCTCATGGAATGGAGGTAATCCTCATCAAAGAGAAAACATTCCCCAATACATGATATCAGTAATTTATATCCTCTAATAGGTAATAACCATTGTATATCTCCCCAACAAATACTACCCAGAACTATGAATGTCCTTATACAATGATTGTGGATCACACCCACGATCACTAGGGGACACTGTTAACCATACATGTATAACGCACTAATTATGTGGTTATAAATATGCATAAGTTGTTCATGATTATTCACGAAACCACACATTTAGATATATATTAAATGATAGAGGATCCCATCCAATCTCTTGTAAGGATACCACAAACTCTCTTTGATATGAGACAATTATAGTGGCTGAAAAAACAATGTTTTGGACATAATTAAACACTATATAATCATTAGATTGAAGATAAAAATAACAAAATATTGATCCATCATAAATTAATTATTTGAATCGGTATTCCCCAAGGGGAGTAAAAGGAGTTTGGAAATAGTACCAGGCATATTCTACTAAACTCATACCAACCCATTTCCTTGCATGTGTATATCTTTATATGGTTGTGTACATCTGGATAAGCATGTGTACTTTGGTAATTTCATGTATAGTGTCCATTCCTTGGTACCTATCCATTCCCATGTACCATATCTATGATCATGTTCCTTGTCATTTCAATACCAATGAATTCCCCGTGTATATGTTGGGACACCGTCATAGGGTCACACAGTATGTGGCTCAAGTCACATGGTATGTAATATTAATCATTATATTTAATCATTGGAATGGTAGATAGGGTCCCACATTATATGTTTTATTCATAATTAATTCCATGTCTCATAATATTTTCTTGAAACCATTGATTTTCAACATGTATTCAACCCATGTTTCTTCCACCTTGGATAACTCCACAAATCTTGGTCGTGATTTCTGTATTATCGGTGAGTGAGTGTTTCCATCATTAGTGTCATGATTTCACCCATCCAATCCACCTAAAAATTAACCCTCATCACACCACACCACCACTAAATGCCAAAAAGGTTAATGGGGAACATTTATCCAATTATTAAACACCCTTTATCTTCCACCATTTTCATCACAACATGATTACACTGTTAATCATGAAAAAAAATCCCTTAGTATTTATTCATTATGATAACGAACATTCATGAAAAGATAAAAAAACATTTTGGATTTCAAACTATTATCCAAATGAATTTTTACAGATGAATGATTGAATAATTTGGGAAGGAAAATAAACAACCAATAAATGGGAACTATCCTGGTCCAATTTTTTGGATTCCCTTTAGAATGATGAATGATGAACCAACAATAGTCTATTAAAGTCAGCTTCCAAATATCCCAAGAAGGTATCCCGAACATGTAATGAAAGATCAACCAGTGAATTAGTATGTTGGTTTATATAATTCATGTTTGTTAATATATAACAAAATAGAGGCATAAACTCTGTAAACACACCTTCCTACATGCTATATTAATCACTAATGAAGAATGACTCTGTATTGTTATGTTTGATGATATTCATGGGATCCATTGATGAAAATGATCATCATATAATTGATCAAGATCCTCATTCTGTTGTTACTAACTATACTATCCTCCAACGAATCTTCCCTCAATCATATATTAACGTAGATAACACTTATATTTTCATATAACCTTGTATATATAGAGTAAGATAGGTAAAATGGAATAATTGAATTAAATTATTATATTATTTTACTAATTCACCCATGAACTCTTTTTGTAATGACATGTAGTGACAATAGTTGTTATATCACTAATTGGATAAAACCCACATTATATATTCTATATTGTTCCCATATTTTCCATATGATTCACCATTTGAGAGTAATTTCATTATATCTAAAAATTCACACACATGATATAATATATTTAGTGTATTTATTATCTCAATATTGGTTTCATAGGGCATCAAATTTTCACATTATTTCATTATATGGATTTGATGGTTTTCTTTAAAATATTTTTAATTAATATAATTCAAAAATATGGGTGTGAACTCACCCGACTATAGGGACTTTCTTCTTGAAAATATAAAAAACTTCTAAATAATATGATGTTACTATGCTCACATCATGGTCTCCCACACCCATGTTCTCTCTTGGGGGTTCTCTTAAATCCACTAGACAAACACCAAATGAATCACTCACCAAAGAAAATTCCTCCATCATCGATGTCCAAACCATCCTAGTATTTGTAATGTGAGGGGTCATGGACATATATCATAACCTAAAAAATGGTGATGAATCCATGTACACGGTCTAAAAGTAAAGGTAGACGAATATGGTACGCCACCTTGAAAACAATACACAATTTTTAAAATGGGCCAAAAAATCATAGATGTGATATTCTACCATAGAAAAACATCTAAATTTTTTGACATAGTGATACTTTATAAAATACATGGTCACACACCATAAACCCTAAAGGTCTGTATCATTGATCAACAGAAAACTATTGATGGAACTAGATAGTATTCATCCTACCCTAAATATTTCCCAACATATAATTCATTGTTCACACTAAATCTTGACCCATCAATGTTTTCCCACTTTTATTATTCCATAACAATGGTGAAATTTAGTTTCTACCTTATAGAGCCTAAAATAATTCGATACCATTGGTGGACTATATTTTTCTCTTGAACAAAAACATCACCAATGGTTTTTGATCCTCCAAACTACATCCAAAGTAAAATATAAAATAATGAATCAAGTACTCTATAAAATTAATGTGTTTCTATGTTTGTCGATTTTTTTTTGTAAAAACAAAATTGTAAAACACAACTGGGTCTCAATATCCTCATGAAATACTATCCATAAAAATTACATGAAGTGTATGTCATGTCATGATTGAATCAATGATAGAACTCTATGAACCTAGAAAATATCTCTTACATAATGGTCCCCCGGGCCCTCTACTGAGAAATAATATATAATATCTTTGATTTGGTATGGCATGGTGATTTGATCTATGATAACCCATATGTAACAATTTAATCTAGAATATTGTGGATGCTCTGTTGAAAATTCAATGGATTTATCATCCAACTTCCACTCTAGAACCATAACGTGTTTGGATAAACTAGCAGTAACTTAGTGCACAATCTTTATATTATTTCATGGGAGGAAATTTCCTTATTAATCAATTTCAATTATATATTTTCCACAATTTTATTAACTAATATAGTGGATCTATGAAATTACCTATTCACGACTTCATTAAATTTCACTAGTAGAATCAGTTATCCCCTAAAAAGGTTATCTTCCTACCCACCTTCGAAATTCCATTAATAGGACTTATAGAAGATCTCACAGTTGGTATCATTATACTGATCATCCCTAAAACACTATTGAATAATAGGATTAAAAATAAATTATTTGAGTTTAGATATACCATTATTATCCGTAACGGACTGTTAAGAAGAGGCAAATTTGTTTGACACCTTAGTCCGAAACTGGGAAAAAATAATTCATCTAAGAGGATCTTCAACTATTTTTCTCTTCATGTGAGTGTACACAATTTCAATTTCTTAATCACGGAGATAATATGGACATAAACTCTATTTCAAGTTAATATTCATCCCTGATAATATATAATAAATATTTTTGTGGTCGTAAATGATTATACATCGCACACCCATAAAGTAGTGTATCCACATCTCAAGTTGAAGACCACCACTCCTAGTTTTATATCAATGGTAGTGTGGTTCTCCAAGGTGGTATTAGCTATCATGACCCATATGTAGTCACTGCCTATCACATTATAAGGATTCATCTATGGTACATCCCCAAATGATAAAGGGTTAAATGACTAAATGATATGACTCATGTCAACAAGGTGCACCTTCCTTTTGTTGTTGCTCTCTGGTTGTGGTATAGTGTATGCAGTCATCTACATTCCAGTTTCTTATCTCTGCACTGTTGCATGGAGGTGTTTGTGGGTGTGTGTGTAGAGGTACCTTAGTCTAATGCCTCCCATGTGTGTGATAGCCTACTCGGCGCTGGTCACCAGCCCCTGGCCTAGTTAAGCATGCTTGGCCTGGAGTAGTGATCATGATGGGTGACCTCCTGGGAAGTTTCCCAGGGTGTGTGTGAGAGAGGACAAAACACACTGGAAAGGACATGTGTTGGCCTGTGGGGGCTTCCATTAGTCAGATGACACGTTCGGGCACGTGGGTAGAACCTGGGGTGGTCCCCACGTGTCTGTGGGGGCAACTGGTGGTACCTGGTGGTTCTAGAACTGACCACCATGTTAAGGAGGGTGGTTGTGCTGTCACCGGGACCCGGTTGTCACATTATCAGTCGCAGTCACAGTAGTAGTCGCAGCCAGCTCTAGGGGAGTCGCGGATCGAGCCCCATTGGGTTGGGTCGTGACAATCTATGAGGATTATTTATAGGAACAATAAACAATAATAAATCAACAACCGTTATATTAGTATTAAGAAGGGGATGATTTCTAACCATATCCTCAACTCCTATAATGTAATTTTATCCATTAGTTCGAACTGAAAGGATTACACTTACAATTAATATTATCCAAGTGTATAGACATCCAATATAATTTTATCTCAAATAATGTTTTATATACACCAACAATATGTAGCTGCACTACACTATTTCACTCTTTCGTGGATCCCAGACTAACACAACCAAAAAATGTGATGATTCACATTCAACTCTATACTCTATGAAGATGTATCCTAGGATGTGGAAATATTTATTAGTCAATGTACACTTCAATATATTTTAATAAAGATGGTTTTCTTCAGGAATTCCAACTACCAACCTCATGTGACTCACTTGCTCCTCCTCGAACATCATGTACACTATAATGTCATTGATGAAGACTACCAAAAACCAATTGAGAAATATATAAAAAAATATACATATAGAGTTACATAAAGTGAGATGGGGTTTTCAAATCATATGAAGTCTTCACCAAGTAGACATAATTAACATTTGATAATCATAATATCGACATTGGTATATATGAATCTCTTACTCGACGCTTGTGATAACATGATCTAAGGTCAGTATGTGAGAACCATATTTCCTCTATCAATTGATCGAAGTGGTCATTGAACCTTAACAGTTGATATATATTCTTTACAGTAACCTAGTTTAGGATAAGTACCCCCAAAAACAACCTGAAAATCTTGTCATCTATCTTGGTGAATAACATTGTGGCTATCATTGGTAAAACACAGTTTTTATAATCATATCAATATAATACATATAAAATCCATATTCTAAATATATAAATTATCATCATGATGTTCTATTATAGATATTTATGTAAAAACTAGTGTAGATTATACGCATGAGTCTAGCTCTTAGTGGGTAGGTAAGCCCAACATGTCCTCAAGGAAGACATCCTCTTACTCATCCTCCACTATAGGAAACTTCTAGACTATATAATCTACATCTCCAGTGGTAATAGCTATATAATAGTGAGTAATATTGTATATCCTCTATCCTATGAAACCATATTGATCTTATTGAGTTTACTTCATATTTATGTTATCATACCTCATCCCATCACCACAAATACAACACATCCTTTACCAAAATAGTCAATCAGAGAATTAACTATTGATAGATACACTATTCAAATGATTCTATTATATATCCTCATAAATGATACAATGAGATCCTATAAGAAGCTGAATCCTCCCAGAGTTAGATAAATTTTCCTGAAATATTATTAGATCATGGAATCCCATTTGGTAGGTGACTAAATGCACAGGTTTCTAACCACTTCTCAACATGAATCACTATATCTATAATTAGAGATATATTATAAAAAAAATTTCTCAAACATATGTATTTTAGAATTGTAGATAATGTAAAACATCTCCATCTCACAACTCTATTTCTCTTGAGGGGTCCCTGGGTCATAGGACACCATGGGTGGTAGATGTCCTCATCTCTAAACCTAGTGTGGATAACTGGGTGGTAGACATGGAATTATGTAAAATTATATTCAACATGTTTTTTCTCTACCTATTACTTTTCCATGTCCACTTACCAATGGACATCCCTAATACCATATCTATGTATTTCTGAGGGTTCCTCCAAAAAAATATCTATTAGTTTTACATTGGTTCATACAATCCCAAGAATAATATTCTGAAATGTTATAAGGGAAACACTACCTCCCAATATGTTGACTAGAACGGTACTCATATTAATGAACTGGAGATACATTGTGTTGGTATTGTCTCTAGATCCATATTGTAGAGACCCAAATCTTGACATACATGGACATTACATTTCATTTTCATAATTCTTAATATAAAAAAATAGACACACAAGGACCGTAATAGTTTAGTGTCTTTGGAAACTCAGAATGTAATCTTTTAATCGTCGTGAAAGATCTTCAACATCTCCCATAAAGATCTTCCCCTTTTAGATTTCTTACCAAAAACATTTCTTTTAATCCTGGATAAAGAAAACATATAAAGTGTGAGATCAAATGCTCAGTAAGGTTAAGTGTGGATAAAAAAACAAATCATATACATTTGAACTTAAAAACATGTACATAATGTTTAAACATCAAAATCCTGTGCAATGACATAAAACATGGAAGTACCCAAGGCATAGGTCATAAAGAAACTTTAATCATGATAAAATAGCATGGGAATAAAACATGTTATGGTGGAAACGATTAAGCACATGATATGATTTCCATAGTAGCCACAGAATTTCTTCTAGGACCATCATATTGGACAATGTCCCTTTCTGAATCGAGTTCAATCCTTATTCCAGTCCTGTATTACTGAACTATATTAATTTACCATTCCAGTCATTTCTATCTCATGAGATATAAATCTTTACCAAATGCATTGGAAGGAGATATAGGTCCCACCCATCTCATAATGAAATCATTCTTTCGTGTGCCACAAAATCATAAATCACACATCATAGCGTAACCCATGTAACAGAATGGTATTTTTAAACATCATGACATCATAACATAATCCATATAACAAATGGATTTAATTTCATCTTAATAAGAATCAAAACATGTATATAATGGAGACATTATACTTGAACATAGACATATTAAATAATGTCTTTTTAGATGGAAATTTGTTTTGTTAAAACACTTGAAATGAAATCGTGAGGAAAATATCCTTTCTTCTTCAAAATCATTTTCTTTTCACAAAATTCCATGAAAATTTAGAAGAAAAGTGTTTTGTTGAAATTAATCATGAAATGTTGTATAGGAAGCCTCATGAAAATGAGGCATTAGGAAATAGTATAAATCCCTTCACGCCGTATGAGTTAAAAATAACATTCTCCTCATACTTCTGTCGGAAAAGTCAAAAGGTACCACATATGGTAAAAAATAGATTCCTTACATACTTATAGTAATAGTAAAAAATGGTTAAACAGGACTTTAAACATATATGAAACAATTTTTATGAAACATGGACAAGGATGATCACAATAACCCCAGTAAATACTTACGAATAAATAGTCTCGGATAAGAACGAGATTAGAATAGTTATCCCTTACCTTACGTTCAATATGCTTCATATGTATCTGAACCTCCTATATAATGATTTAAATAATTTTATTGACTTATTACAGAATCATATTAATTGTTATGATTTCATATATGGTTCACTTATGACTTTATATTACCTGTTCTTTTGTAAATTCTGTGTCAAAGAAGCATTATGGGTAAAATCGTTTCATTTATCGTATATGTTTCAACTTGTTGTTTTTGATATTATTACTTATATACTGATTTACATAATTCCAAAATGTCAAACATGATTTATATAAAATATATATTCTATATATACATATACATATGATAGATCGATAAATGGAATGAAATACACCGTTTGTGGAGATGGTATGTCGTCCATACGCATGAACGCTATTTTCGTTTCCTTATTGAATTGAATGGAATTAAGTAGATGAAAAACATATATATATATATATACATAAATCTAGTATCATTATTATGTCACATATTTCATTATTATTCATTATATATACTTTATAATCATTCATGAAGGGTTAACATGGAGAATGAATCGCATCACGTCGTGGAGACGGTAGTCAGTACGTACGCACGAGCGATGATATCATTCCCATGATCGTGGAATTGTATTGAAGTGTATGTATAATATTTCAGAATCAATATAACTTTACAATAATCATATATAGTTATTTATTTACACCATTATACCCATCCAAGTATGGTGGTGGTCGAATATAGATTACACCACGGCGCATAGACGGTATTCCGTATGTACGCACGGGCGGAGATTTCGTTTTCCATAAGATGGATAAAAGGTGAAATAAGGTTTTTTAATATTTATAATAATATAACAGTATATAATTAATACTGATTTTATTAAATTATAATGAGACAACTAAAGAAGAATAAGTAGAAGAAGAAAGAAACGTGAGAGAATTAGAAGAAGAGATTACCTATTATTCGACGCACCACCTTTAAGCTTCCTATTAAGGAATTAGATGTGGTCATTTGAGAAGACCAGAACTCAAGAATGATTATAGGGATGTGGATAAGCGAAATGGGCAGGTTTTGGACGTGCTTCAAGGCTCAAAAGGGTGTGAAGGGAATATGGAATGGGTGCCCTTTTATAAGGGAGGAGAGGGGAACCATTGGAAAAACATAAAATATTATTTTATAATAAAGTCATATTCGGTTTTTAATAGATCCAAATTAATTTATATAGAATATAAGGAGGGGATGGTTCGAAATACTCTCAAAAAATATATTTTAGATAGGTTTGCGTCATTATATTTACCTTATCGTTTAGTTTTAACACTTAGTTAATTAGATTGACATTTACCATATCACATTATATTTTTATATTATATAGTTAATAAACATACCATATACATCCATGAGACCCCCCAGTGGTCCATTAATCATACAACTATCATAAAATAAGTATCTTGGCTGAACTATAGATTTTTTTGAACATAATAACAATTAATAATATAATATTTTTTTAAAATACTATTTTATGTCAATTTGGACACAGTTTGGTAATCGATTTTTGTAAAAATCATAACAGCATGATTAGTCCGAAAAAAGATAATTATTTCAATAATAAAAATGTCATATTTACCTTTAAAATTAGTTTAATTCATAAAAATTCTCAAATTACATTTATTTGGATATTTATAACATCAATTATTTTAATATTTCATTATTTACGTAATCACTGCATCACTATTGTGTCATAAATAACATAAATTATTTAATTTAAAAAAATTATAAATAAAACACCATTAGATAGGAAATCGTTTTAGATTTTTAATTATTATTTATAGTTGAATTTATCTTATGTATAAACCTATATTAGAAATTATTTAGTTATTAAACATTGATTTTTACTATTTTAACCCTTCTTTAAATAAATTAATAATAAATGTACTAATCTAATCCAAGGGGACCAAAATAGACATATTATATTCCTATGTTTTTTTATGGTCGAATTACACTTATCCAATAGAATTATTACATTTGTTCGGGTAAAAATAATATCATTTTTACCCTAAATTACTCTATCTACTTTTAAGCCTGGTAATTAAAAGTAAAAAGATACTATTCACCAAAAATTAGTGTCATCTCATTAAACAACATTTTCTTCCTTGATATTAATAGTGTCTCTCCAATTTTCTAAATTACACTCATATAAGTGGTAAAATTATGTTTTATGTGAATTTCTAAAATCTCCTAGGAGGTGGGTAAAATACGGTGAAAATTTCAATAAAATTATTATATATCTAAAATTATTATAAAATGACTCCAATTAATTAAATTGATCTTATATAGGAATTATGTATCAATTTTTACCTAAAATAAATTTAGATAAATTAAATAATTATGTTAATAAAATGTCTGTTTTTAAATATTAACCCAGTGTTTTCACAATTCATCAAAAATTGCAAGTTTTCATCAAAATAACATAAATTCACCCTAGGCTAATGTAGATAATCCGAATCCAAAAATGAAGTGTATTTTGAAAGAAAAAATTTATAAAATTTCAAAAACTGGGTATTACTATTCATATCGGCTAGTTTATATATTATTTTAATAATATACCGTTGTTTAGTGAAACTCGATATTGCGTACAACACACGCTATCGTGGAAGGTCATGATTGTGTGTAAAGCAAGCCAAGTCAGAGATGCATGTAGTGAAATCTCCATTTGTTGTAGCATAAAACACAAGACATCAATGAAATTAAAAAGAATATTTTTCATAAAATCTCAGGGTGTTACATTCTACCCCCCATTAAATGATTTTCTCCCTCAAAATTCGTCGGGGTTATAAATAGTTTACTGCATGAATGTTTCTTTCATATAAGAACACATCGTAAAAAGGAATAGGAAAAACATGACTTTAAAAACTAATGTATGAAACGTAAAGGTTACCCAAATTAACTAATCACTGGGTTTCCACATAGGAGAACGTAGGTGAAAATATGGTTATGGTAGAGAAATATAACCATCAATTTCAAATGAAGAATGGTAGAGTAAATGGCTATAAAAAATCCAACAATCACAAGGAAATAAATTTGTGATGATCTAAGGTACCATATGATTCATCAGATACGAGAGCACTAGGACAACAATTTTTGTTTTCAATATCATTTCCCTAAAGTTGATGAATTTTAATTAGAAGAAATACTTTCTTAATTTCGGTATCATCTCACCATTTCTCATTCCTGTACCAACTTCCACTTCATCTCTTATAGAAATGAAGTTTAATTTTTCTTATGTGACATGTTGGTAGATTATATGATAGAATAATAGGTCTTTCTATCTATTCCTATCGCAAAAAGTTTAGAACAATTTATTAAATATAAAGAAGTCAATATATGGTGAGATTAATCGTATATGGTTGCTAAAATGGACTTATACATCATCTATCATAGAGCTTATTAAAATAAAACTAGTTTCAACTTACCAGGGACTTCCTGTAGGATAGTGGTAGGCAATGAAGGCCTTTCGTACTTCGGTTGTGGGTTCGATTCCCACAACCATGTCCGACGTGACGGGTTGTCTCCCATCCTATGGGTTGTCCTTTTTCGATAACATAACAGAAATTTCTAGCCTTAAACAATACTATATGAGGTATAAATTAATCAATTACAATCATTAGGTTTATCCAAAATACTTTTGTCCAATCTCATAGTATAGATAAAATGATTACTAGAAAGGTCATCTACCAAGCATTGAATACAATCATTTATCGACCGTATATCATAAGATATATGTATATATATATCTTGTTGGTCAAATTCCATACATGTGAATTCCTTAATCATGTATTCTCTTGAAAAATGAATACCCCTTAAACCTTAGTGAAAACAAGAATTATATCAAAAGTTAACTCTTTCCACACACCAAAATTCAAAAATTCTACATACTCAAACCATGATATAACATTGTCCTTATATCAGTCATGAGCTCATGAATACTGTCAAACATTTCATTTTCTCCTTATCCCTTCATTATGCAAATATCATCATCTTTCAAAAAATATCTCAATCACTTTCCATGGTTACTGGTACAATAAAATTATTGAAAACTACAATAGACCAACACATAAATGTTCCAATATTCCACGATACTATATACAACATCATTTAGGAATCCCATTACATAAAAACATAATCATTCCACCACATGGTTTTCATATTCAACATCACCAATTGTGATCAAATGTGTCTTCCCTTTGTCCTTTTCCTTATGTGGTTGCTCATGTCGATCATCATTAACCCTTGGATTAGGGAATTGATTAGCATAATGCCCTATTTCATTGCACTTGAAGCATTGAAGTGTTAGTGGTGTGTTCTCTGTAGTCTTTTCTTTATTCACATCATTAGCAAACCTTTTTCCATTACTTCGACACTCATTTGCTCGATGACCTTCATTTCCACACATAAAACATTTTCTAATCCCTTTGAGACAATATCCACCATGATTTTTCCCACACTTTGAGCATAAAGAAACATTCAACTTCTTTTGACCATTGTTATGAGATTTCTCCTTGAAATCTATCTTTCATTTCTTATCCAAACCATGAGATGGATATGTAACACCAACATCCATTTCAACTTTCATAGCACAACACACAATTTCTTCATAGCTACTGAAGTCTATTATAGCTAATTCCCTTTGACGACTTGGTTTTAAGCCACTGAAGAATCTATCAACTTTACATTCAGGATGGATGATAAAGTAAGATGCATACCTTGAAAGCCTTGTGAAATTTTCTTCTTATATACCAATAGATTCATCATCCTTTTCCTTGAGCTCATGGAACTCCTCTTCCATATTTGTTCTAAGAAAACGAGGGAAGTACTTACTGAAAAACAAGATCTTGAACTCGTCCCATTCCATGGATTCAATTTCTTCATGGGGACTTGTATTCTTCATTAGAGTCCACCACTGGTCTGCTTCACCTTCTAAACGGTAAATAGCTAGAATGATTTTATCATATTCTGAAAAGAAAAGTATATAAAATATCTTTTCAATGGTACTGATCCACTGTTCAGCAATAAGTGGATCAGAAGACCCATTGAAAGAAGGTGGGCGCTGCCTCATGAAGGACTCAATAGAATATTGTTCATGTCTCTGCTCATTCGGAAGTCCAGAATGATTCACATCTTGCGTAAGTGTGGAAATAAGATTTTTCACTCTATCTCCCATAACATTGGTTTATTCAGGAGTAAAATCATTATATTGTCCATTACATTGATCAAAACGGTTTCTTCAGGTTCCATCCATCGTCTAAAACCCAAAAAGAATAGTATGAGGGGCAAAAATCAAGCTAGGGAAAACAACATAATAAAGGGGGAGTACCTTCGATATCTAAAATCTTAGGTTTAATTATAATATCATTACTGTAATTCTAGGACTATAACATATACTTTTACAAAACCTTAGGGACATCCCTAATCATACCTTAGAAATATCTCTAGGGATCTCAATAACATTTTCACATCCTAGTTTCCAAAGTTTAACTAAACCTCTCTCTGATACCAATTGTAGACACCCGAATCTTGATGTACATGGACATTACATTACTATTGCAGAATTCTTAATACATTACAAAAACAGACACACAAGGACAGTAATAGTTTAGTGTCTTTGGAAACTCATAACGTAATCTTCTAATCATGGTGAAAGATCTTCAAAATCTACCATAAAGATCTTCCCCTTTTGGTTTTCTTACCTAAAACAATTCATTAAATCCTGGGGAAAAGAAAACAAATGAAGGGTGATCTCAAATCCTTATTAAGGGTAAGAATGGATAAAATAAAACAAATCATATACATATGAACTTCAAAACATGAACATAATGTTTAAACATAAAAATCTTGGGCAATGACAAAAAACATGGCAGTACATAACACATAGATTATAAAGAAATATTAATCATGATAAAATAGCATGGGAATAAAAATGTGATTGTGGAAACCATTAATCACATGATATGATTTACATAGTATCCAATGCATTGCTCCTAAGACCATCTTAGTGGAAAAAGTCTCTTTCTGAATTGAGTTCACTCCTCATTCCAGTCCTGTATTACTGAACCAGATTAACATACCATTCCAGCCATGTTTATCACATGAGATATAAATCTTTACCCAATAAATTTATGTGAGATATAGGTCCCACCCATCTCATAATTAAATCATTCATTCGTGTGCCACAAAATCATAAATCATACATCATAGCGTAAACCATGTAATAGAATGGGATTCTTGATAATCATACCAACATTACATAATCCATATAACAAAATTGAAATAATTTCATCATAAGTAGAATTAAACCATGTAAATAATGGATACATTATACTTGAAACTTAAACATATTAAATAATGTCATTTTAGATGGAAAACATTTTTGATAAAACACTTGAAATGAAATCTTGAGGAAAATATCCGTTTTTTTATCAAAATCATTTTCTTTTCACAAAATTCCATGTAACATTAAAAGAAAATGGGTTTGTTGAAAATAATCATGAAATCTTATAAAGGATGCTTCCTGAAAAGGAGGCATTATGAAACTGTAAAAATCCATTCACAGCGTATAAGTTAAAAATAAAATTCACCTCGTACTTTTGTCGGAAAAGTCAAAAGGTACATCGTATGGTAAAAAAAGATTCCTTTCAAACCATGTAGTAATGATAAAAAATGGTTAAAAAGGACTTTAAACATACATGAAACCATTTTTATAAAACATGGACTTGGATGATTACAATAACCCTAGTAAATACTTACGAATAAACAATCTCGGATAAGAACGAGATATGAATAGTTATCCCTTACCTTACGTCCGACATGCTTCATATGTATCTGAAACTCATGTATAATGATTTAAATAATGTCACTGAATAATTATATAATCATATTAATTGTTATGATATCATATATGGTTCACTTATGACTTTATATTACTCGTTCTTTTGTAAATTCCATGTTAAAACAGCATTTTGGGTAAAATCATTTCATTTATCGTACGTGTTTTGACTTTTTGTTCTGGATATTATTACTTATATAAAGATTTAGATAATTCCATAATGTAAAACATGATTTATATATAATATATATTCATAATATACATATATATATGATAGATCGATAAATGGAATGAAATACACCGTTCATGGAGACAGTAGGCCGTACGTACACATGAACGTTGTTTTCATTTCCTTATTGAATTGAATGGAATTAAGTAGATGACATAAATACATATATACATAAATCCAGTATCATTATTATTTCATATATTTCATTATTTTTCATCATATATACTTTATAATCATTCATTAATGGTTATCAAGGAGAATGAATCTCATCACGTCGTGGAGAGGTAGTCCGTAGGTACGCACGAGCGATGATGCCATTCCCATGATCGTGTAATTGTATTGAAGTGTATGTATAATATTTCAGAATCAAAATCACTTCAAAATAATCATATATAGTTATTTATTTACACCATTATACCCATCCAAGTATGGTGGTGGTCGAAAACAGATTACATCACAGGGTGGAGACGGTATTCCGTACGTACGCGCGTGCAGTGATTTCGTTTTCCGTAGGATGGATAGAAGGAAAAATAAGATTGTTTAATATTTATAATAACAAATCCTTATATAATTAATACTGATGTTATTAATTTATAATGAGGTAAATAATGATGAAGAAGTAGAAGAAGAAAGAAACATGAGAGAATTAGAAGAAGATATTACATCTTCTTCGACGCAACTCCTTTAAGCTTCCTCTTAAGGAAGTAGAGTTTGTCTTTTGAGAATTCCAAAGCCTCCAGAATGTTTATATGGAGGTGTATAGGAGAAATGGGAAGGTTTTTGATGAACTTTAAGGCTCAAAAGGGTGTGAAGTCAATAGGGAAGGGGTTCCCTTTTTATAAGGGAGGAGAGGGGAACCTTTGGAAAAACCTAAAATATTATTTTATAATAAAGTCATATTCAGTTGTAATAGATCTATATTGATTTATTTCTAAGAAAATGTGGGGATGGGTATAAATCCTCCCAAACAATATATTTTAGATAGGTTTGGGTCATTATATTAACCTTGTTATTAGTTTTAACTCTTAGTTAATTAAATTGACATTTTCCATGTCACTTTGTATTTTTATATTATATAGTTAATAAACATACCATATACATCCAATAGACCCCTAAGTGGTCTATTAAGGATATAAATATCATGATATAAATATCTTGGCCAACCATTATATTTTTTGGGATATAATAACAATTAATAATATAATATTTGTTTTAAAAACTATTTTATGTCATTTTGACACTATTTGTTAATAGATTTTTGTGAAAATCATAACAGCATGATTAGTTAGATAAAGGTTAACTAATTTTATAATAACATGTAATATTAACCTTTAAAATTAGTGGAATTCATAATAAGTCTCAAATTACATTTATTTGGGTATTTATAACATCAATTATTTTAAAATTCCATTATTTTGGTAATCAGTGGATCACTATTGTGTCATAAATAACATAGATTATTTAATGTATAAATATTATTAATAAAATACCATTACATAGGAATTCTTCTTATACTTATAATTAATATTTATAGTCTAATTTATCTTATGTATAACCCTACATTATAAATTATTTACTTATTAAACATGGATTTTAACTATTTTATCCCTTCTTTATATAAATTAAAATTAATGTCCGAATCTAATCCAAGTGGACCTAAATGTTAATATTTTATTCCTAAGGTTGTTTTTGGTCGAATTAAACTTATCCAATTGAATTAGTACATGTGTTCGGGTAATAATAATATCATTTTTACCCTTAATTACCCTATTTAATTTTTTAGTGGTAAATAAAAGTAAAGAGTTACTATTCACCAAAATTATTTTCATCTCATTGAACCAAAATTTAGTCCATTATATTAACTGTGTCTCTCGAATATTTGAGATTCCACTCAAAGAAGCAGTAAAATTACATTTTATGTGAATTTCCAAATTCTCCTAGGAGGTGGGTAAAAGACAGTGAAAAGTTCAATCAAATTTTTATATATCTAAAATTGTTATAAAATGACTCTAATTAATTACATTGATAATAAATAGGTATTATGTATCAATTTTTACCTAAAATAAATTTAAATAAAATAAATAATTTTTTAAATAAAAAGTCGGTTTTTAAATAGTAACCTAATGTGTTAACTATTCATCAAAAATTGAACGTTTTAAAAAAAATACCAAAACATCACCCTAGGATAATATTGATATTCTGAATCAAAAAATGAAGTCCATTTTGAATGATAAAATTTATAAAATTTCAAAAAGTGGGTATTACTATTCATAATGGCTAGTTTATATAATATTTTAATAACATATCGTTGTTTAGTGAAACTTGATATTGCGTACAACACACGCTATCATGGAAGGTCGTGATTGCATGTAAAGCAAGGAAAGTCAGGGATGCATGTAGGACAAGATCCTTTTGGTGTAGCATAAACAAAAGACATCAATGAAATTAAATAAAAATATTTTTCATAAAATCTCGGTGTGTTACACATATCATATACTAAATTGTAGGCCCCTATAATATTTTACATGCTTCTGAGAGAACAAATAATATGTGTGTGTATCTATAAGAAATTGTCTATATATATTCAGTCATAAATATTTCTACTACCAATGTCCACTCTAGAACATCATCACTTATAGGCATGCAAAGAGACGTCACCAAATCTGTGATATGGTAGCATAGTCGCTACATGTGGTTACATTCTTAGAATCACAAATATCATTTCTTATCCAAATATAGTCATGATAGGTGGGGGAACCTCAATTAATACTTTACCATAGTCATGATACACTACTATTGTTAAAAGAGATCATCAATGTGCACCACTCGCAACAGGGCTAGATCAAAATCCCCCTCAAGAAATTCTAAAACACTAAGTAATATAGAGACTTCTAATCACATGTCTGAGTCACCAGACTATTCCATCAGCATGATGATCCATGGGTATCTCAACACATGAACCATAATTATATTTATATGTTTCATCACAAGGATGAAAACTCATGTTACTACCTCTAGCCTTCCCCCATCTTCCTATGTGTCCATATTTCCCGAAAACAAATGATATCTCTACCTATGAAACCCATGGAGTTATTTTATCCAATGCACATCCCCAATACAATACTTCCAAAGAATCCTTTTTCTCAAAGGGTGGTGGAAATACTTGAAAACCACTCAAAGGAATCTCATCCTACACATGGAAAATTATCAATGGTTCATCAGTAAAAATAACATCCTTGTGATCCCACTATGTAATTCTAGATGGTTGTTTCATGGGGGAATACATAAATAAAATAAATGTGTACCATGATAAAAATATATATATATATGGAGATGACCCATAATGGGAACCAAACCCCTAACACATTCTAATATAATTTATGTAACAATTTATCACTTTCATATAGTGTATATATAAAAAACATAATAAAAAATTTGAAGTGTAATAATGAATGGAAATTTTGTCCAACACACCAAAATTCTTTCCCTTTCATTAGATCCATACTTTTAACACTTTAAATCTATTTCTATGAATACCAAACAAAAAATACAAATTAAAAAATATACATACTCTCATCCTTTGTTAGAGAATAATCCTCTGAAAAGACTCCATCACGAACCAACAAACATAGTATCTCTAGGCCAATAATATGATGATTGTGAGACCCCAAACCCACCCAGGATGGATAAAGGCTAGTGACCAATGCTGATAATGCATATTTCTCATACGGGAGGCCTTATCCTCATGTACATGTACATTTACACTCAAATACAAAACCAATAAAATGTATAAAGTACAATATAAGTGATTCCATAATCCAAGAATACATCTATATCCCATATACATAGTACCAAAAATAATAAATGAATTAAGGAAGAATAATACTACTATCAAATACAACACCATGAATAAACAATAATATTTTATCTCATTATGTTATCCCTAACCAGGTCTACCTAGTAGTACATTAAATGTTCTATCATATTCCTTATAAATTGTATGTTCTGTTAGATTCCATGAATATGTGTGTATAATAATACCTAAGAGGGAACCCATAAATAACCAAAAATAAAGAATCATGTGATGTCAACTAAGGATCAGAACATATGTCAAATTAATATATTCATTGATAAAATAGTCACAATCCTTGACATACTCAGGTCATAAACTTAGTATCAAGATGACTAAACCACAATGAACAACACATTCTTCTGGTTATGAATTCTAGGTAATTCTCATTTGATAGAGGACACTAAATGATCTAATATGTCACTGAGGCTGCTCATATAAGTGGGTTGATCGTCTAGAATCACCAAATAAGTAGTTATTGTAACTCTAAAGATGTCAATACACAAATATGACATCTCACCAATTACCACTCAGGGACAATTCACACCCTACTCGTATAAACAACTATATAGGGGTCATACCGCTGCATATGTTGGTATATAACACTCCACAAACTCTTTAATAATGGAGATAAAATTAAAGTGATTCCCACCAAGTCTCAAAATAAAATTGATAAACACTATCCATTAAAAACCACAAATATCGGATGATAATCATTGGATTAGGATGCACTACCCAACTATACCCACATAGGAATTAACCACTGGATCACACTCAACTGATATTTGTCTCTACTGAAGAAATTGAGGGCCTCAACTTGCCCCTATATGAGTACATAGCATGTAACAATAGTATATGAAATGTACTGATAAAATTTTTCCTACAAATATCTATGACTAAATTCCGCTATTCATTTCCATGGAATTTGGGTCATTCCCATGTATTCTAGTCATGTCGCTTACGCTATCCATTATGGAGTACCTATCCAAAAGTATTTTATCTAGATGTGTTTCTATGAAAATGTTCTTCTAAACCAATGTCCTACAAGAGTACATGTTAGGAAACCATTATAATGTCACAAAACATGTGAATCATTTCAAATGGTGTGGCATATATATCATCCCTTATGAACCCTTTCTCCATAACTAATGTCCACATAACATGTAATCTTCGTACTATACTCCATGTAACATGGTATTTTATTAAAAATGATTTCTTATCCCACTTATACCACTCACTCCACACACTCCCAGGATTCTATCTCAAATATTTCCCATGATGTATAGAGATGGGTTTATTGAGTCTTATTTTCATCGATGGCCAAATTTAGGCAATCTAATCATCTTGAAAATTGGTTATTCTCATGATTTACTTTCACAATACATCAAAATGGGTAACAAGGATCATCGATCTGATCCCAAACCGGCTTTAATCATCTACCATTGTTATATCCTGACAATATTTCCATCAATCATTATCCTAGTAAATCGATGTTGATTCATTACACTCTGGAATTAGCCTGCAATAATCAGATGCTATGTAATTGGAAATTCATTATCCAAAGTATTTTTCCACCAATAAACTAACACAAAAATGATGGACAAAATCAAAAACTATAATGGATAAAAAATCCCATCCAACTATTCAATATGGCCTAGATTCATTTTCATTAAAAATGTAAAAAATGACAAGAAACTAATAAAATCAATACACTAATATCCTATGTAGATCACCAAAACCCATAATGCTTTATTGACATATGAATATATAAGTTAGTTGATGTGAGTAACATACAACATGATATAACAAAATAGAAAAATAATAAAAATTAAATAAACCCTACCATTATATTGGACCAATCATTGATGATGAATAAATTTATTTTTATAATTTTCATGATCCTCGAGCACTATAAGTTAATATTTTCCATATAAATTCAATCAAAATCCTTGATTCCTTATCAGTCAATACGACCACCTCCAACAGATCCAATCTCAATAATAGGTATATGTTGATAACCTTAAAAAGTATCCATAACCATTAATTTATAAAGTATCATAGATCGTGGAGAGTAATTAAATTAATTAATTAATCATATATAATTTTTCTATTATTACCCCTCATTAACCCAAAATTGGATGCTAAAAAAGGTTATGTTATGCCAATGATGAATCATACATTTCATATTCGATAGAGGTGTTTAATTTTCAAATTTTACCTTATTTAATAGTTATTACAATATTTTTGAAAAAATACGCACAAATGATATATAATATATATATTTTAATCATATGAATATCAGTTTCATTGGGCCTAAAAATATAATTTTTTCATAGCACGGGGCTCAAAAAAATATTCATTACAATATTAATATTCATGAAAGGAAAATAATAGGGACATTATATAACCATATAATTAATTAATACTATGGATTTCAATGACACTTTAGGGTATGGTCCATTCCTCAATTTCCATTAACATCGCAGGTTAAATAGAAATTCTATTTCTAGTCATCAAATTCCCTAAGAATGTGACATTCTATATAAACAATTCATAAATTCTAATTTTATAATATTTATTAAATTGTTATAATGAAGAATAAATTATTCATATAATAGGTGTTATGTTCATCCTTTCACTTGTAGTAGTTTAGAATTTCATAAATAATGACCAGTAATGATTTTTCAAGAATGTCTCAAATTTATGTGTTCATCAATTACATGAACATTAAATTGTAATATTAATTTTTAATGGAGGCACTATGAAATCATGTTGTCTATCTATTTTAAATATTTTATCTTCTAATTATCGTCACTCATCATCTTTATTGGATGATATCTTGAATTAATATACAACATCGAGAGTTACTAAACCCTTTAGAGTTACTTAAAAAAGTCATTATTATATGGTAGAGGGTATATGCTCATTCTTCTGGTTTTTTTCTATTCATGTTAATCAAATGAAATCCACATGGATATATAATTATTCATGAAAACGATCGCTGGTACACCCCATGGTGATTCAATATGATGTATTAACTGCCATTCTATGTTCTATTATATCTTCTTCTATAACTCCTCTAGTTTTATCATAGATAACATATAGGGTGATTTTGAGATAAAATTGGATCATGGTGTGAATTTATTGAGAAATCATACCCATGATCTTGGTGAATTAAAAGAAACACATCATAGAATACAATAATATTTTACCTTATAATTGGAATTTTTTCTAGTTTATGATTTATTATAACACATCCATTTTATCTAGTTTTTCTTTTTCACTATTTGTTAATACAAACACCACAATGATATTTTTTAAAGGAGGTGCATGATCATTATTTAATTTATATATGGTCATGTTATTTCATATTAATTTTAACTAGAAAACATTTTATAGAAATTTAATTTGATATCTACATAATTAGAAAGATTGCATGCGTTGTATAGTATCAAATTCAAAATGCAATATATTATTAAATTCACAAGTAGAATAATCCTAGATATTCAAACTAGATAATTTTTCAAAAATTGGTGTTACTATGATTCCCAATTACATTTATCACAGATTTATATACATAAATGTATTAGGTAGTTTGTTAAACATTTATAGATAACATTTTGAATATAGGTGATGGTGAAAAACCATATTCAATTAAACCATATTCAATTACTGGGTTAATAGGAAGTGTACCATGTACAACAAAATTTTCATGTTCCACCTCAGTGGCAGGGACTACGTAATATTTCCCTTCATCCCTTATTCTTATTTTCTATATCAGTTAATAGCCTTAAAAACCATGGATTAGGCTATTTGTAATCATTGTTACCTTTTTCTATATAATTTAATCATTGAACACTAGGATAATGATTAATTAATTACATATCATCCTCAATTAAATATGTATGGTTATTCAACTCCTTTTAGAATTAAATTTTTTTATCCCCTCCCCTTTAATATTAAAACACACTAATTTCCTCTTGTGATTATTTTCAAGATTCTTCATACCATATTTATTTAACACGGGCAGTTCAATTATATTTTAGTCATGAAGATTACCCCTAAATTCTAAATAGTCAAACAACATTCTAATTTTTTTTATCCATAGTCCCAAGAGACAATCAATAAATACCATTATCAATATTAACTTTTACGTAACATCAGATAATTTCCTTATATATTTCAGTGGTTATAATCTCCAATAATTTTCAATACCACATAATTTGTCAAATAAAATTTCCTCAACCTTTCATTAAACAAACATAAAAAATCTAGATGCATATCATGAAATCCCTATAAATATTTCTTTATATTCACCAAAACCTTCATCAAACTTCTGTTTCACTCAATCGAGTTAAATCAATATTTACATATGGTGTTATAGATGAAAACAATTATTAGATTTTTTTAATCCTTCTAACTCTGTTTATTATATTTCATCTTTATTCTTTATATTAATAAGTAGTTTTCTCCATTAATTATATTTTACATTTATAAGATAAATACACAATTTTGTTTTCTCTTACATAGTACATTTGATGATATATAATATCGTTTAAATGGTTTTAATCCCTCATTCCATAATTATGGGACCATAATACCCCTTAAATTTTGAGTACATTATTGTATGTTTTTATCAGACAAGACAAGATCATTCTTAATAGAGGGAAGTAATTCAATGTGATTAATGCTATTAATATTTAATTGAGTATATTTTTATATTATTATGTTTAATATCTAAAATCATGTTCACATATTGTTGGTAATATATTTTTAGTAAATCATCACATATCTCATTAGATATAATGATGACATGATTCCTTATATGTCCAACCATTTTCTATGATTATGTAAAAATTATTGATGATAGTATTCAAAATAATTATCTTATAAAAATAGAAACTAGGAAAATTGATGTAATAAATCATTAATTATATATATATATCCTATCTTATAAATTTATAGTTTTGAATCTGGTCTATCCATGGTATATTATCAAAAAATTTCTCCAACATAAAATTATGTAAAAATCCTTCATAATGTTTTGTATTGAGAATATGATTTATCTGATGTATATCATTCATGAGTGTTTATCCAGGTGTGTAGTCTTTGTACCACGCATCATGAACTGAGTGAATGATTATTTAGTACAAAACTATCCATTTGTAGGATGGTTACCCTATGGTATATATTATTTTTTATAACCACATTAAAATATAAATATATTGAGAGTGAAATATTTTTAATGGAACTACAGAATTTATACTTTATCAAAACATAATTATAATTCCTTTAATATAACCCTTACGGTTTTCCCTATTTTTTTATTTTCCTAATTTAAAAATTAATTACACAATTATTATTTACCAACTATATAGACCCACTTATTAATTACTTAAGAAATCATGATTTCAATGATAATTAACATTACAGTAATATATTACAAAATCTAATGTTTTAGTATCTTGGGAAAATAAGTTTTATACATTACTTATTCATAATAAAATAATTATTAAAAAGCTTCATCAATTTTCTACAAAAAATAATGTTCTCAATCATATAATTACTCCCATGAGAATATAAATCAATAATATGGGTAATAAAAAAGTAGAATAATGGGTTGAGTAACATGGATGGAAAGAGAGATTAAAATCAATTATAAAAGGAAGGGAACAATCATATTTAACAACATATCAGTTTAATAGTATCATAGTTTTTTAAAGAAGACATGATTTGTAAATGAAATGGAATGCTTCATATCAATAAAAAGAAAACATAAAATCACAGTGGTTAAATAATATGCATACATTGTGAACAATTATTTCCCCATGATCAGTTAGAACACATGAGCATTAATCTTAAAAACATAATCAGAAACAAATATAGAATCATTTACACCCTTAATAGATCTAATATTAGGAGATATATCCCATTATGCAGTTCTATTCATGGATATATAATTTTATCCCAGCATTGAGAAAATATAATACTCATAATCACACATTTCATATGCAAGTGAAACATTTATAAATCGTAGTAGTAAAATAAAACCATTTAATTGAATATATTTTATATAGATTTCTCAAATAATAATGTAGTGAATAACATTTTAGTCTCCCTAATAAATAAGAGAAATAATATTTTTCAATAAAATTTCATCATTATTTACTGGATAAGATACATATCAAGAGATGTCAATGAGGTGTTTTGGAATATAAAATATCAGTGAAGCATCTTTGTAAATGCATTTTGATTCCTTTCAATATGATATAAGAATATAAATCCCCAAAAAATAAGTGTATGATTAGAGAAAATTTAATTTTATGAAATTTTGGATGAGTCCATAATAAAAATAGTGGAAAAGTTGGGATACTCAAAAAGTACAGTTTCGAGAACCCATTTTTCATTAAAACATTATTTATTTGATGACCGTTTCTCCATCATTTTCAATGTTTTTTCTTTTCCATTTTACTTATCTAATTCCAAAATTATTGTTATATGGATCTTAAATATCCTTAAATATTATTAAAAGTTTATTGAGTAAATTATTGGAGTAAATTTAATATGAAAATTTTAAGGTATGTTGTATTTTAAGGTGTGGAGGATGGTGTATTAAAACATTATGAGAGTTTCATTTTTGGATAAAATATTGAAAAAAATAAAAATTTCTCATTTTAGCCTTCTAGTAGTTATTTTTTACCCTAGGAAATATATTTCATTAACTAAATATATTTTTCGAACCTTTAAACCTATTATAATCCAAATTTATTGGTTTATTATAATATAATGTTGAAAATGAAAAAAATTATGTAATGCATTAAACATTATAACATTGAAAAATAATTTTAGTTTTGGGATTTTAATTTAATGAATTATTTAATTTAATAAACATGTATTTGGTTTGAAATATAATTATGTATTTGATAATAGTAATATTAAATATTTTATGATTTATTTAAAAATTTCCAATTTCTGGAAATCCTTAATTTACTTTTGACATAAAAATTGCAGTTTTTTAGAAAATTACCAAAACCCAATAGATATTCAATTACAATAAACTGATTCTAAATATGAAATTATATTTATAAAAAAATATAACATTGGAAATTTAATTTATTACAATATAAATTATATAATTCATGAAATATAAAAATAGGATATATATTAAAAATTTGCGATCATAATTTAAATGTTTATTTATTCATGATATTTATTTTAGGACATTAAAATATTTATATTTTTTAAAATTATCAATGAAAAATACTATTTGTAATTTATTTTCAATTTTTTATTTTAAGGTAATATTTTAAGTTCTAGGTAACTATTTGAATATTTATGTTAATATTCCATGGTTCATACCGCTTCTCCAATACTTACATTATGTACTATAAATATTACATAATTCTTGCATTCATCATTCACATAAATACCTCTAATTGTTCAAAATGTTTTATATATAAAATTCTATCTATATTACTAATGTTTTCACTTTTAATAGAGTTTTTTTACTATAATAATTTTAGAAGATCAATATGATCAATAAAAATATTTCAATTCTTATTGTATTTTTATTTTTTTATGTTCAGATTATGATAATTTAACATTTTCAGGCTAAATATATTTTTTATTTGCAATGCTTTAGGAAAATAAAATAACATGTTACTGGTTTCATTATGTATTACTTATTTCTATACAACACTTTATACCTATTTATGTGAAGCATTATTTATAAAAATAAAAAATAAAAATAAATGAATATTTGGGTTACAATATTTATAGATATACTAACATGGGAGTTGGGAATCTATTAATTACCCACAAATTACTAGTGATGAAATACACCCATCCATAAAATATTGAGATTCCACTCCCTATAATGTGTGTTGGGAGTATCTAAAGAAGAATTAGTAATTTTTTCTCTACTTTGGTTTATGTGAATTATTATTAAGTGACTCAATTGATACTATTTTCAAAAAATAATGTTATCACTTATTAATCATTGTGTGACTGACATTAGATGGTGCTAATCAGGTAGATAGAAGCATTGACTGCTACTTCATGTTTTGGATTACTCTCAAATAATATGTGTTTAAGTTTATAGTATTGATTTAGAATTTTATTTTGTTATATTGAAAAAAATTACATTTAAATCTTATTCCTTGATGTTTTTAGGTTCAGTTAATGGTTAAAGAGTTGAAATTGGGTTGTGGCTTCAACAACGAATCCTTAGTTGGAAATTTGAAATTGAGGAATCAAATTTTTATATCTATTAAATTATAAAATGTTGTGTGTTACTAAATTTAATGTGGTGTGGGATAACGTTACATGCTTTAAAATCATTCGTTCGATTGGTTATATTTAAGGGGAAATGGATAGGTCATTATATCATGAAAATTATTGTAATTTAATGGTATTGATTTGAATTTTCAAATACATAGTAACCCATATAATTTCATGTGGTAATTGGAGTTCTTATAATGGATATTAAATTAGTGATACATCCTTCGAGTGAGAATATTATGGGCCATAAAAACTCTTTATAACATGTTGAAAAATAAAGACTCACAATTAGTTTTGTTATATGGGATTTAATTGGAATCATTCCAACTTTTTTGGATTAAAATAATTTCAATATTGATTAGAACACTAAACCCACAACCAAAATGATCGGGGTTTTATAAAAGATATAATTACATAGTATTATTATGATATATAAATTATGGTTTCCAAATATTTAATATTTATAATTTGATAATATAATTGATTAAATTTCTAACGTACTGCGAATTTTGATATTTCTAGAGAACTGATGAAATATGATTTTGATGTGGGGTTTTATCTTTTGTTATTATGAGGTAATGGATTGGATCTAAGGACATGATCTTGTCAATTGTTTATTGTAATTACCAATAGTTTAATATAGTATTTGAGTAGGTTTCTCAAATATCTTGACATTATAAGACATGGATTGAAGGATCATGGGATTAATAATAATAAATCATATTTGGTAATCATTGTGGAAAGTCATTTTTTGTGCATCTTATAGTCAGTGAGGTGACAGGTACAATTGTCCAATTTTATGTAGTTTTATATAAGAAACATTGATATTACTATAAACTGATTTTATTTATGTTAAATGGAATAGTGGATGGATAAGTTGTTACCCAATGTATCGTGGTGCAAGTAAATAAATTTTATAAGGTTCCCATATATGTTATTGGATTATTATATATATATATAATTTTTGTTATAAGATATTCAACATGATGACTGATATGAGAAGGGATTTGATGAATATATAATGTATAAATATATAGTAATATATGGTATTATATATGATGTAAAGATCACTACTTTGATTGGTTAATTATCATTCCATTCGGCATATTTTTCTAGGTGAATATAATTTGATATGATGTTTTTGAGTGAGTAATTTAGTGATATATATTGGGTGAAGGGATCATGAATTAAAAATTATATATGGATTTATAGAGTGTTGACTATGTTTAACTTGAGGTTAAATATTATTAAAGAGAAAAAAATAATGCCTTTAGTATGAAATCAAATTTATAGATATGGAATTTTTATAAAATTTTCGATTTACAAAATCAAAAAATGAATTTGTTTATTAAAGACTGTAATTTACGTAAAATACGAGTTACCTATATCATGTGTTGGATTAATAAAATGATATCCAATACTAGAATAAAAAACAACTGATGATATCTAATTTTGATAGGTGATTTTTGAAGTTATTTATCTTTATAACCACTAATTAGGGTTGATAATTCATATTGAAGATAGTATCCATAAACACATACCAATATGTGTCTGTGATTTTGAAATGACTTTTAATATTGTATTTATCAAGATTTTAAAATTTTCAAAAAATTTATTTTGGAACAAATTTATTGTATATTATGTATTATATTAAGGATTTCATTTTAAAATGTTAAGGGTTTAAAATAATAATGGAGAATTAAATCAATTTATAGGTGACCCTACTACTCAAAATAATTAGATAAGAACCATTGGGTAGTTGGTAATAGTAAAATGGGAACTTGATGCAAATAAATGTATGCAGTTTTCTTTTCATTCTGTGCATCTAGGTAGCAGACCTGTACTAAATATTTGGAGGGTACGAGGGACAAATTTAACAAGGGGTGATTTGTGGAATCGTTATAAATTTAGGGATGCCATAAAATATTATCTTGTCCTCTTTATATATTTTCAATATTAGTTTTACATGTGATAAATATGACTGAAATCCTTCTCCACTCATTTCACTTCTATTTACTCTTTTAGTTTGTAGATTTATCATAGGATTCATCAAATTTTTATGAATTGTCTATTTAGGATAACCCCAAAATTTTTAAATTATATTATTCATATCGCTTGTGTCCAAATTTTTGATAACTCCACATAAGTATATATGCATAATTTCACAAGAGGTTAGAAGAATCCTATTTGAAACATGAGGCTTTGATTTTTAATCTTTAAAGGACATAAAATTTTGATTATTACATGTTGTTGATGGATATTTCACTTGAGCTAAGTATCCCTTTGATTTTATTTGTTAATTTTTTGAAATAGTGTGAAAATAATGATTAGGATGAAAAATAAAATGAGGACTTTTTCCAAGAGAATGGATAAGTATTTTCAACAAAAAATTTCCAACCCATAAATTGAGTTTTTTACAATAGGATGCCACATGTTAATATTTTTGGGTTAATACATCCCTCGATTCAATTTTGAATAATATTTATTTTTCTAAATAATTAATATTGTCATGTGATTTACGGAAATAGATAATAATATTGTTAAGGTTTGAAGTGAGATTGGTGATTGGTTTTTTTAACATGAATAAAAGGTTATAAACAATAATATCATGGTGTATTGTCCCTTAATTACATAAACATATATATTTGATTTCATATTCTCCATTAAAATAAAAATGGGTTTGGATGTGGGTTTTCTATCCCGACAAGGGGTTTCATCTAGTTATAGAAAGGGATAAGGTAGACTCCTTGACATTTACATAGTTATTTGGAAAAAAATAGATTGTTAAGGATTTTATGTTAATATAGAATTATTCGTAGTTATTCCCAATACACCTAAAGGGTCTATTCCAATGTAAGGTGTTGTTTTTGTCTTGGAATTAGTTTTGAGGACATGATTAAAGGACTCAAAAGTGGGTAGTTCATTAGGTTAACATTTTGGATATTTTGTGACCTATAAATTGGTGTGGAAAATACTAATAGGTATGGATATTATATCATGTAACTCCATTGGAAAAAATAACTAATTTAATTGAGAGTAATGTTCCATGATTAAAAAAACATCTCAGTGGTTTTGGGAAGATGTGGTTTTTTGGAGTGGTTCTAGATTTCATATGATTATTAATTATGTTCATAGTTTCACTTGGATATGAAAGTGGGAATGTAGATTCACATGGTTATGATTCTATTTTAGAGAGATGAATTAGAATTTATTAGTTAGAGTCATGTAAAATGAGGATTTATACTACATGGTGTGAATGGTTGAATATACCAACTCAGGTTATATTTTACACTTAGTTATAGATGCGGTTTACAAATTCAAAAATCATGTTTGGGTGTATGTAATTAGTTTTGTATTATAATAATTATATGTGGGTTTCATTTTAATTATTAAGGAAATTGAAAGTACAAGATTATCCCCTTTGATTGATATTGTGTACATCTGTATAAAATTTATTTTGAAATTGGATTCAACAAAGTGTGCCATGTGAGTTAATGATGATAAATTGATCATGCATTAATTGATTTTTAATCATTAAGGATAACTATTATATATTGAGGGTATATATAATTTATTGGTAGTGGGAGATATGTATTAGGACTTAGGTACTTGTAGTTATCCTCTAACATTGTTCTATATATGGATAAGTCAATAGTTATGAGTTGGTATTTACAATGTGATTTAAATAATTTATTTTCTCCTCCATTATAGGTTCATAAAACCTGATAATGGACAATGTGACTAATATTGAGGTTTCCATGAGAGCTATGATTTATTTTTTCATATTATAATATCATTGAGGTAAATTCATCCAGGCCTTAGGTAGAGACCATAGATTATTAAGGGAATCCTTAGATTCCAAGTAATAACTGTCTTTCTAGGTAACTTGATTCCATGATTTACATTATATATTTGATATTGATACAAAAATATTGTCTGAGACACTATCATGAATTAAATTAATTACCACTTTGGTCGAACTAGTGACAAAATAATAAAGGCATATTTGATTTTATTATTATATCTCACTTTTAATATTTTTTCACATTTTTTCCATGTTGTTATGATATTTTTATATTATCCTTTAATTTTTATATAAATATCAATGTTAATTAATTTTTCAAATATAAATTAATTATTTAATTTTTGGATTAATTTAAAAAGGCTTATGAAGTTTTATTTGTGGTATTTTTTGTATTTAGGGGAAATTTAATACACAAATGATTAAATAGATTATTTAAAAGTATTTGGAAAATTAAAATTCAGTATCATTCAATTTAATCAATTTTTAATTAGCATTGTGTGACTAAAAAAGCTATTTGATATTAAAATATACCAGACCTCAATATATATTATTAAATTGGAAGGTGAAGACAATCAATTATATTAAAATGGGATGTATAAAACAGTCATAATAGTTACATAGTCAAATTTATTGACACTAACTATTTTTTTCAAATCCCCAATATAACACATATTAATTATTTGACACTCTCATATGTATAATCACAATACTCTAAAAACTCTCATAAGATACACTAAATTAGTTTCATCTATGACATGTTATTCTTCATGATTTCCAAAACACCTTATGTGAAATTACTCATACGTAATTGATTCCCAAATAGAAATTAAACCATATATTACAAAATATTCAACATGGATAACAACTTAAAAAATAACCAACATAATATTTCCATGTAAACTGGGATGGGATCTATAGAAAATACCCATGTTCCACCAATATAGATAATAAAGATGGTTGTCATAAATGGATGATGGGATGGTTATAAATTATGAGATATTGGGAATATGACAAAGTGATATATTATAACATCATTTCCTATATCCAAATGGATTTAATAATGAAGAAGATATTATCAGAATTTAAATTATGGTATTGATGAAATGAAGAGAAGAAAAATTTATAATAATAAGGGGAATATTCTATAATAAGAAATACCTGTTGGATGAGTATCCTAGAATATTGATTCAAAATTTTAGATTTATAAACATTATTTTTTGTTATATTCTTATTTTTCGTTGTTTTCCTCAAATGTTTTCCTATATTTTGTACTATTATTCTCTATAACTTCCACTAATGGTGACAGGACAAACAATGGTTTACATCCTAGTGAAATATAACAGCATTCATTGGTCATATGATTCATCATTTTATTATTTTCTTATCAAATGTATCAAAATTTAAAAGTGATGGTTGTAGGTTTTAATGATCGTGAAACTCATCTTTGTTTACTATAGTAATACTTTATTCTTTAAAAACAAATTTCATCTCCCTTTTCATGAGTACATGATTAATATTGAGATTGAGGAATTATGTAGGTGTGGTGGACAACCAATATGGGTTTGGTGGATGTTTCACACTAAAGATAGTAATTTTCTCATCAAACATCATGGATTTAGTGAAACGTATTACACATGAATGGTACCAATTAATATAGGTTCTCAAATTTATGTATATAGAGGTATGATCATGAGAAAATTTTATTTCTATCATAAAATTATATTTTGATGGATATTAATGGGTTTAAAGATGTATAATATAATTTTTTTTATTTTAGAGACTCCTTTATTCCAAATATCATTATATCATTTATTGAATTAGAATGTCCTTAATATTGTCAATAATATTCAATAATCTCCCTCTATAATAATTTCATGTTTCGATTTATATTATAATAAAAAATAACTGACGTAGTTTCATTTGACATGTAGTGGTAGTATTCATAAGGTGACCCTTGTGATATCCCAATGTGGGATTTAAAAAGTTCATAAACTGTAATGTGTTATTTTACCCTTCAAGGAGGTAAAATGAATCCTTTTTTGGAACCATTTCTTAGGATGATAGAATATTTTTTATTGTTATTTTTTAAGTATAATAATATCATAAAACCAAAAACCCAATAATTTATAATGAAACAAATGAGAGTAATTAGTTTTTATAATAAAAATATTTATACATCAGAAAACACACATGAATTTGAGGATTTCGATTAATGTTTTGGAAAAATTAAACATCATAAATTTAAAATGTTAGATGAGGTAATCATATATCAATAGAATACCATTATTAGACTTACATAACTAATAAATTTGTTCTCCACTACACTATAATATTTCTAATGAAAATATTGTAACATCCAAAACAACATTAACTTCAGAATGATGGATAAAATTTTATCGCGCATATATTTAATGGGAATGAACTATTGGAAGCAGAATTTGAACTCATTTAGAACATAATATCAAGACATAAACATTTATATAGGAGTAAATTGATTAATTAAATCTTGATAAACCATTTCATTGACAAATAATACACATGATTTCATTTTATGTCAGTTTTTTAATGGGAACATACTATAAATTTAATGCAATTATAAAATGAGAAACATTAAATTCCATGGATATTGAAGATGATGAAGTAGAACCTATAGATAAATGCATAATTCTACCCTTTTATATTAAACATTTGTAATTGGTAACATAATAAGAGAGGATGAAAATTTAATTCTTAAAATAATACATTCACAACCTGCCCAAAATTTTGGAGGATGATTTTTGTATAAATGCTTTTTATTTCAATTCTACTTAATATTATCATTTCATCGACTCCATGTTTGTGTAAAATAATCATTTTCCACATTTTTCTTTCAATAATTAGGGAATGTATGAATTGTTTTACTGTGGATGTAAAGAACATGGGATGATATTAATATTCACCCACACCATGAATGGTGTACATTAATGACATGATAGATGATCTATATTACTATAATCATTGAATTGAATTTGAACTAAGTGAAAGAATTTGTCATCGGATGAAAATAATGTGTAATTTTTTATTAATTAAAATTAAACCTAAAATTGAATTTAAATTACTATGTTTATTTCATAATTTTGGTTGTTTATAACATATTACCAACATAGGGTTTCACACTAATCCATCTATTCTCATTCCTCCTTATTTTTCCATAAAATAAATTTATCTTATTTATTTTTGATTCGAAAGGAATCAAAATTAACAAGTAGATAATAGTTAATATATTTACTCAAATATAGAATGGTTGAATAATCATGATCATACATCTATGTTGTATTTTTTAAAATAACTGATAAATGTAAGGAGATTCATGTATGAGATTAAATAGATAAGTATGAGGTGAGTGTGTAGGGGATCTCATAATATTGTTTACAGCCACCATGCCTATTTTTTACATCATTTTTTGTATTATTAATTAAAAAAGGAGTTCTATTTATTTAATAAAGTATGAATATAGTTTTCCATTTTTTTTTATTTAAATATTTGATAAATAATTAATTTTATATGATTTGGTATGTAAGTTATGTACAATATTCTTGAAAGTAATCTCATTTTTGTAATATGGATATGCATTTCCCATTCATAAAATGGTTGATTAACATTTTTCCCTTACCCAAGAGTTATTATGAGAACATTTTAAAAACTATGTCTAGTAATATATGTCATTATGTTCTTAAGACATGCATAAATCTATAAATATATTTGATTCATGGATGAATCTATTATCATACTAATATTTATGAAGGACATTATTTGTTGAAAAATATTTAGTAAAATTCATCTTAACTACAATTAGAATTGACCCCCATAATCCCGATAGAACTTGAACAACCATTTCATTACGTTTCATTTAATTTTCATTAACCCCTACCTATATGTATCATAGTACATTTCATTATATATTTTTGTATTTTTGTGGTGTGGATTTTTTCTTCATGGTAAATATATTGAATTGTTTAATTTTTATAGTCAATTTTATAATGTAGTAATTCATTCTTATGGGTAATGTGTTCAGAAGATTTACTTTTTATGGAACATATTTACAACTTATACATCAAAAAATGTTTACATAAAAAATATTATAAATAAAAAAAATATTATAATAAGACTTTTTTCATTTATATATATTGTCTTACTTAGGAAAATAAAAAAATAACATATAGAATAAAAGGTGGTTGGTGTGATAAATTTTTGAAGAATGGTGTTGATTGAATTAAAATCTATAATAAATAACATTTATAATTCATTTTATATTAGATATCCAAACTCCTTGTTTTTTGTTAGAAATTTTATTCATATATAATTCCATAAGCACATTAATTCCACAACCATCTCTTAAATGTCCCCATGTGTAGCAAAAATAAATGTTTTAGTAGATGAAATGTGATTTTTTTAAATTCTACAATGGATAATGTGCACCTTAGAATGGTGAAAACAACATTTAAAATGTTTCTATTATATCAAGTGTATAATTTTTAATATTGAAATTCCCTAGTGGATTGGGATGTTTTGGAATCACAACGAAACCTATAGATTGTATTTGAGGAAATGATTTTAATTTCAAAGCGACTCTTGATAATTTTAAATAATTGGAAACCAAGTTGATTATCTAATTTTCATCAACATATTTAGACTAGATAAAATGTTTTTATTACAATTTAAATCCTCATAAATTACCTTGTATCTAATAGATCTATTTTACTTGAGTGATAAATTGTTAAAATTAAAAAGAAAATTGGTTATTATCTTTAAATATTCACATATTTTCTATCTTTTTCATAGTAATCAACACAGTTATATATTTTTGTATATATTTTATTTTATCTAAAAAATCATTAATATATATATATATTTAAATTCAATTAATATTTTCTGTTATCTTAACAAATGTAGATATTTTTTTTGGGTTTTTGTGTTTTATTGTAAGAAAAGAATCATTATTTAATTAATGGGTGTTTTTATAAGGATATAGAATATTAAAATGTTGTTCTATAATATTTGGTTATACATTTAATTGAAATATCTTGATTATACATTAATTTGTAATGATTAAAATATTCTCAAAGTATCAAAATAGGATTAAATTAAAATTTGAAGGAAGTACTACAGAATGACATTATAAAGAGTAACCTCACATAAAAATAAATGGTTGTTATAATTCTATTTTATGTTTAACCGGATGAATCCTTGAGGTATTTATAGGATTAGTGGGATTATGAAGAGGGATATAAGGGTGAATTAGTGAACAATATCAATATTTTTTCATCTAATATATCATATAATGTCACCCATCATTAATTATTTGAGTGAATAATCACACATAGTGATTTACAAACATTTTGAAAATGAAAAAATGAAAAAATGAGAAACAATGAACACCATAAAAATAAGAACGCTAATCCATGGTAAGAAATCTAATCCACATAGACAATACAATCTACATGAATCATCATTATGAATAAAATGATAATTTTTTGACTTATTACCATAATTCAAGCATTATAAACATTTTTCTCTCTCAAAATTCCTCTCGAAAAAAAGTGTTATCTTATATATTTGAAGTATGGATTATTTATCATATTTTTTATTTTCATCAAGAAAAATAAGTTACTTTAAAACACCCAATTCATTGTTATAATTGGTGTGATTTAATATTACTATTCGTCATCACATATCCCTATTGTGGTGATCAAATGAAGAAATCAGAATGCAATCTATCTACATGTTTTACAAATTTTACAACTTACATGTACTATATTCTTCCACTTTTAATATCATCATCTCATTATCATTATATATTAAAACAACACTTCCTAAAATCACATATTCCATAATATAAAATTATATATAACATAAAAATTCATATAGGATCAAATTTTCTCTCTCTATAAAATAAAATTTTAAATAATTATATTCTTATCTTCTATAGGATTCCAATTCAATTATGGAGACATAAATATCTAAATACACACATACTCTTGAAAAGATCATGTTAATTATTTAATCTTTGACATTCAAGAATCAAATAATATTTTGAATTTAAATTTTAAAAAAAAATTAAAATGAATTATATCAGAATTCTGTTTTCCAAAATCTTATTATTCTTCACTTCTCTTCATCTTCCTTCTCAAGAATAGTTCTAAGTTAACTGATTTTTAACAATATTAGAAACATTTTTTAAAATAACATGAAATAAAATTACACTTTTGTTCATTACAAATAAATTTTGTTTGGAATTTGAATTTTATTCTTCATTTTAATTAATCAAAAAAATTATAATATTTTCCTATAACTAAATAATATCAGAATCAAACCAATATAATTTTTTCCATTATATTTTCAGATATTTTGATTTATAATATATTTTATTATTAAAGATGTAGTACGTGTTAATATAAATTCAGTACATTCACCATCCTTATAGGGAATTTGTTTCAATTTTTTGATGACATGTCCAATCATTATATCGACATGTCATAACATTACACACTTCTTGTCCCAACCACACAAGGGAAAATAAAATTTAAAAATACAAGTACAAACATTACAAGGAAATGTGTTATCCTTATTCTCTAGTTTTCCAAACTATACAAGATGTCATTATAAAATTAATGGACTCTAGTTTTCCCAACCATACAAGTTCTTGTTTGAATATTTTGATAGGAATTCTGAATAAAAAGAAGATTCTGTGAATTATTCTTTTTTAGAAAACTATTCGGAAAACATATTTACATCCAAAGGTCTCGAAACATATTTTGAATCATATATTAATACACTACCTCTAATATTACACTTTATTATCTATTATATTAGTCATGATTTCATTATTAACAAAAAAACACAACACAACTATCATTTTCACTTTAAAGATCTCCAATGACATATTCTATATATAATTTAGTTTTTTGAGAGGGAACATATTACCGCTAAAATATACCATTGTACTAAAAAATATCCCACAATCCCTTGGGTGCAACAATCTCCCACATTAGATATTTTAGGAAAAATGTATAGTAAATTAAAATAAAAATACAGTTAGTAATGGATCATCATTTGATAATTATAATCCTATATGAGTGAACATAGTATATTAAATATGGAAATTGATTAATAATGTCAGGTTCTCCTAAAAAATTTATTTAAATTCATAATTTCTCAAACCCAATCCTTGGATTTTACAAGATGAAATGATTCCCAATGAAAATTTAAATTATAATTATTAAATTTTCAACAAATACATCATCATCACACTAAATATTCTGTTAACTAATATAAAAATGGATCACTCCTACTAAAATTAATTCTTCATCATCATAAAAAATAAAACATTATGTTAATTGATTAATCATGATATATTTAATAAAAAAATTACGGCACAAAATAAATAAATTTCTGGTATAATTAACATTCAAAAAGTTTAAAATTTTCACATCATCTCTTTTTTCACCCCCTTTAAAAAAATCCAAAGAATTAAGACTAGAGAGAGTAATTAATTTTATATAACATATAACTTGATTAACAATGAATGATAATTATTCCTCAAACCCCATGTACTGGTATTCAAATATCCCTTTAACTGACAACCATATTTTCGAGATAGGTGTGCTTCAACTCATATTTTGAATTATAAGAAAGAAGTTCTGAATTTATTCCATATGAGATGTTGGACTATCTTTCTTATTATTAATAATAAATTTTTGTTATCTAGTATATTTATATAGTTTCACTAAAATTAAAATATCTATTCTTTATTTCATTTTTAATTCCTTTTTCTTGATATCACTTCATTATCATTATTCATAAGAAAAAAATGATATCTATTTCGAGCCAAAATATACAAAGACTTCTCGACGAAATATATGTTCTTATTACACTGAATTTTCTTTATCATAATTTTTCTATCATGATTCACGTATCATCAAATATTATTACCTCAAATAATATAACTTCTATATTTAAATATTATATTAAAAAATCATCTTCCTAAAATTCCATTCCATTGTATCAATGATGGAGTTGAGACACATTTACTAAATTGTGGTTCAACTCATTTAAGAAATTTTTTTCTTTAATTCAGGTATGCATTATTCTAGGATTTTTATTCCTGTACATATATTTATCAATGTTCCATTATTATCAAATATCATAAATGGGTTCTTTTACTTCACTAAATTATTAATAAAATTTTGGTCACCTTTCATATGCAAGGATTATAAACTATTTATGATCCACAAAAAATGTTTTCATGATTTTTATGAAACATAATTTGTAATATAAGTATCCTTCAAATTTACATTATTCTAAAGAGCCACTATATTTTAATTAAATTCACTCATTTGGAATGTCATCTTGTTGAATATTTTATTTTTGTGATGACCCAACTTTTCATATCTTCCGTAGTCTTCTATATATCCTTCGAATCTAATAGGTGATATATGTCAATAATTTCCTATCTATTTTGGAATTTCATTAATTTTATTGACCAAATACCCACTGAAACCTTTCCACCCATGAATTATGGAATCATCATGACAATATAAATTAATCCAAATCATCATTTTTTGTATGAAAAAATCGTCTATAGTACTAAAAAACTATAGAAAACATACATACATTTCAAATTTTATATCATGTAAATTTTAATAAAACTCTATAATTTTTTGAGTTACAAATATTTTAACTATATTATTAAAATAGTTATTTTTGACTCTTAATATCATCCTCCTTAACATATAATTCTTTCTGTGGAATTTTTTCACCAATTATAGTAGTTTTGGTGTAAATATATTGTTTTGTAAAATTTATATAATTTAGAGATTAACATGTATTTTTAAATAAAAAAATTTCAATGAATAGAATCTTATTCATATTTTTTGGTATATTTTATAGTCATCATTTCAATTATAGATTATGTTTTTTTTTCATCATCAAATAACTCATTTATTGCGTTCCCCAACACATCAAATATAATTATAAATTGATTTTCTCTAACTAATCAACTATAAATATGATATGAATACTATCTATTTAAAACTGTAAATATCAATTACATTATCACTTAAATATTTATTTTTATGTCCCTATCATTATTAATCAACTACATTATATACTCAACATTCATTTTAAATATGGATTATTCTCTAGTAAAATAAAAAATTACTTCTACAACTTCAATATAATCATCCCCATATAAGAACAATAGATCAATGAGAAGAAATAAATTATTCCTATATAAATATAGAACTATGTGTCTATATATTTCTCACTTTAATAATTTTTCTTTTAATCACTTTTGAATCCCTCTTCATTTAACTATCTTACAAACAACATTTAATCATATTTATTTAACTTTTTTACACATACTTATTCATTAAACATTCAACACAATCAAGATAAGATAAGAAAATTCACATCATAAATATAGATAATTTTTTTCATTTCCCACTAAATAATACATTAATTCTTTATTTTTTACGTAATATCATGGTTTCATATCTTTTTCATCTCTATCTTAACCATCGTTTTCTTTTATCCTTGGATTTTTTGATGAAAAGAATTTATTAACCCCAATGTTGAAGCAATGTATCAGTAATATCCCATGATATTTACCAAAGTCTGTTTTTTATTCATTAAATAAAATATATATGATTTTCTAATTTCACATGAATATATTCTTAAATAAAAATATTTTGTTTATTCCAAACTACACATTTTATACACTTTTCTTTCATTATATCCTTTAAATAAAATTGAATCACTTATTTCACGGGGAGTGGAAATAGAAAAATTCATTCTTCTTAGTGTAACATAATGGCTCACCACAGTTGTCTCACATGAGTTTCTTCATAGTGTCTAGTGGCTAATTTTAATTCACTTAATCACAGCTTATTTTTAAAATTAAATTCTACTATGAATCCTTGAAATTGTGTTGTTATTTTTTAAAATAATAGAAAAAATATAACAATACAGACATTCAAGGAAATATGAAATTAAAATGAATGTATTCATCTATTAGGATCATTATAGATTCCTTTATTAATCATTAATTGTGATAAAATTTTACATAATAGTTAACACATGAAATATCATTCATGAACTACTACCCCATTATTTATTGTTTGGAGAATATTGAATGCCTTTTTATCAAAATACCAAATCCAAATCTAATCATGGTTGATAAATCACATTAAAAGAAAATGTTTTAAATTCCTAGACCAACATACAAAATATGTTTTCTCATCTAATAAACATCTCAACTCTATGGTATTAAGATCTTTGGTGTAGTAGGTGAAAGGGTAAAATATAGAATAAAATAATGGAATTCAGTTAGAGTTCAATGTTATGGTATAAAATCACCACAACCATGGTCATATCCCTTTCTCACTATAAACATAAATAAAACATTAGATCCATTATGTTCCTAATTAAAAAAACACCAGATACCTCGGCTCGTCCAATCCTGGATCCAACCCAACATATTCGAGGGAAATAGGTGATGCTAGATATAATTAATGGTAAGGAATAACACATAATGAATAATGAGAGATATATGGAGTGAATGGAAGAATAAAGAAATATATAAATTGTGATAAAAACACATGAAAACACAAATAATAAAATATTTTGGTGATAGAGAAATAAGATGAAAAAATGAGAAATAAAAAAAATTAAAACAAAAATAATGAATGTAAAATAAGGGATAATAATAATAAGATAGGGAACGACTACATGATCATTTAATTTTTAAAAATAATGAATTATATAAAAATAAAAGGGAATAAAACTAAAAATATGATGACAATAAAATAGAAAAAATGCAGTAGGAACCAAACATTGATACACCATCTTGTCCATATCCCTATTAGTGGATGTGGTACGACCGTATTTTTATTGAGGGGATAATACCCTTATCTTCATGGATCTTTGCATTGAATCAGTTCAATGTTTCATAGTTATTTTTTAAACTGTTTATGTTAAATGAATAAATATAATTCAATATTTCCCATAGATATCAATATTTTGAATATTGGAAGTATTCAAAAATAATATGAGGATCCGTCTAACACTAATTAATTGTATGAATGAGTTCTTTCAAGGAATAACGTGTTGTAGTTGTTGTTCAATAAAGGTTATATGACACAAATCTACTGGACTAAATAGTGGCGGGTCGAGTTGATATCCTCTACTATGCAATCCTTTCTGCTTCTTATAATAATGCTTCGAGGTCGACGTTCGAGGTGAAGAAGATGATATGAGGTGGTCCTAAGCTTCAGTGGTGTATATAATCTTGACATATAGCTTATGAATTGATGGTAATGGTGTTCCATGGTGATCAAGGATGACAGAAGGTATTCAAGATATGTTTTTGGGAGAGAAATATGGTGGAAATATGTGTCTTTGGGAAATTCATACATAAATAAGGTGAGACAGTGTTGTTTTTTCCTACGGAAACATTACCTTATTCAAACATGTCCCACATCGAAGTGATATTGGGTCTTCCACTCCATTTTAAATTATATTTATCCAACCACATCATAGAATCCAACTCATGGGATGGGAACCTAGAACACTTTACACACGTGAAATTTGACATACTGTATTAGGTGGTCTTTGGGAGCATTGTCCCACCAATTAAAGTTGGGTTACTCCCGTAGGCTCACACCCCATCCTATTTTATATTGTCCTTCTTACGATCTATGCTTGGCAGGTCGGCCTGACTCAGGGCTGGCTATAGGGTTTGCGCTCCAATTTTTAGGGATAGTTATGCATACATAAATTTTTGAATGAAAATTTAAAATAATTCTTACTAAGAATCCATAAAATATTCTTCAATAAAATAAATCATTATAATTTTTTAATTAAATTAATTTCAATTATATATTTAAATTTTCAATTTGTTTTATATAACTATTCATTAATTTTTATTATTCATTGACAGAAATAGAAAAAAAATGAAAACACTTAAAATTTTGGACAAAAACATGTTTTTCAAATTCCCATAAATTTAAATAATGATTTTATTCAGGTATAAAATCTCAGACATGAATTTAATAGTGTTACAATGTAACAAATATTTAAATATAAATGAAATAAAATAACTCAATTATTTTTGATAAAAATTATGATATTTCCAAATGAAATATAAATTCAATTTTACTCTTTTCAAAGAAGGAATCTATGATATTTTTTTAATTTTTACAATGAAAATGATATAACTTCTCCTTAAAAGCATTAATACATTTTAATTAATTATCATTAAACAATCTATTTCATGATTTGCCTCAATTTTAATATTTTTCCCTCATCACTAATGTAAAATATTTAATTAAAATTATGATCATTGGATTAATATGTGATATTTAACCATATTTATAGAAAAGATCTACTTTATGCTACTTATAATGACAAAATGAAAATGAAATCATGAGGGATTTCTAATTATGGTTAAAATAAATTCAATGACTAAGGTTAAAAGGAATTAATTCTATTAGTTATGGATCAAATTATGTGGTTAACAATTAAAAAATATCTCATGACATGAAAAGTATATGATGAATTAATTTATCCATATAAAAAAACTCCCAATTTCCATGATCAAATTATGCTCATGAACAATGAAATTATAATGAATTATTTTCTCCATGTTGTATTTATCTATAATTTTATAATATTTCGAAAATAATAGTTTAGATATAATTTTATTTTATGATAATTAATTCATGGAATGAACCTAACATCAATCGCCTAACCACAATTGATAAAAATAATTGATCTATTAATAGTGATTTTGATTCTTCTATGACAAAAAATATTCAATTTTTTATTAAATTTGAGAAAACAATAAAGAAAAATGAAAAAAAATGAATAACATCCTCAATCCCAAAAATTAGAACACCCATAGCTTTTCTTTATAATTAATATTATTCCTTTTACTATGAATTTCCCAACCCCCAAACATTAAATTTGATATATCAAAAAAAATTCTCCGAGGAAAGCCTGAATTGATAAAAACGGACAAAAATGTATCTCAACTCTATCAGGAACATTTATAACCACTAAGAGATAAAAAAATTATGTATAGTTGTTCTCAAGAATAAATTCCTATCAAAAAATTTGAATCAATTATTACAATTTTCGTTTTGAAAATTCATATATTATTCATGATCCAATGTTAATTCTAGAGGAGGCACGCCCCAAGAACACTCAAGAAATATGGTCAGAATAAAATAAGGAGTACCTGGTCAAGAAAAAACCTCAGTAACAGAATATATGTAATTTTAAAATAAAAATTATAATCAATAAGAAAAAAATTAAATTCAATAACATTTAATAAATTGAAATCATAAAAAATTATAAAACAATTTATTTAAATGAATCAGATAATTCTCTCAAATCATCGGTTCTTATTTCAATATTAATTATTTGTGATCATAATTATAATCTCCATTTTAATAATTTAATATAATTATCACTAAAATATACACATTGAAACATAGGTTTCCAATGAAACTCCCACCTCTTAGATATGTCATGTAAAGAATGAGTTGAAATAATGGGAGTTCTATATTAAATTTGAAGATAAAAATATGTTTTTAGGAAAAAATAAAGGATTTCAATCATAAATAGTTTAGTGAGGAACTTTATATCCTAACTGAGATTAATTATTATTTTTCTACATGTTTGGGGGTTTCCCTGTTCTTTTATGTACATAAAAAATTACTTAATTTTAAAAACACAAGGACAATGTCATTAAAGCAAAAAATGAATGTGGGGGAATGGGATGCCAGTAATTGTAAATAAATAAATTGTAATTGAAATTAAAAGAATGAAAATGTAGGTATATTTTTTGGAATAATAAAAAATATGTTACATATAGTTTTTACCAATCCATTATTGAAAAAGAATATTTATCAACAATCAAATGGTGGGTCGATCTTCATGAATTTGGATAACCACATGTGGCTTTTCCCACCATTGAAATCTTTATAATTGTTGGTAAGGTAGGATTCTAGAGTAGAGTTTTCCAAATCCACCCCATCACAATTTGAAATAACATTCAAAAAGAGGGTAGTATCCTCCTTCATTATTGATACTATAAAACCACTTTATTATTGTCCAGTTCAAACTCAATATGATTTTTATGAATTTAAATTTCAAAAGGACGGTTAGAATGTATTTTTTGGGCTGAATTAAAAAATTAATAATCTTAAAAATTATCTCCTTTAATGTGAGAATCATATTACATTGATTCCTTAATAACATCTATATGGACTTCCAAATGGGGTTACTCAAATTCGTGATCAATATGAGAATGAAAAGTGGCTGCGGGTGCTTATGGGTTTTGTTCATTAGGATGCTGGTGGTCCCCTTCTGGTTTTTCTTCATGTTTTAAATGGCTGTTCAGGGGTAGATTGTGGTGGTTCGACTCTAACAATGGTGTCTCTTGGAGTCTAATGACTGTGGTGGTATTATGATGTCTATATCTCTACATCATGATGGTTTCATAGTCCATCGCTTCGATGTTGAGATGAAATCACTAACAGCGATGCCCATGGTGGTTCCGAAGGCAGAGTTTGCAGGTCACGGTGACGATTTCCGCTGGGTGTCGATGCTTTTACTCTACTCTGGCATAATGATCCAAACACTCTTCTCCTAGTAGGATTTGAGTGGTGGTTTTCATGGTGCTTTGGGATGTATATTTCGAGCGATCGTCTGCATTTTAGAAATCATCAGTAGCATTGGCTTCATCTCTGACTTTGGATTCCTACTGCAGTTGATCCTTGTGGTATTGGTGTAATTTTGGACCTGCTTCAACTAGTTGGTTGTGTACTTGAACTGGCGTGGGGTAGTTTCGATGACAAAAATGATGAATGGTGATAGGAAGTGATGGTGAGGATGATGGATGGTGGTAGGACGTGACTGGGAACATGAAGTGGACTAACACATTTCTCGAGATTGATGTTGTTTCAGTTTTAAATTTGGAATTTTAAATCTGAAAAATGGGTGTGGTTCTTTGGTTTTTACAATGACGGGTTATGACTTTGTATCTTCTTTGATTTGTGTTGGGTTTACAGTTACCATTAAAAGTGTCATTTGAAAATAAAAATATATGGATTGTGTGTGTGTGTCATGTTCAATAAAATATTGCATTTCCATGTGTTCCTCAAAAGGTGAATGTACATGTTCATATTATTTATCAAGGAAATGATGTGGTTTGGACAAATCTAATAATTAAAAATAATCATAATTGCTACACTATTAAAATTGAATAAAATAAAATGATATAGAATTTAAAATAATATATACTCTCTATGTTTTCTCAACATCAATATTCTTCACAGTGGTAATTCCCTCTTCATGTTAGATGGAAATAAGTAGATGAAGGTAATCGAGATCCTCCATCTTATCTTCAAATTAAACCACTTGGGTGGTGTATTCTTCCATAAGTAAATAGATATTAAATGGTGAAGTATCTTCTATATTGAATGGAATTGGGAGATCATGTTGTACTTCATTCCCATTCAGGATTCATTCTAGATAATATGGTTCTCTTATAAAAATCTCATCTATAAATTCTTCATCATTTGGAATCCATTCTCTCCCATCCATGAATTGTTAGATCAGAATATTCAAATACATGGGATGTTTATGGTTCTCATGTAGGGCCTCAAATTCAAGTAATTTTTATGTAAATTTATATATACTTTGGATTTTTTTATTTGGTACAGGTTTAGCTTTCTCTTTGGATGCATGGAGATATGTAGTTATCCATTTTCTTTTTCACTCTAGATTTTCTATTTTTTACTGAGTTTCTACAATTGAGCTATGTAGTCAAACTATTTATCTTGATATTTCACTAGAGGAGTATTTCAAAATAATATTATGATCTAGGGAATGCTCTATTTATTTCAGGAGAACTACATGATAAAACTCAAGGAAGTACTCATAGGGTTTTGTAGCTTATTTTCCCTGTCATTAAATGATTGGATTATCATGTGTCAAATTATGTCTCTAGATGAGGACCTTGAAATTATTGTATATGGTGATATTTCTAGAATAAATAGATCATTATAAAAAATATAAAAATTTCAAATTATGTAGACTAGTCTTATTTAAATAATAATTCATTCTCCTATTACTTTTTAGTCCATGAAGAATAAAAATAATTTGAATACATTATGTAAAAATATTTTTAAAAAATTCATTTATATACATAACATATTAAAAAAATACCTACATTTTTAAAATAAAAATACATAGTAAACTAGTTATAGGACCCCAGGAACGATCAATATTTAATACTTACTCCTGTTATGATTCGTGGTAAATAAAATATTATTTTTCATAGTGTTACGTAGAGGGTGTCATGGTTCCTCTCACACGAGGAGCTTCATAATATCAAAAAACTTATCCTAATTCAATTAAAAAACCTATTTTTGGAAATATATTATTTTATGAAATTAATGAAATTGATTTTTTTTTGCAGTATATATATAAAATACTAAAACTATACTAACATGCAATGACCACTGAAATTATGATGAATGTATCGAAATATTAGATTCTATTTTGGTTTACATGATTATTAATTCTTGATATTTAAAATTCATTATAACATTGGAATTATGAAATATTACTTGTGAAATACCATTATTTTAATTATTAGTTGTGGAATATTTTATGGATATGAAACCAAAATTTCACTTCCGTCTGTAATCAATGACGATGACATGCCTCAATTATGAATCTAGAAATTTCCAAGACCTGGAAATATTTCATGTCCTTTTTTCCACTAAATAGCTCAACTCAATCATATGAATATAATGGTATTATAGAATAGAGTTAAATGTGTAAGGACTCGACCCCAGTTACCCAGAATCTGTGCATTGTTAAATAAGATTGGCATTATCAAAAAAGATCATGTCTCGAATAACCGATTAGTTTAGAAGCTTTGGAAAGTCTAGATATATTCATAAGTTTCACATTAAATTATAAAATTAAAAACTTCAACAGCATAGTCTCCATATGCCACACTCATGTCCCTTAGACTATCCCTGCATGTAATTTGTAATATAATTCTTCAAATCCTGGAAAAAATGAAACATAGAAGGGGTTAGATCAGATGCACAGTAAGGATAACAATATAGCAGAAACATTCATAAATAGCCATAATCATTTAAGGAAATGTATAAAACTAAAAAAAATCCTTTTCAACATAAAAGTAATCATAATATGAAAAAATATTAATCAAAATAATGACATCTACTTACTCACATGGATATTATACTAGTCGAATAATCACATGCAATATCAATAGTCACTTTTGTAATGATGGATTGCATAATGCCAGACTTTATAACCACATTTTCCAGGCCTTGTGCCATGACTACAAAAAAATTTTTTGTCAAGCCCTTATTCCAAGTCAGCAGTTTGTCTCATGAGACCTAATCATGCATCAAAGAGCTATAACGAGCTCCACCCATCACTTACTAAGTCAAATGCATTCCTCGTATGAAAATGTTTAAACATAACAGAATCATTTTTATTAAAACAGGCATAAAAATTTCAAAAAATTATCCATAAACCATGAATGGTATGAAATAACACATCCACAGTCAAACACCTCACAAAACCTTCAATTCAATATGAAAGTTTTTTATCATATTAAATAAACTTCAAACAAATGTAAAATCCATCCCAGTATGTTGACATAGATGAAATCAAAACCTTTTTAAATAAATATCCATTTCTATTTTGAAATCATTGAAAAGTAATGTAATTATAAAAGAATAAATTTATATTTGATAATATTCTTATAATCTTGTAAGGGAAGCTTCGATGATGTTATAACGGCAGAAAATAGTTGCACCCACCGTATATGTTTAAAAACATTCTTACCTTAATTTTGTCGAAATGTTCAAAAGTACCTTGTTTGGAAAATGATGGAAATATTCCTTTCACCAATTTTATAAATAGTACAAAAGAATAAAAATGAATTTAACCCATTTTCTAGTAAATAGTAAAAATGTTTTTAAATAAATTTTTATGAAACATTGATGTGTATGACAAATAGGTCCTAGTAGATAATTAATTATACAGAACCTCAGATAATAAAGAGATTGTAGAAATAACCCTTACCTTGTACTTTTCCTTGGTCAAGTGTAGTTTAACCTCCTGTATAATGGTGATAAAATTATTATTAAATTATACTTGAATCATAAACTTTAATATGATATAATATATGATCTTTCAACATTTCTTTATTAATAATATCATACTATTAACGTCATTTCGGGTGTAAACTGTTTTGTTTTCCTTTATATGATTTCTTACGTAAGTAATGTTTGTTATGTATAAGATGTATCATATTCATATTTATAATTATATTTGGTTTTTAAAAATTATTTTCAATCATCTAATTATAATTAGTCTTGAATGGATACGATGGATAAGTAATATCATCGCGTTTGTGGAGATAGTAATCTCTACGTACGCACGAGTAAAAATATCATATTTTTGATATCAAAATAATATATAATTTAATGTTATAACATATGTACATAATCATTATCATTTTATATTTATTATATACATAAATTACACTTCATTATTATACTAATCCAAATAATAATGTTTTGAATAACAATTACACCACGACGTGGAGACGGTTAGTCGTACGTACACACGTATGGTGACATGTCATTGAAAGGATGGATAGAATAAGGAAAATGGTTGTACAATATTTATAATATCATCATATTATATAGAATATATTGTAGTTATTATTTTATAATGGAAACAACAATGAAAGCGAAAGTTTAAGAAGAAAGGAACATGAATGTTGTGATGAAATATTTACCACTTCTTCGGGTTCTTCCTTTTAATTTGATCAAAAGGGCCCCATAGGTTGGCATTATGACTAATTTAAGAAAACTAGGATGAATGGAGAATAGTTTAGAGGGTATTTGGGCATATTTTGGCTGAGAAAGAAGGCTTTGAAGGTGTGAATTTGATTGAAGAGGAGTGCCATTTTGTAATAGGGGTGAGGGGCTCCTTAGGAAAATCCTGAAATATAATTTTTTATAGTAATATCATTTTCGGTTTGTAATGTCTCAAAAGTGAATTATATAAAGGTTAAGGTTGGGATGGTTCGAAAACCACTCAACCAATATGATTTAGACATGTTTATGTCACTACATTAACTTTATCTTTTAGATCTAACTCTTAGTTAAATAGTTTGACATTTACCATGTCTCATTGTATTTATATATTATATATTTAATAAACATATTATAAACTACCAAGAGAAACCCAATTGGTTTATTATTGATATAAATATCATTATAAAAGTCATTTGGATGAACCTTAGATTTTTTGAAATATTATATCAATTAATAATATAATATTTGTTTTAAAAACATCTTTTGTCAATTTTGACAATATTTAATAATTGATTTTTTATAAAGTTCAAAAATTATTATTAATTCAAAATATATACATTTATTCAATACTAACATGCTATATTAACGTAGAAAGTTCATTTATGGCATCATACATTTATAATTATAATTATTTTATCATTTATAATACCATTTATTTGGTTCATTCATTAACAAGGAAAATATTACATTATCATTGTGTAATAAATAAATTTAAATATTCAATGTATAAAAAATATAAATAAAATACAATTATGTATTAAATAGTATAATATTTCTAATAAATATTTATAGTCAAATAGATAACATATATATCCCTATGTACAAATTGTTTTACAAAAAATTATATTCCTATGTAATTTTCGTATTTACATTAACATAATTAATATAATGTGTCTTTATCACTTACCAGTGGCTACATGGGGTCCCAAAATTGACCCAAGGATGCCCATGGTCAGCGAAGTATCAGCCAATAGGGTTATAACATGTTCTAGAGTAATTTAATAATATTATAATATTATTTTTTACCCATATTTACAACAATTACCCTTTAAACATGGTAAATAAAATATTTACTGAAATAATTATTTAAAATGACTAGATATAAAAGTAACCTATTTACACAAATTAAATCTCCTGATTCTAAATTATGAATCCATTTTTCTAAATTCAAGACATAGAAGTGGAAGAAATTTATTTAAAATTAATTCTTGTTGTCAAAACAAAAAAAAACATGTTTTTAAGAAATAATAACTATCAAAATATTGATATATTCTTATATCCGGTTTAAATGTAAAAATATGCCCAATGATCAAAATTGGAATAAATGGTAAAAATATAATCTAATTATAATTAAAAACCACTCAATAGTATAATTTATCACTATAAATTATTTTGATTAAAAAGGTTGTTTTCAATTAAAATTTATTATTTTTCACTATTCATCTAAAACTGAATGATTTCAGAGAAATACCAAAAATTCACACTAAGCTAATTTGGTTATTCCAAATCCAAAAATGAATTCCATTTTGAAATATAAAATTTAGAAAATTTCAAAAAGACAGTATTACTATTCATAATGTCAATTTTGATTGGTCTCGGTGTGTTAAAATCTCGAAGTTGCGTAAAATGCAAGATATTGCATTATTCAAATAGAAGCGTACCATGGAAGCTTGGGGAGTTACATTCCCCACTCCTTAAAATAATATTTCCCTCGAAATTCCAAGAGTATTACTATGTAAAAAGACTCAGGCAGTTCTTCATCAGAAGTTCTTCGGGTTCCCAAATGTCCTTTTCAATCTTATGGTTTCTCCATAGAACGTTTAACAGATGAGTCATCTGGTTTCTCAACACTTGTTCTCTTACATCATGAAACATGACAAGATCTTCTGAGTAAGATAGATCGGGTTCCAGTTCTAATTATTCATAGGTTAGTACATGCGTTGGGTCAGGCATATATTTTCTCAACAGTGATACTTGGAATAAATCGTCAACATTGCAGAGACTTAGCGGCATTGCCAAACGAGAAGCTACAACCCCAATTCGTTCTAGAATTTTGAATGGTCTGATGTACATGGGACTCAATTTACCCTTATTGCCGAATCATATAACACCCTTCCATGGAGATACCTTCAAGAAAATATTATCTCCTACCTGAAATTCCAAATCCTTCCTTTGGTTATCAGCATAGATCTTCTACCTACTTTGAGCTTCTTTGATGTGCGTTTGGATTAGCTTCACATTTTCCATCATTTCCCCCACAAGTTCTGGGCCTATGAGTTTTCATTCACCAACATCATACCAACAAGTTCATGTGCAAAATCTCTTTTTGTATAACGCTTCATATGGTTCCATATGAATACATAAATGGAAGTTATTGTTATAAGAAAATTCTACCAGAGGTAAATATTGATCCCATATACCTTCAATGTCAATTGAGAATAATCTCAACAGGTCTTCTATGATTTTAATAGTCCGTTCTGATTGTCATTTAGTTTGGGGGTGGTAGGTAGTATTCAAACGTAGTTCAGTGTCCATGGATTGCGGAAGACTTTTCCAGAATCATGATGTAAAATGTGGATCATGATTAGAAACAATCGATAGTGGTACACCATGAAGTATGAAAACTTCATTAATATAAAGTCTTTCTTAAACGTTCAAGTGGTAAATCATCTCTTATAGTATGAAAATGCACTGACTTGGTTAGAATATCAACAATGAACCATATTTCATCATTCCTTCTCGGAGACTTTGGTAGTCCCATGAAAAATTCAATCGTAATACTATAACATTTCCACTTAGGTATGGGATGTGGATGTATGAATCATCCAGGTTATGGCCTTCTAGATATCACTTGTTGAAAAACCATACATATTGACACAAAATCAGAAACATCCATCTTCATGTTTTCCCAACAAAAATTTTCCTTCAAATATCTATACATCTTAGTGATACAATGGTGTATAGATAAATTAGAACAATGAGATTCATCCAACAATTCCCTTTTTTGATCAGGTGTATCGGGCACAGAAAGTCTCTTTACAAATTTCAAAATTCCATCTTGATACACAAAGTTACTCAATCTCCCATCATTCACAGGATTAATCTTCTTTTTAAACACTTCATCATTGGTCTGAGAACTCATAATCATTTATAGTAGATAATTTTTGACAACCATTTGAAATGGTATTGATGTTTCACCATCTATGGTTATTCCTATATCTGTCAGTACTATATCCATGTATATAGGATCCTTTTCAACTCTCCTCTTGATCAAAACTCCATGATCAGTTCTTCTCAAAACATCTGCCACCATATTTTCCTTCCCTGGGATGGTAGTGTATAGTGAAATCATAATCCCTGTAGAGTTCAAGCCATCTACTTTACCTCATGTTGAGTTCATTTTGAAAAAAAAACATACTTCAAACTCTTGTGATCGGTATATATCTAACATTTTTTACCATAGGGATAGTGTCTCGAAATCTATAAAAAAAGATTACTGCTGCTAACTCAAGATCATGAGTATGATAGTTCTTCTCATGAATTTTTAGCTACTGTGATCCATAGGCAATGACCCTATCAATCTGCATAAGGACATAACCAAGTCATTTCTTTGAAGAATCACTATAAATAAAAAACTCATCATTCCCTGATGGTAGATTCAATATATGATCATAGACTAATCTTCTCTTCAGTTCTTCAAAACAGTCTTCACACTCTTTTTTACTAAAAAATTTAACCCCTTTTTATGCGAGCATTGTTAATGGGTTATCCAATTGGGAAAAATTCTAGGTTAAATGTCGATAATAACCTACTAAACCAATAAAATTGTGTACCTCAGTTATACTAGTTGGTGATGGCCATTCATGGATTTCCTTAGTCTTAGAAGGATCAATAGTGATTCTATACTTTGAGATAATATGTCCATGAAAAAAAAATCTCCTGAAGTCGGAATTCACACTTACTAAACTTCCCATATAATTCATTTGTTCTATGAGTCTTTAGGATAATGGGAAATTTATTTTCATGATCTTATAATATTTTGGATTATACAAACATATCATCAATAAATACAACTAAATATTCATCAAGTTATTCCTTGAATACTCTTTTTATTAGATCCATGAAGACAGAGGGTGCATTAGTCAATCCAAAAGGCATTACTGTCAACTCATAATGCATGTACATGGTTCAAAGTGTAGTTTTTGGAATGTATTCCTTCTTCACACACAACTAATGATATCCGGATCGAATGTCAATCTTTGGAATGTATTGAGATCCATGCAGTTGGAAAAATCAATCACCAATGCGAGGTAGGGGATAGTTGTTCTTTATTGTTATATCATTGATCTCCATTTAGTCAATCCACAACCTCATAGATCCATATTTCTTCTTCACAAAAAGAAATGGGGCTCCCCATGGAGAGACACTAGGGTGAATAATTCACTTATTAATCAATTCCACTAGTTGTTTCTTTAGTTCCACTAATTCCACGGTGTTCATTCTATAAGGGGTCTTCGATAAGAGCCTTGAACCAGTAATTAAATCTATGGAAAACTCAATTTCTCGTTCTGGAGGATGTCCAGGTAAATCCTCTGGAAACACATCATCATATTTCTTCACAATAGATACATCCTATATTTGAGAATTCTTTTCCTCACCCATAGTTATTTCATTATCTTCCACCACAATAATTGAATTTAAGTTGAGCTACTTGGGGTGGATCTTGATAAGAATTAGGTGGTGAAATTTCATCTCTAAAGATATGGTACTCCTTATCATCAGAAATAATTTTAACCTTCTTATTCTTTTAATAAATATTGACATCATGGTCTGAAAGCCAATCCATACCGAGGATTATATAAAAGTAAATCATTGGTATGTAGATGATATTGGCAGATAAAGAACATTTATATTCCCTAATGGGGACTAATTCAAAAAACATTATTGCAGTGATAATCCCTTATGATTTTTGACTGACAAATCCATTGTTAAATAAAATTGGAAATATCTAAATTTAACAGTAAACTTGGATGATATTAAACAATGAAATGATCCGAAATCAAATAATATATTTTCTAGACATGAGGAAACCATTAAATTACCTGCCACTACGTCTTTCAAAGATTAAAACTCAGAAGTATTGATAGAATAAGCTTGGCGTTGATCCCTTGGCCTTTTCCGAGTTATGTTCCCCTAATTCATAGGAAATTCATTATTATAATACCCCATTTCTCTACAATTGTAGCATTCAATATCGACAGTATATTTCTTTCCCTTGCAATCACGAGCTTGGTGACCTTTTTCGCACACTTGTAACGAACTCCAATTCCCTCTCAGGAAAGTACCAATGTGTTTCTTCCCATATTTACTGCATGATGGATATTCTACTTTCCCCTTCTTCCGATTATTTCCATTTCCATAGTGTTCTGCAGATATCTTCTTCTTTTGCATTACATTGAAGTCGTAAGACTTAGAGAATTATTTTTCTGTCTTGATAGCACATGAGACACTATCTTCATATGATGAGAAGGATTTTGAAAACAATGCTTGATGAAGAAATTGTTTTAACCCATCAAAGAAATGATCAATATTAATTCTTTTGGTACATATATAATCTACAGCATGCCTTGCTATCCATGTAAAGTTAGCTTCATACTTTGCCATATTCTCATCCTCCTTTTCCTCAGACATAGAAATTATCTTTACATATTCGCTCGATGGTCATGAGGAAATTATTTTTTTAAGAAAATTTTGGTCAACCCCTTCTATTATATATTTGATACTTCCTCATATTCCTTTGTGTTTTGAATTAATGAATACCATTGATCAGCATCTCCATTGAGACGGTAAACATTCTTGACAACTTTTTCCCTTTCGCTACTCCCCAAGTCGTGGAATATTTTCTCTATGAAACTTATCTATTGCTAAACTACTAGTTTATTTTTAACCCCATTAATAGTTGGTGGTTTTTTCATCATGAAGTGATCTAACATTGATCCTCCACACTACGGATCAGGGTGCTCCATAGGTGTATGGTTATTATTTGTAACCTGAGTTGGTTATCCTATTATGGAGATTAGATGATCAGCACCACTTGCATCACCAGCTCCACAATAATTATCTTGAGTAGAAGGGAAATACCTACATAGAGTGTGTGCAATTATATAGTTTCTATTCCTTCCCCTATGCTCCATTTCTAAATAATGGCATAAACTGGATTAGTTAATGAATCAAAATACATAATTCCAAACTTCTAAAAGGCTTAAGGTAAATTGAAAAGTTTAAGAATATAGTCCAGAATAATAATAACAAATATTTTATAGGATGTATATACTCATAAACAATTTATGTTGGTTTGTAATGTAAATGTTAATTGTCCAAAGAATATCCCCCGAGACTGTCGTAACCAAGAGTGTAGAAAGCCCCATTGATATGCATCAGTTCCCATTCAAGTCTATCTCAATGCGATATTTTCAGGGTTTACCCATAGGTACATCTGTTCCAGATCCGCTCTACCTACTCATATCTAGACATGGATTTATAGCTTGTAAAACTCACAACATATCTACAATACCAAAATTATAGGATGTTCTACTATACTAATCCTCAAATTATATCTTAGGGTAATGTGAACTAATCATATTTTTTCTAAATATAGTTTCTAAGGTTTGTACTAATATTTCTATGACACCAACTATAATGTTCCAACCCCAGAAGCCCAAAGTCAGTGCATTATTACGTATAATTGGAAATATCACAAATGATCAGGTCTCGAATGACCGATTAGTATAGTAGCCTTAAAAATACTAGATACATTCATATGTTTAATATTACATTATAAAATGAAAAACTAGTACAATATAGTCTCTATATTCCACACTCATGTCCTATAGACTATCGTTGCAGGTCAGTCATAATATACTTCTTCACATCATGGAAAAATAAAACATAGATGGGGTGAGCTCAGATGCTCAGTTAGGATAAAAATATAGGGAAAACATTCATAAATAGGAATAAACATTTAAGGAAATGTATAAAACTATAAAAAATTGAACATAAAAATCATCACAATATAGAACATACCATCTAATTACTCAAATGGATATTCTACTAGTCGAATAATAACATGCAATATAAATATCCACTTTCATAATGATGGAATGCATAATGCTAGATTTCATAACCACATAGTCAAGGCCTTGTACCTAGACAACAAATAAGATTTTTTCAAGGCCTTGTGCCAAGACACTAGTTTGTCTCATGAGACCTACCGATTCATCGAGGAGATATAGCGGGCTCCAACCATCACATACTATGTCCAATGCATTCCTCATACAAAAAGGTTTAAACATAACATAAACATTTGTATTAAAAATGTAATAAGAAATGTCAATACACTATCCATAAATCATGAATTTTATAAAATAACACATCCATAGTCAAACATAAAAAACCATCAATACAATATGGATATTTTTTATTATAATAAATCAACTTAAACCAAACATAAAATCTATTAAATGATGTTGACATAGATGAAATCAAAACCTTTTTAGAGAAATATCTATTTCTAGTTTGAAATCATTAAAAATCCAAGTAATTATAAAAGAAAACATTTATATTTGACAATATTCTTATAAGATTGTATGGGATACATCAATGATGTTATAACGGAAGAAAATAGTCGCACCCGTCCTATAAGTTAAAAAACAGTCTTACCTTAATTTTTTCGAAAAGGTCTAAAGTAACTTTTTTGGAAAATGATAGAAATATTCCTTTCAACCATTTTATAAATTTTCAAAAAAGGTATAATTGACTTTAACCCATAGAATAGTAAATAGTAAAAAAAATTGAAATACATTTTTACGAAACATGGATGTCAATGATAAAGAGGCCCCAGAAGATAATTACGTATAAACAACCTTGAATAATAAAGAGATTGTAGAATTAACCATTACCTTGTACTTTTACTTGATCAAGGGTAGGTTAAACATCTTTAAAATGGTGAAATAATTGTTATTAAATTATACAAGAATAATATACATTAATATGATATCATATATGATCTTTTGACATTTCTTTTTTAATAATATATTATTTTTATTGTCATTTTGGGTGTTAACTGATTCGTTTTTTTTATATTCATTGGTATTTAATTAAGGTTTGTTTTGGATAGGATGTATCTTATTCATATTCAGAATGATATTATGTCTTTAAACATTATTTTTAATCATCTAATTAAAATTAGTCGTGAATGGATGCGATGTAAAAATACGTCCAATGAACAACATTGGATTAAAAGGTAAAAATATAATCAAATTATACTTAAAAACCACTCAATAGTATAATATATCAATCTATGTTATTTTGATTGAAAAATATGATTTTAATTAAACTTTAGTATTTTTCACTATTCATCAAAAAATTTAAAGTTCTCAGAAAAATACCAAAAATTCTACCTAAGCTAATTTTAATATTGTGAATCCAAAAATGAAGTCCATTTTGAAATATAAAATTTATAAAATTTCAAAAAGTGGGTATTATTATTCATAACGGGTAGTTTGATTGGTCGCGGTGTGTTAGAATCTTGAAGATTCATACAATGGAAGCTATTTCATTATTCAAAGAGAACCATACTGTGGAAGCTTGGGGTGTTACAAAATGACTTATAAAAAATATTATATGTGAGTTCTTGTTTACTGTCATTGTGGAAAATTGTAACACCCATGAATATCTCCCTTTCTATTAACAAAAAAATGAACCCTTATAAATTATTATTTCAAAATTATAGAAATAACACATTCTTACCCTAGTACAAACCTTTTCTCTCCCCATCATTATCATGGGTAATATTTCAGAGTTTATAGAATTAGGGTATTATAATAAGATAAATAATTAATGAGACCTGGGGAGAGAATGAATGAATATTAGTTAAGTAAAAATTGGGATAAAAACAAGAAAAACAATAAAAATGATAATGAGGGGGATAGAAGTAGAATACAGAAACACGTAATAGAAAAAAAGGCTATTAGAAATAATAATAATAATAATAAGGGATGTTTGAATAAATGAGGGAATTAGGAGAGAAGAACATTTTTTTATAGAAACAAAATAAAATGAATAAATAGGGAAAAAGTAAATCAAACATAACAAATAAATTAAAAATAAATTAAAATTATAGAATTAGACATTTGTTCCTCCACCATTCAATTAAGATCTCTCTTAGTGGAAGTGGTGATCCACTTTATTTATAAAGGGGTTAATCCCTTTGTCCATAAATATCTCATATAATCGTCACTTCGAATTGGGTTAGGGTTTCCCTGTTAATTATTTAGAGAAGGATCTCCATTGAATGTATATAAGTAAATATCTACCACAGATAACATGATTTTTAATGTTGGTGGTATGCATAAATCATATAGGGAAGATTCATGCATTCATGATTTTGATACATGGATTTGTGTATGACATGTCGTATCATGGAAGTGGTTTAGAAGTTATGCAATGGAACTAATCAAAAGGACCTCATAGTGGTAAGTTGATTCGAGCTCCTCATGTGATAAAATATTATTTTTCTTCTATAATTTATTTAATATGGTTTTTTCTGGGTGTGATAGATAATCTAAGGTTTTCTAAAGCAGTAGTGGTGGATGTCGATTCATGGCCTAGATTCTCCGCAGTCATGGATTTCTACAAAGCCCATTTTCGTCACAATCTATTCTCTTGATCCTATATCAATTTAACTGGAATGTTTATCACTCTAATGCAATGGATCTCAAGGGGTTTTAAGATTGGTTTGTTGATATCACATCAGTTTTATAGGATTCAGGATTAATTATGGAACTCTTCTAACTAAGTATTTTATTTTTCATTACTTGTTGTAGTTTGTACCACTCTATTCTCTTATGGCGTTTTTCCCTTATGGAATTTTTATGTTGTGATTGATGTTTGGTCTCTTCATGTTTCATTTTTGTTCTAGGTTTTCATCATCGAATGTAGCTGATATTTTCGGTTCTCTTATACCTACTCAATGGAATCTACTCAAAATATTCACTTTTTTTAGATTCCCACAATATTTCCCTGTCGGTTATGTATAGGGGTGTTAAAGGTATCTTAGGAGGTGACATAGAGTGGAATTCAATGCTTCTGGAGGTCACATTGCATAATGATTTTGTTATTTATTATTTTTTATGTTCATGGTGACTATTTTGTTTTCGATCTATTGTGGTTATCGAATACGATGAAGATGGTGATTTTGTAGGTTTCTTTTCTTCTGAAATGCTCCTCTGATGGTTTGAGGAATCATCGTTTGTTAAAATGATGATTTGTGGTATTATATTTTGATTTTTATTTAGGGAGATGTTGGATTATAATGGGTGGATCATTCTAGAAATCATTTGTGGGAGTGACTTATGAATTGGTTAATGGTGTGACACGTGTGGTGAATCATCAACTGAGTTGGTGATGATTTTATTATATTTGTAATTTAAAAATTGAAACATTATAACTTTTATTATGTGATAAAAGGGAGGTTTGGTGATGTGGAAGTTACAATATTTGATATTTTGAGTGGATTTATAGGATGTGGCATTGATCTGGATAGTACTATATGGCCTCCATGATTTATAGGTTATCCATGCCCTATTTTCTTATTTTATGTTTTAATTTGGTGATGTGTTTGTTTATTATTTTTAAGTCTGTAGTTATTTTTGAGGTTACCAATAACCTAAAAGTGGATATTAAACATACAAAAAAATGGATTTAGAGGAATAAGAATCCAACTTAGTTGATAGAATCATGGTCCACATTACACATATGAAATGGGTCATGCCACACTGAACTTCCTACGTGGGTATAGTCCCACCAATACACATGTGCTTGTCATGCATGTTCACACCCACTTCAACTTCAATCAAGCCCTTCCAAGATATATTATTATCCATATGGGTGGATTGAGGATTTATAAGTGGATTTCATTAAATTGTTAAGGGATAAACATGATTGGATAATAGTTTAATTTAATAATTTTTAAAAAATCATAATAAAATAAAATTAATATTATTCAACAGAAAAATAATTTTAAAAAATTATTTATATATATTTTAATTATCTATTTCACATTAACCATATTTTTTGAATCATTTAACTAAATAAGATTATTCAACAGAAAAATTTAAAATCATTAAGAAAACACATTAAATAATGAAGGAAAATAGAGTGTGTCATATTTTTTATCATAATTGGTCTTCTTCTTGAACACAGTTTCCATCATTTTCTCATAATAAATGAAAATGGAATGTAATTAATTTAGAGTATGTGTATATAAATATGTTTATTTTTGTTATAATTATTTTTCCTCAAATATATTTAAAAATATATGTTGTTACATTTCGAAAACTATAATTTCTACTAACTTCCCCCAATACATCTAATGGTGATCATAATATCACAAACTCTTTTGAATATATCATCTACTTTTTTACCATTTATAATATAATGATTGTAATATTTTAATTTAAAACATTTATTTTTTAATTATCCCATTTTTCATTAACTTCAATAATAATTCCAAGATTACCCCAAATTTCCTTGACTATCTTGATTCCCTTGAGTTTCAGAAATTTTATTTCATAGAGGGAAGACATTATAGCATATCGAGCATGACCATTCCTCTCCAAATTCTTAATATCTACAACTATACAATCACTATATTCATGTTTTTGAAAAAACCCTGAGTATTATTCCTCAAAAAATAAAATATAGATAAATGATAAATAAAATTTGATCAATGGAGATGAAGTTATTATTCCCAGAAAAAATGGGAATCTATATCTGGTTAAATTAAATGATTTTATCCCTATTAATAATATAAAATCAATGAAAAAACATTAAAACATAAAAAATATATCATTTCATAAAATAAAATACCCTCTTATTTAAAAAAATACATAGTGTACTAACATAAAAATAAATTGATCATTAATGGAGAACCTGGATCTAACACCAATTGAGGGGTCTCGAGATATGATATATTAACTAAAGTGGTGGTGTGGGTGAGTTAGTGTACGATTCCTATTTCCATTCCTGTTATAATTTCATATTAAATGAAACAATTATACTTGATATATTTATCATTCTCACAACACATTTAATACACACCAAGTAAAATAACATACAAAGACACTCTAGTTAATTGTTTGTTCCTAAGAGTTATATAAAATGTCATTAGTTCGATTCAAAGTTTACTAAGTTAGTATGGCCCACAAGAACCATCATATTGGTAGAACATCCTATGATTATCCTAAACTCACGATAAAAGAATTATAAGCAAAAATGTGTCCTTGTATGTCTCCTAATAAAATGAATTATTGTCTTGTATAGTTGAAGTATTGAATCTTCTTCACATCTGATGCTAGACACTTAGAAATATACCATTTTACAAAACATACTATTCATTATTAAAACATGTTTTACATGAATATATTCATATACAAAAAAATCCACTATTGTGAATGTAATGTGAAAAAATTTGTGTTCAATTTTTCTTCCTTTTATTCTACTTTCACTTATTACAAGTACGCTTATCCTCATCTCTCTCTATTTTACTTATTTTTCCATTTTAGTATTTGAACTAAACTTCACAAATCACCATATTCAATATTTCACTATTTTTTATATTATCTAAATCCAAATTTTAGTAAAAATTATTAATCTATATAATAATTTTTTATTATAGTTTTATTCCAGGATAAAGGATTCATCTCAATTAAGAACATGTGAATCTTCTCCACATATATATTGTGCACGCAAGACCCTATTAAATTTTTGTCTCAAAAAATGTTTGATTACAAAAAAATTAATTTTATTTGAGATTGATACAAATAAATAGCTTCCTACAACTATTTTATTACATCCCCTTCTAGTCCCTTATTATTCTTTATCATTTTCAAAAGATATTACAAGTCCACTATTGTTTATAGACAATATTTATGGATTGTGTTAGTATTTAGAATCTAAATTCATGTTATTAATTTTGTAGTAACTCTATATTCATACATTGAACAATATTATAATTTTTACTGGAAAAAATCATTTTTGAGGTTTTATATGTCAACAAACAACTATTCTATCATCCCAATTAATTTTTATTAATTTATTTTTTAAATTCATTTTATTCATTCTATGGATTTACTGAAATTATTCTATGTGTTGGATTTTATGAGTTACATTGACCAACCATAATGTGATAGTATCTCAACCATACAATGGCATCTTCAAACCTTATTTGGAAAAGTATCAAACAATTAAATGGGTTCTCCAATCATTTAAATGACATAAACAACATTTTGAATACTTGTCTGAACAATGTGATGACATACCTCAACCTCACACTCTAGTTTTCCCACATTATGAGTTGTCTATATAATTTATATAGTATTTATTTTCTAATCTTATAATGTGTCAATATAATCATTATAGACCTTAGTTTTTCTAAACATATAATGATTGTTCTAAATCATATATATGACAGTCCCAACCATAGAATGATTATAGGGCACACACATTTTTATATAATGAATTCAAATTATTTATTTTCTTCCAATGTTTTAAAAAACATTTTACATCACTTCAAATAATCAATAATATAACATATTATACTTTATATTATGTTTATTTAATCATGATATATAATTTTAAAATAATATTTATCACATTCACCATTTCCACTTCAAAATTATCCAAAATAATTATCTATATAACATTCGTCTTTAATAGTTAACTATTTGTCTCAATAATCTACTTTAGTAATCCAAATATTTTAAATTATATCATGGGATCAACTCTATCAATTTTCCCATAAGAATAAATATTAACATGGTATTGAATAATTACAATTTTTATGCACTAAATGTTTATAAATTCAAATAGATATTCACGTGACATTGTGTTCTCTATTCATTTATAGACCAGATTATTTTTCATTAAATTATAATAATTGATGAAAAAGTATAAATAAAACCTAATATTTACATAATCATCAATGGTTCTTATAAATTTTATAAAATCCTTAAATTAACTTGGTTTCCAAAACTTATAAAAAATTTATCAATGATTCTATATTGATCATAATAGAAAAATGAAGAAGGATATGATTACAGGGTGATGATAAAGAATTAAGAACAAAAAAATAATGACGGAATGACAATTTGGAAGAAACTATTATTCTATCCATTCCAATATATATTCAATTAAAGATATTTTCCAAAAATTTATTAAATAATGGTTCCATAGTTGGGTAGAGGTGGAAAAAAATATAAATATAGTTGGATTCAGTGTATTTGGAGTTTACCACATTGTGTGTAAATTATATTTCTTATTTCTACTCTCAAATCAATGAATATGTCCCTGGTCCAGATGATTTTTCAGTGAACTTTTATGTCAGTTTGTGGATAGTTAATAAATTATATGTGGTTAAGGTGTTTCATGACTTCTTTTTTTGGTGGTCCACTCCCCAAGGAGCCTTTTGAAACCTATTTGGTGATGAACCTGAATGCCGATGACCAATATTTCATTATTAAATACCATCCTATCATCAAGTGTAATGTGGTGTATAAATTACGGTATTTGATCATCAATATAAGGGTGGATACTTATATCCCAAAGAGGGTTTCTGTGGGAAAAATTCCTTTATCCAAGGGAGATCTATCAAAGGAGAAATGGGGAAAGCCTATGAGACGGTTGGAGAGACTAATTGGATGGTTGTGGTATCAAACATTGTTACTAAAATAGACATGGAGGAACCCTATTACGATACTGAATGGAGTTATATTATTATGTTCTTATGAGCAATGTGCTTCTCTTAGTGTTTCAATGACATCTTCTTTCATTTCATCAACTCCATTTGGTTCCACATCCAATTGATTGGAAGGCAGTGTAGGTTCTACAGTATTCTATGGGGGGGATTGTAAGGATATCCCCTCTCCCCTACTTCATTCATTACATATGAATGTAACCTTAGTAAATATATGATTTCATATATGCAGATAGGCCTTATCAATACTTATAACTATTTTTCTCGGTGCAATGGGATTTCCCACCCCCTATTTGTGGATGACATGGTTTTCAAAATTAATGGTGGGACACAGTAGATCGGGGGGGGGGGTCTAATAATGTCATGTATTATTATTTTATTGTTGATTGGTCATATCATTAATCTAGGGAAAGCCATGTTTATATTTCCAAAAAGTGGTGTGATTAACGTAGGAGGAACATTGAGGTCGAGCTTAGTATTTGGATGGAGGGGTTTACAATGGAATTTCATGGACCATCTATCAGCCTCGGATGAGTTCATGTTAAGAATTTTGATTTTATGGTTTACAAAATCACCAACTGAATGAAAAACTCGAAATATAACATAAATTAATTTTGGGGTAGTTTTATGCTTGAGATTAATGTGTTGGCCTCTAATCAAATGAATATATATTATTTGATTAATGATCCCAAATCCATTTTGAAGAGGGTTGATCAGATTAATTGTTCCATTATTTTGGACACATAAAGGGAAGGCATGGGCCACCTGGGGGCTTGGATAAGGTTATCCTAGAAGCCTGATGAATGGGGTATTAATGTTGGGAATATGGGGGAGAAAATGAATACCCTTCAAGGTAAGCTTTCATGCGATGTTATTAAATGATCCTCTATCATGATAATGTTAAGTAAGAATATATATATAAAAAATCCATATAGGAATCTTCATGAACCCCTCGGCCCTGTGGTGATCTCTAAAAGAGTACATCCCTAATCATAACAAGTATTTCAAATGAGTTGTCTGTTTGAGGGACATATTTTTCTACAATTTTAATTGGGATGGAGAAGTCTTCATATTTCATAATTTCATATTTTGTAACATTTATTTAATGAAATACTCATGTTTTCCTCAATTAATTCATGCCATCCTCAACCCAACTCAAAGGGATGTATTCAGTGGAATTGTAATAGAATACTCTCTTGAGATATTCTGTTTCACAGGCTCCCCCTCTACTTATTTTAAGTACTAATATTACCATATGTTTCCCTATCCACATCAGAAATATGATGAGTGGGGGAGGAATATCAAGTGTAGTTCCTGTTGAGGGCCTTCCTAGTTGGCGCACCATGTAACACTTCCAAAATTGGAGCACGCCAATATTTCTCCTTTAATGTTGTGTTTTAATGTGGGCCAAGACCATGTGAATTAATTCACGTGATGAATCTCGTTTGAGGTGGGGACATTATTTGACCTAGATTCTTCTTCCTATATCAGGAGGTAGGGTCAAGCCATTTCAACATCACCATCAGCAACAACAACAAGTGAAAATCCCTGTTGGGGATCACCATTCATCGACGATCATCTTTCTTTCTATCCACCTTTGGATAAACACTTTTATTCTTGAGTATTAATTTTTATATCCCTTCAATTTTGGGGATTATCTACCATATACCACTTGATTTTAGTGGATCCCTCTTTCTAGACTAGGTCCCATGGTTTTTCCCTTTTTGGTTTTCCTCGTAAAAATTTCTGATGTCAACATTATTTTTTTGCACACCTAATATTGTCGCTGCACATCCTCAATTTGGTGGTAATGATTTTATTTCCACAGTGCATTTTCCTTTTCTATTTTTTGAGCATTCATTGCTTTCCCGTCTTTCCCATAATCTGGTATCAGAGGGTTTGGTTTTTTTAGTCCATATTTATTCTGGGGGCTAATTATAGTCGAAGGATTTTGATGAATGGTACCCGCTACCCGATGTGGTGAAATAAATCGATAGATATTCATTTTGTCAACAGAATGCATATTCTGGTGTTTGGTACCCAGAAGCCAAAGAGGTTGTCATTTTATGATTAGGAATTCAATCATGAGATGGTTTGTGGATTCATTCTCTAATGGGTCATAGAAAATAGGATGAACCACAATGTCAACATTTCTCATGCCAGAAATTTGTGGGATAAGCTTTAGATGACATACGCTTCCAAGATTGGAAACATAAAACAATTTCTTCTCCAAAAAATGATGAACATGAGGTACAAATATTGAATGCCTATTACTGATTATTTAATTTATTATGAAAGATGTTTTGACTAGTTGCTGGCATGGGTATAAATTATGACGATGATGTTTTAGCTATTTTGTTGCTTAACACTATACCAGATTCATGGGAGAATTTAAATGTTACAATAACTGGTTCTTCTCATAATTGTATTGTGACATTAAATTTTTCCAAGCCTTCTATTTTAATTGAAGATGTCAGAATTCTCACTCAAGATAAATCTTCTTCAATGATTTTATTCCTAGAGAATAGGGGGAGAAGTTAGAACTGGGGGCAGAGCAGTCTATGTAAGAGCAGAGGATAATATATGTAACACCCTGAGATTTTATGATAAGTATTATTTTTAATTTATTTGATTTCATGTGTTTTATGCTACACCAAGATTATAATGTACTATAAGAAACACCTTATTAACATGCAGTATAGACAACACAATTCTTGGATCGTGTTACACCCAATTTCAAGTTCATTTGATAGATGTTATTCTACGCATCATTGAGTGTATATATATATATATATTCAATGTATAAATGAAATATGGTTGGAATTTTTTATACGCAACAACAAAGGAGTCTTTCACTACACGCAACCCTGACTTGGCTTTCATTACACGCAATCACAACCTTCCTCGATAGCATGTGTTGTATGCAATACCGAGTTTCACTAAACAACGATATATGGTTATAATATTATCACGAACTAGCCATTATGAATAGAATTAACCACATTTTAAATTTTATAACATTATTATTCATCTTATAAATTTTCTAAAACATTTTATGTGAACAAAATAAATTTTTCAGGTAAAATAATTATTTTTCAAAAAATGCAGTTTTGCGGTAATTTCATGGCGCACCCACATTAAAATCTAGTTTTTGAAATGTTTATAAGTCCAATTTTACAAAATGAAATTATTATTTGGAATAAGGATGTAAAATTTTACCCTGGATAAAATTTTCATGTTATTCTGATAACTTTCATATTTTAATGAATAGTAAAACCACGCTATATTTTAATTAAAAACATCTTTTTTCATCATAATAATTTATGTGGTTAAATTATAATATTTAATGGTCCTAAAGTATAAATAGAATATATTTTTATAATTTAATATGATGTATGCCATTAGCATTGATTTTACCTTGAATTCGTAGGTTAAATCAATTCAATCTTTTGTAATATTTTAAAGAAAAATCTATGTTCTTTCGACAAAGAGATTAATATTAATTTAATTTCTTCAACTAATGTGTATTGAATTTGGAAAAATGGATTCCATATATGGAATCAGTGGTTCCATATTATATTAATAGAGTACTTTTTATTTTTGGGTATTATGAATAATAACTACGGTAAATTTTATTTACCATAGTTAAAGGTAAATAGGGTAATTAAGGGTGAATATAAGATTAAAAAATTACTCTAAAAATGGTCAAAATCCTATTGGATGACTAAAAGTCGACCCATATCACCTAAGGGTCGGATTAGAATCATTTAATAGACTGTTTCAATTAAAATAATGTAATTATTATTAAAACCAAAGAAAGTGACCACATGTCACTTTCTTAAATCTTATAAGTATAATTATTTAAATTTAGTGATAAAATTCAGGAAACATCAAACATGAATAGTCTCCAGAAATATAACAAAATTATATACATCACATGAATTTATTTATAATTTTTAGGGATTAAATAATTATCATTAATTGTGACACAATAGTGATGGAGAAATTGTTTAACTAGTGAAAAATCAAGAATATAGTTTTTATTAAACTAATAGTGATAATAAAAGGCATAAAACCATGACAAAAACTTATTTTTCATGTAAATGTAAACCATAAACATCCAATGGTCGAATATTTGACTATTTGGAGCCTTATAAAAGCTATTATGACACTAATATTATTTTATTTTAAAATATGGCAAAGTTGTCACCTTCATAATTTAATAAATATAACAATTTAAATATTGTGATTTTAAGATTATAAATTCGAGTAAAAGTATTATTGTGAATGGTAATAGATTTAAATTCATCATAAGATTTTATTTTTATTTTTTATGCAACAAATATGTATATTAAATAATTATAAAAAAATGTTGTAGTAATTAATTTTTTAAGAGATAAACCAAATAAATGGTTTTAAAAATAATAAAATAAATATAATATGAACTATTTAATGTGATCCAATAATTTTTTAGATACATATGACATGTTATTAATCTAATAAATCTTTTAGTTATAACATATATTCTGTAGATTGTTTATTTAAATTCAAATAAATGAATGGTGTCAAAATTGACATTATTGTCATTTTATAAAAATAACATATTATAAAAATGAGTAAAAATCACAAAATTATTTAAAAATCATAAATTTAAATTTATATGGTCTAAAATTTTATAAATTATCCAATTATGGACAATTAACAACAAATAAGTAATTATTTGTTATAATTTAAAATTTAGAATGTTATTTCCACAAATAAAATTAAATTGATTAAATAGGGATAAATCATGTTGACAATGTTTAAAATAAATTCCTAACATGTATAAATTATATTGGTTGATGATATTACGACCCAATATCATCTAATATTCAAATATGAGTCAATTTATGAGGTTTTTAAGTGGGGTTAGATTTTTATAAATTAATATTTTTAAGATTTCCAAAGCTGCCCCACTCATCCCTTATAAAATAGAACATCCTCCTTCTCTTCCTCACACCACTTTGATCCTTCATTCTCTGCCAAACCCTCACACATTCTCTTCACCACTTCTACTAGAAACCTTATAGAGGTACTGGTTATCTCAAAATACCAACCCTAGTGCCCTAAGAAGAAGTTTAAAGGAGGTGCATCGAAGAAGAGGTAATCTCTTCTACTGATTATTTCAAGATTATTTCTTCTTCAACTTCTTCTTATTTAGTTTTTTCATTATAAAGTAATAACATTAGTATCCCTCATATACTGATATGTTATTATATGTATGAAACAACCCTATTTCACCATCTATCCATCCAACGGAAAATGAAATCACCGCGCGTGCGTACGTACGAAATACTGTCTCCACGCCGTGGTGTAATATGTTTTTCCAACACCACCTTACTTGGATGGGTATAATGGTGTAAAGAATAACCATACATTGTTATTATAACATTATTCTTATTCTGATATATTGTATCATCCTCTCCAATTCAATTCATTAATTATGGGAATGATATCATCGCTCGTTCGTACGTACGGACTACCATCTCCACGACACGATGATATTCATTCTCCATGTTAACCATTTAAGAATCATTATAAAGTATATATAAGCAATAATAATGAAATATATGACATTATAAAGCTACTGGATTTATGTATATATATATATATATGTATGTAATCTACTTAATTCCATTCAACTCAATAAGGAAACGAAAACAACGTTCATGCCTACGTACGACCTAACATCTCCATGAACGATGTATTTATTTCCATTTATCGATATATTATATATATGTATATTCTGAATATATATTATATATAAATCATGTTTTCTATTCTGGAAATATGTAATCACAATCTAAGTAATCATATTAATAATTTCAAATCAAAACACTCACGACAAATGAAACTATTTTACCCAAAACGCACTTTAACATGGAATTTATAGAAGAATGGGTAATATAAAGTCATAAGTGATCCATATATGATAACATAACAACGAATATGATTCTGTAATAAGTCAATGAAATTATTTAAATCATTATTCTGGAGGTTCAGATATATACGAATCATATTGGACATTAGGTAAGGGATAATTTCGCAAATCTCATTTTTATCTGAGATTGCTTATTCGTAAGTATTTACTGGGGTTATTTCTATCATCCATGTCCATGTTTTATAAAAGTGTTTTCATGTATTTTTAAAGTCCTTTTTACCCAATTTTGACTTTTACTATATGTTATGTAAGGAATCTTTCTTTTGTTTACGTTACGAGGTACTTTTTTGACTTTTCCGGAAAAAGTTCAAGAAGAATTTTTTTAAATCTTATACGGCATGAAAGGATTTTTACGGTTTTATAAAGCCTGATTTTCATTAAGCTTATTCCAAAAGACTCCATTACTATTTAAAAAAAATATTTTCTTTTAAAATTTCATGACATTTTGTGGAAAGAGAATGATTATGAAGAAGAAAGAATATTTTCCTCAAGAATACATTTCAAGTGTTTTATCAAAACCATTTTTCATCTAAGATGACGTTATTTCATATGTGTATGTTTCAAGTATCATGTATCTATGATTTACATGGTTTAACATTTCATATTATGAAATTATATCCATTTGTTTTATATGGATTATGAAATGACGGGACGATGTTTATGAAACTCAATTTATTCTTTGGGTTATGATGAATGTTTTAAGTTTATTTTGTGGCACAAGTACGAATGATTTCATTATGAGATGGTTGGGATCTATATCTCCCTCCACTTCATTGGGTAAAGATTTATATCTCATGATATAGACATGGCTGGAATGGTATGTAAATCTGTTTCAGTGTTATAGGGCTGAAACGAGGAGTGAACTCAATTCAGAAAGGAACTTTGTCCACTAAGATGGTCTTGGAAGCAATGTCTTGGCTACTATGGAAATCATAAAAAGTGCTGAATGGTTTCCACAATTACATGTTTTATTCCCATACTAGTTTATCATTGTTAATGTTCCTTTATAATCTATGCTTTATGTACTTCCATGATTTATGTCTTTGCTCAAGATTTTGAGGTTTAGATTTTATGTTCATGTTTTTGCATTCAAATGTTTATGGATTATTTTATGTTCTATATTCTTACCCTTACTGAGCATTTAATCTCACCATTTATACGTTTTCTTTTCCCAGGATTTAAAGAAAGTTTTTAGTTAAGAAAACAAAAGGGGAAGATCTTTATGGGAGATGTTAATGATATTTCACCATGATTAGAATATTACATTCCGAGTTTTCAAAGACACTAAACTATTACGGTCCTTGAGAATTGATTTTTATTATGTATTAAGTATTCTGAAAAAGTAATTTAATTCTATGTACGTCAAGCTTCGGGTCTCTACAGTTGGTATCAGTGGAATAGTTTAGTCATCCTTTGGAAACTAGGATGCGAGAACTTTAGTTATATCCCTATATATATATTTCTAAGTTATGTTTAGGGATGTCCCTAAGGTTAAGTATACATATAAGTTATAGTCCTAGAATTATTCTAATGATCTTAGAATTAAACCTATGATGTTAGATATAGAAGGTACTCCCCCTTTATTATGTTGTTTTCCCTAGCATGATTTTTTCCTCTTACAGAATTCTTTTTATATTTAAGTCTATGGAGGGAACCATAAGGAATTCGGTTAACATTGAATCTAATGGACAAATTGGTGAATATGAGCAATGAAATTGTTTAATAACTAGAGAGAGTGATATTGTGATTATGCCAATGCAGTCATCGTGATATATGATTAACAAGGTGAAATTTAGTGGTATTCCTAAGTCATCAAATAAGAGAATGATGGAATTTTATGCATGTTCGCATAGTGAGGAGCATAAAGATAGGAAGATTGAGATTTCTAAAGAAGGGAAGAAGAAACTTGAGGAATACCTCAAATGGATGGACATATGTTATCTGTGTGGAGAAATGGGTCATAGAGTGACAGACTGTTATGGAGTTCAATGTCTTATTTTTGGAGAACATGGGCATTACCCAACTAAATGCCTGGACTTAAAAAGTACTTCTAACTCAAGGAAGGACTTATTCCATGACAATCATTGAAGAGGATGGTTTGAAGTGTTTATGTATTGGTATTCAAAAATAATGTTGTTGAGGTACTTTTATAGTATATTGGAATACCTATATATTGGTCCATTCTGGTTTTCCATAAAAATATGGCATCGGTAACCATGGAATGTGATTGAGATATTTTTGGAAAGAAGCTGATATGCACATAATCAATGGATAAAGAGAAAATGAAATGTTTTACTGTATTCATGAGCTCATGACTGATATAAGGAAATAGTTATATCATGGTTTGAGTATATAGAATTTTGGGGTTTTGGTATGTGGAAAGAGTTAACTTTTGACAGCACTCATGCTTTCACTATGATTCAATGGGTATTCCTTTTTCAAGAGAATACATGATTAAGGTCTTAGAACGTTTGGAATGTGACCAAAAAGACATATCTAATTATATATGGGGATCAAAGATGGTATTAACATGCTTGTTATAAGAAATCTATGGTAATCATTTTCACTATAATATGACAATGGACTACAATATTATTGATAAGCCTAATGATTGGAATGGATTATGTTAGACATAAGTTAGTATTGTTTAAGGATAGAACCATTTTCGATATTATTGATGGAATGATATAGTAATTTAGTTTTAGAAAAAAGACAACCTGTAGAACGGGTGACATCCCATCGTGTCAGACAAGGCTGTGGAAATCGAACCCACAACCGAAGTGCGACTGGCCTTTATCGCCTACCACTAGCCTACATGATGTCCCTGGTTAGTGGAAAGTAGTTTTATTTTATTATGAAGTATGATAAATAAAGTATAATCCATTTTTTGAACCATAGACGATTAATCTCACCATAAGATGAACTTATAACTTTTTCTAACCTTTTGTTTGAAACATATGGAATGTCCCATCATTCTATCACATGATCTGCTATTCCTTCATGAATAACAAATTCAACTTCATTTCTTTAAGATATGAAGTGGAAATTTTTCAATTCACGAACAATAGTGAGATTGTACCAAAATCATGTAAGTATTTTTTTTAATTCATCAACTTTAGGGAAATGATCTTGAAAACCAAAATTGTTGTCATAGTGCTCTTATATCCGATGAATCAGATGGTACCTTATATCATCACAAATTTATGGCTTTGTGATTGATGGCTTTTTCAAAGCCATGTTCTCTACCACTCTCCATCAGAACTTGATGGTTAGATTTTTCTTCCATATCCATATTTTTACTTATGTTATCTTACGTGGAAACCCAGTGAGGAGTTTATTTGGGTAACCATTATGTTTCATACTTCACTTTTTAAAATGAAGTTTTGTTTTCCTTTTTACGATGTGGGTTTCTATGAATAGTAAATGATTTATAACCGCAATGAATTTCGAGGGCAAAATTCATTTTAAGGGGGGTAGAATGTAACACCCTGAGATTTTATTATAAGTATTCTTTTTAATTTATTTGACTTCATGTGTTTTATGCTACACCACAATTATCTTGTGCTATACACAACCCCGTATTATCTTGCAGTATACGCAACACAATTCTTGGATCGTGTTACACACAATTTCAAGTTCCTTTGATAGAAGTTATTCTACAAAAAATTGAGTGTATATATTTATATATTAATTGTATAAATGAGATATGGTTGGATTTTGGTATATGTAAAAACAAGGGAGTCTTGCACTACATGCAACCCTGACATGGCTTTCATTACACGCAATCGCGACCTTCCTCGATAGCATGTGTTGTACGCAATACCGAGTTTCACTAAAAACGATATATGGTTATAATCATATCACGAACTACCTGTTATGAATATAATTAACTAAATTTTGATTTTTATAATATTATTATTCATCTTATAAATTTTCTAAAACAATTTAAGTGAATAAAATAAATTTTTCAGGTAAAATAAGTATCTTTCAAAAAAATGCAGTTTTGTCACCTTTTGATGGCGCACCCACTTTAAATCTAGTTTTTGAAATATTTATAAGTTCAATTTTACAAAATAAAATTATTCTTTGTAATAAGGATATAAAATTTTACCTTGGATAAAATTTTCATGTTATTCTGATAACTTTCATATTTTAATGAGTAGTAAAAACACGCTATATTTTAATTAAAAACAACCTTTTTCATCATAATATTTTATGTGGTTAAATTATAATAGTGAATGGTCTTAAAGTATAAATTTAATATATTTTTACCATTGAATATAATTTATGTCATTATAATTGATTTTACTGTGAATTCGTAGCTTAAATCAATTCAATCTTTTGTAATGTTTTAAACAAAAATCCGTTTTCTTTCAACAACATGATTAATTTTAATTTAATTTATAAATCTTATGTGTATTGAATTTGGAAAAATGGATTTCATATTTGGAATCAGTTGTTCCAAATTATATTAATAGAGTACTTTTTATTAATGGGCATTATGAATAGTAACTACGGTAAATTTTATTTACCATAGTTAAAGGTAAATCGGGTAATTAAGGGTAAATATAAGATTATAAAATTACCCTAACACCTGTAGAAATCTTTTAGATGACTAAAAGTCAACCCATATCACATAAGGGTTAGATTAGAATAATTTAATGGACTTTTTAAAATGAAAATAATTTAATTATTTTTAAAACCAAAGAAAGTGACAACATGTCACTTTCTTAAATCTTATAAGTATAATAATTTTAATTTATAGATAAACGTCATGAAACATAGAACATGAATAGTATCCAGAATTATAATACAATTAGCTACATCATATGAATTTATTTATAATTTTTAAGGATTAAATTATTATCATTAATTGTCACACAATAGTGATGCAGAAATTGTTTATCTAGTAAAAAATCAAGAATATAGTTTTTATTAAATTAATAGTGATTTTAAAAGCACAAAACCCTGACCAAAACTTATTGTTCATGTAAATATAAACCCTAAACATCTAATGGTCTAATATTTTACCATTTTGAGCCTTATAAAAGCGATTATGACACTTATATTATTTTATTTTAAATGACGCCAAAGTTGTCACCTTCAAAATTTAATAAATATAACAATTTAACTATTGTGATTTTAAGATTATAAATTATAGTAAAAGTATTAATGTGAAAGTTAACATATTTATATTCATCATAGGGTTTTATTTTTAATTTTTATGCAACAAATAAGTATATTAAATAATTATACAAAAATGTTGTAGTAATTATTTTATTAAGAGATAAACCAAATAAATGGTTTTAAAAATAATAAAATAAATATAATATGAACTATTTAATGTTCTCCACTACTTTTTTAGATATATATGACATGTTATGAATCTATTAAATTTTTTATTTCGAACATATCTTCTGTATATTGTTTATTGAAATTCAAATAAATGAATAGTGTCAAAATTGACACTATTGTTATTTTATAAAAATAACATTTTATAAAAATGTCGAAAAATCACAAAAATATTTAACAATTATAAATTTAAATTTATATTGTCTAAACGGTTATAAAGTATCCAATTATGGACAATTAACAACAAATAAATAATTATTTGTTTTAATTTAAAATTTATAATGTTATTTCCACAAATAAAATTAAATTGATTAAATAAAGATAAATCAAGTTGATAATGTTTAAAATAAATTACTAACATGTATAAATTTTATTTGTTGATTATATTACAACCCTATCTTATCTAATATTCAAATATGAGTCAATTTATGAGGTTTCTAAGTGTGGTTATATTTTCTATAAATTAATATTTTTAAGATTTCAAAAGGTGCCCCTCCCCTCCCTTATAAAAGGGCACCTCATCCTTCTCTTCCTCACACCACTTTGAGCCTTCAAGCTTGGACAAACCCTGCCAAATTATCTTCCCCACTTCTCTAGAAACGTTATAGAGTTACCAGTCTTCTCAAAAGTCCATCCCTAGTTCCCCAAAAAGAAGATTAAAGGAGGTGCGTCGAAGAAGAGGTAATCTCTTCTACCGATTATTTCAAGATTATTTCTTCTTCAACATCTTCTTATTTAGTTGTTCCATTATAAAGTAATAACATCAGTATCAATAATATACTGATATATTATTATATGTATGAAACAACCCTATTTCACCATCTATCCATCCAACAGAAAACTAAATCACTGCGCGTGCGTACGTATGGAATACCATCTCCACGCCGTGGTGTAATCTATTTTTCCAACACCACCTTACATGGATGGGTATAATGGTTTAAAGAATAACCATACATAGTTATTATAAAATCATTATGATTATGATATATATTATCATCCTCTCCAATTCAATACAATTATTATGGGAATGATATCATCGCTCGTGCGTACGTATGGACTACCGTCTCCACGACTCGATGAGATTCATTCTCCATGTTAACCATTTAAGAATGATTATAAAGTATATATAGGAAATAATTATAAAATATATGACATTATAAATCTAATGGATTTATGTATATATGTATATGTATTTCATCTACTTAATTCTATTCATCTCAATAAGGAAACGAAAACAGCGTTCATGCGTACGTACGGCCTACCATCTCCATGAACGATGTATTTATTTCCATTTATCTATCTATTATATATATGTATATTATGAATATATATTATATATAAATAATTTTTTATATTCTAGAATTAATTAATCATGATCTAAGTAATCATATTAATAATTACAAGTCAAAACACTGATGACAAATGAAACGATTTTACCCAAAACACTCTTTAACATGGAATTTACAAAAGAACGGGTAATATAAAGTCATAAGTGAACCATATATGATATCATAACAATTAATATGATTCTTTAATAAGTCAATGACATTATTTAAATCAATATTCAGGAGGTTTGGATACAAATGAAGCATACTGGACATAAGGTAACGGATAATTTTGCAAATCTCATTTTTATCCGAGATTGCTTATTCGTATGTATTTACTAGGGTTATTTAAACCATCCATGTCCATGTTTTATAAAAGTGTTTTCATGTATTTTTAAAGTCATTTTTACCGATTTTTGACATTTACTATATGGTATGTAAGGAATCATTCTTTTGTTTTCGTTACGAGGTAATTTTTTTGACTTTTCCTGCAAAAGTACAAGAAGAATGTTTTTTTAATCTTATACGACATGAAAGTATTTTTATGGTTTTATAATGCCTGATTTTCATGAAGCTTCCTCCAAAAGACTTCATAAATATTTTCAAAAATATCCTTTTCCTTTACAATTGAATGACATTTTGTGGAAAGAGAATGATTTTGAAGAAGAAAGGATATTTTCCTCAGGAATACATTTCAAGTGTTTTATCAAAACCATTTTTCATCTAAGATGACATTATTTCATTTGTGTATGTTTCAAGTATCATGTATCCATGATTTAAATGGTTTCACTTTTCTTATTATGAAATGATATTCATTTTTTATATAGATTATGAAATGATGGGATGATGTTTATGAAACCCATTTTATTCTTTAGGTTATGATGAATGTTTAAAGTTTATTTTGTGGCACAAGTAAGAATGATTTCACAATGAGATGGGTGGGACCAATATCTCCCTTCAATACATTGCGTAAATATTTATATCTCATCAGATAGACATGGCTATAATGGTATGTTAATCCGGTTCAGTGTTACAGGACTGAAACGATGAGTGAACTCGATTCAAAAACGGACTTTGTCCACTAAGATGGTCTTGGCAGCAATGCCTTGGCTACTATGGAAATCATAACAAGTACTGAATGGTTTCCACAATTACATGTTTTATTCCCTTGCTATTTTATCATGATTAATGTTCCTTTATGATCTATGCTTTATGTACTTCCATGATTTATGTCTTTGCTCAAGATTTTGATGTTTAGATTTTATGATCATGTTTTTGCATTCAAATGTGTATGGATAATTTTATGTTCAATATGCTTACCCTTACTAAGCATCTGATCTCACCTTTTATATGTTTTCTTTTCCCCAGTATTTAAAGAAAGTTTTTAGTTTAGAAAACAAAAGGGGAAGATATTTATGGGAGATGTTGAAGATTATTCACCAAGATCAGAAGATTACGTTCCGAGTTTCCAAAGACACTAAACTATTACGGTCCTTGAGTTTTGACTTTTTTTATGTATTATGTATTCCGCAAAAGTAATGTAATATCTATGTTCGTCAAGCTTCGAGTCTCTATAGTTGGTATCAAAGGAAAGTTTTATTAAACCTTTGGAAACTAGGATGCGAGAACTTTAGTGATATCCCTAGAGATATTTCTATGGTATGTATAGGGATGTCCCTAAGGTTAAGTATACATATAGGTTATAGTCCTATAATTGCGCTAATGATCATAGATTTAAACCTAAGATGTTATATATTGAAGGTACTCCCCCTTTATTATGTTGTTTTCCCTATCATGATTTTTGCCTCTCACAAATTTCTTTTTATGTTTTAGTCAATGGAGGGAAACAGAAGGAAATAGGTTAATATTGAATCCGATGGACAAATTGGTGACTATGTGAAATGAAATTGCGTAATGACTAGAGAGAAAGATATTGTTATTATGCCGAATTAGTCATCGCGATATATGATTTACAAGGGGAAATTTAGTGGTATTCCTACATCATCAAATAATAGAAAGATGGAATTTTATGCATGTTCGCATAGTGAGGATCATAAAGAAAGGAAGATTGAGATTTTTAAAGAAGGGAAGAATAACCTCGAGGAATTCCTCAAATGGAGGAAAAAATGTTATCTGGGTGGAGAAAAGGGTCATAGAGTGATAGAATGCTATAGAGTTCAATGTCTTATTTATGAAGAACATGAGAATTACCCAACTCAATTACCTGACTTAAAAAGTTACTTCTAAATAAAGGAAGGACTTATTCCATAACAATCATTGAAGAGGATGGTTTGAAGTGTTTATGTATTGGTATTCAAAAATAATGTTTCTGACGTACTTTTATGGTATATTGGAATTCCTATATATTGGACCATTGTGTTTTTCTATAAAAATATTGCATCGGTAACCATGCAAAGTGATTGAGATATTTTTGGAATGAAGATGATATGCGCATAATGAAGGGATAAGGTGAAAATGAAATGTTTGATAGTATTCATGAGCTCATGACTAATATAAAGAAATAGTTATATCATGGTTTGAGTATATAAAATTTTGGGGTTTTGGTATGTGGAAAGAGTTAACTTTTGACATCACTCATGTTTTCACTAAGATTAAATGGGTATTCATTTTTCAAGTGAATACCTGATTAAGGCCTTCGAACGTTTGGAATGTAACCAACAAGGCATATCTTATGATATATGGGGATAAATGATGGTATTAACATGCTTGTTATATGAAATCTCTGTTAATCGTTTTCACTATAATATGACAATGGACTGCAATATTATGGATAATGTTAAAGATTGTAATGGATTATGTTGGAAATAAGTTAGTGTTGTTTTAAGGATAGATCCTTTTTTGATATTATTGATGGGATGATATAGTAATTTAGTTTTAGAAAAAGGACAACCTGCAGAACAGGCGACAACCCATTGTGTCGGACAAGGCTGTGGAAATCGAACCCACAACTGATGTGCAACATGCCTTTATCACCTACCACTAGCCTACAGGAAGTCCCTGGTTAGTGGAAAGTAGTTTTATTTTATTAAGCGGTATGATAAATAATGTATAAGTCCATTTTTGGAACCATATACGATTAATCTCACCATAAGATGGACTTATAACTTTTTCTAACCTTTTGTTTGAAATAGATGGAATGACCCATCATTCTATCACATGATCTACTAATGCTTCACGAATAACAAATTCAACTTCATTTCTTTAAGATATGAAGTGGAAATTGTTCAATTGATGAACAACAGTGAGATTGTACCAAAATCATATAAGTATTTCTTTTAATTCATCAACTTTAGGGAAATGATCTTGAAAACCAAAAATGTTGTCCTAGTGCTCCTATATCCGATTAATCAGATGGTACCTTAGATCATCAAAAATTTATGGCTTTGTGATTAATGGTATTTTCATAGCCATGTTCTCTACCACTCTCCATTAGAACTTGATGGTTATATTTTTCTTCTATATCCATATTTTCACCTATGTTGTCTTACGTGGAAAACTAGTGATGAGTTAATCTGGGTAACCAATATGTTTCATACTTCACTTTTTAAATTAATATTTAGTTTTCCTTTTTAGGATGTGGGTTTCTATGAGTAGTAAACAATTTATAACCCCAACGAATTTCGAGGGAGAAATTCCTTTTAAGGCAGGTAGAATGTAACACCCCAAGATTTTATTATAAGTATTCTTCTTAATTTATTTGATTTCATGTGTTTTATGCTACACCAAGATTATCTTGTGATTTACGCAACACTGTATTAGCTTGTAGTATACGCAACACAATTCATGGATCGTGTTACACAAGAATTTCATGTTCATTTTGTAGAAGTTATTCTACGCAACATTGAGTGTCTATATATATATATATTCAATGTATAAATGAAATATGGTTGGATTTTGTTATATGAAACAAAAAAAGAGTCTTCCACTACATGCAACCCTGACTTGGCTTTCATTACACTCAATCACGACCTTCCTCGATAGCATGTGTTGTACGCAATACCAAGTTTCACTAAACAATGATATATGGTTATAATATTATCACGAACTAGACGTTATGAATATAATTAACCACATTTTTAATTTTATAACATTATTATTCATCTAATAAATTTTCTAAAACATTTTATGTGAACAAAATAATTTTTTTGGGTAAAATAAGTATTTTTTAAAAAAATGCAGTTTTGCCGCCTTTTGATGGTGCACCAACTTTAAATCTAGTTTTTGAAATGATTATAAGATCAATTTTATGAAATATAATTATTATTTTTAAAAAGGATATAAAATTTTACCTTGGATAAAATTTTCATGTTATTCTGATAACTTTCATATTTTAATGAATAGTAAAAACATGCTATATTTTAATTAAAAACAACTTTTTTCATCGTAACAATTTATGTGGTTAAATTAAAATATTTAATGGTCTTAAACTTTAAATATAATATATTTTTACCATTTAATATAATGTATGTCATTATCATTGATTTTACCTTGAATTCGTAGGCTTAAATCAATTCAATCTTTTGTAATGTTTTAAACAAAAATATGTTTTCTTTCGACAATGGGATTAATTTTAATTTAATTTCTGAAACTTATGTGTATTGAATTTGGAAAAATTAATTTCATATTTGGAATCAGTGGCTCCAAATTATATTAATATGGTACTTTTTATTTTTGTGCATTATGAATAGTAACTACGGTAATTTTTATTTACCATAGTTAATGGTAAATCGGGTAATTAAGGGTAAATATAAGATTATCGAATTATCCTAACACCTGTCAAAATCCTATTGGATGACTAAAAGTAGACCCATATCACCTAATTGTTGGATTATAATCATTTAATGGACTTTGTTCCATGAAAATAATTTAATTATTTCTAAAACCAAAGAAAGTGACAACATGTCACTTTCTTAAATCTTATAAGTATAATAATTTTACATTAGTGATAAACGTCATGAAACTTCGAACATGAATAGTATCCAGAAAGATAATAAATGTATCTAAATCATATGAATTTATTTATAATTTTTAGGATTTAAATTATTATCATTAATTGTGACACAATAGTGATGCATAAATTGTTTATCTAGTGAAAAATAAAGAATATTGTTTTTATTAAACTAATAGTGATAATTAAAGGCACAAAACCCTGACTGAAAATTATTCTTTATGTCAATATAAACCATAACCATAAAATGGTGGATTATTGGACCATTTGGACCTTTATAAAAGTGATTATGACACTTATCTTATTTTATTTTAAATGAGGCCAAAGTTGTCGCCTTCATAATTTAATAAATATAACAATTTAAATATTGTGATTTTAAGATGAAAAATTAGAGTAAAAGTATTCTTGTGGAAGGAATTAGATTTATCTTCATCATAGGATTTTATTTTTAATTTTTATACAATGAATAAGTATATTAAATAATTATACAATAATGTTGTAGTAAATATTTTATTAAGATAAAAAAATGGTTTTAAAAATAATAAAATAAATATAATATGAATGATTTAATGTTCTCCCCTAATTTTTTAGATATATATGACATGTTATGAATCTATTAAATCTTTTAGTTCGAACATATCTTCTGTATATTGTTTATTTAAATTCAAATAAATGAATAGTGTCAAAATTGACACTTGTTATTTTATAAAAATAACATATTATAAAAATGTTTAAAAATCACAAAAATATTTAAAAATTATAAATTTAAATTTATAGGGTCTAAAATGATATAAATTATCCAATTATGTAATGTTAACAACAAATAAGTAATTATTTTTTATAATTTAGAATTTAGAATGTTATTTCCACAAATAAAATTAAATTGATTAAATAAGGATAAATCAAGTTGATAATGTTTAAAATAAATTACTAACATGTATAAATTTTATTGGATGGTGAGATTACAACCCTATATAATCTAATATTCTAATATGAGTCATTTTTTGAGGTTTTTATGTGGGGTTAGATTTTTATTAATTAATATTTTTAAGATTTCCAAAGGTGCCCCTCTCCTCCCTTATAAAAGGGAACCTCCTCCCTCTGTTACTCACACAACTTTGAGCCTTCAATCTCGGCCAACCGCTGACAACTTATCTTCCCCACTTCCCTATAAACATTATAGAGGTACTGTTATTCTCAAAAGACCAATCCTAGTGCCCTAAGAAGAAGTTTAAAGGAGTTGCGTTGAAGAAGAGGTAATCTCTTCTACCGATTATTTCAAGCTTATTTCTTCTTCAACATCTTCTACATTAGTTGTTTCATTATAAAGTAATAAAATCAGTATCTCTTATATACTGATATGTTATTATATGTATGAAACAACCCTATTTAACAATCCATCCATCCAACGGAAAATGAAATCACCGCGCGTGCGTACGTACTGAATACCGTCTCCACGCCGTGGTGTAATATGTTTTTCCAACACCACCTTACTTGGATGGGTATAATGGTGTAAAAAATAACCATACATTGTTAGTATAACATCATTATCATTCTGATATATTGTATCATACCCTCCAATTCAATTCAATAATTATGGGAATGATATCATCGCTCATGTGTATGTAAGGACTACCGTCTCCACGACGCGATGAGATTCATTATCCATGTTAACCATTTAAGAATGATTATAAATTATATATAAGAAATAATAATGAAATATATGACATTATAAAACTATTTTATTTATTTATTTATATATATGTATGTCATCTACTTAATTCCATTCAACTCAATAAGGAAACGAAAACAGCGTTCATGCGTATGTACGGCCTACCGTCTCCATCAATGATGTATTTATTTCCACTTATCAATTTATTATATATATGTTTATTCTGAATATATATTATATATAAATCATGTTTTATATTCTTTAATTAAGTAATCATGATCTATGTAATCATACTAATAATTACAAGTCAAAACACTGACGACAAATGAAGCGATTTTACTCAAAACGCTCTTTAACATGGAATTTACAAAAGAAAAGGTAATATAAAGTGATGAGTGAACCATATATGATATCAAAACAATGAATATGATTATTTAATATGTAAATTCCATTATTTAAATCATTATGCAGGAGGTTCGGATACATACGAAGCATATTGGACATAAGGTAAGGGATAATTTTGCAAATCTCATTTTTATCCGAGATTTGCTTATTCGTAAGTATTTACTGGGGTTATTTCTATCATCCTTTTACATGTTTTATAAAAGTTTTTTCATGTATATTTAAAGTCATTTTTACCCATTTTTGACTTTTACTATATGGTATGTAATGAATCTTTCTTTTGTTTACGTTATGAGGTACTTTTTTGACTTTTTCGGCAAAAGTACAAGAAGAATGTTTTTTTAAACTTGTACAACATGAAAGGATTTTTAGAGTTTTATAAAGCCTGATTTTCATGAAGCTTCTTCCAAAATACTTCATAACTATTTTCAAAAAAATACTTTTCTTTTAAAATTTCATAACATTTTTTGGAAAGAGAATAATTTTTTAGAAGAAGGGATATTTTCCTCAAGAATACATTTCAAGTGTTTTATCAAAACCATTTTTCATATAAGATGACATTATTTCATATGTGTATGTTTCAAGTATCATGTCTGTATGATTTACATGGTTTCAATTTTCATATTAGGAAATGATATCCATTTGGATTATATGGATTATTAAAGGATGGGATGATGTTTATGAAACACCTTTTATTCTTTGGGTTATGATGAATGTTTTAAGTTTATTTTGTGGCACAAGTAAGAATGATTTAATTATGAGATGGGTGGGACCTATATCTCCCTCCAATGCATTGGGTAATGATATATATCTCCTGATATAGTCATGGCTAGAATGGTAAGTTAATCTGGTTCAGTGTTATAGGATTGATACGAGGAGTGAACTCGATTTAGAAAGGGACTTTGTCCACTAAGATGGTCTTGGCAGCAATGCCATGGCTACTACGGAAATCATAACCAGTGATGAATGGTTTCCACAATTACATGTTTTAATTCCATGCTAGTTTATCATTATTAATGTTCCTTTATGATCTATGCTTTATATACTTCCATGATATATGTCTTTGCTCAAGATTTTGATGTTTAGATTTTATGTTCATACTTTTTCATTCAAATTTTTATGGATTATTTTATGTTCTATATGATTACCCTTACTGAGAATTTGAGCTCACCATTTATATGTTTTATTTTCCCTTGGATTTAAAGTATTTTTTTAGTTAAGAAAAAAAAGAGGAAGATCTTTATGGGAGATGTTGAAGATCTTTCACCAAGATATGAAGATTACGTTCCGAGTGTCCAAAGACACTAAACTATTACGGTCCTTGAGTTTTGATTTTTGTTATATATTACGTATTCTACAAAACTAATGTAATATCTATGTACGTCATGCTTCGGGTCTCTATAATTAATATCAGAGGAAAGGTTTAGTCAACCTTTGGAAACTAGGATGCGAGAACTTTAGTGATATCCCTAGCGATTTTTCTAAGGTATGTATAGGGATGTCCCTAAGGTTAAGTATAAATATAGGTTATAGTCCTAGAATTGCGCTAATGATCATAGAATTAAACCTAAGAGTTAGATATTGATGGTACTCCCCCATTATTTTGTTGTTTTCCATAGCATGATTTTTTCCTCTCACAGAATTCTTTTTATGTTTTAGTCAATGGAGGGAACCAGAAGGAGTTCGGTTAACATTGAATCCGATGGAAAAATTGGTGACTATGAGAAAAGAAATTGGGTAATGACTAGAGAGAAAGATATTGTGATTATTCCGAATCAGTCATCGCGATATATGATTAACAAGGTGAAATTTAGTGGTATTCCTAGGTCATAAAATAAGATAAAGATGGAATTTTATGCATGTTCGCATACTGAGGAGCATAAAGAAAGGAATATTGAGATTTCTAAATAAGGGAAGAAGAACCTTGAGTAATACCTCAAATGGAGGGACAAATGTAATCTATGTGGAGAAAAGGGTCATAGAGTGACAGACTGTTATGGACTTTAATGTCTTATTTTTGGAGAACATGGGCATTACCCAACTCAATTCCCTGACATAAAAAGTTACTTCTAAATCAAGGAAGTACTTATTCCAGGACAATCATTGAAGAGGATGGTTTGATGTTTTTATGTATAGGTATTCAAAAATAATGTTGTTGAGGAACTTTTATGGTATATTTGAATACCTATATATTGGTCCATTGTGGTTTTCCATAAAAATATGTCATAGGTAACCATGGGAAGCGATCGAGATATTTTTGGAAAGAAGATGATATGTGTATAATGAAGGGATAAGGAGAAAATGAAATGTTTGACAGTATTCATGTGATCATGACTGATATAAGGAAATAGTTATATCATGGTTTGAGTATATAGAATTTTGGGGTTTTGGTATGTGGAAAGAGTTAACCTTTGACAGCACTCATGTTTTCACTAAGATTCAATGGGTATTAATTTTTCAAGAGAATACATGATTAAGGATTTCAAACGTTTGGAATGTAACCAATAAGACATATCTTATGATATATGGGAATAAATGATGGTATTAACATTCTTGTTATATGAAATTTTCATGTAATCTTTTTCACTATGATATAAAAATGGACTACAATATTATGGATAAGCCTAAAGATTGGAGTGGATTATGTTGGAAATAAGTTAGTATTGTTTGGGGATATAACCTTTTTTGATATTTTTGATGGGATGATATAGTAATTTCGTTTTAGAAAAAGGGAAACCTGCAGAATGGGCGACAGCCCATCGCATCGGAAAAGGCTGTGGAAATCGAACCCACAACCGAAGTCTGACAGGCCTTTATCACCTACCACTGGCCCACAGGATGTCCCTTGTTAGTGGAAAGTAGTTTTATTTTATTAAGAGGTATGATAAATAAAGTATAAGTCCATTTTTTGAACCATATATGATTAATCTAACCATAAGATGGAATTATAACTTTTTCTAACCTTTTGTTTGAAATAGATGGAATGACCCATAATTCTATCACATGATATGCTAATGCTTCACGGATAAAAAATTCAAATTCATTTCTTTAAGATATTTAGTGGAAATTGTTCAATTCACAAACTACAGTGATATTGTACCAAAATCATATAAGTATTTCTTTTAATTCTTCAACATTAGGGAAATGAACTTGAAAACCAAAAATGTTGTCCTAGTGCACTTCTATCCGATGAATCAGATGGAACCTTAGATCATCACAAATTTATGGCTTTGTGATTTATGATTTTTTCATAGCCATGTTCTCTACCACTCTCCATCAGAACTTAATGGTTAGATTTTTCTTCCATATCCCTATTTTCACATATGTTATCTTACATGGATACCCAGTGATGAGTTAATTTGGGTAACCAATATGTTTCATACTTCACTTTTTAAAATTAAGTTTTAGTTTTCCTTTTTAGGATGTGGGTTTCTATGAATAGTAAATGATTTATAACCCCAATGAATTTCGTGGGCGAAATTCATTTTAAGGGGGGTAGAATGTAACACCCATAGATTTTATGATAAGTATTCTTCTTAATTTATTTTATTCCATGTGTTTTATACTACACCAAGATTAACATGTGCTATACGCAACACCGTATTAGCTTGCAGTATATACAACACAATTCTTGGATCGTGTTACACACAATTTCAAGTTCATTTGATAAAAGTTATTCTACACGACATTGAGTGTATATATATATATATTCAATGTATAAATGAAATATGGTCGGATTTTTTTATACACAACAACAGTGGAGTTTTGCACTACATGCAACCCTGACATGGCTTTCATTACACGCAATCACGACCTTCCTCGATAGCATGTGTTGTACGCAATACCGAGTATCACTAAACAGTGATATATGGTTATAATATTATCAATAACTAGCCTTTATGAATATAATTAACCACATTTTTAATTTTATAACATTATTATTCATCATATAAATTTTCTAATACATTTTATGTGAACAAAATAATTTTTTTGGGTAAAATAAGTATTTGTAAAAAAATGCAGTTTTGCCGCATTTTGATGGCGCACCCACATTAAATCTAGTTTTTGAAATGATTACAAGTTCAATTTTACAAAATAAAATTATTATTTGGAATAAGGATATAAAATATTACCTTGGATAAAATTTTCATTTTATTCTGATAAATTTCATATTTTAATGAATAGTAAAAATGCGCTATATTTTAATTAAAAACAACTTTTTCCATCATAATAATTTATGTAGCTAAATTATAATATTGAATGTTATTAAAGTATAAATAGAATATATTTTCACCATTTAATATAATTTATGTCATTATCATTGATTTTATCTTGAATTCGTAGGTTAAATCAATTCAATCATTTGTAATGTTTTAAACAAAAATCCATTTTCTTTCGACAACAGGATTAATTTTAATTTAATTTCTTCAACTTATGTGTATTGAATTTGTAAAAATGGATTCCATATTAGGAATCAATGGGTCCAAATTTTATTAATAGTGTACTTTTTATTTTTGGGCATTATGAATAGTAACTACGGTAAATTATATTTACTATAGTTAAAGGTAATTCGGGTAATTAAGGGTAAATATAATATTATAAAATTACCCTAAAACCTATCAACATCATATTGGATGACTAAAAGTCTATTCATATCACCTAAGGGATTGGATTAGAATCATTTAATATACTATTTTCAATGAAAATAATCTAATTATTTTTAAAACCAAATAAAGTGACAACATGTCAAATTCTTAAATCTTATAAGTATAATAATTATAATTTATTGATAAACGTCATGAAACTTAGAAAATGAATAGTATACAAAAATATAATAAAATTATATACGTTATATGAATTTAGTTATAATTTTTAGGGATTAAATTAGTTTCATTAATTGTGACACAATAGTGATACAGAAATTGTTTATCTAGTGAAAAATCAGGAATATAGTTTTTATTAAACTAATAGTGATCATAAATGGCACAAAAACCTGACCAAACCTTATTGGTCATGTAAAGTTAAACCATAACCATACAATGGTCTAATATTCGACCATTTGGACCCTTATAAAAGCGATTAAGAGACTTATATTATTTTATTTTAAATGATGCCAATGTTGTCACCTTCATAATTTAATAAATATTACAATTTAAATATTGAGATTTTAAGATGATAAATTCGAGTATAAGTATAATTGTTTAAGGTAATAGATTTAGATTCATAATAGAATTTTATTTTTAATTTTATGCAACAAATAAGTATATTAAATAATTATACAAAAATATTGTAGTAATTATTTTATTAAAATATAAACAAAATAAATGGTTATAAAACTAATAAAATAAATATAATATGAACTATTTAATGTGCTCCACTAATTTTTTAGATAAATAATACATTTTAGGAATCTATTAAATCTTTTAGTTCGAACATATCTTCTGTATATTGTTTATTTAAATTCATATAAATGAATAGTGTCAAAATTGACACTATTGTTATTTTATAAAAATAAAATTTTATAAAAATGTTTAAAAATCACAGAAATATTTAAAAATTATAAATATAAATTTATATTGTAGAAAATATTATAAAGTATCCAATTATGGACAATTAACAAAAAATAAGTAATTATTTGTTATAATTTAAAATATAGAATTTTATTTCCATAAATTAAATTAAATTTATTAAATAAGGATAAATCAAGTTGATAATGTTTAAAATAAATTCCTAACATGTATAAATTTTATTTTTTGATTCCATTACAACTCTATCCCATCTAATATTCGAATATGAGTCATTTTTGGAGGTTTTTAAGTTGGGTTACATTTTTTATAAATTAATATTTTTAAGATTTCCAAAGATGCCCCTCTCCTCCCTTATAAAAGGGCACCTACTCCCACTCTTCCTCACACCACATTGAACCTTCAATCTTGGAAAAACCCTGACAAATTATCTTACCCACTTCCCTAAAAACCTTATAAAGGTATTGGTATTCTTAAAAGACCAACCCTAGTTCCCTAAGAAGAAGTTTAAAGTAGGTGCGTCGAAGAAGAGGTAATCTCTTCTACCGATTATTTCAAGCTTATTTCTTCATCAACTTATTCTCCTTTAGTTGTTTAATTATAACGTAATAACTTAAGTATCACTCATATACTCATATGTTATTATATGTATGAAACAAACCTATTTCATCATCAATCCATCCAATGGAAAACAAAATCACCGCTCGTGCGTACGTACGGAATACCGTCTCCACGGCGTGGTGTAATATGTTTTTCCAACACCACCTTACTTGGATGGGTATAATGGTGTAAATAATAACCATACATAGTTATTATAACATCATTAGGATTCTTATATATTGTATCATCCTCTTTAATTCAATTCAACAATTATGGGAATGATATCATCGCTCGTGCGTACGTACGGACTACCATCTCCACGACGCGTTACGATTCATTCTCCATATTAACCATTTAAGAATAATTATAAAGTATATATAAGCAAAAATAATGAAATATATGACATTATAAAGGTACTGGATTTATGAGTATATATATATATATATATATATACGTATTTCATCTATGTAATTCCATTCAACTCAATAAGGAAATGAAAACAGCGTTCATGCGTACGTACGGCCTACCGTCTCAATCAATGATGTATTTATTTCCATTTATCGATCTATTATATATATGTATATTCAGAATAGATATTATATATACATCATATTTTATATTCTCGAATTAATTAATCATGATCTATGTAATCATATTAATAATTACATGTCAAAACACTGACGACAAATGAAACGATTTTACCCAAAACGCTCTTTAACATGGAATTTACAAAAGAATGGGTAATATAAAGTCATAATTGAACCATATATGATATTATAACAATGAATATGATTCTTTAATAAGTCAATGAAATTATTTAAATCATTATTTAGGAGGTTCGGATACATACGAAGCATATTGGACATAAGGTAAGGGTTAATTTTACAAATCTCATTTTTATCCGAGATTGCTTATTTGTAAGTATTTACTGGGGTTATTTCTATCGTCCATGTCCATGTTTTATAAAAGTTTTTTCATGTATGTTTAAAGTCCTTTTTACCCATTTTTGACTTTTACTATATGGTATGTAAGGAATCTTTCTTTTGATTACGTTACGATATACTTTTTGTTACTTTTCCGGAAAAAGTACAAGAAGAATGTTTTTAACTTATACGGCAAGAAAGGATTTTTACAGTTTTATAAAGCCTGATTTTCATGAAGCTTACTCCAAAAAACATCATGAATATTTTCAAAAAAATCATTTTCCTTTAAAATTGAATGACATTTTGTGGAAAGAGAATGATTTTGAAGAAGAAAGGATATTTTCCTCAAGAATACATTTCAAGTGTTTTATCAAAACCATTTTTCATCTTAGATGACATTATTTCATAAGTATATGATTCAAGTATCATGTATCTATGATTTACATGGTTTCACTTTTCTTATTATGAAATGATATTCATTTGTTTTATATGGATTATGAAATGATGGGATGATGTTTATGAAACCCATTTTATTCTATGGGTTATGATGAATGTTTTATGTTTATTTTGTGGCACAAGTATGAATGATCTCATTATTAGATCGGTGGGACATATATCTCCCTTAAATGCATTGGGTAAAGATATATATCTCATGAGATCGTCATGGCTGGAATGGTAAGTTAATCCGTTTCAGTGTTACAGCACTGAAATGAGGAGTGAACTCAATACAGAAAGGGACTTTTTCCACTAAGATGGTCTTGGAAGCAATGCCATGGAGACTATGGAAATCATAACAAGTGCTAAATGGTTTCCACAATTACATGTTTTATTCCCATGCTATTTTATCATGATTAATGTTCCTTTATGATATGTGCTTTATGTACTTCCATGATTTATGTCTTTTCTCAAGATTTTGATGTTTAGATTTTATGTTCATGTTTTTGCATTCAAATGTTTATGGATTATTTTATGTTCTATATGCTTACCCTTACTGAGAATTTGAGCTCACCCTTTATATTTTTTCTTTTCCCCAGAATTTAAAGAAAGTTTTTAGTTAAGATAAAAAAAGGGGAAGATCTTTATAAGAGATGTTGAAGATCTTTCACCAAGATTAGATGATTACATTCCGAGTTTCCAAATACACTAAACTATTACGGTCCTTGAGTTTTGATTTTTGTTATGTATTAAGTATTCCACAAAAGTAATTTAATATCTATGTACGTCAAGCTTCGGGTCTCTACAATGAAAATCCACAGACTAAAAATGGCGATGGAGTTGATCATGTTGTCGTTGCTACAAGGGGTGATCTTGTTATTGTTTATAACTCCATTAACATTTCTTCAGATGATTATTTCTGGGTTGTACAAAGTGGTTCATGTTTTCAAATGACATCAAAGAAGGAATTATTAACATCTTACAACCAAGGTAATTTTTGAATTTTGAATATGGGCAATGGTGGTCATTCCGAAGTTGTATGCATCGTGACTATTTTTTTAGAGACCAGTATAGGAAGTAAGCAGATTTGAAGAATGTTAACATGGACCTAAGGTTTATTTAAATCTTATTTCTACTATTTTTCTTTATAATAAAGTGTTTATCAGCACTTTTGGTGATTTCCAATAGATTCTTTCTATGGTCTCTTTTATTGTGGATCGAGGGAAAAAGCAATCCGATTAGTACTGGGCTAGAGCTTCTATTTATTTTGATAAATCTTGCATTGTTGAGTGGAGTGTTTCTATCAATTTGTGGCATAAGTGGATTAGTCACATCAATGAGAAAATCCTTGGTGGTTTGTCCAAGAGAAATATTCTTCCAGATTTGAAGAGTGTCAAATTGGACACATGTGATCATTTCATTGCTGGGATATAGACAATAGTGTGTTTCAGTAGTCATCCTCCACACTGGAATTCACAAGTAATTGAATTTGTACATTCTAATGTTTTTGGTCCCTTGAATTATTTAGTGGTGGTCTTTATTTCGTTACATTTATTAATGACTACACAAGAAATCTCTGGGTTTATATTTTGAATGCCAAAAGTTAGGTGCTTATTGTTTGTAAGCAATTTCATCTTTCTGTTGAGAAATAATCGGGAAAGTAATTATATTGTATTCTCAATTAAAATGGGAGATATTGTTGTGGTCCATTTGATTAGTATTGCAGACAGGAAGGTATTTGGCATTAGAAGACACTACTGAAGTCACCTCATCTGAATGGTTTAGCTGAGTGGATGAACTTGACTTTTAAGGAAAGCGTTCATTGTTTGGTTTTGGAAGCAATGTTGCCTGCAAATTTTTGGGGTGATGCATTATTTACTGCTTCTTATATTATAAATTTATCACCTACGGTTGCTTTGCAGATAGGCACTCCTGACAAATTTTGGTATGGGAAAGAGATCAGGTATGATCACTGTGTGTTTTTTTTTGCAAGGCTTCTGTTTATGTGCCTAGAGATGAGAGATCAAATCTTGAGGGTAAGGCACACCAATATATATTTTTTTGGATATAGAAAGGACGAGTATAGGTACATGTTTGATGATCATGTTTTGAAAAAAGTTTTCTAAAGCTGTGATGCAGTGTTTAAGGAGGATCAAACTATTGCAGACATTGATAAGGGAGAGAAAGCATCTTCTCCAACTTCTGATGGTTTTGTTAGTCTTGAGCCAGGTTCTGATTAACATTTACATCATATTGCTGATTCTTATGATCATATTGATGTACAAAATGATTCTCATGGTGAACAGGTTGGATTTTATGCTTCTGATGCACCTATTGTTTCTGATGATCTGGTTCCATGGGATATTAATGAAACAATTGGTCCACTCTTGAGTTCATATCAGTATCACACCACTTCTACTTGATATTCAATTGATTATTATGTGCTCCACACTGATGGGGGTGAACCGGAATCATTTGATGGGGCATTGGAGAGTGAACAAAAGGAAAAATGGGTTGCAGAAATGGATGATGAGATGAAATTATTGCCTGACAACCACCATTTTGAGCAGGTTATGTTACCGAAATAGAAGAGAGATTTGATAAATCAGTGGATTTACCTATTAAAAATGAATAATCTCATTCTGTTCCATGAAACAAGGAATGGTTAGGTGTCAAAGGCTTCCGTCAGAATAAAGGTATTTATTTTGATGATATTTTCTTACCTATTGTCAAAATGTCTTCTATTCGGGTTGTTCTTGTTTTGGCTGTTAGTTTGGATCTACAAATTCAGTATATGGATGTGAAGACAACTATACTCCATGGATATTTAGAGGAGAATATTTATACAGAGAAAACAGAGGGTTTTTTTGAATCATGTAGTGAAAATCATTTCTGTAGGTTGAATAATTGTTTTTATGGTTTGAAGCAAGCTCTAAGGCAGTGGTGTAAGAAGTTTTAATATATCATTTCTCATCAGGGTTTTAGGAATACATATTCTGATCATTGTTATTTTGTTCATACATTTACTAATGATGATGTTGTTATACTATTTCTTTATGTTTAAGATATTCTCATTATTGGCAATGATACTTCTAGAATTGATAGTTTGAAGAACGGTCTTTGTTAGTCTTTAGCGATGAAAGACTTGGGGCCAGCACAAAAGATTCTGGTCATGATGATCTCCTGTGACAGAAAGACCATGAAGTTGTGGTTATCTCAGGAGAGATTATTTGATAATTTTCTTCATAGATATTCTATGGATATAGGTAAAGTGGTTACTACACCTCTTGCATTACATTTTCTGATCAGTACTAGTCAGTCACAGTCTACTGATTAATAGGGAGAGGAGGTTCAGCACATACTGTATTCATCTATCGTTGGCTGTTTTATGTTTTCAATTGTATGTACTAGACATGATATATCTCCTGCAGTTGGTGTGGTTAGTCATTTTCTATCAAATCTTGGTAGAGATCATTGGAGAGCAGTGAAGCACATTATTCTTTATCTTCATGGTTCTTGTGATCTGAGATTCTGTTTTGGAAAAGTGGAACCTAGGTTTTGGGGCTTCACAGATTTAGATATGGTGGAGATATCGATTCAAGGAAGTCCATATCAGGCTATATGATCACTTTGGTATGGGGAGCTGTATCTTGGCAGTCTATATTGCTGATATGTGTTGCAATATCTAGCATTGAGTTAGATTTTGTTTCCTATATAAAGGCATGCATAGAGTTGTTGAGGATGAAAACTTTTAATCAAGAGCTCGGTTTAAACCGAGATAGGTTTGTTTTATTTTGTGATAGACAGAGTGCTATATGTTTGGGAAATATATCCATTTTTCATGGTATATCAAAACATAATGATGTTCGATATCATTGGATCCACAACGTCCTTGATTTAGGTCATTTAGACTTCGAAAAGATCCCAACTCATGACAACGCGTCAAGCATGATGACCAAGAGTTTTCCCAATTGAAAATTTGAGACTTTCTGACTGATTGCACGGTCGGCGGTGATCCACACATGAGTCAAATAGGGAGTTTTTTGGGCTCCTTCCTGGTTGGGGCACCACTTAACACCACCTCAATTGAATCACCACCCCATTTATCCTTCAATGGGGTGTTTCAATTCGGGAAAAGACCGCATGAATTAATTCACGCAGTGACACTCGTTTATCATGGTGAAATTATTTGACGGGGATTCTTCTCCCTATATAAAGAGTTAGGGTCAAGGAATTTCAACATCACCAGCAGCAACAACAACGAGAAAAAATCCCATTTTGTGATCTCCATTCTTTGACTATCCTCCTCCTTTCTCTCCACCTATTTATCCACACGTTTGTTCATGAGTATAACTTTTTTGATTTTCTCTATTTTGGGGAGACACTACCATGTACCTCTTGATTTGAGTGGATCCATCTTTCTTGACTAGGTCTCGTGTTTTTCACTTTTGGCTTTTCCAAGTAAAAAATTCTGGGGTCAACATTGATTTTCTACAAACATAATTTTGCCGCTGCGCATCAACTATTTGGGGGGGATGATTTAATTTCCAATGCATGTTTACCATTTATATTTTCCGCGCATTCATCTCTTTCCCATCATTACCAATAGTTAGATTCCCATGAAGTTTAATTTCATGATACAGAGGATCAAAAAATAGGCTATTCCTTCTTATTTGACAATGAGAAGGAAATGTTTCCACCTTGCTTCTAGATTCTACTAGTGGAGTTTGTTTAAAGAGGAGTATGTGTATCACTTGTTCCACCGGTGTAAATGGACATATCGCGTTTACAACATGCATAGTGATTTTATGGGGTACAATATGAGGTGGAATGATATGGAAGAATTTTAATACCATTGGTTCTATGGTTTGAATAGAAACTATCATGAAGAGAGTTGTCATGTAGTTCTTTTTTTAGTTGGTTATTATTGCATTTGGAAGCGCCAGAATTAGCCAGACCATCATGATCCTCCTTTCATTTTTGCACTTCTGGTTTGAGTTAAATGCCTTGTGTTTGAGTATGAAGGTATTCTAAATAGGTCCAATGTAGTCTCATCTCTTAGGTTGTTCTTCTCTTGATGCAACGTTATAGCCATTTTCCCTCAGCCATAGGGTCAATGAGTTAGTTGGAATCCTCCTTCAATAGGGCTTAAACTCCATGTTGATGGTTCCTACTTTCAAGGATGCATTGCTGATTGTGGAGGGTTCAGTGATGTCAGTAGACCAGGGATGATTTCTTTCTACAACTTCTATCGATCTGGATCATCCCTAAATGTTGAGGCTGAGGTAATGTGCAATGGTATAAAATTATTCCATCATCAAAACATTTACCTTTATATCGTTGAGAGCGATTTTGAAAAAATATATAGTTGTATTAAAGGAACTTCTTCCACTCCCTAGGAGATCTCTAACCTAATCCTTAGATATAGGTACATCCTCCAACATGATATACAGTTACATCACACATGTTGGGAATGAAAATAAGTTACTGAGTTTTTGGCTTCCAAGGGATCACTGCAACCTCCAAAAATTGTTATTATATTGTGGGTTCTCTTCCCCCGGGGTGTATATTTTATTAATATTGATTTTGTCAACCTTCATTTTTTCAGATCCCTTAAACATTGTTCTCTACAACCTATTTATGAATAGATTATTTATTTTTTGTTGTATTTCTATTACTATGTTCAGTTTTATAATATTATATATTCTTTATTTCAGTGATTCAATTCATTTCTACATGTGTATTTAGAATTTTTCATACAAATGAAATCTCAATCTTTCGCCATGGTTATCGGATGAACCAAGTATCATTAATTAGAGAAAACGAAATTTATTCTCATTTATTATATTTATGAAATTTCAATTTTTTCTTTTTTAAATTCCAAGGGGGGTCGTGGGTAGTTTTGGTGAGAATGATTCTCATCTTGATTTACTATATTCTTCCTTATTAAATTATAAAGAATTAAAACAACATTTTTTTAGTTTATTGAAGAAAAATTACTTCAGTAATTAATACCGAATTAGTGGTTAAAAATTACAGTTTTTGTAAAGGTATTACAATTGAGGGATGTGTTTCCATATTCTAAATATCACTGGTATGGGCACACAGGGAAAATAAGTATTATAGTAGGAATTTAGTCCATATTAGTGGTTATCTTGACAATATATACATTAGTTCATGATCCTAGAATTATTATTAGATTAATTAGTAATGGAATAATGAAGGCTTGTTTTTATTTAATTTTAGGATCATTAATTTGTCTCAATATTTATTCTTTTATGTATTGTATTAGAATGTTTTAATTTTTCTCATGAATTATCAAACATCACCCCTCCCCTTTTTTAGATTTAAAAATATTTTCTAAATAATATTGTGTGTTGATTTGAAATACAAAGGTAGTTTGAATATTTTTGAGAAGGCCCTATCAATCTACCTATTATGAATTCCAATAGTGTTTAAATTTTATTGTTTCACCATACCCTTCGATAAGGTGTGGTGTATCAATATGCCTCATTGTATGGAAAATATCCGTCCAATTTGTAGTATCCCTATTATTGGACCTATATTATAATAAAAAACAAATCAGTCATCTTATTAGTATCTCTATAGTCAGGCCAAACATGTGTCCATGAGTCCATGTAGAAAACTATGAGTATAACCATTTTTCATTCTGGTGGAATGACCAGGATTTTATAATGAATTCCCCATTAATTGTCATGGTAATACAAACAATGTGACAAAGATACCATTTATCTTATAATTAACCTGATGATGGATTAAATAAATGTCAACAACAATTTGATAAGGCATGTTATATTGTATGTATTATAGATTTTCTACACAATATTATTGAACATCATTGATCATGTATATTTGATTTTAAATTAATTATTTTTCTACAAATATATAGATATAATGTTTTTTTATAATTGAACTCTTTTATAGTTCTATATGATTAATTATGCCCACACCATTCATGTGTTGTTTTATTTGGTGTTATATCCTTCATATAATATAATTCAAAATAGGTTCCTGAGATTGATCTTTATTATATTAATAGATTATAACAACTCTTATTTTTCCGTCAATGAATTTAGAATATTATATAGATTATTGTTGTAAAAAGGTGATGAGGTGGAATGATATTTAGAATCTCATTGAGGCTATAATTTATATTATAAATATATTATATATATTGATATTACAGACACATAGTTTTTCTAAAAAAATAGAATAACTCTTAAATATGGAATTTTATCAAAAATTCCAGACAACTATAGAATCTAAAACATTGATTTTACCCTAAAAAGGAAAAAATTTATTTTTGGGAATTTTGATAAAATCCTATCACATAAATAAATACTAAAATAAATTATTCAAATTATATTATTTGTTATGTTGTCACACTAACCAAATATCTTCTATTTATAGATTTTCATTTTTAATACCTTGGGTTAGTGGTGTAACCCTATGATTTATAGGTTTCATTGGAGGAGGTAATTGGATTAGATCATGGTATATAATTAAGGATTGTATGATCATTTTGGTACTACACAAATAGAAAATTTCCAAGGATTTCAGGGACATACTAATGATGAAAATATAGAATCATTCTACATTAGTACTTGATCTAAACATTGTGAATAAGGTTTTATGTGGATTCATCCTATTCATTTTACCCATTCTAAAAATGGATCATTTCTAGGAAAAATATGTGAGTTGTTCATCCAAGGATAGTTTATTTGATTTTGTTTGTCAAATAACCCACAGTTTTCGAATAATAATAAAAATATTCATTTTAAAGAGAACAAAAAACCAAGGTTCATTCATCAAATAATTATTAATTATTTTCTCTAACTATTCATCATGTGTTCATTTTTTATATTCATGTGTGGATATTGGATCACCAAATACCTAGTGAAAATTCAATACCCAATCGATATTTTATGAAACAAATCATCACCATGGGATACAAATGGATATTAAATGGAAATGTTTTTGTTCAAGATGATTATAGTGGATCCATGGTTGGTTTTTAGATCATGGGTTAAGTATTTGGATTCCAGGGATGGTTTTGTTTCTTGGATTAATTATTGATCAAATTGGTTGGTTGGAATCGTAACATTGGTGGTGGAAAGGCCCAATTGGACATAGATCATGGTTCTATAGTTACACTTGTATCTTATCTTGTTGTGGTAGTGGTGATAAAATATGAGAGAATAATACTTCAATTTTATAAGAAATTATACGTACATGGAATATTGTAGGAATAACACACCCCATGGAGTTCCCAATTTGGTACTAGAGATAATATACTGAGTGGAATATCACACACAATGTGATGCATGTGACATGATAGGTGTCTAATTTATGGCGGCATGGAAAGAACTGCATGGATGTACAGATAGTTAATCATCAATGAACACATTCTTGAAAATAGGAACAACCATGTACAAGGGCATATGAAGGTACATATTCATGTAAAAGAGAATGTTCAAGAGTACACAAGAATAGGTCAGCATTATATGGAATGAAACATCCTTGTATGAAATTCCTAGGGTGTGTCATGTACCTACATTAAATGAGGTTTTATTCTTCTGGCATGCTCTGTGGCTCATTACCTATTCATTATATATTATATTCAATTGTTTTTCTTCCCATTTGATTATCATTTGTATATGTTCCCTATCTAAAACCAGTTCTCTTGAGTACCATTGATCTAGATTGGATGTTGTCCTAGTTTTCTCTCATGAAGGATTATTACTAAATATGGTCTAATGAAACAGATTTTAGATAACATAGAAGATTATACTAGGTATCACAATAAGAGTATTGGAGTGATATTCATTCTCTTTTGTACTCTATATGTAAGGTTTTCGGAATTATAGTGACCAATAATATAATGGAGGTGATCCCCTATATAGTATTATATATCTAGGAGGAAATTTTGATACACTGATGATCCTTCAGTGAAGCCCCCTTTCCATGCATCATTTTCTGCAGAGTTTTAATGTGACATTTCTATAGGTTATTCCAAATGAGCATGACCACTTGGCATATGTGCTTTATGGTTGATACCTTTAAGACTAAGTGTCTACTATATAATAACTATACTTGGTTGTTGTATTATTGTATCTATTATAATGATTCACATATCTTCATGTCTAAGAGGTGACCATTAAAGATTCTATTGTCTAGTTATTTCTAAATATCATACCATGCATGTTATACTCACCCCATCGTGAGCTCTTCCCAATCATCTTATGTATCATGCACACAACAAGTAGTTCGAGAGTGTACTTAGACAAAAATGATTAAGTTTGTCATTGTAAAAATGAACCGATAGTTATTTCTAAGGGATAATATTAATGTATTAACCTAGTTACATTTAGAAGGTTATACTTTTTTCTATTTTTCGGGAATTATATTTTTCCCTTACTATTTTTTCAGTTGTTGAACTCTATTGTGGAATAGATGTCAGGAATTAATTTTTTACATTTTATTTCATTTCTGCATTCCCTTGGTGTATAAATATTTTTCTATGATTATATATGATTAGTATATTTCCTCCCATACATGTGATAGGCCAAATCAATGTCGGTATCCCCTTATGTCCTATTAATGGTAGTCTTAGGGTGGTCACATCCTAGAACACAAATTTTCAGGTCATCACAAATCGGTAATAGAGGAGTTAAATCTACATTAGGAAAAGATTCTATGAGATTGTTATGGGATCTAGGGGAACCATGATATAGTGTTTCATTTTTAGATATCAGGATATTTTGTCCAATGTTGTTGTAGTTGATGATAAGTCCATTCACCCAGAATCTGATAACCTACATGTTATTTGGTCAATATAGGTATAGTTAATATTAAAAAACTATTACATTCATTGTATTAGAATAGGTTGAGGTTTATAACTTCTTTTTGGTTAATATACCGAAATATCTTCATCAACATTGGTAGCTATTGATTCTTTTAGGATTCATCTATGATGAATTCCATAAAGGATTCTATAGTTTCACTATGATGATGATTCTCACAATTAAGAGGATTCAGTATAGGGACCAGTAGTGGATGAAGTGAATCTATGGAGTTTATCAATATTGACTCTACATTTTGAAATATTGTATACCCTAGTAGGTCTAGTGGATATCATGAAATGGATAAACACACTATATGAGAATCAATGATAGTGATACATCTTTCTTTTAGACGATTCTAATACCCATGTAGTTGTGCATTGCCTTGGGGGAATGGGTCATGTTTTCCACATAACGAGGACACATTTTAAAAATATGGTTATTCTAGTGGTGATACTTGTTCATGGATCCATTGGATTATGGTGAATTTTTTTGACACAACCACATTAAGAGGTTAATAATAACTTTATATAGGTTGATCTCCTCTTCAATGAATAATTTTATCTTATTATGTTACTAGAACTATGTGTACATGAGTCGTTAGAGATGAAAAATGGAACCATGTATATTTCAATGTACAAGGATAGTTACCCCAATATCTTGTGAAACTCTATGTATTTCTAGAAGGCTATTTGATCTAAATGAGAACTTTTTAACATGGTCTCTATAGATATATCATGGGTGGTGTGATACATTTTTCATTCCAATAATTCATGGAGTTGTGGATCATGGTCTTGGGATGGTGATATTTATTTTTGAGTAGAATCCATATGTTGGTACTGGAAGTGGGAACCCATGAGATGTGACCTCGATAGTAGACAAATAATTATATCCATTGGAATACATTTAATATAGGTGCTTTAGTAAAACATCCATGGATATGGTATACTGTTGACGCTCCTTTTGTCACAGAATCTAAAGATCGGAAAAGGGAATATCCGAGCTCAAAGTGATTCATCCTTTGAAGAAAACATAAAAAATCAACAAAGGAAGAAAGAAAGGATCAACAAAAACCTCACCGCACAAGTTATCTAACTGTCGTGCATGTTTACTTGCGTGGCGACCTGGGTCGCGCAAGTGACTTGCGCGACCTAAGTGGTAACCGCCCGGGGACTTCTTTTGCCTATAAATAGACCCTGTGGGCCCCCCATTCGAGAGGATCTTTTTCCAGAAACTCGGATTGAAGCTCCCGTCTCCCAAGTCTCTTCTCAAAGCATCCGGAAGACTTCTAAGGTAATCTCTTACCTAGAACGGAATATTTAAAGAGAAGAAGGAAGGCCTAAGTGTTGAAACTCATCAACACTTGCGCGCCGACTTATTCCTTCAATATAACTTGTGTGTCCCTTCTGTGGAAGAACCTCAAGAGGATTCTAAAGGGTTTAATTAAGAGTCGATCAAATATTCTAACAATGTTTTAGAATCGCGCAAGTACCCCTCATGTCGCGCAAGTGTACTTGCGCGACCAAAACTTGCGCGTCGCCGCAATACTTGTGTGCCTTTCAAGACTTGCACGCCCCTACCTTTTTGGGTGCCTATCTTGCCCATTTTACCCCTCTTAAGCCATTTCACCTTTCCTATTCAAGATTCAGTCTTCAAGATACTCTTCAAATCCATTTATGGCATGATTTCTTGATTTGACTTCCTTATCTGAAAGGAATTCAGTGGAATATCTCTCAAAACCTAGTGATTTATACATCTTTATATCACCAAAGATTGAGAGTTCATTCATTCAACCTCATCCTTTAAGATGATAGAATCCTTAACTTGGGTCTCCTTTTTAGGAATAATCCCCAGTTATAAGTCCTTTAATCTGGGCATCCTTTTCAGGAGTAAGCCCCAATCATAGTCCTTTAATGTGGGCATCCTTCTCAGGAGTAAGCCCCAAACCTTAATCCCTATCCTGGGTCTCTTTTTCAGGAATAAGACTCAGTCATAATCTTGGGCTTCCTTTTCAAGAGTAAGCCCCAAGTCCCCTAACCTGGGCCTCCTTTTCAGGAATAAGTCCCAGTCATAAATTTGGGCTTCCTTTTCAGGAGTAAGCCCCAGTCATAAGTACCCTCCTAATTTGGGCATCCTCCTTAGGTGTAAGCCCCAAGATTAGAGTATTCAAATCTCCATAAAGCACATATACCTTTATGGACCCTGTTCCAGGATTTTCTACCTAAAAAGTAAATCCTAAAACCTTCATCTATTTGGGAAGTCATACATACATAAGCCCCAAACAATTTCTTATGATTGCATCTTTCATGGCACAATTGTCTAATTTTTACCAATGCCTCTTATTTCTCACACCGAGCATGACTCACGTGAGCTTAGAGTGTAAATGTAATTATGACATTCTTCTTTGAGCCATAAATCATAAACATCATACTACATTACTCGAACTACGTGGGTTCTGATTCCTTTTCCAAAACAAAGGATACGTAGGTAGCCCATTTATGGGTTCGATCCCAACTTTGAAATAATCCTTGTCCTTCTGAATGACGATAAACTTCAAGTGCCCCACTGAGTGGCTTTAAAACCATCATGGTTGTCATAATGACCAAGAGACTTTTATATAAATGTTTTGAAGGATACCATTGACCAAGAATCTCTAAACAGATATAGATGATTCTCTATTGATGAAGAACCTCGAATACATATAAAAGATTCTCTAAATTTCTTGCATATTCAATCATTGATTGTTAAAACTTAAGGAAAGCTCATTTTATACTTGGTAATGTAATAATGATTCACAAACATAATTTAAATCTATAAAGAGAGTCCCGGAGTAGATAATAATTCCCCTCAAAAAGGTGTGATGAGTCCGACCTCCCATCCTCTCGACCAATGCAAATTCCTAAGCTTCATTATCCCACAAGCTAATGAGCACCTACCTTTGGAAAGTAGGTCCAAACGGATGTGGAATCATTGGATGTTTCCGGTTCTACGAACAAACCCGTTAGAAACCGATCGGAATGTTTGAATCTCTCGTCCAGGAGGTCATCCCCGGATTCCGTGCAAAACAAAAATGGTGAACCCGACGTGAATCCTTAACCAAGTTAAAGTGATGTTTTTCTTATTTGTTAGGCCCCTTGGGCCAAAAAATCAATCATTGACAAGTGATCATCCAAAAGATGCAGTGGCCGGATTCATCTTGATTATGTCTGTTATATGGAACAGGCACTCTTTTCTCAAGATCTTCTGCAAAATGGATTTCCTTAAATTCACCCCTGTGAATACTGCTGCTGTGAACACCTCTACTGTGAGGTCTACTGCTGTGAAAACCAATGCTGCTACTCCTGCTGGAACGTCGTCCGCTCTGAGGATGACATCACCAACTCAGCGTCTTTAACGCTGGGTTTCTAATGCACTGGTTAAGGAGTACCATCGCAATGGTACTATCCCAACTCTGGAGGCCGCTCGTCAAGCACTCCAAGTTAACAACTCTACCTGGTCGTCCGTACAACGGCATCCAGCAATCAAGAAGCAGGCGGTGCTGACTACCGTCTCCAACCGTTTCTGGTCGTTATCCCCGGAATGCAATTTCCATTCACTCCCTTACTCTGAGGAAGTGAATGAGTAGGTCCATCAGGGCCTTAATTCAAAAAGATAGGAGTCCTTCCCGAGGGATCCCATCAACAATCGCCACCAGACTCGTGCGGTAGTGCGCCCTAAACTTGATGAGGGTACCGACTCCAGGCATTCATCTCAGGTTCCTCGAACCCGAGCAGGCAAGATGAACCGCAAGAGACGGAATCCGGTTAACAATAGGCAGGTTGTCATCCCTGCCATCTCCGGAGAAGTCCACCGACCTAACTTGGTGGAAAATAACGAGCAGGCATACACACCTTCCCGTTTTAATTCCACTGTCCAGCAGACTCGTCTGGCAGCATCAAGCCAATCCCGCCAGGCAATTCCGGCGGAGTACTGTAGGCAGGAACATTCACCTGCTTATACATCACCAGTTAGTCAGCAGGCTCGTCTGACTACATATGATGGATCTCGTCAACCGCGTTTGGCGAAGTGTAATCACCAGGCACATACACCTGCTAATACTAATCAAGCCTACCAACAGTCTCGCTTGGTAGCGCACGGAGAAGTCAGTCTGAAAGTCCCGACGACAAACAAGAGGCAGACTCAACTCTCTGCCTCCACACTTGAGTACTGTCAGGATTCACTGACAGGAAAAGGAGGACAGGAGTAGGCACATACACCTACTCCAAGCCCGGAATGGACGTATATCCCCGTTCCGGCAGCTGAAGTCACCAAACATATTTTGTCAATGGTGAAAGAGCGGAAGCAAATTCCTGCTCATATTCTGGATGCTTTCCAGGATATCATAACAACTTCAGCATCATCACAGGGACAGACACATAAATCTATCCCTAGCAGTGGAGTGACACATCAACGATTCACTCCAGAACAGACACACACATTTGTTCCAGTCTAAGAGGGTTATGGGGCATACTCCCCCATATCATACGGACAACCAAGTCAGGCACATACACCTGATTTGAGTGGAGATTGTCAGCCTAACCTGACCATCTTTCCTGATCAGGCGCATACACATGCTCAGAGCAATCACTTTCATCATCAAGTGGTTTCTAAAGCGAGTAAGAAGGCATCTAAGAAAAAGATCCACCCAGCACAGTCAGGAGATCAAAGGCCAATCTGTAACCAAGCCTTGATCGATGCTGGAGTTCTTGAAGCCCTCAGACATTTATCTGTCGGAATTCAAGATTCTACTCCCTCAGTTCCCAATAACGGGAACATTAATTCTGAAGGTCTTCAACATACACTTCCTCATGAAGACTTGCTTCATGAAAATTCGGTCAATGTTGAAGTTTCTTCTTCAGATGAGAGCCACAGGAACCCTCTGTGTGGTCAGAAGACCAAGGAGCAAGAGATCCCATCTTTTGCTGTAACCCATCATGACGGTCCTCCTCATGATGATGAACTTCGCTGCGAAAGTCCTCTCCGCAGTAGTGATTCACGTTGTCTCAAAAATTCTTCAGAAGGCAATGTAGTGCCGAGAAAGCCCTCTTATCTTGAGGCACTTGCAAATGCGAAACCAGTCATGTCTGATGCTTTATCGCTAACAAGTGAAATACTTTCTCAATCAGAAGATAGCCTGGGGTTTAGGTTATACTCCGAACCATCCCCAGGTCATTCATCTTCCAGCATGAATAGCAGACTCTCTACCAGTCTTGTTGAATCCGATGAAGCAACAAGGAAACACTAACTCTGGTCAAAACAGGTATAAGAATCTTCATTTAATGATAAAGAGGAAATGCTGAACATGAGGAAAAAACCGGCAAAAGGTGAAGTACCAGTCATGTTTTGGCCTTTGGCTGACTCCCAGTACGACATTCCAAAGATGTTGACGGATGATGGAATCCATGATATTCGTCTCAACATATGGAAAACTCTTTGTCAATTAAAGAAGAAGGTATTATATTACGATGAATATGAAAATCATCTTAAGATAATAGAAGGGCTACAACGTCAGATTGATTTGGAATCTCTATCAGTCTCTCGGTATCCGAAGGCTGAAAATCAACAGACAACCCTTCAACGTTCATGCCTTGGCACACTAAGAAAATTGTGTCAGTTAATTGCCAATGCTCCATCTGATGTTCATATCAGAGGATGGGGTGTTCACAGAGCACTACATTTCATAGTGATTTCCAGTCAACAAAGCCCGCCGAAAATGGTCTCATGCAATGTTATTGCCCATGGCCGGCCAAAGTCAATGGGCTTTGTTCACAATCAAAAACCTGCTCAAGAACAGGCTTCAACTAGTTCCTCTCAAAATCAAGTATATAGTGAACAAGTTGTTGAATTGCTCCTACATCAAGCAAGAGAGAATATTGCACAAGCCTCTCGTCTGGAGCAAACATGTCATCAAATGACAGAAGTTTCGGAAATCATCCAACAATCTGTTGAACCAGGTGATAAAAGTGGATACAGGTTAATGCATCCAGCTAATTTAAGAACTAAGATTCGCAATATCAAGAGAGATTTTAAGAAGATCTCAGACATAGCATGTCAAGAGACACCCTAGTTTGTCAGACTGGGAACTTCTCTAACCCAACCCTCAGAGTCAACAAATGGGATTCGAGGAGTTGAGCGGAAGCAGCAGGAACATCCCCAGTCCACCAGACTGGGAACTTTTTCAAATCCTCAATCCCTTCCTCAGAGAAAGTCAGTATTCTCTCGATTAGGGAATAAGCCTCAAGAGGAACGAAGAGCCAAGCTATCAGGAGATTCTCTCCAAGTGACGGTTCTCCAAGAAGTTCCTGAGGGGTCAAGTCAACGGAATGCCATGTCTCATCATGGACATAGAAGAAGACAATATCACAGAAATGTTGATAGAAAGGATTCCATGGAATATGCATCCATTAATGTCATCAATGTCGTTGCTGCTGATTCACCAGATGAGGCTCAATCAGAGGGATCAGACGAAGAGGTTTCTGCTCAAGAAGTTGCGCACACAGACCTAAATGAAGAAGGTGTGCGCACACGTAATCAAAGGCTTACCCAAAATCTAGGTATTCCTTCAAGTTACCCACATTCCCCTCTCCGAAAAGGATCCAATAAGGGGAAAGGAAAGAATCAGGTTACTTCTCACCCTTCCTCTGAAGGAGGTCAATCGCTCTCATTTGAGAAAAGGTTTGCACAACTGGAGGAAGAAATGAAAGAATTAAGAAGGTTGAATGTAAAACTACTTCAGATTAGTCTTCTTCTTAAGAATGCTGAAGTTCGACAGCCGAAGGAATTTGTTGTAACTACTGATATGGATCAGGAATATCCTCCATTATCAGTACACCCTCAGAGGTCTAATCCTACGAGTCAAACGCAACAACGGTTGGCAGAACTACCATCAGTTGCAGAACCAACCACCACGTCTGTCCAAGCTCCATTTATTGCACCTACCCAAAACCAAGTTCAACCTGATGTTTCTCAAAAGATAATAACTACTATTGAGTCATTAATAGCTCGGTTAGAAACTTTGGAAGGGAAACAGGCGCAAGTTCAACCTGAAAAGAATGTTTACCCTGAATGGGTAGATTCAATTTCTCCTCCATCCAGTTTTGGAAACCCTATTTTCCATACATTCAATGGATCAGGCAACCCTGAACAACATTTGACGCATTACGTGTCTTGTTGTGATCCTATGATGGGAACTCCAGAGCAGCAAGAAGCAGTGAAACTCAGATGCTTCGTGCGAACCTTGCAAGGACCAGCTTTTGTCTGGTATACAAGCTTGCAATCCCGGTCAGTCATCGGATGTGAGGATCTTCGTCAAAAATTCCTTCTTCAGTTTAGCTCAACTTTGCCAAAAAACGACAGTTTTCGATCGTACAAACTGCAAGCAATGGTAAAATGAAAGAGTCTCTAATTTCATTGCTCGTTGGAAGGGATTAACATATTACCTGAGTTTAGCACTCCCTCAGGAGGAATTATTTCCAATCTGTGTGGCAAATTTGCGTGACGAATTACGCACGCCATTGATCCCTGTGATATACACAAGAGGGTTTTGAGACCTTACTTCAATCGCTCAGCAGATTGAAGATTCCCTTATACAGGCTAAGGATAAATCTCGTGTAATTCCATCAGCTCCAGGAAGATGAATGGGTAAAGAAGAAACTGCTACAGTTATGCTTAAACAAGCACCTGTACCTATATCTACTTCAAAACCTTCATCTTCTTGAAGGACTCCACCTCCTGAATGCCAACAACAAAGGCCGTTTCGTCCAAATGATCAAAGAGATCAACGACGAAAACAATTTGAGGATATGAAGAGTAAAACATACTCTTTCCGAAATGAGCAAGTTCCTGGTTACTTCATTTCAGCTCTGGAAAATAATTTGGTTCAATTACCAGTGCCGAAGAGGCCAAAAAAGAAAGGAAATGAAGACCGTCCCAATTATTGTCCCTTTCATCAAATGTTGGGGCATCCCATCCAGGAGTGTTTTGTCTTTAAAGACCTCCTACAAAAGATGGTCGACATGGGACAAGTCAAATTGAAGGGTTTTTCAGCTCATATAGCGTGTATTACCGCTACAGATCCAGAGGAAAGAGGCGAGTGGCAGGAAGTCAAAAGCAAAACTGCGAAAAAATATGATGATTGGATGGTCAGAAAGACAATCAATCGGACCCATTCCATTTTTGCGAACACAATTGAAGAAGCCAATTGTGTCTCCTACAAAAGCTGCAGTAAAGCCTCCATTAAAATAAAAATCCTCAAAAGGGAAGCACAATTCAAAAAAGAAAGAGGAATCAGGAGACGATGAGTATGTATCAAAGCCTAAATTGTCTTTGACTCTTGCAGATTTCATGCCATCTACTTCAGAGTCACGGGAACCGCCCCATCAAACGGCACGGCCTAAATAGGCTAACCATGTAGAGTCTTTATCAGACGAAGAGTTAATCTTTAGTTCTGTTAATATGATTCAATTAACAGATCCATATTCCAGTCTTGATGAGCCTGAATTCCCTGTATCAAATAAAGGAATCCGAGGATGTTCTAGAGGTTCAGGATACAGGGGAAGACGTGGATCTTTCCGAAGCCACTATTCTAATTTTACCCCTGCTAGCACTGTATATGCAGCAGAAACTCGTGGTAGAGCCCTTCAGCGAGCTCAAAAAGAACAAGCAAGTTCTTCTGCCAATGGCCAACTCAGTTTTGGCACAGTTATTTTGGAAGACCGGTTAAAGGTTCCATCTTCTTTATCTCAGAAAGTAAATGGATCTAATCAGTCTAATCTTCCAAAACCAAGGATGTTGCCAACTTCAATACAAGACGCATCTGCTTCCAAAGCATCTGCTTCAAAGGTACCTACTAAACCACATATTCCTATTGGGAAACGCAGACCTCTAGATCAAAAATATGATATATTGAAACACTTGGCCCAAGTACCATCCAAGTTATCAATTTTGGATGCTTTGAATCTGTCAAAAGATCTTCGGGAAGCACTCATCGAAGCTTTGTCAAGTCCTCAAGAGTTTGAAGCTGAAATTGCTGCGGCTGAAATATATCATATAGAGAATAATCCTGCAGAATGCCATGCAATGATATCTTTTACTGATAAAGATGAAGATGATATTGTGCATGGGCACATAAAACCTTTGTACTTATCTGGCAAAGTCAATGGTATAGATATTCGAAGAGCTTTCATTGACAATGGTTCAGGAGTCAACCTCATGCCCATTCGTACACTTCGTCGATTGGGCCTCACGGAATCTGATTTATCTCCTTTTACCATGATGTTACAAGGATTTGAAAAAAATGAACAAGAACCACTGGGAGAAGTTACACTCAGAACTTAGTTTGGAGATCTTGTATCCAATTCGGATTTCATGATTGTTGATCAAGATTCAGCTTTCAATATCTTGCTTGGAAGACCCTGGCTACATCAGCATGCAGCTATTCCTTCATCATAACATCAATGTCTCAAATAATGTTTCGATGGTCAAGTTGGAACATTGTATGGTGATAAGACCCCGTTCAAGACATGTGAGTCTCAATACATTGAGGCGGAATTTTATTACATGAAGGGAAGAGAAAAATCTACAATGAAGGAAATTACCAAAGTTAATGCTCCATATGGTTTGGAGAATGTTCCAATAAATCCATTTTCACATGTGAGTACAGATTATGTATTACCTATCAGTCAAATTGACAAAATAGGCCCAAATAAAAATTCTCTTATGGAAAGATCCATAATGTCAATTACGGCAATCGAGCCAGACAACATAGGAGAAATTGGTAACTTACCAAGCAGTGATGAAAGCATAAGTGGTGACGTTTTCATTTCGTCTGCTGAAGTCCAACAAGTCTATACTTCGCTAATCAGGCCAGAAGAAGTTATAGCAACACTATAGGTGAATAATGATGTCGATTCTCAATCCATCATCCCCTCTTTATTTCCCAAAGAAGACCCTTTATCATCAATAGGGTCGGAAATAGAAGCTTCTTCTTCAAAATTTGAAAATTATGACATCTCTTATGATCATGAGAATTTCGTTTTTTCATCTACTTTGCAAGTAGAAACGGAAGAAATAACACATGATGAAGAGGAAGAGGAAGATCTTAGAGATGCTCCTCTAGCATTTGAAGAGGGTATCTCTACCACTGTGGATGAACTCAGAGAAGTAAATCTGGGTACAGAGAAAGATCCACGCCCCACTTTAATTAGTGCGGCCATGACCCTTGAAGAGCAAGAGATGTATATTTCTTTTCTAAAGCAAAATAAAGATATTTTTTCTTGGAATTATACATAAATGCCTGGGCTTGATCCTGATGTTGCTACTCATCATTTGGGTTTACCAAAAGAACATCGAGGATTCAAGCAAGCCGCAAGAAGAACACACCCAACCTATGCTTCCAAAATTGAGGCTGAAGTGGATAAGCTTATCAAAGCTAACTTCATCAGAGAAGTTCAATATCCCAAGTGGTTGGCTAATACTGTCCCTGCAAAGAAGAAGAACGGACAAATTAGGGTTTGCATCGATTTCAGAGATCTTAATCGGTATTGTCCTAAAGATGATTTCCCTGTTCCGATTACAGAACTCTTAATTGATGCGAAGGCTGGCTATGAAGTACTTTCTTTCATGGATGGTTATTCTGGATATAATCAGATCTTAATGGCCCTAGAATATGAGGAATATACAGCCTTCAGAGCTCCTCAAGGTGTGTTTTGTTACCGGGTCATGCCCTTTGGTTTAAAGAATGCAGGTGCAACATATCAACGCGCCATGTATCGTATCTTCAAACCATTTTTAGGGAAGTTTGTTGAATGCTATGTAGATGATTTAGTGGTTAAATCCAAACAACGTTTTGATCACTTGGCTGATTTGGAAGTCATATTCCACAAGCTTCGACGACATAATTTGAAGATAAACCCCTTAAAATCTGCTTTTGGGGTAACCTCAGGAAAATTCCTCGGCTTTGTTGTATGACATAGTGGTATTGAAGTCGATCTTGAGAAGACCAAATCAATCCTTGGTATATCACCTCCTTAGAATTTGAAAGAATTAAGAGGACTTCAAGGACACTTAGCCTATATTCGGCGTTTCATCGCCAATTTGGCAGGCAAAAGTTTACCCTTTACCAAATTATTGAAGAAAGGAGTCACTTACCAATGGACTGAAGAATGTCAAGAAGCATTTGATGTTCTCAAGAAATACCTCTTGAATCCACCAGTACTCATGCCACCTGCTGAGGGTAAACCTCTAATCCTCTATGTGACAGCTTTAGAGCGATCATTGGGTGCCTTTCTCGCTCAAAATAATGATGCTGGGAATGAAAATAGTCTCTACTATCTCAGTTGAACTATGCTTGAAGCAGAAACCAGGTATTCAAGTATTGAAAAGTGCTGCCTAGCATTAATCTTTGTAGTTCAGAAACTGAGACACTACTTGAAACATCATGTGGTCCAATTGGTATCTCGTAATAATCCGCTCAAATTCATCCTTAGTCGTCCAATGCTTACGAGACGTCTGGAATGGTGGGCGGTTATTCTACTGTAGTTCGACATTCAGTATGTGTCTCAAAAGGCAATTAAGGGCCAAGCTCTGGCTGATTTCCTGGCTGAACATCCTTCAGTGGAAGACACGTATTCAGATATCGAATTCCCTGATGAGGAAGTTTTCTCTATTCAAGAGAGTCCTCAAACATGGGAAATGTATTTTGATGGTGCTTCTAGAAGTCCAATAGGGAAGAAAATGGAAAATCCTAAATTCAACAAAGTTGGTTTTGGAATTGTGCTCATTTCTCCAGATAAGGAACTGTTACCTTATTCCTTTTTGTTGTGGGAAGGTGGTACCAATAATGAAGCTGAATACCAAGCTCTCATTACAGACTTGGAGTTAGCGCTTCAAGCACATGTGAATCACTTAAAGGTGAAAGGTGATATAGACCTGGTAATGAAACAAGTCAATGGGGATTATGCCATCAGAAAAGAAGAATTAATCCCTTTGTATGATTACGTCAGAGAGTTAATGTCGGAATTCCCTTCAGAATCGACGTTTTCTTATGTCCCAATATCACAAAATGCTCAAGCTGATGCACTGGCTAATATAGCCACAGATTTAGCAGATCCAAATCGGGACGAGACAACCATCTGTATTGCCCACCGTCGTGCAATTTCACCTTATGTTCAAGTCAGAACAGAGGAAATTAATGAAATTAGTCCCATTCCTGAACCGTATGGTCATACTACAGGATGGATGTCACCTATCAAGGAATACCTTCAAAATAGAACACTTCCACCTGATAGAGCCGAGAAAGAACAAATCCAGCGACGTGTGGTAAATTTTACTCTTTATGATATCCCAAACCACCTCGAGAAAATTCTCTACAAACGTGGTTTTGATGGAGATCTCATCAGATGTATTGATGGTGAAGAGACAATGACTGTCATAAAAGAAGTGCATGCAGGAGTCTGTGGTGCCCACCAGTCTGGACATAGACTGTCTGATCAAATTCGAAGGCTTGGATACTTTTGGCCTTCAATGATACAAGATTGTGTTAATTTCACAAAGAAGTGTCATTCATGCCAAGTATATGCCAACTTCATTCTTCAACCTCCAGAGTTGCTTCATACAGCTAAACACTCATGGCCATTTTCCACATGGGGAATGGATGTGGTGGGACCTTACCCTTCAGCTACGGCCAAGCAGTTTAAGTACATTCTTACTGCTACTGATTTCTTTTCCAAATGGGCAGAGGCAGTACCTCTCAAAGAAGTCAGTTCTAAATGAATTGTTAGCTTCATCAAGTCTAACATCATTTCTAGATTTGGTGTCCCTCATACTCTATTGACGGATAATGGCACCAACTTCTGTTCTTCTGAGGTAAAGAAATTGTATCAAGAATACAACATTAAGTCCAACCATTCATCTCGATATCATGCGGCGGCTAATGGCCAGATAGAAGCCTTCAACAAGACTCTTTCAAATATACTGCAAAAGATGGTGGATAAGGATAAGATGTCATGGCCTGATAAAAACTTTCAGGCTTTATGGGCTTATAGGACTACCACTCGCAATGCAACGCGGTCAACTCCATATTCATTGGTATATGGAACAGAAGCAGTCTTGCCAATTGAAGTTCAATTGCCCTAACTCAGAGTAGCCATTTGTGATCAGTTATCTATAGATGAGCAATCCCAAAAGTGGTTGAATGAATTGGAACAATTAGATGAGAAAATATTGTGCACTTTGCACCACTTGGAAATCTATCAGAATCGAATAGCACGAGCTTTTAACAAAAAAGTTCGTCTTCGTTCATTCATTCAGGGAGAATTGGTATTGGTTCTCAGAGCACCAATGATACCAGGAAAGAAGCCTCCCAAGCTTGAACCAAAATGGGAAGGACCTTATTCAATACATAAGGTCTACTCCAATGGAGCGTATTCTCTAATCTCAATGGATGGAGAACACATCACGACTCCAACTAATGCCAGATTTCTAAAAAAATATTTTGTACAAACACAAAATATTGTTCCCAGAGCCAAAACAGTCACATTGGTTCATCTTATGTCCTACATGACACTAAACTGTATTATGTCCGAGATGAAATTAAACTATATTATGTCCTATCTACATGACATTAAACTGTACAGAAGGTTCATATTTTGTCAGAGATGACATTAAACTATATTTTTTGTCCGAGATGACATTAAACTATATTATGTCCTATCTACATGACATTAAACTGTACAGAAGTTCCATATTTTGTGTCCGAGATGACATTAAACTATATTGTGTCCTAGCAACATGACATTAAACTGTGTGGAACTTCCAACGTCCAGCATGACGATAAACTGTAAAAAAGTCCCCAGAACTGATATCCTCGTATTGGTTCACCTTAGTCCTAGCTACATGACTTTAAACTGTACAGCACCAGTTCGTCCTTGCTATATGACATTAAAACTATACAGCAATGGTCCAGTATGACTTTAAACTGCAACTTCCTCCCACATGACATTAAACTGTGAAAAAGTTCCATGAACCGTCCAGCATGACCTTAAACTGCAACATCCCTGGTCCATGTATATGACCATAAACTATTTGCAAATCCCTTATGTCCAGCAAGACGTTAAACTGTGACGTCCTAACTACATGACGCTAAACTGTATAAAAGTCCCTCACATCAGGAAAGATGTTAAACTATATAATCATCAAAGGTCCAGCATGACATTAAACTGCACCATCCACGGTCCATACATATGACCTTAAACTATTCGCACTTTCGTCCAACATCACATAAATGGTGTGTTATTTTGTCCTTACTGCATGACATTAAACTGCACAGTCCCCCTTTTGTCCAATATGACGTTAAACTGTTTTATCCCCATCGTCCTAACTACATGATGCTAAACTGTACAGAAAATCCTTGATATGTCCTACATGACATTAAACTGCATTTTGTCCCTGCTACATGACACTAAACTATGTAGCACCAATAGTCCTAACTACATGAAATTAAACTGTATATTGTCCCTGCTACATGACACTAAACTGTGCATCGTTAAGGTTGTTATTAACTCTTGTTTCTCACACCGAGTATGACTCACGTGAGCTTAGAGAAAACCTCAACCATAACATTCTCTTTGGGCCCCTAACCATGTGTAAGTCCCAACAAAATTTTAATTAAATCGTTGTCCCCAAGAACAAATTGATCATTAATTCATTCTTTAATTGAACTACACGGACTTTGATCCATGCCCTCCAGGCTGGGTATGTAGGCAACCTCCCAGGGTTCAAGCCCAAAAAACAATCTCTTCACATCGGTTCACCACCATCTCATATGATGTTGATTCGTGAAACCGTCCCTAGAATCAATATCTTTACAGTGATTCACTTTCGTCCTTGTTATATGATGTTAAACTATACAACACTTTTGTCTGGTACGACAATAAACTACAATATTCTTTGATTTCCTCATTTGAGAAGGAACCATTATTGATATTGATTTTTTAAATCATGTTTCATTTTCAAAAGACTACATGCATACATGGTAATTCCTAAACATTTTATCTTAGGTTAAACCATCATTGCACTAAAGTCCCCTTTCACCCTTCACATGTACGAACCAAATTTGTACAAAGGATAATTCTAGAACTACGTGGACATGATTCCCATCATTATGGGATACGTAAGAACCTTCGAGTGTCCCTCGAATCCAGTCCCAAGTCTTTTGGGCATAACCCCAAATTTCACTTTCAGTCCCTTGGCTGAAAAGTCCTCATGAAAACACACACTGTGTATCCATTATTATGGTCCGAATTCTATGACCCTAAACTAAGATCATTCATACTTTCGTCCTGCATGACGTTAAACTGCATTTCAAGAACTATGTATGGCTTGATTCTCATTCTTATGAGATACGTAGTGAAGTCCAAGTTTCAATTCAGGACCCAGCCACAACATGATTATGGTTATCATTGACCTATGTATCTCTATATACATTGGACAATACCCATCTTTATGTGTTATAATCCTAACCTTAAATATTTTCAGATCTTCATAACCCTTTTCATGACTTCTAATCACAAAAATGTCAAACTTCTGAGAATTCTTTTGCCTGACTATGCAGCAAGTGACAATAGGTGGCCTTGCATAAACAGTCCACATAACAGACTTGTCAGCCAAAAGATGCTATTTATTTGACCATGCAGCCAATGCCCTTAGGTGGCCCTGCATATTTCAACCCCCTAAAGGGTTTTGTTAAATAATAGTAACTTCATTCTTGGGAAGAATGCCTCTTTTGTCCTTATTTGTCTTAAACGACAGTATGTAGGGATCCGAAAAAAATAGTCATCCTTAACATATTTGACCCATATCCTTTTTCATGATCTGAAAGTATTCAAGTCTATGGTTTATTCTTCTTCCCTACGTTTGGGTCAGACCTTCGTAGGAGTGATATTCATCCAGTTCTTCGATAATCTTGTCTGAAAATATCTTCTCCATATTCAAGTACCCCTTTCCATACAGCAAACTCTATACTTTAGGAAATTTGAATCTCCATAAACTTTCACTGGCTTTTAGCACTAGGAAAGTAAATTTTTGAGAGTTCTTTTGCCTGACTATGCAGCACGTGCCCATAGGTGGCCTTGCATAAACAGTCCACATAACAGACTTGTCAGCTGAAAGATGCTATTTATTTGACCATACAGCCAATGCCCTTAGGTGGCCCTGCATATTTCAACCCCCTAACGGGTTTTGTTAAATAATAGTAACTTCATTCTTGGAAACTACTTCTTCTAATTCCTTTTAGCTCTTTTTCATATCATTCCTCAGATTCAAATATTCTTAAGCCATAGTTTACATATTTTCCCTCATACTTGAGTATGGTAGTATGTCTTCAGATGAACTTTCAAGGAATTGTGTCAATTCTAATCCATTTCGGTCAAAGCTATTTCGACCTTAAACATTATCCCCTTTATGTCCAGCATGCATGACTTTAAACTGCCCACAAAAGACAAAGGAACTCTGAATAAAAGTCAAGTTCCAGCTCACTAAATATACATCTTTTGTATGATTTAGGTAATATTGAGCAATTAAGAGATTCAAAGTTTGTAGGATTATTTGTAATAATCCTAGTAAAAATCAAACTATGCTTACTAAGCCCATTGGCTTAAGTAAATTTGAAGCAGGTAATGAAAGGATGCAGGTAATGAAAGAATGCAGGTACAAATGATTGAAGATGAAAGTGTTTTTCATTGATACACAAGAGTTAGAAGGACATCCACAGACTGGAGTCTCTTCTCTTTTTTCAAGAATTACAAGAGGCTTTCAACAAAACACTTCATTTGATTTACGACATCCCAAGATTCATCAACAACCACCTGGAATTCATTCATTCAACTGGATACAAAAAGAGATGCAGTGATACCATCTCTTCTTGGAACAATTGTAAGAGGATGTTCTTGAGTGCGGTTTGAGAAAATTTTCTGCTGATCAAACAGTGACTCTGTTTCTGTCCAAGAGACTTGGAAGATGGATACATGGATTTGAGAATGGAGCATTGGAAGTAAAGAGCCATTTGGAGAGAGTACTCTTTTCAGATATTGCTCTAAAACCATGTTTGTCTTCTCTCCACCAACCAGTAGTAGAAAAAATTTCAGCCTATGGGTTTGCCATTTTCATATCTGCAAGGAAATGGCATGGAAGGAGAATTTGAAAGTTCACACCATTGTTGTTGCTCTTAATGCACAGCATAACCGAAATGAAGAAGTAGCAGCGCAGCTGCATTTTAGGTGTATAGTTATTTGCATTTGGAACATTTACTCCTTGAATGTGACCATGACCACATAGAGACAGATAGATGCTCTTTGGGAAATTAAGATGATATTTCTTCAAGTACTTAGCCCAATCTGGGAGAGTGCTGTTGCAGATATCACAGTAATCATGGCCAATGATGTTCATCATGTCATCAATCCTATTGCTAGCCAGTTCATCAGCCGTTCCAATTCCCTTGGGAACCGCTGAATCTGTACAAAAGATGAATAAACTAACTCTTAAATGGGTTTATTTTCATAAAATTTGTGAAGAAATTTGGAAAAATGGCCAAGGCATTTAAGTCGCGCAAGTCTAAACATGACGCGCAAGTATTCATGTACCGCGCTAGTTTTTGACGCCCAAGTATAAAACGCGCAAGTACAAATACCTTTACAGTGGCGCGACATCAAGGAAAACACTAGAAAACAGAGCAACCTGCGCGGTCAAGGTGACCTGCGCGACGAGAGCTCGAAGGTATGAAGTCCGGAAATCCAGATGCTTTTACGGAGGTGAAGCCATGTTTTTATACGCCAGGAGACCTATCTGCGCGCCGCACCCAGAGCGCTTAAGGCCTGCGCGACGCAAAACTTGCGTGCCGCCCTATGTGCAATGAAGACTTGCACGACTCCCTCTTCCTTTGGAGGGATTCGATTTCCTCAGAGTCAAATCCTCATTTCTCTCCGGATCCAACTCTGAGGGGGGAGTTTTGTTGACGCTCCTTTCGTCACAGAATCTAAAGATCGGAAAAAGGAATATCCAAGTTCAAAGTGATTCCTACATTGAAGAAAACATAAAACATCAACAAAGGAAGAAAGAAAGGATCAACAGCAACCTCACCGCGCAAGTTATCTAACTGTCGGGCAAGTTTACTTGCGCGGTGACCTGGGTCGCGCAAGTGACTTGCGTGACCTAAGTGGTAACCGCCCGGTAACCGCCCGTGGTCTTCTTTTGCCTATAAATAGACCCTGTGGGCCCCCCATTCGAGAGGATCTTTTTCAAGAAACTCGGATTGAAGCTCCCGACGCCCAAGTCTCTTCTCAAAGCTTCCGGAACACTTCTAAGGTAATATCTTACCTAGAACGGAAGATTTAAAGAGAAGAAGGAAGGACTAAGTGTTGAAACTCATCAACACTTGCGCGCCGACTTTTTCCTTCAATATAACTTGCGCGTCCCTTCTGTGGAAGAACCTCAAGAGGATTCTAAAGGGTTTAATAAAGAGTTGCTCAAATATTCTAACAATGTTTTAGAATCGCGCAAGTACCCCTCATGTCGCGCAAGTGTACTTGCGCGACCAAAACTTACGCGCTGCCGCAATACTTGCGCGCCTCTCAAGACTTGCGCGCCCCTACCTTTTTGGGTGCCTATCTTGCCCATTTTACCCCTCTTAAGCCATTTCACCTTTCCTATTCAAGATTCAGTCTTCAAGATACTCTTCAAAGCCATTTATGGCATGATTTCTTGATTTGACTTCCTTATCTGAAAGGAATTCAGTGGAATATCTCTCAAAACCTTGTGATTTATACATATTTATATCACCAAAGATTGAGAGTTAATTCATTCAACCTAATCCTTTAAGATGAGAGAATCCTTAACTCGGGTCTCCTTTTTAGGAATAATCCCCAGTTATAAGTCCTTTAATCCGGGCATCCTTTTCAGGACTAAGCCCCAATCATATTCCTTTAATGTGGGCATCCTTCTCAGGAGTAAGCCCCAAACCTTAATCCCTAACCTGGGTCTCTTTTTCAGGAATAAGACTCAATCATAATCTTGGGCTTCCTTTTTAGGAGTAAGCCCCATGTCCCCTAACCTGGGCCTCCTTTTCAGGAATAAGTTCCAGTCATAAATTTGGGATTCCTTTTCAGGAGTAAGCCCCAGTCATAAGTCCCCTCCTAATTTGGGCATCCTCCTTAGGAGTAAGCCCCAAGATTAGAGTATTCAAATCTCCATAAAGCACATATACCTTTATGGACCATGTTCCTGGATTTTCTCCCTAAAATGTAAATCCTAAAACCTTCATCTATTTGGGCAGTCATACATACATAAGCCCCAAACAATTTCTTATGATTGCATCTTTCATGGCACAATTGTCTAATTTTTACCAATGCCTCTTGTTTCTCACACCGAGCATGACTCACGTGAGCTTAGAGTGTAAAAGTAATTATGACATTCTTCTTTGAGCCATCAATCATAAACATCATACTCCATTACTCAAACTACGTGGGTTCTGATTCCTTTTCCAAAACAAAGGATACGTAGGTAGCCCATTTATGGGTTCGATCCCAACATTGAAATAATCCTTGTCCTTCTGAATGATGATAAACTTCAAGTGCCCCACTGAGTGTCTTTAAAACCAGCCTGGTCGTCATAATGACCAAGAGACTTTTATATAAATGTTTTGAATGATACCATTGACCATGAATCTCTAAATAGATATAGATGATTCTCTATTGATGAAGAACCTCGAATACATATAAAATATTCTCTAAATTTCTTGCATATTCAATCATTGATTGTTAAAACTTAAGGAAAGCTCATTTTATACATGGTATTGTAATAAGGATTCACGAACATAATTTAAATCTATAAAAAGAGTCCCGGAGTAGACAATAATTCCCCTCAAAAAGGTGTGATGAGTCCGACCTCCCATCCTCTCAACCAATGCAAATTCCTAAGCCTCATTAGCCCACAAGCTAATTAGCGCCTACCTTTGGAAAGTAGGTCCAAACGGATGTGGAATCATTGGATGTTTCCGGTTCTACGAAAAAACCCGTTAGAAATCGATCGGAACGTTTGAATCTCCCATCCAGGAGGTCATCCCCGAATTCCGTGCGAAACATATACATGGAATATGGATCTAAATCTGGATACAGTCATCCTAGGGAGAGGTGGTGTTACTCCAATGACAATAAAAGTAATCTCATTCAATATTTACCAATTCATCATGATCCAGAATGAGAAATTTTCAATGGACATCCCAAGAAGAGGGTGTAGATGGTTTAAAGGGTAATATAGTTCGTTTTTCATGAAACATGATCTATGAGCGAACCAGTTGGTGGAAGATACTTGGATCTATTTCCACCACCACCCCCGGGAGGCCCATACTAGGTTTAGTGAGTATGTGACCAGGGGTGAGGGTAGTTTTAGGCAGTGGAGGCCTTTGTGATAGAGGGTCAAGGAATTATTTTTGGATTTATATGTTTCTTTTATATCATATCTACTTTTATGATAGAAAAAGCTGCAACCATTGACACATATTTGGTTCAAGAAGTAGAGTTTTTGGAGGAATTGTTGGCTTCTCCTCTTATATTAGAGTCTCCCAATAGAGGAGACTCTGTTATCACACAATTATGGATACTGTTTGACCTAAATTTTTTATGAGATATATTCTTATGGTATATTTTTCACATCCAAGATGATTTGATATATATAAATTCTAGTTATGTAATGGATCACCACAATTTACGCATAAATTTATTTTTTATATTTGGATAATGGGGAATTTCCATGTAGATGGGGAAAGATTTTCCTTCATGGTAGAGAAGGATGTCCTGCAATATTTCAATGTGCTAATGTATAGGATGATATATATAATTATACTTGAATTTTCTGGTATGACCCTTTTCATAGTAGAATATGTGACCTTTCAGTTCCACAGAATACTGGAAAAGTATGAGGATATCTTTCTTAAGGATATTTCTATCTAACATGCCAAACGATAGATTTATTCATTCATTAAATTTCAATAATTAATGACGTTTTAATATTATTCATCATATTGGATGTCTCCCAGTATTATGTTTTTGTTTAAGGTGTAGTCATACGATTTACAGAAGAAGGGATTCATGAGACACAATGTGTCACCCTGGGCATACCAATTGTCATTCTCTCAGCACGATGATAGGATTTTGATGTTATACCTCATTTAATATCCCCTTAAATATGTGAAAATATATAACAATAATCTACTTTGGACGATTGATATTACCTTTAAATAGTTCAACATAATGACAAATTTTTGAAATATCGATGTCAAATTATGTTATCACAACCTCTGAGTTCGTGAGAATGATATACTAAAGCTTGAATTATGATATTTCAATAGCTACTAAGAAATAAAGGTGTATCTTGTTGGTGTGAAGAAAACTCAAATAGTATCCATGTAACTCTTGAAGTAGATCATTCTACCATTTATACAATAATTCAATTAATTATCCATTGTGGATATCCTAATTTAATTGGAAACTGAGGAGGAGATTGGGAGATAGTTCATTATGGTTCAAGATGTATTAAAATAGACCAAAATTAAGGAAATATCATATAGTTATAGAACAATATATAAGAGGTATGATATGTTGGAAAATCCATCAATGAGGTAGGAGTAGTCAAGTATCTATCAATGGTTGAGGTAATTTCATATTTGGAGACACCCTCAATCATTATCATGGTACAAGTTTTATTATGGTTAGAATGGTACTGTAAATGTTTAATACATGATTTTATTAGATTTGAAGACCCATTTAATTCATTGACATGAAAGGGGTGTCTTTTCGTATGAATATTATGATACTAAAATGATAATATGGAGCTTTGATAGAACTTTATGAGTGTACCCATACTGAAAATATTTGAGGAGGGTGTAAAATATGTAGTGTTATATGATTCCTTAATGGTTGGGCTGGGATATTTCTTAATGGATGGAAAGTATGTTTATACCAATAGATCATTTAATTAGGGACCCCATGAGCAAAACTACATGACCTATGACCTGGATGTAGGAGTGGTATTCTTCACCCTGAATATGTGTTCACATAGCCATATGAGAGAGTAGTTTATCTCCTACACTATTAAAAAAGTATCAAGGAAAAAATTCATAAAATATATTAACATGATATATTGATTGTGGCTTTAATTTTTCCAATATTATAACTACAAGTTTTTTTTTCTATTGGGAAGGGGAACATTGTGGCTAATTCTCCCAATTTATGATCTTATTAGGAGAAATTTTGAATGGAATCAGTACATTGATACATATTCTAGTTTTCCTTTATATATGAGAATGAAGTATCTAACACCTTGTAGAAGGATATTACCCCCCCCCCTTATAGATAATTAGAATGAAATATCATGGAGATACCAAAAGTGTGACCACACATACTCATATACCCACTTGATAAGCTCTTGATGGAATATTCCATCATGTGTAGAATACCATTATTTTTATAAGATGGAAAATTACACCATTTTCTATTTGATAAGATGAACTATTGGATATCTACACATCATCCTTAATGTTACATATAGTTATAGAAAACATGTATTTGGATCCTTTATATAATTTTTGGTGGCTAGGAATAATGATGTGGGCTGCAATGATTTACATTCAATCCCTTTCTTGTTAGTAATGGATGTTTGAGCAATAGCTTCCTGTAAGTTTGAATCAACCCCTTAAGGTTCCATGTTAGAAGATGGATGGTATGTATATGAACTTTATGATGTGGTTTCATGATATTATAGGAGACATAATGTAATATTGGTGATATTAGACTGAACCACCATGTCATCGCACATCATACATAACTGATACAAGTGTTCATTAGATATTTTGGGATACCTTTATGTGGAGAAGACAGTCCATCTCAATGAAGATACCTTAGGATTGTGTCATACCATGATTATAACTACACATTATGATTATGAAGAGGAATAGAGGAGTTATTTTTCATTCTTTAGTGTTTTATAATTTTATTTCAACCCCATATTATTGTCCAAACTCAAATAAACATTCATGTTATGAAGAACATGCTCTAATCATGAATGTTGGACTTTCGAAATTGGTAGGGATTACCAACCTTGGAGATGATTACATATAAAAATATCTTCCATTACACCATTAGTATGGAAAAATTCTATGCCTTGTATGGGAAACACTATTGGACACCTATATGTTTTACTAAACTAGGATTTTCATCACTTATTGGCCCAATGATGGTGTCTTCCAGTAACTGTAATGTTATTTTTATCGAGGAGTTGATGAAGACTATACAAATATGTCAAAAGGCTTATGTCGACTAATGGAGGGGGCCTTTAGATTTTGAGAAGGGAGACAATATTTTCATAATGGTATCCCTTCAACATATTTTGTAGATGTCTGGTTGGAATATTTAGAAATCTCAATGGATCTGTATTACATTCAAAATACTTCATAGAATTGGAAAGGAGGTGTACTTTATTGATATACCTCCAATGTTAGATTTTTTCATAATTTTATCACGGTGTCATTGTTGAGTAGGTATGTGAAAAAAACCATTACATGTTATGTAATGTGTTGATATGTGAATCAAGGATAGAGATACCATTGATATGTACTAGTTAGAGATCATGTATTAGCAGAAGAAGGTCATACATGGATCAGTGATTCCTTTTTTGTGTGTCCAATAGGAGTACAAGAACCATAAAAAGAGAACCTTGGAGTAGCAGACTGAGATGTGAGCTATGTACACTCAGATTGTTTATTCTATTTTTCACTAATTGATATTAAAATCCCTAATGTGGGTAGAATGTATTAACTATAATTTTTTAATCTATGACAATAGAATATTTTATGCATTATTTTTAACGCTACGAACTGAGAAAGAAATATATTTATAGGCTTGGTGAGCCTATAATAGATATTATAAAAAATATTAAATATATTAATATAAAGAATGAATTGTTCTATTGAAAAAAATGTATTAATACAATATAGGGACTCATAATATAAATATAATACCTTCATTGAATATTGAATGCTGGTTTTATCATAGGAATGACATAACCACAATTGTTGTTAGTCATTTTGATAAAAGGATATCACTACCATCATGAATAAATTGAATTAATTAAATTAGATTAGTTTTTATGTTGATGAAGTGACCTAATTTCAACTATATATATTTGTCTATTCCTAACCCATAAATAATTCTCTATAACCCTAGAATTTAGAGGACCAATTGGCGGATATTGATAGATGATATAGTTGTGGATGATAATAGATCATAGGATCAGATCAAAACCACGCAGATTGTCGATGCAATGAATGATCTTGGATATCAACTATAATGAGATTATATAATTTTTATTCATTAGTGACTGATCGTCATTGAAGTTACTTTTTGGATCGATGTGTATTCATCCGATTAATTTACCCAATATCTATCACGTATCAATTCAAAAAATAAGAATTTTTTCACACATCGATGGTTAATTTTTTGAAAAGTTGATTTGATGTTATTTTTTGTACCTCTTTGATTTTAAAATTACACAACAATAGATCAATGTACAAATGAATAATGGATGAGTTTCATTGGATGCATCATTGTTTTATGCTTTCTTTCCACACCATCATTGTAGTCAGTGATGAAATAAAAATTTGGCCAGGGGTTCAGCAAATACCTAATGAATGGTCATTGTGAAATCGATAATTGGTTCAATGAATCCTCATTTTTTACTCAAGATATATATTTAATGACATAGTTATTGTGCATGATGATGGTAGTGATCCACGATTGGATAATAAATCCGGTAATACAATTTTTTCATCTCATGATGTAGGTGCATAGAGTACATTATCTCAATTGGTTTGGATGGGTAAAATATAGATTCCAGATGTGGAAAGGACCATAAAACCATAAATATATTATCAATGGATACATTTTTGGAAGATAAATTGGTTATACTGATGTCAGTGTATGAGATAATATTTATTGAATTTTAATGAAATTCATAACAAGATGGTGTGCAGTCTCAAAAACACTTGTATTCAGGGACTCCCTCTACTATGCTAGGGTTTACATGTGGTGTTAAACATCACAAGTCATGAAATTCATGTCACATTACATGTGATTATTTTCTCACTAAATGCGAATCTTGGTTGAAGACTCTGCTAGTACCCACATGGGGCACAAGAATTTACATGTATAGAAACACGGGATACTACAAAAGCATTCCCATGTACATGAGTATGACTAGGTTCATGGAAATGTACATGGCCATGAACCAATGTACATGTGAATGGGTTGGTGACTAATTTTAAAAGATTTATAGATCATACATTCATGGGAAACATCATGTACCCTAAGATCTTTTAACTACATATTTGAGAACCATGAGAGGCCCTTTCTCTCTTTATTTCCCATGATATATAGTTTGGTGTTTTCTCTATTGAATATTGGTTTGATGTGTTCCCTATCATAGACCAGTTTGGAATTGTTCCATGTTCATGTGTGAGATTATCCTCAGTCAACTTCCATTACTATTTAGAAAAAAATTTCTCTATATTAACAGATTTCAATCTTCTCGGTGGATTGAATAAGGTATCCCTCTGTGTGGCATACAATGATCATCATTCCCTTTATTTTCCCTAGGTAGGGTTTTCATTATTTTCTTTGTGAAAACTAAATAAGTGGAAATACCATATCTAGTAGGAGAAATAATGTAGGTTCAATTGTTCCCCCATGGATCAATGGGTGTCACCCCTGATTTAGGTAAAATACTCCTCCATATTCTATCATGATCTTCCTAATGGAAATTAAAATAGAGGATGACCTCAAAAATGATCTCCATTAGTGTTATCTAGACCAGATTAGTGGTTTTTCCCATAATTGGGTGTATCCATGAAGCCTTGAACAGAATCTTTGGCAGATGAATGGTTAGGTTGGGACCATTCAAATATATTTATACTAGAGTATATCAGTGTATTTTTAATCTCATTTATCATAATTCATTTATCTTCATGGTTATTTGGATTCCCATATTAGTTGATTTATTTTTTGAGATTTTGTAGTATCCAACTGAGTATATTTTACTCACCCCTAGATTGTATCTTCAATCATATGTCATATCTTATATAGATAATAAAATTTTTATGGTGTCCTAGGATGATATAAAACTTGTGGAGTCTACTGTGGTAGATGATATCGTCTATTCCAAGAGTTTATCTGAAAGTAGTTCCCTTATTATATTTTTTAGGGTAAACTTCATTCCATTATTATATATCATCTATTTTTTCCTTTTACTCTATCCATTTTTCATCTTCTTTAGTATGATAGATGTTATCAATGCATTTTTACAAAGTTTTTCTTTTCAAAATCAAACTTGTAATTGGCGTTTTATGTGAGACTACATGTACATATGCTAATTCCTTCCAAATTTTTGATATTCCAACTCATCACTTGCCACAAACCCCTTGCTATTGGAGGAGGTCTTGGGGTAGTCATGGACCGAACTACAGCGATTCGGGTCATGAGAGAGAGTGGGGATAAAAGAATTATGAGAGGAATGGTTTTTAGGAATATGAATCTTTTCTATTTTGATCATTAAATCCCTTTTACACTTATTTAGCCTAGTGGGTGATCCCATTATATTTTTCATTCTATAATTATCATGGATATATATTTTACTATATATTTATGTTTCTATTTTGTTTATGGATAACTTTTGTTTTAATTACCTAATCTGATTCTAATATTTTATGATGTGTTTTTCTATTAATTACTCTTTTGATACTAAGAGTATATATTCCCAAATCATTATATTAAAAAATATCCAATTGTTGATAGACTCTAGAGTACATTATGGCTTCTTTGATGTCTCTGGGTTACCCAAATGCTCTATTTTCTAGATTCCCAGGCTTGGTATTTGTAGTCTTTGGGTTTTAGATTAGGTGATTCAATTAGAATTCTGGGTAGTACACTACGAGATAGATGAAATATCCAATATGGGGAAGGGTAATTTATTTTCCTCAGTGTTAGGGTTTCTATATTAATTAATACTTGATTGTATGGTTGATACATTCTTTCATTATTGGTTTCAATATAAAATCAGTTAGAATTGGTGTGTAAATAAGTATAACTATGGGTAGTATATTTTATTAAAAATTGAGTATACTAATAAATATTATGTGGAATTTGATCAAATGATATTGATAAGAATTGTGAGTAAGTGTTGTGTAATGGTAATGAAAAATAAAAAATGTAGTCTTTGTGGAGCAGTGATGGTAATTATGAGGTATTATAGTGGTGATAATGTTGTGTGATGTGTGTAAAGAGTGGGAAGCACAAGGGATTAAGACTACGTAATGAGAAGTATGAACAAGTCTATTTTAGTATAGAAGTAGAATGATGTTGGGTAATACTTTATATCTAGTATTTTACCTATGTAGTTGAAGAAATTGTTTTTACATTCTTCAATATTTCTTTTGAAATATTTAAATTGTATTGTCATTATTTTCTCCATTTGTTGATTTAGATTCCATGAGTTAACAGCGGATTGTAACACTATACCTTCTATATGTCTCTCATGTCACCATGTACTTAAGGGGCATTACATTTGTATAGTGGCATGCACATCGCCAGTATATTAATTAATTAAAAAACTAGGGGGCCAATGTTAAAATCTCATCAAACACCATAATGTAGTTATTTGAAAATGTACATTGTTACCATACGACCCAACAACTATTTATATATGGTTATTCATTATCTTCAATTATTATGATTCCAAGGACTAATCTGATTGTACCTACATGTTTTTACTAGAATGGATTGGAAATTTATATATCACTCCCATATTTTAGGTACTATCTTATTACATGATTCAACGTCAATGTCAAAATATTGTTCTATCATATATCATTATATTCTAATTAGTATATGATATATCAACATGATTTTTACTGACCCCAAGGTCCCCCCAAGGTAATGATATGAGAGGGATTTATATAGCTTGAATCCTTCCTCTAATATTCCATAGGATGGTGAAAATGGTGAGAGGGTATATCATACATAATATTGTGAGGTATTACTCTCTTCGAGAGTATTAAAAAATGAGAGATAAAAAAATTAAACCAATATTATCCAACTAAAAATGAATAAAATAAGTCACATGTACATTAATGTAATGTAATATAGGAATAATACAACTGAAAGGAACCAAAAAATGCTTAAAAAATATCAATAGTTACAACAAATAACAAATAGTTCCTAAAAACACACAACCCAGTAATATCAAGCTAAACCTACAACCTTATCATAATTAATAGATAAATAGCCTGTTTTAATGTACGGTGAGAATAACATGTATACCTTATAGAATTATCACTGAAGCCTCTTGGAAAAAATATAAATAAATATTATTAAATATTTGGGAACAAAATTTGAAACTAAATCCTTTTGTAGATAGGGAAACTGAGTTCACATTGGCACTATTTCTATCTACCAACATATATCTCATAAAATATATAATATAATATAATTATATATCCAGTATACCACACTTCCACTTCTTCATTATATTGCATCTCTTCCCCAATGAAATTCATTTTGAGACTACAATATCCAAAAAAACATTCCTAATGAATCATGGGCTAGTGGATCATAAGAGTTCTCATGTACATCATATCACATCATCATCCCTTTCATCATCTCTAGATACTATCTAATTAGTTTATAGAATCCACAACAATAATTATTTCACATATTATACATCAAATATTTCACCACAAGCCATCACAGCCAATACATCAAGTAATATATGTTGAGAAATCACATTTCGTACATGTCATAACTATAATAATCCATATGATAATATATATGGATATACATGGTTGTGAAATTACTACAGTAAATTAAATCCCTCTACACATTTATACTGGAAAAGATAACAATTGTTCATACCCACAAATAACTCTACCAAAATAAGATAGCAGTTCCAGAGTGGGTAGTCATCCAATCATTCTCCTCCATCCAAAATGTTGAGGAAAACAACCTCCCATAGTCCACTGGGTGATAGTCACCTTCCAATGTTGGTGGGGAAGATTATATATTCATAAAATATACGTGTTAAATTATATCTCCCAATAACACTATCAAAAATATAATATTCATAGTCTGGACTATAGTTATCATCACCAAGAAACCTATTGGTCACCTATAAAAACTAGATATCCTATAAGGAAAAAATAAATCAAAAGAAATTAACTAGGTACTTTCTTTTATATCACACTTACATTTTATTATAATTATTATATTTAAAAACATTTTTTAACATTAATCCATCCACATTTCCTTAAGGAGTATGTGAATTCCAATCCATCAATGCATAATCCAACCAGGTATTTGGTCCCCCAATATTAGTATGTTTTAATAATTAAAACAAAAACCCAATGGGTTATATATTTCACTAAATAATATTAATTCATTAAATAATTCCACGTACAGTAGTAAAAAACATAATCAACCATCAAATATATGAATTCCTTGAACATCCAAATACCTCACAAATCTAGTATAGGAATGCCTATAATCAAGAATATTTTCCATCAGACCTTAAGAATAAATATAAAAAATCATCTATTCATTATGTTCTTCAATTAATGGGACCATCATGAACGTATTCCATAAAAATTGATTCCATCAGCAACACAAAAATATATATATCTACCCATCTCTTGGTTGCACAAATCATCTAATACCAAAAACCTATGCCTCCCCACTCATATCTCACCAATTATCGTCCATAATTGGATAACATAACATCATATATATTGGATGATATCCATATAATCATGAAAGGGAAACAAGAAACCAACATATTTAATAGGGAATCTAGTCCATAAAACTAGGTATCCACCCTTAAAATTTAAATGGAATCTTTTAAAACCAACATAACTAATTCTTCCATCAAAATAAAAAATGAATCACATTCCCAAAAAGGTTACTTTAACATAACTACATGTTATTATTCCTTATATAATTAATATAATCATTTATTATAAGTTACATCTACAGGTAAACTATGGGATCAACTATAACATGCTATTAATTATTAAACCATGCTTAACAGCATAACGTCTTGTTTCATAAAACATTATTAAACAAAAAAACCCATCAAGATTTTATTTAGAACTAATAATTAACTTTATCATCTTCATGTTCATTTTCTATTCCCAAATACATAGACCATCATACTTAAATTATAACATGAATTAAGAATCAAATTGATTTCCATAAACTTTCCAAAATTGTTACATTAAAAATTCATCATTAAATTCATAACCATCAAACAATTTTAAAAAATTACAGTCATTACCAATTCAATCTAACATAATGATTATCCAAGAACATAACATAAAAAAACCATCTAGAAAGTCAAGAGGAAAATCTTCATCACTAGAAAAATACACATGATCACTAACTACCGAATACTTATTTATTAATATGGTTTATCAATGATTAATAACATTTTTATACACCAATAAAAAGAAAATTAATATATATTTATGATAGAATATAAATAAGTGGAGTTGAAAAAAATCATGTATCACAATAAGTCAACATACTTTAGATGAAAAATGAAACAACACAAAGATTACTGATATCTTCTACCAAAAAGAAACAATATCACCCTTGGTATTATATAACAAAACCATCTGAATAAAATCAAATAAAAATCCATTAGAAATATATAGATCATTTAACATAGATTAGAAGAAAAATAAAGGTAGGAAAACTAGATATAATGTGGAAGACACTGCCAGAATAAGAGGTAGATCCCAGATTAGATTACAAAAAAATGATCCCTAGAAAGTGGGTGTTGATTATATTCAATATGGTATATAAAGTCTTATATTATCTCTAGGGTTATTGTGCTCATGACTGGAATATTTGATAAATGTGAAATCGTGTGGGGTTTGGGTATTAATAGGATAACTGAATATTTGATGGCCATGATGAAACCATCTTGACAATAACACAAACATCCTAAAATATGGATCAATCCAATAACTCCATGGTGCACTTTACCAAGTCAATTCATGTATGAAGTTCTCGATACTGACCATAGAATAGATCTAATTTAAACTAGATGAAATATGTAAAATCCTAAACCACATGTCGTAGAACCCATTTTTCTGTAAGGGATGCTACAATTGATCAAACATCCACAATGAATCTCGACTCATATTGGAAAAACCACATCAAACCCCCTAAGATGCATTTGGACTACTACACCAATAAACACTTGACCAAAGGAGAATGGAACATACCACAACCCTTCTCCCAAATGAATCTATCTCGGAATTGGTAGTGGATCCAGAACCCTTCATCATGCCTCCTTACACCACAAATGGGAACCAAATGCTATAGGGGACTACTATATGGCACAAACCAATGATCAATTTCCTCGAAACAATCAACTTGTGATTTCAAAATAACTCCCTTACACATTACTTATGCTTCTTTTGGGAGATTACCACACTAAAAACTCTCTATGGAAGCGATGGGAGGATTTGAGCCCTTATATTAGATACTTCTCAAACTATTTTTGTAATCGAGAATACAAAACAAATCCCATGGTGGGAAAAGGAAAAATTGTTTTTATAAAAACTTCCCTATGATATTACACTCAAGAATATCAATATTATAGTATCTCAACCACCTTTCTCATAGGAACAATAAAAAATCCAACGAAACACATACAACATGCTCTTATCTTTGACTTATGCTCCCTTATGAACTCAAAGAGGACACTATCCTACTACAAGACTTGATCCAAGTGAATAAAATCTAAATAAAAAACATTCTTTTAGGGGTTTTAGATCTCCATTGGATGCTCCATAAAGGTCACATAATTATCAATGACGATAACACCCTAATCAATTATGTGATGGTCATCATTATGGTAATAGTGGAGAAGTGTCCCAAGAATGAAATCATGTATCCATATTTTCTATTGGGGAAGTGATATCCAATATACCATGGAAGTAACATAGTAAAACAGCTCCAAATAACTATTAAAATATGGATAAATTTTAGTATCATTTAAAAAAATCATCCCATGATGTGGAATCACCTTAAAGAACACAATATTTCCATCATAAAAATTTAGAGGTCCCCTACTATTATCTACAAAGGATTTATGAAGATCCTATAATGCCATCATCGCCAATTAAATTTTTTGTACAATCTATTTCATGTTCTAAAATTAATATATCCAAAAAATATGAGACTCTATGACCCCAATCCATTACAATAAAGAATTGTTGGTTGGATCATAAAAGTATTCAAATGGTACCATACCAATTATGTACATAAAACTATTATTGTAATTAAAATAATCCATATATTGATGTATCATCAATGAACCGTAAAAATAAAAGGTCTTATAACCAAATATTCCCTCATGATTCAATGTTGTCTTCTCACTCTGACCGTCCTTTTGTGGAAGGAATGTTGTTCTATGAATAATGGATAGAAAAAACCATTATGATTAAATCATCAAACCGAGGATGTAAAAAGATTATCTTGATCAAATATTATCATTTACGGGACACTTTGTAGATTCAACACCTCAACCAGAAACATCATTGAGAAAGACACCACTGAGCTCAAATAATTGATTTCTATTAACTGGGATAACATTTTTAAATGATCCTCTCTCACCCATATATAATCATTTCATCCCTGAGATAATGATAAAATATAAATTAATTCTATCTAGATGTCCCCTATTTTATAATTAGGATTCTCCAATGGCTAGAGAAACCCACTATGAACTTGATGCATTTCTTTCTTCTTTTGGTCGATCAAACATTGTGTAAAAAATTCTACAATTTAATGCTTCAACATTGGAAACTAAAACTAAAAGTCCATGTCTCAAAAAAATAATCCTCATTCTAGAATGTACATCCAAGGATGAGTTATGTAACTCAGTGTGAAGTAACTCACACATCACCACGTGAATGAAAATAGACAATTGAAACATCACCCATTTTTTTCATCATTGGACCATACCGAAAGGGATTTTCCAAAGATGAAGTGATCTATCAAGACCTTCACATTATACTTCACAAACTGGGTATCCTCCACTTAATAAATTAAGACAAATACACTGTCATATAAAAATATGAAACATTCCTCCAACCTATCTTATAATATGAAGAATCACTGAGGGATCTTCCATAGTACTCTAGATGTATCAATATTCTCACAAAAAAAACAATCATCTACATCATACATAGTAAATTAGTTACAAAATTACCCATTACCAATGTATATGAAATATGAAACTCATAATCATTCATGAGTTCCTTCAAATATCACTATTGAATGTTTATTTCAATCTTTTAGAATACATTTCTTAAATTTTTATTATCTATAAAAACCAAAAAATAGTCACCAATGAGTTAATATCACCAAAACATAATGCTAGATATAACTTTTAAAAATTTATATCATTTGTGGAATAACAATGATCTTAGATTTTTCACTATAGAACCCCAATATAAAAAACCGATCACAACTAAAATGGAACACAATACAACCCAATACACAATATTTTACATAAAACATTCAACTAAAATACCTCTATTACAAAATAGAAAATATCATCAATGTCCATTTTCTTATTCTTGTTCTCAAAATGCATATATCGTTGAAAAGTCTTTCTAAATTCATTATCAATTATTGTTAATGATTTCAAATTTGTATCATCTTGAATGGATTTGGGAATAAACCTAATAAAGTATTATAAAAGACCACGAAATCTTCATACATATGACAATATATTTGGGGATTCAATAAAATAAAATGATTTAAAATTTTAGTGATCCAAAACTAATCCCTTCTTGGAAAAAACATGTCCCATGAATGGATCATCATGAACCTAGAAATAAATATTCAAAAATTTCCATAACTAATATAAACAAAAAAACCACAAATCAATATTTACATTCCCTATTTTCTGTTCCTTATGCATACAATACAGTAGTACATAAATAATGAATACCAATATGAAATGATCATGATACTATCTAAATAGTACGTTCATCAATCCCATGAACACAGATGGACATTTGATCACACTGAATTATGTCATAATCAAGTCATAATTCCCATGATTACATCAGAAATGTGGCTTCATAATATACTTATCCTTTACCCACATCTCATCACAGTCTATTAATAGATAAATCTTCAGAAAGGAATTTTCTCCCTTGAGATAATCAAATATATCATCAATCCATGGAAGAGGTTATATGTTCATTATTTTAACCTAATTCCAGAAAAGATAATTAAAAAATTGTTGAAAATTCCCATTATTCTACATCATGAAAAAACTAGTGCACCCTAATGAGTAAAACTCATCCGAACAAAGACTTACTACAACTGATCCTCAATCTATACCTACATATCATGTGACTAAAAAGAATACATCATATTTAAATAAAATGACATAGGGTAAATCATGTACGAAGATCTTTCCCAAAATCAATCTTATACCATGTGGGAAACACTATAGGATCCTAATATAAGACATTAGGGTTCCATTCTATAACACTGGAAAACAATACTGATTGAACCTCCAATGCACTCAGTATCTTTGTGGCCCTGGAGGAAATCAATGGTGGAAGCTTCCATAGACTCATCCATGGATCTAACTCACCATTGAACACATTAAACTATTCATTAACATATTTAATATCAATATTCATATTAATGAATTATACAATATCCCAAGCAGAATATATCCATCCAATATTAAGGATGATGTCACATGACTATACAAGTAAACATTGGAAGTCTCCCCAAGTGATTCCAGGCCTCAGAACTATCTATTAACCTCTAAAAACATCATATAGTTGAGAATGACCTCAAATTATATCGTCAATTCCAAGGGAACTATAAACCTCTCCACCTTTTGTCCCATAATATATACAAGTTTATGTAATATAATGGATTTAATTTCTCCAAAATTATACAAATAATAAACCAATGTATAAAAAATGGAATCCTCGAATGATTTATCTCTCCCCAAGGGATTGTGAAGAATGAACATAGAGCCAAACACAACCTTGTTTGTGTACTATATATCCATGATGATAACCACATCCATGGTTTGGTTATACTTTATGATGATGATGATATCTCAGGGATTTCCTCTACTAGCACCATATTCTATTAGATAATCTATAGTTGGATCATCTTACTTCTACTACCTATATTAAAGATATCTTATTGGAGAACACAAATGTGGAACTCTATGTGTATGAAACATTCTCATAAGGGTAATAAAGTATCGCAAAAAATGATATGAGCTTCCATAAAAATCACATCAGCCCAGTCCTTGTAAAAATTATATGATCCACCACCCCTTAGAAAATACGTTGAATAGTTTCATGGAATACCCATGGATATATGGATAGTCATTAATATTAGAAAAAATAACAACATACCATAAACATGCTTTTAAATAATTACTAACTACTCCCCACTCATGATGTTATGGTTATTTCAAACATACTCTAACCAAATTTGTCCTTTTTCAATACCATGTGATACATCAATAGTATAGATGTGGTGACATGGTGCTAGATAATTGGATTCATGGACTCTTAACAATGCTTCACCCATTACACATCATCTAGAAATGATTTAAAGAATATCATTGAAGATTCATGAAAAGTATCCCAAACACTCCAATGAAATAGTTCCCTATTTGAACTATTAGAATCACTAGATTATCGAATTTTTTGATAGTTGAATAAATAAACATTTATAGGAATCCGTTCGTAAATTCCCCAATGAGACCTATGAATTAAATCAATATGTAAGAAAAAATATATTCCACTAACAGTCTCTTTTACGTAAGATCGTAACATCTAATAAGACCCATTACTCCTTTCATGAATGGATCGAATTGAAAGATATCTCAACCACCTCTACATTTTTTCCTTCACTAATTTAGAAGTCGATTCCATAAAAAATATGTATGCTCTAGCACTGGAACTCTTATAGTGTCCTCTAATAATTATCATCATCTTAGAACTCTATGCTATGACGATCTAATGGCACATCCTACTAAACATCATCAATGGGATCCTAATAAGGATATTGACCATTATCCATACCAATAAAACTATATACAATTAAAGACCACTAAACCTGGAAACAAATTATTTCTGATTAATTATTCATTTATTTTCAACTTTTTTAAATTTTTACTCCAATAAAAAATCAATCCATTTTATATATATGTATAAATAAGAATGATTCATGATATATCCTCATTATCCACCATTTAATAAGTATCAATTCACTTAGAATTCTCTAAAAATTTAATAGAAATACTTAATATTATATGGGTAACTAAATATCCATGTCATAGTGAGTCTCCCTCATTTATGTCAATTATTAGGATTAGCAAACATCATTTCCTAGAAACCCATATAGTGTCAGAAATTCCTAACTCAAAATACATCACATCCTTAAACCAAAAACCATGATAGTACATTATCAAAATAGATACCCCAATAATACCCTTCATGGGAAAGTATCGAGTGGAGGTCGATGGTGGCCAACCAAAGAAAACCTCTAATAATCATCAGTTTGGTGACATCCATCACTGGTATATCATACATTCAGATGGGATGAATTTACCTCTATAAGAACATTTGGAAGAGTGAAATAAGAAAATTACACCCATAAAATATTTAAAAAAGGGAAATGAAATTCCATGTGTGTGTATTTAATGTCATATAGTTCTAACACAATGGATATGAAACTTGAAGTGCCAAAATATTAACCTGATAGTAACCAAAAATCATTATCAGGTCAAGAACAACCAATGACCTAGTAATATCAATAATAATCTATAACCTACTCCTGTTGACCTGAAAAAATATAATATATACATTAGTGAAGATAATTGGAATACTCAGTTGTGACCTCCTAGAAGGCTCTTAGGCTAATGACAATAAAAGAATACTAATCTCCGTTGAACAATAAGTGTAAATATGTCGTCACATACATAGTTATAACAACATCCTATTCTTTCTATGGATATATCTCGACAGATATCGAATACAAATATCATAAAATAATAATATAATAAGACTATTTTTATAAAATGTCCTAACTAGATTTCTACTCTATCGCCACAATCAAATGTACTAAGCCATATCTCTCAAAAAGTATCAATCTCAATGTTAAATGAGCTAAAAAATCATAAAATGGATATCAAATATCACATCATCCCATAAACCCAGGCTACATCTTTAGATAGTAACCGAGTAGTTTTTGAGATCCACCATAACTATAATGCCCCGACCCCAGTTATCTAGAGTAGGTGCATTATTATGTAACATTTTAATGATCACAAAAGATCAAGTCACGAATGTCTGATTAGTTTAGTATCCTTGGAAACACTAGATACATTCATAAATGTTACATTGCATCATAAAGTGAAATACTGCAATAACATGGTCTCCTTAGTCCACACTCATATCCCCTTCAGACTATCCCTACAGGTCAGTCATAAAATATTTCTTCACAACCTGTTGAAAATAAAACATTGAAAGGGGTGAGCTCAGATTCTCAGTAAGTATATCAATACAACGGAAACTTTCATAAATAAACATAAACATTTAAGGCAATGTATAACTATAAAATGCCTTTTAAACAATAAAATCAGCATAATATGTCAAAAAAAACGAAATAATGTTGTTTACTTATTCACATGGATATTATACTAGTCAAATAATCACATGCAATATCAATAACCACATTCATAATGTTGGAGTTCATAATTCCAGACTATCATTACCACATAGTGAGGGCCTTTTGCCGAGACTAGAAATAAGATTTTGTCAAGGCCTTGTGCCAATAAACTAGTTTGTCTCATTAGACCTACCAATTCATCGAGGAGCTATATCGGGCTCCACCCATCACTTATTATGTCCAATGCATTCCTTATATGAAAAGGTTTAAACATATCATAAACCATAACATAATTGTATCACATAAAACATGCATAAAGGAAACATAACATTTCCACATTTCAATCACAATATATCAGAAACACATTGATATAATCAAAACATTATCCAAACCATTTTCAATATCAAAATAAAATAAAAATAAAAAATAGTATTTATTTTTCATTTAAAAAAACTTATGGCTTGTAGGGGAAGCTGAAACTCAAATAATGGTCATGGCAGCGGAGAAGTCGTTGTCGCCGCATACGTATGACAAAAAACGTTCACTTTTCCATTTAGTAAAACGATTAGTATAAAAAATATTCCTTTTGAATAAATTTAAAGTTCGAAGGGGTTTATAAACCGTATAAAATAAATTTGTGCATAAAACAAAACATGCCTCAATGAAAGGAGATTGAGACGATGTCTCTTACCTCGTGTCCGACTTGACTCGATCATTATTTAACCTCCTGAATAATAAACTAAAATTAATTTCCACTTGCATAAGAACCTTTTTCAAGTTCATTATTCCTTTCATATCACTTATTACCATGTTATAAACATTATGTAATTATTTATGTTAATAACGGTTGTTTTGTCGATCTCTGGTACTTGAGTAACCAATAAACTTCTTATAATTACAAGTTGTTAATGTGATAAAATATCCATTATATCCAGAATTATATTCATGATTTAGATATAATATATATCATATATATCCAGTATATACATTCATTTATAATATTACATAACTTTTAGTGGTAAGAAATGAAATGCACCGTCCATGGAGATGGTAAGCCTTATATACGCATGAACGCTACTTTCATTTCTATTTCGTTTTTAGAGGAATGAAATCATAATGATATAAAGGTATATTATAATTCCATTATTATATCATATATAATATCATTTACTCCATCCTTTATACGTACCACATATGGAATTAACGATTCAAATCACTTTGAGGGGGCGGTAGTCCGCACTTCCTACCCATAATGGAAATCATAAAGGTATTCCATAAATGAAAAATATAGACACATAAGGAAAAAATAAACATAATATAAATCATATATAAATATAGTGACATATTAATGGCCACTATGAGAGGTGTTAAAAGAATACTGAACAATCATCATTTCGTGAGGCAGTAATTCTCCACCCACAGAAACTGTATGTTCTTTGACCATTAGACGAAGGTGTGTGTAAGTGTAAAAAAAATTCATCTCATTAAAACATCCTAGTATATTTATGTTACTGGTCTTGTTACTAAATAATAGAATAAAAAGAGTTTAAGAGGTTGGAGAGGAAAAATAAAACAAAATAACATAAAAGAAGACATTACATTAAAATCGGGTAACTCTTTTCGATTTGAGCCAAAGGCTTCCTTGGGAAGACTTCTGCCCAAAGTGAGACTTCTAGGAGTAAGAGTGATAATGTTAGTGAGTATTATGGAAGATTATGCCCTAGAAAAATAGCTTTGATGGTGTGAATAAGGTGGTAGAGTGGGGGGCCTTTTATAAGAGGAGAGGATGGGCACTCTTGGAAAGTCATGAAATGGTACATTATTATATAATTAGATTCGGATTTTAAAGGTCCCACAATTAAATATTTCAAGGAAAAGGTGATAAGGGTCCTAAATATACTCTCCAATAGGTTTTTGACAAGTGTAATTCTTATATTTTACATTATCTTTTCATTTTATTTAAATCATTAATTAATGAGGTAATTACTGCATCATCATGATGTAATATTAATTTTAATTTATTTATTGCCTAAAAATTATAAACAAATATCATGATGTAGGAAATATTTTTATATTTCCAATGAATATATATAGTATAAGATATCATTTACCCATACAAAACTAAAATTGTTTTACATGGGTGATACATACATTGGTTATACTTTCCCTTTAAAAAATAATACAATAAATTGTCACTATCACCCAAAAGTGATTCGATGGGGTCCCAAAGTTTGGCACAAGGCATCCCATAGTCGTACATGACACAACCAATAGAATTAGGACACATTTTGTGGTCATTTTTTATTATTATGATATAATTTTATTACCCTTAACTACCCAATTACTAATTAATCACGATAATTAAAGATAATTAGCGTCGTTATTATTCATACTGTCAAAAAAAGTTTCTTAATTAGATAATATGGACCTTTTGATTCCAAATATATATTCCATTTTACCAAATTCCAAACATAGAAATTGTAATAAAAATTATTCCCGATGTCAAAACAAATAGCTTGTTTTTAAGAAACAATATTTATCAAAAGGTTGACAATTGTTTTTGTCCAATTTCAAAGTCAAATTAATTATAATGACCACCATTGGATAAAATGGTAAAATATATTCTAATTATAATTTAAAACCACTAAATAGTATATTTATCACTATAAATTATTTATATTAAAAAAATTTAAGTATTTTTCACTCCTCATCGAAAATTGGATGTTCTCAGAAAAATACCAAAAAATCAACATAGGAAAATTTAGATATTCTGAATCCAAAAATGAAGTCCATTTAGAAATATTGAATTTAAGTAATTTCCAAAATTGGTTATTACTATTCATAACGGCTACTTTGATTGGTCATAGTGTGTTAGCATCTCGAACTTGCGTACAATGCAAGCTATTTCATTATTGAAAGAGAATCATACCATGGAAGCTTGGGGTGTTATAGTCTCCCCTCCTTTAGTAAATTGCGTCCTCATAAATCTAAAATGTTCTCCAAAAATAAATGGTCGAAAATAGAAAATACCTTTGTGGAAAACCCACATCAGAAATAAGTTTAATTAAATTTAGCCTTAATAAGAGGGAATGGGTAATGAAAAAGTCACCACAAAATTATGATCTCGATTAGGAAAACATTTGTAGAAATTAGAGAAAAATAATTGGAGGGAAAACGTAAATATTTGTAGGGAGTTATTGAGGTCATCAATAACAAAAATTGTAAAATTGAGGGCCTCAAAGCCTTCAATCTATGGTTATTTAAAATGTCATCAGTTTAAAAAAACATATGGTATTAGGATAACACATTTTTTTAATATCCCTTTTCTAATGTTTAAGAATTAATTTATTCATAGAATAATATAGAGGTATATATATACATATACATTACAAGTAGAGTTTCAACCTTCAACTAATTTCTACAACAAACTCATCTTTCACTGAAAAAGATAATAGAACTAAAAACTATTATATTTATCATAATCGTACAAGTTTCAAAATATTAACACATACCATTTAGATTAGGAAAACTATTTTGTAGTAACCATGGACATCCTGAAGGCTAGTGGTAGGTAATAATGGCTAGTCGCACTATAGTTTTGGGTTCAATTCCTACAACTCTGTCCGACACGATGGGTTATACCCTGATCTGTAGGTTGTTATTTTCCGAAAACTATAGTATTATAATATTCCAAAAATAATATTAAAAAATGTTTTAAACTTAAACAATACTATCCAAAGTTAAACATAATCCATTCCAACCATTATTGTTATCCAAAATAACTCTGTCCAGACATTCTCTAATAGGTCTTGAAATTCCAAGATCAATTGTAACATCAGTTTCCCCAAACAAGGTAATGTTTCTCTTATTGTTACATTCTAAAAATATGATTACCTCCATAATATTAATACCTTAATGAAGACAACAAGTACTGAAGTACAATCCTTATATATATCGCACTATTCTTATAACCAGAATATAATCCTTGAGTCCAAAAGCAACAATACATTAATTATTCCACTTCAACTGTTGTAACAACATAAGATTGGACTTGATCCCTTAGCCTTTTCTGAGGTATGTTTCTTTGATGCTTGGGACATTCATTTACATAATGCCTTATTTCCCTACAATTGTAGCATTCAACATTTATAGCCTCTTTCTTTCCCTTCCAATCACGATCCTGGTGACCTTTTTCTCCACATTTATAACAATGTCCCATTTCTATTAGGCAAGTAATGGGGTAATTCATCCCATAATTATCGCATAATGGAAAATCCTTCTTTCCCTTTTCCACTTTATATATCTCTTATTCCACCATTCTCTTCTTCTCTTGCTTTACTTTATTGTCATTAGATTTAGAGAATTCGTTTTATGTATAGATAGAACAAGAGACAATATCTTCGTACATTGAGAAATATTCTGATACTAAAGCTCGATGGAGAAATGGTTTTAACCCATCAATGAAATGATAAATCTTACTTCTTGACTTATGTATATAATTTGCAGCATGTCTCGCTAACCTTGTAATGTTAGACTCATACTTTGTGACATTCTTATTCTTCTTTTGCATCAGACTCAGAAATTGGCTTTCCATATCTGCTTGATGGTGATGAGGAAGTTATTTTTCTAAGAAAATCTCTTTGAACTCTCTCCATTCCATACATGATACTTCTTCATCTTCATTTGTATTTTGAATCAATGACCACCCTTGATCAGCATCTCCAGTGAGACGGTAAAGTGCCGTGATAACCTTTTCCCTTTCAGTACACCCCAAGGAATGGAATATTTTCTCTAAGGAATTTATCCATTTCTCAACTTCTAAAGGATTTTTACTCCCATTGAATGTTGGTGGTTATTGCCTCATGAAGCAGTCTAACATTTATCCTCTGCGCTGCAGATCAGGGATCTTTATACGAGTAAGGATATTATTAATAACCTGAGTGAGTTGTCCTAGTATGGTGATAAATTGATCAGCACCTGTTGTATCACCAGCTCCACTATAATTTTCCTGAGCAGGAGGGAAATCCCTACATGGAGTGCATGCATTGATGCAGTTTCCATTACTTCCACTAGTCTCCATTTCTAAACAATGGCATAAAATATATTAGCTTATGAATCCAAATACATAATTCCATACTTGTAAAACACTTAAAATAAATTGAACAGTTTATGGATATAATCCATAATCATAAAGAAATGTTTTCTATGAGGAAGTATATACTCATAAACCCTTCATAATGGTTTGTAATGAAAATGAGAATTATCCTATGCATATCTCCGGGCAGTGTCATAACCAAGAGTGTAGTACGGCCCGTTGTCATGCACCATTTCCCACTAGACTCTAGCTCAAAGCGGTGTTTTAGGGTTTTACACCTAGTTACCTCTGTTCCAGAGCTGCCTCTACCGGATCATATCTAGACAGGGATGTAATGCTTTGAAAAATCACAAAATCTAAATAATACCAAAATTGGAGGAAGTTCTTCTATACTAATCCCCAAATTCTATCCTAGGGTGGTGTGATCTAATCATAGTTTTTATAAATCTATCTTACAAGGTTATTACTAAACTGCCCCTGATACCAACTGTAATGCCCCGACCCTAGTTACCTAGAGTTGGTGCATTGTTACAGAACACTGGCATGATCACAAAAGATCAAGTCTCAAAAGACCGATTATTGTAGTAGCCTTATAAACACTAGATACATTAATAAATATTACATTACATCATAAAGTGAAATAATACAATAACATGGTCTCCATAGTCCACACTCATATCCCATTCATACTATCCCTTCAAGTCAGTCATAAAACATTTCTTCACATCCTAGGAAAAATAAAACACAGAAAGGGGTGAGCTCAGATGATCAGTAAGGATATCAATATAGAGGAAAATTTTATAAATAAACATAAACATTTAAGGCAATGTATAACTAAAACAAAAGCCTTTTAAACATTAACTTTATCATAATATAGAAAAAATAAAATGAAATAACTCCATTTACATATTCACATGGATTTTTTACTAGTAAAATAATCACATGTAATATCAATAACCACTTTCATAATGTTAGAATGTGAAATGTGAGACTATCATAACCACATAGTCAAGGCCTTGTGCCAAGACTACAAATAAGATTTTATCAAGGCCTTGTGCCAAGACACTAGTTTTTCTTATAAAACCTACCGATTCATCGAGGATCTATAGCAGGCTCCTCCCATCACTTATTAAGTCTAATTCATTCCTTATATGAAATGTATTAAACATATCATAAACCATAAAATAATTGTGTCACATAAAACATATATAAAGGAAGGATAAAATTTAGACATTTCAATCACAAGATATCAAATACACATTGATATAATCAAAACATTATCAAGACCATTTTCAATACCAAAATAAAAGAAAATTATAACATGGTATTTATTTTTTATTTAAAAAATGTTATGGCTTGTAGAGGAAGGCGAAACTCAAATAATGGTCACGGCGGAGGAGAAGTCGTTGTCGAAAAATACGTGTGACAAAAAAACATTCCCTTTGTCATTTAGTAAAACACTTCATATAAAAAATATTCCTTTTGAATAAACATAAAATTGAAAGTGTTTATACACTGTATAAAATAAAGTTGTGTATAAAACAAAATATGCCTCAATGAATGAAGATTGGGACGATGTCCCTTACCTCGTGTCCAACTTGACTCGATCGTTCTTTAACCTCCGGAATAATAAAATAGAGTTAATTTCCACTTGCATAAGAACATTTTTCATGTTAATTATTCATTTTATATCCCTTATTACCATGTTATGAACATTATGTAATTATTTAAGTTCATAATGGTCATTTTGTCGATCCTTGGTACTTGAGTCAAAAATAAACTTCTTATAATTACAATTTGTTCATGTTGTAAAATATCCATTATATCCAGAATTATATTCAAGTTTTAGATATCATATATATCATATATATCTAGTATATACATTCACTTATAATATTACATAAAATTTAGTGGTAAGAAATGAAATGCACCATTTTTGGAGACGGTATGTCGTACGTACGCATGAACGCTACTTTCATTTATATTTTGTATTTAGTGGAATTAAATCATAATGATATAAAGGTATATTATAATTCCAGTATAATATCATATATAATATCATTTACTCTATCCATTATACATCCCACATATGGCATTAATGATTCAAATAACATTGAGGGGGCGGTAGTCCGCACTTCCTAAAATGAAATTATCACGTTTACCTATAATAGAAATCATAATGGTAATTCATAAATGAAAAATACAGAAGCATAAAGAAAACATAAACATAATATATATCATATATAAATATAGGGAAATCATAATGGCCACCATGTGAGGTGTGAAAAAAAAGATTGAATAATCATCGTTTCCTGAGGCAGTAATTCGCTACCCACAGAAATAATATGTTGTTTAACCATTAGACGATGGTGTGTCTAATTGTAAATCACATAATTATCATAAAAACATCATAGTATATTTAAGATACTGGTTTTGTTAAAAAATAAAGGAAAAAAAAGAGTTTAATGGGTTGTAGAAGCAAAATAAAACCAAATAACATAAGAGAAGACATTACCTTAAAATCATGTAACTATTTTTGATTTGAGCCAAAGGCTTCCTTGGGAAGACTTATGCCAAATGTGAGGCTTATAGGAGTAATATAGGGAAGTTTATTGAGTATTTTGGCAGAGGTTGGTAGATCCAAATGGCTTTTAAGGTGTGAATAAGGTGGTAGAGGTGTCGGCCTTTTATAAGAGAGGAGGGGCACTCTTGGAAAGTCATGAAATGATACATTATTATATAATGAGTTTCGGATTTTAAAGGTCCAAAAATTATATATTTTGAGGATATGGATAAAAGGGTTCTAAATAAACTCATACAATAGGTTTTTGACAATTGTAAGTCTTAGATTTTACATTATCTTTTCATTTTATTTAAATCGTTAATTAATGAGGTTATCGCTGCATCATCATGGTGTCATAAAATTTTTAATTTATTTAATGTCTAAAAACTATAAATCAAATATCATGATGTAGGAAATTTTTTATATTTCCAATTACTATTTATAGTCTAAGAGCTCATTTACACAGAGAAAACAAAAAATATTTTACTTGGGTGATACATACTTTGGTTATGCTTTCCATTTAAAAAATAATATAATAAAATGTCACTATCACACAAAAGTGATTCCATGGGGTCCCAAAGATTGGCGAAAGGCATCCCATGGTCGGCCATGACACAGCCAGTACCATTATGACACATTTTGGTGTCATTTTTTATTATTATGATATTAATTTATTACCCTTAACTACCCGATTACTAATTAATGACGATAATTAAAGATAATTACCATCGTTACTACTTATAATGTTAAAAAACCAAAGTGTATTTATTAAATAATTTGGATCTTCTCATTACAAATATGGAATTCATTTTACCAAATTCCAATCACAGAAATTTTAGTAAAAATTATTCCCACTGTCAAAACAAATAGCGTGTTTTTAAGAAACAATATTTATCAAAAGGTTGACAATTGGTTATGTCAAATTTCAATGTGAAGTTAATTATAATGACCACCATTAGATAAAATGGTAAAACTATATTATAATTTTTCTTTAAAACCACTATATAGTATAATTTATCAAAACAAATTATTTATATTAAAAAATTTGTTTTTAATTATTTTTCACTATTCATAGAAAATTGGAAGTTCTCAGTAAAATACCAAAAATTCAACATATACTAATTTTGATATTCCGAATCCAAAAATGAAGTCCATTTTGAAATATAAAATTTATATTATTTCAAAAAGTGGGTATTACTATTCATAACGGCTAATTTGATTGGTCGTGGTGTGTTGGAATCTTGAACTTGCATACAATGCAAGTTATTGCATTTTTTGAAAGAGAATCATACCGTGGAAACTTGGGGAGTTACAATAACCCTTTTGTTATGTATTATAAATCTATTTTTTCATATCAATCCATCAACTACAATATATTGAGAATCATAACTCGATATATCACATGTCATCCCAATAATAATCGTTAGGATACAAGTATTTGAGTTATTTGTGTTTGAAGTAACAAAAAACCATTACAACACTATACATACACATACGTGGAAAGATAAACACCATGCAATGTAAAAAGTAACACTACTTATAGAATATATAGGGGGAAAAGGGGTATTGATCCATCCAATCATAACAATCTTAAATGTTCATGAAAATCCCTCCGAGAGTCCACTGGGTGGAAGTCTATTTAACGACATGTTTTGGGTAGAAAATGTAATCATAGAGCATAAAAGATATAATATATCTTATTTCAACACAATGTAAAATAATCTAGTCTTTCTCTTAACTACTTTTTTCATCTCATAGAAATATGACTATCACCAATAAGAACATGACATCCTATAAGAACATAAAATATCTTGATAAAGTTAATTATTTACCTAAATTTTAACGAATTTCCATTTTATGATAATTAATTCATTTAAAACCATTTGTTAAAATTATTATGAAAACATTTAATTTAACAAGAATAAAATGTTACACCCTCAAGGAAAAATCCAACTGAGCTAATGTTTTCTGAAGACTGTAATCTTTTAGAATTCTAAAGAGAATCCCAAGGTTTAAATTATTAATTCAACCTTTAGAATATCATTGCATAACTCTATGTAATCTGAGAAAAATACTATTATTACATAAGGGGATAACATTAATAATATAATCTAGTTAAATCATTAAGTATTAAATTTAAGGTAGATAAATAATAAACTCATCCAATTGGCCTTATGAAAATTGTTAACAAGTAAGAATCAAAACTATCAACACAACAGTTGGTATTCGTAGCTATAACACTTTTAATTAAAAATGGTATCATCCCAAATACAACCTTTCATATCACCATGTGTCTCAACATTACATGTGTCAACTAATAATACAAATGGTGTCTTCTAATCTATATCTAATTAACAAATAGTAATCCAAAATAATATATACTTTGATAAAACATTAATTATGAATAGATCAGCTAATTCCTTTATTTATGATTAAGAAAAATATTTAACAGATTCATTTTATATAGCTAATTCTAGGAATTCATGGAATAACATTATATAATTTAAACGTAGATTAGAAAAAAAATGGTTCCAATAAAATTAAATGAATATAAATATTAGACAAGCCTCTTTAAATTATTTTTTGGATTATCAATTTACTGGATTTACATATGATATCAATTACATCAAATAGAATTTTAATCCAAAAATAACCATCTAGCTAAAAAATCATATTATTAATAGTACACTGTCGAGAAACTACAGAGGAAAAGAATTATCATAGTCTAAATTAACATGGTAGGTAAGAATAAATCAATTATTTATTAATAATTCATATTGATTGTTATATTTAATTACATCACCATCTAGAATATAAATCATAGTAAATTTTAGAATGAATATATATAAAATAAGAAGATACCAACACCCTTCCTCAAAGAATGAGTATCCTTCTCAAAATAACATAAATAAAAATAATTATCCAATCACCTATCCCATAAGGAATCTTTATGCCTCCTTGGACGTTTTCCTATAACAAAGTCAATAACAAAAAAATAAATTCCATTAAAATGATGGAGATCATACAACACAGTATTAAAAGTTTAATCATTGGAAAACCATATCTATAAAAGAAAAAAAATAATATGGGTTATAACTCAACATGGATCATGAAAGGTAAATCCTAACTATGTGGGGTTATTTTATGATCGAAAGGGGGATTCATTGACTTCAAAAAGATCATCAGGGTGTCTAGGGTTCAGGAAGAAGGATTAGATAATATTTGGATTGTTTGACTTATGTTTTTTTAAAAGGAAAACTAAAATCTAAAAGATCACATTGCAAACTCCTATAACATGGAACATTATACATAGACTATAGAGTTTCCATCCGACGATATTTTGTAACATTATTTATCAAATGATGTAAAAAGAAAACAATGTTGTCTATGACACATATCATATTTACCAAGTGATAGATACTTACTAAACTCAAACCACCGTTGATTGACCCAATTATCTATATAGGGTGGATAGACCACAACCCAACTATTTTAGACAACCACATACAGATTGGAAGAAGCATCAAGAACAATAATGTTGTATCATGGATTCTCCATGCCATAATATATGACCCTTGGAGAAGGGATAAGGTTGTAGCCAAACACCACAACACATCTTTACCAGAATTTTATGTGTCTTTTAAATCCACCATCAAGCAACATTATATCATATTTGGGATCTCCATAAATTAGTGGACCAACCATTAATGCTTCCTATGTATTCATTCCATAGAAACCATACAATTTAGATTTCAACATAAAAATTATGATTTTTCATATTACATCCATTGGGAACCTCAAACTACCAAACATCAGAATGAAAGGGATACCATGATCCAGGTCCATTCTTGATCGGTTTCATTTTTTTAGTTTTTCATAACTATAATCAATTTAATATTTTAATATATTTATGGAATAATTAGTGTTTCCTTATATTGTTTTGTATTGAAATCATGTATGTGCTGTTTGGATGATGTAGAATCCTTATGAATCATACCAAGGTAATTGTATATTTTATTCTATATATGGTTTGGATTCAGTAGATACGTGGTTATATAGAAACAATATTAAGGAAATGGTCATGAATGTTATCACTATTTTATATATAATTTAATTAATATGTGACTACAAACACTTAAATCAATAATTTAAGAATCTACAATCAAAATGATAATATTATCTTGGAATGTTGTGATGTTTCAGTGGGATGATAAGTTCCAATATTCATTAAGTGGGATAAATAAAATTTTTATTTCTAATATGTTATTTTTATTAACAAATCTATACGTGGGTTTTATACTATAACATTCTTATTTTTAGCTACTTCAATATATTTTCTTATTAAAGGAGAAAATTCATTGATGTTCGGTGTTAGGAAATTAAGACCAGATGGTAAGAATTATCATAGAAATAATTAGGATTTTTTTCAATACTCAATGTGATTGAGTTAATAAATATTCATTGAAAATATTATATTGTATTTTAATCACAGTGTTTAAAATTATATTTTGTTTCTCTAGGTGATACTTGAATATTGGGAAATAGAGATGAGTTTAATGTCATTTTTCTTTTGACATAGAATTTTATATGAAAAATAAAGTTAAATTTTTATAACATGCCTTTCCTTTTACACATATTTTTACTTGATATTATTTATAAAAATCAACAAAATAAAAACATAGGATTCAAATGTCTAGTGTATTTGGTTGAATAAATACATAATTCAAAAAAATTAATCAAAAATAAAAGAACATTTTTATTTAATTTTTATAAATATATTCTAACAACTATTGAGCCCTTACATGTATATAGGATAACATAGGGAATAAATGAATCAAAATTTTGTTTGGACATACTTGTAAGGGAATAAACATAAGAAAAAAGTATAATACATAGGTTAGACGACATAACATGATGTTATAAAATAGACTTCTAAAAGAATAAAATACCAAACATGGGATCATGTAATCATAGAATCATATTAATGTAGAACAAAATAAAACATTAATTAATATTGATCCAAATCTCATTGCACAGAGGAGCATGAATCAAGGATGAAAACCAATATAATTGCACATGGAACTTGAGTCACGGATAATCCCCAAGACTATTGCACATGTTGTATCATGAGAAAAATCATTACCCAATGTAATAGACTTCAATATAGGAACACCAAAATATAACATGACATGGAATATGACTTCAATATAATTATTCCTAAAAAAATTCAAACATAAACATAATTGTTACCAATGAAATGAATTGGGTATCATAATCATGTCAATAGGAATATCCAAAGAGAATATCATAGTTATGTCCATGAAAGAATGTATTAAAATCCTAAATGTAACTATTAATATAATAATAGACATAGATCATGATTATTTATGTCAAAATGATTTAAAATCCATTAACAATATTCTTTATAATGATTTATAAATAAAATATTTTATTATTTTTTAAGGGAAAAATTTCAAGATTCTTTAAAAATGAAAAATGCATAATTTTTTTCATAAAACCAAAAATGAAAAAATATATTTTCATGTAATAATATTTTTTTTAGAAAAATATTGTTTTCTTAAAAATTATTATGGAGTGCATTTGAATATTTGTATGAAATAAATATGTTTTCTACAATCTAGATTTGTTATCGTTCGAAATTCAAAATGGGTCCTCTTAAAAACATGTACATCCCCAAAATGAAAGATTACATGATCATTATATATTATTTTGGAATATATATGCATAATTTAGAATAATTATATAAAAATAAAGAATATTTATATTAGGGTAGTGAGAGATAAAGTCCAACCTGAAGGAAAAATAGGGGTTTTCGAAGGAATTTTTCACTTCATGTTTGAAAGTGTTCTTAACATAATCATAATGTCATGGACAATCAAATTAAATACATTTTTTAATTAATTAATAATATCTTAAATGTGTTTTTTATTATAATTTCTTTAACTTATATCATGGCCTTTTTTATTAGTCAAAAGATATAATTTTACCACTCAAGGGCATTTCTTTCTTTAGTATTCATGAGAGATTTAATTGAATATATGTAAAGAAAATCTGGTAAAATAATAATTTTTTTATAGAATTGAAATTTAAATTTCTTAATGAACAACCAGAATATTAAATTTTCTTATATATAAGCATGGTTCCATATGTGAGGATCAATCAATAGTTAGATGATAAATGATATTCATTTAGATTAATTGGATTTTTTTCATCATCATGAACTAGTTTTGATTTATTAATTAATATCATGAAAACATATTGGTTATAGAACATTAAATATCCTGAGATATATTAATTGCATTTTTTCAGAAATTAATATGGTTATATGACCATCCTTGAAGGAGGTAACCAAAATTGAAAACTAGTTGTACTTGAATGTGATAAAATAACACATTAGAGACAGTGTGTTAATTTTTAGAATAGAAAGGGGATGATAAGAGGTTTGATGATTAATAATTCTAATAAAAGAAAAAAAATTCGTATAAAAAAGTTAATATTGATTTAATTACACTGTGATTGTGTGTGGAGAGTATATAATTAGAAAATAAAATGAATTCAAAAAGGAAATGATTAGTTATTTTACCACTTGAATCTCTACTCCTAGAGAACATCCATAGGAAAAAGGAATGGTATTTTTTTTAGACCAAGTGGTCAAGGTCATGGATGAGAGGCTTGGGAAGATAATTGGGTATAAATCCGAAAAGGATAAATGGTTTGATGTTTTGAGGTAATGTGGTGGTGAGTGCTGGTATTTACATTAAAGTATAGAGGTGTCTTTTTTGATTTATTAATTCCTTAGTTATTATTTTGATTCAAGATAATGAATAGTTCTATAATTATCACTAAATATATTAAAATAATGATTTAATGATCGATATTATGTGATCACATCATCCGTACATCAATCATTACTCAATAAATCATGTAATTGTTAAATATTATATATTATTGTATTTCACTATTCATAAAAATTCATCGACTTTATAAAAAAATCATATAAACCATTAATTGATGTTTATAATTCCAAATTGAACTCAATTTGATGAACATAATTTTTTAAATCTGATAATTATAACTTATAATTAAAATCATCAATTACTGAAAAAATACATATTTAAAAATAATAACTAATTTTCGAACACATTTAATAAATAAAATATCAACTCATAAATTTTTTTTTATAATCATATAATAAAAAATATTAATTTATTAATCTATTTTTAAAAAATAAATTCCATTTTTAATCATTATATTAAATATAAATCTGTAATGAAAAACTTTATTTTTACAAAATTAACAGCACCTAATTGATCATTTTCAAAACATTTATTGACAAATACTCTAATAAAATTATATTATATTTTCATTTATAAGATAATTAAATTTTATTTATATTTTCATAGGTGATGTTACAATTCTACTAGCTTATGAACTATTAATAAGGGTCATATTACTATCCCACAGGTCATGTTACTATTCCATTGATTTTGATTATTTAATTTTTATAAATTCTTTTTATTTCATTCATTCTTAATTTATAAAATTTTTATTGTGTTATATAAGTGATTTTATATTATTTTTAATATATAACATTATTATAATAAGTAAATTTTCATTGATATAATTCTCGGTCATTACATTCGTCCCACCTTATGAAATATCTCCCTCAAAATTCCATTTTTTACCAGATAAAACCGTAAAAATTACTTTCATTGTTTCATCACATCAATGAAGTCTTCTGTATTTCTAGTTAGAATTATCATCAAAGTGGAAGGGTTCATGATTTGTGATAGTACCTCATGATATTTTCAAAATATTATTCTTTCCTTTTCCAAAAAACATTACTAATCATGGAATATATCATTTAATGTATTGGTAAATCATAAAAACAAATTAATATATAATTTTGAAATATCTTATGGAACTTGTTTTTTATAAAATAATATTTTTAATTAATCTTCATATATTTAAATATAGAGTTTTTAGAAATCATTTTTCTTATCTCCTAGTGAATATGAATCTATAATTAGATATATAAAGGCTTCCGTGGAGACTCCATATTCTACATAGTATTGAAAATAATTATGTTCATCAAGTGTTTGAAATAATGATAATAATTTAAAATGACCCTAATGGTTCATAGCATGATTATAATGTTATGATAGTTGAGAGATAAAGATTATATAATAGAAAATACTTGATCCTAGTATGGATGAGGTGATGGTAAATGTATTGAGTGCCTCATGATGTTTGTTTCATGTAACATTTATATTGAAAAACATTCAATGTCATTTAAGAAATACATCAAGATAAAGTTTCTACGTACTTATTTAGGAAGAGAGGGATGAATTTATTATGATATTACCCCTGAGTTATTTTATATAATAAAAAGAAAATTTAGATATGTGGATTGATTACTTTGTTAAATATCATATAAATGAATTATTGAACATATAATGATAATAATATAAATAAAAATTATATCAGAAATTGTCATACACAATGTTTCAATCAGGGATATCCATGGTCATAGAATTATCTCTATGGTTTTTACCAATGTTTTCTAGTCCTAATATAAAAAATTAAATATACCTTCCTTTAATACCAAATATAATGTCCTTAGACATCAACACGTATTATTTAATGATTTTAAGAAATATAAATCAAGGATTAAAAAGTCTAATGTATTTCTAAGATTTGATATATAAGTAAAAATAATGAAATCAATATAAATAATCATATATTTATTATTTACAATGATCCCCTAACAACCATTGAGAACATACATATTCTTAGGATAACCTGGGGAAATCAAGAACAATGGATAAGCTAAAGAACCAGTATGGGAATAAATAATATAATTAATCATAACACATGGGATAGAAGGAATAAAATGATGAAATAAAATAAACATATGAAAGAATAACATACACAACATGGGATCATGTTATCATGGAATAATAGAAATTTTGAAGCATCATAAAATAGGTAATAACAAAGAGTCAAGTAACAATACACATGGATGCAAAAAATTCAACGCTAAAAACCAAGACAATTTCAGATGGAGCAAGAGTCAAGGGTGACCACCGAGATCGTTGCACATGAAATCCAATGAAACTAAACATTACCAAATTAATTATAGTTATATCTAGGAACACAAATAATAAAATTTTCCTGAATATGTGTGACACATAATGAATCATTGACAAAGAATATAACATAACCATAATGGTTACCCATTTATAAAAATGGATATCATAATCATGTCAAATGGAATATCAATTGGGAATATAATAATGATGTCCATGAAAGAATAAATATAAATCATACGTGGAAATTAATAAGAAAAAATCGGAATATTTAATGATAATTGATGTTTAACAGAAGTGATAACTGGTAAAAAGAGTGTTTAAGATGATTTCGAAATAAACAATTTTAGTGAAGTTTAATAAAAAATGTCCCATATTCATTAAAATGGAAAATGGGATAATTGAATGAATAATACCAGAAATGATCCAACATATTTTTTCATACTAAAATGAGTTATTAAAAACAATTTGTGTCTGAAATCATGTTAGGTAGTTCACATGAACTTGGTTAAGAAATCATGTTGTTTCCTTTAATCGAGATTTCTTGCTGGGACGAATTGAAAACAGAACCTTTTAAAAAAAATAATATCCTTTAAAAAAAGGATGAAATGATCTAGATAAATGTGTTTGTAAAATAAATATATAATTTTTAGAATTATATAAAAATAATGATGAGTAAAATTAGGGTACATGGAGAGACAAAACTACTTGAAGGAAAAAAATTGTTGTTCGAAAAAAACCCTTACATTATATCTTAATGTTTTCTGCACTGGGTCTTAATGTAAAATTGAATCAGATTAAATCCTATAATTATGAAATTAAGAACATATAATTTAAAAAAATTGTTTATTATGATTCTATTATTTTCATTTACGTAATATTTGATGAGTTAATATGATACAATTTTATTGTTTGACAGTAGACATTTCCTTGGTTTTCATGATTGATTTACTTGTATAAATATTTGGAAACTACTGTAAAACTATAATAGTTTTCCTAATAATAGAAATTAAATCCATTAAATGAAATTATTGAATATTAATTGGTTATATATATAGAATTTTTTATATTTATGAGAATGAATAATTGTATAAAACGTTAATGGTATTCGTGTGGATTAATTTGTGTTATCTATTCATCATGAGTTAGTTCTTTTTTATTAATTAATTTATTGTATATATAATGTTTATAGAAAATTAAATAGGTTGTAATAAATATATTATAAAATATTTCAACCACAATTTTATTGACCATTTTTCATGGATGTAAAAGAAATTGAAAAATCACCATCCTTAATTGTGGTAAATTAACACTTTAGAGATGATGTTTTCATTTTTAGAGAGTTAATGTATATAAAATAGGATTGAGGTTGAATTATTCCATTAATATGATAAAATAGTTTTATACATATGATAATTTTGTTTTAATTTTACATAGATAAGTTTAGGTAAGGAGAGAATAATAAAAGAAAATAATTTTTAAAATAAAATAAACCAAAAAAATGGGGATTTTACCACTTGAGGTTCTCATCCTTGAGAACCTCCTAATGGAAAAGGATTTATGACTTTTGTTGATATGAGTGACTCCTAGAAATGATATATATTACTGGGAATAGTATTGGGAATAATTTTTTTATGTCAGAATTCATGAAATGTATGTGGAAAAGGTGTAATGAGGTATGGTATTTATAGTGGAGAAGATGATTGTTTTTTTATTATTCAATTAATTAATTCATTATGTTGGCTAATGACTATGAATAATTTTAGAATTATCACCATACATATAAAAATAATGAATGAATGTTTTAAATTAGGTTCTTAAATCATCCATAAATCATCTATAAATCAATAATTTATGTATTTGTTAAATTCCAAAAATAATTATATATCTCTATTCCTAAAAAAGCCATCAATTTTAAAAAAATAAAATAAATTCACCCTAACCAGTTTTCTATTTGTATAACTAAAAAATGAAATCTATTTTATGAATGTAATAATCTAAATATGATAAATTTCATTTGTTTAAAATCAACATTTTAAAAAAAAATACTAATTTTAAAATTATAATGAATTTCATAAAATTTCAAACAACAAAATAAGGTCTCATGAAATTATTTTATAATAATAATATAAAATATATAAAATTTAATATATTTTTTGGATCATGAATTTTTTTTAAATTCTAATGTTAATTATAAAACTGAAAAAAAAAACATTTCTGTTTTTTAAAAATACGATAATTTTTTTATCATTTTCAATATATTTATTTATTTATACTATGTTATAATTAAATAATAGTTTCATTTATAGGGTACATAATTTTAATTTATATTTTCATAGGTGGAATTACTATACTATTGGTCGTGTTAGTATTATTATGGTCTAAATTTCTATTCCACGTGTCATGTTACTATTCCTTTGGTTTAGGTTCCTTATTTTCATTCAATACTTCTTTATTTCATTCATGATTCATTTAAAAAATTTAATTATACTCTTTATATGATTTTATGTGACTTATACTATATGATACAATTATAACAAGGGACATTCCACTGATAGAATACTAGGTTGTAACAATTTTATGGTTTAAGGAATAGATAAAACATTTATATTAATATGAGCATGAATTTTAAATTTTATGGTGTTACATATCATAAACATTACTTCTTTATTAAGGAGCATGTTATGGTGGGATAACTGACTGATTCCAAAATCAACAAAATTTTTGACACATAAAAATTATATGGAGAATACTGATGGGTGGTCACTGAAACCAAAACACAAATCATTATTTATGATATAATTTTATTTATCCCAAATATATAATGGAAGAAGTCCTCAAATAATTAATTAATTGTCATTGGAATCTAATTTAGGAGTGATAATGAAATATCATGGAATTCTATGAAAATATGAATAGTATGGAATAATGAGAAATATAACTTCATATGTCCCTCAGTGAAATTTTTTTCAACAAATGACGGAATCACATTACAAACCTAAAGTTCTAGTTAACACTTTTTTATGATATCCTTGAGATGGAGGGATTTTAGGATTCATTTTATTGTTTTTTTCAAAGATCACTAGATACGTTAAATACTATATGGTTAATTATGGTAAAAGAAACCAAATTATCATATATTCTAACTTTTTTATATATATTATCAATGGAAGATAAATAAAATGTGTACATAAGTAAAATTATTAGGATTTATAGTGTTCATTCATCTATTCTATTAGATAATAATCCTTTTCATCCAAAATGATTTTGGAGGGTATTATACAGGGTGATATGTACTTAAAAGAAAATAACTTTTCCATACCATCATTAGATGGAAAAGATATCTGAATATGGTATAGAAATTATGAATAATATTAATAAATATTGTGTTCTTAATATTGGGATACCATTGTATTATCATGTGTCTCTCGTAGTTCCCACAATGTAAATTGACATCAATAATCAATTTGGATTATTCCATTTGAAACATCAGTTGAAAGATTATATAAATTACTCTTTTATTATGTTTATGTATTCCATAGAAGACCATCAATTATTGAAACTGTGGTTTTTTTAGTTAGATATCAAGTCATTTTTTTGAGTTTCTCCCATCATGGACAATACAGGATTAGGAGGCAGCAAAATTTGGCACCCAGGTTTGAAAATCCATTCAATATTGTGGACTAGTTTTTGTCATGTGTACAATAGTATTGGGTATTCATTAATGTAATATAATGTATATTATGCGTTTCATGTTTATTTACGAAATATGTACCAAACATATCATTCTCATGTTCTAATCTATTATACAATTCACTTTGGTCTTGATGTGGTGCCTTTTGAAAGGCTACGGTATTATTTTGATATATATGAGAAGATATTAAAAGTATGAGTAATGACATTAGCGAAAGTATTATAGAAACATGAACCAATTAAAGAGGATAATTATTAGGGGAAAGATTATATATAATATAAATGAATGTATTTTTTCATAATTAATTAATTTTACTGATTTATCATGGATGAAAAGTAAAACATTAGGGAATATATTACACTACAAATACTTAAGGCATGTTCTTTTTTTATATATTTATGGGAATAATATTTGAAACTCTTAATAGGTAGTTCTTTGTTCACTATTAATAACATAGTTCATCATATTTTGAACGTAACTATTTATATAATGTATTGATAAATAAGTATATTAATATTGGAGGATCATGGTCAGAGGGTCCATGTATACTGAAATTATGTATTATGTTTTCTAGGTAGAGAGGTCTATATTTCTAGGGGTAAAATCCCCTTGAACAAGTACAAAAACTATATGGCGTGTTATATTTTTTCTAATATGAATCATAAAACAATTTTACCCACCAAAATCCATATCTAACAAATAATTAAGGAAGCTGTAAAACATATCTCTCATACAACGTGATTTTGGAAATCTATAACACAATGCATTATGTTTATTTCTAGAATTTAATAGATCGATGATAAATAACATGTTATAACATTTCAACTTATTCACATATATTAACAATTCAGTTATCTCCCAAAATCAACTCCCCTATCAAGATTTATTTTTTACATTAGATGTCTCAATAATGTTTTGATTATTGCAAATGCACTCATGAATGATATAGTATTGATAAAGTAATTAGTTTTAACAAAAATCATGGAAATTGTTTCATTTTTATATTGGTAAAGTGGATATAGTGGTTTTTATTGGATCTATTAGGAATTATATATTCTTAATGAAAAATGTGGTGTTAATATTTTAAAAGATTGAATGATAAAGGATTTTAATATGTCATTAATGGAATGATTGAAATGTTAATTTTATTTTATATGTCATTTCATCGTATAAGACGATAGGGGGTTGGATGAATATCGTATGGGAGACTTTGCCCTCAGGTGACCATGAATGATACCCTAATGTTTCCAAACAAATATGAACCCCTAATGCAATATCCTTCGCAGATGTATTCACATGTCGTGGACCTTCAAATACCTCTATGCACATTGAGCTCAAAAAATTCCATTAACATGTTTTATTATCTCTTTCTTTATCAAAATCCAAGCCTATTATTCTCTCTTCAGATCTATAGTTTTCATTAAGTGGTATGTTTGTCATATCCTAACCCACTTTAATTCTTCTTCACATTACTCTAGAATGAATTGGATTTTCTAATTTTTCACATTAGAATATTTAGTTCTCAGAATGTTGTTTTTAAATATTCACTATAGGATGAATATTTTAAATTCTAGACTAGAGGTTACTGGTCTTTTATTGGTTGTGGATTGACTTTTTATAAATGGTCACCAGATTTTAGGGTTCATGTGAAACCTCAAGGCATCAATATTTTTCTTGGGTTCCAAATTTGAATTGATTCCTTTTTATGAAGAGTGACTTATTTTCCATTTTGGTATTTTTTTTCAACCCATCAAGCTTTATACTAACAAATTGAACATAACATGACCCTCTATTGCAAGTATTTATTCTGAAATCGATACCTCCCAAGGCTTTCATTCATGTTTCTGGATTCAATGTGGGGATAATAGTTTCCGACAGTATGTGGTCTTTGAAAATTTCCCATATTTCTACAAAAAAATGATCAATACTTTTTCACACATTAAATGAATGTTATAACCAATGGATTGTTCCTCACCGAACTCCTTACTTCAAATATATTTAGGTGGAAAAGTATTCCTCAAAGGGCCTCAGGTTTCTCATACATAAAAAAATTGGATTGTACTAATTTGGACCCCGTGGGATATCTATGGAAGGACAAAATACTGTTTTGAGAAATGAGTTTTTGGATAATAATGATCATCCAACTAAAATAGGGGAATTTCAGGCCTTATTTCATCCATGTCTGCTTCCAGCACTACCCCTCCTGATATGATAGAGAAAAAAGAGAGGCAATCTGAATCACATGACACAAGAGACGACCAGGGTAACCTCACTAAATCTATTTTTTCTTTACTATTAGAGGACTATCAAACTAATCAAATTGAGGATTGATTCTAAAAATCTCATTCTAAGGAAGGGTAAATTCCGATGGTGGATGTTGATGAATTCATTAAACGAAATCCCAAAAAACCTAGGGAACGTTATTATTATTCTATTATTGGTATAACAGCTATTACAAAATCCCTCAACCCCTATATGAAGGTAAACACATTTCCTCCAAAACACCATATATACATTTTGAACCTATTATAACCCCAGATTTGGAAGACGAGGAATATTATAATGATAATGAACACATGTATAGAGATTATTTGAATATAAAGGATACAAATGTTGTGAGTGAGGAAATATATTAATATATTGATGGAACTGATGAAAATATATTCCATAATTATATAAATGGTTTTATTTCATCTCTGACGTAGCTTCAATTTAAGAATAATGTGTTCCTGAGGATGGTTGATGAATACAAAGGAATTCTATATTTCAAATTTAGAGTTATTCCTTGTGAATGACCTTTATCATCTCAAAGATTTTACTGTTGCTTTTTATTTGAATCGCCTCATTTTTTTAGTGAGTCTTGTTGTGGTTTTCTAGTCATATCTGGATTTGGATCATGATCACTATGATAATAGTTACACTCATTCTACTGATGTTGGAAACATGAGTCATGTGTTCATCATTATTTCATTATTTTCTAAACTTGTGCTTTTCGAATCTTCTATAGTTGATCTTTGTTTGATGAAGAAGAATCTAGTGGATGCCTGCTGGTGTTTTGATGGAAAAATCTATTTGGATTTTTTTGCTGCATTAACTATTAGAGAAAAAATTAATCAATCTAGAACACTTATTCTCTCCAAGGATGGCATCATATTTTTGATGTATTCTTGAATGATATTTTTGGATGAGGTGTAAAAGATTATGTCCCCTATGTTTTAACATGCATTAGAAAAAAAATAGTTTCTTTCAGGGAACTGGCAATTTCTATGGTTTTCAGCTATATTTCCTATTATTACAATAGATTTCAGGAATGATTTTTCAAAAAACCATTCATATTTTACCTGATTGATGAGCTTCCTATAAAGGGTATTCGCATTCCCTGGATTCATGTACTAGGAAGGGCAACCACTTCCCTTTATGGAATAAATCATTTACAGATCAATGAAACATCATCATGAACATGTCTCATGCAATAAAATATTTCATTTGTTTTTCATGGAAATATCATATTCTTTTCCCCTCAATAACATGTTTTTGTATGATATTTACACATCATGGTTGTATTGTAATACATTCTTATAATAAATTCCTTTGGGGCATGAGTTGGGTGACTAATTCATGTAATAATTTTGATAATATATATATATATATACAAGACACAAAAAACATTGGATATAGTTTTGAGATATTATTTTTGGTGTGGATAAATATTTCAGGTACTTTATATTTATTCGAGGTTATATTCGATATATATATTTCCTAAATATCATGTCTATTGCAATATTTTCTTCTAAAAATTGTTTTTTTGTCTGATTGGGAAAATATTACTCATATCATTGAAAAAACTATCATGAGAAATCTTCATCTAATATCATGGATTCATTTGGATTTGAATGATCATCCATTGCATTCAAATGTGATTAAAACATTTTGAATGAATATTGTAGAATATTATGGAATATATAATTTATGGGAATGCATGTTGTTTTCTATATAGATGTCTTATTATGTACTCACAAACTCAATAATACATAAACATCTCAGTGTGAAAATGTATATTATTATTAGGATTTTAATTCAGGATTGAACATAATACATGAGTTCCTGGTTGAAAAGGTAGTATTCTATAATAAATTAACAGTGTTTTTAGAAAATATATGGTTAAAATGAAACATTTTTTATTTGGTTGTATTATGTGGTACATGTTTTATTTTTTTTCCATTTCCCATTATTTTCAATTTAATTTACATTGTAATGGATTATTGTAATTATGTTCTTTTAGATTTTAAATTAATGTTCCAATTACATTCAATATTGATAGTTCTCCAATAGTGATGTAAAATCTTCCTATAAGGTTTATGTTTTATCCCTCTTCTTGTAAAAACTATATGGTTACTACAATAGCGTAACCATTCACAATAAAATGTTATCTAATTACTCGAGTGGGTCAAAAAATTACTATATTCTAAATATAGGAATGTTATGTTCATCCGAACATAATGTTGGACTCCCATGGGATTAAAATCAAATCTAAAATAATCTATGAATAATTTACCATATATTCCAAAAACATATTTATATTTTTATAACTCTAAAACAAAATTCCTTGGAATATACTATCTAATTACACCGTAAAAAGACTCAACACTTTGGAACTATTCTTATTCTGTGGAAATAGATAAGTGTGTCACCCCAAAATCTTTATAAATTTTGTAGGAGTCAATGAAATTCACTATGAGATTCATAAACTATAGGAATGGAAATATTATATGTTTATTATTTTGAAAAATAAATATAATCAATTATAATATGACATAATAAATGGGAATGAACAATTTAAATTGAATATTTATGAACATGAATATGGAATATTAATAATCAAGAACTACATGATATATCCAAATATCAAATTAATAATATTTCACTACTGTTAAATAAAGCAATGAAGGAGATGTTTTACTAAAATATCCAGCCCAATGTAATTCCTTAATCAAACAATATTGAGTAATCATTAATAACAACATTGATAATAACAATTGGAAATTATCTATAATTTCATTCCCTTATATATATTATCATTGATTTCCTATAAAATCAAAACATTTTCACATCCATGTCTTCATTAATTAACATATAGGGAATGAAGTTATACATGTCATTATTTTAAATATTTCACAAGATATATAAATTATAGTTCATAAATAATCATATCTCAATGGATAATATGGTCAATGTCATTTTATACTAGAATCATAATAATTATATTTTAAAATAATTTAGAGCATTTGTCCATGACGACCAAACACTAGGCCATATGCTAGAAATAAAATTACTAAAACTCATCCTCATAACCTAGTTAAGGAAAACATAATAAATGGCTAGGCTATTGCATTAATTATGTTGTTAATAATGATCTAATCAATTATCCATTAATGTGATAACTAAAACACATGAAAACAAGGGAATATATCATAACACCATGAGTGATAACCATAAAACATATGTTGGACAAAAAGTAAATTCTATTAGAACTAAAATCCATAAAAGTTCAAAAAGGAAATATAATAGAAATAAATGGGTTCAGGTGTATTTAATAGAAAACAAAAGTCATGTCATAATAAGACTACAAGGAATAACACCCTAGAACTATGGTATAAATAGTAGAATTGGAAAACATTACATTCATGAGAAATACCTTTAGTTCCCTTTCTCATGAGAAACTAAAATGTAATCATCAATACATTTGAATTGCAGTATATTATCCTAACCAAAATATTGTATGGAAACAAAAGACCATAAATTTCAACTTTATAGCCTAACCCCCCATCATTCATTTTTTACAGAGCCACTAATCATTAGTTTATAATATAACCCCCAGAACTCATCTATACATATGAGTTCCACATAAAAATCATTAAATTTTCAAATCATAAAAAATATTTTAAATAAAATGGATTTCGGAAAACAACAAATTTAAAATCAATTAATATTCTTAAGGAAACCATTGAAATATAATGGGATTTATAAAACATCCAAAATGTATAAATGAACAAAATGAATAAAATCATATGATACCAAAAACCTTATATCACAAATTAAAAACATAATAAATGAATAGTTAAAGTTGGAATGTACACAATATTTAAAATGGAGTTAGATAATTTTGTAGAAAATGAATCCAAATCACGAAAAGTGTTTTCTGAAAACGTATTGTACACATCTTTTGAAAATTCAAATTATGAGTCTCATTGATAATAGTGAACATAAAAAATTATGAAAAAAAATCATGAAAATATAATTTTTTATAAAAAAATATTTCTCTATAAATAAAAAATGCAACATCATTTAAAATTTAATTTATTTGTAAAATTATGTTCAAATAAGAAATTGTAGAAATACAAGACAGGTTTTTATGTTACCCAATCCCTTATAGTTTTAGTAAATTTTTAATAAAAGGTCATTATAAACATTAAAATATATTTTTTATACATACCATGGTATTAATCATGTATTAATTTGAAATAAATTCATGGGTAATATATAAATTAGATAAATATAAATATGGTTTATCACATTAAGACATGTCTTGTTAAGGAAATGTAGAGACTAAAAACCTTTACATTGTTTCAATGCAATGAGAATGAAACTATAACACCATGTTAACTAAACAATAACTACACCAATAATCTATATAAAACCCTAATTCATATATGCCACATTTTATATACCACATTTATAAATTTCTATTATTTGTTTTTTTAGTTATATATTATTTCAACCACTAGGTGTTAATAACATTATCATTTGGATGACCCATTATAATGTTGATATAATTTCCCATTATTCGAAAATAAAATTAATGTTATATAATTTCGTAAAAAAATATAAATTACATTATAATTCTTTTATATTACGTCATAAGTGTTTTAGTTTTACAGTGTGCAAATTGAATCAGTGATTGTCTATTTTTTTCATTTTACCAAATGAAGTTAAAAAATTAATAATAAGTTGAGTAAAAACTATAATCTTCCATAACTATTAACCAATAAAAATTTTATTATTATTTTATAATAATATTATTATCATTCCATAGGTATACAATATATAGTTTTATAGTATCAATCAATCTAGTGGTTAAACTAACAAAAACATCACAGTCCATTAACTCGAAGAGAGATTATGGTTAATGAGGTGTTTGTTGTCACATTATATATTTATAAAAGAAGTAAAATGAAATTATTTTACTATTTTTATGAGTTTTATCATGAATATATGATTTTTGGTTACATAATATATAACACTAATAAAATGAGAAAATGATTTCTCCTAGAGGAAGTATCCTACCCAAAGTCATGTTTGGTGATCCATTATTTTTCATATTTTATAGAAATAAATATATATTTTTTGGTAAAATTTATATAAAGACATCATTTTGATGAAATTATTTCTATGTAAAAATATTACTATTATGGTAAGATATTTGGATATGTATTATAATGATTAGAAATATAATAATGTGATGATATATACATTGTATACTTAATATTTCCTTGGAATACTAATTTGAATTGAAGGGAATAGGTTAACAATGCATGACAAAGAGAATTATTGAGTAAGATTGGATTATTGTTGGAGGAAATAGAAGTGCTTTAATGAGCTGTTAGAAGGTGAAGTGTATCTTTAAAGTCTCTATGATTTATCCTTTCATAGGAGAATCAAATTGGAATTTGGAAACAAATATTACTATTTTATAATTCCATGACACATTTCATGGATTAATCGAAAAAATGTGAATAACTTTTCAAGATATTAGGGGGTGGATTTGAACTCATGGTAACTACTAATTTGAATAAATTTTTTCCCATTCTCTAAGAAAACTATTTTTCACCATTTTCAATTTTTATTCTGTAAATAAAATTAAACCATATTAATTAATTTTGAAAAACATAAATTAAACTGTTACTTATTATATAATATGAATAATTTGATTTATAATTTTAAAATAATGTTATAATATTAATTAAAATTTATGTGTGAATGTAATTTTAAAATAGGAATAATTATTTGTGTAAAAATTGTATTTATAAATACTTTGTTTTCAAAAATATTTATTTATAAAATATATAATAATTATCTTACTGATTATAATGAATAAAAATGATTTAATAAGAATAAATTAAATGTTATGAATTAATGAACGAACTGAATAACTGGAATTCTCTTAGAATATACGTTATTCATAAAAAGACTAAAAACTAAATTTTTTAAGTGACAGTATAATTTAGTTCTAAGAATGTTAGAAATATGATTTATACACTCAAAGAATATATTAAAATGAATAATTTTATTTCAAAACAAAAAGATAATCAATTTATTAAAAGAACATAATATCTTTTTTAACATGATAACACAATGTAAGTATAATAAAAATTTAGTATTTTTCAGAAAATGGTATTTTTCAACAATAAATTTATTTGTTTATAAAACATTAAGACAATAAATTTATTATGTTTTATTTTGGATTAATTCACAATTTATTATTATTTTAGTATATTTATATTATTAAACATTTAAATATAAAATATTAAATGAAAATATATAATATAAATGAGATGGATACGGCGATAACAACTTTTTTAAAGTTAATTTTATTAATTATTTAATGTATAAAAGTAAATTAAATTGAATGGTTTAACATCACAATGTTTGTTATATGTTTATTTAAATTTTTTTCTCAATTTTTGGTTGTTTTTTAAATTCGGTGTATCATATGGAGAATGAAATAGAACAAAAAATTTATTTAAGGAAAAACATCATGTGTTCTTAAAAAGAAGGTACTCATAAAACGGACACTATAACTATAACACCTTTGACTGTAGTCACATAGAGCAAGTGAGTAATTCAGTAGATAGAAGTAAAATAAAATAGATCATACCTTGAATATCAAAATTCTATTATTCATTATAGAAGAATATATTTAAATAAACATTACATTTTCATTACAACTAACATAAAATATAGATTTATCAAACTATTGTACAATATTTATTTTTTTATATAATAATTCAATCTATTGAAAATAAAATATAATTGAATTTATCAAGAATAATAAAAGTTGTAAAAGAATAATAGGGTTATCTCATATTCTGAGTAAGGGATAACATATCATTGAAATATAAAAATCTAAAAGATTATAAATATAATATAGGAAGAATGATAATTTATGATAGATCAACAAAAATACATCAACATGACATTTGAAACACATAAAAATGGATCAAAATTATAAATTTATACCATTATTAGGGAATTTCATATTTTTAAATATCATAATCATTTAATCACGACTTTTTCCATTAACAAGATACATAAAATGAGTGAAAAAAACAATTCATTATAATTGATAATGCATGAGACAAAAAAATATACCAAGGTACATTTTAATTATAGTTCAATAAAATAACATAAATATTTTAATTCATATAATTTTATAGTAAAACATTGTAATGTTCAATGATTATCAACGTAAATGATAGAAATACTATTCAATTATGGTTTTCATAAAAATGTTATGAATAACGATTCATATAAATTATATACATGTCAACAATTTTAACAAGTCAACCAAATGATATGATTCTATATTTTAATCCATTTAAATAAATATAATCAATTTTATGGTATTCCAATTTGGATTTATATGGTAATTAATATTATGAAAAAAGTTTATATGAAAATGATATAAACGTAATAATAAAATGCATCTCTATAGTAATAAAATCTATAAATTATATTCAGTCAGGTCCAGAATATGAAATTCATATTAATTTTAATGACTCTTACTTTTCCATGTATTACGTTAGAATATTACATAGAATATTATTAGAGAATAGCACTATGATAGTGGGAGATTTCGAGGACTAATGGGTTTGAAATTGAGATTACAAAATATTAAAAATATTAAAATCATGCATGTATGATTTTCTAAGAAAATTGGAATAATTCCATATAGTAGTCTCATATATGAAACATGAGACCACCCTTCAGTACAAAATTGGCTATTTACCATAATATTTACAAAACCTTGGATCACGTGGGAAACATAGGTTTGGGGTAGTCATTGAAAACTCATTATTAAATAAATTTATTACATTAATTTATTTTTTTATCAATGAACTAACCCAATGTATATTAATTCCATAGTACGGGTAAATCTCAAGGATACCTGCAAACCCATATAATTCAATAAGAGATTATAGAGGAGAATAGGTGGATGAAAATGTGATGAATGCTTGGATCGGTAAAACATGGGTCTTCTACATGAATAATGATCTTTGAAAAAAAATGACAATAATATAGTATCATTATTCATCATTTAATAATCCAAAACAATATATAGGTTGTTTTGAGGATATTGACTATATTTTATTTAGTCTACAATGATAGTAAATAAATTATTCTAATAGGTCTTTTTGTGGACCAGACATGCGAATTTTCGGTAGGGATTTTTACTTTCCCTAAAATAGAAATAGGATTTTCCATTTTATTTTTATCATTGTTCATTAATTTAATGAAAACATATAGAGGATGAAATAAAAACTGACGATCATTCCCCTCTTGATTTTTATTCTTTTCTCTCACTCTTATTCATGTGTTCATCAATGTTAATCTATTTTCCTAGTGGATTAAGAAATACAAAGTAGCTGAGCATTGATAAATTGATCTTTTGTGCAATTAATTTTCACCACACATTAAGGATAGATTTTGACATCAGGGTTTTCATGAGTGATTCATATAGTAGATTATCATTCTAATTATAGATCTCCAACATATGAGTTTTTCTATTATGATATAAAAGACAATGAATGTTGATTTTTAGGTGAAGGAGACACTGAAATCTTCTCACTGGTGATCATATACCCCTTGATTCCAGAAAATTGACTCAATGAAGATTTGGTGGTGGAACCATTATTGATGGCGGAATTGGAAAATATATGAAATGATTTGTTTTTTTTCACTAAAATAAGCAACTACATAAAAAGTAGTGTGAGGAATATAAATTTTATAGGGGAACTGGCTACAGATGCATTGGTTTTGGGAATCTTATGGATCACATGTAATGTGAGATGTGTCACATATCGTTTATCAGAAGTATAATGGCTTAGTGTATACACCATGTGTCCACAGGAAGGCACACTGTTAGTTACATGGGAATAACCTAGCACATGGTCATTTCCAGGTATAGGATTAAGAACATAGGAATAGGTACAGGTACACATGCACAAGTTATTGACATGGAGAAAGACACAACCTAGTCTGAAAATTAAGGGACAACCTGTGTTCCTATCACGCCCTGATCTATCCGTAATTTTTTTCTTGTTTTAACAAAAAACACTGTCGAGGTTCAGGTTGAACACCGAACAATATTTTTTTGTTTTATCAAAAAATGTGTGCTTTTGAATTGACGTCATGGAGCGTACAGGTGGAGCGCGTTTCAGAAACACCGCGCAGCTTTTCCTAGGCCACAACACTGTCCTTCACTCTTCAAAAAAATTTAAAGTGAATATGTTTTTTTATTTTATTGAGGTTACGGTTATTAATTTTAATTATTATATTTGTTAAAATTAAGGTTTTATTTTATTATTATTAATAATATTATTAATATTAATATTGTTGATATTAATATTAATATTGTTAATATAGATTAAATTTATTATTATTAATAATGATATTATTATTATTCTTTTTGTTTTTTTAATTTTATTACTTTATTTACTTTTAATTTTTTTATTCATTTTTCCTTCTTTCTTCTTTGTTTCCCCCTCTTCCATGTTGCTGCCACTTGTTCTTTTTTTATTTTTTCTTTTCTACTTCCTCTCGTAGTAGACTTCTTCTTCCTCCTGTCTGCCGCACCGCACTGCTGCACGGTGCCCCGTCCTGCTGCCTTCAGCTTACATGCACCCAGCGCCCCGGTTCCATCCGTCCACCACACTGCACCACAGCACGGCCACCTGCAGCTCTCCTGACCCGCACCACCGGTAGTCCGCCACCCGCACGGCCTCCGCCTAGCTACCCTGAGACAACACCCTGTTCTGCCCGGTGAACCCCCCTGCATGCGGCCTATCCTCCACCCTGCACAATGTTGATCTTGTTCTGCTAGTCCCGTCCACGCGAACCCACGACAACCCTCTATCTCACCCCTATTTAGAACCCATCACCCTTAACGTCACACCACCAGCCACTGTAGTGCGCCCAGGCTTCCCTGCTCCGCCTTCAGCCTGCACACCCTCCTTATCTTGCAGCCTTCCGTGCAAGATCTCGCACACCCCTTGCCGCGATCCAGTGCCTAACCGACCCAGCTGGCTAGCCTTCACTCCTCAACTAGTATATCAATCTCGCATTGCCTGGCCCTCACTCTGCCCTGCCTCCACGTTGCTCTAGACATCAATCCTCATGTGCAGCGGTGCGGCCCTCCAACTGGCCGCACACCCATCCCAGCTGCGCCCCCCCTGCCGGTGACCTTTCCGGTGCCCCGCAGCTCCTCGCTGTAATTCTGAGGCGGAATGATCAGCCCTATCGGCTTGTTTTTCATCTTTGTATGTGCAGCCGTCTGCGCACGTGCGCCCCTTGTTATTAATTGGGCACGCGATAAATGCCCACCTCCGAAGGTGAGCGGTTTGGTTTCATGTCGTTATGCCTATACCAGTTTCGATGTGGGTTTTAAGCTTTTTTCATTTGGATTATTTTATTTTATCTTTTCTATGTTTTTGGATGAATTTTGATGTTGCAGCGCATTGGCGATGTTTTTCATGATGTTACATTCATCAGCAAGATGCGCGCTCTTGTGCGCAGTGTGAGTTGTGTCAAGTCGTCGTGTTCAAGCTTCAAATCGAGGTAGCTCCCCCACTATACTCACCTTTAAATTTAGAATTTATTAATTTCATGATTTTTTATTAATTTTAACAAATAAAAAAAAAATATAACATGATTAATTTTTAAATGTCTATTTGGTGTAAAAAAAGAGACGTTTATTTTATACACGACTCATGAAATATTTTAATGATGAGCGGATACCCAGTAGTGAAAGAATTCTACTTTGCCTTTTAAACCTAATTAACAGAATTTCAAATGTGGTTCTGGTTTTAATGAGAAATGGTTTTTCTGAACAAGCATTTCGGGTTTTCATGAGAAATGAGGTTTTTCTTTAATGTTGGTGAAGGCCCGTTTGACACTTTAATGACATAAATTATTTTGTAAAAACTCAATTTTGGGTTACTAAGGGGTGATCTTTGTTGTGTGATGATTGCGTGACTTGTGTTTGATATTTGTGCATCGTGACTGAATGATTTAAATTGTGGACGCACCCCTTTTTATTGCTTCTGTTAACATGGGAACCTGGCATAGTGAGTATATCTTCTGAGAACGATTGATGCACTAGTTTTGATTACACCCGGGCTAGTGGCCCCGTAGTAGGGGAATACTGAGTTATTTCTACCTTGCGGATTGGGCCCCTCATTTAGGCCATATAGGGCTATACCGAACGTTAGGGCGTTATGACATCATCGAGTTAGGGAATTCCTTAAGGATGAGTCAAATGTATAGTACTTTCTGGATTGTTCACAATCTCTTAGGTTCGACCCATGTTTCTATTAGTGTTTATTTGCATGTGGTGGACGGTTGAGAGGTCTAGTTCGGTTGTTGGCCCTATGTGACACTTTTTCCATTGACCATGATGTGTGTTGTGTGTTGTGTGTAGTTTCCCTTTTTGGATAATAACAAAATTTTGGTTTTCTCTTTTTTCATAAAAGAAATTTATTAAAAATGCAATGCACCTGTTCCTTTCAACATTTAAAAATTGTTTTCAAATTATAATGGGCAATGGACTGATACTTGTTTTAGAAATTAAAATGTGTGTGTGTGACGAACCAATATTTTATATAATTTAGTTGAAACCTAGAATTGACAAATTATTTATTTATTGATATGTTCATTGGGAATAGAACTAGTCGGGCCTACCAACTATGTTTTAATAATCACTCCTATATATTTTTCCTGTTTTTAGTTTTGTTGCAGGTTTGGCTCGAGCTCACTCGCGGTTAGTGAGAGTTGGTTGTGGACTGGTGAGCGACTCTCGACGTTGCAAGAGTTTTTGGTCAAGACGAGATTAATTGGTTTTTGTTGGTCGTTTTTCCTTTTTCGTGTCATTTATTTTCCATCCTCTGCTTTATTTATTTATTTATTTATTTTAACTAGGAGAAATCATTCCCACTTTTCATCTATTGATGCCCTGGCACTTTCCACCATCCCAGGAGGATCGGGAACACCTCTCAGGTCATGTCACAGACTGGCTCGGTTGATTGGTTCAAGGTCGACCTGGGTTGGTTCGTGACAAAATGGTATCAGAGTAGGTCGGCTCCTGAGCGGATGTAGTTTTTCAGAGTGCCCATTGTTATTTGGGGTTGTGATGGTAGAAGGATTACAATTGTCAGGACTCGAGGAATACAGACGAGAAGGACTTCACAAACCCTTGCCCATTCCGAGCCTCGGGTGACAATGGGATGTTCGGGTTGTCGATGTGTTTTGATTCTTTTTTTTTGGTATTTGGAAATGAAATGAGAGTTGGGCAAGTGACCTCGGTGAGCTCACATGGTCTGGAAATCCATGTGGAGCCAAAGACATTACCCTAGAATGCTCTCAATGACGGTAGTGTGACTGGCGTATGGCCACCAACCATATGGTCGAGTCACCCATCATCACTAGTTTCCCACAAGTGAATCATCTGGATTTTCCTTAATTATGAAAAAAACATTGTGAAATGTGTTATTTTGGTATTTGAAATGGCAATAACCATGTTTGACCCATATTTTTGTTTTCTTGATCATTAGTGTTTGCCCCTACGAAGGTTCGATGGATGACTAAGGTGTAGCTTCAGTTGGTGAATCCTTAGAAAATCATCCAGTTGATCATCCCAAAGACTACGTCCTCGAGTTTCGGAAGTTGAACCCTCCCCTCTATTATGGGCAGACAGATCATCCTGAGGCAGAGGAGTGGTTACAGATGATTGAGAGGATGTTCAGTTTCATTGGGTTGGCTGAGTCATTAAAGGTGAAGTTGGCTACCTTTATGCTTGACGGTCCAACCTGGAAATGGTGGAAGTCCGTGTCACAAAATAAACCTCGGAAAGATCTGAATTGGGAGTTCTTCAAGTCTTCGTTCATCCAGCGGTACTTTTCTGAAGTGACAAGGGTGAAGAAGATGATGGAGTTGTACGGTCTCCAGCAAGGTGTTGGATCAGTTTTGGGTTTCTTTTGTCATTTTCTGGACCTGGCTCCATATGAACTGGGGTATGTTGGAAATGATCCCATAAAATCTCGACATTTTGAGCTTGGATTATGTCCTGAGCTATAGTCAATGGTGGGAGAATTCAACGTGATCACTTTCCCTGATGTGGTGAGACAAGCATTCCTTGTCGAAGCTGAGTAAGCAGGATGACATGAGGTGACGAATCCTCCTCCGGCATTGGGATGTAGTGCAGAAGATATCGATAAGAATAATGGGAAGAGACATGATGGTGGTGTAACTAGTAGAGGAATCAAGAGGCCTTCAGACCTTCAGTAGTCTTCCTCACAGCACAATGCCTTGATCTGTCACCAGTGCGGTAAGCGAGCGTATAAGAGGCCGATGTGACTGAATTCTCCAAAACCATGCCACACCTGTGGACGTTTGGGCCACTTACAACGATTCTGTTGAGTTGTTTCCAAGAAGCGTGCTAAAGACAGACCTGGCTCGTTGAAGTTCCCCTCATCCCATCCGTGGGAGTAGGATGGTTTTTGGAGATCAGTTTGTGGTATTCCCTTTATAGTGTTTCATTGATTTAGTAGTCGTCACCTGTGCCATTTTTTGTTGTTTCTTTCCTTTCAGTTGTAAGAATGGTTGTGGCTAAACCTCTTTGAAACCGTTGTTCTAATGGATGTGTGTTTGGTAAAATTATTGTTCGTGTGTTATGATTGGGAATTACTAAAGCCTGATTGTGAGGCAGGAGATGCTTCAATCATCAGATCTCCATCCATAGGTCCTGGAGTGAAGCTGGCACGTAGTCAGGTGAACCCCACCGGTGAAGAAGGGACATGGTTTAATCTTCATCCTTAGTGTGGTATGGTTTGTTTTCTTCGGAGGGTGTGGCATCGTTGGAGTGAAGGTGAAGTTAGTTTCGATGCTCTACCCATAGGACCCTTTCTTTCTCCCCCTCGTGGTGGGGGGTTTTTGGACCGTGTGGAAAATCTTCAAGCTCATTTAGCCTCATCATTCCTTTTGGTGGGGAGACCCATCGCAGTTCACATTGAATTCATTTGGCTTGCCTCCTATGGTGGGTAGTCCATTCTGGCCCCCTCATGTCATTATTAGAGTTTCGTTTCGGGTTTTGTATTGGTGGTGTTTAACTTGTTCATGTTTTCTGGATAAGTTTCATGTCATGGGAGTTTGGTGATCGTGTGGATCCGTCAAATGGATGCACTTATACATTTTGGGGTGAGTGACACTTAAAAAGTTTTTTCTTGGTTCTAGGTCTTGTTGTGGCTACCCGAGGATGAGACGCATTTGGTGGGGAGAATTGTCATGCCCTGACCTATCCATAATTTTTATTTTATTTTATTATTTTCATGGTAAAAAAACACTGTCGAGGTTCGGGTTGAACACCAAACAATATTTTTGTGTTTTATCGAAAAATGTGTGCATTTGAATGGACGTCATAGAGTGCATAAGTGGAGCGCATTTCAGAAACCCCGCACGGCATTTCCTAGGCAACAACACTGTCTTTTTCTATTTAGAAAAATTCAAAATGAATAAGTTTTATAGTTTATTGCGGTTACGGTTTTTAATTTTAATTATTATATTTGTTATAATTAAGGTTTTTTATTATTATTGTTAATATTATTATTATTATTGTTGATATTAATATTAATTTTTTTAATATAAATTAAATTTATTATTAATCATAATGATAATATTAAGATTATTTTTTGTTTTTTATTACATTATTTAATTTTTTGTTTTTTTTCTTTTTTTCTTCTTTCTTCTTTGTTTCCCCCTCTTCCATGCGGTTGTCCCCTTGTCCTTTTTTTTCTTTTTTCTATTCTCCTTATTCTCGTAGCAGACTTCTTCTTCCCTATGTCCGCCACACTGCACCGCTGCACGATGTCCCGTCCTACTGCCTTCGGCCGACACGCACCTAGCGCCCCGGTTCCCTCCGTCCGCCGCACTGCACCGCTGCATGGCCACCTACGGCTCTCCTGACCCGTGCCACTAGCAGCATGCCACCTGCATGGCCTCCACCTAGCTACCCTATGACATCACCATGCTCTTCTCGGTGAACCCCCCTGCATGCGGCCCAGCCTTCGCCCTGCACAATGCTGCTCCTGCTCTGCTCGTCCCGTCTGCGCGAACCCACCACATCCCTCTCTCTCACCCTTCTTTAGCACCCAGCACCCTCGATGTCATGCCATCAGCCACCCCAGTGCCCCCAGGCTTCCCTACTCCGCCTTCGTCCTGCACACCCTCCTTATATTGCTGCATTCCGAGCAAGATCCCACACACCACCCTGCCGCGATCCAGTTCCTAGCTGACCTAGCCGGCCAACCTTCGCCCCTCGCCCAGTAGCCCAATATCGTGTCGGATCGCCCTCGCTCTACCCTAACTCCACGCTGCTTCAGACTTCGAACCTCATGCGTAGCGGTGTGGACCTCCAACTGGCTGCACACCCTTCCCGACGGCGCCCCCCCTACCGGTGACCTTTCCGGTGCCCCGTAGCTCCACGCTATCATTCTGAGGCAGAACGACCAGGCCAGTCATCTTGTGTTTCATCTTTTTCCATGCCACCGTCTGCGCACGCGCACACCTTGTTCTTAATTGGGCGTGCGGCAAATGCCCACCTCCGAAGGTGAGCAGTTTGGTTTCGTGTCGTTTTTCTTGTACCGGTGTTGATGTGAGTTTTATGCTTTTTTTCATTTGGATTATTTTATTTTATCTTTTTTGTGTTTTTAGATGCATTGGGTTGTTACATCACATTGCCGAAGTTTTCCTTGATGTTACAGTCATCTGCAAGATGCGTGCTCTTGTGCGTAGTGTGTGTTGTGTCGCGTCGCGTCGTCATGTTCAATCATTGAATCGAGGTAGGTCTACCACTGCACTCACCTTTAAATTTAGAATTTATTTATTTCTTTATGTTTTATTAATTTTAATAAATAGAAAAATAATATAAGATGGTGAATTTTTAAATGACTATTTGGTGTAAAAAAAGATCCGTTTATTTTATACATAAATCATGAAATATTTTCTAGACGAGCGGACACCCGGTAGTGAAATAATTTCAGTTTGGCCTTTAAACATAATTCACATAATTTCAAATGTGGTTCTGGTTTTAAAGATAAATGGTTTTTGTGAACAAGAATTTTGGGTTTTCTTGAGAAATGAGGTTTTTATTAAAATTTGTTAAAGGCCCGTTTGGCACTTTAATGAAATAAATTATTTTTGAAAAACTCACTTTGGGGTTACTAAGGGGTGATCTCTGGTGTGCGTTGATTGCATGAGTTGTGTGTGATATTTGTGCATCATGACTGATTGATTTACATTGTGGACGCACCCCTTTTTATTACTTGTGTTGACATGGGAACCTGACATAGTGAGTGATTCTTCTGAGAACGATTACTACACTTGTTTATATTATGCACTGGCTAGTGGCCCCATAGCAGGGGAATACTGAGTTATTGCTGCTATGGGGATTGGGCCCCTCGGTTAGGCCATGCAGGGCTATGCGGAGCGTTAGGGCGTTATGACGTCATTGAGTTAGGGAATGCCTTCAGGATGAGTCACATGAATAGTACATTCTGGATTGTTCACAATCTCCTAGGTTTTCCCCATGTTTCTATTATTGTTTATTTTCATGTGGTTGTTGGATGAGAGGTCTAGTTTGGTTGCTGGCCCCTGTGTGCCACTTTTTCCATTTTTCTTGGTGTATGTTGTGTGTTATGTATAGTTTTCCATTTTGAATAATAACTAATGTTTGGATTTACAATTTTTCATAAAATAAATTTATTGAAAATGAAATTCACCGGTTCCTTCTAACATTTAAAAATTGTTTTCAAATTATAACGGGCAATGGACTGATACTTGTTTTAGAAATGAAAATGTTTGTGTGTGAAGAACCAATATTTTATATAATTTATTTCAAACCTGGAATTGATAAATTCTTTATTTAATGATATGTGCATTGGGAATAGAATTAGTCGGGCCTAACTACTGAGTTTTAATACTCACACCTATAGTCTTTTCCTATTTTTTTTATTTGCTGCAGGTTTGGCTTGAGGTCACTCTCTGTTAGTAAGAGTTGGTTGTGGACTAGTTAGTGACTCTTGGAGTCACAAGAGTTTTTGGTCGAGATAAGGTTAGTGTGTATTTGTTGGTCATTTTTACTTTTTTGTGTCATTTATTTTCCTTATGCTGCTTTATTTATTTATTTATTTATTCATACTGGGCAAAATAGTTCCCACTTGTCCCTTATTGATGCCCTGGCGCTTGTCGCCAGCCCAGGAGGATTGGGAACGCCTCTCAGGTCATGTCGCGGACTGGCTCGGGTGATTGGTTCGGGGTCGACCCGGTTTGGTTCGTGATAGTTCCCCAAGTACATCCCATGTACTAATTCTGGGTTATTTTGAGGTAATTTCTCTCTTACATTTAGATGAGATTTATTTGAGTGAATTCCCTTCAAATTAATGTTTTCGGGAATTCCATCACTCATATCAGAGTAAGTGAGTTCCTATATATTTAGATAAGTTCATCAGTCCACTCAAAAGAGGGTTCATACAAAATTTGGTTCATTTTGATGGAATTTGATATTCCCTTATTAGACTAGAGAATGTATCCTCTATGAGGCCCAGATTTTATCCTCATTCCAATTGTTATCCCATATTGGGTTCTTAGTGTCGCATGAACAACGTACATGGATATAATCCCCTGTCTAGTTGGATAATCTAGTAGGGTTTGTGGAATACCGTATAGGACTTTTTTGAGGTCCCATATGTGAATCAATGATCATTTCATTTCTATATTATATTACTTCATGATGAGGCATTATAAGTATCAACCTCTCAAATGAGTTCTATTAGTGATATCAATATATAGGGATTGAGTTATCCTAGAATATTGTGTTATCAAGAATCCTAGATTCAATATGGGTATGTTATTATGTCTATAACCTATTAGAATATGTGAATGTATTGACTATATCAACATCTAGATTTTTCTATCTTTTAGGGATAATTTACATGTCTCACTTATCCTGAATGAAATATCGTCATGGTTGTGAGCCGAAAAATAGTTGATTAATTTTGAATGGTTATTTCAAGGGGTACTACAGATTACGTTGTACTCACTCATGCTCTTATCTTACCAACATAGGTAGTGTCTTATACAAAAATAAGGAATTTCATTAATGTTCAAGGGGATTAGGGTATTGGAGGAGCATAGTGTGCTAGCCTAAATTGATAGATCCAAGAAGTTCTTTTGACAAAAGTCCCCTTTGGGCTTTTAGATGGTTATAATTCTATATTGTTTTATAGGATTGAATTTATTCTTTTATATTCTCTCTAATAATTGTTCTACTATGTAATATAGATGTTATTCATGCATTTTTACACAACTGTCTTTAATCATTATACTATTGTGTGGGAATATATTTTTTGCACAGGTACTTTAGGATAAGGCCATCCATATATGTGTTTAGCCTACTCATCACTAGTGTCTATCCCCTAACTCTTTGGAGCTAGTATTATTATAGTCCCCCTTGGGCCTCGGTGGGTAATTTCACGATGAGTGTTATCATTGGATATGGTTCTAACATTGGACCAGAGACTGTGATATTGTTTTTTGTAGTATGGAAACAATGTTAAAGAGTTTCAAGTTTGACTCTCTAGTTAGGGTTTTCATTGTTGCTGTGGTGGCTGATATATACATTCACATGGAATATTATAACCTACTTCATTAAATAATATATATATATATATATATATATTAAATGGTCTCATAGAAATCATACATCAAAACATTATGTAGGGGTGAGATTTGGTTACAAATTTCATCTTAAGTCAGCTGCCAAGATAAGTTCATTGACCATTAAACATATTCTTTTTAGGATTCTAACATGATAGAATCCATCAGAAATTAATCTATGTGATCATTATTGTGATGTTTTAATTTATTATTCTTCAATATTAGGACCAATTTTGGATTTTGTTTTAATATGTGTTTTTTTAGTCTAACTGCCAGCTGTTGACCATACAGATATCATAACAGTACTAACAGATGATGTATACTAGATGAGATCAATTTATAGGATTCATATAACATTACCAATCATGATTCCTGAAAATATATATACCAAAACAATAAAATAGTCTCATGAAGTTGTGGTTCATGTTTTCCAGCCTAGTAAGGAATCCTTAAACATATTACTATTGTAATGGTGAACCTTCTACATGGAGTCATAGGGTGGTGGTGGATTCTAGTGAATCGTACATTGGTTGAGGTGATAATCACATCGAAAAATATTTAACTCCTCCAAAGAAATTATTTATATCCATCACTCTTATGGGATGTGTTCATCTATATGTTTTCGTAGCAGGAGCTAGGTTTCTTGGTAGTCATTGGGTATATGGTGAGGTTCACCAATATCCTAAAATTGACCTAGGTTATGGTACAAGACACATTTTTATGAACTATTATTTTTAGAAATGTCTCCCAAGAGATATTCAATATAGTATGAAAAAATCTTTATTTCCTACATAGGATAGAGTGTAGGAGAATGCTACAATGATAGATAACTTGTTAAGGGAGAAGACACTGATAGATGGTGATATTAGTGAGAACCCAAAGGATGATACCTTAACATTAGGACGTTTAAGATAGTCGTTGGGATCTAGGAATGTGATAAACAATAGGATACCCTCATAGTATAAAGGATTCAGTACTCAATTTTCTCACGATGTATCTATCCAGTCTAACGAGAGAATGTGTGACTCATGTGATCGGTATTGTCATCTCACGTGGCATTTCTGGACCCATTGAACTATAGAATTGGAGGAGGTCAAGGGATTGAGTATAATAATGTATCATATGTTATTGATTTCCACAGGTTGTTTGATATAGAAGATTATTTGGGAGAGAAGGAATTGTTGGTAGGAACCTTGAAATGCTTCCACCACCAACCCCATGTCGCCCACACATGGTTCATGGAGATGGGGGTGAAAGGAGAGGGTAGTTGAATGATTGTGATAAATTTGACTAAAATTTTCTTGGGATGATTTGAGGAAAGATTGATATCTTTTATAAATTTTATATGGTATTGAAAAAAAGATATTTGAGCCATTCCTTTCATTATACACCATTTTTTCAAGACCTTCATTTTTTTGGAGTTAACGGCAGAACCCCTGTGGTTGGAGACTCCCACTGTTAAGATATTTACCATCCAAATGCTTCGATTGATAGTGTGACCTAACTATTGAGGGAGAGTGATTCTATTGGGACTATTAAATTTATATTATGAGGTAATATGAAATTATTCTTAGAATATACTAGTTATATGTGGTTCACGTGTACATTTCATGCTTCCTATAGAAGATATGGTTCATCTATGATGATGGAATGGAAATTTTCATCACACGATAGAACGATTTACAAGTAAATAATGATGTGATCATGAATAGGGTGAAATGTATAATTACACAAAATTTGGCTAGTATGCCCCTCAGTAAAGTAGATGATGCAGAATTTCAATTCCCTATAGTGGTGGCCTTGTATGATAATAACCTTATTGAGGAAATACAAGGACCACCACCCCAAAGAGTGGTTGAGTTTTTCATAGTCATGAACCCTTAGGTGGATCCATTATCTACCACACCCTATCAAATTGATCCTATGGTGATTCAAGATATGATGTTCAAGATGGATGAAATATTGATAATTGGATTTCTAAGACACATTGTTTATGCTTGGAAAGCCCTATTGTCATTCACCAAGAAGGAAAATGTTAACATTAGGGATGGTTTGGATAAACTCTTCCCAAACTGTGTGACTATAAAGAATATGTATTGACTAATAAGGATTCGTGGTCTATTAGACCATATAAATGGAGTGATATGGACATAAAATTTTGAACTCATTTTTGGTTATCCCTATCTCTAATTTTGTGAGATGGATATACTGAATATGGAGTTCTGATGTTAATATAACCACTATGATTAATCGTTCTACCAATTAGCTTGAAAAAACACCCTAGATGTTTTCATGTCACTCGTGAACTAGATCATTCATTCCATATTATATTAGAGCATGGTGATATTCAAACATGATATTATAGTTTAATTGTTATTCTAGGAGGAGCACATGAGAAAATTGAGGATGGATCTGAACATTCTCTGATAGATCTATATTTATGTTAAACTATTTCCATAATTATTTCCATACTCTAAGACAATAGCCTCTCTTAGAGAACCGGATTAATTTTTTCTTAGAATCAATTTGGCTTCGTTAAGGGTAGGTGAATACAAGATTGCATATGTCTTGCATATGAATGTACTAACACCTTGAATTGACCCACTAGGGGAGGAAATAGTTCCATTAAACTTGATATTTATATGGTATTTGATACCATTGATTGATGTTTATTTTTTAAATAGCTTCATGATTTTGGATTCAATGACTTCTTCATTGTTAAAATAAATGCTCTTCTAAATTAATCTATTATTTCCATTCTATTCAATGGTTCCCCTAATGGTCACCTAAAATTCACTATGGGAGTTATAAAAGGTTATCCACTCTCCGCCATTCTTTTCTAAATTTAATAAGATTACCTTATTAGATTTCTTACTCTCCATGTAGATTAGAAAAGACTTAACCATATCCATGCTTCTAGAGACATAAATTTTCCCACACATCTCCGCTATGTGGATGATATTATGCTCATCATACATGATTTTAAGATAATTACATGTCTTAAAAATTCCCTTTCACATTATGATGAAATCATTGGCCAAAATAATTGCGAAAAAAATAATTTTTTTGTTGGAAAAAGTATTCCCCCTAATTGAAAAAGATCTATCATTAATCTTCTAGATATCAAATAATGTTCTTTCCCCTTCACTTATCATAGAGTAACCATTTTTCTAAAATGACCTTATGCTAGTTAATTTTGAAAAAATGTAGTCAATATTCCCAATCAGCTCTCCTCTTGCAAGTTTAAAGCCATATAAATGGCTATCATAATCTATCTATTTAAATACACAAATTTCTAAAAAATGTTCTTCTTATTGTTGGTATATAATTGTCCTTTTGGACATCTAAAAAAATAATGTCAACATTATGAATTTATTTTATACTAGGTGAACTCTTTAAAATAAACATGTAACCATCCTTTAGAATACCTTTTGTAATAATTCAGATAAAGGTGTCCTTGGAAAAAAACAATAATCATATCATTGAGGCCTTATAAGAAATTATAACTGGGAACCTCCATCACAATTACTCAGACTCCGTTTCTTTCTCAAAAAAATATTCCATGAAAATTTAATGAATGGAAATTTTATCTATATTAGAAATTCTATTTGGTCATCCATTAGATAGGCCCTTAACAAAATCGTTATTAAATTGACATGGATGGTTACCAATGACACTTCATTGATTTGTTTGTTAGACAAATAGAGTAGAACCCCTTTTAACTTCAATGTTACATCAATATAATTTTCAATGAAAGCACTAATTGTACTATCAAGGATGTGTTAAAATATCAGACCTATTTCCTTCCTAATGAAATTATTCATGTCATTGATAATTATCCCCATACTAGCTCAGATGAATTCGTTATTTTGGACCCTTCTCATAATGGTGTTCTTGAATCAAATGTTTTATAAAAACACAAATATCTATATTTGGATTAAAATTTTAGTCGGTTTATTTTTTTGATAAATCATTGATTAATACCTTGAGGTTTACTCTTGTTTGGCGTATTGTGCACAACCGAGTCTCCAATGAGGTTTGTCTTCAATTATTTGAAATTAATCATTTCTCTAAATGTAGATTTTGTAACTATCTTAGATAAGATATTGTCCATTATTTGTTGTCTTTTGATACATCTTATGCACCATGGAAGTATATTTTTGACATTTTTAATTACATATGGCTTGTTCTGGGATCATTCAGATAGAAATTAAAGTGTTTTTTGAATTTTGGAACCTCTAAAAAAATCAAAAATCACTTCATTAATGCTAATGATGAGATTATCCATTTGATCTTGTATTATAGAAATTCACTCACTCATAACAATATCTCATTTAGTCTAAATTTAGATCAAATGTGGATCCTCATTTCCTTTCAAGAATCTCCATCGATTAATAAGGATTATTGTGAAAACTCATTCAAAGGATTTGAGATTCTTCGACGTCTTTGGATTGACAGAATCTATCATCTTCCAAGGCATAAATTTGAAGAGTTCTAGCCAGCCTTTTTCCCATGCTAGATTAATGTGAATGTACACAATGACTCTATGGGAAATTTGTGTCCCTCGGGTTGTGGTGTTATCATTACATACCACATTGGGAAATGCCTCAGTTGTTTCATTGGTATCTGTGGAATCTATTTATCCCTAGAACATGAAATAATGAGTTTTATTAATGTTGTATTTTTTTCTTTGCAATATGGTTGGAAATATATTTGGATTGAGAGTGATTCAACCACTACTGATCGAGATAATTAGAATATAGTGGTTAATAATATGTGGTTTCCTATAACCTCTTTGATGAACATTGTTCATTCACGCATGGCGATCAGTTACATTATCACTCATAGCTTCTGCGTCTCCAGAATGGTGGTTGATGGCCTGGGTAATAAAGGAGTTAACTCAGACATAACAAGGATATTTATCCTTATTTATGATCTTCTTTAGATTTATGATAATGATTATAAAAATATTCTAATATTTTGACTTTTTAATCCCAATTTTTAATCTAATAATTTGTGTCTAGGTCGTTGAACAAGGAATAACCACTCAAATGAAATAAAGGATTCATCAAAATTTTTAGGAGTTCAGATAGATTTTGGAGAGAACACCCATCTTGAGGTTTCAATGGGTGGGTGTTGAGTATATAGTTTTTTGTTATTCATTAGGGAAAAGAATTTGTGGTATTCATATATAGAGGTTGGAAGTGAATTTAATTGAATCTTGAATTTTGATTCCTTGGGAGAAGAACTTCAAGACCCATTAAATAGATTTAGCTTTCACTAGTTTTCTCCCTAATTATGTCATGAAACTACCTTATAATTTTGCGGTTTATCTTATACTCTAATCAGAAGTGCCTCAAGAGTATATTTTTCTTAAGGATCTTGACATGATACAGTAGTAGTGGATTGTGTTCCTCTTAGATTATGAGTTTGTTATTTCCTATATTCCTATGAAATTGAACAAGGTTTTAGATACCTTAGAAAGATATATTGATCATTATTGATGAGTATGGAATTGGAGTAATAAGTTTCGTTACAATGGTGTTTAGTGGAAATCGTCTAGAAACTGACATCAAATTTATGGTTTATACCTGTATAATTTTATACTGAGTTAGTTAGGACCAACTAGGAGGTACTAATGTTCACACACTAGAAAATCAGTTATCCACATTATATGTTTCTAATGTATTTTTGGATGGTGGGGAGTATGTTTTCATAGAATAGATGATTGTACCAGTTTCACTGACATAGGAGGTGATGAGGGGTTTCCATAACTCACCATTATTTTAATATTCATGAGTTTAAGTGAAATAACATTACCATTAGTAATATTTCAAGTTTCCATGAATGAATTGGGGTGAATTATCGTTTTTCTCACCATGCCTCACTTGTTTGTAGGTGAAGGGTGATCCCAATGTTCTAGTGGGATTATCTCAACCACTTGAGTTTATTTAGGAGAATAAGGATAAAATATCCATGATTGTAGTGATGGGGATTCCATGATCATCTGGTAGACATTATTCCATCCAGGGGACTATAGAACAACTGACCAATTTAGCCAACTTATTATCAATCTCAGAGAAGAAATTAGTAAAAAATCCTTCAATTAATTTACATGAGAATCATATTATAGATCCTTGAAGTTCCATCAAAAATAATTTCATACCATGAGTCTAGATTTACATCACAATAATGGATAACATTATGGGAATACATTAGGAAACAGTTGCATTTTAGCATGATATTTAACCCTCAGATTGATAGCAATACTGAGTTTACCATTTTTATTCTGGAGGATATGCATTGGGATTTATTTTGTATATATTTTCCTTAGCTGCTATGATCTTATATCATTAGTGGTTCATTTATACCAAAACTCTACTATTCAAATATAGATATGTCATTATTTGATGCCTTTGTATGGGTGAACCTATAGGCTACCACTATGTTCGACTGATCTATGAGATTCAACACTCATGGGTCTATTGTTGACAAGTTCCATAATAGAGAACATGATTGTTATATAGTATTAATAGTGGAATATATGGATCTGTTAAAATCAGATTCCAACGATTAATGGAGGACTTTGGGGTATATTATGGGATTCCATGTGTTTCAGAAGGCATCAAAACAATATATATAGTAAAGACTTGGAAAATGATGAAAGATATCAAAGAGGATCATTGGCCCATTCTATATACTGTGTAGAGATTTCAATGTTGCGTACCACTTAACTCTATTTTCAATGTTATACCATGTAAAATATGTCTGAAACAAGTCTCAACTTACGATTAATGTGCACAATATGTCACATTTCATCAATGAGGGATATATAGACATCGAGGACGAATCCACCATGGATCATGGATCAATAGGTGAGGAATATTAATGGATTAGTTTTTCCCCGGGTGTGGGTCTAGTGGTAGTACATGAATATTCCAGAGCAAACAAGTGATTGGTACACCCTGTTGTGAGATCATTACCCTCACATTTATGATTATGATTTTTCTCAATTTGGGATTAAAATACCATAGGTGGGGAGAATTTAATGATTGTTATTTTTTATGTATGACTTTTCATTATTATAAAGAATAATTTAAATCAATTTTCTAATATAATATGAGTTTATAAGGCCATTTGTTCCCATAATTTATATTTTAAAATATTAAATTTATTAAAATCAAATAAATGCATGTTTTCTGAAATTGTGGAATAACTCTTAAATATAGTCTCTGTTTAGATATATGAGACTTCAGCTGAGTCAAGAATTGGGATTTTAACATATGTATAACATACCCCAAGAGCACCTTTGGTGCATAGGTTAAGTTCAGATGTTAGGGGATTAATAATACATAAATGAAATAATTTTTTAATTTTCAATGATGTAACTTTTGGTATATATATTCTCAATTATGGTTAAATCTCATGTTTTTTACATAACACATTAGATTCATGATAAGACCATAGAGGATCATTGGAAGAAGGATATGATATTATAAACTAGATAGGTGAAAAATATGTTTCCTATGCTAATGGAGTTTGTTTATCATACCAATAACTATGATAAAGGATATTATTTAATCAGTGATTGATCCAAACAAAAGGATTTATTTTTTATGTATTTTATCTCTTTATTTCATTATTAATGGAAACCAATTCTACCAATTGTTTCATTTGTTGAAATAATTATTTTTCATGTATTGGTTTTTTTATTCATATAAATAATAATTTTATGATAAGTTTGTATTACTTTTCATCCTTTGATTATATGGTAATTCATTGAGTGTTTATTGAAAAATGACTATGTTTTATTCAATAAGTAATTTTCATTATTTTTTCGCACCCAATTCATTGTTCTTCATCAATGTTACTCTATTTGGTTAGACTTCTGACAAGTACCCCATGGACTATAATTTCACAATTGATTCTTGGTGAAATGAATCACCACTCAGTGTTCATGAGGGAGATTGATGAAATAGTTCTAGTGTGTGATGACATATGTGGATTATCATTTGAATTTTGAGATCCCTGCTGTTTGGTTTTTTTTGTATCTCAATATGAAGGATGAAGGATGAAAATTTCCAGGTGTATTAGTTTCTCAAATTCGGTCACCCATGATGGTAGGTCCCATTAATACTAAATGAAGGACACATTGATGATTTGGTGGAAATATTGATGGTTCTGATGTCATGGGTGATTTTGTGAAATACATCTATGCTTCTAGGAAATATAAACATAAACAGGGTGTATTTTGATGATCACACACCATGTAGTATCCATATGTATAGCAGATAGTGTTATAAAAAATATAAGGATAAAAAACTATTTAACAAATGTCACATTCTATGTGACCCATTGTTGGTGGCTTATTGCCAGTCCCTAGGGTTCCTGGGAAGGTTCACTATAATGTAAACATGCATGGCCAGAGACATGGATTGGTACAAGGGTAGAACAAGAAGTACTCATGCATGGTTTAATAACATAGGTAATAATATAACACAGTCCAACATTAAAGAGACATGCCTTGTACACCCAGTATTGATCATTTAACTCTACAATGGTAGTATGAGGATCTTTATATCATTATACTTTTTGAGATTTAGTTGTGTCTGATCCCTTTAAAAGAATAGTTGGGAGTGATACCTCTATATGTTCTATTTGGGTGAATTCTTATATCCTAGGATGAGATACATAGTCCACTCATATGAAGGAGCATGCATAATATATTCATACGAGTTAGAAAATTAGTTCCCCTTGTTAGACATTATAATTTTCTCTCAATGGCTAAGATAGTAGATCCTCATTTCAATTGATCTCTCTAGTAGGGTTCTTGGTATCACATAACCAATGTATAGTGGCATGATCCATTATCTATAAGACTAAACTAGTGGTGTGTATGGTGTCCACTAGAGTCCCAAGGTGAGATCCCCTTTCTTTATATCAATGTTTTCTATATTCCACTTTTAATGACATCATGGTAGGGAATAAAGAGAGGATACCAATAAATTTTTTATTCTCATTGATTGAATGACTTGAGGAGTGATTCCCAACAAAATTCGGCGTTATTAGAAAGCCATGATAGAATCCTAGTCTATAAGTGTGGTTGTGACTTCTGATATTAAGTGTTTGTCTTAAAAATATATACATCATTGTTTTTATACATTTTGATTGTTTTAAATTTATCACTTATCCTATTTGACATATATTCATGGTTTTGAAATAATCAAAAATATTCTCTGTGTTTAGTGATTTTGGGGAGTCAAACTAATTATGTTGTACTCAACCCCATAGGGAAATGCCCATTGTTTTCATTTAGTATGTCAAAAAATGAATTTTCATTATATCTTAGGATGACTAAGAGTTAGGAGAGTATATTGAATCTATAAGAGATGGGTTTTTCATAGATATTATTTTGATTGATGTTCCCTCTATAGTTTTAGAATGTTTTACATCATTTTAATTTTTGGTGGGCTTGATGTTTTTTATTTTTAAATTTCAGGACATTTTTTACATTGATGTATGATATATGTTAATAATGAATATTAAAACACTTATCTTTAATCATTACATATAGGCATGGTAATATTTTATGTTAATAGGTACCTTAATTAATGGCCTCCAAAATCTGTGGTATACCTCTTTTGCATTGGTCTCTAGCCCCTGTCATCCGGAATATTAACATTAGATAGTCAAACATGTGCATCAATATTTTATATTTGGATTAGGTATGTGAAATTTCAAGGGAAATACATAGAGTTTGGTAAATCCCCTTATGCATCTAAAATTTTTATGTTTCACTAAGAATGATGAGGTTTAGTCAATGGTATCATAGATTCAAAATTTATCGTTTTTGAAATATACCTATTATGACTTGTCAGAGTCTAATCCTAATGGAAAAAAATAATTTTACATGGTTCCCCACTATGTATGGTGATTATGTACATTCTATGGTCGGGTTGATCTGAGCAACAGATTCTCCTTTAAAAATCATTTAAAATTACAAGTCGAATGGTCATGTATCACCCTAAAACAATAAGGGTAGGATTCAACCAATTCCCATTAAAATTGTTCCACAAAAAGGATTTTATTGATTTACAGCAGTTTAGAAACATAAACAAGAACACAAACACATTGATAAAGACATCGATAATCACCTGAAATACAAGAGCAATATTTCTCTTCAAGAAAGTATATTATGATAATATCGTATATTCTCATTGATTCCATATACTCCATAGTTGTACCAATAAACAAGAACACACCACTAGTTAATAAAAACAATTTCACGATACTGATTCTTCTGGAAATATCCATGAAAAATAATATTCAAAATGAAAAGAATGCATGGTAATTTTAAATGTGTAAATTTATACTCTAGATTTATTGTCTCATGACCAATAATGGTTTTTTGCTTCATATTCACTTGTTTTACTTTTCATTACACGCATACACTAAATTTTTCAAATTCAAACAAGGCTTAAATTTCACATTTAATGCCCAAATTACTTTCTGTAATTGTTATTCAGGAACCTGTTTCACATAATATATGCATTGAATAACGTACACAATCATATTTATTTGAAACACTGATGATGTAGACTATATTAATTCAACATCTTCTTTTCATACATGTGATATCTCTAATACGTTCACACAATCCAGGTAAAAACACTTAATGATACAATCTTTCACAAGTGTCTTCACAAAATTGTATTTTCTTTGTGCAACACCTTCAGTGTGAAATAAAGTTGGAATGAATTCATGGAAAACTGACCCAATTCACTCAAAAAATGTGTGTTGAATCACTCTTCATGAAAACACCCCTTACACGGTTCACTGAATCTCTATCAATCGTTATCAAACTCTCTCAGATGAGAGGTAACAACAACCTAAAAATGACTACATCTTTAGGTATTTATAGGAATCATGAAATGAACCCTACCATCTAGAAAAATTAATAATCATATTTATAAATGGATCATTCCAATGCTACCTTTATTCCATGACATAAGAAACCCACCATGTTATGATTTAATATTTTTTCTCATAATAAAATACATTATTTTTTCCATATTCTATTATAGAAACAATATTTCATAATTATTTTCAATCATCATGGAATTTTAGAATATATATAAAATACACAGAAGGCTTAGACTGATCTTATGTTGATGTCACCCACGGATGTCATGGTGAAAAGAACTCTTGGAAATAATAAATGAAGAATATGATGACATGTTGAATTGAGTTGATGGTTCAGATAATCAAATCATATTTTTGAATGGTGATACAATAGATAGTAACTCAGTTAAATCATTGGACATCATCACCGAATGAAACACCACAATCCACAGAATGACCTTTTATCCTTTGGAATATGTAGATTCAACTTGTATGAACAAACCATTTAGATCATCAAATAAAATCATATCAGAATGTTGTGGTTCAATCCTTGATTTTTAGAACAGATCAACTGCCCAGATATTTCATAGAACAGTTCAAAGGATAGGACTCACTAGGCATTAAAATATATGATTCCACATTAAAAAATTCATATTTTCACCACCTATTTATAATAAAATCCACCATATACATTCCTCAGAGTTATCATCCCCCTCCCTGGTACCACCCCGTACTGGTTCTCTTTGTGCCGCACTCCTACTCCCACCTCTATCCTCATGTCACCTCGCATAGTGGCACTCTTTCAATAGCTCTAATGTGCACATACATGGATGAGTACCTCCAAAACTTTTAATGAATCGTAGTTGGTTAGATAAGGGATAAGATCAGCCACCCACATTGTAGTGTGTGTTTCATCCCTTGGATGGCTGTCTATGTTTGGAATTTTTTTAATAGACCCCATTAAGAAAAAATAACTCAATATCAATAGAATAAAAATCCATCCAAACAAACAAAAATATTCTTAACCCATTCTCTAAACTCCCATGAAATATTTTTGTAAGGATCTTACTCAATCCTGAACCACAATGGTGAAAGATGTGCATCCAAATTTTCATATGTCATTGGAACTAAATAACATCACTGAAATCATCCCATTTAATGTTTAATAAAAATACAAAATGATTTCACGGATTCTTCAATATCCCCTTATGGATTTTTTGTCAACGATATAAATTATATTATGAAGATATAAATTCACTCCCCCAAAAATATTTCACTCACTCACCCTTTTTCAATAACCGTACATCTTGATTCACAATAAAAAGAAGTGACGTCCAAATTCTTCTCCACCTTGTAATTAGAATCCAAAAAAATGTGGGGGTAGACCCAACACTCTCTATGTAAGAAGGGAAGGATGAACATAATGTTTCATACTTACTTACTCTAACAATTTTCTAATAATGTATTTATTGAATATAATAGCTATCTATATTTTTAGAAATATAATCTAATTTTATGTCTCCACTAAAATCATTCTCTTTGATAAAATGGTATTTATTTTCAATATATTTTTATCTGGAATGTTTCACTGGATTCTTTGGTAGCTTAATAAAACATTGTTTGAGAAATGTAATTTACAATGGTATTTCAACATTTACCTTTATATATTCGTGATTTTATTTTGTTTATAATATTTGAGTTAAATCATCTAAAACAGAAACATATTTAGCATTGGCTTTAATTAATGTCACAGAAATCTATTTTTTTCTGTTCCATCTTACACAACATTCCCCAAGAATGTATGTTTATAATGATGATGATCTATGTTCATTAAAATAACCATCCCAATTAGAATCATTGAATCCTAGTACATTCAAATCAACAATTTTATTATACCTCAAAAAATAATTTTTGTTCCTTTGATATACCTGATTATTTATTTATCAGGGATCATGTGTGGTTCTTTTGGATCAATACGAAAACTAGCACACAATGTTACATCATATACAACATCTGGTAGCGATGTTCATAGTTATAAAACATACCAATTATTTTTCTAAAATCAATTTGATTAACACTCTATCCCAATTAATCATTTCTTATTTTTACCCCAACAGTAATAGGTGTGGAGATATCCTTGGACACTTTCATACAAATTTTATTCAACAATTACTTGGTATTTTTTTGTGATTGAAATATATGATCATTGTTTTGTATAAATTTTAACCATATAATTAAATTTAACTCTCCAATAATATATATTCCATATTCCATATTTATTTTATTAGGAAATCCCTCCCATACACAGTCATTGTGACTTGAAAAAAATATATCATAAACGTACAAAACATCAATAAGTGTACCAATTTTCAAATCCTTTACGAATAAGTTTCAAAAAAAATTTCTTTTAGAAATGTTCAATTTATTAAGGAACTATCCTATTTAGAATACTAAGGTCGAGTAATCTGTTTCATCCCATAAACGTATTTCTAAAGATTACACAAATTAGTTATATCAGTATCAAGTATTAATCCTTCATGTTTCTCAATAAAAAATTCATCTTCAATATCTCCATTAAAGAATATAGACTTCACATCCATATGATAACCATTATAGTGTTAGTTAGTAGAAACTACAAGAAAAATGTGGGAATCCTCTAATGATATAGTGGTTGAAAATGTTTCTACGAAATCTATACCTTCAACCTATGTATAAACCTAATAGACTATTCCAGATGTTTTTCTTGAGACTCCACCTTTTTCTTGAATTTATTTATAAACACCCATTTTGTTTTTATTATATTCATTTCTTTTGGTCTAGTAACAAGAACCTAGGTGAAATTTTTCTCAATATGATTTATCGCTTCATTCAAAACATTAATACATTCTTAGTGTTCATTAGCATCTCCCACTAACTTTGGATCGATGTGATAAATAAGGGCTTTTGGATTATCAAATAATAGTATTATTCTAGTTTGTAATAAATCATTAAAATTTCCAATAATATTTTTTGAAACCACATGTTTTGTTAATATCTGATGAATTGTTTTTTCAATTATAGAAACATCATCCTCATCACTAGTTTTATCTGTGTCAACATCAACTATCTATAGTTCATTTAAAATATTTTCATCATTTTCCCCTCTATAAATTTTCATTTTTTCAACTACAATATTATAAAAATATAAGAGATTTGTTGAATCTGTAAAGATTTTGTTTTTGAAAATAATCAAGCCACAACAGTCTGACAACTTTTAAAAAAATTTATTCCTGCATCTATATCATTGGAAATTTGAAATATATCCCAATAAGATCACTTCATTAGCTTTAAACTCACTTTTTCTTGGATTTTAATTTTATATTTTTATAAATCACAATCTACCATAAACATGAATATATTTCAATGATAAAATATTATTATAAATGATCATGTACAAGAGACATGTTGGAATTTGGTGTGAGAAAAAAAATTGTGTATGGGTAGTTATAAAAACTGGGTCTCTCTACACGATGTATAAATTTTATATTATTTTGGCATTGTTCAACCCATTTCAACCAAAAATCTGTTCAATCTCTTTTAACAATCCATTTTATTCAGGATAATAAAGTGTACATTACTTTTTTTTAATTACATTATTTGTCAGATTTGATTCAAAATAGTTACTCGGGAACACCCCACCATTATCTGTTCTCAAATTTTTGATATAGATCCCCAGATCATTCTCTTTTCGTCTCCTATAAAATATGAAAATTTCAATTTATTAATAATTGTTATTAACAAACAAAAAAAATTAATCTAAGAAAAATCATAAATTAATGTTCTCAAATAGAGTTCACCACTTGTATAAATTTTTCTACTAAGTCAACAGATATCAGAATGAATAAGGTATAGTGGCCTAACAGAATGAATATCTACTCTTCTACGATTAGCCTACCCAAACATTCCCTTCTGAAAGGTTTCACAAACTATTTCTCTTTCTCTTTTTAAATGTTGAATATACCTTAACAAATTCTTCCTTGACATATTTCTAAAAAAAATTGACCTAGATGAACAAGTCATTTATTCCATTGATTTTATTATTATTTTCAACCAGATAACAAGAATTTCTAGCCTCAAAAATGAGAATATATTACCACTCGTTCTTTCAACCATGATGATAAATCTCCCATCCTTTTATTTTTTTGATGATGTAAGAATCTTTTATGAAAATAAATTAGGTATCATCGTCAAAAACTTGGCTCACACTCTACAGATTATATTTATTCCCCTCCAAATAATGAACAACGTTGTTTTCCTGTTTGTTGGCTTCAATTTGAACACTACTAAAAACATAGATTTTCAAAAAACATTAATTTTCCAAATTAAATACTCCTTCATTATGTTCTTCAATGTTCATAATAAATTTTCAATCTATTTTCATATGATATGAATGACCACTATCATTAATCCATGTTTTCTCCCTTTTTCATCCCTTCATTGAAACTCAAACAATAAGATATTTTTCTTATACTTTTCATTCATGAATTCATTTACCATTTTCATTATTGGCAAGATCAAAAGAAGGAAACCCCATACATTTATCAAATTTATGATCTTATTGATAACATCATCCAAAAATAACTTATAAATAGTCAAACCTAGTCTGAATTGATTTATTTTTTGTACTCTTCTTGACTGTATTATTTCATGATCAGTATTCTTTTTACATTTCAGAAATACATCAACTAGATTCATAACTGATCTATGGAAATGAAATGTTATACCATCAAGAATAGATTGTGTGACCTAAAATTCCATAGCACTATAAATACCAATAAAATCTATATCATCGAAATTATTGATGATTCTTGGTAGGATATGATTGTTGTTGCATTTCCACAAACTGAACATTCATCTATCTTTAAGTGACTTCATCCTCAAATGTTTTGACATCTATAATTGTTGTCGTAAATTGTTTACCATTGTTTTCAACTGTCTATATTTTTCCTTTATTTTCAATATAACTGGAATTATTCGATGTAGTCTATTTACATTCAGTTTTAGTAGGAGAAGACGTGAATTCTTTTATTGGGAGAAGTACCTCAGATTCCTAAGAGGATTAATCTCTAACCATTATAGAATTTTTAAGATCCTCAATAATCATATATCAACGAGTTTTAATCATTGATGTGATTTGTAAAAATCTTATCCATTTCATTATCCTTTAAATCCAGTTTCTCTAAAATATCAATCAACATTTTTCCTTGATCTGCGACTATCAACAGTATACTACAGATATCAACAATGTAAAAATATTATCTCTTAACATATTTCATCAATAATATAATTTCATTCTTGTTTTTTTAAATTTCATTATATGAAATCATCAAACTCTAATTTCAAAATATGTAATCTGTGTGAAACTTAATTATCATCTTTAAAACCACATGATGTTTCATATGATTTTCCAAGTTGATACATAAATTTTCTAAAATTTTTGGGATTCTATTCTTATAAAATTCTACTAAATGAAGAATATTACTAATATTCTGTACTCATAATGCTTATTCATTTCATATGAATGTTTTTCATTCTATCAATTGTTTTTGGAAAGTATTTTAAATACATTCCCCATTTTTTTCTGGGATCATTTATCTACACCACCCCTGTAATATTCGTCAGTTTTCTAATTTTGAAAATTAAATAAGAAAAGTTTCATACCTCAAAAATTGATGAATTTTATTGTTTGATTAGGTTTTTACATTACCAATCCCTTTTTGATATATCTTGAGATAAGCAACATGATATCCTTATAATCATTATTCTTCACCTCTTCAACTTTAGATTCACTAAAGTTGTTATTTTCTTCTTCACAATGATTTATTCTACTCATGTGCATGTGTGCCAATTCTTCGTTAGAATTTTTCTTAAATATTGGTTCCTTCTTCATATAATAGTTAAAGAAATGTATTTTTCAAATCATCTAGAAAAATATCTTCTTTTTCATCTAGGGATGAAATATTTGATTCAAAACTACATGGAATGTTTCTCATTAACCACTTAATAATAGTTTAATCCTATATATTTTCCCTGACCCATTAATGTGGATAAAAATTTCATTAACTCATGGAAAATAATAATCCACAATATCATCCTCTTAAATTATAATATATGTAAATTTAGGTCCCCAAATTTTCAACTTGGATTCCCTGATCCTGGAATTCCCTTCATAAATATTTTCATGTTTATCCCACCCCACCTTGGCTATTTTAAGCCCCATTACTTTTTTAAATACATTATTAGATACGAATGATTAAATTGCATTCATAAATATTCCATCAACCACTATATTCCTTTTCTCTCCAAAGGTCAGTAGAGAATCATTTTTCCAATGGAGGAAAATCATCGGTTACTAAATGACAATTATCTCATCATTTTGATTTTGAGAATGGAATGATTTGATTCTTCCAACCAGAAATGTAATTTCCATTAAAAATTATAACACCCCTAATGTAGACTAAATTAAAATTCTCTATAAGTGCATTTAAATATCATTCAAAGGTAACATTCTATTATACTAATAGACATTTCCTTGAAATTTATTTATCACTAATAAGGGTGGGGATGGATTAGTGGTTAAATAGTATAATAATTTCATTTCATTGAAATAAAAATATGATGACTTGTTAGTGTTTCATCACAATGACATAAATGATTTTTATGAGGCCCCCCCGCCCCCCGATGTAGGGGTACTACATCCTTGTTATGGATAGGTTGATTTGATCCAAATATTATCCACCATAAATAAATAACAAATTACAAGTGTAATGTTTAGGTATCACCCATATACCAATAAAATTATATGATAACCAATTCTCATTACAGTTTCTCCTGACAATGGAATATACTGATTCAGACAAATTTACGGGAAAAAAAGAACACAAACACTCTGATAAAGACTTTAATCTACACCTAAAATTCAAAAAATATCTTTCTCATCAAGTCATTGGTATTTTACAATATTTACCTTCCTCATCAATTACAGATACTCAATACCTGAGTATCAATAAATAGCAACACACCACTATTTACTAAAACTGATTCACTCTACTGATTCTTCTGTAAATTTTCAAGATAACTTTTATTGATAAATCTATTTATGCATGATATTTCTTTGTGTGAAAATTTACACTTTCAATTTAAAATCTCATCAAAACTCACTATTATTTTTATAAAATGTACACATTTTACTTTTCATTACCAGAATGCGATAAATTTTTCATATTTAAATAGCGATTAATGTTTAAACTAAATAATCAAACTACTTTTCTCAAATTTTATTCATGTGAATTTTCAAACACCTTATGCATTGAACTATATTCACAATCATTATATAGGAAAACAAAATTTAAATACACTATAGTCTTACAAAGTATTATTTTACTTCATGCGATATATCATTTCTGTTCTTGAAAACTATGGGAAAATACTTAAATAAATAGAGCTTCCTTAACGGATTCATGAAATAATATTTTCTTTATAATTCAACTTGAGTGTGGAATTAAAAGGTCAATAACACATGGAAAAATTCGTCTCATTTATAAAAACAAAGAGTGTTGAATGTCCATTCATGATCAAACTCTATACAAGATTCACTGAGTTTCTCTCAAGCTTTATCAAACACTCTCCTATGATAGATAACCACAACCTGAGAATGACCCCCATTGATGCTTATTTATTAGAATCATGCAATGGCCTCAGACCATCTCGAAATTGAATGACTAATTTTCATCAATGGCTCATTCAAACGTTTCCTTTATTCCATGAGATAAGAAAAACATTATCTTATGATTTAATAATATTTCTCATAAAAACACATTCTTTATATCAAGTTATGTCATGAAAACATTGTTTCATAATTATTTTTATCAATATGGAAATATAGAATACATATAAAAGGAATGAAATGCTCAGACTGAGCTTCTATCAACATCCCCCATGTCGGTATCCGGGACAAGATCTCTGGGAAATACTTATTGAAGAAGATGATGACTAGTCGAATAAAAAGGACGGCTTAGATAACCACATTGGATTTTATAATGATGATACAATAAATAAGAACTTATTTAAGTACATGGACATCATTACTGCATGAAAAAAACACAATGCACAAAATTCCCCACTGAAATGAGGAATAAGATGATGCAATTTATATAATCGTATAGTTTATATAATCATATCATATCATATCTCATGGATGTGTTTCAGTATTTTTTTAATCTAATCAATTTTCAAGATATATCACTGAAAAAAAAACAATGGATAGAATTCAGTCTACATTAAATAATATGATCCCACATTGAAACACACATTGTTTCACCACTACAATATAATACGAACCACCATATCCATTTTATAGAATTCTACTCCCTCTCCCCAATACCGCCTTATACTGGTTCTCTTAGGGGTGTGCTTCTACTACCACCTTCATAATTAGGCCACAACAAACTGTAGTGACCTGAATCTCGCTCTCTCATGATCATAATTAGGTGAGTACCTCCACACAACATGTGACCTCCTAGTTCGTTGGTTAAGTGTTAAGATCGGAATCCCACATTGTAGATTGTGATAATTCCCTTGGGTAGATAGTTAGGTGTGGCCAATTTTTAATTGACACAATTAATTAAAACATAACTCCATATCAAAAGAATTTAAATTTAACCAACAGGAGGAAATATTATTCACCCATCCAATAAACCCTCGTTGAAGTATTTTTCTTTGATCTTAATCAAAGCTCATCCATTTTTTTGTAAACAATGGGTATCCCCATTTTCAAATTTCATTAGAACTAAAGCCCATCTATACAATCATCACATTTATGGTTGATAATAAATTCAAAACCATCAATGAATTCAATGGTTCTTCACCCCCATCTCCAAAAATCCCCATTTCATCTATATTTCCTTAATGTATCTTTATATATAAAAACAATGATTTCGATAAATATTGATTATTAATATAAATAGATTATAATGAAAGGGACTATATAACAGATTGGAATAATAAATTAAATGGTAAATCCAATAATGTATATAAAACAATAATTGACATAAAATTTTATGTAGGATAAATTAACACGATGATACATTAAATAATAATTAGTGAGAGGGACCAATAAATTTTTTATAATATATGAATATTTGTATAAAACCAATCAAAAAATACAAAATTTTATAAGTTTTATATATAACTCTTGGATAGAGTATTCAAGGTAGATCTAAAGAGACATTTTTTTCATTTGAGTTATGTTAATGGATTGAGAGGGTGTGTTATTAAATGTGACATCTGAGGGGAATTTCAAGGTAATATGGGACTATTGACAGCAATTTCTACAATATAGGGGTTGATGATAGGGGAAATGTTTTAATTTCACTATGAAAGATATGTGATAATAATTATGGTGGATAATGAAAACCATCTATATTAATAAAATGATGTTAAATGAAAAATATTCACTTAAAATTAAAAGCATTCCCATATATAATACCATACATGAATAATATATTTGAATCATTAATGATTTATTTTCATATTCATAAAATATTTAATGAATTATTCCATACAAAATGATAAAATATTTTGGATTTCTATTGTAACACCCCAAGAATTCATAGTATGTTATCTATTTAAAGTAATTCAACATCTTACGCTACACAAAACACTGAGTTCGAGTGCACCACGACTTACCAAACTAGCCGTTCAAAAAGAGTTTATGAATATTATTAACTGAATATTGAATTTTACATTTTCTGTATAATATTTGAATACATATTATGTGTTTCATAGACATAATATAAGAACAAATTCATTTTTTCAGATAAAATATGTATTTTTCAAAATATATTTATTTTAAAACAATATAATGGAGAACACTTTTTCAAAAAATTATTTGATACTTTTATATATTAAAATTAATCAAATTAAATTATTCTTTAGTATCGGGACATAAAATTTCATTTTGTAAATTTTTTGGGTACTTTTCTTGATAACATTAAAATTTTGATGAATAGTGGAAAATACTAAATTTTAACTAATTAAACATTTTTAATCGACATAATTTATAATGATAAATTATTAATTTTAATTATTTTAAATTATATTTAGATTATATAATTATAATTTAGGTCATTGGATGTAATTTCACATTTAAATTGTACATAAACACGTGGAAATCTTTTCATGGTTTTTAATTTTTAAAAACCTGCATTCTGGTTTTGATAATGGAAATTAATTTTAAATTTATTAATGCACCTCAAATGTTTTAAATTTAGTAAAATATAAATATTTTTTGGATTAATAATATCATAATTATATTATGGTGAATTTTGTGTATTTTTTTGAAAACATTCAATTTTATGATTAATAGTGAAAAACATTGTGTTATTGTATAAAACAGACTTTATGTAAATAATTTTTTTTAAAAAAAATTTAAAAGTAAAAATAGATACATAATTCCTATATTAGTTCAATGTAATTAATTTGAGCCAATTTATAATAATATTAGATGTATAATTTTTTTTTGAATTTTTTATCATCTTTTCCCCGCCTTCTAGGCATATTTGCAAATGTGCATAAAATATAATTTTACCACATTTTTGAATTGAAATGAAAAATTATGAGAGACATGGTTGACTTTAGTATGTAAATTTTAGTTCAATAATATGAATATAATTTTTTGTGGATATTATCATTTTTCTCTTATTTACTATAGATAAATATAAATTGGGTAATTAATGGTAATAATGATATTATAATTACCCTAACACATATACTAATTCAATTGAATAATTGTATTTCACCCAAAATCAACCATAGGAATAAAATATTATCCTTTTGGTCCACTTGTATTATATTAGTAAATTTATTATTAATGTATTTATAGAATAGTTAAAAGTGTTAAATTCAATGTTTTATAACTAAACTATTTTTATTATAGGGTTATACATAAGATAAATTTGAATATAAATATTCATTAAAAATATAAAAATATTTCTTAACTCATATTTTTTTATTTATTAATTTTTGACATTAAACAATTATATTAATATATGACATAATGGTGTTGAAGTAATTACCTTATTATTGAAAGATTAAAATAATTTATATTATAAAGATTAATATAATTGTAAATTGAGACTTTTTATGTGTTCAGATAATTATATACGTTAATATTACATGATAGAGTTTAATTAAATGTTTTTTTCGAAGTGATAATGTTTTTATGCCTTTCACCAAAATCAAATACTAAATAGTGCGAAATTTGACGTAAATGAGTTTTTAAAACAGATACTATATTATTAGTTGATATAATATTCCTAAAAATCAATTGTTATGCCAAAGGAAAAAAGATAAGGATACTTTGAGATGTTTTGGATTTTTATAGTAAGTTTATTAACAATTAATTATAACAATACAAGAATACAAAGAAAAAGTTAAACTATTTAACAAAGAGTTAAATCATGAAGATAAGGTTAATATGGTGACCTAAACCTATCTAAATCCTATTAGTTGAAAGGTTTTTGACCTAGAACCAACATATCCTCTAAATAAATCCTTTTTGAGTCATTGAAAACTGAAAATTATTATATAATAAAATAATATTTCATAATTTTCCTAAAGTGACCATCAACTCTCTTATAAAATGGTACACCCCTTCTCTTAATTTCACACTTCCAAAGTCATTTAGATCGGCCAAATCCTGCTCAAATATCCTTCCAAATACCATATCCTCATCCTTGAGTCCTTCCATTGATAATAAATCCATATTAAGTATACATTTTGATAAAATAAAAACAAATCACTCGAAGAATAGATAATAATTTCATTACCTCTTTCAAAGGTATATTCTTCTTCCACTTCCTCAATCATTTTCCTTTCAATACCCAAAAAATAACCCCAGTATATTCTACCTACTCCTATTTTATTATAAATATGACACAACCATGTTAATTATTCTAACCTTCGGATGGAAAACAGTGTCACCAGACGAGCATACGTACGACTTACCATCTCCACATTGTGGTGTAGTTTGTTATTCAACACTACATTATTTAGATGAGTATAATAATGAGTATAGTTTATTTAAATAATAAATATAACATGTTAATGATTTTGTATATATAATATAGAATCCAATTATATACAATTTTATCATCAATTGAATGATATCACCACTCCTGCATATGTATGGCTTATCATCACCATGACACGATGTGATTTATCTCCACGTGTACCATTCAACAATGATTATAAAAATCTATTTTAATTATAAGTTTGAAATATATGATATTATATTTCCACTGGATATATATATATATATATATCTTATTCACTTACTTCCCTTCAATACGATATTAAAACGGAAACAACATTTATGCGTACGTATGGCCTACCGCCAACATAAATGGGGTTTTCCATATCTCTCTATTATAAATAATTATATTCTAAATATATAATATATATAAATCATTTTTTATATTCATGAAATATTTAAATCATGATCTTCATGATAAGATCATGAAAAACAAGTTAAAACACATATGATAATGAAATCGATTATTAACCAAAATGTTAATTTAACATGAAAATTATTATTAAATGGATAGTATAAATTCATAAATGAATCTTGTATGATTTCAAAAAAAATATTACGGTTCTGGTATAATATAATAAAAAACTATGGTAATTATACATGAGGATAAACGTTCTCTCAACTAACAGAATATACGTGGTAAGGGTTAATTCCTCAATCTCATTATTATCCAAGATTATTTATGTGTATGTTTTTACTGAGACTAATTTATTTTCCATGCTTATGTTTCAAATAAAATCCAAAATGAATCTTTAAAAGTACTCTTAAACTAAAATATCATTTAAAATGTTCTAAATACTTATTCTTCTAAATCATTCTCATTATTTTCCATATTTTCAAAATGTTTTTAAGTATTTATTTATATGGACAATAATGTATTAAAATGTTAATTCCATTAATAATCTTCAAAGTGTTATGGGACACTTTGATTAGAAAAATATCTTTTAATTTTCTTCCTTTATTAATTGTGTGACTTTTAAAGGATTTCATGAAAAAGGTGTATTCACTCAATGAGTTTTACAAGTCTTTGTCTTCTATATCAACATCCTTTACTGGATATTATTCTTGATTGAGTTTGATTCAACTTCAATATTGTAGTGAATGAGTTACAATATGTTTTATTGTGGATGTGAAATTTTTATAACATACATGGTATATTTATAAAGTATTGACATTTCTTATCATAGTTTTAATACTAATGTTTATGTTATCATTCAACATTTTCATATGAAGAATTAAATGGACAATGTAAGTGACGTATGGGGCCCGCTATAGCCCCTCGATGCATCGGTAGGTCTCATGAGACAAACTAGTGTCATGGAACATGTTCCTGACCAAATAATATTTTTAGTCTTTGTATGAGGTCTTGACAATGTGGAAATGATGTCTGACATTAGGAATTCCCTCGTTATGAAATTAAATACTACATGTGATTATTCTACTAGTAGAATATCCATGTTCATTTTTATATTCTAATGTTTAATTTATTTTTTCCATATTAGGTTCAAGATTATGTTTTAAAAAACATTTTTATATTACACTTCTTACCTTAAATGATTGTAGCATCTGCTATATTATTTACCTTTAATAAGTATTTGAGATCACCCTGTTCTTATTTTTTATATTTTCAGGATTACATGAAGTGTACTATGATTTACATTCATGTTTAATATAGATGAATAATTGAATTTTAAAAGGATTATCTATGTTTTATTTTATGTTAGAAATTGTAATGTAATGTTCATGTATGTAATCTATTTTCCAAGACTGCTAAACCGATCGTTCCTTTAGGACATAATTCTTTTTAGTCATGTCGGGGTATTAAAATAATACACTAGCTCTGGGCTTCTGGAATTGGGGAGTAACAGTTGGTATCATAGGAATTTTTGTAAAAACATTGGAAACAAGATTTAGAAAAATTCTGATTAGAGAATAGTACCCTAAGATAGAAATTAATGATTATTATATAAGGAATTAATAGAATTTTGGTAATATAGAGATTTTGTGATTTTTCAAAGAAACACATCCCTATCTGGATACGAGCAGGTTGAGGTAGCTCTAGCATAGATGTACCAAGCAGTGAAAACTATGATAATGAGTTTTGGGCTTGACCCAGGGTTTCCAGGTAAATGAAAATAGGCCTTGCCACCCTATTGGTTATGACCAACCTGATAGATATGCTTATGATAATTCACATTTTCATTAAAACCCATTATGAATGTTTTATGAGTAAATACTTCTTCAAATAAAACATTTTTATGATTATTAATTTTATGTAGAAAAATTTCAATTTATGTTATTTATTTTACAAGTTTGGAATTGGGGTTTTTGATTTATTCTCTAACCTTGTGTATACCATTATTAGGAAATGGTGCCCATTAGAAGGAATGTGAACTTTAGTAATATGCAAGATCCAAAGAGTAAAAATGATCTTATCATTCTTGGTATTAAGACAAAATTTTGAAGAGAAATAGTCACCAACGTTTTTGAATCATATGAAGAAATAGTATCATGTGTTAATAAGACAAGTAAATAATTCTCTATGTCCTATGGATTTTATGGGAATCATGAAAAGAAGAGTATGGTAGAAAGAATGATGTATAACAGGAAGAAGGGAAATAACAATTTTTCTATATGCGATAACGTCGGAAATAAACACCTTGCTAAATGTATGAAGGGAATGGAATTATGTTGTAAGTGTGTATAAGAAGTACACCATGTTCATGATTGTGAGTGTTAAAAATGGTTTCAAATTTACAGTGATATATCTGATTGGAATTGGTACATTACCCGAATCAATGTCCAAATCATTCGAGTATGCCTAAAATGATGTTATTGGATAATAATAACAATAATAATGTTATGATACAACCGCATAATAATAGGAAGGAGTAGTGATCTTATTTTTTTATTAACGAATTATTTCATTTGAGTGTTGTATCAAAAATTAACTTGTTATTTGAATTATTGAAATAAATAAGGATTGTACTAAAATACTATTTCATTGAAAATTTGAGATTATATAGTTCTATGAAAAAGGGACTCAATTGCATGTTAAACGTTTTAGAAAATACATGGTGCAAGGAAAGACAAACATTAATATGGTTCAAATGATGAGGTAGTGATTTTTGAATACGATATGATTGATTTCGATAAATTTTATTCGATATTATTGACTACCTTGAAACTAATTAATTGTTTGATTATTCCATAATTTTTAGAGTTTAAAACATTCTTCAATATAAGGAATATATCCAATATTATGTAAGGAATAAGGGAGCATAAATGTAATCAATAAGGTTTTATAGTAATTCTAGTTGTTACAATGATTTAAATGAATACAAGATGATCGTATTCACATGTTACTATGTGGAATCAAATATATTCATTATGTTTACTTTCCTTATAAATTTGGGACTGTGAGTTAGGACAGAAGTATTTGGGATAATTCTAATGGTTGGAATATATTAAGTTTGATATTTGATACTATTGATAAGGATAAAGCATTTTGAATGATTATTTTGGGATTTTTATTCTTGACACCAGAAAATGTGTCTCTAAAATTTTCTATATTCTTCAATACATGATAGAAGATCATAGCCCATTTCGAATTCTTTGATTTGGTAGGACATGGGGCCCGAACTGAGTTACAGATTAAGAATTATGGACATTTGATGTTGGGCTGTAAAACTGGTTTGCAGATCCTGTTCACGAAGCCCCCTCCGCGATCACAGGGCATCACCGCGAAGCAAGGAGGAGGGATGCTCTACGAACCCCATTGACATTCGAGATGTGCCGTGAAGACCCACTGTGACGAAAGGAGGTGGTAATCCTCCATGAACCCTTTTGATGTTCGCGACCCTCCACGAAGCAAAGAGGCGATAATGCTCTGCGACCGCCTTTGACCTTCGTGAACCCGCCATGGAGAAAGCCCCATCTATGCGCTGAGCGCGCTCTGCTTCACGGAGCCCCTTTCCTATAAATACCCACTTCACCCTCTTTTCCAGATTGCCATTCCGGACTTCTGGCGGCCTATCTCCCAGTTTGAGGAGATTTTCATTCCTTCACGAAGTGGCTCTGCGACCCATGCTTCGTGAGCAGCTTCTTTCTCTTGGATGCTACATGATCTATGCTCCACGAGCAGCTTCCTTCGTGTGGCTACACCGCGAGTCCCTACTCTATGAGAAACTTACTTCGTGAAGCTACTCCATGAGTCCATGCCCCGTGAGCAGCGTCCTTCATGATGCTGCTCTGCGAGGTCTTTCTCCTTGAGTCCATGATTCGCGAGTCCATGCTCCACGAGCCCCTTTTCTCCATGAAGCTACACTATGGCATCCAATCCTTCGAGATGTTCCAACCTTCGCACCTGCTGAACCATACCGCGGGGATTGCACCCCCTCACCCCCTTATGGGGTCAGTGCCGGGCTACGGTCCTGGACCTCTGACCCGGTCCCTTCCCTACCGTCACTGATCCCCATGAAAAATGGAGAGTCGAATAGTGATGTTTTCGGGCCGGGACGTCGACATTTTCCATTGTGCCCTTATACACAGACACCTTCCACCTATGGAATACCATGATTTGAGATACTCCTTTACACACCATGAAACATCTCCAGATGACATATTCTTCTTGGTTTGTTTCCCTTGTCGTGAGTTGAGATTCTCATCATCAATTCCCCAAGTACCTTGAGTTGAACCATTCCTCATGCAACTTATTGGAACCCCATCACCTGACTCTTATTCCAGGATTAAATAGAAAGGGCTACCCTTGCATATGTCCCAACACCATCCATTGCTAGGAACCTTATTCCCAATAGTTCTATCTACATGAATATAAATTGTAGTACTCCTTATATGACAAATAAGGGGTTCCTCATGCTCTATACGAGAGATGCCTTATGCTCTAAGCATGAGATGACAATAGTCCTTTCTACAACACTTTAAACTGTAGCATGCCTTGTGTTCCGATCATAAGGATGCCTCTTTCTGTATATGAGAGATATCTTATTCTCTAAGAATAAGGTGATAATTGTCCTATCTACATGACTTTAAACTGTATTAATCCTTTTCATCAAAACATAAGATGAATCTTGTTCCAAACAAGTGATTCCTTATGCTCCAAGCAAAAAAATCCCACAATACTTTATACATTACTCTAAACTATAGTACACCCTATGTTCTTAACATTGGATTCCTATATCTCTAAACGAGAGATGCCTTATGCTCCACGCATGAGATGCCAGCAATCCTTTCTACAAGGCTCTAAACTGTAGTACGCCGTTAGTTCCTAACATAGGATGCCTCTTGCTCTAAACAAGAGATGTCTTAGGCTCCTAGCATAAAATGCCTAATTCCAGGACTACCGTGGATTAATTTTAAGAGCGTTGGAATCCGTTCAAACATTCCATCACTCCACATCACGCATTGCATATCCTACATTCAGATCTTCATCATATTTCATGTCTGAAGGGATCCCCTAATGGCATGGTCCCAGACTGCATCAGCTCATCTACCATCCCGGGTGAACACCCTAGATGACTTTGTATGACACTTTGAGTCATGTCCTATATTTCGAACATGGTCAACAGTCGACCCTCATTTGTTTGTCCACATTTCAGGCTAAAGTGATATGGATGTTGTGTTTCAAACACAGTCAATGGATATCCTCCATCGACCTGCCACCCTCATTTTGTTCCGAATGCCGGGCATGTGATTGAAACTTTTTATCCCACTTTGTTCAGACTGATTCCAACACCCCTTGGCATTATCTCTCTTATGCTCTAGTGAAAAGGTGAAGGCCTCAACCCAGCAATGGTATGGGATGCCCTCAAAGCCAGACAAGAGGAAGACATCATGAATTGATTCCTTGCATAAGCCCCAGTCACCACTGTCAATCCATAGCGGCACCCAGGAAGCTTCCCTTCGTAAGCCCCATTCACAATGGCTGCTTCAAAGAGGAACATGATCAGCTTCCTTTATTAAGCCACAGTAACCATTGTCGCTCCTTAGCGGCACCCTGGTAGGATTCCTTACGTTCTCCCAATGCACCATTTGTGCTCGATAGCGGCACCTGCGAATCTTCCTAGTGTAAACCCCATTCACAATTCCTACTCCATAGTGGCCCACGGGCAGCTTTCTTTCGAAATCCACAGTAACCACTGTCGCTCAATAGAGGCACCAGGGCAACATCCTTGTGTAAACCCCATGAACCATTGTCCCTCTACATCGGCACATGTTCCACTGCCTTGCGTAAGCCCCATTCACAAACCTTCAATGACTCATCATTTCACTATGATCATCAGGTCCTTGTTACAACTTGTTTCTCACACTTAGCATGACTCACGTGGGCATAGAGTAATAATCGACCATGAAATCCAATATGGGAAGCCTAGAGTGTAAGCCCCACACTCCCATCCATGAACTACATGGTCATTTATCCATTCCATAGAAAGGTATATAAGAATCCTCCACTAGTTTGAAGCCCACCACCATGGTCGTCCCGACCATCTTCATGTCGGTTCACCAACACTTTGGGTTACCTCAGAACGTAAGACCCAAATGCCGCCATCCTGAACTACGAGGACATTGATAAATCCTCAAGCAAGGTATGTAGGAAGCCTCCCTAAGGTTCAATCCCACCACCATCCATTGGTCCTGGCCATATTCACGTCGGCTCCCCAAGCCCCCTTACTTGAACTATGCGTTCTTTGATCCATTCCAAGGTGAGGTATATAGGAAGCCTCCACAAGGTTCAATCCCACCACCCATTGGACGTTCAAACCCCATTCATGTTGGTTCACCTACACCCTGGGCAGCCTAAACTGTAAGCCCCACAACCCCATACATAAACTACGAGGACTTTGATCTTTCCCAAGATGAGGTACATAGGGAGCCTCCACGATGTTCAAGCCCACCACTCATTGGTCGCTCCGACCCCATTCACTTTGGTTCATCAATACCATGGGAAGACAATAGTGTAATACCCATGCCACCAAATGAACTACATGGTCATTGATCCTCTCTTAGGCAAGCTATATAGGAATCCTCCACGATGTTCAATACCAACACCCATTCGTTCCAACCATCTTCACGTCATTTCACCAACACCTTGGGCACCCTAGAGTGTATGCCCCATGCCACTACATGATCTACGAGGTCATTGATATTTTCTATGGCAATGTACATAGGAAGCCTCCATGAGTTTCAACCCCAACACATTGTCGTTCTGACGATCTTCATGTTGGTTCACCAACACCCTGGGCGTCATAGAGTGTATACCACATGCCACCATCCGAACTATGTGGACTTTGATCCTTGCCAAGGCAAGGTACGTAAGAAGTCCCCAAGAGGTTCATGCCCAACAACCATTGGTCCAGGCCATCTTTGCATCAGTTCAAAAACACCTTGGGATGCCTTAGCGTGTATGCCCCGAATGACCCCTAGGAACGAAGAGGTCTGTGATCCTTGCAAAGGGGAGGTACGTAGGAATCATCCACAAGGTTCATGCCCAACACCCATTGGTCGTTCCGACCCCCTTCACGATGGTTCATCCCCGTCATTCAAGACGTTCAAATGTGGACCCCAATAAATGGTAATCCATTGTTTCTCCAGCTAGCAGTAATCTGTTGCACACAAAATCCATCTGAACTATTATGACTTCAATCTTTTCCAAGGAATGGTACGTAAGAAACCTCCCCAAGGATCAAGCCCACCATCCACCTGGACCCTAGGTTCCCATTCATGTCAGTTCACCGACTCATGCCCTACCTGAACTATGTGGTCTTTGATTCTTTCCATGGCAGGGTATGTAGGAAGTCTTTATAAGGATCAAGACCTCCATCCATAGGTCATCCAAACCATATTCATGATGGTTCTACACCATCCAGCAGTAAGTCGTTGCGCCCCCATCCAATGGTAAACCGTTGCGCCCCTATCCAGTGGTTAGCTGTTGCGCCCCCATCCATCGGTATGCCATTGCGCCCCCATATAGTGGTAAGTCATTGGGACCCTATCTAGTGGTAAGCTATTGTAAACCGTTCAACGATAAGTCGTTGGGAACAAAATCAATGGAAAGACATTGTCACTCCAACCATCGGTGAGCTGCTGTCATGATGAAATTCATTCATCGAACTACACAGTCTATGATTCCCTGCCATGGGGATACGTAGGATGTCTCTTCTGGGATAAAAACCAACACTACTATCACCTTCACAATGGTCCCATTTCATTACCCTCCAATCCATTCAACTCTCCATCGTCCATCCTAATTCTCACTCGGGCCACCATATCCTGGTGGGATCATGTCATCCACCACCGTTGTTGATCCTAGCATTACTTGGGCCGCAATTCGCGCGTAAGCCCCAGCATGCCACCTGGTTGTTGTCCTTTGTGTACACCCCAATTCACCACCCCTTAGAAATATGTGGGTTTTGATCCCAGTTGTCTACACAGGGTACTTATGAAACCTCTACAAGGTTTAATACAAGCCAAATGTAAACCTTGGTGTCCCCCCCCCCTTCTAGGGTGCACACTCCCTGATCCGCCCTCAGGGGTGTCCAGATCAGCTTTCACGCTGTAACATCCCCCTCTATGGGACACACCACCTCTGATCGGTCCCTATGGGACATTATGATCACTCTCATTCCATCTCCACAAGACATTAAACTAGCGTCCTACCTCATGATACACATGATATGCCTCAGGAAAACCATAGAAGACACACCTTTGGCGTAACTGTCTCTGCAAGATGTTAAACTTGCGGCATACCCTGTGTCAAAAATGGGATGCTGAGGAAAATTTCAGATACATGCCTATGGAATATGATTCCCCACATTCTATGTGGGATGCCATGAGTTCAGCACCTTTGAGATTCCCTCTTATAAGGAAGAATTCAGGTTCACCAGTGTCCATGTATCCAAATATGCCCCGACATGCCTGATGTTTTCATCTACTCCGACCGGAGGATTCTACTATGTCAGGACCCCATGGAATGTCCTGACAGAAGATGTTTAATTAACTGGCATCGATGAAAATAGGGCACCAAGAAAAAGATTCATGAAAAATGGCTTAATCTATAAGGGAGACCCGGAATTGGTGACGAGTTCTGAGAATGAATCCATGGATGGAATAACCGACTTCCCATCATCCCATTTCAATCAAGGGGAAAATATCTTTGAAAAAGGAGCAGATTCCACCCACCTATCGAAAGTAGGGATGTGGGTAAATAGTTGTGCGTCCCCCACATACGGATGGGTGCACCCCGGCGAAAGCGTCAGAAATAGTTATAAAAAGGGAAACTCAGAGGTTGGGCGAAAACTTGTCACATCAAGCAAGGTCGTGAGAGTTTAACCCGCAACTGAAGGGCGGCAAGGGTGCATCACCTACATTTGGATTATGTGATGTCCTTGATTGTATAATGTAGTCTTTTTTGATGGTCTCAATGATGAATTATAAATTTTGTGTTTTTGGAACCCTATATAATTAGGATAAATCGAATATTTTTTATTTTTTTTATCTATTGGAGTGAAAGATGAGTTTGGGGTAGAAATTAGTGAAAGTATGGAACTGTACTTTTCAAGTATATTTTTATCTCTTATTTTATGTAGAAATTAATTTTTAATCTTATGGAAGTGATCTTAATACCAATAATGAGTTATCCTAATAGCTTATGTCTTTTTTGAATTGATGATATTTTAAATCGTGTTAGATTGAAGGCTTTGAGGCCCTCAATTTTACACTTGTTTGATATTGATGAGCTTAATTTATCCCTATATATATTTAAATTTTCCTCCAATTATGTATATATAATTTCCAATAATGTTCTTCTATTCGAAACCCTAATTTGGTGAGGAGTTTTTTATTTCCCTTTCTCTCTTATTAAGACTAAATTTTATTAAACATATTTCCAATGTCGGTTTCCCACAAAGGTATATTCTTTTTAAAAACATTTATTTTTTATAGAAATTTTCAAATTATTTGGACTCAATTTATTAATGCAGTGGAGAATGAAACACCCCAAGATTTCATAGTACATTATCTCTTACAAATAATTCAATAGCATATGCTACACACAACACCGAGTTCTAAAGCACCATGACTTACCAAACTATCTATTCAAAACGCGTTTATGAATAGTATTAACTGAATTTTGAATTTTTCATACACCATATTATTTTTGAATCTGTATTATGTGTTTCTTATACATAATTTAAGAACTATTTCATTTTTAGATAAAATTAGAATATTTTTTAAAATGAAAATTTACCCCCTATTAATAGATAAACCTATTAAAAACCAATATTTGACACTTTTATATACTCAATATAAGGAAATTAAATACTACATTAGAAGAGGGACATAAAAAATTTAGTTTTGATAAGTTTTTGGAACATTTATGATAACTTTCATATTTTGATGAATATGAAAATACACTAAATGTTAATTTAAAACAACTTTTTTAATTAAAATAATTTATAGTGTTAAAATATGAATTTGAGTTGTTTTGATGTATAATTATATGTGACAATAAGAGTGACATCCTTTATGTAATTCCTACCACAAACTAGTCATTCACTCTAAAAGATTGATGGATTTAAGGCCCTAAATTTAACACTTGTTTGTGATCATTGTCCTTAATCACTCCCTATAAATATTTACATTTTTTATTCAATTATGTATCTATAATTTTTACAAATTTTCCCCAATTCTAATCCCATATTGGTTGGTGTCTTTTTTATTTCCCTTTCCCTATTAACTAGAATAAATTTTCTTAACCCTATTTCCGATGTGGGTTTTCCAAAAAGTTATTTTCTATTTTAAACATTTTATTTTTTAAAAACAATATAAAATTAATAGGAATAAATTTATTGAAGGTGGGGATAATGTAACACCCCATGATTTCATAGTATGTTATCTCTATAATGTAATTCAATAGCATACGCTACACGCAACACCGAGTTCGAGCGTACCACGTCTTACCAAACTAGTTTTTCAAAAAGTTTTTAGGAATAGTATTAACTAAATTCGGAATTCTTCATAATCTATATAACATTAGATTCTATATTATGTGTTTCTTGGTCAAAATACAATAACAATTTCATATTTTCAAATAAAAGATTTTTTTTTCAAAAAATGAAATTTTTCTACATTTTAATGGTGAGACCTTTTAAAAACCAATATTCTACACTTTTATATATTCACTATAGTGAAATTAAATTGTTCTTTAGAAGAGGGACAAAAAAATTTAGTTTGGATAATTTTTTGGTACTTTCTTGAAAACATTCATATTTTGATGAATAGTTAAAATAATAAATTTTTATTGAAAACAATTTATTTAATAGAAATAATTTAGAGTGTTAAATTCTTCATTTGAATGGGTTAAAATTATAATTATACTATATTTTTATAATTTACTCCATTGAATGTAATTTCACATTTAAATTGTGCATAAACACGTGGCAATCTTTTGAAGGTTTTTACTTCTTAAAAACCCACTTTCTGAATTTGACAATGGGAATTAATTTTAAATTATTTAATGCAACTCATATGTTTTGAATTTTATAAAATATATATCATTTTTGGAATTATAATATAAAAATTATCTTAGGGATAATTTTCTATATTTTTCTAAAAACATTAAATTTTTGATGAATAGTGAAAAACACTTCGTTATTGTTTAAAACCGATTTTTATTTTAAAAATTATTATTATTATTATTTAAATTTATTTTAAATTCATAATTGATACATAATACCTCTATTAGTTCAATTGAATTCATTGGAGTCATTTTATAAAAGATTTTACGTATAAAAAGTTATTGACTTTTTTAACGCCTTTTACCCATCTTCTAGGCACATATGTAGATTGGCATAAAACGTAATTTTTCAAATTCTGTGAATTGAATTTCAACAAACTGATAGAAACATTTGATATTAGTATGTAAAATGTGTTTCAATAATATGAATATAATTTTTTTGAATAGTAAAATTTGACTTTAATTTACTACGGTTAAATGTTAATAGGGTAATTAATAGTAATAATTTATATTATAATTACCCTTACACATGCCCTAATTAAATTGGATAAGATTATTTCACCAAAATCATCTTTAGGATTAAAATATGATCCTTTTGGTTCACATGGGTTAGATTAGGACATTTATTATTATTTATTTAATAATAGTTAAAAGTGTTAAATTAAAAGTTTAATAACTAAACTATTTTAAAATAGGGTTATAAAAAAGATAAATTCGACTATAAATATTCATTAGAAATATAAAAATATTTATTACATCATCATGTTTTATAAATAATATTTAGAAATTAAATAATTAATTTTATTTATGACACAATGATGATGCATTAATTATCTTATTATTGAATGATTAAAATAATTGTTATTATAAATAATAATATATTGGTAAATTGATACTTTTTATTTATTCCAAGAATTTTCTAGGATAATATGTCATTTTAGAGTTTATTAAATAAATTTTTTTAGAATTGATAAGGTTGTAATGACTTTAAAAAAATCAAATACTAAATAATGTCAAAATTGACATAAATGGGTTTTTAAAACTAATACTATATTATTAATTGATATAATATTCCGATAAATCTATGGTTTCTGCAAAATGACATAGAAAAGGTTATATATTTAAATTATGGACTAATTGTTGTTCTCTTGGTTTTTTATAGTACATTTATTAACCATTTTTTATAATAATACAATAATACATGATAATAGTTAAACTATTTAACTCGGAGTTAAATCTAAAAGATAAGGTTAATATGGTGAACTAAACCTGTCTAAAACTTATTGTTTAAGTGGTTTTCAACCCATCCCACCTTATCCTAAAAATATATCCTTTTGGAGTCATTATATACTGAATGCGATGGTATAATATTGTAATATTTCAAGAATTTTGTAAAGTGACCCTCACCTATCTTATAAAATTGTACTCACCATTCTCTTAATATCCCACATCCAAAGCCTTTTAGATCAATCAATAAATGATCAAATCACATACCAACTACCCTAAACATATCCTAGAGTCAATCCTTTCATCATAATGCAATCCTATGGAGCCTTCTTGATCAAATCAAAAGAAAGCACCCGAAGAATAGTTAATAATTTCATCACCCTTTTCAATGTTATCTTCTTCTTCCACTTCCTACTTATTTGTTGTTTCCATACCAAAATAATAACTCAAATAGAATCCAAATACTGTGATGTTATTATAAATATATTTCAACAATATTTATTATTCTTTCCATCCTATTAATAACAATGTCACCATACATGTGTACGTACGACATATCATCTCCACGTTGTGGTGTATTTTTTATTCAACAATTCTTTATTTGGATGAGTACAAGGGTGAGTATAATTTAAATAAATAATAAATATAACATATTAATGATTATTTAAATATAATATAACATCCAAATATATATTATTTTACCATCAATAGAATGATATCGTCGCTTGTGCGTACGTACAGCTTATCGCCTCCACGATGTGATGATATTCATCTCCACGTTCACCATTCATTGAAGATATTATAAATGTATACTTTAATAAGTATGTAATATATGAAATAATAATTCTACTAGAAATATATGTATGTATGTATGTATGTATATGTTTTTATGTATTTACATCTATCTCATTCACTTACTTCCCTTCAATATGATATGAAAACGGAAACAACTTTTATGCATATGTACGACCTACAGTCTCCATAAAAGGTGATTTCAATATCAATCAAATACATATATGTATGTCACACATAAATATGATATATAAATCATTTTTAATATTCTGGAGGTATTTAAATCATGATTTATGTTATACTATCATGAATAACTAGTTAAAACACATATGATATATAAATCATTTTTAATATTCACTTACTGCCTTACTCTCAGATCAGTTGATGTGGAGAGTTCGACTTATCCTATAGTGGTGGACCAGTTCACAGATGTTTTCCCTGATGATGTTCCAAGACTACCTCCTCGTAGAGAGGTGGAATTCTATATTGACCTGTAACCTAGGACGACACCGATAACTACCCTAGCATATCAGATAGCTCCCACTGAGCATTACGATCTATGGGTACAACTAGAGGAATTGCAGGGAAGGGGATTCATCCAGCCCAGTGTTTCTCCATGGGCAGCCCTGATTCTGTTCAACAAGATGGCAGATGGGAGCCTGAGGCTTTGTGTTAACTACCATCACCTGAACTAGATGACCAGGAAGAAAAAGTAGCCACTCCCAAGGATTTACGACCTCTTTGATCATCTCAAGAGAGCATAGTTGTTCTCAAAGATATAACTCAGATCAGGCTATCACCAGCTCAGAGTTCGAGAGAAGGATGTGCAGAAGACGACCTTCAGGTGTCAGTACAGCTACTACAAGTTCTTGGTTATTCTATTTGGAATAACAAATGCTCCAGTAGTGTTCATGTGTCTTATGAACAGGATCTTCCAGCCATACCACAATCTCTTTGTTGTAGTCTTCATCGACGACATTCTGATCTACTCAACTACTAAGGAAGAGAAATCCTACTATTTGCAGGTAGTACTAGAAAAACTCTGAGAGAACCAGCTTTATGGTAAGCTCTCAATGTGACAGTTCTGGATTTGGGAGGTTTACTTCTTGGGACACGTCATCTCGGAGGATGGAGTTGCAGTATATTCAGCGAAGATTGAGGGGGTACTTTCTTAGGAGCCATCCAAGAGTGTGAAGGAGGTATGGAGTTTCCTTGTTTTGTCTTGATACTACAGGATATTTGATGTAGACTTATTCAAAGTTTAAGAACCACTATCAGACTTGACGAAGAAGGGGCAACGCTTCTTGTGGTTGGAGAGGTACTAGAAGAGCATTCAAGAGATGAGGCAAAGGCTGACTAGTGCCCCCATCATGAGTCTCCCAGGGGAAGGTTTAGGGTACATAGTTTACTATGACGCATCAGGGGCCGGACTCGGGTGTGTCCTAATGCAGGAGTGAGCTATGATCGCATATGGTTCTTGGAAACTGAGGATGCATGAAAAGAACTACACTACCCATGACCTAGAGTTAGCAGCAGTGGTCTTTTCCTTGAAGATGTGGAGACACTATATGATGGGTGAATGTTTTTCCGTGTACACTGATCACAAGAGTCGTAAGTATATCTTCTCTCAGAAGGACCTGAACCTGAGATAATGGTGATGTATTGAGTTCCTCCAGGACAATTACTTCGAGATAGTCTGTACTCCTAGTAAGGGTAACGTTGTTGCAGATGCTCTCAATAAGAGATCTAGTATACCGCTGCTAGGTGAGGCTGTAGAGCAGCTGGATGACTTACAGATATCCTTGGTTGATAGAGATGGAGCAGCCTCCTTCATTCTCTTATAGTCACTCCTCCACTTCTTCAGTGAGTCACGGAACCATAACGTGGGGATGCTGAATGCGAGACACGATGTGTTCAGTTATCCACAGGGCCAGAACATGATGGATTTTCTTAAGGTGGGGATCATGTCATCCTCTTCAGAGGAAGTACTATGGTTCCCATGACACTTCAAGAGTAAGTGTTGAGGGAGTTCCACACTTCCCCTATAGCGGTACATCCAGGAGTGGCGAAGATGTATCAGGATCATAGATGAAGGCACTGGTGGCCATGTGTGAAGGTGGAAGTTGCGGAGTTTGTCTCACGGTGCCTCACTTGTCAGTAAGTGAAGGCATAGAACTAGGTACCAGCAGACATGGTTCACCCTTTAGAGGTCCCATAGGGAGGTGGTGTGGGATATCCACAGACTTCATGAATGGTCTTTTGCATAAATCTTGGAGTCATGATTCAATATGGGTGATCATTGACCGACTCACCATGTCAGTCCACTTCCTTCCGATCAGAGAGCAGGTCTGAGTAGAGAGATTGGGACACCTCTATGTGTAAGTGTTTGCAAGTTTAAATGGAGTAAATTTTTCTATTATCTCTGACTGTGAAACACGGATTACTTTCCCGCTATCGAATGGGTTGCAGGAGGCTTTCGAGACGCATCTATGTCTGAGCACCACCTTCCATCCTCAGACAGATGGACAGACCGAGCGGACCATCCAGACCCTCGAGGACATGCTCCATGCATGTGTCCACAACTTTTGTCAAAGGTGGGATGATCACATTACTTTTGTGGTGTTTTCCTACAACAATAGATATCACTCCACCATCGATATGGAACCTTTTGAGGCCTTGTATGGCCGACATTGCAGATCACCACTCTGCTGGACAGACCCAGGGATGTTAGCACTAGTTGGACTAGAGATGGTATTGGCTACCACGGAGAAGATGAAGATCATCCAGGAGAGGATGAAGACTTCACAGAGAAGGCATAAGTCATATGCTGGCAAGAGATGAAGGCCTCCAGAGTTCGAGGATGGTGACCACGTCTTTCTACGGTTCTCACCTTGACGAGTTCTACGGATATTGGGCCAAGGCGGAAAGTTATCTCCGCGATTTATCAGACCGTTTGAGGTCCTCAGCAGAGTTGGCAAGGTGGATTATAGCCTATCTTGTCCACCTCAGTTTTACCAGGTGCATGACATCTTCCATAGATCTCAGCTGAGTAGATACATGCACGGACCTTCTCCCATCATCGACCAGGGGGAGCTAGACATCGATGATTGGGCGACCTTCACGGAGGTTCCATTGTATATTGAGGATCAACAGGAGTGGGTCCAATGTGGATGTTCGATACATCTAGTACGTGTACGCTGGTAGCACAGGAACCTCCAAGATAGCACATAGGAGCATGATGCTCAGATGCGTGCTCAGTACCCCCATTTGTTCCCATAGTTCGAGTTGTAGCTTACGGGGACATAATGTCCGAAGGTGGGGAGAATGTAAAGACCCGGAAATTTCCATGGAAATATATTTCATAAATAAATGGGATTTTTATGAGTATGTGAACATTTATGGCATTTGACTCCGAGGCCTGGTGTGCCCGGAATAAATTTTTGAAGTTTTTTTCTTGTACGTTTAGCAAAGGTACGAGCGGGATTTTATATCTTTTAAACTGATGCTTGAAATTGAATCCTGAGGTCACAGTTGAATGCGCAGCACCAATATTCGCTTAAAAGGACTTTCACCTCAATGGTAGTCAGTTGAGAATGAATGTTAGTTTTTGGGGGTTTATAAGTAAAATTAAATAAAAATACGGTGTTTGATTATTTTTATTTGTGGTGGTTAAATCATTCAAGGGGTGTTTAGTGGTGGAGGCCACCACACCATAACATCCCACAAGAGGATATGGTAGTGGGGCCCCCCTGTACATAACCACCCATGGGAGGATATCTTTGGTGCGGACCACCTGGGATTCTATGTAGAGACCCGTATCTTGACGTACATGGACATTACATTACATTTGCGGAATACTTAGTACATAACAAAAACACACACACAAGGATCGTAATAGTTTAGTGTCTTTGGAAACTCGGAACGTATTCTTCTAATCATGGTGAAAGATCTTCAACATCTCCCATAAAGATCTTCCTTTTTTTAACCTAAAACCATTCTTTATATCCTGGGGAAAAGAAAACATAAAAGGGTGAGCTAAAATGATCAGTAAGTGTAAACAAAAGAAATATCAATCACATCATTTTCATAAGAACGTAACATTTTGGAAAACTTAACATGCAAAAGAGAGCATAATTTCATAACATGGGATAAACCATAGTAGTGAAATGAAATCCCAATAATCATAACATAAAACATGAAACTTTGTGGCATACACACATAATCCTAGAGAATCATTTCTTGTTAGTCAAGACTCATTGCCAAGACTATCTTAGTGGGCAAAGTCCCTTTCTGAATCGAGTAACCCTCGTTTCAGTCCTGTTTCACTGAACTGGTATAACCTACCATTTCAGCCATGTCTATCTCATGAGATATAAAATCTTTACCCAATGCATTGGAGGGAGATATAGGTCCCACCCATCTTATAATGAATCATTTCTTATGTGTGCCACATAATCATAAATCATACATCATCACATAACACATGTAACAAAAATGGGATTCTTGAAACATCATGAAATCATAAAACAAATCATATAAGGTAAATGACTTCATAAAAATAATTCCCTCACAACATAATCAAATCAATGTAATAATAGGGATAGAAACAGAACCCTTTATTATCTTATATGGAAAATACTTTTGAAAAAAACACTTGAACTCCATTCTTGAGGAAAATATCCTTTCTTCTTCAAAAACATTTTTCCATTCTAAAAATGTCATATGAGTTTAAAATAAAAGAAGTTGATTAAAAATAATCTTGAAAACCTGTAAAGGAATCTTCTTGGAAATAATTTTTTTAAAAATCCATTCATGCCGTATAAGTTAAAAAAACATTCTTCGTACTTTTGTCGAAAAGGTCAAAATGTACCTCATACGAAAAACGACAAAAGATTCCTTTCATATCCTTTACTAAAAACTCATCGAAGGGTAAAATTGGATTTAAACAATTTTAGGTGGATAATATTACATATTGAGAAATCATGGATGTAGATGATAAAATACACCCCAGTAAATACTTACGAATAAACAATCTCGGATAAAAATGAGATTGTGATATTTCCCTTACCTTAGGTCCGATTTGCTTCGTAAGTGTCTGAACCTCCTGTATAATGATTTAAATAATGTCATTTAATTATTACAGAATCATATTCATTGTTATGATATCACATATGGTTCACTTATGACTTTATATTACCCGTTATTTTGTAAATTCCATGTTAAAGAGCGTTTTGGGTAAAATTGTTTCATTTGTCGTCAGTGTTTTGACTTGTAATTATTCATATGATTACATAGATCATGATTACATAATTCCAGAACATAAAACATGATTTATATATATATATATTCAGGATATACATATATATAATAAATCATTAAATGGAAAGAAATACACCGTTCATGGAGACGGTAGTCCGTACGTACGCATGAACGCTGTTTTCGTTTCCTTATTGAATTGAATGGAATTAAGTAGATGACATACATATAAATATATAAATAAATCCAGTATCATTATTATGTAATATATTTCATTAGTAGATATTATATATACTTTATAATCAATCATGAATGGTTAATCATTGATAATGAATCACATCGCGTCGTGGAGACGGTAGTCCGTACGTACGCACGAGCGATGATATCGTTCCCATGGTCGTGGAATTGTGTTGAAGTGTATGTATACTATTTCAGTATTAATATCACTCTATAATAATCATATAATTTTACTCCTTAAACCATTATACCCATCCAATTAAGGTGGTGGCGGAAAATAGATTATACCAGGGCGTGGAGACGGTATTCTGTACGTACGCACGCGCAGTGATTTCCTTTTTCCGTAGGATGGATAAAAGGTTAATTATAGTTGTTTCATATTTATAATAACATATATGTATATAAGAAATACTGATGTTATTACTTTATCATGAAACAACTAAAGAAGAAGAAGTTGAAGAAGAATGAAATTGAAAAAGATCGGTAATGGATATTACCTCTTCTTTGAAACGCCTCTTTGAATCCTCCACTTAGGGAACTAAGATTGGTCTTTGAAGAAGAACAGGACCTCTAGGATTATTCTAGGGAAGTGGAGAGGAGAAAATGGCAGGGGTTGGCCGATATTGAGTGCTCAAATTGGTGTGAGGAGGAGGGGGAGGAGGTGCCCTTTTATAAGGGAGGAGAGGGGCACCTTAGGAATACCTCAAAATATTATTTTATATTAAAGTCAAAATCGGTTTATAATGGTTCCAAAGGGTCTTAGTTCGAAGGTAAAGTTGAGATGGGTCGAAATCCTATCAACCAATAGGATTTAGACAAGTTTAGGGTATTATTTTAACCTTATCAATTAGATTTAACTCTAAATTAAATAATTTTACTTTTATCGTGTCTTTTTGTTTTCTTTCACTATATGGTTAATAAACTTACTATAACATGCCAAACGAACCCCAAATTGTTTATTATTAATATATATATCCTTATCTAAGTCATTTGGCCGAACCTTAGATTTTTAAGAATAAAATAACAATTAGTAATATAATATTTGATTTAAAAACTATTTTGTGTCAATTTTGACACTATTTGATATATGGTTTTTGTGAAAGTCATAACAGAATTATATGTTCGAACAAAGTTGATTAAAGCAACACTATTATATCATAGTAACCTATAAAATTAGTCGAATTCATAAAAAGTCTCAAATTACATTTATTTGGGTATTTATAACATCAATTATGTCAATATTTCATTAATAAGATAATTACTGCATCATCTTTGTATCATAATAAATGATAATTATTTAATCCCTAAAAATTATAAATAAATTCCTATGATTTAAATAATTGTATTAGCTTTCTAGAGACTATTCATGTTCGATGTTTCATGAAGTTTATCACTAGATTAAAATTATTATACTTATATAATTTAAGAAAGTGACATGTTGTCACATTCGTTGATTTTAATAATAATTAAATTATTTTCATTGAAAAATTTTAATTATTGAATATAATCCAACCCTTAGGTGATATGGGTCGACTTTTAGTCATCCAATAGGATTTTGACCTTTTTAGGGTAATTTTAAAATATTATATTTACACTTAATTACCCGATTTACCTTTAACTATGGTAAATAAAATTTACCATAATTACTATTCATAATTCCCAAAAATAAAAAGTATCCTATTAACATAATCTGTACCCAATGATTCCAAATATGGAATCCATTTTTAAAAATTCAAAACACTGAAGTTGCATAAATTAAATTAAAATTAATCTCGTTGTCGAATAAAAACGGGTTTTTGTTTAAAACATTGCAAAATATTGAATTGATTTAACCTACGAATTCAAGGTAAAATCAATGCTAATGACATACATTATATTAAACGGTAAAAATATATTCTATTTATACTTTAAAACCATTAAATATTATAATTTAACCACATAATATATTACGATGAAAAAAGTTGTTTTTAATTAAAATATAGCGTGTTTTTACTATTCATTAAAATGTGAAAGTTACCAGAATAATATGAAAAATTTATCCAAAGTAAATTTTTATTTCTTGATTCCAAAGAAAACTTTTATTTTGTCAAATTGAACTTATAAACATGTCAAAAACTAGATTTAATGTGGGTGCACCATCAAAAAGTGGCAAAACTGCATTTTTTTGAAAAATACTTATTTTCCCGAAAAATTTATTTTGTTCTTATATCATGTTCTAGAAAATGTGTAAGATGAATAATAATGTTATAAAATTAAAAATTTAGTTAATACTATTCATAAAGGCTAGTTCATGACAATATTATAATAATATAACATTGTTAATTAAAACCCGGTATCGCGTACAACACACGCTATCGAGGAAGGTCGCGATTGCGTGTAATGCAAGCCAAGTCAGGGATGCGTGTTGTGAAAGAATCCTTCGTTGTTTCGTATAACAGAATCCAACCATATTTCATTTATACATTTAATATATATATATATATATACTCAATGTTGCGTAGAATAACTATTATCAAAATTGTGTGTAACACGGTCCAAGAATAGTGTTGCGTATACTGCAAGCTAATACGGTTTTGTGTATAGCACAAGGTAATCTTGGTGTAGAATACAACATAAGACATTAATGAAATTAAAATAATATTTTTCATAAAATCTCGGGGTGTTACATTCTACCCCCCTTAAAATGAATTTCGCCCTCGAAATTCGTCGGGGTTATAAATGGTTTACTATTTGAAAGTTTCTTTGATAGAAACCCACATCGTAAAATGGAATACCAAAACTTATCTTTAAAAACAGAATTATGAAACGTAACGATTACCCAAATAAACTAATCACTGGGTTTCCACATAGGTGAAAATTTGGATATGGAATAGAAATCTAACCATCATGTTCTGAAGGAGAGTGGTAGAGAACATGGCTATGGAAAAGCTAGCAATCACAAAGCCATAAATTTGTGATGATCTAAGGTACCATCTGATTCATCAGATATAAGAGAACTAAGACAACATTTTTGGTTTTCAAGATCATTTCCCTAAAGTTGATGAAATTGGAATTAGAAGAAATACTTTCGTGATTTTGGTATAGTCTCATCGTTTGTCGTTCTCTGGACAATTTCCACTTCATCTCTTAAAGAAATGAATTTGAATTTGTCATTCGTGATGTGTTAGCAGATCATGTGATAGAATGATGGGTCATTCCATCTATCTCAAACAAAAGGTAAGAAAATTTATCAAAAAATACATAAGTCCATCTATAGTGAGATTAATCATATATGGTTCCTAAAATGAACTTATACTTCACATATCATACTGATTAATATAATAAAAGTAGTTTCAACTAAACAGGGACTTCCTGTAGGTCAGTGGTAGGCGATAAAGGCCAGTCGCATTTCGGTTGTGGGTTCGATTCCCACAGCCTTGTCCGAAGCGATGGGCTGTCGCCCATCCTGCAGGTTGTCCTTTTTCTAAAACTACATTACTATAACATCCCATCAATAATATCGAAAAAAAACTTCTATCCTTAAACAATACTCACTTATGTCCAACATAATCCATTTCAATCTTTAGGCATATCCATAATACTACAGTCCACTCTCATAACATAGTGAAAATGATTACCAGATATTTAATACCATCGTTAATCCCCATATATCATAAGATATGTCTTGTTGGTCACATTCCAAACATTCAAAGGCCTTAATCATGTATTATCTTGAATACCCATTGAACCATAGTGAAAACTTGAATGCAGTTAAATGTTAACACTTTTCACATACCAAAATCCTCAGAATTCTATATACTCAAACCATGATATCACTTAGTCCTTATATCAATCATGAGCTCATGAATACTGTCAAATATTTAATTTTCTCGTTTTTCCTTCATTATGCGCATATCATTCTTTTTCCATAAATATCTGAATAACCATTCATGGATACTGGTAACGTTAATCAGAAAACAGTGTTACAATCCTTACATGTCTCTTTATTCCATAGTACCATGAGATTACTTATACAACATTACACATGATAAACATGTAATCATTCCACTACATTCTTAAACCATTGACCGAGCTTCAACAATTCTTTCATCTCACATATCATTTGTAGTCTCTTCATAATCATCCACATAAATACTTCCCATACAACCATACTGATTATCTTCATGAGACTTTCCCTTAGGGCATTGGTTTGCATAATGCCCGCACATTCCACATTTAAAACATTTAACCATTGTTGATGTCGTAGCAATACTATTATACTCATCCATGTTGTTAACTGAACCTTTTCCTTTGAATTTACTTGCTTTGTGTCCTTCTTTTCCACACCCAAAGCATCTTCCAGTTCCTTTGAAACATTCTCCTTGATGCCTCTTCCCACATGATTTACATAGGGGAAATTGAACTTTCTTTCCTCTATGATCATCATGAAACTCCATCTTTCTCTTATTAGCCGAGTTAGGAAACTTACCAAATTTTAGTTTATTGATCATATTATGAGATTGCTGATTCAGCATAATAATGATGTTTGGACTTCCAAATCCCATTTCATTATGAAGAATATCATTCTATTGTCCATCATATCCTCCATTATCGTGAATCATCTTGTTTCCAGCCATTTTCTAAAACCCAAAAAAGAATAGTGTGAGAGGCAAAAATCATGCTAGGGAAAAGAACATAATAAAGGGGGAGTACCCTCAATATCTAACATCTTATGTTAAATTCTATGATCATTACCATAGTTCTAGGACTTTATCCTATACGTATACTTATCCTTAGGGACATCCCTAGACATACATTATAAATATCTCTAGGGATCTCACTAAAGTTATCGCATCCTAGTTTCCAAAGGTTGACTAAACCTTTCCTCTGATACCAACTATAGAGACCCGTATCTTGACATACATCGACATTACATTACATTTGCGGAATACTTAGTACATAACAAAAACATACACACAAGGATCGTAATAGTTTAGTGTCTTTGGAAACTCGGAACGTAATCTTCTAATCGTGGTGAAAGGTCTTCAACATCTCCCATAAAGATCTTCCTTTTTTTAACCTAAAACCTTTCTTTATATCCTGGGGAAAAGAAAACATAAAAGGGTGAGCTCAAATGCTCAGTAAGGGTAAACAAAAGAAATATCAATCACATCATTTTCATAAGAACGTAACATTTTGGAAAACTTAACCTGCAAAAGAGAGCATAATTTCATAACATGGGATAAACCATAGTAGTGAAATGGAATCCCAATAATCATAACATAAAACATGAAACTTTGTGGCATACACACATAATCATAGAGAATCATTTCTTGTTAGTCAAGACTCATTGCCAAGACTGTCTTAGTGGACAAAGTCCCTTTCTGAATCGAGTAACCCTCGTTTCAGTCCTGTTTCACTGAACCGGTATAACCTACCATTTCAGCCATGTCTATCTCATGAGTTGTAAAATCCTTACCCAATGCATTGGAGGGAGATATAGGTCCCACCCATCTTATAATGAATCATTTCTTATGTGTTCCACATAATCATAAATCATACATCATCACATAACACATGTAACAAAAATGGGATTCTTGAAACATCATGAAATCGTAAAACAAATCATATAAGGTAAATGACTTTATAAAAATAATTCCCTCACAACATAATCAAATCAATGTAATAATAGGGATAGAAACAGAACCCTTTATTATCTTATATGGAAAATAATTTTGAAAAAAACACTTGAACTCCATTCTTGAGGAAAATATCCTTTCTTCTTCAAAAACATTTTTCCTTTCTTAAAATGCCATATGAGTTTAAAATAAAATAAGATGATAAAAAATAAACTTGAAAACATGTAAAGGAAGCTTCTTGGAAATAATTTTTTAAAAAATCCATTCATGCCGCATAAGTTAAAAAAACATTCTTCGTACTTTTGTCGAAAAAGTCAAAAAGTACCTCGTACGAAAAACGACAAAAGATTCCTTTCATATCCTTTACTAAAAACTCATCGAAGGGTAAATTTGGATTTAAACATTTTTAGGTGGATAATATTACATATTGAGAAAACATGGATGTGGATGATAAAATACACCCCAGTAAATTCTTACGAATAAACAATCTCGGATAAAAATGAGATTGTGATATTTCCCTTACCTTAGGTCCGATTTGCTTCGTAAGTGTCCGAACCTCCTGTATAATGATTTAAATAATGTCATTTACTTATTACAGAATCATATTCATTGTTATGATATCATATATGGTTCACTTATGACTTTATATTACCCGTTCTTTTGTAAATTCCATGTTAAAGAGCGTTTTGGGTAAAATTGATTCATTTTTCGTCCGTGTTATGACTTGTAATTATTCATATGATTACTTAGATCATGATTACATAATTCCATAACATAAAACATGATATATATATATATATATTCAGGTTATACATATATATAATAAATCATTAAATGGAAAGAAATACACCGTTCATGGAGACGGTAGTCCGTACATACGCATGAACGCTGTTTTCGTTTCCTTATTGAATTGAATGGAATTAAGTAGATGACATACATATAAATATATAAATAAATCCAGTATCATTATTATGTAATATATTTCATTAGTACATATTATATATACTTTATAATCATTCATGAATGGTTAATCATTGAGAATGAATCACATCGCGTCGTGGAGACGGTAGTCCGTACGTACGCACGAGCGATGATATCATTCCCATGGTCATGGAATTGTGTTGAATTGTATGTATACTATTTCAGTATTAATATCACTCTATAATAATCATATATAGTTACTCCTTACACCATTATACCAATCCAATTAAGGTGGTGGCGGAAAATAGATTACACCACGGCGTGGAGACGGTATTCCGTACGTACGCACGCGCGATGATTTCCTTTTTCCGTAGGATGGATAGAAGGTTAATTATAGTTGTTTCATATTTATAATAACATATCAGTATATAAGAAATACTTATGTTATTACTTTATCATGAAACAACTAAATAAGAATAAGTTGAAGAAGAATGAAATTGAAAAAGATCGGTAATGGATATTTCCTCTTCTTTGAAACGCCTCTTTGAATCCACCACTTAGGGAACTATGATTGGTATTTGAAGAAGAACAGGAACTCTAGTATTATTCTAGGTAAGTGGAGAGGAGAAAATGGCAGGGGTTGTCCGAGCGTGAGTGCTCAAATTGGTGTGAGGAGGAGGGGGAGGAGGTGCCCTTTTATAAGGGAGGAGAGGGGCACCTTAGGAATACCTCAAAATACTATTTTATATTAAAGTCAAAATCGGTTTATAATGGTTCCAAAGGGTCTTATTTCGAAGTTAAAGTGGGGATGGGTCGAAATCCAATCAACCAATAGGATTTAGACAGGTTTAGGTTATTATTTTAACCTTATCAATTAGATTTAACTCTAAGTTAAATAATTTTACTTTTATCGTGTCTTTTTGTTTTCTTTCACTATATGGTTAATACACCTACTATAACATGCCTAACGAACCCCAAATTGTTTATTATTAATATATATATCCTTATCTAAGTAATTTGGCCGAACCTTAGATTTATAAGAATAAAATAACAATTAGTAATATAATATTTGATTTAAAAACTATTTTGTGTCAATTTTGACACTATTTGATATATGATTTTTGTGAAAGTCATAACATAATTATATGTTCGAAAAAAGTTGATTAAAGAAACACTATTATATCATAGTAACCTAGAAAATTAGTGGAATTCATAAAAAGTCTCAAATTACATTTATTTGGGTATTTATAAGATCAATTAGGTCAATATTTCCTTAATAAGATAATTACTGCATCATCTTTGTATCATTATAAATGATAATTATATAATCCTTAAAAATTCTAAATAAATTCCTATAGTTTAGATAATTATATTAGCTTTCTTGAGACTATTAATTTTCGAATTTTCATGAAGTTTATTGCTAGATTAAAATTATTATACTTATATAATTTAAGAACGTGACATGTTGTCACATTCTTTGGTTTTAATAATAATTAAATTATTTTCATTGAAAAAATTTAATTAAATGAATCTAATCAAACCCTTAGGTGATATGGGTCTACTTTTAGTCATCCAATAGGATTTTTACATTTATTAGGGTAATTTTAAAATATTATATTTACCCTTAATTACCCGATTTACCTTTATCTATGGTTAATAAAATTTACCATAATTACTATTCATAATTCCCAAAAATAAAAAGTATCCTATTAACATAATCTGTACCCACTGATTCCAAATATGGAATCCATTTTTTAAAATTCAAAACACAGAAGTTGCAGAAATTAAATTAAAATTAATCTCGTTGTCGAATAAAAACGGGTTTTTGTTTAAAACATTGCAAAAGATTGAATTGATTTAACCTACGAATTCAAGGTAAAATCAATGCTAATGACATACATTATATTAAACGAAAAAAATATATTCTATTTATACTTTAAAACCATTCAATATTATAATTTAACCACATAAGATATTACGATGAAAAAAGTTGTTTTTAATTAAAATATAGCGTGTTTTTACTATTCATTAAAATGTGAAAGTTACCAGAATAATATGAAAAATTTATCCAAAGTAAATTTTTATTTCATGATTCCAAAGAATAATTTTATTTTGTCAAATTGAACTTATAAACATGTCAAAAACTAGATTTAAAGTGGGTGCGCCATCAAAAGGTGGCAAAGCTGCATTTTTTTTTGAAAAATAATTATTTTACCCGAAAAAGTTATTTTGTTCTTATATCATCTTCTAGAAAATGTGTAAGATGAATAATAATGTTATAAATTTCAAAATTTAGTTAATACTATTCATAAAGGCTAGTTCATGACAATATTATAATAATATAACATTGTTTATTAAAACCCGGTATTGCGTACAACACACGCTATCAAGGAAGGTCGCGATTGCGTGTAATTCAAGCCAAGTCAGGGTTGCGTGTTGTGAAATAATCCTTCGTTGTTTCGTATAACAAAATCCAACCATATTTTATTTATACATTTAATATATATATAATCAATGTTGCGTAGAATAACTATTATCAAAATTGTGTGTAACACGGTCCAAGAATAGTGTTGCGTATACTGCAAGCTAATACGGTGCTGTGTATAGCGCAAGGTAATCTTGGTGTAGAATACAACATAAGACATTAATGAAATTAAAATAATATTTTTCATAAAATCTCAGAGTGTTGCATTCTAACCCTTGGAACTCCCCATTTATGTGGGATGAAACCCTTGAACTTCCATCCTTAATTGCCAACTCCTTCAATTAATTAATTTAACTCTTTCAATTAATTAACTAAACTAATTTTTATTCATCACAACCATAAAAAGAATGGATAATCTATTATTTTATTTTGGATGGCATCATTCATTTGGGGGGAGCTTGGGGAATGTGGGAGATTGGGAGAGAATGAACTCACCCATGAAGAACCCCTCTTCAACCAATGAAGAACGAACATCAACCGGGGAATGAAAGGAAAGAATCACCAACGAAGAACGCCGACGTCGTCATCAACTTCATCCATGATGATCGACACGAGGTAGGGGTTGTTTTATGTAATAGGATTACCCTCTGTTCTTCATTGTTTGTTGTGATCATTGAGACCGATTGTTACCACCCAAACATGGAGGGTGCGGGCCGAACAAACATAGCCCAACCGCACTGCATTTTTCATCGCTTGTTAGAGACTGCGGTGATGTAATGGTGCTGCTGGAAGAGAGGACCGCAGTGGAGTAATGCCAGCCAATGATGGGCCGGCCACAAAGGAAACTGACATCGTAAAGGCGATTGGGTCGCCTGAGGGGTGCGATGTAATAGCGCCTCATGGAGAACCGGGCCGCGACTAGCACGTGGTGCGGAGGAGCATGGTGGCATGATGATCATTAGAGAGGCGTGACGTCGTCACGCTTCATGTGTGGAAGGGTCGCGGCCATGCAGGCCGCGGTGGTCGGACGAAGCAACGTGACGCCGTCAGGTCGCATGGAGCAATGGAGTCGTGCCTAGGGCTGGCCGTAGAGGAGCAACTGAAGCGGCTGGCCGCTCGGCCAGCCGGGTGGAGTGGGACCCAGCAGGTCCTCCGTGTTTTGGACCGGTGCCACCGGGCACTGGTTTCGGCTCACACCTGAACGGAAAAGCCGTTCGGGAACTAGGGGGTGCGTGGTTCCCCCATTGACATGTATGAGGCAGACCCCCCACGGGCCGCCGGGTCGCTGGGCCGCTGGGCCTCCGGGCCAGACACAACACATGCCGAGCTTCCCAGCACGGATCGGGCTGCCCAGCATGGGCCGGGATGCCCCCATGGTCTGGGTTGGACCAGTAGACTGCTTTGTACCCAGTCCAGACCCATTTAACCTGAATTCACCTCTTCTCCCGGATCATGGGCTACGGGTGACCGATTGACGATCCATCTGCGACGACGGGAATTTTAGAGCGAGAGGGTTTTTTTTGGCATACCCCACTTGAGGTTTCGACAATTTTGGTGTATGGTCGGGTTGAATTGAACCTAAAATCCAACCGGCCCCCCAGGACAGAAATGCCAATAACTCATAGACCGGGCATTCGATTGACGCACCGTATGTTGAGTTGAGACATCTATGATGAGGTGGACCTTTGAGATACTTCTAAATGGGAATTCGTGACAGTTGGAGTATCTACCAATAGCTCATGGAGTGGCTCATCCCAGAGATGAGTGAGAAGAGTACGAAAACCTAGTAGCTGGATGAGACCTGACGACTGTTGACCTTTCGACATGGAGTGTTTCGACTTGTCCAGTGAGGAGGGCCTCTTTGTAATGCGGTAGACCCGGAATGGAGAGCGCCTCTGTGTGACACAGCAGAACCACGGTTCTCGACAGGAGCAGTACCTCAGCAGGCTACAACAGGTAGTGCCTCTGTCTGAGTGCGGCATACCCAAAGTGGGGAGCACCTTTATGTGAGCATAATATATCCACGGTACTCGACAAGAGGAGTACCACAGTAGTCCAGGATAGTGAGGATCACCTCTTTTTGATTTTGTACGCCCACATTACTCTATGTAGGAGGAGTACACCAGCATCCAAGGTTTCAACAATTTGACTAGGAGTGTTACATGTTACCACCCCTAGAATAAAATCTTAGTTCTGAGCTAAGTCAACAACAATAGTGTTTTCCTCATGTTTTAGATAATTTACTAGAAAACTTAGGTATATGTATGGTCATATACCTATGTAATGGTTAACCATTGATTTCATACCTTTTTCCTTATCTTTGTTGAATTTTGTGAGACATTAAGGGTCTCGGGGTCCCTACTTAGTATCTTTACTAACCCCAGCATGGGCTATTCCCGCACCTCGTTGTGTTGGTTTCATACGGCATAAATCAATGACAGAGGCAGAGAGTATCCAGACTGGATGGAACTTGGAGGTCGACCACTCGACATGAATGTATACGGAGTGGGCGGACGGACGTGGAGTGTTGAGGAGGCCATCAGTACCTACCCTTCATGTAGGAACCCCAGAGGATGACCTAGTAGCTGCTTTACATTTATTCAGTTGTACTTTCTTTGAATTGTACTTGTACTTTCCTATTGGGCTTGTATTTCGTGCACCATTTACTTACCTGCACTTCTTTGTATATAGTTTTATATAGTGTTTTTCTTCCAGTTTTGTACTCTGATTAGTTTATTTATAGTTATATAGTCAATGTTTTCCCAGTTTTGGGATTTAAGCCATTGGTGCTAGTCGCTAGACTCTAGCCTATGGAAGGCGGTCTTTGAGTAGTAATGATACGGGCCCTGGGGGATGGGTCGTGACACTTAGACTGGTCTTGAAAAATAGATATGTTCTCTAATTTGTTCCTATGTCAGTTGACATAGGGAGAAAATATTATTTTTTATTACGGTTAAATAGTTATACCCAGATTCTATGAATCGTTTATTTTCACCCAAATGTTTTCCTAATAGATTAATGGAAATTATTTATGGGAGTGTAATCATATTCTAATCTTGTAAAATTTATAGGTTTTCAACATGAATTTTTTATGACCATTACTTTTATAATGGATAGAATTTTTATACACCACTTTAGATGTATGTATAATGTGTAATGGCATGAATTTTATCCAGAACATGGTTTTTGGGTTTCTTTTAAATGAGAATTACTTATATTTATTTAAGAATATAGAGTGTATAAAAATGGGGAAACATGACTAATATTCACGTTCTAATTTAATTTTTCAAAAAATGGTGAAGCATAATGGAGTAAAACATAGGCAATATTTTGTTTTATTTTAATGATATATAACTTTAAAATTATCTTTTAGTAGTATAGGGTATTATATAATAGACCATATTCTATGATAAAAATACTGCATCTTGATTTCTAGGATCATGGTAAAGCTGAAATATGTCTCAAAGTGTTTGGAATGAGGTGATGAGATAAATATGTAATGAATGAATATAAATTACACTAGGATGTTGGGTTCCATAATAATATCATTTCGACTATCATGAATGATAGAAAAATTTTTAAAGGAAAAGAGGAATCTGGTTTATGGTTTAGGGGACCTTATGTAGATATAAATTATTTTTTCTCAAGAATAGACACCCTTTAGGTTTTACGTGCTCCATTATAAGGTGCAACAAATATTCTATGGGAAATTTAAATAATCCATTCATTAAGTGGATCACTGAGGATGAATATTCAAAAGGTTTTTAGATCTCACATCCTTACATAAGACATGATTATTAGAGATGTTTTTTGGGCACCATACATACTTTATTTTGGTAGGATTGTTAATGAATGATTCATTCACCATAAAACCATGATTCAAATAGGATTATTCAAGAAGGGTTATGGAACCCTGCATATTTTGTATATGGATTTTTATAGTATATGTTGACATAACATTGAGGATGATGAATCCTCTTGAATAATTAGATTATGAGTTATATAAATGAAACAAAAAGGAGGTCAAATTGAGGATGATTTGATGGGGTAAACATGTCATGAATACTCAAAAAACTCTCACTATTACTTAATTGAGTTGAACTATTATAACTGATCACACAGATTATATGAAAAAAATTCATGGTAAAGACGAGTCTAGTTTATGGGATTTTGGCCATTATGCAGATCTATCAAAAGAATATTTGTGAAGACGAGTCTCGTAATATTGGATACACTCAATTCAATGGTACATAGAAGAATTTATGAGATCAAAACACATGGATGATGAAGTATTGAATATTAAAAAGGTTATCCAATGAGGGTATTGGATCCCTGGAGATATTTTACAAGTAATGGACTCTGTAAATCATGATAGGAATAAATAGATGATTCCCAGTATACAATACCTTATAAAATGTGGGATTCACATTCTAGACATGAAGCGTGAACCATATATAATTTGGTTTATGATTGAGTAATGAGTTACACTAAAATGTTAAAAATGAGGTACCACATATATAATTTGATAATAAGTATGGTATATGGTTATGTAATGTAGTGTATATTTAATCCACATGAATGGTTATAATAGTGGTTTCATAATTCATTAGCCAACAAGTTTCGACCAGGCGTGCTGTTATGAGGAAACACATTGGGGATGCAAAAAAAATTACTCTGAGGTGTAGAACTCCACTACAATGTTTTGAAGGATCATAGGGATTAAATTAAAATAATTCACAGAAAATACGACTCTAGTTGATTAATCGGGGATCTTATATAGATCAAGTCATGAATATTTAATCAATGGGGTCCCTTAAGAGAGGATAAAATATTCTCCAATGACATATTTAAACTTAAAGGATACAAATATTTGAAAAATTAAAGAGGTTATTATAACCAACACTCCAAGGTGGGTTCAAGAACAATAAAACCAGGGATGTCTTTTAATAATCATGATATCATGGGAAAAGAACATGAAAAATAATTTCCCTGACATTTTTCTATAATTGAAGGGACAAAAATGAATAGTTTAACTTTCACTTGGTATAAAGATATACACTAAGAGATTTGACACACTTTATATTTTCTATTTACTATTTACCTGAGCCTTGTAAATGTATTGATTAGAAATTTGAAACATGAATTATTATCAGACACACCATTATATGGTTTTATTCTAAATCATTGTATGTGTCTTTCACTTGTAGTTTAGCCTCTTCATATTCATACCATAGAAGGATAATGTTTATTGTTTTATAGCATTGGCCAAAGTGAACACAGTTCATAGTCATGATGTTTGGAATAATTAAATGGAAGGTTTTATAAAAAATTAACTTATTCTTACTATGTATATAATTCTTCAGCACATTATTGAATGAGTGATATATTTTTTAAAAATAATGGTCATGGTTCAGGAATCATTATTAATGGTATGGGAAATAAACTCAAGGGATGAATGTGAATCACTATTGGGTTACAAATAATGTTCTTATGTTTTAATGGATCATTTATATTAGAGGACCATTATTAAGGAAAATATTCTTTCATTTGATCGGTTAGGGATTTCATATAGAATAAAGTTATGTATAGTCAATAACAGGATTCTCCACTTCTTTGAAAGGTTCATGAGGGTTCAAGGGAAACATAGACAATTAATAAAAAATGCATAATTTTTTAGACCATAGTGATAATAGACGATGGTTTCTATAGTTTAATGTCATTCAAAAAGGAATCAAATATTTTTCAGATCAATTTCATCTGATGAGGACCCAATTCAACATAGTTTGATGTAATAAAATTTGTTTGAGATACAAGGGAATTATATTTCATTTTAATGTTGTAGATAATTAACCATATGATTAGGAACCATCAAAGAGTTGTGGCTCATAAACATGAAAACATTTTGTTTTTAGACTCATGATAATGATAACAATATGTAGATCACACTAATACATATGAAATGAAATTAATCATTACTTTACCACCATTGAGTAGATTAATTTATTTCATGATGAAAAAATTATTCCTCATATATTTTCACATAATTCTTTGAGAAATTACTTTTATTTTTATCGGACTAGACCTCTAATATCACAGATTAATTATTATTATGGATGAAATGAGGTGTTCAAAGAATAAGCTATAAAACAATAGCAATGAGTGAATGAAAAAACAAGACATTAAATATAGGGATATATAACAATAGAATGGTTTATTAAATTATAGAATTAATGTTTATGACTCTTACATGGTCCTGGATCATACATTAGTTGATTCCCTTTTACAACTCCTAGTTTTGTATGGATATTATTCCTGCAAGAGGCGGAATGACACTTATCATAGCACAAGATACTAATAACATGAATTATGTATGATGGGTGATTTCATTGGAAATCAAGTTCTGTTGTTGGAAATTTACACGTATATTTTATAAACATTATGGGAATCTTCTTGCTTCTAATAATGATAATAATCAATAAAAATAGTTTTTTAGATATCTTTTACATGTAGATCCATGTCATATGTAGAAAGGTGGAATTTTTAAGACATTATTGTTTTTTATTAGAACAACTGTTTGAATGAATTTAGGTATCCTTTAAATATTGGATTCAATATACACATACTTCTTAAATTTCCCCATACATATATTTAATACATAGATATGTATATGACAATTCTTATCAATACTTGTACAATGTTAACAAGGTTTCCACTTCCATGATCTGGATGATGTGAAGGGAATAAGAATGTATCCCTACCATAGTGTACTGCCATTAAGAAAGTTGAGTATCTTTATAAATGTTCAACCAATATTGTAAATAGACTAAATTTTTAGAAATTTCACATTGGTCTTGAGATAAGAGATATGAGTATCAATATATATTCATTCTGAAAAGAAATTTAATGACACATAATTTGTTTTGAAAATTTCCAATGCATTGATTTGACTCATATATTGGGGAAATATAAACGTGTTTCACATTAGTTTAGAGACATTTGGTATTGTGACTATGTCAATTTCATTATAATGAAAAGGATTAATTTTTATAAATCATGTTTTTTATAATGAAATATATTGTTAGAAGAATCATGCTATGTTAAACTTCATAGATCGTGGTTGTATGTAGGCTTGGAAAAGGGGGTACTATAAACATAATGATTACGGTTAGGCCTATGATGTATTAACGTTGTGTTACTATGTATCACATATGGATATGAATTAATAAAAACATAATACATGATGAAAAAATCCCTTAATATAGATTTTAATAATATGTGGTAGAAAAGGGGGTGTTGTTCCTGAAAATAAGAGTTTCATATTATTTCTTATGGGAATGATATTAGAATATTTTAAATGATAAGGGATATAATATTGGGAGAATATTTCTTGTGTGAGGGAATCTCTCTGGTTTGTTAGAATAAAAAGGGTGACATATTTGTACACATATTGAGTATCGAATAGGGTTATAATAGTGTTAACCTAATTGATTTGACCAAGACAATATACAATGGTGTTTCTATGAATCATGAATTGTCATGAATCAATAAAATCATAGTTCTTATATATAATGTTACCAAAAAATACAAATTTATTATAGTTAGAGGTTATTTTTTATTCTTATTTCTGTTTCACTATATTTCTTATTATAATATTACCCATTACATATGTGTTTCTTTGAAAAATTCCAATCAAAGAACTAACTTATATGCATGTATAAATAATTTCTTATCATTGTGACTAGGCCATGGATGTGGGATTTTTATATCACTATTTATCGAATGATTACCTAAATCAAGCTATACAATATTCCCAGAAAAAAAAAGGCCACCTACATAAATATGACTCTTATGCAAAATAATGGACTTTCATTTGACGAACAAGATCATAAATGAGAGAAATATGGTAAAATAACTAATGTTGATATAGGTTAAACAAAATAGGGAGGCCTGTAAACATTTTTTTAATAGACTAGTGGATGGATCAATGTTAGAGTACCTCAACATCACAACGTATTCTATATTTAAATTAACAAACTGTTCACAAATTCTGTTGAAAAAAATATCTTACATAGATTAAACTTTTATAGGAGGGACACGAGTCATTATTTCTGGATGTAATTGGAATAATGTGTGGAATATACTTCTACATAGATCTTTATCTTATATAAAAGAATAATAGGAAATAGATAATGGACAAGTCTAATTATTTTTAAGACTTCTGTGGTGGAATTTCACTATTCTATTTATCGTCATACAAATGGGATATTGACCATTATGTTTAATGTCATTTGAGAAGGGCATGGGTGATTTGTAGTATAATATCTTATCTCCTAGGCTTGTTATTAGATTAAATTGGGTATGAATGTGAAGCATCAGGCCTTGTAATTAAGATATATAACATAAGACCCATCATAATTGATTTAAGGGTAAGATATTTAGAAAATGTGAATGAATTTTATCCTCTGGAGTAAAAACATAAACATATTATATATTCTTTTTAATTAATTTGGTTGGACCTAGTTTAAAAGATCTAGATGTCACAAAAACTCCTAAAATAATGGTAATGAATGATACCATAATTAATTAATGTAAAATACGGGAATAATATTTATCTCACACATGGGAAGGCGGAATTTATATTGAATATATTAGGATCCCTTGAAGGTCATGTGTTCTAAAGTAAGGATGACTCCATGAAGATAAAGGTCATACAAGAAAGAAATAATTTCATGTAGTTTATCATCACATTACACATACTATAAAATTAATATTTTTATGGTGATGTATCATTTCCAACGTTCAATTTCCAAGAGTAATGAATAACTCAAAGAATTTGGGTCATCTTGGGGGATGCATACAAAAATGTAAATGGATAGAAAAATAATATGATAGAATACGTTTCCTTTAAAAATGGGTATTAGTAATTATTTTAACATTTATGGTATTAAAATATTCTCAAATAATTATTTAAAGGTAAAAAAATTTATATACCATGAATATATAATTACATGGGATTTGGATTCTAGTGGGAGTAGGTGAAGGACCATAGACCACCCTTAGAGTGGGTGGGTACCTGGGTGTCAACTTTTTCTCTACATTACTTGATCTTGTTCCCACGTTTATAGTAACTTGTTTAAACCTGTATAATGGACAAGTGAAGCAATTATAACATACAGAGGGACAATAAATCACATTTTACTTGGTTCACCACTAATTGATACTTCCAAGGAGCATATGCCAACACATTTCCCATCATACCAAATTTTACGAATATTCACTAGCTATGGATTACAAAATTTCGAGAACTGTCACCCTTACCCAAGAACACTACAATTACAATGGTTTTGGGATAGCCCACTGCTTCCCTCAGATCACTTCCATTGAATCCCTAAGCTCACGGCCTTGGGAGAAACCTCACTCAGATTATTGACTTGAAGTTCACTTCAATACACTTTCATGAAAAGTATTTGTCTCTATTTTGAATGAAACAGTGGAAGCATCAATTTCTTGAATTGAAGATATATTATATTAAATATTCTTATTTAGTGAAAATACATAATGTACTAACTTCTTCCCTTTTAATTATATGGAATCAAAAACTCCCTTTTTGATGTTTTTGGTTCCATGAACTGTACCAAATTCTACATACATTCTATGATATGCGTACAACACATGCTTTGCGTACCACACCTAGTCTGCATACTTCACTTGTTCCGTGTGCCACTCTTGCTCATCATACCACTCCGGCTCTATGTACCACCCCAAATCGGTTTACTGTTCCTACTCCGCATACTGCCTCTGCTCCACGTACCGCCTCTGCTCCATGTATCGCACCTTCTCCGTGCAATGTTCCTGCTCCATGTAATGTGCATGCTCTGTGCACCCCACCTGATCCACACACTTCCTCTACTCTCCATATTTCCTATAAAAACCACCTCTGTGTAGAGACTCTACATATTGATTCTACATATCACCTTCGTGTACCACCTTCGTGCACGGTCTACACGCACCACCTTCTGGAACCACCTTCGCGCACCACCTTCACACACCGCCTTCGCGCACTGCCTTCGCACACCTCCATAGTGCACCAACCTTCACATATTTCCATTGCATAGAACCTTCACATATATCCTCTTTGTACCACCTTAGCATACCTTTTCTTATTTCATGGGATTCTTCTTAAAATTTTGTGAATTATATCATCTCTCCCATACCGTTTTTTCATACACATAATCTATTCCACAGACTTCTCCTTCTAATTACATGAACCATTTTGGATTTCTTGTACCACATTTTCCTATACAGAATCTCTCTATCATACCACTTTAGGAATCAGTAGAGATATTCCACATCAATTTTTTTTCTTATCGAATTCGCAATCTAGCTTAATGATAGGATTAAAACTCTTTATAGAGAAAATTAAATACACAAATTCCGCTAATCAATTTTACCCAAATTTAAAATGTGGGACAAAATTCACTACATACTAAACTCCAACCACTACCATAATCCCTCACTGCATATCGATCATGTTTCAAAAACCGTAAAAACGTTGTGAACCTTCAGTCAAGTACCATAAGGCTATCAGTCCGCATATTGTGACCCTCTTGAAAACTGTGATCCTATACTAAATACAGTTTGTCCACCGGTCTGGGTACTACATATCTTCCTGAAACAATGAGGTATTCTATGTACCATATCTCCTTCTACAGTAAACAATTTTTGGTACCACAACTCATTCTGAAAACTGTTCCGCATACCTTTCCTACTTACCACACTCCTCCACCGTGTACTATCACTGCAAAACATTTTAGATTCTGTGAACCACCCTACGTACTTTTTCTGCTTCCAGGTACGCGGCCACGAACCATTCCCAGAACATGGTATCTAGTCCACGTTCTGAGCTACATAGTTTTCTTCCTTTGCTGATTTCATTCCCAGTTTTTCATATCCTCCACTCCTATGTAGAAATCCCTCCTTTTCCAAACATAAAATCTATTTTTTGATTTCCATAAATTTGGTGGAAAATCGCACCACCATAAATATAATCTTCAGAAATAGAACCCATTGTAATTCAATATCATCTTTCTTCATTAACAGTCAGCTGATTTAATCACAATCTCTTTCCATCGGTATATATATTCATTGAACGATCAGTTCCAGCATTGTCAGATTCTCCAGTGAAAGTACATCCTCTTACCGGCTTCCCTGTGTTCTACCAACATCAGTCTTTCTAGTCAACACTGAGTATGACTAGAATAATCTTCTATGCCTTGTATTATCATTCCTAAATCCTCAAATATACACATGATCCCTCACGGAATAATCCATGTCTCTCATTGAATTTTGAGTTCTTATTCATCGCCTTCTTCATTTTTGTCTTCATTGTCAACTATTAACAACCAATATAACATTATCCACAATGTGGTCCCAAAAATATCCTCCTTTTGTATTTTTTTTACAATACCTTAAATTTCCCTTCAAATGAATGTGTCAATATCAAAATGATAATCTTATCTCTCCACTTACCTTCATTTAACAGCTCTACCCCTTATTGAATAGAAATACAAAGTTCATGGGAAATTCGTATCAATAGTTACTTATGAAATGTGCCATCAATAATTTCACTCTATATCAACTTTAGAAATGATAGGTTTATAAAATAAGTGGAATTTATTTATACAACATGACTTTCCATTATTAACTTACCATGAGTACACATGAGATGATAACTCATGTACTTTGTCACCATGGGTTTTACACATTCATTCCATGATGAGGAAATTGAATGGGATAGGGAATAATCAACCTGAAACTCCTACATCCAATCAATAAACATATCAAAAACATTCATGTTCAATTGGTAGGATAAGTGTCCTTGGGGAACATATATTCTTCTTATTTCATAGATTAATTTAGTTACTACCCCTTTTTGAAATGATCATCATTTTTATTATTCAAGGACGAGAGATTGAGAAATGACATACCATTTGAAATTAAATGTTCTTCTAAAGTTGATATTGATTAAAATAATAATTCTAGAAGCCTCATTATTTGTCAAACGCATAAGGGATGCACTCCTCATCACTTTAAATTCCTGTTATTATCAGAACACATAAAATACAAAAATTAATATGTTAAAAATGTGGTTCCTCATTTTTTTTAATGTGAGAAAGAAGGCTGAGATGGTTTTATCAACCAAGATTCTTCAACTTCTCTAGTAATTATTCATGTACATTTGATCATATGTTGTGATCTTTGTTGATGGCTCTCTTCACATTATATTATTATTATTTTGGATAATTTTTCTACTTAACACCCATCATGAATAATACATTCTTACTCCCCTTTAAGAATGCTTCTTGATCCGGTATTAAGGTTAGAGATTCTTTTGTAGGGTGACCTTTTTTCGTGCATCTCTCACATATAACATTTTAAACACATGTGTTTATCTTAGTTTGCATTATCTGATTTACTTTATCTTCATCATGTGGAAGTTTTTCTTTTCCATTACCAACATCCATTGATTTTTCCTTTTATAGTTTCCTCATTCATTCCTTATCGTCTATCCAGATGACCAACATGTCATTTGGAAATATTCCAGAATGTTTATATCTTTGACATGGGTCCATCTAAGTGTTATACATCTTAGTTGATCTTTTGGATAAATTTCCCTTCAATTATATGGATCTAAAATCTAGGGTCTTCTCAACATTTCTTCTTGAGATATTCTTGGGGAAATGTGTGTATACAATATTATTATAATTTCATTACAAGGTAGCTACTTAATTCTTGTCCAGTATCTGAGGTCTTATTTTCTAATCAACAATTACTACATATTGATATGGGCATGTACCTACGTTGTGGCCACTTTGGTTGCATACATCATAGATGTTATAAAGTGTTCTAAATCTGTTGGATGTAAACAAATGCTTTTGGGCCTATGGATGCTCCATTTTCTTCCATGGATTTCTTCCCATTGATATTAACTTTTTTTGTCCTTGTTTTATTTTAGGGGTTGTATCGAAAGTCCAGTGATTATTTCAGAAATCTTTTGCAGCACCAACATTGACACACAAGTCATGTATTCATTATATATTCTATATGATGTTTTTGGGCCTTCTTCTTAATGTGCTTGTCTCTTTCTCAGGAACCATATTGAAAAATTTTCTTCCTATCCACCCAAGCCATGGTGGTAGGTTTCTTCTTCTAACCATTCATCATCCATACTATGTTTCAAATGATTCTTTAAAAATGATCATTTTGTTGAAATAATAGAGAAAGTTGGTATAGATGGTACATTCACTTTCTTAGCTTCGTGTGATAGATTAATGAGTGAAGTCATGATCTTATTATCACATTTTTGAGAACATTTGATAGTAGAATCCTCATGTGATCCTTGAGTACCAGCAGCAATATATTCATTATTTTGTGAAGTTTTAATATGTCATATCAACATTGGTCAACTGAGCATCCAATTCTAGACATTTTCTATTCAAAACGTCCTTCTAGTCTTCAATTATAATCATCTTCTCTTCACAATCCTTATTCATTCTAACTAATTCTTCCTCATGTATCATCATTTTATTCTTAATCAAAGAGTCATAATCCTTGTTCTTCTATGGAATCCTATAAAACTTTGGACCATTGACATCAGTGTAATTTTTCAATTTCTATTTAAGCACATGGATCTTTTCATCAAGAGATCTTCTGAATCCCTCTTCCTATTAAACATATTTAAACCATATTTCTGTATTTATTTCAATTTTCCTCATTGTTACATAGAAGGATTGAATATGCCTTGAGTGCTTATAAAATTATGATATTTTCTTTACCAATCCTACCTCCATAGAATCTGATTTTTTTTCACGGTACTTTCTACTTGCAAAAAATAAAATATTCTACAAGTACTGATAAGTCTATCTTCAAAAATATCATAATTTATTTTTCATAGTCTATCGACTTCATCTGAGGCTGAGGATTGATCTAGTGTGTAAAAACAGACCTCCATATCACCTTTATCTTTCATTCCCAGCCTATAGGATCATCATTTTATAAACAACATGGAAAAATAGACACAACTTATTCTATAGATAAGTGAGACTTCATCAACTGTCTCTTATCTTTATTTTTTCTGTTTTTCATGGTCTTGTTGGGTATAGACTTCTTCTCAGATATAAATGAACTTTCATTAAGTCTTCCCTTTAGTGTTGACGTTGGAATGAAAACTCCAATCCTCTTCAGAATTTAATAACTGAAGAGTATTCAATATATGTAAAAATTTACCTCTAATACCAATTGAAGGAACCTAGATAGCCCAGAGAGGGGGGGGGGGTGAATCAGGGTGTCATATTTTTCCTCTCTTTAATGGATCTTATTACCACATTAGTAGGAACTTGTTTTATCATGTATGATGGATATGTGCAGCAATTAAAATGTGTAGAAGGAGTAAACAACACATTTTTTACTTTGTTCAACACATAGAGATACTTCAAAGGAGCATATGACGATAGGTTTTTAGTCATACCAAATTCCCCTAATCTTTACTAGATGTGGATTAAAAAGGTTTGGGCACAACCACTCTACCTCGAGACACATTGTCTTTACAATGGATCGGGGATAGCCAACTACTTCCCTCAGATCACTTCTACTGACTCCTCCTAGCTCACCCCCTTGGGATAGGCCTCACTCAGTTCATCGAAATGAATGTCAATTCATTATATTTTTATGAAAAGTATTTTTCTCTATATAACATGAGATACAACATGCATCAATGACCCGAATTGATGATCTTTTGTATTCAATTTTCTCCATTAGCGAAAATACACAATGAACTAACTTCTTCCCATTTTACTCACTAGAATAACATACTCCCTTTATGATTTCTTCGGTTCCATTAACTGTCCCTGATTCAAAAAACTCTCCCTACGCTACATACAATGCCTGCTCCAAATAATGAACCTGGTCTACATATCGCTCTTGTTGCGCGGACCACCCCTGCTCGGCATACCGATCCTACTTCACGTACCACCCGAACACAGTGTACCATTCCTTCTCTGCATACATTCACTTTTCCACATACCATATCTACTCGTCGTACCACTCCTGATCTGTGCACAGTACCTGCTCCGCGCACTGTGCCTGCTCCGCACACCCAACCTGATCTGCGTACTACGCCTACTATGCACACTGCCTCTGCGTACAACCTCTAGGTATAGACTTTGTGTACCACCTCTGCATATCAACTTCCCGTACCAACTTCACGTACCACATTTGCATATATCCATCACATACTGCATTCATGTATCACAATCATGTACGTCCTTGGCATACCGTCTTAGCATACTGTATCTTCCTTATGTGGACATCTTCTTCAAATTCTGCTAATTATTTCATCTCTCACTTACCATTTTATTATGAAAAATCTCATTCACAGAAAAATCCTTCCAATTTAACTAATTTTTTTAGATTTCACATACTAATTCATCCTACGCATATCCAGTCTTGCATTCCACTTTCAGAATAGGGGAGATCTTCCACATCAATGATATTTTCTAATAGGATTCACACTCTATATTAATTACGAGAATACCAATATTTATATTGGTAAAAATTATAAAATTTCCCTGATCCTTTTAACCAAATTTTCAATGTGGGACAAATTTCACCACATACTAAACTCTATCTGTGTACTATAAACCACCACCACATACAACTCCAGTTTCACAAACCGCATCAATCCTGCGAACCTTCAGTCCTGTACCGTAAGCCTATTGGTACACATTCTGTGACCATCCTACAAACTAAAAACCTTCACCATGAACCACTTTCCTACTAGTCCACATATTGTATCTTTTCGGCCAACGATGATCTATTCTGCATACCACAACTCTATTTGAGGAAAACCATTTTCAGTACCGCGACCCATTCTGCAAACCGTTCGACATACCTTTCCAACATACTGCATGCCTTCATCATGTACCATCACTTCAAACCATTTTCAATTATGCACACCACTCCACACACATTTTTTGTTTCCATGTAAGTGGTCTCAAACCATTACCAGAACATTTTACACTGTCAATTTTCTGAGGTAGGTGGTTTGCTTCCTTTGCCAATTTCATTCACTGTTTCATATATCGTTCACTCCTTTGAAGAAATCCTTCAATTTTCAAACAAAAAATCTTCTATATTGTGTTCCAAAAATTTGGGAAACACTAGGAAATTTAGCCACAATAAATATATGCATCAAGAAGAACACCCATGAAAATTCACTGTCATCTTTCTTCTTTAACAGTCAGCGGCTTTCATCATAAAATCCATCCACCATGATATATACTCTTTGAACGATCAGTTCCACCATATTCATATTCTCTAGGGATTATAATACAACTTACAAGCATCCCTATTTTCTAGCAACATCATCATTTCTAGTTAACAGTAAATATGAATGGCATCATCATCTCAGATTTACATGATCATTCTACAATCATCAAATATTTATATGATCACTATTGAAAGAATTCAGGTCTCTTAATAAATTTAGAGATCTTCTTCATCTCCATTATCATTTTGGTCTTCTTTGAAAACTATTGACAGCAAAAACAACTTTATAAAAATTGGTCCAAACAGTATGTTATTCATTAGTAATCAAAGAAACCATTTTCATACATAGTCCAAAAATATCTCATGGGGTCATGGGATCCATTCCCCTATGTCCATAACATCGCTATGGTGACAAAAACTATGTAAATTATGTTATTTACCATTGAATCTATGTGGTTCATTAATAGATAAATTAGTTCCAATTACTAATATTCTATAAAAGGGGATAATATGGTGAAATCTTCTAAGGTTCGTGGAATTCTGGGAGATTGTAACCTCGGCGAATTGGTTAGTACTAACTCATATATTTGAGATATGATGTTTTTTATTTATAATAGAGTACCCAAAATAGATTATAGAATAATAATGGTAAATCCCAAGTGCATTAAACACCTTTTAGTGATGAAGGGATAATACATGAAACACGTGTGTACGTAAACATAAGAAAGGATGTTCTACTCAGAGTGAAGGACTCATGTAGCCCATTTTAAAATCATGTGACAAGGATGGGGTTACCTATCATAGAAAACATTCATCTCAATCACAATAGTTACAATAAATTTCTAGGCCCTCTAAGCTATCATGGTCCACACTCAGTGCGAGAAATAAGAGACAATTGTGAATATTGTTGAACCAAATTATAGTTCCTAATAGGGAATATGTGGGATAATTAAAATATTAATTTTAATATTAATATCTACAAGTATTTGATTCTTATATAATAAAATAGTAAAAAAGTGATGTTAATTCAGTACTGGTCCTATAATAGAATATATAGAAATCAAAATATATCACTCATTAATATGAATCAAGAAACATGTTGTACCTATATTAGGACCTATGTAAAACTATCTCTAATATTTGAATAAATTAATTTTATTTTTTATATATCTATATCAAGTAAATTAAAATTATATTATAGAGATATCATGTATTGAGAGAGATATAAAACAAATGTGTATATGATATCTATTCAAGGATAGGGTGAATGTAAATTTTTCTTTTAATGTTTCAGGGAGAAAATGTCATGAGAAAGAAAATCCATACACATAAATCCTTATATAAAAATCGTGATCCAAATTTAAATTCATGGATTGAAATACAATGTGACTACATGTAATTTAATTTAATTTCAAATTTTATAGACAATACTTATATGAAATTTAAGGTCTCATGACCAAGACCAATGAGTATTGTGCTTTAGGGTCTTAAGACAAGGACCTATAACTCTCGATTTGTATGTATAAAATTATTGAAGTTAGGATATTTATATTAATTTAAAGCATTTAAAACAATGATTTAGTACAGGATAATGATACCTAATCATGTTGTGTACCATATAATTTAACAACATGAGTTAAATATAGGTACTTATATAAAAAGTTAGGATGGAGGGTTATCCGTTGAAGTAAGGTATAATCATATGTACAACACAGGTTTCCTGAGATTATGTAACTCTATCAAGACTTCACATAGTATATTATTGGTCCAATCCTTTAGGGTATATCATCCATCAATATTATTCCCTTAAAAATGATTACAAGGATAACAATTTCTATGGTATTTTAAAACATCCTCCTTGGGTACATTGATATGTGCGGGGATTGATATGTTCATTCTCAACGGAACATGAGTTGTATTTAGCTATGTGACATTACATCAAGGAATAAACCATTTATTTTATACTGGTAATAAATGAGTGTCTTATATTCTACCGTATATATTTCTTATTATTATTTAAGTGTTTATATTACTAAAGTGGATATTCATGTTTCAATGGATTTAATACACTATTATGTACCTAATTTAAAATCCATTCAATAGAAATTAATGATGGTATAACTGTGAAATTGATGGTAGGGATATTAATTAGAAGGTATTATCCAATCTATTAATTTTATATTCCTCCTTGGTATTTTGTTCAAATAATTATCAATGGAAAAAAATATTACTATCAAGAAATATGTTCCTACTAGAAGTAATACAGATTGTGTTTCTTTCATAAGGAGATAGATAATAGAAATTTTCCATCATTAACAATGAGGACACAAAATCCTTTAATTCCCTATATGTTGATGATTTCAACCATATATTAGAGAAATATGAATCTCTAATAATTATTGAGTCAAATGTTGAGGTTGGAAAAACATACTTAGTTTTCCTAATGGGGTTTTGTGAAATAAAAAACCATAGCATATGGGATTGTGGTCTTGTAAATATGAAAATATCTCCAACCCTGTGGTTTTGGGTATATTCGAATGATGTCTACAATTCTCTTTTATTGGGGGTGAAGAAAATTTTAATTCCACCGTCCTTATGGGATAAAGAACATCCCTTAAATGAGGCCCCTATAAGATAAGGTTGTTGTATCATCATGGGAAATGATACATAAATAAATTAAACAATTTTTTGTTAGATATCCACATTATCAATAAAGGGTTGTGCGATATTTTTTTTGATATAAATTTTCTTCCCAACATCAATGGTTTCACTAGAAGATTTATAGATGAAACCCTTTACTTTACAACTGGTAAGAAAAATGGATGGGGATATGAGTCTGAACATGGACCCTAGATACATGAAATACTGTTAACATAAAGTATATGGTTCAACAATAGTTCATTATAAAAATTCGATAGGTTTTATAATTCCTCGAGTATAGGAATCTAAGGTACCCCTAATCCCCTTTTTATCAATGACGATGGAATGAGATGGGACAACCTCTTGGGGATAAGATAATTGTAGAATTAAACATTCTACTCCCTCACGAGTGATCTAATTAGAACCAAATTTATGGCCTTCAATCCCGGTTGATATATTGTTAATGAAAATGCGGGTGATTTGGTGATCCAAAAAAATTTATTATCTTATTTTTTATTCAAACCCAACTATAATTTGCGGTTGGATGGTTCCTATTGTATCATTTATTGTGAAGGTTTTTTTACAATTTACATGGATATAGAGTGTAATAGAGATAAATATATTTTTTAACGATGTTAAATATTCCATCATCTTAGTGGTCTAGGATTACCCATGGGATTCCAAAATTAGGAATGGATACATTCACAATAGATCAATCTAATAGCAATTGGAGATCAAGTATTCATTCTTTACCGCACGATGAATACACAAACGGTCCGTGGAGATGTTTGAATTAGCCGAGACATTGATGATCTCTGGAGTCACACTGGTTTTCTTCCCATATTGGGATCTCCAATTGGAATACATGATCTAGATTAATTTTTTGTGTATAAATTATTCTATAAATTCATGTAGAATATGTTTCATATAATAGTGATGATGACCATAGTGTATAGGATCCCTCTTTTTCAGATTCTGGTTGGTTTAGTTCATATTGTAATAAACTATATTCACATCATTATGAATAATTTTTTTTGTATTGATGCATTATATGGATAATATCTCAAAGTTTTGTGACATACAAATAACGGCAAACCTCTTCTTGACGACCTATTGTGGGTCATACTATCTGTTGGTCTTATTCCTCTAGAAGATTTCATGAGCTACATCCAATTTTTCTATTTACTGTTTCAATTATTTCTATCAAAACATAACATTCACCAACTAAAATTAGTTGAAATTGGATGTTGAAAACAAATATCATGTCCATTAGCCCATGGATACCATATAGTCATTGTATATGATCTAAGTGTCAGCTGGTTGTGTGTCGAATCATAATGTGTTCAATGAGAAATATAATTTCCAATAATTTATAAATTATTGGAACAATTAGGTATCACATATTTATTTTAAGGATTATATTAAATAATTCAATTATAAACAAAAAAAATACACAAATTAGTGAAAATTCATATGTACGATTTCATATTGAATATATATCCTTCCCAGCTAATGGATGAAAAATTATCCCCTTTATATATGTAATATTATTTACATAATTAAATCAACAATTTAGATCGTACCATTTCTATTTCTCAAAAAGAAACATGTATTTGTGTTTGTCTGTTGTATGTTTAGTTTGGTTTCAAAATAATTCTTGATAGTTTTAACAATTTTGATTCTAAATGAAACCATAAATATATTCCATATATGTACTGGGCTAGAAGACTTATTTACAAAGAACTGTTATCATTGTTATTTTGTACCAATGACTCTTCGAAATCCCACATTTTCAAAGAGGATGGAGGTTGGGCACATCAAAACCAATTGGTTGGGGGATTATTTCACACTCTATAACTCTCTTATATATTTATGATATGGTCATTAATTCTTCCTAATTCCTAATATCTGAAAGTATTTATAGTTTAAAATGATATTACCACAACATTTTGTTGACAAGAACAACTGTATGTGTCCCAATTACACTATTATTCTCTATTAATTTTATGATGAACATTTTTATATGCCAAATTGGGAACTCTAAAATTATTTCCATCCAAGGAGGTGGTTGGTATTTGTGGTTTTTTCTAATGCACACTAGGGCGTCCTATATATCCCGAGATAGTATGAATCAAAAGCTACATAGTTTGAAAACAAATATTTTATATTTTTTTGATATGATCATGCCTTGTAGTTTAGCTTCATATGATATGTATTTCACTTGAAACATTTAATTACCTGATATGGGGGTCATTCATTAAATATGAGTCCAATATGTATTATGAGTATTTCATTAAGTGTTCAAATAGTTCTTCTATTAACTAAATATCTCCAATAAAATTGGGAGACAACAAATGTTTGGGTGGGGATTATGTATATTATTGTTCCATGAAATGAATGATCTATATCGTGTCCCTCTAAATGAAAAAATAAAATACATTCAATTTATACACCTAAGAAGGATACCAATATTGGAGTCATAAGGATCATTATTTTACCATGATCAAAAAAATATCTAAAACCACCTAACTAATTCTACTTGTGAGAAATAATATATCATAGAGTAATAGAGGAAATTTACGGTGGTTCAAGATGGTATTGGTATGATTTTTCAACACTGAGGATTACCTAAGATAATAAATACATGTGTAATATGGATGATATGGTTATATGATTGAGGATGTGATATTTCATGAAGTGTACTGTAATTTGGGAATCTATATGAGAGTAATATGACATTTATTGAGAATATGGATATGAGGAAATAAAATTTTAATTGCATTGAATATGAATCTCAATGAATAAAAGGCATTAATCATATCTGTCTTATAATAGGATTCTTCATACTTGTAGGTTGTATATTATTTTCCCAATGATGGGTATGGAATGAAGACTAATACAATAGGAATTTTCTCCCCATATTTTACGAATCATCAAAATATTAAAAGATTACACCAGTTTAAATTCCCAAAAGATCGGTTTGTACATACACCTAGGGGACAAGAATATAATATTGTCTATCATTTTCCTATGTTAGATAAATAAATATAAAAATATTAGTTCTTTGTAATATTTTTTATTCCATATTGGCCCCATGGGGGGAATGGAAATTAGTATTTTCAAGTGTAAAGTATAATGGTGCCCCATTTCACTTCAAGGGATAGGTGATCAAATGACAATGTCGGGGTCAAGTAATCACATATCATCAAGGGGATAGGCACCCATAAGTGGGTAAATGGAAATGTTTCATATATCCATGTTCTCATAACCCCTTATTTCTTTGATAAATCATTTCATGGGGATTTTATAAGACAATAGTCCAATTAATGTTCCTCATGGATGAAGGGTACATGAATGAGAGTGCATGCCGACATCCAATGTGATGAGGGTGCATGTCCAAGGGAAGATGAAAATGCCACATGATCTTAGTGGAGTGACCACTATTTCAAGGAACAGTCACATAATGGGAACATGTACAAGGGAATAAGGCTATTTTTCAAATATATAAAATAGAATCATGATCGGTATGTCCATGATCTAGTCTGACATCCCACGTGAATGTGTCACATAACAGAGTGTTTATATGATTAAGAGTGACCAGCAGATCGATCTGTCATTTAAAAATTCGATGAACCATTCGAGAGTATGGGGTTATATTAAAGATTGATCATACATACAAAATCATGATATAGGCTACAAGTATAAGGTCTCCTATGGGAATCATATGAACCCATTCCACATGAATGCACTATGAAGGGATTAAATTACTATGTGAATTTCATATAGTGTAGGTCATTAAGTTGAACCCTTTGACCATGTTAGAATCATTACAATCCTCGTGAATAATTCTGTATGAAATGGGACACATTTGGTAAAAACATGATGAAATAATATTCATGATACTTCATAAGAGACAATTGGTTATAAGATGATGCCTTTCACAATTACCTTGAGAACTTCTCTAAAAGTAGAAACCTCTCACCATTTTGTATTCTTATCCCCTATATTTATTCATTTTCCAATAATATCAATAGTATTATTATACTCACTACCATTTAATTCATTATTCGCAAATATTATAAAAAAATAAATTGTTTATATAGGAAATGGGTCAAATATCGCTACCAGTTTTGAAGGTGAGTAAACCACACATAGAAGATTGAGCCGTTGGAAGGTTACTAAACAAGCAGTTAGTATCACATTAGATTCATGTGATCCTGGTCATATGAAATATATAGAGGCTTATAATGATTCATTGGAAAAATAAAAATTTCATGATGGTCTCAACATATACATCCTAGGTCGAATGAGGCTTTGGGAATTATGTGGTTGGATATCCCCATAGTGATCACACAAATTATTCTTCATTCACACACAATGTTTATTATTTTAATAGAATCATGCATGAATAACAATGATTATTTGAATGGTGGTTACATATCTACTCATGACCTCATTACCCAGTCATGTTCATTAGATATGGCTAGATCGATGTGTGTCAAGTGTTAAAGTTGAGTAATATTTAAAACCCCCATCGATTGCCTAATGATGATGACTATAACCTGTATATTATATTGATATTGAGTATATCATTCTATTAATATATTAAAACATAGAGGAATATTTCACAAACCCCCACCCTTTCTAACTTATTTGTGAGTATATGGGTATACTCCAAGCATTCACTCACACTACCAGGTTTCGAATCCTCCTTTTCACTAAAACCTAATAATGTTCTTCTTCTCAATCTACGTGTGTGAATATTCATGAACATTCCCCCATTCAGAATTTATATCCATATATTATGGCTCCCTCGTGTATCTAATGTAACTCCCACACATGTAAGGCTGATCTGAATGGTTCTGTTGTTACAATTTAAATTTATTATTAATTATATTCATAACACATTGAAAATTCTATTTAAATTTGTTTCTGATAAAATTATCCCATGAAACCTAATACATAATTTTATTAATATAACTTTTAAACCTCCATAAATATTATCAAAATACCTGATGAAAAAATTTATTATATTTTTTTTTGCCTCTTCAAAATTCATCAATAATATTATGAATTTCTTTCATGAATGATCTTAATTATTTTTACATATGATTCAAGGATTTCCAAATATACAGTGATATAGTGCAGGAAATATTTGTTATGGTTCCAACCGTGAGTCATGATATTCATTATTTCTACGACTTATAGGTTTGTAATTAAAAAAATTAAGGTAATGTATAAAAAAATAGAGAGTTAGACCAATGTGGTTCATGAAATTCCATGAAACAGTTGTCATGACATGGATGCAAGAAGTTATACATTATGATAAATATTGTGTTTTAAAATTAATAATGATGTTGTTTTCTTATTGGGGATTCATAATGATTCACCATGGTTTCATGGGAATAATTAATTCACATCGTGGATGATACCTTCATATGGTGAAAAAAATATTTTAAGATGATGTTGAATTATCATATTATTTTTTAAAATTAGAGAAACCATGTATCATTTGGATGTATCATGCATGATTATATGGTTATATAAGGGAATGTTAGTAAACTTGATGGAGCCACAACCCACCAAAACTATAGATACAAGGGTCTTGACCCTATTATTAAATTATAGTAATAGATATTCCTTATTTTTGTTATATTTTATATTTTGTAATGGTAGACATTATAATTTTATTTTTTTACAAAATTAAGTAATATTTTTATTAAATTCAATTATATTATTTTTTATATATAAATTCTCTTTTATAGAAATTTGTTTACTCATAGTTGATGACCCCTTGATTTAAAATCTTAAAAATTAATTTATTCACTATGATTAATTAAATATAATGTATGAATTAGGGTTTGTTTATAATTTTTTCACTAAAAAATTCTATTCATTATCATTGAGCTATGGCTATCTAAATTAATCATTATAATAACTGGAATAGTGTATTCAACACTAAAATTTACCATTCATTTTAGAGGTAACTAATTCATTTACATTGAAAATATTATACTTTTGAATTTTTTATCCCATCGTAATAGACATTATATGTTTTTGTTCTAGTAGTCATGATAGACATGATTTTAGTGTTCTAAAGATAGATTTGTTTCAAACTTACATTAATTTCATATAAAATTAAATAAATAACGATTATAATATATTTGAACATAATTTGAGTTATTTGTCTGTAAAACCCAACCTTGAAAATTGATTCCACCCTTTTGATCCATTTGTTTGTTATATCCTTTATCATTGTCTTCATAAATTCTAGTTTAGTTTTTTCTAGTTTTTTTTAGGATTTTGAAATAATTTTTGAAATTGAACATTTAGTTTACTTTTTTTGGAATTATTAATTACACATGATATCCACATCAGGCATTCTCTCTATTGTTATATTATATCATGAGTTAGTTTAAGTGAAAAAATAAACTAAAATGTCATGATGATCATTCAAAGTAAAAAATAATGGTAGGTACTACCATATTTTTGGCACCACTTCTATGGAAAAATTAATACTAATTAACATATAAAAATAAAGTTCCCAGAACAAATATTTTCTATTCTTCATTTTCCATTTTCTATATTACTTTATAATTTTTTTTCATTGTTATCATCATTGTTTCTATGGTTGTTTTTGTATGATGGATTTTATGAATAGATTGTATTATGATACACCAATAGAGTATACATGTTATCAAGTACGTGAAAGCTCATTGTAAACAAAAAATTCTAAATGGCATACAAAACAAGGATGAGGATGTAATGATTTTTAATATAATTGGTGTGCTGAATTAAAAACTCAATAAAATATTGATTCCTTCTATCAGTCTAGATAAAGATATACCAAGTTTCATAAAATCCATATAGAACAATAAAATATACTATATTATTAATTTGATCATGCAGTTCATGTAAATTAGTATAAGAAATAGTTTTTAATGAATTCTCGTGAAGTATAATATGAACATTAATAAAAGGATCAATGAACCAGAGGCACTCCTCAACGAATAAGAAGTGACTTAAAAAATTATTTATGTTATATGTAATATTTTATAATTCTATATAAATAACAATTATGTGCATTATTATTCATGAAATAATAATATAATAAGATAAATTGGATGATAAAGAAACTGTGGAAATTGATGAGAAAAATTATTTGGATTTAGATGTTCAGTGTGTTGACTACTAAAATTTTAAAAAAGGATAACAGATAACTTATAAACATTTTCAATGATAGATGAACTTTAACGGTATTTATTTAACTTCAAAATGGATTTTATAGAAGTAGTTGTGAAATATGAGAGCTATAATGTATTCCCAGTTCATGTATATTATTCACATTCATTTTGAATTTTAAAATAATGTAATGCGTCACAAGGAAGTGTGAAGTCATTAAAAGAGAAACCAATAATATTCACAATGGATGATAACAATTTAGAGTCATATTTAAATCCATTTAGGCTAAACAATCATTATACTATAACATGACACCAATATATGATCATGAAAAATGACCTTAGACAATGTTTCATTTTCAAGAAACGTGATATTAATTCATTTATATTGAATTACTTTTAGAAAATAGTTTAAGGAAGTAACATAGGGGATTATATTTAAAATAAAGATTATTTTTAAAAAAAATATGAAATATTGTATTAAATTTCATTTTAGGATATTGTTTGTTCAATTGAATAGGAAGTCTCTCTATAAATGAAATATCATGAAAGATAGAATTTCGTGGGAAAAATATTTTCACTCTTTCTTGTATATATATTTACTTTATATTATAAATTTTTATTTCAATAAAGAATATAATATTTTTGTATACAATGAATGTAATTTAATTTAACCATGTAATAAATCATTTTATAATTTGAGATCATTGATCTTGTATATATTTTCACCAAGGTCAAGTATTTTTTCATATTGGGATGACATTATACAATGTTTCTATAAATGTTTGAGATATATGTGGAAATATTTTGATATAAAATTTCTTTCCCAATTATGATTTGATATAAATATATTAATTATATGATTTTTATTTATAATTTTCATTCTGGTAAATTTTCATCTACTAGACTAATTATTATTTTTCATTTCATTACCTAATTGAAAATAAACGTTTTTTCAGTCCTAAGAGGGGTTTGATCCTTTTCAGAATATTATTTCATATTCCTTCTATCATTATGTATTCATTATATATGAATAAATACATTAAATTTAATGTTTTTATAATCAAGGAATTATTATTTTGGACTATTTTTAGATGACTGATACCTTAAATTAGTTATGTTATAGAAAATTGTTTTTTGTGATTCCCAATGATTGGTCTTTTGTAAGGGTCTTAGAGATAATGAAATACCTTGATTGGAAACCTCATTTTGAGGAGAATCGTCCTTCCATTCCAATTTACATATTTATTGCAGTATGATTAATTTTCTAGAGTAAAAAATAGATTTGGGGGTTTTATGGTATATTCATGTGATAGAACTATGAATGAGTGTGGGTGATGAATCTACTATTCAGTTGAGAATAATGAATCAAAAACATTCATTCATATCTTCTACATTATGGATCATTCGATATTTAAAAATAAGGAATACAAAAAAGGAAAAGACCAAGAAAAAATGAATAGATATTTAAAAAATAAAAAATGTAATAAAAATATTTCATTTTAATCATAGTTAGTTTATAATCTTATTCTAGAGAATACAATGATGTGGATATTGTAAAATTTTACGGAACAAGGGTGGAAATATTATTTCTCAATGAACATTAAATATAATATCAATATTTCTGAATCAAAAATTTATTTTTCTATTTCGTGATTTTCAGTTTAAGTTTTTAAATAATTATCCACCAAAACATATTGTTTTTCATTTAAAAAAAATAATGTCCTCATAATTTTAGTAGGATTAATATCTAGGAGGATATTTATATCACATTTAGGTGTATGGACTTAATTTTTTTCTCTAATTTTATTAGGAATATATATATATATATATTGGTTTTAATTGTATTATAAAATATTTGGGTATAATAATATATATATTTTTTATGTTCTAAAATAATAAAAATAAAAATTTTATGGGAAAAGGAGGTATCATATAGAATAAAATATTTTTTTTAGTTGAAGTGAAAAGGTATATCGAAATCAACAGTGCCTCATTCATGAGAATATATGGGATTTGGATGTAATAGAGATTTAATGTTAACTAAAGTGTGTGTTTGTGATAGTTAATTGGGAATATTGATATTAGAATATAGATACACCCTGAAAGAACCAAATAATTTTCATGTAACATGTTGGCATATTATTTGGAATCTTATCAAGGTGAGAAGTCAACATAGGATTCGAGATATTTGTACTAAATTTATGTGAAAGGCACAAACCGACACAATCAGGCATTATTCCATACAGCTTCATCAATAAACTAGGGTTTTAATATTCTAAATATCAAGTTTTGACACTATACACTACAGTTGTATGGTGTTGATATCATGAAGAAATCTACATCATAAAAGTATAATTTCTATTAAAAATAATTTTTCGGTTATTTAAATGGATTTTTTTCATTATTGAGATAGTAATGTTGGAAAAAAATGGATTATAAATTAATTCACTCAATGTTGAAAGGGTCCTAGAATAGGTTTATGGATTAAGGAACTTGAATGATTTTCCCACTAGGGTACATATAAAATACATAATATATTTTCCTTCATTAGTTTCTACACATAGAATTTAAATTTTAAATGTTAGTGCATGGTTGGAAGTATAAATTTCTATGATTATTTTACATTATGATTTTCATATCATATCTATTTATGGAAAGATTCTATTGATTAATGGATTTAAATAGGTTTTGGGGATATTTAATATTGTTACATATTAATCTTTTTATAATTTTAATGAAGATAGGTTGATTCAAGGTATATTATTCTACACCATGATGCATACATGAAAGGATGAATTATATGTCCCATGATTCCTTTGATCTATGAAATATGGATTCGAGGTTGTGATGATTAATTGAGTAGGGAAAAAATAATGGGTAAAACCAATATAGTTATATTCATAACATCAACAAGTTTTCATGACATGGATGGAAGGAAGACCTGTTTTATGATAGATGATATGATTAATAATGTGAATACCATTACTACATATGAGAATTTTTTTTGTTCCCTATTAATATGCTTATAATTGTCTCATTCAATGAATTTTCACACAAAGGCATAATGTATATATTTTTAGAAGAAAAAGGAATATTTATAATATCATTTCATATGAGATAAATCATGTTTTACTAGTATTTCAAGTACCACTTAAAATTATTAGTCTAAAATTAAACTATAGTCTATAACATTATTTAAATGAAAACCCAAGAGTTATGTGAAATTATATTTTATAACAAACAATTACTATTTTCATTTACACATTAACCATAAATTTTTATCATTATTTAGTTGGGGATTAAATTAGATTTATTTTGCAGAAAAATTAGATGTTTTAAAATATCTAGTATATGCATGGTTGGTGCAAGGTTTACCAAAACATTATGTAAGATCCTATATCATGAAAATGTATCTTATCATGTATGTTTTGGTTTTAATCCTCTGTTTTGGTTAATTATTTTCGTACCCAAGTCCTTAAAAAGGCTTTGGGGTGTTTCGAGGGTTCAAGACATGAAAAATTGAGGAAAAGGGGTTTTTGGGTAGGCCGCGTAGTTTGCACATGGTTAGAGTTAACTGTCATGAAATCCTAGGAAACCATGCAGGAGGTGTATTTTTGGACAGTGGCCTCTACAATGTTTGCACACAGTTTGTAAAATCTTGTGGGTAAACATTGTGTTTGAGAAACATTTGAAACAATTACAAATTTTCAACTATGAGATTTTAATACCAAACTCGGTATTTCCTCCCATTTCTCACCTCTTGACTCTAGGATTGAACAAAACCTCTCAAAGATCCCCAAGGGATTGATCTCCATCATTTCTAAGGCGTTTTTGGTGTCATTAGTTGCAGATCAAAGCTCCGGGTAAGACAAATCATATCTTTGATTCTATTTTGTGTTTAAGGTTGGTATCTTTTTATCCTCTCTTTATGAAGCTCTAAAAACCTACCCTAAGGGTGTGATCTATTTTAAAGCTTCAAGGGTTGGATGAAGTGGAATCTAAGGGTTCGATTAATAGTTCGTTCCCCTGTGGAATCGAGGTAGGAGGTCAAAAAGTTATATCCCACGGTTTATATTAGGATTTTTTCATGTTTGGTTGTGTTCTTGGGTTTCTCTTGTTATGTTTTGATCACCCTTTGAATGTTTCGGTAAAATGGTTAATAAAAAGCTAATTGGAAACCCTCACAATCCCCATGGTATATGTCTATGGTAATGAGACTAATCTAGGGCCACCCAAGGGATGTGTCGATTTTCTTGGACCTCAGGATTCATAAATAACAAATGAGATTTTCATACATTTATGTAGATCCCTTCTTAAACATGTTGATGTTATTTTTTGTGTTGGAATATAAGGTAGTTGATGAACCTAGGTTTGATAATAACCGAAGGGATATTGGGTTAATATGTTCAAATTTCTAAAGACCCTAATGGAATATATGTTGAGCCTGGTAAGGAAGCCTATTGAGTTAGGCATAAAGAACAAAGCCTAGTGATATATGAAAAATGGATGATTTCTTACTAAGATAAGATTAATAAAAGGGGAATCATGATAAGTGGCTAAATTATTTGAAATATTGTAAATGTGTTAATGGATTAAGGCATGTTATTAACTCTTATATTATTATTATGATTTATGTTTTCCATGTGCAATGGTTCAGGTGTGTCATGAATGGTTAAAGGATATATATATATGTATAGCATGCGAGCATGGATTGGTAGAGTGGGTTGTTGACATGAGGTTCTATGACCATGGGTCAAGTTTGACTGAGGCTCTAAACTCCACCCTGAATGATTGAGTTAGGAAATAGAAATAAGGCTATGTTCCCCTAATGGTTTCATCCACCAAAAATGAGGCTTTGAGGTCTTGATTTGGTTTTAATGAGTAAGTTAGTCCTTTTGAGATAGGATAACTGTGTTTTTTTTTCATGCATGTTATTTTTACATTATTCTTGTGTAACATATTGTGTTTGATGATCCGAAGTTAATTGGGTTGGAAATGCGTTGTAATGGAAAATGGGATGAAATAGTAAGATATGGAAATATTAATAAATGTTTGCAATAGACCTAAGCTGGCCATGGGAACTTAATATTTTCCTTCTCATTTAGTATTCATTTCCATTTTTCATGAACATTTATTTATTCTAGATATTTTTTAGGAACAGTTGGTGGTGGACTGCTGATTTGTACTCACACCATGTTCGAGCCGTCATTGGGTACCTGAGTAGACTTCATGTTTTTTGGTAAAGGGAAGGGCAAGATACCTTACTAGGGATTCGAGATGTAATTGGTGTATGTGTAGGTGGTCCCAGACTTGGTATCAAACCCATTTTGGGGATCATTCAATTTGTCTTCATTTTGGGTTTTGATCACTTTTTCACATGTAGCATGTCAAGGAATATTTACTATTAGACATGGTTAAAGTCCATTTTGTGGAATGTTTTTTTATCCATACTCTTGTATTATTGTTTACTATTATTCTTTTTTTTATCTTCAATTGTGGATAAATCTGACCAAAATCAGGTATAGGCTCCCCAATTGAATATTTTGACCCCCACTACATGTCAAAAACCATTGGCATACCGGGAGGTGCACTTAATGTCATGTAACCACCCAGATCAAAGCCCTTGTTTAGTGGATTTTGGGACATGGATGTTACATAGAGGTATCAGAGGATTTCCATTCTCACTTATACTTTTTTATTGATGGTAAAATAGATTATAAGAATGTTTTGGGACTTGGTAATCATCATTTTATTAGGATTTTGTAACCCATGTACGAGGAAAAAAATATGTAACCCATTGTGGGAATTATTGTCCTTGATTGTGTGATGTTACAATTGATTATATTTCTCCTTTGGGTGATTCAAATGTTGTGTGATGTGATTGTTTTGTGATTTTTTTCCAATGTACTCAATGGAACAAGGTTGAGAATTCATGCCTTATTGTAGGCTCCTAGAGAGAGAGGTGGTATGAATCCTGGTAGGCATAGATGGGTTGGGTGGGTGAGGCACGATGGATAGAATGCACTATGTATCATAACAATTAAAAAGGGAAAATTTCATATATGAAACAATTCATGTGAGTGAAGATAAAATAATGATGAGTGATGATTACTGAAATGTGTGTAATTAAGTGTTTAGTAAGGGATTGAAAATGTTATTGTAACATGTTGTGCGGGTCTTGGGGTGGTGTATGTTTTCTTACCATGTTGTAACCATGTCCCTCTCTAGGGATGGTGAGGGTGATGCTTTTAGAATCATATGGTTTGTTGGTTTGGTGCATGTATGGTGGGTTGTTGTGGCTGCTTAAGAGACTTGTGGTTATAATGTTGTGAATGTTTATGGTATGTATTCTAAATCTCTTGTTTGGAAATGTAGTGAAATTCCACCACGACATCGAGTGCAATTTGGGAATCTAGTGGATGTTGCTGAAAACACTCATACATTAGAGAAACAAGATAATGGGGTGATCTAGGAATGTACGGAAGATAAATTCTGTAAGAACATGGATCATTTTATTCTGACAATGGATCAGGACCTAGGGTGGGTTGCACCTATTATGTATGTTCTAACTATAGAGTTTCACCTACAGCACCCTCCGGAATTTATCGAAGAGGGTGGGCCTGAGGCAACATACTTCTGGATAGATTCTGTCCAAAGGATACATGATCATCGTGAGACTCTTATTGGTAATTGAGTAATGTTGGAATCTTATATATTGTGGGGCTAGGAAAAGCATTGGGGGTATATCATGGATCTAACTGAGCAGGCTGAGGGGATGTTGTGGAATGATTTAATAGAAAATATACTATAGAATTTTTTCCCTACGACTTTGAGGCAAGGGTGGGATATAGAGTTCATGATCCTTACTCAGGTGTCGATGTCAGTGTTGGAGTATGATGGATACTTCACTGACTTGTGATGCATTTTTCAAGAATTGGTCGGGTATGTGGCAGCAGTTACGAGGAATTTCTCAGATCAGCTGAGACATGAGATCTAGACTCAGGTGAATATCATTCACATAAAGAAGTATACATAGGTAATCTACTAAGAAATTTTCTTAGAAGGGGACCTGATTGGTGATTTTGCTCCTGGGATTTTCATGTCAGCTGGGAAGACAAGTGGTGCAGCTTTAAAGGGCCTGATACGTTGTTAGGGAAGTTTATAGAAGGGAGGAAGTGTGTAAGGTGGTCATAATGGAGGGTTATTGTAACAGCCTGAGATTTTATGAAAACTATTCTTTTTTAATTTTATTAATGTCTTGTGTTGTACGCTACAGCAAAAGGAGCTTGCACAACACACATCCTTGACTTTCCTTGCATTACACGCAATCACGACCTTTCTCGATAGCGTGTGTAGTACGCAATACCGAGTTTCACTAAACAACGATATGCTATTATAATATTATAACTAGCCGTTATAAATAGTAATAACCACCTTTTAAAAGTTTAGAAATTTTAGCTCTCAAAATGGACTTCATTTTTGGATTCGGAGTATCGAATTTAGCCTATGTTGAAATTTTGGTACTTTTCGGATAGCTTTCATATTCTGATGAATAGTGAAAATTACTAAATTATAATTAAAAACACCTTTTTTAATCAAAATAATTAATAGTGATAAATTATTAATTTGAGTGGTTTTAATGTATATTTAGAATGTATTTTTACAATTTAATACAATGTTGGTCACTGGATGTAATTTCACATTTAAACCAAACATAAACAAGTGTCAATCTTTTGATAGATATTGTTTCTTAAAAACACGTTATTTGTTTTAACAGCGGGATTTAATTATAAAATTAAATAATGCAACTTCTATGTTATGAATTTGGTAAAATATACTTCATTTTTGAATTTGGAATATGAAATATAGCTTAGGATGAAATTTTGGCATTGTTCTGAAAAACATAAATTTTTGATGAATAGTGAAACTACTAAGTGGTAGTTAAAAACACTGAATTTTTCATAAAACATAATTTTACCGCTTCTGTGAATGGAATTTCAAAAATCCGAGAGACATGGTTGATGTTATTAAGTAAAATGTGGTTCAATGAGATGAAAATAATTTTTCATGAATAGTAACTGTTTACTTTTATTTACCATGGTTAAAAGTAAATAGGGTAATTAAGGGTAAGAATGATATTAATATTTCCCTAACACATGTCCTAATTCTATTGGACAAGTGTATATCGACCAAAAACAACCTTAAGTGTAAAATATTATCATTTAGGCCCACTTGGATTAGATTAGGACATTTATTATTAATTTATTTAAAGAAGGTTTAAAATAGTTAAAATCAAAGTTTAATAAGTAAATCATTTTTAATATGGGGTTATACATAAGATAAATTCGAATATAAATATTCTTTAGGAAGCTAAAATTATTTCCTACATAATGGTATTTTATTTATAATTTTTAGACATTAAATAATTTAATTTATTTATGACACAATGACGATGCAGTAATTATCTTATTAATGAAATATTGACATAATTATAAACACAAAAATAAATGTAATTTGAGACTTTTTATGAATCCCACTATTTTTCTAGGTTACTATGATATATTAGTGTTGATTTAATCAACTTGGTTCGAACATATAATTCTGTTATGACTTTCAAAAAAATCATATATCAAATACTGTCAAAATTGACATAAAATAGTTTTTAAATCAAATATTATATTATTAATTGTTATTTAATTCCTAAAAATATAAGGTTCGGCCAAAGGACGTAAAAAAGCATATATATATTAATAATAAACAATTTGGGGTTCGTTTGGCATGTTATAGTAAGTGTGTTAACCATATTGTGAAAGAAAAAAAAAATACACAGTAAAAGTTAAATTATTTAACTTAGAGTTAAATCTAATTGATAAGGTTAAAATAATACCCTAAACTTTTCTAAATCCTATTGGTTGATAGTATTTAGACCCATCCCCACTTTGTTTTCGAAATAAGACCCTTTGGAACCATTATAAACTGATTTTGACATTAATATAAAATAATATTTTGAGATATTCCTAAGGTGCCCCTCTCCTCCCTTATAAAAGGGAACCTCCTCCTCCCCCTCCTCCTCACACAACTTTGAGCCTTCATGCTCGGCCAACCCCTGAAAAAATCTCTTCTCCACTTCCCTAGAATAATCCTAGAGGTCCTGGTCTTCTTCAAAGACCAATCTTAGTTCCCTAAGTGGAGGATTCAAAGAGGCGTTTCAAAGAAGAGGTAATATCCATTACCGATCTTTTCAATTTCTTTCTTCTTCAACTTATTCTTCTTTATTTGTTTCATGATAAAGTAATAACATAATTATTAATTACATACTGATATGTTATTATAAATATCAAACAACTCTAATTAACCTTCTATCCATCCTACGGAAAAAGGAAATCCCCGCGCGTGCGTACGTACGGAATACCTTCTCCATGACGCGATGAGATTCATTCTCAATGATCAACCATTCATGAATGATTATAAAGTATATATAATAAGTACTAATGAAATATATGACATAATAATTATACTGTATTTATTTATATTTATATGTATGTCATCTACTTAATTCCATTCAATTCAATAAGGAAACGAAAACAGCGTTCATGCGTACGTACGGACTACCGTCTACATGAACGGTGTATCTCATTCCATTATATATATGTATATTCTGAATATATATTATATATAAATCATGTTTTACATTCTGGATATAAGTAATCATGATCCAAGTAAACATATTAATAATTACAAGTTAAAAACACGAACGACAAATGAGTCGATTTTACCCAAAACGCTACTTTAACATGAATTTACAAAAGAACGGGTAATATAAAGTCATAATTGGACCATATATGATATAATAACAATGAATATGATTCTGGAATAAGTCAATAACATGATTTAAATCATTATACAGTAGGTTAGGACATGTATAAAGCAAGTCGTACCTAAGGTAAGGGAAATATCACAATCTCATTTTTATCTGAGATTGTTTATACTTTGGCATTTACCGGGGTGTATTTTATCATACACATCCATGTTCCCTCAATATGTAATATTTTTTCGATCCACTTTAATTATTTTAAATCCAATTTTACCCTTTGGTGAGTTTTTAGTAAATAATATGAAAGGAATCTTTTGTCATTTTTTTCGTACGAGTTACTTTTTGACTTTTCCGACAAAGGTACGAAGAATGTTTTTTTAACGTATATGGCATGAATAGATTTTTAAAAACATTATTTCCAAGAAGCTTCCATTACAAGTTTTCAAGTTTATTTTTAATCAACTTCTTTTAGTATGACATGTTAATAAATGAAAAGTGTTTTTGAAGAAGAAAGGATATTTTCCTTAAGAATGGAGTTCAAGTGTTTTATCAAAATTATTTTCAATCTAAGATAATATAGGGTTCTGTTTTTATCCCTATTATTAAATTTATTTGATTATGTTTTGAGGGAATTATTTTTATGAAGACATTTACCTTATATAATTTTTTTTTATGATGTCATGATGTTTCAAGAATCCCATTTTTGTTACATGTGTTATGCGATGATGTATGATTTATGATTATGTGGCACACATAAGAAAGGATTCATTATAATATTGGTGGCACATATATCTCCCTCCAATGAATTGGGTAAAGATTTTATATCTCATGAGATAGACATGGCTGGAATGGTATGTTATACCGGTTCAGTGAAACCGGACTGAAACGAGGGTGACTCGGTTCAGAAAGGGACTTTCTCCACTAAGATAGTCTTGACAATGAGTCTTGACTAACAAGAAATGATTCTCTATGATTATGTGTGTATGCTACAAAGTTTCATGTTTTAAGTTATGATTATTGGGATTTCATTTCACTACTATGATTTATCCCATGTTATGAAATTATGCTCTCTCTGTTGCAGGATAAGATTTCCAAAAGTTATGTTCTTATGAATATGATGTGATTGATTTTTCTTTTGTTTACCCTTACTGTGCATTTGAGCTCACCCTTTAATGTTTTCTTTTCCCCAGGATATAAAGAAAGGTTTTAGGTAAAAAAAGGAAGATCATTATGGGAGATATTGGAGAACTTTCACCACTATTAGAAGATTACGTTCCGAGTTTCCAAAGACACTAAACTATTACGATCCTTGTGTGTGTGTTTTTTGTTATGTACTAAGTATTCTGCAAAAGTAATGAAATGTTCATGTACGATAAGCTTCGGGTCTCTACAGTTGGTATCAGAGGGAGGTTTAGTCAACCTTTGGAAACTAGCATGTGAGAACGTTTGTGAGATCCCTAGAGATATTTCTAAGTTATGTCTAGGGATGTCCCTAAGGATAAGTATACGTATATGATATAGTCCTAGAACTATGGTAACGATCTTAGAATTTGACCTAAGATGTTACAAATTGAGGATACCCCCCCCCTTTATAATGTTGTTTTCCGTAGCATGATTTTTGCCTCTCACAAGATTCTTTTTGTGTTTTAGTTAATGGAGGGAACTAGAAGGAATTCGGTTAACAATGAATTCAATGGACAAATTGGTGACTATGAGCAACAAAATTGTGTAATTCCATGAGAGAAAGATATTGTGATTATGCAGAATCAGTCATCACGATATATGATTAACAAGGTGAAATTTAGTGGTATGCCTAATTCATCAAAGAAGAGGAAGATAAACTATTATGCATGTTCGCATGTTGAGGAGCATAAAGAAAGGAAGATTTAGATTTCTAAAGAAGGGAAGAAGAACCTTGAGGAATACCTCAAATGGTGGGACCGATTTTATCTGTGTGGAGAAAAGGTTCATAGAGTGACAGACTATTATGGAGTTCAATGTCTTATTTGCGGAGAACATGGGCATTACCCAAATCAATGCCCTAACCTAAAAAGTTACTTCTAAATCAAGGAAAGACTTATTCCAGGACAATCATTGATGTGGATGGACTGAAGTGTTTATGTATTGGTATTCAAGAATAATGTTGTTGAGGTACTTTTATGGTGTATTGAAATATTTAGGTATTGGTCTGTTGTGGTTTTCAATAATTTTAAGGTACCGGTAACCATGAAATGTGATTCAAATATTTTGGAAAGTAGATAATATGTGCATAATGAAGGGATAAGGAGAAAATGAAATGTTTAACAGTATTCATGATCTCATGATTGATATAAGGACTAAGTGATATCATGGTTTGAGTATATAGAATTTTGAGGATTTTGGTATGTGGAAAGCGTTAACTTTTAACTACATTCATGTTTTCACTAAGGCTCAATGGGTATTCAAGAAAATACATGATTAATGACTTTGAATGTTTGGAATGTGACCAACAAAACATATCTTATGATATATGGGGATCAACGATGGTATTAAATCTCTGGTAATCGTTTTCACTATGTTATGAGAGTGGACTGTAGTATTATGGATAAGCCTAAAGATTGGAATTGATTATGTTGGACATAAGTTAGTATTGTTTAAGGATAGAAATTTTTTCGATATTATTGATGGGATGTTATAGTAATATAGTTTTAGAAAAAGGACAACATGCAGGACGGGCGACAACCCATCGCGTCGGACAAGGCTGTGGGAATCGAACCCACAACCGAAGTGCGACTGGCGTTTATCGCCTACCACTGGCCTACAGGAAGTCCCTGTTTAGTAGAAACTTCTTTTATTATATTAAGCAGTATGATATATGAAGTATAAGTCCATTTTAGGAACCATATATGATTAATCTCACTATAGATCGACTTATGTATATAATTTTTGCTAACCTTTTGTTTGAGACAGTTGGAATGACCCGTCATTCTGTCACATGATCTGCTAACACTTCATGAATAAAAAATTCAACTTCATTTATATAAGAGATGGAGTGGAAATTGTTCAAGGTACGAACAACAGTGAGATTGTACCAAAATAATGTAAGTATTTATTCTAATTCAAATTTTCAACTTTAGGGAAATGATCTTGAAAACCAAAAATGTTGTCCTAGTGATCTTATACCTGATGAATCAGATGGTACCTTATATCATCACAAATATATGGATTTGTGATTACTGGCTTTTCCATAGCCATGTTTTCTACCACTCTCCATCAGAACATGATGGTTAGATTTCTCTTCCATGTCCATATTTTCACCTATGTGGAAACCCAGTGATTAGTTTATTTGGGTAATCGTTACATTTCATACTTTAGTTTTTAAATCCAAGTTTTGGTATTCCTTTTTACTATGTGGGTTTCTATTAAAGAAACTTTTGAATAGTAAACTATTTATAACCCCGACGAATTTCGAGGGCGAAATTCATTTTAAGGGGGGTAGAATGTAACAGCCCGAGATTTTATGAAAACTATTCTTTTTTAATTTTATTAATGTCTTGTGTTGTATGCTACACCAAAAGGAGCTTGCACAACACACATCCTTGACTTGCCTTGCATTACACGCAATCGCGACCTTCCTCGATAGCGTGTGTAGTACGCAATACCGAGTTTCACTAAACAACGATATGGTATTATAATATTATAACTAGCCGTTATAAATTGTAATAACCACCTTTTAAAATTTTAGAAATTTTAGCTCTCAAAATGGACTTCATTTTTGGATTCAGAGTATCGAATTTAGCCTAAGATGAAATTTTGGTACTTTTCGGATAACTTTCATATTCTGATGAATAGTGAAAATTACTAAATTATAATTAAAAACAACTTGTTTAATCAAAATAATTAATAGTGATAAATTATTAATTTGAGTGGTTTTAAAGTATATTTAGAATATATTTTAACAATTTAATACAATGTTGGTCATTGGATGTAATTTCACATTTAAACCAGACATAAACAAGTGTCAATCTTTTGATAGATATTTTTTCATAAAAACACGCTATTTGTTTTAACAACGGTATTTAATTATAAAATTAATTAATGCAACTTCTATGTTACGGATTTGGTAAAATAGACTTAATTTTTGAATTTGGAATATGAAATATAGCTTAAGATGAAATTTTGGAATTGTTCTGAAAAACATCAATTTTTGATGAATAGTGAAACTACTAAGTGGTAGTTAAAAAAACTGAATTTTTTATAAAACATAATTTTACCGCTTCTGTGAATGGAATTTAAAAAATCCGAGAGACACGGTTGATGTCAGTAAGCAAAATGTGGTTCAATGAGATGAAAATAATTTTTGGTGAATAGTAACTTTTTACTTTTATTTACCATGGTTAAAAGTAAATAGGGTAATTAAGGGTAAGAATGATATTAATATTACCCTAACACATGTCCTAATTCTATTGGACCAGTGTATCTCGACCAAAAACAACCTTAAGTGTAAAATATTATCATTTAGGCCCACTTGGATTAGATTAGGACATTTATTATTAATTTATTTAAAGAAGGGTTAAAATAGTTAAAATCAAAGTTTAATAAGTAAATCATTTTTAATATGGCCTTATACATAATATAAATTCGACTATAAATATTCATTAGAAATATAAAATGATTTCCTACATAATGGTATTTTATTTATAATTTTTAGACATTAAATAATTTAATTTATTTATGACACAATGATGATGCAGTAATTATCTTATTAATGAAATATTGACATAATTATAAACACCAAAATAAATGTAATTTGAGACTTTTTATGAATCCCACTAATTTTCTAGGTTACTATGATATATTAGTGTTGATTTAATCAACTTGGATCGAACATATAATTCTGTTATGACTTTCACAAAAATCATATATCAAATAGTGTCAAAATTGACACAAAATAGTTTTTAAATCAAATATTATATTATTAATTGTTATTTTATTCCACAAAATCTAAGGTTTGGCCAAATGACTTAGATAAAGATATCTATATTAATAATAAACAATTTGGGGTTCGTTTGGCATGTTATATTAAGTGTATTAACCATATAGTGATAGAAAACAAAAAGACACGGTAATAGTTAAATTATTTAACTTAGAGTTAAATCTAATTGATAAGGTTAAAATAATACCCTAAACTTGTCTAAATCCTATTGGATGATATGCTTTCGACCCATCCCCACTTTAGCTTCGAAATAAGACCCTTTGGAACCATTATAAACCGATTTTGACTTTGATATAAAATAATATTTTGAGATATTCCTAAGGTGCCCCTCTCCTCCCTTGTAAAAGGGCACCTCCTCCCCCTCCTCCTCACACAAATTTGAGCCTTCAAGCTCGTCCAAACCCTGCCAAAATCTCTTCTCCACTTCCCTAGAATAATCCTAGAGGTCCTGGTCTTCTTCAAAGACCAATCTTAGTTCCCTATGTGGAGGATTCAAAGAGGCGTTTCAAAGAAGAGGTAATATCCATTACCGATCTTTTCAATTTCTTTCTTCTTCAACTTCTTCTTCTTTAGTTGTTTCATGATAAAGTAATAACATAAGTATTACTTACATACTGATATGTTATTATAAATATGAAACAACTCTAATTAACCTTCTATCTATCCTACGGAAAAAGGAAATCACCGCCTGTGCGTACGTACGGAATACCTTCTCCACGACGCGATGAGATTCATTCTCAATGATTAAACATTCATGAATGATTAAAAAGTATATATAATAAGTACTAATGAAATATATGACATAATAATGATACTGGATTTATTTATATTTATATGTATGTCATCTACTTAATTCCATTCAATTCAATAAGGAAACGAAAACAGCGTTCATGCGTACGTACGGACTACCGTCTCCATGAATGGTGTATCTCATTCCATTATATATATGTATATTCTGAATATATATTATATATAAATCATGTTTTACATTATGGATATAAGTAATCATGATCCAAGTAATCTTATTAATAATTACAAGTTTAAAACACGAACGACAAATGAGACGATTTTACCCAAAACACTACTTTAACATGAATTTACAAAAGAACGGGTAATATAAAGTCATAAATGGACCATATATGATATAATAACAATGAATATGATTCTGGAATAAGTCAATAACATGATTTAAATCATTATAAATGAGGTTCGGACACATACAAAGCAAGTCGGACCTAAGGTAAGGGAAATATCACAATCTCATTTTTATCCGAGATTGTTTATACTTTGGCATTTACTGGGGTGTATTTTCTCATCCACATCAATGTTACCTCAATATGTAATATTGTTTCCATCAACTTTAAATAGTTTAAATCCAATTTTACCATTTGGTGAGTTTTTAGTAAAGAATATGAAAGGAATCTTTTGTCATTTTTTCGTACGAGGTACTTTTTGACTTTTCCGACAAAGGTACGAAGAATGTTTTTTTAACTTATATGGCATGAATGGATTTTTAAAAACATTATTTCCAAGAAGCTTCCTTTACAAGTTTTCAAATTTATTTTTAATCAACTTCTTTTAGTATGACATGTTAAGAAAAGAAATGTGTATTTGAAGAAGAAAGGATATTTTCCTCAAGAATGGAGTTCATGTGTTTTATCAAAATTATTTTCCATCTAAGATAATATAGGGTTCTATTTTTATCCCTATTATTACATTGATTTGATTATGTTTTGAGGGAATTATTTTTATGAAGTCATTTACCTTATATGATTTGTTTTATGATGTTTCAAGAATCCCATTTTTGTTACATGTGTTATGCGATGATGTATGATTTATGATTATGTAGCACACATAAGAAAGGATTCATTATAAGATGGGTGGGACCTATATCTCCCTCCAATGCATTGGGAAAAGATTTTATATCTCATGAGATAGACATGGCTGGAATGGTATGTTATACCGGTTCAGTGAAACAGGACTGAAATGAGGGTTACTCGGTTCAGAAAGGGACTTTGTCCACTAAGATGGTCTTGACAATGAGTCTTGACTAACAAGAAATGATTCTCTATGATTATGTGTGTATGCCACAAAGTTTCATGTTTTAAGTTTTGATTATTGGGATTTCATTTCACTACTATGATTTATCCCAGGTTATGAAATTATGCTCTCTCTTTTGCAGGATAAGATTTCCAAAAGTTATGTTCTTATGAATATGATGTGATTGATTTTTCTTTTGTTTACCCTTACTGAGCATTTGAGCTCACCCTTTTATGTTTTCTTTTCCCTAGGATATAAAAAAAGATTTTAGGTAAAAAAAGGAAGATCTTTATGGGAGATATTGGAGATCTTTCACCACGATTTGAAGATTACGTTCCGAGTTTCCAAAGACACTAAACTATTACGATCCTTGTGTGTGTATTTTTTGTTATGTACTATGTATTCCGCAAATGTAATGAAATGTTCATATACGATAAGCTTCAGGTCTCTACAGTTATCCTCGATGGGTGGTGATTAGGGGCTCTTATATCTGTGTGGCAGTCCGGGTCACATGTGTGCCCAGTGTCCTTGACCCGCAATTGAGTGTTGGTCATGTGGAATATTGGGAATCGTTAAGAGGTTCTGCAAGAACCCTCAACAGATGAACATGAATTCTGGTTACAAGAATATTCAAAGAGAAGGAAAGGGATTAGTTTGAATTTAAGAAGAAGGAAGTAAGAGCTCCATGGGCTATACTAGAAGTCGGAGTGGATGGGGAACTATAGGGTTAGATCACCCACGTCAGCATGAAAGTGCAGTGTGTGGCACATTTGATAGAGCCCAAGGTAGAGGGGAAGGCTAGCTTCTGCCATTTCAGTCGGCACCTAATGATGGTGAGGTTGGTCCATCGACTATTCGAGGTATGATCCTTGTATCTTGTATACTATCTAGTGTGTTTGATACTAGTGCCTCACATTATTTTATTTCATCTATGCTTGTGGTAGCATTGGGTTTTCTTATTGAGAGTGTTTGTAGGGTTATGTTGATTGAAATTCATTTGGGGTTTTGAAATAATTATATGAGGCAGTTCGAGGGATGTGATTTTGAACTCAGTAGGTACTGTTTTCTATGGGACTTGTTCATCCCTGAGATATCATGATTTGAAAAGATTTTTGGTATAGACTAGATGGCGTTGTATTAGGCTCACACAAACCGTTAAAATCATAGGGTATTATTCAATTCACTTGAGGGAGATGCATATGTCAAACGTGGATAGTGGGATGTTCGAGCTGGTCATGCATGACTATTTTCTCAGCAGATGGATAGAACCAAAGCCCATGTAGCTTTCCATGTGCTTGATGATGGATGAGGGGAACTGCATGTCTTCCCTCGAGTAGTTTATTTGTTTCAAGATGTGTTTCCTATGGATTTCATGGGGTTTCCACCCTAGAGGGATGTTGAGTTTATGATTGAGTTTCTACTGGGACAAGATCCAGTTTCTATTCTTCCATACTGAATGACACCGATGGAACTCTAGGAGTCAAAGGTTATTCTTCAGTAGTTGGATGATAATGGTTTCAAACGTCATAGCACATCTCCTTGAGGATCTCCAATACGTTTTTCAAAGAATGTGGATGGGTCATTAAGGTTGTGTGCTTATTATCAGAAGTTAAATCAGATGATGGTGAACAATTGGTACAATATTCATAGAATTGATGAAATGATTGACCTGTTGAGGTGTGCATCAGTGTTTTCTAATGTTGATCCGATATTGTGTTATCACCAGTTGAGGGTTAGGACTTATAACATACTAATGAAATCTTTTAAGAGCTATTATGAGATTTTTTTTGTGTGTGGTGATGGATTTTGGCTTGACCAATGAACCATAAGAGCTCTTGGAATTGATGAACCAAATATTTCACCAATATATAGATCATTTTTGGTTGTCTTTGTAGACAAAATATTGTTGTACTTGATAACTCAGGATAATTATTCCAGAAATCTTCGCATCGTTCTAAGTACACTATGAGAGCATCGACTATATTCCAAGATCTCAAAGTGTCAGTTCTGAAATTGAGTAGTTCATTTTCTGGGTTAGAACTTCTCTAAGTACGGTGTATCATTGAATCTAGAGAATGTGCATGACGTTCTGTCTTTGAAGCATTCCAAGAGTGTTATAGATGTTTGTAGTTTTTTGGGTTTAGATAGGTATTACCAGAGGTTCATCCATGATGTATCTCACTTGGAAGAACCACTATTAGGCTTGACCAAGATGTGAATCCAGTTTGAGTGGTCTGTGGAATGTGATAATGCCTTTCAAGTGTTGAAAAATAGATTTAAGACCGCACTGATCTTGAAAATTCTTTATCCTTGAAAGAAGTATGTCATATGTTATGATGCATCCAGTATCGATCTTGGGGTTGTTTTGATGCAAGATGAGTGGGTCGTGTCTTATAGATTAATGCAATAGAGACCCTATTAGTGGAATTATCCGAATCATGATCTAGAGATAGTTGTAGTAGTGTATGATTTAAATTGTTGGGATCACTACATATTGGGGGAACGATTCATGATGTATACTGATCACCATATTCTAAATATTATATTTTCACCATGGGATTTGAATCTTTGGAAGTGAATATGGGTCTAATATCTCATGTATTTCAACATTGAGATAATATACACTTTGGGGAAGGGGAGTTGTGTTGTTGATGCTTTGAGTAGGAAGGCATATATTCTTGTGGTTCATGAATCTATCACCGAGTGTAAGGTGATGGATTTTCTCACAAACATGCACTTGTAGGTGTGGGATGAAAATGATCTGGCAACTCTTGCTTTAGTGGTGGTTGTGTTGACACTTTTGGGTTGCATTAGGGAAAGTTTTCTTGGTGATACTGAATATTCCTCAATGAGGGAATAACTTAAATGTGTTGTTCCACCTATTGGGTGGGCTGTCATTGTAGACGCATTTGATTAGGTTCATGGTTGTGTGGTTGTGCAGGTATCCATGCAGGAAGAGTTGATGTGTGAGATCCATGTATAGAAATGGGATGTTCATTCTAGTTTGACCATTATTTATCATGATCTCCGTAGGCAGTTTTAGTTATCGGGAATGAAAATGGAAGTTGGGGGCTTCTTGGCATGGTGACTTACATATCAGGAGGTGAAGGCCGAGAATCAACACCCAGGTAGGTTGTTACATCAATTTCCCATTTCAGAAAGGAATTGGGATGACGTGTGGATGGATTTTTACATTGTTCTTGTGACAATTCCAAGTAAGAATGATTCAATCTGGGTGGTTGTGGAATAGCTAATAAATGTGGCTCATTTATTTCAGATTCATGAGACCTAAACAGTTTTCTAGTTTGTTGTGTTGTTTGTGCGTGAAATAGTTCAATTTCATGGATTACCACAGACTACATTTTAAAATAGTGGTCCTTGTTTCACATCGCACTTTTGGAAAGGGTTACATATATTTCCTGGTATGCAGGTGCATTTGAGAACTGTTTTGCACCTACGGATGGACATGATCTCAGATCGTATAGTAATGTGTTGGGAGATATGATGAGGTCATGTGTCTTGGATTTTGGTGGTTCCTAAGAGAACCACCAATTACTTGTTGAATTTTCCTACCAAAATATTTTTTAGGATATTTTTTATATGTAACTGTTTGAGGTCCTCTATAGAAGGCCGTGTAGATATCCACTCTATTGGATGGAGGCTAGTGAATCCATGTTGTTGTGACTTTGTCTCATACAGGAGACTTCAGTGAAAGTTGAGTTGATTCAAAAATGGTTGGACATGGCTTAGATTAGAGAGATGTCATATGTATATCAGAGGCGTAGACCTATTTATTTCAAGGTGGGTGATAGTGTTTTTTTGGTGTCTCCAAGGTTGGGTCACAGATGGATTCAGATGTTGGGAAAGTTGGATCCCAGGTATGTGGGTCCATTTAAGATGGTGGAGAGGATCGAGATGGTGGTGTACGGATTAGAACTTCCACATTGATATAGTGGGATGATTGATTTTCATCATGTGTCATAGATTCGGTCATATCACCCTGACCCAACTCACATTGTAGATGTTGAGGATGTGGAGCTTCAGGATGATGCGTCCTTTGAGGAGTATCGAGATCATGTTGGGGATTGATGTGAGAATGTATAGGGGGAAAGGTTGTTCCATTAGTTTGAGTACTATAGAATCATGGGAATGATTAGGAATAATCTTGGGACGGATAATAAGATATATGGGGTCAGTGGCCTGATATCTTTTCCTCAGAAGTGCAATGATGCTTGGGAGCTCAGCTTGAGGATGAGCCATTATAGGGTGGGGAGGTTGTAAGATCCCAAATCATGGAATGGCATGTTCTCATTTATGTTTTTTTAAACCCTTCATTTGGAAAATTAAGAGCTTACTAAAGTCTTTATGGAGGCTCATGAGTGTTCTGATGTTTCGAGAAAAGATAAATGTTGAAAAAGCGGTTTTCTGGTTAGGTTGGATGGTATGTAAACAGTTAGTGATAACCGTGTGGATAGCCCAATAAACCATATAGGATGTGGGTTGTTGGAATGTTTCATCCGCACAGTTTTAGTATATTTTTACAAACCAAAGGGCTAAACCATGTAGACCATAAACATTTTAAAAAATTATAATGGTTCCACTTTGGGATTTTAATACCCAACTTCGAATTTCCTGTGATTTCTCCACTTTTCTTTCTAGGATAAAACCATACCACCCTAGAATATTAAGGGACCGATCTCCCCCATATCTAAGGTGTTTATGGGGTTTTTGTTTGCGGATTTATGCTCTAGTTAAGGATAATCCCAATCTTGATTATCTTTTGAGTTTATGGTTTCTATCATCTTCTCTACTCTTTACGATGCTCTAAAACCCTACTATTTGGGTGGGATCTAGGTTTGTGCCTTAAGGGATGGTTGAAGTGGAATCTAAGGGCTCGATTAAGAGTGTGTTCACCCATGGAATTGTTGTAGATGGTCTTCAAGTTATATCCCATGGTTTATTTGTGGATTTTTCATGCCTGGTTTTGTTCTTGGGGGTCTCTTGGTATATTTTCATCACCCATGGTATGTATAGGTAAATTGGTTAATAATAAGGTAAATGGAAACCTTCATAATCCCCTGGGATGTGTCAAGGGTAATAGGAATAATCTTGATCCACCCATGTTGTGCATCTACTTTCCTGGACCTAGGGATTTGTAATGAATAAGTTAGGTTATGGTGAATTTATGTAAAACCCCAGATAAACATGTTGATGCAATTGTTTGTGATGAAATCGGAGCTACGTGTTTCACTTATGCTTGATAGTAATATAATGGATATTGAGTTAATATGTGGAAATGATTAAATAACATAATAGACTTGGTTATGATCCTGATAATGAATCCTAGTGAGTTAGGAATAATGAACGAAGCCTAGTGAGACAGGAAAATTGGATGAATGCTTTGTTATATAAGAATAATAAAAGGGGAATTAGGATAAGTGGATAAATTATGTGAATTATTGAAAATGTGTGAATTAGTTAAGTTATATTATTAACTCTTATATTATTATTTTGATTTTGTTTAACATTGGAAATTGTTGTGATGTTGTGTGAATGGATATTGGATACATATATGTATATCATATGAACATGGCTTGTTAGATTTTGGTATTGAATTGAGGTTCTATAGCCACATTTAGAGTTATAGAATTGCTCTAAACTCCACCCCAAATGCAGCGCTTAGGGACGAGAACTGATGCTCTATTCCCCTAACGGTTACATCCACTCAGACTGAGGCTTTGTGGTGTGGAGACATTTTTCAAGAGGATGTTAGTCCTACGTATATAGGATAATTTTTTTCCTCATGCATTTGACTGTGTACTTTAACCATGTGTAACTTGTTGTGTTTGATGAACCCGTGTTAAATATGACGGAAATGGTATGTAAAGGAAAATTGGATGAAATGTTAAGATAATAAAATGGTAATAAATGATGGAAATGGACCTAAAATAGATATGGATATTAATCATTTCCATTTAATTTATTATTCATTTCCCTTTTTCATGCTCAATTGTGTATACTGGATATTTTATAGACATCTTTGGTGGTGGAAAATTGAGTTATACTCACACACTGCTCGGGTCACCAACGAGCACATGAGCAGAAATCATGTTTGAAGGTCAAGGGTTGAGAAAGGGCCCATTCAACGGAGTTTTTTGGCATAGGTATACGTGGACAAGGACCTAATCATGGCGTCAAGAAATTTTTTTGGATCTTCATGTCTAACTCCATTTTGGGTTTTGTTTACTTTTTTACTTGTATCATGGCATAGAATATTTACTGTCATACATGGTTGTACCCCGTTTTGTGGAATGGTTGTTTATCAATAAACATGTATTATTAGATATAATTCCGATATTTTTTATCTCTTGTTCTTTCATTAACTGACAAAAAGCAGGTATAGTCTCCCCATTTGACTATTTATAACCCTGCTGCTAGTCAACAACCGTTGGCATACTGGGAGGAGTGCTTAAGGTCATTTATCCCCCCGGATCGAAGAACCGGTTTTGTGGATTCTGGGTCGGGGACGTTAAAATTTTCACCCACCATGTACAAGTTGGGAAAACCATAATTTTGGGTGACATGAAACTTGATACAGTTTTTTAAAGATCTCCCACCAACCTAGTAGAAACTGTGCACCCATCAAAGGGGAATGGAGTCATGGATCCTAGTTTGACAAAATGTCTGGGCCTTCATGGATAACATTGCAAACATGAATTTTAATTTCAGACTTTTTAAATTACCAATCTCACACATGTACCCTCTATCGACTCTAACGTTAAATTAATTCAAATCGTAGGTATTGGAGGTTCTTAACAACAAATTTTTGGTTCAAAAAACCACCATCCAAGGCTATTTGATGCTAGGAAAACATCGTTCAATTCATCCATTGAAAGTGATGTAAACTTATTTATTCTCTACCAAAAGATTCATAATTCACCCATGGTAGTTTTTAGATAATATTTTTGTTGATGGATCTAAACTCTTATGATTTAGAACTTGGAACTTGGTTGCATTAAATAATATATGTTGTCAACATCTTTCATTGGAAAATCATGTTGTGAGTGCTGTGATAGGTGATAATCACAATAAAGTTATGTGGTTCCATTGAGATTTCTCATTTAATAAACCCTTTATTTTCTTTATTTATATATATTTATTTCAATTAAATTGAAAAAATCCAATTCAATGAAAAATGGAATTTGGAATTTCATTCTCCTTATTTCATTAGAAAACCAACAATACCAAAAGAATATAAAAATACGGTGTGTGATTTGAATTATATTGAAATTTTGAAATTGAATTTTGATATAAATTAGTTCAATCAATCTGATATGAAACTAAAATAAGTTCTTTTTTTGAAAATTCTCTTAATTGATTAAAACCCCATGTTTAGGTTTTAACAGTGAAATTATCATATTGAAATGTGAAATCAAGAGATTGAATTTTAATCTATTTTGAAATAATTTCCCTAGTATTTATTGATTTATTGATAACATGTGATATTTTATTGTGTTTGGGATATGTGTTATAAACATGGTAGGATGGTAATATCCAAGAAATGGATTAACACATTATTACTCTAAAACCCTGTTTTATTTGAACTTATACCTAATGGGATGTTTATGACCCATCTTCAGCCAGTTTCTAAGGGATTCCTGTTCACATATTATCATGATCAATGATATGAGATTATTGAGAATCTCTTAACATGTAACTATTATACCTCATAAAAAATTGATATGGTGGTTATCGTGACTACATTGATAAGATGCCAATGAATAAGAACTATTTTACTCCTTTAAATTCTAATTATATAAAGAATTTTATGAAAAAAATTTAATCCATTGTTGGAAATGTTTACATATTTTAAAATGAAAATCATTTATTGTTTTAAATATAAAATTATATGTATATGGCTATTTTTTTATAATTGATTGTATTATTTGGATGATGTTATATTGAATCTTATTATGAAACAATTTGTGTGACCCTACTTCGATTTTCACTCATATCCTACCATTTACTTCAGTAATTTTTTGATTTCACTATATTATGTTTTTGTAAGGGGAAAGCACCCCATAGTGGTGGATGTTGTTGTTGATCCTTTGGAACGGGATTAATTTATCCATTGGAAGATGGGATATATATATCTTTTTTGATTCTGAGTACTTTCAGGATATACTTTTTTGGTTTTTTAATTACCTATTATATTCCAAGGACAATTTTCTATTTGTAGTTTTCTTTTTATAAAAATGAAATTTATCTATTTCTTACACTATTTATGAAGAAAATTCATTCCATATTTTATATTCTATGATGAAAAGTGATATTTGGAATCCCATGGTGATCAAGAACACCCTTTGGGATATGTTAGTGCCTTCTCAAAAGGCAGTGTACCTCAGTACCCATGATGGTTTGTAATAAATCTATTTCAATGTTTTAGGATTTTCATCATTCATTTATATCAGTGTGAAGTTATTAATATTATTGATTCTTGAGAGGTATTTACAAGTGTGTTCTTATCCATCTCTCATCATAATGTGCCTTATGTCACCAGGAGTGGTTTGGGAAATATTTATTTAAGATTTAAACTTGTTTTTCTTTATATTCAATTTAGGATATGTTGATATAATAATATTTTTTTCATATCATATTGGATTTTTTCACATGTTTATATTTCACGAGTGTTGATCCATGTAATCCTCTAACATATTCAAAAAAAATTGTTAACATTTTTTAGTATAATACTTCAAGAAGACATTTGAATAGAATATATAAGAATGATGCTAATGAACCACAATGATAATTTCCTCATATGAATGAGAATCTCACTCATATTATAGTGTCTGTTGTCCAAACTGTGGGACAAACATCTTCACCCATTCACATTTAGGCTCTAGTTTTCAAACCATAGAGGAATGAATTTTTAAATCATGGTCAATAGTTTATTCACTAGAAACATCCATAAATCCTTGTTTCTGAAAATAAGAAATAATCTCAGTATTTGCTCTGAATGACTGATATTTTTATTTGAGTTCCTAAATATTCTTAATAGGATCATGTTCAAATAATCTCCCACCAAGATAGGGGACATTGAAAGTGGTCGTGGGACTCATTGGAGAATGTGAAGAAGCATGGGGTCTTAGAGTAGAGGTAAATTAAATTTCATTTCCCGGACCATTTATATCCATAGTATATGTTACTGAAAAAGGTTATATATTTTTTAAAACATGATTAGGGTGACATGATTTTGATATAATTTGTGAATTGATTAACTAATATTGTGAAATTATCACATAATATTGTGTTTAATGAGAATATGATGATTCTAAAATTCAATATGGGGCTTATATATGACAGTGATTATCAGTTTTATTTGTGAATATGTCTTCATTGGATGATTTTTTTAGAGTTTTGTTTTTTGATCTTGATCAAACTAGTAAATCTAAATTGAAGGAAGTTTATTTCTCTCAAAGTGGTAGTTCTATGAGTACCTTCAATGGAAATGGAATTTTTGATGAGTCTCATGGGGGTTCTAAATTATATGGTTTTCTAGTCCTCATATAGTTCTAGGTATATTCCATTTGATCATCTAAAAGTGTGTCATGCTTGGGCACTCAAATTTAGTATTCATTGAGGCTCACAAGATATTTGGTTTGAAAGGATGATCTAGTCACATCTAAAAGTTGTGTCATATCTTTTATCCTCTAAAATGTTTCACTGGACCATCACAACAAAAATGTACTATTTCATCATTGGATTCTTCATAGTCTAAGGGATTCCAACCACAAACACCCTGAAAAAAGCCTCCTCACATAGTGGAAGAGCCACTAGAAAAATTTGATACATGTATAGTGATTTTGGGAGGTACTGTCACTATTATTTCATCTATAGTAGAAACTTTATTTGATGGTGGTTCATCTTATTTTTTTATCGACATGTATTTTGGATGTGCTAAATCATTATATGGTACCGACCCCAGGATTCTCTCCTTCTCTCGGTGACGACGGCGGCCCCCGCGTCAGCCCCTCCTCCCTTGGTGGGGGAGGGAGCATCGATGCCCTTTGTGAGAGTAGGGCGAGCATTTCGCCTATTTTCTATCCCTGATTTTCTCCCCCATTTTCGAAAGCGACTCTAGGACCTAATGTTCTGGATCTCATCGATGGCCTCCCTAATATTCAACATTTGACATCAGAATTCTCCAAACCATCTGCCCTCTTAAACGTCACTTTGGTTGCTCGATTAAGGTCGATGAGACCTTCAGTCGATGTGTTCAATAGGCTTATCTTGAACTCATGGGATCTACAGGAAAGGTAAATTGTCGGCTTGCTTGACAGTCGACACATCATGATTCGATTTGCATCGGAAGCAGACCTCATCAAGGCATGGTTGAGAGCTCCTTGTATCGTCAATGGGCCCAAGTACATTCTCTTATGATGGTCATTTGAATTTCATATGAATCGATATTTCCCATCTACTACAGTTTGGGTTAGTTTTCCCAATCTCCCATTTTCGCTTCAAAATACTTCTGTGATTCACAAGATAGGTATCCTCATAGGTAGATTTTTGTGACCGGATAGCCGCACCGAAGCTGTTTTTCACCCGGTCTATCCAAGGGTATGCGTGGAAGTAGATGCCTCACGATGTCCTTTTGATTATGTCTGGATTATTATTGGGGAGGATTGTAGGTACAACAAATGGGTCATATACGAGAGCTGGATAGACTTCTGCTCATGCAGTCTTTTGGGTCATGCTTCAGAGTTTTGTCATAAGGGTCTTTCATTTCAGGAAGTCCGTTGTCTGGGAATCTAGTCTACAGCTATGAATGAGACCAGTGTGAAAGTGAAGGCTCATGTAAATAGTGGTGAAGTTAGTCCGTTGTAGTTGAAAAACGGTGGAGGCAGTGATAAGGAATTCCACTCTCAGCGACTGGTAGAGATGGAACAACTGAAAGGAGATTGTAATAGGTCAGTTGAGGTTACACATGGGTTCAAATTAAGGGGGAATACTATGGAGATCCTGGATGAATTGGGAGAATAATACGAACTCATGGGTGGTTCAATGCAGCAGACTGAGGTGCATGTTTTTTTCATGGTGGTGGGGAAAAAGGACTCAGTGGAGCAGGTGGTAGGCGATGTGGTGGAATGTCATGCTAAAACATCTGGTGCGGATAGCGGTGGCTCTCAGAGGGTAGTGGGAGGTGAAAGGGAGTTCATACTGCCATGTGATGGGGAATCCGCCTAGCATAAAGCTGATTGTTGTGATGTCAAGAAAACAGAGGGTGAGACCCAAGTAGCAGATACTGAGGAGGACCCTAGAAGAGATGTTTGTGGGGAGATGGTGAGAGGTAGTGTGGAACTTCACTTAGAAAAGCAAGTGAATTCACTGGTTGTGGAGGACTATAATCTAGCTGTTAAGGAAGGGAGCTAGTTCTCAGGGATCCAATATACTATCTAGGTGAAGAATATCTTTGATGTCCTTGGTAATTTTCGAGAATGTATGGAGGGGACCTCTGATGGTTGTTGGAGTTTTTCCACGGGGGAAATCAGCCCGATGATCAGTATATGTATCAGGGGGTAAGGGGAAGAGTTACTACTCCTCCCTTCCACCCCCTTGCAGACTCTGTCATCCAAAAATAGAATGTATGAGATGGTGGAAAGTGAGGACATGTGCTAGGACACCCTTAAACAACGAGAACATTACTTGGATATGATTCTTTGTTCAGAGGATGAGGTGCCAGAATAGGTGTTGTATCTCAATGCCTTGGAGGAGGATGCAGCCAAGATGATGGGCCAAGACATTGGAATGAAGATAACTGAAGACCAATATTCCTGGGATGACAAATAGGACATGATACTGGTTAGGGGTTTCAATAAGGGGATGATCATACTTGAAGAGTATATAGAGGTCTGGGATAAACTGACCTCTGCTTTGGGGGCTCTTATAAGTGACAAGCCACTCACTCATGTAACATCTATATCTTGTAATTTATTCATGGATATGGATTCTCGAAGAATTTTATTTTCCTTCAATGATGTTGATCGAACATTATCTATTTAATAGATGGTTTTCCACTCTCACCTTTCTTGTTCCTATATTAAGGCTTACTCTCTGCTTGTGCTCTGGAGATGTTTTGGTGTTTTTTTCTTCTTGTTACATTGATCTACATCAGATGAGATTCAGACCGCTAGTCCACCAATACTGCATGGTACTTGGAGTGGAAGACTGAGAGGGTATGGCCTGGCCATCAGTTCCGTGACCGTGCATCCATGCACGGGACTGGTTGCCGAGTACTTATGCTTGGTGGGGTCTAATATCGAGGTAGATTTTGGGGTGAGGTAGAACATGTGTTGTTCAGGTTCTTTTTTGTTGTTCTTCTGATTTTTTTGTTGGACTTGGTTGTTCACACTTTCCCGTTAAAAGTGATTCAATAATCAAATAAAAAATAATTTTCAGTCAGTATTTCTCCCAATGAAATGAAGATAGTTATGGGTCTCAGTTGTTTGGATTAAGTAATATCATCATGAATGATTTATCATTCTTTTGATTTTTTGGTCCTCAATAAGAAACCTATTGATTTCATTTTTGGAATGGATTATCTCATCACTAATATGGTCTCAATTGACTATTATATTTGATGGGTCTCCATTGCAACGCCAAATGGGTTGTGTTATATCCTTTAATAAGAATGTAACTTATGGTTGGGAATAGATGGACCATATTGTCTAAATTTTGGGAAAATAATATCAGGGTATGGATTCTATCTAGATTGGTAATATTTGATAAGGATCTCCCTCTAGTCTTCATCATATATCCTAAACATTTTTTATAATACTTTTATAGTTTTTCAAAAGTGTTGTAGGTAGAGTTTTGTATTTATTTAAAGTCTCATACTCAACAAATATATATTCTTTATTACCACATAAAACCAACTAAAATTGAATATTTGATGACTTTGTTGGATTATCCATTAGGGAACTACATTATATACCCCATTTTGTATCCTTGGATGGTTAATTTTCTCATTTTTATGAAAGATTATGGAGGACATCGCCTCTGTGATGATAATCATATGACCAATCGATTTAGGATAAATGACATGTATCTGTTAGCACATATTGATAATTAATTTTACTACTTGAAAGGGTATATGTGGTTCTCAAATATTTACCGTTGATTTGAGTTTTCTTCAGTTGAGGATAAAATAATCATACTTTTTTAAAATGGTACCCCAGAGTATATTTGGGAATTATGAGTATCATGACATGACATTAGGTATATCCAAAGCTCATGTAGTCTTTTCTAATTTAATGATCATGATCAACCAAGAGTATCTTGATATGTTCATAGTGGTATTTCTAGATAAAATGCTATTTTTCTATATGTTTTGAGGACGTTGATATCCATCATTTGATATAGGATCTATACTATTTTAAGAAGAACTAATATTATTCCATGCCATAGAAATATGTTTAACATATTCAATAATTGATGTTATAAAGACATGCAAGGTTGTGGATTCATTTCACAATTGATCCTATGAAGGTGAAAATGGTTCTGACATGGGAGTAGGAATGGAATGTTTTTGGGGTTTGAAGATTCATGGGGATATCATGTTATTATCAATGATTTATAATGGATTTTTTAAAGTAATCTTCTACAATAGCATCCCAAACATCAATGGGGATAATTTTTGATTGGGATGAGAAATGTGAGAGAACTTTTATTAATATGAAAAAAAAATTTATTACATCACATGTGATGAATCTCTATGAGTCTGGATTAGGCTATGTTGTCTTGTATGATGCATCGGTTTTATGTTTGGGTTGTGTTATTATGATGGGTGATATCTTTATTTATATGTATCTAAGTAGCATATGTCATCAAAGAATATTTATAAGACATGTTTCATTGAATTTATAGTTGTTATGAATTCACATAAGAGCTAATGGAATCAACTTTTAAGATAATGTGTCAACACATATTATGACCAAAAAAATATTGACTTATATCTTGTAAAAAAATATTTGAATCCCTAGTAGATATGTTTGGTGGAATACCTATAATTTTTTGATTTTGACGCCACATATTCAAATAGGAAAGGAATTTTCATTGAGGATGTGTAAAATACGAAACGTTTGAAAAAGTATCTAAAAATATGCATCAGAATTGTAGAAGACATTATCTATTTATTTAAATATGAATATTGTAGTTTAGGAAATAGGGGTAGAAATTTCTATGTGTAGTGTATAATCTATCTCCTCACTTTTGGAGATCATTCATCAGTAAAATCATCTTAATGATGATTTCTATAGAATTATGTACTCTATTATGTTTGGGATACCATTATTGTGTTGTCACTCTACATGGAGGGAGTTCTAATTTTTTTTTTCAGAAAAGGTGTCTTTTCTTGTTAGCTATGAGAAGAGTTGTAATCTGTTATTTACATAATTATCTCTAAAAAGTGATACTAGAAACTAAAAATATGTTTTATGAATTGTGGAATGTATTTTGTTATTCTATTAGATTTGTACTATTTTAGTTTGTATCTCATTGTTATGCATGCCAATAGGTTATGCCAGAGAATCTTTGACCTTCATGTTTGCTCCAACAATGACCAGTGCAAACTTGGAAGTTGAATGAGATATGTATAGACATTCTATTTGGGCTTCCAGATACCCAGGTAAATAAAAATTTGATATGGTTTTTAATTTATAAGATCCCAAATTCATCTCTCTTTTACAAATTTAAGATAAAAAAGATGAGGAGCTGGAAAATCTCTATGATAGAGATATTTTTCATTTTCACGGAGTTCCATCTTCTATACTATCTAATAGAGATCCTCATTTTACATCTTTTGTCTGGAGATTGTATCTGGAGAAACATGGATTTATATAATTTTTTGGCATGGAATATTATCCTTATACACATGGCCAGACATTGATTGTGTGAGGCCATGTGTTTTTGGATTGGATGTAATTCTAAGGGAATTTGAATTTATGTGATTTCTAGATGAGCTGTTTGGTAAAATGATATTCAAAACATAATTACAAAAGATGAAACACATAAATGGGTTGTTTTTTGTATTTTTTAAAAGGAATAATATATCAATTGGGTGTCTGGTTGAGTTTTTGGAGCACCAAGCCCAGAAATGAAATGTTTCATGGGTCTGTAGATATTGTACAATTTGAATGAAACCATATGTCCATGGAAGAAAACCGTGCAACCTTAATCAATGGAAAAGATGTTCCCTTCACGGGTTTTTCATGGTTTGACCAAATTGTGATACTAGATCATTAGTGCCACTTAAGAATAACATGTACACTATTCACCACATAGTTTTCAAACTGTTTGGATAACTATGAGGGAAAAACTGTAAGATGTGTTTTATTAAGGAATGGGTTTCACACATTTGGGGTACGGGTTTTCCAAACAGTGTGGCCAAACCATATTACCATATATTTTGCGTGAAATGACTATTTTCCTTTTAAAATAATTTTAATCATATTTTTCATATTCCCACTTTTCCCTCATCCATGAGAGGCTTCCTCAATACAATAATGGAGCTCTCATGCTCCTCCTTCAAGGATTAACAAAATCAAGTTCTTATGAAGCTCGATTTGAGTGTCATTGGTCTGTATGAATCCATATTTGTAAGATCTATATTCCTTTTTGTTGTTAATATTTTTTATTGGTAATGGTTTCACTATTATGTGTGATCTCTTTTACACTTTTTTCTGGGTATTTATCCATTCATCAAATTCTACCCAATCTGTGTCAAATATGGAGATGATATCAGATGAGCAAGACACTACAGAACAATGGTAAGATGTATCCTAGTGTTTATTTTATGTAGAGTGTACATATATATTTTCGTTGTGTCTCACACCAAATTCTCTCATGGCTCCTTGAAATTAGATTAAATTCATGAATTGAATTGTTTTTTATGGACTATGTGATTCAAAAGGAGGGTTTGTTTTTGTCTATAGGTTGAAAAACACAAATGAAATCGAACTACACATATTGGTGTGTTGGTTATATGGATGGACCACCATGGGTGGCCTTCACCTTGGATACCTTTTGGTGTTCTATTTTTTTCATTGCCTTTGGATTTGATTTATGAAATGAACTATAAGTCAATATTATGGATTGGTTTATAAAGTGATCTATCAAAAGAATTAAAATATGTGAGGATTAATGGGGAGGGATAGGTGAAAATTGACCTTGACCCATTCTATGTAAATTCATGAGTATGCATGAATTTCCATTTTTACTGATATTACCATGTTAGTTAAGTTGTGTTTATGCCATGTAATAATTTTTTAATTATGAAATGCTTATTATAATTAAATGTCCATGAGATTAGTTTTCTGAAATCCTTATTATCTTGGTCAATTCCATGAGCCACCTATTATAATGATATTTAATTGGAAGTACTTGGTGTTGAACTTGGCATGTTAAATGATTTTGATTAAATTTTATTGAATTGATGGAGAATAGTTGGAATAAATTAATAATTGGGTTTTCATTTCAAATGTTGATTGATTGGACGACAAATAGGGAATCGATTCCATTATCCTATACCCTTTACTTGTAAAGTCTTGTTTGATAATGTGACTCTTTTTATAAATATTCTCCATATAATTTTTTTATAGGCTATGCCTTCTAATTATGGCAGTTATTTTAGTCACCTTCTGAGGTGATATGTATATGATATATTCTTGGTTATCACCAAGACATGATTAAATGGATTTTATTAAATAAATACAATAAATTATATTGAATTTATAAAGTGATGGTATATTTTGGGTGCAATGTTTATTCATAAGATAAATTCGATGTCATGAATAATTTGGAATTTATCATGTTATTGCTCATGTGATACATGGAATCTTGTGTGGACATCCACGGATAGACTCATATGGGGATGACTATTATATGCACAAGTGATACTTTGACTCCTGTATATACTTCCAAGGACAGACTCAAAAGTTCTAACTATTATATGTTGAGTGATCAATAGATTAATTTTATAATTCCATGGAAAAAATCAAAGGGAATTTATATTATCTCTATGGGAGATACTTTGGATTACATAGTGGACCTACATGGATAGAATCGATTAGAAGATATGTTATACCAAACATTCAGTAAAACATGGGTTCCTAAGAGGATCATTATTGATGGGATTGATGGATGATTGTTTATATTATACCTATAATGATACCAAGATTCCATCATAGAAATTACTTATAGGAGATTAGTTTCTAAATTACATAATGAATGAATATAATTTTTATCCCTCTTCCAAGACAGAACACATGGTTGAATTTATCCATGAATAATACCATTTAGATGGACAATTTAGGAGTACTCTCTTATTATGTTTATATGGTTGATATTAGTATTGCGTTGGATCTCAAGACATATAAATGAAATTAAATTGAAATGTAAAATGATCTTAGTGAGTTGAAACATGCATGACTATTAAATAAGAGAATAATCTCATAAATGAAATGAAATTTTAAATAATTATAACATGAGCTATATTGGTTGGTTGCTTTTGAGTACTTCCTTTACTTATTTTGTCTTATTAAACTCTACTGTTATATATGATCAATAACATGATGGAACATACTGTGGGTTGTTTCCTACTGTGAGTATGTCTCATAACATTCTTGGGCCACCATCGCACTAGTGTACCTTAGTAGATATTTTTTCATAGGTCCATGAACTCTTTCTGGTGTTGTTTTTTAGGTACCAAAGAGTTATGATCACAAGATAGAGTCGGGGAATGGGATGTTCATATAGATCTCCCATGGGGCTTTTTTTCATTAAATTATTTTCGTATTCAATTGCATCTTGCTCCTCTGTATGTCTACTATTTATCTCGTATAATTATATGTACATGAATACATATCTATATATTGGTGTTGTCCATCCTTTAATTTCAATAATTATTATCTTATAAAGTTGTTAGTTGTTACATTATTTATTGTACTGCCATGAAATTCTGACATGTGGGTATAATTTACCCACTACCACCAGTTTAAACCATCACTACTTGTTATCATCCTCTGGCATATGTGGATATGTGCTTGAGGCCATTTGAAAAACTGAGCTGAGGGGTCTGTTAAGTGGAATCAAGGCCCGATTCATTACAATGTGAAATGAGAGGATCATTTCCTTTGGATTAATATTTTGGGTAGGTAGCCATGACATAGGGAATGTGACTGTTGTTGTTAAATATATGTGTATTGGACTGATCACCCCACCCATAGGGGATTGGACTAGTATAGCAAGATTGTATTGATATTCATGTTGTTCTCTATTATAGTTGATTACTATTCCCCCTTGAGGGACTAGTATAGTTTTCAAATCTTATTTATTTGGGGTATTTATATAATTTTACCCTTGGCCTAATAAGGACAATATAATGCAATATATTTTTAATTATAGTAACATATAACATTACATACCATTCATATTAAATTCCATATAGTTCCATGAGAAGGTTTTCTACTAATTTGATAATTTGACTGATGTGATAATATATTCGTTTGTTTTTCTTTAGATTTCACGATAATGCCACATGATTGGGTGATTTATTTTACATGTCATTCAATTTTATCATGATCATGTATTTATTGCGTGATTTTTAGTGTTCATTTCGTCAGATTTTTCATTAAAATTAGTTTAGATAAATGTAAACTGATTTCATTGGATAAACCTATTACTTTCAGTTTTGATGGGATCTATGTTTCCATTGTATAAACTATGGGAGCCCTATAAATTGGAAAGGGAGGCCCGTCTACTGACCCAATCTATAGAAATTTATTATTGATTATTGTCCATTTTGTAAATATAAAATCTTCCCAATGATCATGTGTTAATGTGTATTTTTTTATTAAAATGGAAACCAAATCCCATCCTAGAGAGTGTATGGGTGATTTATAGATTGATAGATGGACATCCATATAAATAAATCATTATTTATATAGCTATATGGTATATTTTGTAATTTCTTTTTTGAATGATTTTTTTTAAATTGGATTTTAGAAGAATTGTTTCCTTTATAAGAGATTATGATTACTCTTATAAATGAAAAACTAGACCTATGTAGGTCAGTTGGGACTACATTAATGAGATAAACCTATGATTATGTTTTAATAACATTAATATTTAATAGTTTCTATTGGATTATTTTCTGAAGAACCTGGGTTGGTTTAAAGGGGACCTCATAGGTCTCCTTATCAACTAAACATTGAAATAAATTTATCTTATAAATTTCATAATTATGAAAGGATGTTTAAAAATGTATAATGTCTAATAATGATGTTGGATAATACATGACTGTTTTTCTTAAGCAATAAATTCAATAAATAGCCACGTTCTTCTTCAATATGAATTGGGTTTTGATGTTTAGTTCAGTAGCCTTTAAGTGATTAAGGATTGAATGTAAATCAATGGAATTACCTTAAATTGGATATCTGGTTGGGTCCTTTGATTAAACCCTTTTGTATTGGTTGTTTAAATGTTTCTTATTGTATTCCATGGATTTAAAACATAAGTATTTACCGGTATGATGATTATTTTAAGAAATGGAATAATGAAAGGATCTTGAGACTAGTGAAATATTTTTTGCATGAACTAGTGATATGTTTGATGTTTATGATTCCTAAGTGGATATATCATTGCGGGAAACACCCTTAGACCATTAAGTGAATTTATAATACCCTGATTATTCTGATTCTCGGTTCCCTTTGCATGTTGTTTTCACTTGTATAACACATACCTATTTAATGAGACACATATTTATTGTATGGGTGTAATTTTTAGGTTTGACCCTTTTAATGGGCTTGCGAATTGAGTGATGTTCAGTTTTAGATTGTTATACAACCATAGTGTATGGCCAGTAGCATCGTAGTTCCTGTAACAATGCTTATTTCCATAGATGACTCAGGAGGCCATCAATTGTTTTGTTGTCTTCTTATGATGCGATTAGAGATAGGTCACTATATTAACCACCTTATTCTTGTATGCTTAGGGTGAATAGTCAATGGGTAATTTTGATGATTTTTCACCTCACTTCTCTGTTTCGTGGTAGCTTGAGTTGATATATGTGGTATCAGTTGAGTAATTATGTTATGTAATGATCCAGTTGAGGTTTTTGAAATCATTGGGCCTCGTACTGTTGAATACAATATCTAGTTCCCTCTATAATAGATCAACATTTTCATTAGAGAAATCAAGTTCTTCCCAATTCAATGGATGAATTTCTAGTGACTCTTGTGTTTTGACATGCTAGTCGGTTTGGTTTCTACTTTAATACCAAATTCTTGACATGTTGATCGTGGTTTGTGGAGTATCACATGGGATTTTAAGGTGAATATGTGTTGATATATTTTATACGGGGTAGGTTATTCTTTTCATTCAATTAATATGACACTAATTGTTGGGAGCATCACGTTAGTGTGGATGAATGTGCTTTTTATGGTATAAGGAAAACATCAAAGAAGAACATTTTTTAATTGTTATTTTTTCATTAAATAACATGAGGAATGAATGATTATATTAGATATGGTGTTTTCTTGGAAACATGAAATTTATGTGGATTATTTTTATACAACCCTTGAGAAGAACTGTATGATGAGGTTTAATATATGTGGTTATATTTTAATTATCATGGAAAATTTTCATCTTGAAAAGGGATTATAAACTATTAAATAAAGATGTTTTAGTGGGTGAAGCCATGATTCTACCTCTAGGATGACCAATGGTGTCTCATCCATTCATTTCTGGTGAACCCTTGAGAACCCCTCATTGTCTTCTTCATAGTGATGAGATTATCCCCTATCTTAATGTCTTGTTGATTCAATAATAGACCATCTATCATTACATGCCCTATTTTTTAAAAAATGTGGGAAATTTTCTTTATCTAAATATGGTTTGATTGTTGGACCATGGTTTAAATAGAGTATTGGATAGTATAGATATATACATGTGTTCCAAGGTATAAATGTCATAGATGATCACTTGGACCCAAAAAATTTTCATTGACATGACCTCGAGGAAGATGGAACTCTAGGTTCGGTCATTTATCATTTAAAGACATAATTTCTTTGAAACAATTTCTCACTTTTAATCATGGTTTATTGACTACATTGTGTATTTTTTAAAAATTGAATAACATATTTGACCTGAAAACGTATAAAACTACATTGGGTTACTTCATGTTTTTCCAATTAGATGAATCTGAAGTTATCTTATACATTCATTCGAGATTGGTCTTCATTCATTATGTTTAAAAATTCCATTTGATTTGATCTGGGTTAAATAATTGTTATAGATGATTCACGATTGTTTAAATGGTTAGGGGAAGATTTGATTGAAGAACAAAATTGAAGGTCATTTGTGAGATTCGTTGGACGTGTCCACTAGTAAATGAACATTCCATTAGAAAACTGTTGAACTTCAGATTTTCATGTGCCAATTTTCTACGTCAAAAATCATCGTGAATGGTAACCCAGGGGTTGCATGACTTATTTTCCATTTTGATGTAGTTATATGGGGGGGGGTGTAACCCATTTTAAAACACATCATTGATTAAATAGGGTGTGTCATATTGGTTGACAGTGTCTTTTAGAGAAATATTGTGTGCCGGGATACACTTTGGTCGATCGGGATTTGACTGTTTTTTTTTTATGTGGTTACTACTTTTACCTCAAAAGTGTTGGGTTCAATTTATAAATAAATAAATCCCTATATATTTTATATAATTCTAAGAGTCATTATTTGGTAGGTAAATCCTTTTATGTTGGAGCCATGGTGATGAATTTTTTGTTAAATGAAAATACCCTTAGTGGGGAGGACCAACTATTTGATGAATAAGATGTTAATGCCCTGATCATATATCTCATTATGAAGGCTTGTGTATGTACCATTTCAGTCTTTCAAAGAGAAAGTGATCATTGGCTTAGGTTTTGGTGACATAAGTGTTGAAAACAAAAAAAATGATTTCAGGTGTGCTTGGAATTTTGAAATGCAACATGATCATTTTAAAAGACATAATGAATCATTTGGTCTTGGTGATTTTTTCATTGTTCCCCCATGTCTTCTCAAAAATTAAATTTTATACGGTTGGAAGATTATGATGTCTTGAAATTTTGAACCATATGGAATTTAAAGGAATTTAAATTTTAGTGATTACTGGATAATATGTTTTGTAATATGAGGATCTAAACATAATTACAAGATATGTAAAAAATAAATGTTTTTTTAGATGTTGGTAAAAGCTAGAGAGGTCCCTTGGGTGTCTATATAAGTTTCAGGAGTTTTGGGTAAAAATCCCTTTTTTGATGATCTGTAAGCATTCACGGATTTTATGAAACAATACATCGCTAGGTGAAATTTGTGTGGCCTTGATCAATTAATAAGATGTGTCCCCCAAGGTTTGCACGTGTTTGAACGAAACTATGTACATAGCTATGTGGTTAGAGCCACCTTGGATTTACATTATTACTATTCGTCTATTTGTCTGTGTGTGGTTAGGATATCCATACTGGAAACCCATACAGGGTGAGTTATTATGGAATGGGTGTCTCACAGTTAATGCATGGTTTGACGAAACTATGCAACCAAACAATGTGTCCAAGATATTTTTGATTGAATGACCATTTATCTATTGAAATTATTTTAATTTTTTTTTTCATTTTCATTCTTATTCCTTAAACACGTGAGGAATCCTTCTATGGAAAATAGAGATACCAAGATTCTTATCCTAGGATTTACAATGTCAAACTCTTTTAAAGCCCAATTCATTTGATGTCTATCTCTAGGGATCTGTATTTGTAAGGTTGAGATTACTTTTCTATTGTTCCTCATTGAATTTTTTTAATTTATTCACTATTTAGGTCTAAGGACTTTCCCCCTATTTTCCATGTTTTAATTTATTCTTCATTTATTCCCCAATATGAGTTGAATAAAGAGACGACAATGGATGTGGTATCCAATACATATCTATGGTAGTTGGTCTCATGAAATAAATTTATTGTTGAGTGGATATGTATTTTTTTGTTGTATTGTATTTAAAATTCTCATGTGGAAATATTAAACGAGTTGTAATTCTTGAATCTAATTGTTTCATACACCCTATATTATTATAGTTGCCTATTATGTTTTTTATCATTTTAAAACCCCTTATTAAAATAATCAACACATTTGGGGGTGTTGGTTATATAGATGGACCACAATGGGTGGCCTTTGACTTAGATAGATTAGTGTGTGTCCTTTTTTCCCTTTCATTGAAATGTGACGATATAAATATAATGTCAATAAAATTGATGAATTGGTTTAAAATGTGAATTTTCAACTAAATTGAAATATGGAATGATTAATGAGAAGGTATATATTACCATGTAACATGGACCAAGCATTTTAAATTATTGTGAAAAAATTGATAAATCATATTATTGATATTTCCATTTGAGTTAAGTAGGTTATATTCTAATTAATATTTTTTAATAATAATAATTTCATTATAATGAACATCATATGAGATTATTAATGTGAAATACTTATATGGTTTTCTAATTACATTAGCACCAATTGATGTGAGATTGAATTGTATTTCATTAATGTTGAACCTAAAAAGATAAATGTGTTTGACTAAATGTTGTAAAAAATTTCAATATGGTTACAATGAAATGTTAATGGATTTTTTCATGTCAATTGTGATTTAATTGGATAAAGAACTGAAAATGGAAACAATTATGATAGATCCATTCCTTGTAATGGCCTATTTTAGAATGTGACAATTTTATAATTAAATTCACACATGATTTGTTTTATTCTGTAATCATTCTATGCATAGCCATGATTTGAGTCACTATATGAGGTGATATGTATATGAGATGTTCATGGTTTTTTCCATGACCTGTTTAAATGGATTTTATGAAATGAATTAATTGTATTATATTGAATTGATTATGTAATTATATGAGATGGGTGACACATGGATTCATATGATGAATACCATGAACAACCTCATTTGGAATTTATCATGATATTGCCTTAGTGACACATGGACTCATATATAGACTTACTAGGACACAATCATATATGATAACTATAATATCAATGTGTGATACGGGTAATCTTGTATAACCATACATGTATACACTCATAATGGGTGAATATTATATTCTGAATGATAACTAGCTTCATATGTGAATTCCATGGATGGAATCAAAGGGTATTGATGTCATCTAAATGTATGATACATTGTCTCCCATAGTGGACTGACAAGGATGGAAACAATTGTAATGGATGTTATACCATACCAAGAGGTAAACCTAGGGTTTGGAGACCTTCACCATGGACAAGATTGTAGGGTTTTGGTATATATTATACCTAGAGTGATACTTAGATTCTATCTTCGGGATGCCTTGTATGGGCTCTGGTTCTAAATTTCATAATGAATGAATTGATTTATGATGAGTCTTCCAAGACAAAACACAAGCATATATTCAGTTTTAAATACTACCTTTTAGAAGGCTATTTTTGGCATCATATATTCTTATGATTGTTAGGGGAAACTAGGCTAGCATCGAGTCTCAAGACATATAAGTTAAATTAAATTTAACTCTTTAATAAAAATAATTAGTTTTCATATTCTTTAAATTTAATTCAAATATTTATTTCTTAAATTAAATGAAACGTTTATAAATGACAACTTGATCTTTATATGTAGTTTTGTTATGAGTACTCTATTCGTTTGTTCTATCTACTAATATATTCTTGTTATATATGTTCACTGATAAGATCACAGAAACCCTTGATGGTTTTATACTAGGATTATGTATCACAGCTTTAATGGGATTACATTGCACTTGGGTACCTTATAGGATCTTTTTTTTATCACAACCATGAACTATTTCATATTTTTTTAACTAGATCCAAGGAGTTAGTGGCACAAGATCAGGCTGGGGATAGGGATGTTTGTGGAAAATTCCCATGGGAATTTTGATTTATTTTCTTATTTCAAAATGGTAATACACCATATACATTCTATATTTAAATTGTATGGCTAGTCTAATTATCTATACATGGATACATATATGTATAATGGCATTGGACATCATTAAAATTCAATTATTATTATTATCTTTGGATATTTCCAGTTGTGACTTTATTTATTATACCAGTGTTCTATAATGACATGAAATTATATTCTCCCATGTATCACATTCATAGAACATTTATTGGCATTTCTACCGTCATTAATAGAGCGATACATTCTTGAGTCCCTTTGGCCCACAAGGATCAGGACGCTGTTATGTGGCATCTGGGTCCAAGGTATTTAATAATGGATAATCATAATCTAAATGATATGCTTTAATATAATGATCATGAATTTAGTGGAGATTTAGAAGACCATTGGAGACTAGTTTAGTTTTTAAAAACAATAGTTACTATTAAACGATCAGAATGGATCCTTTTCTATCACTGTATACCCATCCATGAAAATCATCATTGGGGTTGTCAGAGATTAGTGAATGTTCTGTGGTTGGATCGAGATTTTTTAAGGGATGAAAACAATGATGTAGTTGATTCATATGAGAATTTTGACTAAATAGTTATAGTATATGTCTTATGTGATCATATTTATAGAAGATTTGAATTATTAGTTAGTGATGAGGTGTTATTGAATGTTTCACCTTATTTATATCATTGTTGACTTTGGATGAAATTGAAGAGTAATCCTTATTTTTTGGGCCTTTTGAGTTTGTTGAGTAGGTTGGGAAAGAGTAATAAAATATATAATTTAATAATTATTTAAAAGCTATAAATAATCAGTCCCATGTATCATAGCTATAGAAATATCTTTCAAATAAATATAATGTCTTGAACTAGAGTGAACATGATGTTGAGCCTGATTCATTCAGGACTGAAAATAATGATAAAATAATTGGAACTCAAACGAAGGATCTTCATGGGAATGTGGTACATTTTCTCTGAGTGATATGGTAGTATTGTTTTGATATGTAGATACATGAGAGAGAGAGTTAAAAATTAAAGATATGTGGCCTCACCTATTTGACAGGAAGATTTCATAACTAGATTTACATGGATAAAATTCATTTTTGATAAGTTGGATTTTAAATCATATTAATTATTTAGCTACATAATATACCTCCTTTTTATCATTCCTTTTTATGGTCCATCTCATCTTTCATGGGGACAAATGTTGAAAATTTTGGAAGTTTTTGGGTGGTGCAGGGTTGGCCCACAGATTTCCCAAACCATGCACCCCCAAGTGTAAACTATGGAAACCCAAATAGTGGAGATTTTTTTGGTTGGTTCATGTTTTTATAAACCATGAACAAAATCATTGGGGCTCTTGGATAGTACATAGTGTTTTACAATCCATGCTCCCTTACCCAAATAACCACGTGTGCAAGACTCTTTATTTCCAAATTCTTTAGAAAAATATCCTTTACCACCATATAAACACCAACAGTACCCTAAATAATATTAATCAGAATCTTAGGTCAAGAAGCTCTAAATAACCCATTTATGCACCTCCAAACCACATTCTCATTATATCAAAGCATGGAAAACAACATTTGATCCATCTCTGGTAAGTGATCTTCTCATGTTCCTTCTCTCCTTGTCCCTTATTCTTTACTCTATATAGATTGTTTTATAATAATGTTGTTAGTGGATCTAAAATCTGTTTTTTGGATCAAAAAACATTGTTTAATTTCTTCATATATACTTTTGATCTTTAACATTGTAAAATCCAATTGTGGTTTTTGTGAAATGTGATCATTCAGATTAATGTTGGTGGATTAATTGAGATTTTTCATTTATAAAATCCTTTCTTTTATAGATTCTATTATATTATATAAAATTATATCATGACTACCGAATAAAGTTTTAATTTGAATTTGAATTTGTGTTGGATTTATTTTTTTGGAAGACCATATATTATAATGGAATTTGTAAATTTTAAGTATGATTTCAATTTGATTGAAATGGTGAAATTGATTTCCGAAAGTCAATTTTTTAAAAAATGTCTTAAATTGATTTGATAAGAACCTATGATTGTGTTTTTATTCAAAAAAGAAATAATTTATTTAAAAAATATATTTTTTTAAAAATATAGTATTTGAATATTTAAATAGTGAATGGGGTTATTTTATATTAAATTGGTCTGAAATACTCTTCTCATTATTGATTGATTGGTTGATCTCATTCTAGCCATGGAATTTAGTGTGTTATTTGGGATAAAAACTCTGGGATGATAATTCCCTAGAAATTTATTGACTTTATGAAACTCTTAAAAACCTAATATTGGTGGATATTATCCATGATGGGATGTTGATGAGTCCTCTTTGGATGGTTTTTGAGGGGTGTGTGTACACAGTTTTTTGTTGTCACTGATAGAAATGTGTGAGGATCACATGACATGGAACTATCGTACATTAGGTAAAATGACCATGGAGTTTGTTGTGACTACATTGATATATTATACCATTATTGTGAACTTTTTTTTACTAATAACTATTTTATTTAAATAAATTATTTTCAATAAAAATTTTATTATTCCATTTTTGAATTGTATCCATAGTTTGATATAAACTCATGTTTTGTTTTAAATATGAATTTATAATAAAATTATTATTTGGTTTAAAATTTAAATAATTATTTATTTTATTTATTATGGAGTCTTATTATGGAAAACTTGCTGAGACCCTACTATCCTTTTATCTCACACCATACCATTTCCTTCAGGAATTTGTAGGTTTCCTTATGCCTGGTCTGAGCAAGGGGAAAGCACCACATGGATGTGGTGGATGTAGTTGATCCTTTAGACATTAAGTGTTTATTCCTTTGGGGATTATAATGTTTATCATTTTTGATTATGTGAAATTTGAGGATATATGTGTCAAGCTCTTTTATTTAAATATTTGATTTTAACAATCTGAATCATGGTAAGGATTTAGGTCAAACTGAAGGCTTTTTCACAAACATAGGCACAATTTTTTACTATATGATTCCATTTTATATTTTTTATGAATACATATAATCATATTAATCTATAATTATAAAATATACTGATAATATATAATATAATTATATGTTATTATTGTAATGTTATGACTTATATACATCTCCACTTACAAGAAATTGGAAATTAAACAAGTAAATCTTGTGTACAAATAACTACTTCCCCGCTTACCAATGTAAATTGTTTGATATAACCACATATCTTAGAAGGATATAATCATTCATCTAAAATAATTATATGATATTTATGAAATTATTTTACATACATAATCATCGTATCATAGATACTTTCTTTCATTCCATTCCATGAGAGAATTGATGACATCGCTAGTGAGTACATCAAACATCCATCATTAAAAGTTATGTGATAAATTTATTGATTAAGCTTAAAATGGAAGGATGTAATGAAAAATTTAACGATTATATGTGATATTTATGAAATCATACCAAGTATAGAAAACAAATATATCAGTCACTTTATTACCTTTTCACTCATTAATGCAATGATATCTTCGCCTATTCATACATACTGTCTACCATCACCATGAAGTAGTGAAATTCATTTTCCATGAACAAACATAAAAAAATATTATAAAAATGTTCCTAATATGTAAATATTATATATATTTATATAATAAATATAATCCTAGGAATGATGTAACTACATCCTATTTTTCTGATTCGAAACATTCACGACAAAACATGCATAAGAAAATATGGCAATTGTCAACAGAAACAATAATGATAATGAAATATTTTTAATGAATATGTGATAAGATATAATAAATGGATAATATATTATATTATAAATATTAATATTTTTTTAATAAGCTAGTAATAATTTTTAGACCACTATTCATGAGTTTAACAAGCAGTTAACTATTATGAAGCTCGAGGTAAAGGAATTGAACTCAATTTCAATTCATTGAGGCATATTATTTTACCATAATTTCATATATATATATGGTAAAAATACTACCAATTTTACATGTAATGTCATTATTAAATAAGAATTCATTATATTTCATGTCTCAATTAGAATTATTTCATCTTAAGGGATTCAACATAAGCGATTCCAAGTGGTAAAGAATGTCATTAACCATTTTGTATTTTTTCAGGGTTTGTATTACTTATTAATGGATAGTGATAATATATGATTATGTGTTTAATTATGTTTGATTATGTAATAAATTTTTTAATACTATTTTTTGTTGATTTAATGTAGATATAGATAATTTATTCAATGATTAATTAACCCTTTCATTGTTCTGATCATTGTTAGTTTTTATTTCGTAATATCATTCTTATCAAAAAATTATTATTCTATTTTAGTTGAATTAAATTATTTGTAAAATTAATAATAAACTCATTTAATATTCTTATTCTATGGTATTTGCTAATTTTTTTAATTAATATCACAATTGTTTCACTTCTTAGTACTTATACTATTTTAGAATTGATATAATAAAATTTTACTTGGTTTCTCCTTTGGTCATGAATCCATTATCTCCCAAAAAATATTCTCCAAAAATATTATAAATTTTTTACTATTATACTGTTATTTTTTAAACAATTTTTAATCATGTTTTAGTTTTTACAAAATGAATTTAAAGGAATTTTATTATCATTTTCCAATCTATATCTATTTTATTTTACTTAAAAAGGATAGGAATCGTAGTTTTAACATGTATGGAATATATATAATTTCCTATCATAATAACCACTCAATGATTTGAACATTCCAATGCATTTTATAATGATTATTTTCTTCTAAAAATAGTATTTAATTTTTTTATATTTTTGTTTTAAAAATACTTTCAATTTGAAATGTCGATTTTTTAAAGATTTTTTTTAATGATCTTTGAATTCTATTATAATTTATTAATGAAAATAACCCTTAATTTGATGTATATTCCACTAGGGACATATCATTATATTATAATTATTATTAATTATATGTATACTTTATCATTATATCATCCAAGGAATATTTTGAAAATAACTTTCTTGATTTATTATTTTAGCCATTTTTATTTCCACGAAACATTATCTTTTTAAAGATCACTATAAATTTAGTTTCTCTTATATTTACATATTCACTATATCATGGATATGTTTATATCATAAACCATAAACCAACTTTACATACTATTTCTACATTAAATGATATATAATTAACTATGAAATAATTATAAACCTACATTCTGTACTCAATACATATATTTGGTGATAAGGAATATTAAACATTAATATAATTGATTATTCAGTATATGTGGAATTATTGAGACATGTAGTGATGGGGGTGACCAAAGTTATATAGCCACTCTATATAACCATTTGATTATGTGGAATACCAACAAGGTATCAATTAATGGGTTTTACTCATAGTATCTTAAATTTCCTATAAAAATTCTTAACATTAGAGGTATCACAATGCCTCAGATCTTGGAATCTAACAAGTAAGAATTTTCTTTTTTAGGAATTTAGTTATTAATATCCATGATATTTTAAGAGAGATATAATCTATAGGTTCATTTCATTTTCCATTAGGGATTAAAAGGTATTTTTTTAGTTTTTTTACTCACCATATTGATGATTACTTATATAATATTTATAGTGAAATTGTTTTTTAAATGGAATTTTTTTAGTTATATACCCTTAAATATTTTTATCTATTATTTCATTCTCTTTTTTTTAATAAATAGAATGTATTCTCAGATATTTATTTTTCCATGTTTAGTCCATTTTATATAAATCATGATAACTTCTATGATACATAGCACTTCTGTATAGATTAATATTTATTGCTTCTCTAGGATTCCAATAAGTATAATAACAAAGATTTCAAATAATCATCTAGAAGGACTAAATATAATACAGAAAAAACTATTTTATAATTTTTGTTTCAATTGTAACATGGGAATAACATATATATCTAGTTTACAAAGACTACTAAATTACTCAGTCATTCCGGATGCAATATATAGATACCCTACATTTCTTACATGATTACTAAATCATTTTTTTGATAAATAACAGAAATGTGTTACAAAACCTGAATCCACTGGTTTAGTTTCATTGGAAAATCTGAACTATATCTAATTTTTACAGAATAAAACATAATAATTATTTTATTTTCTATCCAATACCTTATCAATGGACCTTGGGATTCTACATAGTATAAGTAATCACTTAAGGGATATATATCATATAATTGGGTGACCTGAAATCCCAGTAAAAGGATAAATATAGATAAGAAACAATATGACATTGTAAATAATAAACATAATTTTCTTAACATAATCATAGGATAACAATCATAATAATGAAAGGAAGTATTAGATATTGTATTGGATCATATAAATCCTAAAAGAATGAAACATCATGTCTGAATGGTGAACTACAACACATAGTTCTGAATAAATGTATCTTCATGCTCATGCATAACATATGTGAATAACCATTACATCATCATTGGGAAAGCAATATAGACTCTTGTTCACAAATATTTCACATTATATCCTTATATATATATGATTACCTAATACGTTGGAGTGATATATAATTTTGGGTGCACCGGTCACATCATATCATTTATATAATCTTGGTATCCATATATAATATATAACAACCATAAATATAAAATGACCCATGGATAAGATATATGATTAATTACAATTTAATTCATAAATTATAAATATTATTCCCAAAATAAAAAATATAATACCATACATGGTATAAGGATCATCTATTCTTAGTGACAAATAAACAATCTCAAGATAAATAATAGAAAATTTGGTTTGAGAATATCCTTACATTATGTATGAATTCATTCTTCTCTTTAATATCCTAGATTATAAAATTAAACTTATTAATTAATATGTCTATATCTCATTCAACCAATTTTTGATTCATTATTTTTATTATTATTTTATGACCATTATGATGAGTTATGTAGTTCAATTTCATCATTAGAGAGTGTTTATTTTCTTGGTTTTCCTGACCAGTTCACTTGTATACATGTGTGGAAGATCATGTAAATTGTTAATTATTTTCCATAATTGAAATTATATGTTTTTAATGAGATTGAAAATTTATATGGGGAATAATATGTCTTTCCCATATATTATAATTATTCATTAGATAAATTATTAATGATAATCATTTAGATTAATTTTGCATGTTTTTGATCATCATGGAATTATTTTGTTTTATTACATCATATTCTGTATAAATGTCAGTTACATATAATAAAAAAGTTTTTCAATTTAATATTATTATATATTTTTACCATTATAATGGTTTTTTATCAGATGTGAAGGTGATAAAGGAAAATGAAAAATTTTCTTCCTTGAAAGCGAAAAATCAACACCTCGCGGATGACATTTTCATTTTAATAATAAAAGGGAGAGGAGAAGAGGATTAACTACGGATTATTACATAAATAAAATAATGTTCAGGTTTATATATTATTATTAATTTACCATGCCACTTGGATGAGGGGAGTTGATTAGATATTAATAAAAAAGAATAAATTGATAAATAATTAATAAAAAATAATTAGGATTTTACCTCTGGAAATATTCTTTTTGAGAAAACCCAAATAATGTTAGGATTGGTATTTTTTTGAGACAAAATTATTATGGATGTGGGTTTGTGGGTGAGAAAGAGTATTTATCAATATTTTTACTTTATTTAAGGCTTGAATGATTTGATATGAAGAGGTGGGGATTTGTGGAATTTGTTGGGGGGGAGATGGGTGTTTTTTGATTAATTAATTCATCAGTTTATTATAATGGCACAATAATATGTATATTTCAACCTTATCACTACGAATAATAAAATAATGAATTATATTTATATATTATGTTCTTACATAGTCCATATATCATCTAGGACTCAATAATTCATCTATTTTTTAAATACTGTAATTTTATGTATTTCACTATTCACAAAAAATCAGTTATTTTCGAAAATTCATTAGAATTAGACCAAACAATTTCATAGTGTGTTTAATTTTACAATGATCTCCATTTTATAAAAATAATTTTCAAAATATGATATATTTAATATTTATTTAAAATATTTATTTATTCAAAAAGTACAGATTTAAAAATGGTTACTTATTTGTTGAGACTTTTTAAAATTAGTTAATGTCTCATAAAAATTTCATATAACAGTATGACAAAAAATATTTGTGAATTGATTTTATGAAAATTTATTTTCTATTAGATCGTTATATTAATTATAAAATTGATAATTGAAATTTATGTTTTACAAAAATAACAACACATAATTTATCATTTATAAAACAATTACATAGTAATAATATTATATAATTATATCATATTATCATTTATAAGATTCCTATATTTTATATATACATTAATAGGTGATTTTAATCTTCAATGGGATGGATTACTATTACTAATGATAAGATTTCTATTCTATGTTATATGATACTATTTAATTGGTGTAGGATTCTTAATTTCATTAAATATAGTATATTTACTTATTTATTATTGAGAATGATATTATTATTGGGATCTTGCTGAAATTTATTTGTTTTATAATCTATAACAAAATTATAATAATGAAAATTATAATAGTAAAATATTGTGTCATTACATTCTTCCCCTATTTGGGATTCCACCCTTGAAATTTTGTTTCACAATATTTGATGAGAACATGTGAGGGTACTTCCCGTTCATTTACTCATCTGATTCCCATGTTTCCTCTTCATATTTATGGTTATGAAATTGTAATTTGACTAGGTGAGTAGTCTTGTTGTGTGGAACATTTTTTCCAGGATCAATGATCTTCACTGGATACCCCTCATAACATAGATCATCTTCCAGCTGTTCCACCTTTGTTTTAGTACTTCTGGGGGATCTGGTACATACTTACACCAAAGAGATACATGAAACACAACTTTAATTTTATCCATAGTTCGTGGAAGTGAAACATGATAGGCCACATCTCTTATTCGGTCAATGATTTAAAAGGGGTGAATGTAATTTGTGGTTACCTTCCTTTTATTTCCAAACCGCATGACTCTATTCAATGATGATATTCATGGGAAGAACTTATCTCTAATATCTAACTCCATTTCCATTCAACAGTTTTCAACATATATCTTGTTCTGACTCTGCGCATCTTGTATTTTTTTTGAATGAGTTGAAACTTCTATGTCATCCCTTACACAAGATCAGGTCTAATTATCTTTTTTTCTCTATCTTTATCCCAACAGGTCAGATTTCTTCATCAAATTTCATAATGAGCTCTATATAGAGCCATTTGAATACTTCAGTATAAAATTATTTTGTATGAGGACCCATCCAATGGATGATTCTAATACCATCCACATTTTTATTCTATTGATAATGATCAGAGGATGTCATCGAGAATCTAAATAGTACTTTCGGATTGTTCATCGCTTTTTGGGTTATAGGACATGATGAAATTCACTTAAGTACTCTAATAATGTTGGGTAATTATCATGAATTTATATTTGATTCATGGATAATGGTCATAGAAGATCAATATTAGAACCTCCTTAAAACTAATCACTCACATCATATATATCAAAGAATGTTATTCAAGAAGGATATCTTCTATGATATTTATAAAATGGGATGTCTTGGTTAGACTATCCACAATAACCCATATTTTATTTTTCCTTTAGATGTTTTCAAGAGACTTTTGTTGAATTATGTGGTGAAAATAATCCATTTTTACAAATCTATCTTAAATGGTTTTGTCTTAACTTAATACCTATTCACTCTATTATAACGTTCTATGAAACCAAACAGTGTGATACATAATTTACAATTGCCTTCTTCATGTTACCCCACCTGAAGTGTTATTAAAGATCACTGTATATATTAGTAGTTCTAGGATGGATATAAAATGCTGAGCTGTGTGCATTATCCAATAGGCCATTCATCATCTAAGGAGATGAAGCCCCACATATCCTTGTTCTAAACTGAATCACACTATCATCATCAATATGGAGCTATTGCAGATTCCCTTCCATGGATGTTTTTTATATATATTAATGATTGAGATCATCCCTTGGTACCTCTATTATATTATCTTTGATTGATGTATGAGATTTTTTTGGGGAAGGTTATGATGTATCCCATTTTTTTACGATACCAAATCCATAATTTATATACACAATTAGATAGGTACTACCTCAATCCTTATTTTGGAGAGAGTAGCATATACATTTATTCTAAGAGAATCAACATCCTTTTTTAACATCCCATGATGATAGTGAATATAGAAAATATATTCATTGATTATATCTAACCGTCTCATTTAATGTGTGATGATATCCTTTAGTGTTATTATATGATTTAGTCTCTTATAATCTGTATACACATCCCACTTCTTACCACATAGGTAGTTCCTTCATATTATTAAGGGAAAACCATAGATACTAGCTCTATAATAGGCATCTATTAGTTATTTTCATTGAACATAAACTAATTTGAGGAATAGGCTATCATATTATCATTTTTCAGGAGAAAAAAAATAAAAGACATTATTTGAATAATCATTGAATATAACAAAAAATTCTACAATTTTCAGGACTGTGAGTATAGGTAGAGTTATTAGTAACATAATTATCTTCTTTATTCATTATTTATATACATCCATACATACATACATTACCCCTTTACTTTATAAATTATTTATCAGCATGAAAATAGTGAGAAAATTATCACAAAACATTGGTAGTAACCTAATAGTCCCGATGATATTGCAAAACATCTTTAACTCCTCCAATTTGATAGGTGGAATCCTATAGGGCCATCATGAGATTGGAGTAGCTACATATATTTTTTTAATTGTGAACACCAACCCATGATCCATGGGATGTTTGGGTAACACTTTTGGAAATACATCGTTATATTTCCCCGCTATGGGAAATTCTGCCAAGTTGATACCTTCCATTCACTCAACCATTTGTGAAAGTTATGATTCTTCATCGGTCTCCTACACCCACACCAATGAAGTATTTTCCAAAGTATGTTCATGTTCTTATTTTATATTTTAGAGTTTCATGGCATGTTTTGGAATTTAAAAATATATTTTATTTTTCCAAAAGTTCTAGTGTGATCTATATAACAAAAGTCAATACATACCTAGTATAGCATTGAATTCCACATAGGTAATTATCACAAGTTTTTTTAAAGATTGATCCACCATCCACCAATAGGTGAATATTCCACCAATTGGGTTGAAATGATTTCTCCACTCATTGTTTTTATAGATTAATCTATATCCTGTTATTTGGGAATTTATTCTATTAGTATATAAAGCATTCATGATATTAAGGAATCCGTAAAACAAGAATCAAATAAGGTTGTTTCCATTAATGATTTAAGATTAAGTGTACCATAAATGAATTCATTTTCTTGCTACACCAAAATAGTAGTTATGTCATAAGACTTCCCTTTATTTTTTTGGTTTCATGGATCCTCAAGATGAATTCATTCAACGACACGTGCTTTAGTGAACTAGTTTACTTAGTGATCTTACTCTTTATAATTGAATAATTGGACCTTGGGTTGTGCTCTCATTTCCTCCATCATAGTGGTTGGATTATTCATGTCTCTCCAACATTCAAGAGCATTGTGTCCTTCTCTCCTAATTTTGAATCATTACCCCATCCCTTTGAGGGAACTCAAATGATTCTTCTTCACCAATTTTAGACATGTTAGGGTGGAAATTTCATTCCACCTTTGTTATTAGATACATCTTCTTGAAACTCTATAATTCAATTCATACCTCCATATCCATGAGAAAATTCTCTAAAATCCATCTCCACTTTTTGAGCACGTCGAACTACTTCTTCATAACTCCCAAAGTATTGAATTTCCAAAGCCTTTAGTTGGTGTAATTTTAAAACAATAAAGAATATATCTATATTTCATTCATTTTTAAAACAAAACATGATGAGTACCATGAAATCCTTGTGGAAAATTCGTTACAGTCTTGGAAAGATTCACATTAATTTATTTAGGCTATATAAATTATCTCTCCTTCAATATTATATTATTTTTAGGGAAAAACTTATTAATAATATTTTTTGGATGTCTTTCCACTCCATCTCTTCAATTTCATCATCTCTCTTGGGGTTCTTATTCAGGACCCACCATTATTCCACATCATCATCTGAATGATAAATTTCCAAAATCACCATCTCTTTTTTATAATAGTTACTCACCAAAATGTTTGTCTCCATTTATTTGACCCACTATTATGTAAATAGTGGATAGAAATATTGGCTAATAATCAGTGGTCCTTTTTGCATAAATGGAATGATGAAAAATTTATCCCTCATAGGGGAAGTTGCATGTCCCAAATTATTAATGTTAATTTTCATAGTCTAAGACAACTAGGTAATAATCAACATAAAAGTATGAAATCCTCTTCTCAGGTCCTTAGGGATTTATTTCATCCAATCAATGAATTGTCCCTTCCATAATATGTCGGCCTAGTCTCTCCCAATACCCACCATTTTCTAAAATTGAAAAGGATTGAATAACAGGTACCTAATAAATTAATAAATAAATAATTCATTCCTTTGTGAAATTATCTTTAAATACCTATATTGTGGAATACTTGTGATTATTATTTATAAAAACATGCATCTTAGGTTATTTTAAATATGTAGTCTTATACAAAGTGTTTCACTAATTTATTCTAATTATAATTACAAAATTAACAAAAAATATATCTGATATCAACTATAGAGACCCTAATTTTATTACTTGATTGTTATATCATTTTGATGATAAAAAACATAAATGCATGAAAAAACTAGGATCTAGAGGTTTAGTGTCTTGAAAAAATTAAGGCCATTAATAATTTTTATATTATTAAACTAAAAAATCATTTATTTTCTTCATACATAGATTCTTTTTGTCCCTTTTCATTCTCTATAGTAAAAATAATCAACCTATGATATAAATCAAATAAAGGGGTGAGCAGAAATCCAAAAAAGTGGATAAAATGACATGAAACAATATAACATTAGAGGGAATAATCATCATGATCCAAATGTAAGGATATGATCTTAATTATAATCATTATAGGAATAAGTAGATAATTCCATGGAATGATTCAATGTAATAAAATGAACCATTATGTCTTTGTAGTGAATTACCACACATAGATGTGAATAATGATAATATCATGTTCATGCCTTACATTTGTCAATCATCATAGAATAATCAATTTGAAGAAATATAGAATAATTTTAACTCATTTATAACATTATATAATGAGATGCATCATATTAACAAATTCATTGGAGCCTTATATAATTTCATGAAAAATTGTCACATCATGTCACTTACATAATTGTCCATGTATCATAAAACATATGAAAATCAATGAACAAAAATAACCCATAGAAGAGAAATGGGCTTAATTAAAATTTCCTTAATTAATATACATTAGGGTTCCCAAAATAAAAAGTGAATAAAATACTTCGAATAATAAGCATCAATCTTTTGGGAAGAAGAAATATTGTCAAAAGAAATAATATATATATTTTTCTAATAGAAGAGTTCATTTGGAAAAATATTTTTTTGTCATAGAATCATAATATAAGAATTTATATCCTAGAAAATAAAATTTCATTTCAATTAAATTAAATTTTTGGAATATTAAAGAATCGACAAAATAAAATTTTCTTTGAAAGAGGAATATCCCGATGAATGGAAATTGGGTATAAGAATCCCCTTACGTTATGTCTAAATGATTTCTTCAATATAGTTTCCTAGAAAAAAAATTGAATCATTAATTAATAAATCCATAAACCCTAATTGATTTATTATATTCGTTATAGTTTTAATATTCTCTTTATGACCATTGTGATTAATTATATAGTTTAATTCCATCATTCGGGAGTGTTTGTTTTGTTATTTCTCATTATTTTTTCCCATGTATATTATTATGGAGGGTTCTGTAAAATGATAATGATTTTCCAAAATTGAAATTATATATTATTAATGGGATTTTATTTTTTAATTTGGCCTTAAATTTTTTTCTGGATAAGAAAATGATTTATTAGTTTATGTGTTAATGATAATCATTTAGATTAATTGGTATTTTTTTATCATCGCGAACTATTTTTGTTTTATTATTTCATATAGAACATATATCATAGTTTGAAATCATAAAAAAGTTAGAAAAACTTTAATATTTTTATTAAACTATTGTAATTGTATTATGACCATCCTTTAAGGCGATACTATAAAATCCAAACGTATTATTCTCAAATGAGAAAAATGAACACCTCACAGATGAGATATTAATTTTTTTAATTAAAAATAGAGGAGATGTGGTTTGATGGTCAATTATTTGATAATAACAATAAAATTTAATTATATATAAAATATTTTAGTTATCATTCAACATGGATGTGGGGTTAGGATAGAATAATATAATTAAAAAATGGAAATTCAATTAAAGGGAAATAATGATGACATGAACTCTAAAATTTATCTCATTGAGAACCTCTGTATAAAATTGGGTTTCTTATTTTGTAGAGACTAAATAAACATTGACATGGGGTAGGGTCCTAGGATGAGTTTTGAGTTAGAATTTTTCATGATTAAAGGCTTGTATGTTGGGAGGAGAAGACTTAGTGTGGGGTTGTATATATGTGGGTTGAGAGGGGTGTTTTTTTATTATTTTATTCATTATTTTATTATTCTAGATCAATAATATGAAGATATTGAACCTTATGAATATATATATATATACACATAATGAATTATAGTTCATGATTATGGTATTACATCATCCATAAATCAATTCTGACACTATAATTCTTATATTTGTTTTGTACTATAAATTAGCGTGTTACCCTATTCTAATAAAATTTAATATTTCAGGAAAATAATAAAATATAACCCAATTCATTTTTCAAGATCTGGAATTGAAAAATGATACACATTTTATGAAACTAATTTATCAAATATGTGAAATTCAATTTTTAATTAAAATCATCATTTATTCACAATCCCAATTTTAATATAAAAAGTGATTTTATTAAACATTACAAAATTAGTTATGGAACCATAAAATTTCCATATAATTATAGGGAAACAAAATATTAATTTATGAATATATTTTATGAAAAAAAATTCTAATAAATTATTATATTAATCATAAAATTGTAAATAAACTTTTATGTTTTAACAAAAAACCAAAAACAATTTTATAAATTTAATGATATTTATATACTTTTAATATTATAATATTATATCTTATTATCAAATATAATATTAATAAATATTATTTATGCATTAATAATTGAGGTTGATATTCTATTTGACAGATTACTATTCCTAATGGTCACGTTAATATTCCATTGGTGTATGTTCATTTATTTATTTAGAGATTTGTGGATAAAAATGGAGATTTCATTAATTCCACAGCAAATGGGAGGCTCCATAAATGGGGACACCATAAATGTTATGAAAACATACATCCATTTCCATCTGATGACAATTATTTTCAGAGAAGAAATCCCTATTTCACAAACGTTTTCAACCACAACCACAAGGTTAGTACAGTTCAGAGATTCTTTATTCTCTAAGGCGGCCCACTTTATGCCACCAACTATACATCAACTTATTTTTTCACCAGTTGATGTGATTTCATAACTCAGAACAATTCATTTCAGAGAACCACATCCCCCTACTATGACTCAACAATATGTTACAACCATTTCCTGAACATATACATCAACATTCTATTCATAGGACAGTGACAGAGACATGGAAAAGGGGAAGGGAAATGAGACGGTTGTTTAACCACTATTTTCTAAAGAGTCAAATTTTGTTTGGTGATATCTCTTTGATATGAAATGTGTGAATTCATTCTTACATTATAATATATCTTCTGGGCACTATGTAAATGAAATTACTTTTTCTTCTTTTCCATTCTAATTTTTAGTCATCCTTTATACATATTATGAAAATTTTAATGGGTGGATACTATCGAATTAGGTTATAAGTTTTTTTTAACCTTTCATCTTTCTAATTCTGTATATTCTTTATAATATTCCTTGTTTTGTGGTAATCCAAAAGGGGGAGAATGTTAACACTTCCTTAAATGAAGGGTGTTTGAAATATATTATCTTAATGATCCCAAACCTTTATTCATTTATTACTAATGTTTCACAAGTTTTATCATATAATTTTATATGAACATATTAGTTCTATAATATTTCTGTTAAGAGTTATGGCATGAAATTTTTGGAACAAGTCACCATTACCACTAGGATGAGATTCCACCAGACTGAAGTCACCTTTACCGCCAGGATGAGATACTGCTAGACTCATGTCACCATTACCATCTTGATAAGCTACCACAAAATGCAATTTAATGTTACCACCTATATGAGATTCGACAAGAAGCAAGTCACCACTACCACCAGATGCTAATTCAATGCCAGTACACTTGTTACTATTGTTTTCTCATATCATTGGATACAATTGTTTAATGGAAAAATATGTTTATCAGTGGGTTGATCAAGTCATTAATACATAGTAAAATATGATAAGAAGTAAGTGGATCTCCTTCAATAACTACTGCTATAAATTTTTGAAGGATATCTATTTCTAGAAAAATGATGTGAAACATTGAAAAACATTTACTATCATCCAAGAAAATAATTTGATCAAATTTGTGACTTATATTGAAAAAGATGATTCACATTCTATGAAGATCAATGACATAGATATACTAAACCCAATAAAGATATTGATTGAGAAAATATACATAGATGAACTAATGTACACCTTAATATTTCAATGATCCTCTTCTCTCATTCAATATTTAAAAAAATGAATAGACTCCTCACCATTACTGATATGATGTTTACAACCACTCATGAATCACCAAACTAATATTTTTCTATTTGTTCTTTCTATTTTACTTTTGAGTAGTGTGTTTTTATACCGTTATCAAATACACACTTTATCTGGTATAGTCATGGAGAATAAATGTCATTTTCTTCCACATCTATCTTTTCCCCAATGAGTTTATAGAAGAAGTCCATGTGTGACCAGTGTTTTTCATTCATTCGACATATAACTATGGAAGATGGTTTTTATCATGAGCACCTTGTTTCTGTTGACTATATAACAAATAAAAGTTGTGGATTTCATTGATTATATTTATAATCTACTCGTCAGCACCTGACTTCCATGTAGAGGGGGATAGGTCTCACCCCAATTCTGAACCTCTTCATTATTCTGTTGTTTCACATTGTTATTAATTTTTTTTAATCTCATTCCAAATAACATTTCACTAATACCAAAAAAACAATTTCTCTGATAGTTAAGATTAACTATTGTTTATATATATTTTTATCCATGTCAACTGATCTCAAAAGTAAAGGTATTTCTACAGTATATTTAAACTTTGACCTAATCAATCATTATGAAATATTTTAAAAGGATAGATCTTATATTGATTTACCATTTTGGATTATTTGTCAGTTTATATAAAGAATTTTATTATTGGGAACTGAATTCACCCCTCTTGAGTTACTCTCTCAGACCATCAAATATAATGACCTAATAAGGACATAATATGATGATACAATACCCAATATTTCAATAGGTAGTTTATTATTTGTTTAACAGAGGTATATATATACATTCCATATTTTATTTTTTCTAATATGGATTCTAATTGATTACGACAACATTTTGATTAATTTTTATTATTTATTCATCATAGGATTGTATTGAACATATTTAGTTACATGTTGGGTCCTGAAATCAATAAACCGTTGATGCATAAGTAGTTGAAATGAGACAATATATATTGGGGATTTATTATAGGACTTTCAGGTCTATGCTATTGAATTTCCATGATGCCTTTACAACATATTCTTGATGAACTTTCGTGAGGCGTCGATGTTATGTTATTGATGTTATGAATTTCTCAATACTTCATTATGAAATAGATTATTTATTTCCATGTCATTATTTGAATTGTTAAGATATCAATGGTAATGTTTCAAGATCATGTAATTATTTATACAAAATTATTTGAACATAATTTATTTTGATGATATTATTCTTTGTGAACAAGTTATTTATTAAATGGAATGTTTTTTTATAATTTACCTTGAAATATTAATTATAAATAATTTTGTTTTCATATTTTCTTTTATAAGTAATCCTTACATAAAGTTTTATATAACCCTTTATTTTTTATCTCCACATGAAATAAAGAAGTAATATTTTAGTGACCTCAATGATTCAATATAGTTTACTTTCACTATGATTTATTGTTTTCATATTCCTAGTGTAATATTGGAATAATTGATGTATATAGTTTACTAAGACTAGACAACTATTTCAAACTTCAGGATTTGATTCAATGAATCTAGTGATTATGTAATAACATAACCACCAGTTCTATTATTTTGTTGTCATGGTAATTACAAGTATGTCTACATTAGATCTATTCTTAAGGACCCTTGATGTTGTCTTTGGAGAATACCAACACCACTAATAACTTTATAGAGGAGCTGATAATTTAAATATGTAGGTGATAATTGTGATATATTTCTCAAAGTAGTGTATGTTAAATCGAAAAATGATTCCTTTTACAAGTGAAATAAAAGACACATTGAATTACCAAAAACATTAAGAAATAATTAATTCTTTATTAAGAAAAATGATTCCAAATGGATCAATATTTGAAGAAAACGTGTATAAGGTAAAAATATCACCATAAACTAGAATTTTGGTATGTTTTGGTGTTATTTTATACCTTATATTTTTTATATCATTGGTTAGAAAATATTAATCATAGCAGTGGTACTGACGTTTGTAAAATTAAAAGGATATATTTTTACTAAAAAGTTATGTATTACAATAGAAATGACCAAGGATTTAAATTTTTACATTTTCTCATCATATATGACCTATTAAAAGAGTTTATTATTTATAAATATTTTTATAAAATTTATTAATCATGAAATACTATTAATGTCATTTCAAGAACTATTCACATAATTTGACTTTGAAAACTAAATGAAATAAATTTAATTAAAATATAAACCTTTCACACATCAATAGTATTTTATATTCATCAAAATAATAATTTGAACAAAATAGTTAGTCAAAATTTTATTATATTAAATTATTTTGAAATCATTTATTTTAAAATTATATTAATAAATTAAATATGGTGTTAGTGTTACATACAAATATGATGTAATTATTCACTCCTAAAAAACTAAAAAATAATGTGATAAAATATTTATTTTTAAATTAAAATAAATATTTTTACTTAAGTTATCTTCTTTTTATCATTATGTAAACAATTTAGAGTTATTGAAGTAAAAAGATTAAAATTTGGTATTTAATTTTTTTTTCTGATTTATAAATAAAGGTCATAATCAACTAAAAAAGGCATCAAGTAACAATGTATTTTATATATTAATGGAAATATCTTTTCTCTACTCTTCCAAATATATAATTAATATTTTATATAACTATTAAATATTTATCTTGACGTTTTAGCCATATTTTTCAAGTTTTACCCTTACCGAGGTGAAAAATTGATATAATTTTTTATATTAGTAATTATAATAAATTAAAAGGTATAACTCTACAAAAATATATCAGATTAAAATAAAATATTTAGTAAAAGTTTAAAAAATCATTTATCAACAATATAGGATCATAATATAAAATCGATCCCACAAAACACGTTGAATACCACATTCTAAGAATTATTTTTGATATATAAAAACATGTTTAAAAATCAATAGAAAATTATTTACAATTAAAATAATTGGTATATAAATAATATAAATTAACTTATTTTATATTTTAATCCATTTTTTAAAAAAATATAAATTTTAATATTTTTAAATGAAAAGTCATCTTTCAATAAAAAACATTATTTTTCACTATTCATTGAAAATGAAATCATTCTAAATAAAACATTACAAATTCACTGTAACGTAATTTAAACATGATTATTTAAAAAAGTAAGATCATTGTTTCAATTAAATATTCCAAATTTTATTATAATTAGAATGTTTATTTTCTCACAATGTGAAATAAAACACATTTTAATGAAAAATATATCTTTGAAGCATATATTGAATATAGTAAAATATTGTGTTCATATAAATATATTGTATTTATATAAATCATTAATATATATTATTTAATATTTGTTTATTAGTATTCATACTACCAATTAAATGTCATGGTTATGACTGTATACAATATTATTGTTCATTTATACTCTTGGTTGTGTGTATTTGAATCTATTGAAGAAAATATTTTCATAAAAAAAGGAATATATCATAATTTAATAGGGTTATATAAAGGATATTATAAATTGAAATGGTTTTAATTTTTCTTATGATAATTAAGTTGGTCAATTTTGTTTCTAACATGTTTGGTCTAGGTTGTTCAAAGTTGTAATGGTTAATGATGATTTCCAAGATGTGTAGTGGCATATCAATAAAACACAATCAATTTACTGGCAACGGTATTGTTAAAATCTCTTAAAGAGGATGGAAAAATTGTTAATGTGATAAATAAGTGAATTTTGTTTACCAAATTGATGTTTATGATGAAGATTCCTATGGTCTTTTATATTATCATTATTTCCATAAGAAATATCTGTAAAGGATAAATAGTTCAGGGGAGAAGATAATGAATATATTTGTATAAATTCCAAAATCAAAACTGAAGATCATCAGTTATAGAATATGATATGTTGGTCTATTGAAGGATATGTTCTATAGGAGACGTTTCAGAGAAACTCTAGAAAACATTCCTCATTGCAGTCACCTTTGTTGGGATGCAAAGAAGGTTATAGGATAAAAATGAGGGCAAACATTGCTACCTATCCAAATCCACTCAACCCTTCACATGTGGGGGAAATATCATCCAAACAGAAGAACTAAAAATGGTATCTATCCATGGTAGCACCATGAAGGATGTAAATATGGCATGTGGGTATTCATGTAAAATGAAAGTAGTGGACTACACAATAGTGAAGTATATTGGAGGCACTGGTCCATGATGGAAACCTAGAGGATGATGGGAGTGGACCCCAATAAATAAATTTAGTGATTAGAATAATAAAAAGGATTATATTCCTCAAACATCCAAATTAACATTATTTATTAGATGTGGTGTTCTCAGGATAATACATAGTCAAGTTCACCATGAACTAGATGTGTTATTATAAGAGTTTTGATACCACTTAAACCCTTTTGATGTCCATGTCACAACACCGATGGCTACATAATTTTCCCCTTTTAGACGAATAATTCCACATAACCACTATTCCTTTCATCTTGGATGACTTGAACATTGAAAATAAAAAAACCTCATTGAATAAAATTCTAGTTGGAGGATGCGCTAGGGACACATAACATACACCGTAGCATTGTATATTCCATATACCCATGTTTTTTGGGTATTGATCAGAACATAGGTGAACTTGTAAAAAGATGACTTCAACCATTAGGATAATGAATATTCTAGAACATGTTATTATGATTCAAATAGATAGATGAGATCATTTTAGAGATAATGAATTTTTAAAAGTAGAACATACTGCATAAATTATTTAGTCTAGTCAACTGCATATGTCAATGCCATTGTGTGCGTTACTAAACTACATTGAAGCATTTTAAAATGATTCTATCACCATAGTGATAGTTTTTATTCTATTGAATATGAAAATTATGATTTTATAAACCTAGGTAATTAGACCACACTACAACCATGACATTCCATGTTGTCATGATAATTTATTTTACAATTTTTATTTAGAGAAATCATTAAAGAATTATGAGGAATTTGTGGGATATTTTTAATTACGACAATGACCTTATCCAGAAAATAGTTTAAGGTAAGTAAACCTATATATATTAAAAAGGGTTTATTATGAAAAAAAATAAAAATATTAATTAAAACATTCATGTTCTGGATTATCTAAATTTCTAAGAAGAATTTGATTTTGTTGTTACAAAAGTGGAGTTAGAAGGTTAAATGTTTTGAAAATATTAAAGATACTAAAAATATTTAATTTGGAGAATATTTTATCAATATGAAAAAATAAGTTGTTTTAGATATATATTAGAAATTTGGGATCTATATCAAGCTATTTGTGTAATGGTGAAGAATCAAGAGTGTTGAACTACATCCAAGCATCCACTTTGTTTGAAGACACGTTCAATTATACTATGGTAGGGAAGAACATTATCTTAAATGGGGAAGGTGATACTTTCCACTATAAAAGATCCAAAAAAGGATCATTTGAGGGACTGACCTATGGTATGTAATGGGATGCACATAATCATTTTAAATTAGCGATCTTGGGGATAATGGTAACAAGGGCATCACCTTTGAAGAGTAGTGAACTCATAGTGATGTTGTTGCATGCCACATTATTTTATTCTCTTTATATGAACAATGTGATGGTTATATATATAGAACATCAAGAATATGTTTACTTTATAAATAAATAATAAAATAAATCATGCAATATAAATAATATATGGTCAATGATCAGAAAATGTCACCCTCAAGGTAGAGAGTCATATATATTTAAGAGAATGTGATATTTAAAAAATGTATGTGTTTTAATTTTCATTGATAGTGTATAAGTTAATTCTCCATACATTTTTGATAATCTCACTTTATGTCCTTTATTCAATCCCAACAGGTATTATTAAATGGATTAGATAAGTTTTTTATTTTTTATTTATTTAACATTATCTAAAGTTATATTGAATCCATCAATAATGTATATGATTTTAATTGAAATAAATAATTTCAAAACATTGTAATAATTAAATTATATTGTGTATTTATTATTCTATTATAGTTTCTAAATATTTTATGGTGGAAAGATGTTTTTTATTTTCTAATATAAAGTCATCTTTGATACAAATCAATGAAAAGATACAATTGAAAATTAATTCAAAAGGGAATTAGTATAAGATCATCTGAAAAACTTACACAAAAGTAAGAATCTTTGAAAGATCACTAAATGAATTTGGATTTAATTGAATGAAGTGATATTAAATTTGGAAATTAAAAGGGATATTTTACTAATATCAAGAATTAAGAACAATAAGAACAAGAAGAAATCATCCCATATATTGTGTTCTCTAACATTGTTAAAATATAATCCTGATGTTATCTTAGTTTCCAATAATCATGTACATATAGAATTAAAAATTCCTATGTATCATGTTGAGGTGAAATTACTATGTCATTTTGGTGATGAATTGTAGGAAATATCTTGTTTTTATTTCAAGGATTCCCATAAAAATGAAAATAATGATTTATGTCGTATCAGGTGTTATGTATATTATAGGCTGGTAGAATATATTTCTGTAGAATTTTCTTAACATAGAATATGTTCCCATAAATTTTTTTTTTGTATTAAAAGGGAATTAATATCAATGAAAATATTGATATACCAAAAGAGCATTCCCAAGTGATCAAAAAACAAATCGCCATTGAAATGTAATTAAAGAAATGTTCATGTTCAATAAGAGAACAATATTATAAATGAAAATGTTATATGAGAAATTTAGATTCAGATTTGATGAATATGGCTTCATAAATGGAGGAAACAATAATTGAACCTAGTATAACTTTAGAAGAGATTAATTGCCTCCAAACATTATATAATGATCCCTACAAAATCTATTTAATCCTATGTGATAATAAAAGTTTATCCATATGTGAAATATAGATAAAGAGTATTGGACTAAAAAATTTAAAAAATAATTGTTCCAAAAATGATTAAGGATAAAAAAGCATTTATTTTGTATGATATGGTCAACTCATGAGTGGATATTTTGAAGCCAAGAAGCCTAATGAAGTTAGAAGAACTGCAGTAGTGACATCCTCTCAATTAAGAAGATAATATGTGACGTGTGATTCCTATGATAATTGTTTCATTCTTTATATCCTTGATCATTGGAAAGGTATTTCAGTTGGATAAATTCATGGACGTTTAAATAAGAAATATGGAGAAACTCTTATCCTTTGACATAATAGGCGGATTTATATACTTGATATAGGCATAATAAGAATAGAAATTGTTTCAATGTATTATAGAATTAAAAGTAACCTTAGTAATGGTTCTATAAAGAATCAAAATATGATAACTCTCAATAAACCACTAGGAGGAAATGAAGAAAAACATTAAAGTAAAAAATAGAAAGGTGTACTAGCAGGTAAGATGGTTAAAAAGAATGTGAAGTTGAACCCAATAAGGATGACATATGCCAAGACAAAACATTGGCCTTCAAATAATAGTTTATATAAATTAGACTTCAAAAACCACTTAGAGTAAAAGGAGGAACATGAAATGGTCAAAAAATATGGATATAAGATACCCTACTGATGAAACCCAAGAAGCCACTCATTCTGGTGTGATCAATTCTAGAATTCGATAAAATCCCTAAACATTGAAGGATTCTAATATTTAGTTCCCTAAAAATAAGTTTTTCATTGTTGAATCATAATGTAGGACCTTAGGAATGAGGCTGAGTTATACAGCTTATAGAGATGATAAGTAACATAAAGATTTTATTTTATTCAATTACAAAAATATATAAGTGGATAAGAAAATACAAAATGTGATGGGTATGTTAATTTGACCATCCCGATTCTTCGACATGAGGAACTCCAAGTAAAATAACTCCACAGATGTTTTATTATGACTATTTTTTTTAGAATAGGTTCATAATTAGGGGGATTTGATCCATTTAATTTTTTATTCAATAAAATAACATCAAAGAATATGATATAAAAGAATAATAGGATGGTTCATAATGAAAAAAATAACAAGATGAATATATTCCTCTATTTTTTAATTGAACAACTTATATTAAAAATGATTCATAGATACGAATTATTAAGGGAATTAGATATAAGAATTAAAGTATATAAATCCTTATTTATTTATTTTGATTCTTATGATTATCTGAAATGAACATAGTTCATATAATAACATTAGTTAAAATGGAAACACACTTACTAAAAGTGGTTTATAATATTTATTATGTGGAAATAATTAATTACTAAGGTGGAATATTTCTCACATCCATGTACATTAATGTTATGTGTTATTTATTTGGTGTGAAGTGATTGATATCATTGTATTATTTTTGAAGATGAAAATATTAAAATGTAATGTGTATTTCATATTAATCTTGAGTGACATGGATAAACTTTTAGTTGTACATAAAATCCCATGTTTTATTAATTGTTCATTTAAATGGTATTTTTAGGAGATTTATTAATATCTCAAATGAAATTTATTAAAATATTTCAGTTAATATGTCTAGAAAATACATTAGTAATGGATATTTTCCTGTTTAATTTTTTGTTTCAATTTACTTTTCTATTAATCATCCGGTTGAATAAAAAGAATATGGTTATTTTGAAATAGATAGAGAAAATATCCACAGGTTGGGAAGGTATATACAATTGGGAGATTAGATTTCAAGAAATCATTTTTTACATTAATTTGGAGATGAAGTGGATTTTATTTCCCCTCCATCAATAAGGATAATGATGAAAAGTGCTCATTAATATTTGTAAGAGGTTGTTTGGAAAGGCCCATTTCATTTGGAAATAATATTTTATTTATCATAAAATTATATAGTTAAAAATATGTATTTCAATTGTGTGGATATCATTAATTTGAGAAGATACTCTCAAGTGTTAAATAGATAAGGGGGAGATACGTAATGTTGTGTGTTGTTAAAAAACTAGAATGGGGGCTATTGGTAGCAGTCTCAAAGGGTCAATTTTATATTTTTTTAACAATAAGTGTGGTTATTGGTTTGTATTAAAACATTTTTCAAGTTATTGACAATACGATGGTCAAAAAATTTGGTCAAGATGTTTATTGGAATCTTAATGAATTATAGGGAATTTGTTAACGATATCATTGTTGAGAAAACACAAAGAAGATGAAAAACATCATGAGCTGATAATTGGGAGAACAGTAGTTCTCAAAATGGTGGATAAGTTAATGTTTATTATAGGACTATTATTTAATCATTATGTAAATAATAATTTCCAACTAAAGATAATGATTACTTCAATTTAGATGATTAATATGTATGTCTAAAATAATGACTACACTACACAGACCCCTATTCCACAGTGTAGGATATTTTTGCCTAGTGAAGGCTATTGTATAAATGATATATTTACATGAAACTTTAAATATCATCCTTCTCATATTCACTCTGGATATTACATATTTATGGTTTGAGGATATAAAATGAGCTAAACCTTAGTTTCCTAGATATTTTGTCTCATGCATGAAATTTTGGGAGAAAGATAAATCATGAATAGGAACGAATAAGTCCATCCAACCACAGAGCCAGAAAAGAGATAGACAAGCACACATGCAGATATGCTTGCACAACTAGAAGTAGTGGTTTTTTTCAAAGGGAATGAGATCATAAGAAGTACTTAGTTGAAGTTGTATAGAGTATGCTAGGATCAAGAACTATTATATTGAACTATAAAGTGGATCATACAACGAATATAATACACTATGATAAATACATAGGATCTTCTAATGATGGATTTAGAGTTCTCTTGCAAGAATATAGTTAGGTTCTATAAATCATCGAATTAAAATTTGATTAATTTTGGTACAAGTAGAACTTAATAGTTTTACTTTTCATAATATAGAAGGTTATTTCATAGACCCCTAAGAGGTTAATAATTCCACATTGTGTATACAACATACCTTGAGGAGGATTTCAATTTAATAGTAGATTAAAATATTTAGTTACCCATTTTTACAAGAGGATAAATAATGGATATATAGTCTATATCATATAACAATAAGCTTCTTATACCCATGGTGTAGTAGTAATGATCATGGAACATGTTAAATTTATAAAAAAATAATTACTCTATAAGGAGAATGGCTACACTAAAACATTTTTGGTGAGTAAAACTATTAGAGTAAATTATGGTGTATATCTTTTGTAGGAAAATTCTAGAGTTACTAATAAATAAATGTTTATCTCTTCAATTATAGATTTCAAAATTATTTTGTGTGTGGCCAAATCCTAGTGATGTATGAAAAACTAGTGGTAACTCATTAGGGAAGGGTTTTAAACCAAAAAATATGTAAAATAGGGGGTTGCACATTGTAGGGCTTTATGAAATTTCATATGTAGAAACCAAAAATTTTATCAATGGATATTCATCTCATATAATTATGTTATGTCATGTAAATAACATAAAAACACATTGAATATACAATAAAATTGTATAAATGAATATGTAATTAAATATGGGTTATTTAAAGAAATTAAGGATCTTAAACCTAAAGAATTGTAACATCATCATGGGAAAAGTAACATGATCGTTAGGAATTGCAATTTGACTTGTATAATAGTAAACTAAACAATTAAAGTATAAATAAAATTTGGCTCTCTTATAAATGAAAATATGATACAATTATTTAATATTATATTTAAATAAATTTTTTTAAACTGATTTATTAATTGTTGGTATTTTTTAAAAAACTGTATATTTAGAATTTTTTTATTAAAATAATGATTTAAAAGAAAATATAATTTCGAAAAATAGGTTCAAAATTTTATTTTTTTGTTTTATTAATCATAAAATTTTATTTTATTTTACTATAAATAAATTTTGAACGTGTCACGAAATCACTTATAACATTAAAATAAGTATTTTAAGAATAAATGAACATTTTATCTAAAAACATAATTTAACATATTTAGAAAATTATTTTCATAAAATATTCTCCTTATTTTAATTCTACACCTTGGAAATTAGTTGGGGTGACTTTTTATTATTTTTCTAAAATACTTGAATTTCTATGAATAGTGAAATACAATAATTTATGGTATTATCTAAATACATGAATTATTAATTCATTATGGATGTATGGATTTTGTAAGAAACATTATTCATAAATAACATAAACTATTTTCTATATTTAGTAAAATAAATCAAAACTATTCATTGTCTTGATCTGAATAATAAACCAAATAATAATATAAAAAATACACATATCATTCAATTGTAAATAGCACCCCTCACCACACCTTTTCATCACATGTCAAATTCCTTTAATATTTTAAAAATTCATCCCCATCCACTCTGAAGCCTCTCCAAATACGCAATATCATTTGGTCTCAAAAAAACTAAACACTTAGTCTGTAATAGTGTTTTCAATGAGAAGAAGTTCACAAGGAAAAATCATCTTTTTTTCATTTAATTCTTTTTCAATTTAAATTATTTTATTATTCCTTAACCTCCATACTATAAAAAAGTATCCTCATAATATTAGTGTCTGTTATATAAATTAATGTTATTATATTATTTTTATATCCCCCATAAATTATATTACATTTCCCTTTTGTTCTTAAATTGAAAACACTGTCTGTGTGGTTCTGATTAACCAAAATCATAGACAATGATTTTTTGTTTTCTATTACGACATTCATGTATGATCTGAAAATAATTTTTAAAACCATATTATATTATTTTTTACAACCTATTTATTATTCTATAAAATTCATTTATACGTAATATTAAATTAAAAAATTACGGATTAATGAGGATTAAAAAAACACCAAAATAATATATATAGTAATTATTGATATTTTATTTAATGAATCATCGTGATATCTACAACAAATGAAATATCAATCCATTTTAAAATAAATTAAGGTTATTAACAACAAATAATTGCAATTTCAGATAACTATTCACTTTTTACATTATATTTCATACAAGTATACATGTGATCCAACCGTGAAAACCATAGAAAAAACACTCTCGAATGATGGAATGGAATATTATAACTCCAAAATTAGGAAATAAATAAACACAATAAAAGTATAACAAATAAAATTAATATTAAATATGTTCTTAATTAATTTATAAATGAATATAATTTCATTATCTGGGACAATAAGTACATGTGCATAACACATTTGTCCATAAGGTGTTTGACTCTCTCTGAGCCCCCATTTTTCCCATCAGGTTACACATTCTCTCTGATTACCCTAATGTAATTCATAATAATTCTTATGAAATCCTCCTAAATTATGTTTTTATGTCCCAAAAATATCACCAATCTTAATTCATCTTTATTTAATGGGGAAATACATATTTTAAAAAGGTGAATTTCTAAATTCTTTCAGATATGCAAACCCAATTAATGTAAACATACACATTACAAACTCATTTCCAGGTTCACTCCATAATATTTTTTATGCCACCATTATATTTATTAAATAACTAATATAATCATAAAAATTTAACTTGATTCATTTCTGGGTTTATAAAAAAATTATCTTTTCCATTTTAAGTAATCATTAAAATTTTCCATTAAACAACACTAAATTATCTCTTTTATAATATTTATTAAACAATATTTTTCATGTTTTCATTTCAGATTGTCATCTATTACCATTTTTATGATTATTTTCTATTATTAATGTCCATATGTGATATAAATCAATTCCTCCATGTACTATGTCATAATACACCCATTTGTTATACCTTATGACATGATTACGATACCCATTTGTTTCCATGAGTAACATTATTTTATTCTGATGTATGATTCATCATGTGTCACATATATTCATGAAACTTTTATAATTGGTGTGAAAAAATTAGTCTCCAATGCATTGAGAAATGTTTAGTCTCAGGATATGTATTGTTTGGATTGGGAGTAAACTTGATTTCTTTATAGAACATGGTCCTCTATGTACAATGATCTTTGTTGTTATCCTTTACACATTCTCCTCAATTAAATGGTCATTGAGATTAGTGTTGAATCATTCTCCTCCATGATTAATGGTCTTGACGGATATTATTGACTCATAAATATATCATGTTGTGTGTTTTCCACATTTTTATGATTCCATAATTACATGATCTTTTGATTAGTATGATATAATTTCCTATGTTAATTCATGTAACATTTTTTTTATGTCATATTGTTATGGAATTTAACCCATGTTCTATAATTTATTCAAATTATTATTACTATACTGGTATTTTCAACACATATCTTTTCTCAATCTTTTCCCAAGGTTATCTTATGTGGATGTAAGGGATCAAATGAAGATATGATCTCATTTGGGAGGTCTAATATAGTGATGTTTTATTTTATTTCCCTGTTTTCAGTATTATGTAACTAATATTTTAAATAAACCATACATTAAAATCATTGGATTTTAATTTTTGGTTTATTATTATTAAAAATATGTAATAATATTTACAAAGGAATTGGTCACTATAGTTGGTATCAAATTGTTTCACCGTTTTTTTATAGATTTGAATAAGAAAAAATTTGAAAGAACCCTAGAGATATTTTTATCCAAATGGATAACCTTGAATGAGTCATAGGGAATCAAAATTTAGGATATATTATTTAGTTATCATCGTATCCTTCTATATTTAATGTTTCCTTTTTTATATGTGTAATAGATAATTATTCATGCCCCCTTAATTTTAATTTCATTTCCTCAGTCAATCTATTCACATAAAAGAACATGATCCAACAATCTATCTGAAACAAAATGTGATTATTTCAATAATAAAATTCCATATATAATGGGAATGGGAGAACAAAGATAATGATAGAAATTTATCAATTAGCTCATGTTTTGAATAATTTAATGAATCGTGTGTAATGAACTCTTTCTTGAAGAATAAAAATGTTTATATTGAATATTTAATGTGATTAAGGCCTCCCTTATTTAGTGTATCTTCTTATCCTCTACTCATATAAAAATGGATTTACTCCACTTAGAAGATATTTTATATTCTCCACATCCCATAAGAAGATATAATTGTGTTGTAAGTCTATCATTTTGATGGGGAGGAGGATTATTAGAGGACACTTATAAAGATTTCAATATCCAATTATGAATTTATTCCATGGATTGGGAGGAATTAATGAGAATATTTGAAAATAAATATTTTCCTCCAACCCTATATATCACGATTAAAAGGTAGTACTTAAGAATTAAGAATATGGAGGATGATTCTGTAAAGGAATATGATGAAAATATCTTAATACATGGAAGATATGCCTATGACATTTTCATTAACAATTGAAAGTAAGGTGGATAAACTCTTTAGTAGACTAAATATTTTACTATTAAAATAAATAGTGATTAAATACTTAGATAGCCATGAATATAATTTATATTATTCCTTTAAGGATTAAATGGATATCAGAGACTCATAATGGTATCTTCAATCTCGATATAAAAAGGAAATGGAGTATAATATGGATGGATGAAAAGTTCAATCCCATGCCAGAAATTAAACCAGAATTCCTACATGTCAATGTATTGGGAAGATGAATCATGTGAACTATCTGAAGGGAACTGGTATATGGTACAAATTTGGATGAGTGGGGTGTTTTAATAGAAACATTTAAATGTATATGATGAATCCAACTAATAGGAAGAAAAAAAAATAAATGATCATATTAATACTCATCCTATTCTTATTTGTTATAAAAAAATGGGTTATTGGAATTTTTTTTGTCTTTTTCCTAATCTATGGGTTGTTGGAGGCAATCAACAATAGTAACCTCCAAACTAGAATTGAAGGTTGTATTCTATCACTACTATTGGGGTTGATTCCAAAAAGCTGTAGTGACAAATATGCTAATTAATGATTCAAAAATAGTGAATTAATTATTGGATTCTAGTTCTACACATTCTTTAATATCGTTCTAGTTTAGTATAACTATTGAAACACCACCTCAAAATATAGAGGTTGAGTTGCCTATGAGAGTATAAAATATGGAAATTATTGCATCAATACTATATAACACCTCCAAAGATAATTATTGTGGACTAACCCATGAAAAAACCTCATATCACTTCATTTTGTGTAGTTTGATGATATATTTTTCATGTATTAGATATCATTATACAATGACAACATCATATTTCTGGAAAGAGATATCACTATCAATATAATAAGAAATCCCCTAATTTTCTATAAGTTTATGGAGGATGATGAATATATATCAGAATAATTGTATTAATTATTTGTATTATTACTTTAGGTGTGACCATATCTAGATAAAATTATTAAGACAATGGAAATATTCATTATAGAATAGATTCCCATTTTGATGGACTAGACTTATATGTTTCATTAAGAGTAATTTGGTCTTTCTCCAGATTTATAGGTTTTGTTCCCAATTGAACATATTCTTGGATCTCTTCCTATATCAAGGACACTGTATAGGATGGTAACCATTGAGATCAATGAACTAGTAAAGCAGTTACAAAAGAATATGTATTTTGGTTTTATACACCTGAGTACATAACCATGGAGTATTGTAGTCCTACTTATAGAAATGACTATAGATAAATGTTCTTCTTGTTTTATTATATTTATCAAAATAATATATTGATAAAAATATGTCTCCTTATGATATATATATATATATATGACTTGTTCAATCAAATATGTTGTGATATGAATTTTTATAACATGGAAGTTTGATTGGAATATCACTAACTAAAGGTTATTAAGGGTGATATTTCCAAGAGTAACTTTTAAATATGGTGTAGGCATTATCTGTGCGTAATGATGAACTTCAGTCTTACTAATGATTTGAAATTTTCATGTACATTATGAATAATGTATTACATATTTCCACCTATTTTTTTGTATTCTTTATTAATTATATACTCCACGATAAAGGATGAACAAGATGATAATTTCAATTTTGTGTTAATGACATTATGAAAGAAGAATAAATATGAAAATTATAGTAAATGTGAGTTCTCGATGGAGGATAAATCATTCTCATTGAATATAATAAAAAGTAAATTCATATATGTGGACCCTTATAAAATAATATTAGTTGAGGAGTTCCCAAAACTAGAAACTGTAATAGAGATATATAGTTTCATTTCTAGAAATGTGTATTACTATAAATTTCTTATGAACTTCATAGGATTTTCAAACCAACTAACCATGTTTACAAATAGTAGATAAATATTTTCTTGAAATAGTGATTTTGAATACATATTCAATAAGTTCAAAAAGTTATTTATCACAGCATCGGTACCCACAATTCTAACAAGTGGAAAACACTTTATGGTGTGTAGTGATGCTTCAAATAATTGGTTAGGTTGTGTAATAATTCAAAATGATAAATTGATATCCTATAGCATAATGTAGTTAAAAATTCATGAGAAACGATATCCCATACAAGATCTAGATTTGGTGGCATGGATCATTGTGTTCAAAATCTGGGGGCATTATCTATATTTGAAGAAGTGTTATACATATACAATTAATAAGTTCATAGAATATATATTATGTGAAAATAACCATAACATGAAAAGGTGAAGCTGAATAGATCTCATCAAGGATTATGATTTCTCAATCCACTATTATCTTGGTAGAGATTAAAAGTGAATAATTTTCTATGTTGAAGGTACATTGAATCATTAACAGTGATGGTAACATAGAAGGGTCAAATGTTATAATATTTTCAATGTATGGACATTAGAATCAACAAGGAATGCACATCATAAATCCTTTATCAAATGATTTCTCATCCATACATTACTATGAAAATACAAGAAACATAGATAAATGATGAAGAGTTTTAAAAAATGTGGAATCTAATAATAATTGGAAATCTATAGAAAGAAAAAATGATGAGGAAATAGTCATAATATTTTATTCATGAATATGTTTTCCATTTAATTAATAGATAAATAAATTTTTTCCTAATTATTCACATACTTCAACCTTTTCTATTCACCCAAGGAGATCATAAATGTATCGAGATATCTAAGAGATCTATTGGAGGGAAAATATGAAGAATGTTATCTTTGAATGTAAATAAAAGTTCATTGTATGTCTGCATGTGAAGGATGAAAGGAAAATAACAAATTGAATGATGAAAACATCACCCATACAAACACTGAAATTGGAAAACATCACCATGGACTTTGTAACATGACATACAAATAAATTGATATTTAATAATTCTATATGGGTCATTGTGGACCGTATTACAAATACATCTCACTTTTCCAAAATTCAAGATGGTTTCTCACTTGAGATAAAGGCATGGATATACATAAAAGTAGTAGTAAGGATACATGGATTACTGCTAACAACGGTATATAATAAATATCTAATATTTACATCCATGTTATGGAAAAACCTATAACCAAAGCTAAATACTGAGTTGAGAATTAGTAGAGACTATCATCCTCATACTGATGTGCAATTTGAGTGGGCCATTACAAAAAATATTTTCTACTCCTTCAACCAAATGGATCCACATGAAACCCATTACGGTAAAAGATGTAGAACACTGGAATATTGAGTTGAAGTAGGTGAATGTAATCAAATAGGACATTAAATTATTGATGAAACTATAGGAAAGGTGAAAACCATTCAAGATAACATCAAGGCCTCCCACATATGATATAATATATAGGAAAAAACTCACCAATGAGGCCTATAGTTTTTGTTTGGTGACACAATATTACTGTGGATGTCTCTAACAAAAAGGACCTGGAGGTTTATAGTTAATGGAATGATAAGTACCATGCACATCATCCCTTTCAGGATTCTTGATTGTGTCATATCTTTGGATACAAAACTAGTACTTCAAAATACCATGTCTATAGAACACTCAATATTCCTTGTATTTCTCTTCAGAAAAAATTTTTAGATCCATCATATGTATTGAATTTAGAGGTGGTGCAATTGGAGAATGATAACTCTTATGAGGAGTAGCTAGTGATAATACTAGAAAATATATATAATGTTCTACACAAAAAGGATAATCACATGGTCAAAATTATAAGGAATAAAAATTAGTATGAATAGGAATCATGGGATCAAAATGAAGAAATAAAGGACAAGTACCCTCTCTTGTTTCCTCTTTTCTGAAAATAAATTTCAAATGGAAAATTTCTTAAGGGGTGAAAATATGTTGAACCAATATATTATCATTGTGAATTAACCACTTATTATAGTTTTACATAATATATCACATAAAATCACATATAAAACAAAATTAATACCATATAAATGAAGAATTAATGAAATACGAGGTATTTATAGAAATTAAGGAACTTAAACCAATGGAATGGGAACTTGACCATTTGAATAGTATCATGTCCATTAATAATAGTAATCTGGAATATAGAGTTGTAACATCATCAATGAAAGTATAAATAATAATTTCTTATAATAAAAATGAATCTATGATATAATTATGACATATAATTATCAAATAAATGTTTTTAAAATGATAATTTAAGTTTTTATATTTTTGTAGAATTGAAATGTTTTTTAAATTTTTGTATTGAAGTATTGATTTAAAAGAAAATTTATTATCATTTCATATATTTAAACTTTTATATTTTGTTGTATTAGGATTATAAGACTATTTTATATCAACGTAATTAATGATGAATTGTGTCATAAAATAAGTTATAATATTATGATCATTATTTTTTTTTGAATAAATGATTATTTTAATTAAAAATTAAAATTTCCATATTTTTAAAGCTATTATTCCAAAATTGACTTCATTTTTTAATTCATAAAATTTTGAAATGTTCAAGGACATTTTTTAGGATTTTTATAAAATAAATGAATTTTTGGTGTATAGTGAAATATGAAAGTTTATGCTATTAGATAATTATTTGAATTATTATGTCCTAAATTATATTATTGTATTTATTCACAAGAATCCACAAAATTAATAATCTATAATAAACATAATAAATAAATGATTAATATAATCAAAATTTTACATATCCATCTAATATTATTAATACCCCCAATTCCTTATCCACACATGTCCTTTGCATTGAATCTTATCAAAATTATACTACATCTTCTCGCAAGAATGTCCCCCACATCCATGATTTTATTTTGCAACCAAATACCTAAACTTTTTTGCATAATAAGGTTCTCAATTATAATATTATCATGAGGTAAAATCCTCATTTATTTTATTTTTATTCATTTTCAATTTATTTTTATCTTATATATTATCATAACATACCTATCTCAAATTAGAATGATTAATCTAGTATCTATTATATAAAATTATTTAGTTGTGTTATATGTAAATTCATAGTCAATTATATTCTCTTATCTTTTTAAAAAAAATGAAAACACTATACGTGGGGTGTCGATTTGTAACCATAGTGGACGATGAATTTCAGTTTTATAATACCTCAAGGTAAAATTGACTTAGAGGTCAGCTTAGAATCCATAATATATCACTTTTTAGGATTTTTTTTAACATTTCATTGATTCCATGATTCCATTATCCATTATTTTATAGGTTGTGCCTCCATGTGTTTATTTATTTTCCATGCCTTTTTATGTCATCATGTTATTCCTTCAAAACCATGTGCTATAATTTATTAATATTCTATTTCCCTTATAAGGATTCTCAAATTGTTACTTTATATATGTATTCCCTAGGTTATATTATAATGGTATAAGGGATCAATGGATGTTAGGATGTCATTATGGATGATTGATATAAATTTGATTCATTATATTTATATGTTTTCTATTTTATATACCTAATCTCACAATGACCCTGGACATTAAAATACCTTTCTTATAATTGTTGGTTAATTGTTATTAAAATCATGTAATAATATGTGTAATGGTTTTGGCTAACTATATAGTAGACATGAAATTCTATCTATATATAAGCATTTACTTTTTAGTAGTTATTTTTAGAATCATGTATGAATAATGGGGGAGTTATGGGATTATATAAAAGACCATAATAATCTATCCAAGTGATGAGAATATGGGAAAGAATCCTATATATTTAGAGGTGTTTAGTTATAATAGATGAAAAAATAGACGTTATTAATTTCTCATTCTTCAATATCTAAATTTCATTATTAAAGTAGAAGGTATTGTTCTAGAAGTGGGAATAGAAGAATAATGGTTTGGTAACTTTTGAACATTCATAAAAAGGTAAAGGATAATATTTCCTTATGGAAAACTATGAATAAATTTTTTACATATATTTTATATAATTAATAGAGATATATAAAATTTTTCTCACAATTTTATATATTTCCTTGGATAGAACAACATTATAGCATCTACCATGTTTGATTATGCATTAATAGATACTATAGAAAGGACCAATATTTCGATAAACCATTATATTGATCATTTACAGTAGTTTTGTTCCATTGAATGATCATTATTAGGGGTTATCCTTTTTTAGTGAGTCAGTACTATACTTTTTATGGAAATAATCCAATGCATAGATGTGACCTAGATGAAACTATTGAATAACAATGATCATATATTAATTTTTGTGCACAATACATATTTTTTTCAATCACCTTCAAGTAGAGCAGTGATGGTGAACCATGTAAATATTCATGTCCATATATAAATTATTTTTACACACAAAATAAAATCAATAATTCCAAATAATTAATTTTTATAGATCTATAATTTGACCATCAAGTGTGAGAGGTCATGTTCCTTGAGTGAAAGTGAGACATTGAAGGAGTCAATGTTTAAATTATCATTTATAGTGTATACCATGATTCCCCCCATCCCATCACCCTAAGGGTAATATCATATTAATTCCCTTATTAATTTCTACTAAACACATAACATTTAAAATTGAGAAAAATAAACATTAATTCTGTTATAATTTCATTTTGTGTTATATTTTTTCATTATCCTATTAGATGAAACAATGGTATGATCAAGTTGTAAGAACATAAAAAAGGTCATTGAGGATAAAAAATATTTTTATTACCTTATTAGGAATAATTTTTCATAAATAGTTATATTAAATGTATTAGTTTTAAATTTTTATAATATCAGTTATATTATAAGAAAATGTGATTGAATAATTATTTAACAAGAGGTTTGGATATTGTGTGTTCTAAATACGTGGAAGGATATTCATGAAGAATAATGAAAAAGGATGGAATTTCAAGAATATAGAAGTATTATTATTTCATTTATATACATTGATAACCTTTTATAATCAAATTTTGGGTAAAATTATGAGAATGAGTTTTGGAAGGGAATAAAGTTCCATAAATCCACCCATCTAATACAAGATTGTTTTCACCTCATTAATCTAGAAAAAATTGTTAGTTAGAATAATAATTTTTGAATTTTGAATTTTTTGTTTTATCTTGGCCATAAATTATATTGATATATGTGCATTTAGTTAGATGTTACATCACTATTTAAATTTCGAGTTGGTTTAATGTGATTACAAATATGATTTCTATCCATCATATTGATCATTAAAAAATTTCATTTATTATAACAATTTTTTCATTAAATGATATGATTAGACAATGTATCGTTTAAAAATTATATGGGATCAATGAATCACTATGGAATATTAATACCCCTTCCATGCTTCTTGAGTTATTATACTTTGGAGACATTTTATGAAGAAGATTTTTTTCATGTCATTTATTCTATATCTCATCATCTACATGTTGTAAGGTGTTGTGAGACTTTAGAGATAATTATATTTAATATTATTGGTTCATGAAAATAAATATGACTAATGTAGAGATAGTGGGGTGATTAAAGCCAACATGGTTCAATTCATTATATGAAGGATTTTTCATGACATAAGTTGATAAAGGTCATATTTTAAGATGGATGTGTTGTTTTTTGATTAGTAATGTGGATGTTATCCCTCTGGGATTTCTTGGAATTCTTTTGTTGTTTCTTGGGATTACTAGTTCACTTCATAACTAATACATTCATTCTATAATATGCATATTTTCATAAGTTTAATATTTGAATATATTATTTTTTAGATGGGATAAATAATTCTAGAAATTTTTTTCATAAGTGATATTTGATTTTTTTAGATGGGAATGAAGACAAAATAAAATATGTATGATTAATCGTGTGAAACAATTCAAGCGTTGTAACATAGGTCGGTCACTATATATTGAGTTAATCACTGTTTTACTTATATTTTCCATTTTATAATGGTGTATTTCAAGAAATTTATTTTGTCGAATAATGGTATGATTTGAATTGTGGTGAAATTAATTTATAGTTATATTTACTAAAATATCTCTCGGATGACATGAGGTTTACTAAATTTTGATGAATATTATTGTATGCTGTTAAAATCCCATAGGATAGAGAAATATTTATTGAAGCGGGTGTGTGAATCATGTTTTAGTTTTTTTCTCTCAAGGGATTAATTTATTCATTAGTGTTATATTATGACTCACATTTTAATATAATAGATTATTGAATTTTTATCCTTGGGTTTTTTATGATAAATATCTACAAGTATAATAGGTGTAATTTATTAAATAATAATTATTGAACTATACATTTAATAACTTGATATAAACACAAATCATAATTTTTTTCAATTAATCATGAGAGTTTATATGTTAGGATTGTGTTGACTGAGGTCAATAAAATTCATATTTATTCCTTTTATAATTGTGAAACTATTTATTTTTATTATTTTTTGTGTAAAATAATATTATTAATTTTGTGAAACATCACAGTCATTTTAAATAAATTCTCTTCATCCTTATGTTTGTCTTTTTATTTTATCTCTAGTTTCATAAAATATAATTTAGTTTTGTTTATATCTTATGTCATTTCCATTATAATATTATGGTTATCTAAAAAATAGTTTTGAAATGTCATTTGAATTTAATGATCTTTGTGGGGTTGAACTATGACATTCACTATAGTAAAATGTGATGACCCAAACATTACATACATAATTATAATATCTTTTTACGAATAATTATAACAAATCGTTATTATCAATTCAATGAATTTTAATGTTTCATTGTAATTTGATATAAGAAACATAAACATCTTATTCCATCAATGATCTTAAAAATTTACCACAATGTTCTTCTCCATTTATTGACATTTTAAACATTTTATAATAAAAAAAATCTCTATAACCTAGGAAATGGAAACATAAAATTGTTTGAGCATAAATTACTTGTAAGGGTAATCTTTGATGATATTAGTTTATTATCATATGTATGTATAACTAGAGAATAATCATATGATAATATTTTCTAAAAATTTGAAAATCATACCCAATAATTCAAATATTAGAATCATGGAACAAGACCCTAGTATTTCTGAATACAAGAGTCATAGAATAGTCAAATAACATGGTAAATGATATCATATCATAATCCTGTGTACACATAATATAATGAGAAATAATAATTTATATCATTCATAATCATAGAAGTAATATTTTAAGGATAATCACTTAGACAATCATCATATGATAGTATTTGTATAAAAACATGTGTACCATCTTTAGACTTGGGAAATCAACTGATTTTCCTACTTTTGGGAATAGGATAATCCCTAATGTACCTTCTAATTGAATAAAACACTATCAATAATGAATTAACTGAAGGAATAAAATTGACCCACACGTATCTTTATCAAAATCCTTTTATATGTATGCACCGATAACATGAATCTATTTATACATTAATCATATCTTGACTCAGAAAAAAGAAAACGAGATTCATCATGATAACATCATTATAATAAAAACCATATAATGAATGAATATGGATGGTATAATTGGATAAAATTCCTATTGTTGTATTAGTAACATAAATGAATATTGGAATAGATTAAAATTCTGTTAAATTATAACAGAACCATTTCATGATGAAAATTACCATTTTTATAATAAATTACCTTATTTAAAATATAAAAATATTCAAGAATACGTTGGAAAATATATTGTAAAATTAGAAAGGATACTTTTAATGTAATCATTAAATAAATTTGTAGTCATAAATGTAGGAAAAACCATTCATGTTGTATTTTTTAAATAAATGTTTTAGTATACAATTATGGTAAAATAAACATCGTTCATAAAGTAACAAGAAGATTAGATATTAAAATTTTAATATATCGTAAAATAAGGTAAAAAATATGTTAATAAATAATTATATATTATTAATAATTTATTTAATATATTTAATAAATATATGGATATGGATAAAAGTTATTTTCAGTTGAAGAGGAAAATAATGGCCGTTTTCCTTTAAAAAATTCATACAAAATTTTGAGTACATAGTGAGAGAAAAATGAATGTAAACCCTATAGTCAACATAAATAACTAGTGGAAAAAATAAATTAAATTTTAGACATATAATTTAAAATTTCATCATTGTTAATTTAAACAAAAATAATGTCTATAAAAAGTGGGATTGTTTCATAAAAACCATACCTCAAGTCCAACTTTCTTCATAGGTGAATATAAAATCATTAATAAAAATTTAAAATTTAAAATATTTATATTAAGAAAAAAATGTAGATATAATTCCATATATTATTAAATTATGATAGGTTAACACCTATTTATCAATACTTATTCAAGAAAATCACTATTTCGGGTGATAACTATTTTGTTTTTCAGATATGTTTTTATTCAAATCACAAATCCTTTCACATTGCTCATGGTTACATCATCTACATAATTTTAATCTGGAAATATATTTCATATTAACACATAATATCATCTATATGTATCATTATTTAATAAAACATTTCATAAACAATATAAAATCTCTATGTAGTTGGTAAAACCAACCAAAACAAGAGCGTGATATAAGGATCTAATGAGTAATAACATGGAACTTTATTATAATAAAATAAATCATAAAAAATATAAGTCATGTAAATAGAATCATACATATTCATTAAATATATTTTTATAACCATCCATAAAATTTGGATATTGAAAATAAATTCATCACTCATGGAGACGATAGTCAAAACGTAACCTTGAGGGATAACTCCATTTTCTAGTGAAAGAAATGTAAAGAAATTTGATATTATTTTATCATTATAGAATAATTATTATATCATTAATATCATATTTATTTTATAAATTTACCATTATATCCATCCATGAGAGGTTGTGATGTTAAATGATTCATACTGTGAGGTGGACCCACTAGTCCTCATTTATGCACATGAGATAATTACATTTCATATTTGATGGATAAGTGGAGGAAATTCTTCACAATAATCATAATAAAATATTAGTATATTTTTGATATAGGGTATATTATGTTATAGTGTATAAAAAAAATTCATATGATTTAGAATATGAAATAATGTTTGAAGGGGTTAGGTAAGACGATTTCTTATTCTCTGAGAGACCACCATTTGATTTGAGCATAATCCTTATCAACAAGGTTTTAGTGTAATACATGAAACTAATGAATAATTTTATCGATTCATATATGACTAAAAATATGTATATTATCATCTATATTACTCATTTTTATAGAATAATGGCGGAGAAGTGGATCTCATTTATAATTATGGGGAGGGACATACAAAACATTACGTGAAAGATGTAAATAATATGAATTCATTATCTTAGGAACGTTAAACCAAATCGACATAATATTCTAGTTAAGAAAATATATGTTCTATATTTATTCAATTATTTATTTTTAGTCATTTTTATATCTAATTTTTCCTATTATATTTCATTTTAATCCCATTCTTTAAGCAATGTTTACGCAAACTGTCATATGATTTTTTATAATGTTCTTATGAATGAATTTAAAATTAACAAATTATAAAATATGGAATTGATGACTAAAAATAACGAATCAAATGTATCAAATTATATTTCTATAGGTGTTATAAATCAACATTAAAATAATTTTTGAAATAAATATAAAAATATTTCATTTAAAAAAGTCAGTTTTATCATAGAATGAAAATTATTCTAATTCCAAGCATCATTAAAATTATTATATTATTGTAAAAATATAGTATTGAATATATAATATAAATATTACTTAATATTAATTAAAAATTTAATATTTTATTTGGTATAATACATTACACACATACATTTTTCTATCATGGGGAGTGGATGAATAAAACTAATATTAATAATGTAGAATAATCGCTGACCAGGCTCATTTCACTTGAAGAGATTCTCTATTTTCTTAATTAGAAATTATCAATCAGATAAAATCTACTTATTTTATTTTTATTTTATGAGAATAATGAAAATAATTTCTATTTTTTCCTAAAGTAACTAAAAGTTATGATGAATGAAAATTTAAACAAAAGTATCCCAAAAGGATAAATAGATAATGATTTGAAAGAAAAAGTAATTGGTCATAGGTTTTGTTTTTATTCAATCATTATTTTACTTTATTTTTAACATTAATTTTTTTAATCAAATTATGAAATATCATGGATGAATTACAATCATTTTATTTAGTGTTTTGAAATATTATTTTCCTTTAGAAATCTAAATTTTATCTCCTCTTATAATCAAGGGTGATTGAACACGTCAGTCAAGACTGTGAAATATTCTATGGCTTGGATCTATCATATGCTATTTCATCCACTAATTGGATCTGGTAGAATTTATGAACATTTTGTATCAATTAGAATAGTTGAAAGAGTTTTAACAAAAGCATAGAAATTGATGTGAGTTTCATTTATGGTTTGAAATTTCGACAATCCTGCATAATACATAGATTTATTATAATTATATAATACACTTTATTCATAAAGTCAAGAACTCTTAATGTCCCTTCAGTAAATTCTTTAGTCATTCCCTCATTTTCAAGGGTAGTATATTTTTCAGTGGAATGATATAACAGAAAAAGATTAAAAGTAATAAAATAAAAATAATTGAACAGTTAGAGAGAGATAAAAAACAAGATAAAATAGAAAATAAAATTAAAGTAGAAAACATAAATTGAAATTCAAAAAAGGGAAATAAATTATGAAATTATATTAAAGGGGAATAAAAATATAATAATAAAAAGAACAATAAATGATTAAGAATAACAATAATATATTTTTTTGGGTGGATAAAAAATTAAAAAAAATCATGCATAAATTTGTTTATAGTTAGTTATTTGAAATTACATAAAAAAACCAAACTAAATTAATATAAAAAACTGGTTCAACAGTAATGCCCTCAACCTTCAACATGAGGGCTTATCATCTATGGGTGGAACTCTCCCACCCTTTATAAGGGAATGGGTTCTTTATTTAGGGTGTGATGGAGCTCCTTTGGTCTTCATCACATATCCCCTAGATCAGAAATATATTCATGAAACTATTTTTTTATAATCCCCTTATACCAGAATGTCAATGTTTTAATACAGCCAAATTTATCTTGTGTTTATATATTTTATCTCTACGTGTAGATGCTTCATACATTTTCATTTATACATGGAATGTATTATTGGGATTCGATGGGTGGTTATATGTGGATGTGGCATGATAGTCTAATGGGGGTAGTGTATAACTAGAGGATGCGGCAGTGGTGGACTTCATCAAACCTTATAAAACATTTATAGTGGTTTTATGAATTAAAAATGCATCATAGTTGTTAGAACTGGGTTCAGAATTGATCCTATGTGGGGGAATTACATCATTGTGGCCAATGAACTCGATCATGAACTAATCTGTGTCTGACATGTTGGTTTTTTTGGAGTTTTAAAAGTGGTAAGAAATGACAATGGGTGGTTAAACACTGTAAAGATTGCAGAAGTAGGAAACATGGGGGTTTCCATATTCGGGAATGCATGACGTTGAAAGGGATTATTAGTAACGTATTATTTTATTATCCCACTTAGAAGTGAATGAAGTATGGATGGTTGTAAATAATGATATCCATGGGAGAGGTTGACCAAAGTCTTGGACCAATATTGTAACATAGAACCTCGTTCACGCTAACATGGCTTGTACACCCTATATTTCTTGAGCATGCATTAGCTCATCCCTACTCCTCCCATGAATCACTCATCATGTGCCAATCACTTCATGGGCATGATTACCCCATAACGTAATTTCCTATCAAGCATAAGCTAGCATTTCTAGAGGTTTCTTGGCTGTATGGAACCTTCTTGGTGGTATAGGCTGTTTTACTCCATAACATTATGGATAGCCAAACATGTCATCATTTTTCACATGAAAAATGTTCTAACCGATAATATAATTTCAATAGAATTCACAAATAAATAAAAAAAGTCAAACTCATAAAACATTATTCATAGTACATCACTTTAATCGAATAATTATGTATTCCAAATTCTTAATAAAATATTAAAATGAATCAACATGTTGATTAAGATTAATTCTAAAATAATTTTAAGACATTTTAAAATATTCATGATATTTTTGTGTATCAAATTCCAACATAGTCATAATTTTCATTTTCCTATGAAATAAATCTCAACCTAGAATTAAATTTCACAAATTTTATCATTATTAAAATTTCAATGAAATAAAATGATGAAATTATTAATGTTGAATGAATCATAAAAAAATCCACAAATAAATATCAATTTTATTTATCATTTTCTAAAAAAATCATTTAAACTATTTTACATTATCCCTTTTAAATATTATGTATGTTTCACTTTAACCATTTAATCTCTTTAATTAATAATAATTAATCATTAATAATCTTTATTTACCCTTCCTTTAAATATTTCATCTCAAAACTCATGATAAAATTAAAATAGTGTTGTGTTCATATCATGATAACATGATACTTAATTATATGGTTATAGAAAAACACTTTTCACAAATTTATAAATAAATATGGAACAAAAAATCATTAGTATTTTTCAATCATGAATTATTTGACACTTTGAATTATGGTTGGTGGTAATTGATTTATTGATAATTAAGGATCTTGGAGCATGTTTACCTCAAATATACTGAGCATGATTCAAATGTTAAATCATAATGAAATTATCCACATAAAAATATAAACACAAACTTACCAACTACAAATATATCTCATGAATAATGAAAGTATATTGAATTATGTGCACCTTCTTTTGTTTTTATATTTCCCCTTTTAGTCTTTTATTCATTTCATTGCATTTTATTTTATTTTTTTAATGTTATGTTTAGAATATATCTAACATATATCACCTAAGAATTGATGATAAAAATCATCACTCTATTGATGGAGATTTTTTATACTCATAATTAAAAACCCACATGCCTCTTTTTTTATTTTAGTTAATTTTTATATGAAGATAAAAATAATGATTAATGAATAAATTGAATGTTTTTAATACCCACATTATCACCTCTCCAATTTTTATTACATTGTATATATATTCCCTCCCACCATGATTTACCTCTCTCCCACAATTAAAAATTACAATGTCTAGAAGAATCATAAGGTTGTTAGAAAATGATAAAATTGTTTTGAAACATTTCCCAATCCTAGAAAGGTAATCCATGATGGATATGGGATAAAAAATGATTCATGTTAAGGTATGATAAATGGTTAGTAGTTTTCAAATGATTCCAAAATCATTTTAAATGGGTTTATCAAAAAAATATTCATTGAAATGTTTCAATTAAATTACGATAAGGTGGGATATCACAAGATTACATAATAAATATTCTCTAGATAAAATAAAAAGCATGTGGTCTAGAAATCTTCTTCAGAATGAGATATATTATTTTGTAAAACCACTCTTTTAATGAATAAGAATAATAAATCAATTCACATGAATTTATTAAATATAATGTCTGAAAAATGATAATGATATTTCATTTATGTGTATATGCTATTTCACTCAAATAACGAGTCCTCCTTTCCATAGTCATGATTTAATTTTATCATTTAGTTCAATATTTTAATCATTAAATTGCAATAGAAATGAAATATAAAATAGGGCATCATAATATTCCTATGAATCTCACGTCTACTAGAGAATTCATATATATCAAATCTTCATATATGGGCATGCCATTTACATTATTAATGCTCAAATAATAATCATATTAAAATTTGTGGGGGATTATAAATAGTAAATGAAATAATTAACTCCCAATCCATTGAATATTATTCCATTTTCTCAACTACATAACGGATACAATGGGAAATCATGATCCTATATATTTAAATTAATCAATTTAAAACATGGATAATTTCAGTAAAGCTCAAAATTATTATGGGGTGTGGGGTTGAATGTTATACCAATCATAAGAATTAAATTGAACATAAGAGAATGAAATTAAAGATAATCCCTAGTATTATCCTCCCTTTGGGCTCTAGATTTTAACTTTCTCTCGATGGGCAGTTCCAGTTGTTATTAGTAATAAGCTCATGGATGAATCATTATGGATTTGAACAACCACATTTCCATTTTCTAAACATTCACTTGATTCATATTAGTGAGGAATGAAAAATGGATCGAGTATATCATATCTTCCACCTTGAAAATTAATTATGGATTTTATGGAGGAGGTTGAAAGAATAATTGATCAATAACATCCATGGTTACTACTTGTGAGGCCTCTTGTTCATTGTCCAATGCTTTCTCAGATTAGGCTGAATAAAATTTATGATCAAAGGAAATAAAAGATGGTATTTTTACATGAATAATTTATTAATTGGAATTAAAATATTAACAGTCAATGTGAGGGTCCAATTTTTTATTTTAAACATTCTTTCTTACATGTAATTTCTCATAGTGTTGCTCAAAAATTTGTTCAATATATTCAGGGAGCACAATGTGTTCCCCAAAATGGTGCATGTTCAATATATTTATTTTACTCTATGACATATCAATGATTCTATGAATATGAAAATTTGTAGATGTGGTTATTGAAAATCAATTCATGTTGAAAAAAATTACTCGACATAGTTTTTAAGACAACATCAAATCTAAAAAAATCATTTTCTTTCATCCGTTTTTCAATTATGACTACCTCTTGAAACTGAATCTCAGTGGATGGAGGAAGGTAGTCAAGATACTATATATTTTCATAAAATTGCATAAACCTTTGAGGTATTACTCTATGTAAATCATTATATGAATTAGAGATGGGTGTTATACATTTAGGGGACTTGGGAGATCATGTTTTACCTCACAATCATTCTAGATATCATCCTAATCTTATTGATCTCCCACACATAGACCATTAAGAATTTCTTCAGATTTATGAATGTAGTCTAGCTAATCATGGTAATACTTGATCTGATCATTCTAAAGGTTGGGATTTAGATACCCAACATTAAATTCCAAAAAAATATTTGAAATACATAATTAAATGAGAGATGACAAAGGGAATTTCCTCTAATTTATATTTGGGTTTCCTGATGGATACATTAATATAATCAATTATTAAATCCTTTTTCCCTTTCACATATTGTATGATATATTATAGTGGTAGAATATCATATTGAATTTCTTAAGTTATCTACGGATTCGTGAAATTAAACTGATGGAATTTCTTCATAATTGTTGGGAGGAACAGAAGTGACCTCTTCCTGGGTACTGTATCTTCCATAATAAAACTATTGTATGTACTCCATGAATTTTGTTAAGTATATGTCTAATCCCTAAACATCTATTTACATGAGGTTCTATTTTAGATTCAAGATGATGTCATTGAATTCCACCTCTATGATAATTTTTCTCTAAGCTCCAATGATATTTTTTGAATATAGAAAAACAATATCCTCTATAAACTGTATTGATTTAAATATTTTTTAAAAATAGGAAAAAATTAAAAACTATTAAAATGTGAAAAAATTAAAAAAAATAAAATTTTTGATCAGATCATCGACAATAGAGATTGTTTATGTGCTCATATATCTTGGTTCCTGGGAAAAAATTATTTTCTTAATACAACATAGTTTCTGACATAGTTCAACTCACATGGGGATATTCCTATTTTTTTACTTAATAATTATTAATAACCTATGTAATTTTATTTTTTTCAATTTTTTAATTATTTAATTAAAATATTGATAATTTATTAGTGTTTTTATTATATTATTTTATGATAAAAATACATGGAGAATAAAAAATTCAATTTAAGTATCATGTAAGACTAAATATAATGTGATTATAGAGATTGTTGTTAGTCATATGTTGGGTTATTCACACATTAATTATTATCCATTAATTATTTAAATAAAATTTTATAATATTGTTTTTAATTATCATGTATGAATTATAATCCTTTTATTTAGTGTTGTGAAATCTCAAATTCATTTAGCATTATTATTTATTCTTCCTCGTGTATTCATGGTTTTTGGAACACCTCAATAGAGTGTTTGACATCTTCTATAAACTATCTTTATCATATTTTATTTAATCTAATAAATGTCTCAACTCTATTATGTGAAATGATAATACCAAATATAATTGATGGAAAATATTGAAAAAATCATAAAAATATTTTTCTCTCATAACATGTGGTTTAATATCCACACTTTTGCATGGTCTGGGCATCTATCATGTATATACACTAATAATAAATAATAATTCAAGAAATATTAACCTCCCTCAGGTAAATTGAAGAGTTCGACCCTAATTGTTGAGGTTTAAAGATATCTTGGTGGAATAATATAAGAGAGAATAATGAATAAAAATAAATTTAAAAAATTAAAAGAAAGAAGAGTGTGTAATAAAATAAAATAAAATATAAAATGAAAAAAATAAGAACACATAAATTAACATATAACCCGAATAAAGAAATTAAGAATTTAATGATAAAAAGAATGAAAGAGGAACAACTAAAATAATTTAATTATAATAATAAAAATAATTAAAATAATATGGGATGAATTAGTATATGTGTTTGTGAGTGGAACATAAAAATAATAAAAATTTTGACATCTAATGAATTAATATCAAATTTCCCAAAATGAATCTAAATATAATTAAAATAAGTAAACAAAAAATGTTGCAGCAATAATTATCTCATCCTTTAATGAAAAAATCTCATCCATAGGTGAATCCCCCCTCATTGGAAATAGTGATGGTTCTCTTAATAGGTAGTGAACAATGAAAAACTTCCTTATCAAAAATTCCATGTATCAGTTACATATTAATTTTTCTATTTTTGTTTTTAAACCCATGAGACAAACTTGTGAGTGATTTGAAAACAAAGAATGTTCTCTGGTGTTTATATTTTATCCTAAAATGCGCTGGCTTTGGCCTTCTACATCCATTTAAGTACTATATTGTGGGGATTCAGCATTTAATTCCACAAGAAAGTGTCTTCGATAGGAATTTTAGAGAAACAATAGTAATGGATGTGGGGGGAATCATTACAACTAATGTATCCTTTGTTGTGGTCAAATGAATCAATTACTCGTCAATGGATGTCATAACATCGTAAGGCAGTGATCCAAGGTTGAGATAGTCTTATATAGTTGAAAAGAGATTGATATCAATCTCATTGGTGTATTATATGGTGGTTATCAAGATTTATGGTGGTTTACATTGATTTTGAGGTGCGGTGGAATATAGTAGAGAGAAATGGACCATTTGGTGTATGGATGTATGAGAGTGGGAGAGTACGATTTTATAAGGAATGAATAGTACCATATTTTTGGGTGCACATTGAAATGATAGAAGGATGGATTAGAATATAAAATGAAATGTGTGTTTGTAGATACACAAATTCCAACACCATGGTGGGAACCCATAACCATAGTATCCAAAACAGGGGAATTTGCACTGTGCGGCCTGATTAGTTGATTCCCTGACTCCACTCCTCACAGTCTTCGCTCCCTGCGGGTCACACACTGCACGAGAATGACACCCCATTCTCTTTTCTATTGGATTTATCAAGAAGGACCTCTTATTGTTTCCTTCTCCAGATAATCTATTGTTCATTTCATAGGTCTTTGAATAAAATTGGTCACGGACCATCATACATTTCCATAAAATTTTGCGTAAAAAATTTGCAACCAATTAAAATAATGTAATTATAATTTTCAAATAATTACTAAAATTAAAATTACTAAAAAATTTAATCATCTACTATCTTTTTTAATTCCTTAATAAATAATTCCAGTATATAATTCAAACATTACATTAATTAGAATATTGATTAAAACCGATTACACAATAATTGTAAACAAGTTAAAAATATACATGATTTTTTCCACATAGATAATTCTTTTTCTAAAAACAAACACATCTTACTATAGAATGACAATATCTTAATTCCTAATAATTACCTAACTAATGTTTGAATACATTTATTTGAAAAAATATCTTTTAATCAAGGATAATTTATTCAAAAAATTAATTGTATTTTTTTATGCATTAATAATAACATCATAGTCATGGGAAAAAATTTATATATTTAGGTTAATCTTACTAATAGAAAAAATATATACGAATAGTTTATAATGGATAACATATATCATCATTCCTTTTGAATTGGGTGTCATGAAAAATAATCTATTTAGTAATTGATTTTTATTTTAAATGAATACATTTAACATCTCAGGGTGTCACAATCTACCCTCTTGAAAAAGAATTTCTCTCAAGAAATATTTCCACCACAATAGAAACTAATGGGAATATTTCAACATCGAAACATCTGCTAGTCCTTATAGATATATCTTTAATATTTTTTCTCTATATAAATTTTACCATTTGAGTATTAGTTTTCCATATAAATTTATCTTAATGGTCAAGGATTTTAATAACATGTTCTTAATATAAATGATCATGATCTAGTCATATGACATCTATATTTAATATATGTTATGGATCAGGTATATACATCATCAATATAGAAACCTGAAATATTTCATGAACTTGATAGAGGTTCAGTTGATGTTCAAAAAGACAATACAGAGTACCAACATCATTATGAATATCAGAAATACCAATATACCTAGGATATCTTTTAACGTATTTTTTAATAGAAACACTTTCTTCAATTGTTGAATACATATAAATACCATAATATCAATTTGAAATTATATATTTCACTAATTATTATCATCTTAAATCTTTCTTTAACTATATTCCTCTTTAATATGATTTTTAATTGATATAACATTTATTTTATGTTTACGTAGGTAGCACAGTTCCCAATAGTATTCACAATCCTACACCATATTCACGTATTAGATTTTTTATTTATTTTTTCCATTTTTGGATTCATATATATCAAACCAAATGATTGAATGAAATATATTTTTATAAGAGGTTCTCACAAGGAGAATTCTATAATCTCAAAAAACAATGAAATATGGAGAATATCATATTTTAATATCCTCCATGGTATGAATGGATCTCTATAACTGGACATATGTTTAATTATTATAATGATTTATGAAACACAAAATCGTATCGAAATCATGATTAATATTTTCCAATGAATGGAGGTATTCCTTGGGTCTTATTCAGAAAAAAGTGATTTTGTTGTTCTCAAAAACATTAACAATTCCTTAATATATATTTGGACATATTGATCAAGTGATAAATAATCTCTGATAGAAATGAAAAATTAATACATCATATGGTAATTGACTACAACAAAAATATCTTTATTTATGGTAGATGTCTTTGGATAATTTTGATAAAAATCAATGTTGATGATTATCTATTTCCATTAAGGTATGGTTAATGGTTGTAACATCCATTAATCTTGTTCCACTCAACCATGACCTGTTTTTATTTCAATCACTAAGATACATACTCATCAATAGATCTCTTCATTTTAACCCACCGGAAAAAAAACCTTATGTTATATATTCATGTTTATAATTCATTGGTAAATAGAGAATGACGATTTAAAATCTTTATCAAATAACTCCTTTAATTCTATTATTACTAGAAAAGATAATATATTCATAACAATATCATTCCTTCATAATAAATTCTATACAAATAATAATTTCTTTCCTTATTTCTTATCGATAATTCTATATTTAATGCCTCTTTAATGTTCACATGGATATATGGTAAAACACACATTTCATAATATTAATATTTGTCCACTTTTATAAATATATAATGTTCCTTTTCAAATTCATAAATATTAGATAATTTACAATCCTCAATATGAAAAATGTTTTATTATCTTTTTCATTCAAAGAAACATAATTCTTGTTCTATTTTAATGGTTGTAATATATGAAGCAGTGATAATCATTATTCAAATAAAACCATATTACCTAAACCATATACAAATATTTATTGCAGAATATATTATTTAATATTTTATAATAAATATATATTAAACACATTTTTCCTTAATGATAATTCATATATTTCATATATGTAACCATTATTGTGGCTTACTCTAACTCAATCATCAAGTATATTTCTTCATTATCATTTGGCAGAAGAGAGGAATAATATACTTTCTTGATTTCAATAGAAAAAACAAACCAATACCTACATATATGAATCACTATATATCACAAAATCATTTCCACTAAAGGATATTGTGACCCTACTTACAATGACAAACATTCTATTCCATTATTTAAAATTTACTTCCCACTAATCACTCTAAAGAAAAATGAATCTATTCATTATTAAAATATTGTGTGGATTAATATGTCAATATAAATTATATATAATTATTAAATAATTTACATATATTAATTGAAATTATTTATCTCAATCATAGTGGTTAGATTGGACCAATGTCTACTGCATTCCATCATAGAAGGATCTACTGATATAACCTCACTTGTGATCATGTGTCCCAAGAATGATATGTTGTGTAACAACAATTTACACTTCTTGAATTTTGTATATCAATTTACCATGATATGAGTTTTCAACTAAATTATCATGTGATATTAAAGATCATTGTAACAACCTATCTTTGTTGGAAATTTTTCTCTTCAAATAAACATTTCTCTCCCACATTTTCATATGGGAAAACATGAGTTTAAACAAATTCTTATATATTATACCACTATAAACAACATATGAACCTACTTGTTAAAAAAACAACAATAGTAAATATAATATTTATTTTTTATGCCTGTGTAAAATAAATACATCGGTTATCAATTGATTAGTTATAAAAATAAAATCATTTTAATATAAAAGTGTTGTTTTTTAATAACTATTTTTATGTGCAATTTATTTTTTCTATGATAAATAAAATACATCGATACTATAAAATGATTTAAATAAAATATATATATTATATATCAACTCAAATTTTTTTTATTCATCTAATATTTTTTTCTTATAATGGGAAAAAATTAAATATGGAATTATGCTTTAATGTATATGCTTATAAAAATATATTTTCATAAAATTATGTGTCATTATTTATAAAATAAATTAATTAAACTTCTAGAAATTATATCTTGAAAACATATTATATATTTTGAATCAGGAGGACGAAATTGATTAAATAGTTTTCTTTTATTTTTGTGAATTTGGTTAGTAACCTTATAAAATTTTTTCATCTCCATATTGTGTAAAAATTGAATAATTGGTTTAATAGATTGGGTTTAGAACATAATATTTATATAAGACAAGACTATATACTATTATATGAGTTTATTTTGACAATGTTCATACATTTATCAATTATTTGGCCACAAGGAGTTACATTTCATTAATTATGACCTTTATATCAATTGAGTAATATAATAAATACAAAATACCACTCTCTTTAATTTAATATCACTAAAATATATCATAATGGAGAAAATATGATATACTATGTTATTAATATTTATTTAAATTATATAAATCTTTTTATAGTAATTTATGTCCATTTTTTAGGGACTGAATAAAAATTTAAAATTCATATACTGTATTGAGACATTATTTATTCAATTAAATGAAAATTTAAATATTATTTCAAAACTATTAAAAGAAATAAAATATTAATGAACTATTGTGTTGAAAAATTTATTAGTTATTATTTATGTGTAAAATTTATATATTTTAATACCTTTATTTTGATGGTGTGTTTAAAAATCAAATTAAATTAATAGTTGTAAAATTAAAGTTAATGATAATTTTTAATAAGTAATTTCATAAAAATGATTTTAAATTTATAAAAAAACATCTTTGTCATAGGAAACAAATATTTTTTTAATACAATTGTTGTTCCATTTATGAGTTAATTTATATTTATGGCAAAATTTATAACAATTTATTAAATAAATAATCATTATTGCAATTAAAGATGTAATTTGTTAACCTAGTGTTTAATAAATAAGATAAGGTTTAAAATTACACAAAACCAGTAATATATTTCATTTTTTGTTTTTATATAAACCATATCTTATTTTTATTATTATTAATTTCCATAATAATGATTTCATTTTGATAATTACTTTTATACGTTTTAATCTTTTCTGAAATTCCATGTGTTTCCTCTCCCACAATTCATAAGGGACACCCCTCCTTTCTCTACATTACACCACATTGGGCCTTCTAGATCGACCAATCACAATATTTTATGATATAAACATCATTATTCAGTTTCTATAGGATTTTATCCTCCCAAAAGACCTATTGATGACCCCTTAAAATAATATCTACAGGCGGTATATAGATTATGAGGTAATCATTCTACCTGACCTCAATCGTTTTATTTCTTCTTCTATGAACTATAATTATTTTTAATTCATACTGAAATAACATATTTAATAACCTAAATATACTTAATTTTTTTAGTATAATTATTCCACATTTATTTTCTCATTAATTCATTAAATGAGTTGTGGAATGGTTAGTCATGCATACCTACCGCTAACCATCTCCACATGTCAGTTAAAATCATTTCCCATCACCACCCTTCATGGATAGATATTTTGACAGGTTTACTATTTAAATATGATATTTATGAAATAATTATACTTTTTAAATTATAATATCACATATTCATTCTCACCATCAATCATTTTGAAAATCAATGACATCGCTCATTCGTACGTGTAGATTTCCACCTCCATGATGAGACATGATTTTTTCCTCTATATTTAAACTAGATTGTAATTAATGAAAATTTAAATAATTAATATGATATATATGTTCTAATAATGAATTTATAAAGGTGAATTTTTATTTTTCCACATTTTTATGTCCTTTGAAATGTGACAATTGTGATCTTGTGTATATAAAATCAATAACCCTCATGAATGGTGTAATTCATTTTTCTATCTATAACTTTTATGGATTACTCTATTTATTTTATTAATAATTATATAAGATATTAATATCCAGATTATAACGTTTTTGATGATGGAACCAATAGAGACCTGTAAATTTCTTATATATATACTACATATTATTAGATGAATATCCATTACAGAACATCATGATGCATGTCGAAAATGTATTTATTTAGTATCATTGAATACAATGGAACATAAAGAACTTGTTCATTATCTTACTACACAATATCCCACTAATGTCACACTTCTAATAACTACCATACATATTACATTTATTCACAACTTAGTGAAAAGAAAAAAATAAGAAGGGTGTTCTCAAATACTCAGTAAGGGTAATAATGTGATATATCAATGATAACATAACCATACCTTGAGATTAAGGGTATGAGAACATGAGAGTAAAATTTCAAAAATTTAACCTATATATCAAATATTATAATCATTAGTAATGAAATAATTCTTGGATGTTGATATGATATTTATCATACAATAATAAAAGAGCATGAGCAACTAGAGCATAACATTCGCATGTTACATGAAATTATTGAATATGAACAAGATTATAAAATAATTTCCATGGTTTTAAATGATAATTTTCAAAATTCTAATATTGTGTTGGTTTCAATCCAAAAACCATCATAGTATACAATGGTTACTCTAATGTCTATCATAGTGGATTTTGTTCACTCCCCATACCATCATAGTAGTTATTTATCACTCCCTTGACTATCAAAGCGGATAGGGTCCCCTAATGAACTATCGTCACTCCCCATTATATCACTATTTTTTACTCATATATAAAACATTAAATAATTCATTAATGGAATCTATAATTGCAGGCCCACCTGTTATTGGTTATTATAGGACAATTATCCCTGGTTTATAACATAAACAGAGTCCTTCATTATAACATAATGTTTTTAATAGTTTAGAACATAACCAACTATCACATAATTAAAAAAATACATATATGTTCTAATAAAACCTTAAAAAATCATTATATCATTACATCATGATTTGTCAAAATAAAATGGGGTCCATATACATTTGATCAATTCATCATAACATAAACCATATAAAATATATGGGATTCATAAATAACCGATCAACTTCACCATTAACCATCTAGATAACATATAATAATCGTATCATTAGATCATATCACAAATAAAAGTTAAGTAACATTAAATTATATTATCATATATGAAAATTCATTTAAATGATCAACAAATTTTTATTGGAGGATAATAACCTATCCACATTTAGAACTCACTATTAAAGTACAAATATTAAAAAAATATTATGGAAAAAATTTCATAGAAAACATCATTATAAATAATGTAATAATAAAAACATTGATTAGTCATTAAGGTAGGACTTTTTCAAGTTGTATGAGTTAAACAAATACATTTCATTCATATATTTATAAAAAAAATAAAAACTTCTATGTTTAGAAAATTATATGAATATTCATTTTAAAACAATTTTTAAAAACTAATTAATAGATAAATATTAACATAAATTATATAATTTGTATAGTAACAAGTTTTATGATTTTTTATAAAATATATACGTGGAAGTGAATAATTTTTTTTCCAAAAAATAGAAACAATGTCACCTTTTCTATAAAAATATTTTTTATCTCTTGAGTACTTATTGTTAAAAAAGTGAATAGATAAAATATATTATCTAAAAATGACTATAGTATTGGAAACTAAAAGTATATTTTCTTAGAAGTATTATATAATTTCATTAATGAAAATTAAATCATAATCAATCAATATTGAATAGGATTGAAACATAAATCTCTTAACTCAGGTTTGAGGGCATTCTATCTTGTTAAAACCTACTATATAAGTAATGTAGTTTTACTAGGAATATATTATCCAGCTATAATCATATATATCATTCCATGTATAATTTAATTATAACATTTTATCACCTATTTATTAACAACTCATTATTAAAATCACAACACCATATCATAACTATTTTGTTTTTCAAGTGTGTTCTGGTTCGATAGTTTTGGTCCTTAAAATCAAATCATGGATACATAACCTAAATAATATTTATTACGGTGTTAATAACATATATAATTATTCTATAAATATTTACACTCATCCTTTAATGATATATATATATAAATCACACTGACCATAGATATAATTGGTCGTATATTGGCATGTACACTACATTGACAATTTGATGGGTGAATAAAAAGAATGATAACTATTTTATAATCATTCTATAATAATTATTATTTAATTTATAGATAACATATTCTTATTACATATATCCTTGTTACGATACAAGTAAAATGGAAATGAAAAATTAATAACATCACTTGATGGAGGTTGTAGTCTACACGTACATACAAGTGAAGTTTTCACATTCCATTAAATTAAAACATAGGAAGGTAGAAATGATATAATAATTATATATAGATAATTATGTTTTAAATATTAAGAATAAAATTTTAAATAATCACTATGGCCACCCCTGAATGTTTGTGAAATTAAAATAATTTTATCACATTGTAAGGATGGTAAGTTGCATGTACTCAATAGATACAATTTCACATCCTTTTTTATAGAATATGTATGAATAAATGTGGTTTAATAATCATAATAATCATTATATATGTTTAAAATACACATAGTTTAATTTTTTGGATGAATATATTATATTTATAGGACGTAAAATAAGAATTAAAAAGAACTTTATTTTTTATGTAAATTACCTATTCCTGGAAATAAATCCTTTAGATATCCTATTAATGACTCTAGGGTTTATCTTTTGGGAATACCAAAATCTATATAATCTGAATAAGTTAGTTCAGAAGTTAATTTTGTATGGTTTGGTTGATATAGAAGCCTCAAAGTGGATTGAATAAGATAAAGGAGGGGTGCAATTTTATAATTGAGAAAAGGCTAAATCTTAGATTTTCATAAACGATTATAATTATAATAAAAATATTATCTAGCCAGAATCATAGAAATTTGTATGGATTATAGATAATTTTATATAGTAACCATCCAATAAACTTTTTATAGTTTTATGTTATTTTTAAAACAATACATTTTGGTTTAACAGCTTAAATAACATATTTTATCATTAACCATAAAAGCATCTTTTCAATCTTAATGGTTTTTTATTTTACCCTTATGGTGTATGTTGTCCCACAAATGGAAAAGGGATGAAATTTTGGTCCATATATTACCCCGCATATTATTTTCAATTTTTTTAAATAATTTTAAATAATATAACGAAATTTTATTCTAAAAAATTATCATTAAACTAATATTTGACACTATTCATTTAATGTTACATATGACACATAATAAAATAGGAATAATTATAATATAATCCATTAACAAAAAATTAATATCTCATATTCAATGAAAAAATATTTTAATAAATAAAATCAATCACATAATAATTATTTTAAAATTTTTAAATTCATTTTCTATATTTTTTATTAATTTTATAAATACTATGTCATTATTGCATAATAATTTAAGGTCATTATATATTTACTAAAAATAGTAAATAATTTAATATTATCAATAAGATTTAATTAATTTAAAAAAATAAACACTTAAATTTATTGATAACTTAATTTTGTTCGTATTTGGTCACATAAGATATATTTAAAACAAAGTGATTCACAATGTGTAACTATCATTGAATTAAATATTATATAGGTAATTTTCAAGGAAAATTTGTTCCTTAAACCATTATATTTGAGGAATATGGTTATAAGGTGATAATTATATTCATCTAATAAGGATTAAGACTTATATTTATAGATATATACCATATTTTTAACATTGATGACCGTGGTTTAACCCTTACCAAGGTGATAAATTTTTCTATATTTACTATTCATATATTCAACTAATAATATGGTCATTGCTTCTATATATGGTTATCATGATCTTAAATATTTCATCAATTTTTTAAAATTAAATATTTATATGTTTGAATATTAAATTTTTAAAATTTTCATGAAATAAGGGACAATATCCACTTTTTAGAAATGTATATTTTATTCATAAAACACAGTTTATTCTTATCAAATGCATTAAAATATTACTAGAATGTTAAAACATTGTATTTAATATAAAATATAATCCTTTCATAAATATAATTCATCATTAGTGATTAATTTTATTTATTAGGATAAGAATAAATTGTAAAGAAAGATATTTTTCCATAAGAAAATTATATTTTATTGAAAATTTACCTTTCTTTTTAATTTTAATTAACTGATAACTTTTTAATTTCTCATATTCATAAGTATCCATATTTTTTAATAATCTATTTATTCATATGCATACCCTCTAATCAAATATCATCTTTATTATTGTCCCAACATATAATTTAAATATTATATAAGGGTTTTTTAAAACTCATTATTGTTTGTATCACAAGATATCGAAAAATTATTTTTATTTAATGAAAAAAATTTCGTAAAATTTCAAGTTGATACATTCAATCACCTATAAAATGAATGCTTTCATAAATATTTTCACTCTAAAAAAAATACAGGCCTATGTCTATTTAATTACATCCTCTTATTCCCAAGGAGTTTCCTCGAATTTCTAATTCCTCTATAAAGCTTTTACCAGGTGAGTAGTATTGTTCTATAGCACTTTTCTCTGTCATCAGAGATTATTTCTGGTTTTTTATTATTTTAATTTTCAGTATGTAATGGTATAACCTATATGTATTTTTTATGTAAGGGATTTTGTTTTTAAAACCTCGTGAGAGTTAGCTAGAATATATGGGGAACTTGTGATAGGCTTTATAGAAGCCCAAAGCGATAAATTATCATTCATACTCAATAGAGTGTATCTAATAGGCCAAAAAACCAAAGTCATATCTTTAACATATATCTAAATATCATAACTTTTTCGATGTACAATTTCATATATACACATTTTTACCAACATTAATCTATAGGGGTCACTAATGATTATCGGCATAACATTCTTATCGACTATGAGATATATTGGTGTATTGTTGAATGTATATGAATTTCTCTACAATTTCTTATGATATCTTTGGTGAAAAAAGATATTTTTCTCCTAGATCATCCATGATTGTTTTATTTGTACACATTTTGTCACAAATGGCTTCATATGGATTCATTTGAATCAGTTAATGAATGTAATTATATTACTAAAGATCGACTAGAGAAAGTTATTAATCCCAACTACCGTTATAATCTAAATAAATTTTTATCATCAATCATATATGGTTTAAATAATTATATCAAACTAAACATATGACTGAGGATGATAAGAAGTTATAAAACCATACTCCTTATCCATATTATACTAGTGACTTCTCCAAACCATCAAGTTAAACCTCAAATCACTATTTGATTCAATTAAATAAAGTAATCAGTGAATCCTTTCCACTTATTCATGTCAAATCTTGGAAAGATGATAAAGAGACTTTTTTTATCTAATTTAAATGAAATGTGATAACTTTTTATATATATCATCTAAAACGAATATATGAATATTGAATTCAGATATTTTGGAGAGTCCATCAAAAAAATCCATCGGGATATATTAATAGTCCATTCTTGTATGGGTAATGGTTGTATCAACCCCTTGGGCATTAATCTATTGGACATGATATGTAGAGCTAACAAGCACCAAGATAATCACTCATTAGTATCTCTATAAAAATTTTCCCACATAACTAATCTTTTATGACTATATACATCATTGTACTTCCAAATCGAATAGAAAATTATGATATATGAGAATCATCCAACAAAACCTTCTTTAATTCATGTATTAACAGGGAATACACATGACTTTTATACCTATTCTTTCCCACATAATCAATGTTAAACACAGGATCATGTATAAGATTCTTCTATTATTTCACATCCTCCTTCTTTACCTCTTTATCAAACCCATGTAGGGATGGTTGGAAAATCATTTTAGAAGGATACGATTACTCCCATTGAATAGTTTTATATTCATCCTTTGAAAAAAATAACATTAGATGTTTTTTTCTTGTCACATATAAGCATGCATGATCCTTCAAACATAGAGCATATTCCATATTTTTATAATTCATGCGTTGGTATTGTATTTAGCAGTTATAATCATTAATCAACACAAACCATCTTCTCATGTTCATATTTAGATCATTATGAGTGAAATAATAATGTCAACATTTTATTAGTATAAAATTAACTCTTTTCCCTATAATGATAAATCCAAAATATATTTTATGCCAAATAGAATTCAAATAACTAAAAATCATGATTTGAATAATTTTTCTCCAGTAAAATCAATTTTTTTGATGCATAATATACATTTATGTCATTATTCATAAGAGATAATCCCAATACCTACTATGATATATCATTAAATATTACAAACTCTTCTCCACTACAAGGTAATGTAATCATATGTGCACAATTTAACATTATCTTTAGTTCCCTAATATTTTATTTCCATTCACTTGTCTAAAATAACATGGATCCTTTCAATGTAAAATAATTGAGTGGATTGTATCTTTGAGATAAACACTATACAATTCATTAATAATATCCTACAATTCCAAAAAAAATTAGATCTCAATCATAATGGTTGTTCTGAACATTGATCAAAAATCTTATTCATTTATTGATCCACTAATATACCCCAAATAGAGATAATATTTTCCATGAATGAATCATTATTAATCCCAAATGCACACATGATAAGTTTTTCATATATATTATCCTTCCTTAGGGTTCTCTGAAAAATACTCATTAATATTCAAGTTAATCCTTTAAATTAGAATATTTAATTATATTTCCAATAAATGATACCAAAAAATAATCAACTTAATCTCTAATGAATATATTCATTATATACATTAACATAATTGGTGTATTTTTAAGACCAAATTGAATAAATATAAATTCATAGTATCCATACCATGTTTGGAATGACATCATGGATATATCCTCCTTAACACTCAATTAATAATACCCATAATGATAGTAGATATTATAAATTTATTTATCATCACTCAATTAATCATGTCATTCATAAATATGGGGTATGGAATACTTTTTCATGATAGTGAACTTTTTTGTATCATTGATAATCAATTCAAAGTTGTATTGATCCGTTTTTCTTCCAAATAAAAAACTAGTTCATCCCAAGGTTATACACTTAGTCGAATTAATTCATTTTAAAAATATTAATAGAGAATCTTGTACAATCCATGCTAACAAATAGAGTATATTATACACAGTTTCAATGAAATAGTCGTATAACTAGTTATGAGTTCAATTCATAACATAACGTCATGATTCTATAGAAGACCATGAAATGATTCTTGAAAAACATAAAAAAACATCCAAATAATAAACATATATTTTATATTCACATTATCCCCATCCATAAGATATAACACCCAATTTTATTATTAATGATGAACCATGTATTTGATTTAATTTTAATTAGAAGTTAATATTTATCATCATAATGATAGATGTTCATTGTTTCATTTCGAATATCATACATGACATTGATTCCATGAAAATAGATGATGGATATTTGTATAGAAAATAGATCAATGACAAAAAAATAACATAAAATTAAATTAGATGGGGAAGAATAAAATTTTAAGGGAACACAATAAAAAAATTCACCCAAATAAGTAACATATAATTGATATTCTATCTTCATAAAATTCAAAATTTTCCATTATAATTCAACATCTAGTGGTTGGTGTGGCGTTTTGATACCCTTAAAAATTATTCATATTTAAAATAGATAGATGATGTATAATTATATGAATCATTATCAGTTATTTTATTCATGGTATGTATAAACTTTACAACTTTGTTATCATAATATAGATTCAAAATTGTGATCGTATGAGTTTTCTCTTTATCTTTAGGATTATATGGTTTCTAACATTGACCATAATCCTAAACCAATAAATTTGATCACCGGTTAACCCAATTACCATATTCATTTTATTAAAAAACTGGATTGTAGTTGGTTAATTTTATGGAAATTTATCTCTATTTACATTATTATATAACTTATTTCCAACCCATCAGAATTTAGTTTTCCAATGATAATAATTTCCCCAAATAAAATGATTGTAGTCCCATTAAGACCAATTATACCATGTTTCCTTTAAAAAATTGAGTATATTAAAAATCTCAACATATACCCTCTATTATTATTATAATATGTTTTTAATTCTTTTTTACTTTTTTATAGAATATAGAGAATGGATAGGTACCATCAAATTCTATTTCCACCTTGAAATCACATTGAATTCTTTGTTCATCGCTATTCAAGTCCCATATGGATAAAACATTTCAATGAATTGGATTGAGACAAATTTAGAATCAATGGAACTAAATTTTAGGGTGGATGATAATAAAAGAAGCATACTCTACATGTATACAAAATGTTTGTTCCTAGGAAGCAACATATTCATCATCCTTCGAATTTATCTCAAACAATTTCTTCTCTATTTTCTTTTGAAGTATCCAAGGAATGTACTTGTTGAAAAATGTGATCATAAAATAATACCATTCCATGGAGTAAAATTCTATAATTTTTTATTCATGACAATATTACATTGTTGATCCATGTCACTTTTCAAATGATAGATAGAATGAATTTATTTATCATAATATGAACCCTAGAGAATATAAAATATCAAAATAATGGAACTGATCCATTTTTAAGCATCTAATGGATATATAGAACCCCTAAATGTAATTGGATGATTCTTCTTGAAGGAATCAATAAAAAATCATTCCCAATTTCTCTCATTTAGAAGTTAATCATGATTCATAGCTTGATAATTGTACATGATCATAAAAATGATACATTTATTTCATATTACATGACATTTGGTTTATTATGCAGTAGATCATTGCATTATCCATTACATTCATCGTTAAAATGATTCTATCATAATATAACCATGGAATAAAACCAAGAATAATACTATGAGAAATAATATACCATTATAAAAACTAAAATACCATGAAAATCATTTATTGGATGTCTAAATTAATGTTCGTTATTTTAAATCTATTTTAGATTACGATTAACCATGGTCATCCCTGGTCGAGACAAAAAAAATCGGATATTATCCTACAGATACACATATACCATGACACTAAATAAATATTTCTCATCATATATTCCTAAGGATAACTAATCCTTCATTGGATACCAACTATAACGGCCCATATTTTTCATAAATATATATTATATATTGAAATATAAACATTAATTACATAATATCAGGATCTATGACAAAATCATATAGTTATAGTATCTTTTTAAACATGGATACATGAAAAATTAGTTAAAAACAAATATAAATTATATCCCACTAGAAAAACCATGTTTAAGATGTCATATTTTTACCATTCATTATAACTCAAGGAACGAAAACATAAGAAAATTGTGATATCAAATTCTCATTGAGGTTAAATAAAGGATAAATTAATGTTCACGTAATAATAAAAGAGGCACAAGGGCTTGAGAACATGATATTAATATTTATAAACCATATCATATAGATAAAAGGTCATAATATTGAATTATAGAATAATTAATGGTAGTTCTGAAGATATTATTCTTATAGTAATTGAAGAACATGAGCCCTAAGAGAAAATCATTGGTATAATACATGAAATTTCTTCATATAGATAAGAATTAAAAATATTTTCCTTAGTAGTCAATGCTAATTTATCAAACCATTATAATGGATTGGGTTCACACCCCAATCCCTCAAAGTAGTCATGTTTCTCCCCCATGTTTATCACAATGGTTGGGTTCACTCCCCAATCCATCGAAGTAGTCAATGTTTTCTTCCATGACTATCATAGTGAATTGATTACCTTATTAAACTAATGTTCCTCCCCATTACAATTCTTTTTATCTAGTTATATCTCAATCATTACCCAATTAATTTTAGGAATATATAATTCTACCCAATCCAATCTTTCGTTATAACGTAACAATCAACCTTGTTTTATAACATAACCACCATCCTTGGTAATAACATAACTACTATAGTTAGTTTATCACATAGTCACCCATAAAATAATTAAAACCATTATTATATGTTCCGCATGATCATAAAAAATTAATCATATCATCAAATCATAACCAATTAAAAGAAAACATGTTTTATAAAAATTTCATCAATTCAACATAGAATAATCCATTAGAAATAAATGGTTATCATAAAAATATATAAATTATAAAAGTTTACAATATAGATAAATAGTATGAATTATTTCATTGGATCATATCCCTATTGAAAAATAATCAACAAAATTGAGGTTATAATATATGAAAATTCATTCCCAAGATCACTGAAATATTTCATGAAAAAAATAATTTTTCCATGTCTAAAATACAATTGCTTCCAAAATATTATGAAAAAAATTCATTGAAATGATACATGGAATGATGTAATGGACGAATCATATGATTGAGTGTTAATAATTCTGGGAAACTATTTTCATACTATATAAGAAAAAATGAATAATTACATTCAAATTTTTGGAAAAATTTCAAAATTTACCTCATTCGGAAAACAACATGAATTTTAATTTTTAATCACATTTTAAGAAGTAAATAAGAGGTAAAATGAATTTAAAAAATAAATTTAGTTTATTAAAACATCATTCAAAATATTTTTTTAAATAATTATTAGAAAACATTTATATTGAAGATAATGTCACTTTTGACTGAATTGTATAAAAAAATGCGGGTTTTCCATAACATATTCATTCTACCTCAAGAGTGAGTAATGTGAGGAAAATGAAATTAAAATAGCTATTACCAAAAAATAAATCATGGAGAAGAAAAATATTGTTTTCAAAAATAATTGTCGCCTAATATATTAAATGGATATTAATGAATATACATGCCTAGTTAAAATAGGATTTAAACATTTTTATATTACCATATGTCTGACATCCATCATACGTGTTTGAACTGACTATAAAATAAATATATATTTATTATAAATCTATTATAGAGAAATAATCACATAGATAAATCTATATATGATTTTATTATAATATTTTATCTCCTGTTTGTTAACAATTTTTTATTAATATCGCTACTCTATTTGATAAATACTTTATTTTTCCTGTAATTTCTATATCAGTGGTTTCGGTCCTTGTATATTGATCAGAGATAAATCACCTAAAAAATAAAATCATGATATAAATATCATATTTATATATATTATATATTATTAGTTACCTATAAATGTTGTAGGCTAAAATTTTTTTTATAACATTCTTCATAAACATGGTTTGGCTTATATATGCATGGCTACTATTTCAATTTTCAATAAAGATAATTAAAGAATGCTAAATAAAAAAAATTATGAAATAATTATCATAACATATAAACAATATATATTTATTTAATCTATCATTATTAGCATCTAATTAAAAAATAGATTAAAAATGAATCACATTACATTGTGGATGAGGTAGTCCACACATACACATGAATGATGTTATTATATTACAATGAATTTGAAAAGTAAAAAGGTAGATATCAAATGATAATTACATAAGAATAAATATTTTATGAATATTTTATGAATTCAGTAAATCCATCATTATAACCATGCTTTAGTGATGGTGATGGAAATTGATTTGTATCGCCTTATGGAGACTATAAGACGTACATATGCATGAGTACTAATTTCAATTACATTTTAATGGAATGAGGGAAAATAATGGTGGTTTCAAAGTAATAATTACCACATAGTGTATTAAAGATATATCTGGATATTATTTTTGGATGAAAGTAATATATTTATAAGAGGTAACATATGAATTAAAAACAAAGTAATCTGTTAAGATGATTACCATTAATTTGAAACACCACCTTTATGTCTTCCATTAGGGAATATATTTTTGTTCTTAAGTAAATAATGAAACACCTATAATGTATATAAGAGGGGATGAAAGAGAATTTGGAAGTAGTAGTATGATATAGAAGATGCTATATTGTGTGAAAAAGAGACAGTAGGGGTTCCCATTTATTATTGAGGGGTGGGGTTTCATTTAATTTCATTAAGGATTTAAAATATAATAAAGTGTTTTTTAATTAAAATTATTAAAGTGGACATAATTTATATATATAGATGGATTGGGTTGAGATGGCTTCAAAAATTTATGTTTTTATCGATTTACCAAATTTATTAAGCCATATGTTTTCGATAAACCATTATGTTAAACAATTTTAATATTAACTGTTGTAAAAAATTTTCACTCATAAAAGGTAATAATTATACTAATAAATTTAAAATTATCCAATAAATAGTCATGGGCATAATTTTTAGATCTAATTTTATCCACCTTGTTATCTTTTAAAATTGTAATCATTTTCATATAATTTAATAAAATGTTATTTTGATAAAATATCTTTAATATCAATTTCGTAACATTTATTTAATTTCACTTAAAATAAATTAGTATAAAATGGTTAAATTGAATAAAATCCATTAATATAAGTACAATATTTCATATTTAAAAAAACTAATTTTTGTAACACATTAACTCACTGAAGTTATATTACATTAAATATTTTTAAAATCATTTAAAATTTTTTATTAATTTGAGAAATTAAGCATCAGTGTTGTATAAGAAATTAAGGAAATTATATAATTACAAAAATAATAAATAAATTTCCATAATTTAATAATTTCCTTAATCTAAATATTATCCCTTATATAGGTTAAAATCAAGCATTTTTTTATGTGCACACATAATATATATTTAATGTAAAGAGTGTAGAGTGTGACATATTGTAACTTACATTAATTAGAATATAGTATTGATCATTCTGATTGAAAATATTCTACTAAATAATTTAATTTCTAAAATAAATGTGATAATAGATTAATTTACTTAATATAGAAATAAACTAAATGATAATTCATATCCTTCTCACTTATCTTTATCCTATATCAACACGATTTACCCTGTATCGAGAAGGTAAATTTTTCCACAGTTGGTATTGATAATGTTTATAAAAAGTGACATGTTGATAAACTTTGAACCTCATAATTCTGAATTATAAATTTATTTTAACAAATTCAATACCAATATGTGTAATAAATTAATATTAAAAATAATCTCCCAACACATAATTAAATCCATTTATTTGAAAAAAATACATTTTTACACATAAAACATTATTTTTTATTCTCCCATGCATATGAGTAAAATATTAAAAATAATATAATAACTTTTATTATATATATAATATATAAAATTCATTGTAATAATGAACCTATTGAGAATAATTTAAATTTTTATTTTAATAATAAATTATTATCATAATAATTGTTTTTCAGAAAAACATTTCTTTTATTTTTAAAAGAGTTTAATTTTTATTCATAATTAGTGGGGAACCAAAGAATTAATTTTATAAAATGTTAGGATATTTTTTCCAATAATTTTTTGTACAATTAATAAGCTCCATTTCAAGAGCAAGGTTATAACTATCACATAATTATATTTAAATAGAATAACAAAGTTCAATTAAACTAGGCGTTTCAAGAATCAAAAGATATCAAAAAAAAATTCAATTTTATGAAAATTAATTCATAAAATCACGGTTTAATTTAGATCCATGACAATTATTAAATTATAATAACTTCTAATATGGAATTCTCAATAAAATAGAAATAGTAAAAAATTGTATGTAATTATTTGAAATTGATTTTTTACTATATCACATTTGAATAATATAATTGGATTATATATGATATTATAAGCCTATATAGTACCCTATTATATAATTATAATATATATTTACTCATTTTTTATTAGGATAGTGTTATTTTTTAGAAATTTTAAATCATGTGGTGGGACTCTCAGTGTCACTTTTATTTGAAAAAAGAAAATTTTGTATTCTACACTGGTTTCTTTTGAGTAGTCTATATACTTCCCCATTATCATTTTATATCAATAATATCATTATTTTAAATATACATAATGTTTTATCTTATTTGATTCTTTCATTTAGATTATAATTCAAAATGTCACCAAAGTTGTAAAGTTTTAATGTTACATCTCAGTGTTAGATGAGATTTTTATGATGTAATTTTATATAGGGAACATTTATAATACACCTCACCATAAAATTTTGAATTTTATATTCCTATAGTTCTTTATTTTGATTTCATTTTTTCCTTTATTTTTATCCCATTTATATACCAAAGATTCTTAAATAATGTATTTATGAAAAAATGAATTTATTTCCCATTATTTCATAAATAATTTTTCATACATCTCAATGTTTTCTTAAAATTATTTTTAAAATAACATATATTTCTTCCATGATAATTTATTTAAATTTTATCAATGATTTAAATTTTCAAAATGTATTTTTTTTAAAAAAACATGTTTTCTTGGGAATGGGGTATTTTTTTCTTTTTTATAAAAGATGATAGGATTGTATTTCTTTTAACAAATACATCATAAATGAAATTTTCCATTGTCAAAATTTTAAATTCTCTGATGCTTTCATTATATGTTTCAATGGTTTTAAAATAATAATAATTTTTTTTAATATTTTGGTAATTTTTAGATTTTATTTAAGTGATTTCAAATTCAGAAGATTATATTCTTCAAAAAAAATTATCTATGATATTTTAATTTAAATTTTCATCCATAATAACATCATTAATGTTACCTATGATTTACTTGTATTATGATCCAATTAATCTATCCATTTTTTCATTTGGAAAGCTTATGATGATAATAATTTATAAATGATTCTATGAATCCCTACTTACTAGGGACTGATATTGATATTATGGATTTGTGATGTTTGATTTTCATATGATTTTCTCTTCTAGAAATTCACATGTGGTTTCAATTTGATTGTTTATGATGGATTTTTGGCTCTTTCCCCACTACAAAAAAAATTCTAACATCATTTCCTTTAAATTTAATATGTGACCTATGAATCATTATAGGGATTTTGGATCCCCGTGTTAGGAACCTTCAAGTGTGTGACTTTATAGATTTTCATCTAATGGATGGGTGGATGGATCCATTGTGAGGGGTTATTCGATGAGGATGCTGGTTTGGTGTTTCTATTCTGTTGGTTTAATGTACCTAGTGGGTTATTATGGTGCATGTTTATGAATGTTAGACCCTCTGTGGGTTGATTTTTTTGAGGATGGTTTTATAACATAGTCCTATAAGGTGCTATCATATATGATGATTCTTAAAGAGTACATTCACCCTAGTTGTGGGATGTTAGTTTGTATAGGACCCCTTAATGGTGTGGGACCCAATATGATGATTTTTTTCTTTCTGAAGTAATGTGATGGTAATATGGGTTAATTATAAGGCCCCAACCTTAAACCATACTTAATCTTTAGTTATTACAAGATTACACATTGAGGATCTTTTCAGGCTTAGAGTTTTAGAGAATTTGATCATAAAACTTGCATTACATTCCACATTTAAACAATGTGGTTACATAAAAGATAGTATTCATTTTTTTCCATCAACGGAAACATATTTAAAAATAAATCATGGATTCTTTCTTGACACTTCCTTGACACTATCATCATATCATATACCTTTCCCCTAACCTGTGAAAAACATTTAAAAAAAACATGGGATGAGCATAAAAAGATCAGCATGGGTTACAAAGAATATTTAAAGGAAACATGAGTTCATATATACATAAGAATGAAATCATCCTTTACCCATAAAACATAGGCACATTAACATACCTCATCAAATCATGAATAAATCATAGGAATCATAAGACATAAAAGGTAACTTGAGGCATTAATAATATTCTTACATAGGGAGTAACCCTCTTTGTTACGTTTGGAATACCCACCATAGTATATTCCCTAAATCTCTTCGGAGAAACCATAACGTTTCACTCCTTCGTGTTACCCAATGCATTGGAGTGCTATATCGGGCTCACCTGCCCTTAGTTTATCACAAAACCACCCGTTTTTATAACAATTCTCAAGAACCATAACATAAACGTATCACATAAAACATGCATAAAGGAAACATAACATTTATACATTTCAATCACAATATAACATTTTAGTATATTTCAATAATTAATCCATTCTAAAATGAAACCATTTCCAAAACCATTTAAAACATTTAGAAAAGATATTTTTGAATCAAAGTGTCTCATACCACCTTGAAGCTTTTAAAAATTTAAACCACTAATATCCATATAAATAAATCCTTAAAACCATTTTAAGAACATGGATATTAATAAGAACAAATAATTAAAACATTTAAAGTTATATTTTTGTTAAAGGGGTTTTACCAAAATTAGAGACACTTGAATACAATAATTGAGGAATAACATTTTTTCAGAACATTATAATATCATGATAATAAATTGATTCATGATATAATATTCCAAAGGACAGTATATACACCATATAAGAGTGAATTGGTGCATAACAACAATAAATTCTCAATAAAAATGTCAAATGTGATGAAATCCCTTATAAAGAAGGTATCCTTAAATAAAGGACAAATCATCCTCAAAATTATGTGTGAAAAATATATATACACCCAATATAAGTGGATATTATGTGTAAAACAATAAAAGTTCATTCACACATATTCAAATGATGACATATTCAATAACTACATGTTGAACCCAAAGAAATCGAAATTGGGTTAAAAAGTTGCCTTGGTAAAATTCTGACAGCCTAACGACATCACTTCAAAATTCAGAAAATGAGTTGATGAGAGATAAAAAGGGAATATCATCACTTGTACATAAAATTTACATCAATAATTATATAAAAGAACATATCCCAACATAACAGTATGTGAATTAAAATACATTACAAAAAAGTCTTTTAAAAAGAGGAGGGTGAAAGGTCACATTACCGAGTTGGGTAACTTTCGAAACGTACACCCCATGGAAGAAGGGTCATACAATGATGATGTGAAAACCCATAAATGAAATTATACTACACAATGTTTATAATAATGGTAATTACATACACCACTTAAAGTAAATTGTGGCAAATGTACCATAAATCTAACGGGAATAAAAGTTAGATGAAAAATCCCTTATGAAAACTCGGCAGCCTAATGGCGCCACATAAAACTTGAAAAATGGATTGATGAGAGGAAATAGGGTCTCTAATCATATCAACATAATGTTTAAAGAAATATGAATACAAAATAACATCCCACCACAAAACAATGTGGAGCTTAAAAGAAGTGACATAAAGGAGAGTACTTAAAAAGAATGAGAGAGGTTGGATCTCTTACGAAACTTCGGCAGCCCAACGGCGCCACTCAAAACTTCCAAAATGGATTGATGAGGGAGAATACGGTATCTCATTATATGAACATAATAATTAAAGTAAGTGTAATATAAAATAACATCCCAATAACAAGAAAAATGAGCTTTAAAAGGAATGACATAAAAGAGTGTACATAAAAAAGAAAGAGAGGAGTCAGATCCCTTACCTCAAGTCCAACTTGTCTTTTTTGTTTCTTTATATTCCTGAATAATAAACATTGGACAATTTATAATTTCCTAAGTACATCCTTTAAATATTATTATTCAGTTCATATCACATATTATAATTATATAATAATTATTTAACAATATTAGTTCATATCAGAAGTTTTTGCTGATGTTTGGTACATGAGTCAAAAATGAACTTGTTTGAAAAATGATTGAAAATGTAGTTATAAGTGAATAATTTCCACAATAGTATTAATGATTAAAATATCATATATATCCAGTAAATATTCATTTTATACTATTCCATATCATTTGGAGATAAAAAACGAAAAGCACCATTCATGGAGACGGTAGGCCGTACGTACGCATGAACGCTACTTTCATTTTTCCTTTGTCATATAAACGGAATTAAAAATAAATGATATATATATATATATTATAATTAAAATATAATATATATGTTATATAGGTCACATATTCTCATTAATTTCATTCTTTATACGTTCCATGTATTGCATGTACGAGTCACATCACTTGAGGGGGCGGTAGTCCACACTTCCTCATATGAAATTATCGCATTTACACAACATGAAAAGAATAAAGGTATGGTTTAAATATAAAATACAGAAGAATATAATAAGCATAAATAGAATATATATCATATATAAAATACATTGACATAATAATGGCCACCTTTAAAGGTGTTAAAAGAATATTGAACAGTCATCATTTCGTGAGGTAGAAAATCACCAACCACAGAAACAGTATGTTCTTTAACCGTTAGACGAAGGTGTGTGTAGGTGTAGCATGAATCATTCTCATAAAAACATCCTAGTATATTGAAGATACTGGAGTTGTTACAAAATAAATGAATAAAAAGAGTTTACGAGGTTGGAGAAGCAAACTAAAACAAAAGGACACAAGTGAAGACATTACCTTAAAATCGGGTAACACCCTTTGGTTTGAGCTCAAAGGCCTCCTTGGGAAGACTTCAGCCAAAAGTCAGGCTTCAAAGAGTTAGAGAGGGATGTGGAGAGACAAAATGGGTAGGGTTTGGCCGAGCCAAAGGCTTTGTAAGTGTGGTTAAGTAGGTATAGGTGGGGGGATTTTATAACAGGAGAGGACGGGCACTCTTGGAAAGTAAATAAATGTTACTTTATTTTAGAATGAGTTTCTGATTTTAATGGTCCCAAATTGATGTTTTTCTATGATAATGTGATAAGGGTTCTATATACACCCATCCAATAGGTTTTTTACATGTTTAGGTCTTATATATTACATTATCATTCCATTTTATTTAAATCTTTAAATAATGAGGTCATCGCTGCCTCATCATGATGTCATACATAATTTAATTTATTTAATGTCAAAAAATTATAAAAAAACTACTATGATGTTGGAAATATTTTTATCCTTCCAATTAATATTTATAGTCAAAAATATGACTTGTATAACCCCATGTAAAAAATGTTTTAGTAAAACATTTCATGTTTTTGTCATTTTTTAATTTAACAGTAAATAAAAAGGTATTTATGTCATTTTCCATCCAAAGTGGCTCCATGGGGTCCCCAAGTAGACCCATGTATTGTCTTGGTCGTCCAGGACAAATCCAATGAGGGTAGGACATGTGTCTAGGTCATTTACTTTTATTAAAACATTATTCATACCTTAAACTACACTAATTATCTCTAATCGCGATTAAAAACATAATAACTTACTATTCACCAAAAAATTATTTTAATCCCATTAAACCATATTTTACTTCTTAATGAGAACCATGTATTTCAGATTTTTGAAATTCAAAACACAAAGGTGGAAAATTTTCATTTAAACCGAAAATTAGTTTTTATAAGTACCACTTAGTGGTTTCACTATTCATCAAAAATTGAAGTTGTTCAGAAAATTACCAAGAATTCACCCTAAGCTATGTTTGATATTCCAAATTAAAAAATGACTTCTATCTTAAAAAATTCAAAACATATAAGTTGTATTAATTAATTTAATAATTAATTCCTTTTGTCAAAACAAATAGCATGTTTTTATGAAACAAAATGTTTCAAAAGATTGACACTAGTTTAAGTCCGATTTCAAAGTGAAATTAATTCCAATGACCAATATTGGATTAAATGGTAAAAATATATTCTAATTTCACATTAAAACCAATTCAAAAGATAATCTAATCATATAAATAAATTAGATTAAAAAGAGGTTTTGAATTAAAATACAACAATTTTCACTATTCATTAAAAATTGAATTTTTTCAGAAAAATACCAAAAAATTACACAATGTAAATTTTGATATCCCGATTCTAAAGAAGAATTTTATTTTGTCAAATATAACACATAAAATTGTCAAAATGTTGATTTAAAAGAGATTCTCTATCAAAAGTCAGTTAATCATCCTTTTAAAGAATATTATAATGTTTACGCTTAAAATTGGATTCATTCGCATTTTCAATCCTCTCACATTTATTGTAAAATGTAAAAATATTTTACAAACAAATATAACCATTTTTTAGATAGTTCTGTTCATTCCGTCCATTACAATTACTAGGCATTAACTACTACTTAAAATAATATTATTTTATTATTAGAGTGCATGGTAAGATTGCCAAGAAATTCGTTGTTGCATGTTGGGTACGCCATCGATCATAGCGTCCCCTTTAAAGTAATATTAATATTTTATTCACAAATATGGATAAATATAAATATTTCATATTCTTTATTTACCTGGGGTGTTACATCCTTCCCCCCTTTTGGGAATTGGGTCCTCGCAATTTTAAAATTGAGCTTGGAAACATCCTTGAAAGTCCCACATCGGAAAAAGAGTCGGTAAAAAAATCACAATAACAAAATATACATCCAAATGTCATCCGAGTTAACCCATACTAGGATTCAAAGTATGAAAATATGGACATGGAATAAAAAAAACAAAGGGTCATGTTCTGATGGAGAATGATAGTAAACATGTCTAGGAGAAAGTTAACCATAAGAAAATCACCAACTTGTGATGGGTAAAAAGGTATTTGATTCCCTTGTAGGAAAAGATAATATACAAATTTTTTGATTTAAGTTACTTTTTATCGAGGAATTTATTCATAAGGAATAATAATCACTTGTCATGTTGACTTTCAACTTTTACTAGATTCCTTAATTAAACTCATATTTTCTCCAAAAGACGAGTATTTAGGAAGACTTGTTAACATTAAGAGTACTATAATCAATTTCTAGAGTATCACATAATCCAGAATAGAGAACTATATACTTCCCATGTCTTTAGACTCTATCCAAAACAAAAAACAAAAAGGTTAGTACAAGATCAAATATTACAGAAAAGGATAACCCTTTATAAAAAGAAAATCTTTTCTTAATCTCCAAAAATTTTCCAACAAAACACAAAGTTCAACGAGGACCATTCAATAAACAATTTGTCCATAAAATTATTCAAAGTAAACCAAACTAAGATTGAACCCAAATTTTTGAAGGATTTAATCACAAAGTCGTCCAAGGTACAAATTAACTTTTATCTCCAAATAACATTAGTTGCTCTTAAATTCTCATATTGAAAAATAATTAACCTAATCACATATCCTCTATTATAGGTTAATTATTTACATAGATAACCCAAAATAAACTTACTCTTGATTCCTAAAATCATCTTACCAAAAAAAAATTAGTCAAACTAACCGAGGACATCACGTAGTCCGGTGTTAGGTGATAAATACCAGTCGCACTTTGGTTGTGGGTTCGATTCCCGAAGCTTTGTCCGACACGACGGGTTGTCACACGGTCTACGTGTTGCCCTTTTTCCAAAACTATATAATTCTCAAATCATTCCCCAAGGAGAGAAAAAATCATAAAAAATAACCATAACATAATTTAACCATAATTTTACCTCATGCCTTTCACTTCCATCATAACATATAGTAACCCATAATTACCTCAATAGTAAGGATCATATAAACCCAAATGGTTCATTATAACTATGTCCACAAAAGAATAGATAACTATTCCATGAATAAAATTTTCATATATTAAACATCAGGGTTACACATACTATAGAAATTCTTCTAATGTAACCCCATCATCAAAATAGACTTAATAGTTTTAAGAATATCACCATAACTATTGAAGCCCTTATATGTTGACTTCTTACTCACTCAACATTCTTCATGATCCATTAACCACTCCTTTCGAACTTATTCTGAAATACTTCTTTCCTACAAACAAAATCATGAATCATATCCTAAGATTCCAAAATATGAAAACAAAAGTTATGAAATAATCGATACCTTTCATTGGTCATTGTAAGTTTCTTCATCATCAATCGGAATAGAATTATGTATTGGTAAATGAATATTTGTACGATCTTGGTGATCCCATTCACAAAACTTCATTATAGGACATGTGTTTGCATAATGACCATGCAGACCACATTTAAAAAATTTAATTGATCCCTCAGAAATAACTTCTTTCCCTTTCCTTGAGTCAACTGGATGCTTCCTTTTTCCATGACAGGTTCATGCATTATGAACTTCATTTCCACATCTATAGAATATTTCTTTCCCTTTGAAACATTTTCCTAGGTGTTTCTTTCCACATCTTTGACACACAGGTTTTTGAACATACTTACCATTATGATTATTACCTGTAGTTCCGTAGGGATTTGTTTCTCGCATATATGATGCCGTATAGAAATCACCAAGGTTTAGGTGGTCAATCATGACTCCAGATAGTTGGTTGAGGATAAACACAAGAGTTCTCCTTGCAGCTCCCATATCATTCAGTTGCTTGCTCAAAAAACTGTCACAGTCTCCTTCACAACCACTGTTACTTTGGTGCCTGCTAGATCCAGCCATTTACTAAAACCAAAAAGGTCAATGTGAGTATATCAAAAAAACCATCATGTACTGATGAGGAAGGTAAACACTAAGATATATTTACTCATTCACTTTATCTAAAACTAGGACTCTTTCTAAAATCCTAACCATTATGGTAATGTCACTTATGCTTAGAGTATACCCTAACCTCTAATGTTATCTAAACCGACCTTTGATACCAACTATAAGGCCCCAGCCTTAAACCTTACTTAATCTGAGTTATTACACGATTACACATTGATGATCTTTTCAGTTGTAGATTTTTAGAGAATTAGATCATAAAACATGCATTACATTCCACATTTAAACAAAGTGGTTACATTAAATATAGTATTTAATTTTTTCCATCAATGGAAACGTATTTAAAAAATAAAGCATGGATTCTTTCTTGACACTTCCTTGACACTATAATCATATCATGTACCTTTCCCTTGACCTGTGAAAAACATTTAAAAAAACTTGGGATGAGCATAAAATGCTCAGTAAGGGTTATAAAAAATATGGAAAGTAAACAGGAGTTCATATATACATAAGAATGAAATCATCCTTTACCCATAAAACATTGGAACTTTAACATACCTCGTCAAATCATGAATAAATCATAGGAATCATAAGACATAAAAGGTAACTTGGGGAATTCATAACATTCATACGTAGGGAGTAACCCTCTTGGTTACGTTTGGAATGCCCACCACAGTATATTTCCTAAATCTCTTTGGAGAAACCTTAACGTTTCACTCCTTCGCGTTACCCAATTCATTGGAGAGCTATATCGGGCTCACCCGCCCTTAGTTTATCACGGAACCACCCATTTTCATAACAATTCCAATGAACCATAACATTAACGTATTACATAAAACATGCATAAATGAAACATAACATTTCCACATTTCAATCACAATATAACATTTTAGTATATTGAAATAATGAATCCATTCAAAAAGAAACCATTTCCAAAACCATTTAAAACATTTAATAAAGAGATTTTTGAATCAACGTGTCCCATACCACATTGAAGCTTTTATAATTTCAAACCATTAATATCCATATAAATAAATCCTTAAAACCATTTTGAAAACATGGATATTAATAAGAAAAAATAATTAAAACATTTAAAGTGATATTTTGGTTAAATGGGTTTTACCAAAATTAGAGACACTTGAATACAATAATTGAGGAATAACATTTAGTCATAACTTTATAATATCATGAGAATAAATGGATTCATGATATAATATTCCAAAGGACAATATATACACCATATAAGAGTGAATTGGTGCATAACAACAATGAAGTCTCAATAGAAATGTCAAATGTGATGAAATCCCTTTTGAAGAAGGTATCCTTAAATTAAGGATAAATCAATCTCAAAATTATGTGTGACAAATAAAAATACACCCAATATAAGTGGATATTAAGTGTAAAAAAATAAAAGGTCACTCACACATATTCAAATGATGACATATTCCATAACAACATTTTGAACCCAAAGAAATCGAAATTGGGTTAAAACGTTCCCTTGGTAAAATTCTGACAACCTAACGGCATCACTTCAAAATTCAGAAATTGAGTTGATGAGAGATAAAAAGGGCATCTCATCACTTGGAAATAAAATTTACATAAATAAGGATATAAAAGAACATATCCCAACAAAATAGTATGTGAATTTGAAGACATTACAAAAGAAGTCTTTTAAAAAGAGGAGGGTGAAAGGTCCCCTTACCGAGTAGGGTAACTTTCAAAACGTACACCCCATGGAAGAAGGGTCATACAATGAAGATGTGAATACCCATAAATGAAATTATACTACACAAAGTTTATAATAATGGGTAGTACATACACCAGTCAATGGAAATTTATGCAAATGTAGCATAAATCTCACGGGAATAAAAGTGAGATGAAAAATCCCGTACGAAAACTCGGCAGGCTAACGAGGCCATTTAAAACATCCAAAATGTATTGATAAGAGGAAATAGGGTCTCTTATCATATCAACATAAAGTTTACAGAAAGAGTAATACAAAATAAAATCCCCCAACATAACAAAGTGGAGCTTAAAATAAGTGACATAAAGGAGAGTACTTAAAAAGAAAGAGAGAGGTTAGATCTCTTACGAAACTTTGGCAGCCCAACTGCGCCACTCAAAACTTCCAAAATGGATTGATGAGAGAGAATAGGGTCTCTCATTATATAAACATCAAAATTACAATAATATTAATATAAAATAACATCCAAATAACAGGAAAGATTATCTTTTAAAGAAATGACATAAAAGAGTGTACTTAAAAAGAAAGGGAGGAGTCGGATCCCTTAATTCTTGGTTTGTACTTGATCATGATGGAAATATATGTTTGATGAACCATTTATGAGTTCTTTTAAAAATAGATTTAAAGAATGATATGTTAGTGGAAGTTCATAGATATTCATTCTATATTCATCCTAAGTGGAAAGAAATGTGTATATTTATTTAAAAAGCTATTTATTGTGTGTTAGAATAAAGTGAGATATTTCATAATTTTAATCATGATGCTTGGTATTTAATAAAAATTATTAGAAGATAAATTTTTTAATTGTATGTTACAACCATTACCCATAGTGTAATGGAAATGGGAAATCATCACAATGATTTTTTTAATTGGAGTTTCCAAAAAATCTAAACGGAATAATGTTATATAGATTATAGTCACTACCTTTCAATGTTCTTTCACTTCATCTCTAATAGAGAATATTCTATCTGGGTTACCGTCAAAGGATATTTTCTATGGTAGTGAAATGTTTTCATGGAATGCCACATTCTATTCTATTTGATTATAATTTGAATCTTGCCTCGAAGTTTTATTGAATTCTTCAATAACTATTGATAAAAAGTTGAGTTTTATCATACTATATCATCCCCAAATAGATGGTCAGTGTAAGAGAATGAATCAAACCCTTTGGGATAAGTTGACATCATTAAATCTAAATTTAAAAGGATGTTTGGAAGAACTCCTTCCATTATATGATATTTTATACAACAATATATTTAACTTGACTATTTATATAGATCCTTATGATTCCCTCAATAGAAAGAGGTACAAATTTATAATGTGTTTGTATGGAGTTGGAGATAGGAATCTACTAGGACAATAACTAGTATATTAAATGAAATAAAAAATTAATAATATTTGTTAACAAATAAGTGAATCACAATGAAGATATGATATTTATACATATAATCATCAATCTCATCTAAAATTTGATTTTGGTGACATGGTGTTTAAATGAATTTCTTCCTAGAATAAGGTTACAAGATTTAAAAATAAAGGAAAGTCAATCTCTATGTATTTATTACTTTCAAAATTATTTATCATATCAAGACATTATATTACCATTCGTTTCTTTATCTAAACATCTCTAACATAAATGATGTATTTCATGTATCTCTCCTTAGGAAATAAATACCTAATCCATCAAATATATTGAATTCATAAGTCATACCACTAGGGAAAGATACAACTTATGAGGATAAGTGGATATAGTTTTTGGATCGTGGACATAATTTTATATCAATGGAGACAACTCAACTGATCAATATGATAATTTGAATCCACCAACACGAGAATGAAACCTTGGTACATGAGGATGTGATGAGGTATAGTTACCCCCATTTTTTATACTAGAGTGACGTAATTTCAAGGGAGGAAATATTTTTATGGCTGTTTGAATGTAACATAATGATATTGTATAAATTAATTTTATAAAATAAACTGCAATTTGTAAAAATCATTTGTTATGTGAAATAATTATTTTATTTTAATGCTTATGTTACACGAAAAACTAATTATAATGAATGGAAATTTACAATTAATATTTTTATTTAAATGTGAATTTAATAATCGTTACATTAAACATTTTGGTATAAATAATAATATATATATTTTAAATACAAATTAAAATGTTTTTATTTAAATATAAATATTGATATAAACCACAAAAGTTTTACTAAAGATTTTATATAATTCAAAAATATTTTTTATCGAAACATTAATCATATTGATAATTGTGAGAAAATAATAAATTAAATTTTTATAATTTTAGAAAAGATATTAAATAAAAAAATTATTTTAATAATTATAATATCAAATTATGTTTGAGAGATTGTTTTTTGTAATTTTCAAAAAAGATTTAATTTTCAAAAATAAAAAGAAATAATATTTTATATTAAATAACTATCTTTTTATTTAACTAATTTAAAATGACCCATTTATTTATTTATTTATTTATTAAAGTAAAGTTATTTCAATTATATATTTGTTATTAAAAATTAGGACATTTTTGTAAATTTCATATTAAATTTTTATGTTTAAACATTTAATACATATGAAAACATTTAAATTATAAAAATATTTTACATCACATATACATGATTAATTTTAATTTAATTTTTTTGAATTATCCTTCCATAATAATAAAAAATGGATTCCATATTTTATATACGAATAATATATATTATAAAATAATTTCAAAATTTTTTTTTACCATAATCAATTGGGAAAATAATAAAAAATGTTTACAATGATTATAGTGAAAACTAGAAAACTAGAGGTTAAAAAAGAATAAGAGGTAAACTAACATATAAAACATCTTAATTAATAGTTTATGGATTTATTATAACCTTAAATCTTATAGGATTGTTAATTTACCATTTTATTTTCTCGTGGCATGAGAAAAGTTTTGTGGACTTAATTTTTTCCAAAATTCCATGTATGTCCTCCCCCCAACTATAAAAGGAACCTCCACAAATCCTTTACTCATCATAAAATATAATCCAATCCATTGTTATATAACTTCCTTAATACCATAATAATATATTAGAATCATTTTTTTATTATAAATAAATTTTATTAAGGATTTTTTGAAAATCTAAAAAGGTTACCCAAATAAGAAGTATTGTTCTTAGATGAGTGTTTTTTTATTTCCATATCCACCACTTTCAATAAATGTTTATAAAAATAGGATATAATAAGAATCTTAATGAAAATATAAATAGTGATTTTTTTATTATGTCTATTACCTATATAAAACTCTTATTCCATCAAATTGTAATTGATAAAATCTATTAGGTCTGTGGCATGCTACCACCTTGTGAATCAATGTGATTCATTTTCCAAAACAAAACCTCTCAAGGTTGTATATAATTATGTATATAAATTATATAAATGATATTTATAACATTAATTTTATTATCTAAATATTATATCACGAATTTTCTTTTTTTTACATTCCATTTCATGTGATATATGATAATGTCGTTCGTGTGTACGAAGGACAACCATCTCACAAACTTATTTGATTCATTTGTTATGTATAATTTATATGTAAGGTAATAAGGTTAAATTTAATTAATATATGTTATTTAGTGTACATTATAATGATTCCTTAAATAAATTTTATCATTTACTTTTATTCCATTCCTTCCATCGAAAAATGGAAATAGCGTTTATGTGCACGTATGGCCTACCATCTCTATAAATGTTGAAATCCATTTTGCATTATCTAAATTTATCTTCGAATTTAAATATTAATAAAAATAATATATATTATATTCATTTCATGGTTACAATTATAGATACTATGAAATATGAAAAAAAATCAACAGAAAAATCACCAAATGATAATGTAGAAGACAAATGAAGAAATTATTTCCCAAAATTATGATTTTAATAATAAATTATAAATAATCTAGTCAAAAAATTGTATTTTTAGTCATTTAGGTTGTGAAACATATTATTATGGTTCAACAATAGATGTATATTAAACATATATTAAATATATAAGTGTTTCGAAATTGTACAAAGGAATTCTGGACTTAAGGTAAGGGATTTTTGGTCTCAAATTTCCTTCTTGGAGACTCGGTTTTATTATGTGCATATCTTCATTCATTAATAGTATATTTTTACTCTTTAAAATTTAATATCATGAATAATATTCTTTGTAAAATATTATTATGTTTTACTTGATGATATTACTTATTTCATGGGGATTACATTACCAAATATACCCAAAGTGGTTACATTTTTGTGTTACAGTCTAATCATTTATTGGCATTCTCTATATATAAGTTACAAATAAAAATATTTATGACCAACCACTCAATAATAATCATGAAATTTATTTTTATATATTTACATCTTGATTTTACCATTCCTTATTTCCTTTTTCTTTCTTTATTTATATATTAACCAAACAAATGTTTTATTAAAAGGCCAAATTTATTAATCTCTTCAGTCGAAAAAGTTTTTCACTTCCATGTCTATGTATCTAAACAATTTCTCAAAAAAAAATCACCATTGTGTAAATATTTTTCAATATCATTTTAACTAATGATTTTTTTACATAATTGTTTAAATGGTGGCTTCTTGTTTTTTTTTTCAAAACTAGGATCTTATTACATTTTACCAGAAATGTGAAAGGTGTAATTTTTTTTAATAAATGATTCAAATGATCATTCAAAATAAATTTCCATCTAAGATGACATTTTTTGATGTTATATATTCCTTATTTAAAATATTATCAAAGTATTCCATTATTAATATTCATTTGATTTTTTTTATGATGATAATATGATTATGAACCTCTTTTCTCTACCATGGGTTATACCATGATGTGATTCTTTTGTAACCCACACATTTACACAGGTTAGACAATCTCAAAATGGTGAATAAAAATAAATCATTTCTAATGTCAATAGATTTTGATATGATGAAAATTTTATAAAACCCATTTATTTTCATGATTTTTGATAAGATGAATTTTTTATGATCTAATGGAAAAAAATTTATTATTGTCTTTATATGATGATTGTTACCTTTATCTCTCTCTAATGTATTGGATAATGAGATGTATCTCATGAGATAGACCAAACTCAAATGCAGAGTGAAACCAGTTTAGTAAGGGACATTGTCCGGTATGATTGACTTGGGAGTGATCCTTAACTACAACAATTATTTTTTTGACTGTACCAATTCCACTTTGATAGCCTTGGAAGTGATCCTTGATGAAAATTGAAATGATTTTGTAAGATAATATTTATTCTATAATTAAATTTATTATTCCAATGTTATTCTCTCAGGTCTGTTTTTCCTTAATTCATTTATCATTTATTTTTAATAAACTACAAATATTTAGGACATGAATTATTATTATGGTCATTGACATTCTCGATATGTCTTTACAATGTCATGATCATGTTATCATACCCTTATGATCATGTTATACTTATGTGATCATTGATATCACTCTTGTTTTACCTTGAAAAGAATATGAGCTCACCCTTTCTAATGATTCCTTTCTAAATGTTATGAAGAATGATAAAATGTGTGATATGTAAAAAAAGGGCTATAGTAATGAAGAACATGCTGGTAGATTATGTAGTTCACTTATGAAGTTTTTTTTATGTATCTTTGTTTCAGAAGACACTAAAAAAATAAAATCCACAACCATAAATTTTTGTAATGTAATGAATATTCAACTATTAATATGTAATTTATATTTATGAGAATATAGTATTTACACACTTAATGATATTTGTTGAACATATAGAATATATTAATGTCATTAATAATTACTAGAACAAATTGATCAAGATAATATCAAAAAACTATATTTATTATATACATAATGATAACATGTGAATTAATATATCTTAATGGAATAAGTTAAAATTCATAACGTTCATAGGCTGTATTGAAGGATTTATTTGGTTTGTTTTCCCTTTTTTCCCAAATTTCATATAATATAGAATGAATTTCAATCATTAACAACTATATAATTCCCAAAAAATTATCAAAAAATTCACTAATATGGGGTATAAGATACATATTCATGATCATAATCTAGTTTTTTCTGATAATCAATGTAAATTAACATTGATCCATCTTTCTTCAACACAAATAGAACTCTTGAAACCCATGATGATTCTCTAGGATGGATTAATACCTCTTCATTATTGTCCATAGTTGACCCCCCATTTCATAAAACTCAATAAATATCATTCAAAAATGATAATTTGAAATATTTGTAGAAATAGATTTGAGTTTTATTCAAACATCAACATCATTATTTGATGGAATAATAAGGAGATTTTTTGGAAAAAACATAAAAAAACTCCCATACAATATGGATATCATTGATTTTATCATTCACAATAATAATAATATATAAATGCTTATATAAAAATTGGAATAAAGACACATAAATCGATTTTACCAATCACTATAATCTCATATTTATTAAAACAATGATAAAGGATCACATATTGATTTATAGTATGTTATGTCCATTACATTCCTGGGAAATTGATATGGGATATAGAGACAGAGAGATATGGAGCTAATCCATACCCAAAATCACAAAAAAACTATACATAGAATTAAAACATTAAAAGGAATCACATTTCTATAATCATCTATCTGATATGAATCTTATGCATGAGATTTGATCATCATACCATTAAAATAAATCATTTATAATTCCACCTCTAATCATTGAGTATATAAATTGGCATTCCTATATATCTTTCCTGATATTGTGGAATTAAAAGCAGTTATATAAAATAATATAATCTAAATTGGAGTGTCCATTTCACCACCTCATATTTATAAATATATATTTATTTCCTCACATCAATAAAAATTGTTAAACTTATCATTAGACTTTATTAACCAGACTGATACATCATATAATCCAAAAAATTATTTCATAGGATATTTAAATGAAAACACATTCCTTTTGATCTATAACACCTTAAGCTTCACATGGGTCTTCCATGGTCATCATCTATTAAATTTCTTCATAATGGTTAATAAAGAAACTATTAATTAACCGATTAATGTCCCCTAATAGTTGATTTCTTGGTATATTTTCTTATGAACAATATTTGTGAAACAATAAATATCTTGTTTTAAAAAGTGTTATATCTAGTTTTATATGTGGGATATATGCATATAGATGTCATTATGTAGATTAGGATTTATTTTTTAAGAAAACCATTTCCCTTTATTTACTATAACATTGGATGTTATTCAATTCATAGTCTAATCCCACTAGTTACCCCTTAATTTCTCACATAAAACTTTCCAAAGATTGGTAATCCTTTCATTGATACAAAAATAGGAAACCCAAATGAAGGGGAAAACTAAGAGACTTAGTGAGGGTAAACATGGAATAATTATTCAATTAACACATGTAATTATAAAATGAGAATAAGGTTATTAGGATATGAGATTATAATTTTAGAAAAACTCTTAGTGATTCATAGATCGTAATCGTGGAATATGGATTTGGAAATTTATAACACATGAGTCATAGAATAATCAAAGGTCATTGAAAATTATATCATATCATAAGTATAATAAATGTTCGTAATGGTATTTATAAAAATTATATAATATTCATAATCATATAATTCATATGACAATGCTACTTACAATAGACATCATGACATGTTATCCTTCATCTTGATACCTAAGTCCCTGCTTCTGGCTTGGGATAACCACCTATATACCCTTATTTTGGTGATAACCAGCTATAAAATCTTTTATCTCATGAATATTTATTAATTACTAAATTAATATGAGGAATAAAAAGAATAAAAATTCAATATAACCAAAATATATTCATAGCCCAGTAAAACAAATTTGTCATCATTGTATTTTTTTTATAAAAATACTAATAAAATACTAGGGGAACATTTCTAGATGAAAATACCCGTTTTATTTTAAAATAACATTTTTAAAATCTAAACAAACTAAGAATATTATAAAAAATTATTAATTGAAAATAAAAATAGAATCATATAAATTCGTTTAAATTAAATGAATAACCATTATGATAGTAAAATCCATTCGTGTGGTATACTTTATAAAATTGATTCCTTTCGCACATTGGTAAAATATACCTTATTCTGAAATTGATAAGAGATTTATTATTAAAAAGAATTTATATAGATTTAAACATTGGAAAAATGACTGTAATAATCATTCTAGTATATTAAAAACGTTCTTGAAAATAATTTACTAAAAATGAATATATTGATGTCAAAGAATCTTCACCGAAGAGAGAATTAGTTGTAGTTTTCCTAAAAAACTATTTTTGTAATTACTGTATTTAGAGAGGGGAAAATTAATGGAAATAATGTATTATATATAAATATCCATTGTATAAGAGAATTTATAAGATAAATTATAGATATATCATGCAATTTCATCGTCATAAATTTAATCCTAGACTATCTTGATAAAAAATGTTATTTTCACATAAAACCATTACCTCATGTATGACTTATTTCTTAACATATATTAAAGTGTTATATGATAAATTTAGAATTTATTATACTATTTTATATTAATTATATATATATATAATGATAAAATATTTTATTATAACATTTTATCACCAATGGAATATAATTCATTATTAAAATCACATTTTTCAGTGATAATAGTTTTTTTCCATGCATATTTCGGTTTAAAATATCATATCATTTCACTCTAATAATGGTTACATCGTGACCAAAATTTTAATAATAACATGAATAGAATATAATTAAATAATATCACCATTAGATAACATTCCTTTATAATTAATGTAGTAATATTTATAACATCACACTTATAAGTGGTAAGCCACCCGAAACAGTAACAAGTTATGAAGAGAGAATGTGTCAGAACATGGTGTTGTATAGGCATAATTATGATTTTAAAAAAAAAATCATCTACTGATTATCTTATATATATATATATTTTATATAATTTTTTGAAATTATTTAAAATATAGATATTTTAAATGAAATATATGACAAATGATATGGGTAGTTTTTACATACACCTGAACTATACTTTCATATTTTAATGAGAATAAAGAAAAATAAATTTTATAATATTTTACCACTATAGAATAATTATTATATCATATATATATAGTAAATACACCATTGTTTACATTAATTATGTTTAATGATGGAAAATGTATCATATCGACATGTGGAGGCTGTAGTCCAGAAGTACAGACATGGGGTACATGATTTTATATTTTGTGTAATTTTGGTGGAAAATTGTTTCCCATAATACTCAAAACATAGTATCGTTTTTTTAATATTGGATTCATTTAGTCAGAGTACATAACTCAAGAGGGGAGTGGTGAATTAAGAAACTATTTAAATTTCTATTTAAAAGATATTAGTTTTAAAAATAATGATTTAACCAAAAATAGATAAAGTCTAGTTAATCAAGGTTATACTCTTATAAGAGTTTTACTTTTTAAACAAATTCTTAGAAGACTGATTGATTCTCAGTAATCTTAATTGGTATTATTAAAATTACTTTTGAACTAATCTTACTAAGACAAATCTGATATAACTTCTTTCCAAGACTAACTATCAATGTGAATTTATTGTTTTTCTGGATTGTGCAGTAAAGCAGTAAAACAAAGTAGACTAAATTTAAATGGAACAAAGGATATAAAACATGTGGTTCAGTCTCAAGCCAAGTCCAAATCCACTCCACTTTCTGATCACCTGCCACCATGCAATTTATATAAATAAACTCGGATCCACACCCTGGATCGGGGTTAACAACAGTACATGGACTCTCCAGGCCACACAAAGACCTCTTCCATAGTTTTTATAGGTAAACAAAATAATGACCAGGCCACATAGGGACATCTTCCACAGTTGTCGTTGGTAAACAGGAGTAATGAATTTGGAATGTGGATTTTGAAATCCCCCAGTTTAGTGTAGGATTCAGTTTGTGTGTAAAATATACATAGTACACACAATTCTCGAAAATAAATTAAAGAATTACTAAGAGTTAGTAGATGTGATTTTCAAGTGCTCTAGTGATTAGCAGTGTAGCTCTGGACTCCTTGAATAAGACAAAAATGCTTCTGAGTCCTCTGGGTTCTGGTTTGAAAAACTAAGTGTCTTGGTTCATCTTGTATTATTCACGAGTGAAGATGTTCTCTGGATCCTAGTGTACATCGTGTTTCCTTCAGTAGTGTTTGATTTTATGCATGAGACAAATGCTTCCTTGAAGATCTTGCAATCTCTTCTTCATGGTCATGCTCATGACTGGTGTTTTGTTAAGTACATTGAACTCATGGTTTTTATGTTGTCGCATGTTGTATTTTTTTTTATCATGGCCACACTTCTCTTTATCTTTTAAAGCATGATTATTAGCCGACAGGTTCCATGTGTCTCATACCTCATACCCCGTACTATATTTATAAAGAAACATTAAATATGTCAGTGCAATAAAGGGGTCAAATATGACCGTTAAAATCTTAAATAGAAAAATGACAAAATATTTAGGAAACGGGGTCACAATAGTTATGAAAACGGTGTCTCCTTCATGGTATCTCCTTATCACGATGTATCCTTAACTATGTCTCCTTCATGGTGTCTCCTTCATGGTGTCTTTATCATTGTGTCACCTTCACGGTGTCTCCTTCACGGTTTATTGCTTGGGGTTTCTGGATCCATGGTACCTTGATGACTGTGTCTTGCTAACTGTGTCTGACACTTAGGAAAATAGAGTGTCTGTCTTACGGTGTATGTTCATAGTGTCTTGCTTCATAGTGTCTGTTCTTAGTGTCTTTATTCACGGTGTCCGGCTTACTGTTTCACGGTGTCTTGTGGTCACTGTGTCTCACTGGTCACGGTGCCTGTGTCTTTCTCATACTGTCTTACATACTGTGTTATGCTTCACAATGTCTTGTACTTAAGCAAATGACTGTATTAAGACTTAAATAGTAATATTCATAAAATGAATTGATCTTAACCATTATCAATTATAAGATAACTTGAAACATAAATACACATGATTGCTGAGATTTGTGAGATATGTGATCATAAATAAGATTCGTAATTATTATTGAGATTTGTGAACATTAAAACATGATTAATACATGAGGATTCCTACAATCGCCCCCTTTTTGATGATCACAAATTAGGTACAGTTAAAGGACAAATTCAGTGCAGCTACAGAAAATGTGACATATAGAAAAATAGATAACTTCTCAATTTTTCTCCCCCTTTTGGGATTATCAAAATGTATGAAGAATAGATGGAAAATAGATCATATGTCATTAAAAGTGTGAAGAAAACAAAATACAGTAGAAATAAAAAAAATGAATGACAACCCCATCAAAAATATAGTAGTCACTAGTCTTATTCAAGGATTGGAATTCTCATTACCTTTATCAGCAGCAGAAGAGGAAGCCATAAGTTCATGTTCTATTGTAGAAGAAGGAATAAAAGTGGTAGATAGATAAGGTAAAGGGTGATCTTTGAAGATCGATGGAGCCATGGTAGGATCTATAGAAGATCTAGAGAGTTTCTGGTAAATATTGACATGCCTAATCTGACTAATACCATGGCCAACAGACATGTTTGTGGAAGCTAAGTCATAAGTGAAAGTAGGTAATCCAGGTCTTAGAGGAGCTGCTGTTGGAGAAACAATTGTTGTTCTTTGAACATGAAGATACGGCCTCAGAAGTTTAATGGAGTCTGCAATAATCTCTCCTCCATTATGCATAGCCTTTTAAAAATCATCATTATTTTCCATGAAATTTTCCAATATTCTAGTAACATCACGGAGCTTTCGAACTTTAGCTTTGAAGGCCTGAGACACAAGAGGTATTCTCAGTTTCTCTACAAGATATTTAAAGTGATTATTCATATCGGTTTTGGTGAAAATGCGTTTGAAATAGAAGTCTACTTTCATAGAGATCCCATTATGAGCATCATTGGCAATCATGGAATGGATTTGAACAAATTCAAGCACTCTATCACTGTTCTTAACAACAACGGATAAAGGAGCCATATCAAAGCCACTAAAGGCATTCTGGATTTTTTCCTTGACTATATATCTATGTTGAGAACTATCCAAAGAAGGAGTAGAGGTTTGACCAGAGGAAGTAGAAGCTTTGACTGCTACGGTCAGAGACTTGAGTTGTTTTCTGACCTTTCAAAGATAGTCCGTATATTCATCTTTGAGTTTGTTCATGTTCTCTATATGCTCTATCATGTGGTACAACATCTGCGTGTGCCTTTCTCCAATCTTTTCATCAAAGGATATAGGTATGCGTGAATCTGGGACACAATATCTCGAGAGATGTTTGAAAAATAAGGTTCAGGAGACGGAGGAGCGGGAGCAGGTTCTGATCTTGAATGAAATTCCTTCTGTAGGACTTCAACCATGATTTTCAGAGTTGCAACATCGGTACCGAGCAACTTGTTTTCAACCCTTACTTCTTGAATTTCATGAAACTTCTAGGGTTGAATGTGCCAGATAATCTTTTCTAAAAGTAGTGAGGCATCTTTCTGACTCAGTTGGGTCATAAGGCAAGGTTTAGAGGACAATAGTTTCTCAAATCCAGCTAAGATAGTGTCTTCAATGACTTTCAAATCATCTTTACTGACAAAATATTGATTTTCAAGTAAATTTTATGGTACCGGAAGTGGTACAGGTGCAGGCTTAGGTTGATGATCATGTTGAGGTTCAGGTTTAGGTTCAGATTCAGGTGCAAAGAGTGTGACAGATTTCAGTTGAAATAAAGAAGAAAGATCAATCCTGGTGGCAGTAATCTGTGGAGATTCACTCGCATCATAAAAGCTAGGAAATTTATAATGAGTGTCCACCGAATATGACTCAATTGGTGGAGATGCTTTATCAGACTCAACCTCATCAGCCTCATCTTCATGAGTCTCAAGGTTTTGAGGTTCCTCCCCCTAAACAAGTGCTTCCATTTGAGGACCATGAGGCTCAGGAAATTGATTTAAATCCACTGGTTCATCTCTAATTTCATCATCCATTTCTTACCTAGACAACTGAAAGGCTATCTCCATCCTCTATTCAGTAGAGGGTATTATCTCAGGAAACAATTATTCCACAAGAAGGTCATCTAGATTGTCTCCTTGGATAGTAGGGAGTTCTTTTTGAGTTGCTTCTAGCACATTAGGGAGTTCTTCTATTACATCCTCTTCCATGACATGCTGCTCCGATTCTGGGACAATTAACTCTCTTGTAGCCTCAGGTTGGGATTCCAGATTTACATCATCTCCAGCGACATTAGGTTCTTCATCGTGAACAACAGTAGGAGTAAAAGTCCTTCCTTCCTCAACAACAACTTCTTCCCTTTGAGGTACTTAAGCTGCCTCTTCCTCTTCTTTTTCATCTTCTGGATAATCAACAACTTCATCTAGTTCCAAAGTAGGATCAGAAATGTCCTTGGGACTTGTTGGATAGTCTACAGGATTGAACATCTCATATAGCTTATCATTATCTTCAACCCACTCCTTCTTCTATGGGCTCTAGTTTATTTTCATCCTCTTGATGGTAGGTTTAAAAAAAGTATATTCATAGTTCATAACTGCTTCTTCATTGGGTACAACTACTCATTTGACAACAAGCATTGCATAAATCATCCTAGAGTAAAATAGAGATGTGGATTTGGATGTGACCTTGATCAATTCACACATATGGTGAGTGATGTATTTGCACATATTTATCTGGAGGCAATTATTTATAAGATTAATCATAAATACATCCTGATACTTTAAGACAGCAAAGTCACCTTTCCTCAGGCTAATCAGATTTTGAAAAAATATGAACAACAGCCTTGTCTCCCCATCATGTTCAGTAGCTATGGCCCTTCTCCTGGGTCCATTTCCAATTAGGGTTTCTAGTGCATTTTCAAGGTCAATGAAATCAGTTGTAGCTGGGGGATCTCTCTGATAATCATCATAGATCGCTTTGTGAGGTATCCTAAGGCATGCAGCTCATATCCTTGACTAGATAGAGCATATCTGGCCATTAACGCAACTCCTCACAACATAGCTTTCACCAGCATCAAAAGAAAACTGTACATACTGATAAAACGGAGCTACCAACCTCGGATAAATGGGTTTTTCCTTCTTAGAGAACCGTTCGAACCAGCCATGTTCTCTTAATAATTTCAGTTCTAGAGACTTTCTAGACAACAACCACTCAGGGAAAATTTCCTTTTCAAGAACGACAGTGTGATTTACCAGGTTTGGGTTCAAGGGTCCTTCAGGCGCATGCTTCGGTTCTATCTTCTTTTTCTTTTAGCAGAGCTTCTCATATGAGGATAAAGATGGACGCTACATCCTTGGCATTCACTGAAGGATGAGAGAGAGATGAAGAGAAAGGTTTTATGGTTGAAAGGGTTCGAGATGAGTGTGTAGGAGATATTTTAGGTGAATAATCAAGTGAACCCATTTTGTTTTATCATTTGGTAATGTCAAACATCACAAAAGTAAAAATGCGGTAAAGTAAAAAAGCGGTGAAAAAAGAATTACCACGATATGGGTTTAAAAAAAAGCATAAATAATTTTTACGTTGAGACCATGAATAGTCGTTACGGTGTGATGGTAAGTGGTCGTCATGGTGAGATAGTCAGTGGCCTTCACAGTGAGACAGTGAATGGTCAATTCAATCATGGTGGGATAGTGAATGGTCAGTTCTGTAATGGTGAGACAGTGAATGACATACCGTGAGCACAAGGTGTTAACTGTGAGACCACAAACATGAGATAGTAACCGAGAAACTGTGAACAAGAAATACTGAAGTAAAATATAGTAAAGTATTAAACGGTAAGAAAAGTAAGATATCTATTTGTGATTGATCATGCCAAGATTATGTATGATGTAATCTATTCCCTCAGAATTTAATGGTTAAGTGAATATATCAGCAAGATGATATTCAATACCAATGAATTCTAATGTGATATCACCTTTTTGATAATGATCTCTCAAAAATTGATGTCTCACATCAATATGTTTTGTCCTAGAATGTGAAACATGATTTTTTTGAAATGTTTATAGCACTTTTGTTGTCATAATTTATTGGTACATGACTAAATTGATAACCATAATATAGTAAAGGTTGTTTTAACCACAAAATTTGTGCACAATAACTTCCATCAGATATGTATTCATCTTCTATAGTAGATAATGCAAAATAGTTTTGTTTCTTACTACACCATGATACTAGTGACATGCCTTAAAGGTGACATGTTCCAGAGGTTCTCATTCTATCTAACATAAAGCCACCGAAGTCAGCATCAGAATCACTAACTAGTTCAAATGATTGTCATTTAGGCTATAACAGTTCTAAATTGGGGGTATGCTTGAGGTATTTGAAAATTATCTTTACAGTATTTAGATGAGATTCTATAGGATTTTCTTGAAAATGAGCACACATACTCACACTAAACAAAATATCATGACGGCTAGCAGTTAAGTAGAGTAGACTTCCAATCATTCCTCTATATGTGGTTTGATCCACAGATTTTCCGTCTTCATCAAGATCCAACTTACAGGTGGTACTCATGGGAGTGTCATTACATATAGTGTTATCCAATCCAAAACGTTTTAGAAGATCTAGAGTGTACATAATTTGATTCAAAACAATTCCGTCATTATTTTGAAAGATTTGAAATCCAAGAAAGAATTTTATTTCTCGCATTGAGCTCATTTCAAATTCGGTTTGCTTCATTTTAGAAATATCACAACATAATGAATTTTTTGAATATATGAAAATAATATCATCTTCATAGAATTTAAAAATTAAAACATCCTTAGAAATTATTTTTATAAATAGGTTAGGATCAGCTATTCCTTTTGTAAAACCTTTGGAAATAAGAAAAGTACTTAATTTATCATACCAATCTCTTGGAGCTTGCTTTAAACCATATAAATCTTTTGATAGTTTAAAAATATGATTTTGAAAATGAGGGTTTGTAAATACATGGGGTTTTTCAACAAAAACATCCGTAGATATATACCGATTTAAGAATGAACTATTAACATCCATTTGATATAGTTTGAAATTTATATGTGCAGCATAATAATGTAGAATTATAAGGGCTTCATGTCTGGCAACTGGAGAAGAAGTCTCCTCATAGTCAATTCCTTTTTCTTCATATTAGCCCTATGAAACTAATCTATCCTTATTCCTAAATATATTTCCAGCATCATCTACATTATTTCAAAACACCAATTTAGTGCCTATGAAAAAAGTTTCCTTGGGACTTTCAGCAAGTTTACAAACATTATTTCTTTCAAACTGATTAAGTTCATTTTGCATAAAAATTACCCAAAATTCATCACTGATAGAATCATCAATGTTTTTAGGTTCATGCTGTGACAAGAAGGCTTGATGTTCAACCCGATTTCTAAGAGAAGCTCTAGTTAGTGTTCCTTTCTCTAAGTCTCCTACAACAACATCTAAAGGATGGTTTTTAAGAGTTCCAACCTTTCTAGAAAAAGATTGACTAGTGAATTTAGGTGCATCAATAGATTCTGGTTCATTATAACTTGATAGCACATAATTTCCACAATTTTTTGTTTTCACAGATTCTATCACATATGTATTTGAGGATTTTGAGTTAATGTTCAGGTTTGATACATCATCCACTAGATTTTCTAGGATGGTTCTAGGTTCATTTGGATCTGTTTCATCAAACATGATATGGAAAGATTATTCCACACATTTAGTTCTCTTATTGAATAATCTATAAGCATTACTTGAAATTTAATAACCTTTGAAAATTGCTTCATCACTTTTGGATACAAATTTTTCATGATTATCCTTATTGTTGAAAATAAAGACTTTGCAACAACAAAATTTAATGTAATTGTCCTTAAGATTTCTATTGTTCCATAGTTCATATGGGGTTTTCTTGAGAAATGGTCTAATCAAGACTCTATTGATTACATAGCATGTTGTATTAACAGCTTCATCACCAATGTAAATAGGTATGTCATATTCACTAATCATAGTTCTAGAAATTTCTTGCAAGGTTCTATTTCTTCATTCTAAAACACCATTCTACTGTGGTTTTCTAAGTGTAGAGAAATTGTGATTATATCCACTTTGTGAGAAAAAGGATTCAAACTCTTAATTTTCAAACTCACGACAATGATCACTTCATAAAGGTTTAATTTTAAGGCCACTATGATTTTCTATATACTTTGCATACTTAGTAAAATAAGAGAAGGCTCCACTTTTGTGAGCTATGAAGAAGGTCTAGGTATATCTAGAAAAATCATCTAAAAGAACATAAGCATAGTTCATCCCATTAAAACTATAGACTCTAGATGGTCCAAACTAATCCATTTGAACCAACTCAAGAGGCTGAGAAGAAGAAACTTCATTCTCTGGTTTGAATGAGATTTTTTGTTTCTTTCCCTTTTGACAAGGATTACACAATTTTTCATTTGTAAACTCAAGTTTGGGTAAGCCTTTAACTAGGCGTTTTCTAGTTAGATTTCTAAGTGAGTGAACATTACAATGTCCTAGTCTCCTATTCTGGAGCCAAGATTCATTATAAAATACACTTAAGCATGAAATATTTTGAGAAGTTAAGGAATCCAAATTAATAGAATAAACATTCTCATTCCTTGATACAGAAAATACTAATTCATATTTATAATTAAAGACATTACAGGAATAAATTTAAAATTTAACATGATATTCATAATCACACAATTGTGGGACACTAATAATATTATATTTTAAGCCATTAACAAACAGTACATTAGAAATTAATATTGAATCAGAGTTACCAATCTGGACTAAGCCAATGATCCTCCCTTTGGCATTGTCACCAAATGTGACATTTCCTCTATATACTTTTACCAGATTCTTGAAGCAAGAGTTGTCTCATGTCATGGGCCTTGAACACCCACTATCCAGTTATCACATATTTTTACAAGAGCTCTTTAAGTATCTTTCCTACAACATGATCAAGAAAATACATATTTTGGTACCCATACATGTTTGGGTAGAGTAATATTAGTAATAAGTTCTTTAGGAACCCATATTTTCTTCATAGCTTTCCTATAGGCATTATATAATGTATTTGAAAAATAAACCATATTTGGTCTAACAAACATGAAATAGTAGAATATGTATCATGACTCGGGCTAGTTGAGATATGTTTAGAAGTGGGAATAAAATTATATGTCCTAGACTTTGAAACAAAATTTGTTCTACTAAGGTTTCTTTTACCTGGTTGATAACCAAAGCTAGTAATATATTTAGGACCAATTTGTTTTACTATTATTTGGATACGGGTATTTTTACCATTAGTAAATTTTTCTAAGTCACTTTTTAATTTCTCAATAGACTTTTTTAGTTCATTGTTTTCTTTGATCAGTTGAGATTTTTTTTCATTTTTAGTATTAAGTTCAGACTTAACAGTTATAGTGAGAGAATTCTATTTCTTCAATGATTTATATTTATCTTTTTATTCATTGAATGTCTCTTCAAGCATGTTTAAATATTAAAATATTTCTTCATTTGTCATATTTTTAGAGTCACTTTCCTCTTAAGAATAGTATGATTTCTGCATAGAAGAGTTTAGTGTTACCTCAGATGTGTTTTTCAAAAAACACAGATTAGCTTTGTTTGCCAGTTCATCATGTGATGTGTCTGAGTCACTTGAACTATCCTTAGAGGCACTGCAAGTTTCCTTCATTGCCTTTTTTGTACTTCTTGTCTTTTTTTACATATTTCTTCTTATGTCTTAGAATTTTCCTATTAGCCTTTAAATGTCTTGTGTGCTTACATTAATAGCATACAATCTCATCAGTTTTCCACTTCTCCTCTAGTGCTTTTTACAGTTGCCTTTTTGATCATATGTTCCCTTGAAGTTATCTTTTCTGAAAAAGTTTTTCTTCAGGTAAAATCGTTTGAATCTTTTGGCTAGTTATGCCATCTCCTAATCAATATCTGGTGATGATTGTTCAGTATTGGAACTGACTATAGAAGCTTCCGGTTTTCCTTTGTCTTTTTGGGTCGAGAGGGAGGTCTTGAATGTAACCGATTTCTTATTTTGTTCATCCTCCTATTCTTTGTTGAATTTCAACTCTTTCTCACACATCATCAGTTTCCCAATGAGTTCCTTTACAGGTAGCCTACTAATTCTTCATGAATATATAATTGAGACAGATTTTCCCCTCCATCGATCAGGTAGACATCTGAGATTTCTCATGATCTGTTATTTGGCAGTGACTTCTCTACCTAGAGAAATCATTGTGTTGACAATGTCATTGAACCTAAGATACATATAAGAAATAGGCTCGTATGGTTTCATATTAAAATTATCATATTTTATAGTATAAGTATCAAGTTTCATTTAATTTACACTCGATGTGCCTTCATGTGAGACAGACAATGTATCCTAGATTTTATGGGCAGTGTTACAAGTATAAATCCTATTAATTTATTCACCTCTTAAGGAATAGTTCAAGGAATTCATAGTTTTGAAATTTTTATTGTAAGAAAGTTTGGAAGGTTTATCCCATATAATTCTATCAGTCACATGAATTTTCTATTCATCTATAACTGATGACAAGATTTCAAAGCACACACTCTTTAGATGCATTTTCATTTTAATTTTCTATTGAGCATAGTTTGTTCCATTAAAGAATGGTGAACTTTTATTTGTAGAACCTTACAATCTATTATCTATAATAACAAATTATTTTAAAAGTTATAGAAATTTAGAATTGATAAAAATTTATAGATATTTAATGTACAACTACAATCACAGTTGAACAAGATTACACAAAGTCCTAATAAAACAACCTCTGATACCAAATGTTGGTCAAAGTAGTTAACTCAAGCGGGGAGGGGTGAATTCAGTAACTATAAAAACGTTTGATTAAAATATATTATTTTTACAAATAATAACTTACACAAAAATAGATACAACCCAGTTAATCAAGGTTATATTTTTATAAGAGTTTGACTGTTTAAACACCTTCTTTGAAGACTGATTAATTCTTAGTAATCTTAATTATTATTATTCAAATTACTTTTGATGTTATCCTAATAAAACAGATCTGATATAACTTCTTTCCAATACTAACTCTAAAAGTGAATTTAGTGTTTTTCTTGATTTTGTAGTAATGCAGTAAAACAGAGTATAATAAATTTAAATGGCATAGTGGATATAAAACAAGTGTTTTAGTTTCAAGCTGATACCTAATCCACTCCACTTGCTGATCACCTTTCACCAAGCAGTTTATATAAATAAACTTTGATACACACACTGGATCGGGGTTAACAATAGTACATGGACTGTCCATGCCACACAAGAACCTCTTCCACAGTTTTCAAGGGTAAAGAAAATAATTACCAGGCCACACAGGGACCTCTTCTAATGTTGTCATGGGTAAACAAGAGTAAATAATTTGGTATGAGGATTTTGAAATCCTTCGGTTTAGCGCAAGAGTTAGTGTGTGTGTAAAATATACAGAGTACACACACTACTCAAAAATAAATAAAATAATCACTAAGATATAGTATATATGAGTTTAGAGTGCTCTAGTGATTAACAGTGCAGCTATGGACTCCTTGAATAAGACATAAATGCTTTTGAGTCCTTTGGTTTTCGTGTTGAAAAACAGAGTGTTTTGGTCAAGCTTGTATTCTTCACGAGTGAAGATGTTGTCTTGATCACAGTGTACTTTGTGTGTCCTTTATTAGTGTTGTATTTCATGTATGAGACAATTTATTCCATGAAGATCTTGAAATATCTTCTTCGAGTACGTGCTCAAGATTGATGTTCTGTTCGGTACAGTGCACTCGTGTTTTTTAATTTGTCACGTGTTGTATCTTTTTTTTGTTTCTCTTGGGAACTCTACTCTTTATCTTTGAATGTATGAGTATTAGCCAACAAGTTCCATATGTGTTGTACCTCATACCTCGTAAAATTTCTACAAAGAAACATTAAATATGTCAGTGTATTAAAGGCATCAATGTTAAATAGAAAAATGAAAAAATAGTTAGCAAATAGTGTCACATTAGTTATAAAAATTGTGTCTCCTTCACTATATCTCTTTGTCATGGTGTCTCCTTCACAGTGTCTCCTTCACAGTGTCTCCTTCACGGTGTCTCTTTCAGGGTGTCTCATTCTTGATGTATTGCATATGGTTTCTGGATTCATGGTGCCTTGATGTCTGTGTCTTACAAACTGTATCTGGCTCTTAGGCAAGACAATGTATGTTTTTAGTGTCTTGCTTTAAAGTGTCTGTTATTAATTTCTTGCTTCATGGTGTTAGGATTATTGTGTCATGATGTCTCGTGGTCATGGTGTCTCATTAGTTATGGTGACTGTGTCTTGCTCACATTGTCTGACCTACTATGTTAAGCTTCACCTTGTCTTGTACTTAGGAAAATAAATGTATTCAGACTTAATCAGTAATATTCACAAAATGGTTTGAGCATAACCATTTTCAAGTACGAGATAACATGAAACATAAATACATATGATTAATAATATTTTTGATATTTTTGATCATTTATAAGATTTTTAATTGGTATTGAATTTTGTGATCATCAAAACATGATTAATACAAGAGGAGTCCAAGAGATTTAATTTTTTAGTATGGATATTAGTTTTTGAAATTATTTTATAGAAGATGCAGTCTGTGAATGAGTTGTATACAATGATTATTGGTTCATTGAATGATTTTCTATGGCATCAACGGTATGAATTTATATGAAGCATAAGGGTAAGTTATCGGTATAAATTATTAATGGAAACTAGATCCAATGTTTTGTGGTTAGGGATTTTATGGTCTATTATGATCTATTTTTTAATAATTTCAATGAATTGTTTCTCTTATATTTGTGAGGATAGGGATGCACAAAGAATTTCATAGATGATTTAAATAATATAATCCACATTATTTGAAATTTTGAACAAAATGGCCAATAATTCTAGGGTAAAATATTTTAATTTCAAAATAAATTCATCTAATAATATTTTACCTCCATACCTATAATTTTAATAGAATGCAGTTTCTAATCTTATAACTAAATGTGGAAATAAATTTTAGGATGCAATAACTATTTCTTGAGATATACATTGATACTAGCATCATTAAAATGATTAGAAATGATAATTAAGTAAATATAAATTTTAATAACAATAGTTTTTATTATTGGTAGAGACTATATTTAAAATAAATTTTTAGAATGCTACAAAATAATTGTTTTTATAAAAAATTAATTTTTAGTAGAAACAAAATTTATGTTCATTTTAGGCCTTTATAAAAACAATTAAATTATTGTTAAATTAAATCTGAATACAAAATCTATATATTTAATTAGAATAGTGAATAAAAAATTATTTATTTAATTTACAAAAAGAATGCATTCAGAAAAATATTTTTCTAAAAAATAATAATTTTTACCACTATCATATTTTTTCTTCATTAAAAATCATTGATTATATAATATATTTTTTGGTATAATTTGTGAGAAAATAGTGTGAAATTTAAAAAAAAATTAATTCTGGATGCTTATGTTTTTTAAATATTTAAATATTTATGCCATAATCCTTCCTCCTTGTTTTCCACCACAAGTCTAATATAGCGAGTTGTCATTGATCTCCTCTATTAAGAAACAAAGAAACATTAATCAAGGGTTTCGTGAAAATTTGGATGAAAAGTCTTATTTATTTTCGTTCTCTTCAACCTTATCCTATATACTCTTAGTTTTATCATATATCATTCTTACAAATAATAATTATGGTTAAATAAATTGTTTGTGATGGTTTAGTCTGGGGTATTTGGTTTTCTAGGGATTATATATTTCATTTCATTTCAAGGTGTTTGATTCACTATTAAATGAGAGTTATTTATTATGATTTGAGGTATCAGTTATTATGTAATTCTTTTTATTGATCAAAGGATATTATTCTTGGTTTTCCTAAAATAACATTACCCAATGATATTCCTATAGAAGATATCATTATGGGTTTGTTAAATGTTTCAAAAATTATAAACACATAGAATGAAGGTATGTAAACCCATTTATAGTTCATAATTTAAAAATAAATTTCCAAGAATGCTATGTATTTTGATAAAATTAAGAGAGGCTCAATCAGGAAAATTTTATATCATAAATTTTAATTCTCTATCTTTTTTAAACCAAAAATTGACCTGAAATTTCATTATTTTTCAAATAGGGTATAGCATGTTTTTTAATTTATGATAATATTCAAGATTTTATTTTATGTTTTGATATATTTTATGGGAATTAAATATTTTACAATATTTTGATATTCAATTTAAATACTCCTTTTTCTATGTTGTGGGTTGACAATGTAGTATTCCATGTATTTATAAAATGTTTTCTCATGAAAGGATAAAAGAGAATAGTTTTAGGGGTATGATGGGTTCTCTTGGACAATAGATATAAAAATTGATATTTTGTACTAATCTCTCGTTGTAATGAATAAAATTTTAATATATATCTTCAAATCAAACACCAATATAAAACTAAATCAGGATAATTTAAAATGAAATATAAAACAATTCAGTTTTAAAATAATCCCAAAAAATTAAAATATAAAAATATAATTAACTAGAATGTTAATGAAATGTAATTTAGTATTAGAGTTATTTCTTATCAATGACTAACTATAAATGAATTTTTATTCATTACTTAGAGAACTATAAAAAGTGATTATAGAAGAAGAGGATTAAACAATTTTTAAAGGGGGGTTATATATGTGGAGTCCAAGTGATCACCATGATTAATGCTATTACAATTAATATATAATGAAACCAAACTCAAATAAGTATTCAACAATACGGTATAATATCCTTTTTAAACTAGGAGGTCTGAATACAAATTAAATTCATTCCATGTGTGGAGGATCTCACTATATAGATGAATAATTTATTAAAATTATAGATAAGGTATGAAATACTATAATAACATGATGTGTTTCTTGCTAGAGATTTAACTAGATTGGTAGAATCACATTCAATAATATATAAATTAAAATATTATAAATGTAGGTATAAATAAAAATATCAATACCATAATATTTTTCATTTAAATATGTTCTTTATCTATAGAAGGTATTGAATACTATAATGGTAGAGCGTATATAATATCATACAATAAAGCCTCCGCACATAACTCATTGAACACATGATCTATCAAAATTCAGCATGATTCCCAACCTTATTTCCTTCAAAAAGACCCTCATACCACATGTATACTTTTTGGAGAAAATAGATAGGGTTGGGAAATAGATCTTTATAAACATTGGTAATATGGTTCCATTAACAATAGAGCTTTGATCTAGAACTTGTGAATGGATGATTCGATTTAAAAATGTTTTGTAGGTATTGAATTCATCATATCATGTTTTATTTATACAATTCCAAGTAATTTGGAATCATTCATCATGTAATATAATACTCCCATGATCATTAAAATCTCCACCTATATGGAATCTAAAATGTGAAATATGAGATGTATCCCTAATATCAATACAGGCATGCGAACCTGTGACTATAGGACTTATATATCATGAAAATTTACATTAATTAATAGTAAAAATACAAATTAGTATATATTATTCTTGTATTACAGAAATTGTATAAGTAAGATAAATTACATACAAATAAACATCGACATCATTGGAGAGTGATATAATCCTACCCTGATAAAATATAAAATTAATCTTTCTTAGCATATGATTGCTCTGAATAATAATGGATAATGACTATTTAATAAGTGGTAATTAATTATGTCCCAAAAGGAGGAGAATATGTATAATCTTAAGGGGAAGTGACTGATGATATAGATGTTTTGGTCATCAATCATTAATAATATGTGCTGCATATTTTTCTCGGACATCAGTAAAACATGTCCATTAGTTGAGGATAGTTATAAACAATCCTATAGTGCGGTCTATGAATTCTCATCCAAAAAACTATATAGTGGATCCCCCAAAATTATATTCTAATAATGAGGTGTTTCCCCTGACATTTATCCCTTATGAGTTATGATATATCTGTTTGATGGTGTCATGCAATCCATGCCCTACGTGAGAACCTATATCCCCCCAAGCCATCCAATAACTGAAGTCACAACTTTATCTTTGAATAATTTGGTCCGTAGGGAATTCGATGAAAATTCTTCCCAAGAAAAGCATGACCATAAAACATAGAATATTATATTTTATGCTTCTGTGTTTAATGAACCCTTCAGAAATAAGTATTAATTTTTAGGTTTATCTTCATAAATTGAGATTCACTTCAGGAAGAGAATCATATATAAAAGACATAAGGGTTTTTCAATATTATTTATAATAACCATTTTTCATATGAATGATGATAAAACATCGATGAGGATATAACTCCTAACACTATTAACTAAAGTGATGCACCATCAAAAATAGATAAATATTATATTCTAGTTTTTAATTATTCTTATAATAATGTTCAAACTTCCATAAATTAAATGAATTCCATATATTCTATTAAATAATAGTGATCCAACATAATTAATAGGAAATTTTCCGTGGTAATTACGATCCTTTAAATAATGCTCTTAGAACACCTTCTAATGAAGGATTTATAAGTTTAACAATACTTTGGATGATATTTATGTGTTCTAAAAATCATAAAATAATATAATATAATACATTCTTGATGTTAATTATGAAATTGCATCATATATTAATGAGAATCACAATTTAATTAGAAATTTATAACTCTGTGATTCCCTTGAAACCATATAAATCTCTAAATGTACTAATGGGGCCACTATAAATGCATTATTTAATGCTCTTATGTACAATAACATTGCCATGACTCAATAGGCTATGGTAGAGAGGATATCATTTGTAAATTCCCTTAATCGATTTGATAAATAAAAATTTCTTTCAAATAATATAGATAGTATAAAAACATGAAATTTTATTTTAAAATAATAGTAATCTTGATATCTTTGTTAACATGAAACACCAATATTTAAGTGAATTGAGCTATATAATAAAGCATTATTATTAAAATGTGACCATTGCAACATATCAATTAAATTTTTTGGTATTAATATGGGAATAATCATTATGCAATATATGTATACTGGTCTTACTCAATGAAAATGGAAATGAGAACTTAGATTTTAAAAACATCTTTTTTTGCATCACAAAGGAAATTTCATCAAAAATGATTTTTATCAAATTATATTCATTGTAATTAAAATTAATTTCTATCAACTTTGGGAAAAAAATTATGCTATTAACATATTTTATGACATTATGATTTCAAAATTACCTTATGGTGAAAATACAATATTTTAGGATATTATTGATTTATTAATAAATTGATCAAAAGATAGATTTTTTAAAAACTCTAAATCCACTTAATTACATCATGTGATTTAAAAATCAAAAAAATTTATACTTATTTACTATTACATATAAACAATTTATTTATATTATTCTAATTAATTTCTTTAAATAAAAAAGTTTCATGACATTGATAGAAGTTATTTATTATGATTATAATGCATTTTCTAAAAGCTATTTTTTTTTGTATTTTATTCCGTAATTTTAAAATTTATTTTCACCCTATCTAGATATTGAATCATTAAAATGTGATACAATATTTAGAATCAATATGACCAACTTATATAAATATGAACATTTTTAGTCATTATGAATAGTAACAATGGTATATATTTGTCACCTAACTAAGTGTAAGATATGTAAAAATGGGATTACACAATCGCATAAGGACTCAAGAATAACCCAAAAATTAGTTAATTTCATTGGGTGATATAAATTTTACCATAAACATTCCAAATATTAAGATAAGTCATTTCTCACCATTAAATAACATTTATATTAATTTTTGAAATGAAAATTAAAAAATGTGATTCTCTTGACATTAATATATCTAAGAGTTTTACATACGAATAAAATACGAATAAGTTTAATTTTAAATATTTATATTAAAATTAATTAATTTATATTTTTCTTGTAATTTGTTTTAATTTTTTATTTAGTAATTACTTTACTTCTTCAACAATTCCATCAAACATCTTATGAATTTAATGGAAAAATAATTAAAATGTATTTAATATCTATAAAAGAAATATGTAGTTCTTCAAGAATATTATTTATAAATATATTATATATTAAAATTTTGAAAATTTTCTTTTATAATTACATACTTATCTTGAATCCATTATCAAAAAATGAAATTAATTTTGTCAAAAATAAAATTAATGATATTTCAGGAAAAGTATTTTTTTAACTAAATTATTTTAAAATAATTTCTTTAAGTAATGATTGGATTTATATGTTCCATAAATGAATAATTTTTCCATTTATTAGCAAAATATTACAATTTACGTAAAATTATAACCCTTTGATCTGAAATAGTTGTTACCATGGTTAACGTTAATAAAGGTTAATGAAGGGGTCAATAAAAAAAGATAAGGTTTATGATGATATCTAAATCTATTAAAACATTATTGGATGATTATATTAGGATTACATAATCCTTATAAATAAATAAATGTTATTATAGAAGTATTATTCGAATAATTTTTTCTTTATTATATATTAATTGTTTATAAGATTATAATAGTGCAAATCTCATCACATATAAATGGACACCCTTTCTCACCTTCCTTTATAGAGTCATGTTAATACTATTTCATCATAACCTAATAAATTTATATTCTAAACATACTTATACATTACTTAATTGGTATGGTATTATTAAGACACTATTTCAATGGTCGTTATGAATGGATCTAAATAGAGTCTACTGAATAAGATGTAATCAACTTTACCAACTCATTCAAATTTATTTATTCTTATAAATATTATTAATTACATGTATCATTTTTAAAATAATATATTCCATATAATTAATTAACTAATATGTTATTATCACCGTGGAATTACTATTTTCAATCTCATTTTCATCGGAAAAAATAAAAAACATCATTTGTTTGTACCTATGACTTACCACCTCCATATAAAAATAACTTATTTCATCACAATTTTAATTTTATGGTTATAATTATGGAAATAATGAATTTATATTCTATTTAAGAAATAATATTTCTTCTAGTATTATAATATCATATACAAATTATTACCTTCTAATCAATTGGAAACAGATATTATAACTTGTGAGTACATGTGACTACCAACTCCACAATTTGATGTGATCTATTTTCATTATTTCATTAAATAGATATTATTAAGGATATATTTAATAAATATATATAACATATATGATATATTAATTATTCTATAAAGGTGAATTATTATTTAACAAAATTTCATTCAATCATATAAAAAGTTTTAATATTGTTCAAGAGCACATATGGAATGCCAACTCCATGAATGGTGTAATAAAAATTTCTATACTTACCTATTATTCATGACAGTATATATATTTTTTATAAATAGATATGATAATTATCACCCTTATTATTATGTATTTGATGGAACCATTCTCAAAGAATAAGCATCAGAACTACTAAACCGAAATTCTCATGAAAAATGGAACAATTAAAATTGAGAAACAAATACTTTCATAAGAAATTATTAATATATAGGTTCTTGAATATTTTTTTGGAAATTATATGATATAATAATTATATACCTGATTATGATATAAAATTATAAAAAAATTTAAATTTATTTTAATGGTGTCCATATCAATTTCAAATCAATTCAAACATAAGGTATGTTTTTCTTGTATCACTTATATTTGTTTGAGATATAAGACATTTTAACCACTTGATTCATTAGCATGTTGTATATAAAAACATTACTATCATTTATGGAAATCCTCAAATAAATTATTTGTATTTAAAAATCCAATTAAATTTTTCTATTTCAAGAGATTTTGATTCAAATATTACTACAGGGTTAAGGATTCATCGTCTCGATATTGTTTCATTGATGTGTGTTTGATATAATTCACCAATTTATGTTTGCATGGTGTATATACTAACCCATTGAAATGATACATCACTATTCTCATATTTTTTATGTTTTTTAATGATTCCTTTATTTCTATCCATTCAAGGGTTTAATGAATCTTATTTATCCACTTATTGTTTTGGAATATTGTATGGATTATTGTCGAAGGTAAGTGTGGATATAACATGATATTCTAAGGCCTGGTGTGTTTAGAATTAAATTATTATTTATACATAATATATTAATTATAAAAGCAGAAATGTTTCTTGGAAAAGTGTAATAACTTCTAAAAGAAGGTCCGAATAAGACATATTAGGTCATTATTGAATTTAGATCATTGGTTTTACCATTGGAGTTATATTCCCTTGGGAGATGTTAGGTATTAGGTTTGAGAAATGGTAATGTGAATATGTTTAGAACCATTGGAGAAGATTCAATTAGAGAATGAAAACCATATCAATTATTGACAACTGGTGTTCAACTAAATTCAAGTATCTCACCAACTAAAATGATGCAGATTCATTCTTCACGTGTGATCAATCCAAATTGAGGTTGGATGTTTAGGTATTTTGATTTCTATCCCCATTGTTTATTTATATGATGTACATGAATCAATATACCAACCAATTCATTCATATATCATTCATATTGAGCAATGAGTTTATTAATTGTGACATTGTGGTATTATTATTTATTTATTTTTTCTTATTTTTTTCATTCTTAGGGTAATATATCACGGCCAAATGAACAAGACTTAAGTTCATTCCTCTTTATGTGTTTCCCAGATTTATCCCACCATTCTTCTGTGTTCATAATTGATATTTATATTATCCAATGGTTTGATAAAAATATTGAGAAATAAATCAATATTAAATTGTTTTATGAAACAACGGTTTTATTTCTAGTATTCAATATTGGTATAGTTTGGGGATCAGGCAGCATCGGAAGTTAAAGAGGATCAGATGGATTTGGAGATATGAGGTCATTGTGTTCTTGTTAGTGTGATGATGGAAGATATATGATTTCATATTCCAAATGGTTTTAAATTCTGAATTCTAGTGTTCGAAGATGGATGGTCATGGATAATGGTTTTCCTTGGTTTCTATCATGGGTCATGGTTGGATGCAAGACTGGAGGAGTAAAAAACTACACCCGAAACATATTTAGGATTCAATAAATTTCTGTTACACATGGAATGTCATCACAGTTTAAATAGAGTGTACGACCCTTGTTTTTGAACTAAGGTTTTACAGATAAGTAAAACATCAAATGATATGTTACCCCCTTATACAGTGTGTGACTCGACCTGGTTGGTCACTTCATACCACATAGGGGTACACATACACCTCAATGAGTATATGGGAATGTACACACTATTTACTCTAACACTTATTTGACCATTCTAGGTGTAGATGGTAGATCCATGTAGTTGTAAACTATAAAAAATAAAAGGTATTGGAAAATATTTGTACTCTTTCTAAAACATGGACATTGACATAGTTATTAGATATTTTATTTGCATAAAACCCCATTTTGAAGAGACACACCAAATACTCCTTAAATGTTTTCTTAGATTGCATATCATCTTCTCCAAGGAAATGTTTCTTCATGTAGGGTTCCATTGATCCATTCCTTGAGGGATAGTATGAAATTGTGTCTTGCATATAGGATAGTAATCCCTTTATTGGGACATCAAAGATTGGGTTGTTGTAATTCATTAGTAAGGCCAACTGTGAGATCCTCTATAATAATACTTCCCTATGTGGAGTTCTTGGTATCACCTTAACCTTCACTATGAAGACACATAACCTAACATTATAGGGTAATTTTATATATAGATTTATGTATACCAGGTATCCTTGGGTTTGTTCCTCATCTAGATATCATTTTGATGATACTTCCGATGTATTCTTCTTAGAGATATATCTGATGCGCAGGACAACGATCATAGACATCGTCTGTTCAATGAGACTCATCTAGTCTTCTCTTATAGATGAGTAATATGTGTAACATTTTATAATTATTCTAAGTAATTGATAATAGTTGTGAATTTTTCAATAGACTATTTGTCTATGTTGAGTGTATCTAAATATTAATATTATATATGGTGTAGATATATACTTGTGTAAAGTTGACTATTATTATATTTTTTATATTTTTATTTTTTTTTTGGTTTCCAATTTGGTATCATTATACTCACACCAACTTGGTATTTCCCCACACATGTCTTTCCTTATGAAGATGGTTGGCCTTTTGAAAAATTCAATTAGGAACCAAGACTAGGAAGAGCATAGTGAGGTATACTGACCGAGGTGTATTCTGGTGGTAAGCTTGATATTAGTCCCCTTTTATACAATAATGTTGGACTTGTTTTGAAATAACTCAGACATTCTTTTTCAGGTATGTTTTCCTTTTCTAGTCGTTTTTTGGAAAAAGAGGGTTTTCAATAAATTTTCTATGTACACACTGTGTACTTTATGAGTACATTCCATGTACTTCCTTGCATAATAGGTTTTGTGTTGGCCATGTAGTAGCCACACACACGACCGTGTGGGACTGACTTAGAGGATGCTTAAAGGGGGTACGGAAACTGCGAGTACACGTTGTGTACTTCAATGGTACATGTTGTTTATTTTGTTTTTTTCATTAAACACACTAGGGTCGCGTCTAATGGATAGTACATACTTCTTTTTGGTCTGGTTCATCTGAGAGCATCGACCAGCTAGAGATCTTCGACGAGCCCCTGAGCCTCTATTCATCCTCAAAATCAAACATTGTCAGTTGTGTTGGAATCACATCAGTGAGTTCTTCCTTCTCCAAGAGCATTTTTTTCCAATTACTTCTCTCTTCCATGTTATCATGGGTTGAACATTTTATACTTTTTTGTAGATCATAGATGTTCTAAGGAGATTCAAGCTTCAAGGATCACATATAGCGATCTTCTAACCCCGTGGTAGGTGGTTTGTTCATTTTTGTTCTATGTCTTTGATTATTGTGTGCACATTCCACCAATACCATTGGATGGGGTATTGTGTGTTTACCATTTTACCCCTGTTTTTTTCCTGTCATGATTGTATGATTTTGTAAAGGTAATTTTGATATGAATAGTTTTTATTTCTATTCATGGATTTGTTTTTCTATGGATGTTTTGTTTACGACCATTTGTTCATGTTGAGTCTTTGGCAGCTTTACCTATTTTCCATGCCTGTTTCTATAGAATAAAGATTTTGTGTTCTGACATGATTGATACGTTTTAGACTGTTTAGCCATGTAGTTATGTAGGTTTACTTGGCCATATTTTACTAATATTCTCATTGACCTACACAGGGTAGTGATAGCCTAGTGTAGTAGAATACAAGGGGAATTGACCAGGTGAGCTTCCATAGAGAGTCTTTGTGTACTTTTGGCTATAAGGGGGATTTACCGAGTGAGTATCCTCAGATATCATAGAACCACATGGGGCTATAAGGGGAATTGACTGAGTGAGATTCCTCAGAAAGTCGTTGATTGTTATTCATGAACTATTTAGACTATAAGGGGAATTTGCGGTAAGTTCTTCCTTAGAGATTCTATGAATGACATGGGATATAAGGGTGATTGACCGAGTGATCTTCCTCAGAGAGTCCTTGACCTTTGGGCTATAAGAAGAATTGACAGAATGAGCTTCCATAGAGAGTTCCTAACTACCAATGTCTATACGGGGAATTGAATGTAAGTTTTTCCTCATAGATTCTTTATATACTAAACCAGAGAGGATAGGGTGTGTAAACTGCCTAGAGGGTTAGTATTATTGTTTGATTGTTTGACATGTGGATTTTTTTACTACTGAGAACATTCATATTTACTATTTTCTGTACTTTTACCTGCAATATATTCACTTCCTATACGTCACAGATCTTTGGGTGGTTGCCTACTAGGATTTAGTCTCACACCCTATTTGGGATATGATTTTCACCCCAAACAGATTATATTTCTGCACGTATAAATAAGGGAAAGTTCCCATCTACAACAGGTACATGATTTGTTGTGGATTTGGAGAGCATGGGACCAAGCTATAGCTTGCGATGCTGAGGATTTTATCTGCTTTCTTTTGTACTTGGTTTAGTGCTGTTTTATTCCAACATTGAGACTTGTTTTCCTGTTTTCATAGACATATGCATGATGCATCATTTTATATATGTTCTCCAATTTAAACATCAGTCTTCATCTATTACTATTGTATGTCATTATTACTGATTTTGCACTTGTATGTATTTATCTACTTCCACAGTGTACTCTACCAATGATGGAATAGATTCTCCACTATCATGCCCAAGGCCCTCACTACTATTCGGAAGCCTCTGGTGTTTCGTAAAATGTGCTTGAGGTCATGTGACCAACCAGGTATGGGGTGCCTCTGGGTGGTTTTTTGGAACTGGGATGTTACAAAGTGGTCATAGAGGAATTAATTTCTCTTGATTTACTATTTGGAGCATCTAGCTAGGGAAAAGAAGGAATGGGTACTTGGTAATAAGATGTTCCTGGGAGTAGATAACTTGTGTTCAAGGAAAATCCAATCAACCTCATTTAATTGAATCTTTTCTGGTTTTGCAATTATTATAGTTGATTTGATTTCACATCGAGTGATTCACATGTTTTGTGCTATTAAAATTGATCTTATTGAAGTTCTATTACTATTGGAGCCCAATAGGATGAGGGTATGCCATCTCATACATCATATATGCACTTTCTAGAAATCACATGTCATGTATTCTTGTCATGTCATCTAGGAGGCATTAGAGATTGCATGTTGTTGTCATATATGATGTGTAAAATATGCATGTTGTAGTGATAGTTTCCTTAATAGAGATACCTTTTGTTTGATGGGGAATTGATTTGTGTAGGGTTTGCTTGAATGAATGACAAACATTGGTTCATGAGGTGTTATCGACCCTCATGGATAAGAATTTGGGGGATCGTGAATCTATTTTCCTCTTTATGACATGTATAAGATGCTAGAATTTGATTTGTGGTGAGTATGCACCCTCATGGATCGGAACTTCACACATTCAGTGTTTGTTTAATTGTTTTAGGGGTTTCGGAGTAGTTTCTAAGGGTTACTGTCTGGAAAAAATGAGAATACATACCGTATATTTTTGACTACATGCCAAGTGTTCTTTTGTTTGGGAAGAAACTATTTTTCATAAGTACATGTCATGTACGTTATGTAAAAGTCGTGTAGTCTATAACTGTGTCATAAGCCGTGTGGGCAGAGACACGGGATTGGGGTAGACTGGTAGGAACACACCGTGTACTGTTCAAACACGCCATGTAGTGTTGACCAAGTGTCCTCCCATGTAACAATCAACATAGAAAGATAAGACCTTAATCTATACACACTGTGTCGGAGTTGAACACGTCGTGTAGTCTGCCCTAGGTACACATCCATGTCATGAACAACACAGGTCGGTGTTATCGTTTCTCATACATGTCGTGTCTGTCTGGAACACGTCGGGTAGTGTCAGCCATGTAGCCAGCCATGTATCTAACCACACAGTGTTTTGGGAATTCTTAGTACATGACAAGTCTATCTGGAACACACAGTGTAGTGTAACCTAGGTACACAGGCTGTGTCACAAACACCAAGGGCCAGGTAAAGCTTGTTGAGTACACACCTTGTCCATTTGGAACACGCCGTGTAGTTATGTCTTAGGACATCCATGTGGCTTAACTGTGTAGAAGGACTCAAGCAGGGAAAGAGGATTCAAGTACATGCTGTGTGTTAAGCCAACATGTCGTGTGTTTGGGGTGTTACACGACCTGTTTAGGTAGGAGTACACGCCCATGTTAACGACTTTATGGAACACGCCGTGTATTAATTGTACACGATTTGTAATCAGGTATTGTAAAACATGAGTGTTTTATTCCTCATGTGGACATCTTAAACTCCTCGCTTTCATCCCTCAATAATCATGATCTATGATGTGTAAATGAACTTGTAGATTCATGCCACCGAGAGGTCCACTGTATGTGCGCTAGTTTCCAGACAGTGATTAGGCACTTGTCATGGCTGATCAGGGACTACCTCCAGATCCACTGGTTGTGCTAGCCTTATAACCAGCCGTTGAACCTGAAAAAGGTGATGATAAATAGTTAAGGGAGGTCTTTTTTAGTATAATGCAGACCATCCAGGGAGCGACACATCCTACCCCATCGATGGATGATTTGAAACGGGTATTATAGCATTAGCATCCTCAAACCTTCCCAGCGGATGGAGGACCTCAGGCTGCCGAGTCAGGGCTAGAAGCCACACTAAATATTTTCTAGCTTCTAGAGATACCTCCATAGAAGGGGGTGATTCTATCTACCTATATGATTCAAGACTCCATCAAAAGGTGGTGAGATGTGATCTCACAGGCAAGCTATCAACAGAATATTCCATGGGATAAGTTTCATTACATCTTCTACGATTATATCTATCCGGAGAACTTGAGGGCTGATCGAGCCCGAGAGTCCATGAATCTGGAGCAGGGTACACTTTTTGTTATGGAGTATTCCTATCGCTTCACTGACCATCATCATTTCACTCATATTCCAGGGGGTGATAAGTTGTTCATTTCATGGAAGTTTGATGATGGTCTAAGGCATAACATCTGATCGAAGATGATCATCTTCCAGTTGACTTCGCTATCTTCTATCGTCAACCGGGTGCTGATCACAGAGCACAATCTGAGGGATATTATAGCTGTGAGCCAGGCGGTTCGGCATCCAGAGTTAGTGCACTACCATCTGATAGCAGGAAGTGCTGTAGGGAGCATACATGAGGAGATCATAGCAGGCATGATGCATCTTCTGGTAGCTAGGTGGTGTGCTACTAGTGTGGGAGAAGAGGTTATATGAGGCCATGATTTTCGAGAGACCCTATGGAGTGCTGATATTGTTCCAAGATGGGACACCTTCAGTTTTTTTGTCTGTTCTTCTCACCATAAGCTGGTGAGAAGTGTTCTTCTATGACTCCGCATTCTAGAGCAGCACCACCAGTTTCGCACTAGTCTGAGAACTGGAGTTTTTTCGGTTGTTCAGGACGAGGTGGAGGGTGTTTCCATGGTAGTCAATCGCTATTTCTTCAGCGACATCCGGGAATATTTGTTCATAGTGGTCAGGTAGGGTCACAAGGCCGTTGTACATGCCAGACTTTTGCAGTGGAGTAGGGCCCACAAGAGCAAGATCCCAGACCTTCTATTGTTTGAGATATGTTCTTAGTAGCCTCAGTTTTATCTTCTGGTATTTTTGACACATGGGATTACAATAGCTTTATATATGTTGCAGTTGTGGGGTTCCATGGGCTCTACATATTTTATTCTACTAATATCTTAACAGTAAACACATCGTTGGGGAATAGAATGGCTCGTGTATGTTAGTGCAAAGAGTGCCCACTAGAGGTTGGTGGATATCACTTTTTGTGGGACTCTATGTCCTACAAATGATAGGTTATTATGACATTCTTGGAATGGTCTAGCTAGTTCCCTTCAATGCAGTTGTCGATTTTTATCATCATTGGGTGAGTTTCAAATCACAAGAGGGTGGATCCTTTCTTAATAGGGGTGAATGTGTTGTCCTGGCAAGCAGAGCGGGTCCAGAGCATCATGTGTTGGGAGGAGTTATAGCCCATATTGCGATTCTATATCAGGATGACCAGGGGACTTCAATGTTAAACTTTCCACCAGTGACGGATTTTTTCAAAGATTTCTCTCTAGAGGAATTTTCATGTTTTCCTCCATAGCATGAGGTAGACTTTTCTATTTATCTTGTGCTAGGAGAGGCAACAGTGCCCATTACTCCTTATAGGATGGATACAACATAGTGGTAGGAGCTCAAGAGGCAATTGGAGGAGTTGTAGGAAAATGGTTTTATCTGACCCAGTACTTCTCCTTGTGGTTCGCCTGTCCTATTTGCGACAAAGGAAGACAACATCCTTAGGCTTTGTGTGGATTAGCGGAAGCTGAACCAGTTGATGGACAAGAAATGATATCCCTTACCTATGATTTATGATCTCATTGATCAGCTTCGATGAGCCCAAGTGTTCGCGAAGATTTACTTGAGGTCCTATTTTCATCAGTTTCACATTAGACCTTATGATATACCTATCACAGCCGTCTGGAGCAGGTATGTTCTATAAGAATATATGTTTATGTCATTCAGTCTCACGAACACGCCTTCAATTTTCATGGGATTGATGAACCGAGTGTTCCATCAAATCTTCGATTACTTCGTGGTGGTTTTCATGGATGATATCTTGGTGTTCTCTAACACTCGACACGACCATGCTACCCATCTTGAGATTGTTTTGAGTACACTGAGGGAGATTCAGTTATATTTTAAGATCTCAAGGTGCCACTTTTGGTGGATCAGATTCACTTCCTGGGTCATATTATCTCAGAGACTAGAGTGTCAGTAGACCAAGAGAAATTGAGAGCTATAGTTAATTGGGACCAGCCTAAGAAAATCATAGAGGTGTGGAGTTTTATAGGGAGGTATGGATTCTACATACATTTCATATAGGGCTTTTCAGGCTTGGAATCATTGCTGAATGGTCTTACAAAGAAGGGTGTGAAGTTCTTATGGTCAGATTCTTGTGAGTCATCCTTCCAAGAGATGAAATAGAGGTTGACATCAGCACCAATACTAGTATTTCCAGAGTCAAGAAAGAGATATATTGTTTACTGTGATGATTTAGGTATCAGGCTGGGAGCCATGCTTATACTAGTAATGGAGTCATTGCATACGGGTCCAGGAAGATGAGGCCACATTAGAGGAAATAACTGATGCACGATCTGGAGTTGGCACCTTTAGTTCATGCATTACATTGTTGAAGAAATTATCTTCTATGGGAGTGTTTTGGGGTTTTCACCAACCAAAAGAGACTCAAGGGCATCTTTACTCAGTGTGATCTGAATTTGAGACTGTGATGGTGGGTTGAGTACCTTCAGTCCTTTGAGTTTAAGATTACCTATACACCTGAGAAGGGAAATGTGATGACTGTTGCGTTAAGTAGGAGGACTCAGATACAGGATGTTCAGGAGGCTGATAGTGAGTGGAAGTTGATGGCTCTATTCTCTAAGATTCATTAAGAGTTTCATGACAGACAATGGAAAACTTTTCTATCTTATGTAGTTGTTACCTCTGTTCTTCTTGATTGAGTATGAACGAGTCAACTATCAGATTCTTGAGGTCTATTCCAATATAAGAGGGTTTCATGAGGGAAACCTATTCCTAGATGAACCGTAGGTGAGGATGATATCTTCCATTTCAAGGGGCACGTATGGATTCCAGTAGACATACGTGAAGAGCTGATGTGAGATTTTCATTCTTCAGTTTGGGCAGTTAATCTTGGCATCACCATGATGTATCGGGATCTACACTGTCAGTATTGGTGGCCAGGTATGAAGATAGACGTTTCTGGTTTCATCATGAGGTGTTCCACTTGTCAGCAGGTGAAATCGGAGCATCAGCGACCAACATGGAATTTATCGTAGTTACTCATTCCCAAGTGGAAGTTCAATGATGTCGCGATGCACTTCGTAATCATTTTGCCGAGGTTTCCTCGAGGGAATGGCGTAGTTTGGGTTGTAATTTATATTCTCACAAAGGTTTCTCAATTCTTGACGATCTGGGAGACCTTCAATGTTTATGAGCTGGGAAGACAGTACATCTGAGAGATTTTAAGTCTTCATGGAGTTCCACACTCCATTGTTTTAGACAAGGATGTATGTTTTACTTCTCGAGTATGGAAGGGGATTCAGAAGGCCTTGGGTACAGAGGTACTTTTGAGTATAACTTACCTCCCCCATATATATGGCCATTCCAAGCCTACGATTTATGTTCGGGAGGACATGCTCTGTGCATGCATCTTGGATTTTTGAGGTTCTTGAGAGAAGCATATACCTCTTGTGGAGTTCTCCTATAATAATATTTTTCATGAAATTATTTGGATGGCACCTTATTAGGCTTTGTACGGTATGCCATGACGATTACCATTATGTTGGCTGGAGGTACGAGAGGCAGCTTTTTTGGGACCTCATATTGTTTAGAGGACCACAGAGCTGATAGTGTTGATTTAGAAGAAGATGGCTACTATGTAGTCTCGACATAAGTCTTATGATTACACGCAGATACGACCTCTAGAGTTTGTGGTCAGGGATCAGGATTTCCTATGTGTCACACCATGGTTGGGACATAGGAGGATTAGGAGTCATGGAACGCTTTAACCATGGTACGTCGGGTCATTTGAGGTGTTGTAGAGAGTTGGGATGGTTGCTTATAGGTTGCAGTTACGTCAGAGGTACCAGGCTATGCACAACTTCTTCCATGTTTCTCAACATCAACATTAAATTTTAGACTTTTCTCAAGTTTTCCATCCTGAGGAGGTTGAGTTGGAAGTTGATACATCCTTTGAGGAGCATCCTATCCAGATTGTGGATTGTATTACTAATGATCTCAGTGGCCTATCTTTTCCTCTAGTACGAGTGTTATGGAAGCACGGGCGGGTGCAAGACGATACTTGGGAGAGGGGGTCCAATGTACGAGCACATTGGCCCGAACTGTTCGGGGTTTCTTCTTATATGCCACGCTAGGGAAATTAGGGGAATAATTTCTTTAAGGGGGGAAGTTTGTAAGAACCTGGACCTTATTTTCAGGTATTTTTTCCATTTCTGTTCATTTTTGGGAAAAATATGGTTTTCTAGAAATTTTATAAGTACACGTCTTGTACATTATGAGTACACACCCTGTACTTCCTTGCCGCAGGAGGCCGTGTGAAGGTCGTGTAGTATCCACAGACACGGCTGTGTGGGAGTGACATGGAGGCCGCTTAAAGCATGGTATGGAAATGGCGAGTACAAACCACGCACTTCAAAAGAACATGCTGTGTATTTTGTTTTTTTCATTAAATGCATCGAGGTCGCATATGACGGATAGAACCGACTCTTTATAGGTCTAGTTCGTCCGATAGCACTGAGAAACCACGGATATTCAACGATCCCCCGATCCTCCTTTAGTTCTCTAAATCAAACACTGTCGGTTGCACTAGAATCATATCGGTGAGTTATTCCTTCTCCTAGAGCATAGTTTTCCAATTCCTCTTCTTTTCCATGTTATCGTGGGTTGAATGTTTTAGACATTATTTAGATCTTAGATGTTCTAAGGAGATTCAAGCTTCGAGGTTCACATATTGTGATCTCCAGACCCCTAGTTAGGAGGTTAGTGCCTTTTCTTTTGATGTCTTTGAGTATTATGTGCAAATTCATCCAATACCCTTAGATGGGGTATTTCATGATTACCGTTTTACCCCTTTTGTTTTCCTGGCATGCTTGATTGATTTTGAAGAGGTACATTGGATATGAAAATGGTAGATATCTATGCTTGTGTATTTTTTCCCAGGCATGTTCTATTTATGACCATTTGGTCATGTTAAGCCTTTGGCTACATTAGCTGTTTTCTATGCCTGTTGTTGTAGGATGGAGAGTTTCTGTTCGGACATGCTTGATATGTTGTAGACTGTTTAGCCAAGTAGTTATGTAGGTTTACTTGGCCATAATACACTACGATTCTTGTTGACCTACACAGGGTGGTGAGAACCTGATGTAGTATAATTTAAGAGGAATTGATAGTGTGAGCTTCCTCAGAGAGTCCTCGAGCAATTTTGGCTATAAGGGGGATTAATAGAGTGAGCATGCTCAGATATCCTAGAACCACTTGGGATTATAATAAGAATTGACCGAGTGAGGTTCCACAGAGAGTCCTTGATTTTATTAGACTATAAAGAGATTGACCGAGTGTGCTTCCCCATAGAGTCATTGATTGTTATTCGTAAACTGTTTGACTATAAGGGTAATTAACAGTGAGTGCTTCCTCAGAGAGTCTATGAACAACCTAGGGTATGAGGGGAATTGACCAAGTGATGTTTCTCAAAGAGTCATTGACCTTGGGGTGATAAGAGGAATTGAATACGTGAGATTCCTCCGAGAGTTCCTGAACACCTTAGACTATAAATGGAATTGACTCTGAGTGTTTCCTTAGAGAGTATTCATACATTAAACCAGAGATGATATGATATGTTCACTTACTATAGGGTTATTGTTCATGATTGATTGTTTGACTTGAGGATATGTTTACTGCTATGCACCTTCATGTTTACTGTTTTCTTTATTTTTAGTTGCCTTATATTCATTGAATATTAGGCACAAATCTTTGGGTGGTTACCTACTGCGATTTAGTCTCACGCCCTATTAGGGCTATGCTTTTGGGTGAAAAAAGATTATATTGTTGCAGGTATAAAAAAGTGAAATCACCCTTCTACACCAGGTACTAGATTTGTGTGGAGCTTGAGAGCATGCGACAAAGCTATGACATCTGATGCTGAGGTGTTTATCGGTTTTCTTTTGCACTTGGTTAAGTACTATTGTATTTCAACATTGTGACTTGTTTGGCTAATTTACAAGACATATGTATCATGTATCATTTTATAAATGTTCCCCAGTTTATACTTTAGTCTTCTGCTATTACTGTTGTCTGTCATTTTTACTACTTCCTCTCTTATATATATTTATTACTTTGGTTGTGTACTCTGCCAATGAGGGTATAGTTTCCCCACTACCATAGCCAAGTCCCTCACTGCTAGTCAGCAGCCTCTGGCATTTGGGGAAATACGCTTGAGGCCATGTGACCAACCAGGTACGGGGCGCCTCTGGGTGGCTTCCGGAACCAGGACGTTACTTGTTTATATATCATTATAGTAGTATATTAATTGGACCTTTATTATTTTTTGTACTTTTATTCATACTCTAATATTGGTATTTTGATATATGCCTCCATGGTTGATAAGATGTTTTACATTTCAACATTGTATGGGCATAGAGATGTGGTTGTTCAAAGATGCCTTAGGATAAAGACACCCATGTGAGTGATATGTCTTCTAGGTTCTAGAATCTATCCCCTGGCCTACTGGATATATTCATGAGGTAGTCGTGAAATAGGTCCCATTGGAATGGAAATGAGAGTGTGGTATAAAATTAATTGTTTCTAACTTAGGATTAATGTCTATGAGATGTGTTTGGTGAATATTGTTGAGTGGTTTGAGTTTGGTTTTCAGGACATGGACTCTAGTATTGGTGCGTTAGATGACATATCCAAACTCTAGGATTTCAATTACCCACCATTTATATGGTATATATAGACACACATTATAGTAAAGAACTATAGGACATGCATTATATAGAAATGTGTTGGGTTTTCAATGTCCATCACGAGTCGGCTATCCCGGTATAGTCATTGACTATGGTACATATTATTTATTTTAGGGAGGATCTTTAATGGATTCTTGTTGGTATCAATTATCAGTATCCATATAATGATCCCTCAATTAATCAAAAACTATTAATGGGCCTAATCCAAACATGTTACCTATTGGCGTTGAACTAGTTATACTACCCCCTACTATGTAGCACATGGTACCCAGAGTACAAGTATGTGAGTTGTTCTTACTGAGAAATTTTCTCTAGTTCCAGCAACAGAGACCCCATATGATTTTATAGTGAGTCAAAAACATATGTGTTTTTGGACTGGATTGAGGTGGAAACATGGTTTTTCCATATTATTAGGACACATGAAAATTAGATTGTGGTCATGGCAGTGAGCCTTTATCATTGTTCTACAAAGCTATGGTGGGGTTTTGTGAGCCCGTCCTACGACTAGGTGACTCTACCATGATAAAGGTTTAACCAACATTTTATATGGGGATTATCAACATATATGTTGACAGATGATTGAATCCACGATCATATATAGCTACAGAACTATAGAATTATAGTGGTTGAATATTCATCTAGGATCACTGAACACTCTATGTACTCAATGAATATGGTTCGTGATTAGTTATTTTATTCTCAAACAATGCAGAAAGAACTAAACGGAGACATTCAATCCTGATTTATAACTATATTTCTACCTATATGTTTCGGAGTTCTAGAGTGTTCTTTGGTGGTTGAGAGTTTACTTACTGAGTAGATGAAGATAGTGAATGTAAAAACTAGGAAAACCTGAGTAGAGACTTTGGAAACATGGAGGATATGTCACCCTTAGGGACCTGGATATGTGAGTAATTTTACGAGGTAATACAAGTATGATGTTACAACAAATCATGGATCATATTAGTGATCATGTTACCCTAGGGAGAGAGAGTTCTACTCTTGTGAGGGAATTGTAAATGTTTCACAAGATTGTTTGAGCCAATATAGTGATAGAGTGATAGTGGATAATCCACCTCAGTATAGTCAGCTACATGAGAATATATTCATGTAGAGAGGAGGATGTGATAGATATATTGGGAGAGATGATCAAGGTGTTATACGCTTCAACTAGTTACCCCCACCAGTCCTAGGTGGTCCACGAACAGCTTATAGAGCAGGAGGTAAATGGTGGGGAAAACTATAGTTTGTTGATCCACATCACCCAGAGTCCCTATAGATGATATGAGAAATTGTATGTGTCTTTTATAACTTATATTTACCACTTATAAACAGTGGTGTTATTAATTCCTTTATTTACACTTATCTAGTTTAACTCATATAGATTCTAGTTGATCCCCTAGCTTGACGCTTCTTCGTGGAGACTCTTATGGGAGGTCAATCAGCATTAACACACTTCTTCAGATAGTGTCACCCATCATAGTGAGGTGGGAGTTTATCATGGGATCTCTTTGTAAATGTTAGGAACCAAATTTTATATTGATGGAACGTAAATTTTGTTTGTGGGTAAAATGGAATCCCATGATGTACACGAACAACTCATGCATATGATTTTATCCAATTACTCATCATTTTGATATCATGACCCCTTATGTAGGGTATTTATAGAGTTCTCGATTTCCTGTAGTTGTGGTGGTGTATGATGACGTCATTTCCTATGATGTTCTAGGATTACCTCCCCGTCAAGAGACATACTTATGAATTTATCTAAGCTGAGGGTTAAAATTCATATATGTTTCTTCATATCAAATGGTTGGAACAAATATTTTTTCTAAGGGTGTTGTTGATGGACATACCAAGGAATAGATTTTTTAGAACCATTGTTTCTCCTGGGGAATCCACAATTTTTTTCACCACGAAGGTAGATGGGAGTTTGAGGTTATGTTTGGACTACCTCTACCTAAGCCAATTGAAAATAATGAATAATTATCTACTATCAGGGATTATTGACTGATTTTATAATTTCTGTTTATTATGATGGTTCTTTATTATTGTCCTTATCTCAGGCAATCAGTAGTTGAAATAATAGTAGGAGGATATAACAAAGACAAAATTCCAATGTCACTATAGTCACTATGAGTATTTTTTGATTCCCTATCTATTTTCATGGGACTAATGAATAGAATCTTTCATCTTTTATTTGATCAATTTTTGGAAGACTTCATTGAAAATATCATAGTTCACGCAGTGTCCAAGGCGGACAATGTGTTATACTTGAGGATGGTTCTAGAAGAACTCGGAGAGAACTATCTCTAAAGAAACCTATCAATGTATAAGTGTATGATTAATGTGGTCCATATTAACCGACATGTTATCTTAGCAGATGGGGTGGAAGTGGAATCTAAAAAGGTCGAGAAAGTGTTATCTTGGGAGACACTAATGTGTGTGATAGAGATGTAGAGAATCCCAGGGATGTGAGGATACTATTGGATATTCATATTGGACTTCTCTAGGATATCGTCTCCCTTGATATATTTAACCCTTAATGGGTATCCATACTTGTGAATGGATTTTTTGGGTATCATTTTTTGTAGTTGAGTTAGATATTTAGGAGTTGTTCTATTTTGATATTTATAGAGGGGGTGTTGAGTACATAGTTTTTTGTGATGAAACAAGAACTGGACATTGTTGTATTCTAATGTAGAGGAATAAATTGATTTCATGTGGTTCAGTTCAGTTGAGAACACATGTTCAGGATGTTATGACCCATGATATTGATTATAGAGAAGTAGTATTAATGTCACACCCCGACCACAGATGCTCATGTTTTAACTATTTTCTTGGTCCCGCGACTTTGGGCAGAGTTGCGGCGGGTCCAAGTTTGTATTTTCGTTGAAGCGTTGATGTTTTCGGTGGGTTTCGGGCCAGTGCGCAGTCACCACACTGCTAGCGGTCGCTGCGCATTCGGTCCGGGGTGGTGCGCGGTCACCACGCATTCCGTCCGATCATGTGTTCGGACCTGGTGAGTGCGCGGTTGCTCAACCGATTAAATAAATAATAAAATTTAAATGAATAAATTAAATTTAAAATAGTTTCATAAGATGTTCAATAATAATAATAACAATAATTTATAATATTGTTATTATTAATATTATTATTAAGATTATTATGATTATTCTTAATAAGATTATTACTATTATTAGTCAAATTATTATTATTATTTATCTTTTTTTACTCTTACTTTTTTTCTTTCTTCTTATTTCTTCTTCTTTTTTTTCTCCTTTGTTTTTTCCACGCGGGTGTTCCCCAGCTCCACTATTTCCTCTCTTCTTCTCCCCAAGTAGCCCGCATAGCCTACCATCCCTGCATCCTGAACCTCCTGCTCCGCCAGCGCCTTCGACCGGCTGCAGCGCCCCACTCCGGCGCCCTCCCTGCTGAGCAGCAGCTCCTCCACCCGAACCTCTCCGCGGCGCCACCCTCTTGCTACTCAGCTCTCAGCATCTCCGCCTTGCTCGCGTCCCGGCCTACCGACCTCTCCACAGCCATGTGTGACTAGTGCCCCCAGCCGACCTATTCGACTCCCAGCTGCTGCGGCCATGCCTCGACCAGCCCTCCGCCTGGTGCTGCACAGCGCCCTCCAGCCCAGCCGGATCCCATCATGCTTGCCCCCCCACCATGAGCGCGCCTACAGCACCTCCGCCAACACCTCTCCACCGAACCTCTGCAGCGCCTAGCCACCCCTATCCGCGTTCGTTTCCAACTTCCGCCGCACAGCAGCTGGGCATGCGACCCGACACCCTCTCCTACTCCCGGCGCTGCACATCGTCCTCACTGCTATCCCTCATGCAGATCGTGATCCAACTCCTGGATTCTTGTATGCGGCACTCAACCACCTCGGATCCCTGTCCGACTCACTCTCAGTCTGCATCGATAGCCGCACCTCGCCCCAGCTGCATGCCAACAGCCTGCCATCCCTCTTTTCCGGCCTCCGTGCTTGCAGCCTACCCGCTCCGCCAGCCGCCCTGTTGTGCGCCCTCTACAACCCCCTGCTTATGCGTCTTGCTCACCCACTACCCGTCCCCTTGCTACGTTCGAGCAGCCTGCCGACGACCTTCCCTCCTTGAACCTCCCTGCTCCAGCCAATCGGTAGCCAGCAACCCACCACTTCCGATCACCGCAGCCCTCCTATTATTTCCTCGACAGCCGCTGTCCGCCTGGGGAAACTCTGCACCCTTCGACCGCGGTCTCTGACTGGTGGGACCTCTTCTCAGCCGTTGCACAACTCCGACCAGCTCTTACCCTCCTGTCATGTGCCTTTCGACCCGTCGCGTGCCCTCTGACTGGTCGCAAACCCTTCCCATCGTCCGCCTCGCATCGCTACTGTCTGGCGGCCCTTGCCGCACCCCCTGGTCGGACCGCTTCCAGCTGCTTGCCTTCCGTTGTTCCGGCGCGACGCCCTCCGGCGGTCCGTATCTTGTCTCAGTCCCCCGATGGGTATACCCTATTATTTTATGCCCGTTTGATATTTATATTTGAAATACATATATATATTCCTTGGGTTGATTAGAGCTTTTATTAATTAATTTTTATTTGTGTTGGCTTGACGTTCTAGGACCCGCGGGGGGCGTTTCTGAGTGAGCGCCATCGCCGCGGTTTGTTTCTGGGGTTGCGTTGACGTCGCGCCTGTCTCCGAGTGAGCGTCGTCGTCTCGCCTGCTTCCTAGTGAGCACCGTCATCGCACTTGTTTCCACGTGAGCGCCGTCGTCGTGCCTGGTTTTCGAGCTTGCGTCGTCGTCGCGCCTTGGTCTTGAGGTAGGTCCCCCACTACACTTACTTTTAAATTTAGAATTTATTAATTGCTTGTCATTTTATTAATTTTAATGAATGATAAATAATATAATATAATTAATTTTTAAATGATTGTTCAATGTAAAAAAGAGCTGTTTATTTTATACACGTCTCTTGAAATATTTTCTTGACGAGCGGACACCCATTATTGAAAGAATGCCCATTTGGCCTTTAAACATATTTTACGGAATTTCAAATATGGTTCTGGTTTTAAAGATAAATTATTTCTTCTGAACAAGTGTTTCGGGTTTTCTTGAGAAACGATGTTTTTCTTTAAAATTGGTGAAGGCCCGTTTGACACTTTAATAAAATAATTTATTTTGGAAAACCCACTCAGGGGTGACTTTTGGTGTGTGTTGATTGTGTGAGCTTTATGTGATGTTTATGCATCGTGACTGATTGATTTACATTGTAGGCGCACCCCTGTTTATTGCATGTGTTGACATGGGAACCTGCCATAGTGAGTGAATCTTCTGAGAACGATTGCTGCACTAGTTTAGATTACGCACTGGCTAGTGGCCCCATAGCAGGGAAATACTGAGTTATTGCTGCTATGGGGATTGGGCCCCTCGGTTAGGCCATGCAGGGCTATGCCGGGCGTTAGGGCGTTATGACGTCATCAAGTTAGGGCATGCCTTCAAGATGAGTCAGATGTATAGTACGTTCTAGATTGTTCACGATCTCCTAGGTTCGACCCATGTTTCCTTTAGTGTGTATTTGTGTGTGGTGGACGATCGAGAGGTCTAGTTCGGTTGCTGGCCTATGTGCGCCACTTTTCCCATTGCCCTTGGTGTGTGTTGTGTGCTATGTGTGGATTTTCATTGGTTAATAACTGAAGTCTAGTTTTCTAAATTGTTTATAGAAAAATGTTTTAAAAATGAATTTTATCTTTTCCTTTCAAACACTAAACTTGTTTTTAAATTAAAAAGGGAAATGGAATGATACTTGTTTTAGAAGTGAAAGTGTGTGTGTGAAAACCAATATATTTTTTTTATTTAGTTCAAACCTGTAATTGGTAAATTTATTTATTTAAGGGCAGTGCATTGGGAATAGATATCGGGCTAGCCTACTGAGTTTTAATACTCACGCCTATAGTTCTTTTCTTTTTTTAGTGTTTGTGCAGGTTACAGTTTGGGTGCGTTCGCCTTGGGTGACGTTTGGTCGTGAGTTGGAGAGTGACCTGCAAGGTCACATGGGGATAGTGGTTGTCTCTTTCGGTTAGTTTTGATTTCTTTTGTTCTTGTTAGTTACTTTACTTTGTTTATTTATTTTTGCGCTGCTCTGTTTATTTTCTGCTGCTTTAATTATTTATTTTTACTGGGCGAAATCGTTCCCACTTGCTCACTGTTGATGCCCTGGCGCTTGTCGCCAGCCCGGGAGGATCGGGAACGCCTCTCGGGTCATGTTGCGGACCGGCTCGGGTGACCGGTTCAGGGTTGACCCTGGTTGGTCCGTGACAAAATGGTATCAGAGGAGGTCATCTCTTGGTGGACCTCGCTTTTCAGAGCTCCCTTTGTTATTTGGGCTGTCCGATAGAAGGAGATTAGGACTGTCGGGGCTCAGGAGGTAGGTTTCGGGTTGGTGCCTGATCACCACCACTCGTGACGAGACCTGAGTCACCATGGTTAGTCCGTGATTTGAGTCTTTTTTGTTTGGTTTCTTTGGATTGAGGGATGACAATGGAGGCGAATCAGTTCACTTTGCGGACTCACATGGGGTGGTGACCCATGTGGAGTCCAAGTGTCCGGCTCAAGGTCCTCTTAGTGTTATGCTTTACCTAGGGCATGGCTCACCACCATGTCACCGAGTTAGGCATACGCCCTAGTTCCTCGTTCCGGTGTTTTGTTGTTGGTTGTGTTTCGTTTTGAACTTGGTTGATGTGTGTGTGTGTTGAAAATGAAAGTGATTTCGAAATGAAAAAAAGGGGGGTTTCTTCCAAATTGTTTTTGAAATTACTAAAGTGGGTTTTTTTGAGAAGGTGTATAAGTTTGGAAAAACATGGTATGTGTTTGGATTTGGTAAGTAAAATAAGTGTTTGAACCTTGGCACTCCTTATTGAGGGTCACACGTGCGTGGGTATGTGTGGAAAGTGCGTGGAGGCACTTGTTTGCAACTGATATGAGCGATATTGAATGAACGCACATGTGACGGTTCATATGGTGCCATAGGTGAGTTTTTTTTAAATTGTAAGGAGAAAATGGTTTTGGAAAAGTGATTTATCCTTGTGTTGTATATGTTTGGATTATGGGCCTATTTCCCTTAGCTTGTGTTGTTGCTTTGATTGAGTTTTGTCTTGATGCCGGTTTCGATGGTGTTTTTCATGATAGTCATGAGTATGCCGCCCAGAAAGCCTGCCAATGTTATCAATAAGTTATTCTCAGTTCTCAGTTCCTTTTGTGTGTTTCTTTCTTATCGAGGTAGTCGAAGTCTATTAGAGGTAGTTGTATAGTCCTGAAAGATAGTGTGTCTTCAGGTTGTTGGGAACTCCCAGGGTAGTTAACGTTCGTACCGCCCTAGAGTTGTTTTAGGGTTCAGTTCTGGGTTATTAAAGATGAAATGTCTCATCGCCGTTAGAGTTTTGGATGTGATTAACGGTAGTCAGCTTCCACGAAGGTTCCTAATCTGGAAAAGAGTGCGGGCCGGTGGAACCTGTCCCCAAGAAACTATCATCGTCAGTACCGGCTCCTAGTTCGTCGGACCGCTCTCTTGTGCGCCACCAGTATGGCCTGCCCGGACATTCTAAGTCATCCTGTTGCATACCTTTGAAAATGTACAACAGTCATGGTTGTTGGAATCATCGAACAGAAGGAGTTTGAAACCAGGAGATGAAAATGCCTGACTGTGAGGCAGGAGATGCTTCAGCCATCAGGGCCCCAACCACAGGTCTCGGGGTGAAGCTCGCGCGCAGTCAGGAATTGCTGAGGGTGTGCGGAACCTCAGTCCAGATAATGTCTTCGGCTTCAGAATGGTGAAATATCCAAAGTTTCCTTCTTCTATTCTCATCAATGTCGTAATCTTATCCTTGTTGTGGTGGCATGAGGAGTGCATTCTCCCACAATCCAAGTGGTCTTATTTGCTCTCAGTGTGGTTTTTAAGTTGTTTGGTCTCTTTGAATGGTGTGGGCCCATGAATAAACGGACATGTTCTATCTTTGAGTTGGTCCTAGCTGTGTTCAATAGGGTAATGTTCGTTTTGTAAAGTTGATGGGAGGTGTTGAGTTAATTTCTCATCCTCAAGTTGCTGGATTGTTCCGTGACAATCTTTTTATCAAGTCTCAGGTGTGTTGTTCGGTACATGTGGGAAAAATGAATGAGTTCGGTTTGAGAGTTCCTGTATTGCCCCCCCCCTTGGGGGTTGTTTGTTCGGGTTTCAAGGGTTTTTGTATTAGTAAATTCTTGTGGTGGGGAGAACCCTCTTATGTTCTCCCCTCATTCTCAGGTGGTGGTTTTTCTTGAATTGGCCGGGTGTGACATTTGTTGGGAATGGTCACCCTGAAACTCTGGGTTCTCTATGATTTGTGTCTAGGAATGAAATTATGTTGTGTCAACTGTTGGCTTGGTGACTTTCTGGGGGCAGAAAGTGTCTGTGGTGTGGAGAATTGTCACACCCCGACCATGGATGCTCATGTTTTAACTATTTTCTTGGTCCCGCGACTTTGGGCAGAGTTGCGGCGGGTCCAAGTTTGTATTTTCATTGAAGCGTTGATGTTTTCGGTGGGTTTCGGGCCAGTGCGCAGTCACCGCACTGCTAGCGGTCGCTGCGCATTCAGTCCGGGGTGGTGTGCGGTCACCACGCATTCCGTCCGATCATGTGTTCGGACCTGGTGAGTGTGCGGTTGCTCAACCGATTAAATAAATAATAAAATTTAAATGAATAAATTAAATTTAAAATAGTTTCATAAGATGTTCAATAATAATAATAACAATAATTTATAATATTGTTATTATTAATATTATTATTAAGATTATTATGATTATTCTTAATAAGATTATTAATATTATTAGTCAAATTATTATTATTATTTATCTTTGTTTACTCTTACTTTTTTTCTTTCTTCTTATTTCTTCTTCTTTTTTTTCTCCTTTGTTTTTTCCACGCGGTTGTTCCCCCGCTACACTATTTCCTCTCTTCTTCTCCCCAAGTAGCCCGCACAGCCTACCATCCCAGCATCCTGAACCTCCTGCTCCGCCAGCGCCTTCGACCGGCTGCAGCGCCCCACTCCGGCGCCCTCCCTGCTGAGCAGCAGCTCCTCCACCCGCACCTCTCCGCGGCGCCACCCTCTTGCTACTCAGCTCTCAGCTTCTCCGCCTTGCTCGTGTCCCGGCCTACCGACCTCTCCACAGACGTGTGTGACCAGTGCCCCCAGCCGACCTATTCGACTCCCAGCTGTTGCGGCCATGCCTCGACCAGCCCTCTGCCTGGTGCTGCACAGCACCCTCCAGCCCAGCCGGATCCCATCATGCTTGCCCCCCCACCTGGAGCGCGCCTGCAGCACCTCCGCCAACACCTCTCCAACGAACCTTTGCAGCGCCTAGCCACCCCTGTCCGCGGCCGTTTCCTACTTCCGCCGCACAGCAGCTGGGCATGCGACCCGACACCCTCTCCTACTCCCGGCGCTGCACATCGTCCTCACTACTATCCCTCATGCAGATCGTGATCCAACTCCTGGATTATTGTTTGCGGCACTCAACCACCTCGGATCCCTGTCCGACTCACTCTCAGTCTGCATCGATAGCCGCACCTCGCCCCAGCCGCGTGCCAACAGCCTGCCATCCCTCTTGTCCGGCCTCCATGCTTGCAGCCTGCCCGCTCCGCCAGCCGCCCTGTTGTGCGCCCTCTACAACCCCCTGCTTATGCGTCCTTCTCACCCACTACCCATCCCCTTGCTATGTTCGAGCAGCCCGCCGACGACCTTCCCTCCTTGAACCTCCCTGCTCCAGCCAATCGGTAGCCAGCAACCCTCCACTTCCGATCGCCGCAGCCCTCCTATTATTTCCTCGACAGCCGCTGTCCGCCTGGGGCTACCCCGCACCCTTCGACCGCCGTCTCTGACTGGTGGGACCTCTTCTCAGCCGTCACACAACTCCGACCAGCTCGTACCCTCCTGTCGTGTGCCATTCGATCCGTCGCGTGCCCTCTGACTGGTCGCAAACCCTTCCCATCGTCCGCCTCGCATCGCTGCTGTCTGGCGGCCCTTGTCGCACTCCCTGGTCGGACCGTTTCCAGCTGCGTGCCTTCCGTTGTTCCAGCGCGACGCCCTCCGGCGGTCCGTATCTTGTCTCAGCCACCTGATGGGTATACCCTATTATTTTATGGCCGTTTGATATTTATATTTGAAATAAATATATATATGCCTTGGGTTGATTAGAGATTTTATTAATTAATTTTTATTTGTGTTGGCTTGACGTTCTAGGACCCACGCGGGGCGTTTCTGAGTGAGCGCCATCGCCGCGGTTTGTTTCTGGGGTTGCGTCGACGTCGCGCCTGTCTCCGAGTGAGCGTCGTCATCTCGCCTGCTTCCTAGTGAGCGCTGTCGTCGCACTTGTTTCCACGTGAGCGCCGTCGTCGCGCCTGGTTTCCGAGCTTGCGTCGTCGTCGCGCCTTGGTCTTGAGGTAGGTCCCCCACTTCACTTACTTTTAAATTTAGAATTTATTAATTGCTTGTCGTTTTATTAATTTTAATGAATGATAAATAATATACGATAATTAATTTTTAAATGATTGTTCAATGTAAAAAAGAGCTATTTATTTTATACACGTCTCTTGAAATATTTTCTTGACAAGCGGACACCCATTATTGAAAGAATGCCCATTTGGCCTTTAAACATAATTTACGGAATTTCAAATATGGTTCTGGTTTTAAAGATAAATTATTTCTTCTGAACAAGTGTTTCGGGTTTTCTTGAGAAACGATGTTTTTCTTTAAAATTGGTGAAGGCCCGTTTGACACTTTAATAAAATAAATTATTTTGGAAAACCCACTCAGGGGTGAATTTTGGTGTGTGTTGATTGTGTGAGCTTTATGTGATGTTTATGCATCGTGACTGATTGATTTACATTGTGGGCGCACCCCTGTTTATTGCATGTGTTGACATGGGAACCTGGCATAGTGAGTGAATCTTCTGAGAACGATTGCTCCAATAGTTTAGATTACGCACTGGCTAGTGGCCCCATAGCAGGGGAATACTGAGTTATTGCTGCTATGGGTATTGGGCCCCTCGGTTAGGCCATGCAAGGCTATGCCGGGCGTTAGGGCGTTATGACGTCATCAAGTTAGGGCATGCCTTCAGGATGAGTCAGATGTATAGTACGTTCTGGATTGTTCACGATCTCCTAGGTTCGACCCATGTTTCCTTTAGTGTGTATTTGTGTGTGGTGGACGATCGAGAGGTCTAGTTCGGTTGCTGGCCTATGTGCGCCACTTTTTCCATTGCCCTTGGTGTGTGTTGTGTGCTATGTGTGGTTTTTCTTTGGTTAATAACTGAAGTCTAGTTTTCTAAATTGTTTATAGAAAAATGTTTTAAAAATGAATTGTATTTTTCCTTTCAAACACTAAACTTGTTTTAAAATTAAAAAGGGAAATGGAATGATACTTGTTTTAGAAGTGAAAGTGTGTGTGTGAAAACCAATATTTTTTTTATTTAGTTCAAACCTGTAATTGGTAAATTTCTTTATTTAAGGGAAGTGCATTGGGAATAGATATCGGGCTAGCCTACTGAGTTTCAATACTCATGCCTATAGTTCTTTTCTGTTTTTAGTGTTGGTGCAGGTTACAGTTTGGGTGTGTTCGCCTTGGGTGACGTTTGGTCGTGAGTTGGAGAGTGACCTGCAAGGTCACATGGGGATAGTGGTTGTCTCTTTCAGTTAGTTTTGATTTCTTTTGTTCTTGTTAGTTACTTTACTTTGTTTATTTATTTGTGCGTTGCTCTGTTTATTTTCTGCTGCTTTAATTATTTATTTTTACTTTGCGAAATCGTTCCCACTTGCTCACTGTTGATTCCCTGGCGCTTGTCGCCAGCCCGGGAGGATCGGGAACGCCTCTCGGGTCATGTCGCGGACAGGCTCGGGTGACCGGTTCAGGGTTGACCCTGGTTGGTTCGTGATAATTAATATTTGGAATATGTAGCGACACTACCTAACAGAAGAGATGTTTTTCACTTATTATGACCCAAAGTATTTCATATATACCTTCTCTAAAAATGGTCATAAACATAGATAGATTTGATGGCATGATCTCCTCTATAATTATGAATATGAAATTTTATATACTCATTGCAGATGAAATTATGTTGTAGAGTCTCTTAACAAAAGATCATGTTCACATATTCTAAGAGATGAATCAGATCAGTTGGAATTATTGTTTTAATTCATTGTAGATGGGGTTAATGAAGTTTTCCTCTAATTGATTATTTTTATGCCTCCAATTTTATATCAAGTCAGGGAGTCAAATCTTGGGGATATTGATTACGATATCATGCATTTTCATATATCCTTCAAACAAACCTTTGTTGATTTTATAATGGTGGGGAGAATGTCATTATTTTTAGAGGATGCTTGATAGTACAAATAGTGTTTTGGGAGGAGGTTTTTATATATTTTCATTAAATATCATGGGTGGTATATCATTGTGTGGAAGAGATGTATTGGGACCTCTAGTGTCAATTTTAGTGGCCATTAATGAAGATATTATTTCAATGCTTTCCTCACCATTCTTGACTTGTTGTCAAGTAATGGTCAAGCACCAATTTCTAATTGTTTTAGTACTTCCCCTTGAGGTTCCATAGTGTGAGTGGGATTGAGTACCTATAAAATTATTTATAGGGTTTCTAGGTATGTGTTTGGAACATAAATCAATCTAGGTGATCATAGGTTGACTCATTGATTCATCCAACTTTTTTATATATCAAAGAGTGGAGTTCAATATATATCTTGGGATGCCACTATGTAAAAAATAGTCTAAATCCCTGGATATACCTCAAAAATAAGTTAGGACTACGATTTCCTATTCACATAGCAATTATCTATGGTATTTAATGTTGATCTTGGGACTCATCTTCATTTTATCATGGGTTTTCACCCACATATTGATGTTCAGACTGAGTGGACCATTCAGGTTTTTGATAAATTTATTTTAGATTGAATGTTAGGCTTTCTCCATAGATGGGAGGATCACCTACCATTTTTGGAGTTTTCATACAATAACACCTACGATTCCACCACCATTATGGATCAATTTAAAGTCTCATAATTGCACCACAGAAGGTTACCACTATCTAGGACCATCCTACGATTGTCAGTACATATGGGACTAGAGTTGATGCGAGAAACTATATAGAAGTTTTAGAATATTAAATAGTAAATTATGAATACACAGATCCATCATAATTCTAATGTTGACAAAAAGTGGAGGCCCTTGGTGTTTGAGGATGGATACCATGTGTTCTTACAAGTTTCACAAAGATGTGGATTATATAGATTTTGTCTAGGAAAAATTCTATCTCTGAGATTCTATTCCATTTTCTAGATAATATATAGAGTATACATGGTGGTATTCTACATAGATTAAATTTCAAAATTTGTATCTGGTACATATCATCTTCTATGAGTTTTTGTTGAGGAGGTACATTCAGGATCCATCATACATTATCATTTGGGGTGAGCTGTATATCAAGGATAGAGATGCATTTGAAAATTACTCTGTATAGATTGAGGATCCTTATGAGAGAATCCTTCAGGGGAGATTGATAACCTTGGAGAATCAATGGTGGATTCACAAAAATCTTATTGAGAGGACATGGGATTGGGACACTCGTATGTGTTGTCAATACCTATATCTCTTTCGATAGCCATATATTTTGTAAAAAATGGGACATTATGAGGCATGGCGTTCAATGAATAATATTTGGAAATATATTTGATATATTAAATGAATGGGTCCACATTATTCCTTATAAAATTCGAATAACATATAAATAGGGCCCCATATCTGATTTCTAAGACCACTTTTGACTTCAGACCATGGGTTTTACATTAGGAATAGTATACCCTTGGAATGCATCAAGCATTCGTTTACATGAATTTTCAAGGGAGGATGTTTAAAATAATATAATTTAATTAATTCAAATGACATAATAGATATCTATATAATCACTTTTATGTGAAAATTTCAGGGAATTCTATAGAACCCTACGAAATGAGGTGAGTAATTAGAGTGTCACCGGAGGATCATTTGTTGGTGAACTATAACGAGATTAAATATTGACAAAAATTGTGTAATGGAAATCAAGGACCTGACCAATTAAAACAACACATATTCATTATTAATCGTTGAAAGATATAAATATATGAGGTAAATTGATTTATTTGGATTTACATTCTTTTTTATTTAAATTATGAACAAGAATCAGTCAACTAATATATTTATTTGCAGATCATTTATATTAGGGGATTGGATTATTTCTAGGGATTTATTGGGATATTTTTTTTTAATTTTTGTTTCTTCATAAATATTTCTGATAGATATGGATCACGGATAATATAACATTGAAATATTTTCATCCCACTTTGGGTGTTTCCCTGATTTCTCACTCCATTCTTGTGTGTTAATTAATGTTTTTTATTACTCGTGGTTCAACCAAAAAAACATGAAATCAACCATTCCACAACCATTTCATAGAAAAATAGTATGTTTTTTGATCAATTATTAGTATGTAATTATTATAATATGAGGATATATTAGACATCAGATCAAATGGATTTATAGATAACGTACAGTCATATTCTTCAGCGCCTGCCTATGAATGATGCCCGATGGTTTTTTCTGAACAATTATTATGGATGTATTCTTGTGTTCAATAATAGAAAGGCTAGTTTAGTTGTGTTTCATAGTATTTTTCATAGGGAATGGCTAGGTAAATGACTGGATAATTGGAAAACTATGCATGTAACAGATCCAGGATTCTAGGAAATCTTGTAGCACATGGCATGTAATTTGGGATTACATAGAGTGAGGGTTCATTGATATGTTAAACATCACATGGTGAGTTACCACAAACACATAGTGTTTGACATGATATGGAATCTCATTGTGTACCATAGAGGGTAAATGGACATGGACAAGTGTACATGATCATCGACATGCCATGTACACCGACACATACATAACCAGGCATGGTGAACACATCAAGAGTTTTATACATGGTCACAATCAAATGTAAATCGGATCGGACATGATTGGTTCTATTACAAAGATAGATACATATACATAGTTATGTACATATGCCATTTTACATGGAAGGTACTTAGTTTTGATAGGACACAACATTTTCCTCATCCTTGCTAGCATATATCCCATACCATCTTCAGCATGGATTTGTTTTGACAGGGTGTGTTCCCTTGTTCCATTACGAGATTTTTAGTGCGGAATCAAATACAACCCATAGGATATTGATCCGTTTAGTGGGAATACATTGATTCAGTTATTGGAGTCATTCTGTAAGGCTTGGTTTGAGATCCTCTATTATCAACTTTCCCTAGGTGGTGTTCTTGGTGTCTTCATGACCATCACTACATGGATTTCAATACTCAATTTAGTGAGTTATTCGAGATTTAATTATTTTTATACCTCATGGCATATAGTGTGATCCTCATATGAGTATCATGATCTTCATACATCGAATGTATTCATAATAAATAGTGAGCTGAAGAGCATGACACAGTATATTGTGTCCAGTAGTGCTATCTGACTTCTGGAGTGAGTTCTTCTAAATGGGTATTGTATAGAACCATTAAACATAATTCTAGGATTAGAATTTTGGATGTGACTTTTCCATGTGATAATGTGTCGTTATTAAATATATCCCTTTATTCTGGTAAAATGTATTGTAGATATATACCTATGTAAAAATGACTAATGTTCTTATTCTTATATTCTTACTCATTTTGAGGTTCCCTACTAGGAATTTATATTATCACACATGTATGGGAGTTTCATACATGTTTCATGACTTTTATGGAAAAAATATCATGTTATAGATTCTTATAGAGACCATGACCAAGAATATCTTAGTGATATAGACTGAACATGGGTTGTTCTGGTTTTTTCCTTGACCACAGTATACATCTTTATATTTATGTTTGAAATGTTTTCAATATTATTATGGTAGGAATTCATTTGGACCATTATTATTTTAATTACATGTTTTCATACTCTCATGGTGGGATATAGATGTAATCATCAATGTTTTATCAATTGAACTACATTTCAGTATTATATGATATTGAATATGATTGCATGTGTGTATAGGTACATTATGAAAAGGCAACACATGTGAGTGATATTCCATATTGATTCTATTTTTTAGCCCTTGGAATATTGGACGAAGTCATTGGGTATTCACGACATTGTCTCTATTGGGGAAATTCATCACAATGGTGATTATGATTTCAAATTTTCCCAATGTGAATGAGACATTTGTTATAATTACATTATTTATTGAGATTGTTAATGATTATGATTCAAATGAGAATATTTACAACATATCTCACTAGAATCCCATTATATTTCTTCTCCAACTATTATTTATATAAATCACAAGTTTTCTATTTACTTTATTTACATTAATACACCATGATACAAAAATAATATTTTAAAGAAAACCGATTTTATTGTATTGTCCAATAGATAATCCATTTTCATCTATATTTTTGTTTCCTATAAATGTTTTCAAGAATTTTCCTATGTTATTCTATGATTTTTTATAATATTTTTTTCTTGATATTATATTTGTTACAAAACATTTAAAATTAACCGTATTTTCATTTTTACAAACCTAATACATTTTAATTTTTTTCCAAAAATATTAAATGATTAATTTTTTTACTACACAACATCAAAATAATTTACCACCTTCCATAATTCTCAATATTTTTTGGATTCTGATACATGTTACCATGAATATTTTCGTGTAAAATATTTTCATTAATATTTTGGAAATTTGTTAGAATTTTTTTTATCTTAGATTATCATTTTGGAAAAGAAAAGGTTTTTCCTTAATTAATTATCTAATATATTATTTAATGAAATTTTCATCAATAATGACATACATTGACATAAATTATGATTTATTGGGTATATCATTCGATGATACCATCTAATTTTATTATTTTTATGTCTTATGATGATGATGATTTCAGGTTGTTTCTATATTACTCATTTATTTTTCACTTGTTAATAATGTTATTTATAAACCATTATGTAAACCATTTCTTTTCCATGGGTTTTTCTATGATAATGTGTTGAAAGTTATAAGAAACGTTTTTTCCATTCAAAGTGTGATGCTATAAAAAATTATTTATGATCTTGTAGAACATATATGTTTTAGTTTTGATTATGTGAATGGTGGGACTAAAATTATATATCCACAAATTCATTGTGTGAATAATGAATTCTTATATGGTAATAAATAGTATAATGGGTAGTGAACACAGCATAGTAATTAAATATTATAGCTATGATTTTCTTAGGAGTGAACATTAACAATGAATATAATGGAAGGGGGTGTGAGACTAATCCCATATGATAGTCTTTAGAGTTATACATTACCAAATGTATTATTTTATATACATATGTGGATGCCACAAACTTATTGCTGTATGTTGAGGTTTTGCATATGTGATCATTAATATATGAATTTCATTACCTTAATAAGCATATGATCTCACCCTTTCTTATGTTTCCTTTTCCCAATTTATGAGTAGTGGTTTAATGTATGATATATAAAAGAATGATTCAAATAATGAAGAACATATTGAGAGGTGGTATAGATATATTAAGAATAATGTTTTAATGTATCCATGCTTCCAAAGACACTAAACCTGGATGATTTTAATGTGGATCAAAATATTAAATATTAAATATTCTTCTAATAATATGTAATATGTATATATGAAAAGTATGATATTATATAATTGGTTATAGATAAATTATTAGTCATATTTGGAAACATGGATGTAAAAATATTGTGATATCTCTTAGGATAATAAAATGTAGTGGATACCATTTGAAGAAAAGAGTATGGTTCTAATACCAAAACAAACATGTCGGTATTCTACAAGAGGATGTTATTTTAGAATAGGTACATCTAAGAGTAACAACTCCAAAAAGAGTTGGTTGAGTATATCTAAACCAAAATTCTATAGCATCCTTGTTATAAACATACTCTGAACATATTTATACTTTCATATGAGATAGGCATGGGTTATTTCAGAATTTATTAATGAAGAATTATAATTAATTTGAATAAATAACAACCACGAATAACCCTTATTAAATTTATTGTGACATATACTAGAATGATGGTGTCATGATTTATACATAATTAAATAACTTTTCATTGTTACATGGATACTCAATATGATTAATGTTTATTGCAATATGTTTTTTACTTCTATTATACAGTTTCGTCTTGGACGATTCATGTTTCATATGAATATGATAGACAATGCAATTATTTACCTCATGGGAAAAAAAATTAAATGATAGTTGGAATATGAAACCTTGAGATTATGCATAATTATTTATCCCCAAATATGAATGAAAACATCAACTTGGCAGAGATTCTTGGATAAAATTAGAAAAAAATAGTGTTTCAAGAATAATATAAAGGAAATATGATTCATCTTTATACATGTATAGAATATGGGATAATCATTTGAGGAAATGTCTTCAAGGAATAATATGATATTTCAGGATCAGGAAAAAAGGATAGAGAGAATGTAATTAATTTATAAAAATGGATTATTTTTTAACCCAATAAATTAGAATAATAAATTGTTATTGCATCATCAAATGTTGAATAGATGGTCCATGTGTTTCAAGGGAATAGATGCTCCTTGGGGGCTTCAGCTGGTGGTGGGTTTCTATGGTGAGCACCCAGTGGAGGTCACGGCGGTGTGGGTGTGTTCAGGCGGCGACATTTTCGCGGATGAGGCGCATGCCTTGGGCTTCTGTGGCACTCGGTGGGGTAGGTGACGGTGGTCGGCGCAACACTATGGAAGTGGATGATGGCTCAGGGGTGTGTCCATCTTCAGCCGTCAGGGGAAGATCTTGCGGATCTGGTTACATTTAGCTCAGATCTGGCTCCCACCGATGCATCTCATTGGCTTGGCGGTGTTGTGGTGCATCGACAGGAGATGATATGCTTCAGGCGGACTGACCGCTTTTGGCAGTGGGTTTTCAGGTATGAGTGCTTCGTTTGAAGACAGAGGTCGACTGTGGGCCGCGACTGCATCAGCGCTTCCTCCGGCCTCCCGGCTGTGGCGTGTGCCGATGCGTCCGATAGTGGTGTCGGTGGGCTTCATGGGAGTCACGGGAGTGACATTGATCGATTGAACAGTGGATGATGCAGTTAATTTGGTTGACTTCTCACTTTTTTATGTGATTTTTCCCTCAATCGGGACACTCTAATGGGTTTTTTACCGATTTTTAATGGGTTTGATCCCTCTGAGCATAGAACCTTGTAATGTGGTTTCCCTTACTTAGATTTGTAGAAATCTTTCACTTGAACCTATGGCTAGTTGCCTTTGGCCTTCGGGCATGTAATGGGTTACCCTATCCCACTTAAAGAGGGATTTTTTTCTTTTCTTTTAATAAATATGGATATTCCCTATGCTTTCCAAGTATGGTAGTTTTTATTTAAGGATTTACTTTTTTATATTAATCAATACTAATGAACAATAAAAGTAATTAATTTTTAGGAAGATATTTTTAGAATACCCCTAATTAAGGAACTAATAACTATAAATAATTTAAAAAGAATTAAATAATAATTTTTAGTTCATATATAGATATTTCTATCATTGATAATGTAAATGTTATTGTATTAGTGTCCTTGAAATTGGTATTTTATATTATAACAACTATATTTAGGTTATCATTAATGAAGTATAATGAATTATTGATATAATGACATACGTTATGTAGAGTTTATTGTTTATATGAAATAATGTTTCTATTGAGGTTTTATGGTGATTAGGATTAGTTTTGAGAAAGGATTGTAATGTTTTAGTCGAATATATGGCCATGGAATTTAGATGTTGGGTATGTGACATTATGTGCTACTTCATGTTGACATGGGATAAATGATAAAGATGGTAATGAAAAAAAATTGATCAAATATTTTGGATATTTTTTAAATTTTTGGAGACATATATTCTCATATACATAAGGTTAACTATTTTTTGGGATGGATTCTATTGATATTTGTGTGTTACTATTAAGGTTACAGAGAATAATTTATTATTTTAACATCTGAACATTTCTCCATATTTGATAAATTGCACTAAAAAAATTGTTTTCAATGATAAATAGAGTTATAAATAATGATTAGCCATTATTTTATAGATATTATGATAATTTATATATTTATTTTAGTAGTTCAAGATTGAAAAACTCACTATGAATATTCATTTCTTATAGAATGATATTAATTTGAAATTAATAGAATCACAACCAAAAGGGAAAATTATAATTATTGAATAGAAATAATTTTCAAACATATATTTTCACATATTATTTATCATTATTGTACAATAATCTCTCAAAATTTAGGAAAAATATCTTGAAAAAAACATTATACTTTTACCTTCATTTCTGGTGAATCGAATGTCCTTTCACCTATAAATTTTTAATGGTTATTTGGTCACTAAAATTCTTTAGATTATTTTATATATCACACACTATTATTCCTTAGATGATATTTTTATCACACATTTATAAATTTTAACTTCCCACTAATTCTATCATTATCTGGAGACACAATTATGGGTTATTATGGAAAACATTTATGTTTTCCACTTTTTCAATTTAAAAGATGTTTTTTACCCGTCGTTTGATGTGGATTTTTAATAAAAGATTTTTAAAATATTGAACCTTTTATGAAAATTATAAGATTATGAGGCTATAAATTTGTTAAATTTTAGACAATGCTACAACCCAAAAATTTAATTTAAATTAAAAATAATGATAATATATTTCTTAAAATGAAACACCAAAATTTAAGATAATTGAAATGTATTATAAAATATTATTATATAAATATGATAATTATCATGTATTTTTTTAATTGGAAGGTTTTAATATGAGAAAAAAAGTATAAAAATATATTTTTAATGGTATTAAGAAAAAAAATGCAAATAAACCCTCAATTTTATGTTTATTCATTTTATGTTTCAAAAATAAATTTTATTTAAAAAGTATTTTGTTTTGTTTTTTCTAGAAAATTAAATTAATTTCGTTATTTTTTTGAAAAAAATAAAAATATTAACATATTTTGTTTAATTATCATATCAAAATTAACAGAGCCCAATATTTCGGGATTTTATTGAAATGATTTTTCTTATTTAATGATTAAAATATCAATTTTTAATACCATAATTTATTTTAATTACATCAAGAAATTGAAATGAATGATTATATTTTTTATTGAGTATTATGCTGAAATATAAATCCTTTGATTTAGAATACCTCTAATAAAATTCATTTTAATCAACATTGTTCCAGATTTTAATATATGTTAATTATTATGCATAAGATTCATTTTTCTAAAAAAAATGTCTTTATTATCTTCTATGCACATATATTTAAATTTATTTCATAAAATTATTTGGATTGAATCTTGATAAATGTATAACATATTTAGAATTAAAAGGGTAATATTTTTCAAATAGTTTCATTTTAATTTTTTTCAATATAAATTGAAACTGTGGTTATTATTTGTCAACCCTATAAAGGTAAAATGTGTAAAAAAGGTTGAAACCAAGATAAAATATCCCAAAATCAACCTAATACAATAAATAAATTAATTTTATAACTATATTTTACAATAACCAATTATCAAAATATAATGATTTATTGTGAAATGTTTTTTTTTTGTAATGAGATTTATATTAATTTAAGTGAAGATAATTTCAAAATTTCACACTCATGAATTTAACATCTAAAAATTTATTATATTAGAAAAAAAGTGTATATTTTATGTTTAAGTGGATTATTTATTAGGAAATAAATTCTTTATCATAGTCCAGATTTTATAAATTTAAATGATTAAATATTTATATTAAATGCACTCTAAATGAACAGAATACTTGTAAAATCAGTACGAATATCATATAAATGATTTTAATAATAGTAGAATTAATATTTTTGGATGAGTTATGGGGACCTATTAATTTTATTGATTAATTTTCAATATTAGGTTTTTTTATAGTGATTTATTCAATTTTATTTGTTCCATTCATGTCAAAATAAAACAATAGTGTCAAAAATTACATTAATGATATTTTATGAAATTATTTAAAAAATATAAATATCATGAAAAAGTAAATAAAGATTTTTATATGGTCTCAATAATAATCATGTGTCCACATATATTCCAATTTATACATTTATGTAAAATTATGACCCGTTTTTACGGAAATAATTGTTCACATTTTTAATGTGGAAATGGTTCACAAATGGATTAACAAAAAATATAATATTAAAAAAGATCTATAACACAATCTAAATTTGATTATAAGATTATATTAATACCGTATAATCCTTAAATTTATACCCATGTGAATTTGGAACCATTTCTCCATGAATTTTACCATATTGTATTTTAATATTTTGAAAAAATACAAGATTGCCCCACCCCTTAATTCCAAAAAGAAACCAATTCTATCATTTTTTACCCCATCTTGTGAAACCTATGTGATCCTAAACAATACTAATTTCATATAAACATCTCTATAAACAAATTAATTTTTTTGGTTCTGAAAAATACCATACCAAGTCTCTTTTTGAAATTATTTAATGCTATTCAATGTAAAAAGGGGTAATCATCATTATTGACTCTTAAAAATTTCATTCTTCTTATACTTCCCCAAAATAATTCATACTCATGGATAAATAATGAATATGTTATCATGAAAATAATGATATGTTACTATTATTACAGTACTATCATTTTCCACATATTTTATTCTACGAAAAGAAAAAACATCACTTGTGCATACCTATATATTGATGTCTCTACATAGCGGTGACATTTAATTTTCATCACATGATTACAAGAATGTTTATAAAGGTATTAATAGTATATATATATATATATATTACGAAATAATTATACTTAATGTGTTATACTATCATATCCTCCTTCTTACCTTCCAATCAATTGTAAAACAATAAAATCTCATATGCGTACAAATAGACTACCACCTTTACAAAGAGATGTGATCCAATTTTTATTTATTATTTACATGTATTGTAATAAGGATATATATAATGAATGAATTTAAAATATTATATATTAATGATTATATAATATCAAATTATTATTTACAATCTTTTCCTTCCATCCGCCAAAAAATGAAAACAATGTTCATGCATATGTATGGCCTACCGACACAATGAAGGATGAAATTCCATTTTCAATATCTACATTTTATGGATGCCTCTACATATATATATATAATGAACATATATTATATTCCACTTATTAATAACATTTTTTATACTATCAATCCAATATTAAAGTATAAGAAATGGAACTAGAAAAAGCAAAATTCTCATAAAAATAAAACAATTAAAACATAGAACCGATGAATTTAATATTGATTTATTTTTAATTGTGTATCAATATGTAATAAGTATAAAATATATGATATTATAATAATTTTATTGATTATTTTGTATCATTAAAATTAATTAAAATTTATTATATGGTAAGATAGAGAAACATCAAATAATTTTATACATGACGCAAGTGTTTCTCATAACACATATATTTATGTTAGACTTATGCCATATTGTCCACATGATTCAATTGTGTCCTGTATATACTGAACATGAATTTATTTTTATATTATTTTAATGATAATTGTAGAGAATTAATAATTTATATAATTTTCTCTCTTTCATGAGGTTTTGATTTATTGATTACCAACATGGAAAGGGTTCATCATCTCCATAATGTTTCGCTAATACATGTTTGATGTTATGAAACTATTTATGTTTATGAAATGTATATTAATAAAAATTGACATTTAACATCATTATTATCAATATTAGACGATATTTATATTTTTTATTTCTCTCATTGGTCAAAAATCATTTTCATTCATATCGGTTTTTTTAATTCTGTTAAATTTTATTATGTTCTCCTATGATTATTTAAATAAATTTTCCCCCATAAATAACGATTTTTAAAATATATTACTATAAATCTTCTTTTCTTTTTTCAAATGAGTTACTTTTGACTTTTTACTGACAAGTTGAAAGGAATATTTATTTCAATAGAAAAAACAAGAACTGAATTTTCTATTTTTATAACTACTCAATGAATCAACGAATACATTACTATTTACCATGGATATTTTTTGAAAATTATTTTCCTTAATATTTTTGGAATATTATGATATTAAAATATATAGTTTAAAAAGGAAATTTTTTTTTCCTCGTGAGATGTTGCATGTGATATTTCGAAAGAATTTACATTAACGATAACATACATTAATGTTACATATTATTTATATGTTATATGATACAATGGTAAAATTCAATTTAATTCATTTATTCAGTTTTGAAGATAGATTTTTTAAGGATAATTCTATGAAATATATTTCTTTCTCATTAGTTAATTTAGGTATGATGAAACCTTTATGAAACTACATTCTTTTCAATGAGTTATACTATGATAAAATATTGAATTTTTTATTTAACTCATATATTTTAAATATTTTATAATATGATTAGTGATTTATTTTATATTCATACAAACACTACTAGAAATTACATCTTTCCCAATGGTATTAAACCGTTAGGATATCTACTGAAACTGTTCGGATAGTATTTCCCAATGGTTTCACAACCTGTTGGTATGCGAGACATGATAGTAGCTCTATACCAACGGTTCCTAGAGAACAGTTGGCATATATGGTCTGAAATTAATTTATACCAACAATTCTACTTAAACCGTTAGTATTTATATAAATATATCAATGGTTGATGAACTATTGGTACTAGTGGGTATACCAACAGTGTTTAGACCGTTAGTATGCATTTTATTCCAACCTGGAGTATACCAATGGTTTCAGAATTGTTGGCATACCTTTATACCAATAGTTTCAGATCCATTGGCATACTCTGTCTTGTGTACCAACTGTTTCATAATCGTTGGAAGACTCTTTCATGTATACCAATGGTCTGAGAACCATTAGAATACTATTTCCAGCATACGTTGTATACCAACAGTTTGCTGAACCATTGGTATATAACTAATATCCCCAAAACTGGACATCATGTATGTAAATAGCCTTCATCTTGCATGTGGACAACCATCATGTAAACAGGCTGCATGAAAAACCATGATTCCAAATATGTATACCCCAACCTATAAAACTATAAACCTGAACCTCTCAAATATATTTCCCAATCTATAAAACCCAAACTGTAAAACTACAAACAATCACCTCTCTATGATACAAAATTTTTGTTAAACTTATCTTTATGTTAAATACAAAGTGTTAATAGTTTATAGATATCTTTTTGCAAAAGGTTTGATAAATGTTGGAAAGCTATTAGTTAAAGTGATTTAAAATCATAAGGGAATTGTTGATATATATTAAGGAAATAGGTTAGTTAATAGAGATTTAAAATCCAAAATTTTTTTTGGAGATATATAAAATAAACTGGTGGGTTAATAGTAACTAGGAGATCATCAAATTAAATGGCCAATTTCATTCCTTTATTCATTCCATTCTTGTAGAAAAATGTTGGTTTCTCGTCTTATTACTCTAATAAAGTCTGATAATTCTTACAAGGTTGAATTGCTCCTTCTTGAATCACTAAAGATTTATCCTTTTTAAAATTCTCATCCTTCATTGGATTTTTGATACCAACCCTTTTCCAATACATTAATAATCATGATCTTAAGGCCCTTCACCTAAATATTACAATTATTTCTGATGGGGAACTCCCTTGGAAATGGCTCTACTGACATCACCCTCCTTCTAGGCCTCAGCATCATCCATGTTCTGTGAACCTGTATGGTATGCTTCTTTTTTTCAATGATCGAATCCAAAAATACTAAATTTGTAGGTTAGAGATGAAGGAATAGATCATTAAACCACTATTTGACCTCATTACACACAAAAAGTGCAGGAGGTTTCCAAACATCCAAAGTGAAGCAGTCGGAGGATCTCGATTCCAGTGAAAGTCATAGGACCACCGAAAGAAATGGATTGAATTTGTTTTGTGACATCGTAACCACCGAGTGAAATGGATTCCATATAAAGGGGGACAAACAAATTTATCCCCAACGATTTTAGCAATCTTTAAATCATACCAAAATCAGGAAAAATTTGGTTAACAGACTAACTAGAAGTCACAAATTTTACATTTGAAGGCTGTATAAATACGGAGAAACAATGGTCATCAAAATATGATGAAAATAGGCTGATAAAAAGAATAGAACACCTTAATGAATTGAAAATGTCCTTAAGATTTATTCCATAAGATTGATTGCTGAGGAAATTAAGGTTAACTTCACCTTATGAAGAGAGGTTCAATAAAAAAATATGGAAAAAACATGGTGTATTAATCACCAGAATAAATAATGAAATATTAACTTGAAAATAATTTGCACGAAATACGAAAAAAATAGAGTGTTTAAGGCTCTGGAATCAGATGAGAAAATGAAAGTAATAAATGTGTGATTACTTCACAAGTAAAATTAGTCTTAGATAAATGCATCAAAAGATGAGATTGGTCAAGTATGATATGTCTGATATTGGGTGTGTTACATCAAGATGTATTTTTTGGACCTTTGAAAGTAGTACTTGAATGGTGAAACCTGATTTGGGTATTGGAATGTAGGGTGGATTTGGTTTTGAGGAATAGAACATGAGTGCTTGTGTTTTAACCTTGTGGTTGGCTTCTAGGGGGATGGACATGTTTGGGTTCCTATCCCATGTAATGTATATTAAAATAGGTGGACCTTATACTTATAAATTTGATCATGATAATAATAGGTGCTCAAGTAAATGTGTGTTGATGTGGTTTTATGTGAAAACTATCACTTTGAATGGATAAATTTCATGGGAGATTTGGTTTTTGTAGGAAGCACATGGAGTTTCCTAGTTTTCATTAAATGATAATCCCTTGGAGTGTTGGTGTTTTTATAGTGCATGTGGTTTCTAGGGGAGGGACTAGTTAGGGGGCATAGGCTGAGTTTCTTGAGTAGGGAAGAAAACTATGAGTAGGTGGATGAATGATTTCGATGTGATGATATTATCATGGGTAGGGATGCCCAAGACTTTTAAATGACTTTGACATGTCTATATAGTTATTTGCGACAGCTGAAATAGATGAATGTCTTTGGTATTCATCGATAAAATCATAGCATACAATTATTTAGTGATGATAATTCCAAAAAACAATAATATAATCATTATAATAATGGGGTGCAAAGGATATATGTCTATATACCCTACTATCTTTTGGAATGATATAAAACACCTTAGGGGTTATGATCTTGGAGAGTTTTTGTGAAGCCACAGGGTGGAAATTACACCGTTGACTATTTCTGGGCGAGGTCCTCATAGTGGATCAAATATTTAATAATACCTTGAGTTTCTTTCAAGGATGTAGGGAATGAGAGAAGTTGATGTTTCATTTGGTTTCTTAGGTGTAGGAAATATAGACACATCTAACTCCATCATTAGTAGAGGTTGGAGTGTTGGAAAAATTTGTTGATGTTTTTTGGGTGACTTGATGTTGATGAAACTTCTATGGTGGCAAGTGATGTGTTTGCATAAAATATATAATCCTTGTTCAAAAAGGCTCATAGGTTTGTGGAACTGGCTTTAGATTGGATAGGGTGGCATTGTGATTGGATTGGTTGGGGTGGCATTGTGATTCTAGTGAAGATTCCTTGATGTGTGCAATTAGTTTTCATAGGGTGTTGAAATAGAAAATCATTTAGGTTAAATGATTGATCCGATTATGGGAATGGGATTAGGGTGTTTTCAAAAAGAAATATTAGTTGTGGGTATCTGAGGTGAGTTGTTTCTTGTGGTAGGAAACAAATGTGGTTTTGAGTAAGTATAAGATTTGACTATTGAACTACACTAGGGTCGAGTACAGATTCCAATTATTGTGTTTGGGTGGTTGTGTAATGCCTTTTGTAGTGAAGGCATTGAAATAAATTAAGGTGGAAACATGCTGATGAATGGAGATGGGTGCTCAGGTAATGAGTATAATGAGGATAGATTGACTAACGTTATCACATAGTGTGGGTTCTTAAGGTATCACGATACATATATTGTGTGGTTTTGGAAATGATAGGTTCATTTACTGTTTGATATGTGTCTACCCTTTTGGGGGAGTGATCTATAAAAGGAAATAATTTATTTAGAAAGATATACTAAAAGGAATAATCTGTGAAATCATCAATGTGTTGGTTTGTCAAAATTTGGAATTTGTTTATATAAAGCCAAAAATATGAAATTTGTTTACAAATTCAATAATTTTTGAACTTTTTTTGTAACATATGAACAACTCTAAATGTTATTAGAGAATCGTTGTAGGAAATCTAAAAACGGATTAAAAAATCGAGAAATTGTGAACTGTTTTTATAAACAATGAACTGCACTAAATATTTTTTGATCATGGTTTCAGAAAATATAAAATATGTTTACAATATTAAAAAACATGTTAACTATTTTTGGAACCTGTGAACTGCTCCAAAAGTATTCTAAGCATGGATACATGAATATGTCATTTACATGTTCAATGAATGATTTTTTGATTGATGATGTATTGACTGCCTACTCATCTCTCCTGATATTTCAATGTGTTATCAAGAGACTCAATGTTTGTGAAGGTATAAATGTAAATCACTATTTTATGGACATCCTACACCGAGTCCTCTCATGTAGACATATAATTTTTTAATGATGATTCATGGATAAGTGGTTTGAGTTTGAAAGTGATCTATGTTCATTGGTTGGTAAAAAAATATAAAGGGGTAAATTTATTATCTCAAGAGATGATTTGATGATGTTGAGTACTTAAAGAGATAGTTGAGACCAGAAGATACCTCTTTCATGTTTAATTTTTCTAGAGAAGAAGGTATTGGTAGTGTTGAAGTAGATGTGGTTAATGTGTTGGTTTTTGCTGTCAATACATAAATCATGTTCCAACTCACTTAAAATAAGATGTCTTAAATTATTTGAAGTTTTTTGAAAATGTTAAAGATGATAAGATTTGATTTGAGAACGATTTGATGTTATTTGGAAGGCTGTGAAGATTGAGTTGAAATGTGAAGGAGACATTTGTTGGGTACACCCTGATACTAGATTTCATAGGGTCCTCAATACTAGATTCCATAGGGTAAACCCTGATGCTATTTTGGGTAGAGGCATGGAAACCTACTAGGGTACGCGTAGATCATCTTAAGGTACAATAGAATTTCAAAGTAAACTGGACCTTGTAAGATAACTCCGTAATCGTCATGAAGCTTGTAAGTTTCCTTAGTAATGTCTGCAATGTTCCTAAGGTACAATGAAGACTTTAAAAGGTACATGAAACTTATGATTGGATATTCAAAAGGAGCACCAAAGAAAAGAGAGACTTTTTAGGGTACAACGAACCCTAATATCAAACTTTAAAAGAAATTAGTTGAGCAGAAATGATCCCTACACACTAGTTCAGACAAGAATGACTAGGAATAATACAACCAACACAAACCATTTACAAATTCTTTCACTTGTCCTAAACATGACAATTTCATTTATTATATTCAATGGTTGAAAAGAAAAGTGACATGGTAGAGAATATTCCTACTTGGGCACTAACTTTTGAGCTAAACGAGTATGATAAGTTAATTTATATTATTCAAAGAAAAAAACTAACTAGCCATAAAACAAGCACCAACAAGAGGCATAAAGAAAAGTGATACAAAATCTAAACATGATACAAATAACTATCACTAGTCGTTGGTTTAGACAACATCGCACCTCCGTTTGAGGGGTTTCATTATAAAATCATGGAATTTCTTTATCACAAAATTCATTTAATTATATTTATCATTTATTCTAAAACTCATTCAACACAAATCAAATGGAATAAGTTATTCAACTAGATCAACATAACTATCATTGTGAGTTTTCACAGACTACGCACCACTATGGGATGTGTTTTATTATAAAAACAGGACTTTATTTATCAAATGAAATGATTATATAACACGGCGTGACCACGGAGTTACCACGGCGTGACTGCGGCGTTACCGTGGCGTTAACGTGGTGTTACCGCGGCGTGACCGCGGCGTGTTGGCCCTATCCAGCGACATACGCAGGGCAGCATCATCCAGCCAGGAGCGAAGGGAGAGGGAGGTGGTTGGAATACTCATGGAAGGGGGCTAGTTGAAGGTGCTTGGGGGATGGTGCTGGTTGATTTGAAGGTGGCATGGGGGCCATTTGCGGGCTAGAATTCTGGTGGCAGCAGGCTGAAATAAAGGTGGAAGGGGGATGGTGTAGGATGGATGTCGCTGGAGCAATTCCAAATCACGGCATTACCGCGGTGTGATGACGGCGTGACTGTGGCGTGACCGTGGCATGACCGTGGCTAGACTGCAGCGTGGCTGCAGTGTATGGGTCCTATCCAGCAACATCCACATGGCAGCATCGTCCGGCCAGGAGTGAAGGGAGTGGGAGGAGGCTAGAATTCTGGTGGAAGGGGGCTAGTTTTAGGTGATGGGGGGATGGTTTCTGTTGATTTGAAGGTGGTAGGGGGGGCTGTTGTGGGCTATAATGCTGGTGGAAGCAGGCTGAAATGAAGGTGGAAGGGGGGCGGTGTGGGCCGGATGTTGGTGGAGCAGGGATAAATCATAGCATTACAACGGTGTGATCATGGCGTGACTGCGATGTGTTGGCCTGGTCCCGCGACATCTGCGGGGCAGTATCTTCCAGCCAGGAGTGAAGGGAGTGGGAGGAGGATGGAATGTTGTGGAAGGGGGCTCGTTGTAGGTGCTGGGTGGATGGTGTGGGATGATTCAAATGTGGCAGTGGGGGCTGTTGCAGGCTATAATGTTGGTGGCATCAAGCTTAAATGAAGGTGGAAGGGGGCTTGTGTGGGCTGGATGTCGCGAGAGCATGGCCAAATAATGACATTACCGCGATGTGACCGCGGCGTGACCGCTGCCTGACCGCGGCTTGAACGCGGAGTGACCGCGGTGTGTTGGCCTTGTCCAGTGACATCCACGGGGTAGCATCTTCCAGCTAGGAGTGAAGGGAGTGGGAGGAGGGTGGAATGTTGGTGGAAGTGGGATGGTTGCTGGTGTTGGGGGTATGGTGTGGGATGATTTGAAGGTGGCAGGGGGGCTGTTCCGGGCAGGAATGCTAGTAGTAGCAGGCTGAAATGAAGGTGAAAGGGGGCTGGTGTGGGACGAATGTCGCTGGAGATGGGCCATATCCTAGCTTTATCACAGCATGACCGCAGCATGACTACGACGTGATTGCGACGTGTTGGGCCGATATAGCGACATCTGTGGGGTGGCATCTTTTGGCCAGGAGTGAAGGGAGCAGGAGGAGGCAAGGAAACATTCTGTTCGTCACCCCGCCTCCAGATGATAGAACAGATCAACTATTTAATATGATATAAAAATATATCACCATAGACGGTTTTAGTGAGTGGCACCATGATGCATCGTCTAAAAGGAAAAAAATGACAGAAAAGAATCATACACCCTACAAAAACCATTTACAAATTCATTCACATTGCCTGAACATGGAAATTTTATTTATAATATTCAAAGCATGAAAATGAAAGTTTCATGGTCAAGGAATACGCATACTCAGGCAATGTCATTTGAGATAAACGAGTATTATAAGCTAATTTATATTATTCAAAGAAAACAAAAATTAACTAGCGACAAAACAAACAACTACAAGAGGCATATGAAAGACTCAAACCATATCTAAACATGATACAAATAACTACCACTACTCTATGGTTTAGAAGACAATGCACCTATGATTGAGGGGTTTTATTATGAAATCATGGCTTTTCTTTATAACACAATTAATTTAATTATATTTAACATTTATTCTTAAACTCATTCTACAGAAATAAAATGCAATAATTTAAGCAACTAGATCAATATAACTATCACTGTGATTTTTCATAGATAGGACACCTCCGTTGGAGGGGTTTTATTATAAAAACATGACTTTATATGTAAAATTAAAAAATTATATTAAATAACACATATTAAAAATATGAAATTCAATATAATTAATCCGAATTATGAAATCTAAATTCAATTTAAATCATTCATGAATTAAAGAAGCTAGAAGAGGCATCCTACCTCAATGTGTAACCAAACCGTCCGCTTCAGCTCTTCGATATTTCAATATAAATGTTGGTACTCCCCCAATTTGTATACACACCTTCACAGACATGCAAGGACACCTAGCCCCTATGCACTCACTCGCATGGCCATGAGCACGTTCAAAGGGATCCTTGAACATACTGCACTTTGGTTTAAATGACATCTCACCTCTGTTGGAGGTGTTTTATGATAAAATCATGACATTTCTTTATCAAAAAAAATTCATTTAATTATATTTAACATTTATTCTAAAACTCATTCAGCACAAATCAAATGCAATAAGTTAAGAAACTAGATCAACATAAATAACATTGTGAGTTTTCACAGACAACACACCTCCATTGGAGGGGTTTTATTATAAAAACATGACTTTTTTTATCAAATGAAATGATTATATAAAATAACACTTACTCACGGTATGAAGGTCGATATAATTAAGCCTAATAAAGAAATAATGTAAATACAATTTACATCTTTCTTGAATTAATGAGACTTAGAGAGGGACCCTAACTCAAGGTGGAACCAAGTCATCCACTTCATCTCTTGGATCTTTCTAACTAAAAGTTGATGCTCCCCCACCGAGTATACTCACATTCACACACATGAAAGGACCCCTACCCCTTACGCACTAACCCTAATGGCCATGAGCATGTGCAAGGGGATCCTTACACATATTCTTAAATGCATATACCAGTCTCCTCTCACCTATGTGTGCATTTTTATATATATACATGGACACACCTAGCTCCATACATGAATAATCATTTTCATGGTTGACTATACACGTAACGGGAAAACCCACATACATATACTTACTCACCTATGCACACGCAGGAGAGTCACCATTGACTTGGTGACTCGAAACCAACGAGCAGGGATCAACGCACTACACAAAGGATATTAAGAACCATAAAACGCATAAAGGACCCTACATGACTAGTGAAAAACCAACCAAAAACATTAAAGCCTTACCATGATTGGTGAGAACCAAATCCACAAGAACCAACACAAAACGATCCAACACCCTGCCAAAAACCAAATAATTCGTCAAAAACATTGAAATCTCCAAAATATATGACTTCTGCTACAAGTAGTAATAATATAATCTTACCTCAGATCAAAGCCGGTGGACTGAAACAATCTGAACTCCTTCTAGCCTCCTTTATAGAGTATAACTACTCCATGTCCATAGAAACCAGTAAAAGACCTAAATGGCCAATGCGATAAGAAAATAATATAAAAACTAAACTAAAACAAACCCGTATCTTGTGACTATACTTGTCACTGCCCACCATATAAAAACCATAACGCCACATGGGTCAAATCATGTTCCAGCAAGCAAGGGGAAACAAATCCATGATTCAAAATGATACAATAAAAATGTACATTCCTATTAATTAAAAATTAATCTTCCTATATATCGTATATAATTATTTTGGCTTGAGTTTTAGCTTATTTTGGTTTTGATCAATACAAGATTGTTTGGGAAATTACATGGATACACCATTACTAAAGGGTCAAGATAGGTTGTGGTGTAAAGTAATTGTGGAATGGAAGGATAAAAGCATTATTAGAAGTTATTCCAACTAATCTTCAAGGACCAAAACTTCCTAAATGAGAATAAAAAAGATAGATCTTGAGATCTCTTAGATATTAAGTAGGAAAAATTTTTAGTCATAGAATATGAATCAATATTCACTAATCTAGAAAGAATATGTCAAATCATATGACTAATATAAGGCTTATGGGATGAATATTTGTGATGAATCTATGACTAATGATGTGATCACGGACCAGTCTTCTGATTATTCTCACCTATATATCTATGGTTAGTATGATGTCTATGGAAAATATAGGGTTTACATGATCATGGAAGGGGATTTACTTAATTCGTCATTTAGGTCGAGGGAATACATCATTTAGTAGTTAAAAGATAAAGTATAAGCACCTCCATAGGTGATCAACCATTAGTTAAATTAATTGATTCTATAAATAATAATTCTTATGTATATAAAGTCGGTATTAAAAGCCTAGATAGACCCCCAAACACTAAATTGATTATTCGATCATAGATTTCCAAGGGATTGATTATAACTATGTTCTATGGGAGTCACGGAGTCTCAGGACGGTAAATGAAAGTAAATATATTTACATAGTAGACATATAGATATGGAGTTCACAAGCAGCCTAGGTTTAGATAAAATCCTTTATTGATTTTATGGAAATAAAATCACCCTATCTCTAGGTCTCCAAGTGAATAATATATCGATTAGGATACGAGTGGTCTAACATATGTCTTATAATTTGGATGATATATGTATGGAATGGATGTGGGTTTAGATCATGTAAAATATTCCTAATCAGATGGGGCCTTATGGGGATAGATGTAGAAATTGTATGTCTAGAGTTTGATGAAGAAACACTTATGAGGATGGATGGAATCATGGTGGGTTCTTAGAGTGGGATGTTCCCTCAGAGTCTATAAAATGTACTATGAAATGTTTTACTCCGTTGAATGATTCAAAAGTTCAACTAAGGATAAAAATGAATAGATGATAGTGTGAGTATTGGGTATTGTCAGACATATTGGCATTATATTTCCAATAGGCTTGGTGTGTTAGTGGGGATGGGTTATAATACATGATTTTAGTGAGGTTCTTGACCAGATTCTTCAGAATATAATTAAGGAATGGTCCACATGCCAAGAGAAGACTATAGTGTGTGGGATGAGGATTATGGGACAATCCTCGAGAGATGAGTGTATAGTATGTGAATGAGAGGATAGAATAAGATATGTTCGATATGATTTGGTGAGTGTCCAACCCATGCGGGGATGATATCATATATGGAGAAACATGCGGTTATTTATTCTATCTCATGGAGACATTTGGTGTAATTTCATGACTCCAACATAGTTCGGAAATGTTCTCACAAAATGTTTTAGAAAAACAAATACATCTGATGGAAGACCCAAAGGCTACTCTAGCTTCCAATATTTCCTCACAAAAACAAGTGATAATCCTCAATAACTGAACATAAGAATAAAAAGAGATATTTAATAGTCAAATAAGGGGTGGAAAAGCCAAACTAGTAACTTCATAATCAGATAAGTTAACACATGGACATGAAATCAATTTCATGATAAAATAAGTGACACCATTAATAAAATTATAATTTGAAAATGTAAAAGGCTCTAATCACCCTCTTGAAACCTCCAACCCTCATAAAACACGAATGGTTTTATAAATTTTCTACACTATAACAGATATCTCTCTAATAATTAATGTCCTTTAGAATTTAAAGCAAACATGAAAAGGAGAGAAAGGGGCTTGAACATCCACCCTATGCGATGACTCTCAAGGATCTCATTATATAATGAACGTAGCAGCACAACAGATGAACAAGGTTCATTACCATGAAACATCTTTAAATTATCAAAAAACATTCTCGTGTGAGATGCCTCTCAAAAAAGGTCAAATCCATTAAAAAACATCACATAGATGAAGAGAAATGATCTCCTAAACAGTATAAAGTCAAACACATTGTATCAACAGAAAGGAAACAAGAAAATAATTTAAAACGGGAAATCATCCCTCAAACAATTTTGGATACTAATTATAATACACATGTCCTATAGTTATTGGGTTTCATGTATAAAAATGTGGAATCAAAAAACATTGATTCAATGTACAGGTGAACTCAATTATGTATTTTTGAATCACCCTCAATTTGAAAATTTTGTAAAGACGCGAATCATCAACAGAGCTAAAATAAATCATATAAAACATTGTAAATGGCTGGTATGAAGCCTAAATTAATCATTTAAATAGTAATAATAACTCATAATTAACTTGAATTCAAGCTTACGGAGAGTAATAATTGATACTTACACAGCAGAAGGGGGATTCGTGAGCGACTATGAATGGGGAGCTATGAGCAGCGAGCGGGAGTTGGGATGGGAGGAGGGGAACTCAAGGTGATGAGAGAGGTGGTAATGATGGGACGAGCAGAGCGGCCTTGTAGGGTTTGGATAACTCTGGCTTGAAGGAGGATTCCTGAGTTTTGATGAGTAGGGAGCGGCGAGTGGTGAGTGGCGAGCGGTGATCGGCAAGCGATGAGTGGTGAGGGGTGGTCGGGATGGGAGCGGCAGTGAGGGGTGGTCGGTATGGGAGCCGCGGTGAGAATTGGAGGAGTGTGTAAGTGGTGATGATGGTTTGGAGTAGTGAGGCATAGGGATAGGAGAAGTATCCTGATGGAGAAGTGGTTTAGATAAATATATCCAAACGGTTCATTTGAACTGTTGGGGAAAATGGTATATATGATCTATATGACAACAGTTCATCTTAACCATTGGAATAGGGTCTTTTTCCCAACGGTTTGTTAAAACTATTGGGAAAAAGTGTTGGTATATGGATAATTTCCACCAGAGAAATATTTTTTTATTTTAATTTTATGATGAGGATGCCTGATTTTTTTAAACCTCTAATGAATAGGTTAAATATAGATATCTCATAAGATAATTAGGATGGGAATGTTATTTGAACATATCTTAGTAAGGAAATATTTATACAATGATATTTTTTGGATTAATTCATGAATAAATTTTTGATTTAATGTGGAGTGAACCCAATCCACAATTATTATCTTGGCAGTGATCCTTTAGTAATGAAATTATTTTATATTCTTATACATATGGCACAAACTTATATCATATGAAAATTTTATAAGCTCATGGATCATGATCATTGATTCATTTATGATTCAGGTCTTATTAACTACCGATATTCATTTCATGACTCAACATTATGATATATGATTACTTGTGTATGGTTCTCAATTATTGAAAACATGTTATCATCCCCTTGTGATCATCTTAAGATGTTGTGAACATTGATATCTTATTTTCTTACCATTTATAAGAATGTATTCTCACACTTTAGTATGTTTATATTCCATAGGATTTGAATAATGTTATTAAAAATGATATGTATACAACGTGTGACAATTTGAAGCAAATAAGTGGGGGATCAAACAGATTTCTTAGGAACATGTTGTTTATGTATCTATGTTTCCAATGAATAAAAACATTTAAAATTTAAGTTTTGATTTTTAATTTCATATATAAAAATTTAATATAATAATATAAATAATATATTTATTAAAATTATGGGTTTCAATAGATATAAATACAAGGATATGAAAATAAATGAAATATAAGGTGGAATTTCAACTAAATATTGGATGAGTGCATCACGACCTCGATAATGAATCTCTAAAAAATCATGTCATATGCCATTCCAAAATCGATATTAATAATTTTTTAGGAAATAATAACACTTATATGGAGGTAATAATTCATTTCACAATTTGAAATAATGGTTCCTTGAATATTTCGACCTCTATTAAATCCCTGTTATTTTTCTGAAATTTATGTGCCAAATTTTCAGATAGCTTTTTGTGGGGAATGGTGGAAAATACTTCGTAAGAGATATTGATGAAACTACTGAAATTAATTTGCCTAAAAATTTAGGGTTACTCCCTTTATAGATCAAAATAGTTATGGTGGTTAATTTTTCTTTAAAAATAATGCTCTATTAATTAAATCATGAACAATATTAATGACATTGGTTTTAAAAAACCCATATATCTATGTAAAGGGGGCTATGAAAGAGGTCTAGATTTATATAACTCTAAATTTTATAACTAGAGACATCATATTTATCTTCCTCCTAATTTAAAAAAATCCATGAAGTTATAATCATGTCTATATAGGGATTTTGGTTTGTTAAATAAAATATATTCTTCATGACATAATATGTTGGGCCCCACTCTAAGACTGTGTTTCATGAATTTAAGAAGAAAAATGAAAATATGGGATCAGGAGGCCCTATAATATTTTATTAACTATAAAACTAAAAATCCTCAAGGTTCATATTATTTTTATGAAAAAATCCCATCTCTTTGAAAATCATTGCAATAAGATGTATTTTTTCCCCATCCATTAATATTTTTTAAGGGACTTTATTTGTCCACCCATTTTTTTATAATATATTCTCCTCTTATGAATTAGAATTTAGAAGAATGATGAAAAAATTATCCTCATTCCATTATTTTTATATAATATTTTCAATCTAATAAATTTAATTTTTGAGTCCCTCCATATTGAGGTTGTGAGCATCTTAACTATTTTTTAGGATCTTGATGTCCAATTATAGATTTAGAATCTTATTTTATTGTATCAACCTTAGATATATCTATATTGGGGAAGATTAATAAGATTGAACCTTCTCTTAGATGACATAACCATTAATCCACTTACTTGTGTAATAGAGGTATTTGTCTCCAACCACAATGAATTACATTTGAAGAATTAGAGGATAGTTATCGAAGGGGAATTAAGAAAGGTTTTAATATTAGAGTTATAAAATTTTTAGAATCAATTTATATAACCCATGATTCTTTAATTCCTTCTCTATATACTTATGTATAAATTATTACTATTTCACTACACTTATATTTCTCCAATGAATCCCTGATTTATAAGGTTGATAGAATATATAAATATTTGAAAATAACCCATTGAACTAATCATATATAGTTAACCACCCTAAAATTTTTACTAGCCTAATATAATGATGAAATCATAACCAATGAACAATGTTAGAGATCCATGATTGAAATGTGAAAATTTAACCATTGTAATTCTATATCACACCATGATTCCTGGTATAAATTGTTGAAATAATCAATGTAGTTATGTGGATGTTATCCTTAATAGTAGTGTATAGGGATGAACTATCAATGATTTCCAATCAATATGATTCATATTAAAAATCAAAAACTATGATTTTTAGAGAAATACATTCATTCCATTAGCCATATGTGGTATAAGAGAAAATAAATCTATGGGTGGAGATTTATGTTTGTATTAAGAAACTGCATGAAAAGAGATGTCAATGATTTTTATGACCCTAAGAAGGTATATTATTTTAGTAGAGGATATAATTACCATAAAATTCTATATAAGAGGAGAAATAATTTTTTTGTGGGGGGATTATGGACTATGGGAATATATATATTGATTATAGGATACAATAAAAATATAGTTGGTAAATTACTAGGAGAAAATATTACATAGTAAGAGATGAAAAGATATGGTCTTTTTTATTGTGCGAGGATTAAGGTATTTAAGGAGATAATCGATAATTGATTTCAATGATTCTGACTAGATAGGGACAAAAAAATTAGTATTCGATGATCATAGAATAAGAAACTCCATATAAAAATATAAAAACATCATATAGAGAAATAAATGTTGAATGATAATAATTTAATCTTTTTAAATTATGAATATTCCTTCCCTGGGATGCTGGAGGGACCAGGTGCCAATGGATCATGGTATAGTTCCTCTAGAATTACTTTATTCACAAAAATTTTCTTCACATGAGATTATTGAATCATTATATTATCTTCTATCATAAGGAGAATTATATAAATTCTCTAGTTGGTTAGGAGTTTTGGATTATTCAATGTCAAACAAACCCTTATTAACCCCAGTACCATCAGATACCTAAACAATGGTCACATTTTTAGCATTTCATTATATATCATGTGAAAAAAATAAAGAATTTTTTAGGGGAGGCATCAAAGAGGATTCCATAATAGGAACTGATGCATAAGATCTATGTGAATGATTCCTTAATAAGCAATCAAAATTAGCTCATTTTATTTAAAGAAAATAGAATCCCAATGCATTAGGGAAAAAATCATTTTCCCAAAGAATATTTTAGTACATATGTGAAAATAAATTCATTGAGCGATTGAGGATTACATACCAGGATGAAAATAATTTAGTGATTATGGTGTGATCTATTTTAAAGGTATACATGTCTCCAAATTGAAAAAAATTGTTGACCATGCTGGATACTTTTATGAAATATAATATTTTAGAATGGGATGGAAATTTTTGAGAGGAATATATATATTACTAAAAATATTATTCTTTACACAATATATATATATACACCCATGACCTACAAATAAATTTCTATGGTCGCATAGATTTCTCTCCCTTTCCTAAAAATTGATAAAATCATGCTATGAGAATAAATGATATCAAATCAATATTTTATTCTATATTGAAATAGAGTATATTAATAAAAGACCATATTAAATGAAATGGATAGATAAAATCAATAGTAAAGGTTGATCAAATATATGTTTTGAAATCATATACCATTTAATATATTATGAATCTGTAATGTGTCAATCATTTAAAAATGAAAAGACCATAAATCCTTTCATGGATTAACTATCCAATGAATCCAATTGGATTTATTAATAAATGGTAGTTGGGTTCAAGGAGGATGATAACATAAGGCCATAAATTTTATGTATATAAGAGGTGGAAACTAAAACTAATGGAGTGATTAGCCTATAAGAGGAGGGGGTTGGATGAGTATCCCAAATGACATTTGTGTGAGGTGTTAGGTATGGAGTTTGGGGAATTTACAAGAAATTACATAATCCTGATCCTTAAAACATCATCCACTTGTATTATTATGGAATGAATCAATATATTGTCCCTACTAAAACACCACTTCTATTATTAATCTCACTAATCTAAGCTCAGAAAGGAACTAGATTAACAAGAATATTATATTGACCAAGCCATATTTGATCTCCAACTATTATGGGTTGTTATTAATAATTTTGGATAAATGTTCAATTCCTTTGAAATATGCTTGATATCCTTGAGAGTCAAAATTAAACTCATGATTTTCACAAGAACGAATCTTATCATTTGTTCTTATGTTGAGATCTTGAGGGGTTATGTGCATCGATGTTGTGATGATATTTATATATAATTATCAATGTAATAACATACATATAAATATATATAACTTATTTTATACATTTTAATTTTTTTAGTTTTAAATAGATATAAATTGAATTTTATTAATATTTAATTTATAAAATTTACTTAGTTTAACTAAATATTAAAAAAGGTCAATTATAATTAAAAAATTAGTTTTTTCTAAACGATTATTTATATGTGCTATGAATTTTTTTCATGAAACACTGTATATAAATTTTAAAATATTATAAAAATTATTATTGATATGAATTATATATTAAAATTATATTGACTATATATTTTATAGAAATAAAAAAATAAAAATTTAAATAATTTAAATTTATATTAAAACATTCATTCATTATAATCTAGGTTTCCATTTAAATGATATAGTCCTAAATTTAAACTTTTTAATGTCAAAAAATGAAATTCAATTTTAGATTTTGTATCAATATATTATCTTATGATTATTTTTTGGGTTTTTTATGAAAATATTTAATTTTTAGGTGGATGGTAATAAATATTTTTTAATCAAATACCACATTTTTATGAAATAATTATCATATACCTAGGACATAAAAATGTATGGAACCCTTTTCTAAAAGTAGGATGTATGTTATAAGTAAATGTGTAAATTATAAATATCTTAATATTAATTTGAACAAAAAAATATCAATCATTTTAGAACATAAGATTCATTATTCATTAAAACTTTTTTTATGTGTTCAATATTTTTATTTTAAAATTATATTTCCATTATATAAATTTATTATTATAATTTTTTTCATATTTGGAATTAGCATATCCAAATTTTCTAATAATTATTGTTTTTTGTTTATGCATTAATATAGTGGTTAATGTTAAAATGAGTTTCTATGGTAAATGTTCATTATAGGATAATTCTAATATAAGGGTAAAATATGAAAGGCATGTAAAAAACACATATTCAAATGAGATGATTAGTTTTTTTAACAATACCTCACCCCTTATCCATTAGTTTTCACTTGTTGTTACACATTCATTGAATATTTCTCCTATTTGTAAAAATATAAAAATCCACAAACTTATAAATGGATGCTTTCACAACCAAACTTCTCCTCACACCACAATCCTTTTAATTCAATCAAAATATTCCAAAATGTCCCAATTATACTCCTACAAACATACTTGAGTATTTTTTATCCTTTAAATACCAACTATCAAAATCATAATCTATTTGTTAAAATGTGTTATTCCAATGTATATGGATATTATATTACATTCATAGATGTTGAAAGAAAATGAAAGGGTTTTTTATGAAAGAATATATTATCTAGATCCATATTGATTTCTATTTGAGGATTTTTTTGAAATATAACACTATTATTTTCTATAATTATGATATATTTCTTTTCCTTCGTATTTTTAGGGAATATCATTAACACATAAAAAATTTATTCACCGATCAAATTATTTCATCATAAAATTTGATTATCCAAAACAATAACTCTGATACTCTTCGAATAAGATATTTTTCTTCTAAATCCCTGTAAATTTTTTCCTCTAATTTTCTTATTTATTATTTTGAAAAATAAATAAATAAATATATTATTTTATCTTTTAATTTTTCTTTACATATTTTAAAATATAATAATTATTCCATTTTTACAATGTAGGTTTTAATAAAAGTATCATTAAAAATATTAAAAAGGCTTTTCATTCCCAAATCACATGTTTTATCATATAGACAAAAATTACTTTGAAAAAAATTCGATACTTTTCATTGATTGTTTATTGATAATTACTTCCAAATAAAGCATGAATTATTTCAAAGCTCATTTTTTGGAACCATCTTTTGAAAGTGAATGATAACATCAAATTTTTTCAATAATTTAAATGTGATTTTAATAAATATTTTCTATGATTTCAACTGTATTTTATTGAATAACATATATATTTCCATCTCCTTATGATTAAAGTTTTAGAATTCACTTTATAATAACCCTTTTACAATACTCGATTTTAGAGAATTATTTTTTTATCAACCAATATATTTTTAATATCACATTATGTGATATAGTTTGATATTTATATAAAACAGTTATTATATCCCTGAGATTCCACAATATGCGGAATTATTGATATATGATTTCACACATATCTAAGGATTTTTATGGGTGGAAACCTATATCTACCTCCAATGCAAGGGGAAATTTTTAATATGTTATGAGATATTGAAATTATTTATGGACATAATTGAATCTAGTTTTCTCACATGATTAATCATGAATATTATTTTATTTAGATTTATGGAAATGATATGGCATGGGCGTGGTTATCTTATGATTTTTTACATGATGTAGTGTCAAAATGATCAAATTTTATATTTATATAGATGATGTTTGACCAAAATTATAACATTTAGATTTTTCATATGACATAAAATGTGTATATTTCAGTTTATTTTTTTCCATGGGATTGTTCATAGAAATTTTTTCATTAATATTATTCCACATGATTGTGCATGTATGACTCTAAATTTTTATTTCATTATAGTGGTGTGATTTACTATACTTTTTCCATACTTTTTTCTTATCAAATGTGTCAATTTTATTATACATGCTTCATGTACAATATCTCACGGTACTATGACATGGTACATGATTTGTTAATTTGATTTGAAAAATCCTCAATTACTATATTAATGAAAATTATTATTGTTTAATGTTAATTTTAGTAATATATTTTTCTCATTATCTTATTTTCACATACTATTTTGTTGTAATGCTTGATGATATTTTTATGACTTTTTCTCTTAATGATCATTTAATATCTACCCTTTTTTATGTTTTTATTATATAGGTTCAAAATATTTCTATTAAATAAATAATGTTTAAATGAAATTATAGTGTTATGTGATTTTAGAGAAATTTTCAAATGTATTGTAAAATAATTTTTCTATATTCATAATATCTATACAAACTAAACAATTGGGTTCTTGGTAATTCTTATTATCGTGATATGTAATTACTATATTTTTGAAATAAATTTTATTTTATATTTAGTATTCATAGTTGGTGTCAAATATCACTACAATGTATGATTTTTTGTTACATGACTTTGGAGTGTTGGTATAAGAAACCTTAGTTTGTATCAATGTTGGGTTAATATATTTTGGGTAACATCATGAGATTTTACTAATATTGATAATGTGTGTTTTTTTTGTACTAAAAATTATATATGGTTATAAATATGTTTATTATGCCTCAAATAAAGATCTACCTAGGTGTAGGAACATTGATGAGGATGGTTGGGAATTAACGTCATCTTTACCAGGTGCATGAAGAAGGCATAAATGAATAAATGGTATGAAATTCCTTGGGGTTATTATTTTTTTGATCTAAATTGTCTTAATAAACTATTAAGAAGTATTGGAAAAGAATTTTATTATGTAATAAAAATTTATCAAGGATAAATAACCTAATAAGAATATTAACAAAGATAACGTTCATTGAATCTTTGAGATTCGTAAATTTTATTATGCTCAACAGTTATGAGTTACTTATTCTATTTTTGTTGTTTCCTATTATAAATTAATTAATATAATTATTATTATACTTAAATGTAAATAATTTTTTAATTAGTTAAGATAAGGGAGATAATGGTAACAAGGTATCTGATGGAAAATGTGGTTTCTAACCCAATGTGAGGCCTAATGAAATGAAAAATGGTGTTACACAGTTATTGTTATTCTCTTCACCCATTTGCCAATTATGATTACCAACCCAATCCTCAAAAAAATACAGGACACACAAAAGACTAAAAGGATGGATTATTTTTATAATTTATAGTGATAATGACTATAGAGGAATTAAAATTTTACTTTTTATTTTTTGGGATTTGGTAAGAAGATACCAATAAAATGTCTCAAAGGAAGAATAAAATATTTCACATTTATAAGGATTGGCCAAATAAAACATTTTTAAGAGACATAAAGAGGTTTGAAATTGGAATGTAATTTTTAATAGAACCTACTAATACATCTCCCATATTATAATTCTTAAAATTTAAGGAATTTTGAAATTATTTAAATTGATTCCCCATCACGTGGTATAACAAGGTTTATTGGAATCTAAAACCACGAAAATCAATGGAATAAAGTAAATATTTTCCAATAACAATATTTAATGTGGAACATGATAATTAATATTAGTTTATAATCTAATATATATTTTGGGATGTCTTATTGAACTATATTATACTATTCATATATAATTTTCTACAATAAAATAATCACCACCCAAAGGATTTGATTATTTCTTAAAATAATTATGATTTCTATATCCCATGATGAATTTAATGGGAATGTTTATTAGAAAATAATTTTATTTTCATTTTAAAGGTATATTTTTATATGATTTCGAAATGGATTGTCTATCATCACAAAGGCTCCATATTAATTTCTAAAATACATAAGTCACATTTTATATTTCAAACCAACCTCACTTTATTTATCCATTCATGGATTCCAATGAAATCTATAAGAAATCATGATATTTGATATAATTTATGATACATAATCATGAGGGTTTTATATATATACATATGGGAGAGAAACTAATTATTGGAAAATACATTTAATGAATTAAAATATTAATTTCTTAGAATTTCATAGGTTAGTGATGTTATTTCATTAGTAAAAATTTAATCATAATCCTTTCCTATCTAATAGGAAACCTTGTTTATTTTTATTAGTAAATGGTAATAAAAATTTGGGGTCACAATTTTTTTAGGAGTTCAAAAGGAAACACACCAAATTATTAGTGTTATATTCTATTTAAAATAAATATTAGTCTTAATATCATGATTTATTTTCAATATTGAACTAAGATGAAACCATGATACTTAAATTACAAATACAACATTTGAACATTTTAATAATACTATTATATTATGAGGTATGAATAAAAGTTACCAATTTATAAAATCTAAATAAAATGGAATCATATAATAGATTTCTTCCTTTTGATGGAAACAAAACGTTTATTTCAAATGATATATCCCCATGATTGTTTTCTAGACTATGCTTAGTCTGAAATGAAACCACTATGTTTTCTATGAAAATAATTATAATTGAAAGTTCAATGTTATTAAATTCTCAATAGATCCATTCTACCAATACCGCCATCAACAATTTCCTCTATTTCTTATTAAAACCTTAGCTCATGGAAATATATAGTAGGGTTTTATGAAACTATAATTCACGGTGATATAAAAATCTAACAGTTAACATAATAACACAGACATATATATATATGTCTCTTCTATTTTATGAATTTAAATTTTAATATTTAAAACATTATGTTAATTTTTTATATTAATGCATTCATAAAATTTTAATTGTGTATCTAAATTAATTATTATATAATATTATATTAAAATAATGTTCTTTTCTAAAATTGTGGTTTAATTCTATAAGAATTTTCATTTATATAATATATATATATATATATATATATATAGTGGTAAAATGATGATTAAATATTTTTCTGATATTAATATTATATTAAAACAACCTTTATTAAAAATTTATATGATCTAAGATTAAAAATAGTTAATATTGGAAGTATACATTTTCATTTAAAATTGTGGTTCATTATATTTTTATTTTCTCCATAAAAGTAAATTTTCAAATTTTCATAATTTAAATTATAAAAATGATATAATTTTTTTGAGTCATCATAAGAATATTATATTAAGTTGAATTATTAGGATGTTATAACAAATATTAATTTTTTGTTGAATAGTGAAAAGTATTGTTTTTATAAATACAATGGATTTTATGAATTCATTTCAATATATCCATGACCTAAGAAAATTTAAAACAATTTTCCTAAAGAAATATATATTTTCTATGTTATATTATACACATTTATAATATTATATTTAATTTTAAAAAATATATTTTAAATTTGAGGACATACGATATATTTTTTGTTAAACTTTTTATTTGTTATTCATTTATTATTTGAAAATTTATTTTTTAAACAATAACAAAATTTTAAAAAATTGAAATTGGTTTCATACATATATTTAAAAATTCATTTTTATCTAGTAACTTTAATATTATTTTTATCCATAATAATAAGTTATCATTGGTTAGAAATGATTTTTCATGGTAAAATTAAAATATGGTAAAAAGATAATATTAGTGTAAAAGGATTAAAACATGTTAAAAACATGTGTCAAACTATTTTTTTAGGGATTCATAAACCTAAATTGTTTGCAATCAATTATTTTACACTTTTTATATCTGCTATTATTGAATTGTGCTACTTTTGTTATTCAAACATTACTCCTCACAGTAATAAAACAAACTATTCACCACCCCACTACTATGTACACCAAAATCCCATTAGTTCAACCACAATCATTACAAATACATCACCAACAGTACTAAACAAATTATAGAGGTTTTATTCTCCTTATAATACAACCCAAAAAGTATTAATTCATTTGTTGAAGTAGTTATTCTAATGATTTAAGATATTAAATAACCATTGTGGATGTTAACAATAAACGTAATGGGATCTCTTGACTCAACATCATTTATTGGGTCATTATGATTCTTCATTGAATATTATTTTTGTTGATTTTAATCTTATATCATTTTATGATATTATGGTATATTTAATCAATATTTTCCAGGTAATTAAATCATCACATCAAAAAAATCTTTTGAAGAATTTATTTTTTTATAATATTTATTGATGTTATAAATAGTTCTCACCCTCTTTAAAATGTATATTGTTGCATAAAAATCCATGATCACTCCTCCATCAAAAGTTTTTATTCATTATTTTTAAATATAAATATGTGGTATATTGGATGATATTAAAATTTATATTTCCCTATACATAAATAGATTATTTACCACAATTTTATGATGTGTGTTGTAATAACAGTTTCCTTAGAAATATTTAAAATCTATTTTAGTTATAGATTCAATGTTTCTCCATACGCTCCATATTTCATTTGAAAAACATTTTTTTAAATTTTGAATAATCTATTATTGATATTTATATCTAAATAATTAATGAGAATATTTTTTAAACCAACTTATCAGAAAAATATCTTCAATTGAGTTGAAACATATTTTTTGAGTAAAATTAATTTTTTTATGAAAACGCATTATTATTTCACATATATTTTCTTGTTGGTTTAAAAATATACATCCTCATTCAAATAATATTTTATTATTTTCTATAAAAATTATTTTATGAAATAAAAAGTTTATATAATTAATTTTTTCATATAAATTGGTCTTTATTTAAAATCATGTTATGCAGAACCATTGGAATATGTTATGATACTCTTTTTACCTAGTATTTTTATTATATAATTACGTTATATGTAGTGATTCATAAATATATTTACTATTTAATAACAAATTTATCTATAAAAATATTGAATATTATTAATTTTTTTGTTAAAAACACTATTTAATTTTTTTATCCTTGGTTATATTAAAATATAGGCAGACTATGTAAAATTCATTTGTCTTATGGGTATACTTTACTAACATTCATTTTTTTATTGAACACATATGTTTTATGAAACTATTTATTATGTCTCAATACTACAAAATATAAAATAACATTTAAATTATTTATAGAACTCACATGGTAATATTTATAGAACTCTATTTTCTTCAAGAAACTAGTGTTTTTATGATTATGAAATGGTATAAATTCCTTCACAAAACACTTATACTATTTCATATCCCTAATATTATAAAATATTTTAATTCACCAAAGGAAGGGGTGGAGGCCTATTTAATTAATTGTATTCCCCTTCATGAAGCTTCCTTATACATCAAAACATTTTCCCACAACATTCTAAGATCTCTAAACAACAATGATTTAACATCAACTTTAGCATGCAACTCAATCCCATAATTAAACTAATACATTTTTAAATGAGTTTGTTGAAATCATTTTGAATCATGATACTATGGAATTTCTAATAGTATTGAACAATCGTGAAACACCTTATTAATCGATATTTTGATTAGATGCCCTCAAATCGTAAACATCGTAAGAAATTAATTAGTTATTTATAATTTTCTCATAATGATTTATCCATTAATAAAATTTGTTATTTTCATAAATTTATAATATGAATGATTTTTTAATCCACGTACTTGGATTTACCCCTACTTATCTCAAGGATTATCTCACTAAAGACACTTTTGGGATAAATAATTGGTATCAAAGTATATGTTTATCATATTTGATTTATTTTATTTTGAATTGGTATAATTTTAATTATATGAAATCATATTATCCAATAAGACATGACAACGAGAAATAATTTGAAGAATAATTCAAATTATAATGTAATTTCATATAATGGAATAAATTTTACAAAACTATGGGTCAAGGAAAATGATCCATGCTTCCCACCTAAAATAAGGTATGGATGAATCTTATTTTTTATGTACCTCTATATATAATGATGTTTTAGGGATATCTGAGGAGGTTAATTTTATAATGGATAATATAACTACTAATGATTCTGAGTTATCAAGAGATCAAAAGGTGAATTTTTCCCAAATATTATAAGATATTCATGTATGGATGAAGGAAGAAAATATGGATCCAATAATGAAGAATGAGTCCTAATATATCATTATTTAAGTGAATTAAATTAATTCCAACAAGCTAAAAAGCCTCAATAAATGAATAATTAAAATTGAGGTACATATTAGGAATAAAAATGAATCTTATGAATTAGTATTTGTGCATATATATTTCTATGTACATGAGTATAATGTTGGGTTTTTATGCAAGTCTTGACACAAATGTGATTCAAAAGCTATGTTCTGTAAAGGTAGAATGGGTTGGATACATGGTTGATTCACTTAAGGAGAACCAATGTATGATCCATAAAATATAGTCAAATAATGTTGACATTTTGAAAATGGATAAAACAATATTGATTCAAAATTACTTATATGAATAATTCTCATATAATAGGGAAAATAGGTTTCCAATAAATAATGATATCAATCAAATAATTAGTTCCATCAAAACACCACCAAAAGAGTGGTTACAATCTTGAGGAGAAGAAATCACTAGTTTGAGGGAGATGACCATAAAACTAATGGAGAATTATGTAACGAAAAAGATCTAAAATAAATACATAAATCCTCAAAAGAGAAATAAAGATAACTCCAATAAAATCATAAACTTGTGGAGACCTCACTGATTAAAATATAGAGTCAATATGGCAGTATATGATCATTTAAAAATCTGAAGATATCAATCTTAGATGAATTTATATAAACATTTATTTTATTATTCAATGGAAAACATATCATAGGTGGTTTCCTAGAAGCTCATTATAATAAAAGAGAGTAGTAAATCCACTATAAAATATATCAGATGAGTCGTTATAAAATAAGGAACCATTTTAATATGATATTATTAATATATTATAACCATAGTTATATGAAAATAAATCAAAGAAATATATTAAGGAAAGATATTGAATTAAATTCAAGTATTCTTAAGACCAATGAGAAGAAACATTTCATTGAATGAAAATATATTAAATTATGTAGCAAATTTATAACTCGAGAGGGAAATAATATAACCCAATTGAAGGATAAATTACCACTAGTATTACCATACTCATTAAAGACCTCTTAAAAAGTTGGAAAAAATATAGAGGAAAAATAATGAAGGGGATATAGTTATGAGAAAGGTGGGTGAGCATATAATAAAAGATCCACCAAAGAGAAATAATATAAAGTGGTCGTACTATCCATTAATGAGAACATGTGTGAAGCATGCCAATGCAGTTTCATAAAATGTACCATATGGTAATTTATAAATAGAATTCTGTGAGTTCCCAAAAAAATAGAATACCATGGCTCGAATAGATGTTTCAAATATAGTTTTAATAAATTAGTTCTCAAAAGAGAATAATAATATTTAAAAAAAGGACTCCAAATGAAGATTATATTAAATAAGAATCCCGAAAAATGGTATGCGTTATGAATGATTATAATAACACGGAACCCATATTCTTGGATATGTTTCTAAATATATATTATTTACATTTCTATCATTGATAATGATAAACATGATCTAATTATTTCTTACATAACATTTAATATCTAATGTAAATATGGTATCAAAGACATACCTATGAAAATTTTTGGGTAATCGTTTTCGATAATTATTATAAACAATTATATAATGTTACAAAAATCATTAGGTGACCATACATCCCACTATACCCATCATTTATTAATTATCATTATTCTATCATCATCACCCCAGTGAAACCCTTCTAGACAAATATTTCATAACATATCTCTTAATAACCATTGTAAAAGAAACATAATAGGGTTGTTGTCAAATACTTGGTAAGGATAAACATATTTATTAACAATTCAATATGTTTAGTGGCGAAAATTTTATCTTATATTTGTTAAGATATTAATAATAACATAAGACAATTCATTCCCATCAAAACGTGGTTTGTAAATCATATGACATTAAATAAATACATTCCAATTAAATAGTTTGTAACAGTCGTTATTCATGATCCATGTAAAAAAAATTTTGATTAAAGGAATCATTATAAACAAAATCATTGGGAAAACTTATTATTATCCTAGAAAATTTTCTTTACCACCCATTATTAGTTATTTAAAAAAACTGATCTTGGTTAATTATATATGATAAACATCCCCAATTATGTACCTCTTTATTTCCATTAAATACAAGGAACATTAACCAATGCATTATAGATCTATATTAGGTTCATCAATTTTATATTCTATATAGAAATAACTTATCATCTTCAATAATTTCAATTTACCAAACTTGAATATGAAACATATAATTCTTAATTTTAATCATTAAACTCGTAAAAACTAATTATGTTCATTTGTATTTGGATGTACATATATTATAAATTTTTTTCATGATAATGAAATTAAAATACCCCTAAGAAAGAATATTTATGTAATTATATGATCATATTCTTAATGATATAGAGGAATCATAAATAGATTTCTAAAAAAATATCAATACCTTGAATTTAAAATATAAAAATATTTATAGAAAATATGGATAAATAACAATTTATTTTCGTACAGTTGAAAAGAAACTATTCCCAAATTATTAAAAAAATATTTTCATTGAAAATAAATATAACAAATGTAAATGGGTATTCATAAAATATTACAATAATAATTATTAGAAAACCTATTTACGTAATATATGTTAAATTAAAACTTTCCTTTCACACTTTTGTAAAAAAAGACCAAAAAGGCAAGTTGGTAACAGATTCTGAAAATTAGTTTTTAAACGATTATAAATAAATTAAAAAGTTTTTTAAATGAAATTTTTAAATAATTTCAATTCTAGGTAACTATAAACGTATACTATTTAAAGCCATAGTTTTCTAGAACAAATTTTATTTCATTGATAGATTTATTTACATGGATTGCCTTGTTTAATCCAAATATGAATTACTATAAAAATATTATTTACTGTGATAGTTATATCCAAGTATTTTAAATAGTGTGTATGAATAGGAACAATTAATTTATGAAATTTATGTTGCTTATGCCTGAATTTAATGAATGAATTTCTCATAAATTTATTATAATTGAATATAAAAAATAATTTGGAAGTAAAAGAGAAATTTTTATTAAATCAATTTTTTATTATAAAAGGTGTTATTATTTTAATTAATTAATTTTTTCACAAGAGTTGAATGATTATAGTGGAATTTATACATTAATTTTTAAATATTTTTTTGAGTTAATGTAATAATGTTTTTAATGGTGAGTTAATAATATATAGCCAAATTCATTCTGAAAAATATATATTAAAAAATTTGTTTTTATCATGTTTTATACATTCATATTCAAATTAATTTATAACATATATGGAAATTGAATACTTAATAATTTATTTCATAATTATAATTATAAGGATAAAATTTTTAACTATGTCCCTTATATATTTTTCAATAATAATAGCAACCCAATCACATTTTTATCAACTCAGTAAATGTATATTATGTAAAATTTCGATAATTATATTAGATAAGTCATTTAAATTTATCAAAAACATGAATTTATTCCATTATATGAATGTATTTAATTCATATATATCCATTTATCAAATATAATGACACTTGGGATATATTTCTTTAAATAAGGAATTTATATTAATTTGAGAAAATAATGAATAAGAAATGCCTATCTCTTGACTTTAATATCTATACTAATTTCCCATGTTAATGAAAATATGTAAAATATGTTTCTAAATATTTATTTTATTGATGAATAATATTAGTTTCATTGTAATATTTTTATTATTTGTTTTGAATTAATAATTATTTTTCAGAACTACGAAACACCAACGAAATATTTTTTAGTTAATAGGAAAATATAATAAATGACATTAAAATGTTAAATGTAAAAATACTTGGATGAATTATTTTATTCCTATATTTTTATATAATTATAATCTAATATATATATGTGTTCAAATATTATATCTGAATTCAATATTTTTCTTGATGTTATTAAAGTCACATTAAATGACTACTATAAAAAATGATATTAATGATATTTTATGAAAAAAATATTTTATTAAAATATTTAAAAATAATAAACACATTGAAAGATGAAAATTTGGAAAATATATAGTAAAAAAACTAACCCAATTTCTATATATGATCAAATATTCACCATATGTAAAAATTACAATCCCTTGATATGGAAAAATTCATTATCATGGTTAAGGTGAAAATTGGTTAATAAATGGATTAATAAAAATGGTATGGTACAAAATGAACAAAAACCTATCCAAATTTAATATTATGATTATATTAAGACCTTACACAATTTTTACTTGAATATATATCCATTTTGGATCATTTTTCATTGTAATTGCTGAATTATATTTTAATCATCATTGTAATTCCTAGAGTTCCTTTCTCAACACGTTTAAAAGTTAACCTTTTCTAGACTATTACTCACACCATTTGAGACTTATATATCAGGAAATTTAGGATATAATATTATATAAGAATACTTTATCACATCCTAAAGTTTTTTATTCCTTTAAATGAATATCCTTTTATGATTTATGGTTTAAGATAAATAGGGAATCTCAATGAATAAGATTAACACTTATCTATGTGATTTCAATTTAATTTATTAAACCATATTTTATAAATAATTGTTATAAGTTATAAAAAAATTAGTTAGTAATATAAATAATATATAAATATTATAATTTTTCTAGGAAAATATTTTCACCTCTTTTCCATTCTATAGAAAAAGAAAACATCCTTCATATGTTTGTACTTATTAGTATATCCTTATAGTTGTGTAATTCATTTGTCATCAAAATATTTAATATATGGTTCTAAAAATGTATTAAATATTTATATATGGTATAAATAATAAAATTATTATTATATAACAATAATTTAATATATACTGTTTTACCTTTCCATGTTTTGGAAATTGATAATTCCGCTTCTATGTTTCTGTAGACTACCACAACTACTAAGTGATGTGATTATTTTTTAATTTAATTTTAAATTTGATATTTATAATGTTAAATTTAATTAATGTGTATTATACATATTATATATTAATTATCTTATAAATTTTTGTTATTATTTACATTTTTTTAATTTCATCTATCGAAAAATTGAATCAGTATTCATGAATATGTATGACCTATATTCTTCATTAATGATGTGATCCATTTTTTTGTATATACATTTGTTAATTGAATATAAAAATATATAATGAATATAAATGATTTTAATATCATGATTTAAATCTCGGGATATAATATAACCATGATTTATGTATATTTACTAGGACTTATAAACCAAAACATCCATGAAAAATGAAGAAGTTATCACGCAAAACACTGATTATAATAAAACAAATAGTGAATGGATGAAAGGATGTCTTCAGTTAATCATACCTGGTATGATAGACATTATAATGGTTCTATATTAAAGTTATAATAAATCATTATTTTTAAAACATGATATTCTGATGTGTAATAATAACAAAGAGGCTAGAGGTAAGGGATTTTGTTTCAATGATAATTTATTCAAGAATGTTGATTCTTGAATTTTCAATTATAAAATTACATGATCCATTGGAAAAAAAATATGTTACATATATGATAAATAAAATTATTTTTCATCTAATCTAGTTATTTTGGGATATAACATTTTTTCCATTAATTTTAATTCCAATATGAAGTCAAAATATTGAATTAATGTTTAAAAGGAAAATAGATTTTATTTCTCTCTTTGAATAAAAATGGATTTTCTTCTATAAACATGATTTCCTTTATAGAAATTCAATAATATTTTTATTATTATCCTATGACTCTTTAAATCCATATTATGCATGTTTTACTTTGTATAAAAAAATCAAATATATATTATTATCCTTTTCTAAATAAGGATATTTTTCCTTTTTAATGAAAATATTAAAGGAATGTTTTTTTAATATACATGACATCAGTAAAATTTCATACCATTGTGACCAATAAATGCATTGAAACATCATTTAAATGTTTGAAATGTTACATTCTAATTAAAAAAATTCCCTAAATATTTGTGATATTTTAATATTTCAAATTGGTGATTTAAAAATAATTGGTTATTTACCTTAGGAAATATTACCGTGATTATTTTAATGTAATTATTGTCTATAATAACTTCTTTTGATGTTATTTATGTTTTTTTGGGATAGCTTCCAATGATACAATCCTTATTACTTCTATAGATGGTTTCTAATTATGATGAAGAGATGTTTATGAAACCAATTTATTCTCCCTAAGATTTTTTTTGACACATTTATGAAATGTTTTTCAAACCCATTATATTTCCATGGGTTATGATACACAAATATATATAACTTTATATGATATTGTGCAAACATATGTATGTTTTTCATTATGTGAAGGGTGGTCTTAGAATTATATGACCCTTAATTCATTACTTAGATATTTATATGTATAATTAGATAATTATGGGAAACAAATTAAAGTTCTTGTTATAATATGGGAATAAAGATGATGTTCTTAATTCGCTATGGGATAGAATTTTATTTCCTAGTTCCACTATACGAATCTATTTTTTGATTCCTAATCCACTATGATTTTAAGGATTTAAGTTTTAACCATGACATATAAAATGGTATCTATAATTATGATGGTTGCATACTGTTATTACATTATCTTATGGTTCATGATAGATTTAATATAGCATCATATTATTAGGATACACATATTATTAAATGATAATGTGTTATTATATGACACATGTTTATGATCCATTATAGATTATGTAAGATCATTGTATGTTACATTCATGTTCTCGTACCATTATTCTTATATTATACTTTCATATGATCCTTGATTGGTATCTTCCATGTTTACCTATACTCATCATATGTGATTACCCTTTCATATCTTTCGATTCCCCATGTTATGAATAATTTTTTATATAGGGAATTTCACTGTATCTACTTCATGGGATAATTTATTTGGGATATGTAGAATGTAATTAATGAAAATATTTGATTGGGTATCTTTTCCCTAAAGACAGTAAACCTTTATTGTCTTAAGATTATATTTGGGAATTGTATTAGATATTCATCTAAAAATAAGTATGTATGAAAACTGTGGATAACTACAATTGGAATTGAACTATATTTTTAGAAAATATTTGACCATTAGGATTGGAATAATTTATTTAATACCATATGGATAAGTTTAATAGTAGGATAACATCTAAACATTTTTTAATAGAAAATTATAACCACGGTTAATCTATAGTTTCAATAAATTGAGAAAAAATATTAATTATTTATATAACATGGGAATTATATTTCAAAATAATGTGATATATCACTCTTAATTTTATAGTTTATTTCATAAAATTTTATTTCTGGTTTTATTTAATGGTTGGAAATAGATGAAAACATTCTAACAGTGAATGTGACAGATAATGAAATGATTTTCCACATGAAAAACCAAATGCAATGGGATCTGGACAATATAATAAAATTATTATTCACATAGAACTTTCTCATACCATGAATCATTCCATGCTTCCTAAACAATTAAGGAGATAACAATATACTATAGAGTATTTTTTGAGGAAGCTTCCAAATTTTTATTGGTGGATATTATGATCTTCTAGTGGATAAGTGGGAGATCACCACTATTGAGAAAATATATTATTTTCACCAGTGTGCATAACATGAAGACATTTACTTATAAATTCATCATTTGTGGGGAAAAGAAGATCATATTTGGAATCTTATTAAGAATATGATACAAGAGTAATATATTTATAGAATTCTCTGAGATGAGTTTAAAATAATATTCTTCCATATTTACTTCCCATGTATTCTATATATAACAATCGATAAATAATTACTTGATCATAAGAAAAATGATGATGAATCCAAAGGTAATTATGAGATAAATTTATGAAGATGTTCATGATATGATTCTATATTAATCATTCTCCCTACAACAACAAAAATTCTTCTTTAGTGGTTTAAAACCAAGTATCTTAAATTCATTATCTATTAGAGACTATAGTATATATCATGATATTATTTTATGAGAACTCAATGTATAAATGGACATTAGAGATTCCCACCACTTATTTTGTTTTGATAACAAATAGAATATCTAATCTCATTTAATCTCAAATAAAACACATAGTGGAAATTAATTATTTCCATCTACATGCCAGAAATGTGGGAAGTTTCATCCCGGGAATTTTTTGAATTGAATTGGAAGGTTATTTAAATGTGAAAATTTGGTTTATAAATCCTCATAATTTAAAAAGGAAATTAATATGATAAATAATTTAATTTAGGAAAAGAAGGTCCCAAAAATTGAATAACACATGCTCTAAATTCTCAAATTAAATGAGCATGTTCATTATTTCATCTAATGCATGAATATAATGATTTATGATAATGATTATTGTCAAAAACCTCTTAATATAAAATAAAAAGGGAAATATAAAGTGATCATTAATTTTGAAGAAGTTGAAGACAATGAAGTGGTGAAAGGTATACTTCTCATCCACTCTAGAAATGATAATGTATTCTACATATACTGATTCATTATATCTAATGAATATTGAAAGGATATCAAATTATAAGGCAAATTACTAAACATTGTGTGAGCAGTGAAACCCCATAATGGTGTGATGGTCAAGTCTATAGTTCTTCTATAATTGATTTTTTTTTTGAAAATTAATTAATTTCAATACTTTTATCCTCCATTTAGTTTCATTTTATGTGATTCTAGGCATAAAATATAATTAATTATATAGAGAACATATTGATTACTATGGAACCAGAATCACATTTAATATTTATAATGAACCTATGGTCATTTATAAATGACAAGATGAAAACAAAAAACTAATATAAATTAATTTTTTCATGTGGTCATAATTTCAATTCATGAATTATATTTATCTATGATTTTTTTTTGAGAATTTCAAAATATAATACAAAACTATTTAATATTATTTTGTTGTAATATACACAAAAGTGTTGCATAACATTGATTTATATCATGAAGTGGTGTTTTTATTATAACTTATTCCATGTTATAAACCTATTTATATTAATCCTTATGGAATGTCTCCAACTGTGTTGTTAGAATTAAAAAATCTATTCCATGATAATATTGCTACAATCTTAATATTCCCTAGAGTGTCAACCGGGGGTGCAATTAATTTTTTATAAAGAAAAATTGATATATGTGTCTTTATATTATTATTAGGAATATAAAATTATTACTATCTTGGATTAGTATCCTCTATCAAATTTTGACTATTTATTTTAATAATTATGTAGTGAATAATTCCATCCCAAACTTGACCTTCATTCTGGATATCTTCAATAAAGGATTAATAAGTATATACCCAATAAAACCTTATGTCTAGGTATTGTTATTATGAATTTAATGTAATTCCATTAAGACCTACTAATTCCACATATATAAGCAAGAAAATAATGAATATAGTATTTAGATATTACATTGACCTATTCGTTCTGGTCTATATAGATGATTTTCTAATATATTCAAATAAAAAGGAAAGGAATGATGTTCAATTGGGAATTTTTTAAGGACCTTGAGGAAATATATGTTTAATGTATATTTTACCATGTGTAATTTTTTTTCCATAATGATTCATTCTAGGTCATATAATCTAATGTGAGGTTGTATAGATGTATCTATGAAAAACTAATGTTATTAAAATTGAACTAGACCAACCATGGTAAAAAAATATTCTTTTTTGGGTTGGATGGGTTTTTTATTCTTTGTGAGATAATTGTTATGTCTATTTGATCTACTTCCAATTTTTACTGGGAATGTGTTTATGTTCGTGTATGATATGTAGATTTTATATTCCTTATGCTAATCGAAAATGTCTTAGAAAAATTCTTATACACTTTATTTAAAGATAGAGGTGTCAATTTTTGCAATGAGTATATATAGGAATTTTCTTTATAGTGTGATTTGTGACCACTATATAAATCATAAAATATTAAAGTATATTTTTACATAGTGATAGTTGAATATGCATCATAAAATATAGTTGTATATAATTAATGATTATGTCTTCTCAATACATTACCACCCTGTGAAGCCAAAAAATGTGGCTGATGTTTAAAGCTAGAAGGACCAAACATGTTTCTAAATAAAGATGACTTAAATATAACAAATTCATATGGTCACATATAAATAATAACATCAAATTATTAGGATTGGGTAATGATGTTATCTTTCCCAGATGAATTTTCAATCATCTATCAATGTTCGCATTAAATAGAATTGGAGGAAGGTTGGAGAACTATATAATAAAGTGATATATGAACATGACTTCAACCTAGAATATGATGTAATGATATGGTTTGGGAATATATATGGGTCATGTCTATATTATAATTATAGAATTAACTATTTGATAATGAACATAGTTTTTCATTCGTAATAAATCATTGTAGTAGAATAATATATATTGATTTGAATGAATATTTCTTATAAGAAAACATAAAAAATGAAATAATAGTGTATTTCAAATGATTCATAGTATGAAATCATATGAAACATAGAGAATTAAGTTTAATAGTATGATACAACCATTATCTGTACCAAAATTTAATTGGGAAAACATTCACACACATTTCATTGTTAGTATATCAAGAATATAAAAAATGGAATATTGATATTTCTGTTAGAGTCGATCACCGTATGAAGCTCACTTTCTTCATTGTAATCAGATAATATTTCCCCCTTTCTCTAATTTCCATATTATAAAATAACATTGTGGTGAGATTACATGGAGTACCACATTATATTGTATTTGATCCAGATATGATGTTTTCCATGAACATTGTGTGAAGATTTAATTAGACTCTGGATGTATAGTTAGGTTTTAGTACAACTAACTATATTTAGATAATTTTCAAATCTATGAAAATTATTCAAACACTAGATGTTATTTTCAAATCATTATCTCCAAAATTTAATGATGGTTGGGATCAACACCATCTAGAATTTATGTTTTCAAACAACAATATATATCACTTTAAATTTTTACTGACACTTATTAAACCCTCTAAGAAATGAAATGACCAGATCCATTATATTAGGATGGAGTTAGATACAGAAATATATTAGGACCTAATCTAACTAAGGAAATGTAAGATAAATTCATAAAAATTTAGTTTCACATAATTAAATTTCAAATTCAATGTAAAATTTTTTAAAACAACCATATGTGATATCTAGAGTTCGATGTTGGGAAAAAAATTTCATTAGAATATCTCCATGGAAGAATGTTTTTTTATTTTTAAAACTGGTAAATTTGATCCTTTGATATATTGGTCCCATTAAAATTAATTGTCATATTGTGAGGGTATCTTGTAATTTAGAACTTCTATCGAATCTCACTATAATTTATAATTTTTTCCATCTATCTCTCCTGATAAAGAACATACTTAATCCTTCACATGTACTAAACTCAATTTTCATACCACTAGATTAATAACAATATTATGAAGAATAATTAATGGAGAATATAGATCATAAAAATATGCTGAAATGGAAGAAGGACACTCTCATGGTAAAATACTTTAGTTGAAACTAAAAAAATAGAGGAATCTAATTTGGATATATAGGATGTGATAAAACTAAGATATCCTCAATTGATTATATTATTGTGACATAATTTCAATGTAGACAATCATTTTAAGTTGGTAATAATTAAACACCTCATGATTTAACAATATAGTTTACCATAAAAAATATTACATTAATTGATAGCTTATAAAACCTAAAAAATTCATTATAAATGAACAAAGATATACTATAAAAATAATATATAACGTCACAATTTTCTCATTGTTGTTTTATTAGAATGTATTATAAAGACTAAATGAATTATAAAAAATGCAGGATTTATACATATATATAATACCTTCATTGACTATCCCTTGATAAGAAATTAAACTAAAAATTATTTATATTTAAAATATATGTAGTTTAAAAAAGATATTTTTTTGTGTTCAATGGGTTTTTATAATAAAAGACTAAATTTATTACGATTGGTAAATTATTTCAATTGAGTTAATAAATTTTTTATCAAATAAATTTCTTAATATTCATCTGATAACATTCCCATAAATATGAAATAATTAAAATCCTGTTCTATTCTTAAAAATGTATTTTTATAAAAAACTTTTTTCGTTGCATTTTTCTATTATTTTGATATAAATTAATAAAAATGTTAAAAATTGTATCGTGAAAAAGAGAATCCTTTTTTTGAGATACAAGGATCAGATTTGAAAAATATGACCATTTAATTTTTGTTTTATATGAATATTGACCATAGTAATATTTTTTCACCACATTAAAGGTAAAATGGATAAAATACGGTTAAAATTATAGGATAAGTCTTTAAAATTTATATAACACTTTAATTTGTCATGTTGGATGAGTTTAATTTGCAACATTCCATCAATTGATTGATTATACATCCACTTGGATCACTATTTATTTGAATATGACCATTATATTTATTCACGAAAATAGTAAATACAAAATTTCACTCTCTTCATTTAAAATTCTCTAATAAAATTTCATAATAATAGAAATATGTTATGATAAATGTAAATATTTATTTTAAATATGAAAAAATAGAATTAATTTTTTTAACTATTAGTACGTGAACGTTTAAATTAAATTATTATGCAACAACAACACATTATTATTAAATTAGTTGAAAAGTATTTAAAATGATTTGTATAATTTAGAAAATAATAATATTTGGCTAAATTATCATAATCCATGAACCTTTTAAATAAATATAAATATAATTTATATGTAAATAGCTAATATTCCAATTTTGAATTTTCCATAATTACATTAAAGTCAAATTAAATGATTGGTGTAAAAATTATATTAATGATATTTTTTGAAAATAATATTTAATTAAATTATCTGAAAATAAAAAGAAATCATGAATTAATACAATGTGGGTATTATGGGTTCTAAAATTTCATCCCACGAACATTTGTGACCCAATTTTTAACTTATATAAAAATTTATCCCCATTAATAATGATAATGTTTTTACAGCGATCTTGGTAAAAATTTGTTAAATATATGGTTAGTCAACCCAAAAGGTTTACAATTAAATCAAAACATATATAAATTAAATTATTTGATAGTATATATAGATTATATCATTTTATTGGAATAATCATTAATTTTGAATCATTTGGACTCAGAATGGCTCAATTATATTTTTAATCTTTATTTTAATACCAAGAGTGCCCCTTCCCTCACTACCTCCTCTATTGTCATCCTCACTCCTTTTGAGCCTTATATATCAGATAATAACCTCCCTAATATCATCCATGAAAAATTCACCACGTCCTAGATATTCATTTTATTCCAAAATACCATCTTTTCATAGAATATGGTGTAATGCAAAGAGGGTTTCTCGACCAAGAGGTATAACCTTTAAACAAGTGTTTTACATTTTATTTATTAATAAAATTTTTCTAAACATATATTATCCATTAAATATTAAGTTCTTTAGTATCTTTAATTTTTTTTAATAGTTATTAGGATAAATATATAAACTTTTCACCTTTTTTCATCCTATGTAAAACTAAAACATCAATTGTTCATATGTACAGATTACCGTCTCCACGAAGTGGTCACAATTGTTCTTCATTACCATATTTAAATGATGGGTTTAATGGTGGATTTAATAATTACATTTAATTATTATAATAGAATTATATTTCTTTAATTATAATACCTTAGCTTCCAAATAACCTATTCATGTCTGATAATATGAAAATTTCGCTCGTGATTATGTGTGGACTACCACCTCCTTGAAGAGATGTTATTGATTTTTCATTTCATTTCACAATTATTGTCATTAATGTAATATTTAATGAATTTTTATTAGTAATATTATATAGGAACTACTTTTAAAAAATTTTATTATTATTCACATTTATGTCATTCCATCAGCTGGAAAATGGATATTGGGTTCATGGGTACATATGACCTACTCTACCCATTAATAGTGTAATTCATTATTATATCTCTACCTTTTTGGACGAATAAAAATATATATAATGAATTTATATTGAATTTATATCATGATTAAATTTCTTGATATTATATAAAAATCATCAATTTATATGGATCGGGACTGTCGAACCCAAAAATTCTTGAAAATGACTGAGTTATCACATAAAACTATGATTTTAATAATAAAATGTTAATAAAATGGTGATGAGATTTCATAAGAATTTCATAAATGGTTTGATAGATAAGATTATGGTTTATTAAATTTCAAATAAATCTATTCTTTTTTAATAGTATTTTTTAATGGGTCTAATGAACGATGAGTCTTGAGGTAAAATATTTATGTTTCAATCCTATTTTAATCATAACTACTTATTATAGAATATATGTTTAGAAAATTATATGGTCATTGTATAATAATCCCATATAATATCAATTTTATCTATTTAATTAAGGGGATTACATGTTTAATTTCAATTTACTCTCTTTAAGAACACAGAATAATGAAATAATATTTTTAACAAAAATAAACTTTACTTCACTCTTTGGTTGAAAATAATTTTTCTTCCATGACAATGTTTTTTATAGATTGTTTTAAAATATTTATATCATATTTTTATATGATATTTTAAAATCATTTTACCAATGTTTTAATTTATAATAAAATTTCTTCAATGGAACTGTATTATAATTTTATTAATGAGGTACTTTTGACTATTCACTAAAAATATTACGGGAATCATTTTTTTTAACATACTCTGAATTAATAAAATTTTACACATTCATGAACACTCAATTATTTGAATATTCCACAATAAATTTCCACAATTTTGTTTAAATAAAATATTTTCCTTAATTTTCTTGAATATATTCTTATTTAAAGAAGTCACGTTATAATGAATAAAGAAATTTTGTTATGAAATATTACTATGGTTTTTTAGTTAATTTTCATCTACAATTATATCCATTAAGTAAAATTATGTTTTATTAGGAATATATAAATCATACCAAATTTATTCATTCTTGGGTTCATTTATTATTATGACAGTGCTACTTCTATAAAAACTTTTATTTTTCATGGGTAGTTATATGATGATTTGATGAAAAAGATATGTGACACATTCACTTTAAATGGGTTATGATACAACGATACGATGCATAATTTATGATCATATGGAACTAAAATATAGTTTTTTTAATTTTGTGGTGTGTTAGATATCAAGTATGTATCCCTATCATGCATTGGATAACATTTTATAACTTATGAGATGATTTTGGAAACCAGGAAATTATTCATTATCTACTATGGGATATAAGTCAATGTTCTGGATCCACTATGGGAAATTAGTCAATATTCATCATCAACCATGATTTAATTCACTTTGCAGTTAAATTGAAATATATAATAGATTCTATACTCATGATAGTGCAACAAATTTATGACATGAACAGATGGCTCATGATTAATTTACGATGCATTATCACTATTATGATACATCTATTTTAAGATTATAATTTTTTATACCATGAATCATTTTTATAATCCTTTATGGTTTGGTTATTATCTTTTTAATTTATATTCATGATCTTATACCCTTATGGTAAGATTTTTCTTTTAAATGATCACTGATTCTTATATCCCATATTTAAGCTTACTAAGCATCTGATCACAACCTTTATTATGATTACTTGAATTAGGTTATGAGGATTGGTTTATGTTGCTTATGACAATTAATTGTATTATATGGTAATATCCTTATGAGAGATTTCTAATATACTTCATTAAATAGGAAGATTGTGTTTCCTGTTTCCAATGATACAAAACCTTTATTGTACATGGAAATTTATTTTTGGAATTTATTCAATAATAATTTAAAAATACATAATACTTAAAAAATAAATATATGGTTCTATATTTTAATATATATCAAAAAATAATATTCAATAGTATCTACATGAAAGAAATTTTTGCTGACAAAAGAGGTAATAATTTCAACATTCATTTAAAATTATTTCTCAATATTTTTAATTAGAAAAGAGAAGAAACATTAACTAATACATGATAATTATAAGAATAAATTTTGATACATATTTTACATGAATACTAAAGGTTAGAATAAATATAAATAAATTCATTTAAATTTAATATTGACCATCCAAAAATGATGTTTGATTATATCTTAAATATTTTTCCATGTTGGTAACATTAAAATCAAAATCCATTGGAATTTGGAATGTGATATGGCTCAATAAATTATATGAATTTATCTAATAAAAATTTTATATTTCATCAATATCATTGTAAATACACTATAAAAATAAATAATAGTGAACAATATGAATCATATCTCAATAAAATGTTATTGGCTCAAAGAAAATCCTTACAATGATCATAAAATTCGAAGTAGAAATTAATCCATTAGTAGTATGTGAGCATATTTAAATCCACATAATACAAGTTTAAATTCATAATACTAAAATTTATAATCTATTTGAAAAACATTCATTGCATGATAAGTTCAATAATGTAGTTTTATAACCCAATGAATTGACATTGTGTGAAATTTACATTAACTCATGTTCCAAATCACTCAGTACATTATGGAAAAAAATATATAATAAATTTATATTAATTATATAAATTTTTAATGACCATTAAAATATTTATTAAATTATAAATAAATAGTTTATTTTAATGTAACATTTTATCACTTAATCAGTTAGGTCCACATATGGAGTTTTATGGATGTTTGGTTCATAATTGAAAAATGGAATTAGTTGGTTAACTATGGTAAATTGGTTAATTGTTCCATAAAATATATAATAGTAGTAATAATATATTTATAATTATTATAAATCAATTCCAATTTTATTTTCATCTGTGAGAAGGATTTACATATGATAAATGAAATCAGCTCACTATGTTGTAATCTGGATGTATATATGAGTGATTTTTTTCTTCTTATTGAATGAAATATAAATAATGAAAAAAAAAACTTGTCCTTAAATAACCATTATAATTTTACTAAAATATAAAAAATTAATTTTATACATCCCAATGACCATTCATGAAGGCGTTGTTATGAATAATGAAGTAAGAAACTATGTAATGTGTGTAGTCTGTACGTACACACGTGTGATGATTCCTCTGTAATGGTCGTAATTGTATTAAAATAGATAATATAAAATATTTATTCATTCATAAATTTTATTGAATATAATTTATATAACTTAAATCTGTTATAATAACTAACCATGAAATATGATGATGAGAAATGAAATACATAGTTTTGTGTGGTGTTAGTCCACACATATGAATGGATGAGAGTTTCTTTTTTCCATTTTATGGAATATAATATGAATAAAGATATCCCAATGAGATATTAACATTTAAAAATATTTGTATACTTTTTTTTATATCATAAGGGTTAGGATTTTATTGAATATGTTAAAATAATAAATAAAATATAAAAACACTTGGTTAAGAAAAATACTTATTATATAGAAAAGATCCTTTGAATTATACCTAAAAACTAAATAGGAAGTCATTTTATCAAAACATGGAACACTAGGACATGGTCCTGGTTTTAATGAAGTGATTTGGGACGGTATTGGATGAGAAAATATAATTTTTATCTTTAAATAAGGGAGGGGGAATCCATTTATATGTGAGGGAGATGACATACATGATATTTTTTAGAAAACTAAATAATATGATATTTTATAGAAGGAAAAAAGAAAAATAATACTCTTATTTGAATAAAAGATTTTATATAGTTCATCTATGAATATTTCATACGATTTTAAACGTTTTTAAATTATTTTAACACTTTTAATACTAGTTTTAGCTCTTTTAAAATGTATTAACTCTTAAAGTGGTAAATGAATTTTTACTAAAGATGCTATTCATAAGGAAGAAAAATTAAAGTGGGATAATTACCAAATTACAAAATCATGATTCAAAATATGTAATATGTTTTAGTAAATTCAAAATCTATAATTATAATTTATTTTTACTAAGAATAAAATTTTAATACATGATAAAATTCAGTTTCTAGAACAAGTATTTGTATGTTTAAAATATTTTTATACAATAATAAAGCATAATATTTATTTTTTGAATATAATTGGATTATTTTTAATTAAATTATCTTAGTAAATTATAAAATAAATTAAATAAGTAAATTTTAATTATTTGAAATGAAAATGTGATTTTTCGTAAATTCTTTATTTTTCATTATTCACTGAAAAAATTATCTCCTTTGAAAAATATAAAAATTTAATCTGAACGTAATTATGATATTAGGATTCAAATAATTATCACCTTTTATGAAATAAAATTTGAGAAATTTTAAAAAATAAATTATAATATTCTCTCTTAAAAATTAATAAAATCTACTTCAAGGAAAACATTATTTTTATGTATAAAATGATTTTTTCCCAATCCTTTTCCTAAAAACAATAATTAAATGATCGATAATTCGATATATAGAATATATAATATAATTAAATATATATATATATATATATTAATTGAATTTATTAAGTTAAATAACATTGCACACCAATAAATAATTTTAAGAAAACTATCTCTTTCATCATCAAACATCTTAATCTTCCTTCAAACCTAATTACATAAAAATATACCTGACAAAAATATATGTAATGTATATTTATATAAGAAATATATATATATATATATATATATAATGACAAAATATATTCAATTTTATTCCAATAGTTGTATATATAATGGTCATATTATATTTTTATATATATTCTTACATGATTCACTAATGTTGATTTACATTCTTTTCTATCATTATAGATATTGTTTTCTCAATTCGTTTCCTAGTTTCCATATATATATTTGGTATCAAAATATTTTTAATAAAAAAATGTTTTATTAGTGTATTTTTCTTATTATAATTATTTCCAATTGTATAATATTATAATATTTCATATAGACACAATAAATTCCTTTTAAATGCAGAATGAGTGAAATTAAATATATCTCTAGAAGTTAAGGAACATTTACCATAATAATAGTAATGTGACAAGTGGAATTTTAATGTGACCCTTATAAATATCAAACTATCCCATGTAGTAGTACCAATACCATTGAAAGTATAAATAAAATTTATACATATTATATGTGTCAATATGGTATTATTATATCACAATATGAGTAAATAAATATTTAAAAAATTATTAATTAAGTGTTGGTATTTTTGCAACTCATTCCTATTTAATTACAATTTTATAATTAATTTAATTAATTAAAATAATTTTTTTCTCATAAAATTATCCATATAATAATATTTTGATGTCTTATTTTTATTAGATAATTTTATGAGACCTTATTTAATTTTTTAATCTGTCAGAAAAGAATTTTAAATTTTAAATTTTGGGTAATTTTGGTAGGTTGTGATTTTTATTAAAAACTAAATATCGAATATTTAGAAAATTATTTTTATTAAATGGTGTTCTTATTTTTATTCTAAATGTCTAAAAATTGTTACTGTTAATTAATGGGGGGTTTTTTTAAATAATTAAAATTTTGGTGAATAATTAAATATAGTAATTTATGGTGTATATACATTATTGGTTATGTATTCTATTTATTAAGTCATGGATAATTTAAGAACCCTTGGTCTGAACTCACATGACCTAATTAATGTATTTAGTCTCACTAAAATTTCACTATTTCTTGTTTTCAAGAAAATTATAAACTAACTAATTAAATATTGAAAAACTCCCCCTATCCTCAACTATAAATAAGACCCCTCACCACCTCTTCTACTCACACCTCACAAGTATTTTTACTCAAATATCTCCCAAATCCACTCTCCCGCATCCAAGTGCTCTTTGTCTCATCAAATGAACAGAACCTTCCTTACAGAGGTTCTGAAGATGAGGGAATCCAGAGGTAAACCCCTCTTCCATTTTCATTCAATTTATTTTCAAGATCCATTATATTATTTTCTATACGAACCTATCCTTATATAAAAATGGTGTAATATCTCCATTACTATACTTTTACTAGATATTTTTTATACTAATTGAATAATTCAACCTTATCTCTCTTTTCCCCACTTTTAATATAAGAAAAGGAACCACCATCTGAGATGTGTTTTTTTATCATATTGAAGGACTATCCATTTTCAATTTCTATTACAATATTTAATTATTGTCATGAAACCATTTCTATGGTTGGACGTGATTATTATTTATGTTATATATCATATGTAATCTTATGGAATCATTTTTGAACAAATGGTATTATTTTAAAAAACAAATGCGTTTTTTGTGGAAAAAAAACAACCAATTACCCCCCAAATAGTTCATATTAATGTTTAATTTAATGATTCACCATCAATCCAAATATCCAAATTAATTTTATAACCATTTAATATTATGTATCTTCTCTAATATCACATAACCTCTTTTCTGGAAAACATTATTGTCGCATATTTTCCATGTAAATTTGTTGAAAATTACATTTTATTATTTTGGACCATGTGTGGAGACGACATGAGATTCTAAGGCTTGAGATTCCTGGAATAAATTTTTGAATTATTTTTAACATTAACTAAAATAGTTCCCTTCTTTAGTTTATGTAACTTCTAAACAGGTTCACAAATCTAGAATATGAGAGCACCATTGAGCTCATAACAGAATGTTTTTGTTAGATGGGGCCTAACATCGGTCGGTGGGGGGATCTTGGAAAAGATTATTTGTAGACATTTTAAGAGAAAAAAATATACATATAATGTTATTTTATTTTATTTCTTCAATATTATGCAGTGACTCAGTAGCATTTCCATGTGGAAACTCAACGACACTATAATGCAGCATCGTGGATATGTTGAAATGCATTTAAAACGTAGAAATTCATTAATGTGATTCTTCCATTAATAATAGGGAGGGAATAATGATAGAATTTATAATTCTAGAGAATTTTCGCTGGAGCCTAGAGGTTTCCTTGAGGCATGGAGAAGGATGCTCCCTCACTGATGACACTGAACACCAATGAATGATTGGTTGAGGATTTTAGTGGGTATGTCACCATCATCGATAAATTATATCCTCCAAAAGATAATTTTTCCAAGAAGTATGTTTATTTCAGAGTTTTCAATTCCCTATTCTTGATTCCTACGACAAACATGGATCAACCAATGAATAGGTTGATTCACGGAACGACATTTGGGGTGGATAAACTATCGGGTTAATACGAATATATTTAATGATTATCCATATTTGTAATCATACTGACATTAATAGTCTATGGTCTACATAAATAAGTCCATGTTCCATTATAAGGGTGTTCTTGTGCTTATCTCTCTTCCATATTCCTGCATTCTTCGTTGGTGGACCCTCATGGTCGCATCATGTTTTTTAAGGTGGATTTCAATTATTCTCAGTCCATCATATTGATGGTGAGAATATTTAGAACTCATGGAAGTGAAGATAGAAACTCAAGGATCACAATTTTATTCCCAATTAGATGAATGGGCAACCACAACAACGGTAGAGGCCCACAGAAGGGGATCCACCACTGGCGGTGGTGCGTCACGGTGTGGGAACCCGATAACAGTAGATCGCTGGATCTATTTCCGCCAATAGAGGGGACCACGGTGGCACGTTCATAGTAGGCGATGTGAATTCTTTGTTAGGTAGGGCCACATTGATGTGGAGAGACATCACGACAAGGCAATATGTCAAACAGACTAGCACACTATCCCATGAACCGCATTTAGAAGAAGCGGTCAACTCGACGTCCGACCACATTGAGCTATTAGGTAACCTACAACCACCACGTCAAACTGGAAAGAAATGACCCACTCAAGTGGGTCAAAATGAAGCCATAAAGCCAGGTGGGCAGTGGTTTGGGCCAGAAGCAGGTCGGGGCAAGTAGGTTGGGTCGACTCTGAAGGTCGGGTCGGACCTGGTGGGTCAGGCCGATCTGACGAGTCAGCTTTGTAATGGATAGTCATGTTTGTCCCAGTGGGTTGGGATAATCAAACAGGTTATGTGGGACCCAGCAAGTTAGGTCAGGCTAGACCTGGGTTTTGTTTGGGTCTATCCAACCAAGCCATACCTGGCTCAGACCCCACTAGCACATTTTTTTGGAAATTCCCATAACTCTCAATCTATGTGTCCATTTGGAAAAAACATCTGTAATAATGGGACCGTTGTGATGAGGCAGACCATTTGGGATACTATACATTACATTACGATGAATTTGGCATATTACCTACTTCCTCAAGGTGTAGGTGTTTTAGGAACGAGTACGCTATGGATGGAATCATGTGAATGGTTGTGGCAGAGAGGCAGAGTTTGTCTCCTACAAAGATGAAGAGTTGATATCCTGTGAGGGTGTAGAGTTGGTGTCAATGTTTTATGTGTATCTGTTCTCCTATGAGGATTTAAATTTTGTTTTTATGAGGATGTATATTTGGTCTTCAGCGAGGGTGCATAGTAGGTCTCCCTTAATGACGCGGTGTTGGTCTCTTGCAAGGGTGCAGTGTAAGTCTCCTTCAAAGACCATATGTCTCGATGAATTATGATATGAATTTACATTATTTTTATATGAATCCTACTGGGATATTTCACTAAGGAATCTATTTATTATAATTCCAAGAGATCGAAAGTTATGTACCTCTTTGGTATCTACCTTGGGTCATTATTTGTGGTTTACCATTAAGGTTTTGGGTCCCTAAAATCCTACACAAGAATCACCCACACATGTATTTTACTGTATATGTGATCAATAACTATGATGGATTCCATGGTGGGACGATGATAGGTGGTTCTTCAAGGTGACCTGACAAACATATTATTCTTCAGCAACATTCTAAAAGCTTACTATACCCATCTTTTAGGTAGGGTTTTTTGAAAATGATATCCAGGAGCTTGAACATTCTTGTTTGAGTTGGTATTTTATTCAGGCCCATTTATATTTCAATTTTTTTTAATCTTAGTGGTTGTCATATTTGGAGGCATGTATTTTTTACTCAACCTTTTTAGTTTCAATAATTTTTCATGTTTATGGGTGTGTTTTTTTATGTTCATATGAATATGCCTATCCTATGTGGGATATGCCTACATGACTCTAGTCACCGTCCCCTGGCCTATGGGAGATGGGCTGGGTGTACTCACAACACTAGTCTCATGGGACGGGTTTTGATAGAGTGGTATCTATGGGTGGCCAAGTTTAATTTTTTTGGGTAAACAATGTCAAGTGTTTTGAGTTCAGTCTTTAGGTCAGATAATCCAATATTGATGTGGTGGTTAACAGATCCATATACAGAAACCTTGAATTACAGTTTGTGACATGGTACATGAAAGCACTAGTAGAAGGGGAAATTAATGGTTCTTGAACCATATAGTAATTGAGTATATTTTCATGTCTTTCTTGAGTTAGATTTATCTCACCTAGTATTCTCTATAACTGTGGTACATCTTGTTCTGTTTCAGGATGCTTTGACATAGGCAGGAAGACATGATTCCAAGGTGTGACCATGAGGATTGTCCACCAATGTATTATGAATCCATGAAGGGACCATTTATTAAGGTAGAACCTCCAGGTGGTGTACCCGTGATACCCCCACCTGGATAGTAGAAGTTCCTACTAGCATTACTGGTAGAGGATACACGCAGGATTAGAGCCTTACATGAGTTGCAGAGATTTAAACCGCTCATTTATCAAGGTGGGATAGTGCCTCAAGAAGATTAGGATTTTGTGTAGGTATTTATGTCAGTTTTCCACCTAGTGAGGAAGTCTCTTGACCATATGGTAGTCCAAGCCATGAGTCTTCTACAGGGCTCGGTAGTGAGATGGTGGTTCTTAACAATCCAGACACATGTGGAGGCAATTCTCTCATGGACAGACATTTTTCATCACATTAAGGATGAGTTATTTCTAGTTACATTTTTCTATGTGGATATAAATATTCTTCTACTTATGTAGTAGCACATGTAGATGGTGGTTGTGAACTCAATGAGATTATCAGATCTTTCTCACAACTCTATCGACAAGGTGCGAGACCCATTCTTTAACGATCATACCATCAAGAAGGAATATTCCTTGAAATAAGTTCATAGAAGATATTTCGTAATATATTTATTCATACTGGTGTAATGGATTGGGCTCTGCATGTATATATCTTCTGAGAAGAACAATGACTAATGGTGGGAGCTAGCACATGGTGTTAGGTAGTTAGGACTTCGACAGCATGTATTAGATAGTTAGAATAGGCATCTAGGTTTACTATAATGTCTAGGGTATGACCCCATGAAATGGTATTGAGGGTTTAGGGATTCCAGGGATGAGTAGGTCGGTGGTGATATGTTTTGTGCTACATGTCCGGTAGTTGGGGGAATGCGGTTATAGATTGTTCGACTAGATGTATGACTGACTAAGAGATGGAAAAGTGGCCACAAAGGTAGCGACGAAGGTAGGAACATGGAGGCCAACCTAGAAATGAACATAGAAGAGGAGAAATATGAGAGTTTGGTGGTGGATTGATGTTTTAGCCACTACCACCACCACCCATAGGTAGTCCACCTAGATCTCATGGATTTGGTGGATAAGGGTGAAGCTAGATCTTGGTGATAGAGGTATACGATCCCAAGACTCCCAGGATGATTTGAGTTATTATCTATGTCCATTTCACCCATGATATTTTTATGATATACATGGGGTTCATTCAATCATTTCTTACCACAACCCTTTTTATAGGCATGGATATTCAATTGTAACTGTTGACTCGATCCCTAGGCTTTGCGTATTTTATGGGAGGAGATTCAATTATCATACATTGGTTCTAAAAGTTTCCACATACTCTTGGAGGATAATGTTTTAGTTATGTTATTTTCGTGATAGCATAGAGGAATTATGACATCATTCTACGTATGAACATTTTATCCATAATTCATGATCATATCGACTATTTTAGGCACATAATGTGGTGAGTCTACAGAGATGGGACAACGTATTCATTTATCGGTGAAAACAAAACTGGATAATTATAGGATGGACTTGCACATAGATGGTTGAAACTCATCACACCTCAGTTGGATAATATTACCCTCGGTGCAGTGGATGACATTAGTCCATAGATTCATACTATGGTGGATGAATTTGAGTAAGCATTTCCAGAATATGATCCAGGACTAACTCGTCGCAGGGAAGTAGACTTCTACAATGACATGTATTCTGGGATAACACCGATATCTGCAGAGGCATATAAGATATTTTTATCTAGAGAAATGTTAATTAATGTCACATTTGGGGGACTTGTAGGGAAAAGGATTCATAAGAACCAATGTTTCACTGTGGGAAACCCATTATTGTTTACAAGAAGTAATATGGGAACTTGATGATATTCACAGACTTCCGGTGTAAGAATTGGGTGATCATGAGGATTAAGTATCCACTAATGAGGATATATGACCTCTTCGATTAGAGGTAGTGAGCAATATTGTTCTCGAAAATAGACCACATATTACAATATCACTAGCATCGGGTGTGGGATGAGGACATTGCAAAGATGACATTTAGATGCTTCTATTGTCACTACAAGTAAATATTGATTCTTTTTGGCATGAAAAATTCCCAAGTATAGTTCAAGGGTCTCATAAAAAATATCTTCCATCATTACCTAGTCCGGTTTGTAGTGGTCTTTATTTGATGAAATCCTAGTGTAATGGCATCTGATGAGGAGCACACAATACATTTAGGGATGGTCATGGACTTACTACAAGAGCACCACCCATATAATAATTTCTCAAGGTGTCTGTTTTGGATATGATTTTTCAACTTTCAATGACATGTAATTTTAGAGGCTGGAGATGTAGTAGATCTAGTGATGATATAGGTGGCCTTTTATTGGGAGCCTCCCAAGAACGTTATTGTGGTGCAGAGTTTTCTTGGGTTGGTTGGGTACTAGTAGAGGCTCATGCTGGGATATTCAAGAGTAGCTGCATCCATGATTGGCTTGACACAAAAGGGGAAACCATTTGTGTGGATGGAGATTATCCAATAGTTATTTTAGCAGCTGAGGTAGTGTTTTGTGAGGGCTCCCATCATAATATTTCTAGTGGAGGGTGTCGAGTACATGTTGTTCAGAGATGCATTAGGGACTACATAGGGTTGTGTCTTGATGTAGGGGAGGTAGTGATTGGCAATGGTTAATAGTAGTTGAGTCCACATGGGAATAATAACGCGACCGGTGATCTAAAGTTGACAGCAATAGTCTTGGCATTGAATATTTAGAGACTCTTCCTCTTAGGAGATAAGTTTATCATCTACTAAGACCACATAAGATTCAATTATATATTCTCTCAGAAACATACAATCATAAAGAAGACACATTTTCTTGAGTTCTTATAGGACTCTGATTTTCGACATTCTATACATCGGGGAAGGATAAAATGGTGTAAGATTCTCTTGTATAGAGGTCGAGCTCAATGTTAATGAAAGGTTAATTAGATTAGTTGGCCTCACATTAGATATACTACATGGATGGCCATGGATATTTTAATATACAGTAAACGGAAGTTACCCCTACACTCATGTAGCGAGTCATGGAGGATAAGCTTGGAGATATCATATGTGATACTAAAAATGTTGTGATGTCAATAGTAAATTCCTCTAATGGATTTTCAAAATGGGTGGAGGACATCATTCTTTTTAGAAGATGCACATTTTTATAGGTGAAATTGCAGGAGGAGGTGTTTATGGAGTTCTATACATCCACTTTTGTGGAAAATAAAAGTGTGGAAAATATGTTCCACCTCTTTAAAAATCATATTTTCTTACTAGTGGTGCATAATAGAGTGGTAGAATTTGTCTCTAGATGACATACTTTTCTATAGAGGAATACTGAGCACTAGGTTGCTACTGGTTTGACGCAGTCCCTTAAGGTGTCAATATAGAAGTGGGATGGAGTGTTGATAGACTTAGTGATGGTGTTTCCCCAAAAAATAGGCACACGATATCATCTGGGTGATCATGGACATACTCACCAAGTCATCTCACTTTCTAGAGATTCAAGAATATTGTTTAGTAGAGATCCTAGGATTCATCTACATGTATTAGATAGATCAAATACTTGGATTCCTATCTATGATAGTCTCATATCACAAAACATTATTTACATCCTGGTTTTGTAATGGATTATAGGAATCATTTGGGATGAAATATCTTGAGCACAAGTATTCACAAGTAGACATACGGTCAGATAATGTGACACATTTATGTCCAAGAGGACATGAAATTTTCTTTTATCCCCAATATTGGTCGTATTTGGGAGGATCACCAACCTTTGGTGGTGTTTTCGTACAACAATAGTTACAACTCCACAATCAGTATGGAATCGTTCTTGGCCTTCTATGTGTAGCCCTACAGGTTTTTACTTTAATAGAATAACCTAAAGAGTCAACGCTGATGGTCCCATAGTTGGAGAAGGCTACTACAAAGAAGGTGCATTGCATATAGATGTGGATGAAGGCTACACATAGCTATCAGATGTCCTACATTTATTGGAAGAAGAGACACTTGGAATTCTATGAGGGGGCCAATTGTTCTATAAGGCCTCTCCTAGAAGTGGGATATAATGGTTTGGCTAGGGATACATGTTATCACTATGGATCATCGAGCCTTTTATAATACTACATAGAGTTGGAGATGGGGAAAACCAATTGGCTCTACTCTGTAGTTATAGAAGGTTCATCACCTCTTCTACATATCCTAGATAAGGAGATACATACATGAACCATCACACATTATTGGTTGGGGCGAGCTTTATGTTGACGACGAGGTGAATTTTGTGGAGTTCTCAGTAGAGATTGAGGTTTGATAGGAGATTACACTTCCTGGGTGATCAATTGTTCTAAATCACATTCGGTAGTACTATGGGAGTCTCTAAGAGATTTCATGGGAGTAGGAGGATCATATTCATTCTCAGTATCCCCACTTTTTGGTTTATCCTTTTTTTATTTCAGGGACATAAATGACTATGGTGGGGAGAATGTAATGTCACAAATATTCCATGTAATTTTATTAAAATTATATGGGAATATATTGATACCATGCATGGAGTCGATATGAGATTCTGAATCCCAGGATCCGAAAACAAATTTTCAAACTATTTTGAATTTTATTAAAATTAGCACTCTTGTTTGGTTTTCAATAACTTCTAGATCGGTGCCTATATAACAAATATGAGGGCACAATTGACAATAGAACTTAGAACTTACCTTAGGTGGGGCCTGAAAATAGTTGTAATGGGTCGACCGATAATTTTAATCAATGGATAAATTAATATAAAAGTAAAATATACTTAAAAAAGTTATTTTCCTTTTTTCTTCAATGTTTCCCTATAGCGGCACTATGATGCGATGATTCAGCAATGCAAAAACACTGCATAGTGGAAATTCTAAAACATGTTTAAACAGTAAAACACTTCAATGAATTTCTTCCATTAATTAGAGGCAGGTAAAATCATTAGAATTAATAACAATATAGAACTATCCCTAGATCTCTCATATTTCCTTGAGGAAAGGAGAAGGAATCTCTCTCACCACCGACAACGAATGTCGATAAATGACGGATCAAGGAAATATCAGGATGGATCACCATGAATGAAGAATTATTTCCTTTCAATGATATTCATTCAATATATGTTGGTTTATTTCATTGTATCTCATTACCCTTTCTTTATTCCAAATACGAACTTGGACCAACCCACGAACAGGATGATCCACAGAATGATTATTCTTGTGGGATGGATAAAATGATGTATTAATGGGAATATATTTTATTATTATTCATCCTAGTAATCTTATTGACATGAATGGTCCAAGGAAAACACGAAAAAATCATCGGTATTTTCTAAGTGTGTTCTTGTGATTATCTCCCTTCCATGTTCTTGAATTCATCATCGTCTGACCCAAGTGGTCACAGTGTGTTTTTTCAGGTTGTTCTAAACGTGGTCGGATCCTCAGAATGTTGGAGAGAGTAATTAGAGATCATGACAGTGAAAAAAATTACCCAAGAATTTTGAAGGTATGCCCAATTCAAAAAATGGGCCACCATAGAGATGGCGGTGGACCACAGAAGGGGAGCAAATGGTGGTGTGCGTCAATGAAGTGATGTCACTACAAGGGTGGGTCATAGTAGTACTGACCAGTGACGCAATAGGGTTCCAAGTCTTACAGGATTAGCATGGGTCTAGAGGAACACATACTGGAGATGTGGCTAGCTCTATTTTCGACTACGTGGAGCAGGTGGGGACACGACATCTACTACATCTAGGTGAAAAAAGAGGCCTGCACAAGAGAGCCAGGCCCAGCAAGTCAGGTCGATCCTGCGGTTCGGGTCAACTATGGTTTTTTGGGTCAGTTGGGACTTGGGTTGGTTTCGTCCAACTATGTCAGACTGGACCCGTAACCAATAATACTTTTTTGGTATAAATTCCTATAACTCTCAAACCGTGGATCTGTTTGATTGGTCATTTACTGCGTTGCGACCCTCGCGATGAGGTGGAAATTTTGGGGAACAATACGTGACTTATTATGAAGGATGGCATATAGCCTACATTCTTGAGGAGTTGTTTCTTCTGGAACAATATTTATATGTATGGAATCATGTTTCTAGCTATGGAAAATATGAGTAGTTGGTCTCCTGTGAAGAGGCGGAGTTGGTCTCCTATGAGGGCGATGAGTTAGTCTCATATGAGGACACAGAGTTGGTCTCCTAAAAAGATGCCTATTTTTTCTCCTACAAAGATGCAAATTTTACTACTTGCGAGCAAGCATATTTGGTCTCATTTGTAGATGATGATTTTTTCTCCTGTTAGGGCACGAATATGGTCTCATGCGATGCCATGGAGTTAGTCTCCTTTGAGGGTACAGAGTAGGTCTCATGGGGACACCATATGACTTTATGGATTTTGATATGTATGGACTCTATTAATATATAAATTATAGTAAGAAATTACTCTCATGACACTATTGATTGTACTTTTTAGAGGCTACAATTCTGTACCTATTTGGTAGTTTTCCTTGTGTCTTGCTTTGTGGTTTTCCTTTGTTTTTTAGGGTCTATACTGATTATTGTTTTACTATCCACTTTATGAGCATCATCCACCGGTGTCATGTATCTTGCAGATGAATGAATGATTTGACAGAGTCCTAGGAGGTCTAGAGATATGTGGTGCTTTAGGGTGAGACGATAGATGTTTTCGCTTCAGTGACATTTCGAAAACTTATTGTACCTACCCTTCAGGAATGGTTTTCTACGAATGAGATCTAGGATCTTGTACATTTTTATTTTAGATGGGAATTTATTCTGGATAGTTTTTTTTTTGTTTTTTACTATTACTCTCATTGGTCATATTAGTGTGATGCATGTCTCTTTACCTTTGTTTTTAGTTTCAGTACTTTTCTATGGAGATGGCTTCATGTGTACATGTTCTTATAAAAATTCATCCCCTTTGGGGGATATGCCTACATTGAAATAGTCTCCAGCCACTAACGTATGAGAGTCATGCTAGGAATAGTAATGGCACATGCACAGGTGGATGGGTCGTAAAAACAACCATCCTCATCTTACATCATTATTTTAATGTGTATATAAGTAAAATGGTAATGTAATCCAAGGAAACAATTGCTCTGAAATAATGAAATTGCACATATTAACCAATAAAAAAGGCCATGAATGAACATAATAAATTTATAATAACTCAATGTCATATAGAATATTTTCATTAAATATAAATTAATGAATATAATTTTATTATCTTGGACATTAAAATCAAGTTAATAACACTACCAAACATAATGTGAGGAATTCTACCCGAACCACCATTATTCCATCATGTAGCTCTGTCTTTCTTTTTACCAAAATGTGGTTATCTATTATTTTTTATGAATATATTATAAATGATGTTTATATGTTCAAAACAGATGAATAATGATCCATTAATCCTTCTATTTTGGGGATATACATATTTATTATTGGTTCCCTTCTCAATTCTTCCCGATATGAAAGCACATTTTAAGGGAACTTCATGAATTCTTACACAGTTTCAAGGGCACTCTATAAAATATTTTAATCCATCATTTTCCTTCTAACCCCCCCCCCCCATTTTATTATTAAAACCATATTTTTTTACTAACGAGTTTTATATAAAATATTATTCCAATTTCATTTTAAAATTATGTTTTATATTTTTCCTAAAACACACAAAAAAATTTAATTATAAAGATTCATAAATACACTTTTTACCTGATATCAATTCAGTTGGAAATCATTATTCTTGATATATTCCTATTATGTCAAAAGATTTTCCATTCATGCTCTAATTCCATTCTTCATGAGTAATTTTACGATATAACCAATGTTAATACATTATGACATGATTTTGATACTAATTTCACTCAATGGGTACACTTATGTTTAATTATGATTGAAAAATGTATTATTCATTATGTTGAGAAAATATTCATTAACCTGATTTGATGGGTGCACCAAGACAATGCTCCAATTAATTTTGTTAATTTTAGTCTCATGTTATTTTGTATGAAATAGTCTTAGTGGTTAGCCTTAACTCAAGCTCCATATTAAAATATCTTGGTGGTTAGCCTTGAATCGTGATACTCTACATACAACGAGCCTTGACTTGTTATAAATTCATGTTTTATGTTACATAAACATTACAATTATTCAATTTTTATATGATCCCAAATTTTAAATGTTATGAGTCCATATAAACATTCTTGTTCTATTCTATTTTATATCATTATTACATGCCTTCTAACCAATATACTAATTCATTATTCCCAAGATTATTCCCTTAATTGTATTTTGAGACCATTCCTTTGTTCATGATAGCCCTAGGTTGTGATATGTAAATGTATGATCACAATTGAATTTAGGAACTCAATATGGAGGTTAAATAAAATTTGATTTTATGGTGTTTAATAATGTACATAGCCATCCAAAGATGCTATACTTTATGATCCTTGGATTTTATTTTAATTTTTATTTATTCTTAATATAATTTATAGATATATGTAAAAGAATATGGTCATTCTAGTTGGTATCATGGGATGGTATTGTCATTTTTTGAGATTATTAATAAAGACATATTTAAGATTCCTAGGGATAAGACAATGTATAAGAAAACATTCCTAATTTGTTTTTAAAAATAAAATTAATCATTTATATCAAAAATACATCATTTTATGTATACTCAAAGAGTTTGTGGTTCTAGTAGATATGTACCTAGGAGTAACAACTCTGAAAATGTCTCCCGGGCTTGACTCGGGGTATCCTGGTACACAACAACGATCTTTATTGTGCACCTGGTTTGACAATCATGAGGGATCTACTTTTGTAAATTAATAAGCTCATTATAAACCATTATTAGAGGAATAAGAAAATACCAATAGAATATATGATATGAAACATATTGTGGATAACCAATATTGGATCCTTGGTAATCACATGTTAGGATATACAATTATTTTACAAGTTTAACCTTTGATGATTAAATTTTCCTTTTATATACATATTAGTTATGTATTATAACACCCTAATTGCACTATCATTTCATAGTTGAGAGAGTATAATAAAATAACACATGAAAACAGTCAATGTGATAGGGAATTTGAATATTTCTCTGATGATATGCTTAATTTTATGTTAATGGATGCTTAAAACATCATGATAGTATTTGTTCAACTCGCGCATCTTCTGAATAATAACATGAATTGTGTGGAAGACCCTCCTCCTCCAAGAAAAGAGCAGGTTTTCATTGAACTCTTCATAGGGAAAATCCCTCCCATATTTAGTGGATATTTTTATCCTTTATTTGAGAAAAAGTGCACTAACTCCATTAAAAAGATATTATCTATCATTCAGTTCTTAGAAGAATAGAAATTCATGATAATGGTTTATCATTTAGATGGGAATGTTAATTAATGGTGAACACTAATCTATAATATGAATTAATATGAAAAATTGTATTCCATGGATCAGGAGGAAATCAAGAAAATAATTTTCATTCAACATTTTTTCCAAACCCACCATCTTAATAATTAAAGAGAGTTCCTTAGTCATAAGGAGAAGGAAGATGAGTCAATTGGGGTGTTTGAAGGAAACCTTACAAGGCTTGAGAGTTACACTTCCAACATTTTCATTAACATTGAAAGGATAGTAGATCACTCCTTTAGTAAACTAATGATGATTCTATGAAAATCATTGCTGATACAAGACTTTGATTGCTATAGGGACATTGTTCATTGTTCCATTATGGTTGAAGTGGAGTTTAAGAGACTCTCGATGGTCCTGTGGGGCTAGTGAAAAAAATACGAACATTGATTCTAATATGCGTGGATCATCTAATAAATACCATGATTGAAAGATGAAAAAGTGTCACACCAGTCAAAATTGTGGGAAGATGCATATTGGGAACTATCGTAAGTGAACAAAGAATTGCTTCAAAAGTGAACGAATTAGACATTTGGCTATGAACTACCAAAGGGCTATGAAACAATCCAAAAATATAAAAGAATAAAGGAAGGTTCATATCGATGATCAGTATGTAGTTTAGTGTTTCTACATCAATGAATATTGGAATTATGTTAACAATTTCTCCCATGCGTGGTTTTTCAGAGGAAATCAATTATTACCACCAAGTAAACAAAGAAATCGATTATGATATCACTACATCTGATGTGGATCTAGACAATGATGTGATGATATATACATGGGTTATTCATTCAAAAATAGTGGATGTACTATTATATTATATATCAATGGATTCATTCATATCATGAATGTTTCGTATAACTATTAAAACACAACCTCAAGAAATGAATATTGAGATATATTTAATAACATCAAATGGGGAACTAAAACATCAAAATTTTATAACTCCTCCCCAATTAATGATTACGGACTGAACCTCCTAGAAAATACATTCATACATACTTTAGTAGATATTGATGCTATTTTGGGCACAAATTGGATATATTTATATAAATTTGTCATCAAATGTTGTGAATGGGAGATCACCCTTTACATCCTTGAGAATACTATAATATTGTTCATGTGTAAGGAGGAATATGAATATATTTTAGATTCACTACCTCATTTTTGGATATTGATTCCTTAAAGGAAATAATATCTTGCTAAAATAATTGAGACAAAGGAGAGTATCATGCTATAAGACATACCCATCCTGAGGGATTACAAATATGTATTCCCTGAAGAGACTTCTAGCCTTCTGACTGACTGAGAGGTTGGGTTCACCATTGAACATATTCCTTGATCTCTTCCTATATCAATTAGGCCTTATAGAATTTCCACCATTGGGATGAAAAAAATAAAGAAGTAGTTACATGATAATCTTCAGAAAGTTATTATACTCCCATGTGCATCACCATGGGTTGCACAAGTACACATTGTTATGAATTTGTATGGATCAATGCACCTCTACATAGACTATTGTGAGATCAATAAAAGCATGTTAAAGAAAAAGCACTATCTGCCTAGTATATATGACTTGTTTCCTAAGCTAAATGGGCTAGTAATTTCTATAAGGTAGATCTTTATTAAGGATATAACCAATTAATGGTTAGGAAGGATGATTTTCAAAAGACTTCCTATCAAATGAGGTTTGGACACTATGAGTTCATTGGGATTCCCATAAAACTCACTAAATTTTCATCAATTCTCTTGGATTTAATGAATATATTCTTTATATATTACCTAAATAAATTTGTGTTAGTCTTTATTGACGATATTTTTATATACATCAATACCAGGGAGAATGATGATGAGCATTTGAATAATATGTGAAGACTTTGTGAAGGGAGAATCAATATGAATAGTATAGTAAATTTTAGATCTTGATGGAGGAAGTATCATTCCTGGGGCATGTTATCACCTGCAAAGAGAAATCTATGGGGTCTTCCAAGAAAAAGTCAATCAAATGGTATCCTAGAAAAAACATCTGTCATATAGATCCTTAGATTTGTTTTTCAGGATGGGAATGACAAATAATTTTTGATGAGCTTATCAGGATTTTAAATGAAAATAAACAATCTGAGACAGAAGGGAGTGATGTTTTCAAGAGTCAATAATGCAATGAGTTCTATATGGATCTCTTAAAAGTGGCTTATCATTATGCTAGTACTCACACTCTCAAAAATTGTAGAACTATTTTTGGTGTACAATGATTCGTTAAATAATGTATTAGGTTGTGTACTAATGAATATTGATAAAGTTGTATCCTATACCTCGAGGCATTTTAAATTCCATGTGAAAAACTATCCCACACAATTATATAGAGTTAGATGTTATTTTATTTGCCTAGAATAAGTTGATTCATAATCTCTATGGGTAGAATATTGTGATATATACTGATCAAAATAGTCTCAAATATATATTAATTTAGAAGGATCATAATATAAGCCAGTGAATATTGTTTTAGCTCATCTAGGATTGTGACTGCTCAATCCACTACCATCTTGGTAATGAAATAATATATAATATACTCTACGTAGTAAGTATCATGCATATTCTTCCATCGGGCGAATTGAGAAGGATCACATCTTCAAAGATTTGTAGAGGATGGACATGGAAATCATTAATGGAGGAACATCATCAATCCTTCTAGTAATATTTTTCTCCAATCTCTCAGGGAGAAAATAAGGATATTCACAGAATATATGTGGAAATTATGAAAAGCATGGAAGCTATTAGATTTGGGAAATCCTCTAAATTCAAGATTTAAGAAGAAGAGGTTGTAATATTTGGGTCACGATTGTCTATACCAACCAATCCCCTGATAAATAATGAGATTGTGAATAATTCACATTATTGAAAATTATATATTCACCCAATGAGTAAAAAATATATCAATTTCTATGGAAGAACTACTGGTGGGAAAATATAAAGTAGTAGATCATTGAGTATACGTAAATGTTCATGGTATGATAGAATGTAAAATATTAAAGGAAAATCTCTAAAGGATTGATGCAAAAACTACCCAAATCAACAAGGAAGTGGGAGAACATTATTGTGGACATTGTTACTGAACATCCAAAGTCATCTTGATGAATCAAGGTTATATGGGTTGTTATGGATCATCTTATAAAGACAATTAGGTTTATCAAAATTCGGGATAACTTTTCATGACATCAACTTGCATAGATATCCATCAATGAAGTGGAGTACTATATAGATTAACACTATCAATTGTATCTAATGAAGATTAGATATTTACCTCAATGTTCTGAAAATGTCTCCAGGATTCTCTAAGCAGTGAGATGAACTTTAGTATGGCCAATAATCCTCATACTGATGGACAATCTAAGAAAACTATTATGAAAATGGGATACATGTTAAGAATGCGTTCTATGACTTTAAAGGAGGATAGGACCAACACCTTCTTATGGTTATGTTCCCTTACAAGAATAGTTTCCAATCTATAATTCTATTGGAACCATATGAATCCCATTAGTGGAAATGGTGAAGAACACTAATAAGATGGGATGATGTTGGTGATCATAAGCTGTTAGGACCTAAAATGTTGGAAGAAATGTTGGAGTAGGTGAATCCATTCAACAACACAATTTGGTATCCGAATTTCATCAAAAGAGCTTTGCAGACAATCATTAATGAGTCCTTAATTTTAGTATTGGAGACATAGTATTCCTCCACATCTCTCTGGGTATGATGGTCATGATATTTTAGAGGAAATGAAATCTATGTCCCAGGTATATCATCCCCTTAGATATTATCGATCGTTTATATGATATGGCGTATTGACTATCACTTCTACCAACCATGTCTAAAGTACACGATTTATCCCATGTATCCCTCTTATTGAAGTATGTATGATATCCTTCACATGTACTATCTTCATAGGTGGTATAAGAGGTGAATTATCATTATTATGAGTTGTATCCAGTGAAGATATTTGATCATAGAGTTAAATTTCTACATATTAAGTCTCCTCACTTGGTATAAGTACTATGGAGGAACCATAAATACGAAGGGAAAGCATGGGAATTGGGTGAAGTGATGATGTAAAAGGACCCACACCAGTTTTTAACACAGAATGTAGAATGGAATTTCATAGGAAAATTTTCACAAAGGTGGAAGAATGAAATAACCTAATGATTTATCATTGTAACTCCCTTATTATAATTATGTATAATAGTATAATCACATAATATTACATATATAACACAGTTTAAACCTTATAAATGATGAATCTGTGAAATAAAAAAGAATCTCTAGAAGTTAAGGAACATTTACTAATAAAATTGTTACTTAACCATTGAAATAGTAATGTTACCATTATGAATAGTGATCTATATAGTAAAATATTTACCTAAAAAATGAAAGTATAAATAAAATATTTCAATCTTTCAATTGTCAATATGATATAATTATATCAATGAGTAAGTAAATTAATATTTTAAAAATTAATAATTAAGTGTTGGTATTTTTGTAATTCAGGTATATTTAATTACAGATTTAAGATTATGTTAATAAATTAAATGAAATTTTATATTCATACTTTTATGTCTTATGATTATAAGATAATTTTATGGGAGCATAATTAATTTTTAATGTGTTGGAAAAACATTTTAAATTTTAATATGTGAATTTTTCAAGTAAATTATGGGTTCAATTAAAAATGAAAATTCACCTATTCAGAAAATAATTTTATTAAAATAGATTTGTTTTCATTATACATGTCAAATAATTGTTTTAGTGAGTTTTTGGTATTTTCATGTAATACTTTAGAATTTGGTTAATAGTGAAATATAATAATTTATGATATATGAACATGTTAAGTTAAGTACACAATTTATTGAGTTATGGATAATGTAAGAACCATTTCATCAAACTCATATGGTATAATTATATTATTTAGCCTACAAAATCATCAATATTTATTGTCCTCAGATAAATAATAAAATATAAAATTAAATATTCAGAAAACTCCCCTCTCTTCCATTATAACACCACCCCTCACACCTCCCATGCCTCATGCCTTATCCAAATTCTTCTCAAATAACTCCCTAAGCCCTTATATCACGTTTATGAGATCTCAATATCATAAAAAGGTCAAAACATCTCCTCTAATGAGGTTCTCAAGAGGTACGAATCAAAAGATAAATCCATCTTCCGTTTTCATTCAATTTATTTTTTAGGTTCCATTTTATACTTTGTTATCCCCACCTCTCCACATCCAAATGGAGGGATAACTAAATTTCCTTAAAGTTTTGGTAATATTGTTAATTTAATGTAATAATTCATCATCATATATGATTTACCATAATTTTATACTAGAAATTTATTCACTATTTGAGATGCGTTAATTTATCACATTCATGGATGACTGGTTTTTAATTTCTTTTTACATCTTCAATTATGGTCATGTAACCATTTTTATTGATGATATTATTTTTTATGTTTTTAATATCTCCTATGTATTGTTTTGTAAACATTATTTTACAATTGGTATTAATCTGTAAAACTAAATGAGTTCGTTGTGATACAAAAACTAGAAATTATCCCAAATGGTTATCATTAATGATTTATTAATTGATTCATCCTCACTCCAAATAACCAAATAAATTTTTGAAACATTTAATAATCATGATGTTTAATAATAACATATAGATTAAATTATATACAACAATCCTCATATTACATGATTTTATGTACTTTTACATCATTAAATCAACAATGTAATCCATGGAAACAAAGGCCCCCAAATAGTGACATTGAACCTCTTAATCAATAGAAAGGCCTCGATTGAGATTAATAAGTTTATAATAAATCTATATCATGTATAATAGGTTCTTTAATTTTTAATTAATTAATATAATATGATTATCTATTATATTAATATAATGTTAAGAACACCATCATACTTAATTTAAGGGATTCTACCAGAACCTCTATTATTCTATCAGGTTGCTCTCTCTTTTCTTAAAGGGATGGGTCCAAATACTAAATTATTATTTAAATAAAATTCCTCTTTAAAACTATGTATATAGATACTCATTACAATTCTAGAGATCCAAGACATGTGTTCTGAATACAAGGTCTGAAAGCCCATTTTTTTCCCAAAGTGCCATTCATAGAATACTACTAATACATTACCTTGGTTTCTATAAAAACTTATAAAGTACTACCACCAATACAGATTCTACTATAGTTCCTCCTCTACAATATTGTTATCTATACTATATGGATATACATATTTTAATGTTGTTCCCTTCAAAATTCTTCCCGATATCCAAGCTAGTTTTATAGGAACATCCCAAATTCATACTAAATTTCGTGTGCAATATATAATATGTTTTAAGAAATTGTTATTATTATAAAATAACACATTTTAATATTAATACCTTCTTGGTTCTCTTATGATTTTATATAATATATTATTTACTTTTCTAGTTAAAATGATTTTTCATGTTTTCGATAATCGCACTAAAATGTTTTAAATCTAATGTTTCATAAATACACTATTTACATGATATCACTACAATTTGACAAATCATTTCATGATATATTACAATTGTATCAAATTATTTTTAATTCATTATCTATATACTTTAATTTATGGACACTATTATGATTAACCCATTTATTATGCATTATAACAAGATTTTGATTTTGACTTCATTCCATGGGTACCCTAATGTTTATCAATGATTTATTATATATGAAAATTTATATGGTAATCATATTAATGAACATGATATGATGGGTAAACCCAGACAATTTTCTACTACATTGGGTAATGTTTAGTCTCATGATACATTATTTGCAACGGTCTTCGTAGTCATCCTTTACTTATGCAATATGTGAAACAAAGTTGGTGGGCAGCCTTAACTCGTGCTACTCTAAGTGAAATGATCTGTTATTCATGAGAAATTAATGTTTTATTTTGTTTCAAAATTACTATGATTCGATGTTTATATGATCCCATGTTTTATATTTTATGATTACATGTGATATATCATGTTCGATGCCTTTTTATATCATTATGCCATGCCTTCTAACCTATTTCATAAATCATTATTGTTGTGTTTATTACCCTACTGGGATTTTTATCTCAGCCATGTTATAATTTTATCCATATATTATCCAATATAGATGTACGATCACAATGAAAATTATGAGCTCAATTGTAAAATAAAATAAAATTTTATTTTATGTTGTTTAATTATGTACCAAGTCTTTCATAGACTCTGGGCATTACAATCCTTTCATTATATTTTGATGTTTAATTATGATAAAAATATGTAATGATATGTGTAAAATTCTAGGTTCTCTATAGTATTTATTTTAGATTATAATGGAAATGATTGAATTTTTTTGGAGTTTATATATATATATGTGTGTGTGTGTGTGTGTGTGTGTGTGTATTAACTCTACTTTTACTTTCTCATAGTGTTTTATATTTCATCAGCATAACGTATTAGTGGTTATTATTAATTATTATATTTTATTTCAATTGAAGTACCATTGATTTGTTTTATTAGGTTTTATGGTTGAATATTTATAAAACATAATATTCATTTAATTGGGAAATACATATCAAAATTTCAGAGCATTACATTCTCCCCAACTTTAATAAATTTCATCTTCAAAATTTTATATTGATATTTGTAATAAATAAGTTAATAATTAAAAATATAATTATTAAATGAATCATATTAAAACATTTATTGAAGAAAATATTCTAAAACATGGAAAAAGAAAATTTTAATGTCTTTTGGAATTAAACATAACTGGGTTTCAAAATAGGATAAAATAAGTGGTAAGTGATAATATAGGCATGGAAAAGAATATTATTATACAAATAATAATGGACATTAATACACAATATTGAATACCTGAGATATAATTATCATGATAAATTTAATAAAAAAACAATAAACTCATGATGGATGAAAAGGAGTGTCAATTATTTATAAATGATTGAGTGAAATGATAAAATTTACATTTTTAGGATCATTTATCTAACGTTTAGGATCCTATTACTAATAGAACAATGAATATGAGAAAATATAATTACTTGTTCTTTATCAAATCCTTTAATACAATTTAATCATTTGGTTGTGTGGTTTTTTATTTTTTTTTCACCCCTATCATCTCTCATTCTCCATGCGATGAGTTTCCGCCGTGAATCATTCTTATGAATAATGTGTCATATTTTAAAAATATCATATTATCTAGACAAGGATAAAATTTAATCTTACTATATTTACCAACTCTATATTTTTTGGAACAATGTAATATAATACCAAAAATATGTAATCCAACATATGAATAAATAATACATTTAATTCCAATATTCTTACAATACTACCAACGGTTCAACATTGATCATTACATAAAAAAAGAACCCTATTTCACAATTAACATCATTAACAAAAGGATTAATCGATATTTTATCCTCAGTTTTACCTCATATGTTTCATCAAATATTCCCAAAAAAAATTTATAAGTCTTCAGAAATAATCCTTAATATTATACTTAGTGGTTACGTATACATGACACCAATAAAAAATTTCAATAATTATTATTAATCAATTTAAAATCATGTTAGTTAATATAACAAAATTCCATTTATTATATGATCAACCATAAAATTTTTATCCCATGAAAGTATTTATTAATCTTAAGTAATTCTCAAAATAAAACATCATAATCTCCAAAGTTATCAAAACCCCATCTAATAGCAACAACAGAAACCCCAAACCCGCACTCTTGGGTCAGGCAAAAATAACATAATCTTTAAATATTTGTTGTTTATAACAATAAATGTGGAATAATGTTTTCCCGAACAAGGCATGCGACATCAATGGGGATTATTTGGTCACATAATAAACCATGGGGTTTTTAGGTTTATAGTCTTAGAGAATTATGAAAAAATATAAAATAGAATTACCCATATAATTATGATTAAAATTTTACAATATAACGAACAATTATTATCCCAATTAAGAATAAATCAATATCCACCTGATACCCTTCCATGTATATCTTATATAACATATTTATTTATATCTTTTAGAAAATTAATATAAGAGGGGTGTTCATAAATGATCGGTATGGGTAAACATAGGCTTCAACAACTAAATACCATTAATGAGTAAGGGTTGATTATATGTTTATAAAGATAGTGAGCATAACATAAGAGAATACATTCCCATCAAAACCTATATAATAAAACACATGGAGTGGAATAATTATTTAATAAATAAAAGAGTCATAATATTCATTAATCAGGATCCACGTGAAATTAATTCTAATAAAAGGAATCAATATAAATTAAATCCTATCGAAATAATATAGGTATATAATATCATTATCTATATCCTAGATGGTCACTCGTGATAAAAAAACAGGAGGCTAGTAAAATCCATATGAGAAACCTCCCTAGTTATATCCCGCCAATTGTTTAATTAAAAGGAACATTACACAATGCATTAGAGATATTTATCAGGCTCACATATCATATAATATATACATGGATCACATTTCCTCATCTATAAGTTCCATATACCATACATTAATTTAAAACTTGGAAAATTTAATTTTAATCATTTCACTTTTAGATATAACTTAAATTCTTTTATTGAATTATTTAATAAGAGAAAAAAATTGATTTTCATGCAAATAGGTTTAAAAAATCCATATAATGAATATTGATGGTATAATAAGTCCATATTACAACTCTATTCGGGTATTCATTAATGTATGTTGACATAGCTGAAAATAAAATTGAGACAACATTTAAATCATTTCAATGAAAATAGAGAGAAATAGTTATTTCTTCTCATACCTTGAAAACCTAAAATTCTCAAAAATATTGTGAAAGTAATTTTTTATAAAATATAAATGAAAACTTATAAATAAAAAATAAAACAAATGATGATAATTATTGAAGGAAAATATATTATTGTCATGTGTGAAAAAAGAAAACATTCCTTTCACACTTCTGAATAAAAGTCAAACATATAATGTTAAAAAAACTATTAGAAATATTAATTTTTTTAAAAAAATAAAATAAATTCAAAAAATTAAAAATTTATAAATATGAAAAAAATAAATCAATGGTCAAGAATATTTATTAAAAAAATTAATTGTTTCTGAATAGATGAAAAAAAAATCATCAAACAAATAGAAAAAATTGTTTTCTTTTCATTAATAAGCATTTTATAATTCATTTTATATACCCAAGAATGAAAAATGGTACTTATATTTTAAAATTATACAAATATCCCATATATAGTATTATAAATTTAATCAATGTATAATATCATTAATATTTCCATAATTAAAATTTAGAAAAAATAATATATAAATAAAATAAGATTGTAACATAAAAATTTTACCATTTTTGGGTTATTTCAATTAAAATCAATTGGAAAAAATAATTTGATATGGATATGTATATAAAATTAATTTTAATAAATAACATATTAAAATTTATTCATGGTGACATAATTACACTATACATAGAAAGCATGCTGCAATACATGAAGCATGTCTCAAGAAGCTAAAATTGATGCCAAGAAAACCATTGAAAATATCATAACATTTGTAGTGATAATTTAACTAGAAATTTATTATGATCACATATTACACACATATATATAAGTCAGACATATATAAATAAAATATTTAAATATATTTTTTAACATGATCGTGGAATTAGATATAAAATTAATTAGTTTTAAAGACCAATAAAATAAAATTGATTTAAAAATCCTTTGCCTCATGTCCTGAATCTCTTATTAATTTTTTAAATTAGTTATAATAAAATTATATTAATTATTGACATTTTTAAAACCATTTCTATGTTTATTAAATTGTCACGAATTCATTTATTTAATGTAATATTTTATTACTTATCCATTTATGTCTATGTATTCTGATTCAAGGATGATTGGTTTATAATTCCCTAATGAATGTTTTTGGTTAACAATTGTCGAAGGGGTCATTGTTCCTTTTTTATATAACAATAATTATTTTATTTTTACTATTTTTATATTAAAAATACAATTTTATATTTATCCCATAATATACACCTTGAAAAACATCATATATTATCCCATGAGGGGGTATTCTAAACAAACACAAAGGTGATATATTTTAATTTTCATTGGTGGTATAATAAAGAAAAAATAAAATATTTACATTATAAACACATTATAATATGATAAGAATAAAATATCTTCATTAAATATATCACCATGACAATCAATTAGGGGTAGTTTGTAACACCCCAACCCCAGAAACCCTAATTCGGTGCCTTACATTATTATATTGTCATATAAAAAAGAATTTAATCCCTCGGGTCTAAATGGTTATGTAGTTTTGGAAAAACATATTACATACACGATACACATTATATATTGGGAATGGAAAATAAGGAATAAAATAAGTAAAATATTAGGCTTCTTGAAAATCATACAAAGGACTCCACTTCGTAACATGGGGAAAGAAAACATAATAAGGTTGAGATCAATTTCACTACAAGGGTGAGTACAATAGAAGCAATAATTATTCAATAAGAATAATTCATCATGGACTTGTTAATAACTGAGAATAAATCCCAATTAAATAACTGGATAAAGAATAATAAATACGGAATGGTGGGAAACTAAAATATTAATCTATTAAATAAATAAATTGTTAATGAAATGCATCGATGAATTTTTTGTATATGGAGGTCTCAAAGATAAAACAATAATAACTAAAATATCTATGAAGTAATTGATTAATTATTGGAGGTATATTTTGATGCACATATAAAAATACAACGTCAAGTCCGTTCACACGATTTTTTAATACATTAGGTAGAAAACCTGTTTAATTGACTAGATAATTTATCTCATGAGAACATTTTGATGCATCGTGGGGCTATATAATGTTTGGTATTTTCCTATCACTACCTATCCCAATCGTTCCTTATATAAAATAATGGATTCCATCATTAAATAATATTCATTTAAATATATCATTATTTAATGAAGAAAATGTATTTATCAATATTTCGTCAATGGAGGATAAGAAAAAATAAAGTTTTTAAATGTTGATGAATATAAATAATATTGAAATATCATAATAACATTCTTGTAAAAAATATTATTTGAAAACATCGAGTGTCCCATACAATTTTGAAACATTTGAATCATTATCCCCGTGATGTAATAACATTAAAGTAAACGTATAATATCATATGAATAATTATATTCAAGATATAAAATTTCAATGTTTATTATATTTTCCTAATAAATGTGAATTAGTGAAAATTACAAAATAATTATCAAGGGAATGGAAATGGATATAAAATCCCTTACCCTATTTTTATCATTCATTTGAGACATTATATTCTTGATTAATAAAATTATTTTATTTAATTAATTTATTTATATAAATTTTCATCTTTATTATTACTTTTACTTCACTTATTTCAATGTTTTATACAACTACATGAACAATTAATTTTATATTGTTGTTTTTTGACGAAATTCGGTTCATTTGTTAAAAATGACTTTCGTATGTCCACAATGGTCAAAGGGGATGTTCTAAAAACATATATATATTATTAATAATGAAATAATTACCATTTTTATATATAAATTCTGCTTTTAAATCAATAATTAAAAGGTATTATTAAACAAGAAAGAGTGTTATATTCATAGAGATGGTAGGTCATACGTATGGTTGAGTAACATTCCCATTCAATATAGTCCTTTATAGAAAGAAGATAAGCAAAATTATATATTTCTAGAATGATAATAATATTCTAAATAAAAATTTATATAAAGATATATAAATATACATATAAATATATTTAGGTAAAATAATTCAGATCACGTCGAGGAGGCGGTAGTCCACTTGTCTATGAACGACGTTATCACTTTTCTAGTGTGGTAAGAGGGTGGAAAAAGAAATTATATATTGTATTTAAGGAGAGTAAATTATGTACTAAATATACTATTTATGTAATTTATGAAACATATTTATAATTAAATCCATCCTTATAATATTCTATTTATTGGGTTATGGTTTCATATTTTTTTGGGGAGGCGATACTTCACACTCCCAGGTAATGAAGTTATTGTATTACATCAAGTGGAATGCATAAAGTTATTTGTTATATAAATATGACATAAGGATAGATACATAATAGATATCATATATATGATATAGAAACAATTTTTCCATAATGATTTCCATCATGATAGGTGGTAAAGTAAATATGAACAACATAGCTTTATGAGGTGGCAGTTCTTCACACATAGGAATGATAAGGTAGATACCCATTTTATGGAAGTATGTGTAAGTGTAGGCTGAAAATTTATAATAAATAAATTCAATTAAATTTATTAAACTAGTTTTATTATATCTTAATGATATAAAAATAATCTAATGAGTTAATAAATACATATAACTAAAGAGATCTTTGAAGAAAGTTTCCTCTTTTCACGTAACTCCATCTGGGTTACTTGAAAAGGGTTTTCTGTTTGGATATATTCCCAAGCAGAGGATTATAATAATTTTTTATATTTTTTGGACATATTTGAGATGATTTTGGTTGATCCAAAGTGGATGTAGAGGTTTACGTATGTGGGATGGGTGAGTGCCTTTTATAGAGGAGGAGCGACATTCATTTAATTTTTTTAAAAAGAAATTGAACCCACATTTTTCCTATGAAAAGTTTCTTAAATAATTACGCAATTAAGATTAAAGGGAATATATGGTAAAAATATGAAGATAAATGTTCTTTTCTATAAGTTTCCAGGTCATTTTCTCACTTTGGTTTAAGGTATAGTCCCTTTTAAGCAAATTTAACTCCTAATCACCATAATTATTTTTAATCACATAAACAAAGAATTTTTTTAAAACACTAATATTTAAATATTAGAAATTATATATTAATAAAATTTAAAATTTTAGTCCATTTTGTTAAATATCCATTCACAAAAATGGCATAAATTAATTTAAATTTATTCGTATTGACGAGACTAAAAATGGGGATTTTTAAGTAAAATTTTCCAAACATTACTTCATTTTTAAATCCAATTTGAAATTGAAATTTTATACAATGGACAAAATTATATTATTTAATGTAAAATTTATCTAATTAGGTTTTAAAAAAAAACAAAAAATATTTTAACCTTATAAATAATGTAGATGAAATGGCAGTTTTGAATTAAATTTCAGTATTTTATCTATTCATCAATAAATGGAACTACACAAAAAATTACCAAAAAAATAGAAATAATTTAGAAATTTCTAATGACCCATAATTTCCATGTGATTTTTTTTTAAAGATAATTTTACGAGTCCGTGAAAATTGATGGCGCGTGATTCCGAAACTTGGAGTGCCCGAAATGAATTTTTGAACATTTTTTCAGCTATGTTTAGTAAACGTACAAGCGGGTTTTGTAACTTCTGAACCGGTGCTCGGAATTGAAATCTGAGGGTACCGTTGAACTCCCAGTGCTGGTATTCGCATAAGGGGACCTTCACCTTGACTGTAATTGGTTGAGGGTGAAAGATAGAATTTGGGTTTTTCGTATAAGAATAAAATAATATAAAATTGTGTAACATTTTATTTTATTTGGAACTCCAATGTGGTCGTTGAGAGGTGGGGATCACCATAAATAAACATCCAATTTGAGGTTATGGTGGTGGGGACCACCAGGATTAACCTCTCATGTAAGGTTATAGCGGTGGGGACCACCAGGATTAACCTCCCTTGTGGGTTATGGTGGTGGGGACCACCGTAGACTAAACCCCCTTGAACTACCCTCTATATGGGGGGAAAACCTCTTGCACTCCCGCACTTTATTTTTTCCACCCCCATAAATAATTATACCAACTCATTAATAAATTAATTAAGCTAATTTGAAATTATGAAAATAAATATATTAGATCACTTGTTCTATTATGTGGGATACTTTTTATTTTGGTGGAATTGAGTAGAAAGGGTTGGCAAGAGGAAAAAAAGGAAGAACACATCCTCCCACGAATAATTCCAACGCCTGACTTCAAATTCATCCTCGGTACATTATCCAATGGTGGACATCTTCAACAATGAAGAACCACCTCTATCGAAGAGTGATTAACCGACGAACGAGCTCAAGATCGGAGGTGTGTGGCGGGCGTCATGAATGTCGACAACATTGACTTCTCTCATCATCTTCAACAAACGAATGTGGTAGGAATTTTTTTTAATTTGATCAATGTTAAATTACCTCTCACATTGAATCAACTTCCTTGAGTTTTACGCTACCGCCCTAACGAGGAGGGTATGGGCCAAACAAACAAGGCCGACCCCTCTGTAAATCTTGTGGATCTTTTTGATATCTTCGTGATGGTGATGGCGTCAAGTACCAGTGGTTGGCAACTATGGAACTCGAGAAAAACGATGAAGGAAAATAAAGAAGGGCAGTTGGTAAAGTCGTACACCTATGACGGCACGATGCTCCCCCACCCCGCGGCCTATCGCCCTGCCCCACGCCCTTCTGCACCACCCTGCGGCTTTCCGCACGGTCTCGCGGCCACCCACGGCCCCCTCACAGCCTCTACGGCTCTCACAGCCTCGGCGCCGCCCAGCGCCACCCAAGATGGGCCACCCAACCCGGGCCGGGCTACCCAGCGGGTAGAGTCAACCCAAATAGGGTCAGTTCGACTAGGTCGGACCGGACCCGGACCCACTTCGACTCATTTACTCTCTTTTGTCCATAAATTAGGCACCAGACATCCATTTGAAAAACTGTAAACATCAGTGTAATCCTTGAAGCTAGACAGTAACTTTAGTATACACCACTGGAGATTTAGATATTGTGGGAGTATGGTTATGTTGAATCGAGCACAAATCTAACTGGGCCCTCAAGGCTGAAAGGATATTAACTTACAGACCGGGTGTCCAATTGACATGATGACTATTGCGTTGAGACCCTTCTGATGTGGAAGTCCATTTGAATTCTTATTCTTGGGACTTCGTGCCAGTTGAAGTATCGACCAGTGGCTTGAGGAGTGGACCCTCCCAGAGATGAGAAAACTTAGCCCGGAAACCCAGTTGGTGGCTTTTACTTGAGGAAGAGATCCTTCGTAGGTTTGTGATTTAGGGTCCCACATGGAACCATTCTAGGATTCCATGCAAAACTACCCATAAGAACATGTGTGGGTCAGCACCTAGTGACATAGTGTGGGTCAGCACCTGGCGATCATGTTGGGGTCAACACGGAGCGATCCTATGTGGGTCAGCACTGAACGATCCTGTGTGGGTCATCACTGAGATATACTGTGTGGGTCAGCCCTTAGAGATCCAATGTGGGTCTGATGATGATTATAGATCCTCACTGAGATATACTGTGTGGGTCAGCCCTTAGAGATCCAATGTGGGTCTTATGATGATTATAGATCCTTAGTGAGTCTGATTCTTAATAGAGTACGATGATTTAGTAGTTACATCTAATCATCTCTACTACTGTAACTAATTTATACCTAGTGGGAGCTGAGTTCGTACCTGAGAGGTACTTTCCTTTGTGGTAATCCCTTGGTGTAATTCATCTGAGTGGCGTACGTGAGTGGTACTTAACTTCACTATATTCCTTCCATTGTGGAATAGTTGATCTTTGGGATTTTTAGTTGGACTCTCTATTTCCTCTTGATTGAGATGGGTATATTGATAACAAAGGTATATATATGGGAAAATACCTAAGAAGGGTTTTCAGTTGATTTCATGATGTGTGGTTTATCCTTTGTGGATTTTGTGAAGCCTTGAGGGTCACAGGGTCCCAACTATGTATCATTATACTCACCCACATACGGGCTATGCCCGCACTCTATTGTGTTTTGTGCAGATGACGACCAACATTGAATGAGGATGATAGTACCGGGACTAGAGGTGGCTCGGAGATGGACATTTTATAAGGAGTACCATAGAGATGACCATTCTAGAGTTGTACCTACCCTTCATGTAGGATCCTTAGAGGGTGATCACAGGAGCTGTTCCAGTTTACTTGTACATTCAGTTTCTTGTACTTTCTAGCTGTGCTTGTATTCTGGCCCCTTTTACTTACATTAATCACTCTGTTTACTTTTCAGTTTACTTGAGCTTGTATCTTTCTACGTGCTTTATTGTGTGTGTTACAGCTTATAAATTCTATGCCTTCAGAGTTTTAGGGAATATTCCTTTGGTGCTAGTCTCCAGTCCCTGACCAATTGAATGCGGGCATGGGGTAGTCATGGCATGGGCCCTAGTGGATGAGTCATAAAAAAATAGTATTAGAGGAGTCGGTTCTACCATAGAACATAGGATTCTGATATTTTTAACAGAAATAGTGCTAATTGTAGTGAGTTTGGTTATCATTTTAGGGTATCTAGTGTTGGTGTGACGACTGACGTATCCATACACCAGGACCTTGACTTCTGATTTCTCACTCAATGCACAAAAACACTTATTTCCTGTGGGTTTTCAAGATTTTCTTTTTAACACTTTCAGTCAGCTCACTAGTTATAACATATTGATCATGGTGCACCTGTTTCTTTTCAGGATGCCTTCATGTAGAAATCCATCTAGGGTTCTAGATATTGTACACATTGATAGCCAACTAAGTGACGAGGCCTAGGTGTCAGGCTCTCTTCCATTAGAGGCACCAGGGGAGGAACCAATGGTACCATTACCCATTGGGACACTGATTCAACCTGTCCAATTAGGAGAGGGTGAATGCATCTTGAGTGTGTTGCAAGAGTTTAAATGCCAGAGGCCCGCATGTCATAGGGGAAGGAATTCATTCGGCCCAATGAATCTCCTTGGGTAGCCCTGATTTTGTTCGCCAAGAAGGCGGATGGGAGCTTGAGACATTGTGTTCACTATCAGCACCTGAATCAGGTGACTGTAAAAAACATGTACCCGCTTCTAAGGATTGAAGAAATATTTGATCAGCTAAAAGGAGGATGGTGTTTCACGAAGATAGACCTCAGATCAGGAAATCAACATCTCAGAGTACGAGACGAGGATATGCAGAAGTCAAATTTCAGATGTCGGTACGACCATTATGAGTTCTTTGTTGTGTCATTTGGTGTAACCAACACTCTAGATATATTCATGGGACTCATGAGAAGGATCTTTCGGCCATACCTTGATCGGTTTGTAGTTTTCTTCATCAACGACATTCTGATATACTCGACCACTAAGGAGGAGCATGCCGATCATTTGCAGGTAGTACTTGAAAAACTCTGAGTGCACCAGCATTATGGTATGCTCATGAAGTGCCAGTTCTGTATCCAAGTGGATCACATTATCCGACATGTCCTATCGGAGGCTATAGTTGTAGTGGATCCAGTAAATATTGAGGCGGTACTTTCATGGGAGCCACCAAGGAGAGTGATAGAGTTACGGAGTATCCAAGGTTTGGCTGGATACTACCGGATATTTGTGGGAAATTTCTTCACAGTTACAACACCAATTTCAGCATTGACGAATATAGGGAAACCCTTCATTTGGTCGGAGAGATTCCAATAGAGTTTTAATGAGTTTAGGTAGTGGCAGACTAGTTCCCCCATCTTGAGGCTTCTAGAGGAGGGTGTAGGTTGCGTAGTTTACTGCGACACATCAGGGACTGGGCTCGGAGGTTTCTGGATGCAGGAGTTAACAGTGATCACTTATGTTTCTTGATATTTGAGACAACATGAGAAGAACTAATCTACCCATGACCTGGAGTTAGTAGCAGTGGTCTTCACCTTGATGATGTGGTGACATTATATCAATGGAGTGTGTTTTATAGTGTACTCTGATCACAAGAGTCTCAATTATATATTCTACCAGAAGTACTGAAAGCTAAGACATCGAAATTAGCTTGAGTTCAACTAGGACTATGGCTTCGGGATAGTCTATACTCCTGGGAAGGGGAATTTTGTAGCAGATGCACTCAGCAGGAGGTCAGGTATACAACTGCTAGGCGAGGCGATGAAGCATATAGCCAATTTGCAGATATCCTTTGTGGATCGGGATGGAGCATCTTTTCTTTAGTCTCTTATTGTCACTCCCCCTCTTCATCAGCGAGTCAGGGAGGCACAGCATTGGGAATCTAACTACAAGACTCGAAGTGATCAGATATCCAAAGGACAGGAGCCTGATGGAGTTTTTGAAGGTGGGGAGCATGTCATCCTCCTCAGGGGACGTAACATGGTACCAGTGTCACTTCAGGAGGATGTATTGAGGTATTTCTACCCATCCCTTATAGATGTACATCTAGGAGGGGTGACGATGAACCAGGATCTATGACAACAACACTCGTGGCCAGGAATGAAGAAAGAAATAGCATAGTTGGCCTCCCGGTGACTCACTTGTCAGCATGTAAAGGGAGAGAATCTGGTACTATCAGGCTTTGTTCGGAAATTAGAGGTCCCAGAGTCGATGTGGTATGAATATTCATGTACTTTTTGATAGGAATTCCACATACATCTAGAGGTCATGGTTCTATCTGGGTGATCATCGACTGACTCACCATGTCATCCCACTTCCTACCGATCAGAGAGTAGGGTTCTATAGAGAGCTTGAGATGCCTCTATGTGCAGGAGATTTTTGCGGTTACATGGAATACCCTTATCAATTGTTTGTGATTGTGATACACACTTTACTTCCCCAGATATGGAAAGGGTTTCATGAGGCTTTTGGGACACAACATTGTATGATCATCGCCTTCCATCATCAGACGGATGGACAGACTGAGCAAACCATTTAAACCCTCGAGGACAACCTGCATGTGTAAGAACCCAAATCTTCTTTTCAGGAATGTTTTTCCTTTTCTGGTCATTTTTTGGAAAAAGTGGTATATCTGGAAATTTTTGAAGTACATGCCATGTACTATATAATTACATATTCTGTACTTCGATTTCACTGGAGGTCGTGAGCTGGCCATGTCATGGGAACACACACGGCCATGTATGGGTAATGTGGAGTCCACCTAAAGCAATGTATGGAATGGGAGAGTACATGTCGTGTACTTCAAATGTACAGGCCATGTACTTGTTGTTTTCATTAAATGCACCAGGGTCACGTCTGTCAGACAGAACACCCTTTCTTTAGCTTTGGATTTACCGAGAGGGAGGGTACAACAGTGGATCTTCAACAAGCCATCGAGCCTCCATTCGTAGTCCGATTGTAACACCGTTGGGTGCGTTGGAATCTCAGCAGTGAGCTCTTCCTTCTTCCTAAGAATCGTTTTCCAATTCGTCTTCTTTTCCATGTTATCGTGGGTTGAACATTGTGGAAATTTTCATATATCTATGATGTTCCAAGGGGAATCAAGCTTCTATGTTCAATAATATTGATCTCCTAACATCAAGGTAGGTTGTTTTTCCCTTTCTGTTGAATGTCCTTGAATATTATGTGAAAATTCCACCAATACCCTTGAATGGTGTAATTCTTGTTTACTGTTTTAGCCCTATTGACTACCTACTTTTCTTGTACGCTAGAGTAGAATACTTCGATTGTGTTTTGGGCTAATTGTTAGGCTTTGTAAGTGTTTTCCTTGCATGATCTATCCTGTCTATAATGCTGGGTCTAGTTACCTTTTAAATGCTGTTGTTTTTCCCATTCCTAGTATAGTAGGATGGTTTGACTATTTTTCTTTCATGCTGAGATGTTGTAGAATTCTATCCAAGTCGTTTATGAGGTTACATTGGTCGTTACACAATGCGATACTTGTTTACTTTACATAGGGATGTGGGCACCAGGTGTAGTTGAACATAGAGAGAATGAAAGTTAGGGATTCTCTAAAGTGTCTTTTTAAAACGATGCAAGACCATATAGGGAATTGATGTTGAGTGCTTCCTCAGAGTTTATATAGTTCCTCCACATGGGCCACAGGGGGAATGAGACATTGATTGATTCCCTAGAGCACCTTTAGTATGATACGAGACTATAGGGCGGAATTGACGGTAAGTACTTCCCCAGAGAGTTTATTCATTAGCTGAACCAAAGGGGAGAGATTGTGTGTGCCTCCCAGAGGGTTTCTAGTACTTGTTGGTTCAACAATTCGGTTTTGGCTATGAGAACTACCCAGAGGGTTACCAGTTTCTTCTACTTACTTGTTTGTAAATTATATGCTAGGAACTATGGTTTGTTTGTTGTTGAGTACTTTACTATTTACTGCTTCTATACTTTTAGCTACCATATATTCACTGACTGTTAGGCATAGATGTTCAGGTGGTTTTTTTATGAGGATTTTGTCTCACACCCGGGTTGGGTCATGCTTTTTGGCCCAAACAAATTATATTTTTGTAGTAATAGATAAGGAAAAGTTCCCTTCGTCTTCAGGTTCTTGATTGTTGTGGAGCTGGAGAGCATGGGACCAAGCTATGGATTGCAATGCTGAGGATTTTATCTATATTCTTTTTCAACATGGATTAGCATTGTTGTATTTCATCATTGTGACTTGTTTTGATGTTTTCATAAACATATATGTATCATGCATCATTTATCTATATATTTTCTCTAGCGGTTTCCTTTATCATTCTTCCGTGGTTACTGTTGTTTGGTATTTACTGCTTCTGATATTGTATGTATTTGTGTAATTCTGTTGTGTACTCTACCAATGAGGTCATAGTTTCCCCACTATCACACACAAGGCCTTCACTACTAGTCATCAGCGTCTCGCATTCGGGGAAATGTGCTTGAGGCCATGTGACCAACAAGGTACAATGTGCCTCTGGGTGGCTTCTGGAACTGGGACATTTCAAAATGGTATCATAGGATTATTTTCTCTTGACTTACTATTTGGAGCCTATAGCGAGGGATATGATAGAATGTGTACTTGGTAATAAGTTGTTCCTTGGAGTAGCTAACCCAAGTAGAGGAAAAATTCATACAACCTCATTTATTTCAAATTTACTGGTTTTCAATTTTATAGTTTATTTTATTTCACTGTTGGGCTATTCACATGCTTTGTGCTATTATCATTGTTGTTCTTTTAGTACTATTTCTATCGCAACCCGATGAGTTAAGGTTATTCCATCTCATGCGTCATATAGGCACTTGTTAGAAATCACATATCATGATTTATTTCCCAACCATATAGGATGCATTAGTGATTGCATTTTTTTGTGATAGATGTTGTGTAGATTATGCATGCTGTTGTGATTGGTGCTTTGATATAATCCTTACTGTTTAAAAGGGAATTTGTTTGTATAGTGAATTGCTTAGATGGGCTCCAAACTTTGGTTCTTGAGGTGTTATGGGCCCTCATGGTCCATAATTTGGTTGATCATTGCTTGTTTTCCTTGTTATTACTTGAATAAGATGCTAAACTTTGATTCACGGGGAGTATGGTCCCTCATATATCAGAATTTGGATCCTTCTGTGCACATTTCAGGGTTTTTATCTGGGATCTGGAGTAGTTTCTAAGGCTTACTGTCAAAAAAACCCATTATACACACCGTGTAGTTTGGACCACACGCCATGTGTTCTGATGTTCGGGAAGAAACTTTTTATCAAAAGTACATGTCGTGTAGTTATGTACTCGTTGCGTAGTCCCTAAACATGTCATAGATCGTGTAGGCAGAGGCATGAGATGAGGAAATTATTGTAGGAACACGTCGTGTACTAGTTTATCACGAAGTGTAGTATGAAATATGTACCGACCATGTCACAAATAACCCAGGTCATTGTATCTGTTCACATACACGCCATTTCTAAATTGCACACACCGTGTAGTATGACCTGGGTACCCAGCCGTGTCACCAACAACACGGGTCGGTGTTACCTCTTCTCATACACATCGTGTCCTCCTGGAACACATCTTGTGGTGTCATCCCTGTAAATGTCTATGTATCTAAAAACATGGGCAGATGAAGCTTGTCGAAGTACACATCGTGTTGACCTTGAACATGTCGTGTAGTTTTGTCTTAACAGAGCCTTGTGGCGAGACTGTGTAGAAGGACTCAGGCAGGGAAGAGGATTCATGTACATGTCATGTGTTCATACAACATGTCATGCATTTGGGGGGTTACATGACAATTTATGTCTAGACTACATTCCCGTGCATGTGTCTTAAGGGAACACATTGTGTAGTCTTTATACACGCCGTGTAGTCATGTTTTTGAAATTTTAAATGTTCTCTTTCCCATGTTACCTTAATATGATCCTAGTTTTCATTCCTTGATAATGTGATCTAATGTGTGTGTTTGACCTTGCAGAGTCATGGCACTGAGACATCCTTTGGTTTCATGACAGTTGCAAGGCAATGATCAGACGCCGGATATGGATGATCAGATACTTCCCGTAGATCCTCTTGTTGTGCCATACTTGGCACTAGCAGTGATACTAGTTATAGGTACTAATGTACTATTTAGGGACGACTTTTAAGGATGATGCAGACCTTCTTGGGAGCTCCGCCTCCTGCCTCGACCATGGAAGACATGATGCAGGTTTTACAAAAGCATCATCCTCCCACCTTCTCAAGGGAAGGAGTACCTCAGGCTACAAAGTTTAGGCTAGAAGCCATGTTGACGATCATCGAGAATCAAGAGATGCCTCCAGAGATGTGATTCAATCTCACTACCTGCATGCTATGAGACTCTTCCAAGAGGTGGTGGGATGTGATCTCACAGACAGGTCATCAGTAGGTTATGTCGTGGTAGGTGTTTCAGTGCATCTTTTATGACTACTTCTATCCGGAGACCCTAAGGGTCAACCGATCCCATGAATTTATGAGTTTGGAGCAGGGTAAATATGACAACCCTGCTTTTTATTACAACTTAAACATGCTTTATTACATAAAACTTCACTTGATACAACAAAGAAGATCGGGAGGTTTAGTGTCTTTGGGGCTTAGGATCATTACATAAAAACATTAAACTTGAAATACAACATCCTTATTGAAAACTTCCTTTACATGACCACTACATTCCTTCGTACTTAGCATTGCATGGGATAACCTGAGGACATGCATAAGAAAAGGGTGAGCTATAAAGCCCAGTAAGGGAGTACATAATGAATAACATGAGGAGTACAATACATGTTAGGAAATAGGCATATCAATAGGGCATAAGAGAGACATGAACATAAAGGCATGATAAAGCATGATAATCATAACATGGAAATGTGGCAACAACACTTAACATTGAATTAGCATGAGCCAAGGCTCATTGCACATGGAGCATGAGTAAACCCTCATTGCACTTGAAGCACGAGTAAACCCTCGTTGCACTTGAATTAGCATGAGTCAACACTCATTGCACATGACGTATCATGATACTATACTTTACCCAATGCATTGAAGCGCTATCAGGGCGCACCCTTCTTAAACATTTCATTTCATGCATAAGTGTGCCACATGGATCATAAAACATGGATTCATAAAACATAATCATTTATTCCACGATAAAGGAATGTGGAATTCATACATGAAACTTTACAATCAATAAGTAAATGTGCATAAAGGTGAATACCCTTGATGGAGAAATGGGCATGGTATTCACTACACAAAGACATTGGCTTAGAAAATCGGTGCGATTTCGGCAACGTAACGGCGTGACATAAGAATTCATAAAAAAAGGTTGATGAGAGAGAAAGGGGTTCCTCATCATCTTTACATGTAATGGACAGTAAGAAGGTCATATAGATACATGTCCCAACAATTGAAAAGGAATTTAGATTCATGATACAAAAGTATTGCTTGAATATAGAAGAGGAGAAAAAGGTTCCTTTCGGAATTTCGGCATAGTAACGGGTGTACATGGGAGGAATTTAATGAGAGAGAAAGGGGTATCCCATCATTCAAACAATAAGAGGGCAGTATGGGAGAGGTGCGAAACCATACCCCAACATTCATAAATTAAATTAAAAGGGCAATACAACTTAAAGAAAATTGACAAAAATGAGAAAGGAAGAAAAACCCTTACTTGGAAGTGTGCTTCCAAAGGCTAGAGAGAGGCTTGTGAGAGGCTTCTTGGGAGCTTGGGGCACCTTGAGAGGATTCTAGAGAGAGTAGGTCAGAGTTTGGACGAACTTCAAGGGCTTTGAGTGAGGAGGAAGTGGGAGCTTGGGTGGGTTTATATAGGAAAGGTGAGAGATTTCTTTATTATTTAGGTTTGGGACCCCTTATATTAAAATAATCCAAACCACAAACCATCCCATGGAATTTGCCCATGGTTTCTGGAAAAGGAGAGAGGAAAACAATATTTTACAAGGCCAAGGTCCGAACTTATTAAAAAATTAGGGTTGCTTATGTGGAGGTGAGTCACACTCCCATGGAAATTAATTTAAAAAGGAAAAGTGTTGAATAAGTCTTGAGGGCTCCATTAATGCTTTGAAAAGTGAGTCAAACAAACCCAAAACCTCATTATTTTATTGATAAAACACATATTGGACGAACATAAGGATTATGGTATTTTATTACATCACCATTGGGTCATTATGATGTCATAAAACACATTATATATTTAAATGGTATTTAATTTTTACCCAAAAATTTGACTGTCTCAGAAAATTATGAAAAATTCACCGTTGGATAATTTCGACGTCCTGATTCAAAAAATAATATTTATTTTATCTAAATAATTTTCTAAATATGTGAATTTTCACTTTTAAAATAAAAACCGACATTTATAAAAATTCACGGGTTTTGACAGAAATGGCTTTCAAACCTTAATAAAAATTTTAATTGCATTCATAAAATTATAAGATCATTTATATTTAATAAAAATTAATTTAATATTAATAATAATATTTTATTAAAATATTATTTAATTCAAAAATCCTTTAATTTAATAAAATATAATTCTTAATTAAATAAAAACTAAAAACATCATTTGTACTTTAAAAACTAATTACAATGCATCAAAAATGACTAGAAATTATATTCATTATTATATACAAAAAAATAATGTACATGAACATGGTGCTACTTATTTGTTACATAACCCCTTAAAATAGCCGCATAAGACCTAAGGGTAAGGTGTGCGATGGTGACAGACTCTTGGGGTTGCTCGGATAACATCGCTCGAGTTGTAATCTCTATCAACTTCCATTTTTCCCGTAGACGATCACGTTCGAGCTTGACTTGATGAAGCTCAGCTTGGGCTTGGTCAAGGGCAAATCCCAAAGACGCCACCTCCTTTCCGAGCTCCGAAAAATGGGCTTCGTAAGGGGAAATTCTACTGGATGAGGCCATCGCTTCCTTTGTCTGAGTAGAAAATTGGTTCGTTAAATCCTTATATTTAAACTACCCAGATGATCACTGTTCAACGGCTATAAAAGTAATGGTCACAAATCTTGACGTTAGACTAAAGAAGTTGACATCATATAAAAACATAAAGAAACATTTAACTGGATCAAGAGGGATTTTCCATTAATGAAATTTTGGGTCGTTACAACATTCCCCCCTTAAGAAATTTCGCCCTCGAAATTTTTCTTTTCCCACACTAAAACAAATGTGGGTAACTTAGCTTCATCATATCCTCCGACTCCCAAGTTGCTTCTTCAAACTTGTGGTTTCTCCACAACACCTTGACGAGGGGCATTGTCTTATTTCGTAGAACTTTTTCTCTACGATCTAAGATCTTCACTGGTTGCTCCTCATAAGAAAGATCGTATTCTAATTGTACCACCTCGGAAGAGAGTACATGTGAAGGGTCTGGTATGTACTTCCTTAAGAGGGATACATGGAAGACATCATGCACCTTGGCCATAGTAGGTGGAAGTGCTAGTCGATAGGCCACAGCCCCCACACGATCAAGAATCTCGAATGGGCCGATGTACCTTGGACTTAACTTCCCTTTCTTTCCAAACCTCATGACCTTCTTCCACGGAGATATGCGTAAAAACACCATGTCTCCGACTTTAAACTCAAGGTCTCGTCGACGATTATCTGCATAACTCTTCTGTCGACTTTGGGCTGCCTTGATATGCTGCTGAATGGTTTTCACCTTCTCCACCATTTCTTCGACCATTTCTGGTCCAAGCAGCTTACGTTCACCGACCTCATCCCAACATGCCGGTGTTCTACACCTTTTCCCATACAGGGCTTCATATGGTGCCATTTGGATGCTTGAGTGGAAACTATTATTATAAGAGAACTCAACCAGAGGAAGATGCTGATCCCATCCTCCTTTAAAGTCCATTGAGCACGCTCTCAACATATCCTCAAGTGTTTGGATAGTCCGCTCGGATTGGCCATCAGTTTGAGGATGATAGGCCGTACTGAAGTTCAGTTCAGTATTCAGAGCATGTTGAAGACTCTTCCAAAACTTAGAGGTAAATCTTGGATCTCGGTCCGACACAATAGATAGTGGTACTCCATGCAACCGTACCACTTCCCTGATATATATCCGTGCCAGTTGATCCAAAGAGAAATCCTCTCGAATAGCAATGAAGTGTGCAGTCTTTGTAAGACGATCCACAATAACCCAGATTGCGTTGTTGCTTTTGGATGTCCTTGGAAGTCCAGTGACGAAGTCCATGGTGATGTTCTCCCATTTCCATTCTGGTATGGGCAATGGTTGCATCATCCCCTTAGACTTCTGCCTCTCTGCCTTCACTTGCTGACACACCAGGCACTTTGATGTATATTCGGCGATCTCCTTCTTCATATTATCCCACCAAAAGTTTTCTCGGAGATCTCGATACATCGTTGTGCTCCCTGGGTGAATAGAGAAATTTGAACTATGTGCATCATCCAAAAGTTCCTTCTTCAGCTCCGAACTTGATGGGACACATAGTCTTTTCCCAAACCGCACAATTCCTTCTTCATTAACATTAAACTCTGAGGATTTTCCCTTTTTGATAGCTTCCACTTTTTCTTGGATTCTCGCATCATCCTTTTGAGCATCCTTTAACCTTTCCAAAAGAGATGGTTGAGCAATCATTTGTGAAAGGATTGATGATGTTCCCTTCTTTATGATTCCCACGTCCATCTTCATCAAGTCTAAGAAGATTGGATCCTTCTCAATTCTCATCATTGATAGAATTGCTGGATCCTTTCTACTTAGGGCATCCGCCACCTTGTTCGCCTTCCCAGGGTGGTAATGTATTGAACAGTCATAATCCTTGATGAGCTCTATCCATCTTCTCTGGCGCATATTATGCTCTTTCTGTGTGAATATATATTTAAGACTCTTGTGGTCAGTATATATCTCACATTTCTCCCCATAGAGATAATGCCGCCAGATTTTCAAGGCGAAGATCACCGCCGCCAACTCCAGATCATGCGTTGGATAGTTTCGCTCATGGATTTTCAACTGCCTTGAGGCATAGGATATCACTTTATCATTCTGCATCAGCACACATCCTAAGCCCTTCTTCGAAGCATCACTGAATACCACAAAAAGCTCCCCACTTGTGGGTAAAGTGAGCACAGGTGCAGTGATAAGCCTCCTTTTCAACTCCTTGAAGCTTTCTTCGCATTCATCACTCCAAGTAAACTTTACTCCCTTTCGAGTTAGCTTGGTAAGAGGGTTGGACAATCGTGAGAAGTTTCTCACAAATCGTCGATAATATCCAGCTAACCCCAAGAAGCTACGGATATCAGTTACCGATGTTGGCCTCGGCCATCCCTCAATTGCATCTGTTTTGGAGGGGTCCACAGATATCCCATTGCTTGTGATGATATGGCCCAAGAATGAGACCTCCTTCAACCAGAACTCACACTTGCTGTACTTGGCATAGAGCTTCTCCTTGCGCAAAGTCTCCAGTACAGTTCTTAAATGCTCCTCATGGTCCTCCTTGGTTTTGGAGTATATCAGAATATCATCTATAAAGACTACCACAAATTTATCTAGGTAATCTCTAAAGACTCTATTCATCAAATCCATGAATATTGCTGGAGCATTGGTGAGTCCAAAAGGCATTACTATGAATTCATAGTGCCCGTACCTTGTACGAAAAGCAGTCTTGGGGATATCTTCCTTCTTCACCCTTACTTGATAATATCCCGACCGCAAGTCGACCTTGGAGAAGTATTGAGCTCCACGCAGCTGATCAAACAAGTCATCGATTCTTGGGAGAGGATACTTGTTCTTTATCGTGATTTTGTTAAGTTCACGATAATCGATGCAAAGCCGCATTGACCCATCCTTCTTCTTGACGAAGAGGACTGGTGCACCCCATGGTGATGCACTTGGGCGTATAAACCCTTTATCCAGATTCTCCTGTAGTTGTTTCTTCAGTTCTTCAAGCTCAACCACATCCATTCTATATGGAGTCTTGGATATTGGTAGTGCCCCAGGTATAAGTTCAATTGAGAACTCAACATCTCTTCTTGGAGGAAGACCAGGAAGTTCCTCGGGAAATACTTCAGCGAATTCCCTCACAATAGGCATTTCTTCAAGGGTGGTTTCTTCCTTGGACTCAATCATCTGAGCCAGATATGCGTGCTCATAAGGCAGTAATATCCATTCTTGAGATGATGGAGCTAAAAGAGATTCATCTTCCTCCTGACACTTGTAAAGAATCGGGGGTCGATTCTCCATATGGAGTGTGATTTCCCTCTCCCGACAATTTATGTTGGCTCTATATAAGGAAAGCCAATCCATGCCAAGAATTGCATCAAATTCCACCAAAGGGAGTATGACGAGGTTCGCCGGGAAATTCAATCCACAGATTATAACAGGGGAGGACTTATACTCATGGGATGCAATGATTGCCCCATTTGCCGTACTCACCGACATCTTTACTTCCATGACTTGTGGTGGTGCAGGGATTATTCTACTAAACTTTTGAGATATAAAAGAATGCGTAGAACCTGAATCAAAAAGTACGTTCTCTATTCTTGAATGAATAACTAGCGTACCTGTCACCACTTCGTTGTCGGGGTTCACTTCGGCAGAAGTGATGGCAAAAGCTCTTCCTTGCTTTCTTGGAGGTTGTTGATTGCCTCCGATAACCCTTGGATTAGGGCATTGATTCGCAAAATGACCCGGTTCTTTGCATTTGAAGCATTGAACAATGCGTTGAGGTTCGAACGGAGCGTTCCTCCCCTCCGTCGCAGCCGCGGGTCCTTCTTGCTGACAGTTAACAGCTAGGTGCCCTTCTCTTCCACACTTGAAGCATTTTCTTGTCCCCCTAAGGCAATTTCCAGGGTGCTTCTTTCCACACTTTTGGCAAGTGGGGTGCTGTAATTTCTTAGCGCCGTTGGATTTATCCATCGGACCACCATCATTGAAGTCCACCTTCCGCTTCTTGTCCCCATGATACCCCTGTGATTCTCCGATCTCCATTTCAACCTTAAGGGCACATCGGACAATTTCCTCATAGCTGTCGAAGTCACGGATCGCTAATGCTTTCCGCAAGCTAGGCTTCAGCCCACCAAAGAAGCGGTCAACCTTGCATTCGGGGGTAACGACAAAGCCAGAAGCGTATCGTGCAAGCCTTGTGAAGTTTGCCTCGTACGCTCCCACAGATTCCTCATCTTTCTGCTTGAGGGAAAGGAAGTCCCTTTCCATCTTAAGACGGAGGGTGCGTGGAAAATATTTATCGAAAAACATCTTCCGGAATACCTTCCATTCCAAAGCCTCGATCTCCTCCTCAGGCTTCGTATTTTTGATCAACGTCCACCATTGATCAGCTTCACCCTCCATACGATAAGCCGCCAGGAGAACCTTCTCTTTTTCAGAGCATTGGAGGATGGAGAATATCTTTTCAATGGAGTTGATCCATTGTTCAGCAATCGTGGGATCAGATGATCCACTAAAAGTAGGAGGCCTTTGTCTCATGAAGCTTTCAATAGCGACTTGTTCTTTCTTAGGGGGGGTTGAACGTTCCTCTTGACCAGTGTTTCTATTAAAAACTTGAGTTAGCTGAGAGAGAAGCGTGACAAAGTTCGCGATTCCCGCTCCCATTGGATTGGGCATCTCATTGGTACAATCGTCACACTGATCTTCACAACGGTTGTTAGCCCGAGTTCTCCTATTACCCGCCATTGGCTGGAATAAAAGGAAAGTTAGGGGTAACACATAAAGGGTAATCCAAAGACAAAAGTTGATGACTTATAAATAAACTTTAATCTCTTTAACTCATGAGTCTATAGGATTCAACCTAGGCTTTTCATGATCTACCTTCTAACATATATTCTTAGGGGCATTTTTCCCTTAATAAGGGTTCATACTAAGATTGTGAATTTATCAAAACATATCCCCCGGGAGTGTCGTAACCAAGAGTGCAGCAAGGCCCGTTGTCGTGCACCAGTTCCCGTTCGAGTCTAGCTCAAAGCGGTGTTTTCGGGTTTTACCCCTATGATACATCTGTGCCAGAGCCGCCTCTACCTGCTCGTATCCAGACAGGGATGTATTTGTTTGATAAACCACTTACTTAGTATTTACCAAAATTTAGGGATGTTTTTATTATGCTTAGTCTTGTATCTAAGGCTTTACTAGGGTTTCCTAATCCCAAAAATAACTAAACCTATCCTCTGATACCAATTATGACAACCCTGCTTTTTATTACAACTTAAACATGCTTTATTACATAAAACTTCACTTGATACAACAAAGAAGATCGAGAGGATTAGTGTCTTTGGGGCTTAGGATCATTACATAAAAACTTTAAACTTGAAATACAACATCCTTATTGAAAACTTCCTTTACATGACCACTACATTCCTTCGTACTTAGCATTGCATGGGATAACCTGAGGACATGCATAAGAAAAGGGTGAGCTATAAAGCCCAGTAAGGGAGTACATAATGAATAACATGAGGAGTACAATACATGTTAGGCAATAGGCATATCAATAGGGCATAAGAGAGACATGAACATAAAGGCATGATAAAGCATGATAATCATAACATGGAAATGTGGCAACAACACTTAACATTGAATTAGCATGAGCCAAGGCTCCTTGCACATGGAGCATGAGTAAACCCTCATTGCACTTGAAGCACGAGTAAACCCTCGTTGCACTTGAATTAGCATGAGTCAACACTCATTGCACATGACGTATCATGATACTATACTTTACCCAATGCATTGGAGCGCTATCAGGGCGCACCCTTCTTAAACATTTCATTTCATGCATAAGTGTGCCACATGGATCATAAAACATGGATTCATAAAACATAATCATTTATTCCACGATAAAGGAATGTGGAATTCATACATGAAACTTTACAATCAATAAGTAAATGTGCAAAAAGGTGAATACCCTTGATGGAGAAATGGGCATGGTATTCACTACACAAAGACATTGGCTTAGAAAATCGGTGCGATTTCGGCAACGTAACGGCGTGACATAAGAATTCATAAAAAAAGGTTGATGAGAGAGAAAGGGGTTCCTCATCATCTTTACATGTAATGGACAGTAAGAAGGTCATATAGATACATGTCCCAACAATTGAAAAGGAATTTAGATTCATGATACAAAAGTATTGCTTGAATATAGAAGAGGAGAAAAAGGTTCCTTTCGGAATTTCGGCATAGTAACGGGTGTACATGGGAGGCATTTAATGAGAGAGAAAGGGGTCTCCCATCATTCAAACAATAAGAGGGCAGTATGGGAGAGGTTCGAAACCATACCCCAACATTCATAAATTAAATTAAAAGGGCAATACAACTTAAAGAAAATTGACAAAAATGAGAAAGGAAGAAAAACCCTTACTTGGAAGTGTGCTTCCAAAGGCTAGAGAGAGGCTTGTGAGAGGCTTCTTGGGAGCTTGGGGCACCTTGAGAGGATTCTAGAGAGATTAGGGCAGAGTTTGGACGAACGTCAAGGGCTTTGAGTGAGGAGGAAGTGGGAGCTTGGGTGGGTTTATATAGGAAAGGTGAGAGATTTCTTTATTATTTAGGTTTGGGACCCCTTATATTAAAATAATCCAAACCACAAACCATCCCATGGTATTTGCCCATGGTTTCTGGAAAAGGAGAGAGGAAAACATTATTTTACAAAGCCAAGGTCCGAACTTATTAAAAAATTAGGGTTGCTTATGTGGAGGTGAGTCACACTCCCATGGAAATTAATTTAAAAAGGAAAAGTGTTGAATAAGTCTTGAGGGCTCCATTAATGCTTTGAAAAGTGAGTCAAACAAACCCAAAACCTCATTATTTTATTGATAAAACACATATTGGCCGATCATAAGGATTATGGTATTTTATTACATCACCATTGGGTCATTATGATGTCATAAAACACATTATATATTTAAATGGTATTTAATTTTTACCCAAAAATTTGACTGTCTCAGAAAATTATGAAAAATTCACCGTTGGATAATTTCGACGTCCTGATTCCAAAAATAATATTTATTTTATCTAAATAATTTTCTAAATATGTGAATTTTCACTTTTAAAATAAAAACCGACATTTATAAAAATTCACGGGTTTTGACAGAAATGGCTTTCAAACCTTAATAAAAATTTTAATTGCATTCATAAAATTATAAGATCATTTATATTTAATAAAAATTAATTTAATATTAATAATAATATTTTATTAAAATATTATTTAATTCAAAAATCCTTTAATTTAATAAAATATAATTCTTAATTAAATAATAACTAAAAACATCATTTGTACTTTAAAAACTAATTACAATGCATCAAAAATGACTAGAAATTATATTCATTATTATATACAAAAAAATAATGTACATGAACATGGTGCTACTTATTTGTTACATAACCCCTTAAAATAGCCGCATAAGACCTAAGGGTAAGGTGTGCGATGGTGACAGACTCTTGGGGTTGCTCGGATAACATCGCTCGAGTGGTAATCTCTATCAACTTCCATTTTTCCCGTAGACGATCACGTTCGAGCTTGACTTGATGAAGCTCAGCTTGGGCTTGGTCAAGGGCAAAGCCCAAAGACGCCACCTCCTTTCCGAGCTCCGACAAATGGGCTTCGTAAGGGGCAATTCTACTGGATGAGGCCATCGCTTCCTTTGTCTGAGTAGAAAATTGGTTCGTTAAATCCTTATATTTAAACTACCCAGATGATCACTGTTCAACGGCTATAAAAGTAATGGTCACAAATCTTTACGTTAAACTAAAGAAGTTGACATCATATAAAAACATAAAGAAACATTTAACTGGATCAAGAGGGATTTTCCATTAATGAAATTTTGGGTCGTTACAGTAAACTTCCTATCATAGATTATTCCTCTTGTTTCACCGAGATTGATCATTTCACACCCCTCCAGGGTGGATATGGATTGTTCATGGCAAGGATGTTTTAGGATGGTCTCAGAAGAGAGATTCGTTCATAGGTGAATATATTGATGCTGACATCCATTGCTTCCATCGTCAACCAGGCACTAATTGAGGAGTGAAAACTGAGTGATTCTAGAGCTATTATACAGGGTGGTCCCTTTTCCAGAGTTAGTGCTTCACCAGATGACAATAGGAAGTGTCATAGGGAGTCTACGTGCAGTGATCTGAGGCAGTTAGACACGTCTTCAGGTATCAATGTGGTATTCTACTAGTGTGGTAGGGCTGGGAATATGAGGACACAATGCCAGAGCGACCCAGTGGAGTGCCGATATAGTGAGAAGATGGGTCACCTTCAGCGATTCTGTCAGTTTTTCTCACCAACAACTGTTTACAAGGGTTCATCCATGACTCCTCGTTCAGGATCAATGCCACCAGTTTCTCACTAGTCTGGTAACTAGAGTTCTTTCGGCCATTCGTGCCGAGGTGGTGGTCGAGGCCGAGTTGGTAAGTCAACAATCATTCTGCCATAATAGGGTGGATCAGCTCAGAGTGGTCAGGTAGTGTCATAGGGCCGTGGTACCGGTCAGGATTTTACATTAGAGTTGACCCAGTAAGAGCAGGATCTTGGACCCTCTACAGTTCGAGGTACGATCTTAGTAGCCTTAGTTTTATCTTCTTCTCTTTTTGATACAAGGTCTTCCCATAGCTTTATCTTTGTTGCTATTATGGACAGCCTTGGGCTCTGCATCTTTTACTCTAACGATACTTTGAATATAGCCACACCGTTGGGGACTAGGACAGATAGTGTAAAAAAGTGCAAGGAGTTCCCTTTAGAGGTGGATGGGTATCACATTATATTGGATCTCAATGTCCTAGAGATGACAGGCTATGATGTCATTCTCGGAATGGACTGGCTAGTTCCCTTCCAGGCAGTCATCGACTGTTATCACTAAATGGTGAGTTTTATATCACCATAGGGTGGATCTTTTCTTCATAGGGGCATGTGAGATGCCCATTCAAGTCGAGCAGGACCTGTGAATCATGGGCTAGGAGGAGATATAGCCCAGATTGCTAGTATATATCGGTATGACTGGGAGACATCACAGTTAGACATTCTTCCGGTGGTGGATCATTTCAGGGTCATCATTCCAGATGACTTTTCAGGTTTTCCTCTGAAGAATGAGGTATAATTTTCTATTGAACTCATGCCAGGAGTGGCTTCAGTGTCCATTCCTCCTTATACGATGGCTACACCATAGTTGCAAAAGCTTAAGAAGATATTGGAGGAGTTGCAGGCAAAGGGTTTCATCTGACCCAGTACGTCTCCTTGGGGTTCTCCTATCCTATTTGCGAAGATGGTAAAAGACACCCTTTGGCTTTAGGTAGACTATCGGAAGCTGAACCAGTTGATGGTAAAGAACCGATATCCCTTGCCTTGGATTGATGTCCTCTTTGATCAGCTTCTAGGATCCCGACTGTTCTCGAAGATCGATTTGAGGTCTGGTTATTGTTAGTTGTGAGTTAGACCGTTAATATAACTCTTACAACTTTCTGGTGCATGTATGGTATAAAAAAGTATATGGTGATGTCGTTCGGCCTCACAAACACAACTGCATTACTCATGGAAATGATGAAAAGAGTTTTCCATACAGACTTGGATTCCTTCACGGTGGTTTTCGGGGATGACATCTTGGTGTACTCTCACACTTGACCCGACTTTGAAACCCATCATGATATCATTCTCGGTACACTGAGAGAGCATCATTTATATGCTAATCACTCAAAATGACAATTTTGGATGGATCATATTTACTTCTTGGGTCATGTTATCTCAGAGATAGGAGTATTAGTAGACCCAAAGAAAGTGAGAGAAGTAATTTCCTAGGAGTAGTCGAAGAACGTCATTGAGGTGTGGAGTTTTATAGGGCAGTATGGATACTTGAGACGCTTCATACATGACTTTTCATGCTTAACATCACCACTGATGGGCCTAGCCAATAAGGGTGAGAAGTTCATATGGTCAGATTCTTGTGAGTCAACCTTTCAGGAAATGGAAGATAGGTTGAATTCAGTATTGTTATTGATCTTTCCAGAGCTGGGCAAGAGCTACACTGTTTACTGTGATGCTTCTGGTATCGGGCTGAGAGCTGTGCTTATGCAGGGATATGGGGTCGTTGCGTACGGGTCTCGGCAGTTGAGGCCACTTGAGAGAAACTACCTGACACACGATCTTGAGCGGGCGGCGATTGTTCATGCCTTTTGCTGGTGGAGACATTCTCTTCTGGGAGAACAATTTTTTGGTTTTAACCGACCTCAAATGTCTCAAGTACATATTCACTTTACATAATCTGAATCTGAGACAGCGCAGGAGGTTCGAGTATCTTCAGTCCATTGACGTTGATCTTGCCTATACACGTAGGAATTTCAATGAAATGGCCGACACGTTGAGCAGGAAAACACATATACTTGTGGTTCAAGAGGCCATCAGTGAGTGGATGCTTATGGCTCTATTCATTGAGATGCATTTGGTGGTACCTGATAGATAAGGGAAGACTTTTCTACCTTCTATATCTTTCACCTATACTCTTCTCGATAATGTACGGATGAGACAACAATCTGACTTAGAAGGCCTAGTCCCGCGGGAGAGTGTGTCAGGAAAGAAACCCTCTTCCTTAATAGACAGTAGGAAAGGATGAGATCTTGTGTTTCAAGGGACAAATATGGGTGCCTTCAGACATACAAGAGGAGGTGATGAGGAATTTTCATTCCTCAATTTGGGAAGTTCATCCTGGCATCACCAAGATGTATCGTGATCAACACCGCCAGTATTGGTGGTCAGGTATGAAGAGAGATGTTGCTGGTTTTTTCATGTGGTGTTTCACTTGTCAGCAGGTGAAAGTAGAGCATCATCATCCAGTATGTCTTTTGTAGTAGTTACCCATTCCAATGTGGAAGTGGAATAATGTCGTGATGAAATTTATGACCGGTTTTCTGATGCCACCTCGAGGGAATGATGTTTTTTGGGTTTTCATCGATGGGATTACGAAGGTTACTCAATTCATGCCGATCAAGTAGACCTTCAGTGTTGATAAACTGGGACAGTTGTACATCCAAGAGGTTGTACATCTATATTGAGTTCCACACTCCATTATTTCAGACAGGGATGCACATTTGACTTCTCGGGTCTGTCAAGGCATTCAGAAGGCTTTGGGTACACTTGTACTTTAGAGTATAGCTTACTATCCCTAGACAGATCGCCATTCCGAGGGTACAATTTAGGTGCTAGTGGATATGCTCCGAGCTTGCATTCTGAAATTTCGAGGTTCTTGGATGAAGTATATACCTCTAGTGGAGTTTTTTTACAATAAGTGTTTTCATGATTCTATTCAGATAGCACCTTATGAGGCTTTATAGGGTATGCCATGCTGATCACCCTTATGTTGGCTGGAGTCAGAACAGGTAGCTCTACTGGGACCTCGTCTTGTTCAAGAGAGCACAGAGCAAATAGAGTTGATTTGGAAGAGGATGGATACTCTACCGTCCTATCAGAAGTCTTATGCTAATCAGTGGAGACAACCTCTGGAGTTAGAGGTCAGGGATCAATATTTCCAACATGTCACACCCAGGTTGGGGCATAAGAGGATTATGAGATAGGGTAAGCTTTCATCGAGGTATGTCAGCCCGTTTAAATTATTGGATATAGTTGCTCTAGTTTCCTATCGGTATCAGTTACCTCAGAGTTACTGGGATATGAAAGTGGTCTTCCACATTTCTCAGCTCCGACATTTCTTTTCAGACTCGTCTCATGTATTTCAACAAGAAGAGGTTGATCATGATGTGGATGCGTCATTTGAGGAGCATCCTATCCAGCTTGTCGATCACAGTACAAAGGTTCTCTATGGCCGTTCTATTCCTCTGATATGGGTGCTATGGCAGTACAGGTGGTTACAGGATGAGACTAGGGAGAGGGATGCCGATGTATAAGCACAATGGTGGGCGTTGTTCGAGATTTATTCTTCTACGCCACGGTAGTGGAATTTGTGGATGAATTTCATTAAGGGGGAAGTTTGTAAGAACCCAAATCTTCTTTTTTAGGTATGTGTTTCCTTTTATGGTCATGTTTTGGGAAAAAGAGGAGAATTTGGAAATTTTTTAATTACACATCGTGTACTTCGATGCCACTGGAGGCCGTGTGTTGGCCATGTCCTGGGAACACACATGGCCATGTATGGGTGATGTGTAGGCCACCTAAAATGGAGTACGGAAAGGGAGAGTACAAGCCGTGTACTTCAAAATTACTTGCCATGTATGTTTTTCATTAAATGCACCAGGGCCGCGTATGATGGACAGAACACCCTTATTTTAGCTTTGGTTCATCCGAGAGAGAGGGTACTGTTATGGATCTTCGACGATCCACCGAGCCATCATTCGTACTCCGATTCTTACACCGTAGGGTGTGTTGGAATCGCAGTAGTAATATCTTCCTTCTTCCAGAGCATCGTTTTCCAAATCATCTAATTTTCCATGTTATTGTGGGGTGAATGTTTTGGACTTTTTCTTAGATATACGACGTTCTAAGGAGAATCAATATTTGAGGATCATGTATATTGATGTCCTAATGTCAAGGTAGGTGGTTTCTAGCATTCCGTTGAATGTCCACGAATATTATGTCCAAATTCCACCAATACCCCGGAATGGGGTATTGTGTGTCTACCGTTTTAGCCATATTGTTTTCCTGATTTTCTTGTATGCTATAGTAGATGATATTTATTATGATTTGTTCTAATTGTAAGGCTTTGGATGTGTTTTCCATTCATTTTCTTGCATGTCTGGACCATTGGGTCAAGTTACCTTTTAAATGTTGTTGTATTTCCCATGCCTAGTATTGTAGGATGGTGTGACTATTGATATTTCATGCTGAGATGATATAGAATGATATCCAAGTAGTTCTTGAGGTTAATTTGGCCATTACATGATGCGATACTTGCTGACTTTACACAGGGTCGTGGGATCCTACTGTAGTAAACCATATGGATAATGGGCATAAGGGATTATCTACAATGTCTTTTTAATATGACACAAGACCTCATGGGGAATTGACATTGACTGCTTCCTCAGAGTGTCTGTAGTTCCTTGATGTGGTCCAAAGGGGGAATGAGATGTTGAGTGCTTCCATAGAGCTTCTTCATTACGATACGAGACTATAGGGGGAAATTGATGGTGACTGCTTTCCCTGAGAGTCTATTCATTAGCTGAACCAGAGGGCTGAGACTGTGTGTGCCTCCTAGAGGGTTGCTATTAATTGTTGGTTGAACAATATGGGTTATTCTGTGATAACTACCTAGTGGGTTACTAGTTTTTTCTATGTACTTGTTTGTAAATTATATTCTAGGAACTATGGGTTGTATGTTGCTGAGTAATTTCCTATTTACTGCTTTCTATAATTTAACTATCCATAAATTCACTGACTATATGGCACATATCTTCTGGTGGTTGCCTATTGGGATTCAGTTTGACACCCTATTTGGGTCATGCTTTTGGGCCCCAACAAAATTATATTATTTCAGGTATAGATATGGGCATGCGCCCTTCGACTTCAGGTTCTTGATTGTTGTGGATCTCGATAGCATGGGACCATGAAATGGCCTATGATGCTGAGGAGTTTATCTACTTTCTTTTGAACTTTGGTTTAGTATTGTTGTATTCCTGTATTGTGACTTGTTTTTCAGTTTTCTTAAACACATATGTATCATGCATCATTTATCTATATATTTACTTTAGTTGTTTCCTTTTTCAGTCTTCTGCTGTTACGGTTGTTTGTTATTTAATGATTCCTATATTGTATGTATTTGTGTACTTCGCTGAGTAATCTTCCAATGAGAGAATAATTTCCCCACCATCACACCCAATTCCCTCACTGCTAGTCAGAAGCCTCTGTAGTTCGAGGAAATACTCTTGAGGCTATGTGACCATCCTCGTATGGGGCACCTCAGGGTGGATTCTGAAACAGGGACATTACAGCGTGCATGTGTCCTCAACTTCGGTCGCAGCTGAGAGGATCACATTCCTTTGGTAGAGTTTGAAAACAATAATAGTTATCACTCCAACATTGGGATGGATCCTTTTGAGGCGTTATACAGGCAACCATAAAGATCGCCTTTGTGCTGGACTGACCCAGGGGAGTCAGCACTAGTGGGACCAGAGATGGTATGGGAAACCACAGAGAAGGTGCAGATCATTCAAGAGTAGATGAAGACTGCATAGAATAGACCGAATTCTTATGCTTACAAGAGATGGATACATTTGGATTTTGAAATATGGTGATCATGTCTTCCTACGGGTCTCTACCCGATGAGGTTTTAAGAGAATTTTCCGAGGAGGAAAGTTATTTCTGAGGTTCATTGGACCCTTTTAGGTCCTAATTGGAGTGGGCATGGTGGCTTACCGTTTATCTCTTCCACCTCAATTTCATAGTGTGCACGACATCTTCCATGAATCACAACTGAGAAGATACATGCACGACCCTTCCCACGTCATCGAACATCGCGAACTGGACATTGACGATGGGGCGACGTTTTCAGAGGCCCCAGTTGAGATTGAGGATCGACTAGATTGGGTCCTTCATGTGCTGTCGATACCTATGGTGCACATTTTCTGGCAGCACGGTAACCTCTAGGAGAGAACATGGGAGCAGGAGGCTCAGATTCGTGCTCAGTACACCCTCTTGTTTTACTAGTTTTTTAATGTGGATTACAGAAACATAAATCTATAAGGTGAGGAGAATGTAATGACCTGGAATTTCAATGTATTTTTTTAAAATTTGGGAATTTTAAAAGTCCGTAAATATTGACGGTGTATGATTCTGAGGCCCGGAGTGCCCTGAATGAATTTCTGAACTTTTTTTCTAGTTTGTTCAGTAAATGTACGATCAAGTTTTTGTATCTTTTGAACTAGTTCTTGTAATTGATATCTGAGGGAACTTATGAACTCCGATCAACAATATTATCATAAGGGGACCTTCACTTCTACCACAGTTGGTCGAGGGTGGAAGATAGAATTTGGGTTTTTCGTGTAAGAATAAAATAAAATAAAATTTGTCTAACGTTTTATTTTATTTGGAACTCCTATGTGGATGTTGAGAGGTGAGGAAAATCATAACTAATCCTCTCATGTGAGTTTATGGAGGTGGGAACCACCAGGATTGACCTCCCATGTATGATTATGGAGGTGGGGACCACAAGTATTAACCTCCCATATGGGTTTTTGTCATGGGGACCACCCGAGGCTAAAACCCCTTGAACTACCCTCTTTATGGGAAAAAACCTCATGAAATCCCCCACATTATTTTTACCACCCCCTTAAATAATTATACCAACACATCAATTAAATAATTATGCTAATTTGAAATTACGCAAAAAAATAATAGAAAACTTGTCCTATTATGTGGGATACTTATCATTTTGGTGGAATTGAATGAAAAGGGTTGGAAAAAGAAGAACACAGAAGAACACATCCTAAAATGAATAATTAAAATGCATGACTTTGACTTCTTCCTCAGGACAGTCTCCAATGGTGGACATCTTGAACAACTAAGAACCATGTCCATTGAAGAGCGTTTATCTGAAGAACGAGCTCGGGATCAGAGGCGTGTGGTAGGTGCAACGAACATCGAAAACATCGACTTCTATCATTGTCGTCAAAAAACTATTGAGGTAGGGGTGTGTTTAAATTTAATCAATGTTAAATTCCCTCTAACATTGAATCAAATTCCATTAGCCATATGCTTCCTCCCTAACACGGAGGGTACCAGCCAAACAAACATGGGACAACACCTCCACAAATCTTATAGATCTTTGTATGATCTTCGCGATGGTGAAGGTGGTCGGTACCAGCAGTTTGCACTGGTGGAACTCGAGAACCATGAAGAAGGTGATAAAAGATGGTTGGTCGGTCAAGCTGGCATTCAGTGAAGGCATGATGATCGGCCGCCCCATGGCCTCCGCACCCTGTGGCCTATGCGCCCGGCGGCGCTGCCCCCCCCCCCATGGAATTTTGCCGTCCCGAGGTGCCTGTATCCTGCTCCACTACCCCACGACCTCACAAACCCATAGCATGGTACGCCACCCTGCGGCCTCGCCGACCCTCGGCCTGCTGCGCCGCCCTGTGGCCTGCCGCCCCGCCTTGCGGAAACTCACGCCCCCCTCGAAACCATTGTGGCTCTCACGGCCTCTGCGCTGCCCCGCTCTACCTAGGCTGGGCTACCGAGCATGGGCCGAACCCTGCGGGTCGGGCTGGGGTGAGAAAAATCGGTTTGTCCCACAATGGGTTGGGCCTGGTCAGTCTGACTGGGTCCGACCAGATCCGAACCCACTTCCACTCATTTATGCTCTTTTGGCCATAACATTGGCACCAGACGTCCGTTTGACTAACCATCAATGGCACTTTAAACCTTAGAGAGAGACAGTCCATTTAGTATACCCCACTAGATATTTGGATAATTTTGGATTACGGTCAGGTATGATCGAGAAAGAATCCAACTGGGATCTCAGGAAAAAAAGGCTAATAACATACAGGCTGTACGTCCGATTGACGTGACGTCTGTTGCGTTGAGACCCCTATGGCATGGAGGTCGGTTGGGATACTTCTTCTTGGGACTTCGTGGAATTTGGAGTATCAACTATTGCCTTGAGGAGCGAATGATCCCAATGATGAGAAAGCTTAGCGCTGGAACCCAGTAGTTGGTTGTGACATGAGGAAGAGAAAATTCATGAGTCTGTGATCAAGGGTACCACATACAACCACTCTAGGATTCAATACTGGGCTACCCAAGAGATCTTTTGTGGGTCAGCACCTAGCTATCCTATGTGGGTCAGCACCAAGTGATCCTGTTTGGGTCAGCACCGAGCGATCTACTATGGGTCAGCACCGAGTGATCCTTTGTTGGTCAGCAACGAGCGATCCTGTTTGGGGCATCACCTAGAGATTCTATGTGGTTTTGATGATGATTAGATATCCTTCGTAGGAATTCCTCATAAAAGAGTAATAGGATATATTAGTTATTTATTATCATGTCTACTACTATACCTAAGTTATACCTAGTGTGAGTTGAGTTCGTACCTGAGCAGTACTTTCGATTGTGGTAATACCTTGGTGGTATTCTTATGAGTGGCGTACCTATGTGGTACATACCTTAACAGTATTCCTTCCATTTTAGAACAGTTGAGATTTTGGCTTTTCTATTGGACTCTGTGTTTCCTCATGATTGAGATGGGTATACCTGATAACTTAGGTATATGTATAGTCACATACCTAAGTAGGGTTGTCAGTTGATTTCATGCTATGTGGTTTATCCATGGTGGATTTTTTGAGACCTTGAGATTATTGGGGTCCCTGCTGAGTATCTTTGTACTCACCCATGTACCGTCTATGACCGCACCCTTTTGTGTTTGGTGTAGATGAAAGACAACTCTGACAGAGGACGAGAGTACCAGGACTGGAGGTGGCTCCTAGGTGGACGTTATATGAGGCATACCGCAGAGACAACCATTAGAGGGTTGTACCTACCATTCATGTAGGATCCTTACCAGGTGATCACAGGAGTTGTTGCAGTTTACTTGTAATTTCACCTTCTTGTACCTTCGAGTCGGGGTTTTATTCTGCCCCCTTTTACTTACTGTACTCACTCTGTTTACTGTTCAGTTTACTTATGTTCATATCTTGTTGTGTGCTTGATTGAGTGTGTTACAGTTTATAAAGGAAATGCCTTACCAGTTTTACGTAATACACCCTCAATGCTAGTTTCCACCCCTTGTCCTATTGAAGTCGTGCTTGGGGTAGTCACAGCATGGGCCCCAGGGGATGGGTTGTGACAAAATTTCACTTTCAGGTAGGATGTTTATTATTTCATGTTAAATTTAAAAAAATTCGAAATTCCTATTTAATGTAGGTACGTCACTAAAAGGAAGTAAACCAATATTTATAAAAATTAATGTTTCTATGTATTAAATTGTGCATATTCTTATCTTATACCAAATAAAATATATTATATTAATGTAATTTTTTAATATAATATATATGTATATATATATATATCTTACATTAATATAACTCACTAATCATAATTAATTTAATTTATTTGGATAAAAAAACATTGTGAGATAAAATATAGATTTTTATAAAAACATTCCCTTTATGTAAATTGGTTATTATATTTTTTACTAATTTATTTGTAACCAATGAATTTGATAATATATTTTCGTAAGTTAGTAAATAGTATTCATAAAGGTAAATTTAACGACTTGGTGGTATCTTATTAAACTAATTAATATTTTATTATGGTTCAATAAAATTGAATATTGCGTGTATCATAGACTACATAACAAATATTTTCTTGCATGTAATGGTATCTAACTTAGTGGCATGCATTACAAGATATAGCATATATTTATTTAAACTATTATATATATTTTTGTGTTTGGGTATTTTAAATTCATTTATGCACTTTTTATTTCATTTAACATATGCCATTAAACACAATGTTCTTACTTTATAATATCTAGGTGTTTAGTTCTCTACACATTAACTAAATTTCATCTTCTCAATTTAAAATTGATTTTTGTAATCAAGGATTTGAAACATGAAAAATTTATTGGTGGAAAAACCCACATCTTGTGTAGGAATAACAATACATATTATTAATAAAAGGGAAAATAAAATTCAAATTTACCCACAAAAATAAACATTAAAATAGGATAACATTAGTAATAAAATGGATATAGAAGAGAAATCATACTATCATTTTCTAGTGGAGTGTGAAAGGGATAATTTTTTGCTTAAATTTTTGGACAACAAATTCATAATCAATTGTTTTGAAATAGGTCATTGTAATCATGAAAAATGATGATAATCTGAAACATTTTTTTAAGAATATTTTCCTAGAGGTGAGAAATTATATTACACTATATGAATAAGTGTATATATGTTTCTATAAACACACACCATTCCTTTAATTTCACCTTCAACTATTTCTAATCCATCTCGTAGTATATGTTTTTTCATTGGGTGAAGTAATATATTAAAATCTATAATATCTTCCAATGTTCCACTTAAACTATTTCATAAAAGGTTATATTTTATAAAATGATTAACATCTGACACTTTGTATGGAAGGTAAATGACTTAATAAGTGATCTTACGATTCGTCTTCAATCAACCTCATGTTTCTCTTTAATCATCACATAAAGAACATGTGAATACCTTATTCATTTATTCTCTTAAAATATGGTAATAAGTTTTATTACAATAAACCTTTATTTGAAACATTAACTATTCCTTATTCATTAAGTAAGACATATTCTATTGGATATATTCCATAATTCCAAAATTGATATAATATCCATCAATGATATGATATTCAACTCTGTCAAGAAAATCATTAATCATTTCCAAGGTAGTCAACACATATCTATATATTTATCCGAAGAACATTATCTCAACATTTGGATCATTAAAAGGCTTATCTTTAACTCTCCAATGTGTTTTCCAAAAAATGATCAACTTTCTCCTCAATCACATTTCATGGTTATGAGTACGGATAAACACACACTTTTAAACCTATGATGAACAATTAATGCAATAAAATACTTATATATTTTATAATTCATATAAAGAGAACATCAGAAATAAAATACTTTTACAACTAGTTCTTAGATCCAAACACTGAAGTACATTAATTCTTCCAATTTAGTAGGGCCAATAACCTATTTCTGACTTGTATCCCATAACATAATATGAGGTATATTACCTTGATGGTTAGAGAATTAGTTTCCATAGTATGTCATATCCATGCAGTTTTAACATTGAATACCAGTGTTTTCATTCATTCCTTTTCATTAGTTTCTTCTGACCCTTTTCCACACTTAAGAAACTCCCATTTAATTCAAGCATTTTCCAATGTTTTTTTTACAATTATATCATGTTGGATAATCATTTATTACCTTCTTACCTTTACCTATTATTATCAGTTTATTTATCTTCTTCTCTCACTTACCTTATAATCTATAGTATATGGATACATATTTCTCTATCTTGACATCACATAAATAAATCTCAACATTGGAACAAAAGTTTTGAGAAACCAGCACCCTTTAAAGACATTTCTAAAGTACATTAAAAATGATCAATCTTGAATTCCATGTTATGTATGACTTCATATCAGACCTTGATAATCTGATTAAGGTACATTCATACTATGCAAAAATTTCTTTATCCTTTTCATTTGAACTAATGAACGTTCTCATTATCCTATTATATTGATAAGGTGGGAATAATCTATAAAAGTGTATCCCTAAAATTTCTTTATTCCATGGGTTCTATTTCTTCTTAAATTAGAGTATTCTTGGTAAATGACCACCTTTGATCCTCGCTATCATTAAGAAAATACACTTCAAGTCATATCCTTTCCCTATTACTACATTCAAAAGCTAAAAATATTTTATCCAAAGGATAAATCTATTTCTCATCCACCATTGGGTTAGTAGTCCCACTAAATAATGGGGGCCCCTATTGCATAAAGTGATCAAACATAATAGAATCTCATTGTGAAATAGGTTACTTCATCTTGGAAGGGTTATGTGTCATATCCTAATTAAGTTATCATAAAATATCCATAACATACACAATTCCAATACTAGCTACACTGAATTTTTCAATAGGAAAACCTATAAATTTTCCGTGATTGTTTATAATATTCTTACATATAGGTTATATATCATTGAAATGGAACATAATAGAGTAAATCATAAAATTATGAACAATATATAATTCTAAATATTGAGTTACACAAAACATAAATTTAAAATATTATGAAAAGATAATCATTTATTCATAAAAATGGTTTAATTAGAGACAACAATCCTTTAAAATACTTTATAATGGTTTGTAACAAATATTCAAATTATCTTATGTGTACCCCTCTACGGTGCCAAACTAGGTGCGCAGTAAGGCTAGTTGTTGTGTACTAAGATATGATTAGGTCAGGATTGATGCACCTTTTAGAGTTGTTAGCTCTAGGTACTGTTAAACTTGAACCACATCCACTTGTAGTATCTAAATATGGATGTATTTATTTGAATACACAAGTAATCTATACCTTACCATGATTCTAGTATGTTATTCTATACATATAATAAAAGTCAATATTAGGGTTATATTACCTAATCTGTGTTTTAGAAATATATTTTTTATATTTTCTAATAATTTAATATCTAATACCAACTATAACACCCCAACTCTAGAAGCCTATAGTTAGTGTATTACTTTTTTACATTTGTAATTATACAAGATCCAAATCCCAATGGTACAAACGGTTTATTAGTTTTGGAAAACTAGATTAAAAAAATGATTTAAATAATAAATAATGAAAATAAAATAAAGTATTATATAAGTTGAAGCTTATCATCCATTAAACTCAATCAAAGGATTACATTTCATAACCTAGGTAAAGGATACATAAATTGTGTGATCTAAATTTCTCACTATGGGTAAAAATAAAGAAAAAATAATGAATCAATAATTATAAATCAACATTGAAATGTGTATTACTCAAAACACAAGAAATTTAAATAACAATATAAGTAATAATAAATGCGTCTTGGTAAGAAACTGAATACTCATGTCATTAAATCAATAAATATGCAATTAAATTCATCCATATAGCTTTTCATATGAAAATCCAAAAGATAATAAAAATAGTAACTAAAATATCTAAGAGGGATATTCTTAATTACTTGATGTCATGTCTATGGAACATGAAAACCAATAAAGTCCGGACCTTTCACAATTATATCAAAAACATTGGGAAGAAACCAAATTAAATTTCTAACTTATTTGTCTCATCAAAACCTATCAATGCGTCTCGGGGCTAGATAATGTCTGGTTCACACGAATCACTGCATGTCCAATTAATTCCGCATATCGATTAACCGGTTTTATTAAAAAAATAAGACTTATCAGTTATCCATATTGAATAATGAATATAGATTTATAAATATTTTCTCAATGGATTATATATATTAATAAGGGTTGTTAACATCGATTAATGGATATACCATCAAAATATCATTAAGACATTCATGAGTAATGTAATATTCTAAGTATATGAAGTGTCACATATGACTTTAAAAAGTATCAAGCATAACCCCATGAAGTAATAACATTGAAATTAACTTATGAAATCATGAAAATAATTAGATTCATGATATTACATGTCAATGTTATGTATATACACAATATAATGGTTAATTCGTGCATAATAATGAATAATGCTCAAGGGAATTTAAATAAAGAAAAAAACCCTTACCTTGAGTCTAACTTGTCATATGTGTCTTTAAATTAATAAATAATAAACATATGTTAATTATTTACATTCATTAGAAGCTTTATCTTGTTAATTATAAATTTTACATCAATTAGTAAATTTTTTATATATCTTCTTATACAATTATGTTTACATTGGGTATTCTTTCAATTTTGTTTATTTTTCCAAAACCTACTTGGGTAGGAATACTATGTTCAAATGAATCATTATATATTTATCTCCAGAGAAATATAATTAAATTATTATCATATTTTTACATCAATTATACTTTTCAATCCAATTTTAAAATATTGTTTTTAAAAATAAATCAATATTACAATCATTGAGATTATAGGTTGTACTTACACATGAGTAACATTTATATTTTTTCAATGATCATTAGTGAATGAAGGTAAGTAAAATTAAATATTACAATAATTATTTTTATATAAAAATTTTAATTCTATTTAATTACGCATATATATATATATATATTTCTTTTTATGTAAAAGGATTCACATCGTCTCGAGGAAGCGGTAGTCCACACGTCCAAAGAGAATGTCCCCCGTTTTTTTGTGTATAGATAGGGTAAAAGATAAAATCATATATTATATTTATAGAAAGGTAATTATTTCATAATCATAATATATATATATATATATATAATTTAGGTCACAAATATTTCATGAAAACTATCCTTAATGCAATCTATGTAATATCAAAATGTATCACATCACTTTGAGGAGGCAGTAGACCCCATATCCACAAACGAAGTTATCTTATTTAGACATTATTGTATGTGTTATATAATAATTATATAAGAAGAAAAAATTATATATATAACATTGAAACAATGTTTATATCTCAATTTACACAATGATTGGTGGAAAAGGAAGAACGAATTACATCATTTCATTATGAGATAGTTCTTCATACACACAAAATATAAGTTCATTACCCATTAAATGAAGTGTATGTTGGTGTACGATACAATGTAATCATAAAAAAATTCCATTATATTTATCATAGTGATTTTATTATATAGAAATGATATAAAAATAATTGATGGAGTGAATAAAGAAATAAATCTAATTTGATCACTGAAAATTGTTTCCTCTTTTGCTGGTAAGTATTTTTGGTTTATACCAATGTTATTCTTGGGATGGACTTATTATAACGGTGTGGTTTCTAAAAAGATTTTATAAATGTTGATAATAAATTTTAATAGATTTTTTTTGGATAAAAACTGGCGTGAGATGTTTGGTAATGTTGGAGAGGTGAGTTCCTTTTATAGTGGAGGTGGAGTGTCATTCTTATAAAATTTTGAAAAAGGAATTACAACCATTGTATTCCAAGGAAAAGTGGATCTAATAATGAAAAAAAATATAAAATTAAATATAGGGTATAAATTAGAAAATAAAATGTATTTTGGATAATTTTAAAGGTGATTCCTCCCATAAGATTATGGTTTAGTCCATTTTTATGTTGATTCTTCTCTTAATCATTGTAATTAGTTTAAAATAATTTTACTAATGATTTTTATTGAAAAAATTGAAATTATTTTAATTTATAAATTATACTCATTATAAATATGGAATCCATTTTACCAAATTCAAATCACTAATGTGGAAGAAATTAATTTTAATTTAATATCGAATATGGTATGACAAAGAAAGTCATTATTGAAACAAGTTTCAAATGTTTTTTTATATATCATATTTAAATCTAAAATTGTTTCAAATGATCTTAATTTGATTAATTAATGTAAAATATACCTTATTATATTTTGAAACAAACCCAAATTATAATTTATCCAAATAAATAAGTTATATGAAACATAATTTTGAAATAAAATTCTTTATTTTTTTCATTTCATTAAAAAATGAAACTTTACAGTGAATTACCAAAAATTCACCCCTACAGAGTTTTTCAGTTTTTATTTTACAAATTAATTTTATTTATTCATAATAATTTTTTAAAAGTGTATAAATCTATATTTATTTAATTTTCACCATTAAAACGATGTAAAACTAATTTTAAACATATATATATTTATGTCTAAAATTGGGTTTTTTCTTATCTTATTTATAATTAATAATATTGGATTAATGACAAAATTCCTTCATTAATATATAATATTTATTAAATTAATATAACTCTCTATTTGTAATTGATTTAATTTATAATGATAAAATGAATTTCTGAGTATAAAAAATCATTATTTATAAAACCATCACCTTTATATTTAATAGTTTATTATACTCATTTCTAATAAATTTTTGTCCAATTAATTGGTCCATATGTTTTCATAAGTTATTTTATCCTATTTAAACCAATAAATTTAATGGCTTGGTTATATTTTATATTATTAAATAATAATATATTATTAATTGGTAAATATTGGTCTCACATGTATCGTAAATTATTGAAAATGTCATCCTTGCATCTAATGCAAGCTAACTCATTTTTGTATGAATTAAAAGATATAAAATAGATTTATTTAAAATCATAAATATATAAAATTGTATTAGGATGTTATATTCCTTTCTACTATTGGTTTTTCTTGTCATAAATGCTATGAAATAAAATGTTCTTACATTAAAATTTTGAGTTTTTACATGGTTTTTGAAAAATGAGGTGCGTTGCAACATGGAGACTGTAGTCCGTACGTAAAAAACATGAGAAGATTTTATTTTTATCTATTATATTGATATAAAGAAAAATGATATAATGTTTTTAAAAAATTATAATCTTATCATGAGTATCATATGTTTTTATTAAATCATTTATAATAACCCGCCATTAAAGGTTGTGATAAGTAACAAGACATATCGGTTTGTTAGGAGATTATCCACAGGATCACAAGAATAATATTTTTCATTCACATTTTATGTAAATTTAGATGAATAAAATTTGAAAATTAAAATAATAACATATATCCACAAGTGATATACATATTTTATTATATAAAAATGGTTAAATGAGTTTTTTAGGAGGTAAAATAAGGAAATTAAAAAAATAAAACACTCTTTTAAGTACAAGACATCTTCTTCTAACGAACTCATTATGTTTATATCAAAAAACATTTTATGATTGTATTATGAACAATCCAGGACCTCTAGGATATTTGTATGGATTTTAGAAATGTTCTTTATTAGGTATTTAGAGACATTATAGGTTCTTGGATTGTAGGGAAGATTGGATAGGGTTGTCCATAATATGTGAAGGAGAATATACACATCGAATTAATAAAAATATTTTGATATATTAATTTATAAATCAAGATAAATGAACCCATAATAACTAAAATTTAAAAAAAAATTATCAGATAAGATCTACATATTTGAAAATAAATGTGTTTATGAAATTGTTTAGGTGATTTTATCAATTATTATTTCAGTTTCAACCAATTATACATTTTTAACTCCTTCCATGGTAACATAAATTTTTTTAACCATATTACTATTCCTAATGTAAAAAATTAAAGATGAATCATTAAAATATTTTGAAACTCAGATCCCATATATGGATGGGTATTTTAAAATTCAATAACATAATGCTAAAAAAAATTCAAAATAGGCATCCATTATGTGATGAAAAATGGTATCCAGAAAAATATATGTTTAAGATTATAATTTTTTTATACCAAAATTAAGAATAACATAAATTCTAATGAAATTATTTATTTTATATTTATAAAAAGTTAAATATTTAAATTTTAAAATCAAGTCAAAACTAAATTTAAAATTTTAATTTCTAGAAATGTAAATAAAATTGTAACTAAAATCTATATTTTTCATTACTCACTAAAAAATCAATCTTTTCATGAAATAAAAAATTTGAATTATAATTTAATTTTGATATACTTATTTTAATAACAGTATAATTTTATTAATATAAAATTTATAAAAATTTAGTAAAATATTTATAATATTATCCCATAAAAATTAATAAAATTAATAAATTTAGAAAATATATTTTTAATCATAAAAGACTTTATTTGAATTTATTTTATAATAACCACTATTAAATGAATGTTTATTTATATATATGAAAATATATTATATTTATTTAATTATTAAAATTTATTAAAAGCTACTAATATAATTTATTAAGATAAAAATTCATTTAACACTTAAAAACACCATTCTGGAAATTATCTCTTTAATATTCAAAATATTTTATCTTCATTTCAAAAAAATTAAAATTAAATATATGTAATAGTGGTAAATATAACATATGTACATCTGATATCTATGTATAATGGAAACATATATAGAATAGACATATATCCAATCACCATGCATATAATGATCATATTTCATTCATGTATATATAGCCAAATAGGTTGTACTGAATTTTTTCATTTAATTCATTTTCAACATGTTAATTTTATTCATAATTATTTTCCTTTTATCCATAGTTCTATTTGGTTAAAAAATATTCATGTAAAACCATGAGGATAAATATTTTTAGTTTTTTTACTTTTATATATTTTTTTGTTTCCTCACCTCATTCTTTTATTCATATTGTTTGTTATAGAAAACAAATAACTTGTTTGTGTTTGTCTTCAATTGTAATTTTTTATTTCAATAAATGAATCCTCGTTCATATTATTTTTATGTTGAATATATGACATGATATAAAAAATATTCATTTTATGGATAAATCCATTAAAATTATTATAGTTTTACAAATATTATGAAACATTAAATGATTATACAGACCAAAGATGATGCGAGAAAACACAATTTGAGGGCAAGATATTGTTAATTACAGAAATCCAAAATTTATCATTCCATTAATATATCAAACAATTAAATTTCAAACAATTATATGGATTTATTTTGGATTAGTTTTAAACATTTTTTCATAGAATTTGTAAAACACAATGAAGATTCACATCACATTTATGTACAATTGGATCCCAATGCTCTATATGAATTCTATGATATTAAATTTTTTCCTTCATCATCTCATTGCATATTCATCAGGTTAGAAATAAATGTTTCCATTTCCTTGGAAATATCCACTAAAAATCTTTCCATAACATCCTTTTCATATTTATATTTTCAAATAAATATTTCATTCTTTTTTGCATCACTGGGGATAAAAAAACGTTTCATAGATTATGTAATAAAAATAATTTCCACAAATCATGACTTGTTTGGAAGAATCTATTTTTATATGTGAATAAATTTCTTTATGGAATAATAAGTAATAATATTTTTCTTTTCAAAACAATTAACAATAGATACTATACTGGAAAAAAAATTTTAAAATGAAAATAATTTTTTGTAAAGATGAATAGTCAAAATTTTGTTTAAATGTATTCACAATGAAAATGTTAAAAAAGTAGACTTTTATGAAAAAAAAACATGTTAAAAATGTTATAAAATTCATTTCTGTATTTTGAAAATAAATAATAAAATATATACAAATGCCATTATAAATTATTTAATCATGCATAAGGATATCGATAAAATTAATATGGACATAGAAGTTGGAGATTCCCAACCAAAAATTAGTGGCGGGGAGAATTTCACTAATAAGAGACACATCAGCTAAATTTTTTAAGGCTGGAAATTAAATATTGATTGGGAATGTAAAAATACAATAATATATAGTGGAAAATAAAAAAAAATTTATTTTATGGTTTATTTTCCAAAAAATTCACCCATTAAAATCATTCATAACAACCCTAATCTGAAAATGAGATTTCAAATTAACAACTATTACCATTCCAACTTTGGGAGGGAAACCTAAATTAAAAATGAAATTTGAGATTGATGTTTAAATTCCTCATGTTTCATGAATTAAATGATAAGAGTAATCTATAGGTACATTTATAATTCCAAAAAAACATGTGGTGAATATGTAATATGTCTCAAAGAAGTATAATTTAGATGAAAACACACTAACAACATATCCTGACTTTTATCGTTCACACTATAGCATCATATATATGAAATTTAGATTTATTATAAAAATATATCAGTATTATATTTATAATTATATAAATATATATCATTCTCTTAAATTTTTTAATTAAATATATTTTAAGAATTCTTCATTAAAATTATTATTTGAGTGTTAATTATTCTTTTTTTCCATGTATGTTTCAGTAAAGAATTTAGAGTCCTTGAACCATGGTCCAGGTTCTAGAATCATAATCTTTTCATGAATATAAATATAATTTAATAAATATAATTTTATATTGTTCTAAGTAAGGTCGTGATGAAATATGGAATACATCACATTATAAAGGTGGTGGCCCTCACGTACACATTGGCGATGATTTCATTTTCAAATACATGGAATGAAGATAAGGTAAGTAAAATATTTTAATTAAAGAATTATAATTAATTTATGAATAGAAAATATATTAGTTAAATGTACTCATATAATCATACATATGATTGGGTCAAGAAAAATTAGATAAAACATTCAATGTGGGATCGGTCTTCATGTAGGAATGGGCGAGATTTACATTTTTTGAATAGTTAATATATAAGTACAAAATAATTATACCATTTTTATAAAAAAATAATTATAATTATTAAAAATATGTAATTATTCTTTCATGGAAATAATATAATAGTAGAATATATAAGAATACATAATTGAACATAAATCAAAAGAGGGTGATTTGGAATTTTTACAATAATCCCGAGGACATGTCCCACTCAAAATGAAATATGCCTTTGACGGGTGTCCCTATGATAATAGAATGTACTAAAGAAAATATATAGTATTTTTTGGAGGTATTTGAAAATATTTATATTTAAATAAAATTATATTGATTTGAGGAAAACTGGGGTGGTGAAAGGATCTTATTATTAGTGAAAGGATTGAAATTGTTTTAAATATTTATAAGTTCATATTACTAACAAATCTTATTAAAAAGAAGGAGGACGCATAAGTGAAAAATAATGGATAGAGGATGATAATTGGTCTCCTAAAACATTATACACACATTTGGATACATTTTTATCATGTTTTATTCCTTTTAAAAATTTTCAATCTTTTTTAATTAATTCACTTTTACCTAGGTAACTCATTTTTTATACTCAATGACTAATATTTGTAACTAAAAATAAAAATATCCATGTTAGATAATTTGAATATTCTAAACCCAAATAGAAATACCATTTAATAATATAAATTTTATTAAAGTAATAACCACTAAATTTAAAATAATAAATGTATAATACATAAAATAATATTCAAATGAAATATACCATAGGTACTAAAATATAAAATATATCTGTGTAAATTAAACATAATATTTTATAAATGAATAATTTTAATAATTAAACACATGTTTGATTAGGAAAAATGCATCAAAAATTATAATAACATTCTTATATCTAAATGACTTATAAAAATACATATTATTTTTAGAATCAATAATTTAAACTATTCACCTAAATAAAAATATTTTTAGATAAATCATCATAATGTATCCTATGAGAATGTTTTTTTAATCCAAATCTGATTTTCATTTTTTAAAATTGAAATTTTAAAATTTATTAATTTATATCTAAGATAAAACATGTTAAATATACAGCAAAATATTGTTTTCTAAACAACACAATTTTATTTTCATGAATCATTAAATTAGAATTCCTTATAATTACAAATTTATTTCTTGGATTCAATTGATTCATCATCTATTTAAATCCATCATTAAATTCTATTGATATAATAATAATATTTTAAAAATTATAATAAAATATTTTATAATATTTTTTTAATCATTAAATTAATCATGTGGTTTTATTTTTATATTAATTTCCTTATTAGTGATGCATAATATATTTTTTATAATTATATATTATTTTTCTTTATTGTAATGTGGTATCATTTAGTTTATTTTTTCGGCATTACATGCGATACAAAATATCATACACATTGAATTTAATAAATAAAAATTTATATTAAAATCATGATGTATTATATTTTAACACCCATAAAATGAATTTTACCCTCAAAATTTCATTACTCAGATAAGAAAAATGAGGATAATTCTGCCATATTACAGAATTTTGTTATAAGATAGATTCCTCATATTTATGTCTTCATAGAATAAAACATTTACAATATGTGTGGTATTGTTCCATTTCACATTATCTCTTAAATATTAAAAATATCTAACTATTATACATAAAAGACGAATTAGAAATGTCATATGTTTTTCTAGGATTAAATTTTCTCAAGATTTCTGAACTATTATTTTTATTGAGGGGCTATTTGGAGAAACTATGCATAGGTTGAATGACTGAGGATTTTTATGTCCATAAATAGTGTTTATAGATATTTTTTAAATCTTTAGAAAGACCATGAATATTTAGGAGGATTCCATTGAAGGGTCTGAGTAGACTGATGGTTGTAACATCCCCTAGAAAAATGTTCTAACATAACTCATTATTTGATAGTTTATCCCATGGAAAAGGGGAAATATGAGTATCCCCGAATAGCTTGTGGGCTATCTAGAATCCTAGGTGTTTTTCTTGTCTCACCTCTGGGTTGATGTGTTTGTCCTGGGAAGATATTATGTTGGGTATATTTCATCTTTTTCCATATTGTTGTTCTCTGGATTTAATAATTCATGGGGAATTGGAAATTCAATTATTGGATGAATTCCCCAACAAAAATTTCTCAAAAAATCCCCTTCAACCAAGGGAGATTTCTGATACTATGTGATAATGATCCATAGTATGATCATCTTCTTTCAATTATTCTTCAATATATATTCACTATTCTATTAATTCAATTTATTTATTTTAGGTAATTGGCATCAATTCCAGTAAAAAATTATTTAATCAACCGAGAGTGATAGGGAAATCATGTTTATTGAATAGATTATATCCTGGTATGTTTTCTACACATCACTGGAAGCCTTGTCAATGAATTAATCCATTTCCTTAAATTTTTATAATGTTTCTATTATAATTGGTAGAATTTTATAGTTTTATAGTTATTGAATGATTTTGATTTCATGAGGGGTGATTCAAAGGGGTTTCTATGGTACCTCTACGTATGATTGGACAATATCTTGGATTGATAGTGGTGCTCGATAGGGTATGGCCTTGGCGATCGGTACCGTCCCGTCATTATATGGGACAACTTTCCGTGCAGCATTGGAATGGTGGAAATTGTACATAATGATGTTTATTCTTGGGAGGGGCCTTTCTTTGTTGTTTAATGTAGTTTTTTCAACTTTTAACTGTTGTGGCACGGTTTGATGTTTTTTTTTCACTGAAGTCATGTTTTCTGGTTTCTCACTTTTTCCTTAAAAGTGTTTCCTTAATAAAAAAAGAAATTTTTATTCAAAAAGTGGTGCTCGATGATATCTTGAAAAATTATGATTCATATGATTTAATTATAAAATTATTGATGGCCGATGATTTGAAGTCGACACTCAAATGGTGGTAAGAGCTCTGTAGGTGAATTTTTGGGCTAGATAGAGTCTTAGTGGAGGTCAATAAGGATGTTATGTCCTTTTGATGTAGGTTTCCCTATCATAAAAAAAATATTTAGGCTTTGTAATGTTTGGGAATTTGTGTGAGAATTTCTATAGGGTCTTGGGTAGAGATGACGAGGACAAAGATACACTTAATCAAGATGATGAATGTTTTTCTATGCTGAATGACAAGGGTATGTGCTTCGAAGGACAATAAATATTTGAATTCTTCCTAAAACCATTTATCCATGGTGTGATGGTACCCTTTACAATATAGATATACCATGGATATTTTTGAAATTTTTAGTGGGTTATATAAATATCGGGGGTGAATCTCTAAGAGGCATAAGGTAATCATGAGATCTATGTGTACAAGTGATACATTGTCACCCTACAGAGATGTGATACTAAATATTAACATCTATGTGAAGATTTTTTATGGATTAATTGATCATCAACGTAAATTTTTTATTCCAAGGCGTTTTTAGGTAGGAAAAATACTTTTTTAGCTAAGGTTATGATTTAGTCTCTCAATTTGGAAATGGTGTCATCATATGAAGTAATTAATGTTATGGTATATTGTGTGATAATTTAAATTATGAAATACTTATGGGTTTGTTAGTATCTATGAAACCTTCTCTTGTTATGATTTCAATGTTGGTGCATGTGTTTACTTGATAACCATTACAGAACACACTGTACTTATTCATTGTTTCATTTTTCAATGATGCGATTATTTCATATATCATTGGAACATTTTAGCTAGTATATATATAACCAGTCTCCTAGGGGAGATTAGTTTAATCATTATATGGACATTATGAGAATAGGACACTAGGATGATGGATCTAAGATGGAAATATTGTGAGTGTTTGGATATAACATGAATTTTCAATGATGATTGCATATGCACATAAGTAGATATATCGGAGTCAGAAAGGGGTTCAGACTGAGATGATAATATGAGTCGAGGTGTGATGATCACTGAGCCTATGATACTAGTCCAGGAATGTAGATATTGTACAGATGATATAATTGTGAGTTGTACATTTTTATTCATGGTGGATAGCATATACAATATTAATAAGGTTTATAAAAGTTGATATGATCCAAATAGGTGTATTTTCATGTGATATGGAAAAAGGTAAGACTATGGATACATAGATGAATCATGTGACAAAATTTTAACGGTGGAGTATGAATATTTATTAAATGCAATCAAGGATTATTCCATAAGAGTGTAATAATACTAAATATTGAAAAATCTCTGAGAAGAGTCATATATTACATCCTAGCATGATCTAAATCTACCGAATACTTGTTTTCACCAGATACAAAGGATATCTTATGAAATTGTTTCCTGACCCAGTAGAGCAGGGTCACAATGAAATTTTGTCCAGGAATGAGACTGATCTAAGGGTGAAATATCCTTTTACCCAAACCCACTTCATTATTGTTTATGGTTAGTAATTTGATACATGTGTTATATATTCATCCTTGTTGGAATAATAATGACATTATCCTTGTGTCCTAATCAAATGGGTGATGATGTTGTCCACATTTCATAATTCATAATGTGATGATGTATGATACATTCCATTTTTAATGGAAACATGGTAGGTATGTGTTGGTGCAGGATGTCAGGGATAAAAATATAGAGTCCACATAAGTGTGGGTAACCCCAATGTTTCAGGGTGTCATGGTAAGAACACAATGACTCAACAAGTATGTTTATTTGTGTGTTTTCTTTTCCCAATTGTTAAAAAAATGACCCCCAATATTAGGGGTTATTAGAAAGACCACACTAATATGTATTTCTCAAACCCTTCATGGGATCCCCATTGTACATGTAGTTGTTATGTTTGTTTTTAGGATATGTATATTTCATTTAGTTAATCAATATAATATGCTCGAGCATATTATAAGCATGGTGTATAATGATCAGTTTTTTGGATATCCTCTTTTTACTATTTTTATTTTCTATTTATCTATATTTGTGGTTGTCCAACCAGGATTCTTGTTTTATGTTAACATGAACAAGAAAAATTATATAATTGTGTTTTGGATTTTATAATGTAATTTTATGATTATTTTGGGTGATCAAGGTTTCATTTTTTCTATTTCTACTTTGTACTTTAATATTTTGTAACAGTCTAATACCTTTTGTTGTAGACCCTCATCACATGTTGATAGCCACTTCCAAATATAGAGGAACAATTGATGTCATCAGGCACACAAAAATAAACATTAAATTCAGTTAGGGTGTCACAAGATTGTGTTTTAGTTGTAAAAAAATTAAATGTAGTAAAATGAAGGTTTATACACATACTTCATCATCAAAATATATATAAGCACCACGTCATGGACTTAAGAGAGGATCTAAGGAAGTGATAAATGATAAGATGTTACCATGATATAACCGAAGTTCTCATATGGATTTATATATTTAGTCTCAACATCCTCGTATTACAAAATCTAATAACTATTTTCCAATGAGAAAATGAATGGAATACCATATCACAAACTTAAAACTCCCTATCTCACCAATGACTTTTAGCAGAGCACTTCTATTGACTCAATGCTACACTGAAATTTTATTGAAATAATATGAAATTCTATACCATTTCTATAGAGTCTTCATGTCCTAATAGATAAAGTTATCTAATATAATCCCATATTATCATAATTTAGAAAAGACATTAAATAAGTGGATTCATAGAGAGTCAAATAAATGATCAACTAAAACATATTTTTTCTTGACTAATTTTTCCCGAGGTAGGTGTTAATCTGAAACACCCTTTAAATATAAAAATTTATATTATTGGAATATATTGTAAGGAATAAATTTCCCTTTTAGTCTAACCATATTTCTGATGAAGAAAAGTAGTATCCAATTTCAACTCCTTATTCATTTCCATCTAATAGAATTTCAAGAACATTGAGGAACAATTTTCATCTCAATAACATACAATTGTGAGTGGTTCCCTAGAGAACCATAAAAATTCATTAATTTATATTATAAAAAATTATTCATGAAATAAATATTCATTGATAGAAACAAAATATGAAATTTTTATAAGGTGATAAAAAATAACCTTACATGATTTATGACATTTAGATTTCATGATGATTCCAATGAAACAAATATGGGGATGTTTTTGCATATCAATATTTATATTGGTGATGGTTTTATCATCCAATTAGAAATATGATTTTTACCTATGAAATTTTGATATACTCGAATCCTATATACATTATCCACAATGTTCCTCGTTAGAATTTACAACCATAAATTCTATTTGATAACAATTTTCATCATTATACATCAAGGATGGAAAGAGAATGAAAAGTTTTAAGGTCCATCCAACAAATCCTTGTTTAATTCTGGAATTGATGGTAAAATTATTAGGGTTCTGAATATTATTCTTGTATTATAGTCATGGATTCAAATTAGAACAATAATTTCCATCTTTTTTATGATCAAATTATCATTCTGCATGGATGGATGATTGAACACTCATTTTAGAAAGATATAATTTCTCCGTTGTACTTATAATTTCATGGTCAATATTATGAAAATCCTAATATATTAATTTTTTTCAATCATAATCATGGACAATATATAATTATCATTCCATATAATGGAATTAGGAACTTCATTATCCTTTTGATGATTGTTTTTATTGGTTATTCATAAACATTTATCAACTCGAATAACCATTTTTTGCCCATATACAAATATTTATGTTTCAATATATACATTAAGGATTTATGATTAGTATAAATATCTATATTTTTACCATAATGATAATTTAACTACAATTTCAAATAAAAAATTATTACTTCATGCTCAAAATCATGAGTTTCATTATTTTTCTCATGAATCCCCAATTTATTTGAGTCTTACACTACCACCAGGCAATTTTTTCCATTGAAAAATCCCAAACTGATCATTTATGAGTCACTTTATATCATATAAATGTAACAAAATAAATAAAATTTTATGACATGTGAACTAACAAACCTTTTCCTCATATTGTTTATATATTTTTCTTATTTTAGTTTCCAAACAAGTCACCCTTCTAATTCATCCTTTTTAATGGATTTTATATTTGTGAAAAAACACTCATAATGCAACAATGTTATATTTACAACCCATTAAATGTATAGATCTCAGTCACATTCATTTGTAAAAATCCTTTTACCCTGAATTTCTACTGATATAGCTTCACTGGTGATTAGATAACCAAAAAATGATTCTTTCAATTTCCAGAATTCACATTTTCCAAACATAGTAAAAAAAATTTCATCACCATGGTCATTAAAAAAAATCCACATACGACCTTCATGATCATTCATTCTATTCAAATATAAGAGAATTTTATCTTTATATTCTACGATAATTAAATAATTTTAATATACATAGATTCTATTAATGACATCTAGGATCATAAAACATCATTGGTATATTTAAATGGAATCATTATAAATTCATAGTTTATATACGTCACACAAAAGGATGTCTTGAGAATGTCATAATTTTTTCATTTATTGATGATATATAAGTAGAAGTTCAATAATTGAAAATTATTTATCTTCATGTATTTCATCAATCAAGTTATAAATATAGTGTATATGCTAGTTTTTCTTAATAGTTATATTTTGATGTTCTTGATAAGTTATAGAAAATATGAAAGAACCCATATTTATTAATAATAATAATAATATGTTATCCATATAGGAATACACTATGGTATATGAAATGATTTTTATACTATCATGTATTTTATTCATCAATTTATATAACTCAATGGGTGATTTTATATATTTAGTATTTAAAATAGGAGTGGCACTAAATCTGACATATTTCTCAAAACAAAATATCAACATTTATTTGAATACTAAGATTTTTACATATATTTTGGGATACTTATTATATTTAGTATTATCTATATAGTTTTAACTAATGATTTATAATCTTATTCCAAAATTTAGCTTCATCTGATTTTGATAACTACATAAGAAATCCATGATTCACTTATATAAATATGAAGTCATTTTAGATAAATATTCAATACATCTCACAATAATACCTGATTGAGAATCATAATGGTTTAGTGAATTTATATATTAAAAACATAATAAACATATTTATGAATAATATTTTATATTTACCACAAATTTTATACTAACATATTAATATTAAATACATCTTATAATTAATACATTTCTCCATAACCATTCAAATGGAAACATAAGAAAGGGGTCTGTTAATTATCTTAGTATGCATCGACCACATGCTGAGTAGATCACAATTGGTTCATGATTTATTACATTGGAATAAGATACAATTAATCTCATACTTATGTACTATATTGTCTAGTATTATTTGTAAACAAGAGACATACATTCTTTCGATATTACATTTAAATGCACAAACTACAACATAATTATTTTTCTTTGGAGAATGTCATCAATAACTCTATTTTATTCTCAAATATCTTTCATAGAATATATCATGGATTCCTAGTAATGTAAATAATGTAATGGTGATCTCAAACACTTAGTAAAGGTTATGTACCTTTGAATATATCTTCAATTAGTAAAGATATTTTATATAAAAAGGTCAATAACATGACAAATAATAAATTTATATAACTGGATATGTTGTAATCAATATACAAATGTATATAACTATAAAAATACCATTTAATCAGTAAAATTATTATAAAATGAATTTTGATAAGGTATAATAGTTAAAATTTCAAGGATAATAATAAAAGAATTATTAATTAATGATATTCTTAATAACTGGATTTTATGTCTTAGCCACATGATACCTCCACTAGAAACACCTTTCAAAAGATTCATTCGACTATAGGTAAAACCGTGTTAAATTCTAGCATATCTTTATTTCCTCATGGTACCCACTAAGGCATAATAGAGCAATATAATATCAGGCCCCACCCCTGACTTTAAGTCCAAAAAAATCCCCATATATCGAATAATTGAATTAATTTATAAATACATATTCCTTAACATAAAATATCTCTATTAATTGGTGGATTCAAATTTATCAATATTTACCCACAAAAAATATGACTTTCAATATATAACACAATTTCTATAAAATATATATAGTAAAATAAATTTTCATATCCCTGATGAATAATATTGATTATTTGATGACATATTATTTCCAATTATCACATTAATTAAAAAATTTCAAAGAAAAACACTTATAAGAACATATAATTTATAAAATATTAGGAAAAAAATTCATTAAAATAAACATGTAAATATAAACAGTAGGATTCAATTAAATTAAAGTCATATTAATGGGTAATTTCATATATGTGGCACAAGTTAAAAATAAAATCTCTTTTTCACTGTAAAAATGTGGGAAATGTGCCTTGAATGGAAAAGAAGATTCAAGTGAAAATATATTTTGAAATGATAAAATTTCTAACAATCTCCTTTATAAATAATTTTGAAAAGGATAAAAATATTTTCTGATTTTTTTTATAAAATATATTTTTAGATTAAAACATACTTCTGACCAAAGAGTGAAATGAAGTCACTCTTTCATAAAACAATTTATCTGTAATTTTATGTAACAAAGAGTGATAAATGGAACTACTACTTGATAATATCATGATAATTTGGAGTTGGAAATATTTAATAGGTTTATTTGGAAATTATCAAATTATATCTTTCAATCATAACTCAATAATAAACATTCTTGATTTCATTGAGTTTGTAAATTAAGCCCTTAAAATGATCATAACATTAATGCGATAACTAATAAATTATTTGATTTTGTGTATAATATATAAATACACATTAAATGTAGGAATATGACATAAAATAATAATAATTCATTATACATGTAATCTTATAATACCAACGATAATGAGGATGTATTATAACCCAATGAAATGAAATTGAGTTTTAAATTATTTTCATCATATGATAATTTTCAAATCAAATCCCATTTGTCAAATAATTAAAATTAAAACATAAAATAACATAAATAATAAAATAGTATTTATATTACAAATAAATGGTGAATTATATGCACCGTAAAATGAATTAAGGAGATTAAAATTATAATTTGCATTAATGTAATGAAATTTTAATAAAATCACTTCCCTCATGATTCCGATTGTTTGAATGTGATTAATCCTCATGTATAGTGATTTTAAAAATGTTATTTTCTGTTAAAACAACCATATTAAAATTTATAATATCATATTTTAAAATTTTTTAAGATTTTATCAACTATTAATTAATAATATTTCATTGATTTATTTATTTTTTTGTTAAATGTCTTTTTCTATCATGATTATTTATGTCATGAAAAATTCAATTCGTCATCTTATTATGTAGTTCCATAATGTAAATAATTATTAATGAGATAATTACTATATTTATACATAAATTATACTTTTAAAATTAATCAGGATTTATGTTTACGAAAAGTGAAATATGTTACCATTTGGGAGATGCTAGGTTGTACAGATGTATGAGTAATGCTTCCATTTTCAATGATCATTATGGACATGGGTAAGTAATATTTTACAATTATAATATTATAAAAATATCAAAATTATAATATTATTTCTTTAAATAATGTATTATATATTATTAATGTGTTTTGGTGAGGAGATGAGAGTCAAATCATTTCTTGAAGGCAATAGTCCACACGTACACTGACTTTATCATTTTTCTTTATATGAAAAATATGAAATAAATTGATATAAATTATATTTTAAGATTAATAAATATTAAATTAGTATTAAAATTATTTCATGTATATCACATATAATAATTGACATTATCTTGAAAACCTTTTATTTAAATAATTGGTGAATGATTAATTACATCACTTCGCGATGTCGTAGTCTATAATACACAAAAGCATTGTTATTTTATATCCTAATTAATAGAAAGAAAATAATATTATATATGATTTAACATCTCAAAAAGTATAATTGTGTTATATATATCATATGTATACATTATATCCATCATCATACCCAATAGTAATAGGTTGTACTAGACGATCAAATGACATCAGTTCGCAAGAAGGTAGTCCTCCATACACACGAAAAATGATTTTGTAAACCAATTGTTGGATGTTGGGTTGGTGGTAGAGAATTATCATTTTATAAAAACATCTATATGTATAAAATAATCTTATTTTATATTTTCAGAATAGTTTAATTAGAATATATTTTATTTTTAGAATAATATAAATAGTCAATAATGAACATTACCTCTTCATTGAGTGTCCTCCTTTGGCTTGCACCAAATCCTTCCCATGTAATATTCATGGAGAAATTAATTATTTTATTATTATATAAGGTAAATTAGGAATTTATTTGGGAAGATATTTTCCTAATATTTTGTTTTTAGGGTTTGAATAAGTGAGGAGAAGTTGAGGCCTTTTAATAGTTATTTGAGTGGAACTCTTGTAATGTTTTTGAAATGATTCAATAATAATAATACTTTTTCGTTTAAAAGTATCATAAATGGTCTATTATTGAAAATATAAAACATATTATGTAAATATTTATAGAAAATTGGTTCTAGAAAATGTGGTAGGTTAAATTTTACACTTATCTTCTTAGATTAACCACTAATAAATCATCTTTTACCTTAACAATATTAATAAATTTTTACTATTTTCACATTTAATATTGTTCAAAAATTATCTTGACCATATTTTACATTATAATTTACTATTATTGTAGATTTAGAATCCATTTTTCATAATTAAAATAATAGAATTGGGAATGTTACGTTAAAATGTTTCGTGATATCGATTTAAGAAAGAATGTTTTTAAAGAGAAACGGTTTGAAACATTACAATGTTTCTATATAAAATTGAAATATGAAAATTATAAAAATGACTAAAATTGTAAAAAATAATATATATTGGAATTAATTTTACTTTTTAAAAAATATTACATATAATTAATCTTTAAAATAATTTAAACAAAGAATTTTTTCAATTAACATTTAGTATTTTTCATTATTCCTTGAAAAATAAAATGTCTGAAAAATCCAAAAAAAATCATCCTAAGATAAATATAATATTATTTTTTAAAAAAAATTATTTTCCAATATAATTTATAAAAGTGGTATAAATTAATTAAAAATTAAATGTACAAAGCATGACTAAATCGGCCTCTCCAAAAAATAATATTTTAGAGAAAATTAATTATTTATTTAAAAATTTATTATTTTAAATATAATCAATAGATATAACTATTTTTCATTATTTTTTTACTATTCTTACCCACAAATTTTAATTGTGAGTTTAAAAATTTTATATTAAATAATAATAATTCATATTTTTTAGACTTGGTGTTACGTGAAATGGAAGAAAAACTCAAGCTTTCATGTAACACAACATATACTAAGTGTTATATATAATGAAATGTAAATATTTTTTCTATGTTATTTAAAAAAATTATATCATAATTCGTAGTGTGTCATAATTTCTTTAATTCTTTGTTTTTCATCTTTTATATTCTTTCAAATAGAATGTTCTTGTTTTAGAATTTAGAAGTGTTACATTATCCCCACCGTATATAAATTTATTCTGTGAAATTTAAGATTTATCTTTGTAATATAGGGATCGATACATGAAAATTAATTTTAAAAATAAAATTTTGTGAAATTATTTAATAAAATATCCTCTTAATCAGATAAAAATTCAAGTATCAAGGTTATATTTAATTACTCATAACACAATTTGCAAGTTGAAAAATGTTTCTGGAAAGTGTAAATAGGAACATTGATGAGAGTATTAATTAATTATAGAGAGTGAATGAGGACATTGATTACATGAATTTGAATGATCAAAGGGATATAAAGGGTCTCAAAACAATAAATCAAATCAATGTTAAAACTGACCTTGATATAATCATAAAGGATGGTAATAGGATAACATTTCATTTGAATGTAATTTTCATAATTTCGAGTAATTATTTTACTGACTATGAATATTAGGAAAAATACTTCCTTGATATAATCCAATTTCATATATAAAATTTCATCAATTGGTTGTCCTTCAATAAATTTAAAATAAACCACATTATCCATTATATTAATGATAAAATTGTATTTTTTTTATGGATAACATAATAAAATTCACTTTTAACAGATTATAAAATCTAAAAAAGTGTGACAAGTCCTTCCATATTTCACTAACTATTTTTGAAAAACAATATTCTTCATACAAGTTTTCAAATATAATAAATTATTTTGTTAACCTCAAAATTAATACCAATCATTCATCATCAATATTTAGTTTTTAAAGTTAACTAAAAATAATTACATATTAACTAAGATATCATATAAGTCAATGGTAGACAGTAATCCTTTATCTTCCTTCAGTCATGGGTTCAAGATCCATGAACTTTATTGAGGTAATGGGTTTTCTATTGGCATGAAGGTTTTAATTTTTCTAAAACTATATTAATATAACATTTAAAACATTGTAAAAAACATATTATGGGCATCCATGAAATAAATTTAATTATTAAATAACATATTTACTGTGGTTTTCAATACATCCCCTTATTTATCATGATGTATAATGACATTATTTAAAAATTATTTCAATGTAATTAATGATTATATTAATCATAAATGATATCAATAACATTATCCATATTTCTATAAATTTTATTGAATAATTACTTTAATAAATTTTACTCAAAAACATAATCATTACATAATATTCCCCAAAAATAGCGTTAATCATGGTAGACTCCCATAACATAAAACCTAAAAATAGGTGTTTAATAATTAGAACATATTACCAACATTAGACTCATAAATTAATTATGGTATCCTTAATTTATAAGATAATTAAGTAATAAATGGTTCTAAAATATAACACATTTCTTAAACAGGAAATCATTCTTAAGACCAAAAAACCATTGGTAAAAAAAATATTTTACAATTTAATTCTTAAACCCAAATGATTTAATATATCATCCATTTTATTTTTACACAGTTCCTCCCTTGGTATAGATTTTATCTATTAGAATAGTGAATTGACTCTGGTAATGACCAAGCTCCACACATTTAGTATAGAAAACAATAAAATTTATCACATTGGTAAGATTTATTTTATTCCCTTATACCCTTCATTTGTTCCTCAAAAATTTTGTAAAGTCTAGGAAATTTCAAGGAAAATTTCATCTTAATTTTCTTTGAGATTTTACAAGAACGCAGTTTCTGATGGAACTTAATTCTGAGGCTCGGTGTGCTCGGAATATTTATCCAAAGTTTAGCTCGGGTACATTCAGTGAACGAAGAAGCGGGTTTTTTCTAACTTTTGGACCGGTGCTCGGAATCGAATTCTGAGGGCACCAATGAAACCGCAGCACCGGTAATTGCTTAAGAAGACCTTTTCTGGGGTTGTGTTTACTCAAGAGGTGTTGTTAAAAATTGTGGATGTTAAAAATAAAATTTAGCTACAAATTTAATTTTTCCTTTCTAAGTGGTAGTCCTTTGAGTGGAAGTTGGGGAAACTACCCAAGATAGGTTATGAGGGAGGTGGGGCCCACACAAACCCCACCCCTTTATATTCCCTAACTCCCTGAACTTACCATTTAATTAGACAACATAAGTTAATTAATTAAGTAGGTTTAATTCAAATGTTTGAAATTTAAATACTTGACATGTTAAATAAAATAATACAAACACTTTTTTTATTATAGTTGTTGGGTTCTGAGGGGATTGTGGGAAAAAGCTCTAAGGCTTGAAGTTCTTCTTCTTCGTCGAAGAACGCGAATAACGTACAACCGCCGACCTCCGATCAAGGACGACGGTGAGAGACACCTTCCTCAGAGATCGACGACGTGGCGTCGTGTACCGCGACGCCAAATACCCTCTCCTTCCGCGATGCCTTCTTCCACGACGATCCTTCATTTAACTACACTTGAGGTAGGGGTTTGAATATATGATCGTGAATATTTGAGGGTTCTTCGTAATCTTATCCGCTTGCTATCGATGAACGGGAGGGGGCCGGACCGCACAAACATGGCCGACCCTCCTCCCTTAATTCTGTTGTTGACCTTGTTTTGGTTTGGAACAGAGATGGCACAGTGTCGTCGCACCACGATGGATAAAGCGGCAAGGATGTGTGGCGTCGTTGCGCGGCGCCGGTCATACCAAGGACGCGGCAGCCGGCTTCTAGTCGCCGACGTCGGAGTAGGGGGACGGGACCGTGCCGGTCCCGTGGTGGTAGCAGCCGGCTGACCAGAGTGGGGTGGGTAGTCAGGGGAGAAATTGGGGGTTTATAACCCCCTACTGTAAGGGAGGAGCGGCCCCCCACGTGGGGGCCGTGTTTAATTAAACATGGGGGGCAGCCCCCCCCCCCCCCCCTTGTCCGCTCTGCTCGGCACCGGCCGAGCATGCCACGTGGGCGCCGCACCGGCAGGGAAAGGCGTTGCCAGCCAGGCCGGGCCGCACCCAAGCGGGCCAGACCCAGACCCGGTTTGGGTCGACTGGGTTCGGGCTGACCCAAGGGGTCTCGGGCCGGGTCGGTTTGGGGCCGAACCCCCTATTCTCAGGAAGGTTTTGTTCAAAAGATCATAACATGGGCTACATACCTCCGATCGATGCACCGTCAGCTGCGATTCGATCCCTGGATCGAGGCGGTCCTTTCGGTATATTACACTCATGGTTTTGGATAACATTGTGTACATCCGAGTTGTTTCGAACACGAAACTAACCGGTCCCTCGGAGCAAAAACGCTTATATCTTGAGCTCCAGACGTCTGATTGACGTGTCATCGATTTTGTTGGATTACTCTTGATGAGACAGAAATTTTGGCATACTTCGCTGGATTTTTGGATTCATTTGGATAGTGTCTGGTTTGTACTGTACCTGAAATCTAACAGGGCACCTGGAATGGAAAAGCGGATAACTTTCAGACCGGATGTCCATTTGACAAACCGTTAGCGGGGTTGGTGATCAGGTTGAGAAACGGTCCATATGTGTATACCCTATGAGAGTTCAGGGTACAGTTGTGATATGGTCGGGTTGGTTCGTACACAAAACCAACTGGGCCCCTGGGACGAAAAGGCTAATAACTCATAGACCGGGCGTCCGATTGACGCGCCGTCAATTATGTTGAGACCCCTATGACGAGGTGGTCCGTTGAGATACTTTTTTCAGGGAATTTAGGATTCTTGCATTATCGACCTGTAGCATGTGGAGTGGACCCTCCTGGAGATGAGAATACGGAGTATAGAGACCGTGTAGCTGGCTGAGACCTGATGACTACTTGTCAGATTCGATTCAGAGTGACTTCCATAGCCCAGTGGGGAGCACTACTTTGTGAGGTGGAAGACCCATGGCGGAGGAGCACTACTTTGTGAGGTGTCAGACCCACGGTACTCGATAGGATAAGTACCTCTATAGGCTATGAGGGGGAGCCCTACTGTGTGAGGTGGAATAACCATGGCGGAGGAGCATTACTTTGTGAGGTGGTAGACCCACGGTACTCGATAGGAGGAGTACCTCAGCAGTCTTAGGTTAGTGAGAAGTACCTCTGAGTTGTGACAGGATCATTGTACTCATCAGAGACGGAGCTCTTCAACAGTTATGGTTTCGATAATGAAAATCCTGGTCTGAGATAAGTCAATGACATTTGTGTTTCCTCATGATTGATATGGGTCACTTGATAACCTATGTATATGTATAGGCGTATACCCAAGTAGTGGTTATCTGCTGATTTCATAATGTTTGGTGTTTCCTAAAGATTGAGATGGGTTACTTGATAAACTAGGTATAAGTATGGGATTATACCTAAGTAAGGGTTATCTGTTGAGATCCTTCTTTGTGGTTATCCTTGTTGGATTTAGTGAGACCTCGAGGGTCTCGGGGTCCCTAGTGAGTATCGTATACTCACCCCTGCACGGTCTATGACCGTACCTCGTTATGTTGGTTGCAGATGATGGGCAGGGCTGACGGAGGCCGAGTGTTCGAGGACTGGACGGTACCAGGTGGTGGACATCAAGATGAGACGATACTTAGAGGAGGTTGAAGGGAGAGAGCGTTGAGGAGGATATCTGTACATACCCTTCAGGTAGGATCCGAGGTGGACGATCCAGCAGCTTCGCTATCCATACCTACCCTTTAGGTAGGATCCGTGGTGGACGATCCTGGAGCTGTGCTATTTGTACCTACCCTTCTGGTTGGATCCATGGTGGACAACCATGAGCTGCTACTTTTCTTCTAGATATTGTATTTTCTGTTGTACTTCCTTTCAGTTGTAGCTGTACTTTTCCAATGGGTTGTATTCTGGACCACTTCTTTTCAATACATCCTTTTTGTACTTAGTGGTTTACTTCCATTTGTACTTTGTGGTGTTTTGGTTACCATTATAAAGGAAATACATTCCCAGTTTATCGGGAATTACGCCTTTGGTGCTAGTCGCCAGCCCCTGGCCTATGGAAGGCGGGCTTGGGGTATTCACGGCATGGGCCCTGAGGACGGGTCGGGAAAAATTGGTATCAGAGGAGTTCGGTTCTACCGTAGATCTTGTAACTCTTATTTTTCTATTCTGTGAAGAAATAGTGCTAAGGGTACTGAGTGTGGTTTTCAGTTCAGGGATTCCAGTGTTGGTGCAGGCGACTGACGTATCCATACACCAGGACCCCGAAAAATGATTTCCGACATTGAGCATGAAAACACTTATTGTGTGTGTGTTTCCAAAAGTTTTAAAAGTCATCTCAAACCCGGTCATCTCACCAGGAATAAATCGTTTAACCGTGTCATGTTTGTTTCTTGCTGGATGCCTCCCCGAAGATGTCCAGCTAGAGCCCCGAGAGTTGTACGTACTGACAGATTCCCAAGAAACTTGGCCTCAGTACAAGGCCCTATCCTAGTTGAGGCACCTACGGAGGCACCAGCGGTACTACTACCTGTTGGTCCACCGATGCCACCAGCCCTAGTATAAGAGGGTGCAAGTCGTTTGAGCCCACTGCACGAGTTTTAGTGCCCGACGCCACACAGGTTCAGGGGAGAGACAGACCTGCAGGTAGCAAAGGATTGGATGGAGGTTGTGGTGAGAGTCTTCAGGCTATTGGGGACGCCAGTAGACCTCATGGTGATCCTTGCTGCCAGCCTTCTTTAGGCAGCAGCAGGCAGATGGTGGAGCCTGATGCTCTAGATGCATGACGAGGTGACACTTCTGTGGTAAGGCTTTGAGAGCCTCTTCCAGGCAGAGTATGTACCAGACACCCTTCGAGCGGTGCGTATACAGGAGCTTCTTCATCTACATTAGGGTAACATGACGGTGGCACAGTACTCAGCGAGGTTCACAGACCTCTCTCACAACTCCACAGATATGGTACGACACCCGTTTATTAGGGCCCAAACCTTCGAGCATGGGCTCAGGCGATATATTAGAACTTCTGTTGTTTCTCAAAGCATCCCGACGCAGATAGGGGTGTTGGAGCGAGCCCTCTTAGTGGAGAGTTTCCTTGCTGAGCAGTCTCCAGTAGCAGGAACCACCACTAACAGGCATGTGCCAGAGTCTTCTGTAGCATGCAGTAGACAGATGACGCAGAGGTCCAAGAGGACCTGACCTATAGGTGGTCGACCGCATGACTCAGGGTCGGTAGTGCGAGTCACTAAGGGGAATGAAAGAGCCAGACCTACCATGCAGTGTTACTACTACGGCGAGATTGGTCACACGGGACGTGACTATCCGACCCGCCATGCAGATGACCAGCAGTTAAATGAAGAACCTCCCATGCAGAGGTAGAGGTTCGATCGAGGCAGACCGCTAGTATCTAAAAGATGAGGGAGGGGAGCTGGTTGTGCAGCTGGAGGTGGACGACGCTTCGAGGTGTTGCCACCACCACCACCAGGAGGTCCACCCCGACCGCAGGGAAAAGGTGGGAATGGGAGAGCACAACTTCATGTAGCAGAAGCATATGACTATGGAGCTCTGGAAGCAAGTGGACAGGAGTGGAACTAGTGGTTTCATATTGTTTAGCATACTTCTTGTTCCACGTTGTTGTTACATTTGTGTCTTTGTACTATGAGTTGCAATAATAAAAAGACACTTACTTTTGTGACATTTGATTCCTTGTTTTTTGTGTACTAAGAGGTTCCAGTTTAAACTGTTGACTTGACCCTCACATTCGAGATTCCTACTAGAGGAGACCCAGTTACCTCAAGCTGATGCCGACAGTGTGACTCGACCCTTAGAGGTGAGAGTGATGGATGGATCTCTTGATAGTAATATCGAGGCCTTATGACGTCGTCCATGGCATGAATACATCATTAATGTCTGGATTGACTGTATTATGCAAAGAATGTGGTTCATCTAGGGGATGAGACCGGATTTCTCTTATCGACAAAGAAGAAATCATAGCAGCTCTTGTGGGACCAGAGAAGGTCCAGGTTATCCAAGAGTGGATGAGGTCAGCTCAGAGCTGATAGAATCCTTATGTTGACAAAAGGTAGAGACCACTAGTGTTCGAGGATGGAGACCATGATTTCTTATGGGACTCACCTCGACGTGGAATTTTGGAGATTTTTCTGAGGCTGCAAGTTATCTCCGCGCTTCATCAGACCCTTCAAGGTCCTCAGCAGGATTGGCAAGGTGGTTTACCACTTGAACATTCCACCTCAGTTGCACCGGGTGCATGAAATCATACACGTACCTCGGCTAGGGAGATACGTGCACGATCCTTCACACATCATCAACCTCTTGGAGTTGGACGTCGATGACAGGGTGACATGCGCAAATATTCCAGTGGAGATCGAGGATCAACAGGAGCGGGACCTATGTGAACGATCGATTCCTCAGGTTCTTATTCACTGGCAGTACAGGAACCTCCAGGGGCACCAGGGAGCGGAATGCTCAGATGCATGCTCAGTACCGCTTTTGTATCCCTAGATTGTGTTAAAGCTTTACGAGGATGTAAAGACCTGAGGTGGGAGTAATGTAAAGACCTGGAAATTTAAAGGAAATTTTTTTCTTAATTTTCTTTGTGATTTTAAAGGAATGCAGTTTCTAACGGCACCTGATTCCATGGCCCGGTGTGACTAGAATATTTATCCGAAGTTTAGCTCTGGTACGTTCAGTGAACGAAAGAGTTGGTTTTTTCTACCATTTGGACTAGTGCTTGGAATTGAATTCTGAGGGCAAGGATGAAACCACAGCACCAGTAATTTCATAAGAAGACCTTTTCTGGTGTTGCATTTACTCGGGATGTGTTGTTAAAAATTGTGGAAGTTAAAAATAAAATTGAGCTACAAATTTTATTTTCCCTTTCTATGTGGTAGTCCTTTGAGTGGAAGTTGGAGAAACTACCCAAGGGATGCTATGAGGTCGGTGTGGCCCACACGAACCCCTCCCCTTCATATTCCCTTACTCCCTTAACTTACCATTTAATTATACAACTTAAGATAATTAATTAAGTGGGTTTTATTTAAATTTTTGGAATTCAAATACATGGAATGAGAAATAAAATAATAAAATCACTTTTTTATTAGATTTGTTGGGTTGTGAGAGGATTGGGGGAAAAAGCTCTAAGGCTTGAGGTTCTTCTTCTTCGTCGAAGAATGCACCGCCGCTGACCTCCGACGACGGGTGACGGTGAGAGACACCTTCCTCGGATATCGACGACGCGACGCCGTGTACCGTGATGCCAACGACCCTCTCCTTCTGCGATGCCTTCTTCCACGACGAGCCTTCGTTCAACTATGCTCGAGGTAGGAATTTAAATATATGTTCGTGAATATTCGATAATTCTTTGTAATCTTAGCCTCTTGCTATCGATTAACATGAGGGTGCCAGACCGCACAAACACGACTGACCCTTCTCCCTTAATTCTGTTTTTGAACTTCCTGTGGTTTGGAACGGAGATGGCGTGGTGTCGTCGCCCAACGTGGGATCATGCGGCAAGGATGTGTGGCGTCGTTGCGTCGTGCCATTGAAGTCGAACAAGGCCACGGTGCCATCTCACCGTGTCAGAGAATCATGAAAACACCGCGGCCGGAGCGGGGCTACGGCGGAGGGGCACGGCGCTGTCGTGCCACGTCGGTCAGACCAAGGCCGCGACAGAGCAGGGAGCGGCGATAGCCTTCCGGCCATCGGCGTCGGAACAGGGGGACGGGACCGCGCCGGTCCTGTGGTGGCATTAGCCAGCCGGCCGGAGTGGGCTGACCGGTGAGGGGAGAAATCTTGGTGCGTAACCCCCGGCTAGAAGGGAGGAGCGGCCCCCCAGGTGGGGGCCATGTTTAATTAAACAAGGGGCAATGCCCCCCCCCCTGTGTCCATTCAGCTCGGCACTGGATGAGCTAGCCATGCAGGCGTCGCGCCAGCTGCAGACCGGGCCACCCAGGCTGGGCCGGGCCGGACCCAAACCCGGTTCGGGTCGAACCAGTTCGGGCCCACCCAGGGGGTCTCGGGCCGGGTCGGTCTGGGGCCGAACCCCCTATTCTCGGGTAGGTTTTGTTCAAAAACTCTAAACATGGTCTATGGACCTCTAATCGATGCACCATCAGTTGCAATTTGATCCTTAGATCGAGAGGGTCGTTTCAGTATATTACACTCATGGTTCCAAGGAACTTTGGGTACGGCCGAGTTGGTTCGAACCCGAAACAAACCGGGCCCTCGGAGAGGAAATGCTTATATCATGAGCTACGGATGTTCGATTGACATGCCGTTGACTTTTTTGGATTCCTCTTGATGAGACGGATCATTTGGCATACTTCGCCTGAGTTTTGGATGCATTTGAATAGTGGATGGGTTTGATTGTACCCAAAATCCAACCGGACCCCTGGAAAGGAAAAGCTGATAACATTCAGACTGGACGTCCATTTGACGAACCGTCTGTGGAGTTGGTGATCACGTTGAGAAACGGTCTCTATGAGTATAACCTATGAGATTTCAGGGTACATTTGAGATATGGTCGGGTTGGATCGTACACAAAACCAATCGGGCCCCTCGGACGAAAAGGCTAATAACTCATAGACCGGGCGTCCGATTGATGCGCCGTCTATTACGTTGATACCCCTATGATGAGGCGGTCCTTTGAGAATAATTTTTGATGGACTTTGAGATACATGGAGTATCGACCTGTAGCTCGTGGAGTAGACCCTCTTGGATGCGAGCGTATGGAGTATGGACACTGTGTAGCTAGCTGAGTCCTGATGACTGCTTGTCCGATTCAATAGGGAGTGACTTGCGTAGCCTAGTGGGGAGCACTAATTTGTGAGGTGGCAGACCCATGGCGGAGGAGCACTAATTTGTGAGGTGGCAGACCCGTGGTACTCGATTGGAGGTGTACCTCTGTAGGCTATGAGGGGGAGCACTACTATGTGAGGTGGCAGACCCATGGTGGAGGAGCACTACTTTGTGAGGTGGTAGACCCGCGGTACTTGATAGGAGGAGTACCTCAGAAGTCGTAGGTTAGTGAACTGTACCTCGGAGTGATGATAGGATCACTGTACTCATCAGAGATAGAGCATTTCAGCAGTTACTGTTTCGATAATGAAAATCATGGTTTGAGGTGAGTCAATGACGTTTGTGTTTCCTCATGATTGAGGAGGGTCACTTGATAACTTAGTTATATGTATTGGAATATACCTAACTAGTGGTTATCAATTGATTTCATAACGTTTGTGTTTCATAATGATTGAGATGGGTTACTTGATAACTTAGGTATAAGTATGGGCTTATACCTAATTAATGGTTATATGTTGATATCATTATTTGTGGTTATCATTATTGGATTTAGTGAGACCTCGAAGGTATCGGGGTCCCTACTGAGTATCGTATACTCACCCCTGCACGGGATATGCTCGCACCTCATTATGTTGGTTGCAGATGACGGGCAGTGCTGACGGAGGCTGAGTGTTCGAGGACTGGATGGTACCCGGTGGTGGACTTCACGATGAGACTATACTGAGAGGAGGTTGACGGGCGAGAGCATTGAGGAGGCTATCTGTACCTACCCTTCAGGTAGGATCCGTGGTGGATGATCCAGGAGCTATGCTATCTGTACCTACCCTTCAGGTAGGATCCGTGGTGGACGATACAGGAGCTGCGCTATCTGTACCTACCCTTCAGGTAGGATCCAAGGAGGATGACCCAGGAGCTGCTACTTTTCTTCCAGCTGTTGTCTTGTCTGTTGTACTTCCTTTTATTTGTAGCTGCACATTTCAGATGGGTTTGTATTCGGGCCCACTTTTTTTCAGTACTTCCTTTTTGTACTTAGTGTTTTACTTCCGCTTGTACTCTTTGGTGTTTTGTTTGCCTTTATAAATGCAATTCCTTCCCAGTTTATCAGGATTTATGCCTTTGGTGCTAGTCGCCAGCCCCTGGCCTATGGAAGGCAGGCTTGGGGTAGTCACGGCATGGGCCCTGAGGATGGGTTGTGAAAATTTTATTGACTTATTCCCTTATTTTTCTAACATAAAACATTATCATGTTCTATTTAGAATACTTATTTCTAATATTATACATCTTACAATTATCTAATGTAATTCGTTATCATCATCTATCAAAATCCTTCACAATGTTTGGAAATAAAAATGCTATTTATCCAAAGCATATCTCATTGGAGTGTCAAACCAAGTGCATAGTTAGGCCTATTTTCATGTAGCATGTGATGAGATATCAAGACGAATGTTCCCATTTTGAAGTAATTACCCCTAGGTACCTATGTTATAGAACCAATTCCACTTGTATTATTATAAAGGGATGATTTTATTAAAAACTCCACTTAATAACTACATTATAAAAACATTAGGATGTCTATATATACATTCCCAAAAAATTATCATTGGTTTTTGTTCCATAATATTTTATCCTTACATCTAGATTTTTTTTTATTTTCTAACAAGCTTCCTCTGATACCAACTATAGTGACACCGACTGCAATAGCCCAATATTGGTTCTTTATTTATTAAATTAGCATATGATACATTAAATCACATTATAAAAGTCTTGATAATATACTATTCTTAAAAAATTATATATATACATGGTTCCAATATTTAATTATGATAAAAAAATTAAAAAATATTTCTTTATTTCAAGAATATCATTGTTAAATCTAGAATATTCTCGCATATCCTTCATAGTTCACTTCATGGATTCTTGGGAAAAGGGAAAAAAATAATGGTGAGATCAAAATCAAAGTAAGGGTGAAGTACATAGGGAGTTATAATTAAAATATAAAAATAATCAACATATTATGGTAAATAACTATCCAAAGAATCAATTTAATTAATTAGATATTGCATGATCAATATTAAAAGATAAAAAAATGAAAATTCATGTTATTTTGTAAATAAAATTAGAATGAAATAAATCTATAGTAAAAATAAGATTGAAAATATCATTGATAATAATATATTAATTCATAATGAAATTTTTCAGGAATTATTGGTAGTCTGGTCAGTGGCACATGATACCACTATTGTCACAACCATTCACAAAACAATTTAAACTATTGGTAAAAACCTATTTAATGATTTTATAACATGGTCGTCTCTTGAGAACAATTTATGAATTGAGGCTATATATAATAATGTTTCCCACCCATCACTTCATTTCCAAATAATTCCATGTATATCTTGTAATTAATTTAATTCATTAATTATTAATCCTTAATATTGATTATCCATATTATGTAAAGGATACAGATTTATTAATGTTTCCCATAGATAAAAAATGACCTTAAATATAGAACAACATATGGATAAATGATATATGATTTTGGAAATAAAAATATACTCTATAATTAAAATGTATATATAGTTTAAATTTAATGTCCAATGATCATAGTAGTGTAAAAATATAAATTTAATGATAATAACTACAAAAATGAATCATTTAAGTAAATTTCAATACTATCCATGGCCAAAATAATCATAAACCATAGACTTAAAGAAAAAGGATGGTATCAATACAATATATGCCGAGTAGAGTAAATGTAAAATAATATGGTGGTGTTTATTAGGAATAAAAATATATTAAAAGAAATTTATTAATTCTTTAGAAAAATATTATTTTCATTTTCATATTCACTTTAAATAATATAAATTACTTTAAAAAACATTTTCCATAAAAATAAAAATTAAAAAATAAGAATTTATAGAATATTAGAAAAAATAATTTCTTTAAAAATAAAAATGTATATAGTCATATTATTCATAAAATATATGAAGGTCATGACATTATTTAATTATATACATCTCAAACAAGTTAAAAACAACATTTATTTTGCAATATAAAAAGGATAAAAACGCCTTTTTAAAAAACAACATGATTATTCCATTGATTTTTTAAAAAAATAATAAAAGGGTACATAGTTAATAATTCATTTTGATAAGTGTGAAAACATCTTCAGGAAAAAAATTGAAAACATTATTTTTAAAGAAAGTATAATTCCAACCAAAGAGTGAAATGAAGTCATAATTTCTAAAAATAGTGCCTCGATAATTTTAATAAGTCATGACTGGGAAAATAGTTATATAAAATGATATTATAATGTATAATCATATGAGTGTAAATTTAAATGGGTTTATTATACAATTATATAATTATTATAATCAATTTAAATTAATGAATAAATAATCTCGATTATAATAAGATTATGGAATAATGCCTTACAATGATCTTAATATTGATGTGAACATCAATAAATGAATTGAGTATGAGTATTAATATTAAATACCCATAAATAGTCTTAAATGAAAAATAATATAATCAGAATTCAATATGGACATAATCTTATAATATCAATGATAGTAAGGATGTAATATATTGTAATTAAAATAAATTGAGTTGTAAAATTAAATACATCATAATAATTTTCATGTTAAATCCACTTGGAATAAATAATTCAATTTGAAAAAAATACCATGAATAATTATTTATTCATTAAAATAAAAAACAATTATTCATTTCAAACACCATATAAATATATTATGTCTATAACATTACAATATTCAGCGAGGAAATGAAATTGAGAGGAAATCCCTTACCTTTTTTTCCTTTTCGGTGAACATTCATTAAACTCGGGTATAGTGATTTTAAAAATGATAATAACTTTTACAAGAACATTAATAATACTTTTGATATCATAAATGTTAGTTTTATAACATTTTATCATGACATTGTTAATAATCATTCGTTAATTTCATTCATCAGGGTGTTAATTGCCTTGTTTTCACATGCATGTTTTTTCATGAATGATCCACTTCTGGAAAATATTACACGTTTCTATAATATATGGAAAAATAACCATGAGATAATTATAATAATTTAACATCAATTATACTTTTAGAACCAATCCTTAAATATGCTTACAAAAAATTTGAATATATTACAATATTGGAGACGGTTGGTCATACATTTGAATGAGTAACATATCCATTTTTCAAAGATGTATATAGAAAAGTGATAAGTAGTATTTTTTCATTAAATAATGATGATAATATCTTATATACTATATATGATCTTTAAATATACTTATATATATCATTCATGTGGTACTATGAAGAAAATAGAGTCACATCATTTTGTGATGGCAATAGTCTACAAGTACATGAACTATGTTATCATCTTTGATTGGGGGAAAATATAAGAAATAAAATTATATATATTATATTATATAATAATAATTATTTCCTAAATTTTATTTTTATTTTATTTATATCACATATAATCAATAAAATTTTCATTATTTTTTTCCATGTATAGCATTAGGGAAATAAAAATCAGATCGCTTATCGAGGTAGTAGTTTGCAGTGCACACGAGCAACGTTATCACATATCATTACAAATGGAATGTAATAAATTTATTTATGATATAATTAATCCATATGTACCATTATGAGGTGGTAATGTAAAAATGACTGATATCGGTTTGTGAGGCGGTAGTCCTCTGTACACATGAAGAATGATTTCATAACCCCTTATATGAAAGTGGGGATGGTTTTATTTAATTAAATTATTATAAAAAATATATATAAATTCTTATGATGCTATTTTTATTTTATAATAATTTTTTAATAATAATTATAGGTGGAGAAGAAGAAATAAAATAAAAATTCTTATTTATGAATTTTTCCTCTTCATCTGGTATCCTTCATATGATGGAACCAAAACATTCATACGTTGGACTAATTTACAAACTATGTAACATAAAATGATAGTGGGAATTTTGGATGTGATATTGTAATGTATTGGATGAAATGAAGTGGTGTGAAGCTATGAAGAAGATTGAATAGGGGTGGCCTTTTATATATGCGGTAAGTGGCACACTTTTAATTTTATTGAAAACATTCAATACAACCCTTGATTATTTCATTGATAAAAACATCCAAAATAGTAAATTATAGATCATATAGGATATAAGGACAATCTATGGTCATAAAATTCGTTCTTGGCATGTTTTTGGCCATTTTTAACCCTTATATTTTTTGTTTAACCCCTTCTAAATTGTTTTTTTCATAACAGTAGAAATTAATTTTTATAGACCTAACTCTTATTTTTGGTGAAGAATTTAGTTGAAATAATTTGAAATTATAAATTACTAATACTAAAAAATGGAATAAAATTTTCCAATTTCAATTCATATTCTTGTAAAAAATTAGTTTTAAATTATTCTCATAGATAAAATGAGAAAGTGGGGTTTTAAAGAGAATAATCAAAAGTATACTATGTTTTAATATCAATATTCTACATTAAAACGATTTTAAAGAAAAAATAGTTTAATATTATAAAATTGAACTAATTTTAATATAAAACTAATGTATAATATAATCTATCATTATAAATAATTTTAACGAAATGGAATTTTTCAATTAAAATTCAGTATTTCTCACAATTCATTGAAAAATAAAATATTTTAAAAAAATTCAACAAATTCGCTCAATTTTAATACTAATATTTTTATGTAAAAAATATATTATTATATCAATTATTTTAGAAATTTTTTAAATAATAAATTTAAATTTTTTTTGAAAATATCGACTAAACCCTGATTCAGAAAAAATATAGTTTTTCAAAAAAAATTCTTTTTATTTTATTGAATCTTATATTATTTTAAATCAATTTATATCCATAATTCTCATAATTTAGTTATTACAATAAATAAATTCAAATTTAATTTGAGGTTATTTCCTTAATATTTAATAATAATATTTTTATAATATTTTACATTTTGTTTATACTTAGTGTTGTGTGTAATGAAAGATAAACTCACTACTGTATGCTATAAAAGAAAAGCTTAGTGTTCTATGTAAATATAGGAAAATTTATTGTTTAATGTAATGAAATTTATTAATGAAAATTAATTTTTATTAAAAAAATATATATATCATAAAGTCTTGGACTGTCGTATTTTCTTTTAAGATTATTGCATCAAGTAATATAATCAATCAAATACAATTTTATTATTTTTGAATTTCAGGCAGTTATATTTTACGAGTAAAAAATAAGGTATAATAATTTATGATCATAAGTGATCATAAGATAAGTGTGTTTGAATGGGATAATAAACAAGGTCTATAAAAATGAAATTAGAAAATCATACCAAAATAAACATTATACCTAAATAAAAAACATTAAATAAGTGCAATATAATAACATAAGTCATGCGTCATCAAAAAATGAGAATTATACAAAACATAAGAGTATATATGAAATATAATAATCAATAAAAAATTTCTTATACAAGGATAACTACCAATAACAGAATTATATGATGAGAAAATTTCTAAAATGGATTGGTATTACTCCACCATCCGAAAAATGTCTTCTCCTACGATATATGTCTTTAAATAATATAGTGAAGAGCTATATAATTTTAGTCCAACCCATCACATAATGATAATATTAATATGTGTTATACGATATGATATAAACATTAATAATTAAATATAATTCAATTAAACCATGGAATATAATGGTGTTTCAGGATAAAATTTATATATAATTTTAGAAGATATCCTAGGTTTGAATTTTAATGTGTTCCTAAAAATATATACAAACTATAACATAATGAATGTCAAAGAATGTTGAACTAGATAAAAAACATTTTAATATTGTATAAAATCATCATATAATGTAATAATCCATATTTTATTTTGTTTAAAAACCCTTAAATAATTATGACTATTTTCAGAAACCATTTTAATACAATAGTATTAGGTGTCCTTAATAAGAATTCTAATAATAGGGAAATAATTTGTTGACACTGAGAATGTAAAAATGAGATAATTATTTAAAAATAACACATGTAAAAATGGATAAAACATTTAAAAAAATTAATAAAATTAAATATAATAGAAAATGGAAAATATGAATTTTTGAAGCATGGAAAATAAAAACAATAAAATGAATATATAAATAGAGAAGGATGGTTCTAGATGAAAAGAATAGGTGGGTCACTTTTTCTTTCAAAAGTAACATATTGGAAATTATTTTCCAAGGAAAATGAAATTCAGATGGGTAAAATTGAGTGGTAAATGATAAAAACGAATAATTAATAATGTAAAATAAAATTATTTTGGTTTTATAAAGAAATGTTCATAATATATAATACAAAACTGATATTAATTCAGAAAAATTAATGATTTGAAAATGGGATTAGATAAAAACTGCTATAGATTTATATAATTTTTAAATGAAAAACATTGAAATATATATCTTTATGTGGATGTGTAAAAAATGAATATCATAAATTTTAATATAATTAGAATCCATTGGGAAGTATATAAAATAAAAATAACTATAATGTTATTAATATGCTATAAATATCATTGAAGTAAAATTGAGATGACAAAACCATAAAATAGAGTCTTGTAATGATTTATACGCAATCTAAACTAATTTCAAAAATATATTTATTATAAATTTTTATCAAAGATATATTTATACATATATTAATAATAATCAGCCCCTTATTATTTTAAATTACTCATTTATTAACAATCCATTATTAAAATCAATATCTACATGTTTACGATTCCGTTATCAATTCATGTTTTTATTCAATGATTGTGTGAGTTGAAAATTATTAATGGTTCAAAAAAAAATCATGTCCTAACTTGTCACGACCCGTCCTTGGGGCCCGTGCCGTGACTACCCCATGCCCACCTTCCATAGGCCAGGGGCTGGCGACTAGTACCAGAGGCGTAAATCCCGATGACAGGGAAGGCATTTCCTTTATAAATGTAAACAAAACACCACAGAGTACATGCGGAAGTAAAACACTAATTACAAAGAGAAGTGATGATAAGTAAATGGGCCAGAATACAAACCCAACAGAAAGTACAACTACAACTGAACAAAAGTACAACAGAAAAAGACAACAGCTGGAAGAACGGAAGCAGCTCCTGGGTTGTCCTCCTCGGGTCCTACCTGAAGGGTAGGTACCGATGGCACAGCTCCTGGATCGTCCACCACGAATCTTACCTAAAGGGTAGGTACAGATAGTTAAACTCCGGGATCGTCCACCACGAATCCTACCTGAATGGTAGGTACAGATAGCCTCCACATCGATCTCGCCTGTCAACCTCCTCCAAGTGTCATCTCGCCGTGAAGTCCACCTCCGAATACAGACTCGTCGTGTAGTCCCCCTCCGGGTACCGTCCAGTCCTCGAACACTCGGCCCCTGTCAGCACTGCCCGTCGTCTGCAACCAACACAGTGAGATTCGGGCATAGCCCGTGCAGGGGTGAGTATAACGATACTCAGTAGGGACCCCGAGACCCTCAAGGCCTCACTAAAACCAACAAGGATAACCACAAAGAAGATCTCAACAGATAACCTTCACTTAGGTATATGCCCATACATATACCTAAGTTATCAAGTAACCCATCTCAATCATGAGGAAACACAAAGATTATGAAATTAACAGATAACCACTACCCAGTTTATTCCCATACATATACCTAAGTTATCAAGTGACCCATCTCATTCAACAGGTAAAAACAAAGGTCATAGACTTAGCCCAAACTAGGATTTTTGATTATCAAAACCGTAACTACTGAAGAGCCCCATCTCTGGAGTGTACAGTGGTCCTGACACGACTCCAAGGTACTACTCACTAACCTAAGACTGCTGAGGTACTCCTCCTGTCGAGTACCGTGGGCCAGCCACCCAAACACAGTAGTGCTTCCCGTCGGGGTATGCCACACAAACACAGTAGTGCACACCCCCTAATAGCCTACAGAGGCACTCTCTGGACGAGTACCGTGGGTCTGCACTGTCACACAGGTAGTGCTCCGTTCGCCATGGGTCTGCACTCAAACAATGTAGTGCTCCGTCCACTAGGCTAGTCGAATCACTCCAAGTCGAGTCGGTCAAGTAGTCGTCAGGTCTCATTCAGCAACACTGTCTTCGTACTCCACACGCTTGCCTCTGGGAGGGTATACTCCATGAGCTATAGGTTGATACTCCATGTATCTCAAATTCCCACAAAGAAGTATCTCAAAAAACCGCCTCATCATAGGTGTCTCAACGCAACAGACGGTGCGTCAATCGGATGTCCGATCTGTGAGTTACTAGCCTTTTAGTCCCAGGGGCCCGGTTGGTTTCGTGTGTGAACCAACCCGGTCGTATCTCAACTATACCCCGAACTCTCATAGGGTATGCTCATAGGGACCGTTTCTCAACGTGATCACCAACGCCACTGATGGTTCGTCAAATGGACGTCCGGTTAGAAAGTTATCAGCTTTTCCATTCCAGGGGCCCGGTTGGATTCGTGTGCAATCCAACCCGGCCACTATCCAACTGCATCCAAACCTCAGGTTAAGCATTCCAAAAGTTCTATCTCATCAAGAGTAATTCAACGAGATAGACGACGCATCAATCGGACACCCGGTCTGTGAGTTATTGGCTTTTTCGTTCAAGGGGCCCGGTTGGTCTCGTGAGCGAACCAACCCGACCACACTCCGACGGTGTTCAAACCTCGAGCGGAGTAAGCCAAAAGTTCCGTCTCATCATGAGGAATTCAACCATGTCGACGGTAGGTCAATCCGACATCTAGAGCTCATGATATAAGTGTTTCCGCACTGAGGGCCCTATTGGTTCCGTATCCGAACCAACCCGGCCGAACCCAAAGTTCTCTGAAACCTTTAGTGTAATATACCGAAAAGGCCGTCTCAATCCAAAGATTGCATCGCAACCGATGGTGCATCTATCAGAGGTCCGTAGACCAAGATATGGGCATTTGAACGGAAACTACCCGAAAATAGCGGGTTCAGGCCCGGTCCAACCCGGCCAGAGACCCCCTGGGTCGGCCCGAACCGGGTCGACTCGAACCGGGTCCGGGTCCGGCCTGTTTGGGCGTGGCCCGGCCCGGATGGCATGGCACGGCCTGGGCGCGGCCGCGGCCGTGGCACCCGCGTGGCCAACAGGTGCGGGGGTTACAAACCCTCGCGGTCAACATATCCAGTGTGGCTTAAAGTCGCGCCGCTCGGCCTCCGGAATGGCTAAGGCGTTCTGGTTCGGCCCAGCTCTGCGGCTCAGCCGCGGCGGTTCCGTTCCGGTGGTGTGCCACCACCGCCTACCTCGGACCACCGGACTAGCTCCGGGGGTCCGTTTCGCCTCCCGTCTTCTTCAATGGTCCTCCTGGGACCCAAACATCACTACGGAGACTTCAAATCGCCTTTGCGGCCCATTCCGAAATCACCCGTCGATCTGCATGTCAATTAACAAAACGTGCCATATTCATTTTTTTCTAACGCGGCGTGACGGTGCCGCACCCCTTCACCGCGGCTCGACTCCGACCGCGGATTCGTTCGACCTCAAAGGCGTGGCGCGACGTCGCCCCACTTCTTCGTCAGGATTCTCTAAATTCCCGCACGGTGCGACGACACTGTGTCGCTTCCATTTCATGCCATGTAGATAACCAACAAAATAAAAAGGGGAGGAGGTTCGACCGTGTTTGTGTGGTCCAACCTCCAATGTTATTTTGATAACAGTTGGCCGTTAATATCGAAGAACGTCTAAAATTATTCACGACACAAAAACCAACCCCTACCTTGCAAAGACGTCACACATCGTTGAGCCGTGGAAGAGGCAAGCGTTGTGATGATCGGACATCGCGGAATATCAGTACAGATTCCATTGACGTCGGAGGGTGAGTCGTCGTCAATGGCGACGTTCCCCGTGGTGGTGTCTCCTCCCTTGACGCGGAGGAAGAATAGGATAAGGCACTTCGCCGGTGATCGCCCGATGAAGAATGTGGCGTCTCGCTTCCTTCGACGTGGAGAGAAGGTGCAAGATGAGAGGACGTTCTTCGTTGAAGCTTTGGTGTTCTTCACGTTCATCAACAAAGGATATGAAGCATTCTTCTTCGGAGGACAAAGTTCTTCAAAACTCAAATGCTCTCTTCCATTCCTCTTAACACAACAATTCTAACCAAAATAAAATAAGGCTCCACCTTATTTTATTTACCCATGCCATGCATTCAAAATTACAAAATTCAAAACCAACACCCTTAATTAATTGATCTTGCGTTTTCAAATTAATTAATGTATAAGTGGAAAGAATTAATGTGGGAGGTGAGGAGGAGAGGAGTCACTTAAGTTAATGTGTAGTTACAATATTAAAGTGGGAGGTGAGTTATGAGAGGTCAAGGGGGTTATGGGAAGATCAAGGGGGGTTAGGGTCTCATGTGGGCCCCACCAACCTCTTATCCTCTCATGGGTAGTTCCCTAACTTCCACTCAAAGGATATAACTACTTTTAAAGAAATAAAAATTGTAACTCATTTTTTATTTTATCTTCCACAAATTTTTAACAACTCCTCCTGTGAAAACGCAACTCCGAAAAAGATCTTCATAAGAAATTACCGGCATTGCGAATCCATCGGTGCCCTTAGAATTCGATTTCGAGCACTGGTTCAAATGTTAGAAAAACCCGCTTGTTCGTTCACTGAACGTACCCGAGCTAAACTTTGGAAATTGATTTTGGGCACACCAGGCCTCGGAATTAGGTGCCGTCAGAAACTGCGTTCTTATAAAATTCGGAAGAAAATTAAGAAAAAAATTTCTTTCAAATTTCCGGGTCTTTACATTACTCCCACCTCAGGGCATTACATCCCCATAAAGATTTAACAAAAACTAGGCATACAAAAGCGGTATTGAGCACACATCTGAGCCTTCCTCTCCCATGTGATCATCTGGTGGTTCCCGTACTTCCAATGAAAGCGCACCAGAGGAATCGACCATCCTTGTAGGATCTGCTCCAATCGATCCTCGATTCCCACTGGAACCTCCGTGAAAGTCACCCCATCGCCAAAGTCCATCTCCCCATGATCGATGATATGTAATGAAATCACACACATATCTCCTCAGTTGAGATACGTGGAAGTCGTCGTGCACCTGGTTCCCCTGAGGTGGATGGGTCAAGCAGTAAACTACCTCACCTACCCAGGTGAGGACCTAGAAAGGTCCGTTGAACCTCAGAGATAACTTGTCGCCTAGACCACATCTCTGTAAACCTCATCACGGTGAGACTCGTAGAAGGACGTGATCGTCATCCTCGAACTCTAGAGGTCTCCAATTCCTGTTAGAACTGAAACTCAAAACTACTACTGCCATGAGGGTAAGGTTGACCGACTCAAGAGTGATCGGTCGCACCCCCTTGTGCATGATTTTATCTTGTGCTGCCTGTGGTTTCCCTTTCACCGACCAAGGAAAAACCATCCCAACGTCGTAGTTAAACCACAACCTTTTTGCCTAATATTGTCAATTTCTGTATTAACTGTAATTGCCTAGTCCATACTCAAAACAACATCGTAAGGCCTTGACGCTGCCACCATGAGATTCCAACCGAAACTCATGCCTCAAGGGTTTGACTACACCGTCGGAGTAAGTGTGATTTTAGAGTCTTCTCCCAAGGTATCTTGTGACGTGAGGGTCATGTCTATGGCTTACCGGAAACTCTAGGCCTGGGACAAGATTTTTGGAAGGAAGGAATAATTAATTTCAACGTCTATTACTACGACAACTAGTAGTGAACACAGACTATACCTTGAATCGTTCTTAGAGACATTTGGTCACTCTACCTAACCGCATGTAGCTACACTCTTCCCCTGCCCTCCAGCTCTCTGAGCCTGGAGGGGACAACTAAGGCGGGTGGTTGTAGCATGTTAAAACGTACACCACCTCATGCTTCTCTCCTAGATCTACCTCCACGTCTGCTGCTTCGCAGACTCATCTCTCCTTTAAGCTTCCTCTTATTTAAACATTTAACATGCCTGAGTCTCTATGACTGGAGCCAGTTTGCCATTTCTTATTGCACTATGCAGTCTTCATCCACTCCTGGATGACCTGCACCTTCTATGCCTACAATATGAAAGAGCTGCTAAAATTTCTCCTTTTCCGAAAAGAGAAACTCGGTCTCATTCCCTGGATGAACCACACCCATTGCCTAATATAGTCAATCCTGACATTAATGATGTATTCATTCCATGGATGACGTCGTAAGGCCTCGACGCTACTACCAAGAGATCCAACTGTCACTCTTGCCTCCAAGGTTAGAGTCACACTGTCGGCATCAGTGTGAGGTCACTGGGTCTCCTCCAATAGAAATCTCGAAAGTGAGGGTCAAGTCAACATTTTTAACTGGGACCACTCACTATCAACCGAAGAAAAGGACAGGAAAGAAAACATCACAAAGATAAGTGTCTTTTTATTATTCCATCTCATAGTAAAAAGACACAAATACAACAGCAATATGGAACTAGAAGTACAAGGGACGTATCCACTAGTTCCACCCCTATCCACATGCTCTCGGAGCTCTACTGCCTTTTCCACTACTCGGCTATTGCTCAAGATTCCGCCACTGCTTCTGCCTTGGTGGCTCCTATAATGCCTCCAGAGCAACTGTGCGAGGAGTCGGACAGTCACATGCCAGGTGACCCTTCCTGCCGCATTCATAACACTTCCCACTCCTTGTACGACTAGATCTGGTCCTCTTGGACCTTTCCATCATCTGTCTACTGTCCACAGATGACTTGGCTAATGATTGAAAATCCTGCGGCAAAGGTAGCAGCTCATGTACACGCTTGAGGTGTAGAGATACTGGCACAAACTCCACCCTGAATAAGGTCTCGAAGTCTTCCCATGTGAAGGTAATCCGGTCACAAAACTTGAACAAACGGCTCCACCAACTACCAGATGTTTCCTGAAGGAGGATGGAAGAAAAGATCACCATGAAGTCTGTTGGCGTCCCCACTAGCCTGAAGACTCTCAACACAGCCCCCAGCTAATCCTCAGCTGCCTGCGGGTCCATCTCTCCCTGGAACCTGGGTGGCCTCTTGCATTGGAACTCATGCAGCACGCTCAAGTGGCGTGTATCACCTACTTCTGGGGCTGGTGGCATCGGTGGCCCAACGTATGGTATTACCGTTGGTGCCTCCGCTGGTGCCTCAACTGAAAGAGGGCCCTATACCGAAGCCTCGTTGCTCGGCATGTTGTCAATACGCACATCCCTCTGGGATCTAGCTGGTCGTCCGTGAAAAGGAATCCTGAAAGAAACAACATGACACGGTCAAATGATTATAGCTAGTGGGATGACCTGGTTTGAGATGACTTTTAAAAACATATGGAAACACACACACAATCAGAGTTTTCATGCACAAAGTCGGAAATCAGTTGTCAGGGTCCTGGTGTATGGATACGTCGGCCGCCCGCACCTACACTGGACTCCCTGAACTGAAGACCACACTCGGTACCTGTAACACTATTCCTTCACAGAAACAAAATATTAGAGTCATAAGTTATGTGGTAGAACTGACTCCTCTGATACCAATTTGTCACGACCCATCCTCGGGGCCCGTGCCGTCACTACCCCAAGCCCGCCTTCCATAGGCCAGGGGCTGGCGACTAGCACCAAAGGCATAAATCCCGATGACTGGGAAGGCATTTCATTTATAAAAGTAAACAAAACACCACATAGTACAAGCGGAAGTAAAACACTAAGTACAAAGAGAAGTGCTGAAAAATAAATGGGACAGAATACAAACCCAACTGAAAGTACAACTACAACTGAAAAAAAGTACAATAGAAAAAGACAACAGCTGGAAGAATGGAAGCAGCTCCTGGGTCGTCCTCCTCTGGTCCTACTTGAAGGGTAGGTATATATGGCGCAGCTCCTGGATCGTCCACCACGGATCCCACCTGAAGAGTAGGTGCAGATAGTGCAGCTCCTGGATCATCCACCACAGATCCTACACGAAGGGTAGGTACAGATAGCCTCTACATCGCTCTCACCTGCCAACCTCCTCCAAGTGTCGTCTCGCCGTGAACACCACCTCTGGATACTGAATCATCATGTAGTCCACCTCCGGGTACCATCCAGTCCTCAAACACTCGACCTCTATCAGCACTGCCCGTCGTCTGCAACCAACACAATGAGATGCGGGAATATCCCATGCAGGGGTGAGTATAACGATACTTAGTAGGGACCCCGAGACACTCAAGGTATCACTAAAACCAACAAGGATAACCACAAAGAAGATCTCAACAGATAACCTCTACTTAGGTATATGCCTCTACATATACCTATGTTATCATGTAACCCATCACAATCATGAGGAAACAAAAAGATTATGAAATCAACGGATAACCACTACCCAAGTATATGCCCATACATATACCTATGTTTTCAAGTGACCCATCTCAATCAAGAGGTAAACACAAAGGTCATAGACTCAGCTCAAACCAGGAATTTTCATTATCGAAACTGTAACTGCTGAAGAGCCCCATCTCTGGAGTGTATAGTGGTCCTATAACGACTCCGAGGTACTTCTCACTAACCTAATACTGCTGAGGTACTCCTCGTGTCGAGTACCGTGGGTCAGCCACCCAAACACAGTAGTGCTTCCTGCCAGGGTATGCCACCCAAACATAGTAGTGCCCACCCCCTAATAGCCTGCAGAGGTACTCTCCGGATGAGTACCGCGGGTCTGCACTATCACATAGGTAGTGCTCCGTCCACTATGGGTCTACACCCAAAAAACATAGTTCTCCGTCCACTGGGCTAGTCGACTCACTCCAAGTCGAGTCGGTCAAGCAGTCGTCAGGTTTCAGTCGGCTACACGGTCTTCGTACTCCGCACGCTCGTCTCTGGGAGGGTCTGCTCCACGAGCTACAGGTCGATACTCCAAGTATCACAAAGTCCAATGAAGACGTATCTCAAAGGACCACCTCGTCCTAGGGGTCTCAATGCAACAGATGGCGCGTCAATCAGACGCCCGGTCTGTGAGTTACTAGCCTTTTCGTCCCTGGGGCCCTGTTGGATTCATGTGTGAACCAACCCGGCGATATCTCAACTGTACCCCGAACTCTCATAGGGTATGCTCATAGGGACCATTTCTCAACGTGATCACCAACACCGATTATGGTTCGTCAAACCGATTTCCGTTCTGAATGTTATCAGCTTTTCCGTTACAGGGGCCCGGTTGGATTCGTGAGCAATCCAACCTGGCCACTATCCAACTGCATCCAAACCTCATGAGAAGTATGCCAAAAGTTCCATATCATCAAGATGAATTCAACGAGACAGACGGCGCGTCAATCAGATGGCCAGTTTGTGAGTTATAGGCCTCTTTGTTCAAGGGGCTCGGTTGGTTTCTTGAGCAAACCCACCCGACTGCACTCCAACAGCATCCAAACCTCGATCAGAGTCAGAAAAAAGTTTTGTCTCATCAATAGGAATTCATCAAAGTCAATGGTACGTCAATCGGACATCCGGAACTCATGATATAAGCATTTTCACTCCGAGGGCCCGGTTGGTTCCGTATCCGAACCACCCGGCTGAACCCAATGTTCTCCAAAACCTTGAGTGTAATATACCTAAACGACCATCTCGATCCATGGATCAAATCTCAACGGACTGTGTGTCGATCAGAGGTCCGTAACCCAAGATATGTGCGTTTGAACAGAAACTGCCCAAAAATAGGGGGTTTGGGCCCTGTCCGATCCGGCCCGAGACCCCCTGGGTCGGCCCGAACTGGGTCGACCCGAACCAGTTCCGGGTCCGGCCCGTTTGGGCGCGGCCCGACCTAGATGGTGTGGCCTGGCCTGGAAGGCGGGGCCCGGCCCGGCCTGGGCGTGGCTGTGGCGCCCGCGTGGCCAGCGGGTGCAGGGGTTACAAACCCCCACGGTCAAATATCCGGCGCGGCTTTAATCTGCGCTGCTCGGCCTTCGGAATGGAAAAGCCATTCCGGTTCGGTCCACCGATGCTGCTCAGACACGACAGTTCCATTCCGGCGGTGCGCCGTGGCGTCCTACCGCGGACCACCGGACTCACTCTGGTGGTCCGTTTTGCCTCCCGTCTTCTTCATTGGTCCTCCCGAGACACGAACATCACTGTGGGGACATCAAATTGTCTCTGTGGCCCATTCTGACATCGCCAGTGGTTCTGAACGTCAAATAACAAAACTTGTCGTCTTCAGGGTTTTCCGGCGCGGCTCGACGGCGCTGCGCCCCTTCGCTGCGACCCGACTCCGACCGCGGATTCGTTCGACCTCAAAGGCGCGGCGCGACGGCGCCCAGCTTCTTTGTCGGGATTATCTAAATTCCCTCATGGTGCGACGACAATACGTCGCTTCCATTTCATGCCACATAGATAACCAACAAAATAAAAAGGGGAGGGGGTTCGACCGTGTTTGTGCGGTCCGACCTCCTCCGTTATTTTGATAACAGTTGTCCGTTAATATCTTTGAACATCTAAAATTATTCACGACATGAAAACCAACCCCTACCTTGAAAAAACGTCACACGTCGTCGAGCCGCGGAAGAGGAAAGAGTCACGATAATCGGACGTCACAGAAGATCGGTGTCGATTCCGTTGACGTCGGAGGGTGAGTCGTCGTCAATGGCGACGTTCCCCATGGTGGTGTCTCCTCCCTTGACACGGAGGAAGAAGAGGATAAGGCACATCGTTGGTGATCGCCCGATAAAGAATGCAGCGTCTCACTTCCTTCGACGTGGAGTGATGGTTCAAGATGAGACGACGTTCTTCATCGAAGCTTTAGTGTTCTTCACGTTCATCAACAAAGGAGATGAAGGGTTCTTCTTCTTCGGAGGAAGTTCTTCAAAACTCAAATGCTCTCTTCCCTTACTCTTAACACAACAATTCTAACCAAAATAAAATAAGGCTCTACATTATTTTATTTACCCATTCCATGCATTCAAAATTACAAAATTTAAAACCAACACACATAATTAATTGGTCTTGGGTTGTCAAATTAATTAATGTTTAGGTGGCATGAATTAATGTTTGTGGTGAGGAGGAAAGGAGTCACTTAAGTAAAAGTGGATTTACAATATTAAAGTGGGATGTTAGTTATGGGAGGTCAAGGTGGTTATGGGAAGATAAAGGGAGGTTAGGGTCTCATGTGGGCCCCACCACCCTCTTAACCTCTCGTGGGTAGTTCCATAACTTCCACTCAAAGGATATAACTACTTTTAAAGAAATAAAAATTGTAACTCAATTTTTATTTTATCTTCCACAAATTTTTAACAACTCCTACCGTGAAAACGCAACTCCGAAAAAGATCTTCTTAAGCAATTACCGGCATTTCAAATCCATCAGTTCCCTTGGAATTTGATTCCAAGCACCAGTTCAAAAGTAACAAAAACCCGCTCATTCGTTCACTGAACATACCTGAGCTAAGCTTTGTAAATTGATTCCGGGCACACCGTGCCTCGGAATCATGCGCCGTCAGAAACTGCGTTATTGTAAAATTCCAAAGAAAATTAAGAAAAAAATTTCCTTGAAATTTCCAGGTCATTACATAACTAAAATATTTATTCAGTATATACAGTGTTATAATAATGAATTTAATTTTGTAGTGAAAAATTTGACACATCGCTTCATGGATGAGGTAGTACACATTTATTCGACGGAGATGTTTTCATTTTTCAACTAATTAACCGAATTGTATATGAAATAATTTACCATTAAAATTTTATATTTAATTTATAGATATCATGTATATTCATTAAATATATTCGTATTGTTATTAATGTGATTCAATGAGAAAAATGAAAAAGTTTGATCCTGGAGGATGTAGTCCATACATACACAATAGAGATGATTTCATTCTTCCAAATAGTTAAGAGAAATGATGAAAATGATTTTTAGGGTAAAATAATTAAATTTATTTATACTTATTATACTTATGTAGTTATTCTGTCATTGGTATAATATATTTTTAGGAGATATTACAATAACTAGAGAGATATAAATAAAAAATCACTGGTTAACATTTATTTCTTTCCACCATAGAACAATACATTTGAAAAATAATTTAAGCCTTTGAAGGATTTTCATTTGATGTGAGAAGGACTTCTAATAACAATATATAATTTTTTGAGTGTAGATTCATCATAGTTTGGTCAAAATAAAAGGCTTCTTATGTAAGGATAAGATGGTTGGTGAAGGAATTCTATCATAATTGAGATGGTTGATATTTTTTAAATATTTAAAATTTTATAATAACATCATGTAATGTTCGTTGGAAAGTGGCTCAAAAAGAGGAAAATAAAGTAGTGGGGAGAATTACTTTTCTATCTATCTCTCATCGAAATATTTGGATATAGGTTTTTGACATGATTTAGGTATGTTAACCATATATCATCTCTTTCCATATTTTACTTTTATCACATTAAATCATTCTTTAGATTTGATAAAATAATTTATAACTAAAAAATAAAATTAACCATGTTGTATAATTTGTAAATTATGATTTTAAATATTAAAACTATCTCATTATATTTAACATTAAATTTAAAAAAATTAATTTTAAAATTATAAATTTAAAAATTATAAATTTATTAGGAAAATATGTCACATGTTCTAAAATATAAAATATTGATTTTTAAATTAATCATAATATTTCTAACAAAAAAACATTATTTATTAAATATTTTTTTTATGAAAAATATTTCAAAATTTATAATTTCATGATAATATAATTATTATTTCATAAAGGCCTCAGAATTCAAAAACCATGGATGTTATTTTTTATTCAAATTTAAATATGGTATTCCAAAAAAATAAAAACAAAATAATCCTAAAATAATATATTTATGATTAACCCAAAAAACACATTTCTTTTTTGTATAATAATAATATAATAAAATTTATCTTTTAATTAAATAATATTGATTGAATTATAAAATAAATTTTTTTAAATGAAAATTTTTTTATCCCTTAATCATTAAATTGACATTCTAAAATTTTATTTATTTCATGGAATTTATTATATTATAATATATTCAATATCAAGATTAAATTTCATAGACATAATAATAAAATTTGAAACATTTTAATACAAATTTTATAATAAATAATTTTATATATTTTATTTACTTTGGGTTTTAATTTCTATATCTAAATTTTTTATTGAGGATTCAAATCTTATTTAAAAAGTTTATTAATGTATTTCAATGATTGTAAAGGTCTGTTATATAATTTTTTTATTTCTATGTTGGGTGTGACATAATCTATCAGATGTTTCATATTCATAGAAGATAAATATATTATAAAACCATGGGATATTTCATAGAAAATCTATGAGTTTCATCCCTTATAAGGATGTCGATGGGTACCACCAAGATTGTTTTGATCATTAAAAATGATTGTTTATTGAAAGACACAATCATGTATTGTTATTGGATTTATTGGTCCTTATGAATGATTTAATTTAATCCACCCCACTATAAACATAGTTTGTGGGAATGCTGGGAATGAGAACCCCATGAACTGTGGATGTCAGGAATTTGCCTCATGAAAACATTTATCATGAGTCTTGTGACTTGTTTTTGTATGATTACTAACTATATTTATATGAGATTCCAAAATTGAAAATTGATAGAGATGTCATTTGATTTTCATAAAATGAAATTTTTATCTCCAAAAGAAAAAAATCACCCCATTTTTATCTATATTTATGTTTCTAAGGGGTATATATAAATGTTAGCATGAGATTAATTTCTTAAAATCAGTGTGTATGTGATGATTCTTAAGGGACATTGTAATTTTAATGGAATCCTGAACAAGATATCACATACGATATGAGTTTATAAAAATATTTTTGATCACATTAGACATCACCCCAGTTCTAAAAATTGATTTTGTTTGCATTGGACTTTAGGTCTGGCCCAAAACAATATCCCAAAAACAACTTACAATGATCATTCGTGTCACACTTCATGGTAAAGTATTCTTATCACATCTAGAAAGAGAGGATTCTTGGAGAATTTTATTCAAAAAACCAGGTCAAATTGCCTCCTAGAATATGATTTTCTTCATAAAGGGTTGATTTTACTTCATGGTATACATTCTGTTTCCAATTTGGACTCTTCATGGACAAATTGAGTCTATCCCTGCACAATTTTTACTTTTGATCATAAATAGGTTATAGCTCCATGAAAAATAAAATTGTATTCTTCAAAATCATTTGTTATCCTGTCTCAATTTAGGGCCCATAATACGTGTTTTATAATGCAAATAAGTCCCTAAAAACTGTTAGGGATGAGTTTTATTTCCTCAATACACATCTCATTAAAATTGTGAAAAATACATAGTCTTCTCCCATTATGAGGGTATTACCACCACATCAACCATATTGTAATCATTTTAGATGGATATCTAACCCTCGATGTGTGAGTGGTCATACAGTACAATGATATCGCATTCACAACTTCTTTATTATATGAAATATTTAATTTTACTAAAACCTATCATTTTTTTTCCATATGAGTAATGTGAAATGGAATTATTATAAAAAGGTGTATCATCCTTCTTTTGTTAGAACAATGATATTATTTTGATATATAAAATGTTTATTTACTCATACACGAAGATATCCACTTTTCCCTGAAAATTATGGAGGGAGAAGTATGATTAGACCATTAATATATTTTTTGAATATATATACTTGTTTTATTTTAATAAAAGTACTTTAATTATGAATTTCTATATATGTAGGATTTACAATTATGATTATACATTAAAATATGCATGAGAACATGTTTAATATGAACTAATAATAATTTAGGATACTTTAACCTTATAGGTAATTATCCTAGATGTTATAGGACATTATATTTTAATTTTGTAATGTTCTTGCCCTTGTTCTCTTTAACAAGAGAATGTCATATCACCATGAGACCACATGTGTGGCTCCTCATATTCCAAATATTTTCAACTAGCATCAAGGATCGAATAAATATTGAATTGAGACTAGACCCTCTGGTAACAAATAAGAACCATTGTGCAACCTCAATAAAAACCAAAATAAATATACTCTAGTTGATAAACATGAAAAATATAAATTAGTTTGATATTATCAAATCATAGAAAGTCATAATGAATGTAATACTTAATTTTATAATAGAATCCAAATAAAAAAGTACTCCTAAAATAAACTCCCAAAATCGGTCTTGAACATATTTCGCAGTCCCATATATATGCACTTGCCCTATATTGATAAAAAAATAGTCATGGATAGGGAATGTTGACATCATCCTAACCTACATCTATGAAGATTTCTTGAGTACCCAGAAGTATCCAAAATAGGCTAGTATTATTACATAGTTGGCCTCCCCCAATAGTGTATATAAACATCTAGTTTTAGTAATAGATCATGTAATAGTAAGATATATGCAGATATTAATTAGCATTTAATATATATAATATCTAAATATTTCCACTAATACATGATCTCTAGTTCGAAAAATGGGGCAATCCATGCCATTTATGACTTGATGTTAGATATCATCACATATGCACACAAATGGGTCTAGTTCCAGTATCCATAATATCAATACATATAATAAAATAACAATATAAAGGTAGATTCTCATTCCTACGTTAAATTGGATATTCAAATTACATTTAACCTAATGAAAATTCCCATTACAGGGTTAAATTATATGTTTTCATTAAAATGTACCCTGACTTATACAAAACTAATGGGTTAAATATAATAACAATTTATATAAGTTATGAAATTAATTTCAACTTCATGGAAAATTATGTATTCAATGTATCTATAAAATGAAACAACTAATGCTAACCAAATTACCAAACATGCCAATCATGTTAACAAAATGTAATTTTTTTTAATTTCTAACAAATTACAATTATCATTCCAAGTACCGTCATCTCCTAATATCCATTTATACTAATATCTATGTATATAAAATAATTAAAATTATCATATTAATTTTGAGAATTACAAATCACAATTTAGTACATTAATTATTTTATTTACTAAACTTTTAAAAGTTTTATTCCTATTTAAAATAATTAAATTTTATATTAAAAACTGGATTTATGCAAAACAGTTGTGATACATTGGTTTTACAATGTTATTAGTAATCTCTTGTAAGATTTAAAATACCATTATGAATATTAAAATTTAGTAATATAACCATGGAACAATGATCCTATATGTATTATATGAAATTTGTGATGATAAAATCCAATTCACACAAATAGAGGAATCCAAAACCTTATATAGTAGAATTGTATACTATGTAACCAATTTTTTAATGCTTCCAAGGTTGGTAAAATCATTAGTCTTAGAATATGGTGAAGCCTAACCCAATATTAAAAAACGAAATCTTAAATTAAATAGTTTATTGGAAGGTTTCATGGTCATCAAGATCGTGGACCAAACCATGTATGCCAAACCATCCCAATAAATCCTCAACATCAAACACGTTTCAATTAGACAAATTTCTGATGTATTAAAACAATATGCATATGGACTCTAGTAGTATGATTTTTAATATTTTATTTTAAGTAACTAATTATTATATGTATCCCTTTTCAAAATTAATTTTTAATTATTTATATAATGTGTTAAATATAAATTATATTTTGATATGATGAAATAAAAATTGTATTTTTGGGAATAATATAATTTCATTCAAGAGACTCTATTTTAATTAATTAAATAATTTTGAAATAAAGATATTTTCAAATAATTTTATTATAAAAAACTCATTTAATAAAATTAAAAATATAATATTTTAATTCCATTACCATTTTCTAAGTATCAAAAAACTATTATCGTCAAATAAAAATTATTTTCCTGTACAAGGTGATTTTTCATTTAAAATTTTAAATTCTCCAACGTAGAAAAATATTTTGATAAAATATATATTATTCTAAAAATAAGCACATTATAATTATCCAATGGTTATCTTTTCATAATTTTATGAGACAGTCAAATTTTATGGTTAAATTTATATACGGTATGAAATATTGTTTTTATTATAACATCATAATGAACCAAAAGATATGTAATATATTCCACAATTTATATCCATATAAAAATATATATTTCCGTATAAAATTATTTCTTATATCATTTGATTGATTTTATAAATCATTAATGATTCCTCCAACACAATAATTATATTTAATGATATCAAAATCACTTCATTATAAACATGACTCCATTCCAAATCACCATGTGTATTATTTTAAGGATTTAAGTTCTTTTAATTAAAAAATATAAAATAAAAATTTCTTGAAACCAAAGGCCCTACCATAAAATGGTTTTTGGTTTTGGTTACATTATCATATATAGTATGAAACCGTTGTTTGAAAATTAATAAAGAAGTATACTATATTTTTCTATATAAACCCATCCAAACACCCATAAATGTAAGATAAAAATTCTTATATAATAATAATATTATACCCTTTCCTATCTATTTACCTCAGAAGGTTCCCCTCCTCTCTCAAGAACCTCTTATAAAGCTTTATGAAGGTCCCTCACAAATGTAATTAATCCACTCATTCAAATATTTATTCAATCATCTTATTTATATTATGCCTTTTTATTTGAATTTTATAATGTTATAAAATGTTTATTAAATATCACTATTAATTTTTATATTATTTTCAAGTGATGATATAACAATTTCACTCTCATTTACCAATCCAATGAACATTTATGTAGCACCATTATGTTACAAAAATTATCCTATGATTTTTCCATGAAATATATTTTTTGTATTAAATACCCAGACTCATTTATAAAAATGAGCACTCACAAAGATGTAGTTATACATCATGGAGTTGTTAAATAAATTTAAGTAACCGAAACTCCATGACTGATGGATTATATTTGATGAAAGGAATAATTATCTTCTATGATTCATGTGGAAAACTTATTCATGTACATAATATATGACAACCCTTATGTTTATAACGCATTAGTCCATGATTTATTCCCTATGAATAAACATAATACCGCCCATAAGAGCAATAATTATACTTTATATATATAATTTTTTACATTATATAACAATATAAAACATTATTATCAGTATTATTGAAATCATCATCAACATGCTCATAATTTTTCACCATTCTTAAAACACTATCATATTACCAGGGTCAGACATATGAAAGGGTGAGATATAAATCCATGTATGGGAATAAAAATGATACAATGAGGAATTTATTAAATTTAAAACAATGGGTATTTAAATGAGATATTTAATGGGTGATAATAATAATCATGAACCAAGAAGCGTGACATAACATGTGATCGTATGATAACATAAAAGATTCATTGGAAAGTGGCATCAAATTTACAGAATTAAACTTATACATAGGTCAACGTTAACTTACGAGAAAACATAAATGGTGTAAAAATTAATTTTATGTAATAGGTTCACTGCCTATTTATATTAATTATTTCTCATTAGACTAAAACATTAATCAATTCATTATAACTCTATACGATTTTGGGTGGTCCCATCGCACATCATAACATGTACAGGCATAATTGTTCGACATAGGTCATTCATCCTAGGATCATATTTTTTTACATTTAATTATAATATCATGCATTATTAAATACATAAATATATTTTACCCATAAAATAAATTTATTTATGTCTACTAGAATACCCTTTAGTGTAATTAGTGATGGTTTTCACAATACAATGTTTTTTATGTAAAATAATAGTGAAATTTCTATAGTATAATGGAAGTAGATTAAAAATAAAAAAATTAATTTAATGTGGTAATAATGCGTATCTAATTATTTTTTATCAAATGTAATGTAATAGGTATTTGAAAAAATAGATCCTAGAATTAGGAATTAGAAATAAAAGGAAACAAATGAATAAGATGATTGAATAAGGAATATAATGAGAGGATCACTTACACAATCATTAGATAGTTACAATATTTTTAAATGATTTAATGAGAGGGGATAAATTATATATTATTATTATGAAATAAATTAGATATTATATGGTTATTTATAATTATATTAAAATGTATCCTATTAAGATTTAAAAGGTTAAATATAGAGAAGGAACTTGAATTTAAAATTAATGATAGAGGTCCCTTAAAATTTTTTGGCATAGAAATAGATTAGGTTACTTCTATAAAGAGAGGGGATAAATTATCAATATTTATTAAAAAAATTAATAGTGATATTTATAAATCCATTTCAACACAACCTATTTACATTTAAATGGGTAAATTAAAGAAGGTTCATGAGTTGAAAATATTTGAGGGAGGGGTCTCTTAATAAATTTCATCATAGTAATGTATTAAGTAAATCTTATAATTATAAGGGATAAATAATATATAATTATTAATAAATAAATTAGAATGTATAGTGACCTCTATAAATAAATTGAAATAATCCATTTTGGATTCAAAATGGTAATATAATAAAGGTTATTATGTGGAAATTAAGATAGAGATATCGCTAACTAAATTTTGGTATAGTAAATGCTTAGGTAAATTCTATAATGTGTGGGGATAAATTATATCATATTATTAAGAAATTGAAATTAAATAATAGGGATATTTATAATGTTATTGAAAATAACAATTTAAAATTTTAAAAATTATAATTATGATGAATGTTCTTGAATGGAAAAGATGAGATATAAGCCTCTTCCAAAATTTTAATATAGTATTGGATTTGGTAAATTCTATAATGATTTGTTATAAAAGATATAAAATTATTAGTAAAACAATTTTATTGTGTGTCAGACTTTATAAATTCATGAAAACATATGAAATATAGATTAAAAAGGCTGAATACAAAGAATGTTCTTGAATTGAAAAGCTGAGAGAGTGGTTCTTTACCGTGGGGGAGATTTTAAAAGCATGAAAGATGCTTCCTGAGAGTTTGGGGAACCTTGGGAGGAATATATAGAGATATGGATTCACTAATGACATGAAAAATGATCTTCTTCTGAATATTAAGGAGACATTGGGGGGGTCTATATTTAAATATAGAGGAGAGTTTTCTATTATTTCACAAACATTAGTTTGGGACTCGATATAAAGAAACAATAATAAACAAAATACTCAACATGGATTTTTATAATTATTTTAAAATGCGTATTTTTTTAAATAATTTTTAATGATAAGGTACTGATTCATTTAGTGATTACCATTAATGATTTGAAAAAGAGTCATGTTCAATAAGAAATGACTTTTAAATGATAAAATGTATTATAAGTTTTGGAGGATTCATATAGTATTTATTAAATTATTAAAATAAGATTAAAATAAAATCATTTTTAATTGTAAATATATATTTTGTTATGGATACCATATATATCCTTTATTTCCCCCCTTTTGGGTCATTATGATGTCTTAATACACACCAAACATTTATACTGTAATTAATTTTTACAAGAAAATTTTAATGACTACGTAAATCACGAAAAAATAATTGGTTGATAATTTGGATGTTTTGAATCAAAAAATAATTCTTATTTTATTAAAATCATTGTCTATATATTAGATAATAGTGTTAAAATACGAATCGATATTTATTGAGAAATTCTTTATTTTCGATAATAACATTTTTTGACCCTAGTTGAAATTATATTTGACTTCATAAAAATTATATTATCATTTAAATTTGTTAATATTATTAATTTAGAAAAATAAAATTTATTTTCAAAATTTAATACGTCATGAAAAATTAATTTCTTGATTGAAATTTCTTATTTCACAAAATTAAATTTCTTGTTTTCTCGTTGAAAAATATTATTTATGTCAAACTAATTTCTAAATTATTTTTAAACAAAAATAATAAATATTGATACATAAATTAAAATAAATATTATCAAAATTCGGGTTCCTTTTTTCTACTCCGTGTAGGATTATTTTTAAAATTAATTAAGGTATTTGTTTTTACGGTTGTAATAAAAAATTATCTATGGTTACAATTCATATACTCAAAAAAATAGTTAATATTATTAATTAATTATAATTACATTAATTCCAAATTTTGAATCCATTTTAAAAAATTAATTCTCAATTGTTTAATAATGTAAATTAAATTAAAACTCATTAGCATTATGAAAAGTTGTTTTCGTGAAAATTTAATTTTTCATGGAAATGTTTCTTTTATATTAAATCTAAAACTAATGATAATAATTATAAGAATTTAAATTAATAATTATGGATACATTATCTACAATTTTATTTTAATAATTTCCTTTTATGTATAATTTTTAATTAAATAAAAAGTATACAAATAATTAATTTTAAAACTATTCACAAAAACATGTGTTTTCAATCATGAAAATAAACATATTATAAAATATGGTAGAGAGAGGATTTATATATAAATAATTAGACAGAATATAAAAAATAGAGTAAATTACATTACAATTTTTAATTAGACTTTTAAATTACATAATTTTCAAAAGAAATGACATTTTTATAAACAAAATGGTATTTTTCACTATTTAGTGCAAAATAAATATTTTAAAAAATTTCAAATAATTTCACCCTTGGATAATTATGGTATTCTGTTTTAAACAATGATATTAATTTTATCAAAAAAAGTTTATAAATTTTTGATAAATATTTCTTCACAAAAATAAATAAAAATAAAATTTGATGAAAATATATTTTTAATGAATAACATAACATTAAATAAATGACTAATTATTTAATAATAATTTATATATATACATATTGTGGAAAATATATGTGTGTGTGTGTGTCTGCATATTTTTTTGTTATAATGTACTTAATCCTATTAATATGTGGAAATTTAATTTCTATCTTAAAATGGTCATTTTCAAATAATAATTGTTTTGTTTGGTATGGTGTTTCATATTGTGTACAATATTTATCATAATCTCTAGGTGTTTCGATATTCTTGTATTTAATAAATTTTTACCCCACAATTTGAACTTGGTCTTGGTAAGAAATGTTTTGACACTTCAAAATATTTTTATTGAAATCTAAAATTATAAAAAGGGAAATAAAACATCCAAATGGAATGAGAGAAATAGAATTTTTATGATCTTCATGTAACTAGGATTCCATATAGGAGAACATTTGGGAAGTGAAAATATAGACATGGAAGAAAATTAGCTAACTCTCAAGAACAAACAGAAAATGATATATTACATGGTATTGTGAAATTAAATGACCAAAACCCATAAATCGAATGTGGGTGAAAGGACCATCATTTCCTCAGAAATGATCATAATATGAAAACATTTTTTATTCAAGATTATTTTTCTATAGTTAATGAATTCCATTACCATCTAGGCTTGGAAAGTATGGAACTAATTTCATCCTTTAATAAATGTTCTCTAAATACCCTTCTTTTCTCCAAATAATGACTTCTCAAGATTAATTTTCAGATGCCTAAAGTGCTAGAAAATATTATGATTGATCGAATAATCCCCAAACAAACAACGAGTCCTTAATCATATATTTACTGAACCCAAAATAGTTAGCATAAATATTGATAGGACTATAAATGAATAAATATTCATACATTAATCTTCATAATTAAAAAAATACCAAATGGTTAACATAGATCATTCCTTATGTAAATAACATTATATCCAAAATAACACCAATACCCTCAACATTGAATAATGTTTTAAGCTCAAGGTTTTTCTTAAAACCTACTACATAAACCTCTAAATACCTAATAAAATTATCTCGAAATATTCTTTTATATTAAAACTAATATTATATATAGATCAACCCAATAAAAAAATTACTATTATATAATTAATCACCTTAAATTTAAAAAGATTTTTTCATGTAATTTGTTCCACTAAATAAATGTAATCATGTTAAACATCAATCACCATAATGTCAAAAAGATGAATCAATTCATTAAAATATAAGATTTGACTTAGACATGTCATCCAAATACACTTTTAAATTTTCTCAAACATCAATCACATATTAAGGGTTATAAATCCTCCAGTGATTTTTTCCCTAAATATCATCTAATAGTGTATATGTACCATTCAACATAAAATTGAAATCCATAATTAAAAAATATTGTTGAATAATACATAGATGTTTCCTAATTAATATAAAAATTTTATATTGATATAAATATTATACAACATAATTCTAAAATACTAATTCACATACATATCAATACTTATATATCAGTGATTTCTAAAGGACAGTTCCTTCATTCGTATAGGATTGGACCCTGTGATTTAGGTGTTAACTTGTATAATGCCTAACTTTTCCACACATATCATATTAAATATCACGTTCTGTCATAGAATTTAATTTATTTAATTTATTAATAATATTAATTTTTTATTGATGAAATATTGAAATTTTATGCACAATTTTTCACTCATAAACACCTTGGAGATCTTTTTTCCATTCACCATACTGTCTCTTTCCATGTCATTTACATGTAGGAAATTTATTCTTATTCCCTTTATCCCCTTTATCATTGTTTCCTCTTGAAATGTGGACGACGTTGATGATTTTTAACATTCAACCATTCCAATCGGTGTCTAACAGGTTTGGTCGTAGAACTGGAAACATCCAATGATTCTATATCCATTTGGACCTACTTTCCAAAGGTAGGTTCTCATTATTTGTGAACAAATGAGACATAATAATTTGAATTGGTCGAGAGGATAGGAATTCGGACTCACCACACCTTTTTATTGGGAATTATTGTCTACTTCGGGACTCTCTATATAGATTTATGTTATGTTTGTGAATCCATATTAAACTAAAAATTATTAGAATGAACTTTCCTCTAGAACTTGCAATCATTGATTTATATTTAGGAAATTTAGAGAAACTTTTTATATGTATTCATGGTTCTTCATCAATACAGAACCATCTGTATGTGTTAGAGATTCTTATTCAATGGTAACCTTCAATACATTATATAAAAGTCTCTTGGTCATTATGATGACTGTACTGGTTTTAAAGCCACTTAGTGGGGCACTTGATGTTAATTGTCATTCAGAAGGATATGGGTTATTTTAGAGTTGGGATCGTACCTGTAGATGGGCTAACTACGTATCCTTGTTTATCAAAGGAATCAGAACCCACATAGTTTGAGTAAGGGATTATGATGTTTATGCAAGATTGATGGCTCAATGAAATATGTCGTAATTACGTTTACACTCTAAGCTCACGTGAGTCATTCTCGGTGTGAGAAACAAGAGGTATTGGTAAAACCAAACAAATTGTTCCACAAAAGATGCAATTATAAGAAATTATTTGTGGCTAATGTATGTATGACTGCCCAAATTGATAGATATTAGGGACTTATTTTTAGAGAAGATGTCTTGGAACAGGGTCCATAAAGGTATATGTGTTTTTAGGGAGATTTGGATACTATAACATGGGGATTACTCCAGAGGAAGATGCCCAAATTAAGAGCGACTTATGATTGGGTTTTATTCCTGAGAAAGAATCCCATATCAAAAGTAAATTAAGATTGGTTAAGAGAAATTATGATAGCGGCTTATTCCTGAGAAGGAGGCCCAGTTTAAAATGATTTCGAGAACTGGGACTTACTCTTAAGGAGGAGGCCCAGGTTAGGGAACTTGTAACTGGGGATTACTCCTAAATAGGAGGCCCAGGTTAAACGAAATTAAGACAGGGGCTTACTCCTAAGAAGGAGGCCCGGGTTAAAGGGAATTTAGAGTTTAGGGGACTTGGTGTAACACCCTGAGCTTCCACAATACGCTTCTCATTCAATAATGCAATAGCTTGAATTGTACGCAACTTCGAGTTCTAAAACACCGCGACTAATCAAAGTAGCCATTATGAATAGTAATGCCCACTTTTTAAAATTATAGAAATTTTATATTTCAAAATGGACATCATTTTTTTATTCGTAATATTGAAATTATCCTAAGTTGAATTTTTTGTAACTTTCTGAGAACTTCCAATTTTTTATGAATAGTGAAAAATACATAAAACAATTTTTTTAATAAAAATAATTTATTGTGATAAATTATACTATTTAGTGGTTTTAAAGTATAATTATAATATATTTTTACCATTTTATCCAATGGTGGTCATTAGAATTAATTTAACATTGAAATTGGACATAAACAATTGCCAATGTTTTGATATAAATTGTTTCTCAAAAACACGCTATTTGTTGTGACAGTGGGAATTAATTATAAAATTAATTAATGCAACTTATATGTTTGGAATTTTTTAAAATAGACAACATTTTTGAATTTGGAATATCAATTATAGCTTAGGGTGAAATTTTGGCATTGTTCTGAAAAACTTCAATTTTTGATGAATAGTGAAACCAATAAGTGGTAGTTAAATAACTTATTTTTCGTTAAAATGAAATATTAACACTTCTGTGTTTTGATTTTCAAAAATCCGACATACATGGTAGTCATTAAGAAGTAAAATGTGGTTCAATGAGATTAAAATAATTTTTTGGTGAATAGTAACTTTTAAGTTCTTAATCGCGATTAGAGGTAATTAGTGTAGTTTAAGGTAAAAATAATGTTTTAATAATATAAGATGAGCTTGACACTTGTCCTACTCCTATTGGATGAGTCATGGCCGACCCAGAAAACCCATGGGTCAACTTGGGGACCCCATGGAGCCACTTTAGTTGGAAAATGACATTAATATATATTTATTTAATGTTAAAATTAAATTGACACAAACATGAGTTGTTTTACTAAAATAGTTTTTAAGTGGGGTTACACAAGTCCAAATTTTGACTATAAATATTCCTTAGAAATCTAAAAAGATTTAATACATCATAGTATTTTTTTATAATTTTTATACATTAAATAAATTAAATTATTTATAACATCCTTATAATGCAGCGATGACCTCATTATTTAACGATTTAAATAAAATGAGAAGATAATGCAAAATCCAAGGCTTACACTTGTCCAAAGCCTATTGGATGAGGAGATTTCGAACCCTTATCACCTTATCCACGAATTATACAAGTGTGGGAACTTTAGAATCCGAAAAGCATTGTATAATAGAATAACATTTCATAACTTTCCAAAAGTGCCCCTCCTCTCCACTTATAAAAGGCCCCCACATCTCCCACCTTATTCACACCTTCAAGCCATTTTACTCGGCCAACCTCTGCCCAAATACTCTCCCAACTTCCCCCTATTACTCCTAGAAGCCTCACTTTGGGCAGAACTCTTCTCAAGGAAGCCTTTGGCTCAAATCATAAAGAGTTACCCGATTTTGAGGTAATGTCTTCTCTAATGTTGTTTTGTTTTATTTTTCTTCTCCAACCCCCTAAACTCTTTTTATTCATTTCTTTTGTAACAACACCAGTATCCTAAATATACTAGGATGTTTTTATAAGAAGGATTCTAGCTACACTTACACACACATACATCTAATGGTTAAAGAACATACAGTTTCTGTGGATGGCGAATTTCTGCCTCACGAAACGATGATTGTTCAACACTCATATAACTCCTTAAAAGGTGGCCATTAAGATGTCACTATTTTTATATATGATATATAATATGTTTATGTTTTACTTATGCTTCTGTATTTCTAATTTATGGGATACTTTATGATTTCCATTATGGATAAAACGCGATAATTTCATTTTAGGAAGTGCGGACTGCCGCCCCCTCAACGTGATTTGAATCGTTAATGCCATATGTGGGATGTATAAAGGATGGAGTAATTGGTATTATACACTATATTATACTGGAATTATATTATACATTTATATAATTATGATTTCGTTCCATTAAATATGAAATTGAAATGAAAGTAGCGTTCATGCGTACGTACGGCTTACCGTCTGCATGAACGGTGCATTTCATTTCTTACATCTAAATGTTATGTAATATTATAAATGAATGTATATACTGGATATATAAGATATATATGACATCTAAATCATTAATGTAATTCTGGAGATAATGGATATTCTACCACATAAAAAACTTGTAATTATAAGAAGTTTATTGTTGACTCAAATACCAAAGATCGACAAAACAACCGTTATTAACATAAATAATTACATAATGTTCATATCATTGTAATAAGTGATATAATAAAGATAATGAAATTAAAAATGGTTCTTAATAAGGTATATATTAACTCTAGTTTATTATTCAGGAGGTTAAAGAAATGTTGAGTCAAGTCAGACACGAGGTAAGGGAACTTCTTAACCTTACTTCCATTCTTTGGGTTAATCTCCTACTTTCAAATTATGTCATGATATTATTATGTATTATTTTGTATTTTTACTTTACTTATGTGTACCTATAGTGAATACACATAATAGATCTATTTTATTTTAAAAATGATCTTTTTATGGACTTCTTCTCAATCTCCTTTCATTGAGGCATATTTGGCTTTATACACAACTTTCTTTTATACGGTGTATAAACCCCTTTGACTTTTATATATATTCAAAAGGAATATTTTATATACGAAGCGTTTTACAAAACGACAAAAAGGGAATGTTTTTCTTTCCGTACTTATGTGGCGACAACGACTTCTCCGCCTCCGTGACCATTATTTGAGTTTCGGCTTCCTCTACAAGCCACAATTTTTTTTAATGAAAAATAAATACAAAGTTTTAACATTCTTTTATTTTGTTATTGAAAATGGTTTTGAATATGTTTTTATTATATCAATGTGTTGTATTGATATCTTGTAATTGAAATGTGGAAATGTTATGTTTCCTTTATGCATGTTTTATGTGATACGATTATGTTATGGTTTATGATATGTTTAAACCTATTCATATGAGGAATGCATTGGACTTAATATGTGACGGGTGGAGCCCGCTATAGCTCCTCGATGCATTGGCAGGTCTCATGAGACAAACTAGTGTCTTGGCACGAGGCATTGACAAAATCTAATTTCTGGACTTGGCACGAGGCCTTGGCTACGTGGTTATGATAGTTTGTCATTATGCATTCCATCATTATGAAAGTGGTTATTGATATTGCTTGTGATTATTCGACCAGATGAATATCCATGTGAATAAGTAAATGGCATTATCTCATTTTACTTTTTCCATATTATGTTGAAGTTCATGTTTAAAAGGCTTTTGTTTTAGTTATACATTGCCTTAAATGATAATGTTTATTTATGAAAGCTTCCGCAATATTGTTATCCTTACTGAGCATCTGAGCTCACCCCTTTCAATGTTTTAATATTTTCCAGGATGTGAAGAAGTATTTTATGAATGACCTGTAGGGATAGTCCGAAGAGGATATAAGTGTGGACTATGGAGACTATGCTATTATAGTTCTTCACTTGTGATGTAATGTAACATTTATGAATGTCTCTAGTGTTTCCAAGGCTACTAAACTAATCGGTCTTTCGAGACTTGATCTTTTGTGATCATGCCAATGTTACGAAGTAATGCACCGACTCTGGGTAGTTGGGGTCGGGGCGTTACAGTTGGTATCAGAGGCATTTTAGTACCAACCTTGGAAGCTAGATTTAGATAAACTCTGATTATGGCACATAGCCCAAAGATAGACTTTGAGGATTAGTATAGAAGAACTTCCTAGAATTTTGCTATTGTAGAGATTTTGTGAGTTTTCTGAGAAATACATCCCTGTCTGGATACGAGCAAGTAGAGGCGGCTCTGGCACAGATGTACCTAGGGGTAAAACTCGAAAACACCGCTTTGATCTAGACTCGAACGGGAACTGGTGCACGACAACGGGCCTTGCTGCACTCTTGGTTACGACACTCCCGGGGGATATGCTTTGGATAATTCTCACTTTCTTTATAAACCACTATGAAGGGTTATGAGTATATACTTCCTCAAATAAAACATTTTTATGGATTATATCCATAAATAGTTCAATTTATGTTAAGTATCTTACAAGTATGGAATTATGTATTTTGATTTATAAACTAATATAGTTTATGCCATTATTTAGAAATGGTGCCTAGTGGAAGGAATGGAAACCGTATCAATTCACACACTCCGTGTAGGGATTGCCCTCCTGCTCAAGATAATTATTGTGGAGCTGGAGATACAACTGGTGCTGATCAACTTATTACCATACTGGGACAACTCACTCAGGTTATGAATAATAACCTTACTCGTATGGAGCACCCTAATCCGCCACGTGGAGGATCAATGTTAGACCGCTTCATGAGGCAACAACCACTAACCTTCAATGGGAGTACAAATCCTATAGTAGCTGAGCAATGGTTAAATTCCTTAGAGAAAATATTCCATGCCTTGGGGAGTAGTGAAAGGGAGAAGGTTGTCATGGCAGTTTACTGCCTCACTGGAGATGCCGATCAGTGGTGGTCGCTGATTCAAAACACAAAGGAAGATGATGACGTATCGAATATGGAATGGAGGGAGTTCAAAGAGCTTTTCTTAGAAAAATACTTTCCTCGTGACCATCGAGAAGATATGGAAAGGCAATTTCTGAGTCTGAGGCTGAAGGAGGATGAAAATGTCGCAAAGTATGAGGCTAACTTTACAAGGTTAGCGAGGCACGCTTCCTATTATATACGTAACCCAAGGAGTAAGATTGATCGTTTCTTTGATGGGTTAAAACCATTTCTCCATCGATCTTTAGTATCACAATCCTTCTCATCATATGAAGATATTGTCTCGTGTGCTATCAAGACAGAAAATGAATTCTCTAAGTCTTATGACAACAAAGTAAAGCAAGAGAAGAATAGAACGGTGGAACAAGAGATAGATAAAGGGAAAAAGGGAAAGAAGGATTTTCCATTATGTGATAATTTTGGGAAGAATCACCCTGGTACGTGCCTAAAAGGAATGAGAGTTTGTTATAAATGTGGAGAAAAGGGTCACCAGGCTCGTGATTGCAAGGGAAAGAAAGAGGCTGTCAACGTTGAATGCTACAATTGTAGGGAAATGGGGAATTATGCAAATGAATGTCCTAATCGTCAAGGAAACTTACCTCAGAAAAGGCCAAGGGATCAAGGACAATATTATGCTGTTACTACAGTTGAAGCAGAATAAATAATGTATTGGTGATTTTGGACTCATGGATTATATTTTGGTTATTAGAATAATGTGATATATATATATATAAGGATTGTACTACAGTACTTGTTGATTTCAGTAAGTTTTTAATATGATGAAGGTAATTATATTTTTAGTATGTGAAAATAAGAGAAACTTTACTTTGTTTGGGGAATCTGATAAATTGATTTTGGAATTAAGAGACCTTTTAGAGAAAGTCTGGACAAAGGTATTCTGGATAACTATAATGGTTGGAGTGGATTAAGTTGATCTTTGGATAGTATTGTTTAAGGTTAAAAAATTTATGAAGATTATTTTTGAAATATTATGATACTATAGTTTTAGGAAAAGGACAACCTGTAGGGTGGGGTATAACCCGTCACGGTGGACAAAGCTGCAGGAATCGAACCCACAACCATAGTGCGACAGGCCTTTATTTCCTACCACTAGCCTACAGGAATTCCCGGGTTATTACAATATAATTTTACTAATCTAAATGGTATGTGTTAACATTTGGAACCTTATACATTTAGGATAAGTATATTATTTTTGAGTTATATTATCTTTTTGAGTGAAATATGAGTTGAAGGTTGAAACTCTAATTGTCAAGCATAAATATATATATACCTATCTCTTATTCAATGAATAAATTAATTCTTAAACATTAGTAAAGGTATATTAAAAAAATTTGTTATCCTAATACCTTATGCCTTGTTGAACTGATGATATTTTAAATCAACATAGATTGAAGGCTTTGAGGCCCTCAATTTGACAGTTGATTGTGATTGATGACCTCAATCACTCCCTACAAATATTTACATTTGTCCTCCAATTATATGTCTCTAATTGCCACCAATGTTCTCCTAATAGAGATCATAATTGGGTGGTGACTTTTTCATTTCCCTTTCCCTCTTATTAAGGCTAAATTTTATTAATCTTATTTCCGATGTGGGTTTTCCTCAAAGGTATTTTATCTTTTCAACCTTTTACTTTCAAAGAAAAATTTCAAATTGCGAGGACGCAATTTATTGAAGGAGGGTAGAATGTAACACCCCGAGCTTCCACGATATGCTTCTCATTCAACAATGCAATAGCTTGCATTGTACGCAACTTCGAGTTCTAAAACACCGCGACTAATCAAAGTAGCTGTTATGAATAGTAATAACCACTTTTTAAAATTATAGAAATTTTATATTTCAAAATGGACTTCATTTTTGTATTCGTAATATCGAAATTATCCTAAGTTGAATTTTTTGTAACTTTCTGAGAACTTCCAATTTTTTATGAATAGTGAAAAATACTTAAAACAACTTTTTTAATCAAAATAAGTTATTGTGATAAATTATAATATTTAGTGGTTTTAAAGTATAATTAGAGTATATTTTTACCATTTTATCCAATGGAGGTCATTAGAATTAATTTAACATTGAAATTGGACATAAACAATTGTCAATCTTTTGATATAAATTGTATCTTAAAAAGACGCTATTTGTTGTGACAGCGGAAATTAATTATAAAATTAAATAATGAAACTTAAATGTTTGGAATTTTGTAAAATAGACATCGTTTTTGAATTTGGAATATCAATTATAGCTTAGGGTGAAATTTTGGCATTGTTCTGAAAAACTTCAATTTTTGATGAATAGTGAAACCACTAAGTGGTAGTTAAATAACTGATTTTTCATTAAAATGAAATATTACCACTTCTGTGTTTTGATTTTCAAAAATCCGACATACATGGTTGTCATTAAGAAGTAAAATGTGGTTCAATGAGATTAAAATAATTTTTTGGTGAATAGTAACTTTTAAGTTCTTAATCGTGATTAGAGGTAATTAGTGTAGTTTAAGGTAAAAATAATGTTTTAATAATATATGATGAGCTTGAAACTTGTCCTACTCCTATTGGATGAGTCATGGCCGACCAAGACAACCCATGGGTCAACTTGGGGACCCCATGGAGCCACTTTATTTGGAAAATGACATTAATATATATTTATTTAATGTTAAAATTAAATTGACACAAACATGAGTTGTTTTAATATAACAGTTTTTAAGTGGGGTTACACAAGTCCCAATTTTGACTATAAATATTCATTAGAAATCTAAAAAGAATTCCTAAATCATAGTATTTTTTTAATAATTTTTAGACATTAAATAAATTAAATTATTTATAACATCATTATGATGCAGCGAAAACCTCATTATTTAACGATTTAAATAAAATGATAAGATAATGAAAAATCCAAGGCTTACACTTGTCCAAAACCTATTGGATGAGGATATTTCAAACCCTTATCACCATAGCCACGAATTATACATGTGTGGGACCTTTAGAATCCGAAAAGCATCGTGTAATAGAATAACATTTCATTACTTTCCAAAAGTCCCCCTCCTCTCCACTTATAAAAGGCCCCCACCTCTCCCACCTTATTCACACATTCAAGCCATTTGGATCGTCAAACCTCTTCCAAAATACTCTCCCAACTTCCCCTCTTACTCCTAGAAGCCTCACTTTGGCCATAACTCTTCTCAAGGAAGCCTTTGGCTCAAATCAAAAAGAGTTACCCGATTTTGAGGTAATGTCTTCTCTAATGTTGTTTTGTTTTATTTTTCTTCTCCAACCCCCTAAAATCTTTTTATTCATTTCTTTTGTAACAACAACAGTATCCTCAATATACTAGGATGTTTTTATAAGAAGGATTCGAGCTACAATTACACACACCTACATCTAATGGTTAAAGAACATACGGTTTCTGTGGATGGCGAATTTCTGCCTCACAAAACGATGATTGTTCAACACTCATATAACACCTTCAAAGGTGGCCATTAAGATGTCACTATTTTTATATATGATATATAATATATTTATGTTTTACTTATGTTTCTGTATTTCTCATTTATGGCATACTTTATGATTTCCATTATGGGTAAAACGCGATAATTTCATTTTAGGAAGTACGGACTACCGCCCCCTCAAAGTTATTTGAATCGTTAATGCCATATGTGGGATGTATAAAGGATGGAGTAAATGGTATTATACAATATATTATACTGGAATTATATTATACATTTATATAATTATGATTTCATTCCATTAAATATGAAATTGAAATGAAACTAGCGTTCATGCGTACGTACGACTTACCGTCTGCATGAACGGTGCATTTCATTTCTTACCTCTAAATGTTATGTAATATTATAAATGAATGTATATACTGGATATATAAGATATATATGACATCTAAATCATTAATTTAATTCTGGAGATAATGGATATTCTACCACATAAACAACTTGTAATTATAAGAAGTTTATTGTTGACTCAAATACCAAAGATCGACAAAACAACCGTTATTAACTTAAATAATTACATAATGTTCATATCATTGTAAAAAGTGATATAATAAAGATAATGAAATTAAAAATGGTTCTTAATAAGGTATATATTAACTCTAGTTTATTATCCAGGAGGTTAAAGAACGGTTGAGTCAAGTCAGACACGAGGTAAGGGAACTTCTTAACCTAACTTCCATTGTTTGGGTTAATCTCCTACTTTCAAAGTATGTCATGATATTATTATGTATTATTATGTATTTTTACTTTATTTATGTGTACCTATAGTGAATACACATAATAGATCTATTTTATTTTAAAAATGATCTTTTTATGGACTTCGTCTCAATCTCCTTTCATTGAGGCATATTTGGCTTTATACACAACATTCTTTTATACGGTGTATAAACCCCATTGACTTTTATGTTTGTTCAAAAGGAATATTTTTTATAAGAAGCGTTTTACTAAATGACAAAAAGGGAATGTTTTTCTTTCCGTACTTATGCGGCGACAACGACTTCTCCGCCGCCGTGACCATTATTTGAGTTTCGGCTTCCTCTACAAGCCATCATTTTTTTAATGAAAAATAAATACAAAGTTTTAACGTTAATTTATTTTGGTATTGAAAATGGTTTTGAAAGTGTTTTTATTATATCAGTGTGTTGTATTGATATCTTGTGATTGAAATGTGGAAATGTTATGTTTCCTTTATGCATGTTTTATGTGATACGATTATGTTATGGTTTATGATATGTTTAAACCTATTCATATGAGGAATGCATTGGACTTAATAAGTGACGGGTGGAGCCCGCTATAGCTCCTCAATGCATCGGCAGGTCTCATGAGACAAACTAGTGTCTTGGCATGAGGTCTTGACAAAATCTAATTTGTGGACTTGGCACGAGGCCTAGGCTACGTGGTTATGATAGTCTGGCATTATGCATTCCATCATTATGAATGTGGTTATTGATATTGCATGTGATTATTCGACTAGTAGAATATCCATGTGAATAAGTAAATAGCATTATCTCATTTTACTTTTGCCATATTATGTTGATGTTCATGTTTAAAAGGCTTTTGTTTTAGTTATACATTGCCTTAAATGATAATGTTTATTTATGAAAGCTTCCGCAATATTGTTATCCTTACTGAGCATCTGAGCTCACCCCTTTCAATGTTTTAATATTTTCCAGGATGTGAAGAAGTATTTTATGAATGACCTGCAGGGATAGTCTGAAGAGGATAGAAGTGTGGACTATGGAGACTATGTTATTATAGTTTTTCACTTGTGATGTAATGTAACATTTATGAATGTATCTAGTGTTTCCAAAGCTACTAAACTAATCGGTCTTTTGAGACTTGATCTTTTGTGATCATGCCAATGTTACGAAGTAATGCACCGACTCTGGGTAGTTGGGGTCGGGGCGTTACACTTGGGGATTACTCCTAAATAGGTTGCCTAGAATTGAAGAACTTGGACTGGGGCTTACTCCTAAAAAGGAGGCCCAGGTAATGGATTCTCTCATCTTAAAGGATGAGGTTGAATGAATGAAATCACTAACTTTAGTGACATAAAGATATGTTAATCACTAGGTTTTGAGTGATATTCAATAGAATTCCTTTCAGATAAGGAAGCCAATAAGGGATCCATGCCAAAAGAATTGTCTTTGATGAGGGTTTTAGAGGCTGAATCTTGAATAAGAGAGGTGGATAGGCATAGTCGAGGTGAAATATATAGGTGGGTCACCCAAAAAGAGAGAGGTGTGCAAGTCCTGCGTGGGCGCGCATGTCCTAGTCACGCATGTGTACCTACACGACACTTGGGTTCTTGCGCGATGGTCAACCCATGGGGTAATACTTGGGTGAGACTTGGCTCAAACCCTTAGTATTATCCTTAAAGTCTTGAAAAGGGGTGGTGCACAAGTTTTTTTGAAAGGATTAGGCAGCGCACAAGTGCGGCCATTTCCCTTAAGGGTTGGCCACATGGGCGCGCAAGTATTGATGAGTTTCAACACTTAGGCCTTATTCCCCCTCTTAAGTTCTTCCGTTCTGGGTAAGAATTTACCTTAGAAGTGTTTGGAATCTTCGAGAAGAGACTAGGGCACTGAGAGCTCAAATATGAGTTTCTGGAATTTTTTGTCCCTAAAATGGGGGGCCCACTGGGGGTATTTATAGGCTACTAAAGACCCCGGGTGAGAATCAAATAGGGTGATCAAGCCACCTGCATGACCATTATGCGGCACACAAGTATACTTGTGTGACCTTGGTGGAACTTGCTCGACCAAAGTACAAATGAATCTTTGTTCATGCATTTATCAATTTTTTATATTTCTTCAAAGAATGAATCACATTGGGCTAAGGAATTTCCCTTTTTCAGTCATTTAGACTCCGTGAAAAAAGAAGCATCAACCAAAGTCCCCCCCCCCTCCTCAGAGTTGGATCTGAAAGAAACGAGGATGTGAATCTGAGGTGAAGAGTAAAACGAGGGAATTGTGCCGTGCAGGTGTTGAGTACGCAGCTGGCGACGCACAATTGGAGCTGCACAGGCTTCGGTGCACAGGGGTGCGTGCTGGCCTATAAATATGTGGTCATTATCTCACAAATCCAACATTTTCTCGAATTACTTCTCTCGATGTGCATGTTTCACTTGTCACACAAGTTACTTGTTTTCCGCAGTTGCTTTGCTGTTGCACTGCTATAGAGGTATTTGGAGTTGCGCGGTGATACATGCGTGTCAAAACATGCACGACACATCCATACTTGTGTGACAAAATTTAGACATGCGAGCCTTAATGCCTTTTCCATTTTTCAGAATTTATTCACAAATTTTATGAAAAATCAAATTTATTAAAAGATAATTATTCAATATTTTTGTTGATTATATGGCTCGTAGGAGAATCAGAATGGCTAACGAACTAGGTTCCAAGAGAATTGATGATATGATGAGCATCGTTGTCCATGATTATTATACTATCTGTGATAGTACTCTTCCAGATTTTGAAAAGTATTTGAAGAAGTATCATCATGATTTACCAAAGAGAATTTATCTGCCTCTATACGGCTATGGTCATCTGCAAGAAGTCGTCATTCTAGAGGAAAAGAACTATCTCCTAATTTCTTGGTTTCAGAATTACACAAATCATGCTTCATAAAATATCTCATTTGAAGGATCATTTATATATAGTAAAATAGTGGAGAAGGCCTACATAATGCATCATATCCCATGTACCTTAGATCTGAAACCTCACAATCCTGAGCTACAATCACATTTTTATCCCTCAATTTTCTGAAACACTCCGATGGATCAATCCAAAGGCAGAAAGAAGAGTTCAGACTTTTGTCCTAGAGGAGGTGTGAAGCCAATTTGGATGTGCGCAAAATGGGTGTGAAAAACCTGCACAGGGTTTGTCAAGGATTTAAAAGGAGGTGAAATATATGAAGCCGTCTGGGCTGGGCAAATATATGTTTACAGAAATTATGACTTTGTGCTGGAGATACTCTTCCATTAAAGACCAGAAACCAATTCTTTCCATCTGACTCATGGAGAATTATGCATCAGTCTGTGGGATGTCCACAAGATCTCAGGGGCTCCAATTTTCGGTGATATGTATGATAAATGATTTCCCCCCAAGTCGAAATGGAATGATTCAGAGAAGACTCTGAAATTGGCTCGGTAATTATTGAAAATATTTTACAAGATCAAGAATTCAGAGACCACCTTAACTCATTCTAGAAAGAATATTCATCCAGAGGTGTGGATGAATATGTTTCTTATCAAGAAGCAGGATACGGAGCTAAATGAGAAGGGATCGAATGAGAAGGGATCCAAGGAGAAGATGCCCATGGAGAAGAGGCCAACTCATCCAACCACCTGCCCCAAAATAGAGAATAGGGGTGCTCTTGGCACATTCTGGCCGACTATAGAAGCATGATAATTTGAGAAGTGGGGATATGAAGTGAATTAAAGGATCCCAAAAAGACTCCTCTAGAAGGCTTCTTGGCCTTGTGGCTCAGTTTTTATCTTTTTCCAATCAGGTATTTGTAGGGACGCATCATGTTAGGGACCTTGGTGGTTGAAACCAAATTGGGTGATGGGAAAATGGTTAGGTTGGCTACCCCCATTTTATCAATGATTCACAGGATCTTACTTTATATCTTTATTGGTATGTCTCATTTGAGAATAGTGGGACCATTCCATGTTTTTTGGGGATGGATCGACACTCACTTCAGGACATATAATGTACATAATGGTGTATAGATCCCCGGAAGTTCTTTCTGCCCATTAGTGTAGGCATTCTCTGGAATTTCTCTGCTAGCCCTCAATTCCTATGACATGAAAGTGAGGTTGAGCATGTATAAGGAATTCAATTTCTTTTCGTATGGAAATATGCCAACTGGGAGGTTTGTTGATGATGGGATAACCAGCCTAGAATTGATGGCGTACATGCTGGCTTGCAGAGATGGTGTTCTGGCCACCAGGATTGATGGAGAAATTATATGTGAGGCCTATCCTCCATACAAATTTTCACACCAATTCATGTGTTTATAGCAGACTGTTGTATCTCCCCCTGTGCATGTAAGGTCAGAGATACATATGATGGTTTCCCTTCAACTATGGTTGCTGACATATAGGGAGAAGATCGGGCCAGTGTTTGATCTACCAGTTGATAAAGCGAAAAATAACTTGACTACATGGTATTATGAGAACTGGATAGATTCATACCCTAGAGGGGTGCTGAATCACCCGGTTAATCAGGTGGGGAAAAGGAAGAGAATAGTATTGAAAGAAACCCTACCATAGGAATGTGATGCTTCTCCACCTGGAGCCGATTCGCTGGATTCCCCAGATAGGACTGACTTTCCGGATTCCCAAGATGGGGATGATGAGACACAACATGCGGCAATGCGGCTTCGTGCCAGATATAATCATCCAATAAGAATCAAAATACCCACTCCATCAACTCCTAGTGAGTTACTTCATTGGGGAAATTTAATCACCATTACATTGTAGAGAAACAAGTCTTATTTGTCCATTCTCCATCTGTAGTTGCAGGAGATGGGAAGAAGCTTAAGTCCAAGGTTGTAGGACCTTCCTCGCAGCCTTCTGGTACACATACTAAATTGCTATGACCAAAGGCTATCCAAACATGGATGATTTTATACTACGATGATGAATCTTCCTGGATGGATTTGTGCGAGGGGCTACACCTCCTTGGAATAGGAAATCTTCTGGCCTCCACCGATATCTGTTTTGAGGATAACCCCGATGAAGTGCGGGCTTACATCAGAGAGCTAGAAATGGTCATTTATGCCCCCGATGATTCAATTACTATCACCAAGAGGGTGAAGGAAATGATAGATCGAGGCGCCACTCAGGGGACTGGTGGTTTCGAAGATGAGGAGTGGCATGATTATGTGGATCCTAAAGATGTAAGTATCTTTCTTTATTTTAATTACAACTTGATATCAATCAAACCTGTATTACTCAATGTAATTATTCTCTTCATCCTGCAGCTTGAAAAGAAAGGAACTACTAAGATTCCTTCGCCACAATATAGCTCTAGTGGTACTGCCATCGGGGATAATGAATCTCCTCGAATGTTGGGTGAGATATCCCTAGGCCAGCTAGCAATTGATGAAGAGTTGGTCATGGCTTTCCATTCTCCAATTCATGTACATGTAAAAGAGACTACAGACACCCTCAAAAAACAAGAGACAAAGGCATCGAAGGAAGAAGTCCACAACTAAACTCTTCATTTGTAGTGGTATGTCCTTCCGATAATCATGAGTCTTAACCCATAAAGATATTACTCAATTATTTTTAATTTCAATGGATTCTTCAATTTCCCCTCTGAGGGAGTGGACTGACACTACTGTGAGGACAACAGGGGATGCTGGTGAACAATCACAAGCTCAGGCTGGCTTGGCTGCTCTTGAAGGAGAGCCAACATCAGTTCTCAGTATCCCTCCTACTACTTTTGCAAGGAGAGAAGAACATGATTCTGGTAAGTTAACAATTCTTCATAAAATGTAGAATGAAACATCAACTAACATCCATTCTGTGATACTTTAGGTTCAACTCCTGCACTATATCTTTTGGCGGCCGATGCAACTGACACCGCTACATTACTTGAAAAAGCTATCAAGGGTTGGAGATCGTAGAATAATGGTCGCCAAGAAGACATATCGAATGCTCTCACTGGTGAGATTAACCAGGATTCTAAGATAAAATTGGATGAAATGATGGAACTTGGCACATCTTTTTAGGATTTTTTAGATCATGTTAAATTACCAAGTAATTTAGAAGATTATGTACATGAGTGTTATCCTTCATCTTATTAGAAAACAACCTTTTATTACATCTCAAATCATGATTGGTTAAAATGTATAGTTCTATCTGAGCAAGCTGCTGAACTGCCAATTCCTGAAGGGGGTACAGAAAACCCTACTATGGTAGAGACATTAGCTCAAGTGGAGCTTAACTTGACAGAGCTTCCTGAGACACATTCTGAAAATCCTATTAAATATAGGATAGATGGAGAGGAGCCTTCTCAATTTACTGATCTACCATTGCGTAAGGGATAATAATATTTGTGATTGTGCTTAATTTTCAAGAAAGAAAATTCAATTTTGTTCTCCTTTGAAACTAATGAATTCTTTCAATTGATTACGCAGGGCCATCCATTTCAATGGATAGATCTGGAGGTAAAGCCTCAGCCACCACCCCAACGGTAATTGAATGTGAAGAAATACAGGTCAGTGGGGAAGTAGCAGAACATGGAACTTATCTAAGTGAATTAATCCCAGATTATATCCCCCCATGTGACAGTGATGTTGAGTCGGATCTAGAAGTACAAAAAGGTGCTCCAATTGTCATAATGCAAGGCATGTAAAAACATATGGAAGATCATATCTAAAGTTCTTATTAAAGATCTGTCATCGAATATCCAGCGATTGTCATCCTTGTTTGTCATGTTGGGACTTGGTTGTTTTGGATATCGAATGATCCATACTATGGTGAAGCAATTCATCTTAAGAAGGGAGCAAGAGCAGAGATACCATTGAAGATTTGACTAGGGTGAGGCTATCAGCCAATATCAATGAATTTGAGGTTGTGGAATCCCGAGATGAGGCTGATTATGCTGCCAAGTTGAAAGAGCAGAAGCATAAGATCAAGGATAAATTCATTCAACAGATGCACCTTCAGCAATAGTTAGATGCTATTACTGGGGAACATGACCAGCTCAATAATTCACTAGAGGGAGCTCAAAAGAATGGTATAAAAGCCATCACAGATGCCAAGAAAGCACTCCATCATGATGAAATGAGTGAAGTTGGTCGAGTGCATGAGCTACAAGTGGTTGTTGATGAAGCTAGAGATGTAGTACATCAAGTGAAGACTTCTATTGATAGCCTCTTGTAATTCATTGGAAAAGAGAAGAGTCTCTAGTTTGTTTATGTCCTTCTAATATCTTGTGCATTAAATTAAAAAATCATTCATATTCAGTAATTTGTTCATGTATTCTTTTGCTACATGTTTTAAATTTTACCTAAGGCAAGTGCCTGGTGAGAATAGTTTGATTTTTTTCTAGGCTTACAATAAATAACCCTACAAACATTGAATCTTTTTATTGCTCAATATTACATAAATCAAACGAAAATGTGTGTTTAGTGAGTTGGGACTTTACTTTTGTTTAGTGTTCCCTTGTATTTTGTGGTCAGTTTAAATTCATGCACATCAGATATAAAATGGATAATGTTTAAGGTTGAAATATCTTTGACCGAATGAATTAAAATTGACTCAATTCGTTGACAATTTGTCTAAAAACATATTACCACACTCAATTATGAAGGGAAAATATGTAAACTATGACTTAAGAAATTTTGAATCTGAGGGATGACATGAAAATGGGATAAAAGGCATTAGGAGAAGTAGTTCCCAAGAATGAAGTTACCATTATTTAACAAACCCGTTAGGGGGTTGAATCATATAGGTCCACCTAAGGGCATTAAATGCATAGTCAAATAATAGCATCTTTTGGCTGACAGGTCTGTTATGTACACTACTTATGCAAGGCTGCCTAAGGGCATGTGTTGCATAGTCAGGAAAAAGAACTCTCAGAAATTTATTTTTCTAATGCTAAAAAGCTAGTGGAAGTTTATGGAGATTCAAATTTTCCAAAGCAAAGAGTTTGCTGTATAGAGAGAATGACTTGAATTTGGAGAAGAGATTTCCAATCAAGATTGTCTAAGGATTGTATGAATGTCACTCCTACGAAGGTATAATCCAATCATAGGGAAGGAAAATATAAACCATAGACTTGAATACTTTCAGATCATATAAAGGAGTATGGGACTAATATGTTAAGGATGGCTATTTATATGGATCCCTACATATCGTCGTTGAGACAACTAATGAAAAAAGATATTTTCTTCCCAAGAATGAAGTTACCATAATTTAAAAAACCCTTTATGGGGTTGAATTATGTAGGGCCACCTTTGGTAATTGGATACATAGTCAAATAATAACATCTTTTGGCAGACAGGTCGGTTATGTAGATTGTTTATGCAAGGCTGCCTAAGGGAACGTGCTGCATAGTCAAGAAATAAAATGCTCATAAATTGGACATTTGGTGACTAGAAGTCTTGAGAAGGGTTATGGAGATCTGAAAATATTTAAGGATAGGAGTATGTCACATAAAAATGGGCATTTTTTCAATGCATGTAGAGATACACATACCAATGCTAACCATAGTCATGTTGTGTTTGGGTCCTAATTTGAGGTTCTAAACTTCACTGCATATCCCATAAGGATAAGAATAATTCCATACGTAGTTCATGAAATACAGTTTAACGTCATGTTGGATGAGAGTATAGGAGATCTTAGTTTAGGGTCATAGAGCTCGAACCATTATAAGGAATACACAGTGTGTGTTTTCATAGTGCGGCTTTTCAGCCAGGGGACTAAAAGTGGAATTTGGTGTTAGGCCCAAAGTCTTCGGGCTGGGTTCAAGGGGTGCTCAAACATTTCTATGAATCCCAAAAGGATGAGAATCAATCCCACCATGTTCTAGAAATACCCTCTGTACAAATTTGGTTCTTACATGTGAAGGGTGAAAGGGGAATTTAGTCCAATGAGGGTTTGACCCAAGATTAATGGTTCATTAATTGCCATGTATGTACGTAATCTTTGGAAAATAACATTATTGGAGATCAATATAAATAATGATTCCCTCTCGAGTGAGGGTATCAAAGAATGTTGTAGTTTATTGTCGTACAGTACAAAATTTTTGTACAGTTTAAAGTCATATAGCAAGGACAAAAGTGAAAAAATATGAAGATATTGATCCTCGGGGTGGCTTCAAGAATAAACATTGTATGAGAGGGATGTGAACCGATGTTAATATATTGGATTTGGGATTGAATCTCAGGAGGTTTCCTATGTACCCAGCCTTGAAGGCAAGGATCAAAGTCTGTGTAGTTCAATTGAAGAATGAATCAGCGATTAAGTTGTTCTTAGGGACAACGACCTAAAAAATGGTGTTGGGACTTATGCATGATTAGAGGCCGAATGATGGTGTTATGGTTGATGTTTACTATATGATCACATGAGTTATACTCAGTGTGAGAAACAAGAGGTAGCATCAACCTTAATGATGCACAGTTTAACGTCATATAGGACATATTAAGGGACTATACAGTTTAAAGTCTTGTAGTGATGACGGTTGGTGCTGCACAGTTTAGTGACATGTAGTAGGGAAAATATATAGTTTAAGGTCATGTATGATGTATTAAGGGACTTCAGTATAGTTTATCTTCATGTAGCTAGGACGATGGAGAGAATACAGTTTAATGTCATGTTGGATGAAAGGGGGACTGTGCAGTTTAATGTCTTGCAGTAAGGACAAAATAGGACACAATTTAATGTAATGTTGGACGTATTAAGGACTTTTTCACAGTTTTAACGTCATTTTGGACGTGAGGGATTGAAATAGTTTAAGGTCATATGCATGGACCGGTGATGGTGCAGTTTAACGTCTTGCTGGACATATGTGACTATGAATTTTAATGTCTTGCAGTAAGGACCACACAGTTTAATGTCATGTAGGACAAGAGAAATGAAAATAGTTAAAGGCCATATGCATGGACCAGTGATGGTGTATTTTTTGTTTATACAAAATTATTCTTTAGAAATCTGGCATTCGTTGGAGTAGTGATGAGTTCTCCATCCATTGAGATTAATGAATATGCTCCATTGGAGTAGACCTTATGTATTGAGTAAGGTCCTTCTCATTTTGGTTCAAGCATGGGAGGTTTCTTTCCTAGTATCATTGGAGTTATGAGAACCAATACCAATTCTCCATGAATGAATGACTGAAGACAAATTTTTTTGTGAAAAGCTCGTGTTATTTGTTTTTGATAGACTTCCAAGTGGTGCAAGGTGCACAATGTTTTCTCATCTAATCATTCCAATTCATCCAATCACTTTTGAGATTGTTCATCTATAGATGACTGATCACATTGGCTGCTCTGAGTGAATGTAATTGAACATCAGTGGGAAAGACTGCTTCCGTTCCATATACCAGTGAATATGGAGTTGACCACTTGGCAGTGCGGGTAGTTGTTCGATAAGCCCATAAAGCATGAAGGAGTTTATCAGGCCTTAACTTCCTATCTTTATCCACCATATTTTTTTGTATGTATAAAATAGACTTATTGAGGGCTTCTATCTGGCCATTGGTTGCTGCATGATGCCGAGATGAATGATTGGATTTATTGTTGTATTCTTGATTCAACTTCCTCACCTCGGATAAATAGAAATTGTTTCCATTGTCTGTCAATAAGGTATGAGGGACACCAAATCTGGTAATGATATTAGACGGGATGAAGCTAACAATGCTATTAGAACTATCTTATTTGAGAGGTATTGCCTCTTCCCATTTGGAAAAGAAGTCAGTAGTAGTAAGAATATATTTAAAATGATTGGCCGTAACTGATGGGTAAGGTCCCACCACATCCATTCCCCTTGTGGAAAATGGCCACAAATATTTAGCAGTGTGAAGAAACTCTGGGGGTGGATGAATGAAGTTGGAACATACTTGGCATGAATGACACTTCTTTGTTAAATCAACACAATCATGTATCATTGATGTCCAAAAGTATCCAAGCCTTCAAATTTGATCAGATAGTCTATACCCAGATTGGTAGGAACCATAGACTCCTGCATGTACTTCCTTCATGACAACCATTGTCTCTTCACCAGCAATGCATCTGAAGAGAATTCCATCAAAACCATGCTTGTATAGAATTTTCTCTGGGTGATCTAGGCTATCATAAAGAGTAAAATTGACCACACATCTCCTAACATGTTCTTTCCCGGCTCTATCAAGTGTAAGTGTTCCATTTTGAAGTTATTACCTGATAGTTGTCATCCATCCTATAGTATAACCATATAGTTCAGAAATGGGAATAATTTCATTGATTTCCACTATTTTGGTTTTAACATAAGGAGAAACTGTAAGACAGTGGGCAATACTGATGGTTGTCTCGTCCCGATTTGGATCTACCAGAGCTGTGGCTATATTTTCCAGTGCATCAGCTTCGGTATTTTTTGATCGCAGGACATGAGAAAATGTCGGTTCCATAGGATATTCCACCATTAACTCTCTGATGTAATCATACAAAGGGATTAACTCTTCTTTTCTGATGGCATAATCCCCATTGACTTGTTTGATTACTAGGTCTGAATCACCTTTCACCTTTAAGTGATTCACTTATGCCTGAAGCGCCAACTCCAAGCCTGAGATGAGAGCTTGGTATTCAGCTTAATTATTTGTACTGCCTTCCCAAAATAAGAAGCAATAAGGTGGCACTACATTTTCTGGGTAAATAAGAACAATTCCTAACCCAACATTATTGAATTTAGGATCTTCCATTTTCATCAATGTTAGACTTCTGGAAGCACCAACAATGTTCATTTACCGGACTTCAGGACTATCTTGAATAGATAAGACTTCCTCATCAGAAAGTTCAATGTCTGAAGATGTATCCTCTACTGAAGGATGATCATCAAGGAAATCAGCAAGAGCTTGGACCTTTATTGCCTTTTGAGACACATATTGGATGTCAAATTGATGAAAAATAACTGGCCACCTTTCCAGATATTCTGTATGCATTGGACGACTAAGGATGAATTTGAACGGGTTATTACGAGATACCAATTGGACCTCGTGATGTTGCAGGTAGTGTCTCTACTTCGGAACTACAAAGATTAATGCTAGGCAACACTTCTCAATACTTGAATATCGGGTTTCTTCTTCAAGCATAGTCTGACTGAGATAGTAGAGGCTGTTTTTATTTCCATCATCATTCTTCTGTGCAAGAAAGGCACTCAATGATCGCTCTGAAGTTGTCACATAGAGGATATGTGGTCTTCCTTCAATAGGTGGAATTTATACTGGTGGACTCAAGAGATATTTCCTGATAATATCTAATTACTCTTGAAATTCTTCTTATAACTGGTAAGTAACTCCTTTCTTCATCAATTTAGTGAAGGGTAAACTTTTACCTGCCAAATTGTCAATGAAACGACGAATATAGGGTAAGTATCCTTGAAGCACTCTCATGTCATTCAAATTTTGAGGAGGTGACATTCCAAGGATTGACTTGTCTTCTCAGGACCGACTTCAATACCATGATGGCGTACAACAAAGCCAAGAAATATTCTTGAGGATACCCCAAAAGAACATTTTAAGGGGTTCATCTTCAAATTGTGTTGTCGAAGTTTGAGGAATATGACTTCAAAATCAACCAAGTTATTAGAACGTTGCCTGGATTTAACCACCAAATCATCCAAATAACATTCAACAAACTTCCCTAAAAAGAGTATGACGATACGCTGTATAGCATTCTGATATGTTGCGCCTGCATTATTTAGGCCAAAGGGCATTACCTGATAGCAAATCACACCCTGAGGGGCTCTGAAAGCTATAGATTCTTCATCTTTTGGAGCCATTCAGATTTGATTATATCCGGAATATCCATCCATGAAGGAAAGTTCTTCATAGCCAGTTGTTGCATCAATTAAGAGTTCTGTGATCAGAACTGGAAAATCATCATTATGACAATAACGATTAAGATCTCCAAAATCAATGCATACTCTAATTTTTCCATTCTTCTTTTTCACATATACAATATTATCCAACCATTAGGGATAGTAAACTTCTCTGAAGAAGTTATATTTGATAAACTTATCCACATCAGCTTCAATTTTGGAAGCATAAGTTGGGTGTGTTCTTCTTGCGGCTTGCTTGAATCCTCGATGTTCTTATGAAAAACCCAAACGATGAGTAGAAACATCAGGATCATGTCCTAGCATTTTTGTATTGTTCCAGGCAAATCTCTCTTGATTTTTCTTTAAAAATGAAATATACATTTCTTGCTCTTCAAGAGTCATGGTCGCACTAATTAAAGTGGGGCGTGGATCTTCTTTTGTAACCATATTTATTTCTTTGAGTTCGTCGACAGTGGTAGAGATACCCTCTTCAAATACGGGAGGAGCATCTCTAAGATCTTTCTCTTCTTCTTCATCATGTGTTATTTCTTATGTTTCTACTTGCATATTAGATGATGAAGCAGAATTTCCATGATTAGAAGAGATGTTAAAATTTGAACATCTTGAAGAAGAGGCTTCCATTTATGACCCAATAGATGATGAAGGGTCTTCCTTGGGTAATAAATAGGAGATTATGGATTGAGAATTGACATAATCATTCACCTATGACATTTCTGTAACTTCTTATGGACTGGTTGGAAATGTATAGACTTGCTGGATTTCAGCAGTTGAAATGAAGACATCTCCATTAGAGATTTCATCATTTCTTGGTGAGTCACCAAATTCTCCCATGCTGTCATGCTTGATTGTTGTATTTGACATTATGGAAGTTTCTATAAGTTTATTTTGATTTGGGTCTATTTTGTCAATTTGACTGATAGGAAACACATAATCTGTACTCACATGTGCAAATGGGTTTACTGGAATCTTTTCCAAACCAAATGGAGCATTAACCTTGGTATCCTCATTTGCTGTGGATTTTTCCATACCCTTCATGTGATAGAATTCCTCCTTAATGTATTGAGATTCACATGTCTTGAATGGGCCATTATCACCATAAAATCTTCCAATTTGACCATCGAAATAGTATTTGAGACATTGATGGCATGATGAAGCGGTAGCCACATGTTGATGTAGCGAGGGTCTTCTAAGAAAAATATTGAAAGCTATATCGTGGTCAACAACTATGAAATCTGAATTGGATACAAGGTCTCCAAACTAAGTTCTGTGTGTAATCTCTCCATGTGGTTATTGTTCATTTTTATCATACCCTTTAAAAAACAATGTAGAAGGAGATAAATCAGAATCTGAGAGGCCCAATCGACGAAGCGTTCAAATAAGGATGAGGTTGACTCCAGAAACATTATCAATAAAATGTCTTCGGATGTCTACACCATTGAACATTCCAGATAAGTACAATGGTCTAATATTACCATGCACGACACCATCTTCATCTTCATCAATAAAATATATCACTGCATGGCATTCTATAGAATTATTCTATACATGGTATACTTCAGCCTCAGCAATTTCAGTTTCTAACTCTTGAGGACATGACGAAGCCTTGATGAGTTCCTCCCGACAATCCTTTGATAGGTTCAGGGCATCCAAAACTGATAACTTGGCCGGTACTTGGGCCAGGTGTTTCAATACATTCTACTTTTGATCCAATGGTCTGTGTTTCCCAACAAGAACATGTGGTTTAGTATGTGCCTTGCATGTTGATGATTTGGAAGTAAATGCATCCTGTATTGGGGTAGGAGTTGGGAATACTCCTGGATTTGGAATATTAGACCGAATAGGTCTATTTACTTGCTGAGATGAAGAAGGTGTATCCTCCAATCGATCCTCTATAATTACTGTGCGAGGACCGAATCTGCTAATGATAGAAGAATTTTCTTGTTCTTGTTGAGCTCGTTGAAGGGATCTGCCATGAGTTTTTGCTACATACATAGTTATGGTAGGGATAGAATTATAATAGAGGCTTATGTGATATCCACATCTTCCTCTGTATCCCAACCCTCTAGAACTCCCTCTACTTCCTCTGTTTGGTATAGTGAACTCAGGCACCTCAAAATAGAAACTGGGACTGGCATAAGGATTTTTTAATTGAATCATATTAATAGAACCAAAGATCATCTCTTCATCTGATGAAGACTCTGCCTGATTTACCAGTTTAGGTTGTTCCGTTTAGTGGCATGTTGCCCATGGCTTCGAAGTAGATGGCATAAAATCTACCAGAGTCAAAGACAACATGGGATTTTACATGATTTTATCTTCTTCTGATTTCTCTTCTATCGTTGAATTATGCCATTTCTATGAGGATTCTTTTTTTGATGAAGAAGGTTTTTTTGTTGCATTCATAGAAGAAGAAACAATTGGTTTATTCAATTGCGTTCTCAAAATGGCATGAGTTCAGTTGATCATTTTTCTGACCATCCAATCATTATATTTCTGCACGTTTTTGTTTTTGACTTTTTTCCACTCACCTTCTTACTCTAGATCTATAGTAGTAACGCTTGCTACCAGAGCTGAAGAACCTATCAATTTGACTTATCCCGAGTCGACCATATTTTGCAGGAGGACCATAAAGAAAAAACACTCCTGAATTGGATGCCCCAACATCTGATGAAATGGGAAGTAATTGGAATGGTCTTCATCTCCTTCCTTGTTCGGCCTTTTGGGAATTGGATAGTGGACCAAATTATTTTCTAGAGCCGAAATGAATTAACCAGTAACCTGATCGTTTTGGAAAGAGTAAACATTGATTTTAAATTCCTCAAATTGTTTTCATCTATGATCTTTTTTATCATCTTGATGAAACGACCTTTTTTGTTGAGGCTCAGGAGTTAGATCCCTTCGATAAGATGATGGTTTTGAAGTTGAAGCAGGTACATGTGCTTGTTTAAGCGTAACTATAGTTGTTTCTGCTTTACCCATTCTTCTGCCTAGAGCTGATGGAATTACATGAGCTTTATCCTTAGTTTTCATAAGAGAATCTTCAATCTATTGAGTGATTCATGTAAGGTCTCACAACCCTGCTGTGTATTTCACAGGGATCAACGGCGTGCGTTGTAACAGCCCGAGATTTTATGAAAAATATTCTTTTTTATTTCACTAATGTCTTGTGTTGTACGATACACCAAAAGGAGCTTGCACTACACGCATCCTTGACTTGCCTTGCATTACACGCAATCGCGACCTTCCTCGATAGCGTGTGTAATACGCAATACCGAGTTTCACTAAACAACGATATGCTATTAAAATATTATTAAAACTAGCCGTTATGAATAGTAATAACCAATTTTTGAAATTCTGTAAATCTTATTTTTCAAAATGAACTTCATTTTTGGATTCGGAGCATCGAATTTAGCCTAAGGTGAAATTTTGGTACATTTCGGATAAATTTCATATTCTGATGAATAGTGAAAATTACTAAATTTTAATCGAAATAATTAATAGTGATAAATTATTAATTTGAGTGGTTTTAAAGTATATTTAGAATATATTTTTACAATTTAATACAATGTTGGTCATTGGATGTAATTTCACATTTAAACCAGACATAATCAAGTGTCAATCTTTTGATAGATATTGTTACATAAAAACACGCTATTTGTTTTAACAGCGGGATTTAATTATAAAATTAATTAATGCAATTTCTATGTTATGAATTTGGTAAAATAGACTTCATTTTTGAATTCGCAATATAAAATATAGCTTAGGATGAAATTTTGGCATTGTTCTGAAAAACATCAATTTTTGATGAATAGTGAAACTACTAAGTGGTAGGTTAAAAACTGAATTTTGCATAAAACTTAATTTTACCGCTTCTGTGAATGGAATTTCAAAAATCCGAGAGACACGGTTAATATCAAGGACTAAAATGTGGTTCAATGAGATGAAAATAATTTTTTGGTGAATAGTAACTTTTTACTTTTTTTTATCGTGGTTAATAGTAAATAGGGTAACTAAGGGTAAATATGATATTACTATTACCCTAAAAAATGTACTAATTCTATTGGATAAGTGTAATGCGACCAAAAACAAACTTAGGAATAAAAAATGACCATTTAGGCCCACATGGATTAGATTAGGACATTTATTATTAATTTATTTAAAGAAGGGTTAAAATAGTTAAAATCAAAGTTTAATAAGTAAATCATTTTTAATATGGGGTTATACATAAGATAAAATCGATTGTAAATATTCATTAGAAAGCTAAAACGATTTCCTACATGATGGGATTTTATTTGTAATTTTTAGACATAAAATAATGTAATTTATTTATGACACAAAGATGATGCAGTAATTATCTTATTAATGAAATATTGACATAATTGATGTTATAAACACCAAAATAAATGTAATTTGAGACTTTTTATGAATTACACTAATTTTATAGGTTACTATAATATATTAGTGTTGATTTAATAAACTTGGTTCGAACATATAATTCTGTTATGACTTTCACAAAAATCATATATCAAATAGTGTCAAAATTGACACAAAATAGTTTTTAAATCAAATATTATATTACTAATTGTTATTTTATTCCTAAAAATCTAAGGTTCGGCCAAATGACTTAGATAAGGATATATATATTAATAATAAACAATTTGGGGTTCGTTTGGCATGATATAGTAAGTGTATTAACCATATAGTGAAAGAAAACAAAAAGACACGGTAAAAGTTAAATTAATTAACTTAGAGTTAAATCTAATTGACAAGGTTAAAATAATACACTAAACTTGTCTAAATCCTATTGGATGATAGGATTTAGACCCATCCCCACATTAGCTTCGAAATAAGACCCTTTGGAACCATTATAAACCGATTTTGATTTTAATATAAAATAATATTTTGAGATATTCCTAAGGTGCCCCTCTCCTCCCTTATAAAAGGACACCTCCTCCCCCTCCTCCTCACACCAAATTGAGCACTCATGCTCGTCCAACCCCTGCCAAAATCTCTTCTCCACTTCCCTAGAAACATCCTAGAGGTTCTGGTATTCCTCAAAGACCAATTTTAGTTCCCTAAGAGGAGGTCTCCAAAGGGCGCTTCAAAGAAGAGGTAATTACCATTACCAATTCTTTCATCTTTATTTCTTCTTCCACTTCTTCTTCTTAGGTTGTTTCATTATGAAGTAATAACATCAGTATCACTCATATATTGATATGTTATTATAAGTACGAAACAACCCTATTTCACCATCTATCCATCCTACGGAAAAAGAAATCACCGCGCGTGCGTACGTACGGAATACCGTCTCCACGCCGTGGTGTAATCTATTTTCCACCACCACCTTACATGGATGGGAATAATGGTGTAAAGAATAACTATACATAGTTATTACAACATCATATCGATTCTGATATATTATATAATCCACTCCACTCCAATTCAATATTTATGGAAATGATATCATCGCTCGTGCGTACGTACGGACTACCGTCTCCACGACGCGATGAGATTCATTCTCCATGTTAACCATTTAAGAATGATTATAAAGTATATATAAGAAATAATAATGAAATATATGACATTACAAAGCTACTGGATTTATGTATATATATATATATATATATATATGTATGTCATCTACTTACTTCCATTCAAGACAATAAGGAATGATAAACAGCGTTCATGCGTACGTACGGACTACCGTCTCCATGAACGGTGTTTTTCATTTCATTTATCTATCTATTATATGTATATATATACTGAATATATATGATATATAAATCATATTTTATATTCTGGAAGTAAGTAAATCATGATATAATTAATAATAATGTCAAGAACAACAAGTCAAAACACCTACGATAAATGAAACAATTTTACCCAAAACGCTTCTTTAACATGGAATTTACAAAATAACGGGTAATATAATGGCATAAGTGAACCATATATGATATCATAACAATGAATATGATTCTGTAATAAGTCAATGACACTATTTACATCATTATACAGGAGGTTCGGACACATACGAAGCAAATCAGACCTAAGGTAAGGGAAATATTGTAACACCCCAAGATTTTATAGTGTGTTATTTCTTCAAAATAATTCAATAACTTTCACTACACGCAACACCAAGTTCAATCGCACCATGAATTACCAAACAAGCTGTTCAAAAGAGGTTATGAATAGTGTTAACTAAATTTTAAACTTTATATAATCCTTATAATTTTAGAATCCATATTATGAGTTTCTTAGACATAATGTAAGAACAAATTCATTTTCAGTATTTCACTTTTACCAAATTTTAATAGTGAACCCTTTTTAGATACTATATTTTAAACTTTTTGACTAAATGGGGACATCAAAAATTTAAAATGAAATATCCCAAGCTTCCACGGTACGCTAGCGTGTGTTGTACGCAACACCGAGTTCTAACACACCGTAACCAATCAAACTAGCCGTTATGAATAGTAATACCTACTTTTTGAAATTATATATATATTATATTTTAAAATGGACTTCATTTTTGGATTGGGAATATCTAATTTAGCCTAAGGTGAAATTTTGGTACATTTCGGATAACTTTCATATTTTGATGAATAGTGAAAATTACTAAATTTTAATTAAAAACAACTTTTTTAATCAAAATAATTAATAGTGATAAATTATGAATTTGAGTGGTTTTAAAGTATATTTAGAATATATTTTTACAATTTAATATAATGTTGGTCATTAGACAAAATTTTACAGTTAAACCGAACATAAACAAGTGTCAATCTTTTGATAGTTATTATCTCTTAAAAACACGCTTTTTGTTTTGACAGCGGGAATTAATTTTAAATTAATTTCTGCCACTTCTGTGTTTTGAATTTAGAAAAATGGATTCCATATTTGGAATCAGGATGTTCAAATTTTGTAAATAGGTAACTTTTATTTTTAGACATTTTGAATAATTACTGCGGTAAATATTTTATTTACCATGGTTAAGGGTAAATCCGGTAAATAAGGGTTAAAAAATAATATTATAATAATACTAAATTACCCTAAAACGTGTCTTAAACCTATTGGTTGATATATGGTCGACCATGGGCATCTTTGTGTCAATTTTGGGACCCCATGGATCCACTTGTAAGTGATAATGACACATTATATTAATAAAGCTAAAATAAAAATAAAAATGGCATAAGCTTACATCTTTTAGAATAACAATTTTTACATAGGGTTATACATATTGGATATTCGATTATAAATATTCATTAGAAAGCTAAAAAGATTTCCTACATAATGATATTTTATTTATAATTTTTAGACATTATATAATTTATTTTATTTATGACACAATGATGATGCAGTAATTACTATAATAGTGAAAAATTAAAATAATTGATATTATAAATACCCAAATAAATATAATATGAAACTTTTAATGAATTAAACTAATTTTCTAGGCTAATATGATATATTAGGATTGATTTAATGAACTTTTTTAGAAGTAATCAATCTGTTAGGAGTTTCACAAAAATCAACTATTGAATAGTGTCAAAATTGACATAAAAGAGTTCTTAAAACAAATATTATATTATTAATTGATATTAAATTCCTAAAAATCTAAGGTTCGGCCAAGAGACTTATATTATGATATTTTCATCATTAATGGACCACTTGGGGGTCGCTTGGATGTACATAGTAAGTTTATTAACCATATTATATAAAAATACAAAGAGACATTGTAAAAGTGAAACTAATTAACTTAGAGTTAATACTTAAAGATAAGGTTAATATAAGTACCCAAACCTGTCTAAATTCTATTGGATGAGTTGTTTTCGACCTATCCCCACCTCATCCTTTTAATATTCAACTTTGGAGCCTTTGGAAACCGAATATGAATTTATTATAAATTAATATTTCTAGCTTTTCCAAAGGTGCCCCTCACCCCTCTTATAAAAGGGCACTCCTCCTTCTCTTTTCCTCACACCTCTCAAGCCACTTGGCTCGTCCAAACTCTGCCCAACTAAGCTCCCCACATCCCTCTACTCCTCCTTGAAGCTTCCCCTTAGGCAGAAAGCATTTCAAGAAGTCCTTTGGTTCCAACCAAAGTGAGTTACCTAAATTAAAGGTAACGATTTCTCTTAAATTATTTTCATTTATTTTGCTTCTCCAACCCCCCAAACTCTTTTCATTTCCTTTCTTTTGTAACAACACCAGTATCCTCAATATACTAGGATGTTGTTATAAGAAGGATTAAAACTACACATACACACAACTCCATCTAATGGATGATGAACATAATGTTCCTGTGGATGGAAAACTAACGCCTCACGAAACGATGATTGTTCAAATACATCTTACCACCTCTCATGGTGGCCATTATGATGGCACTGTAATTAAATATGATAATAATGATATATATTTTATATATAAGATTCTGTAATTCCATTTTATTTCATACCATTATCCGTTTCATGTTGTATATACATACGATAATTTCATTTGAGGAAGTGCGGACTACCGCCCCCTTAAAATGATATGACTCGTTCATACCACACATGGAACATATAAAGGATGGTGTTAATGAACTTAAGTAACATATATAAAATATTATATTATACTGGAATAGTAATATACCTATGTATCATTTGGATTCGATTCTTTTAAAATAAAAATTAAATGGAAGTAGCGTTCGTGCGTACGTACGGACTACCGTCTCCACGAACGCGATGAGATTCATTCTCCATCGTAACCATGAAAGTATAATTATCATTTGATGATTTAAAAATGATGTTTAAGGACTTGATATCATTCTGGATATGAATAATATACAACCTATCCTTTACAAACATGTCTTACGTAACAAAACATATGAAAGAAAACAAGTAAGTTAACACCCGAAACAACGATAATACTAAGATATCAATATTAAAAGATCATATATGATATCATATTAATGTAAATGATTCTTTTATAATTTAATAACAATTATTTCACCATTATACAGGAGTTTAACCTACCCCAACAAAGGAAAAGTACAAGGTAAGAGGTTTTCATCTCACTCCTTATTCCCGTGAGATTCATGCCATATTGCCACCATCACCTTTTGTGTGGTGTATGTACTGCCCATAATTATATTCTTTGTGTAATACACCCTAATTTATGTGTATTTACATATTCATTGTATGATACCTCTTTTATGGATTGTATGTTTCATAAGTTACCAAATTGGTAAGGGTTATTTCACAATCTCTTCATTATCCGAGGTTGTATTATACGTAATAATCTACTGGGATCTCTTTATCATCCACATCCATGTTTCTTCGAAATGTATTTCAAAACATTTTTAATATTTACAAGAATATGGGTTAAAGTCTTTTATACCCTTGTTTGACTTTTTATAAGAGGTTTATAAAGGAATCTTTCCGTCGTTTTCAAAACAAGGTCCTTTTTAACCTTTTCGACAGAATTGAGGTAAGAATGTTTTTTTTAACTTATACGGCGGGTGCGGTTATTTTCCGCCGTTATAAAATCGTCGAAGCTTTCCTTACAAGCTTATAAGAATATTTTCAAAGAAAATGTTTTATTTTATATGGATCTTAAATGATTTCAAAATAAAAGGAGATACTTCTTTTAAAAGAATTTTGATTTCATCTATGTCAACATCCTTTGATGGATTTTAAGATTATTTGAAGTTGATTTATTATAATACAAAACTTCTATATTGTATTGAAGGTTTTGTGATATGTTTGAATGTGGATGTGATATTTTATACCATTCATAGTTTATGGTGAAACTATTGACATTTCGTATGCTAGTTTTAACCCGAATGTTTATGTTATATTTCAAACTTTTCTTCAGATGAATGTGCTAAACAAGTATGTTCCGGGTTGGGGACCGGTAAAAGTAAGCCCTCCAGGTTGGGGACTGGTTAAAGTAAGCCCTCCAGGTTAGGGACTGGTTAAAGTAAGCCCTCCAGGTTAGGGACTGGTAAAAGTATGCCCTCCGGGTTGGTGTCCGGTTATTAGAGGCACTCCGGGTTGGTGTCCGGTTATTAGAGGCACTCCGGGTTCGTGTCCGGTTATTAGAGGCACTCCGGGTTGGGTTCCGGTTAGAAGTAACCCCTAGGTCTTGGGATGAGGCCTAGACAAAGAAATTAACGTTTAGTATTATGCATTCCAACATTATGAAAGTGGTTATTGATATTGCATGTGATTATTCGATTAGTAGAATATCCATGTGAACAAGTAAATGGCATTATTTCATTTTACTTTTGCCATACTATGTTGAAGTTCAATTTTAAAAGGCTTTTGTTTTAGTAATTCATTGCCTTAAATGTTTACGCTTATTTTGAATGTTCCGCTATATTGTTATCCTTACTGGGCATTTGAGCTCACCCCTTTTCTATGTTTTATTTTTTTCCCAGGTAGTGAAGAAGTAAATTATGAATGACTTGCAGGGATATTATGAGGGGTTAATAGTGTGGATATGAAGACTTTGTTGTTGTAGTAGTTTTTCACTTTGAAATGTAATGTAAAACTTTATGATTATATCTAGTGTTTCCAAGGCTACTAAACCAATCGGTCTTTCGGGATTTGATCTTTCTTGTGATCATGCCAATGTTACGAAGTAATGCACCGACTCTGGGTAACTGGGGTCGGGGCGTTACAAATATCACAATCTCATTTTTATCCGAGATTGTTTACTCGTAAGTATTTACTGGGGTGTATTTTATCATCCACATCCATGTTTCATCAAAATGTAATATTATTTCCATCCACCTACAATTGTTTAAATCCATTTTTACCCTTCGGTGAGTTTTTAGTAATATGTATGAAAAGAATCTTTTATCGTACGAGGTACTTTTTGACTTTTCTGACAAAAGTACGAAGAATGTTTTTTTAACTTATACGGCATGAATGGATTTTTAAAACATTATTTCCAAGAATCTTCCTTTACAAGTTTTCAAGTTTATTTTTAATCAACTTATTTTATTTTAAAGTTATATGACATGTTATGAAATGATAAATGTTTTTGAAGAAGAAAGGATATTTTCCTCAAGAATGGAGTTCAAGTGTTTTATCAAAATTATTTTCCATCTAAGATAATAAAGGGTTCTGTTTTTATCCCTATTATTACATTGATTTGATCATGTTGTGATGGAATTATTTTTATGAATTCCTTTATCTTATATGAATTGTTTTATGATGTCATGATGTTTAAGATTCCCATTTGTATTACATGGGTTATGCAATGATGTATGATTTATGATTTTGTGGCACACATAAGAATGGTATCATTATGAGATGGGTGGGACCTATATCTCCCTCCAATGCATTGGGTAAAGATTTTATATCTCATGAGATAGACATGGCTGAAATGGTAGGTTATACCGGTTCAGTGAAACAGGACTGAAACGAGGGTTACTCGATTCAGAAAGGGACTTTGTCCACTAAGATAGTCTTGGCAATGAGTCTTGACTAACAAGAAATGATTCTCTATGATTATGTGTCAATGCCACAAATTTTCATGTTTTAAGTTATGATTATTGTGATTAAATTTCACTACCATGATTTATCCCATGTTATGAAATTATGCTCTCTTTTGCAGGTTATGATTTCCAAAATGTTATGTTTTTATGAATACGATGTGATTGACATTTCTTTTGTTTACCCTTACTGAGCATTTGAGCTCACCCTTTTATGTTTTCTTTTCCCCAGGATATAAAGAAAGGTTTTAGGTAAAAAAAAAGTAAGATCTTTATGGGAGATGTTGAAGATCTTTCACCACGATTAGAAGATTTTATTCCAAGTTTCCAAAGACACTAAACTATTACGATCCTTGTGTGTGTGTTTTTGTTATGTACTAAGTATTCCGCAAATGTAATGTAATGTCAATGTACGTCAGGCTTCGGGTCTCTACAGTTGGTATCAGAGGGAGGTTTAGTCAACCTTTGGAAACTAGGATGCGAGAACTTTAGTGAGATCCCTAGAGATATTTATAAGGTATGTTTAGGGATGTCCCTAAGGATAAGTATACGTATAGGATACAGTCCTAGAACTACGGTAACGATAATAGAATTAACCTAAGATGTTAGATATCGATGATACTCCACCTTTATTATGTTGTTTTCCCTAGCATGATTTTTGCCTCTCACACTATTCTTTTTTCTGGGTTTTAGAAAATGGCCGGAAACAAGATGTTTCACGATAATGGAGGATATGATGGACAATGGAATGATATTCTTCATAATGAAATGGGATTTGGAAGTCCAAACATCATTATTATGCCGAATCAGCAATCTCATAATATGATCAATAAAGTTAAATTTGGTAAGTTTCCTGACTCGGCTAATAAGAGAAAGATGGAGTTTCATGATGATCATAGAGGAAAGAAAGTTCAATTTCCCCTATGTAAATCATGTGGGAAGAGGCATCAAGAAGAAATGTTTCAAAGGAACTGGAAGATGCTTTGGGTGTAGAAAAGAAGGACACAAAGCAAGTAAGTGCAAAGGAAAAGGGTCGGTTAACACCATGGATGAGGATAATGGTATTGCTACGACACCAAAATGGTTAAGTGTTTTAAATGTGGAATGTATGGGAATTATGCAAACAAATGCCCTAAGGGAAAGACTCATGAAGAGAATCAGTATGGTCATATGGGTAGTATTTATGTGGATGATGATGAAGAGACTACAAATGATATGTGAGATGAAAGAATTTTTGAAGCTCGGTCAATGGTTTAAGAATGTAGTGGAATGATTACATGATTATCATGTGTAATTTTGTATAATAATCTCATGCTACTATGGAATAAAGAGACATCTATGGATTGTTACACTGTTGTCTTCCCTTGTGTTTTGAAAAATGTTACCAGTATCCATGAAAGGTTATTCAGATATTTTTGGAATGTATATGATATGCGCATAATGAAGGGATAAGAAGAAAATTAAATGTTTGATAGTATTCATGAGCTCATGATTGATATAAGGACTAAGTGAAATCATGGTTTGAGTATATAGAATTTTGAGGATTTTGGTATGTGGAAAGTGTTAACTTTAAACTGCATTCATGTTTTCACTATGGTATTCAAGAGAATACATGATTAAGGACTTTGATGATTGGAATGCGACCAAAAAAAAATATCTTATGATATATGGGAGTGGACTGTAGTATTATGGATAAGCCTAAAGATTGGAATGGATTATGTTGGACATAAGTGAGGATATAAGTTTTTTTTCGATATTATTGATGGGATGTTATAGTAATGTAGTTTTAGAAAAAGGACAACCTGCAGGACGGGCGACAACCCATCGCATCGGACAAGGCTGTGGGAATCGAACCCACAACCAAAGTGCAACTGGCCTTTATCGCCTACCACTGACCTACAGGAAGTCCCTGTTTAGTAGAAACTAGTTTTATTATATTAAGCAATATGATATATGAAGTATAAGTCCATTTTAGGAACCATATGTGATTAATCTCACTATAGACCGACTTATGTATATAATTTTTTCTAACCTTTTGTTTGAGACAGATGGAATGACCCGTCATTCTATCACATGATCTGTTAACACTTTACGAATAACAAATTCAACTTCATTTATTTAAGAGATGATGTGGAAATTGTTCAAGGCATGAACAACAGTGAGATTTTACCAAAATAAAGTAAGTATTTATTCTAATTCAAATTTTCAACTTTAGGGAAATGATCTTGAAAACCAAAAATGTTGTCCTAGTGATCTTATACCTGATGAATCAGATGGTACCTTATATCATCACAAATCTATGGATTTGTGATTACTGGCTTTTCCATAGCCATGTTCTCTACCACTCTCCATCAGAACATGATGGTTATATTTCTCTTCTATATCCATATTTTCACCTATGTGGAAACCCAGTGATTAGTTTATTTGGGTAATCGTTACATTTCATACTTTAGTTTTTTAAAGCCAAGTGTTGGTATTCCTTTTTACGATGTGGGTTTCTATTAAAGAAACTTTCGAATAGTAAACCATTTATAACCCCGACGAATTTCGAGGGCGAAATTCATTTTAAGGGGGGTAGAATGTAACAACCCGAGATTTTATGAAAAATATTCTTTTTTATTTCACTAATGTCTTGTGTTGTACGCTACACCAAAAGGAGCTTGCACTACACGCATCCTTGACTTGCCTTGCATTACACGCAATCGCGACCTTCCTCGATAGCGTGTGTAATACGCAATACCGAGTTTCACTAAACAACGATATGCTATTAAAATATTATTAAAACTAGCCGTTATGAATAGTAATAACCAATTTTTGAAATTCTGTAAATCTTATTTTTCAAAATGAACTTAATTTTTGGATTCGGAGCATCGAATTTAGCCTAAGGTGAAATTTTGGTACATTTCGGATAACTTTCATATTCTGATGAATAGTGAAAATTACTAAATATTAATCGAAATAATTAATAGTGATAAATTATTAATTTGAGTGGTTTTAAAGTATATTTAGAATATATTTTTACAATTTAATACAATTTTGGTCATTGGATGTAATTTCACATTTAAACTAGACATAATCAAGTGGCAATCTTTTGATAGATATTGTTTCTTAAAAACACGCTATTTGTTTTAACAGCAGGATTTAATTATAAAATTAATTAATGCAATTTCTATGTTATGAATTTGGTAAAATAGACTTCATTTTTGAATTCGCAATATAAAATATAGCTTAGGATGAAATTTTGGCATTGTTCTGAAAAACATCAATTTTTGATGAATAGTGAAACTACTAAGTGGTAGGTTAAAACTGAATTTTGCATAAAACTTAATTTTACCGCTTCTGTGAATGGAATTTCAAAAATCCGAGAGACACGGTTAATATCAAGGACTAAAATGTGGTTCAATGAGATGAAAATAATTTTTTGGTGAATAGTAACTTTTTACTTTTTTTTCCGTGGTTAATAGTAAATAGGGTAACTAAGGGTAAATATGATATTACTATTACACTAACACATGTCCTAATTCTATTGGATAAGTGTAATTCGACCAAAAACAAACTTAGGAATAAAAAATGACCATTTAGGCCCACTTGGATTAGATTAGGACATTTATTATTAATTTATTTAAAGAAGGGTTAAAATAGTTAATATCAAAGTTTAATAAGTAAATCATTTTTAATATGGGGTTATACATAACATAAATTCGATTGTAAATATTTATTAGAAAGCTAAAAAGGTTTCCTACATGATGGTATTTTATTTGTAATTTTTAGACATCAAATTATTTAATTTATTTATGACACAAAGATGATGCAGTAATTATCTTATTAATGAATCATTGACATAATTGATGTTATAAACACCAAAATAAATTTAATTTGAGACTTTTTATGAATTACACTAATTTTCTAGGTTACTATGATATATTACTGTTGATTTAATCAACTTGGTTCGAACATATAATTCTGTTATGACTTTCACAAAAATCATATATCAAATAGTGTCAAAATTGACACAAAATAGTTTTTAAATCAAATATTATATTACTAATTGTTATTTTATTCCTAAAAATCTAAGGTTCGGCTAAATGACTTAGATAAGGATATATATATTAATAATAAACAATTTGGGGTTCGTTTGGCATGATATAGTAAGTGTATTAACCATATTGTGAAAGAAAACAAAAAGACACGGTAAAAGTTAAATAAATTAACTTAGAGTTAAATCTAATTGATAAGGTTAAAATAATACCCTAAACTTGTCTAAATCCTATTGGATGATAGTATTTCCACCCATCCCCACATTAGCTTCGAAATAAGACCCTTTGGAACCATTATAAACCGATTTTTATTTAAATATAAAATAAAATTTTGAGATATTCCTAAGGTGCCCCTCTCCTCCCTTATAAAAGGACACCTCCTCCCCCTCCTCCTCACACCAAATTGAGCACTCAAGCTCGGCCAACCCCTGCCAAAATATCTTCTCCACTTCCCTAGCAACATCCTAGAGGTTCTGGTCTTCTTCAAAGACCAATTTTAGTTCCCTAAGAGGAGGTCTCCAAAGGGCGCTTCAAAGAAGAGGTAATTACCATTACCAATTCTTTCATCTTTATTTCTTCTTCCACTTCTTCTTCTTAGGTTGTTTCATTATGAAGTAATAACATCAGTATCACTAATATACTGATATGTTATTATAAGTATGAAACAACCCTATTTCACCATCTATCCATCCTACGGAAAAAGAAATCACCGCGCGTGCGTATGTACGGAATACCGTCTCCACGCCGTGGTGTAATCTATTTTCCACCACCACCTTACATGGATGGGTATAATGGTGTAAAGAATAACTATACATAGTTATTACAACATCATATTGATTCTGATATATTGTATAATCCACTCCAATTCAATTCAATATTTATGGAAATGATATCATCGCTCGTGCGTACGTACGGACTACCGTCTCCACGACGCGATGAGATTCATTCTCCATGTTAACCATTTAAGAATGATTATAAAGTATATATAAGAAATAATAATGAAATATATGACATTATAAAGCAACTGGATTTATGTATATATATATATATATATATATATATGTATGTCATCTACTTACTTCCATTCAAGACAATAAGGAAAGAAAAACAGCGTTCATGCGTACGTACGGACTACCGTCTCCATGAACGGTGTTTTTCATTTCATTTATCTATCTATTATATGTATATATATACTGAATATATATGATATATAAATCATATTTTATATTCTGGAAGTAAGTAAATCATTATATAAGTAATAATAATGTCAAGAACAACAAGTCAAAACACCTACGATAAATGAAATGATTTTACCCAAAACGCTTCTTTAACATGGAATTTACAAAAGAACGAGTAATATAATGGCATAAGTGAACCATATATGATATCATAACAATGAATATGATTCTTTAATAAGTCAATGACATTATTTAAATCATTATACAGGAGGTTCGGACACATACGAAGCAAATCAGACCTAAGGTAATGGAAATATCACAATCTCATTTTTATCCAAGATTGTTTATTCGTAAGTATTTACTGGGGTGTATTTTATCATCCACATCCATGTTTCATCAAAATTTAATATTATTTCCATCCACCTACAATTGTTTAAATCCATTTTTACCCTTCGGTGAGTTTTTAGTAATATGTATGAAAGGAATCTTTTGTCGTACGAGGTACTTTTTGACTTTTCTGACAAAAGTACGAAGAATGTTTTTTTAACTTATACGGCATGAATGGATTTTTAAAACATTATTTCCAAGAAGCTTCCTTTACAAGTTTTCAAGTTTATTTTTAATCAACATATTTTATTTTAATGTTATATGACATGTTATGAAAGGAAAAATGTTTTTGAAGAAGAAAGGATATTTTCCTCAAGAATGGAGTTCAAGTGTTTTATCAAAATTATTTTCCATCTAAGGTAACAAAGGGTTCTGTTTTTATCCCTATTATTACATTGATTTGATCATGTTGTGATGGAATTATTTTTATGAATTCCTTTATCTTATATGAATTGTTTTATGATTTTATGATGTTTAAGATTCCCATTTGTATTACATGGGTTATGCAATGATGTATGATTTTTGATTTTGTGGCACACATAAGAATGGTATCATTATGAGATGGGTGGGACCTATATCTCCCTCCAATGCATTGGGTAATGATTTTATATCTCATGAGATAGACATGGCTGAAATGGTAGGTTATACCGGTTCAGTGAAACAGGACTGAAACGAGGGTTACTCGATTCAGAAAGGGACTTTGTCCACTTAGATAGTCTTGGCAATGAGTCTTGACTAACAAGAAATGATTCTCTATGATTATGTGTGAATGCCACAAAGTTTCATGTTTTAAGTTATGATTATTGTGATTAAATTTCACTACCATGATTTATCCCATGTTATGAAATTATGCTCTCTTTTGCAGGTTATGATTTCCAAAATGTTATGTTTTTATGAATACGATGTGATTGACATTTATTTTGTTTACCCTTACTGAGCATTTGAGCTCACCCTTTTATTTTTTCTTTTCCCCATGATATAAAGAATGGTTTTAGGTAAAAAAAAGGAAGATCATTATGGGAGATGTTGAATATCTTTCACCATGATTAGAAGATTTTATTCCATGTTTCCAAAGACACTAAACTATTACGATCCTTGTGTGTGTGTTTTTGTTATGTACTAAGTATTCCACAAATGTAATGTAATGTCAATGTACGTCAGGCTTCGGGTCTCTACATGCGTAACTCATCACAAAGATTTTACACACATATTTGCAACAATTTCTCTTGAAGGAGTGCTAAGCTTAGGGAATATGTTAATCCTTTCCAGTGAGCAATTAAATCTGAAACCCTTTCATTTTTACCTTTTCTTACAATTTGTATGATCAAAAATTGTTGTCTTTGGAAAAGTTGAGCTGAATTGATGAAGGAATTTTTTCGAAGATCCTCCCATCTGGTAATTGACCGGGATTGCAAGATTGTGTACCAGGTAAAGGATGGTCCTTGTAATGATTGTACAAAATAACTGATCTTAACTACTTCTTGTTGCTAAGGGGTTCCCATCATAGGGTCACAACGAGAAACAAAATGTGTTATGTGTTTCTCTGGGTCTCCCGAAAAATTAAAGATTGGGAATGTGGTACTTGCAAAATTTGATGGGGGAGGAATTTCTTCAACCCATAAAGGGTAAGCTCTCTTTTCGGGTCTAATATGAGCACGCTTTCCCTCCATAGCTTCCAACCGAGCAGTTAATGACTCAATAGTAGTTATTAACTTTTGAGAAACATATGGTTGAGCTTGGACCTGAGCCAGTGCAATGAATGAAGCTTGGACAGATGTGGTGGATGGTACTGCAACTTAAGGTAGCACTGCCTATTTTTGTTGCACCTAACCCATAGGATTAGACCTGTGGGGGTGTACTAATAAAGGAGGATATTCTTGATCCATCTCTGTAGCTACAACAAATTCCCTTGTCTGAATAACTCCAACACGCTTAGGAAGAAGACTACCCTGAAGTAGTTCTGTATTCAACCTCCTCAATTCCTTCATTTCTTCTTCATGTTGTGGAAATATTTTTTCTAGTGAGATCAATTGGTCTTCTCCATAGGAAGTGTATGTAACCTAATTATTTTCTTTCCCCTTGTTTGATACCATTCGGAGAGGGGGAAGTGGGTTATTTGAAGGAACACCAATATTTTGGGTAAGCCATTGATTTCATGTACGAACAGCTTCTTAATTTGTGTATGTGTGTACAACTTCTTCAGCAGGATCCTCTTCATCTGATCCATCTGAGTGACCCTCATCTGGTGGATCAGCAACAAAAGCATTGACGACATTAATTGATGCATTATACCTTACATCCCTTCTATTGGAATTTCAACGATATTGTCTTCTTCCATGTCCCTGATGAGGCATTGCCTATTTTTGATTTGATCTCTCAAGAACTTCTTGATGAACCTTAATTTGGATGGAATCTCCTGATAATTCAGATCTTCATTGATCTTGTGGATTCTTCCCTAATCAAGAGAAGACTGACCTTCTCTGAGGAAGAGATTCATGAATTGAAAGAGTCCCCATTCCAGTGGACTGGGGTTGTTCCTCCTCATCTCCACAAATAGTTTTTGTTGATACTGAGGGTTGGGTTAAAAGAGTCCCTAGTCTGGAAAGCTCAGGTGGTTCTTCACCTGATATATCTGATGCTTTCATGAAATCTCTCTTGATCTTGCAGACACTTGTTTGGAAAATAGTTGGATGCATCAACCTGAATCCAATTTTATCACCCAACTCAAAAGGCCATTGGATGATTTCTGACACTTCTGTTGCTTGATTATGTGGTTGCTAAAAAAAAGAGGCCTATTCACTATTATCATTTTCTTGATGTTGGAGTAATTCAAAAACTTGTTCTCTGTATGCTTTATTTTGAGAAGAACTAGTTGAGGCATGTTCTTGAGCAGGCCTTTGATTACAGGCAAAGCCAATTGGTTGTGGCCGACCATGGAATGTAAAATTGCATGAGACCATTTTCGATGGGCACTGTTGACTGGAGAGTATAGTGAAATGTAGTTCTCTATGAACACCCCATCCTCTATTATGAATACAAGATGGGGCATTGGAAAATAACTGGAAAAATCTTCTTAGTGTACCAAGGCATGAACACTGAAGGGCTTTCTAATACTTTTCAGACTTCAGATATCCAGAAACTGAGAGATATACCAAGTCAATTTGGAATTGTAACCATTCTATTATCATGACATGATATTCATATTCAACATAAGATAATATTTTCTATTTGAACTGGTAAACATTTTTCCATATGTTGATACAAATATCATGAATTCCATCTTCAGTCAACATCTCTGGAATGTCATACTGAGAGTCTTCCAAAGTCCAAAACATTATAGGAACTTCACCTTTCACCAGTTGTTTTCTCATATTAATTATTTCCTCTTTATCATTCAACGAAGATTCTTCTACCTGATTAGAATAGAGCTAGTGCTTCATTGTTGCCTCATAGGATTCAACAAGATTGGTAGAGAATTCACTGATCAAACTATAAGATGAATGACCTAGGGGTGGTTTGGAGAATGACCTACACCCCATGCTATTATCTGATTGAGAAAGTATTTCACTTCCTGATGGTAAAGCATTAAACATGACTGGATTCACATTTGCAAGTGCCTCAAGATAAGAGGTCTTTCTCGTCACTACATTTTCCTTTGATGAATTTTCTATGCAATGTGAATTACTACTGCGGAGAGGACTTTGTGAGATAAATTCATTATCATTGTGAGGACCACCATGGTGGGTTACAACAAAGGATGAAACCTCTTGCTCTTTGATCTTCTGGCTACACAGAGGGTTCTTGTAGTTCTCATCTAAAGATGAAACATTGAGATCGATCAAACTGTCATGAAGCAAGCCTTCAGGAGGTAGTGTCTGATGAAGACCTTTGTAATTAGTGTTCCCACTATTGGGAAATGAGGGAGTAGAATCTTTAATTCCAACATGAAATTATCTGAGTGCATCAATAACTCCATCATTGAGCAAGGCCTCATTACAAATCGTCTCTTAATTTCTTGACTGTGCTAGGAGGGTCTTCTTTTTAGATTCCTTCTTACTCAATTTAGGAACCAATTGATGACAAAAGTGGTTATTATGGGTAGGTGTATGTGCCTGCTCAGGAGAAATGATCAGGTGAGACTGATTATCTCCACTCAAATCATGTGTATGTGCCTAACTTGGATCTCTGTATGATATGGGGGAGTTTTCCCCCACAACCCTCTTGGACTGGAACAGAGGTGTGTGTGTCTGTTCCAGAATGAACTGTTGATGTGTAACTCCACTGGTAGGGATAGATTTATGTGTCTTTCCCGGAGATTCTACTGAAGTTGTTATAATATCTTGGAAAGCATCTAGAATACGAGTAGGGATTTTCTTCTTCTCTTTCACCATTGAAAAAATGTGCTAGGTGACTTCATCTTCTGGAACAGGGATATACGTCCATTCCGTCCATAGATTAGGTGTGTATTCCTACTCTTGTACTCCTTTTCCTATCAATGAATTCTGACATTACTCAAGTGTGGGGGAAGAGAGTTTAGTCTGCCTCCTATTTTTCGTCGGAGCATTCTAACATACATCTCTGAATACTCCCAAACAAGACTATTGTTAGGATAGATCAATACTAGCTGGTGTATATGCATTCTGATTACACTATATTGAACATGGTTGATGAGCTTCTTTCAATACTGACAGATGAGCCTGCTGGCAGGATTGATGAGTGTAAGTAGGTGTATGTGCATGTTTACCAGTTATCAACACATTGGGTTGGTGATCTCCATCGTAGTTAGTCAGACGAGCCTGATGACTTGCTGATGATTTATAAAAAGGTGTATGTTCTTGGCTATAGTAGTCCACCCGAATTTCCTGGTAGGATTGGCATGCTGCTTCCAGACGAGTCTATTGGACATCGGAATTAAAATGGACAGGTGTGTGTACCCACTCGTTGCTTGCCACCAAGTTAGGTTGGTGGAATTCTCTGAAGATAGAAGAGATACAGACACGCTCAAAGTTGACCGGATTTCTCCTTTGGAGGTTCTTCTTTCCTACTGGGGTTCGAGGAACCTGAGCCGAACTCCTGGAGACGATACACTCATCATGTTGAGGGCGCACTGTCGCACGAGTCTGGTGGCGATTGTTGATCGCTGACCACGGGAAGGACTCTTGTCTCAATGAATTAAGGTCATGAGGGGCCTACTCATTCACCTCCCCAAAATATGGGAGGGTCTGGTGATTGTGTTCTAGGGATAACGACCCAAAACGGTTGGAGATTGTGGTTGGCCCCACCAGCTTCCTGATCGTTGTTCATCGTTTTCTGGATGACCAGGGTGAATTATTGACTTGGAGGGATTGTCGAGAGGCCTCAAGATTAGGTATGGTACCATGTTGATTGTACTCCTTAATGTGTGAATTTGATACCCAGCGTTGAAGACACAGAGTAGGTGATTTCATCCTCCGAGCAGACAACGATCCAACAGGAGTAGCAGTAGAGGTATTCACAGGTGTGAACTTAAGAGAAGCCATTTCTGTAATGCAGAAGATCTTGGAAAAGAGTGCATGTTTGATATAAGAGATTTAATCAAGATAAGTTCTACCACTACATCATTTGGATGAGAATATATGTTATTGATTGTTTTTTCTACTCATTGAGTTCAAATAGGGGCCTAATAAATAAGTAAAACATCATTTTAACTAGGTTAAGGATTCATGTCGGGTTCACCATTTTTTGTTTCCTCTAGAAATGGGGATGAACTTGATGATTATTAAGGTTCCAATATTCCAATCAATTTATAACGGGTTTTTTCGTAGAAACGGAAACATCCAAGGATTCTATATCAATATAGACCTATTTTCCAAAGGTAGGTGCCCATTAGTTGTGAAATGATAAGACTTAAGAATTTGCATTGGCCGAGTGGATGGGAGGTCAGATTCATCACACCTTTTTTAGGGGAATTATTCTCTACTCCAGGACTCCCATTAGAAGGCCTAGTCCCGCGGGAGAGTGTGTCAGGAAAGAAAACCTCTTCCTTAATGGACAGTAGGAAAGGATGAGATCTTTTGTTTCAAGGGACAAATATGGGTGCCTTTATACATACAAGAGGAGGTGATGAGGAATTTTCATTCCTCAATTTAGGAAGTTCATCCTGGCATCACCAAGATGTATCGTGATCAACACCGCCAGTATTGGTGGTCAGGTATGAAGAGAGATGTTGCTGGTTTTTTCATGTGGTGTTTCACTTGTCAGCAGGTGAAAGTAGAGCATCATCATCCAGTATGTCTTTTGTAGTAGTTACCCATTCCAATGTGGAAGTGGAACAATGTCGTGATGAACTTCATGACCAGTTTTCTGATGTCACCTCGAGGGAATGATGTTTTTTGGGTTTTCATCGATGGGATTACGAAGGTTGCTCAATTCATGCCGATCAAGTAGACCTTCAGTGTTGATAAACTGGGACAGTTGTACATCCAAGAGGTTGTACATCTATATTGAGTTCCACACTCCATTATTTCAGACAGGGATGCACATTTGACTTCTCGGGTCTGGAAAGGCATTCAGAAGGCTTTGGGTACACTTGTACTTTAGAGTATAGCTTACTATCCCTAGACAGATCGCCATTCCGAGGGTACAATTTAGGTGCTAGTGGATATGCTCCGAGCTTGAATTCTGAAATTTGGAGGTTCTTGGACGAAGTATATACCACTGGTGGAGTTTTTTTACAATAACTGTTTTCATGATTCTATTCAGATAGCACCTTATGAGGCTTTATAGGGTATGCCATGCTGATCACCCTTATGTTGGCTGGAGGCAGAACAGGTAGCTCTGCTGGGACCTCGTCTTGTCCAAGAGACCACAGAGCAAATAGAGTTGATTTGGAAGAGGATGGATACTCTACCGTCCTATCAGAAGTCTTATGCTAATCAGTGGAGACAACCTCTGGAGTTAGAGGTCAGTGATCAATATTTCCAACATGTCACACCTAGGTTGGGGCATAAGATGATTATGAGATAGGGTAAGCTTTCATCGAGGTATGTCAGCCCGTTTAAATTATTGGATATAGTTGGGCTAGTTGCCTATCGGTATCAGTTACCTCAGAGTTACTGGGATATGCAAGTGGTCTTCCACATTTCTCAGCTCCAACATTTCTTTTCAGACTCGTCTCATGTCTTTCAACAAGAAGAGGTTGATCATGATGTGGATGCGTCATTTGAGGAGCATCCTATCCAGCTTGTCGATCACAGTACAAAGGTTCTCTATGGCCGTTCTGTTCCTCTGATATGGGTGCTATGGAAGTACAGGTGGGTACAGGATGAGACTAGGGAGAGGGATGCCGATGTATGAGCACAATGGTGGGCGTTGTTTGAGATTTATTCTTCTACGCCACGGTAGTGGAATTTGTGGATGAATTTCATTAAGGGGGAAGTTTGTAAGAACCCAAATATTCTTTTTTAGGTATGTGTTTCCTTTTATGGTCATGTTTTGGGAAAAATAGGAGAATTTGGGAATTTTTTAATTACACATCGTGTACTTCGATGCCACTGGAGGCCGTGTGTTGGCCATGTCCTGGGCACACACATGGCCATGTATGGGTGATGTGTAGGCCACCTAAAATGGAGTACGGAAAGGGAGAGTACAAGCCGTGTACTTAAAAATTACTTGCCATATATGTTTTTCATTAAATGCACCAGGGCCGCGTATGATTGACATAACACCCTTATTTTAGCTTTGGTTCATCCGAGAGAGAGGGTACTATTATGGATCTTCGACGAGCCACCGAGCCATCATTCGTACTCTGATTCTTACACCGTAGGGTGTGTTGGAATCGCAGTAGTAAGATCTTCCTTCTTCCAGAGCATTGTTTTCCAAATCCTCTAATTTTCCATGTTATTGTGGGGTGAATGTTTTGGACATTTTCTTAGATATACGACGTTCTAAGGAGAATTAATATTTCAGGATCATGTATATCGATGTCCTAATGTCAAGGTAGGTGGTTTCTAGCATTCCGTTGAATGTCCACGAATATTATGTCCAAATTCCACCAATACCCCGGAATGGGGTATTGTGTGTCTACCGTTTTAGCAATATTGTTTTTCTTGATTTTCTTGTATGCTATAGTAGATGATATTTATTATGATTTGTGCTAATTGCAAGGCTTTGGATGTGTTTTCCATGCATTTTCTTGCATGTCTGGACCATTGGGTCAAGTTACCTTTTAAATGTTGTTGTATTTCCCATGCCTAGTATTGTAGGATGGTGTGACTATTGATATTTCATGCTGAGATGCTATAGAATGATATCCAACTAGTTCTTGAGGTTAATTTGGCCATTACATGATTCGATACTTGCTGACTTTACACAGGGTCGTGGGAACCTACTGTAGTAAACCATATGGATAATGGCCATAAGGGATTATCTACAATGTCTTTTTAATATGATACAAGACCTCATGGGGAATTGACATTGACTGCTTCCTCAGAGTATCTGTAGTTCCTTGACGTGGTCCAAAGGGGGAATGAGACGTTGAGTGCTTCCATAGAGCGTCTTCATTACGATACGAGACTATAGGGGGAAATTGATGGTGACTTCTTTCCCTGAGAGTCTATTCATTAGCTGAACCAGAGGGGTGAGACTGTGTGTGCCTCCTAGAGGGTTGCTATTAATTGTTGGTTGAACAATATGGGTTATTCTGTGATAACTACCTAGTGGGTTACTAGTTTTTTCTATGTACTTGTTTGTAAATTGTATTCTAGGAACTATGGGTTGTATGTTGCTGAGTAATTTCCTATTTACTGCTTTCTATAATTTAACTATCCATAAATTCACTGACTATATGGCACATATCTTCTGGTGGTTGCCTATTGGGATTCAGTTTGACACCCTATTTGGGTCATGCTTTTGGGCCCCATCAAAATTATATTGTTTCGGGTATAGATATGGGCATGCGCCCTTCGACTTCAGGTTCTTGATTGTTGTGGATCTCGATAGCATGGGACCATGAAATGGCCTGTGATGCTGAGGAGTTTATCTACTTTCTTTTGAACTTTGGTTTAGCATTGTTGTATTCCTGTATTGTGACTTGTTTTTCAGTTTTCTTAAACACATATGTATCAGGCATCATTTATCTATATATTTACTTTAGTTGTTTCCTTTTTCAATCTTCTGCTGTTACGGTTGTTTGGTATTTAATGCTTCCTATATTGTATGTATTTGTGTACTTCGCTGAGTAATCTTCCAATGAGGGAATAATTTCCCCACCATCACACCCAATTCCCTCACTGCTAGTCGGAAGCCTCTGCAGTTCGAGGAAATACTCTTGAGGCTATGTGACCATCCTCGTATGGGGCACCTCAGGGTGGATTCTGAAACAGGGACATTACAGCGTTCATGTGTCCTCAACTTCGGTCGCAGCTGAGAGGATCACATTCCTTTGGTAGAGTTTGAAAACAATAATAGTTATCACTCCAACATTGGGATGGATCCTTTTGAGGCGTTATACAGGAAACCATAAAGATCGCCTTTGTGCTGGACTGACCCAGGGGAGTCAGCACTAGTGGGACCAGAGATGGTATGGGCAACCACAGAGAAGGTGCAGATCATTCAAGAGTAGATGAAGACTGCACAGAATAGACCGAATTCTTATGCTTACAAGAGATGGATACATTTGGATTTTGAAATATGGTGATCATGTCTTCCTAGTGGTCTCTACCCGATGAGGTTTTAAGAGAATTTTCCGAGGAGGAAAGTTATTTCTGAGGTTCATTGGACCCTTTTAGGTCCTCATTGGAGTGGGAATGGTGGCTTACCGTTTATCTCTTCCACCTCAATTGCATAGTGTGCACGACATCTTCCATGAATCACAACTGAGAAGATACATGCACGACCCTTCCCACGTCATCGAACATCGCGAACTGGACATTGACGATGGGGCGACGTTTTCAGAGGCCCCAGTTGAGATTGAGGATCGACTAGATTGGGTCCTTCATGTGCTGTCGATACCTATGGTGCACATTTTCTGGCAGCACGGTAATCTCTAGGAGAGAACATGGGAGCAGGAGGCTCAGATTCGTGCTCAGTACACCCTCTTGTTTTACTAGTTTTTTAATGTGGATTACAGAAACATAAATCTATAAGGTGAGGAGAATGTAATGTCCCGTAATTTCAATGTATTTTTTTTACATTTGTGAATTTTAAAAGTCCGTAAAAATTGACGGTGTATGATTCTGAGGCCCGGAGTGCCCTGAATGAATTTCTGAACTTTTTTTCTAGTTTGTTCAGTAAATGTACGATCAGGTATTTGTATCTTTTGAACTAGTTCTTGGAATTGATATCTGAGGGAACTTATGAACTCCGATCAACAATATTATCATAAGGGGACCTTCACTTCTACCACAGTTGGTCGAGGGTGGAAGATAGAATTTGGGTTTTTCGTGTAAGAATAAAATAAAATAAAATTTGTGTAACGTTTTATTTTATTTGGAACTCCTATGTGGATGTTGAGAGGTGAGGAAAATCATAACTAATCCTCTCATGTGAGGTTATGGAGGTGGGAACCACCAGGATTGACCTCCCATGTAAGATTATGGAGGTGGGGACCACAAGTATTAACCTCCCATATGGGTTTTGGTCATGGGGACCACCCGAGGCTAAAACCCCTTGAACTACCCTCTTTATGGGAAAAAACCTCATGAAATCCCCCACATTATTTTTCCCACCCCCTTAAATAATTATACCAACACATAAATTAAATAATTATGCTAATTTGAAATTACGCAAAAAAATAATAGAAAACATGTCCTATTATGTGGGATACTTATCATTTTGGTGGAATTGAAAGAAAAGGGTTGGAAAAAGAAGAACACAGAAGAACACATCCTAAAATGAATAATTCAAATGCATGACTTCGACTTCTTCCTCAGGATAGTCTCCAATGGTGGACATCTTGAACAACTAAGAACCATGTCCATTGAAGAGCGTTTATCTAAAGAACGAGCTCGGGATCAGAGGCGTGTGGTGGGTGCAACGAACATCGAAAACATCGACTTCTCTCATTGTCGTCAAAAAACTATTGAGGTAGGGGTGTGTTTAAATTTAATCAATGTTAAATTCCCTCTAACATTGAATCAAATTCCATTAGCCATATGCTTCCTCCCTAACACGGAGGGTACCGGCCAAACAAACATGGGACAACACCTCCACAAATCTTGTAGATCTTTGTATGATCTTCGCGATGGTGAAGGTGGTCGGTGCCAGCAGTTCGCACTGGTGGAACTCGAGAACCATGAAGAAGGTGATAAAAGATGGTTGGTCGGTCAAGCTGGCATTCAGTGAAGGCATGATGATCGGCCGCCCCATGGCCTCCGCACCCTGTGGCCTATGCGCCCGGCGGCGCTGCCCCCCCCCCCCCCCCCCCATGGCATTCTGCCGTCCCGAGGTGCCTGTAGCCTGGTGCACTACCCCACGACCTCACAAACCCATAGCATGGTACGCCACCCCGCGGCCTCGCCGACCCTCGGCCTGCTGCGCCGCCCTGTGGCCTGCCGCCCCGCCTTTCGGCAACTCACGCCCCCCTCGAAACCACTGTGGCTCTCACGGCCTCTGCGCTGCCCCGCTCTACCTAGGTCGGGCTACCGAGCATGGGCCGAACCCTGCGGGTCGGGCTGGGGTGAAAAAAATCGGTTTTTCCCACAATGGGTTGGGCCTGGTCAGTCTGACTGGGTCCGACCAGATCCGAACCCACTTCCACTCATTTATGCTCTTTTGGCCATAACATTGGCACCAGACGTCCATTTGACTAACCATCAATGGCACTTTAAACCTTAGAGAGAGACAGTCCATTTAGTATACCCCACTAGATATTTGGATAATGTTGGATTACGGTCAGGTATGATCGAGAAAGAATCCAACTGGGATCTCAGGAAAAAAAAGGCTAATAACATACAGGCTGTACGTCCAATTGACGTGACGTCTGTTGCGTTGAGACCCCTATGGCATGGAGGTCGGTTGGGATACTTCTTCTTGGGACTTCGTGGAAGTTGGAGTATCGACTATTTCCTTGAGGAGCGAATGATCCCCGTGATGAGAATGCTTAGCGCTGGAAACCAGTAGTTGGTTGTGACATGAGGAAGAGAAAATTCATGAGTCTGTGATCGAGGGTACCACATACAAACACTCTAGGATTCAATGCTGGGCTACCCAAGAGATCTTTTGTGGGTCAGCACCTAGCTATCCTATGTGGGTCAGCACCAAGTGATCCTGTTTGGGTCAGCACCGAGCGATCTACTATGGGTCAGCAACGAGCGATCTTGTTTGGGGTATCACCTAGAGATTCTATGTGGTTTTGATGATGATTAGAGATCCTTCGTAGGAATTCCTCATAAAAGAGTAAGAGGATATATTAGTTATTTATTATCATGTCTACTACTATACCTAAGTTATACCTAGTGTGAGTTGAGTTCGTACCTGAGCAGTACTTTCGATTGTGGTAATACCATGGTGGTATTCTTATGAGTGGCGTACCTATGTGGTACATACCTTAACAGTATTCCTTCCATTTTAGAACAGTTGAGCTTTTGGATTTTCTATTGGACTCTGTGTTTCCTCATGATTGAGATGGGTATACCTGATAACTTAGGTATATGTATAGTCACATACCTAAGTAGGGTTGTCAGTTGATTTCATGCTATGTGGTTTATCCATGGTGGATTTTATGAGACCTTGAGATTATTGGGGTCCCTGATGAGTATCTTTGTACTCACCCATGTACTGTCTATGACCGCACCCTTTTGTGTTTGGTGTAGATGAAAGACAACTCTGACTGAGGACGAGAGTACCAGGACTGGAGGTGGCTCCTAGGTGGATGTTATATGAGGCATACCGCAGAGACAACCATTAGAGGGTTGTACCTACCATTCATGTAGGATCCTTACCGGGTGATCACAGGAGTTGTTGCAGTTTACTTGTAATTTCACCTTCTTGTACCTTCGAGTCGGGGTTTTATTCTGGCCCCTTTTACTTACTATACTCACTCTGTTTACAGTTCAGTTTACTTATGTTCATATCTTGTTGTGTGCTTGATTGAGTGTGTTACAGTTTATAATGGAAATGCCTTACCAGTTTTACGTAATACACCTTCAATGCTATTTTCCACCCCTTGTCCTATTGAAGTCGTGCTTGGGGTAGTCACAGCATGGGCCCCAGGGGATGGGTCGTGACAAAATTTCACTTTCAGGTATGATGTTTATTATTTCATGTTAAATTAAAAAAAAATCGAAATTCCTATTTAATGTAGGTACGTCCGTAAAAGGAAGTAAACCAATATTTATAAAAATTAATGTTTCTATGTATTAAATTGTGCATATTCTTATCTTATACCAAATAAAATATATTATATTAATGTAATTTTTTAATATAATATATATGTATATATATATATCATACATTAATATGACTCACTAATCATAATTAATTTAATTTATTTGGATAAAAAAACATTGTGAGATAAAATATAGATTTTTATAAAAACATTCCCTTTATGTAAATTGGTTATTATATTTTTTACGAATTTATTTTTAACCAATGAATATGATAATATATTTTCGTAAGTTAGTAAATAGTATTCATAAAGGTAAATTTAAAGACTTGGTGGTATCTTATTAAATTAATTAATATTTTATTATGGTTCAATAAAATTGAATATTGCGTGTATCATAGACTACATAACAAATATTTTCTTGCATGTAATGGTATCTAACTTAGTGGCATGCATTACAAGATATAGCATATATTTATTTAAACTATTATATATATTTTTGTGTTTGGGTATTTTAAATTCATTTATGCACTTCTTATTTCATTTAACATATGCCATTAAACACAATGTTCTTACTTTATAATATCTAGGTGTTAAGTTCGCTACACATTAACTAAATTACATCTTCTCAATTTAAAATTGATTTTTGTAATCAAGGATTTGATACATGAAAAATTTATTGGTGGAAAAACCCACATCTTGTGTAGGAATAACAATACATATTATTAATAAAAGGGAAAATAAAATTCAAATTTACCCACAAAAATAAACATCAATATAGGATAACATTAGTAATAAAATGGATATAGAAGAGAAATCATACTATCATCTTTCAGTGGAGTGTGAAAGGGATAATTTTTTGCTTAAATTTTTGGACAACAAATTCATAATCAATTTTTTTGAAATAGGTCATTGTAATCATGAAAAATGATGATAATCTGAAACATTTTTTTAAGAATATTTTCCTAGAGGTGAGAAATTATATTACACTATATGAATAAGTGTATATATGTTTCTATAAACACACACCATTCCTTTAATTTCACCTTCAACTATTTCTAATCCATCTCGTAGTATATGTTTTTTCATTGGGTGAAGTAATATATTAAAATCTATAATATCTTCCAATGTTCCACTTAAACTATTTCATAAAAGGTTATATTTTATAAAATGATTAACATCTGACACTTTGTATGGAAGGTAAATGACTTAATAAGTGATCTTACGATTCGTCTTCAATCAACCTCATGTTTCTCTTTAATCATCACATAAAGAACATGTGAATACCTTATTCATTTATTCTCTTAAAATATGGTAATAAGTTTTATTACAATAAACCTTTATTTGAAACATTAACTATTCCTTATTCATTAAGTAAGACATATTCTATTGGATATATTCCATAAATCAAAAATTGATATAATATCCATCAATGATATGATATTCAACTCTATCAAGAAAATCATTAATCATTTCCAAGGTAGTCAACACATATCTATATATTTATCCGAAGAACATTATCTCAACATTTGGATCATTAAAAGGCTTATCTTTAACTCTCCAATGTGTTTTCCAAAAAATGTTCAACTTTCTCCTCAATCACATTTCATGGTTATGAGTACGGATAAACACACACTTTTAAACCTGTGATGAACAATTAATGCAATAAAATACTTATATATTTTATAATTCATATGAAGAGAACATCAGAAATAAAATACTTTTACAACTATTTCTTAGATCCAAACATTGAAGTACATTAATTCTTCCAATTTAGTAGGGCCAATAACCTATTTCTGACTTGTATCCCATAACATAATATGAGGTATATTACCTTGATGGTTAGAGAATTAGTTTCCATAGTATGTCATATCCATGCAGTTTTAACATTGAATACCAGTGTTTTCATTCATTCCTTTTCATTAGTTTCTTCTGAACCTTTTCCACACTTAAGAAACTCCCATTTAATTCAAGCATTTTCCAATGTTTTTTTTACAATTATATCATGTTGGATAATCATTTATTACCTTCTTACCTTTACCTATTATTATCAGTTTATTTATCTTCTTCTCTCACTTACCATATAATCTATAGTAAATGGATACATATTTCTCTATCTTGACATCACATAAATAAATCTCAACATTGGAACAAAAGTTTTGAGAAACCATCACCCTTTAAAGACATTTCTAAAGTACATTAAAAATGATCAATTTTGAATTCCATGTTATGTATGACTTCATATCAGACCTTGATAATCTGATTAAGGTACATTCATACTATGCAAAAATTTCTTTATCCTTTTTATTTGAACTAATGAACGTTCTCATTATCTTATTATATTGATAAGGTGGGAATAATCTATAAAAGTGTATCCCTAAAATTTCTTTATTCCATGGGTTCTATTTCATCTTAAATTACAGTATTCTTGGTAAATGACCACCTTTGATCCTCGCTATCATTAAGAAAATACACTTCAAGTCATATCATTTCCCTATTACTACATTCAAAAGCTAAAAATATTTTATCCAAAGGATAAATCTATTTCTCATCCACCATTGGGTTAGTAGTCCCACTAAATAATGGGGTCCCCTATTGCATAAAGTGATCAAACATAATAGAATCTCATTGTGAAATAGGTTACTTCATCTTGGAAGGGTTATGTGTCATATCCTAATTAAGTTATCATAAAATATCCATAACATACACAATTCGAATACTAGCTACACTGAATTTTTCAATAGGAAAACCTATAAATTTTTCGTGATTGTTTATAATATTCTTACATATAGGTTATATATCATTGAAATGGAACATAATAGAGTAAATCATAAAATTATGAACAATATATAATTCTAAATATTGAGTTACACAAAACATAAATTTAAAATATTATGCAAAGATAATCATTTATTCATAAAAATGGTTTAATTAGAGACAACAATCCTTTAAAATACTTTATAATGGTTTCTAACAAATATTCAAATTATCTTATGTGTACCCCTCTAGGGTGCCAAACTAGGTGAGCAGTAAGGCTAGTTGTTGTGTACTAAGATATGATCAGGTCAGGATTGATGCACCTTTTAGAGTTGTTAGCTCTAGGTACAGTTAAACTTGAACCACATCCACTTGTAGTATCTAAATATGGATGTATTTATTTGAATACACAGGTAATCTATACCTTACCATGATTCTAGTATGTTATTCTATACATATAATAAAAGTCAATATTAGGGTTATATTACCTAATCTGTGTTTTAGAAATATATTTTTTATATTTTCTAATAATTTAATATCTAATACCAACTATAACACCCCAACTCTAGAAGCCTATAGTTAGTGTATTACTTTTTTACATTTGTAATTATACAATATCCAAATCCCAATGGTACAAACGGTTTATTAGTTTTGGAAAACTAGATTAAAAAATGATTTAAATAATAAATAATGAAAATAAAATAAAGTATTATATAAGTTGAAGCTCATCATCCATTAAACTCAATCAAAGGATTAAATTTCATAACCTAGGTAAAGAATACATAAATTGTGTGATCTAAATTTCTCACTATGGGTAAAAATAAAGAAAAAATAATGAATCAATAATTATAAATCAACATGGAAATGTGTATTACTGAAAAGACAAGAAATTTAAATAACAATATAAGTAATAATAAACGTGTCTTGGTAAGAAACTGAATACTCATGTCATTAAATCAATAAATATGCAATTAAATTCATCCATATAGCTTTTCATATGAAAATCCAAAAGATAATAAAAATAGTAACTAAAATATCTAAGAGGGATATTCTTAATTACTTGATGTCATGTCTATTGAACATGAAAACCAATAAAGTCCAGACCTTTCACAATTATATCAAAAACATTGGGAAGAAACCAAATTAAATTTCTAACTTATTTGTCTCATCAAAACCTGTCAATGCGTCTCGGGGCTAGATAATGTCTGGATCACACGAATCACTGCATGTCCAATTAATTCCTCATATCGATTAACCGGTTTTATTAAAAAAATAAGACTTCTCAGTTATCCATATTGAATAATGAATATAGATTTATAAATATTTTCTCAATGGATTATATATATTAATAAGGGTTGTTAACATCGATTAATGGATATACCATCAAAATATCATTAAGACATTCATGAGTAATGTAATATTCTAAGTATATGAAGTGTCACATATGACTTTAAAAAGTATCAAGCATAACCCCATTAAGTAATAACATTGAAATTAACTTATGAAATCATGAAAATAATTAGATTCATGATATTACATGTCAATGTTATGTATATACACAATATAATGGTTAATTCGTGAATAATAATGAATAATGCTCAAGGGAATTTAAATAAAGAAAAAAAACCCTTACCTTGAGTCTAACTTGTCATATGTGTCTTTAAATTAATAAATAATAAACATATGTTAATTATTTACATTCATTAGAAGCTTTATCTTGTTAAGTATAAATTTTACATCAATTATTAAATTTTTTATATATCTTCTTATACAGTTATGTTTACATTGGGTGTTCTTTCAATTTTGTTTATTTTTCCAAAACCTACTTGGGTAGGCATACTATGTTCAAATGAATCATTATATATTTATCTCCAGAGAAAAATAATTAAATTATTATCATATTTTTACATCAATTATACTTTTCAATCCAATTTTAAAATATTGTTTTTAAAAATAAATCAATATTACAATCATTGAGATTATAGGTTGTACTTACACATGAGTAACATTTATCTTTTTTCAATGATCATTAGTGAATGAAGGTAAGTAAAATTAAATATTACAATAATTTTTTTTATATAAAAAATTTAATTCTATTTAATTACGCATATATATATATATATATTTCTTTTTATGTAAAAGGATTCACATCGTCTCGAGGAAGCGGTAGTCCACACGTCTAAAGAGAATGTCCCCCATTTTTTTGTGTATAGATAGGGTAAAAGATAAAATCATATATTATATTTATAGAAAGGTAATTATTTCATAATCATAATATATATATATATATATATAATTTATGTCACAAATATTTCATGAAACCTATCCTTAATGCAATCTATGTTATATCAAAATGTATCGCATCACTTTGAAGAGGCAGTAGACCCCACATCCACAAACGAAGTTATCTTATTTAGACATTATTGTATGTATTATATAATAATTATATAAGAAGAAAAAATCATATATATAACATTGAAATAATGTTTATATCTCAATTTACACTATGATTGGTGGAAAAGGAAGAACGAATTACATCATTTCATTATGAGATAGTTCTTCGTACACACAAAATATAAGTTCATTACCCATTAAATGAAGTGTATGTTGGTGTACGATACAATGTAATCATAAAAAAATTCCATTATATTTATCATAGTGATTTTATTATATAGAAATGATATAAAAATAATTGATGGAGTGAATAAAGAAATAAATCTAATTTGATCACTGAAAATTGTTTCCTCTTTTGCTGGTAAGTATTTTTGGTTTATACCAATGTTATTCTTGGGATGGACTTATTATAACGGTGAGGTTTATAAAAAGAGTTTATAAATGTTGATAATAAATTTTAATAGATTTTTTTTGGATAAAAACTGGCTTGAGATGTTTGGTAATGTTGGAGAGGTGAGTTCCTTTTATAGTGGAGGTGGAGTGTCATTCTTATAAAATTTTGAAAAAGGAATTACAACCATTGTATTCCAAGGAAAAGTGGATCTAATAATGAAAAAAATATAAAATTAAATATAGGGTATAAATTAGAAAATAAAATGTATTTTGGATAATTTTAAAGGTGATTCCTCCCATAAGATTATGGTTTAGTCCATTTTTATGTTGATTCTTCTCTTAATCATTGTAATTAGTTTAAAATAATTTTACTAATGATTTTTATTGAAAAAAATGAAATTATTTTAAATTATAAATTATACTCATTATAAATATGGAATCCATTTTACCAAATTCAAATCACTAATGTGGAAGAAATTAATTTTAATTTAATCTCGAATATGGTATGACAAATAAAGTCATTATTGAAACAAGTTTCAAATGTTTTTTTATATATCAAATTTAAATCTAAAATTGTTTCAAATGATCTTAATTTTATTAATTAATGTAAAATATACCTTATTATATTTTGAAACAAACCCAAATTATAATTTATCCAAATGAATAAGTTATATGAAACATAATTTTGAAATAAAATTCTTTATTTTTTACATTTCATTAAAAAATGAAACTTTACAGTGAATTACCAAAAATTCACCCCTACATAGTTTTTCAGTTTTTATTTTACAAGTTAATTTTATTTATTCATAATAATTTTTTAAAAGTGTAGAAATCTATATTTATTTTATTTTCACCATTAAAACGATGTAAAACTAATTTTAAACATATATATATTTATGTCTAAAATTTGGTTTTTTCTTATCTTATTTATAATTAATAATATTGGATTAATGATAAAATTCCTTCATTAATATATAATATTTATTAAATTAATATAACTCTTTATTTGTAATTGATTTAATTTATAATGATAAAATGAATTTCTGAGTATAAAAAATAATTATTTATAAAACCACCACCTTTATATTTAATAGTTTATTATACTCATTTCTAATAAATTTTTGTCCAATTAATTGGTCCATATGATTTCATAAGTTATTTAATCCTATTTAAACCAATAAATTTAATGGCTTGGTTATATTTTATATTATTAAATAATAATATATTATTAATTGGTAAATCTTGGTCTCACATGTATCGTAAATTATTGAAAATGTCATTCTTGCATGTAATGCAAGCTAACTCATTTTTGTATGAATTAAAAGATATAAAATAGATTTATTTAAAATCATAAATATATAAAATTGTATTAGGATGTTATATTCCTTTCTACTCTTGTTTTTTCTTGTCATAAATGCTATGAAATAAAATGTTCTTAAATTAAAATTTTGAGTTTTTACATGGTTTTTGAAAAATGAGGTGCGTTACAACATGGAGACTGTAGTCCGTACGTAAAAAACATGAGAAGATTTTATTTTTATCTATTATATTGATATAAAGAAAAATGATATAATATTTTTAAAAAATTATAATCTTATCATGAGTATCATATGTTTTTATTAAATCATTAATAATAACCAGCCATTAAAGGTTTTGATAAGTAAAAAGACAGATTGGTTTGTTAGGAGATTATCCACAGGATCACAAGAATAATATTTTTCATTCACATTTTATGTAAATTTAGATGAATAAAATTTGAAAATTAAAATAATAACATATGTCTACAAGTGATATACATATTTTATTATATAAAAATGGTTAAATGAGTTTTTTAGGAGGTAAAATAAAGAAATTAACAAAATAAAACACTCTTTTAAGTACAAGACATCTTCTTCTAACGAACTCAATATGTTTATATCAAAAAACATTTTATGACTGTATTATGAACAATCCAGGACCTCTAGGATATTGGTATGGATTTTAGAAATGTTCTTTATTAGGTATTTAGAGACATTATAGGTTCTTCGATTGTAGGGAAGATTGGATAGGGTTGTCCATAATATGTGAAGGAGAATATACACATCGAATTAATAAAAATATTTTGATATATTAATTTATAAATCAAGATAAATGAACCCATAATAACTAAAAATTAAAAAAAAAATTATCAGATAAGATCTAAATATTTGAAAATAAATGTGTTTAAGAAATTGTTTAGGTGATTTTATCAATTATTATTTCAGTTTCAACCAATTATACATTTTTAACTCCTTCCATGGTAACATAAATTTTTTTAACCATATTACTATTCATAATGTAAAAAATTAACGATGAATCATTAAAATATTTTGAATCTCAGATCCCATATATGGATGGGTATTTTAAAATTCAATAACATAATGCTAAAAAAAATCAAAATAGACATCCATTATGTGATGAAAAATGGTATCCAGAAAAATATATGTTTAAGATTATAATTTTTTTATACCAAAATTAAGAATAACATAAATTCTAATGAAATTATTTATTTTATATTTATAAAAAGTGAAATATTAAAATTTTAAAATCAAGTCAAAACTAAATTTAAAATTTTATTTTCTAGAAATGTAAATAAAATTGTAACTAAAATCTATATTTTTCATTACTCACTAAAAAATCAATCTTTTCATGAAATAAAAAATTTGAATTATAATTTAATTTTGATATACTTATTTTAATAACAGTATAATTTTATTAATATAAAATTTAAAAAAATTTAGTAAAATATTTATAATATTATCCCATAAAAATTAATAAAATTAAATAATTTAGAAAATATATTTTTAATCATAAAAGACTTTATTTGAATTTATTTTATAATAACCACTACTAAATGAATGTTTATTTATATATATGAAAATATATTATATTTATTTAATTATTAAAATTTATTAAAAGCTACTAATATAATTTATTAAGATAAAAATTCATTTAACACTTAAAAACACCATTCTGGAAATTATCTCTTTAATATTTAAAATATTTTATCTTCATTCCAAAAAAATTAAAATTAAATATATGTAATAGTGGTAAATATAACATATGTACATCTGATATCTATGTATAATGGAAACATATATAGAATAGACATATATCCAATCACCATGCATATAATGATCATATTTCATTCATGTATATATAGCCAAATAGGTTGTACTGAATTTTTTCATTTAATTCATTTTCAACATGTTAATTTTATTCATAATTATTTTCCTTTTATCCATAGTTCTATTTGGTTAAAAAAATATTCATGTAAAACAATGAGGATAAATATTTTTAGTTTTTTTACTTTTATATATTTTTTTTGTTTCCTCACCTTATTCTTTTATTCATATTGTTTGTTATAGAAAACAAATAACTTGTTTGTGTTTATCTTAAATTGTAATTTTTTATTTCAATAAATGAATCCTCGTTCATATTATTTTTATGTTGAATATATGACATGATATAAAAAATATTCATTTTATGGATAAATCCATTAAAATTATTATAGTTTTAAAATATTTTGAAACATTAAATGATTAAACAGACCAAAGATGATGCGAGAAAACACAATTTGAGGGCAAGATATTGTTAATTACAGAAATCCAAAATTTATCATTCCATTAATATATCAAACAATTAAATTTCAAACAATTCTATGGATTTATTTTGGATTAGTTTTAAACATTTTTTCATAGAATTTGTAAAACACAATGAAGATTCACATCACATTTATGTACAATTGGATCCCAATGCTCTATATGAATTCTATGATATTAAATTTTTTCCTTCATCATCTCATTGCATATTCATCAGGTTAGAAATAAATGTTTCCATTTCCTTGGAAATATCCACTGAAAATATTTCCATAACATCCTTTTCATATTTATATTTTCAAATAAATATTTCATTCTTTTTTGCATCACTGGGGATAAAAAAACGTTTCATAGATTATGTAATAAAAAGAATTTCCACAAATCATGACTTGTTTGGAAGAATCTATTTTTATATGTGAATAAATTTCTTTATGGAATAATATGTAATAATATTTTTCTTTTCAAAACAATTAACAATAGATACTATACTGGAAAAAAAAATTTTAAAATTAAAATAATTGTTTGTAAAGATGAATAGTCAAAATGTTGTTTAAATGTATTCACAATGAAAATGTTAAAACCGTAGACTTTTATGAAAATAAAACATGTTAAAAATGTTATAAAATTCATTTCTGTATTTTGAAAATAAATAATAAAATATATACAAATTCCATTATAAATTATTTAATCCTGAATAAGGATATCGATAAAATGAATATGGACATAGAAGTTGGAGATTCCCAACCAAAAATTAGTGGCGGGGACAATTTCACTAATAAGAGACACATCAGCTAAATTTTTTAAGGCAGGAAATTAAATATTGATTGGGAATGTAAAAATACAATAATATATAGTGGAAAATAAAAAAAATTTATTTTATGGTTTATTTTCAAAAAAATTCACCCATTAAAATCATTCATAACAACCCTAATCTGAAAATGAGAATTCAAATTAACAACTATTACCATTCCAACTTTGGGAGGGAAACCTCAATTAAAAATGAAATTTGAGATTGATGTGTAAATTCCTCATGTTTCATGAATTAAATGATAAGAGTAATCTATAGGTACATATATAATTCCAAAAAAACATGTGGTGAATATGTAATATGTCTCAAAGAAGTATAATTTAGATGAAAACACACTAACAACATATCCTGACTTTTATCGTTCACACTATAGGATCATATATATGAAATTTAGATTTATTATAAAAATATATCAGTATTATATTTATAATTATATAAATATATATCATTCACTTAAATTTTTTAATTAAATATATTTTAAGAATTCTTCATTAAAATTATTATTTGAGTGTTAATTATTCTTTTTTTCCATGTATGTTTCAGTAAAGAATTTAGAGTCCTTGAACCGTGGTCCAGGTTCTAGAATCATAATCTTTTCATGAATATAAATATAATTTATTAAATATAATTTTATAATGTTTTAAGTAAGGTCGTGATGAAATATGGAATACATCACATTATAAAGGTGGTGGCCCTCACGTACACATTGGCGATGATTTCATTTTCAAATACATGGAATGAAGATAAGGTAAGTAAAATATTTTAATTAAATAATTATAATTAATTTATGAATAGAAAATATATTAGTTAAATGTACTCATATAATCATACATATGATTGGGTCAAGAAAAATTAGATAAAACATTCAATGTGGGATCGGTCTTCATGTAGGAATGGGCGAGATTTACATTTTTTGAATAGTTAACATATAAGTACAAAATAATTATACCATTTTTATGAAAAAATAATTATAATTATTAAAAATATGTAATTATTCTTTCATGGAAATAATATAATAGTAGAATATTTAAGAATACATAATTGAACATAAATCAAAAGAGGGTGATTTGGAATTTTTACAATAATCCCGAGGACATGTCCCACTCAAAATGAAATATGCCTTTGAGGGGTGTCCCTATGATAATAGAATGTACTAAAGAAAATATATAGTATTTGTGGAGGTATTTGAAAATATTTATATTTAAATAAAATTATATTGATTTGAGAAAAACTGGGGTGGTGAAAGGATCTTATTATTAGTGAGGGGATTGAAATTGTTTTAAATATTTATAAGTTCATATTACTAACAAATCTTATTAAAAAGAAAGAGGACACATAAGTGAAAAATAATGGATAGAGGATGATAATTGGTCTCCTAAAAAATTATACACACATTTGGATACATTTTTATCATGTTTTATTCCTTTTAAAAATTTTCAATCTTTTTTAATTAATTCACTTTTACCTAGGTAACTCATTTTTTATACTCAATGACTAATATTTGTAACTAAAAATAAAAATATCCATGTTAGATAATTTGAATATTCTAAACCCAAATAGAAATACCATTTAATAATATAAATTTTATTAAAGTAATAACCACTAAATTTAAAATAATAAATGTATAATACATAAAATAATATTCAAATGAAATATACCATAGGTACTAAAATATAAAATATATCTGTGTAAATTAAACATAATATTTTATAAATGAATAATTTTAATAATCAAACACATGTTTGATTAGGAAAAATGCATCAAAAATTATAATGTCATTCTTATATCTAAATGACTTATAAAAATACATATTATTTTTAGAATCAATAATTTAAACTATTCACCTAAATAAAAATATTTTTAGATAAATCATCATAATGTATCCTATGAGAATGTTTTTTTAATCCAAATCTGATTTTCATTTTTTAAAATTGAAATTTTAAAATTTATTAATTTATATCTAAGATAAAACATGTTAAATATACAGAAAAATATTGTTTTCTAAACAACACAATTTTTTTTCATGAATCATTAAATTAGAATTCCTTATAAATACAAATTTATTTCTTGGATTCAATTGATTCATCATCTATTTAATTCCATCATTAAATTCTATTGATATAATAATAATATTTTAAAAATTATAATACACTATTTTATAATATTTTTTTAGTCATTAAATTAATCATGTGGTTTTATTTTTATATTAATTTCCTTATTAGTGATGCATAATATATTTTTTATAATTATATATTATTTTTCTTTATTGTAATGTGGTATCATTTAGTTTATTTTTTCGCCATTACATGCGATACAAAATATCATACACATTGAATTTAATAAATAATAATTTATATTAAAATCATGATGTATTATATTTTAACACCCATAAAATGAATTTTACCCTCAAAATTTCATTACTCAGATAAGAAAAATGAGGATAATTCTTCCATATTACAGAATTTTGTTATAAGATAGATTCCTCATATTTATGTCTTCATAGAATAAAACATTTACAATATGTGTGGTAATGTTCCATTTCAAATTATCTCTTAAATATTAAAAATATCTAACTATTATACATAAAAGAGGAATTAGAAATGTCTTAAGTTTTTCTAGGATTAAATTTTCTCAAGATTTCTGAACTATTATTTTTATTGAGGGGCTATTTGGAGAAACTATGCATAGGTTGAATGACTGAGGATTTTTATGTCCATAAATAGTGTTTTTAGATATTTTTTAAATCTTTAGAAAGACCATGAATATTTAGGAGGATTCCATTGAAGGGTCTGAGTAGACTGATGGTTGTAACATCCCCTAGAAAAATGTTCTAACATAACTCATTATCTGATAGTTTATCCCATGGACAAGGGGAAATATGAGTATCCCCGAATAGCTTGTGGGCTATCTAGAATCCTAGGTGTTTTTCTTATCTCACCTCTGGGTTGATGTGTTTGTCCTGGGAAGATATTATGTTGGGTATATTTCATCTTTTTCCATATTGTTGTTATCTAGATTTAATAATTCACGAGGAATTGGAAATTCAATTATTGGATGAATTCCCCAACAAAAATTTCTCATAAAATCCCCTTCAACCAAGGGAGATTTCTGATACTATGTGATAATGATCCATAGTATGATCATCTTCTTTCAATTATTCTTCAATATATATTCACTATTCTATTAATTCAATTTATTTATTTTAGGTAATTGGAATCAATTCCAGTAAAAAATTATTTAATCAACTGAGAGTGATAGAGATATCATGTGTATCGAATAGATTATATCCTGGTATGTTTTCTACACATCACTGGAAGCCTTGTCAATGAATTAATCCATTTCCTTAAATTTTTATAATGTTTCTATTATAATTGGTAGAATTTTATAGTTTTATAGTTATTGAATGATTTTGATTTCATGAGGGGTGATTCAAAGGGGTTTCTATGGTACCTCTACGTATGATTGGACAATATCTTGGATTGATAGTGGTGCTCGATAGGGTATGGCCTTGGCCATCGGTACTGTCCCGTCATTATATGGGACAACTTTCCGTGCAGCATTGGAATGGTGGAAATTGTACTTAATGATGTTTATTCTTGGGAGGGGCCTTTCTTTGTTGTTTAATGTAGTTTTTTCAACTTTTAACTGTTGTGGCACGGTTTGATGTTTTTTTTTCACTGAAGTCATGTTTTCTGGTTTCTCACTTTTTCCTTAAAAGTGATTCCTTAATAAAAAAAGCAATTTTTATTCAAAAAGTGGTGCTCGATGATATCTTGAAAAATTATGATTCATATGATTTAATTATAAAATTATTGATGGCCGATGATGTGAAGTCGACACTCAAATGGTGGTAAGAGCTCTGTAGGTGAATTGTTGGGCTAGATAGAGTCTTAGTGGAGGTCAATAAGGATGTTAAGTCCTTTTGATGTAGGTTTCCCTATCATAAAAAAAATATTTAGGCTTTGTAATGTTTGGGAATTTGTGTGAGAATTTCTATAGGGTCTTGGGTAGAGATGATGAGGACAAAGATACACTTAATCAAGATGATGAATGTTTTTCTATGCTGAATGACAAGGGTAAGTGCTTCGAAGGACAATAAATATTTGAATTCATCCTAAAACCATTTATCCATGGTGTGATGGTACCCTTTACAATATAGACATACCATGGATATTTTTGAAATTTTTAGTGGGTTATATAAATATCGGGGGTGAATCTCTAAGAGGCATAAGGTAATCATGAGATCTATGTGTACAAGTGATACATTGTCACCCTACAGAGATGTGATTTTAAATATTAACATCTATGTGAAAAAAATTTATGGATTAATTGATCATCAACGTAAATTTTTTATTCCAAGGCGTTTTTAGATAGGAAAAATACTTTTTTAGCTAAGGTTATGATTTAGTCTCTCAATTTGGAAATGGTGTCATCATATGAAGTAATTAATGTTATGGTATATTGTGTGATATTTTAAATTATGAAATACTTATGGGTTTGTTAGTATCTATGAAACCTTTTCTTGTTATGATTTCAATGTTGGTGCATGTGTTTACTTGATAACCATTACAGAATACACTGTACTTATTCTTGGTTTCATTTTTCAATGATGCGATTATTTCATATATCATTGGAACATTTTAGCTAGTATATATATAACCAGTCTCCTAGGGGAGATTAGTTTAATCATTATATGGACATTATGTGTATAGGACACTAGGATGATGGATCTAAGATGGAAATATTGTGAGTGTTTGGATATAACATGAATTTTCAATGATGATTGCATATACACATAAGTAGATATATCAGAGTCAGAACGGGGTTCAGACTGAGATGATAATATGAGTCGAGGTGTGATGATCACTGAGCCTATGATACTAGTCCAGGAATGTAGATATTGTACAGATGATATAATTGTGAGTTGTACATTTTTATTCATGGTGGATAGCATATACAATATTAATAAGGTTTATAAAAGTTGATATGATCCAAATAGGTGTATTTTCATGTGATATGGAAAAAGGTAAGACTATGGATACATAGATGAATCATGTGACAAAATTTTAACGGTGGAGTATGAATAGTTATTAAATGCAATCAAGGATTATTCCATAAGATTGTAATAATACTAAATATTGAAAAATCTCTGAGAAGAGTCATATATTACATCCTAGCATGATCTAAATCTACCGAATACTTTTTTTCACCAGATACAAAGGATATCTTATGAAATCGTTTCCTGACCCAGTAGAGCAGGGTCACAATGAAATTTTGTCCAGGAATGAGACTGATCTAAGGGTGAAATATCCTTTTACCCAAACCCACTTCATTATTGTTTATGGTTAGTAATTTGATACATGTGTTATATATTCATCCTTGTTGGAATAATAATGACATTATCCTTGTGTCCTGATCAAATGGGTGATGATGTTGTCCACATGTCACAATTCATAATGTGAAGATGTATGATACATTCCATTTTTAATGGAAACATGGTAGGTATGTGTTGGTGCATGATGTCAGGGATAAAAATATAGAGTCCACATATGTGTGGGTAACCCCAATGTTTCAGGGTGTCATGGTAAGAACACAATGACTCAACAAGTATGTTTATTTGTGTGTTTTCTTTTCCCAATTGTTAAACAAAAAAATGACCCCCAATATTAGGGGTTATTAGAAAGACCACACTAATATGTATTTCTCAAACCCTTCATGGGATCCCCATTTTACATGTAGTTGTTATGTTTGTTTTTAGGATATGTATATTTCATTTAGTTAATCAATCTAATATGCTCGAGCATATTATAAGCATGGTATATAATGATCAGTTTTTTGGATATCCTCTTTTTACTATTTTTATTTTCTATTTATCTATATTTGTGGTTGTCCAACCAGGATTCTTGTTTTATGTTAACATGAAGAAGAAAAATTATATAATTGTGTTTTGGATTTTATAATGTAATTTTATGATTATTTTGGGTGATCAATGTTTCATTTTTTCTATTTCTACTTTGTACTTTAATATTTTGTAATAGTCTAATACCTTTTGTTGTAGACCCTCATCACATGTTGATAGCCACTTCCAAATATAGAGCAACAATTGATGTCATCAGGCACACAAAAATAAACATTAAATTCAGTTAGGGTGTCACAAGATTGTGTTTTAGTTGTAAAAAAATTAAATATAGTAAATATGAAGGTTTATACACATACTTCATCATCAAAATATATATATAAGCACCACGTCATGGACTTAAGAGAGGATCTAAGGAAGTGATAAATGATAAGATGTTACCATGATATAACCGAAGTTCTCATATGGATTTATATATTTAGTCTCAACATCCTCGTATTACAAAATCTAATAACTATCTTCCGATGAGAAAATGAATGGAATACCATATCACAAACTTAAAACTCCCTATCTCACCAATGACTTTTAGCAGAAGACTTCTATTGACTCAATGCTACACTGAAATTTTATTGAAATAATATGAAATTATATACCATTTCCATAGAGTCTTCATGTCCTAATAGATAAAGTTATCTAATATAATCCCATATTATCATAATTTAGAAAAGACATTAAATAAGTGGATTCATAGAGAGTCAAATAAATGATCAACTAAAACATATTTTTTCTTGACAAATTTTTCCCGAGGTAGGTGTTAATCTGAAACACCCTTTAAATATAAAAATTTATATTATTGGAATATATTGTAAGGAATAAATTTCCCTTTTAGTCTAACCATATTTCTGATGAAGAAAAGTAGTATCCAATTTCAACTCCTTATTCATTTCCATCTAATAGAATTTCAAGAACATTGAGGAACAATTTTCATCTCAATAACATACAATTGTGAGTGGTTCCCTAGAGAACCATAAAAATTCATTAATTTATATTATAAAAAATTATTCATGAAATAAATATTCACTGATAGAAACAAAATATGAAATTTTTATAAGGTGATAAAAAATAACCTTACATGATTTATGACATTTAGATTTCATGATGATTCCAATGAAACAAATATGGGGATGTTTTCGCATATCTATATTTATATTGGTGATGGTTTTATCATCCAATTAGAAATATGATTTTTACCTATGAAATTTTGATATACTCGAATCCTATATACATTATCCACAATGTTCCTCGTTAGAATTTACAACCACAAATTCTATTTGATAACAATTTTCGTCATTATACATCAAGGATGGAAAGAGAATGAAAAGTTTTAAGGTCCATCCAACAAATCCTTGTTTAATTCTGGAATTGATGGTAAAATTATTAGGGTCCTGAATATTATTCTTGTATTATAGTCATGGATTCAAATTAGAACAATAATTTCCATCTTTTTTATGATCAAATTGTCATTCTGCATGGATGGATGATTGAACACTCATTTTAGAAAGATATAATTTCTCCGTTGTACTTATGATTTCATGGTCAATACTATGAAAATCCTAATATATTACTTTTTTTCAATCATAATCATGGACAATATATAATTATCATTCCATATAATGGAATTAGGAACTTCATTATCTTTTTGATGATTGTTTTTATTGGTTATTCATAAACATTTATCAACTCGAATAACCATTTTTGCCCATATTCAAATAGTTATGTTTCAATATATACATTAAGGATTTATGATTAGTATAAATATCTATATTTTCACCATAATGATAATTTAACTATAATTTCAAATAAAAAATTATTACTTCATGCTCAAAATCATGAGTTTCATTATTTTTCTCATGAATCCCCAATTTATTTGAGTCTTACACTACCACCAGGCAATTTTTTCCATTGAAAAATCCCAAACTGATCATTTATGAGTCACTTTATATCATATAAATGTAACAAATTAAATAAAATTTTATCACATGTGAACTAACAAACATTTTCCTCATATTGTTTATATATTTTTGTTATTTTAGTTTCCTAACAAGTCACCCTTCTAATTCATCCTTTTTAAAGGATTTTATATTTGTGAAAAAACACTCATAATGCAACAATGTTATATTTACAACCCATTAAATGTATAGATCTCAGTCACATTCATTTGTAAAAATCCTTTTACCCTGAATTTTTACTGATATAGCTTCACTGGTGATTAGATAACCAAAAAACGATTCTTTCAATTTCCAGAATTCACATTTTCCAAACATAGTAAAAAAAATTTCATCACCATGGTCATTAAAAAAAATCCACATATGACCTTCATGATCATTCTTTCTATTCAAATATAAGATAATTTTATCTTTATATTCTACGATAATTAAATAATTTTAATATACATAGATTCTATTAATGACATCTAGGATCATAAAACATCATTGGTATATTTAAATGGATTCATTATAAATTCATAGTTTATATACGCCATGCAAAAGGATGTCTTGAGAATGTCATAATTTATTCATTTATTGATGATATATAAGTAGAAGTTCAATAATTGAAAATTATTTATCTTCATGTATTTCATCAATCATATTATAAATATAGTGTATATGCTAGTTTTTCATAATAGTTATATTTTGATGTTCTTGATAAGTTATAGAAAATATGAAAGAACCCATATTTATTAATAATAATAATAATATGTTATCCATATAGGAATACACTATGGTATATGAAATGATTTTTAGACTGTCATGTATTTTATTCATCAATTTATATAACTCAATGGGTGATTTTCTATATTTAGTATTTAAAATAGGAGTGGCACTAAATCTGACATATTTCTCAAAACAAAATATCAACATTTATTTGAATACTAAGATTTTAACATATATTTTGGGATACTTATTATATTTAGTATTATCTATATAGTTTTAACTAATGATTTATAATCTTATTCCAAAATTTAGCTTCATCTGATTTTGATAACTACATAAGAAATCCATGATTCACTTATATAAATATGAAGTCATTTTAGATAAATATTCAATACGTCTCACAATAATACCTGATTGAGAATCATAATGGTTTAGTGAATTTATATATTAAAAACATAATAAACATATTTAGGAATAATATTTTATATTTACCACAAATTTTATACTAACATATTAATATTAAATACATCTTATAATTAATACATTTCTCCATAACCATTCAAATGGAAACATAAGAAAGGGGTCTGTTAATTATCTTAGTATGCATCGACCACATGCTGAGTAGATCACAATTGGTTCATGATTTATTACATTGGAATAAGATACAATTAATCTCATACTTATGTACTATATTGTCTAGTATTATTTGTAAACAAGAGACATACATTCTTTCGATATTACATTTGAATGCACAAACTACAACATATTTATTTTTCTTTGGAGAATGTCATCAATAACTCTATTTTATTCTCAAATATCTTTCATAGAATATTTCATGGATTCCTAGTAATGTAAATAATGTAATGGTGATCTCAAACACTTAGTAAAGGTTATGTACCTTTGAATATATCTTCAATTAGTAAAGATATTTTATATAAAAAGGTCAATAACATGACAAATAATAAATTTATATAATTGGATATGTTGTAATCAATATACAAATGTATATAACTATAAAAATACCATTTAATCAGTAAAATTATTATAAAATGAATTTTGATAAGGTATAATAGTTAAAATTTCAAGGATAATAATAAAAGAATTATTAATTAATGAAATTCTTAATAACTGGATTTTATGTCTTAGCCATATGATACCTCCACTAGAAACACCTTTCAAAAGATTCATTCGACTATAGGTAAAACCGTGTTAAATTCTAGCATATCCTTATTTCGTCATGGTACCCACTAAGGCATAATAGAGCAATATAATATCAGGCCCCACCCCTGACTTTAAGTCCAAAAAAATCCCCATATATCGAATAATTGAATTAATTTATAAATACATATTCCTTAACATAAAATATCTCTATTAATTGGTGGATACAAATTAATCAATATTTACCCACAAAAAAATATGACTTTAAATATATAACACAATTTCTATAAAATATATATAGTAAAATAAATTTTCATATCCTTGATGAATAATATTGATTATTTGATGACATATTATTTCCGATTATCACATTAATTAAAAAATTTCAAAGAAAAACACTTATAAGAACATATAATTTATAAAATATTAGGAAAAAAATTCATTAAAATAAACATGTAAATATAAACAGTAGGATTCAATTAAATTAAAGTCATATTAATGGGTAATTTCATATATGTGGCACAAGTTAAAAATAAAATCTCTTTTTCACTGTAAAAATGTGGGAAATGTGACTTGTATGGAAAAGAAGATTCAAGTGAAAATATATTTTGAAATGATAAAATTTCTAACAATCTCCTTTATAAATAATTTTAAAAAGGATAAAAATATTTTCTAATTTTTTTTATAAAATATATTTTTAGATTAAAACATACTTCTGACCAAAGAGTGAAATGAAGTCACTCTTTCATAAAACAATTTATCTGTAATGTTATGTAACAAAGAGTGATAAATGGAACTACTACTTGATAATATCATGATAATTTGGAGTTGGAAATATTTAATAGGTTTATTTGGAAATTATCAAATTATATCTTTCAATCATAACTCAATAATAAACATTCTTGATTTCATTGAGTTTGTAAATTAAGCCCTTAAAATGATCATAACATTAATGCGATAACTAAAAAATTATTTGATTTTGTGTATAATATATAAATACACATTAAATGTAGGAATATGACATAAAATAATAATAATTCATTATACATGTAATCTTATAATACCAACGATAATGAGGATGTATTATAACCCAATGAAATGAAATTGAGTTTTAAATTATTTTCATCATATGATAATTTTCAAATCAAATCCCATTTGTCAAATAATTAAAATTAAAACATAAAATAACATAAATAATAAAATAGTATTTATATTACAAATAAATGGTGAATTATATGCACCGTAAAATGAATTCAGGAGATTAAAATTATAATGTGCATTAATGTAATGAAATTTTAATAAATTCACTTCCCTCATGATTCCGATTGTTTGAATGTGATTAATCCTCATGTATAGTGATTTTAAAAATGTTATTTTCTGTTAAAACAACCATATTAAAATTTATAATATCATATATTATTATTTTATAAGATTTTATCAACCATTAATTAATAATATTTCATTGATTTATTTATTTTTTTGTTAAATGTCTTTTTCTATCATGATTATTTATGTCATGAAAAATTTAATTCGTCATCTTATTATGTAGTTCCATAATGTAAATAATTATTAATGAGATAATTACTATATTTATACATAAATTATACTTAATCAGGATTTATGTTTACGAAAAGTGAAATATGTTACCATTTGGGAGATGCTAGGTTGTACAGACGTATGAGTAATGCTTCCATTTTCAATGATCATTATGGACATGGGTAAGTAATATTTTACAATTATAATATTATAAAAATATCAAAATTATAATATTATTTCTTTAAATAATGTATTATATATTATTAATGTGTTTTGGTGAGGAGATGAGAGTCAAAGCATTTCTTGAAGGCAATAGTCCACACGTACACTGACTTTATCATTTTTCTTTATATGAAAAATATGAAATAAATTGATATAAATTATATTTTTAGATTAATAAATATTAAATTAGTATTAAAATTATTTCATGTATATCACATATAGTAATTGACATTATCTTGAAAACCTTTTATTTAAATAATTGGTGAATGATTAATTACATCACTTCGCGATGTCATAGTCTATAATACACAAAAGCATTGTTATTTTATATCCTAATTAATAGAAAGAAAATAATATTATATATGATTTAACATCTCAAAAAGTATAATTGTGTTATATATATCATATGTATACATTATATCCATCATCATACCCAATAGTAATAGGTTGTACTAGACGATCAAATGACATCAGTTCGCAAGAAGGTAGTCCTCCATACACACGAAAAATGATTTTGTAAACCAATTGTTGGATGTTGGGTTGGTGGTAGAGAATTATCATTTTATAAAAACATCTATATGTATAAAATAATCTTATTTTATATTTTCAGAATAGTTTAATTAGAATATATTTTATTTTTAGAATAATATAAATAGTCAATAATGAACATTACCTCTTCATTGAGTGTCCTCCTTTGGCTTGCACCAAATCCTTCCCATTTAATATTCATGGAGAAATTAATTATTTTATTATTATATAAGGTAAATTAGGAATTTATTTGGGAAGATATTTTCCTAATATTTTGTTTTTAGGGTTTGAATAAGTGAGGAGAAGTTGAGGCCTTTTAAAAGTTATTTGAGTGGAACTCTTGTAATGTTTTTGAAATGATTCAATAATAATAATACTTTTTCGTTTAAAAGTATCATAAATGGTCTATTATTGAAAATATAAAACATATTATGTAAATAATTATAGAAAATGGGTTCTAGAAAATGTGGTAGGTTAAATTTTACACTTATCTTCTTAGATTAACCACTAATAAATCAACTTTTACCTTAACAATATTAATAAATTTTTACTGTTTTCACTTTTAATATTGTTCAAAAATTATCTTGACCATATTTTACATTATAATTTACTATTATTGTAGATTTAGAATCCATTTTTCATAATTAAAATAATAGAATTGGGAATGATACGTTAAAATGTTTCGTGATATCGATTTAAGAAAGAATGTTTTTAAAGAGAAACGGTTTGAAACATTACAATGTTTCTATATAAAATTGAAATATGAAAATTATAAAAATGACTAAAATTGTAAAAAATAATATATATTGGAATTAATTTTACTTTTTAAAAAATATTACATATAATTAATCTTTAAAATAATTTAAACAAAGAGTTTTTTCAATTAACATTTAGTATTTTTCATTATTCCTTGAAAAATAAAATGTCTGAAAAATCCAAAAAAAATCATCCTAAGATAAATATAATATTATTTTTAAAAAAAAATTTATTTTCCAATATAATTTATAAAAGTGGTATAAATTAATTAAAAATTAAATGTACAAAGCATGACTAAATCGGTCTCTCCAAAAAATAATATTTTAGAGAAAATTAATTATTAATTTAAAAATTTATTATTTTAAATATAATCAATAGATATCACTAATTTTCATTATTTTTTTACTATTCTTACCCACAAATTTTAATTGTGAGTTTAAAAATTTTATATTAAATAATAATAATTCATATTTTTTAGACTTGGTGTTACGTGAAATGGAAGAAAAACTCAAGCTTTCATGTCACACAACATATACTAAGTGTTATATATAATGAAATGTAAATATTTTTTCTATGTTATTTAAAAAAATTATATCATAATTCATAGTGTGTCATAATTTCTTTAATTCTTTGTTTTTCATCTTTTATATTCTTTCAAATAGAATATTCTTGTTTTAGAATTTAGAAGTGTTACATTATCCCCACCGTATAAAAATTTATTCTGTGAAATTTAAGATTTATCTTTGTAATCTAGGGATCGATACATGAAAATTAATTTTAAAAATAAAATTTTGTGAAATTATTTAATAAAATATCCTCTTAATCAGATAAAAATGCAATTACCAAGGTTATATTTAATTACTCATAACACAGTTTTCAAGTTGAAAAATGTTTCTGGAAAGTGTAAATAGGAACATTGATGAGAGTATTAATTAATTATAGAGAGTGAATGAGGTCATTGATTACATGAATTTGAATGATCAAAGGGATATAAAGGGTCTCAAAACAATAAATCAAATCAATGTTAAAACTGACCTTGATATAATCATAAATGATGGTAATAGGATAACATTTCATTTGAATTTAATTTTCATAATTTCGAGTAATTATTTTACTGACTATGAATATTAGGAAAAATACTTCCTTGATATAATCCAATTTCATATATAAAATTTCATCAATTGGTTGTCCTTCAATAAATTTAAAATAAACCACATTATCCATTATATTAATGATAAAATTGTATTTTTTTTATGGATAACATAATAAAATTCACTTTTAACAGATTATAAAATCTAAAAAAGTGTGACAAGTCCTTCCATATTTCACTAACTATTTTTGAAAAACAATATTCTTCATACAAGTTTTCAAATATAATAAATTATTTTGTTAACCTCAAAATTAATACCAATCATTCAACATCAATATTTAGTTTTTAAATAATTTAACTAAAAATAATTACATATTAACTAAGATATCATATAAGTCATTGGTAGACAGTAATCCTTTATCTTCCTTCAGTCATGGGTTGAAGATCCATGAACTTTATTGAGGTAATGGGTTTTCTATTGGCATGGAGGTTTTATTTTTTCTAAAACTATATTAATATAACATTTAAAACATTGTAAAAAACATATTATGGGCATCCATGAAATAAATTTAATTATTAAATAACATATTTACTGTGGTTTTCAATACATCCCCTTATTTATCATGATGTATAATGACATTATTTAAAAATTATTTCAATGTAATTAATGATTATATTAAACATAAATGATATCAATAACCTTAACCATATTTCTATAAATTTTATTGAATAATTACTTTAATAAATTTTACTCAAAAACATAATCATAACATAATATTCCCCAAAAATAGCATTAATCATGGTAGACTCCCATAACATAAATCCTAAAAATAGGTGTTTAATAATTAGAACTTATTACCAACATTAGACTCATAAATTCATTATGGTATCCTTAATTTATAAGATAATTAAGTAATAAATGGTTCTAAAATATAACACATTTCTTAAACAGGAAATCATTCTTAAGACCAAAATACCATTGGTAAAAAAAATATTTTACAATTTAATTCTTAAACCCAAATGATTTAATATATCATCCATTTTATTTTTACACAGTTCCTCCCTTGGTATAGATTTTATCTATTAGAATAGTGAATTGACTCTGGTAATGACCAAGCTCCACACATTTAGTATAGAAAACAATAAAATTTATCACATTGGTAAGATTTATTTTATTCCCTTATACCCTTCATTTGTTCCTCAAAAATTTTGTAAAGTCTAGGAAATTTCAAGGAAAATTTTATCTTAATTTTCATTGAGATTTTACAAGAACGCAGTTTCTGATGGAACTTAATTCTGAGGCTCGGTGTGCTCGGAATATTTATCCAAAGTTTAGCTCGGGTACATTCAGTGAACGAAGAAGCGGGTTTTTTCTAACTTTTGGACCGGTGCTCGGAATCGAATTCTGAGGGCACCGATGAAACCGCATCACCGGTAATTTCTTAAGAAGACCTTTTCTGGGGTTGTGTTTACTCGAGAGGTGTTGTTAAAAATTGTGGATGTTAAAAATAAAATTTAGCTACAAATTTAATTTTTCCTTTCTATGTGGTAGTCCTTTGAGTGGAAGTTGGGGAAACTACCCAAGATAGGTTATGAGGGAGGTGGGGCCCACACAAACCCCACCCCTTTATATTCCCTAACTCCCTGAACTTACCATTTAATTAGACAACATAAGTTAATTAATTAAGTAGGTTTAATTCAAATGTTTGAAATTTAAATACTTGACATGTGAAATAAAATAATACAAACACTTTTTTTATTAGAGTTGTTGGGTTCTGAGGGGATTGTGGGAAAAAGCTCTAAGGCTTGAAGTTCTTCTTCTTCGTCGAAGAACGCGAATAATGTACAACCGCCGACCTCCGATCAAGGACGACGGTGAGAGACACCTTCCTCAGAGATCGACGACGTGGCGTCGTGTACCGCGACGCCAACAACCCTCTCCTTCCGCGATGCCTTCTTCCACGACGATCCTTCATTCAACTACGCTTGAGGTAGGGGTTTGAATATATGATCGTGAATATTCAAGGGTTCTTCGTAATCTTATCCGCTTGCTATCGATGAATGGGAGGGGGTCGGACCGCACAAACATGGCTGACCCTCCTCCCTTAATTCTGTTGTTGACCTTGTTTTGGTTTGGAACAGAGACGGCACAGTGTCGTCGCACCATGATGGATCAAGCGGCAAGGATGTGTGGCGTCGTTGCGCGGCGCCGGTCATACCAAGGTCGCGGAAGCCGGCTTCCGGTCGCCGACGTCGGAGTAGGGGGACGGGACCGCGCCGGTCCCGTGGTGGTAGCAGCCGGCCGACCGGAGTGGGGTGGGTAGTCAGGGGAGAAATTGGGGGTTTATAACCCCCTGCTGTAAGGGAGGAGCAGCCCCCCACGTGGGGGCCGTGTTTAATTAAATATGGGGGCAGCCCCCCCCCCCTTGTCCGCTCTACTCGGCACCGGCCGAGCATGCCACGTGGGCATCGCGCCGGCAGGGCAAGGCGGTGCCAGCCAGGCCGGGCCGCGCCCAAGCGGGCCAGACCCGGACCCGGTTTGGGTCGACTCGGTTCGGGCTGACCCAAGTGGTCTCGGGCCGGGTCGGTTTGGGGCCGAACCCCCTATTCTCTGGAAGGTTTTGTTCAAAAGATCATAACATGGGCTACATACCTCCGATCGATGCACCGTCAGCTGCGATTCGATCCCTGGATCGAGGCGGTCCTTTCGGTATAGTACACTCATGGTTTTGGATAACATTGTGTACATCCGAGTTGTTTCGAACACGAAACTAACCGGGCCCTCGGAGCAAAAACGCTTATATCTTGAGCTCCAGACGTCTGATTGACGTGTCGTCGATTTTGTTGGATTACTCTTGATGAGACAGAAATTTTGGCATACTTCGCTGGATTTTTGGATTCATTTGGATAGTGTCCGGTTTGTATTGTACCTGAAATCCAACAGGGAACCTGGAATGGAAAAGCGGATAACTATCAGACCGGATGTCCATTTGACAAACCGTTAGCGGGGTTGGTGATCAGGTTGAGTAATGGTCCATATGTTTATACCCTATGAGAGTTCAGGGTACAGTTGTGATATGGGCGGGTTGGTTTGTACACAAAACCAACTGGGCCCCTGGGACGAAAAGGCTAATAACTCATAGACCGGGCGTCCGATTGACGCGCCGTCTATTATTTTGAGACCCCTATGACGAGGTGGTCTGTTGAGATACTTTTTTCAAGGAATTTAGGATTCTTGCATTATCGACCTGTAGCATGTGGAGCGGACCCTCCCGGAGATGAGCTTACGGAGTATAGAGACTGTGTAGCTGGCTGAGACCTGATGACTACTTGTCAGATTCGATTCAGAGTGACTTCCATAGCCCAGTGGGGAGCACTACTTTGTGAGGTGGAAGACCCATGGCAGAGGAGCAATACTTTGTGAGGTGGCAGACCCACGGTACTCGATAGGATAAGTACCTCTATAGGCTATGAGGGGGAGCCCTACTGTGTGAGGTGGAATAACCATGGCGGAGGAGCATTACTTTTTGAGGTGGTAGACCCACGGTACTCGATAGGAGGAGTACCTCATCAGTCTTAGGTTAGTGAGAAGTACCTCTGAGTTGTGACAGGATCACTGTACTCATCAGAGATGGAGCTCTTCAACAGTTATGGTTTCGATAATGAAAATCATGGTCTGAGATAAGTCAATGACATTTGAGTTTCCTCATGATTGATATGGGTCACTTGATAACTTATGTATATGTATAGGCGTATACCTAGGTAGTGGTTATCCGTTGATTTCATAATGTTTGGTGTTTTCTAAAGATTGAGATGGGTTACTTGATAAAATAGGTATAAGTATGGGATTATACCTAAGTAAGGGTTATTTGTTGAGATCCTTCTTTGTGGTTATCCTTGTTGGATTTAGTGAGACCTCGAGGGTCTCAGGGTCCCTACTGAGTGTCGTATACTCACCCCTGCACGGTCTATGCCCGTACCTCGTTATGTTGGTTGCAGATGATGGGCAGGGCTGACGGAGGCCGAGTGTTCGAGGACTGTACGGTACCCGGTGGTGGACATCACGACGAGACGATACATGGAGGAGGTTGAAGGGCGAGAGCGTTGAGGAGGATATCTGTACATACCCTTCAGGTAGGATCCGAGGTGGACGATCCAGGAGCTTCGCTATCCATACCTACCCTTTAGGTAGGATCCGTGGTGGACGATCCTGGAGCTGTGCTATTTGTACCTACCCTTCTGGTTGGATCCATGGTGGACGACCCATGAGCTGCTACTTTTCTTCTAGATATTGTATTTTCTGTTGTACTTCCTTTCAGTTGTAGCTGCACTTTTCCAATGGGTTGTATTCTGGACCACTTCTTTTCAATACATCCTTTTTGTACTTAGTGTTTTACTTCCATTTGTACTCTGTGGTGTTTTGTTTACCTTTATAAAGGAAATGCATTCCTAGTTTATCGGGATTTACTCCTTTGGTGCTAGTCGCCAGCCCCTGGCCTATGGAAGGCGGGCTTGGGGTATTCACAGCACGGGCCCTGAGGACGGGTAGTGAAAAATTGTTATCAGAGGAGTTCGGTTCTACCGTAGATCTTGTAACTCTTATTTTTCTTTTATGTGAAGAAATAGTGCTAAGGGTGTCGAGTGTGGTTTTCAGTTCAGGGATTCCAGTGTTGGTGCAGGCGACTGATGTATCCATACACCAGGACCCCGAAAAATGATTTCCGACATTGAGCATGAAAACACTGATTGCGTGTATGTTTCCAAAAGTTTTAAAAGTCAGCTCAAACCCGGTCAGCTCACTAGGAATAAATCATTTAACCGTGTCATGTTTGTTTCTTGCTGGATGCCTCCCCGCGGACGTCCAGCTAGAGCCCCGAGAGTTGTACGTACTGACAGCTTCCCAAGCAACGTGGCCTCAGTACAAGGCCCTATCCCAGTTGAGGCACCAACGGAGGCACCAGCGGTACTACTACCCGTTGGTCCACCGATGCCACCAGCCCCAGTATAAGAGGGTGCAAGTCGTTTGATCCCACTACACGAGTTTTAGTGCCCGACGCCACACAGGTTCAGGGGAGAGACAGACCTGCAGGCAGCTAAGGATTGGATGGAGGTTGTGGTGAGAGTCTTCAGGCTATTGGGGATGCCAGTATACTTCATGGTGATCCTTGTTGCCAGCCTTCTTTAGGCAGCAGCAGGCAGATGGTGGAGCCTGATGCTCTAGATGCATGGTGAGGTGACACTTCTGTGGGAAGACTTCGAGAGCCTCTTCCAGGCAGAGTTTGTACCAGCCACCCTTCGAGCGGTGCGTATACAGGAGCTTCTTCATCTACATTAGGGTAACATGACGGTGGCACAGTACTCAGCGAGGTTCATAGACCTCTCGCACAACTCCACAGATATGGTACGACACCCATTCATTAGGACCCAAACCTTCGAGCATGGGCTCAGTCGAGATATTAGAACTTCTGTTGTTTCTCAAAGCATCCCGACGCAGATAGGGGTGTTGGAGCGAGCCCTCTTAGTGGAGAGTTTCCTTGCTGAGCAGTCTCCAGCAGCAGGAACCACCACTAACAGGCATGTGGCAGAGTCTTCTGTAGCATGCAGTCGATAGATGACGCAGAGGTCCAAGAGGACCAGAACTATAGGTGGTCGACCGCATGACTGAGGGTCGGTAGTGCGAGTCACTAAGGGGAATGAAAGAGCCAGACCTACCATGCAGTGTTACTACTACGGCGGGATTGGTCACACGGGACGTGACTATCCGACCCGCCATGCAGATGACCAGCAGTTAAATGAAGAACCTCCCATGCAGAGGTAGAGGTTTGATTGAGGTAGACCGCTAGGATCTAAAGGCTGAGGGAGGGGAGCTGGCTGTGCAGCTGGAGGTGGACGATGCTTCGAGGTGTTGCCACCACAACCACCAGGAGGTCCACCCCGACCGCAGGGAAAAGGTGGGAATGGGAGAGCACAACTTCATGTAGCAGAAGCATATGACTATGGATCTCTGGAAGCAAGTGGACAGGAGTGGAACTAGTGGTTTCATATTGTTTAGTATACTTCTTGTTCCACGTTGTTGTTACATTTGTGTCTTTTTACTATGATTTTCAATAATAAAAAGACACTTACTTTTGTGACATTTGCTTCCTTGTTTTTTGTGTACTAAGAGGTTCCAGTTTAAACTGTTGACTTGACCCTCACATTCGAGATTCCTACTAGAGGAGACCTAGTTACCTCAATCTGATGCCGACAGTGGGACTCGACCCTTAGAGGTGAGAGTGATGGATGGATCTCTTGATAGTAACATCGAGGCCTTATGACGTCGTCCATGGCATGAATACATCATTAATGTCCAGATTGACTGTATTATGCAAAGAATGTGGTTCATCCAGGGGATGAGACCGAATTTCTTTTATCGACAAAGAAGAAATCATAGCAGCTCTTGTGGGACCAGAGAAGGTCCAGGTTATCCAAGAGTGGATGAGGTCAGCTCAGAGCCGATAGAATCCTTATGTTGACAAGAGGTAGAGACCACTAGTGTTCGAGGATGGAGACCATGATTTCTTATGGGACTCACCTCGACGTGGAATTTTGGAGATTTGTCTGAGGCTGCAAGTTATCTCCGCTCTTCATCGGACCCTTCAAGGTCCTCAGCAGGATTGGCAAGGTGGTTTACCACTTGAACATTCCACCTCAGTTGCACCGGGTGCATGAAATCATACACGTACCTCGGCTAGGGAGATACGTGCACGATCCTTCACACATCATCAACCTCTGGGAGTTGGACGTCGATGACAGGGTGACATGTGCAAAGATTCCAGTGGAGATCGAGGATCGACAAGAGCGGGTCCTATGTGAATGATCGATTCCTCAGGTTCTTATTCACTGGCAGTACAGGAACCTCCAGGGGAGCACCAGGGAGCGGAATGCTCAGATGCATGCTCAGTACCGCTTTTGTATCCCTAGATTGTGTTAAAGCTTTACGAGGATGTGAAGACCTGAGGTGGGAGTAATGTAAAGACCTGGAAATTTAAAGGAAATTTTTTTCTTAATTTTCTTTGTGATTTTAAAGGAACACGGTTTCTAACGGCACCTGATTCCATGGCCCAGTGTGGCTAGAATATTTATCCGAAGTTTAGCTCCGGTACGTTCAGTGAACGAAGGAGTTGGTTTTTTCTACCATTTGGAATAGTGCTCGGAATTGAATTCTAAGGGCAAGGATGAAACCACAGCACCAGTAATTTCTTAAGAAGACATTTTCTGGTGTTGAATTTACTCGGGATGTGTTGTTAAAAATTGTGGAAGATAAAAATAAAATTGAGCTACAAATTTTATTTTTCCCTTTCTATGTGGTAGTCCTTTGAGTGGAAGTTGGAGAAACTACCCAAGGGAGGCTATGAGGGTGGTGTGGCCCACACGAACCCCTCCAATTCATATTCCCTAACTCCCTTAACTTACCATTTAATTATACAACTTAAGATAATTAATTAAGTGGGTTTTATTTAAATTTTTGGAATTCAAATACATGGAATGAGAAATAAAATAAGAAAATCACTTTTTTATTAGATTTGTTGGGTTGTGAGAGGATTGGGGGAAAATTCTCTAAGGCTTGAGGTTCTTCTTCTTCGTCGAAGAATGCACTGCCGCTGACCTCCGACAACGGGTGACGGTGAGAGACACCTTCCTCGGATATCGACGACGCGACGACGTGTACCGTGATGCCAACGACCCTCTCCTTCTGCGATGCCTTCTTCCACGACGAGCCTTCGTTCAACTATGCTCGAGGTAGGAATTTGAATATATGTTTGTGAATATTCGAGAATTCTTTGTAATCTTAGCCTCTTGCTATCGATTAACATGAGGGTGCCAGACCGCACAAACACGGCTGACCCTTCTCCCTTAATTCTGTTTTTGAACTTGCTGTGGTTTGGAACGGAGATGGTGTGGTGTCGTCGCCCAACGTGGGATCATGCGGCAAGGATGTGTGGCGTCTTTGTGTCATGCCATTGAAGTCGAACAAGGCCACGGTGCCATCTCACTGTGTCAGAGAATCATGAAAACACCGCGGCCGGAGCGGGGCTGCGGCGGAGGGGCACAGCGTTGTCGTGCCACGTCGGTCAGACCAAGGCCGCGACAGAGCAGGGAGCGGCGACAGCCTTCTGGCCATCGGCGTCGGAACAGGGGGACGGGACCGCGCCGGTCCTATGGTGGCATTAGCCAGTCGGCCGGAGTGGGATGACCGGTGAGGGGAGAAAACTTGGTTCGTAACCCCCGGCTAGAAGGGAGGAGCGGCCCCCAGGTGGGGGTCATGTTTAATTAAACAAGGGGGCAATGCCCCCCCCCCTGTGTCCATTCAGCTCGGCACTGGCTGAGCTAGCCATGCAGGCGCCGCGCCAGCTGCAGACCGGGCCACCCAGGCTGGGCCGGGCCGGACCCAAACCCGGTTCAGGTCGAACCAGTTCGGGCCCACCCAGGGGGTCTCGGGCCGGGTCGGTCTAGGGCCGACCCCCCTATTCTCGGGCAGGTTTTGTTCAAAAAATCTAAACATGGGCTATGGACCTCTAATCGATGCACCATCAGTTGCAATTCGATCCTTAGATCGAGACGGTCGTTTCAGTATATTACACTCATGGTTCCAATGAACTTTGGGTACGGCCGAGTTGGTTCGAACACGAAACAAACCGGGCCCTCGGAGAGGAAATGCTTATATCATGAGCTACGGATGTTCGATTGACATGCCGTTGACTTTGTTGGATTCCTCTTGATGAGACGGATCGTTTGGCATACTTCTCCTGAGTTTTGGATGCATTTGAATAGTGGATGGGTTTGATTGTACCCAAAATCCAACCGGACCCCTGGAAAGGAAAATCTGATAACATTCAGACTGGACGTCCATTTGACGAACCGTCTGTGGAGTTGGTGATCACGTTGAGAAACGGTCTCTATGAGTATAACCTATGATATTTCGGGGTACATTTGAGATACGGTTGGGTTGGATCATACACAAAACCAATCGGGCCCCTCGGACGAAAAGGATAATAACTCACAGACCGGGCGTCCGATTGATGCGCCGCCTATTACGTTGATACCCCTATGATGAGGCGGTCCTTTTAGAATAATTTTTGATGGACTTTGAGATACTTGGAGTATTGTCCTGTAGCTCATGGAGTGGACCCTCTTGGAAGCGAGCGTATGGAGTACGGACACTGTGTAGCTAGCTGAGTCCTGATGACTGCTTGTCCGATTCAATAGGGAGTGACTTGCGTAGCCTAGTGGGGAGCACTAATTTGTGAGGTGGCAGACCCATGGCGGAGGAGCACTAATTTGTGAGGTGGCAGACCCGCAGTACTCGATTGGAGGAGTACCTCTGTAGGCTGTGAGGGGGAGCACTACTATGTGAGGTGGCAGACCCATGGTGGAGGAGCACTACTTTGTGAGGTGGCAGACCCACGGTACTCGATAGGAGGAGTACCTCAGAAGTCATAGGTTAGTGAACTGTACCTCAGAGTCATGATAGGATCACTGTACTCATCAGAGATAGAGCATTTCAGCAGTTACTGTTTCGATAATGAAAATCATGGTTTGAGCTGAGTCAATGACGTTTGTGTTTCCTCATGATTGAGAAGGGTCACTTGATAACTTAGGTATATGTATTGGAATATACCTAACTAGTGGTTATCAATTGATTTCATAACGTTTGTGTTTCCTAATGATTGAGATGGGTTACTTGATAACTTAGGTATAAGTATGGGCTTATACCTAATTAATGGTTATCTGTTGATATCATTATTTGTGGTTATCATTATTGGATTTAGTGAGACCTCGAAGGTATCGGGGTCCCTACTGAGTATCGTATACTCACCCCTGCACGGGATATGCTCGCACCTCATTATGTTGGTTGCAGATGACGGGCAGTGCTGACGGAGGCTGAGTGTTCGAGGACTGGATGGTACCCGGTGGTGGACTTCACGACGAGACTATACTGAGAGGAGGTTGACGGGTGAGAGCATTGAGGAGGCTATCTGTACCTACCCTTCAGGTAGGATCCGTGGTGGATGATCCAGGAGCTATGCTATCTGTACCTACCCTTCAGGTAGGATCCGTGGTGGACGATACAGGAGCTGCGCTATCTGTACCTACCCTTCAGGTAGGATCCGAGGTGGATGACCCAGGAGCTGCTACTTTTCTTCCAGCTGTTGTCTTGTCTGTTGTACTTCCTTTTATTTGTAGCTGCACATTTCAGATGGGTTTGTATTCTGGCCCACTTTTTTTCAGTACTTCCTTTTTGTACTTAGTGTTTTACTTCCGCTTGTACTCTGTGGTGTTTTGTTTACCTTTATAAATGCAATTCCTTCCCAGTTTATCAGGATTTATGCCTTTGGTGCTAGTCGCCAGCCCCTGGCCTATGGAAGGCAGGCTTGGGGTAGTCACGGCATGGGCCCTGAGGATGGGTTGTGAAAATTTTATTGACTTATTCCCTTATTTTTCTAACATAAAACATTATCATGTTCTATTTAGAATACTTATTTCTAATATTATACATCTTACAATTATCTTATGTAATTCATTTTCATCATCTATCAAAATCCTTCACAATGTTTGGAAATAAAAATGCTATTTATCCAAAGCATATCTCATTGGAGTTTCAAACCAAGTGCATAGTTAGGCCTATTTTCATGTAGCATGTGATGAGATATCAAGACGAATGTTCCCATTTTTAAGTAATTACCCCTAGGTACCTATGTTATAGAACCAATTCCACTTGTATTATTATAAAGGGATGATTTTATTAAAAACTACACTTAATAACTACATTATAAAAACATTAGGATGTCTATATATACATTCCCAAAAAAATTATCATTGTTTTTTGTTCCATAATATTTTATCCTGACATCTAGATTTTTTTTTATTTTCTAACAAGCTTCCTCTGATACCAACTATAGTGACACCGACTGCAATAGCCCAATATTGGTTCTTTATTTATTACATTAGCATATGATACATTAAATCACATTATAAAAGTCTTGATAATATACTATTCTTAAAAAATTCTATATATACATGGTTCCAATATTTAATTATGATAAGAAAATTAAAAAATATTTCTTTATTTCAAGAATATCATTATTAAATCTAGAATATTCTCGCATATCCTTCATAGTTCACTTCATGGATTCTTGGGAAAAGGGAAAAAATAATGGTGAGATCAAAATCAAAGTAAGGGTGAAGTACATAGGGAGTTATAATTAAAATATAAAAATAATCAACATATTATGGTAAATAACTATCCAAAGAATCCATTTAATTAATTAGATATTGAATGATCAATATTAAAAGATAAAAAAATGAAAATTCATGTTATTTAGTAAATAAAATTAGAATGAAATAAATCTATAGTAAAAATAAGATTGAAAATATCATTGATAATAATATATTAATTCATAATGAAATTTTTCAGGAATTATTGGTAGTCTGGTCAGTGGCACATGATACCACTATTGTCACAACCATTCACAAAACAATTTAAACTATTGGTAAAAACCTATTTAATGATTTTATAACATGGTCGTCTCTTGAGAACAATTTATGAATTGAGGCTATATATAATAATGTTTCCCACCCATCACTTCATTTCCAAATAATTCCATGTATATCTTGTAATTAATTTAATTCATTAATTATTAATCCTTAATATTGATTATCCATATTATGTAAAGGATACAGATTTATTAATGTTTCCCATAGATAAAAAATGACCTTAAATATAGAACAACATATGGATAAATGATATATGATTTTGGAAATAAAAATATACTCTATAATTAAAATGTATATATAGTTTAAATTTAATGTCCAATAATCATAGTAGTGTAAAAATATAAATTTAATGATAATAACTACAAAAATGAATCATTTAAGTAAATTTCAATACTATCCATGGCCAAAATAATCATAAACCATAGACTTAAAGAAAAAGGATGGTATCAATACAATATATGCTGAGTAGAGTAAATGTAAAATAATATGGTGGTGTTTATTAGGAATAAAAACATATTAAAAGAAATTTATTAATTCTTTAGAAAACTATTATTTTCATTTTCATAGTCACTTTAAATAATATAAATTACTTTAAAAAACATTTTCCATAAAAATAAAAATTAAAAAATAAGAATTTATAGAATATTAGAAAAAATAATTTCTTTAAAAATAACAATGTATATAGTCATATTATTCATAAAATATATGAAGGTCATGACATTATTTAATTATATACATCTCAAAGAAGTTAAAAACAACATTTATTTTGCAATATAAAAAGGATAAAAACGCCTTTTTAAAAAACAACATGATTATTCCATTGATTTTTTAAAAAACTAATAAAAGGGTACATAGTTAATAATTCATTTTGATAAGTGTGAAAACATCTTCAGGAAAAAAATTGAAAACATTATTTTTAAAGAAAGTATAATTCCAACCAAAGAGTGAAATGAAGTCATAATTTCTAAAAATAGTGCCTCGATAATTTTAATAAGTCTTGACTGGGAAAATAGTTATATAAAATGATATTATAATGTATGATCATATGAGTGTAAATTTAAATGGGTTTATTATACAATTATCTAATTATTATAATCAATTTAAATTAATGAATAAATAATCTTTATTATAATAAGATTATGGAATAATGCCTTACAATGATCTTAACATTGATGTGAACATCAATAAATGAATTGAGTATGAGTATTAATATTAAATACCCATAAATAGTCTTAAATGAAAAATAATATAATCAGAATTCAATATAGACATAATCTTATAATATCAATGATAGTAAGGATGTAATATATTGTAATTAAAATAAATTGAGTTGTAAAATTAAATACATCATAATAATTTTCATGTTAAATCCACTTGGAATAAATAATTCGATTTGAAAAAAATACCATGAATAATTATTTATTCATTAAAATAAAAAACAATTATTCATTTCAAACACCATATAAATATATTATGTCTATAACATTACAATATTCAGTGAGGAAATGAAATTGAGAGGAAATCCCTTACCTTTTTTTCCTTTTCGGTGAACATTCATTAAACTCGGGTATAGTGATTTTAAAAATGATAATAACTTTTACAAGAACATTAATAATACTTTTGATATCATAAATGTTAGTTTTATAACATTTTATCATGACATTGTTAATAATCATTCGTTAATTTCATTCATCAGGGTGTTAATTGCCTTGTTTTCACATGCATGTTTTTTCATGAATGATCCACTTCTGGAAAATATTACACATTTCTATAATATATGGAAAAATAACCATGAGATAATTATAATAATTTAACATCAATTATACTTTTAGAACCAATCCTTAAATATTCTTACAAAAAATTGGAATATATTACAATAATGGAGACGGTTGGTCATACATTTGAATGAGTAACATATCCATTTTCAAAGATGTATATAGAAAAGTGATAAGTAGTATTTTTTCATTAAATAATGAAAATAATATCTTATATACTATATAAGATCTTTAAATATACTTATATATATCATTCATGTGGTACTATGAAGAAAATAGAGTCACATCATTTTGTGATGGCAATAGTCTACAAGTACCGGAACTATGTTATCATCTTTGATTGGGGGAAAATATAAGAAATAAAAGTATATATACTATATTATATAATAATAATTATTTCCTAAATTTTATATTTATTTTATTTATATCACATATAATCAATAAAATTTTCATTATTTTTTTTCCATGTATAGCATTAGGGAAATAAAAATCAGATCACTTATCGAGGTAGTAGTTTGTAGTGCACACGAGCAACATTATCACATATAATTACAAATGGAATGTAATAAATTTATTTATGATATAATTAATCCATATGTACCATTATGAGGTGGAAATGTAAAAATGACTGATATCGGTTTGTGAGGCGGTAGTCCTCTGTACACATGAAGAATGATTTCATAACCCCTTATATGAAAGTGGGGATGGTTTTATTTAATTAAATTATTTTAAAAAATATATATAAATTCTTATGATGCTATTTTTATTTTATAATAATTTTTTAATAATAATTATAGGTGGAGAAGAAGAAATAAAATAAAAATTCTTATTTATGAATTTTTCCTCTTCATCCGGTATCCTTCATATGATGGAACCAAAACATTCATACGTTGGACTAATTTACAAACTATGTAACATAAAATGATAGTGGGAATTTTGGATGTGATATTGTAATGTATTGGATGAAATGAAGTGGTGTGAAGCTATGAAGAAGATTGAATAGGGGTGGCCTTTTATATGTGCGGTAAGTGGCACACTTTTAATTTTATTGAAAATATTCAATACAACCCTTGATTATTTCATTGATAAATACATCCAAAATAGTAAATTATAGATCATATAGGATATAAGGACAATCTATGGTCAGAAAATGCGTTCTTGACATGTTTTTGGTTATTTTTAACCATTATATTTTTTGTTTAACCCCTTCTAAATTGTTTTTTTCATAACAGTAGAAATTAATTTTTATAGATCTAACTCTTATTTTTGGTGAATAATTTAGTTAAAATAATTTGAAATTATAAATTACTAATACTAAAAAATGGAATAAAATTTTCCAATTTCAATTCATATTCTTGTAAAAAATTAGTTTTAAATTATTCTCATAGATAAAATGAGAAAGAGGGGTTTTAAAGAGAATAATCAAAAGTATACTATGTTTTAATATCAATATTCTACATTAAAACGATTTTAAAGAAAAAATAGTTTAATATTATAAAATTGAACTAATTTTAATATAAAACTAATGTATAATATAATCTATCATTATAAATAATTTAAACGAAATGGAATTTTTCAATTAAAATTCAGTATTTCTCACAATTCATTGAAAAATAAAATATTTTAAAAAAATTCAACAAATTCGCTCAATTTTAATACAAATATTTTTATGTAAAAAATATATTATTATATCAATTATTTTAGAAATTTTTTAAATAATAAATTTTATTTTTTTTGAAAATATCTACTAAACCCTGATTCAGAAAAAATATTTTTTTTCAAAAATAATTCTTTTTATTTTATTGAATCTTATATTATTTTAAATCAATTTATATCCATAATTCTCTTAATTTAGTTATTACAATAAATAAATTCAAATTTAATTTGAGGTTATTTCCTTAATATTTAATAATAATATTTTTATAATATTTCACCTTATGTTTATACTTAGTGTTGTGTGTAATGAAAGATAAACTCACTACTACATGCTATAAAAGAAAAGCTCAGTGTTCTATGTAAATATAGGAAAATTTATTGTTTAACGTAATGAAATTTATTAATGAAAATTAATTTTTATTAAAAAATATATATATCATAAAGTCTTGGACTGTCGTATTTTCTTTTAAGATTATTGCATCAAGTAATATAACCAATCAAATACAATTTTATTATTTTTGAATTTCAGGCAGTTATATTTTACGAGTAAAAAATAAGGTATAATAATTTATGATCATAAGTGATCATAAGATAAGTGTGTTTGAATGGGATAATAAACAAGGTCTATAAAAATGAAATTAGAAAATCATACCAAAATAAACATTATACCTAAATAAAAAACATTAAATAAGTGCCATATAATAACATAAGTCATGCGTCATCAAAAAATGAGAATTATACAAAACATAAGAGTATATATGAAATATAATAATCAATAAAAAATTTCTTATACAAGGATAACTACCAATAACAGAATTATATGTTGAGAAAATTTCTAAAATGGATTGGTATTACTCCACCATCCGAACAATGTCTTCTCCTACGATATATGGCTTTAAATAATATAGTGAAGAGCTATATAATTTTAGTCCAACCCATCACATAATGATAATATTAATATGTGTTATACGATATGATATAAACATTAATAATTAAATATAATTCAATTAAACCATGGAATATAATGGTGTTTCAGGATAACATTTATATATAATTTTAGAAGATATCCTAGGTTTGAATTTTAATGGGTTCCTAAAAATATATACAAACTATAACATAATGAATGTCAAAGAATGTTGACCTAGATAAAAAACATTTTAATATTGTATAAAATCATCATATAATGTAATAATCCATATTTTATTTTGTTTAAAAACCCTTAAATAATTATGACTATTTTCAGAAACCATTTTAATACAATAGTATTAGGTGTCCTTAATAAGAATTCTAATAATAGGGAAATAATTTGTTGACACTGAGAATGTAAAAATGAGATAATTATTTAAAATTAACACATGTAAAAATGGATAAAACATTTAAAAAAATTAATAAAATTAAATATATTAGAAAATGGAAAATATGAATTTTTGAAGTATGGAAAATAAAAACAATAAAATGAATATATAAATAGAGAAGGATGGTTCTAGATGAAAAGAATAGGTGGGTCACTTTTTCTTTCAAAAGTCACATATTGTAAATTATTTTCCAAGGAAAATGAAATTCAGATGGGTAAAATTGAGTGGTAAATGAAAAAAACGAATAATTAATAATGTAAAATAAAATTATTTTGGTTTTATAAAGAAATGTTCATAATATATAATACAAAACTGATATTAATTCATAAAAATTAATGATTTGAAAATGAGATTGGATAAAAACTACTATAGATTTATATAATTTTTAAATGAAAAACATTGAAAAATATATCTTTATATGGATGTGTAAAAAATGAATATCATAAATTTTAATATAATTAGAATCCATTGGGAAGTATATAAAATAAAAATAACTATAATGTTATTAATATGCTATAAATATCATTGAAGTAAAATTGAGATGACAAAACCATTAAATAGAGTCTTGTAATGATTTATACGCAATCTAAACTAATTTCAAAAATATATTTATTATAAATTTTTATCAAAGATATATTTATACATATATTAATAATAATCAGCCCCTTATTATTTTAAATTACTCATTTATTAACAATCCATGATTAAAATCAATATCTACGTGTTTACGATTCCATTATCAATTCATGTTTTTATTCAATGATTATGTGAGTTGAAAATTATTAATGGTTCAAAAAAAAAAATCATGTCCTAACTTGTCACGACCCGTCCTTGGGGCCCGTGTTGTGACTACCCCATGCCCACCTTCCATAGGCCAGGGGCTGGCGACTAATACCAGAGGCGTAAATCCCGATGACGGGGAAGGCATTTCCTTTATAAATGTAAACAAAACACCACAGAGTACATGCGGAAGTAAAACACTAAGTACAAAGAGAAGTGATGATAAGTAAATGGGCCATAATACAAACCCAACAGAAAGTACAACTACAACTGAACAAAAGTACAACAGAAAAAGACAATAGCTGGAAGAACGGAAGCAGATCCTGGGTTATCCTCCTCGGGTCCTACCTGAAGGGTAGGTACCGATGGCACAGCTCCTGGATCGTCCACCACGAATCTTACCTAAAGGGTAGGTACAGATAGTTAAACTCCTGGATCGTCCACCACGAATCCTACCTGAATGGTAGGTATAGATAGCCTCCACATCGATCTCGCCTGTCAACCTCCTCCAAGTGTCATCTCGCCGTGAAGTCCACGTCCGAATACAGACTCGTCGTGTAGTCCCCCTCCGGGTACCGTCCAGTCCTCGAACACTCGGCCCCTGTCAGCACTACCCGTCGTCTGCAACCAACACAGTGAGATTCTGGCATATCCCGTGCAGGGGTGAGTATAACGATACTCAGTAGGGACACCGAGACCCTCAAGGTCTCACTAAAACCAACAAGGATAACCACAAAGAAGATCTCAACAGATAACCTTCACTTAGGTATATGCCCATACATATACCTAAGTTATCAAGTAACCCATCTCAATCATGAGGAAACACAAAGATTATGAAATTAACGGATAAACACTACCCAGTTTATTCCCATACATATACCTAAGTTATCAAGTGACCTATCTCAATCAACAGGTAAAAACAAAGGTCATAGACTTAGCCCAAACTAGGATTTTTAATTATCAAAACCATAACTACTGAAGAGCCCCATCTCTGGAGTGTACAGTGGTCCTGTCACGACTCCAAGGTACTACTCACTAACCTAAGACTGCTGAGGTACTCCTCCTGTCGAGTACCGTGGGTCAGCCACCCAAACACAGTAGTGCTTCCCGTCGGGGTATGCCACACAAACACAGTAGTGCACACCCCCTAATAGCCTACAGAGGCACTCTCTGGACGAGTACCGTGGGTCTGCACTGTCACACAGGTAGTGCTCCGTCCGCCATGGGTCTGCACTCAAACAATGTAGTGCTCCGTCCACTGGGCTAGTCGACTCACTCCAAGTCGAGTCGGTCAAGCAGTCGTCAGGACTCATTCAGCAACACTGTCTTCGTACTCCACACGCTTGCCTCTGGGAGGGTCTACTCCATGATCTATAGGTTGATACTCCATGTATCTCAAATTCCCACAAAGAAGTATCTCAAAAAACCGCCTCGTCATATGTGTCTCAACGCAACAGACGGTGCGTCAATCGGATGTCCGATCTGTGAGTTACTAGCCTTTTAGTCCCAGGGGCCCGGTTGGTTTCGTGTGTGAACCAACCTGTCCGTATCTCAACTATACCCCAAACTCTCATAGGGTATGCTCATAGGGACCGTTTCTCAACGTGATCACCAACGCCACTGACGGTTCGTCAAATGGACGTCCGGTTAGAAAGTTATCAGCTTTTCCATTCCAGGGGCCCGGTTGGATTCGTGTGCAATCCAACCCGGCCACTATCCAACTGCATCCAAACCTCAGGTGAAGCATTCCAAAAGTTCTATCTCATCAAGAGTAATTCAACGAGATAGACGACGCGTCAATCGGACACCCGGTCTGTGAGTTATTGGCTTTTTCGTTCAAGGGGCCCGGTTGGTCTCGTGAGCGAACCAACCCGACCACACTCCGACAGTGTTCAAACCTCGAGCGGAGTAAGCCAAAAGTTCTGTCTCATCAAGAGGAATTCAACCAAGTCGACGGTAGGTCAATCGGACATCTGGAGCTCAAGATATAAGTGTTTCCGCTCCGAGGGCCCTATTGGTTCTGTATCCGAACCAACCCGGCCGAACCCAAAATTCTCTGAAACCTTTAGTGTAATATACCGAAAAGGCCGTCTCGATCCAAATATTGCATCGCAACCGATGGTGCATCTATCAGAGGTCTGTAGCCCAAGATATGGGCATTTGAACGGAAACTACCCGAAAATAGCGGGTTCAGGCCCGGTCCAACCCGGCCAGAGACCCCCTGGGTCGGCCCGAACCGGGTCGACTCGAACCGGGTCCGGGTCCGGCCTGTTTGGGCGTGGCCCGGCCCGGATGGCACGGCCCGGCCTGGGCGCGGCCGCGGCCGTGGCACCCGCGTGGCCAACAGGTGCGGGGGTTACAAACCCTCGCGGTCAACATATCCAGCGTGGCTTAAAGCCGCGCCGCTCGGCCTCCGGAATGGCTAAGGTTTTCTGGTTCGGCCCAGCGTCGCGGCTCAGCCGCGGCGGTTCCGTTCCGGTGGTGTGCCACCACCGCCTACCTCGGACCACCGGACTAGCTCTGGGGGTCCGTTTCGCCTCCCGTCTACTTCAATGGTCCTCCTGGGACCCAAACATCACTGCGGAGACTTCAAATCGCCTTTGCGGCCCATTCCGAAATCACCCGTCGATCTGCATGTCAATAAACAAAACGTGCCATATTCATTTTTTTCTAACGCGGCGTGACGGTACCGCACCCCTTCACCGCGGCTCGACTCCGACCGCGGATTCGTTCGACCTCAAAGGAGCGGCGCGACGTCGCCCCACTTCTTCGTCGGGATTCTCTAAATTCCCGCATGGTGCGACGACACTGTGTCGCTTCCATTTCATGCCATGTAGATAACCAACAAAATAAAAAGGGGAGGAGGTTCGACCGTGTTTGTGCGGTCCAACCTCCCATGTTATTTTGATAACAGTTGGCCGTTAATATCGAAGAACGTCTAAAATTATTCACGACACAAAAACCAACCCCTACCTTGCAAAGACGTCACACATCGTCGAGCCGCGGAAGAGGCAAGCGTTGTGATGATCGGACGTCGCGGAATATCAGTACTGATTCCATTGACGTCGGAGGGTGAGTCGTCGTCAATGGCGACGTTCCCCGTGGTGGTGTCTCCTCCCTTGACGCGGAGGAAGAATAGGAGAAGGCACGTCGTCGGTGATCGCCCGATGAAGAATGTGGTGTCTCGCTTCCTTCGACGTGGAGAGAAGGTGCAAGATGAGAGGACGTTCTTCGTTGAAGATTTGGTGTTCTTCACGTTCATCAACAAAGGATATGAAGCATTCTTCTTCGGAGGACGAAGTTCTTCAAAACTCAAATGTTCTCTTCCCTTCCTCTTAACACAACAATTCTAACCAAAATAAAATAAGGCTCCTCCTTATTTTATTTACCCATGCCATGCATTCAAAATTACAAAATTCAAAACCAACACCCTTAATTAATTGATCTTGCGTTTTCAAATTAATTAATGTATAAGTGGAAAGAATTAATGTGGGAGGTGAGGAGGAGAGGAGTCACTTAAGTTAATGTGTAGTTACAATATTAAAGTGGGAGGTGAGTTATGAGAGGTCAAGGGGGTTATGGGAAGATCAAGGGGGGTTAGGGTCTCATGTGGGCCCCACCAACCTCTTATCCTCTCATGGGTAGTTCCCTAACTTCCACTCAAAGGATATAACTACTTTTAAAGAAATAAAAATTGTAACTCAATTTTTATTTTATCTTCCACAAATTTTTAACAACTCCTCCTGTGAAAACGCAACTCCGAAAAAGATCTTCATAAGAAATTACCGGCATTGCGAATCCATCGGTGCCCTTAGAATTCGATTTCGAGCACTGGTTCAAATGTTAGAAAAACCCGCTTGTTCGTTCACTGAACGTACCCGAGGTAAACTTTGGAAATTGATTTTGGGCACACCGGGCCTCGGAATTAGGTGCCGTCAGAAACTGCGTTCTTATAAAATTCGGAAGAAAATTAAGAAAAAAATATCTTTCAAATTTTCGGGTCTTTACATTACTCCCACCTCAGGGCATTACATCCCCATAAAGATTTAACAAAAACTAGGCATACAAAAGCGGTATTGAGCACGCATCTGAGCCTTCCTCTCCCATGTGCTCATATGGTGGTTCCCGTACTTCCAATGAAAGCGCACCAGAGGAATCGACCATCCTCGTAGGATCTTCTCCAATCGATCCTCGATTCCCACTGGAACCTCCGTGAAAGTCACCCCATCGCCAAAGTCCAGCTCCCCATGATCGATGATATGTAATGAAATCACACACATATCTCCTCAGTTGAGATACGTGGAAGTCGTCGTGCACCTGGAGCCCCTGAGGTGGATGGGTCAAGCAGTAAACTACCTCACCTACCCAGGTGAGGACCTAGAAAGGTCCGTTGAACCTCAAAGATAACTTGTCACCTAGACCACATCTCTGTAAACCTCATCACGGTGAGACTCGTAGAAGGACGTGATCGTCATCCTCGAACTCTAGAGGTCTCCAATTCCTGTTAGAAATGAAACTCAAAACTATTGCTGCCATGAGGGTAAGGTTGACCGACTCAAGAGTGATCGGTCGCACCCCCTTGTGCGTGATTTTATCTTCTGCTGCCTGTGGTTTCCTTTTCTCCGACCAAGGAAAAACCATCCCAACATCGTAGTTAAACCACAACCTTTTTGCCTAATATTGTCAATTTCTGTATTAACTGTAATTTCCTAGTCCATACTCAAAACAACATCGTAAGGCCTTGACGCTGCCACCATGAGATTCCAACCGAAACTCATGCCTCGAGGGTTTGACCACACCGTCGGAGTAAGTGTGATTTTAGAGTCTTCTCCCAAGGTATCTTGTGACGTGAGGGTCAAGTCTACGGCTTACCGGAAACTCTAGGTCTGGGACAAGATTTTTGGAAGGAAGGAATAATTCATTTCAACGTCTATTACTACGGCAACTAGTAGTGAACACAGACTATACCTTGAATCGTTCTTAGATCCATTGGGTCACTCTCCCTAACCGCATGTAGCTACACTCTTCCCCTACCCTCCAGCTCTCTGAGCCTGGCGGGGACAACTAAGGCGGGTGGTTGTAGCATGTTAAAACGTACACCACCTCATGCTTCTCTCCTAGATCTACCTCCACGTCTGCTGCTTCGCAGACTCATCTCTCATTTAAGCTTCCTCTTATTTAAACATTTAACATGCCTGAGTCTCTATGACTGGAGCCAGTTTCCCATTTCTTATTGCACTATGCAGTCTTCATCCACTCCTGGATGACCTGCACCTTCTATGCCTACAATATGAAAGAGCTGCTAAAATTTCTCCTTTTATGGAAAGTGATACTCGGTCTCATACCCTGGATGAACCACACCCATTGCCTAATACAGTCAATCCTGACATTAATGATGTATTCATTCCATGGACGACGTCATAAGGCCTCGAGGCTACTACCAAGAGATCCAACTGTCACTCTTGCCTCCAAGGTTAGAGTCACACTGTCGGCATCAGTGTGAGGTCACTGGGTCTCCTCCAATAGAAATCTCGAAAGTGAGGGTCAAGTCAACATTTTTAACTGGGACCACTCACTATCAACCGAAGAAATGGACAGGAAAGAAAACATCACAAAGATAAGTGTCTTTTTATTATTTCATCTCATAGTAAAAAGACACAAATACAACAACAATATGGAACTAGAAGTACAAGGGACGTATCCACTAGTTCCACCCCTACCCACATGATCTCGAATCTCTACTGTCTTGTCCACTGCTCGGCTGTTGCTCATGATTCCGCCGCTGCTTCTGCCTTGGTGGCTCCTCTAATGTCTGCAGAGCAACTGTGCGAGGAGTCGGACAGTCACGTGCCAGGTGACCCTTCCTGCCGCATTCATAACACATCCCACTCCTTGTACGACTAGATCTGGTCCTCTTGGACCTTTCCATCATCTGTCTACTGTCCACAGATGACTTGGCTAATGATTGAAAATCATGCGGCAAAGGTAGCAGCTCATGTACATGCTTGGGGTGTAGAGATACTGGCACAAACTCCACCCTGAATAAGGTCTCGAAGTCTTCCCATGTGAAGGTCATCCGGTCACAAAACATGAACAAACGGCTCCACCAACTACCTGATGTTTCCTAAAGGAGGATGGAATCAAAGATCACCATGAAGTCTGTTGGCGTCCCCACTAGCCTGAAGACTCTCAACACAGCCCCCAGCTAATCCTCAGCTGCCTGTGGGTCCGTCTCTCCCTGGAACCTGGGTGGCCTCTTGCATTGGAACTCGTGCAGCGCGCTCAAGTGGCGTGTATCACCTACTTCTAGGGCTAGTGGCATCGGTGGCCCAATGTATGGTATTACCGTTGGTGCCTCCGCTGGTGCCTCAACTGAAAGAGGGCCCTATACCGAAGCCTCATTGCTCGAAATGTTGTCAATACGCACATCCCTCTGGGCTCTAGCTGGTCGTCCGTGAAAAGGAATCCTGAAAGAAACAACATGACACGGTCAAATGATTATAGCTAGTGAGATGACCTGGTTTGAGATGACTTTTAAAAACATATGGAAACACACACACAATCAGAGTTTTCATGCACAAAGTCGGAAATCAGTTGTCAGGGTCCTGGTGTATGGATACGTCGGCCGCCCGCACCTACACTGGACTCCCTGAACTGAAGACCACACTCGGTACCCTTAACACTATTCCTTCACAGAAACAAAATATTAGAGTCATAAGTTATGTGGTAGAACTGAATCCTCTGATACCAATTTGTCACGACCCATCCTCGGGGCCCGTGCCATCACTACCCCAAGCCCGCCTTCCATAGGCCAGGGGCTGGCGACTAGCACCAAAGGCGTAAATCCCGGTGACTGGGAAGGAATTTCCTTTATAAAAGTAAACAAAACACCACATAGTACAAGCGGAAGTAAAACACTAAGTACAAAGAGAAGTGCTGAAAAATAAATGGGACAGAATACAAACCCAACTAAAAGTACAACTACAACTGAAAAAAAGTACAATAGAAAAAGACAACAGCTGGAAGAATGGAAGCAGCTCCTGGGTCGTCCTCCTATAGTCCTACCTGAAGGGTAGGTATAGATGGCGCAGCTCCTGGATCGTCCACCACGGATCCCACCTGAAGAGTAGGTGCAGATAGTGCAGCTCCTGGATCATCCACCACAGATCCTACACGAAGGGTAGGTACAGATAGCCTCTACATCGCTCTCACCTGCCAACCTCCTCCAAGTGTCGTCTCGCCGTGAAGACCACCTCTGGATACTGAATCATCGTGTAGTCCACCTCCGGTTACCATCCAGTCCTCAAACACTCGACCTCTATCAGCACTGCCCGTCGTCTGCAACCAACACAATGAGATGCGGGCATATCCCATGCATGGGTGAGTATAACGATACTTAGTAGGGACCCCGATACACTCAAGGTATCACTAAAACCAACAAGGATAACCACAAAGAAGATCTCAACAGATAACCTCTACTTAGGTATATGCCTCTACATATACCTATGTTATCATGTAACCCATCACAATCATGAGGAAAAAAAAAGATTATGAAATCAACGGATAACCACTACCCAAGTATATTCCCATACATATACCTATGTTTTCAAGTGACCCATCTCAATCAAGAGGTAAACACAAAGGTCATAGACTAAGCTCAAACCAGGATTTTTCATTATCAAAACCGTAACTGCTGAAGAGCCCCATCTCTGGAGTGCATAGTGGTCCTATAACGACTCCGAGGTACTTCTCACTAACCTAATACTGCTTAGGTACTCCTCGTGTCGAGTACCGTGGGTCAGCCACCCAAACACAGTAGTGCTTCCTGCCAGGGTATGCCACCCAAACATAGTAGTGCCCACCCCCTAATAGCCTGCAGAGGTACTCTCCGGATGAGTACCGCGGGTCTGCACTGTCACACAGGTAGTGCTCCGTCCACTACGGGTCTACACCCAAAAAACATAGTTCTCCGTCCACTGGGCTAGTCGACTCACTCCAAGTCGAGTCGGTCAAGCAGTCGTCAGGTTTCAGTCGGCTACACGGTCTCCGTACTCCGCACGCTCGTCTCTGGGAGGGTCTGCTCCACGAGCTACAGGTCGATAATCCAAGTATCACAAAGTCCAATGAAGACGTATCTCAAAGGACCACCTCGTCCTAGGGGTCTCAATGCAACAGACGGCGCGTCAATCAGACGCCCGGTCTGTGAGTTACTAGCCTTTTCGTCCCTGGGGCCCTGTTGGATTCATGTGTGAACCAACCCGGCGATATCTCAACTGTACCCCGAACTCTCATAGGGTATGCTCATAGGGACCATTTCTCAACGTGATCACCAACACCGATTATGGTTCGTCAAACCGATTTCCGTTCTGAATGTTATCAGCTTTTCCGTTACAGGGGCCCGGTTGGATTCGTGAGCAATCCAACCTGGCCACTATCCAACTGCATCCAAACCTCATGAGAAGTATGCCAAAAGTTCCATATCATCAAGATGAATTCAACGAGACAGACGGCGCGTCAATCAGATGGTCGGTTTGTGAGTTATAGGCCTTTTTGTTCAAGGGGCTCGGTTGGTTTCTTGAGCAAACCCACCCGACTGCACTCCAACAGCATCCAAACCTCGATCAGAGTCAGAAAAAAGTTTTGTCTCATCAATAGGAATTCAACAAAGTCAATGGTACGTCAATCGGACATCCGGAACTCATGATATAAGCATTTTCACTCCGAGGGCCCGGTTGGTTCCGTATCCGAACCACCCGGCTGAACCCAATGTTCTCCAAAACCTTGAGTGTAATATACCTAAACGACCATCTCGATCCATGGATCAAATCTCAACGGACTGTGTGTCGATCAGAGGTTCGTAACCCAAGATATGGGCGTTTGAATGGAAACTGCCCAAAAATATGGGGTTTGGGCCCTGTCCGATCCAGCCCGAGACCCCCTGGGTCGGCCCGAACTGGGTCGACCCGAACCAGTTCCGGGTCCGGCCCGTTTGGGCGCGGACCGACCTGGATGTTGTGGCCCGACCTGGATGGCGGGGCCCGGCCCGGCCTGGGCGTGGCTGTGGCGCCCGCGTGGCCAGCGGGTGCAGGGGTTACAAACCCCCACGGTCAAATATCCGGCGCGGCTTTAAGCCGCGCTGCTCGGCCTTCGGAATGGCAAAGCCATTCCGGTTCGGTCCACCGATGCTGCTCAGACATGACAGTTCCATTCCGGCGGTGCGTCGTAGCGTCCTACCGCAGACCACCGGACTCACTCTGGTGGTCCGTTTCGCCTCCCATCTTCTTCATTGGTCCTCCCGAGACACGAACATCACTGTGGGGACTTCAAATCGTCTCTGTGGCCCATTCTGACATTTCCAGTTGTTCCGAACGTCAAATAACAAAACTTGTCGTCTTCATGGTTTTCCGGCGCGGCTCGACGGCGCCGCGCCCCTTCGCCGCGACCCGACTCCGACCGCGGATTCGTTCGACCTCAAAGGCGTGGCGCGACGGTGCCCAGCTTCTTTGTCGGGATTCTCTAAATTCTCTCATGGTGCGACGACAATACGTCGCTTCCATTTCATGCCACATAGATAACCAACAAAATAAAAAGGGGAGGGGGTTCGACCGTGTTTGTGCGGTCCGACCTCCTCCGTTATTTTGATAACAGTTGTCCGTTAATATCTTTGAACGTCTAAAATTACTCACGACATGAAAACCAACCCCTACTTTGAAAAAACGTCACACGTCGTCGAGCCGCGGAAGAGGCAAGAGTCATGATAATTGGACGTCACGGAAGATCGGTGTCGATTCCGTTGACGTCGGAGGGTGAGTCGTCGTCAATGGCGACGTTCCCCATGGTGGTGTCTCCTCCCTTGACAAGGAGGAAGAAGAGGATAAGGCACATCGTTGGTGATCACCCGATAAAGAATGCAGCGTCTCACTTCCTTCGACGTGGAGTGATGGTTCAAGATGAGACGACGTTCTTCGTCGAAGCTTCGGTGTTCTTCACGTTCATCAACAAAGGAGATGAAGAGTTCTTCTTCTTCGGAGGAAGTTCTTCAAAACTCAAATGCTCTCTTCCCTTACTCTTAACACAACAATTCTAACCAAAATAAAATAAGGCTCTACCTTATTTTATTTACCCATTCCATGCATTCAAAATTACAAAATTTAAAACCAACACACATAATTAATTGGTCTTGGGTTGTCAAATTAATTAATGTTTAGGTGGCATGAATTAATGTTTGTGGTGAGGAGTAGAGGAGTCACTTAAGTAAAAGTGGATTTACAATATTAAAGTGGGATGTTAGTTATGGGAGGTCAAGGTGGTTATGGGAAGATAAAGGGAGGTTAGGGTCTCATGTGGGCCCCACCACCCTCTTAACCTCTCGTGGGTAGTTCCATAACTTCCACTCAAAGGATATAACTACTTTTAAAGAAATAAAAATTGTAACTCAATTTTTATTTTATCTTCCACAAATTTTTAACAACTCCTACCATGAAAACGCAACTCCGAAAAAGATCTTCTTAAGCAATTACCGGCATTGCAAATCCATCAGTTCCCTTGGAATTTGATTCCGAGCACCAGTTCAAAAGTAACAAAAACCCACTCATTCGTTCACTGAACGTACCCGAGCTAAGCTTTCGAAATTGATTCTGGGCACACCGTGCCTCAGAATCATGTGCCGTCAGAAAATGCGTTATTGTAAAATTCCAAAGAAAATTAATAAAAAAATTTCCTTGAAATTTCCAGGTCATTACATAACTAAAATATTTATTCAGTATATACAGTGTTATAATAATGAATTTAATTTTGTAGTGAAAAATGTGACACATCGCTTCATGGATGAGGTAGTACACATTTATTCGACGGAGATGTTTTCATTTTTAAACTAATTAACCGAATTGTATATAAGAAATAATTTACCATTAAAATTTTATATTTAATTTATAGATATCATATATATTCATTAAATATATTCATATTGTTATTAATGTGACTCAATGATGAAAAATGAAAAAGTTTGATCCTGGAGGATGTAGTCCATACATACACAATAGAGATGATTTCATTCTTCCAAATAGTTAAGAGAAATGATGAAAATGATTTTTAGGGTAAAATAATTAAATTTATTTATACTTATTATACTTATGTAGTTATTCTGTCATTGGTATAATATATTTTTAGGAGATATTACAATAACTAGAGAGATATAAATAAAAAAGCACTGGTTAACATTTATTTCTTTCCACCACAGAACAATACATTTGAAAAATAATTTAAGCCTTTGAAGGATTTTCATTTGATGTGAGAAGGACTTCTAATAACAATATATAATTTTTTGAGTGTAGATTCATCATAATTTGGTCAAAATAAAAGGCTTCTTATGTAAGGATAAGATGGTTGGTGAAGGAATTCTATCATAATTGAGATGGTTGATATTTTTTAAATATTTAAAATTTTATAATAACATCATATAATGCTCGTTGGAAAGTGTCTCAAAAAGAGGAAAATAAAGTAGTGGGGAGAATTACTTGTCTATCTATCTCTCATCAAAATATTTGGATATAGGTTTTTGACATGATTTAGGTATGTTAACCATATATCATCTCCTTCCATATTTTACTTTTACCACATTAAATCATTCTTTAGATTTGATAAAATAATTTATAACTAAAAAATAAAATTAAACATGTTGTATAATTTGTAAATTATGATTTTAAATATTAAAACTAACTCATTATATTTAACATTAAATTTAAAAAAATTAATTTTAAAATTATAAATTTAAAAATTATAAATTTACTAGGAAAATATGTCACATGTTCTAAAATATAAAATATTGATTTTTAAATTAATCATAATATTTCTAACAAAAAAACATTATTTATTAAATATTTTTTTTAGGAAAAATATTTCAAAATTTATAATTTCATGATAATATAATAATTAATTCATAAAGGCCTCAGAATTCAAAAACATGGATGTTATTTTTTATTCAAATTTAAATATGGTTTTCCAAAAAAATAAAAACAAAATAATCCTAAAATAATATATTTATGATTAACCCAAAAAACACATTTCTTTTTTGTATAATAATAATATAATAAAATTTATCTTTTAATTAAATAATATTGATTGAATTATAAAATAAATTTTTTTAAATGAAAAATTTTTTATCCCTTAATCATTAAATTGACATTCTAAAATTTTATTTATTTCATGGAATTTATTATATTATAATATATTCAATATCAAGATTAAATTTCATAGACATAATAATAAAATTTGAAACATTTTAATACAAATTTTATAATAAATAATTTTATATATTTTATTTACTTTGGGTTTTAATTTCTATATCTAAATTTTTTATTGAGGATTCAAATCTTATTTAAATAGTTTATTAATGTATTTCAATGATTGTAAAGGTCTGTTATATAATTTTTTTATTTCTATGTTGGGTGTGACATAATCTATCCGATGTTTCATATTCATAGAAGATAAATATATTATAAAACCATGGGATATTTCATAGAAAATCTATGAGTTTCATCCCTTATAAGGATGTCGATGGGTACCACCAAGATTGTTTTGATCATTAAAAATTATTGTTTATTGAAAGACACAATCATGTATTGTTATTGGATTTATTGGTCCTTATGAATGATTTAATTTAATCCACCCCACTATAAACATAGTTTGTGGGAATGCTGGGAATGAGAACCCCATGAACTGTGGATGTCAGGAATTTGCCTCATGAAAACATTTATCATGAGTCTTGTGACTTGTTTTTGTATGATTACTAACTAGATTTATATTAGATTCCAAAATAGAAAATTGATAGAGATATCATTTTATTTTCATAAAATGCAATTTTTATCTCCAAAAGAAAAAAATCACCCCATTTTTATCTATATTTATGTTTCTAAGGGGTATATATAAATGTTAGCATGAGATTAATTTCTTAAAATCAGTGTGTATGTGATGATTCTTAAGGGACATTGTAATTTTAATGGAATCCTGAACAAGATATCACATACGATATGAGTTTATAAAAATATTTTTGATCACATTAGACATCACCCCAGTTCTAAAATTTGATTTTGTTTGCATGGGACTTTAGGTCTGGCCCAAAACAATATCCCAAAAACAACTTACAATGATCAATCGTGTCACACTTCATGGTAAAGTATTCTTATCACATCTAGAAAGAGAGGATTCGTGGAGAATTTTATTCAAAAAACCAGGTCAAATTCCCTCCTAGAATATGATTTTCTTCATAAAGGGTTGATTTTACTTCATGGTATACATTCTGTTTCCAATTTGGACTCTTCATGGACAAATTGAGTCTATCCCTACACAATTTTTACTTTTGATCATAAATAGGTTATAGCTTCATGAAAAATAAAATTGTATTCTTCAAAATCATTTGTTATCCTGTCTCAATTTAGGGCCCATAATACGTGTTTTATAATGCAAATAAGTCCCTAAAAACTGTTAGGGATGAGTTTTATTTCCTCAATACACATCTCATTAAAATTGTGAAAAATACATAGTCTTCTCCCATTATGAGGGTATTACCACCACATCAACCATATTGTAATCATTTTAGATGGATATCTAACCCTCGATGTGTGAGTGGTCATACAGTACAATGATATCGCATTCACAACTTCTTTATTATATGAAATATTTAATTTTACTAAAACCTATCATTTGTTTTCCATATGAGTAATGTGAAATGGAAATCTTATAAAAAGGTGTATCATCCTTCTTTTGTTAGAACAATGATATTATTTTGATATAGAAAATGTTTATTTACTCATACACGAAGATATCCACTTTTCCCTGAAAATTATGGAGGGAGAAGTATGATTAGACCATTAATATATTTTATGAATATATATACTTTTTTTATTTTAATAAAAGTACTTTAATTATGAATTTCTATATATGTAGGATTTACAATTATGATTATACATTAAAATATGCATGAGAACATCTTTAATATGAACTAATAATAATTTAGGATACTATAACCTTATAGGTAATTATCCTAGATGTTATAGGACATTATATTTTAATATTGTAATGTCCTTTCCCTTGTTCTCTTTAACAAGAGAATGTCATATCACCATGAGACCACATGTGTGGCTCCTCATATTCCAAATATTTTCAACTAGCATCAAGGATCGAATAAATATTGAATTGAGACTAGACCCTCTGGTAACAAATAAGAACCACTGTGCAACCTCAATAAAAACCAAAATAAATATACTCTAGTTGATAAACATGAAAAATATAAATTAGTTTGATATTATCAAATCATACAAAGTCATAATGAATGTAATACTTAATTTTATAATAGAAACCAAATAAAAATGTACTCCTAAAATAAACTCCCAAAATCTGTCCTGAACATATATCTCAGTCCCATATATATGCACTTGCCCTATATTGATAAAAAAATAGTCATGGATAGGGAATGTTGACATCATCCTAACCTACATCTATGAAGATTTCTTGAGTACCCAGAAGTATCCAAAATAGGCTAGTATTATTACATAGTTGGCCTCCCCCAATAGTGTATATAAACATCTAGTTTTAGTAATAGATCATGTAATAGTAAGATATATGCAGACATTAATTAGCATTTAATATATATAATATCTAAATATTTCCACTAATACATGATCTCTAGTTCGAAAAATGGGGAATCCATGCCATTTATGACTTGATGTTAGATATCATCACATATGCACACAAATGGGTCTAGTTCCAGTATCCATAATATCAATACATATAATAAAATAACAACATAAAGGTAGATTCTCATTCCTACGTTAAATTGCATATTCAAATTACATTTAACCTAATGAAAATTCCCATTACAGGGTTAAATTATATGTTTTCATTAAAATGTACCCTGACTAATACAAAACTAATGGGTTAAATATAATAACAATTTATATAAGTTATGAAATTAATTTCAACTTCATGGAAAATTATGTATTCAATGTATCTATAAAATGAAACAACTAATGCTAACCAAATAACCAAACATACCAAACATGTTAACAAAATGTAATTTTTTTTTAATTTCTAACAAATTACAATTATCATTCCAAGTACTGTCATCTCCTAATATCCATTTATACTAATATCTATTTATATAAAATAATGAAAATTATCATATTAATTTTGAGAATTACAAATCACAATTTAGTACATTAATTATTTTATTTACTAAACTTTTAAAAGTTTTATTCCTATTTAAAATAGTTAAATTTTATATTAAAAACTGGATTTATGAAAAACAGTTGTGATACATTGGTTTTACAATGTTATTAGTAATCTCTTGTAAGATTTAAAATACCATTATGAATCTTAACATTTAGTAATATAACCATTGAACAATGATCCTATACGTAGTATATGAAATTTGTGATGATAAAATCCAATTCACACAAATAGAGGAATCCAAAACCTTATATAGTAGAATTGTATACTATGTAACCAATTTATCAATGCTTCCAAGGTTGGTAAAATCATTAGTCTTCGAATATGGTGAAGCCTAACCCAATATTAAAAAACAAAATCTTAAATTAAATAGTTTATTGGAAGGTTTCATGGTCATCAAGATCGTGGACCAAACCATGTATGCCAAACCATCCCAAGAAATCCTCAACATCAAACACGTTTCAATTAGACAAATTTCTGATGTATTAAAACAATATGCATATGGACTCTAGTAGTATGATTTTTAATATTTTATTTTAAGTAAGTAATTATTATATGTATCCCTTTTCAAAATTAATTTTTAATTATTTATATAATGTGTTAAATATAAATTATATTTTGATATGATGAAATAAAAATTGTATTTTTGGGAATAATATAATTTCATTCAAGAGACTCTATTTTAATTAATTAAATAATTTTGAAATAAATATATTTTCATATAATTTTATTATAAAAAACTCATTTAATAAAAATAAAAATATAATATTTTAATTCCATTACCATTTTTTAAGTATCAAAAAACTATTATCGTCAAATAAAAATTATTTTCCTGTACAAGGTGATTTTTCATTTAAAATTTTAAATTCTCTAACGTAGAAAAATATTTTGATAAAATATATATTATTCTAAAAATAAGCACATTATAATTATCCAATGGTTATATTTTCATAATTTAATGAGACAGTCAAATTTTATGGTTAAATTTATATACGGTATGAAATATTGTTTTTATTATAACATCATAATGATCCAAAAGATATGTAATATATTCCACAATTTATATCCATAGAAAAATATATATTTCCGTTTAAAATTATTTCTTATGTCATTTGATTGATTTTATAAATCATTAATGATTCCTCCAACACAATAATTATATTTAATGATATCAAAATCACTTCATTATAAACATGACTCCATTCCAAATCACCATGTGTATTATTTTAAGGATTTATGTTCTTTTAATTAAAAAATATAAAAAAAATATTTTCTTGAAACCAAAGGCCCTACCATAAAATGGATTGTGGTTTTGTTTACTTTATCATATATAGTATGAAACCGTTGTTTGAAAATTAATAAAGAAGTATACTATATTTTTCTATATAAACCCATCCAAACACCCATAAATGTAAGATAAAAATTCTTATATAATAATAATATTATACCCTTTCCTATCTATTTACCTCAGAAGGTTCCCCTCCTCTCTCAAGAACCTCTTATAAAGCATTATGAAGGTCCCTCACAAATGTAATTAATCCACTCATTCAAATATTTATTCAATCATATTATTTATATTATGCCTTTTTATTTGAATTTTATAAAGTTATAAAATGTTTATTAAATATCACTATTAATTTTTATATTATTTTCAAGTGATAATATAACAATTTCACTCTCATTTACCAATCCAATGAACATTTATGTAGCACCATTATGTTACAAAAATTATCCTATGATTTTTCCATGAAATATATTTTTTGTATTAAATACCCAGACTCATTTATAAAAATGAGCACTCACAAAGATGTAGTTATACATCATGGAGTTGTTAAATAAATTTATGTAACCGAAACTCCATGACTGATGGATTATATTTGATGAAAGGAATCATTATCTTCTATGATTCATGTGGAAAACTTATTCATGTACATAATATATGACTACCCTTATGTTTATAACGCATTAGTCCATGATTTATTCCCTATGAATAAACATAATACCGCCCATAAGATCAATAATTATACTTTATATATATAATTTTTTACATTATATAACAATATAAAACATTATTATCAGTATTATTGAAATCATCATCAACATGCTCATAATTTTTCACCATTCTTAAAACACTATCAGATTACCAGGGTCAGACATATGAAAGGGTGAGATATAAATCCATGTATGGGAATAAAAATGATACAATGAGGAATTTATTAAATTTAAAACAATGGGTATTTAAATGAGATATTTAATGGGTGATAATAATAATCATGAACCAAGAAGCGTGACATAACATGTGATCGTATGATAACATAAAAGATTCATTGGAAAGTGGCATCAAATTTACAGAATTAAACATATACATAGGTCAACGTTAACTTACGAGAAAACATAAATGGTGTAAAAATTAATTTTATGTAATAGGTTCACTCCCTATTTATATTAATTATTTCTCATTAGACTAAAACATTAACCAATTCATTATATCTCTATACGATTTTGGGTGGTCCCATCGCACATCATAACATGTGCAGGCATAATTGTTCGACATAGATCATTCATCCTAGGATCATATTTTTTTACATTTAATTATAATATCATGCATTATTTAATACATAAATATATTTTACCCATAAAATAAATTTATTTATGTCTACTAGAATACCCTTTAGTGGAATTAGTGATGGTTTTCACAATACAATGTTTTTTATGTAAAATAATAGTGAAATTTCTATAGTATAATGGAAGTAGATTAAAAATAAAAAAATTAATTTAATGTGGTAATAATGCGTATCTAATTATTTTTTATCAAATGTAATGTAATAGGTATTTGAAAAAATAGATCCTAGAATTATGAATTAGAAATAAAAGGAAACAAATGAATAAGATGATTGAATAAGGAATAGAATGAGAGGATCACTTACACAATCATTAGATAGTTACAATATTTTTAAATGATTTAATGAGAGGGGATAAATTATATATTATTGTTATGAAATAAATTAGATATTATATGGTTATTTATAATTATATTAAATTGTATCCTATTAAGATTTAAAAGGTTAAATATAGAGAAGGAACTTGAATTTAAAATTAATGATAGAGGTCCCTTAAAATTTTTTGGCATAGAAATAGATTAGGTAACTTCTATAAAGAGAGGGGATAAATTATCAATATTTATTAAAAAAATTATTAGTGATATTTATAAATCCATTTCAACACAACCTATTTATATTTAAATGGGTAAATTAAAGAAGGTTCATGAGTTGAAAATATTTGAGGGAGGGGTCTCTTAATAAATTTCATCATAGTAATGTATTAAGTAAATCTTATAATGATAAGGGATAAATAATATATAATTATTAAGAAATAAATTAGAATGTATAGTGACCTCTATATATTAATTTAAATAATCCATTTTGGATTCAAAATGGTAATATAATAAAGGTTATTATGTGGAAATTAAGATAGAGATATCGCTAACTAAATTTTGGTATAGTAAATGCTTAGGTAAATTCTATAATGTGTGGGGATAAATTATATCATATTATTAAGAAATTGAAATTAAATAATAGGGATATTTATAATGTTATTGAAAATAACAATTTAAAATTTTAAAAAATTATAATTATGATGAATGTTCTTGAATGGAAAAGACGAGATATAAGCCTCTTCCAAAATTTTAATATAGTATTGGATTTGGTAAATTCTATAATGATTTGTTATAAAAGATATAAAATTATTAGTAAAACAATTTTATTGTGTGTCAGACTTTATAAATTCATGAAAACATAAAAAATATAGATTAAAAAGGCTAAATACAAAGAATTTTCTTGAATTGAAAAGCTGAGAGAGTGGTTCTTTACCGTGGGGGAGATTTTAAAAGCATGAAAGATGCTTCCTGAGAGTTTGGGGAACCTTGGGAGGAATATATAGAGATATGGATTCACTAATGACATGAAAAATGATCTTCTTCTGAATATTAAGGAGACATTGGTGGGGGGGGGGTCTATATTTAAATATAGAGGAGAGTTTTCTATTATTTCACAAACATTAGTTTGGGACTCGATATAAAGAAACAATAATAAACAAAATACTCAACATGGATTTTTATAATTATTTTAAAATGCGTATTTTTTAAATAATTTTTAATGATAAGGTACTGATTCATTTAATGATTACCATTAATGATTTGAAAAGGAGTCATGTTCAATAAGAAATGACTTTTAAATGATAAAATGTAATATAAGTTTTGGAGGATTCATATAGTATTTATTAAATTATTAAAATAAGATTAAAATAAAATCATTTTTAATTGTAAATATATATTTTGTTATGGATACCATATATATCCTTTATTTCCCCCCTTTTGGGTCATTATGATGTCTTAATACACACCATACATTTATACTGTAATGAATTTTTACAAGAAAATTTTAATGTCTACGTAAATCACGAAAAAATAATTGGTTGATAATTTGGATGTTTTGAATGAAAAAATAATTCTTATTTTATTAAAATCATTATCTATATATTAGATAATAGTGTTAAAATACGAATCGATATTTATTGAGAAAGTCTTTATTTTCGATAATATCATTTTTTTGACCCTAGTTGAAATTATATTTGACTTCATAAAAATTATATTATCATTTAAATTTGTTAATATTATTAATTTAGAAAAATAAAATTTATTTTCAAAATTTAATACGTCATGAAAAATTAATTTCTTGATTGAAATTTCTTATTTCACAAAATTAAATTTCATGTTTTCTCGTTGAAAAATATTATTTATGTCAAACTAATTTCTAAATTATTTTTAAACAAAAATAATAATAATCTTGATACATAAATTAAAATATAAATATTATCAAAATTCGGGTTCCTTTTTTCTACTCCGTGTAGAATTATTTTTAAACTTAATTAAGGTATTTGTTTTTACGGTTGTAATAAAAAATTATCTATGGTTACAATTCATATACTCAAAAAAATAGTTAATATTATTACTTAATAATAATTACATTAATTCCAAATTTTGAATCCATTTTAAAAAATTAATTCTCAATTGTTTAATAACGTAAATTAAATTAAAACTCATTAGCTTTATGAAAAGTTGTTTTCGTGTAAATTTAATTTTTCATGGAAATGTTGCTTTTATAGTAAATCTAAAACTAATGATAATAATTATAAGAATTTAAATTAATAATGATGGATACATTATCTACAATTTTATTTTAATAATTTCCTTTTATGTATAATTTTTAATTAAATAAAAAGTATACAAATAATTAATTTTAAAACTATTCAGAAAAACATGTGTTTTCAATCATGAAAATAAACATATTATAAATATGGTAGAGAGAGGATTTATATATAAATAATTAGACAGAATATAAAAAATAGAGTAAATTAAATTACAATTTTTAATTAGACTTTTAAATTACATAATTTATCAAAAGAAATGACATTTTTATAAACAAAATGGTATTTTTCACTATTTAGTGCAAAATAAATATTTTAAAAAATTTCAAATAATTTCACCCTTGGATAATTATGGTATTCTGTTTTAAACAATGATATTAATTTTATCAAAAAAAGTTTATAAATTTTTGATAAATATTTCTTCACAAAAATAAATAAAAATAAAATTTGATGAAAATATATTTTTAATGAATAACATAACATTAAATAAATGACTAATTATTTAATAATAATTTATATATAAACATATTGGGGAAAATATATGTGTGTGTGTGTGTGTCTGCATATTTTTGTGTTATAATGTACTTAATCCTATTAAAATGTGGAAATTTAATTTCTATTTTAAAATGGTCATTTTCAAATAATAATTGTTTGGTTTGGTATGGTGTTTCATATTGTGTACAATATTTATCATAATCTCTAGGTGTTTCGATATTCTTGTATTTAATAAATTTTTACCCCAAAATTTGAACTTGGTCTTGGTAAGAAATGTTTTGACACTTCAAAATATTTTTATTGAAATCTAAAATTATAAAAAGGGAAATAAAACATCCAAATGGAATGAGAGAAATAGAATTTTTATGATCTTCATGTAACTAGGATTCCATATAGGAGAACATTTGGGAAGTGAAAATATAGACATGGAAGAAAATTAGCTAACTCTCAAGAAAAAACAGAAAATGATATATTACATGGTTTTGTGAAATTAAATGACCAAAAACCATAAATCGAATGTGGGTGAAAGGACCATCATTTCCTCAGAAATGATCATAATATGAAAACATTTTTTATTCAAGATTATTTTTCTATAGTTAATGAATTCCATTACCATCTAGGCTTGGAACATATGGACCTAATTTCATCCTTTAATAAATGTTCTCTAAATACCCTTCTTTTCTCCAAATAATGACTTCTCAAGATTAATTTTCAGATGCCTAAAGTGATAGAAAATATTATGATTGATCGAATAACCCCCAAACAAACAATGAGTCCTTAATCATATATTTACTGAACCCAAAATAGTTAGTATAAATATTGATAGGACTATAAATGAATAAATATTCATACATTAATCTTCATAATTAAAAAAATACCAAATGGTTAACATAGATCATTCCTTATGTAAATAACATTATATCCAAAATAACACCAATACCCTCAACATTGAATAATGTTTTAACCTCAAGGTTTTTCTTAAAACCTACTACATAAACCGCTAAATACCTAATAAAATTATCTCGAAATATTCTTTTATATTAAATCTAATATTATATATAGATCATCCCAATAAAAAAATTACTATTATATAATTAATCACCTTAAATTTAAAAAGATTTTTTCATGTAATTTGTTCCACTAAATAAATGTAATCATGCTAAACATCAATCACCATAATATCAAAAAGCTGGATCAATTCATTAAAATATAAGATTTGACTTAGACATGTCATCCAAATACACTTTTGAATTTTCTCAAACATCAATCACATATTAAGGGTTATAAATCCTCCAGTGATTTTTTCCCTAAATATCATCTAATAGTGTATATGTACCATTCAACATAAAATTGAAATCCATAATTAAAAAATATTGTTGAATAATACATAGATGTTTCCTAATTCATATAAAAATATTATATTGATATAAATATTATACAACATAATTCTAAAATACTAATTCACATACATATCAATACTTATATATCAGTGATTTCTAAAGGACAGTTCCTTCATTCGTATAGGATTTGACCCAGTGATTTAGGTGTTAACTTGTATAATGCCTAACTTTTCCACACATATCATATTAAACATCACGTTCTGTCATATAATTTAATTTATTTAATTTATTAATAATATTAATTTTTTATTGATGAAATATTGAAATTTTATGCACCATTTTTCACTCATAAACACCTTGGAGATCTTTTTTCCATTCACCATACTGTCTCTTTCCATGTCATTTACATGTAGGAAATTTATTCTTATTCCCTTTATCCCCTTTATCATTGTTTCCTCTTGAAATGTGGACGATGTTGATGATTTTTAACATTCAACCATTCCAATCGGTGTCTAACAGGTTTGGTCGTAGAACTGGAAACATCCAATGATTCTATATCCATTTGGACCTACTTTCCAAAGGTAGGTTCTCATTATTTGTGAACTAATAAGACATAATAATTTGCATTGGTCGAGAGGATAGGAAGTCGGACTCACCACACCTTTTTATTGGGAATTATTGTCTACTTCGGGACTCTCTATATAGATTTAAGTTATGTTTGTGAATCCATATTAAACTACAAATTATTAGAATGACCTTTCCTCTAGAACTTGCAATCAATGATTTATATTTAGGAAATTTAGAGAAACTTTTTATATGTATTCATGGTTCTTCATCAATACAGAACCATCTGTATGTGTTAGAGATTCTTATTCAATGGTAACCTTCAATACATTATATAAAAGTCTCTTGGTCATTATGATGACTATACTGGTTTTAAAGCCACTTAGTGGGGCACTTGATGTTAATTGTCATTCAGAAGGATATGGGTTATTTTAGAGTTGGGATCGTACCTGTAGATGGGCTACCTACGTATCCTTGTTTATCAATGGAATCAGAACCCACATAGTTTGAGTAAGGGATTATGATGTTTATGCAAGATTGATGGCTCAATGAAATATGTCATAATTACGTTTACACTCTAAGCTCAAGTGAGTCATTCTCGGTGTGAGAAACAAGAGGTATTGGTAAAACCAAACAAATTGTTCCACAAAAGATGAAATCATAAGAAATTATTTGTGGCTAATGTATGTATGACTGCCCAAATTGATAGATATTAGGGACTTATTTTTAGAGAAGATGTCTGGGAACAGGGTCCATAAAGGTATATGTGTTTTTAGGGAGATTTGGATACTATAACATGGGGATTACTCTAGAGGAAGATGCCCAAATTAAGAGCGACTTATGATTGGGTTTTATTCCTGAGAAAGAATCCCATATCAAAAGTATATTAAGATTGGTTAAGAGAAATTATGATAGCGGCTTATTCCTGAGAAGGAGGACCAGTTTAAAATGATTTCGAGAACTGGGACTTACTCTTAAGGAGGAGGCCCAGGTTAGGGAACTTGTAACTGGGGCTTACTCCTAAAGAGGAGGCCCAGGTTAAATGAAATTACGACAGGGGCTTACTCCTGAGATAGAGGCCCAGGTTAAACGGAATTTAGAGTTTAGGGGACTTGGTGTAACACCCTGAGCTTCCACAATACGCTTCTCATTCAATAATGCAATAGCTTGAATTGTACGCAACTTCGAGTTCTAAAACACCGCGACTAATCAAAGTAGCCATTATGAATAGTAATGACCACTTTTTAAAATTATAGAAATTTTATATTTCAAAATGGACATCATTTTTTTATTCGTAATTAGAAATTATCCTAAGTTGATTTTTTTTAACTTTCTGAGAACTTCCAATTTTTTATGAATAGTGAAGAATACATAAAACAATTTTTTTAATCAAAATAATTTATTGTGATAAATTATACTATTTAGTGGTTTTAAAGTATAATTATAATATATTTTTACCATTTTATCCAATGGTGGTCATTAGAATTAATTTAACATTGAAATTGGACATAAACAATTGCCAATCTTTTGATATTAATTGTTTCTCAAAAACACGCTATTTGTTGTGACAGTGGGAATTAATTATAAAATTAATTAATGCAACTTATATGTTTGGAATTTTGTAAAATAGACATCATTTTTGAATTTGGAATATCAATTATAGATTAGGGTGAAATTTTGGCATTGTTCTGAAAAACTTCAATTTTTGATGAATAGTGAAACCACTAAGTGGTAGTTAAATAACTGATTTTTCGTTAAAATGAAATATTACCACTTCTGTGTTTTGATTTTCAAAAATCCGACATACATGGTAGTCATTAAGAAGTAAAATGTGGTTCAATGAGATTAAAATAATTTTTTGGTGAATAGTAACATTTAAGTTCTTAATCGCGATAAGAGGTAATTAGTGTAGTTTAAGGTAAAAATAATGTTTTAATAATATAAGATGAGCTTGAAACTTGTCCTACTCCTATTGGATGCGTCATGGCCGACCCAGACAACCCATGGGTCAACTTGGGGACCCCATGGAGCCACTTTAGTTGGAAAATGACATTAATATATATTTATTTAATGTTAAAATTAAATTGACACAAACATGAGTTGTTTTACTAAAATAGTTTTTAAGTGGGGTTACACAAGTCCAAATTTTGACTATAAATATTCCTTAGAAAGCTAAAAAGATTTAATACATCATAGTAGTTTTTTATAATTTTTATACATTAAATAAATTAAATTATTTATAACATCCTTATGATGCAGCGATGACCTCATTATTTAACGATTTAAATAAAATGAGAAGATAATGCAAAATCCAAGGCTTACACTTGTCCAAATCCTATTGGATGAGGATATTTCGAACCCTTATCACCTTATCCACGAATTATACAAGTGTGGGAACTTTAGAATCCGAAAAGCATTGTATAATAGAATAACATTTCATTACTTTCCAAAAGTGCCCCTCCTCTCCACTTATAAAAGGCCCCCACCTCTCCCACCTTATTCACACCGTCAAGCCATTTGACTCGGCCAACCTCTGCCCAAATACTCTCCCAACTTCCCCCTATTACTCCTAGAAGCCTCACATTGGGCAGAACTCTTCTCAAGGAAGCCTTTGGCTCAAATCAAAAAGAGTTACCCGATTTTGAGGTAATGTCTTCTCTAATGTTGTTTTGTTTTATTTTTCTTCTCCAACCCCCTAAACTCTTTTTATTCTTTTCTTTTGTAACAACACCAGTATACTCAATATACTAGGATTATTTTATAAGAAGTATTCTAGCTACACTTACACACACCTACATATAATGGTTAAAGAACATACGGTTTCTGTGGATGGAGAATTTCTGCCTCACGAAACGAGGATTATTCAACACTCATATAACTCCTTCAAAGGTGGCAATTAAGATGTCACTATTTTTATATATGATATATAATATGTTTATGTTTTACTTATGCTTCTGTATTTATCATTTATGGCATACTTTATTATTTCCATTATGGGTAAAACGCGATAATTTCATTTTAGAAAGTGCGGACTGCCGCCCCCTCAAAGTGATTTGAATCGTTAATGCCATATGTGGGATGTATAAAGGATGGAGTAATTGGTATTATACACTATATTATACTGGAATTATATTATAAATTTATATAATTATGATTTCGTTCCATTAAATATGAAATTGAAATGAAAGTAGCGTTCATGCGTACGTACGGCTTACCGTCTGCATGAACGGTGCATTTCATTTCTTACATCTAAATGTTATGTAATATTATAAATGAATGTATATACTGGATATATAAGATATATATGACATCTAAATCATTAATGTAATTCTGGAGATAATGGATATTCTACCACATAAACAACTTGTAATTATAAGAAGTTTATTGTTGACTCAAATACCAAAGATCGACAAAACAACCGTTATTAACATAAATAATTACATAATGTTCATATCATTGTAATAAGTGATATAATAAGGATAATGAAATTAAAAATGGTTCTTAATAAGTTATATATTAACTCTAGTTTATTATTCAGGAGGTTAAAGAAAGGTTGAGTCAAGTTAGACACGAGGTAAGGGAACTTCTTAACCTAACTTCCATTCTTTGGGTTAATCTCCTACTTTCAAATTATGTCATGATATTATTATGTATTATGTATTATTTTTAATTTATTTATGTGTACCTATAGTGAATACACATAATAGATCTATTTTATTTTAAAAATGATCTTTTTATGGACTTCGTCTCAATCTCCTTTCATTGAGGCATATTTGGCTTTATACACAACTTTCTTTTATACGGTGTATAAACCCCTTTGACTTTTATGTATATTCAAGAGGAATATTTTCAATACGAAGCATTTTACAAAACGACAAAAAGGGAATGTTTTTCTTTCCGTACTTATGTGGCGACAATGACTTCTCCGCCGCCGTGACCATTATTTGAGTTTCGGCTTCCTCTACAAGCCACAATTTTTTTTAATGAAAAATAAATACAAAGTTTTAACATTCTTTTATTTTGGTATTGAAAATGGTTTTGAATGTGTTTTTATTATATCAATGTGTTGTATTTATATCTTGTGATTGAAATGTGGAAATGTTATGTTTCCTTTATGCATGTTTTATGTGATACGATTATGTTATGGTTTATGATATGTTTAAACCTATTCATATGAGGAATGCATTGGACTTAATATGTGATGGGTGGAGCCCGCTATAGCTCCTCGATGCATCGGCAGGTCTCATGAGACAAACTAGTGTCTTGGCACGAGGCCTTGACAAAATCTAATTTCTGGACTTGGCACGAGGCCTTAGCTACGTGGTTATGATAGTTTGGCATTATGCATTCCATCATTATGAAAGTGGTTATTGATATTGCTTGTGATTATTCGACCAGATGAATATCCATGTGAATAAGTAAATGGCATTATCTCATTTTACTTTTTCCATATTATGTTGAAGTTCATGTTTAAAAGGCTTTTGTTTTAGTTATACATTTCCTTAAATGTTAATGTTTATTTGTGAAAGCTTCCGCAATATTGTTATCCTTACTGAGCATCTGAGCTCACCCCTTTCAATGTTTTAACATTTTCCAGGATATGAAGAAGTATTTTATGATTGACCTGTAGGGATAGTCCGAAGAGGATAGAAGTGTGGACTATGGAGACTATGTTATTATAGTTTTTCACTTGTGATGTAATGTAACATTTATGAATGTCTCTAGTGTTTCCAAGGCTACTAAACTAATCGTTCTTTCGAGACTTGATCTTTTGTGATCATGCCAATGTTACCAAGTAATGCACCGACTCTGGGTAGTTGGGGTCGGGGCGTTACAGTTGGTATCAGAGGCATTTTAGTACTAACCTTGGAAGCTAGATTTAGATAAACTCTGATTAGGGCACATAGCCCAAAGGTAGACTTTGAGGATTAGTATAGAAGAACTTCCTAGAATTTTGCTATTGTAGAGATTTTGTGAGTTTTCCGAGCAATACATCCCTGTCTGGATACGAGCAAGTAGAGGCGGCTCTGGCACAGATGTACCTAGGGGTAAAACTCGAAAACACCGCTTTGATCTAGACTCGAACGGGAACTGGTGCACGACAACGGGCCTTGCTGCACTCTTGGTTACGACACTCCCGGGGGATATGCTTTGGAAATTCTCACTTTCTTTATAAACCACTATGAAGGGTTATGAGTATATACTTCCTCAAAGAAAACATTTTTATGGATTATATCCATAAATAGTTCAATTTATGTTAAGTATCTTACAAGTATGGAATTATGTATTTTGATTTATAAACTAATATAGTTTATGCCATTATTTAGAAATGGTGCCTAGTGGAAGGAATGGAAACCGTATCAATGCACACACTCCGTGTAGGGATTGCCCTCCTGCTCAAGATAATTATTGTGGAGCTGGAGATACAACTGGTTCTGATCAACTTATTACCATACTCGGACAACTCACTCAGGTTATGAATAATAACCTTACTCGTATGGAGCACCCTAATCCACAACGTGGAGGATCAATGTTAGACCGCTTCATGAGGAAACAACAACTAACCTTCAATGGGAGTACAAATCCTATAGTAGCTGAGCAATGGTTAAATTCCATAGAGAAAATATTACATGCCTTGGGGAGTAGTGAAAGGGAGAAGGTTGTCATGGCAGTTTACTGCCTCACTGGAGATGCCGATCAGTGGTGGTCGTTGATTCAAAACACAAAGGAAGATGATGACGTATCGAATATGGAATGAAGGGAGTTCAAAGAGCTTTTCTTAGAAAAATACTTTCCTCGTGACCATCGAGAAGATATGGAAAGGAAATTTCTGAGTCTGAGGCAGAAGGAGGATGAGAATGTCACAAAGTATGAGGCTAACTTTACAAGGTTAGCGAGGCACGCTTCCTATTATATACGTAACCCAAGGAGTAAGATTGATCGTTTCTTTGATGGGTTAAAACCATTTCTCCATCGAGCTTTAGTATAACAATCCTTCTCATCATACGAAGATATTGTCTCGTGTGCTATCAAGACAGAAAAGGAATTCTCTAAGTCTTATGACAACAAAGTAAAGCAAGAGAAGAATAGAACGGTGGAACAAGAGACAGATAAAGGGAAAAAGGGAAAGAAGGATTTTCCATTATGTGATAATTTTGGGAAGAATCAACCTGGTACGTGCCTAAAAGGAATGGGAGTTTGTTATAAATGTAGAGAAAAGGGTCACCAGGCTCGTGATTGCAAGGGAAAGAAAGAGGCTGTAAAAGTTGAATGATACAATTGTAGGGAAATGGAGAATTATGCAAATGAATGTCCTAATCGTCAAGGAAACTTACCTCAGAAAAGGCCAATGGATAAAGGACAATCTTATGCTGTTACTACAGTTGAAGCAGAATAAATAATGTATTGGTGCTTTTGGACTCATGGATTATATTTTGGTTATTAGAATAATGTGATATATATATATATAAGGATTGTACTACAGTACTTTTTGATTTCAGTAAGTTTTTAATATGATGAAGGTAATTATATTTTAAGTATATGACAATAAGGGAAACTTTACTTTGTTTGGGGAATCTGATAAATTGATTTTGGAATTAAGAGACCTTTTAGAGAAAGTCTGGACAAAGGTATTCTGGATAACTATAATGGTTGGAGTGGATTAAGTTGATCTTTGGATATTATTGTTTAAGGTTAAAAAATTTATGAAGATTATTTTTGAAATATTATGATACTATAGTTTTAGGAAAAGGACAACCTGTAGGGTGGGGTATAACCCGTCACGTCGGACAAAGCTGCAGGAATCAAACCCACAACCATAGTGCGACAGGCCTTTATTTCCTACCACTAGCCTACAGGAATTCCCGGGTTATTACAATATAATTTTACTAATCTAAATGGTATGTGTTAACATTTGGAACCTTATACAATTAGGATAAGTATATTATTTTTGAGTTCTATTATCTTTTTTAGTGAAAGATGAGTTGAAGGTTGAAACTCTAATTTTCAAGCATAAATATATATATACTTATCTCTTATTCAATGAATAAATTAATTCTTAAACATTAGTAAAGGTATATTAAAAAAAATGTGTTATCCTAATACCTTATGCCTTGTTGAACTGATGATATTTTAAATCAACATAGATTGAAGGCTTTGAGGCCCTCAATTTGACAGTTGATTGTGATTGATGACCTCAATCACTCCCTACAAATATTTACATTTTTCCTCCAATTATATGTCTCTAATTTCCACCAATGTTCTCCTAATCGAGATCATAATTGGGTGGTGAATTTTTCATTTCCCTTTCCCTCTTATTAAGGCTAAATTTTATTAATCTTATTTCCGATGTGGGTTTTCCTCAAAGGTATTTTCTCTTTTCAACCTTTTACTTTCAATGAAAAATTTCAAATTGCGAGGACGCAATTTATTGAAGGAGGGGAGAATGTAACACCCCGAGCTTCCACGATATGCTTCTCATTCAACAATGCAATAGCTTGCATTGTACGCAACTTCGAGTTCTAAAACACCGCGACTAATCAAAGTAGCCGTTATGAATAGTAATAACCACTTTTTAAAATTATATAAATTTTATATTTCAAAATGGACTTCATTTTTGTATTCGTAATATCGAAATTATCCTAAGTTGATTTTTTGTAACTTTCTGAGAACTTCCAATTTTTTATGAATAGTGAAAAATACTTAAAACAAATTTTTTAATCAAAATAATTTATTGTGATAAATTAAAATATTTAGTGGTTTTAAAGTATAATTAGAGTATATTTTTACCATTTTATCCAATGGAGGTCATTAGAATTAATTTAACATTGAAATTGGACATAAACAATTGTCAATCTTTTGATATAAATTGTATCTTAAAAAGACGCTATTTGTTGTGACAGCGGGAATTAATTATAAAATTAATTAATGCAACTTATATGTTTGGAATTTTTTAAAATAGACATCGTTTTTGAATTTGGAATATCAATTATAGCTTAGGGTGAAATTTTGGCATTGTTCTGAAAAACTTCAATTTTTGATGAATAGTGAAACCACTAAGTGGTAGTTAAATAACTGATTTTTCGTTAAAATGAAATATTACCACTTCTGTGTTTTGATTTTCAAAAATCCGACATACATGGTTGTCATTAAGAAGTAAAATGTGGTTCAATGAGATTAAAATAATTTTTTGGTGAATAGTAACTTTTAAGTTCTTAATCGTGATTAGAGGTAATTAGTGTAGTTTAAGGTAAAAATAATGTTTTAATAATATATGATGAGCTTTAAACTTGTCCTACTCCTATTGGATGAGTCATGGCCGACCAAGAAAACCCATGGGTCAACTTGGGGACCCCATGGAGCCACTTTATTTGGAAAATGACATTAATATATATTTATTTAATGTTAAAATTAAATTGACACAAACATGAGTTGTTTTAATATAACAGTTTTTAAGTGGGGTTACACAAGTCCAAATTTTGACTATAAATATTCATTAGAAATCTAAAAAGAATTCCTAAATCATAGTATTTTTTTAATAATTTTTAGACATTAAATAAATTAAATTATTTATAACATCATTATGATGCAGCGAAAACCTCATTATTTAACGATTTAAATAAAATGATAAGATAATGCAAAATCCAAGGCTTACACTTGTCCAAAACCTATTGGATGAGGATATTTCGAACCCTTATCACCATAGCCACGAATTATACAAGTGTGGGACCTTTAGAATCCGAAAAGCATCGTGTAATAGAATAACATTTCATTACTTTCCAAAAGTCCCCCTCCTCTCCACTTATAAAAGGCCCCCACCTCTCCCACCTTATTCACACATTCAAGCCATTTGGCTCGTCAAACCTCTGCCCAAATACTCTCCCAACTTCCCCTCTTACTCCTAGAAGCCTCACTTTGGCCATAACTCTTCTCAAGGAAGCCTTTGGCTCAAATCAAAAAGAGTTACCCGATTTTGAGGTAATGTCTTCTCTAATGTTGTTTTGTTTTATTTTTCTTCTCCAACCCCCTAAAATCTTTTTATTCATTTCTTTTGTAACAAAAACAGTATCCTCAATATACTAGGATGTTGTTATAAGAAGGATTCGAGCTACAATTACACACACCTACATCTAATGGTTAAAGAACATACGGTTTCTGTGGATGGCGAATTTCTGCCTCACAAAACGATGATTGTTCAACACTCATATAACACCTTCAAAGGTGGCCATTAAGATGTCACTATTTTTATATATGATATATAATATATTTATGTTTTACTTATGTTTCTGTATTTCTCATTTATGGCATACTTTATGATTTCCATTATGGGTAAAACGCGATAATTTCATTTTAGGAAGTACGGACTACCGCCCCCTCAAAGTTATTTGAATCGTTAATGCCATATGTGGGATGTATAAAGGATGGAGTAAATGGTATTATACAATATATTATACTGGAATTATATTATACATTTATATCATTATGATTTCATTCCATTAAATATGAAATTGAAATGAAAGTAGCGTTCATGCGTACGTACGACTTACCGTCTGCATGAACGGTGCATTTCATTTCTTACCTCTAAATGTTATGTAATATTATAAATGAATGTATATACTGGATATATAAGATATATATGACATCTAAATCATTAATTTAATTCTGGAGATAATGGATATTCTACCACATAAACAACTGGTAATTATAAGAAGTTTATTGTTGACTCAAATACCAAAGATCGACAAAACAACCGTTATTAACTTAAATAATTACATAATGTTCATATCATTGTAATAAGTGATATAATAAAGATAATGAAATTAAAAATGGTTCTTAATAAGGTATATATTAACTCTAGTTTATTATCCAGGAGGTTAAAGAACGGTTGAGTCAAGTCAGACACGAGGTAAGGGAACTTCTTAACCTAACTTCCATTGTTTGGGTTAATCTCCTACTTTCAAAGTATGTCATGATATTATTATGTATTATTATGTATTTTTACTTTATTTATGTGTACCTATAGTTAATACACATAATAGATCTATTTTATTTTAAAAATGATCTTTTTATGGACTTCGTCTCAATCTCCTTTCATTGAGGCATATTTGGCTTTATACACAACATTCTTTTATACGGTGTATAAACCCCATTGACTTTTATGTTTGTTCAAAAGGAATATTTTTTATAAGAAGGGTTTTACTAAATGACAAAAAGGGAATGTTTTTCTTTCCGTACTTATGCGGCGACAACGACTTCTCCGCCGCCGTGACCATTATTTGAGTTTCGGCTTCCTCTACAAGCCATCATTTTTTTAATGAAAAATAAATACAAAGTTTTAACTTTCATTTATTTTGGTATTGAAAATGGTTTTGAAAGTGTTTTTATTATATCAGTGTGTTGTATTGATATCTTGTGATTGAAATGTGGAAATGTTATGTTTCCTTTATGCATGTTTTATGTGATACGATTATGTTATGGTTTATGATATGTTTAAACCTATTCATATGAGGAATGCATTGGACTTAATAAGTGACGGGTGGAGCCCGCTATAGCTCCTCGATGCATCGGCAGGTCTCATGAGACAAACTAGTGTCTTGGCATGAGGTCTTGACAAAATCTAATTTGTGGACTTGGCATGAGGCCTAGGCTACGTGGTTATGATAGTCTGGCATTATGCATTCCATCATTATGAATGTGGTTATTCGACTAGTAGAATATCCATGTGAATAAGTAAATAGCATTATCTCATTTTACTTTTGCCATATTATGTTGATGTTCATGTTTAAAAGGATTTTGTTTTAGTTATACATTGCCTTAAATGATAATGTTTATTTATGAAAGCTTCCGCAATATTGTTATCCTTACTGAGCATCTGAGCTCACCCCTTTCAATGTTTTAATATTTTCCAGGATGTGAAGAAGTATTTTATGAATGACCTGCAGGGATAGTCTGAAGAGGATAGAAGTGTGGACTATGGAGACTATGTTATTATAGTTTTTCACTTGTGATGTAATGTAACATTTATGAATGTATCTAGTGTTTCCAAGGCTACTAAACTAATCGGTCTTTCGAGACTTGATCTTTTGTGATCATGCCAATGTTACGAAGTAATGCACCGACTCTGGGTAGTTGGGGTCGGGGCGTTACACTTGGGGATTACTCCTAAATAGGTTGCCTAGAATTGAAGAACTTGGACTGGGGCTTACTCCTAAAAAGGAGGCCCAGGTAATGGATTCTCTCATCTTAAAGGATGAGGTTGAATGAATGAAATCACTAACATTAGTGACATAAAGATATGTTAATCACTAGGTTTTGAGTGATATTCAATAGAATTCCTTTCAGATAAGGAAGCCAATAAGGGATCCATGCCAAAAGAATTGTCTTTGATGAGGGTTTTAGAGGCTGAATCTTGAATAAGAGAGGTGGATAGGCATAGTCGAGGTGAAATATATAGGTGGGTCACCCAAAAAGAGAGAGGTGTGCAAGTCCTGCGTGGGCGCGCATGTCCTAGTCACGCATGTGTACCTACACGACACTTGGGTTCTTGCGCGATGGTCAACCCATGGGGTAATACTTGGGTGAGACTTGGCTCAAACCCTTAGTATTATCCTTAATGTCTTGAAAAGGGGTGGTGCACAAGTTTTTTTGAAAGGATTAGGCGGCGCACAAGTGCGGCCATTTCCCTTAAGGGTTGGCCACATGGGCGCGCAAGTATTGATGAGTTTCAACACTTAGGCCTTATTCCCCCTCTTAAGTTCTTCCGTTCTGGGTAAGAATTTACCTTAGAAGTGTTTGGAATCTTCTAGAAGAGACTAGGGCACTGAGAGCTCAAATATGAGTTTCTGGAATTTTTTGTCCCTAAAATGGGGGGCCCACTGGGGGTATTTATAGGCTACTAAAGACCCCGGGTGAGAATCAAAGAGGGTGATCAAGCCACCTGCACGACCATTATGCGACACGCAAGTATACTTGTGTGACCTTGGTGGTACTTGCTCGACCAAAGTACAAATGAATCTTTGTTCATGCATTTATCAATTTTTTATATTTCTTCAAAGAATGAATCACATTGGGCTAAGGAATTTCCCTTTTTCAGTCATTTAGACTCCGTGAAAAAAGAAGCATCAACCAAAGTCCCCCCCCCCCCCTCCTCAGAGTTGGATCTGAAAGAAACGAGGATGTGAATCTGAGGTGAAGAGTAAAACGAGGGAATTGTGCCGTGCAGGTGTTGAGTACGCAGCTGGCGACGCACAATTGGAGCTGCACAGGCTTCGGTGCGCAGGGGTGCGTGCTGGCCTATAAATATGTGGTCATTATCTCACAAATCCAACATTTTCTCGAATTACTTTCTCTCAATGTGCATGTTTCACTTGTCACACAAGTTACTTGTTTTCCGCAGTTGCTTTGCTGTTGCACTGCTATAGAGGTATTTGGAGTTGCGCGGTGATACCTGCGTGTCAAAACATGCACAACACATCCATACTTGTGTGACAAAATTTAGACATGCGAGCCTTAATGCCTTTTCCATTTTTCAGAATTTATTCACAAATTTTATGAAAAATCAAATTTATTAAAAGATAATTATTCAATATTTTTGTTGATTATATGGCTCGTAGGAGAATCAGAATGGCTAACGAACTAGGTTCCAAGAGAATTGATGATATGATGAGCATCGTTGTCCATGATTATTATACTATCTGTGATAGTACTCTTCCAGATTTTGAAAAGTATTTGAAGAAGTATCATCATGATTTACCAAAGAGAATTTATCTGCCTCTATACGGCTATGGTCATCTGCAAGAAGTCGTCATTCTAGAGGAAAAGAACTATCTCCTAATTTCTTGGTTTCAGAATTACAGAAATCATGCTTCAAAAAATATCTCATTTGAAGGATCATTTATATATAGTAAAATAGTGGAGAAGGACTACATAATGCATCATATCCCATGTACCTTAGATCTGAAACCTCACAATCCTGAGCTACAATCACATTTTTATCCCTCAATTTTCTGAAACACTCAGATGGATCAATCCAAAGGCAGAAAGAAGAGTTCAGACTTTTGTCCTAGAGGAGGTGTGAAGCCAATTTGGATGTGCGCAAAATGGGTGCGAAAAACCTGCACAGGGTTTGTCAAGGATTTAAAAGGATGTGAAATATATGAAGCCGTCTGGGCTGGGCAAATATATGTTTACAGAAATGATGACTTTGTGCTGGAGATACTCTTCCATTAAAGACCAGAAACCAATTCATTCCATCTGATTCATGGAGAATTATGCATCAGTCTGTGGGATGTCCACAAGATCTCAGGGGCTCCAATTTTCGGTGATATGTAGGATAAATGATTTCCCCCCAAGTCGACATGGAATGATTCAGAGAAGACTCTGAAATTGGCTCGGTAATTATTGAAAATATTTTACTAGATCAAGAATTCAGAGACCACCTTAACTCATTCTAGAAAGGATATTCATCCAGAGGTGTGGATGAATATGTTTCTTATCAAGAAGCAGGATACAGAGCTAAATGAGAAGGGATCGAATGAGAAGGGATCCAAGGAGAAGATGCTGAAGGAGAAGAGGCCAACTCATCCTACCACCTGCCCCAAAATAGAGAATAGGGGTGCTCCTGGCACATTCTGGACGACTATAGAAGCATGATAATTTGAGAAGTGGGGATATGAAGTGAATTAAAGGATCCCAAAAAGACTCCTCTAGAAGGCTTCTTGGCCTTGTGGCTCAGTTTTTATCTTTTTCCAATCAGGTATTTGTAGGGAGGCATCATGTTAGGGACCTTGGTGGTTACAGCCAAATTGGGTGATGGGAAAATGGTTAGGTTGGCTACCCCCATTTTATCAATGATTCACAGGAGCTTACTTTATATCTTTATTGGTATGTCTCATTTGAGAATAGTGGGACCATTCCAAGTTTTTTGGGGATGGATCGCCACTCACTTCAGGACATATAATGTACATAATGGTGTATAGATCCCCGGAAGTTCTTTCTGCCCATTAGTGTAGGCATTCTCTGGAATTGCTCTGCTAGCCCTCAATTCCTATGACATGAAAGTGAGGTTGAGCATGTATAAGGAATTCAATTTCTTTTCTTATGGAAATATGCAAACTGGGAGGTTTGTTGATGTTGGGATAACCAGCCTGGAATTGATGGCGTACATGCTGGCTTGCAGAGATGGTGTTCTGGCCACCAGGATTGATGGAGAAATTATATGTGAGGCCTATCCTCCATACAAATTTTCACACCAATTCATGTGTTTATAGCAGACTGTTGTATCTCCCCCTATGCATGTAAGGTCAGAGATACATATGATGGTTTCCCTTCAACTATGGTTGCTGACATATAGGGAGAAGACCGGGACAGTGTTTGATCTACCAGTTTATTAAGCGAAAAATAACTTGACTACATGGTATTATGAGAACTGGATAGAATCATACCCTAGAGGGGTGCTGAATCACCCGGTTAATCAGGTGGGGAAAAGGAAGAGAATAGTATTGAAAGAAACCCTACCATAGGAATGTGATGCTTCTCCACCTTGAGCCGATTCGCTGGATTCCTCAGATAGGACTGACTTTCCGGATTCCCAAGATAGGGATGATGAGACACAACATGCGGCAATGCGGCTTCGTGCCAGATATAATCCTCCAATAAGAATCATAATACCCACTCCATCAACTCCTAGTGAGTTACTTCATTGGGGAAATTTAATCACCATTACATTGTAGAGAAACAAGTCTTATTTTTCCATTCTCCATCTATAGTTGCAGGAGCTGGGAAGAACCTTAAGTCCAAGGTTGTAGGACCTTCCTCACAGCCTTCTGGTACACATACTAAATAGCTATGACCAAAGTCTCTCCAAACATGGATGATTTTATACTACGATGATGAAACTTCCTGGATGGATTTGTGCGAGGGGCTACACCTCCTTGGAATAGGAAATCTTCTGGCCTCCACCGATATCTGTTTTGAGGATAACCCCGATGAAGTGCGGGCTTACATCAGAGAGCTAGAAATGCTCATTTATGCCCCCGATGATTCAATTACTATCACCAAGAGGGTGAAGGAAATGATAGATCGAGGCACCACTCAGGGGACTGGTGGTTTCGAAGATGAGGAGTGGCATGATTATGTGGATCCTAAAGATGTAAGTCTCTTTCATTATTTTCATTACAACTTGATATCAATCAAGCCTGTATTACTCAATGAAATTATTCTCTTCATCCTGCAGCTTGAAAAGAAAGGAACTACTAAGATTCCTTCGCCACAATATAGCTCTAGTGGTACTGCCATCGGGGATAATGAATCTCCTCGAATGTCGGGTGAGATATCCCTAGGCCAGCTAGCAATTGATGAGGAGTTGGTCTTGGATTTCTATTCTCCAATTCATGTACATGTAAAAGAGACTACAGACACTCTCAAAAAACAAAAGAGACAAAGGCATCAAAGGAAGAAGTCCACAACTAAACTCTTCATTTGTAGTGGTAAGTCCCTCCGATAATCATGAGTCTTAACCCATAAAGATATTACTCAATTTTTTTTAATTTCAATGGATTCTTCAATTTCCCCTCGGAGGGAGTGGACTGACCCTACTGTGAGGACAACAGGGGATGCTGGTGAACAATCACAAGCTCAGGCGGCTTGGCTGCTCTTGAAGGAGAGCCAACATCAGTTCTTAGTATCCCTCCTAATACTTTTGCAAGTAGAGAAGAACCTGATTCTGGTAAGTTAACAATGCTTCATAAAATGTAGAATGAAACATCAACTAACTTCCATTCTGTGATACTTTAGGTTCAACTCCTGCACTATATCTTTTGGCGGCCGATGCAACTGACACCGCTACATTACTTGAAAAAGCTATCCAGGGTTTGAGATCGTAGAATAATGGTCGCCAAGAAGACATATCGAATGCTCTCACTGGTGAGATTAACCAGGATTCTAAGATAAAATTGGATGAAATGATGGAACTTGGCACATCTTCTTAGGATTTTTTAGATCATGTTAAATTACCAAGTAATTTAGAAGATTATATACATGAGTGTTATCCTTCATCTTATTAGAAAACAACCTTTTATTACATCTCAAATCATGATCGGTTAAAATGTATAGTTCTATCTGAGCAAGCTGCTGAACTGCCAATTCCTGAAGGGGGTACAGAAAACCCTACTATTGTAGAGACATTAGCTCAAGTGGATCTTAACTTGACAGAGCTTCCTGAGACACATTCTGAAAATCCTATTAAATATAGGATAGATGGAGAGGAGCCTTCTCAATTTACTGATCTACCATTGCGTAAGGGATAATAATATTTGTGATTGTGCTTAATTTTCAAGAAAGAAAATTCAATTTTGTTCTCCTTTGAAACTAATGAATTCATTCAATTGATTACGCAGGGCCATCCATTTCAATGGATAGATCTGGAGGTAAATCCTCAGCCACCGCCCCAACGGTATTGGAAAGTGAAGAAATACAGGTCAGGGGGGAAGTAGCAGAACATGGCACTTATCTAAGTGAATTAATCCCAGATTATATCCCCCCATGTGACAGTGATGTTGAGTCGGATCTGGAAGTACAAAAAGGTGCTCCAATTGTCATAATGCAAGGCATGTAAAAACATATGGAAGATCATATCTAAAGTTCTTATTAAAGATCTGTCATCGAATATCCAGCGATTGTCATCCTTGTTTGTCATGTTGGGACTTGGCTGTTTTGGATATCGAATGATCCATACTATGGTGAAGCAATTCATCTTAAGAAGGGAGCAAGAGCAGAGATACCATTGCAGATTTGACTAGGGTGAGGCTATCAGCCAATATCAATGAATTTGAGGTTGTGGAATCCCGAGATGAGGCTGATTATGCTGCCAAGTTGAAAGAGCAGAAGCATAAGATCAAGGATAAATTCATTCAACAGATGCACCTTCAGCAATAGTTAGATGTTATTACTGGGGAACATGACCAGCTCAATAATTCACTAGAGGGAGCTCAAACGAATGGTATAAAAGACATCACAGATGCCAAGAAAGCACTCCATAATGATGAAAAGAGTAAAGTTGGTCGAGTGCATGAGCTGCAAGTTGTTTTTGATGAAGCTAGAGATGTAGTACATCAAGTGAAGACTCCTATTGATAGCCTCTTGTAATTCATTGGAAAAGAGAAGAGTCTCCAGTTTGTTTATGTCCTTCTAATATCTTGTGCATCAAATTAAAAAATCATTCATATTCAGTCATTTGTTCATGTATTCTTTTGTTACATGTTTTAAATTTTACCTAAGGCAAGTGCCTGGTGAGAATAGTTTGATTTTTTTCTAGGCTTACAATAAATAACCCTACAAACATTGAATCTTTTTATTGCTCAATATTACATAAATCAAACGAAAATGTGTGTTTAGTGAGTTGGGACATTACTTTTTTTCAGTGTTCCCTTGTATTTTGTGGTCAGTTTAAATTCATGCACATCAGATATAAAATGGATAATGTTTAAGGTTGAAATATCTTTGACCGAATGAATTAAAATTGACTCAATTCGTTGACAATTTGTCTAAAAACATATTACCACACTCAATTATGAGGGAAAATATGTAAACTATGACTTAAGAAATTTTGAATCTGAGGGATGACATGAAAAAGGGATAAAAGGCATTAGGAGAAGTAGTTCCCAAGAATGAAGTTACCATTATTTAACAAACCCGTTAGGGGGTTGAATCATATAGGTCCACCTAAGGGCATTAAATGCATAGTCAAATAATAGCATCTTTTGGCTGACAGGTCTGTTATGTACACTACTTATGCAAGGCCGCCTAAGGGCATGTGTTGCATAGTCAGGAAAAAGAACTCTCAGAAATTTATTTTTCTAATGCTAAAAAGCCAGTGGAAGTTTATGGAGATTCAAATTTTCCAAAGCATAGAGTTTGTTGTATAGAGAGAATGACTTGAATTTGGAGAAGAGATTTCCAATCAAGATTGTCTAAGGATTGTATGAATGTCACTCCTATGAAGTTATAATCCAATCATAGGGAAGGATAATATAAACCATAGACTTGAATACTTTCAGATCATATAAAGGAGTATGGGACAAATATGTTAAGGATGGCTATTTTTATGGATCCCTACATATCGTCGTTGAGACAACTAATGAAAAAAGATGTTTTCTTCCCAAGAATGAAGTTACCATAATTTAACAAACCCTTTAGGGGGTTGAATTATGTAGGGCCACCTATGGTAATTGGATACATAGTCAAATAATAACATCTTTTGGCAGACAGGTCGGTTATGTAGATTGTTTATGCAAGGCTGCCTAAGGGAACGTGCTGCATAGTCAAGAAATAGAATGATCATAAATTACACATTTGGTGACTAGAAGTCTTGAGAAGGGTTATGGAGATCTGAAAATATTTAAGGATAGGAGTATGTCATATAAAAATGGGCATTTTGTTCAATGCATGTAGAGATACACATACCAATGCTAGCCATAGTCATGTTGTGTTTGGGTCCTAATTTGAGGTTCTGAACTTCACTACATATCCCATAAGGCTGAGAATAATGCCATACATAGTTCATGAAATACAGTTTAACGTCATGTTGGACGAGAGTATAGGAGATCTTAGTTTAGGGTCATAGAGCTCAAACCATTATAAGGAATACACAGTGTGTGTTTTCATAGTGCGGCTTTTCAGCCAGGGGACTAAAAGTGGAATTTGGTGTTAGGCCCAAAGTCTTCGGGCTGGGTTCAAGGGGTGCTCAAACATTTCTATGAATCCCAAAAGGATGAGAATCAAGCCCACCTAGTTCTAGAAATACCCTCTGTAAAATTTGGTTCTTACATGTGAAGGTTGAAAGGGGAATTTAGTCCAATGATGGTTTGACCCAAGATTAATGGTTCATTAATTGCCATGTATGTACGTAATCTTTGGAAAATAACATTATTGGAGATCAATATAAATAATGATTCCCTCTCGAGTGAGGGTATCAAAGAATGTTGTAGTTTATTGTCGTATAGTACAAATTTTTTGTACAGTTTAACGTCATATAGCAAGGACAAAAGTGAAAAAATATGAAGATATTGATCCTCAGGGTGGCTTCACGAATAAACATTTTATGAGAGGGATGTGAACCGATGTTAATATATTGGTTTTGGGCTTGAATCTCGGGAGGTTTCCTATGTAGCCAGCCTTGAAGGCAAGGATCAAAGTCTATGTAGTTCAATTGAAGAATGAATCAGCGATTAAGTTGTTCTTAGGGACAACGACCTAAAAAATGGTGTTGGGACTTATGCATGATTAGAGGCCGAAAGATGGTGTTATGGTTGATGTTTACTATATGTTCACATGAGTTATACTCAGTGTGAGAAACAAGAGGTAGCATCAACCTTAATGATGCACAGTTTAACGTCATGTAGGACTTATTAAGGGACTATACAGTTTAAAGTCATGTAGTGATGACGGTTGGTGCTACATAGTTTAGTGACATGTAGTAGGGAAAATATATAGTTTAAGGTCATGTATGATGTATTAAGGGACTTCAGTATAGTTTATCTTCATGTAGCTAGGACGATGGAGAGAATACAGTTTAATGGCATGTTGGATGAAAGGGGGACTGTGCAGTTTAATGTCTTGCAGTAAGGACAAAATAGGACAAATTTAATGTAATGTTGGACGTATTAAGGACTTTTTCACAGTTTTAACGTCATTTTGGACGTGAGGGATTGAAATAGTTTAAGGTCATATGCATGGACTGGTGATGGTGCAGTTTAACGTCTTGCTGGACATATGTGACTATGAATTTTAATGTCTTGCAGCAAGGACCACACAGTTTAATGTCATGTAGGACAAGAAAAATGAAAATAGTTAAAGGCCATATGCATGGACCAGTGATGGTGTATTTTTTGTTTATACAAAATTCTTCTTTAGAAATCTGGCATTCGTTGGAGTAGTGATGAGTTCTCCATCCATTGAGATTAATGAATATGATCCATTGGAGTAGACCTTATGTATTGAGTAAGGTCCTTCTCATTTTGGTTCAAGCATGGGAGGTTTCTTTCCTAGTATCATTGGAGTTATGAGAACCAATACCAATTCTCCATGAATGAATGACTGAAGATAAAATTTTTTGTGAAAAGCTCGTGTTATTCGTTTTTGATAGACTTCCAAGTGGTGCAAGGTGCACAATGTTTTCTCATCTAATCATTCCAATTCATCCAATCACTTTTGAGATTGTTCATCTATAGATGACTGATCACATTGGCTGCTCTTAGTGAATGTAATTGAACATCAGTGGGAAAGACTGCTTCCGTTCCATATACCAGTGAATATGGAGTTGACCACTTGGCAGTGCGGGTAGTTGTTCGATAAGCCCATAAAGCATGAAGGAGTTTATCAGGCCTTGACTTCCTATCTTTATCCACCATATTTTTTTGTATGTATAAAATAGTCTTATTGAGGGCTTCTATCTGGCCATTGGTTGCTGCATGATGTCGAGATGAATGATTGGATTTATTGTTGTATTCTTGATTCAACTTCCTCACCTCGGATAAATAGAAATTGTTTCCATTGTCTGTCAATAAGGTATGAGGGACACCAAATCTGGTAATGATTTTAGACGTGATGAAGCTAACAATGCTATTAGAACTATCTTATTTGAGAGGTATTGCCTCTTCCCATTTGGAAAAGAAGTCAGTAGTAGTAAGAATATATTTAAAATGCTTGGCCGTAACTGATGGGTAAGGTCCCACCACATCCATTCCACTTGTGGAAAATGGCCACAAATATTTAGCAGTGTGAAGAAACTCTGGGGGTGGATGAATGAAGTTGGAACATACTTGGCATGAATGACACTTCTTTGTTAAATCAACACAATCATGTATCATTGATGTCCAAAAGTATCCAAGCCTTCAAATTTGATCAGATAGTCTATACCCAGATTGGTGGGAACCATTGACTCCTGCATGTACTTCCTTCATGACAACCATTGTCTCTTCACCAGCAATGCATCTGAAGATAATTCCATCAAAACCATGCTTGTATAGAATTTTCTCTGGGTGATCTAGGCTATCATAAAGAGTAAAATTGACCACACATCTCCTGACATGTTCTTTCCCGGCTCTATCAAGTGTAAGTGTTCCATTTTGAAGTTATTACCTGATAGTTGTCATCCATCCTATAGTATAACCATATAGTTCAGAAATGGGAATAATTTCATTGATTTCCACTATTTTGGTTTTAACATAAGGTGAAACTGTAAGACAGTGGGCAATACTGATGGTTGTCTCGTCCCGATTTGGATCTACCAGAGCTGTGGCTATATTTTCCAGTGCATCAGCTTTGGTATTTTTTGATCGCATGACATGAGAAAATGTCGGTTCCATAGGATATTCCACCATTAACTCTCTGACGTAATCATACAAAGGGATTAACTCTTCTTTTCTGATGGCATAATCCCCATTGACTTGTTTGATTACTAGGTCTGAATCACCTTTCACCTTTAAGTGATTCACTTAGGCCTGAAGCGCCAACTCCAAGCCTGAGATGAGAGCTTGGTATTCAGCTTAATTATTTGTACTGCCTTCCCAAAATAAGAAGCAATAAGGTAGCACTACATTTTCTGGGGAAATAAGAACAATTCATAACCCAACATTGTTGAATTTAGGATCTTCCATTTTCATCAATGTTAGACTTCTGGAAGCACTAACAATGTTCATTTACCGGACTTCAAGACTATCTTGAATAGATAAGACTTCCTCATCAGAAAGTTCAATGTCTGAAGATGTATCTTCTACTGAAGGATGATCATCAAGGAAATCAGAAAGAGCGTGGACCTTTATTGCCTTTTGAGACACATATTGGATGTCAAATTGATGAAAAATAACTCCCCACCTTTCCAGATATCCTGTATGCATTGGATGACTAAGGATGAATTTGAACGGGTTATTACGAGATACCAATTGGACCTCGTGATGTTGCAGGTAGTGTCTCTACTTCGGAACTACAAAGATTAATGCTAGGAAACACTTCTCAATACTTGAATATCGGGTTTCTTCTTCAAGCATAGTCTGACTGAGATAGTAGAGGCTGTTTTTATTTCCATCATCATTCTTCTGTGAAAGAAAGGCACTCAATGATCGCTCTGAAGTTGTAACATAGAGGATATGTGGTCTTCCTTAAATAGGTGGAATTTATACTGGTGGACTCAAGAGATATTTCCTGATAATATCTAATTACTCTTTAAATTCTTCTTATAACTGGTAAGTAACTCCTTTCTTCATCAATTTAGTGAAGGGTAAACTTTTACCTTCCAAATTGTCAATGAAATAACGAATATAGGGTAAGTATCCTTGAAGCACTCTCATGTCATTCAATTTTTGAGGAGGTGACATTCCATGGATTGACTTGTCTTCTCAGGACCGACTTCAATACCATGATGGCGTACAACAAAGCCAAGAAATATTCTTGAGGATACCCCAAAAGCACATTTTAAGGGGTTCATCTTCAAATTGTGTTGTCGAAGTTTGAGGAATATGACTTCAAAATCAACCAAGTTATTAGAACGTTGCCTGGATTTAACCACCAAATCATCCAAATAACATTCAACAAACTTCCCTAAAAAGAGTATGACGATACGCTGTATAGCATTCTGATATGTTGCGCCTGCATTATTTAGGCCAAAGGGCATTACCTGATAGCAAATCACACCCTGAGGGGCTCTGAAAGCTATAGATTCATCATCTTCTGGAGCCATTCAGATTTGATTATATCCGGAATATCCATCCATGAAGGAAAGTTCTTCATAGCCAGTTGTTGCATCAATTAAGAGTTCTGTGATCAGAACTGGAAAATCATCATTATGATAATGACGATTAAGATCTCCAAAATCAATGCATACTCTAATTTGTCCATTCTTCTTTTTCACATAGACAATATTATCCAACCATTAGGGATAGTAAACTTCTCTGAAGAAGTTATATTTGATAAACTTATCCACATCAGCTTCAATTTTGGAAGCATAAGTTGGGTGTGTTCTTATTGCGGCTTGCTTGAATCCTCGATGTTCTTATGAAAAACCCAAATGATGAGTAGAAACATCAGGATCATGTCCTAGCATTTATGTATTGTTCCAGGCAAATGTCTCTCGATTTTTCTTTAAAAATGAAATATACATTTCTTGCTCTTTAAGAGTCATGGTCGCACTAATTAAAGTGGGGCGTGGATCTTCTTTTGTAACCATATTTATTTCTTTGAGTTCGTCGACAGTGGTAGAGATACCCTCTTCAAATGCGGGAGGAGCATCTCTAAGATCTTTCTCTTCTTCTTCGTCATGTGTTATTTCCTATGTTTCTACTTGCATAGTAGATGATGAAGCAGAATTTCCATGATTAGAAGAGATGTTAAAATTTGAACATCTTGAAGAAGAGGCTTCCATTTATGACCCAATAGATGATGAAGGGTCTTCCTTGAGTAATAAATAGGAGATTATGGATTGAGAATTGACATAATCATTCACCTATGACATTTCTGTAACTTCTTATGGACTGGTTGGAAATGTATAGACTTGCTGGATTTCAGCAGTTGAAATGAAGACATCTCCATTAGAGATTTCATCATTTCTTGGTGAGTCACCAAATTCTCCCATGCTGTCATGCTTGATTGTTGTATTTGACATTATGGAAGTTTCTATAAGTTTATTTTGATTTGGGTCTATTTTGTCAATTTGACTGATAGGAAACACATAATCTGTACTCACATGTGCAAATGGGTTTACTGGAATCTTTTCCAAACCAAATGGAGCATTAACCTTGGTATCCTCATTTGCTGTGGATTTTTCCATACCCTTTATGTGATAGAATTCCTCCTTAATGTATTGAGATTCACATGTCTTGAATGTGCCATTATCACCATAAAATCTTCCAATTTGACCATCGAAATAGTATTTGAGACATTGATGGCATGATGAAGGGGTAGCCACATGTTGATGTAGCGAGGGTCTTCTAAGAAAAATATTGAAAGCTATAGCGTGGTCAACAACCATGAAATCTGAATTGGATACAAGGTCTCCAAACTAAGTTCTGTGTGTAATCTCTCCATGTGGTTATTGTTCATTTTTATCATACCCTTTAAAAAACAATGTAGAAGGAGATAAATCATAATCTGAGAGGCCCAATCGACGAAGCGTTCAAATGAGGATGAGGTTGACTCCAGAAACATTATCAATAAAATGTCTTCGGATGTCTACACCATTGAACATTCCAGATAAGTACAACGGTCTAATATTACCATGCACGACACCATATTCATCTTCATCAATAAAATATATCACTGCATGGCATTCTATATAATTATTCTATACATGGTATACTTCAGCCTCAGCAATTTCAGTTTCTAACTCTTGAGGACATGACGAAGCCTTGATGAGTTCCTCCCGACAATCCTTTGATAGGTTCAGGGCATCCAAAACTGATAACTTGGCCGGTACTTGGGCCAGGTGTTTCAATACATTCTACTTTTGATCCAATGGTCTGTGTTTCCCAACAAGAACATGTGGTTTAGTATGTGCCTTGCATGTTGATGATTTGGAAGTAAATGCATCCTGTATTGGGGTAGGAGTTGGGAATACTCCTGGATTTGGAATATTAGACCGAATAGGTCTATTTACTTGCTGAGATGAAGAAGGTGTATCCTCCAATCGATCCTCTAGAATTACTGTGCGAGGACTGAATCTGCTAATGGTAGATGAATTTTCTTGTTCTTGTTGAGCTCGTTGAAGGGATCTTCCATGAGTTTTTGCTACATACATAGTTATGGTAGGGATAGAATTTTAATAGATGCTTATGTGATATCCACATCTTCCTCTGTATCCCAACCCTCTAGAACTCCCTCTACTTCCTCTGTTTGGTATAGTGAACTCAGGCACCTCAAAATAGAAACTGGGACTGGAATAAGGATTTGTTAATTGAATCATATTAATAGAACCAAAGATCATCTCTTCATCTGATGAAGACTCTGCCTGATTAACCAGTTTAGGTTGTTCTGTTTAGTGGCATGTTGCCCATGGCTTCGAAGTAGATGGCATAAAATCTACCAGAGTCAAAGACAACATGGGATTTTACATGATTTTATCTTCTTCTGATTTCTCTTCTATCGTTGAATTATGCCATTTCTATGAGGATTCTTTTTTTGATGAAGAAGGTTTTTTTGTTGCATTCATAGAAGAAGAAACAATTGGTTTATTCAATTGCGTTCTCAAAATGGAATGAGTTCAGTTGATCATTTTTCTGACCATCCAATCATTATATTTCTGCACGTTTTTGTTTTTGACTTTTTTCCACTCACCTTCTTACTCTAGATCTATAGTAGTAACGCTTGCTACCAGAGCTGAAGAACCTATCAATTTGACTTATCCCGAGTCGACCATATTTTGCAGGAGGACCATAAAGAAAAAACACTCCTGAATTGGATGCCCCAACATCTGATGAAATGGGAAGTAATTGGAATGGTCTTCATCTCCTTCCTTGTTCGGCCTTTTGGGAATTGGATAGTGGACCAAATTATTGTCTAGAGCCGAAATGAATTAACCAGTAACCTGATCGTTTGGGAAAGAGTAAACATTGATTTTAAATTCCTCAAATTGTTTTCATCTATGATCTTTTTTATCATCTTGATGAAACGACCTTTTTTGTTGAGGCTCAGGAGTTAGAGCCCTTCGATAAGATGATGGTTTTGAAGTTGAAGCAGGTACATGTGCTTGTTTAAGTGTAACTATAGCTGTTTCTGCTTTACCCTTTCTTCTGCCTAGAGCTGATGGAATTACATGAGCTTTATCCTTAGTTTTCATAAGAGAATCTTCAATCTGTTGAGTGATTCATGTAAGGTCTCACAACCCTTATGTGTATTTCACAGGGATCAACGGCGTGCGTAACTCATCACAAAGATTTTCCACACATATTTGCAACAATTTCTCTTGAAGGAGTGCTAAGCTTAGGGAATATTTTAATCCTTTCCAATGAGCAATTAAATCTGAAACCCTTTCATTTTTACCTTTTCTTACAATTTGTATGATAAAAAATTGTTGTCTTTGGAAATGTTGAGCTGAATTGATGGAGGAATTTTTTCGAAGATCCTCCCATCCGGTAATTGACCGGGATTGCAAGATTGTGTACCAGGTAAAGGATGGTCCTTGTAATGACTGTACAAAATAACTGATCTTAACTACTTCTTGTTGCTAAGGGGTTCCCATCATAGGGTCACAACGAGAAACAAAATGTGTTATGTGTTTCTCTGAGTCTCCCGAACAATTAAAGATTGGGAATGTGGTACTTGAAAAATTTGATGGGGGAGGAATTTCATCAACCCATAAAGGGTAAGCTCTCTTTTCGGGTCTAATATGAGCACGCTTTCCCTACATAGCTTCCAAACGAGCAGTTAATGACTCAATAGTAGTTATTAACTTTTGAGAAACATATGGTTGAGCTTGGACCTGAGCCAGTGCAATGAATGAAGCTTGGACAGATGTGGTGGATGGTACTGCAACTTAAGGTAGCACTGCCGATTTTTGTTGCACCTAACCCATAGGATTAGACCTGTGGGGGTGTACTAATAAAAGAGGATATTCTTGATCCATCTCTATAGCTACAACAAATTCCCTTGTCTGAATAACTCCAACACACTTAGGAAGAAGACTACCCTGAAGTAGTTCTGTATTCAACCTCCTCAATTCCTTCATTTCTTCTTCATGTTGTGAAAATATTTTTTCTAGTGAGATCAATTGGTCTTCTCCATAGGAAGTGTATGTAACCTAATTATTTTCTTTCCCCTTGTTTGATACCATTCGGAGAGGGGGAAGTGGGTTATTTGAAGGAACACCAATATTTTGGGTAAGCCATTGATTTCTTGTACGGACACCTTCTTAATTTGTGTATGTGTGTACAACTTCTTCAGCAGGATCCTCTTCATCTGATCCCTCTGAGTGAGCCTCATCTGGTGGATCAGCAACAAAAGCATTGACGACATTAATTGATGCATAATGCCTTGCATCCCTTCTATTGGCATTTCAACGATATTGTCTTCTTCCATGTCCCTGATGAGGCATTGCCTATTTTTGATTTCATCTCTCAAGAACTTCTTGACGAACCTTAATTTGGATGGAATCTCCTGATAATTCAGATCATCATTGATCTTGTGGATTCTTCCCTAATCAAGAGAAGACTGACCTTCTCTGAGGAAGAGATTCATGAATTGAAAGAGTCCCCATTCCAGTGGACTGGGGTTGTTCCTCCTCATCTCCACAAATAGTTTTTGTTGATACTGAGGGTTGGGTTAAAAGAGTCCCTAGTCTGGCAAGCTCAGGTGGTTCTTCACCTGATATATCTGATGCTTTCATGAAATCTCTCTTGATCTTGCAGACACTTGTTTGGAAAATAGTTGGATGCATCAACCTGAATCCAATTTTATCACCCAACTCAAAAGGCCATTGGATGATTTCTGACACTTCTGTTGCTTGATGATGTGGTTGCTAAAAAAAAGAGGCCTATTCAATATTATCGTTTTCTTGATGTTGGAGTAATTCAAAAACTTGTTCTCTGTATGCTTTATTTTGAGAAGAACTAGTTGAGGAATGTTCTTGAGCAGGCCTTTGATTACAGACAAAGCCAATTGGTTGTGGCCGACCATGGAAAGTAAAATTGCATGAGACCATTTTCGATGGGCACTGTTGACTGGAGAGTATAGTGAAATGTAGTTCTCTATGAACACCCCATCCTCTATTATGAATACGAGATGGGGCATTGGAAAATAACTGGAAAAATCTTCTTAGTGTACCAAGGCATGAACACTGAAGGGCTTTCTAATACTTTTCAGACTTCAGATATCGAGAAACTGAGAGATATACCAAATCAATTTGGAATTGTAACCATTCTATTATCATGACATGATATTCATATTCAACATAAGATAATATTTTCTATTTGAACTGGTAAACATTTTTCCATATGTTGATACAAATATCATGAATTCCATCTTCAGTCAACATCTCTGGAATGTAATACTGAGACTCTTCCAAAGTCCAAAACATTATAGGAACTTCACCTTTCACTAGTTGTTTTCTCATATTAATTATTTCCTCTTTATCATTCAACTAAGATTCTTCTACCTGATTAGAATAGAGCTAGTGCTTCATTGTTGCCTCATAGGATTCAACAAGATTGGTAGAGAATTCACTGATCAAACTAGAAGATGAATGACCTAGGGGTGGTTTGGAGAATGACCTACACCCCAGGCTATTATCTGATTGAGAAAGTATTTCACTTGCTGATGGTAAAGCATTAAACATGACTGGATTCACATTTGTAAGTGCCTCAAGATAAGAGGTCTTTCTCGTCACTACATTGTCCTTTGATGAATTTTCTATGCAATGTGAATTACTACTGCGGAGAGGACTTTGTCAGATAAATTCATTATCATTGTGAGGACCACCATGCTGGGTTACAACAAAGGATGAAACCTCTTGCTCTTTGATCTTCTGGATACACAGAGGGTTCTTGTAGTTCTCATCTAAAGATGAAACATTGAGATCGATCGAACTGTCATGAAGAAATCCTTCAGGAGGTAGTTTCTGATGAAGACCTTTTGAATTAGTGTTCCCACTATTGGGAAATGAGGGAGTAGAATCTTTAATTCCAACATGAAATTTTCTGAGTGCATCAAGAACTCCATCATTGAGCAAGGCCTCATTACAAATCGTCTCTTAATTTCTTGACTGTGCTAGGAGGGTCTTCTTTTTAGATGCCTTTTTACTCAATTTAGGAACCAATTGATGACAAAAGTGGTTATTATGGGTAGGTGTATGTGCCTGCTCAGGAGAAATGATCAGGTGAGACTGATTATCTCCACTCAAATCATGTGTATGTGCCTAACTTGGCTCTCTGTATGATATGGGGGAGTTTTCCCCCACAACCCTCTTGGACTGGAACAGAGGTGTGTGTGTCTGTTCCAGAATGAACTGTTGATGTGTAACTCCACTGGTAGGGATAGATTTATGTGTCTTTCCAGGAGATTCTACTGAAGTTGTTATAATATCTTGGCAAGCATCTAGAATACGAGTAGGGATTTTCTTCTTCACTTTCACCATTGAAAAAATTTGCTTGGTGACTTCAGCTGTCGGAACAGGGATATACCTCCATTCCGTCCATAGATTAGGTGTGTATTCCTGCTCTTGTACTCCTTTTCCTATCAATGAATTCTAACATTACTCAAGTGTGGGGGAAGAGAGTTGAGTCTGCCTCCTATTTTTCGTCGGAGCATTCTAACATACATCTCTGAATACTCCCAAACAAGACTATTGGTAGGATAGATCAATACTAGCTGGTGTATATGCATTCTGATTACACTATATTGAACATGGTTGATGAGATTCTTTCAATACTGACGGATGAGCCTGCTGGCAGGATTGATGAGTGTAAGTAGGTGTATGTGAATGTTTACCAGTTATCAACACATTGGGTTGGTGATCTCCATCGTAGTTAGTCAGACGAGCCTGATGACTAGCTGATGATTTATAAAAAGGTGTATGTTCTTGGCTATAGTAGTCCACCCGAATTTTCTGGTAGGATTGGCATGCTGCTTCCAGACGAGTCTATTGGACAGCGGAATTAAAATCGACAGGTGTGTGTACCCACTCGTTGCTTGCCACCAAGTTAGGTTGGTGGAATTCTCCGAAGATAGAAGAGATACAGACCCGCTCAAAGTTGACTGGATTTCTCCTCTGGAGGTTCTTCTTTCCTACTGGGGTTTGAGGAACCTGAGCCGAACGCCTGGAGACGATACACTCATCATGTTGAGGGCGCACTGTCGCACGAGTCTGGTGGCGATTGTTGATGGCTGACCATGGGAAGGACTCTTGTCTCAATGAATTAAGGTCAGGAGGGGCCTACTCATTCACCTCCCCAAAATATGGGAGGGTCTGGTGATTGTGTTCTAGGGATAACGACCCAAAACGGTTGGAGATTGTGGTTGTCCCCACCAGCTTCTTGATCGTTGTTCATCGTTTTCTGGATGACCGGGGTGAATTATTGACTTGGAGGGATTGTCGAGAGGCCTCCAGATTAGGTATGGTACCATGTTGATGGTACTCCTTAATGTGTGAATTTGATACCCAGCGTTGAAGACACAGAGTAGGTGATTTCATCCTCCGAGCGGACAACGATCCAGCAGGAGTAGCAGTAGAGGTATTCACAGGTGTGAACTTAAGAGAAGCCATTTCTGTAATGCAGAAGATCTTGGAAAAGAGTGCATGTTTGATATAAGAGATTTAATCAAGATAAGTTCTACCACTACATCTTTTGGATGAGAATATATGTTATTGATTGTTTTTTCTACTCATTGAGTTCAAATAGGGGCCTAATAAATAAGTAAAACATCATTTTAACTTGGTTAAGGATTCATGTCGGGTTCACCATTTTTTGTTTCCTCTAGAAATGGGGATGAACTTGATGATTATTAAGGTTCAAATATTCCAATCAATTTCTAACGGGTTTTTTCGTAGAAACGGAAACATCCAATGATTCTATATCAATATAGACCTATTTTCCAAAGGTAGGTGCCCATTAGTTGTGAAATGATAAGACTTAAGAATTTGCATTGGCCGAGTGAATGGGAGGTCAGATTCATCACACCTTTTTTAGGGGAATTATTCTCTACTCCAAGACTCCCATTATAGATTTAAGTTATGTTCGTGAATCCTTATTAAATTACCATATATAAGAATGATCTTTAATTTAGAACATTCAATCAATGATTGATATGTAAGAAATTTAGAGAATCATTTTATATGTATTTTAGGTTCTTCATCAATAGAGAATCATCTCTATTCGTTAGAGATTATTAGTCAATGGTAACCATCAATAAATTATAAAAAATTCTCTTGGTCATTATGATGAACATACTGGTTTTAAATCCACTCAGTGGGGCACTTGAAGTTTATTGTCATTCAGAAGGACATGGGTTATTTCAGAGTTGGGATCGTACCCACAGATGGGCTACCTACGTATCATTACTTAGAGAAGGAATAAGAAACCACATAGTTAGAGTAAGCGAGTATGATGTTTATGCATGATTGATGGCTTAATGAAAGAGGTCATAATTACTTTTACACTCTAAACTCACGTGAGTCGTTCTTGGTGTGAGAAACAATAGGTATTGGTAAAACCAGACAATTGTTCCACAAAAGATGCAATCATAAGAAATGATGTGGGGCTTATGTATGTATGACTACCCATATGGATAGAGATTAGGGAATTATTTTCAGAGAATAAGTCTGGGAATAGGTCCCATAAAGGTATATGTGTTTTTATGGTGATTTGGATACTCTATCATGGGGCTTACTCCTAAAGAAGATGCCCAAATTAGGAGGGACTTATGATTGGGTTTAATTCCTAAGAAGGAAGCCCAGATCAAAATTAAATTAAGACTAGTTAAGAGAAATTATGACTGGTGATTATTCCTGAGAAGGAGACCCAGTTTAAAGGGATCTTGAGAACATGGACTTACTTCTAATGAGGAGGCCCATGTTAGGGAACTTGTAACTGGGGTTTACTCTTAAGGAGGAGGCCCAGGTCAAAAAAAATTAATATTGGGGATTACTCCTGAGAAGGAGGCCCAGGTTAAAGGGAATTTAGAGTTTAGGGTACTTGGGGAATACTCTTAAGGAGGATGCCCAGATTTGGTGAACATGGAATGTGGCTTACTCGTGAAAAGGTGGCCCAGGATAAGGATTCTCTCATCTTAAAGGTTGAGGTTTAATGAATAAAATTTCTAACTTTAGTGACATAAAGATATGTAAATCACTAGGTTTTGAGAGATGTTCCACATAATTCCTTTCAAATTTAGAAGTCAACAAGGGAGCCAATCCAAAAGAAATGGATTTGAAGAGGGTTTTGGACAATGAATCTTGAATTGGAGAGGTGGATAGGCATAAGAGAGGTGAGATAGGAAAAAGGGCACCAAAAAAGAGAGAGGCACGCAAGTGCTGCATGGGTGCTCAAGTCCTAGCTGTGCATGTGTACCTACACGACACATGGGTACTTGCACGATGGTTAACCCATGGGGTAATACGTGTGTGAGACTTGGCTCAAACCATTAGTATCATCCCTATAGGCTTACAAAGGGTTGGTGCACAAGTTCTGTTAAAAGGATATGGTGTCATGCATGTTTGGTCATTTCCCTTAAGGGTTGGCCACTTAGGCACGCATGTATTGATGAGTTTCAACACTTAGGCCTTATTCCCCCTCTTTAGATCTTCTGTTCTAAGTAAGAAATTACCTTAGAAGTGTTTGGAAGCTTTGAGAAGAGACCAGGGCACCAGGATCTCAAATCAGATTTTGTGGAATTTTTTTTGCCCGAAATGGGGGGCCCACCATGGGTATTTATAGGCTACTGATGACCCCGGGCGAGAATCAAAGAGGGAACACAAGTCACCTGCGTGGCCATTATGCGGTGCGCATGTATACATGCATGACCATGGTGGAAGTTTCACGACCCAATTGAAAATGAATCTTTGTTCATGCCTTTATCAATTTTTTATATTTCTTCAAAGGATGAATCACTTTGGGCTAAGGTATTTCCCTTTTTCAATCGTTTACACTCTGTGACAAAAAGGAGAATCAACAATCATATGAACCTATTTGAGAAATAATTCTATCTTATTTGATGTATTTTTAAATTCACCTATGTTTTAGTTATTAGTTTTGATTTTTGATAGCCGGTATGGCATTATCACATGATGTCTTATATGAACTCCAGACCATTTAGGCCTCTCATTGGGGTTTTCATCATATTTCCCAACACATATTTTGTTGAAATGGTTATTTATATTCCCTATAATTGACTATAATATATGAAAAATTAGGGATTTTAATTTTAAACTATTAAAATCAAAACAAATAAGAATATAACATTAAGGGAGTTTCAAACTAGCTATGCATCAATGCTTATTTCCATGAACCAGTTCCTGATTAAATCATGCACAATGAAGTGTTTTCTGGGTTGTAACCCAAACGTACATATATTCACAAGAAAATATCACTTGTATTATTAAATCAAGGATGTATTTAATTGGAAGTCACATAGAATATACCTTAATAAAAATTTGGGATGATAACTTTCTCAATAATGTTTTAATCCTAATCCAAAAAATGACATCGCTTTTCACTAATAGCAATGACGAAAACACTTTTCTTTATTATACATTAATTCATGATTATTTACAAATGAATTCACATAATTATTTCTTAGAGATTGATAAGTATCGTGTATCAGTGTTATTAGGAACATTATATGAAAACATAAAACAAGTGATGTGTAGACATTATTGAAAACTCCCTTATCATGTACATAATATTTCACCATTCCTAAAACTGCATGTGATAAATTTGGGGCATACATAATAAATGGGTGATCTATAAATCCCATAAATGGAATAAACCAATCATATCCTGAAAGAAGTATTAAAAATTAAAAATTTTCATTTAAATGAGAAAAAATAGGGTGAGAATAGTAAATATGAATAAATATTTCTAATAAATAATGATAATATATAGGGAAATGGTAAAGCTGAAACAACACTATTCTTGATTTGATAAACATAGGTCAAGGATAAGTGATAGAACATGATAATTTATTGAAAAGATAATTTATCTGGTTCACTCCCTAATCCCATACACAAAATCTCATGATACTAAATCATTAACCAATGTATTTGAGTGTTATGTATTTCTATAAGAACCAAATGTGTCCAAAATATGTACATTCATATGTGCGCACATATATCAATCAACATTGGATGATAATTCATTACATTTTATTCCATGATCAAGGAGTGTGTAAAACACAAATGTAATTTAATGAAGAAGTAAGTATAGATATGTATAGATGAATACCCTTGAGTGTAAATATCAATGTTGTTTAAAATAAAATGTTTTGGAATGTAAACATTGTAATGAATATTCAGAAACATAATCGTTGTACATTAACAATCCTAAAACGGTTTGATTAGAGATAAAGGGGTACAAAATCATTTCGACATGAAATAAATAGTAAAATTGTTTTGTAAAGACATATCCCAACATAATTTATTGAAAATTAAATGAAAATAATGAAGAATATGAATGAATAATGATGTGAAGGAGATGATCCCTTCTTAATTATTGGTATAGTAACTGCTTAGGTAAATGATATAATGGGAAGGGATAAATGATATATCATCATTTGGATGTCAAATGGAAAATAGTGTAATATTTAACAGGTCCTTAAAATATTACCAAATTATATTTAATAGGATAAATACAAACAAGGTCCTTCAACTAAAAACAAGAGAGAGATCCCTTTCTAAATTTCATCACAATAACAGATTATGTAAACAATATAATGTGAGGTGATAAATTATTATCATTATTATTAAATAAAATTTATATTATAGGTATATTTAAAATGTAATGAAAAAAATAACCAATTTAGATTCGAAAGGATAATTAGAAGGATGGTGGTCGAATTGAAAAGATGATACAGAGGTCCCTTACTGAATTTTGGTATAGTTATAACATAGGAAAGTGACATAAGGATAATGGATAAATGGTCTATAATTTCTAATACATAAATTATATTGAATATATGTATTTATAAATTACTTAAAAATGAATTTATTTTCATAAGTCTTATTACCAATAAGTTTCATGAATGGAAAAGAAGAGTGGGAAACCACTTAATATTTAATAACATAGTAACGACTTATGTAAATGATATAATGAGAGGGTATGAATGATCTATCATTATTATGAAATAAATTTTATTTTTTAGGGATATTTATAAAGTAATAAATACATTACCAATTGCGATTCAAAAGGATAATTACAACAAAGATTCTTGAATGAAAAAGAAGAACAGAGGGAGAGATGTCTTCTACAAAAATATGGCATAGTAACGAATTAGGTAAATGCTATAATGAGTGGGGGATAAATGATATATCATTATTAAGAAATAAATTTCTTAAAATATATAAATGAAAAAATTCTTGGAAACATAACCAATTGAGATTTAAATAATTAATTACAAATAATGTGAGAATTTTATAATAGGGGAGAGAATTCCCTTTCCATCGGATAGTGATTCCAAAAGCATAGGAGAAGGATATTGAGATATTGGGGGCACCATAGGAGGAATATAGTGAGGGAGAATATTAAGAAAATTCTCTATGGTTTTGGAGTAAATTGGAATGGAATATAGAGTGGGTTTATTTTGGAAAAGTGAGGGGAGTTTTTATTACATCAGAAAGATAGGTTTTTTCTCATTACAATAAAATAATCAAATAATTAAATCATACAATGTTTTCTACCCATGGTGTCTACAAAAGATGTTTTTTTATTTTATTAGAATTTGGGACTAAACCATTAAAATATTACAATTGGGGATGTGGAAGTGACTCATGTCCATGAAGAAATGATTTTAGAAACCATTAAATATAATATAGTTTATGGAAGATTCATAAAAGATTTATAAAATTAATAAAATACCATAAAACTATTATATTATTATAGGGGAAACATGTATATAGTCATGGATTCAACTTATATCATTAAAACCATCACTTATTGGTCATTATTATTCCATAATACACACTGTGTATTTATATCGTATTAAATATTTACTTGAAAATTAAACTGTCTATAATAATTGTAAATAAAATTACAGTATTAAAATTTCAAAATTCTGATTCCAAAAAATATATTTATGTCATCAAAATAATTTTCTATTTATATTCATTTTAACTTATAATATAATAATAAGTATATTTTAATAAAATATATTTTTTCGACAATAAATATTTTTAAACTGTTACGAATATTACATTTGACATCAAAAAAATTGTATTGGTCAAATAAATTAAATAAAATAAATATTTTATTCAAATATAATTTTTTTTAAATTATTCTATACATAAAAAATAAATTACATGATTGAAATTTCTTATTATAAATTAGTAAAATTTATATTATATCGTTTCAATATATAATTTTTATCAAAATCATTTATTAAATATATATAATTAATGATCTAAAAATATAAGATTTATTATATTAAAATTAAAATATACGAGTTCAATATATTATGGTTACTTTTTTTCTATTTCATTTTAATTTATTTTTACCCATAATTAAAATATTTTTCTTTTATAGTGGTAATAAATATTTATTATGGTTACTAATCATACTGTCTAAAAATAGAGTTAACCATATCACCTAATTTTAATTATCACTATTACAAATATGGGATCCATTTAATCAAAATCAGTTCAGAACGATAAAAGAATTTAATTTAAAATAAAACCTACAAGCAGGATGAAATTTGGTTTTCCTTAGATATGTCTTTTTGATGGAAAATATGATTTAATGTTATCTTAAAACAAGTGATGTCACGAACCGCCTCCCTGGGCCATTAACCTTGTCATCTAACCTCATGGGTCTCTTATAGTACATTGGCTTCTTTCCCAGCACACCATAGGATATTACTCACTAGGGTCGCTAATCAGACTAATGACTATCCCCACCAGACAACACATGTTCTTTCAGTGTGTTTTGTCCTCACTCACACACACCCTGGGAAACTTTTCAGAAGGTCACCCATCCTGATTACTACTCCAGGCCAAGCATGCTTAACTGTGGAGTTCTAATCAGGTAGGCTCCCGATTAGAAAGGTGCACCTTGTTGACATGGGTAGTAACATTTATCCTTTTTATGTTTCAATTTTCCAGGTGTGTTGCATTATCCACCCCTTTAAAGCATAATGCCCTTGTTGTGGACCCTAAGCCTTAAACCCTGGCAGTGCCTAAGCACTTCCGACTGGGTATTGGCTCTGATACCATTTTTCACGACCCACCTCCCCAAGCCATGAACGATTTCATCTAACCTGATGGGGCTCCAGTAATACCTTGGTTTCCTTCCAGCACACTATAGGCTATTACTCACTAGGGTCGCTTATCAGACTAATGACTATCCCCACAACCTAACACATGTTCTTTGAGTGTGTTTTTTCCTCACTCACACACACCCTGCGAAACTTCCTAGAAGGTCACCCATCATGATTACTACTCTAGGCCAAGCATGATTAACTATGAAGTTTTAATCAGGCAGGGTCCTGAAAATTAAGGTACACCTAGGTGACATGGGTAGTAACATTTCAACTTTTTATGTCTCACTTATCAAGGGGTGTTACAATTGATCCTCGTTATAATAATTTTAATTAATAATGAAAAATATATTATCCATAAATATAATTTGAATAATTCTATATTATGAATTATTTTTAATAAATTTAAATAGTTAAACATTATCAATTTTAAGATAGTTTTTAGAAAAATTTATTTTCTTCCATAAAAATATATTTATACTAAAGTCTAATATAATGATGGTTTAAATTTATTTAATTGGTTTAATTCAAACTGAATAATTAATATTTTAACGTAAAATAAAACTATAATAATAATGTGATATTAAGATTAAATAATTTTTCAAAAAAATCACATTTTTACAAAAAAACATTAAATTTTCCTCTATTCACTGAAAAATAAATATATTCATAAAGATATATTAATTTTAACCTATTTTAATTTTGATATTATTATTTAAAAAATAAAGATATTTTTATTCAATAAATGTTCAAAATTTTCAAGAAATTATTTTTCAGAAAAAGGAATAAATACTATTTTGGATGAAAATGTATTTTTGAATAACATGATTACATTACTAAAAATTGATATATTATGTACAAGTAATTTATTAATATATTTTTTTATGTATAAATTTTATATTTATATATTCATATTTCGTAATGTATTAAATTCTATTCATACCCACAAAATTAATGGGATGTTTAAAATGGGAATATTTAAATAATCATTTTTTGTTTGGGTTGGCTATTGCATATCACATATGCTATCAAACATATTTTTACATTATAATATTTAATGTATTTACATGATATAAAAATAATGGGGTTTCCAAGATACCACTCTAATTCCTTGGGTAATTGATTTATAACAGGATATACAATGATTGGTTTAATAGAGGATATCCTAGGAATTTTATGTTATGATGTATTATCATTTGGACCTAAATTATATTTTTGTCTTCTTGTTTTATGTTTTCATTATTTTTTCATTTTATATCACATCTCATTGTTCTATAATAGGATTATTGCAACTCTTATGTTACATACACATCTTCTTTCAGTCACATGAACTGCATTACATTATGCTGTGTTTTTTTATTCCCATGATGGTCTTTATATCAAACCCATTTCTTATGTATGTCCCTAGCTTATCCTATATAGTTTTAGAAGAATGATGGGGTTATAAGCACATTTTAAGGAATATTTCTACATTTTCATTATAATAATATTTCATATTTCTTTAATATGTAACGAATTCTGTAAATACACTATGTTTTATGATATTATGTGATGTATTATGAGGAAATTTATATTTCAAATTGGGAATTAATGTTTATATTAGGTATGGGATTTCATAGTTTTTATTAATGAAAATTATTGTTATTTTTTGGTATAAGTATTAGAGAACTCTAGTAAAATCTATAGGGATTAGATTAAACATGGAATAAACTCATTAAATTTTAGTAAAGTATATAGTAATTCATTTCTAATAAAATACATCAATGTATGGATACAACAAGTGGATGTGGATATAGAATGGTTATTCCAAGAGTTTCTAACCCTGAATTTGGATGATTGAGGTTTCCTTGATCATAAACTAGTCAACCAAAATGGTCCCTATTACATTAATTGTTTGAAACTCCTATGGGATATGATTTGATAAATTCACAAGCTCTTTTTGAAAAATTTTTAATGGAAAAAATTCTAATATTCTTTTCTATTAAGAAATATATCATTGATATTAAATATTGAACCCCATAACTCTTTATGTTAATGAATATATTTCATTTATGAGTTATTCCATTAATTTTCCTGGTATACCATTTATTTATTTAATTGTTTACAAATATTTATTCATAATTTCCCTTTTATTTTTAGTCAATGGGTGGTAGTAGGAGGAACCATTTGAACAACATATGTGAAATTAAATGTTTATACCATCCTAATGAAATTCTCAAACACAATGGGAAAAGTATTCACAAACATTTAGAGAAATACATCTATAGTTAAATCATGTTTAAACTGAAACATGAATTAGGAGGAGTGTTATAATCCTCCTATGAATGTGGAAGTATCAATTGATACCTTTATGAGATGAAGGCCTCTGACATTGAATGGATATTATGATATCATAAACATAGAGAAATAGAACAACTCCATTTAAATGATATTATACTCATTAATTATCTAAAAAATAGAATGTAATAATTATTTTTATCATATGGAGGGAGATTGTAATCCATTATGGATATAAGTCAAAAATTTAAAGCCTAATGTAGAGATAAAAGTGATGGAGTGGAAAAAACTAATATAAATACATTCACAAATATTTTCCTGACCCTTAATGTTTTATAATGGAATGTGATTTTCCTTATTCAAAGAAAAATTATTAAAAATTAATCATATAGTAGAAGGAAAAGAATATAGAACATGCAAAATATGACTCCAAGTTTTCAATTTCACCCAAATGTAAGGATGAATAATTCTTTAGAGGGATAAATGTGAGTCTACAAAATTATTTATACATCAATACTTTTATAACCATGAGTAAATTTTTTGATGTTCCCTCATGGTATGGATGGATATCATTGAATCCCAAGGGTCTCATGGGTCTGGTTATTATAAGAGGACAAATGAATTCAAGTATATATGGAAGTACTCTATATAATTCTATTTTAGTTAGGAAATTTCATCATCCCACTTATCAAGACTTTAGAAATAAGAATTTCAAATACTTCATAAAATGGATAATGAAATTCCTTAAGTGTAGGAAGGAAGGTATCCTAGCACATGGAAACTTAAGGGAGAAAGAAACCATTGTGATAGAATAAATGAATTCTCTGGTTAACCCTTATTATATTGTCTAATTTTTTACTATGAGGAAAACATAAACTATTTGAATCAATTCATTAATAAAAGGGTTGTCTAGGACAACTTTTTGAAACAACCATTATGGAATTGTATTAAGGGGTGGCCTTGTGAAATCAAAACTTTTAAGGTGGATTTCAATAATGAAGTGGTTCCATGTATTCTATTTATACATTCAAGAATAGAAAACAAAATTTATTATACATATTTTCATTCATTATTATGTTCAATGTATAGAAGAACTTTTGAAGCACCCCATGGAAATGTAGTTCGCGAGTCATCAGTAAAGATTATGAATTGTTCAGTTGTTCCATCTTAATAATATAACACATCCCTTATCCAATTTTTTTGTTTAATTTCCTATAAAACATTTTCGAAATCCCTATATTTTAATCTATTTCAACTATTTTCATGTATGGACTTTTCTTATATAGGGACAACATAATGTTTGGATATAATTTAATAGACCTCCATATCACGGATCACCCTCCAATTTTATATAAGTTAAATGAGGAGGAGGAATATTCAATAATACTAATATCTCATGCATGTATAATATTTACTTGTAAGAAATATTATATAAATAAAATGCTTGATACTAATGATATTATCATCACTACTGAAATACCAATTATAAAGGAATTCACTAATATATTTCTTGAATAATTGGATGGTCTTCGCACAAGTTGGGACACTTATTTCTCCACCAAGATTCTACCTAGAGATTTCCAAATATCCCACACACCACATTTTTTTAATATAATACCTAATTACTAAAATATAGGGAAATCAGTATAAATGGTTTTATTAAGCCTATGTGCTTTAGCATGGGGTTAACCAATTATCTTTATCATAAAGAATGATGGGACAATTAAACTCTTGCATTCATTAGGATGAGAATAATAATATCACAAAAAAATTGCATCCTCTTCCATGATTTGATGACATGGTCATCATCTATGTGGATACAAATACATATAAAAGGTAGATTGTTAGTCTGGATATTAATTTTTAGATTTGACGAAGTATTATATACGCAAGACTAATTTTTGAATAAGGAACAGAAACTATGAGTTCATAGTGATTCCATTTGGACTCACTAATACTCCAAATATATTAATGTACATGATGAATATAATCTTCAGGGATTAACTTAACATTTTTTTTGTAGTGTTTATGGAGTATATTTTTTTGTACTCCAAAATTAAAGTGGGACATGAGGATCATCTTATTTAATTAACTATGAATTTATAAAAGGAAAGGATAATTATGTGTACAATAAATGTGAGTTACTATAGAGGAGTGTATCTTTCTTGAGACTTGTTGACACATGTAAAAAAATATCTACAGATCCTTTAAAAACATTGTCGATTGAAGGATGGTTGAAAACATCATATGTGAAGGAAATACATAGTTCCCTGGGATTAGTTGGGTATTATATTAGATTTATGAGAAACATATCATGGTTTTCTATCCAACTAACCAATAAAACATTTAAGGGGTCATGTTTTTATAGAATTATAAATGTGTGGATACCCTTAAAGAGTTTATGTGGGTTATGTTTACTACACCTATAGTCACATTACCTACAACTGGGGAAGGATTTTTTATCCATAATGAAGCTTCTAAAAAGGTCATGTTTTTATAATCATGCAAGATAAAAACTAATATCTAATGCCACACTCAAATTAATGATCCATGGGAAGAACTACCCAACATATGATCTAACAATATGATTCAATGACCTTTGTGTTAATTATTAATAAATATCGTCTCTTCCAGGAGAAGCGTGATATATATATGGATTATAAAATTCTTAATAGTATATACACACAAAAGAAGTTCAATATTAACCAACATATATGGTTAATGATGATCATGTATTATGACCTTTCAATCCATTACCTTATTTTGAAGGAAAATAAGTTGTATATTAGCAATGTTGAAAGGATATAATGACCCTATTAATGATGAGGATTTCAATAGATCTAATCCCCATATACATAAAAAGGATAGCCAGGTTAATAATAAAAATATATTCATTTTACCTTACTAAAATAACTACTCAACCATCTATTCATGATAGGATAATGGAGGCCTATAACGATGATCAGTTTAAATACAATAAGATAATAATTCGACTATTGTTTACCTTTTATAATGATGGTTTTATATGTTTTTGAATCGAGATATGTGTCCCATGAAAATTGGAATTGAAGTCAGAACTTCTTGATGATACGCATACCTCATCGTTCTTTTTTAATCTATGAAATACAAATATATATAATGATTTGTATCAAAACATATGGTGTGATGATATGTATAGAGTGATTGTGATGTCTTTATTTCGATTATTGTTATGCTAATAATTTAATGAGGAGTGAAAAATTCTAATTGCATGATGAAATCATTTCCCATACCAATATGGAAATAGAAAACATAACAGTAGATTTGGTCATAAGACTCCCCATGACACCTAATGAAAATAATTCCATCTTGTCAGTGGTAAAAAAATTATAATTTCAACACTTTTCAATAATATAAAGTCATATTTATATATTAAAAAAACTCTCCAACATATATAAAAGTGATGCTTTCTGACATTATGGAGTTCCACTTCCTATTATATCTGGTTGATATTTTCATTTTACCTAGTGTTTTAAAAAAGAATTCAGTAATAGTTTGATAAATAATTGGTCTTCAAAACTACTTAGCACCCACAGATGGATTGTCACAACCGGTCCCCTGGGGCCCGTGCCTTAATTACCCCAATCCCGGCTTACATAGGCCAGGGGCTATAGACTAGCACCAATGGTGAAATACTCGAAAACTGGGAAATAAGTGCCTTTGAAACCTATAAACACACACAATAGATATGAACACGAGTAAATTGTATAACCCACAAGTGAGTATAGAAGGTAAAATGGGGCCAGAAAACAAGCCCAACTAGAAAGTACAAGAAACTAAAAGTACAAGTACAACTGAGGAAATCGGAAAATAGCCATTAGGTCATCCTCTGAGGGTCCTACCTGAATGGTAGGTAAAGATCGCCTCCTCAGCACTCCATGTATATCCATATCCTCTGTAAACCGACAGTTCAAATGTTCCACCCCCCGGGTACCATCCTATCCCGGTACTCTCAACCTCGTTCAGCACTTTCTGTCATCTACATCTACCACAACGAGGTGCGATCATAACCCGTATAGGGATGAGTATAACGATACTCAGTAGGGACCCCGAGACCCTCAAGGTCTCACAAACACCAACAAGGATAAACCACAAAGAATGAAATCAATAGATAACCTCACATAGGTATATTCCCGTACATATACCTATGAAATCATGTAATCCATCTCAATCAAGAGGTTAACACAAAAGTTACTAACTCATATCACACAGGTATAATATTATGGTAGAGGTAAAGAGAATATTAGATGTAGCCACAAAATCTTCTTCTTTGTCGAACACAAATATGATCTTGGTACTGTAATCCAAGATTTCAATCCCACGTAGGATCCTATAACAATAATCAGAGCTGTCGAACCCACGTAGGATCCTTGAATAGTAGTCAGAGTGGTTGAACCCATGTAGGATCCAGGAATAGTAGTCAGAGCTATCGAACCCATGTAGGATCCTGAAACAGTAGTCCGATCTCTCGAACCCATGTAGGATCCCTTTATTACAAAGCATCCAGCCATAGGGTTCCCACACAAATCACACTTGATTCTGGGAGGGTCCGCTCTCAATATAAGTGTTGATACATCAACTCTTACAAATTCTAATGAAGAAGTATCCAAAGTTACGCCACATCATAGGGGGAAATCCATGAAATACATGTCCAAGACATAGAGACGAGATGACCAAGCCATTTTCCAAAAATTACACGACATGTTCGAATAAGTCACACGCCATGTCTTTACACCTCGGGTACTACCTGTGTACAACGGCCCATGTCGAAAGGCTGGTCATGTAGAATATCATGTACATTGCGTGTGGTTTGGTTACACGTCGTGTCTACAGACCTCGGGTACTGCCCGGGTACAACAACACATGTCATAAGAAACTGGTTGTATAGAAAAGTAAGTACACAAACTGTTGTATGGTTACATTCCATGTATACAAAAATGGGGTCGGCTCCATGTACACTAGGCATGGGCCCATACACAGCCTCAACCTGTGTTTTCCAACCCATGTAACTGGTACATGGGGTAGCCTGTGTCACTGGAATTTCCTGGCCGTGTGGTGGAGTACATGCTCGTGTTCTTCACCTCATGTCCGTGTATCCCTAGAATACATGCCGTGTCTCTCGAATCCACCTCTTCCAAGATGTGTGACGAGTAAACACCATGTGACTGGGGTAACATGTCGTGTGATGCGCTTCTATCACCCGAAATCCTAGCCACAGTACGCCCATATTACATGTCTTATTCTTCGAAAGTACATGCTATGTATTCTAGAATTTTCTAGAAATGTCGCTTTTGGACTGCATGCCACCCGTGATGTCTGTTCTTTGTTCTAATGGTATGATCATCAAAAAACTACAGACTCTAGGTTTCCTCAATGTTCCAATGTAATCACCAGGGTTTTTGGGCCTTCAATCGGCTCTGAAAACATGTTTTGATTAACCTTATCGAAGAACGGTTGAAGAAAGGTATTTCTCGATTCGGTTCGTTCTGTCTCCCACTATTGTCGTCACACCTCCGCTATGTCATCATGATGTTGGGTTGTGATTTTTAGATCGCTATGTCGCACGATGAACCAGCAACGATCCATTGTTCATCACCCATGAAGAACTTCATAACACACACTAAGATGTATGGAAGAGAAATCGGGTTTTGTTAGTTTGGCCTAGTCCCTCCGCATTACTTTCATAGAAAGAGGTTTCTGAGGAATAAATCAGTATGAGGAACAATAATACAATTGATCAAATCAAACACACCCCTACCATGTTTGCTGTTCGTCGATGAAGTCGCGGGGAAGGTGGACGTCGATTCGTTGTAGACGAACACTTCTGACATCGATGGAGGATCCGAGGAAGGTAGTCGTAGACGCTCCCCTCTGGCGTTCTTCGTTGGAAGAATGTGTTCTTCGTTATTCATTGGAGAGATCATTTCTCCCCAAGCTCTCTCCTCTCCAAAGGTCCACGATGTTCAAAAATTCCAAGCCAAAAATAATAGATTCTGTTATCCTATTAAATTTTTGGAAAAATATTCAAATGGTTTAATTATTTAATAGAAAGTGTAGGATCAATTAATTAATGAGGAGGATAAGTCCCATTATGTGTTAGGGGAGTTAAAGAGGCTCTCGTACACTTAATTGATGCTTGAGGGTTTCTCCATTAATGGGGAGTTTGAAGGGGGATTAAATCCAGGGTGTTCCCTACCACAAAAAACATGAAGGTGAGGTTAGGTTCGAGTGGGCCCCACCACCATAAACTCTCATGGGAGGATAAGGTCTGGTAGTTCCCACCACCAACATCCACAAGGAGGCTATGACAAATAAAATAAAATAACACATGGATTTATTATATTATATTATTACCAATTAAAACCCAAAACTATCTTTTATTCCAGACTATATGCCATCTAGGTGAAAGTCTTCATAAGATAAAACTGGCGCTACGAGTTCAATAGTGCCATCAGATTTCAATTCTGAGCACCGGTTCAGAAGTTATAAAATCCCGCTCATACGTTTATTGAACGTACCCGAAAAAAAACATCAGAAAATGATTCCAGGCACACCGGGCTTAAGAATCATGAGACGTCAGTTTTCAGAGGCTCAAAAATTTACCATGTATTTTAGAAAAAAAATTCCACCAAAATTCCAGGTCTTTTAATTCTCCCCACCTCATGGATATAAATCCTCATAAGACAAAAATCATAACTTTGGGAACATGTGGGGGGGTACTGAGCATGCATATGAGCCTCCCGCTCCCATGTGCTCTCTTAGAGGTTCTCATGCTATCAATCAATGTGAACCAAAGGTATCGACCATCCAAGTAGGATGCACTCATGTCGATACTCAATCTCCACTGGAACCTCTATTAAATTCTCCCCATCTTCTATATCCAGCTCTCCATGGTCAATGATGTGAGAAGGGTCGTGTACATATATCTTTAGCTGAGATATGTCGATGATTCCATGCACTTGGTGCAACTCAGGTGGAAGAGATAAGTTTTATTCCACCTCATCAACTATGATGAGGACCTAAAATGGTCCAATGAAATGTAGAGATAACTTTCCCACTCAGACAAATCTTCGTAGAGCTCATTGGGGTGAGACTCGTGGGAAGACGTGGTCTCCATCCTCAAACTCTAGAGGTCTCTGTCACCTGTCAGCTTATAACTTATTTCTGCTATGTGTAGTCTACATCTGCTCATGTATGATATTCACCTTCTTTGTGGTAGCCTGTACCATCTCTGGTCCCACTAGTGTGGACTTCCATGGGTCTGTCCTGCATAGTGGCCATCTGAAAAGTCAATTATACAAAGCATCAAAAGGTTCCATCCTGATGGTTGAGTGATAGATGTTGTTGTGTGAAAACTCTACCAAAGGTAAGTGATCCTACCAGATATGATTGAAGTCGAGGAAACAAGCACACATCATGTACTCAAGTTTATGAATGTTCCACTAGGTCTGACCATTCGTATGAGGAAGGAAGGTGGTGTTTAAACAAAGCTATGTCACGGAAGCTTCCAAAAACCCCTTCCATAGCTGGGAATTAAAATGTGTGTCATGATCAGAGATTATAGTAGAATTTACCCTATGAATCTACACAATCTCTAGTACAAAGTGGTTTCCCATGATCTCTACTAAACCATTCTCTCTAATCGGTAGTAAGTGGGCCGACTTGGTGAGTTGGACAACAATCACCCAAATCGAGTCTTGACCCCTGGATGTATGTGGATTTCCTATCACGAATTCCATGGATTTCCCATCCTACTTCCACTCTGAAACCTCTAAAGTATGAACCAAGGCTGCTGGTACCTGATGCTCCGTCTTCACTTGCTGACAAGTGAGCCATCGAGAGACAAACTCCACTACGACCTTCTTCCTTACTGGACAACAGTGTTGTCGTTGAAGGTCATTGTACATCTTCGCCATTCTTAGACGTACTGCTAGAGGGGATGTGTGAAACTCCCTCAACACTTCCTCCTAAAGTGACACTGGTACCATAGTACACCCACTAATGAGAATGGCATGCTCCCCACATTCAGAAAATCCATCAGGTGCCTACCCTGTGGATATTTGAGCACATTGTTTCTCACAGTCATGGCCCCCATTATGAGCTTCCCTGACTCACTGATGAAGTGGGGGAGTGACTGTAATAGTCTGAAGGAATTATTCTCCATCTCTATCCACAAAAGATATCCATAAATCTGCCAACTCCTATATCGCCTCTCCTAGCAGTTGTATACTAGATCATCTAATAAGTGAATCTTCGACAACGTTCCCCTTCCCAAGAGTATAGACTATATCAAATTCAAAGTCAGGTAGGAACTCAAGCAATCTTCTTCATATCAGTTTCAGGTCCTTTTGAGAGAAGATATACCTAAGACACTTGTGATCAGAGTACACAGTAAAACGCCCAACCATCAGATAGTGTCACAAAATCTTCAAGGAAAAGTCCAATGATGCTAACTCTAGGTCATGGGTAGTGTAGTTCTACTCATGTTGTATCAGCTTTAATGAAACATATACGATCATTTCTCACTACAGTATCAGGACACATCTATGCCTGGTCCCTGATGTGTCGTAGTAGACAACATACCCCAAGCCTTCCTCTTGAATCCTCTAGATGGGGGCACTAGTCACCCTATGCCTTATCTCCTAAAAACTCTGTTGGCATCTCACCAACTACACAAAGGGTTTCCCCTTCTTCGTCAAGTATTATAGTGGTGCTACAACTATGGAGAAGTCTGGCACAAATCTATGGTTGTATCCAGATAAACCTAAGAAACTCTGTACTTTTGTCATACTCTTGGGTGGCTCCCAAGCAAGTACTTCCTCAATCTTTGCTGGATCTACTACAACTCTAGCCTCTGAGATGACATGTCCCAAAAAGTGAACTACTCGGATCCAAAAATGGATCTTTGAGAGCTTACTATAATGCTGTTGATCTCAGAGTGTGTATTGTACAACCTTCAAATAGTATGCATGCTCCTCTACAGTAGTGAAGTAGATCAGAATGTCGTCGATAAAGACTATGACAATGCAATCGTGGTATGGATGGAAGATCCTGTTCATGAGTCCCATGAACACTGATGGAGTGTTAATTACGCAGAATGGAATAACCAAGAACTCGTAGTGTCTATACCGTCATCAAAAGGATGACTTCTGCATATCCTCGTCTCAAACACTGAGCTGGTGATTTCCTGATCTGAGGTGTATCTTCGAGAACCATTGTACATCCTTCAGCTGATCAAAGAGGTCATCAATCATCGGGAGTGGGTACATGTTCTTCACGATCACCTGATTTAGGAATTGGTAGTTGACACAAAGCCACAAGCTCTCATCTGCCTTCTTGGTAAACAAGATCAGAGCTGCCCAGGGAGAAACATTGGTCCTGATAAATCCCTTCCCATGCAAGTCGGCAAGCTGTACCCACTGCTCGTGAAGCTCTACGGGAGCCATCTGATATGCTGGTGTAGATATCAGTGTCTTCCTGGGGTACATGTCAATGTAAAAGTCCACCACTCTACGAGGAGGTAGACTTGGGACATCATCAGGGAAAACATATGCATACTAGTCCACCACTATAGGATAGATCGTTCTGTCCACATCAATTGCTCCTAGGGTAAGGCAGGCCAACTGATAAGTGATCGGTTGCACTCCTCTGAGTAAGTTTATCTTGTGCTATAAAGGCTCCATTCTCACTGTTGAAGGTCAACCTGGTCCCATCCGTGCAAACACACAACATTTCGCACCTAATATGGTCAATTTGAGCATGGACTGTATATAACCATTCCATACCCAAGATGACTTCATAAGGCCATGATGCCACTATGAGGAGATCCCAGCCAAAGCTCTCACATCCTAGAGTAAGATCACACTGCTGGGACCAATGCGTAATCGTCGAGTCTGCTCCCGTATGAGCCTCTAGCCATAAGTATCGAGCCAACAGCTCCGCCGGAATCTCCGAGCTCCGAATGATGGAAGTGGAAATGAATGAGTGACTAGCACATGTGTCTATAAGAAATTAATCTAAGGGGGTTTAGAAACAAATCGTACCTCAAATCATCTCCAGAGAACCATGTTCATAAGCCTTAGCTACCTGGAGGTGAGCCCTCGCCTGACTACCTGCTCCCTACGGTCGTGGTAGACCTACTGGTGGTGGTGGTGGTAGGATATCGAAATGTCATCCACCACCTGCTGCTCACCAACTCCTCTACCATGTCCCCGTACTCCCTGCGGTCCACCTTAGTTAATCCTTTTCCTCTGCCTGGGAGGTCCCACAACTCTTTGCTAATCATCAACACAGTGGTTCAGACAGTCTCGAGACATGTGACCCAACCCACCGCATGTGTAGCACTTAGTGCTCCTCATATAACTAGCTTAGTCTCGTGTTCCGCGCACCACGAAACTCGTATCCTGACTTCATCCACCGAATGGCTTGGTCTTTTTAGACCCCTATGACATCTATCTACTGCCATCTATAGAATAATCTTCTGCATGTCTACTAGTGGTGGATCACACTGCTAGAGTCTGCTCAGCAAGGAAACTCCCCACTAAGAGAGCTCTCTCTAACACCCCTTCCTACGTCGTGATGCTGAGGGAGATCAGAAAAGCCCGAATATCTCACCTAAGCCACTGCTCGAAGGTCCGGGCCCTGAATAATGGATCCCACACCATATCTATTGATTAGCGCGAGAGGTTGGTGAACCTCACTGAGTACTGTTCCACCATCATACTGCTCTACTATAGATTAAGTAGCTCCTATATTTGTACAACACGTAGGGTGGTTGGGACAAACTCCCCCTGAAATAGGCTCTGGAAGTCTGCCTAGAGAAGTTTTGTCTCATCATGCACCTGAAGCATCAGGCTCCACCACCTGCCTTCTGCAGACAGAAGGAGACTCATGATAAGGATCTCCATAAGTTTGGGTGGTGTCCCTACCAGTCTGAAGACTCTCACTACATCCTCTATCCAATCCTCACTGCCTTCCGATCCATCTCACCCCTGAATCTAGGCAGCCTCTAGTGCGAGAACTCGTGCAAGATGCTCAGAAATTGTGCACTCTCTGCTGTTGGGGCTGGTGGCATCAGTGGCCCAACGGGAAGTGGTACAAATGGTGCCTCCGCTATAATAGGACACTGAACCGAATGTTGATCGCTTTGTGGGCTTCCATCTCGTAAAAACCCTCGAACCCTGGCTGGCTATCTGCATGGGGCCATCATGAAAAAAAACAGGTGTTCAACCATCAATAAGTTACACTTGGTGAGATGAATCAAATAAAACTTTTGAAAACAGACAAGAAATCAATGTCTTCATGCACTGATTGGGAAATCAGAAGACAGGGTCCTAGTGTTTGGATATGATGGCTGTCGCACCAACACTGGAATACCTAAACTGAAAACCTCATTCAGTACCCCTTAACAATATTGCTTCATATAAATGATCAGAATCATATGTTCTGTGGTAGAACTGATACCTCTAATACCAATTTGTCACGACCCATCCCCAGGGGCCCATGTCGTGACTACCCCAAGCCTGCCTTCCATAGGCCAGGGGCTGGGGAGTAACACCAAAGACATAATTCACTAAAACTAGGAAGGCATTGCCATTAAAACCTATAAAAACTCAAAATAGATATGAACACGAGTAAACTGTATAACCAACAGGTGAGTAGAAAAGGTAAAAAGGGGAAAACATACAAGCCCAACTAAAATGTACAAAAAACTAAAAGTACATGTACAACTGAGGAAATAGTAAAACAACCATTGGGTCATCCTTCGAGGTTCCAACCTGAAGGGTAGGTACAGATTTCCTCCACAGCACTCCATGTCCGTCCGTCTCCTCTATGTACCATCACACCAAAAGGTCCACCCCCGGGTACCATCCAGTCCTGGTACTCTCATCCTCGGTCAGCGTTGTTCATCGTCTGCATCTAACACAATGAGGTGTGGGCATAGCTCATGCCGGAGTGAGTATAACGATACTCAGTAGGGACCCTGAGACCCTCATGGTCTCACAAAATCCAACAAAGATAAACCACAATAAAGGAAATCAACATATAACCCCACTTAGGAATATGTCCATACATATACTGAAGTTAACAAGTAATCCAACTCAATCATGAGGTAAACATAAAAGTTACTGACTCATATCACACAGGTATACAACTAATGTAGAGAGATAGAGATGATTAGATGTGGCCACTAATTCATCTTCTCTGTCGAACCCATATAGGATCGTGGTACAGTAATCAGAGCTATCGAACACACGTAGGATCCTGGAACAGTAATTAGAGATATTGAACTCACGTGGTATCCTGTAACAGTAGTTGGAGCTATCAAACCCATATACAATCCTAGAATAGTAGTCGGAACTGTTGAACCCACATAGGATCCTGAAACACTAGTCGAAGCTATCAAACCAAAGTAAGATCCCTTTATCACAAAGCAACCAGCCATAGGGTTCCCTCACAAAGCACTCCTGATTCTTGGAGGGTCTTCTCCTCAATACAAGTGTCAATACATCAAGTGACATGATGTCCCACGAAGAAGTATCCAAAGGTTCGCAAAAGCATTGAGGGAAAATCCAAGAAATACATTTCAAAGAAACAGAGATGAGATGACCAATCCATTTTCCAAAAAGTACACTGCGGGTTGAAATAAGGCACACACCATGTCTTCAGACCTCGGTTACTTCCCGTGTACAATGACCCGTGTCAAAACGCTGTTCATGTAGAAAATAAACTAAATGGCATGTGGTATGGTTACACACTGTTTCTATAGACCACTGGTAATGCCCGGGTGCAACGGCCCGTGTCATAAGAAACTGTTCGTGTCGAAAATTAAGTACACTGCATGTGGTATGGTTATACGCTGTGTCTACGAAACTGGGGTCAGCTCCCTATATTCTGGCCATGTGCCCGTACATGGCCTCAACTAGTGTTTGTCAACCCGTGTAAACAGTACACGGGGTAACCTGTGACACTGGCCTTTCCTGGCCGTGTGGTGGAGTAAATTCCAGTGTACTTCACCCAATATCCGTGTATCCCCAGAATACACGCTGAGTCTCACGTAGCCACCTCTTCCATGTTGTGTGAAGAGTACACGACGTGTGAATATGGTCACACACTATTTTATGCGCATATATCATTCGATACCCTAGCCACAGTATGCTCGTACTACACAGTGTGTTATTCAGAAGTTCATACCCTATATTTTAGAATTATCCCGAAACGGTGCTTTTTTGCAGCGTGCCACCCGTGATGTCCGTTCTTCATTATGATATACTTATCATCACAAAACTGTAATGTATATGAATCCATAATGTTATGAAGTCATCCCTGGTGTTTTTGGGCCTTCAATTCGCTCCAAAAACATGTTTTTATTCACCCGCTCGATGAATGGTCGAAGAACGGTATTTCTTGATTTGTTATGTTCTGTCACCCTCTATCGTCGTCGCACCTCCTCTTGGTCATTGTGATGTTGGGTCTTCATTTTGGGATCGTTCCTTCTCACATATAACCTACAACGATTCATTGTTCGTCACCCAAGAATATCACGAAGAACACACCACAAGAAGTAATGCAGAGAAATCGGGTGATGTTTGTTTGGCCCGGTCCCTCCGCATTAGATTGATAGCAAGAAGTTCAAGAAGAATAAATCAACATGAGGAACAATAATAACATTTATCAAATCAAAAAATCCACTACCTTGTTTGTTTTTCATCGATGAAGTCATAGGGAAGGCGGATGTCGATTAGTTGTAGACGAACACGCCCTATGTGGATGGAGGTTCCAAAGAAAGAAGTCGAAGACGCTCCTCACCGGTATTCATCATTGGAATAAACCATTCTTTGTTCCTCATTGGTGAGAGATTTTCTCCCCAAGCTCTCTATTCTCCAATATTCCCCCACGTTTAAAAATTCAAAGCCAAAAATAATAGATTATGATATCCTATTAAATTGTTGGCATAATATTCAAATGGTTTAATTATTTAATTAAAAGAGTTGTATCAATTAATTAATGAAGAGGATAAGGCACATTATGTGTTAGGGGAGATGAAGAGCCTCCCCTACACTTAATGTAAGTTTGTGGGTTTCTCCATTAATGGGGAGTTTTAAGGGGGTTTAAATCTCGGGTGGTCCCCACCACAATAAACATGAAGGGGATGTTATGTTCTGGTGGGCCTCACCACCATAACCTTTCACGAGAGGTTATGTTGTGGTGGACCCACCTCCAACATCAACATGGTGGTTATAACAAATAAAATAAAATAATACATGTGTTTATTCTATTTTATTATTCCCATGTAAAACCTAAAACTATCTTTTATTTTGGACCATCTGTCATGGAGGTGAATGTCTTCTTATGCGAAAACTGGCACTGCGAGTTCAATGGTGCCCTAAGATTCAAATTCCGAGCACTGGTTCAAAAGTTATAAAAATACGCTCATAAGTTTATTGAACATACCTGAACAAAACTTCATAAATTGATTCCAGACACACCGGGCCTCGGAATCACGCGCCATCAATTTTCACGGACTTGAAAAATTTTCATGTATTTAAGAAAAAAATATCCATTGAATTTCATGGAATTTACATGGATGGTCAACCTGATAGGACCATTCAAACACTTGAGGACATACTATGATCTTATTCAATGTATTTCTAAGAGTTTGGCAATCAAAACCTTCCCCTTGTGAATTTTTCATATAATAATTGTTTCCATTCATCCATTCAAATCGAATCTCATGAAGCTTTATATGGGAAGACATGTCTAACTCTGACATATTAAGATGAAGTTATACCGTATAAGGGATGGGAAGTGATATTATACAATAGATTATTGAGAGGTTTCAAACCATTTAGTGTCACGTGAAATCATCATAATGATGAATGAATATATTTGTATAAAATCATTGATGTGATTTTTTATTTAATGTTAGAGATAAAATATTCCTATATATATATATATGGAAAACATTTATGAGGATTGGGTAGTATTGAATTCTTTTTCTAAGTTAAATCAGCCCCATTGAGATACATGATTATATTAGAACTATTGCCTATCAACTAGAAACCCCAACCAATCTCAATTACATAATGTGTTCCATGTAACCATCTTCAAGGATGTTTATACAACATTCCCCACATGTATTAATTTAGAGTTTCTATGATTAGAAAATGTTCCTTCATATGATGGGCATACATTGAAGATCATAGATCCAAAATATAATGTTCTACAATATAATACAAAGCACATGGTCAAATTTTTGTAGTAGAACCACATGTTTAAGTGACGTGGAACTAGAAGTAGAAATTAAATATAAGTATCCTTTTTTAATTTCGTTTACATAATAAATTTTTTCATAAAAAAATTATGAATTGGAAATAATGTTAAAACCTAGTCATTTATTAATGAAATTGCCTTTTCAAATAATTAAATGTCGAATTAATAGATGAAATTATAGACTACATGTGCACTGTTTTGGTTTTAGACCATTATAATTTTTATATTTTCATATTTATTAGATCATTATACATTATAACTATAGATAATACAAATTTGAACAGTCATGATGATATTAGTATATATAATGGGTTATGAGAAATTCCAATTGAAATAGATGGAAGAAGTGGTAGCCTTGACCAGTAGGATCATACCCTATGAAACCCATTTATTAGAGATTCTAAGGGAGATAGAGTCATTATAATTTTACCATCATCATCCCCAACACAATATTCAAGAAATAAATCATGAAAAATATCATGTATGGTAAAATTCCACGCTCATTGAGATGAAGACCCAAATAATGTATTTCAAAATACACCAATAAAATATCATCATTGCACACCATACAAATATTGAAAATATTTCTTTAATAAAGGGATTTTTATTTAGACCATAATTTTATAATTTTTATATACTATTTTAATAAAATAGTTATTATATTTTTCCCTTTTAATATTTCTTCTTAATTACTTATTTAGTTTAGATTTATAAAAATTAGTTTTCAAAATGATGAAACAAAAAATATACTTTTCGAAAATGTTCAGTTTCTATTAAGACACAATATTTTATTAATTTCATTATTTTTATACATAATATTGTAATAATATATTATTATTAAATAATTGTTTTTAATTATAATAATGATAATATATTCTTATTATGTCAAATGTAATTTTTATGAGTGCAAAAATATTATTATTGTTAAAAATGAGTATTTATCAATAACTGAAATGTTTTTGTTTTAAAATTATAAACATTCATATATAGATTATTATTATAATAAAATATATAAAAAAATTTAAATCATAAAGTCAAAATTATCAAATGGTGATTTTATTATATTTTTCGGAGACAATCTAATTTTTGGGTTAAAAATAAATAAGGTATAGGTATATGGTATGTATTATGTCTTTATAATGACCCAAAAGTGAGATAATAAATTCTATATATAAAATACAAAACCGAATATTAATTTAAATATTAAAATATTTTTTTGAGGTTATATGTTTTGTTTTATAAATCCTTAATGCTTCTTCCATAACTTTTATTATATATTAATATTTTATCATCAATTCTCCATGAACATGACTCCATTATATATCACTAAGGATATTGTTTCAAGGAGTTAAATTCACAACCAAATAAGATAATTGAATCCAATCAAGTTTGTAAAAAACTATTAGAAAATACCATATGATGGTTTTCATTTTTTATTACATTATCTTAAACAATCCAAGACATATGTTTTGAAAATAATAAATAGTTACCAATCTTTGAATACATAAAATCATCAAAAATTAAATTCATCCTCAACATAAACTGTTGGACTATGAAATTAATCGAAATATACCACCTTATATCCCTCTGATGTTCCCCCAATTTCTCATGAAGCTCTTCCTATGCTTTTTGAAGTTATTTCTCATGGTAAGGGATCCTCAAATTCTCATATTTAATCGTGAAACTTATTTATACAATTCCTCTAGAATTCCTTACGACCATGTTTGAATATGTTTTTATATATACCTATTACTATATTAATAATGACAATGTTTTGAGAGACCCCATTCCCTCTCATTAAACCCACCCATGATCCTTTATGTATCCCTTTTAGGCTGACAAAATTATCCTATGATTATTTCCTTGAAAAAACATTTTTGTGGTGAATACCAATCTATATTTTCACTCAATAGTATTCACCTAGATGTATATATGATTTATTTATAAGGGACTTCCATTTATTTTACCCTCACTCACTGAACATTGAATTATAATTGATGAAAGTTATCTTTATGTTGTATGATCCATATGGCACACTTATAAATTTACATGATAAGAATATCACGGGTTCACCTAGATTGTGCTCTAATAAATTGGGTATTATTTTAATCTCAGAATATAGTATGTATGGTAAAAAAAATTATCATAAGAACATTATGTTATGATTTTATGGATGAAATCCTTATCGTATGTTTATGATGTCACATTTCTATTATATCATCATTTCTATATTGGCTCAATGTTTTCATGTCATATGATGACTCATTGTTCAATAATATGATTCCCACACCTCTTATGTTTCCTTGATATATCCCTTGTATCATGTTTTCTAATTTATCTTTTAATATTCTTCATTTTTCCCCTTACTGAGATTTATTGGTCATGTGTTTCATATATACATCCCCAAATTATCCTATACAGTTTCAGAAGGATGAAGGAATTTTAACATCATGTTAAGAATGTTTTCAATAATTTAAGTGTATTTTTATTTCTAGTTGTTTTTTAAGAAAATATTCCTTTAATGTAACTACGATTCTTGATCATATAGGTTGTGTTATGTTCACCGTTATGTAATAAATCATTAATTAATGTTTATTAAGGATATTGGTTCTCATACCTTGAACACATGAAAAAATTACATTTTATGGAACTAGGTATATATATTTCATGTTCCAAAAATGAATCAAGGATTATAACACCTCTCAAAAAGTTAAAAAAGAAATGGTCTCATTCACCAACATACCTAAAAGGATCTAAAGAAGGTATATGTAAGAGGATTCAATAAATTGTACCAGACTCTAATTAGAAGTGTTCAGGGGCACAGATAGAAGGTGAGATTTTACATGTTTCACATACTAAAAAAATATAGATCTAACAAATATTTTTTAGAATACCAACCATAAAAGTAAATAGGTAAAACACCATTGATTTTGCATTTTGATCCTATTGAAAACTCAGGAATCCCTATGTTGAGTGATATATCCCCCATATCAAAATAGGAAGAATGATAATCATAGACACATGAAAGTGAATTTAACAATTTCAGGAATAAAATATTAATTATAGACATCTTGATCAGACCAAATATATATAAACAAAAAATTTGTTGGAGAATTTGTGGAATCCCCCAAGAACCCATCAAGGTAGTGAATCAATAATTTGAGTCAAATTAGGGGATTTAATGAAATAAACAATGTTTTGAGTGGAGAGAAATATAACTCTAACCATGACCATCTAGACCCAGATTTGGGCCACCTGTTAGCTTCTGGATAACACTAGATAGCCACTATCTTCCACTAGAAATAATTTTGTAACAAAAAATAATATTTTCTCATTTAGAAAACCCAAAAAAAGAAGGTTGGATTACATTATGAATCCAACTCATATAGGATTCCAATAGATAACTAGTCTTCTTCTTATAACCATACTGGGATAGTTCACCTTCCAATGGAATGTTTTTGGTATTTTAGTTATCCCTCTACAACATTCCACTTTTATACGTTTCCATATCTCTGCTACAATATTCCCATAACCCATTAAACCCCATTTCAATTAGGTTCTAGGCTCACTTAATTATTATAAAATTATATAATTTAAACTTAACAGGGTATAGTACATGTACAAATTATAAGTTCTTACAACATCTCCCATATATAATAACTCATCCAAGAGTGGTACTCGAATATGTCAATATAAAAATCTAATTGAATAATTCAATTCACAATGCCCAAATATTTGACCTCCGCTCCCAGGTATCCTCTGAAATATGACCATGATGCCACCACACATGCGGTAGGGGAATTTTATTTCCCTGGTTATCATTCTAAATATGTGCTATGATATGAATCAAATGTATATCAAAGCAAACATTGACACCAGTCTCTATATTATAAACTTCTTTCACATGTGAAGGATTAGTGTTGAATCTATAAAATTGAGGCACATGAATATTGTAATGAATGAAATTATAGAATTATAGAAGATCCATTCTATATGGGAATAGAAAAATCCTCTCCCATGCATCAAATGAAATGGAAAACATGGTTGATTGATTCCCATTTTTATGTATATGGTTTATTCACATCTATGGTAAAACACACAAAATCACCTTGTAAACAACCATGAATTCTAGAGGTCACCTTTGAAAGTTAGTGAAGCATCTATTCTGGATATGTGTGGTTTCCAACTGCTTTATAATTAGTTAAATCATCCTCTATCTATCAAAAATAATATAAGATCCAAACAGTTTTAGTATTCGCATATCTAACTAGTACAAAAGAAAATGAAATGTTCAACCTTAAAAAGCCACAAAGGGACATTTTTAAATCGATTTCGGAAATATATTTTTATTCGGAAAATCTATGAGATCCAGAATATGCTCCCAATAACCACTAATTCTCAATGTATTGGATTTGAATGTTCCCTCAAGAATATAAATAATACTTTACATTTTATTATTCTATGTATAATATATTGTTCTAATAAGAACATACAAACACATCACCTATTGAATACCTTTCCAAATGTGTGACATAACATTGGGATATTGATATGAAATTGTTATCTATATAATATCATAAAATAGAGTTATAAATCATTTATAAAGGTTACCCATGTCATAAAAGGTGATGTTCTCATGTATTAGAAATAAATATGATACCTTCATAATTACAATGTACACTATTTCTAGTAAACACATATCAATAGAGGTCACAATAATAATAATTAAGTGAGTATTATCATATAAAAGGAATAAAAAATTGATATGTTACATTTTTATTATAAAAAAATTTATATGTATATGAATTAAAACAATTAAATTAATAGAATTATGTTAATGATTTATAGTTATGAACAAATTAATTTTTTTTAAATAAATATATCCATTTGAATTTGATATTTTAGAATCATTCCACTATAATAGATAATAAAATTATTCTAATAATAATTTGATTTATATATATAATTTTTAATAAGGTCCATGACATTTTTTTAGAATGTAAATTGAATCGTTAATAATTAATATTCATTATTTAATAACCATGTAACTATATACATGCTTCTTAGAAATTATTCATTACGTTTTGGTGTTAAATTTTATTATTATAAAATACAATAATTTTTTATTAGTAATTAATATTCCAATATATATATAAATATTTCCAGGAAAATTATTTTAAATTTCAACATTATCACATAAAAGGTGTCCAATGAGATAATTTTTATAATTTTTTGATATAGTTTTTTTGGGTAAATTTTTAAATACAGTTAGAATATAAGGTAGTAATTATGGAATCATATTGATTTATTAATTTTTTAATAATTAATATATGTTCACATGAGAAAATATAAATGTTTATTCATTAAAATAATGTATTTTAAAATAAAATAAAATTATTTTATAACCATATAAACATGTTTCCATATAATAAGGTGTATTTAAAGATTTATAAAAAAATATTATAAATATATATATATATATAATATATAAGATAATATAGTTTAAATAATTTTTGATCTTCAACATTTAGAATTCATAATGAAAGTCATAATTGTAAAATATAATGGTCAAAAAACAAAGGATGTTCAATGTTTATATATTCCACTACAACATAAGCGTTATTGTTTGTGTTAATAAATTAATTGAAAATTCCCCCACATTGGAAATAAATTTCATCCCATCCCCCAATTAGGTTCCACTATAGAACCACTGATTTTTATTTTATTATAATTTTGCTTCTTAATAATATTTTAAAAAATTCATAGAAAGCTATTTATTTTAAAATATATCATTATTCTCCCTAAAAGAAAATGAAAATTCTTTTTCTCAAATGACATAGTAGGTTAGGGTTTCCTCAACCTATAACCACAATTTTGTAGAACCCAAAATATAAGGATATAAAGATTTCATTATTAATATTTTGGAAGGGCTATAAAATGGTAAGAGTCTATAACTTTATCTTTATTTCATAATCTATAGTCATTTAATTATTTTTCATTTACTTATATATTTATATGGGTTCTAATTATGGAAAATTAAAGAATTTTATTACGAAAATTAATGTTAATATTTTTTTAACCCTCATTAATCACTGCATTTAAATAAAATTATTTTTCATAGATATCAAATGCATTTATATCATATTGCATCCATTAACCATTACATTCATTGATACCTACTAAAAGTACTATATGATTAATTTATCCCATCATATTAAAACATTATTAAGTATACCATCAATTTAGTTATAAATAACCTATTATTCTAACTATACTAATAGATATTCACATAATACCCTTTAAATTTAATCGAGTTGGAAAATACTAATAATCAAGATTATCATTACTACTATACACACATGTCTTGTTTACTAAGAGAATTGTATGCATATGGAATATTTTGATGTATATTGTCAATGAAAATCATTCAAATCATGATAAATTTAAATTTTATGTGATGGGTAGGGATATAAATTAAATATTTCCACCATTCATCGTTAATTACCATTATTCAAACTAATTTGGGAATTTGGGGTTTTCCCAACCATTTTATATATGTTTTCTCGCAACTAGACCCTGATGGTATGTTTATGATGTTTCCTAAAATCCTTTTTTTAATTTTCATAAGCCTTTTTAGGGTAAGTTGTATATTTATTGGTGATTTAACCATTTGAACCATTACATAGCTCCAAATTCCAACTACAAACATTAAAATGTGGCAACGATGAGGTGTAAATCACATAGGATGAGACGACAATCCTCACCAACACATTCCATCACTAGAAACCACATGCCTGAAGAGACCATTGATCACCATAAACCCCAAGAATATGAATCAAAAAATGATCACCAATAGCATCCAAATAATATCTTCTCTCAAATATGAAACAATAATCACCTATACAGGATAAATAATGCACCATAATATAGTCACAGACCCCCTATATATATATATATATATATTAAAAATGGTCAGGAAGGAGAATTACACGGATAAGTTTATTTATAATGTTTTATATTATAAATTATATAATAATAAAATAAGTTATTGTTACCCATATTATTATTTATTTACACTATTTCTAATGCATGGACATATTTTAGTATAATGTTATCAATTATATAGATTTATTTGATTATTATATGGTCTCATAATTTTTTTTTACATTTTTTATTTAGTGACAACATCAATTTTACACTATCCCATAATCACGGTCTGAGTTCAACCTTTTAGTTTGATTAAATTTTCACAAGTAATGAAGAAGTGTACTATAAATTATCAGATGATAATATAGGATGATTAATAATGTCTTAATAAAATTATAATGTTATATTATATGTTTTCAAATGTACTTTAAGGATCATGTATGTATCTACATTCATAATATTATTAAATTCTTTGATATAGTTCCATGTGATTTATTATTTTTATAAAGAATATAAAAAATAAACCTCAGGCTCTACGTAACTAGATTTATGTTTTTATTTATTTGTTGTTGGTGGAGTTAGTCCCCAAGGATGACATTTAAGTGGAATGGGTGTATAAAATGACTACTGTTTAAATAATATATAGGTAATTATTCTTGGTTGTTTAATTATTGAACAATTTTTATTATGTCATTTAACATATATTGTCTTATCATCTTGGTTGATGTTATATAATGCAAGCATTAATTCCTCATTTTACTATTCCAATTTAATATATTGTATTGATTTATTAGTTTCAAGCTATATAAGTACTATAATTATAATGATTTATTGCATCCCATTTATTATGTAGGACTTTGTGATACTAATTAATTGATCCTATCCTATTAGAGGATGGTTTTAGGAAGAACATACTACCTTATTGCTAACCCAATTTGGGTTTTAATATGGTCCAGTCATGTTAACCATTAACTAAAAACCTTCTCTTAAACTATTTCAAAAATATTCAATGGTTTTCGAAATATAATATAAAAAATTATCTCATGATCAAATCAAATCGGAAATACTCAATCAGTACAGTACTCAAATTTTGTCAATAAACTATAAAAAGATACTTGTTTTTTTCTAAAAACATCTTTATCGACATATTTATTTTCTTATTTAATCCAATCAATATTTTACAACAAATGAATAAAAATTTATATCATACATAAAAAAATTACAATTAAATGAGAAATAAATGTAATAAATTTTATAATATCATCTTCAATCCATCATTATCAATTCACAGTCAATGTTGGATCATTAAAAAAAATCATGGGAAAATTACTCTATAATTTTTATTTTGAAATAGTTTTCTACAATTAAAATTTATTTTTCATGACCACCAACTCACAAAGTGTACCCCTCTTAGGCGAGTAATGTGAGTAGAGAAATAGTGACACCTGAGTCCTACCTTTAGTAGGACCCAGGTAAGTGACATGCACTGAGGGTATAATAAACACAAAAATGGGAGGCATTACCATAAAAGAGAACACATGAAAAAAAGAGAGATAACATTGACCCCAACAAAATAATATTAAGATTAAAATATAAAAGAAAACCATGATCATATGTTTAATACAATCCATGAATAACTACTATCGAAAGGTAAAATCGCAAGTACCAAATGAATGATAAACAACATCAACCACAAGGCCCAAATAACTCCTATAATCTTAATATTGTAGTAACTATCTGGATCTCTAACATGATCTATGTGAACTAAAAAATAGTTTATATATATGTGGGATGGGTACTACAGTATACATGATAACCCCCCCCCCCACCCCGGCACCACTCATGAAAATGTAAATAAATAATTGTAAATCACATTGAAAAACAAGTGAAACTAACTCTTCTGGTAAATAGGTATACTATGTTTCAATCCTCACCACAGATACTCTCACCAAGTATTGCATATAAGAGTATATAATATAATAAAAAATATTATTGAAAACTATAATGACCCAATGTTTTGTATGAAAATTTATATATTATAATTATATCATATATTCACATTAAATCAAAAAAAAAATTAACTACTAATGCTATGTGACCCTAAAGCATAATTTTTTAACTTCTGTGATTTGAATTTAAAAAATATGATATACACTGTTGCAATCAGTAAAAAATTTGGAGTCCTATAAAGAAAAAATAATATTTTTGAATAATAACATTCCCTTATAAATGGTAACATGCCCTTTTGAATAGTTATATACCCTAATTAATAGTAACCTTACCTATGATAGTATATAAATAATATTCCAATGATTTAATGATATAGCTATATCAAGGAATCAGAAAATAAATGCTTTAAAATATGTATTTTTCATGTAAAATATGTTTTGAAATAAATATTAAATTAATCATATTTAGAAAATTATTTCTAAAAAATGAATTAAATTTTTTTATTTTATGCATAAAAAAATGGTTAGGGTGATTTGTTGGATTTTTTTGAAATATTTGTATTTTTGGTGAATAGTGAAATACATTAATTTTTCATATAAATACACTATAATTTAAATCAACTATTAATGACATCATAAGTGACGTAATCACCCAAATATCGAACTCACACGAATATAAGACTATTCTTGGTCATTGATTCATCATTGTTGCTGGTATTTAGGGTAAATAATTATCTAATGATTAAAAAATTATAAAAACCCTCCTCTCCTCCACTATAGAACACCACTCACTCCCTCTCTACTTAAATCATCTCAATCCTTGTGATATGCCAATATTATAAGATGTGTTAATTGGACACATTGAAGGACAACTGTTTATCAATTTATATTTACATTGTTAATTATAGTCACGATACCATTTGTGTTATTGATAAACAAGATTATTATATATGTAATATATTCTTGTTATAAATCATCAATCCTTTTTTAAAAATGGTATTAAGTTATAAATAATAACATGTTCATTGAAATCAACCCCCCCTGATTAACCAAAATGATTGTTACTAAGGTTTTATATAATAATTCATCTCCACTCACAATAGCATAATGGATTTTTAAAATCATGTAATATTATGGGTTTTCACTAATTACCTATTAATTTTATTCTGGAAAACCATTCTCATATTACATGATAATCCATTCATAAGTAAACAAGTAATGAATGTTAAGGAAACAAACAGACCTGAAAAATGAAAATGAACATCATAACCAATCAAAAAGTCCAAGAGTGAAGTAAAAAAGGTTATATGACATAGATTAAATAAATATTAGGCTCTGGAATTACTAATTAATAATACTATTTTTTTTATTAAGGTCATTACATTCATGGAAAAAATACTATCAGATTTAAGTTATGAGATCCTATACATTTCACATTTAATCCAGATTTTCCGCAATGCATGCCTTTTTATGTGTAATACCAAATGATGGGGTATGATTTCACACCACCCCCATACTTACCATATGATGTATTTGTGAATAGAAACCCCTTTTATCCCTCATCCAGCCCACTTAGGTACACCTGACATCGGACAGACGAGGAGTAATGAATTCTACTTCAACCTCCTTTGTTCTTTTAGGTTGCGTTATCATTCATTGTATAAAAATATATTTATCATATTTATTTATGTACATCATTTAAATTCTGTGTAGATTTAAGAAATTAATTTTCATTATTCTTTCATGACTTCCTTTTGGGGATATATATGTTTTCAAGGATTCCCTCCTTAGTAATTTCTGATAAGCACACATATTTTGAGGTAACATCTTGAATTTTGATCCAATTTTAAGTTCTCTATACCCTCTATTTAAAGCCAAAATATTTTTATAAAATCGTATTTTTTATTATGAAATCATTGTTGGTTCAATTATGGTTTTATATAAAATATTTCCTTCTTTTCTATTTTAAAAACTCAGTAGTATTTTCCTTTAAACCGCACCAAAATGTTTTAATTCTAAAAATTCTCGAACTCATTTAATAATGTTTTTCACTTCTGTTTGACATCACATGCCATTATATATTCCTATTTTACCTTATTAACTTCCATTTAGGTTCTAATTCCTTTCTTTCATGGACACTTTCATGATACACTCCTTAGTTATGCTTTATGTCGTGATTATGGTACCCAATTCATTCCATGGGTAACCCCCATGTTTATGTAAGATTGATTATGTATGATTCATTGTGTGGAAAACATATTCAATAAATTTAAATTGGTGCACCAAAATTGTGCTCCAATTAATGGTTTAATGTTATGTCTCGTGAGATTCTATGTGAAACTGGTTTGTCAGTTTTCCTTGACCCGTACTGCGATGGGAAACGAGATTGGTGGTTATCCTTGACCAATACTAAAGTCATGTTTTATGATTTTGAAACATTTATTTGATTATATGTTTATACGATACAATGTTTATATGTGATGATTTATTATTCCTCGTGTTTTTATATAATTATTTCATGCATCCTAACCCATGTTCTTAAACTTTATTCTTATGTTTATTCACTTACTAGGCTTTTTAGATCATCCCTTTGTTCATGTGTTCCCTAGGGTACCCTATGCAGATGTAAGGGCTAAAAAAAGTTAGGTGATTTTATTGAGATTAAATATGGAAGTGTTTTTTAGCCCCATTTTTTATGTTTTATGTACATAGTCTTCCATGAGACTAGAATAAACAATCCTTGGCATGTACACTAATGTATAATTATTCATAAAATCATGTAATGTTTTGTGTAAAAGGATAGAGTCAATATAAACCCCACTAACACTTCCCCAATGGTTTACCAATTTACCCTAACGTCACACGCCCATAGTATCTCTCTCTAAAAAGGTTGCTCATAGACACCTGGGAGGAGCACTGCAACAAGAACCTCAAGAAACACAACCACCACATCAATGTAACCAAAGTTACCAGCTAGGTTCTAGGAGAAACCATAACTTGAATAACATGTATCATACATTAGATATTATTCCTCAGGACACAATTGAACATAATCCAATAAGAGTCCTCAATTCAACACTACATATAAACATTATACAAATAGTGACACATGAGAAAGTATATATAGAACATATTTGTGTGAATAATCACAATACAATAAATCCATCTACACAAAAATATGGAGAAAAATTAAAGCCATGCCTACTAGTACCAGACACTACCAAGAGAAGAGATTAGGGAAAAGGGGGTAGTTTTCCCTCCATCATCCCGTTGGATGTTGTAAAAAACAACCCTTTGGTCTTAGAATCCCTAGGGTGTTAGTTTCCCTAACTGATATGGTAGTGTAGTGTATATAAACACAAAAATTACAGAATATAATATATCACACCGCCACACTACGGTAATAACCTATTCATATACTCAACTATAGCTAACGCCACACGGACACCTAGTTTCCACTAATAAGACTAGATATCCTAAAAGAACAGAATGATTTAAAGAAATTGATTAAATTTTATTTTCCATTTTTAGAAATTTCAAATTTTGTTAATTAATTCCTTAAACAATAATTAACCATTATCAATTCCACGTAATATTTCATTATCCTCACAAAAATGTTTGATTCCCTCCATGCATAAAAAAACCATGCCCATATTCCTCAAATAACAACCTCAACATTGCGTCCTAGAAAGCTCCAACCCCATGGGTTCAACATAATTTATTAAAACAATAATTATAAGCATTATTAAATATCATATATCAAAGAATTCTTTAGAAGAATTCTATGCTACCAAACACAAGGGGATAAACATGGTGAGTTGATGAACTACTAGTCTAGTCTTTACCAGCAATAGAATGTTTATCATAAAACTAACCACTAAAAGCATGTAGAATACCAAGTGTGTCGTCACCCATTTTGGAAGGATGGTATGTAAGTCTAGATTCATCAAGAATCTGGGGAATTAAGGAAGATAAAAAATTAGATTCAACATCAACTACTTCCACATCAATGAGTTATCCCAGTATCAACATGTTCCATCATCCCTATTGTCCTCAGCGAAACCCACATGATGAAACTGATGCATCTAAGTAATCTAGGGGTCAACTATTTCCCCAACCACTAGGCCACCCTATCCCCATATCTCACATAATCCATCCAAGGTCACATACATTACATGTATTAGTAAACAACCGATCAAATGGGCTCTTGGCACTAATCGATGCATCTAGACATCACACACGATAAGCACTCATGGCTCTAAAGGAGAAGGATGTCAATCATTAAATAATGTGTGAAATTCAGAACCCAATAAGGAAATATCATTTATATAAACACTACTTCTATAATCCAACATGAATTAGATGATTCCTTACTAGTAGGATTCTAATATAAGAAACAAAAATTGTAAGATTCATAGCCATCACAATTAATTTGATATGCCTTTAAACAACAAGAATCCACTTGCATCAGGTTTATCAATCTATTCAAATTAAACATTATTAATACATAAATTTGATTATCATAAATTTTACATCAACAACAAGATTCATTAACGAGACTTGTTATCATTTAGACAAATAATTTTCAATTAATCCCATCATTTAATTCATTACCAATTTCCCTCTAGAACGACATATTAAACAAGGAAAGCTTAAATATCACACTGTCTAGAAAATAAAGATAAAGAAAAATGCTAAGGAATTGATAAAATTTATTTAATCTAATTCAAGTATTTATTATTCCAATTCTATTTTTCTTCGGTGGGATAAATCCTATTATCTCTACTACTACACATAAATAGAAATGAGAATCCAGAATCCCCTACCTCAAAAGGTTCATAATGTTTTTTACCAGAGAAAAGAACAACATAAAAGATCATGATTTCCTCTCATAGAAGACTTATATCAATGGTAGATTGATTCATCCATATTTCACCAAAATAGGGGTGTTCTTACTGCCTGAAGAGTCCAAGGAAATTATCTAAGGGTAATAGTTAAATTGAATGAATCCTATAGGGTGAATAAATATTTATGTCTAATTTCAGGGGAATAAAAATAATAAACAACAAGGAATAAGATATATCGGCCTTCGGAAAATCTATACTGAGCAACAGTTTAGATACAGTATTAGAATTTCACCCAATGTAAGATCTGGTGAACATTACTAGGTTTTAACATGTTAAGGAACTCCCACACTTATGAATATTAATATAGATGTTATGGGCTTAGAATCAGCCTTAAATATGGTTAAATGATGCCTTGAATACATTTTATGTAAAATAAAACGTTAAAGGGAAAAAAACTATAGGCAGCTAGAAACACAGTTCACAAATGACTCAATGAAATCACTGTTCACAAATGACTCACCAACATCACTATTCACAAATGACTCACTGACAGTATTGTTCACAAATGACTCACTGACAGCACTATTTAGAAATGACTTACTAGGGGCACTGTTCACAAATGCCTCACTGATAGCACTATTCACAAATGGTTCACTTATAGCATTATTTACATATGTCTCACTGAAATTATTGTTCACAAATGAATAACTAACAACAATGTTTAGAAATGACTTATCGACAGCATAGATCATAAATGACTCATAAATAGTATTGGTACCAAAGGACTCACCAAAGGTACTGTAAGGATATGAGTTATTGACTGAAATATTCAAAAATGAATCACTAACATCACTGTTCACATATGTATCACCCACAACATTGTTTTCGTCTTTCTCACAGACAACACTATTCACAGAACTAGAAACACTGTTCACAAAACTGGAAATCATGCAAAGTGTTTTGAATAAGCTGCATTAACCCCCCAAAACACCTGAAACACCCAATTTTTAAAAAATAATGTACAAAAGAGGTCTAGTCCATTACATTATTATTCCTTTCATATGTTCCTATTAAAATAAATAAATATAACCCAACTTATTAATTATCCACATATCTTGATTTATATATCATTCTATCCTTATATAATAAAATAATCCAACATCATCAATGATGAAAATGGATAAAAATTTATACCTCAACTTGTATGGGGTTGCTTCAGAGATAAATTTTTATACTGATGATAAGTAAATGAAATAATATACATATCTTCATAAAATATATGATAATAAATATTTACCTCAAATATACATAAATACATGTAACATTTTCATCATTCCCATTAATTTACATTTTATTATTGTAAATATATTTTGTAATTATGTTGTGGTCAACATTCCAACAAATCATGGAATATAACCTTCTTGATGGTTTGATTAATGAACAAACATGATTTCAAATAGTGCTTACAAGCTTCAAAAATTAATGAAGAACTAGGATACATTAATTTTATGAAAGAAAAAACATGTTATTTTATAGTATTAAATTTCTAATTTAGCCTAATTATATAGTTTTTTATTTACATTTTAAATTGAATACCATGACATTGTACATATTTTTATTATTATTATTTCAATTCTTATATTATTAAATCTTATATTCATTTTTAATTTTGTGAATTATTTCATGGTTTGTAATATTAAAATATAAATATTATATAATTTTTTATTTCAAATTCCATTTAATCCATTTTCTTATTCTAATAGTCTCTAGGATATTAATGAATTTAAAGTAATATTTAATTAGCTATATAATGTACAAATTTAGTTTAATCACTCAACATGTGTTTTATAAACGTCAATTACTTTCTCTTTATATTTCAAACATCCATTTAAAACATTATCATTTTAATAATTATTAACAACTTAATGCTACATGAAAAATGGGGGTTCAAACCCCATTGAGTGCTAGTAATGTAGCAGGACTGAAGTATATTGTAGCAGCGGCGGAACTGTAGCAACGGTGGGCACTGTAGTGGCGTCAAGTTACTGTTGTGGAGACAGAGTACTATAGTGGCGACAAGTACTATGTGGTACTGTAGCAGGCGGGTACTTTATCAATACTATTCAAATAATTGGCCTTGGGCCAAAACATGGACCTACGGGCCATGTAATGGGCAAAATGTCTACTGGGCCTTCAGGCTATGTAATTGGTCTCCCTCTACCCAGTTAAAGAGGTCTTTTATTTGATTTAATAATAAATGAGGCTTCGACACCAAACTTTTAAAAAAATAATGACATTTTAAACCATAAGGACTCTTTATTGAAGATACATATACTCATTTTAAATAGAATATATTATAATGATAACATATAATTTAATTGAACACTATTCATCAATGTAAATTAAAAAATCATGACTCTTTTTCACTAACATCTGTCCCTTTTAAATTGGAAAAATATTATCACAATTTTCAATTTTACAATCGTTAGATTAATAATGATTAAAAATCATTTCATAAAGAACATGGGATAAGAAAATGATTTCATCTTCTCAAAATGATCTTATACATTTGGATTCATTTTTATTTCCACTATTGTACTCTACCATATCAGATAGAACTTTTTAAATCTTTAATTTTTGTTAACTAACCTTTTAGTCTGGGAACTTTTTTCCAATTCTAATTTATTGATGCTTCATGTTTCCATTAAAGATTAATAATTTAGGAATTTTCCTTATTACATTATTCATTATACCTTATATGATAGCTTCGAATAACTTTTTTAAAATTATCTATATATAATAAACTCATATGATATTTTTACTTGAAAGACCATTTTTTTATTTTTCCAAATATATATGTTATAGATATTTTCAAAAAATAAACCCTGTAATTTCAATTGAATATTCAATATCAAGATTTATTGAAAATTAATAAAATATATCACTAATTTTTTGTTCTTAATTTTCATGAATGAGAACTCATTCACAGAATATTATCCTCTCGTTACCAATTATAAATATTCATTCATTTAATATGTAATAAATATACTAAAAATATAATTAATATTAAACTATATGTGATCATGATTCTTACATTCCATAACCATTTCTATTGAATTATTTTATGAATAATTAAAAAATATTTTATATAACCATGGCTCCTCATATGGCGAGAAAATCCCAAAAGTGAAAGAAATCCAAGTGAAAAATAGATATTATTAAATAAAAACATTACAATAATTTTTACTAACTTTTATATAATTCTGAATATGTCAAGAATATTCAACTAAATATGTTATTAAAATAAATAAATAATTTAAAGGATTTTTTTTTTATTTTTTCATATTATAATGTTTAAATGAATATCCCATGAGCATGCAGGTTGTCTTTCTACCAATCTAACAACACTAACCAACTATTTTGTGACTCAAATGTTTTGAATAATTTATGTACTTAAATCTAGTATTAATCCTACTTATTATCATTATAATAACAAATTCAAGACAATGATCACTTAATATTAAATTTTTAGACAATAACTATAATGATCAGATAAATATAATTCGAACCCATGTTATGTGGGATGTATCCCTTCAGCTAATCATCTCCTTGAATGATGTATTAACATTATCTTATAGAAAACACACAAATATTGTCCATATTTATATGGATTAGTTTAATTATTATATAATTTTTTGATCTTAATCATATCCCTTTACCCTCCAATTATATTCCCCAATTTTACAAATTACAAAAAATATGATCTTTTTATTTCCATATGATTATATCATGAATGATTAGGATATTATATTACAATGTTGATCATGAATCATTATTATGACTATCAAAAAAAGTAAAATAAAAATTCCTTTTTCTATGAAGTAGTTCAACTATTAAAATATCAAAAATTATAAAATATAAATGAATAAGATATATATTTTATTATAGTTTATATAAATCATAGATAAACTAAACTCCTCTATGGCATGGATCCCTTATTCAAAATGATCTATTATAAAGTAATGTGCAAACCCATTTTTAAATATCCAATCTATGATGTATTTTGTCCTTTTAAAAACATTTATATATGCTCACAATTATAATTTCTCTCTTACATGACCTCTAATCTAGTCACCTCATTCCTTCGACGAAGATAAATATCTAAAGAAATAATTATAACTATTATTTTATATAATTTTTCGAACAAAACTAAATTATCAAAATTCCAATTTCATAATAATAATTTATTTTTTGTAACAATAAATATTTGAATTTAAATGGTTTTTAATTATTTTATCATGGTGTTCAAAAAAATTAGTTAAATCCTCCTTATAAAACCAATAAGAAATGACATGATTTTCAAGTTTTATTTAATCCAAATGCAATATAAATTCATTAATTTTCTATATATTCTATCATGATCATCCCCAAGATCATTTTATAATAAAAATTTTATGTGAAATAACTCTATAAATCATATATTACAAAAAACATAAACCACCTTGAAAAATTATGTAATTTATAAAATTCATTTCATTAAATGGTGAACATCCAAAACCAAATAAAATAGAATTTTTTTATTTTTTCTATTATCATATATTTAATAATTATTATAATCAAATCATTATCAATAATATTTTAATAAAAATATTTAAAATTTTAAAAAAAAATTTACATTAAACCTAAAAATATAATTTTTATCAATGATTAGTTCTGACATTCTAAATATTACCAACGTTTTCAAAATCTTCCCCTTTCAGGTTTATTAGAAATTAATTTTGTGTTTCAACTAAATATTTCAAAAATACCTTATACATAGTAAATGTTTTTATACTAACTCTAAATAAACCAGATTTATACTCATTATATCAAACAAAGGTGAGTACAAATATTCCATAACATACATACCTTCAATAACTCCATATACCTCAAATTTGAGATAACTGGTATCAACATAAATTTGGTATGTATCTAACTATATTTTCCCTTCATCTAATTAATCCTCTTTATGTTAACATATCTTAAACCTCGATACTTGAAACATTCTAGACATCAAAAAATATCTAAATCATTAATAATAAACTAAAATTGAATTCCATTAATCATAACTATTACTTATGTGGATATAATTAATATAATAAAATAACAAAAGGTGATGGTATTTCTAAAAATCACGAAGATAAATGAGGAAGTTGACATCATAGATTATCATGATTAGTCTAAAATACCTATTTTAGATGTGATTTTTGAATGTATTATCCATTTTATGATTTTCTAGTATGGTCCATGTTTATAAATATATTTTCCATATTCACTATGAGTAAATGATAATAAATACTTACATTTTTATATAAGAGTGTTAAAAAAAATATTTTTAAATCAGTTCCTTATTTTTTATCAAACATGAGAAATATAAATATCTCCATGTCTTTACTAATGTCATTGAACATTTATTTTTATAAATTAATTGTTAATAATCACTCATTAACATAATATCAATTTAATTATACATACTAAGATAAATAATATAATCATTATTATTATAACAACCAACACATTTTATTACAATATAGAACTCCCCCTTTGGGAGAGTAGAAATCAAGTGTAAATTAATATATATAGATAAAGGAACCAATGTAATCACCAATATCTATTATAATTATAGATATTTAGTGTTGGTGACATATTAAAAAGATCCAAATACTGAGTAACACATTTTTTTTAAAATCCAATAGAAATTAAGGAAGTATTGAAAAAATGGATGTACCAACCACAATATTTACATGATTCTAATGATCTATTTTTTAAAAATTAAATATCATGATTGGAAAATGTATATTACGGCTTTAAACCCAACATGTAATCACTAACTATATTTCTCAAATCCAAATATTCATTGAGCTACCCCGAGAACAGTGAAACTGGGGAGAATCTATATTGAACATTATGAGGTGGTTTTGAGAAATGAATTAATAGTCCTCCAAGAATTCAAACCATAATAGGGTGAATTCTAGGATTACCTTAGTTAGAAAATAAGAATACATAGAGAACTAAATATTAAAATGGTGGTGTGTAATAACTAAATGAGAAGATCATATATTCTTCAAAAACACATCCTTATAAGAGTTGGGAATTTAACTAGGACAATTGGAATTCAATCGAATAATCTCATCAGTTGATGAGGAACCCAAAAAGCATATAGTTTTTTGATTAAATATTATTGACATATTTTTTTAATTTTTTTGATCATTTCCAAACTAGATCCCAATAATGTTTCATCTAATCCACCTGAATAATTTTATCAAATAAATATATAATTATAACAATAATTCCCCAGGTATTATAAACCCAATCACCATTACGATATATCATATGAATCATAAAACACCCTATAAAGGTTCCTCTAATAGTCTGTCTTTGGTATTTGGCCAATCATAAAATCTAACAAAAATCTAATATTAGTAACCAACAAATAATAAATAAAGGATTCTGTGATAACTGAATCAAATAATTATAATTCTAATGTATACCCAACATATATTATACAGTTATCTATTATTATGCACACTATATAGTTAGGGGGAGTCCACTCTATTATGAATAGATAGCTTGAAACCATAACCCTTTCTTGGCCTCCTAAAACATGACTGTACGACAAAAAATACCATTTATCCTTAATAATCCTTATCAGACAAATTCTATAGTTCACCTAGACTCTCCAAATAACAACAAATACCACAATTAATCGTTTCCCCTGGACATAAGGATGATACTTTATTTATACCCGTACGTCACCCACAAATAATTTATGTTTATTTCCATTGTAATCACTTAATTTACCCCATATAACCATAGGTATGTTATTTCATCACTGTTAAATCACTTTATAGTTTAATACACCCTACCAAAAAAACCATGTATCATTCAGTAGTTATTTTACAATGATGATGATGAGATAAACCTTTACCATTATTACCATCCTAGTCAATAGCCAAGATTAAGGCATCATATATCTTCCTCATTCCACCTTGAGAGTATGTATCTATGAAAACAAAATAATAACATTTTCCTAATGATCCATCCTATAAAAGGTTAGTTCTAGTTTACAACTTGTTAATAAGGAGTCAAGAAATAAAATTAACCTTTACTGAATTATAACACCACAATCCATTCTAAAAATATCGAACCCAATATACATAATACTAATAAAATATAGTTGAAATAATAATCACATCCATGAATCATGATTCATTACCCATTACTTACCTAGCCCCATCAATGTGATATATAAAATATTTAGCTTTAAACGTCTTTACAGTCTCAAGCAATAACTTCGTATAGAATGATATAAAAAATAATATTCATTAAATCCCCTCAATCCAACCCCATGGACTAAAAAATACAACGATCTCTATTTTTTTCAAAAAATAAATTATGTATTAAAATCACTCTATAATAAGTGGGGTTTATTGTCAATATTAATATAATCTGGTATTACTATATCCAAAACATCACGCACTCTAGATGCATCTCACCTAAAAGGATGAGTGGGAGAAATATTTGAGATTATCCCTTAATATTTGATAGAAAAAAGTCATCCTTACTGTCCACATTATTCATATACTACATGACCCAAAAATTTCCCACTTATAGATACTAATATATAGGAGTTTCTAGTTAAAAACCCTTCAGGTATGATACTTTATACCTTCTGATTCTCCACTGGAGTCCATTGAGGTGGAATATCAAAAAAATACTAAGCATAAAAACCATCTAAAAAATATATTCTGTATCCATATAGGGTTTTATAAAAATTAGCAGACATCTAACCCAATGTTACCACTCTCAATGTTTTATATATATTTCACATATAGTTTACATATTCTTTAAACATTTACTTATCATAAAATAATAATTACCAAAATGTTTTAATGTGAAAATCTTCCAATAATTTCTATTTGAATATATTATATAACTAATCATTGAAACCAGTAATAACAAAATTTAATTAATAAAAAATGTTATAAATAAAACATATGTATATAGATGAATTTTATTTATACATATTGAGTATGATATATTAATTATTTAACTTTTAAACCCATTTCCAAAAGTAAAATATTAAAAATAATATCATGAATAATTTTACTTAAATTCAAAAAAACCTAATACTCAAAAACAACAAATCTCAATTCCACTCACAGTTAATACTGGCATTCCTCATACAGATGTAAGATAAGATTATGTATTGGGTATATCCCATTTCCTAATCAATCATATCTCTTACTACCCATTATTAAAAAAATTAAAAAATTAACAACTTTATAATGATACATTGTAACTTTCCAAGCTTGATCCTCTTGAATTGTACGTAATCTTAGACACTCCCTGACATAAATTGTGTATCCCCATATTCATGGGGTTAGATACTTGTAATAATGAACTATTAATACTATGGGGATAGAGGGATAACTAAAAGATAAAAATAATTAATTGATAAATAATTGAAAAATCGTAATATAGAAATATAATGTTTATATTAATTTGATAATATAGCCACAAAAAATAACATGCCATGAAAAATCATAATCCCATTGTAGATTCCATGTTATCATACATATAAAAGAAGGATGACATAATGGGTACATCATATATTAGTGTTGTATAAAAAATATAAAATAATTCATACATTAATAAAAATTAGTGACACATATTTTCCTAGTTCTATTATATAAATCATCTAATCCTTTTGGATTATCCATCGATAAATGTAATTTTAACATTATATTGTGATGGAAAAGGATGAATGAGTTATCACCACTCATGAAAATAAAAGATGTAAATTATACACCGCTTTAATAATAAAATATGTTTGAATAGAGAATTAATAAATGATGAATATTTATGTATATGAGTCATCATCGAGTAGTCAAGTTACGGTTTACTAGGTATCTCCAAAATGATACTCATCGTGAGAGAGTTATCACTATATCACTACAAAATAATGAAAAATACATATCAAAATAACATTTTAAAAGGGTGAATGATATATCACCAAACTAAAAACATGATTAATGATAAATAACCGATCATATACAATTTTTACCATCTATATTAAGAACAATACTAATATATAGTATGATATATCTCTAAACTATCAAAAACGTGAATAATATATCCCCAAGACCATAAAAATTGTGAAAACTGAATCAGTGATACTCTAACCAAGGTTAACTACATATCATTCATATAATAAACAAGATGATTTATATATCACTAATATAATACATACGGTTATTGATATATCTCCATAAAAGATCAATCCTTTTCGAAAAGTTGATTACTAATATCAGAAAAATCGTGCACATGATGCATCACTGAATAATATGGATTAATTGAATGTTCCATCACTAATCTACCGAATGTTGGACTGTCATATTATGTAAACAATTCTCAAGAACAAAGTAAATTCTAGGATACCCATACTACATTTTTTTATAACAAGTTTGAGTTTAAAATGTGGGATATCCCATTAAAATTATTTTGGAATCCATAAAACCAAAAAACTCAAAAAGGTAATTCCACATTAGTTATTAACATTACCAAGTCATGATATCATGGAAACTACACTACAAGCATTACTAAAATATATAAATCCCATAATTGAGAAATTCATTATACTAATCATAAATTCATTTAATCATATCTATATGAATAGAAACAACTCATTGGTTGTAATTGTAAGACAAAACACCCTTTTTCATGTGAAACATGGTTCATGGAATATATCTATTGAAATAATCACAACTTGAGATGATATATTGACACCTTCCACATGATAGGTATATTTTATTTTGAGGCTTCACAATGATAAATTTGGGTTAAGAAATTGTTGGTGGAACATGGTGGACTAAAAAAAGAATTTTCAACATCTTAGTGAATCACGGGACACACCACACTATTTTCCAATGCATGTTTATCATTGCAAGTACTTGTGTGAAATGGGAATGGAAAAAACACCTATGGTGGGGTATGGTCTCCAAAATGGCATGCTGGGCGGTCTTCATTTACATTAAAAGATGCTTTTCTACCACCACACCATGGTTTGTGTGGTTGGGTAAACTCTAGCAGTATTGGGTAACACTAAAACATGGTGATTATTATTTTAAAAGTGGGAATGGAAGATTTAGACACTGATCTTTTATGGGAAGTTACACCGCTTAATTTTTTATCATGTAATAATTACTATATGACATTTATTCCACCTTAACATAATTTATAAACTATATTAAGACATTTAACCCTACTCATAGTAGGATTTCTGATTTGGTTGATTTTTGGGAGATTCAGGAAATTCATCCTTTACTAGTTTAGAGATCTACTATTTGTTTTGGTGGATCAATTTGAGTCTTGAGAGGTCTCTATCCCATCATTTATAAATACCACATTTGATGTTGATTGTGTTTTCTCCATTGGAATGGTATTTTTCTATTTTAAATGCATCATTAATATGGAATACCTCATTGTTATTATGTTTTCAAATTGAATAGATTATGAAAATAATTTTTTGATATTAGTAAGGATAGGTTTGGGTCACCATATCATGTGTATCATGGTAATGACTCTAAATTGGTTTTTATTTAAATAGTATTGTACACATGTGTTTTATTAATTGCGTCGAAGATGGTTTTAAATCAAAAATTGGATTCGAAACCTAATTTGGTAATGCATTTCTTATGAAAATATTTTATAAAATTTTGAGTATGGATTATGTAAATATTTTGTGTAATCAAAACACATGGGAAACTATGGTTTGTGGGTTTATGTACACATGTTAACCTTAGATATTGTGGATACACTCGGGGTTATTATTATGTTACCAATAGATTATGGTAGGGCTTGGTATTGTCAAGATTCATGTTTATGCCTTGTTAGTGGTCCCTATGTGTCCTACATATGTATTTCCATATGATAGATCCCATATATTCTTTGTTTTATTCATGATGGTGAATTTTCATGATATGATGTGCACATATTTATTTTATGGTATGTTTGATTCTTTATGTTCATTAAATTGTTATGAAATTTTTTATATTATTGTTTTATTTGAGTAATACATGTTTTAAATGATAACAAATGATGTTTTATGATAAAATTATAGAATTAAATTAAATTATAAAAAAAATTAAGCTAGATCTAATAGTTTCCTAGTAAGATATGTTATATAGATTCATGGTCTTACCCTATATAGTGTTTCCATCACACTATAAAATACCTTTGGGTGTATACTTATTTTGTTTTGTATGATATTTTTAATTGGAATAGTTTCATTTTGATTAATCAATTCTATTAGGTTTTATCATGTTAATGGTTGGATTTGATAGTGGCTATGGATGTTAAAAAGGATATTTGGATTCTTTTTTGGACTATTTCTCTGTTTAGCCTTATGGAATGGATTTTTTATGTCTCATGGTTCTATATATTACATTCTTTGAGGTACTCTATTAATTTTTATATTTTTTTAAAAATAATATATTTTTTTGTGACATCATGGTGAAATCATCCCCATTGTTTTTTGTATTTATTCCCATTTTTATTATCTTCAAACCATTGTGATTGGGAATGTTCTTTAAGTCTATTGTCAAGCTAGATTAGATGAAATGTCTTGTTTATCGTAGTTTGTTAGATACAAATGGTATAATGGAATTTTTTTTAACATAGTGTGGTTGGTATAAAAGAGTTAAATCTATCCAAACAGATGAAATAAGTTTAGAAGAGTGCCTAATTGGTTATCTTTCAAAAATACCCTCGAGTTATCAAGGTTGGCTAGGGTCTTTTTCATTAATCCTTGAGATCAGTGTTGGTTTTATTTTGATGGTACTTGTCATGTTATTTTTTTGGTATTATATTTCCTCATATATCACTAGTACAATCTTATATATTTTATTTAATAGATAATTACACCTACAAGGATATCCCTGATTAACATGGAGTAGTCTGCAGAGAAATTTATGTAGGAAAACCCACTAGTGGACCCAAATTTATTGTAAATGGTAATATAGGGTATTAAATCACTAGGTCAAGTGAGTAGTGGAAACTAGGAAAATATTATTATTAATTATTCTAAATTTATCAATCTAAATCCACCAATATTCTATAGTGACAATGCACCAAAGACACCCTAGAATTGATTGGGAAAATATTGAGGATTTAAAACGTTTTGAAGACTCTAACGACTCTATTTGGGGATTTTACATGAATATGCTTGAATGACCATGAGGTAGTGATGGGATTCTATTATAAAAGATAAATTCCATGTGTACATCAATCATAAAAGCTCTAGAAATACAAAAATTTGAAGTTCTATCCTGAGACATTTTGTGTAGATAAGGCTCCAATTTTCATTACCATGGATCAGGGAGACTATTCATCAAGGGAGTATTATACTTATTTTGTTAATTTGGTCTATCTACCTCAAAATCATTCCACTAAAGGATACGTCAAGGATATAGGGTGTTGTGTGGGTCTTAATCTCAGGATTTGATTAATACACACTCATATGTTCTTTATAAACATTGATATGGTTTTCGATTGGGATGCAATTGATGTGAAGTAAATGACCATAAATATAGGTCTTAGTTGAGAATATCTATTTGAATAGGGTATCCGTGGTTTGTTGTTTTGGAAGAAAAAAAACTAAATTTAGTTTATTTCTTTTACCTTAGGATCCATTATAGGGTATGCATTAGGACAACACATGAAGGATTACTTCAAGTGTGGAAAATCAAGCTCTATTATGCCTGAATGTGAGATAGAAAACAAGATTTTCCACTACTGTTTGTAAATAAGTCCTATTAAATTTTTTTTGTATGAGTACAACAGGGATGTACAGTTTTATCCACCTTTACTAAAGTCACCCAATATTAGTTAGATGTATTGAAAGGGGGTGGATGAAATTATCATGAAATGGGGGATTCCTAGTTAGTTCCGAAATCATAGAGAGGGTTATGATCGAATGAATTTATTTAGCGACATATACACTAGATGAATCTAATTTGGGGTATGTTATTGGGAGTTTTATTGTTTTTATTTCATCATTCATTTCTATAGCTTTTCTTGATATGATTGAGAATCATTATTTTATAACTTATTGGATTGTTGATGTCCATGTCTCATGCATGGATCTTATTCTATTCATAATAGATATTATGACTCCATTGGGAAAGAATATCGATTATGGTTTTAAATTTTCAAATTTATGAGTGATGATCTCTAATATTAGGTTTGTTTAGGATATAATTTTTATTGTCCTTTATATCATAGAACTCAATTTTCTCATAGATTTTATTTTTCATTTTATGGCCTATATTTATTTATAATGTTGTCTAGTTTATTGTTCTCTCCAAATGGAGTTACTCACATATATATACATGAGTGGGAACATAAAATCTGGTGATCAAGGCATTTTTTTCATGATGTTAGAATGACCTCATTCCAATTGATGGATTTGTTTTGAGTAATTTTTAATCATATTCAATGTTTTCCACATCCTACGGTAGTGATAAGTACCCCACTGACATTCCATATGACATTTATTGTTTACCACCTTGATGATAGGTTTATTTTACCATAGACCAACATCAAGTGATGAGTCTCATATCCTTGTCATATTATCGTATGGGATTAGTTGAGATGATGGATAATAAATTTTATCTCGATTATCTTGTGGACAACATGTTTATTAATTTGATCATGTCACATTGGGCTTCGCTAGTTTCCTTCATAAAGTAGCTAGATGGAAGATTAAATCTGTTTCTATATGATCAAATGTGTAATTTGCATAATTTTTGGAAAAAAATCATTTTCCAATGATTAATGATATGTTTAAAAAATAAATATTTCATAATTTTTTTCAATATTGATCTCATATTAAGGTACTATAAAATAAGATTAATATAGTAGAATATTATTAAGACATAATTTAGGATATTTTATAGACCATATCAATTTTTTTTATTTTATTCAGTCTTACAAATTATCCTAATGTGTTATTGGAATTGTAGAATTGGAGAATTCGTCAATTCTTGGAATCTTCCATAATTGTTTTTTTGGATGATAATATGAAATATCCCATACTAGAGTTAGGGCACAAGGATTATATAGATTTCATACTCTAATAATTTATGAACATCCTCTATATGAAAATATTTTTAAAGATCAATTATTTTATCTAATACATGATAATTTGGGACCATGTCATATATGAGAGATGAATCTTAGTGGAACGTAAAATTTTTCATCAATTGATGCATTGAGAGAAACCGATAAATGTGTTTGAGAATTGAAACTTCATGGGATTTGCTAATTGTTATAAGAATTTTGTTAGGTATTTCTCTAATATTTCATATCTTATGATTGAGATGACCTATAAGGTTATTACGTTCAAAAGTAATTTTTTGTTTTAAAGAGCATTTTCAAACAGATGTTGACATTAAAATGAGATCTATTTTAGATTAATCTGGAGAATGGTTTCTGTTTTGATGTTTTTTACATGCCTTAGGTAAGTAATTATAAAGGGTTTAGATAGACGGGATGTTGGTGGTGGATTACGAATCTCAACAATTATTACATCATGAGATGAATTATCATAAAAAGAAACATTATGTAAATGGTTACAGTTTTGGAATTATGTTACCAAAGACACATTAATCTGAAGGTGGTGGAGATAGATTCTTTAATACTCTAAAAAGTGGTAATGTGCATTGGATATTTCCCCAGGAACATATCATATCACATTCATTGGTGAAAAAAGATATTGGGTGCCCATATGATGGTCTATCACACATGTGATAGGTTAATAAGGTTGAAGAATTCTTGGTGTCTCATGCACATCCAAATCCAAATGTTTCCCCTTACATGAATTTAGGTTTCTTTCCTCATGGTGAAATTAAATTTGGTTTCAACGATGCTTTGGGATCTAGTATTTTAGGCCCCCATGATGTGTCTCTATGATTCTTGTGGGTTTCCAAAAATCAATAAAAATTCTATTGTTCATTTAATGTGATGATTCATTCCCTAGGGACATGGAACTGTTATCTATTTGGGGAGAGATTTAATGTATATTCTGAATATTGGATCCTAAGGTATATTTTTACACATAGGAGTCGAAACAAATAATATAGATTTTGAGTTGAGTATCTTATGTATTAATATTCAATACATGATAAGAAATTTATGTTGGTCATTGATTATTTTATTATAAATTTACCGACTCAATATATGAATAAATCATTAGAATAATGATCCTTGATGAGTTGATTCACTGATATACACATTGATATTGGTTTGAATGACTCTCTTATGAGAAAGATGATATTTTATTTGAAGTCCATATTATGAAAGGAATAGAAGAAATGTTTATTGATTGAATTTTAGAAAAATACTTTATACTAGGGAGACCACTGGTGAATGGTCTTAGTCCGCTGTTGATTTTTTGCGTTTATGAGGATAATTGGTCATTATGATAACTCGAAAATTTTGTTTAGTGAATAATGGACATTAAACTAGTTAGTCCATTCACGTAAGGAATACTAATATTTATCATGATTTCTCAAATCGTTAATTGTGGTTGCAGATAATGCTGTTTATTGTCGAATTAGATTCATGATTCCTTACCAATTATAAGAATATAGTAGACCACATGAGACATAATATTTTCTTATATCCCTTACATATTTTAGTATGAGCGTGCGATGAAATAACTATAGACTAAAATTTTTGTTTACCCTATAATACTTGTGGGAAATATTTTATTAATGTGATAATTTATTTAATTATTTAACTAGATCGTTTAATACCTATTAGAATATTGAAAAGGATGAGGATCTCAAACACCCATGTGTTCAATAGATTGTAAAGATATATTGAGTTACTTATATGGTTTTTTCATAAAGATATATATGTTTAACATCCCAATTTTGGAATGTTATACTATAGGAAATGTATATAAAAAATTAATTTTACCATTGTGTGTTACCCTTAGATTGATGGAAATATTGATTGACCCATTTAAATCTTTAATGATATTCTTTTGATGTGAATTCTTAATATTGGTGTTTGACGGGGAAATATTATTATTGTGGTTTTGTTTCCCTAGAATAGAAGTTTTCTTAAATCAATTAAAATCACTCATTTTGAGGAATTTTATGGGTAGTCAAATTTTCCTTCTTTATATTATACAGAATATAGAGAAATGTCATTGGATGGACTAAGTCATGTTCAAGAGATGATAAAAATGTTGATATTGATATCAAATATGATTGAAAAAGTTTAGATTCACTCAAAATATAATATTTACAATTTTCATTATCCATTTTAGTCTACTTTGGTGATCTGGTGTTTTTACAAGTTCAATTAAGTCTTGAGTATCATCTCTTATGATAGTAGGGAATGTTGAAAATGATGACTTTTGGAATTTACATATAATTAAGCATATTGGAAAGGTGGATTATGAGTTGGTTTTATCTTCTCTCTTGGAATTTATTCTTTTTGTATTTCAAGAATTCAAGAAGAGGAATAATCATCAGGAACCAACCCATATTATTGGTTGTTAGGATATTGTTCCTGAGCACAATACCTCATTGGTTGAGCATCCATTTCAGATTATAGATTAGGAAAATATTATGATTCATTGTAAAATGTTTCCCTTTGTTCATGTACTATTGAATATAGAACACTATATATATGATATGGGATCATGAACCATTGATGATATTGAAATGGACATATTTATTTGTGAGTCCCAAATATTGAGTGATTATAGGGGAAAATTATGAGATTGAGAGGAATTACAACACTTTCCAGGTCATATGTATGTTATAAATTATGACTTCAGTTAGATAAAATTATTTTTAAGAGGTTTTAGGGTTATATGATGGGATACAATTGATTTTAAGAATGACTCCGTGCAATATATGATTTACCACATTGAGAACCATGATGTGTTTATCCATGGAAACACTTAAGTGAAACAATAAGGACCAACATTATTGGGATGTGTGTAGTAATGGTAATGGGATATTAGAGGTCTACCAATTATCCCCATCCATAATGTAAACCAATATTCCATGGTGTAGGGCTTGGTGGGTCTAAATCATCTCTAGATTTCACACCACGCCATACCTGGATACCTAAGCTTTGTGTGGCTGAGGATACCACTACCTTTGTTTGAGTGACCAGGACATTAAGGTAGTTATTTAAAATTTTAAATGAATAATTCATTTATTTATCTTTAGATGGGATTTACACATTATAATGAATCCTTGTAAAATCATTATTAGAGCTATTAAATGATTCACAAAAATTTTTTCAACTCTATTGTGACATTTCCCCCCCTCTTCATTCTAGGATTTCTAATCTGGTCATTTCTGGAATGTTTCTGTAAAATGTAATTTCAGAAATTTGGTATTATTCTTCATCAATATTAAATATCTTTGAGGATTTATATGACTCTATCCCTTCAATTAAAATATATATATTTCTTAATGTGATTGTGTTTCCTCCATTGTTGGGGTGGTTTTCTTTATAAAATTATTCATTCTCACTCCATATCGTTTTGTTCATATTCTTTCGTTAGGTTTGACTTATGAAAATTATTATTTTAAAATATACACGGATTATTTAGGGTTTCTTAATTTTTTTTACATTGAAAATAAATTTAAATGGGTTTTTCTTATAAATGTTTTTACCCACTTCATGTTCATGATAAAATTCATCATTATAGGTTTTAATCTAATTTTTTCAATCATGGGGATTGGTAATTTTCTATTTTTTAAAATGTTTTATTAAATTTCCAACATGGTTTACATGATATTTTTTAAAACATGACACAAGGGAAAATTGTTTCTTGTGGGATATGTACAATGAAAAACATTTTGAGTGTCACCCCACATTAGATTATGATTATGGTTATAATACACTATAGCAAGATTTGATATCTGGAGGAATCACTTTTATTCATGGATCGTGTAAAGATTATGTAATATTTACCTATTACCATAGTCTATATCATAGTTGTTGTTTTCATTATTCATAATGGTGAATCTTTCTGATAAAACACTCACATGTTTATATTATGGATAGTTTTACTCTTTCCCCTTATTTACCTTTTATTCAAAAAAATAGAATCCTTGGTTTATTTAAATATGACATGTTTTAATGGAAACACACAGTTGTTTTATGAAAATTATTTTCACATGAAATTTATTATTGAAACTTGTTTTATTTTGATGTTATAGATAATGGTTTTATAGTGACATTGATTGTTTATATTCATCATAGTATCTAACTAGGAATTTCCCTCACACCATATATATACCTTTTGGAATATGTGATATTTTAAGCATAAAAGTAATGGAAAATGTGTCACATTTTTTGGTGGCTTCTCTTTGACAATATCACATCAATATGGGATTTGATGGTGGTGAGGGATGGTTTTATGGATATTTGGGTTTGGTTTTAGAATATATATTGTTTTATCCTCATGTATTGGTTTCTAATGTCTCATGATTATATACTTATTCTTCCATAATGTAATCTATATTTTTATCCTATCATTATATACATGAGAGATGATGAGTTACTATTTCATGGTAAAATAGATCAGATTTTCTGTATATTAATACCCATGTGATTTTCACGAACCTATTGTGATCAAGAACATAGTTCAGGACATACATTGATCTATCTTTAGTGATATTTCATGTTGACACTATTTGGATCATTATAGATATAATGAGATAGATAGTCCATATTAATCACTAGATTCAAAAATAAACAAAAAAACATTTCCCTCACTGGTCATTCACACCTAACCATGAACAAGTACATATCAATTTTTAAATGTAAATCATATTATACCAAGTAAAAAAATTAAATACCACTTACATATTAGTTTTAGACATCTCAATTTATAATATGGTTGAATAATTATTCATCAATTAAGATGAATCCAGAAATAAAATGATAAATACCAATAGATATATTTTACAAAAGGAAGGAAAAAGATTTGAGAAGAATGTAAAATATAAAGGATATGAGTATTTAACTAACCTTATTCACTCACATGAAATAAAAACCATTTTAATCAATAGTCAGATGTTAATTGAATACCACATAGAAGAGACAAAGAAAAGGGGGGAAGGGGAGATATTGTTACAAGTCTTCTGAAGAGAAACGGGGTATGTATATAATAATCATTAAAAATAAATAACATTTAATTAATTTTCTTTATAAATTATTCTGATGGATTCTAGTGCACAATACACCACCACTTGTTAAAAGGTTTCCACAACATTCCCAATCAAGGTCCACTAACTAGTTAATGCAATACTTGTGCACTTACATTGCCCATTTTTCCATTGGGTATTCATTTCCATGCCAATGAGTTCCTAGTGGTATAAATTTTATTTGATATATTTTTACCATCAAACCTACTTCCTTTAATTCAAAACCATAGAATACTCTAAAAAATACTATGTTAATTTCCCTCGAAAATACATAGGGTTGATAGAAATTTAAAAAAACAACATATCAATGTATATGGGTCGTTACAAAATTTATCATTCTGATAATAAAATAATTTTGGATGACTATAAACATTAATTAATGGATATACATGATTGAGTGTCCCCATAATGGTTTTTGGATTATGAGTATATATAGAGCACCTCAAGTGGTATATTGATGTGGGGTGTGGCACATCGTGGGAAAAATTAGATGCATTAGTTTATAGGTTATAGATTCATCCTATAAATTGATAATAAATATGTATTTGATGTTTTGTCTATAGATTATTCCTATATGATATAGTTAATTAGTGTTGTGATCAATACATATAGAGTTTGGGCTATGTGATTGGTGTTCCAGGGTGTGAAATTTATGAGATATGGTTTCATAATAATAGGATATTTTTTATATATATAGTTATTGACAATATATTATTGTTTAAAATATATATATTCTTGAATAAATATTTATATTAATACTAATTGTCAGAAACCATCCCATATTCCATTATAACCGGATAAATGATCTGACACAGACATAGACTGAGGGGCTTTCCTGATCCCCACTATATGGTGACTAGATCCTCAAATCATGCATTATAAATGTTAAAATCAACTAAAAATGTATATGAATGATAACTAATCAGTATGGATTCCAATGAAACTCCTTTGGGATATGTGTACCATATGTCAAATAGGTATGAAAATATAAAGTATATTAGTAATGTAACAATAAAACATGATTGATAAATAGCCCATGTCATAATGTACACTACTCTCCATTCCTATATATAATCATCTAGAACCACCTCCCTGTGGTTCTTTACCCTTACTCGAACCTGGAAGGATGAAATCTATAAACACCTGAAGTCACGTGTAGGGTTTGAGATAAATAGCCAGTAGTGTCTCAGCAAGGATTCCATAATAATATGCCAATATTAAATTAACCAAATAATACGATTCAAATATTCAAATAAACAATTTTATCATTTCAAACAAATAGTTTAGAAAATTATGATTTAATATTCATATGATGGAATAATGTTATCAAATCATTATTTATAATTAAAAATTATTGAAATAATTTTAAATAAATGTCTTATCAAAAGTTTTAAAAAAATAGGTTATATAAATCCAAAAGGAATATAAAATAGTTTACATCAATGAAATATTCGTATATCAAAAATATTAACTAGTGAGAAATATAGTCATCTGCCCTAAGGCATAATAATATGGGGTTATGGGATCATCAAAAACTCACGTGATAAACTACTGTGTGTACGCACCTCCCTCAACAATGGAAATAATTGAATCATCCATGTCCCAATTGGGAAGTAATATGTGTTATCAAATATTTTGCACGTTTTCAAAATCTTGAATCCATTATTTGAGAAATTCCAACCAAGAATGCTTTCCCAATAACTCTCTAACTAACAAGGATTCCATTTTCACTATTACAATTCATTGATGGAAAATTTATTTTAATAAACCTGAAAATATAATTAATTCCCATTACACCATTTCAAAAATTCTAATTTACATATAAATACAAAAAAGTGGTATTTTATTAAAAGAATGAATTTCCATGATAAAAAACTATGGTTTATATCAATACAATTTCTAACCATTTTTTACAATTAGTAATTTGATATAAATTAACAATTCACCTTCATAATTAAAGTCTCCCAGTTAATTTCAAATAATTTCCATCAATTTCAAAAAAAATCCAATTCAATGAATCTATGGTTTTTTGCAATTTCTCCATCAAATCCATTCCAAATTTAAAATTTGGAAAATTTAAAGCACACCAAATTCTATATACACACCCCAATTATATGAAGTTGGGTATTTTCTAATTTAATGTTAAAACCTCCAGTTTAAAACCCCAATTTAATTGAATTTGATTTTTTTTCAACAAACCAATTAAACAAAAACCGACATCAATCCACTAAAATTTTGTAAACTCAAAAAATTTAAATTAAATAATGTGATGTCATGTTAGTAACATTTGGGTATCATGACGGGACCACCTACCTCGGGATCAATGAATCCCACAACACCAAACCTAATCAGTATTTTTCAACGAAGAAAAATGATCATGGAATTCAAGAAAAAAATTAAACGAAGGATTAACATCCAAAAAATAGGTTATTATATCCACAAAAAAGGGGGCTTCAGAAAACCCTTAGGATCAAAGCAGATATATTGGTAGATAGAGGTCGGGAATAAGAAACAAAATTTTGTGATATCAAACTATGTTTCTAATGCATAAAATTAATTTTGAGATGGAACGAAGGGACTAAAAAATTTTCTTCGGTGCTCCTAAGAAAGAATAATTATTAAGGGGTCATCAAAGCCTATCGAGGGTCTAATTTTTTTGGGGATTTTTAAAATTAAAATCAAGATTAAAAAATCTCATATACAATATTTCTGGGGCAAAGCAGCATAGATAGGACAAACCATGTAGTCTGGTCATGAAAACATTTAAATGGGTAGCTTAATTTCTTCTAATATGATGTATTGTCTTACAAATCATGTGTAAATAGTGAAAAACCCCATTACCTAGTTTTTCATAGTATAGACTGTGAGGGGATACAGTTTATAGAAACTATGTGCCAACTATGCACTAGAGTGGATTTTTTAATCCTCTTACATTTTTTAAAAAAAATTTCCCCAAAAAACTCATACAAAGCATGGCATAACTAGAACTTTTTGAAATACATATTACAGTAACTGGATGTTCCAACCACCCCACAATAGAAAAGTTATTTTCTGATAATGCCTATGAAGAAAACCTCATGCCAAAAAATATGAGGCCCTTATAGTCTCATCAGGTCATCCCTCTCCCACATCTCTATATTACCAAAACCATTATTCTATAGAACCTGAATAAATTTTATCACCCTCCCATGATGTAACGTGAATTTAGAATCATCTATCCTGACTTTTCGTTCAGTCATAGATACATTAAGTTCCACTTCTGGGTCACAACAACTCAGAATATGTGATGGATCAGATAAGTACTTTCTCAACTGAGATACGAGGAACACATTATGTATTGATTTCATATATGGTGTATGATCCAAGCAGTAAGAAACTTTTAACAACTATTCAACAACCTCCAAAGGAACCTCAAAATTAGGATCATAAATATTTTGTTGTTTTCCCAACCGGCGTGAAACATGAAATAAAACCTTGTGACCAATTGAAATCTACAACATTATTTGATGATTATCAAAATCAGATATATACTAGATCAGTTTCATCGACATTTTATAATGGATCAACTAAATCATTGTCGCCATATCTTGAACCATGCTTTGTACAACCAGGATACATTCAGTAATCTTTAACCAAATCAATGGAGATTTATAAAGGTCAGTCATATAATGCCTCAAAAAGTTTCATTCTGATCATGTACTCTTGAATATTATTATATGAAAACTCAATTAGTCCCAAATGATCATCCCAATCCCTACCAAAGTATAGAACACAAGTGTGGAGAATATCCATGATAATATATATAGCTCTCACTATATGGTCATATGACTCTGGTTGGTGTGATGTACTTAAATGGATGTGAGATCCCAGTGCCTCATGAAGTCCTCTATAAATATGATAATTGAACAGAGGATACTTATCAAACACTATATCATATGAACTCCATGAAAACAAAAACTATCATTCAAATAGAGATTTCCAAACTACTCTAATTTGGTTATATCATTACTGGGCAAAAAGTTATCTGATTTAACCAGCCAATTGATCACAAACCAAATAGCATTCTTCTTTATCAGTTCACATGGAAAACCAACCACAAATTCTATAGATATTTCAACACACTTCCATGTAGGTACTAGAAGTGGCTTAATAAAAACCAATAGTTTCAGGTCCTCAGCCTTGACCAGTCAGCATTTATAACAACAAGAGATATAATCCACAACATCTCTTCTCATACATGGCCACCCAAACCAATGTCTCATGTAATTGAACATATTTGTGGTACCCGGGAACAATTCCCAATTGTAATAATGGAAATCCCCCTCCATACATTTTCATTCAAATAATAGAATAAAAATCCATTCAGATAGTATATAATTACCTCTTTGGAGAATGACTACCGTGAAACTTCCCCACACCATAAAGAGAGTCCCTAATTATACTAAAATTATCATCATCCTCTTTCTTCTGAAGAATCACCTCGATAAGAAGTTATTTCTACTAAAATATACCCAAAGAAACCTCATAACATGATTTCAAGACTCCACTATGAAATTATGAAAATATATTTGTAGTACCACTAGTTTCTGTTATGTAACCCTTTCTTGATACTTTTAGAGGTTTTATAGTTAAGGGTAACTTATAGGAGTGTCGGGAGAACATGGAATGATGTTTTGGGGAAAAAGGAGAAGTTGCATGGGTGGGACATGGTTTATCTAAAACATGTGGAAAAACTGTGTTTGGTTGGTCATGGAGGTAGTAGATTCCGCAAGGACAGCGCATGGTTTGTCTAACCATGTCGCCAAACTCTGTGATAAGGGTGAAGGAGGCAGTAGCTAACACACGGTTAGCGCACGGTTTGTCAAACCGTGCTAACTAACCAGGGGGCCACTTAAAAGAGATCCTATAAAGGTGGATCTCACTCATTTTTGCCTCTAAGTGCCTTTCTTAAGCTCCTAATCAGTCGTAACATGGAATTTGGGTTATCCTATGGTCAAAGAGGGGTCTCTCATCATTCCGAAGATGATCTGATGGATTCTCTTGGCGAATCAAAGCTGCATTCTTGAGGTATGTGATCATTCTTATTTGGTTTCATAGATCTAATTCTCCTCTTCTCTCGGTTTCATAGATCTACATCCGTTATGGCTATATCTAAGTGTTTAGATTCCATATATGATGAGATTTGGTCATGGTTGTGTTAGGGGAAGGGATCTAAGGAGGATCCTTGGTGAATCGGCCTGGTTTTCTTGTGCGTCCTCCATTTGATAGGATTTTTGTCAAAACCTTTGAGGTATGAGGCTTCACTCTCAGCTCATCTTTCTATAATTGATTGGATTAGATTAAAATTGGTTTATTTGAATGGAAGTGGTTGTGAAAAAGAATATAATAAATGTTCTTTAGGGATGATTTATGGTTTTGATGATATTGTGACATCTTGGAGAATTATTGTTCAAAGTGATTTGGCTTGTTGAATTTAAAATGATATTTTAAATTATGGATTTGATGAAACTGTAGATGGTTTGATGAAAAATGGGTTTTCAATAAAAAGGGTGTTTTATTGAAATGGTTTGAGATTGAAATGGTTTTGATGGAAATGGTTTTCAATAAAAAGGTGTATTTATTCAAAGGGCATTTTGGCATAATTGATGGGAATATATAGTGTGTGTTCATATTTCATGTATGGATCTTGATTGAAATTGGACCTTATTCTTCGTGCCAAACGTCTAATGGAACATGGTAACTATAGGAATGAGGCTTGGATGGAGTATGACCTTTTTCTCAGTGCCAAAGAAGTAATGGAAAATGGAAAATAATTACCTTGTGACGACTTGCTAGATCAACAAGAAACCGCTCATTTGTATGGAACTGTCATAACGTAGCATGAAAGGTTAGTTTCCTGGGTTGTGGAATGTTTGGGTATACCAAAAAGGGATATTGTATAATGATTCTAAAGCTTGTTTGGTTATTCTTATAAAAAAATATCTTGTTGGAAAATTGGTTTCAATTGCTCTTGTAATGCCATTGGTTATGAATGGATTTTGAAACTAGTTTATATTTTGTTATAAATAGCTTTTAAGAAAATGTTTTATATAAACTATTTTTATATAAATGTGGATACCTTTTGTATCCTAGTGGCATGAGTAGGGATGTCATTGGGGAAACCTGCTGAGTTTTATACTCACCCCTTCTTTGGCACATTGGTGTTTTTGAAGATGTTTTATTCCGAGACACCGGTAAAGTAAAGAATCTTATTTCTAGTGGATCATGGTGATGCTTGGTAGATGTTGTGGAGCTTGGAGCATGTGGAGCATGTAGTCATGGTGTCTTTTGAGAGTCCTTAGTTGTTCATCCGATGTGTACTTTGATGCTTGGTTTGGTCTTCTACTGTTGTGTACTTGATGTGATTTGTCATAAACAAAGTTGTTTATTGGACTTTCATTTGTTCATGTATCAAATAGTGAATGTTTGGTTATGGATGGTTTATGGGTTTATTTCATAAAGGGTAAATTGTCCCCCAACATATATTTGAAACCCTTCGGCATTTATTATCAGCCTTTGGCATCTTGGGGATGTCGTTTAAGGCATAGTAATGACTCATTGTACTCTCAATCCAAAGAGAATTAGTGGGTCATTATAAATGGTATCAGCTTGTTCGGTCCTTTCCAAACATGTAGTCATCAATGTTCTTGGACTTATAGTTGAAATTCATTCTTGTATATTCCTTGGGTTGAAATATTAGACAGGAGTAGGATTTTTGGAACTGGAAATGTATAGCATAAATTGATTTAGCTATCCCATTTATGTTGAAAATCATGTTACCCATGTGTTGGTTACATAATTGTTTTGGATACACTTCTAGAATGTTGGAAATCTTATGGTTATGGGTTTATCCAATGAGAGGAGAATGAAATGCATTGTAGAGGAATGAATTCCCACTAGGTTTTCATATCACATTGTTAAAAATGAGTAAGGATTTTGTGCATGGTGCCAATTTTTGAAAAATGCCGAAATTATTTTCAAGTGAAAGACTTTGAAAATAGGGTATTAGGAGTATTTTGAAAATGGGTTGATTTTCAAAAAGTATGATGAATGTTTTCATGAATGGTTGAACATGGAAAAAGGTTGTTTTTTGAAATACTATCTTGTGATAGATTATGTGATAGAATTTTAATGCTAAGACATCAGTTTCTAGAGAGTGTGATGGACGGAGTTTGTTGTTGGTTTAGAAAATGTCACCCTGTAGGCATCGTCAAATCCAACCCAAAGAAGTTGAAAAAATGTGGTTTCACCTAAACCACGGGTGAACCAAGAGCTGGATCAGAGTACTGTCCATGATTTTCAAGCTGTGGATATGGGGAACGAGAAGAATGAACCAGGGCATGTGGACTATACCATCCAGTTCATGATGCAGAATCAACCAAACATTTGGGGTGATGTTGAACCAAAAAAGGCAAAGGTGTGGCTAAGTCAGATGAATCATATCTTCTATTTCATCAACACACCATCAGATATCAAGGTCAAGTTGGTGATGTATATACTCGAGGATCATGCATGTCAGTGGTGGGATTTAGCGGTGAAAGCTAAACTGGATGAAGGCCTTACATTGGAGGATTTTTAAGAATTGGTCAACAAACAATTCTATCCTCACAAGTTCATGATCTAGAAAATGAAGGACTTCTTCAGCTTGAAATAAGAGTGTCTATCTGTGATAGAGTATGTGACTAAATTCAGGAATTTATTACATTTTTCTCCAGAGTTTGCAGCAAGTGCGTCGTTGATGTCATGCATCTTCGAATCGGGGCTAAGGCAGAAGATTAGATCAAAGATTGTGGTGCTCTGTATTAAGGATTATATAGAGATGGTGAACAAAGAAACTATTTCTGAATGTGATATCTCAGGATCGATTGGAGGAGGCATTTTGATACCTACGGAAAATGGTTGGAACTCAACCATTGGGATCAAGAGAAAAAGGGACACCTATTTCCATGGTGCAAGTGGGAATCAGAACCAGACTGCGGGATCAGTGAACCTTCCTCCACAACCCCAGAGCAAAGCGGGTTGCTTTCAATGTGGTTTGAATGACCACATAAAGCAAGAGTGTATGGAACAAACTAGAGACTATCATAATTTAATGAAAATTTGTCATCTACGGTGCAATTTTAGGAATGCTCCAAGGTCGGGTGCATGTGACACTTCTCATGAGTTGCAAGAATCGTATGCTTCGATAGGATGAGGACAGTAGAGTCAGTCTCATTAGAATAACAGAACTAGCCATGGTGATTCTCAAAATACCATGACTGAACGACCAGGGAAATTTCAACATGGCAACAAAGAGAGCACTATAGTGATGGAGCAATTGTATAGAGTTGAGCAGACGATGGTTGATAATCAGGCTAGACCATCTATGGTGAGAGGTACGATTCTATTAAATTCTTCCCTTGTGCAAGTTAACATTGATACTAGTGCATCACAATGTTTTATTTCTTCTCATTCTATTGATTTCTTCTATTTAAATCTAGAAATGATGCATTCTGTTTCGAAACTGAAAACCCTTCTTGGTGAAAGGGAATGTCAAAGCCTTTGTCTGTAGAGCATGTCCTATAACTGTTGGTGGAGCTAATTTAAAATTGTACTTCTTGATGTAGGACATGGATGCCTATGATGTAATACTGGGTATGGATTGGTTGACAATGTTTAAGGCTCACATCGACTGTTATAGGAGAATGGTTAGTTTCACGACTGAGGACAACATCAAAAATCTCTTCAGAAGAGAGAGGATGGTAAAGAAAGGTTTGACGAGCTTATTGGAACCAATGGTGGGAACAATATATTAACAATTGGAAGTTTTAAAATTGGAATGAATGGAAGAGATTGAGGACAATATTTTTCCAGTTTTTTTGGATCAATTTCTAGATGTCTTTCGCAAAAACATCTCAGGGTTACCACCTCTAAGGGAAGTGGAATTTAAGATTGATCTCTTTCTGGGGACCAATCCTATTTCCCTTCCATATTATAGGATATCACCAAAAGATTTACGGGAATTGAAAGTGCAATTAGAGGAGCTAGAAAGAAGGGGTTTCATTTTACCAAGTACTTCTCCATTGGACACACCATTGTTGTTTGTGAAGAAGGAAGATGGAACTCTATGGCTGTGTGTTGATTATCATAATCTTAACCAAGTTACGATAAAGAATAGATATCCACTTCCATGAATTATTGATATGTTCGATCAATTAAGAGGATATCAGTGGTTCTCCAAGATCGACTTCAGATCAGGATATCACCAATTGTGAGTTCGGAATGAGGATATTCCAAAGATAGTTTTCAGAAGTAGATATGGCCACTATGAATTTGTAGTCATGCCTTTTGGTCTAACGAATGCACTAGTGGTATTAATGTATTTGATGAATCATATTTTTTAGATATATCTAGATTTTTTTTGTGTTTGTGGGTGATATCATGGTGTATTCAAAGACTAGGGCTGATCATGAGGTGCACCTGCAAAAAATGTTACAAATCTTGAGTGAAAATTGTCTGTATGCCAAATTATGAAAGTTTTATTTTTGGATATAGGAAGTATGTTTCCTTGGCCATGTCAGTTCTAATAAAGGCATTTCTCTTGATCTTGAAAAGATATAAGCCATTATCTATTACAAACCACTGAAGAATTTGTTCGAGATACCAAGTTTTCTTGTTCTATCTGGTTAATACCGACGCTTTGTGCGTGATTTCTCACGACTAGGATCACTAATTGAATCTTTGAAAAAGAATAATGCTCCATTCAAATGGACAGAAGAATGTTAGAAGTCTTTATAGGAAATGAAGGTTTGTATTACATCGACACCCATCTTGATCTTGCCTGAATCAGGACAGTGGTATGTGGTGAATTGTGATGCTTCAGGATCAGGGTTGGGTTGTGTTCTCATGAAAGGAGACCACGTTGATTCCTATGGTTCAATCTAGTTGAGGTTCCATGAGAAGAATTTCCCAAAACATGATTTGGAGTTAGCTGTAGTCGTCCATGCTTTGAAAGCAAGGAGACATTATCTCGTTGGTGAGAAATTTAATGTGTTTACAGATCACAAAATCTTGAAACACATTTTCTCACAGTGTGATTTGAATCTGAGGCAAAGAAGATAGATGGAGTATCACCAGATGTTTTACTTTGACTTGATATACACAACAGGAAAAGGGAATTAGGTGGTGGATGCATTGAGTAGATATTCATATGCTCAGTTTGCAAAATAAGATTCAAATGAATGGTAGTTGATGTCTGTCTTTGCCGACATGCATGTGGAATGTGAATATTGAGGTGATGTTGCATTTTTTCTTTTCATCTACACGTATTCCTGAATTGGTAAAGATTATCAAAGAATCCCAAACATCTGATTCATATTTTCTTGTTATAATTTCAAAACTAAATTCTGGGGAGACCATTTATGGCAGGAAACTTGATGGGGGTTCAATTTTGTGTTTCAGAGATAGGATGGTTGTACCTATGGTTTCTCAGGAACAAATACATTATGTTTACCACCATTCAAGATGGGAAATACATCCAGGTGCACAAAAGATGTATAAGGAATTGAAGACATAGTTTTGGGGGAGCGACATGAAAAGGAAGGTGGTGAGTTCGTCTCGCGATGCTTAACTTGTCAGCAGGTTAAAGAAGAGCATCAGAGACCAGATGGAATATTACAATATTTGTCTATCCTAGTTTGTAAATGTGATCAAATAGCAATGAATTTTGTTACAGGTCTTCCAAGAATGGCCCGGAAACACGATTCCATTTGGGTAATAGTGGATCATCTAACCATGTCGGCCTATTTCATCCCTGTTAGTGAAACCCATATGGTGGAAGTTCAGTAGAAAATATATATCCGAGAAGTCGTAAAGAGGGATGGTGTACCAGTGTCTATAGTCTCAAGTAGAGATCCTAGATTCACATCATGTTTTTGGAAATCATTACAGCAATCCCTTAGGACTTAGTTGACTATGGGCATGGTGTATCATTCTCAAACGGATGGTCAATCCGAATAGATGATACAAACGTTGGAAGAAATGTTGTAGGCTTGTGTAATGAATTTTGGTGGCTCATGTGAGGAGAATATACCCTTAGTGGAGTTCTCAAAAATAATATCTATCAAGCCTCGATACACATGGATCTGTTTGAAGCTTTGTATGGGCGTCCATGTTGTTCCCCAATATGATGGGTGGAAACTGGTGAATCATCACCATTTGGGACGACCCTTGTCCAGGAATCAATGCAGATTATTCAGTTGATTAGAAAAAGGATGAAGACATCTTAGAGTCATCAGAAATCTTATGCAGATCACTGTTAAAGATCGTTGTTGTTCGTTGTGGGTGATCATCACTTCTTGAGGATCTCTCAAAGTCTTGGAGATCTTCATTTCTAGAAACATGGAAAGTTATCTCCTATATACATTGTCCCTTTTGAGATACGGGGATGGGTTAGAGAGGTGGCATGTCGGTTGTCATTACAACCATGGTTTAGTTCAGTGCATAATGTGTTTCATGTATCTTAGTTGAAAAACAATCATTTTGATCCTGACCATGTGATCAGATAGGATCACATTGACATAGAGTCGGATGCTTCATTGATATATATTCTGGTACAGATTTTGGATAGGAAAGAGAAAGTCTTGTGTGAAAAAATCATCGATCTAGTGAAGGTTTTATGACAACATTGTCTAATTCAGGAAGAAACTTGGGAACGTGAAAGGGAAATGAAAGAGCATTGGCCAGAAATCTTTCAGTTGGATGAGGGTTTTCCACTTTCTAAAGATGGGATTACCAATGGTGGGGAGAATGTAGTACCCCCAGTTTCTGGTATGTAATAATTTCTTGATGATTTTAGTGGTTTTAATGTTATGGGTGACGTATGGGACAGTCAGGGGAACTTGGAATGATGTTTTGGGGAAAAAGGGGATGTCACACGGGCGGTTCACAGTTTTTCTAAACGGTGCGGCCAAACCATGCATGGTTGGTCTTGGAGGTAGTAAAGTCCACACGGGTGGATCATGGTTTGTCTAACAGTGTGGCCAAAACATGCAAGAAGGGTGGTCGAGGTAGTAGCTAATGCACGATTAGCACACGTTTTGTCAATTGTGCGAACTAACCGTGCGACCACTTAAATGAGATCCTATGAAGGTGGATCACACACGTTTTTTCCTCTAAGTGCCTCGTTTAAGCTCCTAAGTGGCACTAACTCGGGATTTCAGTTATCATAAGGTCAACGAGGCTTCTCCCATAGTTCTGAATGCGATACAAATGCTTCTCTTGGTGAATTGAAGCTGGATTCTTGAGGTATGTGATCGTTCTTGTTTGGTTTCTTAGATTTACATGGATCTACTTCTCCAAATATATTGGTTTCTTATATCTATGCTCATTATGGGTAGATCTAATTGTGTGGATGCCAAATATGATGAGATTTTTTCTTGGTTGTGTTAGGAGAATATGATCTAAGGATGATCCTTGGTGAATCATCCTGGTTTTTATTTGCGTTCTCTGTTTGTTAGAGTTTTTTTCAAAACCACTGAGGTAAGAGGCTTCACTCTCGACTCCTCTATCTATAATTGATTGGATTAGATTAAAATAGGTTTATTTGAATGGATTTGGTTGTGAAAAGCATATAATAAATCTTCTTTAGTGATGATTTATGGTTTTGATGAGATTGTGACATCTTGGTGAATTGTTGTGCAAAGTGATTTGGCATGTTGAATTAAAAATGTTGATTTTAAATTACAGATTTGCGGAAACTGAATATAGTTTGATGTAAAATGAGTTTTCAATAAAAATTTGTTTTATTGATATTAATTGATATTGAAATGGTTTTTTTGGAAAAAAATTTCAATAGAAAGTTGTTTTTATTGAAAGGGTGTTTTGGCATGATTGATGGGAATATGTGGTGTGTGATTATATTGCATATACGGGGCATGGTTGAAATAGGACCTTCTGCCTGGTGCCAAACATTTAATGGAACATGGTAATTATATGTACGAGGATTGGATGAATTATGACATTGCGCTTGATGCAAAATGTGTAATGGCACATGGAAAATAATTACCTTGCTATGACTTGGTCGATCGACAAGGAACCGCTCATGAGTTTGAAACTGTCATAACATAGCATGCATGGCTGGTTGCATGGGTTGTGGAATGGTTGGGTAACCCAAAAAGGGATACTGTGAAATGGTTCCATAGCTTGTTTGGTTATTTTTCTGAAAAAATAACATTCTGGAAAATTGATTTCAATTGATATTGGAATTTTTTTGGTTATGAATGATTTTGGATACTTGTTTATATTTAGTTATAAACTACATTTTAGAATTTTTTTTATATAAACTATTTTTATATAAATGTGGATAAATATTCTATCCTAGTGGCGTGAGTAGGGAAGTCATTGGGGAAGCCTACTGAGTTTTATACTCACCCCTACTTTGGCACATTGGTGCTTTTAAAGATGTTGTATTTCGGGACACAGGTAAAGGTAAAGCATCTTATTGCTTGTGTCTTGTGGTGATGCTTTGGAGATGTTGTGGAGATCGGAGATCGTGGAGCATAGAGTCATGGTGTCTTTTGAGATTCTTGAGTTTTTCATCTGTTGTGTACTTTGATGCTTGGTTTGGTCTTCCGCTGTTTTGTACTTGATGTGGTGTGAAATAAAAAAAGTTGTTTATTGGTATTTCATTTGTTCATGTTTCATATAGTGAATGTTTGGTTATGGTTTGTTTATGGGTTTATTTCTTAACATGTATATCGTCCCCCCAAATTATATTTGAAACCCTTCAGCATTTAGTGCCAGCCTTTGGTGTCTTGGGGATGTCTCTTAAGGACTAGTAATGACTCATGGTACTCTCATGCCAATGAGAATTTGTGGGTCATTACAATATTCATCAGGTTACACTCTTCTGAAAAATCGTTCACTACTTGGATCAAAAGTTTCCAGCTCAAATAATTTATGATGAAATTACCTTTCCTAATGAAATAGACGATTGTAGTGTCAAAATATTATAGTTATTCTACCCAACTCATAAGCTGATATTAAAATCCATTTGAGATAATATATAACTCAAGATTTTGTGGTAAGAAAACACAGTAAACCATTATATGTAAAGGCAATTATACCAAATCATAAGCACATGAATCATGACTACAACTTCAATGTCTTGGGTTAGATAATTAATCTCATGTTTCCTACGAATAAGATATCCATAAGAAATGACATGATAAAATTTCCTAAGGATGTAGTTCAAACCTAAACTAGATTTATCCCAAAAGACCACATAGCCATGCCCGACCACTAGAAGACTAAAAACTATTGTAGTAATCAAAATACATTTCTTCTCAAACCAAATAACTTCAATATTATTCATCTTGATGAATTATCACACCCTTTTGAGTTAGATTAGTTATCATAGAATCCAATATTGATAATTCCTTAATAGACTAGTGATAATATCATGATAGACCCGAGAATCACTGAATATTGAAATCATTTTTTAGTTTCTCCCATTTCATTACATCCTTCACATTATAATGATCAACTGATATCCCATGTATCAAAACCAAGTTTCCCATGAAATTCACTACTCGAATCCAGAAATAACATTTCAATATTTCGGCATAATCATGAGGATTTCTCAAGAAATATAAAAATATTCTCAAATGACGCACATGTTCCTCCTCAGAATTTCAGTAAAGGACGATAACATCCACAATGACCACCAGGAAGGTATCTAGATACTCAAGGAAAATACTATTCATTAAATCCATAAATATTTTGGGAGCATTGGTTAGACCAATGGGAATAACTATGTATGCATAATGTCCATACTTACTTAGAATGGTGATTTTGTAAATCTCTTATTATTTTATCCTCAAATAATGGTAACTCAATTGAAGATAATTCTTTGTGAACAACATCAACTCTATAAAAATATCAACTAGATCATCAATCCTTAGAATAATATAATTTTTTTTTACATCCCTTGATTTATCATACTTTAATCAACACATAGGAAAATTGAACATCATCTTTAAGAGAAAGGAGAACTGGAGAAATCCAAGGGCACACAAACAAGGGTTCAAAGGCTTTCTCAATAAAATCATCTAACTAAGTCTCCGTATCTTTCATTTAATCTGGCTCCAGGTGGGAAGAATGAATATAAATATGGTGAGAACAAGGAACTAATTCAAAAGAAAACACAACCTCTACTACCAGCAGTAAACTAGAGAAGTTAGAAGGAAAGCCATTGGGAAACTCGGTGGCAACTGGAGGGAGTTCACCACTCAAATATTCCCACTCTAGATCAAATGAAAATAGAGATATCACTTTTTCAATATTTTGATACGAAGAATCAAATATAATCAACATTATGTATAATTCTCTTTGAAAGGAATATCACACATCATTGGTTTTAGTAATGGAGACCTGGCGACGATAAAAATAAATCTCTTCTTTATTGGAAATGATCCAACATATCTTAAAAATGAAATTTGCTGGTTTCAAATCATGATCCAAGATTCCCAAAGCAAGGTTGACATATGAAAAATAGAAAATACAAGTGGAAAAAATGATACCCTCCTCTCCCCTCATATTTAGGTGTGTGTTAATATCTATGACATCAAAAAAAAATTTATTTGAATATTTAAAACATTAACAAAATGGGTTGAAATAAAAGAATTGAGTTGATCCAATATCAAATAAAGTAGTCACTAATGATGAAGCTATAGTGATGGTACATCTTAATGTCTTTGGACAATTATCTACTTCTTCTATAGAATCTTCCACTACATGAAGAAGCTTCATTTCTATCCCATATGGCTAGTACCCTTTTATACATGGAACATATAATTTCCCCATAGTTTTAGAAGGATGTAATAAACTTGTTCCCATATATAGAGTTAATAATCATGTAAAAGTTCTGTAACTGTTATAAGAATCCATAATAAACACATACCTTTGTTTCCTAGTATAAACCCTCCTCAAATTCTTAATAATTTCTAAATTATTATAAAATCACTGAACCTCTATGAGGTAGAGCATTAGGTCTAGAATTAACCTATTTTCAGTAACTACTAGGATAATCATCACGTTTCTACTTTCCATTAACATAACCCACACTACCACTGGGAGAAGAAAAAACCCCCGATAACCCTGAATGTCTATCCCGGTCCATTTTTATCATCAGCGATCTATCCAAACAACCTCACAAGAAGAAAAACTCGAAAATAAAACTTGATAAAGAATATTTGATTGTAGCCCCAGCTCAAAACGTCAAATCATAATATTTTCAATAGAAACCATCTCATTTGATAAATTTATGATCTCAATAATGAAGTTTCTATACTTTTTTTTGTCATGCCAGTCTACTGATGTCTAAATAAATATGTAGAATTTTCCAAAAGAATTGACTCTAGATAGAATTGTTAAATGAAATTAATCTTAAATTCATTCCATTCTAATCCCTCAAGAATTATTTCATGACCATAGTGTTCCACCATCACTTTCTTAATACTTCTAGCGTTATGGGGGAACACTTCATCATGATTTTATGAAGTCTATATTAGAATGAAAACAAATTTTCCAATCTTCTAAACTATTACTCATATTTGTGAGGATACATTGATCCTTCAAATGTTACTTTCTTATAGTGAATGAACTCTTGAGAACATTTTAAAGGAACATACATTTGAGGTTATATAACAAGAACATGAGTGGGAACTGGTGGTAGTGAATTCCTTAATTTATAGATAGGATGAAAAATTTCTTCAACTATATTTATGCCCTCTAAAGGGTCTGATCATTGTGTTTCAGCAGTAGCATCCACCTGGATCTGAGTCATACATATTCATAGAGGCATGATTCTAATCAACGTCAAAATATAATAAAAAATACATCATATTAGAAAACATTCATAGAAACTACGAAAATAAATCCAAATATATAGACAAACATGATTTGGATTTTAATCCCATCCAAATAAAAATTTGTAGAAAACTGGAAATAACACTCAAGTTGACTTTCCCTAATCACCCCTTGTGACTTAAGGATCGTTACCGTGAGATTTGTCCATGAGCTCAATTGAATATACATATTCAGTCCCAATAACAATAACAACTATATACTAACAAGAAGGAATGATGAAAAATCTCACTCTGATGCAACATTATTATGAACTTTCTCAGGTACCCTATTAACCAGATAACTGATCTCACACTAATATAACCTAATGGAAGTTCCTGATCTCCATGCGTTAGTGACTATGACCTAGAATCATACAAAATGACATTACGATCATGTTTTCCCCTAATAATGCAGAAGAAAGATAAAAAATTATTATGAAAACAAAATAAATTGCATTTGGAGATGTGTACCAGAAGTCAAATAGGTATGAAAACCCAAAGTAATACTATAAACTACCAGTAAAGCATGATAAATAAAATTTGAATTACTAACAAACACAACTCTCCTAGTCCATAGATCATAATCAATAACCACCTTCAATTATTTCATTACCCCTACTCAAGCCAAGAAGGGGGGAATCTACAAACACCTAAATTAATTGTTACAGTGTGAGTTAAAAACCCATTATGGTGTCACCAAGGATTCCATAACAAGATTCCAATATTAAATTACCAAAAAAATCTATTTTGATTTTCAAATAAATAGTTTTGGAATTTCAAAATCATACGTAATAGAATTATTCATTATATTTAAATTGATGGAAATATATTATAAACTAGTTAATTACATTTCAAATTGATGGAAATTACTTTAATCAAATTTCATATCAAAAAATTTATATAAAATGGTTTATATAAATATACACCACAAGTAAAATATTTTACAACATTAGAATAAATTTATATATCATATATTAAAATTTGAAAAACATATCATCTTTCAAGAGGTACATTTGTTCAAGGTTATGGGATCAAAAAATTCATGTGATAAACCATAATGTGTTAAAATTTCCCTAGGAAATTGAAACAGAGGACTCATACATGTACTAATGGTGAAGTAAGTTCAGCTAACCAGTATTTTTTTTATTGTGGTAAATTATCAATCTCTTTCAATGTAAATTCCACCATATAATGTTTTTTCAATAAATCACTAACTACCTCGACTTCTATTTTCCCTAGTATAAATCAATGATAATCAATAAATTTTTAGAAAATATAAAATATAATTAGGTCTCATTATTTCAATTAATAAAATTTCTATTTCTATTTAAAAACCAAGAAGTGCTTTTAATTAAATATTTGACTTTTCTATATAAAACCCTAAGGTGTTTATCAAATCCATTTTAGACATTTTTAACTTATTGTAATTTAAAATAAATTATTAATTCAATTTCAAAATTCACGCTCACAATTAAATTCAACAATTTAATTTTAATCAATTTCAAAAAAAATATCACAATAAACTCCCATATTAAGGGAATTAGTGTTTTCATAATTTTCCCATAAAATCCATTCCACAATTTAAATTAAAAAATTCATATATCAATATTTCCTCTACACACCCCACAATTCAATGGATATGGTGGTTTTTTTTATTTCATGACATAACACACATTAAACCCAAATTCATTATAATTGGAATTTTACATCCAACAAACCAATTTAATGGAAACACATTTAAATCCAAGAAATTGAATTTAACTAGAAAATAAAAATTTAGTGGAGAAATTTTGTGATAACAAAATTTGGGCATCATGATGGAACCACCTAACTCGAGATCAAGAAATTTGGAAATGAAAAACACTAATCAGGATTTTTCAATGAATAACAAAGATCAATGAATCATTAAAAAATAATGATACCTTGCTTTATAATAACATAATAGACATTATTAGATCCATAATGAAACACAGGGATCTAGATAACCCTAATGAGGAGAAGTGAGATATTGGGAGATAGGGATTGGGAAGAGAAAACTGACCAGGAGGAGATAAAAAGGTGTTCATCAAGTTCTGACTCACTTGTGGGAGGGATCTAAGGGTAAAATTGTAGATATTGGCTTCTCCTTTGGAATAATATATTATATGGGGTCATCCAATCCCATCAGTGACTAAAAATATGGTTTTACGGATTTTAAAATTAAAATATGGGTTTAAATAACCTTGTAAGCACAGTTTCATGGGCAGATATGCACGATTAGACCAAACTGTGAAGCCTAGATGTACACCCCTTAAAATGATCTACACAATTTCTTTTAATATGGTTCATGTTCTAAAAAATGACACAATAATGAAAACCCCACTTCCAATGTTCTCATGATTTTTTTTGAGATAGTGTATTGTTTCAGAAAACTCTTCCCCACCATGCATGAGCCCCTAATTTTTTAAATGTTTATAATTTTATCCTCAAATAACTCTAAAAAATCAACCAATTCATGGAAAAAATAGGTGGTTTGGGAATACCAAAAAATATTTATCTGATGTTACAATAGTGGATGAATAAATGTATGCTAGTGCTAGTTTTAACGGGTTATTTATCTCTGACAAAAAACATATAAATCAGTCATTATGGTGAGGAATTCCTAAGTATTGGATCATGTTCTGGACAACTCGCTATTTTTTCGTCATTTCTTAAGGGGTATATATGAGCATGGTGAACCATTATTCTTCAGATCGTTCTGAGGTTATTCACAACAGTATCATAGTCAATAAATGTTCATGATTCCCAAGATCTATATATATAATGAATTTTCTTAACGATTTTGATCAGTTAATGATATTATGGACTAACCATGTGTGAGTTACATCCAAAATGATATTTATGATATTTATTTTTAAATAGACATCCCTTCTCACTTATTATGTCTATAAAATGTAATGTTTGTAATCACCTATAAAATTTTGAACATTCCACTAAGGAAGAATGTCACATAAACCAATGTGAAATACATGATCACTATATTCTAGATAATAGTGTTACAATTGTATGTATATAATTTTTGGAGTGATTTATACTATAATGGTTCTTTTACATCAATAGATAAATATCATAATAACAATTGATAGTGCAATATTTCAATAAAAATAATTAATCTCAAAATAGTATCCCAAAATATCCACACACTTCATACAACCAATAAAATATAAATTGAAAAAATCATGAATAAAAGTAAGAATAATGTAGTTTAAATTATAGTAGTGAATATATAGGAAACCTTTTACACGACTCTAAAATCAGTCATACAATTCTCTAAAAAGCCTCCTAACACCTCCACCAATCATCTGAGGATGCTTTCTATTACATGAACTGGAATGCATATCATTTTTCTCATGCATTGTGTGTATATACATAGAGTGAGAATACAGTTATCCTGGTATTTAGTGGCATCCCCTAACATTCATTGAGTTATCTACAATCACATTTTAACATTTAAATCATTTAAAATAATTATAAAATATTCATTTTAACAATATAATAATGTAGTTAGTGTAACTGTGTCACATGAATGAGTCATTATTTAATTATAAAATGTTAGTACATAAAGATAAACTATCCAAGTATATAGATCATCACATATCCTTGACCTCACCCAAGTAAAAACATGCACAAGGAACAAACATGTCCATGCTACTCAACTCCATAATATCCTCATAGAATCAAATGTATCCAACCCCTCATATCCAACCAAAATATATCATAGAATATCAAATATCAATGAAAATAATCATACATTAATAGTATTAATATGTATAATTTCCACAATATCAGTGGATATAGATTAACATTTCATGAATCAAATTATTTTTAGTACAACAGATCATTAATTAATTGTAAATTATAATTCTTATTTAACTGAATCAATTTGTTTACTCAAATAAATGCACTAAATATCATGAACACAAATCTAGGGATTAAGAATAAATTTTTACAACTCCATTATCACATAAACAAATAAATTTATTAAAAAATTAGTTAATATATTCTCCTTCACTACTAACATTTACTTTACTTTAAAAAATCAGGCTCATAATAAACATATTATAACACTTGTGTTACACTGAAAATAATTTCAACAACACAAAAATAATTACCATAGTTCATTGGATTTTTTATCTCCATTTAAATAAAAATTTTCACCCCAATATACTTCTTACAAATAATAATATATCATAATAAAATCCACACATATTAATCAGAATCACAACATTAATATACAAAAAAAATGTAAGTACATTCATCTTTAATCGCATCTCCATTCTTTAGTATATAAATTTAATATATGTCATCTTCTCTAGTGAAAAAAATATAATTCCCCTTATAAAAAAATATAAATTAATGAACCATTGTGAAAGTATTAAATTTATTAATACGTACTTTACCACATTTAAAAAACATCTAATAAACAATCATATCATAAATATCCAATAAAAATATTAAAAATATTTCCCAATCACTAGATTCTATTTCCTAGTTTATTAGTCTCCCCTAACACTTAATAATTTTTTTTTCAATTTGAAGATATTTTTTTCATCAATTAATTTCATGGTTAAAAAATACAACCATGATTTTTTACATGGCGACACATAAAAATTCACTAACCACTTAAATACATTTATATGACTGCTACCATTACATAATCATTTCAAAAAATAAGAACAAGTTTCCAATATGTTTTCATGAGATTAAATATACTATTAATTTTCATTTTGTTTTTAGGTTTTATCGATTCATTTCCCAAATCAACACATCAATTTACTCATCAAATCACCCAATTTTGGCATTGAAATTTCTCTATGAAATTATAACAAGTATTAACATAATATTATTAATTATTTAATAGAACTATAAATAATTTTTAAAACTAAAAACATTCTAAAATTACTAAATATAATAAAAAATAAAAAATTTGTATAATATAAAAAACACCCATTCCTGGGGAAACCTACTAGATACTGGATAACAATTACCCATCCAATGGTTAATCTGACTACAAAATAAACATTATAGTCTTTATATCTAATGAATAAGTGCATAAATTAATTTTTATAAAAATTTATAATGTTATCCTTTAAATACTAAATGAAAATCTTATATTCAGCCCCTTGGTCTTCATGATATACTTAATACGACTAGGTATTCTTCATTTGGATCAAAATTTAAGGATATATTGAAGAAAAAAATAAGCTAATTTTGAGAGATTATGAGAGAATATAAGATTGTACAATTGAGATAGAATAATAAATTTTTAAATTAACAAAAAACTTTATTCCCTAATTTTTTTTATTATTTGAGCCAAAATTTACCCTATTAAACCAATTAATGTCATTTTTTACCTTACAAACAATGGGTGTTTCCCATCATAGCGTGTTATGAAATTTCTCCAAACTAGTCCATGTATATGACAAATAATCATAATGTATTTATCTTTTTGTCATGTGCTTTGATTATTGAACCTTTTTCCAGTAGTCATTTCCCATTTCCACACCATATCAATAGCCCATTATATTTTTCATTACATTTTCTGTTGAATGGTTGGAAATACCTATATTTTTTATTTTTTATTTTTTAAAACAATATGAATATTTTTAATAAATATATATAATAAAAAAATAATCATAATGAAAGAATAATTATTATACTCATATAATAATAATTAATTTGTTACTGTTTATAAATTTCAATTTACAATTTTTTTTCCAAAAAAAAATATTAATAATACTTTTATTATTATCAACCACCCATATTATTTAAATAAAAGAAAAACATAATTATATTAAATAGAATCAAATACTTTTTTTGTCAATGAAATTTACCCCATTTTAAAAAAGAGTTAGACCAAATATAATAATTCATAAACATATTACGTTATAACCTCCCCAACATAATTCTTCACATCCATGAGAAATAAAATGGATTATGAAACTAATCTTCCTCCCCTGCAACATTGTCTAGTCAATATTTCAAAATTAATTTCCCTTGAAGTATATACAATGTTCCTCTCTTGGGACTCCCTACTATTATTTTTTCATAATAATATTAAAACACATAAAAAATAATAAAACCAATTATATTTCATGAAATATATATATATATATATAAAAGAGTCTCCTTTAAATTATATTTTCACATTTACTCCCATAGACATATTAATGGTCACTAAACCCACATATTCTATTAAACTGTATTTCGAACTTTCCAATTATTAAGTATCACCCATTGAGATGAATTTAATTATTTAAAACTAGAAAAAAATGTTACAACAAAAAATTATTTCTTTTTTACACCTATGAAATACTCAATTAAATCCAATTAATCAATAAAAAACCAAACAAATATGAAGGATCTAAAAAATTTTATTTTCAATGAAAAACCATGTATAATTAAACAAAAAATATTTTTTCCATTTCCTTTCATTGCAATAAAATACAATATTGCATATTACCATCATTTTCTTGAAATATTTCACAAATATCATTGAATCCATATCAATTCATAATTAATCTATTAATAAAAATTAATAATTAATTATAAATTAATCATTACCTAAAAAGATTTCAGTTAACAAAATAATTCATCTTATTACAATAAAATATCAATTTTATCCAAAAAGTACCTATATAAAAACCAAGCATAAAAACACATAACAAAATAAAAAATCACGAAGGGTGGTCCATTTATAAACAAATATCCAAATATACTCAATTTTTTTAAATAAAATCTTTTCATCTTAAATGACACTCAAAAATTTCTCCTAAAACTCTTTTTATTTTATATTATAAATATAAAATCTCATTTTTTTCATTATTTATTTAAAATAACATTTTCAATAATCAAAACATATAATGCTAATGTATTAACAAACTAGAACACAAATAATTTAAACATTCCCTTAGATACCTAATCAAGATTAACCAAACCCAAATTATACAATGTTTTAACACACCCGTACCAAAATACACTATTTAATTTTGATTCACTTTATTTACAAAAATACTCTTTTACATATTTAATTGATATAATATAATATTGTAGACCATTATATCAATAAAGAAAATCAACTAATCCAAAAATTAAATATTTTAAAAAACAATATTCATTTAGAAAATAAAATAACACTAATATTTTTAACAATATATAATGATTTAATTATTAAAAAATTTAAAATACCATATCAACTAGCCATTTTCCCCATTAAATATACATACTCCATAAGAAACAACAAAAATTTCATGATGTAAATTCCAAAATTTTGTTTATTGTACAACACAAAATAACAATTAAATTTCATAAATTCTTATACCAATATTTTTTTACCTTTTAAAATATTAAGTTCTATATTATATTAAAAACATAAATTTTGGAAAGAAATTCAAAAAAATACTTTAAAAATTCATCATCATACAAATTAAATTTAAAATAATTAAATCAATATGGATTAAAAAAATTCATTATTATTCAATTTTTCAAATTTACCAAGTCTCAACAATCAATTCTCAATAATCATAATTTAAAAATAATAATATAAATGAATAAACTTCTACATTATAATATAAAATAAATTTTATTTAATCTATCATTAGTATAAAAAGAATAGAAAAAACACAATAAAATGTTAAATTCCATTATAAATATTTCATTTTAGAATCATCATTACAAAAATTTAATGAGAAAAGTTACATTGTTTATTTTAATAAATTCCTTTAATAATTATTTATTTCAATATTCAAATATCATTTTAATAACCATTTCTTTATCCTATTAAAAATGAAATCCAATTCCTTCTTACTTTTAACATAACCATATAGACACATTGATTCATATTTAAAACAAAAATTAAATGTAGGTCCATTTAAATTAAAATTTTAATTCATACCATTACATACCATTAATCTTCTAAATTGGGTTCAATAAAAACTATATTTTCCTAGTTAAATCATTTACTCTGTTGATAAACATTTTATACATAGCTTAAAAATAACAAAAATCTAATAGAATAATTTATATATATATTAATAGTGAATATATAAAAAAATTATATTTTCTTGAATCTAAGGATATATTTAAATCTCAAAAAACTAATAAAAATGTTATGATAATGAAATTCATTTGGTTTACTCTAACCCCATATTAATATTTCCTCATAAAAATGATTTTCATTTCATCATTAAAGATGCTATTTCAATATTACTAATTTATCATAACACAATATAAATTGAGAGACATTTATTTCATTTAAAAATAAACACATCAAACCTCGTTATATATAAAATTTCATTGTTTTCAACCAATGCATAGTTTTTTAAAAAAAATTCATTTTAATAACATTCATAATAAAGAAAAATGATATAAATGTGGAAACGGAGATCCCAATTTATATGAATTACCCCATTTTTAATATATTATACAACTTATTTACTAGATATTATATAATGTTTTAATCAAAATATTCCATTTCCTTAATTCCATAATCACATTTTACCATGTATTCCTAGAAATTATACACATAAACATGTAAAATTAAATTCCAGATCATGTTAAATTATCATATCATTATTTAATCGAGTTATTTATAGAACTCATGTAGTTTCTTCTATATGATCAATGCTTATCAAATTATCACACAATATTTAACAATGAAAATAAATTATATCTCATCATCAAAAAAATAAATCTAATTTTAGTTAAGAAAAACATTATTTAATATGTATTCCATTTAACATAAATTCATTTATAAAAAAAATGAATTATTTTACTAAAATGAACTTCTCTCCCGATTAAAAAGTAATGATAAATCACAAGAATAATCACATAAATTTCTGTCCATGTATGATCATATGATGAATGAATATCGAGATTCACATTCTAAATTGAATAAGTATCAAAATTAAAAATCATATTTGTAAATAATGAAATTATAAAACCATAATTACTAGAAACATGGAATTAAAATATCATTGTTTTAACTTGGAACAAATAAATTGATTTTTTCAGTTTCTAACTACTAAATCAAAACATATAAATTTATGAAACATAAATACATAGAAAATAAATGACTATGTTTCCATATTGTGATATTCTGGCCTTGTATGACCACTACACTAAGTAAATTTTCCACATGTCCACTTGATCACTCCTGTATCACAAGGGGATAGTGACTATATTCGATGATATATTGATATATATTTGTGGTATATTTAACCTATAATACTCAATTTTATCAAATAGATCAACAATAAATATCTCAAAAAAAATAAATAGTGGAATTATTAAATTGTTACTCAATAATCTCATTAAAATATATCAACCATCCCACATGTAAATTATAAATAATTATAACCTAATGGAAAAAATTCAATAGTATGTGTTAAAATCATAAATGTTAAATAAAATTATATCATGTGTACAAAACCTTTTAATGAACACATGAACCAACAATATTGACCTCTAATATTTATCATAACATCATCACCCATATACAAATATATATTTCCATTACCTATAATGTCTTGTATAAAATTTTTATGCAATCTAGGTGTGTATGTACACATAGGGAGGATATAATCCACAGTTGAAACCACGGAAACCCCAAGTATTAATGGAGTAAATTCTTATAACATATAAATACTATAAAGGCAATAATGATTTAATAATTTATCATTTTACCAATTAAATTATATTCTAGGAGAAATAATGTATCTCAATCAAATTGTACCTTCGTTTAGAATGGTATATCTAGGATGTTTTATGAAAAATTTTCATTAAATAATTTTAATTCTTCAATGGCTTTCAAAGCACACAATCATGAGTTTACAGGAACCATGAGATGGCCTTCGTAAAATATGTCCATTATAACATATCTATTATGTTATCAGTAATAAATATTACTAACATATGATAATGCATGGTTAATTCGTTGGGAACCCATTATTTATGATAAATATGAACCAAATAGTTTTGAACAAAATATTTTAATTTCGGTATGATTAAATCAGGTGAATTAATAATATAAAATATAACTAATGATATATATATATATTGTATATAATAAAATATTTTTTACATTCATCAAATTTATATTTAGTCCCAGTATTCAAATAAACATTATTATATATATAAAAACCTATTTTCCAACAGGGTAATTTTATAGCCTTTTAATGCTGAACTGTTTTTAAATTAGAATTTTGAAACATTAATAATTTTTATATAAAAACAAAAAACTATTATTTGAAAGTGGGATATAAATAAATTACTTTGGATTAATTTATTATATTTTATCTGATAACTTTTATATTTTGAGGAATAGTAAAAATAAACTAAATATTAATTAAAACCAAATTTTTGAAAAATAATTTATAACTTAAAATTGTGTTATTGATATGTTTCATGGTATAAATAGAATATATTTTTTCTCTGTTAATATAATTTAGATCATTATCATTAATTTTATATTAAATTCATAAGTAAAATCCTTTCATTCTTTTATAGTGTTTTAACATTCAAAAACTATTTTCTCATTCCAATGACGACATTAATATCAAATTAATTACTAAAATTATTATTTTTTTGAATATTCAGAAATGGATTCCATATTTGGAATTATTATTTCCAAATTATGTAAATAAACTTCTTTTATTTTTGGTAATTATTAATAGCAACATCTGTATTTGTTTTTAATATGGTAAAATCATAAATCGGGTAATTAATGGTAATAGTAATATTATAAAATAATCCTAACACTTGTCCTGATATCATTTGATGAGTTTTTTTAACCTATATAATACATGGGTTGAAATTGTATACTTTTGAAGCCACATTGATGAGATTACTACAATTAGTTAATTTAATTTTAAGAAAAGATAAACTTGTCTCACTAAATTTTAATAACTATGTGACTTTTTAAAATACTTTTTTAAACAAGATAATTTCTATTATAAATAATATTTTTTTATGATAAATTTTTTTCTTTGTCATGTAAATTTATTTATAATTTTAAGGAAATAAATATTTCCCATACAGGGTTTTACATTGATGATGTACAAATTTTTTAATTGATTAGAAATCAATAAAATAATTTCTATAAAATGATAATAATTATTTAAAACCCAAAAACATGAACAAATATTTTTCTATGCCTATAAAATGACCATAATAATATAATAGTATATTAATTTTCCATTTCAATCTATATGGTAAATATTACTAAACTGATAATATTTTAATTAGAGTGATATTAAAGTTGTCGAATTAATGTTTTAATTAATATATCATTTTTATATAGGATTTAACCGAATATATGTTCAATTATCAGTATTATTTTGATATAAATAGTATTTATATTATTCATCTTATTTTATTTTAAAATTTTATTCAAAAAATAATTATATTAAATATTTACAAAAAATTTATGTAGTGATTATTTTATTAATGGAGATAACAAATATATGTGACTATAAATGTTAAATTTAACTTAATTTTATTAATTAATATACATAAAAAATATGTAGATGGGAATTAAACATTTTTAATAAAATAAAATATTTGGATCAATGTTAAATTACAATATTTATTTCTTTATAAATAATGGAATTGAATGTTTTTATTACAGATAGTATTGATGGTTTATCCAAATAATGTATTATTAAATTACAAAATAATCATAACACATTTTTAAAAAATATATCATAATAAATATAATTTCTAAAATGTTCGAAATTATTATATTATTTTCTACTTTACAACAAGTAAGTAAATAATTCACAATTTAAATATTGAAGTATTTTTTTCATTAGTTAAAAATTAATTACAATCACTTAGTATTAATTTAAATTATAAGCTTTAAAATGATAAGAAAAAATTATCTAAAATTTATTGGTTTATGATACTAGATCCATATATCATCTCATATTTGAATTAGAAACTTTTTTAGGTCTCTTTAAGTGGATATATTTTATTATAAATTAATATTTTTTGGGTTTCAAAAAGTGCCCCTCATCACAGTTATACAGGAGACTCTCCTCCCTCTCTTGATCACTATAATTTGATCATTGAAGTTCATCAATAAAATGTTTATTTTAGTTCTAAACATACCAATAAACATGATATAGGTTCTTCTATTCTATAAAGGCAATCCCTATTGTTATAAGATGTTGTATAGAGGGAGCCCATCAAAGAAGAGGTAAACTCCTCTACCGATTCTTTCAAAAATCATTCTTCTTATTCTTTATCATCATGAGTTGTTTCAATTATAAAGTAATAAATATATGGTAAATAATATTTTGGTATTTAATATTGATTTTTTAACAACCATATTTCCATATTTATCCATTATATATAAAATAGAATCACTATATGTGTGTTTTTACAGCTTAAAGTCTCCAGGTCGTGGTTTAATCTATTTTTAACCACTAACATACATAGATGTGTATTATAATGGGAAAAATACCTATTTGTGATTATTATAACATGATATTTATTTTTTTATCAAAATATATTCCATCCACATCCATACCATTTCATAATTATGGGAATGATATCGTCACTCGTGAGTATGTACGACCTACCGTCTCCATGATATGATGTGATTCATTCTACATGAAATTAAAAACAATTATTATTATATAAATGTATATATAGAATATAGATAACATATATTATGTTAATATCATATTCAATTGATATAACTATGACCTAATAAGGGGAACCATATCTTATTCAATAAAACAAGAATAAGAAAATGAAGCACTTACTACCCAGATAACTAGTAATGATGAAATGTTTTTGATAAAAAGATTATAGTATAGTTATATATGGTATCATTAAATGAATATGATTATAGAATTACTAAATGAAATTAATTAAAAAAAATTAATGTGTTTTAGTTACATACAAAGGATATCAGATCTAAGGTAAGGGATAATTTCACAAACTCATTATTATTAGTGATTGTTTATATGTAAGTATTTACAAAGGAATATTTATCATAAATGTCCACGTTTAATAAATATGTATTCTAAAATATTATTTATATTCTTTTACAATGGTTTAAATACAATTTTACCAATTGGTGATTTTTGTTAAATGGTATCAATTGAATCTTTATTCATTTTTGATACGAGAAACTTTTTAACATTTTGAAGACATTACATGAATAATTATTTCTTTTAACCTATTTAGAATGAATGGATTTGTACATTTTCATAATGTCTGATTTCCAAGGAGAAACCTTTGTAGTATTACAAGTTTATTTTATAAAAATGCTTTTCTTTTAAAATTTAATGATACTTTGTTAATTGAAAACATTTATAAAGAACAAATGATGTTTTACTCATGAATTAATTTCAATTTTTCTATCAAAATTATTTTCTATAAAAGATTTAATTTTTTATTATGGTTGTGGTTCAATTAAATTATACTGATTATTCGTATGGGATGAATATTCTTTTAATGTAATGAAATTTATGAAATCCATCTGTTTTACATGGATTATTTTATGATGGAATTATGTTTAAGAGAAGAATTTTATTCCTTGATAAGTGCTGTGATGAGTGATTTCTATTTTTTTGGAAAAAATAATAATTATTTAATTATAGGATGGTTGGGACCTACATATCCATCAAATTCATTGGGTAATTATTTATATCTCATTATATAAATACTGTTATAATCGTAAATGATCTCTATTGAGTAATATCTTGCTGGAACAAGAGTGAGAATGGATCAGTAATGGACATTGTTTGTTGTGATGATCTTAGAATTGAGCCTCAACTAGTATGAAATTATTTTCAATTCTTATCTGTGTACCACAAAATTCCATGTCGAATTAGTTCAAATTTTGGGATTATATTCATTAATTGTTAGGAACTTTTATGACTTAGACCATTATATTTAATCACGATCATTCATCAGGAGGATAAAATTTTAAAATATTAGGATCTTATTTATTATGATTATGTTCTGCTTTATAGCTTCTTTCATTACCCTAAAAAAGAATATGATATCATAAATTATTTTGATTCTTTTTCCAATCCTATGAATAAGTGTGTTATGTTAGATATGTAAAAATGGGTCTTGTTATAATGAAATAAGATGAAGACAATATAGACGTCATATGAACCATTTTTTTATGTTTTACAGTTACTAAAGACAATAAACCTATATGGTTCCAGACAGGTATATTATGTATTAAAAAGAATATAAGTTATTTATGAATTAATTTATATTTTTTGTAATGTACGAGTCATTATTATTAGTATCAGAGCCACGTATAGTTAACCATTAGAAACTAGGATGAGATAACATTAGTAAGAACTCTAAGGATATGTCAAAGTATATGTTACAATCCTCTTGTTTTTAAATTGATCGTGTATAATAAAGGATAGAACCTAATGTATCTTAAATTGTTTTTTACTCATTATTAAGTGTTGTTTTCATTTTGATTAGTACTTCTCAAAGTATTCTTCATGGTTTTTGTTAGTGGATATAAACTGAAAAAACGATGTTAATGCCGAATACAAAGGGAAAAGAAATAATTTTCCTCCTGAGAAATCAAATGAGATGGGATATGGAATTAAAAAATTATGGCTATGCTTAAAAAACATTTTCACGATATATATCATATAGGACTTCAAAATGAGAGAATTCAGAAATAGCATTCTGTTGATCCTTCATGAGGCAGAATCCACCTTCTTTCAGTGGGAATTTTGATCCACTAGTGGATGAACAGAGGATCAGTAATATGGAAATGATATTTTTAGTTCTACAATGTTCATAGCATGATAAATCCATATAACAAATCTATATTTTTTAATGTGAAGATGATAAATGGTGGAACTTTATCAAGAATACAATGCAAAGATATTAAATTGAATCTATAGAATGGGGTAAGTCCAATTGCTTATTTTTCAATAAGTACATTCATCCTCTTCTTCGAAAAAAGATGAAGAACGAGTTCCTTGAGATCAAGAAAATGGATTTTTAATATGTTAGTAACTATGAAAAAAAATTACAACACTTTCAAGGTACACTTCACAAATTATAATCCAACCTGAGTGTAAAATTGACCAAATATTTAGTGTAATAATACCATGTATTAAAAGGGAATTAGTCATAAGGGAACACAATAACAATGAATACATCATCTAATGTTCTCTCAAGGTTGAGATAGAGATTAGATTGACCCATCATTCTCGTGGGTTTGATTAGAACAGAAAAATGGAATTCAAGGGAAAATCTAAAGACCGCACTGAAAAGAAGATGAGTTTTACCTTATTCTCAACTTTTTTAAAGAATCATAGAGGAAATTATCATAAAGGGACTAGAAAATGTTTTATGTGTGGGAGATATGGTCACTGGGTATTTGAATATCTAATTGATTGGAAAATGAAGTCAAATTATGCGAATTGAGAAAATTCTACACATAATGACCCTTTTACACGTCACGGATAAAAATGTTAGGAAATTGGGAATTATGAAAATCAGTGCCCCAATACAAGGTTTATCAACAATGAACTATGATAGGAATCTCTTAATGTTAAAGAAAATTTCAATTCACATGTCTTCACAATCAGCGATGTGGTGTACCATAATGAAGTGGTGAGTGGTAGAAATACCAACCACTATAAATCATAAAGTGTTTTATTTTATTCTAGATCCACCCAACCTTTAATTTATGAATAATTTTCTATAGATATTATTTTATTTATTCAGTAATTAGATGATGAGTAAGTGGTGACAACTTCTAATAGTATAATTGTTTCTTCAAAAGGATGTAATTCTTCCCGAGTTCATATTTCTGGAAAAGTGCATCCTGAAAATCATGTGATCATTCCTTTAGTGGAGTTTTATGTGATTATTTTCATTGATTGATTTCCCAATATGTATTAATATCAATTTTTATGGAATAAAAGTCAGATTTTTTATTCCAAATCAATCTATGATCATTTATCAATTTATAGTTGAGTACGAACGTCCAGTAGAAATTTCTTTCATATTATGGGTAATGATTTCTAATAATTAAGGTTATATATATCAAATGTTAAGGGTAAAAATAACAATTAAAAATACACCTCTTTTACTGTAGATCGATAATGTATTTTTGTAATAATTTTTTGTTCTTCCACTGAATCATGAATTTGAGTTTTCAAATGAACGCATATCTGGTGTTGTGCCTATTCCAATGACACCTTATAGAATGACCCCAACTGAGTTATAGGAATTGAAGAATCAACTTCAAGAGAACCTGGAAAATGGATTCATATTCTTTACAGAATAACCATTGGGTACAACTATTTTGTATTTTATGAATAATTATGGATCAATGAGAAAATGTATTGATTAATGATAACATAAAAATATCATTATCTAAAAAAATATCATCATCCCCACATTGAAGTATTATTAATCCAATTACACAGAGCTCAATACATTTCTAGGACTGATATCCATTCCGGATATCATCAATAAAGTGTAAAGAAAGAGGATATACTAAAGATGACATTACGTACAAGGTATGTACACTACAAATTTATAGTAATGTCTTTTGGTCTTAATAATTCCCCAAAATATTATTTTATGTAATGAATTGAGTCTTTATAGACTATATTGATATGATTGAGGTAGTATTTGTTGATGATATTATTTTATATACACTGATAATGGAAGATCATAATGATAACTTGATAATTTTACAAAATAACATTAAAAAGGAGAATATTTATAAAAACATTTCCAAGATTAAATTTTGGATTGATAAAGATTCATTTTTTTAGTCACATAATTTCATGTGATAGGATATATGTGGATCTGGAAAAAATAAAATTTATTGACTGTTGGCCTATGTAGAAGAAATTAATTGAGATCCAAAGTTTTTTTGATTTGGTTATAAATTATCAATGTTTATAGTTAAATTGGTCATGATTACCTATTCCAATCACTGAGCTTACTCAAAAAGGATTTATGTTTTTGGTGATGAAGGATTGTGAATAGAACTTCAAAGGGCAATTAAGAACGTTTTCTAGTGCACCTGTGTTCAGACTTCGGTACATTAGAGAAAGGATTGTGACCTATAGTGATCCTTCTATGTATGTTATGGGATGTGTTCTTCTGAAAAATGATATGGTGATAGCTTATGAATCACAACAACTGAAAATCCATAGAAAAATCACCCGACTCATGATTTAGAGTTATCTAAGGTAGTCTTTAAAATAAATATATGAGGGAATTATCTCTATGGTGAAAGGTGCGATATTTATATAGATCATAAAATATTAAAGTATATTTCCCCCCAAAATGATCTGAATATGTTCCAATGAAGATTTTTGGAGTTGATTAAATATTATGACTACCTGATATATTACCACCCTAGGAAAGTGACCATGTTAGAAGATTCTTTGAGTCAAAAGGACTATGATAGCATATACATAAGGAGGATCACAAAAGATATAATATTAATGGATTTTCAAGGGACAGATCTTGAAATTTAAAAGGAGAGAAATAAATATTTTCTTTCTCAAAAGAATTTTCAACCATCTATACTAGACAATATTATGTAGTTGTAGAAGGAATATGTTGAGCTACAAAATATGTTTATGAATTTTCATGAATTAAACCTTCATTGTGATGGAATAAAAAAGGATTGGGAACTGGGTTTGTATTCCTCACATACCAGAATTAATGAAGAATCTATTGGATGATGCTCATAGTTCATCATTATATATTTATCCTATAAGCACAATGATATAAAAATACCTGAAAGAGTATTTATATTTGGATGGAATGAAAATGGATATTTTTAAATTTGTCTATCGTTGCTTGATTTTTCATCAAATTAAAGCTGAGAGATAGAAGTATAGGGGAATGTTTCAACTATTAACCATAAAAAATGGAAATGGGAAAGAATCAGTATGTTCATTTTCATTATACATATTAAAATAGTAAAAGTCCATAATGTTATAAGGGTTAAAGATGACCACCTTATGAATATTTCAAACATTATCTCTCTGAGTTTGGATTTCTATCTTGATAATATATCTAGTATATATGTAATGTATGTTGTAATATTTCATGGAGTAAAACTTCCCACTATATTATATTGGGATATTTGGTTTACCATGCAGTTCTTGAGAAGTATTCAGTGGGCTCTGGATAAGGAACTATGTTTTAGAATTGTGTAACATCCTCCAAATGTATTTCAGTCTGATATGAATAGTAAAACACTATAAGTCTTATTTAGAACATTCTCTATATATTTCTAATGTGGGTGGGATTAACACCTACCTTTGATAGTATTTTTATAAAACAATATATTTTAATACAATATTACAAAGGCGCTTTATGAAGCCCTCTATAAAAAAAGTATAAAACTCCCACTTGTTTGGATAATGTTGAGAAAGAAATATATTTAGTCCAAATATTTTTGATGAAATGGAAGAAAATGTCAGATCCATTCTACATCACATAATAAATACATAGAGTCGACAAATATGTTATATTGACAACTGGTGAAATGACCTAGAGTTTGAACTGGGTTACAAGGATTTCTATGAATATCCTCTGGGAAGAGAGTAATGAGATTTTTGTATATGGAAACCTAAACCCTAAGTATATCGTCCCATTTCACTTTTTAAATCATGCTAGGGAGGTAGATTCTTAATTAGTTCTTCCACTAAATCTCTCTCAAGTTCATGATGTGTTCTATGTATCTATCCCAAAAAGTACGTACTTAATCCTACACATATACTTAACATAGAATTCATACACATAGAGAAATTCATTTTTTTAAAGAACAACCGATAGATATTCAAGATCATAGAAAAAACGTTTTGTAAAAAAAGACCACTCACATGGTTAATGATTTATGGAGGAACCAAAAATTTGAGGAAGCTATGTGGGATCTTGATAATGTGATGTGGTATAGGTATCATCATTCATTTGAATCCAAGTGATATATTTCAAGGCCTAAATTGAGTTTTAGTGGTTTGTAATGTATCAACTGGATGTTTTTTGGAAATATTTTCATTAAATAATTTTAATTCTTCCACAGGTTCCATTGCATGCGTCCTTGAGCTTAAACAAACCATGAGACTCCCTTGGTATAAAATAAACATTATAACCTATATGTTAAGTTAGAATTATTATATATAACTAACATATGAAAATAAATGGTAAATTAATTGGCTACACATTATTCCTGAAAAGAATAAACTAATTAAATATAAAGAATTTTTTTTAATAATAAATTATGTGAATCTCAATTAGTAAATTTTATTAATGAAACACATATATTATATATTTAATAAATTATTTTTTACAATCATCAAATATTTATTTTATTCATATGGTTTGAATAAAAACTATTTTATGTATAAAAAGTATTTTTTCAAAGGGTAATTTTACCACCTTTTAATCAGAACCCTATTTAAAATAAAATTTCAAAAAAATAATAAATTTTATATGAAAACATAACACCCTTCTATGGAGTTCGAATATATTAATTTAAATTCTATTAATTTTTGAAATTTTTCAAATAATATTCTTTTTTTGATGAATAATAAAAATATACTAAATATTAATAAAAAGAATATTTTCAGGAAAAACATTTTTATTCGTATATTATATTATTAAATTTTTTCAAAGTAAAAATAGAATATATTTTTATCAGTAAATATAATTTAGGTCATTGGAAAAAATTTTACATCATAATTTAGATGTAAAAACATTTCAATATTTTGAAATGTTTTAACTTTTAAAATCCATATTCTATTTCAACAACTAGTTTGATTTTAATTTAATTTCTGCATGTAAGGTCCCGACTATAATCAGGTATGGACTGTTTTTACGTTATTTCAGTCTAATTAATTAATTGACTCGGGGAATGCACATGTGCTCCTCACTAGGGGTCCCGTGTAGCTTTTAATTTGATTTAAATAATTACAAACATTTCATGAAAAATGTCACGCCGCTCTTTCGCGCAGTTTTCTGAGTTTAAAGAATTAATTTAGGATTAGAAATTATTAATAAGTGATTTAAATAATATTTTAAATAATTAAAAAAGGATATAAAGAAATTCTGAAATAATATAAAGAGGGGGTTATGGGAAAAATGAAAATAATTAGAATGGGGGATTCCCGTTTTTAATTATTTTAATTATTTTCCTTTCCATTCTATCATTTTATTTTATCTTTTTATTTTATTTCATTTTTCCTTCTCTTTTATTATTCTCTTATATTTTTCTTTCTTTTCTTTCTTTTCTTTTTTTCTGTCCGATCTCCCTCTCCCACTTATCATGTCACACCCATCAATCCATTCACACCAACCAGTAGCCCCATCGAAAGGCCGCTACTCCTCCGTACGATGTTTGATTCCTTCAATGTCAAGTGGGAAATATACCATAGGGAAAAGCTAACACTGCGCAAGTGAAATCATTCGCTTCCGTTGAGTATTCTGCACGTAGTTCGTTAGGGAATATTTTCACCCTATTTTGTGGTATTTCTAAAATCATTTGATTCCATTCGTTTTAGATCAAATAAAACTCTACCACACATATTTGAGTCATCTATGACTACAAAATATTTTTCCTAATAACTTTCCCTCCGTTTCATTTAGATTTATAAAAAAAATATTGTTGTGCCATTAGTCGGTGCCTACTGGCTTTGTCAATTTTACTCCTTTTAATTACTTTAATGGTTCTGTCTAATTGTTGGATCCTTAATCATCGTAAATTATTATTTTTGAATGTTTTAGACAAGATAAGACACCTGTTTGTGTGTACCGACATAGTCGGCATATATTTTTATTATGTGGGTTATTAAATTAATTAGATTCAGCTATTACACATCCCCTTTTTATTATTTTAAAATTAAATGAATAGTTGTTTGAATTATTTCAAAAAAGATTGACACTACTTTGGGCATACCAACATGATCAGGTTATTTTTTCATTAGCCTATTTTATTGTTTGATTAATTACATGTGTTGCGATGAAACTATTTATTGTAATTAAATTAAATAAATAGAATCTTGAACATGAAATTCAATTGTTGGATCATTGGAACTTGTTTTTATGAACTATTTATTTTTTAAATATTCATTATCCATTGAGGTTGGTATGATATTTACATTTCCTTGCAAGTTTTTGTGTTGTACTGTTATATTTATTCCTTGTAATGCATGTATGTAACTGGATAGTTTTCAAGATGTGACTTTACATGCTGATAATATAATATCTAATATTGGGAAAACATTAAATAAATTTAGGGTGGGGAAAGGAGGATTGACCTGTATTAAGGACCACTCGTAGATCCTCCATTCCTAACAGGTTACCTCTATGTTCCAGGGGGGAGGTGTTATTGACATTGCTGGAACGAGTCTTCCCCTGAATTTTTAATACTTTTCAGTGATACCAGTTCAAAAAGGGAACATTAGGATGGATCTGTTGGAAATGTGGCTAAGACGTCCTTGGATGTCAATCGACCCCTTTTTTCAAGATCGGGATGGACTCAGGGTAAAGCCATGCATCGGGCAATACATGGTCTTTCGAAATATTTCCATGGACAGGCTCGGTGGCATTGGATAAATTGATGGATGTTCCATAGCGATACCTTCATGATGGGCTCAGACTCAAACTCTAAATTTTAAAATTAAATAAAGATGAACTTTAGGTTTCTGTTATTTCTAATTGAATCTCTCGAGAATTGAGATATTTCCCATGATATGTGGATGTGTTCCTGGTTGACACTGGAATTGAACCCCAATATAAAGCATAAGATTGGTGTAAAATTTTTCCTGGTTTTACCTTTCTTTTGGGTTATATCTATATATATGCATGTTCGTGAATTTCTGCTGACAGGTACCCTTTTAGAATACCATCTTAGTTAGAAGCAGGTGACTAGGCATGGGTGCCGTTTAGGACCACGGACGACTTATTAATTTCATTGCACTACACTTAATTTATTTGAAATGGTTATGTAATGGCACACAGCATTTTTATTTTTTCCTAAAATGGAATGGTTTAGACACCGTGGGTGCCGACCTACTTGGATATTATCTCACACCCTACTCGGGAGTCATCGGCACCCTAGTAGATAACATGCTCGTAGGTATTGACAATGGGAATCATGCTTTATCTGATGCCTGATTGTTCGTTACTTCATAGTATGAAGACTGGTGTAGAGAAATGGGCCTTTCTCATGATACAGTTTCTTCTTATGTCTTTTCTTTTAGTTGACTTTGTGTCTGAGTTCTGTTTTCCGTAGATTCAGTTTAGGCTCATATAATGGCATGACACTCTTTTGTGAGTTTCCGCACATGGTTTTTATAATTAAGTTGGATTATTTACATTGCTTCTGCTATAGTTTATTTATTCTCATGCTTCCGCTGCATATTATTTGTTGTTGTTTACTTCCTATGTGATATTATTTGTTACCTATGAGGGAATAGTCTCACCCACGGACACAAAAATGTCCCTCACTCCTAGTCGATACCCTCTGGTATTTAGGGAGATGCGGTTGAGGTTATGTGATGCTACGGACCGGCCACTGTCTTATAGGTGAGCCAGGTCTGGATGTTACAAAGTGTTATCATGTGTGTTTTTTCCTTTTCTTCTTACTATTTGGGTTAGGCATGAGACTAGGATATAGGGATTTGGGATGTACACTATGTTTGGACATAGTTGACCCATGTACAAGGGAAAAATCAAATTCCTAGGTTTGGATTGCAGTTATTGATTATGCCAGTTACTATTTATATTATTTAACTTCGGGTGACTCACTTTCATTGCCATGTTATTGTGATGGTATTATTGAAATAATGGGTTTGCCATTACAACCTGATGATATGAGGGAAAAACATCACATGCATCATGATAGGAATTATTGGAATTAAATTCCATGCATATATTTAGGCCCTCTCTACTTTCTCTGTGCATTTTCCTACTGCATGTGACTGCTGTTATACGTAGTGTTAGAATATTGAATTCTTGGTTTATTAATTATAAGGTTGTTTTAGTGTGTTATATGTTAGCCTTACCTAACCTATGAGTGGGTTGTAGGACTATTTATTAATTATTTTTAGTTTCCTCCTCTATATTGAAACCCAACACATGAGGCGGGTTGTCTGTTATTTAGTGCTAAGAGGCAGGCCATGTACCTAACATCTTTTGCACCCTAATTTTTTTCTCACATTCGTTAATAATTGTCTAAGGGTGTGTTTGGATGTTGTAGACAAAAGATGTCACGATGTATTTTTGATGTGCCTCAAGAGAGTGGAAATGTGTGCATTCGATTGATGGTGGGTCCTGAACCACCAGTGGTTCCTCTCATAGAGCCTCCTGTGGCACTACCTCATGTCGATCTTCTGAGGGACCCTAATGCTCAGTTTCGGCATAGTCTCCTCAGGTTTACACAGTCAGTTCATAATATTCCAAGACCTGCCCAATCTATGGAAGACCTTATGTGGGAATTTCTCCAACAGCACCCTCCCTCATTCTCAGGGAGTGGAATCCCTCATGCTGTAGAATCATTGATTGAAGATATACGGTCTATCATCTACCACCTTGAGACACCTCCAGAGCGACGGTTCAAGATTGTAGTCTATATCCTTCATGACACTACCAAACGCTAGTGGGACGTTTTCTATTAAGCTGAGAAGGCCAGTAAAATGGCTTAGGCTGATTTCTAAGAAGCCTTATACAATAACTATTTTCCACATACTATAAGATATGGTCATTCATGGGAGTTCCTACATCTTCATTAGGGCTCTATGACTGTGTAAGAGTACTCTACTCTTTCCACAGAACTTCAATGTTTTTCCCAATCTCGGATTGGGGACGCATAGACTAGTGTGAGGCATTTTTAGGACAGACATGAGTACAATATACGCCCGCAGGCGAGCATCATTATTTTGACCACAGTTACAGAGATCATGAATTAGGCTCTGATCTCAAAGGGAATTACTAGGGAAGCTTAACTAGTGATCCAAGGTGGTTTTGTTCTCAGACAGGGTGATGGATCGTCTGGAAGTAGGAAAAGTATTTTTGAATGTGTATGTGGGGTGAATCCTACCGAAACAACACGTCTTCATAGCTTTGTCACATGTTATCTTTGTGGTAGGGATGGTCACAAGAAGCAACAGAGCATGAGACATCTGAAAGAGTGCCGAGCTTGCGGCAGGATGGGTCACCTTCAGTGTTTCTGCCATTCCTTCTCTTCAACATCCCGTGGTAGAGGATCCACACCTGAACCTCTGTTAGGTATGGGATCTATGACTCCATAGTAGGATGAATGTTCTTTTTTTTCCATCAGTTGATCAGGCTGAAGAAATGGTGGAGGTCGTGGTCGAGGAAATCAAGTTCCAGACTACCAGCATCAGCAGTGTGGACCTGCTCAGGCCAACCAGGCAACGTATCAGGGTCGTGGCTCAGGTCCCACGTACATAGTGCAATCAACTCTAAAGGAGCAGAGTGAAGGACCATCTACAAAGAGTGGTAATTTTATAGTAGCCTCTACCTTAGTTTCTTATCTCTTTGATACCGGCACATCCCACTCCTTTATATCTTCTATTGTTGTTGAATTTCATAGTTTTCCAATTGAGTACCTTTGTAGCCTCATGTCCCTCGACACCGTGATTGGGTTTAGGACAGAGGGTATACGCCAGGTCCAATATTTCCCCCTCATGATACGTGGGTACCTCTTTTTTTTCAATTTTTATAACCTTGATATGTCTGGAATTGAAGTCAGTCTTTGTATTAATTGGATTTCTCCTTATCGTGCCCAAGTGGATTGCTATCGCCGTCGGGTGTATTTTACATCCCCTGAGGGCGACACATATCTTCACAAAAAAGGATGGGATCTGCAGGAAGACCGATTTAATCCTAAATATGCGGTGTTGGGAAGAGTGACCGCTCAGTTGTTATGTCTCTTCATGAGCGATCAGGGAACACAACATGTAGAATTCCCTCCAGTGGTGGATCTTTTCATGGACATCTTCCCCGACGATTTCTCTGGCTTACCTCTTATGAGAGACGTGGAGTTCAATATCATTATCATTCCAGGTGTGTAACCAATGTCTATCCCCCCTTATAGGATAGCACCAAACAATCTACAGGAACTCAAAAAAGCAACTTGAAGTCCTTGAGGCTAAGGGTTTCATCAGACCTAGCACATCATTGTGGGGTTCACCTGTCCTTTTTTCCATGAAGGCAGATGGTAACATAACTTTATGGGTGGATTATCGTCGACTCAACCAGCTCACGGTGATGAATCGATATTCATTGCATCATATAGATGATCTCTTTGACCAGCTCCAGGGAGAAACTGTTTTCTCCATGATTGATCTGAGGTCATGATATCACTAGTTCCATGTACGGCCATCTGACATACCACATACAACATTCCAAAGTATGTATGTCTTGTAGGAGTTCTTGGTTATGCCTTCCAGCCTCACGAATGCGCCGGTAGTCTTCATAGCCCTGATGAACCGTATTTTAATCCGTATTTTTATTCCTTTGTGGTGGTCTTCGTGGACGACATCTTTGTGTCTTCACATTCCAGATAGGACTATACAACCAATCATGAGATCATGCTGGGTACACTGAGAGAGAACTAGCTATAAGCTAATCTTATTAAATGCCACATCTGGATTGATATGGTACACTTCTTGGGTTATATTATATCTGATGAAGGGTTATCAGTTGAATGAGAAAAGGTGAGCGTCGTGGTTTCATGGGATCATCCCAAGAGTTTCTTTAACATCCAATGTTTATTATGGCTTTATGGATATTACAGGAGATTCATCTAGGATTTATCTTACTTAGAAGCGCCTCGTACGACCTTGACTAATAAACGTGTATTGTTCATCTGCTTAGAAGCATGTGAAAATACTTTTTAGGATTTTAAAGAAAGACTAACCGCAAACCCAATCCAGATTTTTCCTGAGCCCGGTAAGAGTTACACATTATATTGTGATGCTTCAGGAATTGGACAGGGTGTAGTTTGGATGCAGGGTGATCGAGTCATGGCTTATGGATCCCTCCAGCTGATACCTTACGAGCAGAACAATCCTATACATGACCTTGAGTTGGCAGCTGTGGTTCATGCTCTACATTGTTGTAGACACTATTTTTAGAGACCCATATCTTGACATACATAGAAATTACATTACTTTTGCAGAATACATAAAACCAAAAAAAACAAACCCTCAAGGACCATAATAGTTTAGTGTCTTTGGAAACATGGAATACAAACTTCTAATCATGTTGAATGATCTTAAACATCTCCCATAAGGATCTTCTCCTTTTTGTTTCTTTACCTAAAACCTTTTTTTAATCCTAGGGGAAAAGAAAACATAAAAAGGGTGAGCTCAATTTCTTATTAAGGGTAAGCATGGAGAAAATAAAACAAACAATATACATTTGAACTTAAAAACATGAACATAATGTTTAATCATCGTGATATTGAGCAATAAAATAAAACATGGTAGTATGTAACGCATAGATCACAATGGAACATCAATCATGATAAAAGATCATGGGAGTAAAACTTGTAATTGTGGAAAAACAATAAGCATGTGATATTATTTCCACATTATCCACGACATTACTGCCAAGACCATCTTAGTGGAAAAAGTCCCGTACTGAACCGGGTTTACTTGTCATTCTAGCCATTTCTATCTCATGAGATAAACATCATTACCAAATTCATTGGAGGGAGATATAGGTCTCACCAATCACATGATGAAATCATTCATACGTGTGCCCCAACATAAACATAAATCATTCATCATAACCTATAGAATAAAATTGGTTTCATAAACAACATCCCATCTGAATATAATCCATATAAAACAAATCAATATCATTTCATTATAAGAAAAATAAAACCATGTAAATCATAAATACATTATAATTAAAACATAATAATACTAAATAATTTCATCACATATTGAAAATAGTTGTGACAAAAAACTTAAATGAATTCTTGAGAAAAATATCCTTTCTTATTCAAAATCATTTTCATTTCACAAAATGCCATAAAAGTTTAAAATAATAATACTTTTTTTGAAAATATTTTTGGAATTTGATAGAGGAAGCTTCATGAAAATTAAGCATTATGAAAACATAAAAATCCGTTCATGCCGTATATGTTAAAAAATATTCTTCTCGTACTTTTGCCAGAAAAGTAAAAAAGTACCTCACGTGGTAAAAAAATAAAGATTCCTTACAAACCATGTAGTAATAGTAAAAATGGGTAAACATGACTTTAAAAATACATGAATCAATTTTTAGAAAACAGTGACATGGATGATAAATATAACCCCAGTAAATACTTACATATAAACATTCTCGGATAAAAAATGAGATTGGAAAAGTTATCTATTACCTTATGTCTGATATGCTTTGTATGTATCTAAACCTCCTGTATAATTATTTAAATAATGTTATTAACTTATTACAGAATCATATTTATTATTATGATATCATATATGGTTCAATTATGATATTATATTACCTGTTCTTTTGTAAATTCCATGATAAAGCACCATTTTGGGTAAAATCATTTCATTTATCGTACGTGTTTCGACTTGTTGTTGATGATATTATTAATTATATCCTGATTTACTTAATTAAATAATGTAAAAAATTATTTATATATAATATATTTTCATCATATAAATATATATGATAGATCGAAAAATAGATTGAAATACACCGTTCATGGAGACGGTAGGTCGTACGTACGCTTGAACGCTATTTTCATTTCCTTATTGAATTGAATGGAATTATGTAAATGAAATATATATGTACATAAATATAAAATCATTATTATATAATAACATTCATGATTATTTATTATATATATACTTTATAATTATACTTGAATGGCTAATCATGGAAAATGAATCTCATCTCGTTCGTGGAGACGGTAGTCCGTACGTATGCACGAGCGATGATATCGTTCCCATTATTATTTTATAGAATTTTAGTGAATAATATAATATCTATGAATCATTATGATGTTATAATAACCATATATAGATATTATTTACACCATTATTTCCATCCAAGTAAGGTGGTGGTGGAGAAACAGATTACACCACAGCGTGGAGACAGTATTCCGTATGTACACATGCGCAATGATTTCGTTTTCCGTAGGATGGATAGAAGGTGGAATGGGTTTGTTTCATATTTATAATAAAATATCAGTATATTATTGATACTGATTTTATTACTTTATAATTAAACAACTAAATAATAATAAGTTGAAGAAGAAAGAAACGTGAACGAATCGGTAGAAGAGATTACCTCTTCTTCGACACACCTCTTTAGACATCTTCTTAGGGAACTAGGGTTGGTCTTTTGAGAAGATCATAACCACTATGATATAACTAGATAGGTTGGGAAGAATAATCGGAAGGTTTTGGCCGAGCTTCATGGCTAAAATAGGTGTGAAGATATGTGGGAAGGGGTGCCCTTTTTAAAAGGGAGGAGAAGGGCACCTTTGGAAACATAAGAAATATTAATTTATAATAAATTAAAACCCACTTAAAATCCTCCCAAAATTTCTCAAATACAAATATTAGATGATATATGGTTATAATATCAACAAACAATAAAATTTAGACATTTTTGGAATTTATTTTAAACATTATAAACTTCATTTATCCTTATTTAATCTATTTAATTTAATTTGTGGTAATAAGATTCTAATTATTAAATTGATATAAATAATTACTCATGTGTGGTTAATTTTCCAAAATTTGATAATTTATGACATTTTAGACCATATAAAGTTTAATTTATAATTTTTAAATATTTTTTGTTATTTTTAAACAATTTTATATTATGTTATTTTTATAAAATAACAATAGTGTCAATTTTGACACTATTCATTTATTTTAATTAAAATAAAATCTAAACAGAAGATATGTTCGAAATAAAATCTTTAATAGATATATAACATGACATATTTGTCTAGAAAAATCGTGGATCACAATTAATAGTTCATATAATATTTATTTTAATATTTTTAAAACCATTTATTTGATATTTCGCTTCATAAAATAATTACTACATCATTTTTGTATAATTATTTAATATACTTATTTGTTGGATAAAAATGAAAATTAAAATAATATGATTAAGATAAATATAAAATATTTCATAATAATACTTTTACTCGAATTTATCATCTTAAAATAACAACATGAAAATTGTTATATTTAATAAATTATGAAGGTGAAAACTTTGAAATCATTTAAAATAAAATAATATAAGTGTCATAATCGCTTTTATAAGTATAAAAATGGTCAACAATTATTCCAGTGGATTATTAGGGTTTATATATACCCTACTGTTAAGTTTTTTTCAGATTTTTGGGCCTTTAAATATGTATTACAATTTCAATAAAAACTATATTACTAATTTTTCCCTAAATAAAATATTTCTGCATTAGTAATGTATAAGAAAATAAGGTAATTAAATAACTCTTAAAAATTACAAATAAAATAATATGATAAATTATAATTTTTTATCTTTCAATTGATTATTTATGACTGAATTTATATTCTTTATTTACTTATATTAAAAATACATTAATTATTAATGTTTGACTGAGACATATTTAACTTTCCTTTAAATAAAATAAACTAAAGTTCTTAATCAAGTACAAGTGGGTTCCATTAGATTTAATTTCGACCCAAGTATGATTTAGGGAAAAATATAATCATCCAATTATATTAAGACAAGTATTAGGGTAATTTTATAATATTATATTTACCATTAATTACCTGATTTACCTTTAATTATGGTAAATAAAATTTACAGTAGTTACTATTCATAATGCCTAAAAATAAAAACTATCTTATTTACATAATTTTGACCTATTGATTCCAAATATCGAATCCATTTTTCCAAATTCAAATCACAAAAGTTACAGAAATTAAATTAAAATTAATCCCACTTTTAAGAAAAAGAGTTTTAAAAGTTAAAACATTGCAAAATATTGAAATTATTTTACAGGTGAATTCAATATAAAATCAATGCTAATATCATAAATTATATTAAATGATAAAAATATTTTATATTCATATCTTAAAACTATTCTATATAATAAATTTACCATATAAATTATTATGATGAAAAAAGTTGTTTTTAATTAAAATATATGGTGTTTTTACTATTCATTAAAATATGAAAGCTATCAAAATAATATGAAAACTTTTTCCATATTAAATTTTTATATCCTGATTCCAAAGAAGAATTTTATTTTGTTAAATTGAACTTTTTAAAATGTCATAAATGAGATATAATGTGGGTGCACCATCAAAAGACGGCAAAACTGTATTTTCTTGAAAAATAATTATTTTACCCAAAAAATATTATTTTGTTCTCATACCATGAACTAGAAAATGTGTACGATGAATAATGTCATAAAATTCAATATTTAGTTAATACTATTCATAATGGCTATTCCATAATAATATTATAACAATATCTCATTGTTTAGTGTAACCTGATATTGCATACTACACATGCTATCGAGGAAGGTCGTGATTGCGTGTAATGCAAGCCAAGTGAGGGCTGCGTGTAGTGAATTATCCATTTGGTGATTCATACAACACAAGAAATTAATTAAATTAAAAAGAATAATTCTAATAAAATCTCGGGTTGTAACATTCTACCCCCCTTAAAATGAATTTCCCCTCGAAATTCATCGGGGTTATAAATGGTTTACTACTTGAATGTTTCTTTAATAGAAACCCACATCGTAAAAATTAATACCAAAACATAACTATAAAAACTAAATTATGATACTTAAAGGTTGCCCTAATTAACTAATCACTGGGTTTCCACATTGGATAACATAGGTGAAAATATGGATATGAAAGAAAAATTTAACCATCAAGTTCTGATGGAGAGTTGTAGAGAACATGGCTCTGAAAAATCCAACAATCACAAAGCGATAAATATGTGATTATATAAGGTATCATATGATTCATTACATATGAGGACACTAGGAAAACATTTTTTGTTTTTAAGATCATTTCCCTAAAGTTGAATAATTTGAATTAGAATAAATACTTACTTTATTCTTGTACAATCTCACTGTTGTTCATGCCTTAAACAATTTCCACTACATCTCACAAATAAATGTAGTTGAATTTTTCATTCATGATGTGTTAGCAGATCATGTGATAGAATGATAGATCATTTCATCTATCTCAAACAAGAGGTTGGAAAATGTTATCCAATATACATAAGTCCATCTATGGTGAGGATAATCAGATATGATTCCAAAAATGGACTTGTACTTCATCTATCATACCGCTTAATAAAATAAAACTACTTTATACTAACCAGGGACTTCCTGTAGGCCAGTGGTAGGCGATAAAGGCCTATCTCACTTTGGTTGTGGGTTCGATTCCCGTAGCCTTGTCCGACGCAATGGGTTGTCGCCCGTTCTATAGGGTGTCCCTTTTCTTAAACTACACTATAATAACATTCCATAAAAAATATAGAAAAACGTTCTAGCCTTAAACAATACTAACTTATTATCAATATAATCCATTTAAATCGTTAGGATTATCCAAAATACTACTTTCCAAACTCAGAGTATAAAGAGAATGATTATTAAAAGGTCATATAACAAGCAGATGAACACCCTCATTTATCCCTCATATATCACAAGATTTATCTTGTTGATCACATTCCAAACATGTGAATACAATATTCTTGTATTCTCTTGAAAAATGAAGACCTATTGAACCATAGTGAAAACATTAATGTTGTCAAATGTTAACTATTTCCACATACCAAAATCCCAAAATTCTATATACTCAAACCATGATATAACTTTGTCCTTATATCAGTCATGAGCTCATAAATACTATCAAACATTTCATTTTCTCCTTATCCCATCATTATGTGCATCTCATCTTCTTTCAAAAAATATCTAAATCACATCTCATGGTAATCGGTACTATAACATTATTGAAAACCACAATAGACTAATACACAAATATTCCAATATTCAATGATACTATATACAACATTATTTTGGAATCCCAATACATAAACGCTTCATCATTCACCCACATTGTTATCATATTCAGCATCACCAATAATGAATTCATGTGACTTCCCTTTTCCCTTTTCCTTAAGAGGTTTCACATGTTGATCATCATTAACCCTTGGATTAGGGCATTGATTAGCATAATGCCCCATTTCCTTGCACTTGAAGCATTGAAGTGTTGGTGGAGCATTCTCCGTAGTCATTTCTCTATGAACATCATTAGATACCCTTTTCTAATTACTTCTACAATCAACTCCTCGATGACATTCTTTTCCACACATAAAACATTTTCTAGTCCCTTTAACACAATCTCCACCATGATTCTTTCCACACTTTGAGAATAAAAAAACATTCATCTTCTTTTAACCATTATTCTAAGATTTCTCCTAGAACTCCAACTTTTATTTCTTGTCAAAACCATGAGATGGATATGCAACACCAACATTTAGTTATACCTTGATAGAACAACACACAATTTATTAATATCTACTAATGTCTCTTATAGCTAATTCCCTTTGAAGAATTTGTTTTATGCCACTGAAGAATTGATCAATCTTACTCTTAGGTTAGATAATAATTCCAGAATCGTACCTTGGAATTATTGTAAGATTTTCTTTGTAGGTTCCAACCGATACATCATACTTTTGATTCATTTCAAGAAACTCTGTCCCCAATATTGTTCGAAGAATACAAGGGTATTACTTATTGAAAAACAAGTTCTTGAACTTTTTTCCATTCCATGGATTCAATTTCATCATAGGGCCTAGTATTCATAAATAGAGTCCACCACTGGTTTGCTTCACCTTCTAAATGGTAAAAAACTAAAATGACTTTTTCATGTTCTGAACAACGAAGTATGGAAAATATCTTTTCAATGGAACTAATCCATTGTTCAGTGACAAGTGGATCAGAAGACCAATTGAAAAAGGGTGGACATTGCCTCATGAAGGACTCAATATAATATTGGTCCCTTCTCTGCTCATTTGGAAGTCCAGAGTGATTCATAGCTTGTGTAAGTATAGAAATAATATTTTGCAATCCATCTCCCATGATGTCGGTTTGTTCAAGAGGACAATCATTGCCTCGTCCATTCCATTGATCAACACGGTTCCTTCGGGTTCCATCCATCATATAAAACCCAAAAATAATAGTGCGAGAGGAAAAATAATGATAGGAAAACAACATAATAAAGGGGGAGTACCTTCAATATCTAAAATCATAGGATTGATTCCAATATTATTACTATAATTCTAGAACTATTACCTTTACTTATACTTAACCATAAGGACATCCCTAGACATACCTTAGAAATATCTCTAGGGATCTCACTAACCTTTTCACATCCTAGTTTCCAAAGGTTATCTAATTCTTTCCTCTGATACCAACTATATATACCAATATCATGACGTGCATAGAAATTACATTACTATTGCAGAATACTTAAAAAAACAAACACTCAAGGACCGTAATAGTTTAGTGTCTTTGAAAACATGGAATATAAACTTCTAATCATGTTGAAAGATATTCAACATCTCCCACAACGATCTTCCCCATTTTGTTTCCTTACCTTAAAAAGTTCTTTAAATCATTGGGGAAAAGAAGACACAAAAAGGGTGAGCTCAAATTCTCAGTAAGGGTAAGCGTGGAGAAAATAAAACAAACCATATACATTTCAACTTAAAAACATGATCATAATGTTTAAACATCAATATCTTGAGAAATTACATAAAACATTGTAGTACGTAAGGTATAAATCCTAATGGAACATCAATCATGATAAAATAGCATGGGAAAAAAACTTGTAATTGTGGGAAAACATTAAGCACGTGATATGATATCCATAGTAGCCAAGTCATTGCTTCCAAGACCATCTTAGTAGACAAAGTCCCTTACTGTGTTGGGTTTACATTCTGTTATGGCCATTTCTATCTCATGAGATATACATCTTTACCTAATTTATTAGAGGGAGATATAGGTCCCACCTATCTCATAAGGAAATCATTCTTATGTGTGCCACAACATAAACATAAATAATTCATCATAACCCAAAGAATAAAATGGGTTTCATAAAAATCATTCTATCATAACATAATCCATATAAAACAAATGGATATCATTTCATCATAAGAAAAATGAAACCATGTAAATCATAGAGACAATACACTTTAAACATAATAATACTAAATAATGTCATCATATATGGAAAATAGTTTTGACAAAACACTTGAAATTAATTCTTGCAGAAAATATCCTTTCTTTTTCAAAATAATTTTCTTTTCACAAAATTACATTAAATTTTAAAAGAAAAGGATTTTGTTGAATATAGTCATGAAATCATGTAGAGGAAGCTTCATGAAAATTAGGCGTTATGAAAACGTAAAAATCCGTTCATGCCGTATAAGTTAAAAAAACATTATTCTCATACTTTTGTAGGAAAAGTCAAAAAGTACCTCGTATGGTAAACAAATGAAAGATTCCATACATACCATGTAGTAATAGTAAAAAGGGTATAAAGGAATTTAAACATACATGAAACCATTTTTCTAAAACTCGGAAATGGATGTTAAATATAAACCCAGTAAATACTTACGTAAAAACAATCTCGGATAAAAAATGAGATTGGAAAAGTTATCCCTTAACTTATGTCTGATATGATTTGTATGTATCATAACCTCCTATATAATGATTTAAATAATGTCATTGACTTATTACAGAATCATATTCATTATTATGATATCATGTATGGTTCAATTATGACTTTATATTACCCATTCTTTTGAAAATTCCATGTTAAAGCACCGTTTTGGGTAAAATAGTTTCATTTATCGTACATGTTTCGACTTGTTGTTCTTGATATTATTACTTATATACTGATTTACATAATTCCAGAATTTAATACATGATTTATATATAATATATATTCATCATATAAATATATATGATATATCGATAAATGGAATGAAATACACCGTTCATAGAGACTGTAGGTCGTACATACGCATGAACGCTGTTTTCGTTTCCTTATGCAATTGAATGGAATTAAGTAAATGAAACATATATTTACATAAATACAGTATCATTATTATGTAATATCTTTCATTATTATTTATTATATATATACTTTATAATTATACTTGAATGGTTAATCATGGAAAATGAATCTCATCGTGTTTGTGGAGACGATAGTTCGTATGTACGCACGGGCGATGATATCATTCCCATAATTATTTAATATAATTGGAGTGGATGATATAATATCTCAGAATTATTATGATGTTATAATAACCATATATAGTTCTTCTTTACACCATTATACCCATCCAAGTAAGGTGGTGGTGGAAAAATATATTTCAGCACGGCGTGGAGACGATATTCCGTGTGTACACACGCGCGGTGATTTCATTTTTAGCAGGATGAACAGAAGGTTAAATGAGGTTGCTTCATATTTATAATAACATATATTTTTATTAGTTGTAATTATGTTGTACCTTTATAATGAAACAAATAATGATGAAAAAGTTGGAGAAGAAAGAAACTTCAAGGAATCAGTAGAAGAGATTACCTCTTCTTCGACACACCTCCTTTAAACATCTACTTAAAGCATTAGGATTGGTCTTCTGAGAAGACCAAAACCTCTATGATAGAAATATATATGTTGAGAAGAGAAATTTTCAGGGTTTGGAGGAGCTTCAAGGATCAAATGTGTGTGAAGAGAAGTGGGAAGGGGTGCCATTTTTATAAGGGATGAGAGGGGCACCTTTGGAAACATAAGAAGTATTAATTTATAATAAATTCAACCCCACTTAAAAACCTCCAAAAATGACTAAAATATGAATATTAGATGAGATAGGTTTGCAATATAATCAACCCATAATAATTATACATGTTTTGAATTTATTTTAATGATTATCAACTTGATTTACCCTTATTTAATCTATTTAATTGTATTTGTGGTAATAAGATTATATTTTTTAAATTGTTATAAATAATTATTTATGAGTTGTGAATTGTCAAAAATTGGATAACGTATGAAATTTTACACCATATAAATTTTAATTTATAATTTTTAAATATTTTTTGTGATTTTTAGACAATTTTATATTATGTTATTTTTTTAAAATAACAATAGAGTCAATATTGACACTATTAATTTATTTGAATTTAAATAAAATACAGACAGAATAAATGTTCGAAAAAAGAATTTAATAGATACATAACATGTCATATTTATCTATAAATATCGTGGATCACGTTAAATAGTTCATATGATATTTATTTTAATATTTTTAAAACCATTTATTTGATATTTCTCTTAATAATATAATTACTATATCAATTTTTATAATTATTTAATATCATATTTGTGGGAAAAAAATTAAAAATAAAATATTATAATTAAGACAAATCTCATATATTTCATAATAATATATTTAATCGAATTTTTCATCTTAAAATTACAACATGTAAATTGTAATATTTATTAAATTATGTAGGTGACAACTTTGGAATCATTTAAAATAAAATTATATAAGTGTCATTATCACCTTTATAAGGATCCAAATGGTAAAAAATTCGGACCATTGATGATTAGGGTTTATATATACACTACCAATAAGTTTTTTTTCAGATTTTTTGGCCTTTTGATATGTATTAAAATTTCAATAAAAACAATATTATTGATTTTTCACTAAATAAATAATCTCAACATCATTAATGTATAAGATAATAAGGTAATTAAATGACTCTTAAAAATTACTAACAAAATACCATGATAAAAAAACATTTTAGATTTCAAATGAGTATTTATAACTAAATTTATATTCTGTATAGACTTATATTAAAAATACTTTAATTATTAAAGTTTGAGTGAGACATATTTCACTTTCCTTTAATTAAAATATACTAAAGTTTTTAATCGAATACAGTTGGGTTCCATTAGATTCAATTTATACAAAAGTATGATTTAGGTAAAAATATAACGATCAAATTATATTAATACAAGTGTTATGGTAATTTTACAATATTATATTTACCCATAATTACCTGATTTACCTTTAACTAGGGTAAATAAAATTTACCATAGTTACTATTCATAATGCCTAAAAATAAAAAGTAGCTTATTAACATAATTTGTACCTACTGATTCAAAATATGGAATACATTTTTCCAAATTCAAATCACATAAGTTGCAAAATTTATTTTAAAATTAATATCACTGTTAAGAAAAATGATTTTTAAAAGTTAAAACATTGCAAAATATTGAAATTATTTTACTTATGAATTCAATGTAAAATCAATTCTATTGACATTAATTATATTAAATGGTAAAAATATATTCTATTCATACATTAAAACTATTCAACATTATAATTTATCCATATAAATTATTATGATGAAAAAAGTTGTTTTTAAATAAAATATAGCATGTTTTTACTACTCATTAAAATATGAAAGTTATCAAAATAATAAGAAAAATTTGTCCACAGTAAATTTTTATATCCTCATTCTAATTAAGAATCATATTTTGTTAAATAAAAATTATAAACATGTAAAAAACGAGATTTAATGTGGGCGCGCCCTCAAAATGCGGCAAAACTGTTTTTTTATACTTATTTTACACGAAAAATTTATTTTGTTCTCATAAATTGTTCTATAAAATGTGTAAGATGAATTAAAATATTATAAAATTGAAATATTAGTTAATACTATTCATAATGCCTAGTCCATAATAATATTATAACAATTCATCAGTGTTTAGTGAAACCCGGTATTGTGTACTACACACGCTATCGAGGATGGTCGTGATTACGTGTAATGTAAGCCAAGTCATGGATGCATGTAGTGCAAGCTCCCTTTGGTGTTGTGTACAACACAAGAAATCAATTAAATTAAAATGAATTATTCTTATAAAATCTCGGGTTGTGACACTATTTGTTGGGTGAGAGATTTTTTTATATGGATCACAAAAGCCTGAAATATATCTTCACTCAACGAGATGTGAACTTATGGAAAAAAGGTGGGTTGAATACTTGTAGTCATTAAATTTTGAGCGTTCTTATACCCCTGGTAAGGGTAATGCTGTGGCAGACACTTTATGCCGCAAGACATAGACTTAGGCCGTGTAGGTAGCCATCATTGAGTGGCAGATGATGGGCTTGTTTTCAGAGATGCATCTGGAGGTTCAGGAGAAGATTGGACAAACGGTTCTAGCAGCTCTTATAGTGAAATCATCTCTTCTAGATAAAGTCTAAAGGCAATTGATGATTGATCTTGAGTGTCTCATTTTGAGGGAATGTGTTTCAAGAATGAACCCACCACCTGGTTGGGTTATTGATGGCAGTGAAACTCTCTTGTACAGTGACCGTATATGGGTACTTTCATGTATGCGGTAAGAGAAGATGAAGGAATCTCAATCCTCTATTTGAGAAGTTCATCTTGGGCTAACAAAGATGTATAGAGACATGTGTCGACAGTATTGGTGTCCTAGTAAGAAAAAACAGATAGCTGGTTTCATCACTCGATGCTCCACCTGCCAAAGCTGAAGTCAGAGCACCAAAGACCTGATGGACTCCTACATCCTCTATCAATTACAAAATGGAAATAGAATGACATAACCTTTTATTTCGTTACATGCTTTCCAAGACCTCATCTTGGCAGTGATGCAGTATGGGTAGTTTTTGGAAGGTTGACCAAGACTGCAAACTTCATGCCTATCTGAGAGACCGTTATGATTGATGAGTTGGGAAGGTTGTATATGTGGGAAATTGTGTGAAATCATGGTGTACCTCAATCTATTGTCTGGGAAAGGGATGTACATTTCACTTCACGGTTCTATCAGGGGTTTCAAAAGACGTTGGGCTCACAGGTACTTCTGAGTATTTCATATCACCCCCAGAACGATGGGAAATCCGAGTGTGATGTACGAGTGTTAGAGGATATGTTATGTGCTTGTATCCTTGATTTTGGAGGTTCCAAGGTGAATAATTTACATCTTGTCGAGTTTATCTTTGATAACAGCTTCCAGGAGACAATCCAAATGACTCTGTGTGAGCCTCTATATGGTAGATCGTGTCATTCACCTTTAGATTGGCTCGAAGCAGGTGAGGGAGCTATGTTGGATCCTCATATCATTCAAGAGAATTATAAGAAAGTTCAAATCATTCCAAAGAATATAAATACATCTTAGTCTAGGCAAAAGCCTTATACTGATCGTTGTCACATACCTATAGAGTTCATGGTGGGACATCGAGTCTTTCTACATGTTTTTCCGAGGTTTGGTCATAGGCAGATCAAGATATTGTGGATGTTATCACTGAGATACGTCGGTCCGTTCGAGATAGTGGAGAGAGTTGGTACGATATCCTATCGGTTACTGCTACCTCATAGGTACGGTTCCATGCACGATGTTTTCCATATATCTCAGCTTCGACAATATCCTCCATAAATGCCTCATTCTTTTGACCCTAACGACATCGAGCTTGATGTTGATGAATCCTTTGCAGAGCATCCAATCTGTATCGTCAATCGTAGCTTGAAAGTACTCTGAGAAATGTTAGTACCACAGGTCCTGGTGTTTTGGAAACACATACGCGTTGAGGACGAGAACTGGGAGCGAGAAATGTATGTACGTGCACAGTGGTTGAAAGTCTTCGCTGGTGACGTTCCACTACTATCAGAAGGGAAAATTAAGGACAAGTTGTCTTATATAGGAAATGTTGTAATGTCCCAGCCTTAATCAGGTACAGAATGTTTTAACGTTATTGTAGTCTAATTATTTAAGCGACCTGAGGAATGCATCGACACACCTCTTTGCTGGTCCCAGGCAGTTTTTATTTAATTTAAATAATTGCAGACGTTTCATGAAAAAATTCATGCCACACTTTGGTGCGGTGTATAGGTTTTAAATAATTAATTAAGGAGTAAAAGTGTGATAAGATATTTAAAGAAGATATAATAAATGCATGAAAGGATAAAAAAATTCTAAAATAAAATAAATATGGGGTTACAGGAAAATTGAAAATAATTAAAATGAGGTATTCCCGTACTTAATTATTTTCATTATGTTCCTTTCCATTATTTTGTTTTATTTTATTCATTTTATTTTCTTTTTTTAATAATATTTTAATTTTCTCTTATTTTTTCTTTTCTTTTTCTTTCTTTTTCCTCTTTTCTTATTTTCACTCCTCTCTCCCTCTCCCACCCATCACGTCTCACCCATCAATCATGTCACACCAACTAGAAGCCCCTTCATAAGAACATTGCTCCTCCGTCTAACATCTAATTCCTTTGTTATCATGAGAGCAGTAAACCATAGGTAATGGCTAACGTTGCGCAAGTGGAAGTGTTCGATTCCATTGAGTAATCTGTGCGCAGTTCATCGTAGAAGATTTTTTCCCTATTTTGGGGTTTTTCTAAAATACATCATTTTCATCCATTTTAGGTAAAATTATTGTCTAATTCCGATCTTAGTGTCATCTATGACTAAAATTTATGGTTCCTACTCTCTTTCAATCCATTTCATTGCGATTTATTAAAAAATACATCATTTTTCCATTAGTCTGTGCCTACTGACATTGGGAAATTTTACCCATTTTAATTACATTAATGGTTCTGTGTAATTGTTGCTACCTTAATCATCTTAAATTAATTTGTCTGAATGGTTAAAAAAAGATCGTACACCCCTTTGGGTGTGCAGAGATAGTCAGTATATTTTTCTGTTAGTTGGGTTATTAATTTAATTAGTTGTAGGTATTGTGTAACCCCCTTTTGTTGATTTTAAATAAAATGAATAGTTGTTTGAATTATTGAAACAAAGTTCGACACCCATTTGGGTGTGCTGAAATGAACAGTGTATTGAATCATTATCCTATTTTAATGTTTGATTAATTACACGTGTTGCGAATCTCCTTTTTATTGTAATTATATTAAATAAATATGTTCTTGAACATAAACATTAATTATTGGATCATTGGCACATGTTTTTCTGAACTGTTTACTATTTAAATATGCATTATCCACTAAGGTTGATAAGATATGTATATTTCCTTTCATGTTGTTGTGTTGCGCGAATATATTTATACCTTGTGATGCATGCGTGTATCTGGTTAGTTATCAAGAAGTGACTTTACATGCTGATTATGTCATATCAGTTCATGTGAAAACAGTAATTAAATTCAGGGTGGGGAAAGGAGGCGGGTCCTCTATTAAGGGGAACACATAGATCCTCCATTCTTGAAGGGTTACCTCTATGCGCCAGGGGACGATGTCATTGGCTTACCAGACCGAGACTTCCCTGGACTTTCTAATAATTGTGAGTGATACCGGTTTCAAAAGGGCCAATCGGGAAAAATCCATTGGAAATGTGGTTAATCTGACCTAGATGACACTTGACCCCTTTCTTCGAGATCATGATGGACTGAGGGTAAATCCATTCCATGAGAGATACTTCTTCTTTGGAAAATTTCTTTAGACGGGCTCGGTGGAATTGGATAAATTGATGGATGTTTCATAGCTATACCTTCGGGACAGGCACAGACTCCAACTATGAACATGAACCTTAAGTAATGATTCACTTATAGTTTATGTTATTTTTAATTTATCCTCTTGATAATTGAGATATTTCCCCTGATATGTGGATGTGTTCCTAGTTGACACAGTACTTGAACCCCAAGCTAAATCACAAGCTTGGGGTATACTTTTTCTTGGTTTTACCATGCTTTCTAGGATATATATATATATATATATATATGCGTGTTCATGAATTTCTGCTGATAGGTACCCATTCAGACTACCAGTTTTGGATGAAGCAGGTAACCAGGAATGGGTGTTGTTTGGGACATAGGCTGACGTATTTATTTAATTACACTGCAATTAATTTATTTGAAATTGTAATGTAATGGCACACTGATTTTTTGTTTTTGCACTAAATAGAATAGTTTAGACACCATGGTTTCCGGCCTACTGGTATTTTATCACACACCCTACACGGGAGTTTCGACACCTTACTGTATTACATTCTCACAGGTATTGACATGGGGAAGCATGCTGCTTCCGATGCTTGACTGTTCATTACTGCTTAGGATTGAGACAGGGGCATAGAACCAGGCCTTGCTCGTGATGTTGTTTCTTCTTGTGTATTTTCTATTAGTTGACTGTGTGTTTGATATCCCTTTTCTGTACTTTCTGTTTAGACTCATGTCATGGCATGAAACTCTTTTAGGGAAATTCCCCACTTGGTTTTTATTATTCACTTGGATTATTTACATTTCTTCTAATTTAGTTTATTTATTCACATGCTTCTGCTACTTAATATTTGTTGTTGTTTACTTCTTTTGTGATACTATCTGTCACCTATGAAGGCATTGTCTCTACGACGGACACAAAAATGTCCCTTTCTGCTTGTCGGCAACATCTGGCATTCGTGGAGATGAGCTTGAGGTTATGTGATGCTCCGGCCTAGCCATCGTCATAGAGGTGAGCCAGGTCGGGACGTTACACTACAAATTATGTGATCTGAATTTTTATAAATGTATTCAATATTTTGAATAAGTAGTTCCATATTATGTAAATATATTTCTATTATTTATGGGATTTAAGAATAGTTACTTTGGTAATTTTTATTAATGTAGTAAAAGGGTAAATATATTATATAAGTGTAAACATAATATTATAAAATTACCCTAGAATGTTTCTTTATATCATTGAATGCTTTGTTTTTTTACGTAAATAATCCATTAGTAGAAATGGTATCCTTTGGATTCTATATGGATGATATTAAAAAAATATTTTATTATATTTAATGAAAAGTTAAATTTGCATCACTCAAATTTATATAATTTTATCATTTTTAATATAATGTTATACAGAAGATAAGTTTTATTATAAATAATATTTTGAACTATAAAATGTTTTTATTTATCATGGTAATTTATTTTTATTTTATAGAAAATATATATTTCCCTTAATTTTGTATATATTCACAAGGTAGAAATTATTTAATTGATGAGAAATCAATAAAAAAAATTCCTTAAAATTACAAAAACTATTAAATGACAAAAACATGACAAAATAATAATGTTCATGTATAAATAGTCAATAATCATCCAAGTGAGGAGTTATTAACCATTTTATGCCATAGGGAAAATATTATGACACTTATAATATTTTATTTAAAATAATTTTAAAGTTGTGATACTTTTGTTTTAATAAATATAAAATTTTTAATTAAGGATTTTCTATAATTTATGTTACAATTTAAGTAATATTTTAAAATATAGAAGATATATATTTTCATATTTTTTTTATTTTTTATTTATGAAATACGTATATTAAATAATTGAAAAAAATTGATGTAGTAATTATTTGATTAACAGAAATAATAAATCAATGTAATTAAAAATATTTATATAAATATTACATGGGATCATTAATATATCCAATTAATTTTCATCATTACCTTGTCCTCCTATTAATATTATTAAATATTTTTTTCATTGTTAAATTTGTATATTTATATTTTTAAAAATCAATGAATTGAATAGTGTCAAAATAGTCACTATTTAATGAATATCCAAATAATTTAATATTCAGTTACATAAAACTTATATAAAATTTAAAAATTTATATTATAATAATTACATGGATGATAATATTTTAATTTATTCAATTTTGGAATAATTGGAATCAGATAAGTAAAAATTTCAGACTTTTAATATTGAAATATTTGTTACCTTAGTTTATCATTAAATATAAAAATGATGTGTTAATTTAATTGAGAAAGATTAAATTGGCATTAAAAATTGACTAAAATTTATTAGATAATATTAGTAAAACCTTATATAATCTCATATTATAATTACTTCATTTTGGTGGGTTTTAGATGTGGTTTAATTTAATTATAAATTATTATTTTTGGACATTCCAAAAGTGCCCCTCACCTCAATTATACGAGGGCACATAATCTCTCTCTCCTCCCATAACTTTGAGCCTTGATGATCAGAAATATCCTACCAATTTCTCTTATCAACATCCCTAGTCGTATTATATTGGATCTAGTTTTCTTCCAATATAAACCCTAGTGCTTTTAGAGATGTTCTTGAGGGACCTTGTCCAAGATGGGGTAATTTCCTCTACCAATTCTTTCAAACTTATTTCTTATTCTATATCCTCTTAATGAGTTGTTTCTATTATATTGTAATAAATCTAGTATCAATTATATAATTAGATGTTATTATTATTATTAATCAATCATATACCCCTTTCAATCCATCCTACGAAAAATGGAATCACAATGTGTGTGTACATACGGCTTACCGTCTCCACGGCGTGGTGAATCTATTTTTCACCACCACATTACATGGATGTGTATAATGATGTAAATAATACTTATATATGATTTTTATTAAATTATATGTATTATGAATCCAAATATTGGCCATAAACATCGATACATTTTACAATTATGCGAATGATATCGTTATTCGTGTGTACGTACAACTTACCATGTCCACGATGCGTTGTGATTCATTATACATTATATAAATGAAATTATTATTATTTGAGTGTATTTTATTAATAAATAAGATATATATAATGTTAATATTATTTTTGAATTATACAAATCTGACCTAATTAGTAGAACCCAAACTTATTCAACAAAACAAGCATAAGAAAATAATGTAGTTACTACCCGAATAACTTGTAATAATGAAATGTTAATAGAGATAGATGATATTATGATTATATATGATATAATATAAATTAATATAATTCATGAATAAGACAAGTAAAATATATAAATCATATTATAGTATTTTTATATATAATCAATGCATATCGATACTAAGGTAATGGATAATTTCGCAATGTCATTACTATATAAGATTGTTTATACATAATTATTTACAAGGGTATATTTATCATCCATTTCCATGTTTCCTAAACATGTATTGAAATAAATGATATATATTATTCTAAAATATCTTAAATCAAATTTTACCCATTGGTGAATTTTTAATAAATGGTATAGTATGAATCTTTTGTCATTTTGGAAACGATGTACATTTTTATTTTCTAATAAAAGTTGGAGAATATTGATTTCATTTAACATGTATAGAATGAACAGATTTTTAAACTTTATAACTCCTTATTTATAGGGGTATTTATTTACAATTGTCTATGTTTATTTTAAAATGAATTTGTTTCTTTTAAAATTGTGCATCATTTTTAGAAAACAAATGTATATGATGATGCAAGGTTATTTTCCTGGAAAAATAATTCTAAGTGTTCAATAAAAAGTATTTTACATCTATGGTAACATTCTGTAATAGGGTTATGTTTCAAGTATACTCTACTTATTATTCCTATGGTTTCATTATTCTTTTATGGAATTTTATTTATGAAATATATTTGTTTTACATGGACTATGTTATTTTAGAATGATTTTTAAGAAATCCATTTTATTCCTTAGGTTATGCTATGATGAATGACTTTTTTTATGCAATATCTAAGAATTATTTCATTGTGACCTAGTTGGGACCTAAATCACCCTATAATGCATTGGTTAAATATTTATATCTCATTGTATAGATATGTTTGGAATGGGAACTAATCATAGTTTAGTAATAGAGGGATGGAATGAGGAGTGATATCAGTTCAGTAGTGGAATTTGTCTACTATGATAATCATGGAAATTAGAATTGACTAATAATAAATGATTTTATATACATATTTATATGCCAAAAAAGATTCCATGCCTTATGTTATAACTTTTGTAATTAAATTCATTGATTCTTATGAACTTTTATGATTTATCCCACTACATGATATCATGATCATTTATATAGAGGATAATATTTTCCAATGTTATTTTCATATACCATATGATTATGATATGATGGATCTCTCACTTGTTTACCCTTATTGAATACATGAGCACACCCTTTCTTGTTCTTCTTTTCCCCATACCATGAAGAAGTTTATTGGGTAAGATATGTCAAAAATGGGTCTTGTTATGAAAAAATTGCCCAAGACAATGTAAGTTTCTTATTAACTAGTGGTTCATGACTCCCAATTTCTAAAGAAACTATTCCTATATGGTCGTAAAATGGTTTTGTTATATTTTTAATTATTATTACTATATTTTTAATTAATATCTATGTATGTAATGTGTGGGTCATTATAAGAAATTCTAATACTCGTATATTAATGATATGAGGACAATGATCATTATTTATCGCCAGAATCACCTTATTCCATCTAGGTAATAGGAAGAAACATATTTGAGCCACTCATGTCGATGACAGCCTCATGATATCCTGTACATTTGACACCTAGAGCCAACCAAGAAATATCATAGAATATCAAATCTTATCCTGTCATGGATTTTTGTTAAAGACAAAAAATATGTTATTTTCATGATATGAAAATACTTTATTGATAAATATATTATAAATTTCATTATTCTTTTCATATAATATAAATATTTAACCATGAGTTATATATCTAAGATAATTTAACAACTTTAAACACTCATATAAATGCACTAATAATTGCGAACACAATTTACCATATTTAGAGATACATATTGTTTATCCAAAATAGACCATTAAATCATAATTGTACACCAATTACCTTTTATTTTCCTCAATTTACCTTATTTAAAAATACATTATAGAAATCAAATATCATATTAGGATACAAAACACCATTAAAAACATTTCCTAATCACTAGAATATATTCACTAATCTGTTAGGGTCGTTTTAAAAAACATAATAGATATTTCCACATTCAAAAAAAATTTATTAATATAATAAATTTAGTTAAAATTCTTGTAAAATAATAAAATTTAATTTAAAAAACAAAATAAAAATTCAACTAAACATTTTATTCATTAATAATGGATAAACCATTATTTGTTCATAAAAAAATAATTTCGATGAAATATTTTAATTTCATATTTGTTGGCATTAAATACAATTTTAATTTCATCAATGATTTTATAATTTATCAATTCATTCCACCAATTATATGAAAACATTAATCAATATATTACATAATTTAATCATTAAAATTCATGAATACATTTATCAAAATGAAGACCAAAACGTAGAAATTATTTAATGCCACTAGAACTATTTTTTGATATCAAAATAAATCTATAAAATGATTAAATAACTTAAATAATTCACAAATTAAGTGCAATTACAATATTAAAAACATAAAAGTAATGGGGTTTCCTTCCATATATTACGTAGTGATACCCCATCAAGAGGAAAATAAAAATGATTTTCTAAAAAAATAAATTTCTATATATGATAAATTCGAAACATAAATTAGAATTTAATTAAATATTTTAATTTTACCATGATTCTATTAATAAAATAGGATTTTAACATCTTATTTTCTAGAAGAATAAAATTTCATTTTTTGTTAATCACTTATATAATAGTAGAATCAAATATCAAACAGATTATATATTTGAAATATTATAAAAAGGAATATAATTTTGAAGAGATTTAAATAGGGAACATAACATGAAAACACTAGCATTTAAGAGATTATTCCCCCCCCCATATTTGGTTTTTATTTAACAAACTATCAACCTTATTTGAATCAATTAATTATATATTTTCCCCAGCTAAATATTTTATGTTTTCCACCTATGCACATAATTTATTTTATAGAAATTTATATTTCAGTTTTGTCAAGTTGATTTCATTTTATTTTATTATCTTTTTCTTTAAATCCTCAATATCTCTATTTTCCCTGTATTTGTGTCCTAATTTACCCTATTAGAAAAAATTCATTAGTTCTTCTTTTTTTCCCTGTAGGTTTGATGAATAGAATACCCATCCGTATAATTTTTCAATTTTTTTTATAAACAATATTAATATTTTAATTAAATAACAAAATCTATAAATATGAACAACGAAACCATTATTATTAATCTCAAACAACATTAATAAAACAATTACTAAAAACATTTCTGGAAATGTTTTCTTAAAAAAAATTATAACAAGATTTTTATTATCCACATCATATGAAACCAAAACATTTCTTGAAACATCATAAAAAAATTAATAATATCCATTATATTTACCCCCAATCACAGTTAGAAAATTTAAAGTCAATTAGTAAACAATATATTTTAATCCCTCGACATGGGATGCTATATTATTGACCATTATGGAAATTTTATAAAGATGTTATTATGTAACTTGTATTCTAAACAATCAAATTTTCATATTTTATTCTATAATTAAAGGAATGTTTTATGGGGATTTAAAATGGATCAATAATGGATACTTTGATTAAGAAACCCTTTTTTAAAATTACAAATATTCATTAATTTTTAACAAGAAAAAAATCCCAATTTATACAATTGATAAATTGATTGATGTTATGTGAAATCTAAAAAATGCATATAAACAATTCTAGTGAAATTTACATAATTTTATTTATATTTGAGATCATGAAAAATAATTTAACCATAATCAATATAGCTTATAAAACATGGATAGAACGTTAAATATATCTTACTTACTTAATATAATGAAAAACTAGAAAAAAAATTGATCATAAATTCCATATAATTGATCTCTATCACTAAATAAAAACTAAAAACAATTTCACATTTAATTTCAGGAAAATGTTTTTTTATTCATGCGCTATGAGAATACATACTCATTAGTTACCAAAATGTTTTATCTAAGACCCCATAAATTTTGTGTATGGTTGATATCAGGATTAATTCTCCTTCCCTATAAAAAATGCAGTCCCAAATAAATGGTGAAACTGTTCCACGATGAAATCACATTACAAAATCCATATTATGTGTATATAAGTACATTTAAGGAAAATAATGAAATTGACGAAGAAGTATGACATAAATAATTTGACCAGGAAGATAAAGATGATGAATAATACCTCTTTAAATTCATATTCACCATGGGGAATTATAATAAGAAGAAAATTTAATAAGAGAATAATATCAAAGACCGCCCAACCAATTTCTCTATCCATTCTACTCGTAAGTTATAAAAATACTTTTGGACAACAAAACCCCTCACCAAAAAAATGATGATAAATTTATAAAAAAATTTAATAACCCATATTAACCTAACACAATCCACCAAACACAAATATAACAATATCATGTAATAAAATAACTATACCACAAAAACTAATTAACAATAATAATAATGATAATACTTTGTATAATTTTGTTGGGATTCAAACATATAAAAGAATTATAATAACTCCACTTGAGTTTACTAGATCCAGAAACAACCCCCCTCCATCCTTAAATGTTTAATTGGACTCTAACTACTCTATGTTAGGTAATAGGTCTCTAAAGAAATATAAAAACATGTACATAATGCCTTAAAATAACTGGTGGTCCTAAATACAACCATTAAAACCAATAGGCCCACAATAGTTCCTTTTAGGGTCACTATTTATAAAATTTAGACAAAAATTAAACTATATTACAAACTACAATGCCTATTTTAGTATTTAATAGTATTCTACAACTGTGGTGCCAAATACCCTCTTTATACTATACCCACTATAGTGACATTATCAATATATAGCTGTTTATATTTGAACCATAGTTCCTTTTAGACAGGAACCCAATACTAACATCTAGAACAGTGTCTTATAGTAATAATTATAATAACCATCATCATCATCATTTATAGTTTGTTAAAACTACCACTACACAACACAAAATTATAAAGAAAACTACAGTAAACATTAAGGAATGGGAAATTGACTTCATGATCTGTACCACAACCCCCAACCATCCCAAACCACCCCATAACCAATAGTGGGGAAATAATAATAATTATTATTATTATTTGATAAATAAAATTCATTTTAAAAATCAACAATATTTTCTATCTACTGAAATTATCATAATCACTAAAAAATAAATTTAATACTACTTATTAGTGAAAATAAATATTAAATTAAAATAAATATACCTTAAGATAATTTTAATATTGAATTATAAAACTGGGAAGGCATTCATGAATAGACAAAAAGTGGAAAATATTTGAAGGATGTGGAATTAGAGAATAGATGAAATATAATGGTGTAGAATAGAGGTGTGTTTGAATTTTTTTCAATCAATAGGAAATCCAGATAATAATGCATATAATATATTGTGAATTAAAATATGGAGAATGGTTAGAATATTTTTTTCATATTTCGGTGCAGAAGTATGTTGGGGTGGTATTAATTCTAAGGGTAAATTAAGGAACATGGTAACTCTTGAAACCTTATGGTGTTATTATATTTTTTTTTGATAGCATTTATAACCGATAGTATTATACTAGCTACTTGGTCTGGTAGATAGAAGAGGTAGATCCTCATATGGCCATTTAGTATCTATTATGTACCAATAAATTTCCTCATAGGACTATCCTAGGATTGTTTAGTGGAGAAAAATATTCTTTTGTGGCCTCTCACCCCTATAACATGGTATGATATAGAGCATACAAAATCTAATTATGCTATAATCTCTCCCAATATTCATCCTTTGTTACCCCCTTGGTTATGGGGTAGTAATGAGTAATTTAATGAATTGATTCATGTAAGGTTATTCCTTTTTATTTCTCCAAAATTCATAAGCATCATATTCTTCTTATTATTTTGTACCATCATTCTGTTTCACCTCCATTGTGGTGGAACCAGGTGCCACATACATAAAGAGTGTCTACTAAAATGGTAGTGTCCACTTCCCAATAGAGAGGGTCTATGTAATAAGTGGTTATATTATACCCTCTTTGGTATTTTTACACATATGTCACTAAAAAACCTATATAATATGCATCATCAGATAAAACAACTATCATGAAGTAATGAAATCACTAATAAATTCCATAGAGGATAAAAATAATTCCCATAATTAACAAAATATAAAATTCCAAGTTCAAGAAATAATTTTATTAATAAAATATACATTAATGGATACCAATTTATAAATGTTTGTTCTATTAGGACAAATACCTAAAGGGGGGATAATTAGTATATGATATATTAAAACTAATACGCCTTCGGATCTTTTTTTTCATTAAACAGAAAACACTTTTATCTCTCTCCTATAGAAATATAAAAATAAAAATGAAATCATGCACCTAAACCTTTGATTTTTACTTGGTTCACCCTCATTGTGATATACCTAATTATAATAGAATGGTAATTTTCTGATATAAGGAATCTAGTAAATCTCACTTCCAATTATATGTTTCTCGATATACCTTCTTTTCCTACGCTCACTGCCTTCATAAGGTTTACGATCAATATACCACATTCCCAAGGGTCACTCCCAATGTCTCTCTGTCATGCTCATTGCTAGTGGGAAGGATCACTGGATACCTCTTACTTTTCTCATCTCTCTTGGAAGGGATCCACCCATAGTTTATAGAAATGTAGTTCCCTTAATTTTCATGAATTAATTCATCCTAAAAAATATATGTATTATCTATTGAAGTCCACTTTTCAAGCATAGATGAATTCAACTTTTTCGTGAATTGTTATGTTAGTTGATTTTTCATTCTCAAAATAATATGGAGATTTTTAAAGATTCCATTATTTCGAGGAAAACCAAATTTACTATTATAAATAATGTGTAATAGTTATGATTTTCAGATCACCATTATGTAGAGTACATCCAATTACTCGATCCATCATTCATTGGACACCATTTCTCTTACACTTCAACACACCATCTTTGCTTCTGTGTTCTGTATGTGGAGTTACTTATTCTGTGTACCATATCTTATTCGTCCTACCACATGATGGTTTCCTACTTCCATGGCCCACTTCTTCATTTTGGGGGCATAAGTGCCTCATAAAATCCAATAACGGAATTTGTACCCTGAACTGCATCACCATTCGCAAAATCTTCCCCACTAACCTTTTTCGAACATCAACAAATTCTCCTAGAAAATATTTTTTTTGAAAAAATCAATACATTAGTTATAGGATATTGAAATTCCATAGATAGGTAAATAGATTTGAAAATTATAATAATCCATAATTCAAAAAATCATTGATGTGGTATAGTGTTCATCAAGTACCACTACAACCATGAACCATTCTTCGATACACGGTCTATGTAATACCATTCTTCGTAATGGAAGCCCAAAATGACCATAAAATTTTCGCGAATGAAACCCCTAACATCTTCTCAAAACACTTCCTTATATCCAATAACAAGATATCCCATGTACCAAAATACATCTGTGTACAACATGACTTCATTGTGAACTGTTTTCTACCTATAAAACATTCTTGTATTCAATCTATGTCTCATGCTTCACCGTTCCATTTCATTGCCAATTTCCTCCACAATTCTGCATAACATCTTATTCATTCTATGAATCCAGCTTCATGGTCCACATACCATGTAGTCCAATGAAAAAATCATTATTTTCAGCAAACAGAACTCCGGATTTTGTGGCACAAATATTTTGGGAAACACTAAGAAGCTACGACAACTTAACAACCTACTTCAAAAAACTGCACCGTACATATTTTTAGTCATCTATATTTTTTAGAAAACACATTCACAACCATAACATACCTATTCTACACCTTTAGGGATTTTCCCCAAAAAATACACTGTTTTGGATTTCTTTACAACACATTAATATTTTTAAATCCCATTAACAATTCTTCCAACTTCTACAAGCATTCAATTCTAGTTATTTAGATATAAATCATGGATTTTATCAACAAATAATATAAGCCCACATGATCCATGATTGGCATGACAATGAGAGTATACTAATAATTTCATGGATGAATCACTTTATTCCAATCCAAAAACCACTCTTCTACTTTCATCAAGATCTATAGATGTTGTGATATGTATCCATTGATCAATCACTTTAAGAATCATAAATTTTAAAACACCACCTATGTCACTGCTCCCCTAACAACTTGAACTACCCCAATCTCCTTATTCCTACTAATAGCTTCTCCCTGGGTCACTATTTAGTATTTTTCTTTTTTATTGATAGCATAATTTCCTCCCCTTTGAAAATGAACCAGAATGTCATTTCTTTAAGGTTAGAAATTGGGTAATGAACACAAATTAGCACAATAATGAAAAAAAACAACGAGAGTGGGGGCCCACAACCACACTTTTTCATGCACATGGAGTTGACTCTACTCCCAGATCTAGTGGATACCTTTCTTAGGCTTCTTTGGGTAAGGCCTCTGTCATAATATCTACTACATGTTGGTCTGTCGGGACATACTTCATCTTCACAAGCCCTTATTCCACCTTCTCATTGATAATATTATATTTTATGTCAATTTTTATTGTCCTAAATTGATGAATAAGTTTTTAATATGATTTATAAAACATGAATTATCTCAATTGATTATAATATGAGACTTCACTTCAAATACCATATCACAAAACTACTACTTCATCGACAATAATTGTGTGAATTCAATGGTGTTTGCAATGTATTCATCCTCTAAAGTACTTAATGAAATGAAATATTATTTTTTTATTAGCCTTGAAATATAAAATCCACCAAGATATGTTTCACCTCATAATATTTATTTTCTATCATCTGTTGACCCAATCCAATCTATATTTTTATATCCCAATAACTCTTATTGGGATTTATCACTTCACATCAAACTAAAGTCCACTGTACCCTTGATATACTAAAGTATACTATTCATTTCATGAATGTGGATATCCTTTGGATTAATTTGATATCTCATTTCATGAAATGTGTTAAAAACAGTTTTAGGTCTTGTGGTTGTCGGGTACGATAGGCTGACATTGATTTCCTTGTATTCAATTATATTATTTAAATTTCATTCATCATTCCTTGAGAGTATTATATGATATTCCACCAGATTCACTATCTCCATGGATTTATCCACCCCAAATCTTCTCATGACTTCCTTTGCATCTATATATTGATACATGAATATGACATTATTTTCTTGTGTTACACGTACACCAAGGAAATATAGCCATTCACTAGCCATTGACATTTCAAACACACTTTTCATGAATTGGGAAAACTGTATTGATTATAATTAATCTCATCCTTCAACTATTATTTCATTGACATATACCAGCACCATCATGCTGTGATTATTGTCCTAGTTTACATATAGATTGTAACAAACTCCACCACACTAAATACTCACCATTTTAAAAAATTTATATGTCTGTGAATACATTGATCTTGGTGCTTTCTTCAAACCATATAAATACTTTTTCAACTAAAAAAATATGTTCTGATCATCGTGAATGAGAAAACCATTTGGAGTCTCAATATATAATTCTTCTTCCAAATCCCTATTTAAAAACGATGTCATCAAATCCATATGGAAAACCAAAAAAATTCATTAATCATTAATGGTGAAGGATAATCTTATTATCATTACCCATGAAATAGGTCAAAATGATTCATCAACGTTGATACCCTCTATCTAGATGTATCCTTTTTAACATTATTCATTCATTTTTTTAATCACAACACCATCTTCCTTGCAAAAGATCCATTTTGTAACGATGACATGATTAACTTTTGTCCTAGAAACAATCTCCATGTTTGATTCTTCTCAATTTATCTTGTCTCTTCAATCATATCTTGAACCCAATTTCCATCTCCAGATGTGTTACTAAAACATTTGGGCTCAACTTGTGATAAGTATGATTCTTTTTGTAGAGTCCTCATTATCTTTTTATACAATGGCACTATCTGATCCCCAATTATGTTTTTGCAAACAATTAAAACACTTCTCACTAGTCTTTGTGTAGATATTGATTTATACTCATCCTCCTCATCATATGAGCCTTCTTCTGGGTCATCCTCTGGAGCTTGAGCATCCCTCATTCTTCTCATCACTTCATCACTATCTTCTTGAGACCGATCATGTATTTGTCGATGGTTCTGCTCATTCTCCACTATAGTTACATCATGACATTGAACTACATTTTCTAGAATTTTTTTAATGAATTTATATGATATTATATTCATTGTGTAGCAAAGAGATTTCTCTTCATCTCCCCAAGATTAAATATTTCTCTATTTCTCCTTATTGAGAATGAAACACTTAATTCTGATGACAGAAAAGTAATTCAATGGTGGCTTCTTTCCAAGCCATAGATCATACAGAGTCTTCATTACTTTTAGACAAATCAGGGATCTATTTTAATTATAGACTACTATCATCACTACTTATTTCCCAAATCCCACTATAATTTCATTCAAAATGTGAATTTCTCAAGCCATTTTGATGACGGTCAAATTTCTTCTCTCAACTACTTCATTTTTTGGTGGATTTCTCAATGGTAAAATGTGATTCTTTATCCGATGTTTCTTGAAAAAATCCTCCAGTTGGATATTTGTGAACTCTAATCCATTATCTATTTGGTTCTTCTAAATTTTCTCACCATTTATCTTATCAACATATCTTTAATATTTTGTAAGTAATCTATACACCTCATACTTGTGGGTAATGATAGATACCCATGTCATTATACTATAATCGTCAATAAAAAAACATAAAATCGTGTTTCGTCTTGAATTGGGGATGACCTTGTTTATTTAAGGATGAAACTTTCCAATCAGTTTCTAATGGGTTTATTCATCGAATCGGAAAGGCCCAATGATTCTCTATCCATTTGGACATACATTCCAATGGTAGGTTCTCATTAGTTTTGGACCGATGAGGCTTATGAATTTGCATTGGTCGAGAGGATGGGAGGTCAGGCTCATCACACATTGGGGGGGGGGGATTATTGCCTACTTCGGGACTCTCTTATAGATTTATGTTTTGTTCATGAATCCTTATTAATTCAACAAGCATTAAAATGTGTTTTACATTAGATTTTCCAATTGATTATTGATATGTATGGTATTTATCGAATCTTTTATATGTATTTGAGGTTCTTCATTGATGGAGAATCATTCATATGTATTAGAGATTCTTAGTCAATGGTTTCCTCCAATATATTATTTAGAAATATCTTGGTCATTATGATGACGATAATTGTTTTAAAGAAACTTAGTGGGCACATGAAGTTTATTTTCATTCAGAAAGACATGGATTATTTCAGGGTTGGTAACATACCCGCAAATGGCTTACCTACGCATCATCATTAAAAAGGAATCAGAACCCACATAGTTCGATAAGAAGGATATATTTTAACGTCATATGGGATTGAAAATAATTAATGAAATATGGGATTGAACCTTAGAAAGGCTTCCTATGTACACTAATTCTGAAGAAATATGGGGATTATGCATGGTTAATGGCCCAAAAAGAGATTTTGTGATTGAGATTACACTCTATGGTCACGTGAGTCATTCTCAGTGTGAGAAACAAGAGGTATTATTAAAACTGACGATTGTACCATGAATGATGAATTTGAAAGAAATGATGTGGGGCCTACATATATTTTACTACTCATGTAGATGAAGACCAGGACTTACTTCAGGAAAGATGCCCATGAGCAAGGTCTATAAATGTATTTGTACTTTACGGAGATTTGGAGTTTTAACCTAGGGAATACTCATGATAAGGAGGTTAAAATTAAATGGGACTTATAACTAGGGGATTACTCCTGGGAAGGAGGCCCAAATTTAAAGAATATTTATTGGGGATTATTCCTGAGAAGGAAGCCTGAACTGAGGGAACATATGATTGGGGCTTTTTCATGAGGATTCCCAAAATAAACGAAATTAAGATTTGGGCTCACTCTGGTGGAGGATTCCCAATCTTAAAAGAAAATATGATTGGGGCTTACTCCTGAGAAGGAGGCCCAGGTTAAGGGGACTTGGGGCTTACTTTTAAGGAGAATTTTCTAAATAAAAATATTTTTTCATCTTAAAGTATGAGGTTATATGGAGGAAAACCTCTAATCATAGTGACATAAAGCTTTTCAGACAATAGGTTTTTGAGAGGATCTCAAATAATTCCTTTCAGATAGGGAAGAAACAAAGTAACCTTGCAATAAATTTCTTTGAAAAGGGGTTCGAGGGATAATATCTTGAATATGAGAGGTGAACTGGAGAGAGGCACACAAATGAAGATGGTGCGAAGGTGTAGGTCACATAATTCATTTGGAGCACATGTAATGGGCGCGTAAGTGTACTTGTGTGGCATGGGATCACCAGGGAGATGAGGTATTTGTAGGTTAATAATAGGGCGAGACCTAACTCAAGCCTTTAATATTATCCTAATATGTTTCCAAAATTGCAGTGCGCAAGTTTCATCAAAAGGGTAGGGCGGCGCACATGTGTTTCCAATTATAAGGAGTTTTGGATAGTTAATAAAGAAAGTTTTGATGAATTCTATACACATAGGCCTAATTATACTCCTTCAAGACTTCCATTATATGTAAAAAGTTACCTTATAACCATTTGGAAGAGTTAATTTGAAGACTAGGGCTACCAGAGCTTGAATTTGACTTTTGGAAAATCTGTCCCTGAAATGGGGGCCCACAGCTTCTATTTATAGTCCACGGTGAACCATGGGTATTTATAGGCCACCTTGTACCATGGGTGAAAACCCAAATAGTGTTCACAAGTGAGATGCGCGACCCATAGGTGGTGCGCAAGTGACTTGCGCAGCACGCAAGTGACTTGCCTGCCTCCCTCCAAATGGGCTCCTAGTCTATGCCTTCGTCAATTTTTGTTTCATGTTCTTCAAAGGGTGGCCCTATTTGTGATTAAGGTATTCCCCTTTTACATTTGTTGGATGTTGTGACAGAAAGTAGCATAAAAAAATACCACCCTTAGAGTTGGAACCATAAAGGGAATAGGATCCGGCTCTCTGGTAAAGCTAGAGAAATCAAGGGTCTGTGGCACAGAAGGTCAGTGTGCAGATGTTGGGGCATGCAGGTGGGACTTGACTCTTGGTCAAAGTACCCCTTATAGGTTCCCAATTTAATGAGTACTATATATTTTTCTATTGTTAGTTTAATGTCATGCATGTTGGACTATAAACAGGCTAATATTTGAGGTCGAATAGCTTTGACCGAATGGATGATATTGACTCAATGCTTAATAATTTGTTTTGAAACATATTACCACATTCATGTATGGAGGGGGAAAATTGTAAACTGTGACTTGATAAATTTTTTATCTGTGGAATGATATGGTAAAAGAGCTAAAATTCATTTGAGTAAGTCTTTTCTAAGAATTAAGTTACCTCTACATGAAAAACCTGTTATGGGGGGAAGAATTATGCAAAGCCAACAAGGGAATATACTTCATAGTCAAATAGTAGTATCTTTTGGCTGAAAGTTCTGTTATGTTGACAATTTAGGCAAGGCCACCTAAGGGCACGTGCTGCATAGTCAGGAAAAAGAACTCTCAGAAATATGACATTCTATTCCTAAAAGCCATAGAATGTTTTATGTAGATTAAAATTTTCCAAATCATAGAGTCATATTTATGGAGAAAGGTACATGAATATGGAGAGGATATTTCCAATCAGAATTGTCAAAAAATTTGAGGAATATGACTTCTACGAAGGTATGACCCAAACGTAATAAGAAAAAAAGTATCTATGGTTTTAAATCATATGACTAAAACTAGAGATAGAAACATTATTCAACATTTGGTCAAGTAGTCTAAGGTTATTTTATATTTCTATGAACATATGGAGAAGAAGGAAAATGTAAACCATAGACATGAATACAGTCAGACCATGAAAATGAGTATGGAAAAAATATGTTAAGGAAGGAAGTTTTTTTGTAGATCCCAACATATCGTCGTTAAGACCAATTGGGAAAAAAGAGGCTTCTCCTATGAATGAGGTTACCATTACATGATAAACCCATTATGGAGGTTGAATTATGCTGGGCCAACAGGGGCATAAGTTGCATAGTCAAATAGTAACATCTTTTGGCTGACAGGTCCGTTATGTAGAAAACTTATGCCAGGACCCCAAAGGGCACGTACTGCATAGTCATGCAAAATAACTCTCAGGTATCAAACATTTTGTGACCTGAATTCATGAAAAGGGTTATAGAGACCATGAATATTATATGCATAATGTTGTGGCTGGGTCCTGGATTGAGATTCTGGATGTCACTAGGTATCTCATTAGCATGAGAATCAAGCCACACGTAGTTCTTGAAATACAATTTAACATCATGCAGAAAAAGAGCATGGAAGATCATAGATTATGGTCTTAGAGCTTGAACCATAGTTAGGGAGACACATCGTGCATTTTTTGTAAACCTAGTGTGAATAAAGACCAGGGTGTTCCATATCACACCATGTGCTCCCAGGGGGACTTTTCAGCCAAGGGACCGAAAATGGAGTTTGGGGTTAGGCCGAAAGGCTTGGTGATGGACTTGAGGAAAGCTCTAGCATTCTTTAGAATCCCATGAGGATTGCAATCAAGCTGCACGTAGTTATTGTAATACGATTTTTACAGATTTGGTTCATACATATGTAGGTAAAGAGAACATTATTGCAATTATTGATGGACCCAAGATTAAAGACTTGGGTGTCACTATGTATCTCATATGGATGATAATTAATCCATACATAGTTCTTGAAATATGATATGGTTTGAGACCATGTAAAGGATGATTCATCTTAGGTGAGGTTATCAAGTATTTTTGGAGTTTATTTTTCATGCAAGACAAAAGTGAAAATGGTTGAAGGTCATATGCATGGACCAGTTATATGAAGTTTAATGTTTTGCAGCAAGGGAAATGTTGGAATGTATAGGTTAACGTCATATAGCTAGGACAATGGGACGTACATAGTTTAACATCATGTAGGAAAAAAGTGGACCAATATGAATAAGATAGTTGACGGGAGCTTCACAGATCAACATCGTATGGGATTGAGGTGAATCGATGTGAAGAAAGTGTTTTCAAGCGTGAAACTCATAAGGATGCCTACATACCCAGCTTAGGATCCAATGATCAAAGTCCACATAGTTCAAGTGAGTGGGATTCGGTGATTGGGGTGTACTTGAGGACAATGACCTAGAGATGATGTTGAGAAATAAGCATGGTTAGCGGCCTAGAGAATTTGTCGCTATCAAAGCTTACTCTAAGCTCACGTGAGTTATGCTCAGTGTGAAAAATAAGAGGCAGTAAAAGACCTGATGATCGTGTCACAAAATATGTGGCAATGAAGGATTGTTTGGGGCTTATGCATGGTTAGCTGCCCGAGGCATGCATGGAAACAGAGTTTAAAAGACAATTGTGCATGTGACGATCACGGTTTAATGTCATGTGTCATAGACATGGTGTGCTTGGTAGTTTAATTTCCTATAACTCAGACGATGCACAATTTGACGTCATGTGGGATGATAGAGGGGGCTATGCAGTTTAATGTCTTGCAGAAAAAACAATGGGTGTATTTGGGTTACACAAAATACTTGTTCAAGAATCTTACATTGGTTGGAGTTGTAATGAGTTCTCCATCCATTGAGATTAAACAATAATCTCCCTTGGAGTAGACCCTATGTATTGAGCAAGGTCCTTCCCACTTTGGCTCAAGCTTTGGAGGCTTCATTCCCGGTATCATTGGGGTTATGAGGACCGATAATAATTTTCCTTGAATGAATAAATGAAGATTAATTTTTTTACTCAATCCTCATGCTATTCGATTATGATATACTTCTAAATGGTGTAGTTTGCACAAAATATTTTCATCTAGTCATTCCAATTCATCCATATGTGGAAGAACATTGTTGTTGTTGTTGATTCACTGAAGGTATTTGCCATGAGTTTCTACTGCAAATACAGTTCTAGAAAGGGTAGGATTAAAATAGTTGCTTCTGAAATATCCATATCTTCCCTTGTATCCAATACCTCTACCTCTTCCTTTAATTCTTCTGTTACATACAGGTAACGTAGGCTCATCATGATCAAATCTATCATTGGCATAGAGATCTATTAAATGATTCATTTTAATAGAACCAAAGATCAATTCTTCACCTGATGATGATTTTTCCTGATGAACCTATTCAGGATGTGCCATTTGTTGGGGCGGTGCCTATCCTTTTAAAGCAGATGGCATAAATTCTACCAGAGTTAATGAAAACATAGGATTTGACACGATCTCATCTTCTTCTCAATTATTTTTTTTCTTCAAATTACGCCACTTCTTTGAATATTTTTCTTCTAATTAAGGGGGGTTTGCTGTTGCAAAAACAGCATAAGACCCAATTGGTTGATTCAATTGTGATCGTAAAATGGAATGAGTTTGGTTGATCATTTTATTGACCATCCATTCTTTATATTTCTGCACATTTTTACTTTTGACTCCGTGCCACTCGACTTCTTCCACTGGATCAGTAGCAAAAACACATGCTACCTAGGCTGATGAAGCTTCCAGATTTATTTATCCATAGTCCATCATCCTTTTTAGCGGGTCTTTGAAGACAAAGTACTCTTGAATGGGATTCCCCAACATCTGATGAAATTTTCAGTAGTTGGGGAGGTCTTCAGCTCCTTTATTGTTGGGCCTTTTGGGCCTTTGCAACTAACCCATCTTGTTTTCCAGAGTCGAGATAAAGTAACAAGAAACTTGTTCATTCTTAAAAGAATAAACATTGTTCATTAAATCCTCAATCTATCTCTTCCTATTCTCTCTTTGATCATCTTTATGAGGGGGTGATTGATTTTGAATCTCAAGAGGTGGAGACCTTCGATATGATGAAGGTTTTGAAGTTGAAGCAGATACATGTGCTTGTTTAAGTGTAACTATAGCAGTATCTAATTTCACTATTCTCCTTCCCATAGTAGATGGAATCACATGATATTTAGCCCTTGTCTCTATAAGAGAGTCTTCAATATACTTAGAGATTGATGTAAGGTATCGAAACCCTCCTGTGTATTTCAGAGGGATCAATGGTGTGCATAATTCATCATGCAGATTTTCCACACAGATTGGTAGAAACTCTTCTTGAGGGAGATCTAAATATAAAAAATATGTCAATCTGTTCTAGTGACCAATAAAATATAATAATCTTTCATTTTCTATTTGTTTACAATTGTTAAGATCAAAAAAATTCGTCTTTAATAATGTTGAGCTAAATTGAAGAAGGAATTTTTGAAGAAGATCTTCCCACCGTGTAATTGAACAATATTGCAAACTTGTATACCAAAAAAAGCAAGTCCTTGTAATGACTGCACAAAACACATGAGCATAAATTCATCTTTTTGTTTAGGAGTTCCCATCATCGGATCACAATGAGAAAAAAATGTGTTAAGTGTTGTTCTGGATCTCCCAAACGATTAAAAATAGGGAATGTGGTATTCACAAAATTTGATGGGGGGGGGGGAATTACATCCACCCATTCTGGGTAAGACCCCTTTTCTGGTTGAAATGTGCACATCATCCTTCCATAGCTTCCAAACAATATGTTAATGAATCAATGGTAGTTATTAATTCTTGAGAATCATCAGGTTGAGGTTGGACCAGAGCAGGTGAAATAACTAGAGTTTGGATGGGTGTTGGCGACCGATACTGCAACTAATGGTAGTATTGCTGGTTGTTGTAGCATAGGACCCATAGAATTAGACCTATGAGGGTGTTCTTTTAAATGGGTAAATTCATGATAAATACAAATTTCTTCAAAAAATTCCCTTGATTGATTAACTCTTGCATGCGTAGGAGGAAGACTACTATGAAGTAGTTCTGCATTTAACCTCTTTAACTCCTTAATTTTTTTCACAATGTTGGGAGAACCATTCCTCTAATGGGTCTGATTGGCCGTATCCATAGTTAGGGTGGGATGTAACTTAACTTTTACCCTTTTCCTTGGCATGTGCCTTTTTGGAGTATGGAACGGTATTACCCAAAATAATTTCTTGAATCAGGGAAACCCTCTGGATTCTGGTACGCGCACCTCCTTCGTTTTTTTCTGTGTGTATATCCAATTGAACAGGAAGTTCTTCATTTGATTCCTTTGAGTGAGCCTCATGTTCTAGGGGATCAGTTACAATGACATTGATGACATTTATCGATGCATAATGCATTGTATCCCTTCTATTATCATTTCTGCAATACTGTATTATTCCATATCATTTATGAGACATTGCCTTTTGTTTTCTTGATCCCTCAGGAACTTCTTGATGAACTGTAATTTAGAGGGAATTTCCTGATAATTCACCTCTGGATTCTTCTTGTGGATTCTTCTGTAATCGAGAGAAGACTGACTTTCATAAAGGAAGAGTTTGAGAATTTGAAATAGTCCCCAGTCCGGTGGACTGGGGATGTTCCTGTTTTTCCTGCTGAAAACCTGGAATCCTATCTGTCGATCATGAGGGTTGGATTAAAAGAGTCCCCAACCAAGATAGATGAGGTGTCTCTTAAGATTCTACATCCGAACCTTTCTTAAAATCTCTTTGATTTTACAAATTTTAATCCAAAAATTGGTCGGATGCATCATCTGACATCTACTCAAATCACCTGGGTCAGATGACTATTGGATTAATTCTGATACCTCTGTCACCTGTAGATGTGCTATCTCTAAATGAAAATCCCGTTCGATATTCTCATTTTCTTTAATGCAAGAGTAATTAGACAAATTTTTCTTTATATTCTTGGCTTTTGGAAGAACTAGTTGAGGCATGTTCTTGAGTAAGCCTTTGATTACACACAAAACCTGAATTTTGTGGCCATCCATGGGAAATAACATTGAATTAGACCACATTTTGCGAGCATTGTTCACTAGAGAGAATGGTGAAATGAAATGGTCCATCAACACCCCATCCCCTGATATGAATACCAGATGGGGAATTGGTAATTAACTGGCACAACCTTTTTAATGTGCCATGGCATGTACGCTGAGGGACTCTCTGCTGCTTTTCTACACTTGGATTTTGGGAAACTGAGAGAGATGACAATTCAATTTTGCGTTGCAACCCTTCTATTACCTTAACATGATATTGATATTCATCATAAGGAAATATTTTCGCTTTTATATGAAAAATTATTTTCCATATGTTGAGATGACTATCGTGAATACAATCTTCTGTCAACATTTATTTAATATCATAATGAGAGTCAGCCAAAGGCCAAAACATGATTGGTATTTCTCATTTCGCCAATTTTTATCTCATATTCACCACTCCATATTTGTAATTTGATGATGATTCTTCTACCCAATTGGAACAAAGATGGTTCTTCTTGGTTGCTTCATCAAATTCAACAGGATTTCTGGAGAATTCATTTGTCAAATTAGAAGATGAATCACATAAGGGTGGTTCTTGAATGACCTACACCCTGGGCTATCTCTTGATTGAGAATGTATCTCACCTACTACAGGTAAGGAATTAGACATGACTTTCTTCACATTTGCATGTGCCTCAAGATAATAGGGCTTTCTCATTACTACATTTTTCATTGAAGAATTTTCTAGGCAATTTGAATTACTACTATGAAGAGGACTTTAACAACTTAATTTATCATCATGGGGAGGACCACCATTGTGGGTTAAATCAAAAGATGAAACCTTTTCCTCCATGGTCTTCTGGCCACATAGAGGGATATCATGGCTCTCATCTGAAGATGATGCTTTACGATTGGCCGAATTTTCATGAAGAAAGCCTTCATGAGCAAGTTTCCGATTAAGACATTTGGAATTATTGTTGTTATTTTTGAAATTTGTAAATAAGAGAGTAGAATCTTGAGATGCAATGGATAATTGTCTAAGGGCTTCATAAACTCCAACACTGAGCAATGCCTTATTGCAGATTGGCTCATTATTTTTCATGTGTGATGGATGGGTCTTTTTCTTGGACACTTTCTTACTCACATTGGAAACAAAATGTTGATGAAAGTTGTTATTATGGGCTGGTGTATGTGCTGCTTAGGATAAATGGTTAGGTTAGGCTGACTATGTCCATTTTAATCAGGTGCAAGCGCCCGACTTGATTGTCTGTATGTCATGGGAGAGTATGCCCCATGACCCGCCTGGACAGGAATAGAGGAGTGTATATTCTCTAGGGAGACATGTTGATGAGTCACTCCACTGATAGTGATAGATTTATGTTTCTTTCCTTGTGATGTCACTGAAGTTGTTATAGTATTCTGACAGGTATCCAGAATATCAGATGAGATTTTCTTCTTCTCCTTCACCAATGTGTTAATGTGCTTGTTGACTTCAGCTGCCGGAATGGGAATATACATCCATTACGTGTTTGGAGTATGTGGGTTTTTCTACTCCTATCCTTCTCTTCCTATTAGTGAATTATGACAGTACTCATGTGTGGGGGTAGAAAGTTGTGTCTTCCTCTTATTTGTCATTGGAGCTTTCCAATTGACATCTCCGAGTGCTACCAAACGAGACTATTGGTTAGCTTGATGAATTGAAGGTTTTTGTGTCTGCTGATTTTTCTCCACTGAATATGATTGATGAACTTCCATAAATACAAGCAGACGAGACTACTGGCAGAATTGATGAGTGTAAGAAGGTGTATGTGCTTTTTTACAGGTGGTCACTGCATATTTTTGGTGTGATTATTTGGATGTAGTTATACAAGCCTACTGACTGGATGATGATTTATAAACAGGTGTATGTTCCTACATATATTGCTCTGCTAGATTTTCCTAGCGGGATTGGTGTGTTACAACCAGACGAGTCTACTGGGCAGTGAAATTAGGACGGATGAGTGTATAATCCTTCTAGTAATTTGTCATCAATTTATGTTTATGGATTTCCCCGGAGGGGTCTGAGGTGAGAACCTTCTCCATGTTGGCCAAATTTCACCTCTAACATTTCATATTTCATGCTCGGTTCTGAAGAACCTGAGCCAAACTCCTAGAGGAGATACCCCCATCATGTTGAGGGTGCACAATCGCATGAGTCTGGTGGCGATTGTTTGTGGAAGTCCTCAGGAAGGACTCTAGTTTTCAAGAACTGAGGCCTTTAGTGACCTATTGATCCACCTCCATGTAATATGGTAGGGACTGGTTGTTTTGTTCTAGGGATAAAGACCCGAAACGGTTGGAGATGATGGTTGGCACCATCTGCTTCTTGACTAATAGTCATCACTGTCCGGACAACCAGGGTGAGTTGTTAACTTGGAGGGCTTGTCAAGCGGCCTCCAGAGTCGATATAGTAGTGTGTAGATGATATTACCTCACCAATGCATTTGAGAACTAGTGTTGAAGATGCTGAGTAGGTGATGTCGTCCTCAGAGTGGATGACGATCCAGTAGGTGTAGCGGCCGAAGCATTCACCGGTGTGAATCTTAAAGAAGCCATTTTGTGTTGCAGATAGATCTTGGAAAAGGGTGTCTATTTGATATAGCAGACATAATCAAGATATGTTCTTCCAAACTACATCTTTTGGATGAGCTCATATGTTATTGATTTATTTGTTGTCCCTCATATTGAGTTTAATACAGACCTAACAAATAAGTAAAACATCATTTAACTTGTTTAAGGATTCACGTCGGGTTCACCATTTTTTGTTTTGTCTAGAAATGGGGATGACTTTGTTTGTTTAAGGTTCAAATTTTCCACTCGGTTGATAACAGGTTTATTCATAGAACTATAAACACCCAATTATTCTATAACAATTTGGACTGTCATTACAAATGTAGGTTCTCATTAGTTGTCGACCGATGAGGCTTAATAACTTTCATTGATCAAAAGGATGGGAGGTCAGGCTCATCACACCTTTTTGGGGGGAATTATTACCTACACTGGGAATCTCTTATATATTTATTCTATGTTCACGAATCCTTATTAATTCATTAATCATGAAAATTAGTTTCCCAATAGATTTGGAAATTGATGATTGATATGTATGGAATTTAGAGAATCTTTTATAAGAATTTTAGGTTCTACATCGATGGAGAATCATCCGTATGTATTAGATATTACTAGTCAATGGTATCTTTCAATAGATTATATAGAAATATCTTGGTCATTATTATAACCATACTTGTTTTAAATCCACTCAGTGGGGCACTTGAAGTTTATTTTCATTCAGAAAGACATGGATTATTTCAGATTTGGGATTGAATCCACAGATGGGCTACCTACGTATCCTAGTTAAAAAGGAATCAGAACCCACATTGTTCGGTAAGAAGAATATTATTTAAAGTCATATGGCATGGACAAGAATTAATGAAATATGGTCTTGAACCTTAGATATATTTCCTACATACTCAACTTTTAAGGAAGATATGAATTTTTACATAGTTCGGGTGGTGAAATATGGAGATTATGCATGGTTAATTTCCCAAAAGAGATGTTCTGATTAATTTTACACTCTAAGCTCACATGACTCAGGCTCGGTGTGAGAAATAGGATATATCAGTAAACCTGACGACTGTTCCATGAATGATGCATTCATGAGAAATGATGTGGGGCTTACGTATGTATGGCTTCCCAAGTAGATGAAGACCAGGACTCACATTAGGAAAGAATCCCAGGAGCACGGTCCATAAATGTATTTGTACTTTATAAAGATTTGGAGTATTAACCCATGGTTTACTCTTAAGAAGGAGCCCCAAATTAAAGGGGGCTTATATACTAAGGATTACTCCAGAGAAGGAGGCCCAAATTAAAGGAATTATTATTGGGGCTTATTCCAGAGAAGGAAGATCAACCTAGGGGAACTTATGATTGGGGCTTCTTCATAAGAAGGTGCCCAAATCAAAAGAAATTACAATAGGGGATTAATCTAAAGGAGGATGCCAAATATTAAATGAAATTATAACTGAGGCTTACTACTGAGAAGGAGGCCCATGTTAAGGGGGCTTAGTGCTTACTCTTGAGGAGGATTCCCTAAATAAAAAGATCTTCTCATCATAAAGGATGTGGTTATATAGAGGAAAACCTCTATCTGTGGTGACATAAATCTTGTATGTCAAGAGGTTTTGGCAGAGGTTCTCACCGCATTCCTTTCAGATAAGGATTCTAACAAAGGAACCATGCAAAAAATGGCTTAGAAAAGGGGTTCATGGTCTAATATCTTGAAGATGAGAGGTGAACGGGAGAGAGGCACACAAATGAATTTTGTGCACAATTTTAGGTCACGTAAGTCATTTGGTGCGCACAGATTGGCCGCACAAGTGTACTTGCCCGATATGGGTTTACCTGGGCGATGAAGAATCTGTAGGGTAATACATGGGCAATACTTAACTCAATCCTTTAGTATTATTCTAATATGTTTCTAAATGGGAAGCGCACAAGTTTCATCGAAAGGGTAGGGTAACACGCAAGTGTTTTAATTTTTAAGGAATTCTAGACACTTAGGCATGCATGTGTTGATGAATTCTAAACACCTAGGCCATATTCTACACTTTCAATTCTTCCATTATAGGTAAACATTTACCTTAGGTGATTTCGGTATGACTTGATTTGAATACTAGGGTGACCAGAGCTTGAATTTGACTTTTGGAAAATCCATCGCTAAAATGGGGGCCCACGGGGGCTATTTATAGGCCACCTTGCACCATGGGAAAAAACCAAATAGGGTGTGAATGTGAGCTGCACAACCCATAGGTGGTGCACATGTGACTTGTGTGCCTCACTAGAAATGGGCTCCTAGTCCATGCCTTCATCAAATTTTTTATGTTCTTTAAAGGGTGACCCTCTTTTTTCTTAAGGTATTCCCCTTTTCCATTCGTTGGACTCTGTGATGGAAAGGAGCATCAACATATCTCCTCCCATCAATAGATCTTAGTGAAATTGGTCCGCACACCTAAATATGAACCAAATCAAGAAATATTGATAACCTTTTCCCTTTTACCTTATATTTATTTAGAATTATCATCCCGTGTTGGAAGGCATCACAAGTATGTGTATGATCACATGATAATCTAGGGAGATCTCGAGCAACATCATATTTCACCAGATATTCCAAGGATTTTTTTCACATAGGGCCAAGATGTTTATTTCACAACATATTTTGTTATTCCTTAGACAAAAAACATATGTAACCTTCTCCACTCATGGGGTAGATATTCCCTTTTTTACTCTTTCCCTACAACAAAAAACCATATTTTTCTAAGATGACACACATTTTCATGGAAAAGATTATGAAATTTCATGAGTCACAAAATTGACTTACACTATATATGTTTTGAATAAGACCTTCAAAAACAAAGGCATATCCATGTTTCTTGTCTTTTCCCCCAAACATTTCTTTCCTATAGAAAATAATTCTCAACCCCTCATCATTGCCAAATATTACAATTCCTTCTTTTCATACCTGATTCCTATCACTCGATCCTTTTCTTCTATCTTATTAGAGAATCATACACTATCAATGATCTATATCCTAGTGTGATATCAATCCTTTAATAAAATATCTACAATCACTACCTTCTTAGATATTTTCATTCTGATCCATGTTTTTGACTTCATACACAGCATGGATTAATACTCCCTAAATTACTTAGAATATGATGTACCAGCTTTATATTGTAGAGATACAAATAGATTTTTAATTTTCTTCTCATTTGATGATATATTTGTATACTTATAATAAAAATTTTCAATCTACTTCAAAACATTCTTATGTATTTTTAATGAGAAGTATCTTTCCATGTGTCCAAATCCTCGACACCTGAAATAGTGACCGTCAAGTGATGACCTGGAAAATTGCGCTTTGTATAACTCCTCTGTTGGTCATGTTCCATTTAGTTCATCTTTTATATGGATCATACATTTTAGGAATGTGTCATCATTCCACAATAATAGCATCTTATATAGGGTACATACTTTTTTGTAAATATTCAACCACTGGTTTCCCCTTGGGTTAACTAAATATTAAGATTCTGCTTCATTCTCATCTCAATTTTCATTCTTGGAGTGGGTGTGTATGGTCTGAAATCATCTATTATTACTTTATATTTTTTATCAATCCCCATGCCAACATTACTATATTGATTTTACTGTTGTTTTTCTATTTTTGGACCACAATGCTCAACTTATTTCATCATTATTCTCTTAATGATCTGTTTTCATTATGTCATAAATGGAGTTGATATTTTCTCGTAATCCTTAATACTTCATCACAAACCAACTAATTCATCTACATGGTCATCGATAAATTTTATTTTTTTTCTTTTCCAGTTTCTATTAATTTATCATTATCTATTTCCTGATATTCAATTTTGAGTTTGTAATCAATAACCTTTTCTAACCATTCTGGCATTAAAGACTCCATTTTTTCAATTTCATCATTTGTCTCAGACTTCACTAGAATTCATTGTGTTGACTATACAAACTTATTTATCTTCAATAGTAGCTTCTAGTTTAGCCTGAAGATCAACTATTTAGTCAACTTGTCCTTCTTAATTATCACTATCTTAATTTTTATGAAATTTAAGACAACCACCACTAAAGCATCTACCACAGGATGATTCTTGTCCACTATCTCTTCTACTTCAGATTCATTGGAACATTCATATTCTTTTGAAAGAACATTTTTTCTTCTAAATAATTATCTATTATCACTTCTCCAACCTTTCTCATTGGATGAGTACTTCTTTTAGGGAATTCCATCATTTTCATTATAGTCATCTTAAAACAACTTAGGACACATTATTGATAAGATTCTAATATTTCCACATCGAAAACATGGATTAAAAAGATTACCTTTAAAAATTCCTCTTCCTCTTTGCTGATTTGAATAGAGAAATGACATGGAATCGTCTAAATTATCTCCCTCATGACTATCTTCAATATAGAGCTTCTTCATGGCCTTGAGTTCAACTTCTTTGGACGTCCCCTTTACCATAACATCATTATCATCATTTCTCATTTCATCTTAAATAAGAGTACTGTGAATGTTATCCAATGTCAGATATTTTATATCTTTATCTTCCAATACAAAAAACTTCAGATTAAATTGAGGTGGTACATTTCTAACGGTATGCTTCCCAAAAAATATATCTTCAATGAATATTCCATGACCGTGCATTTCATCAAATAAAACATTCAACATGTCAAATAATGCATCAAACTATTCATTTTCATTCATTTTCAGATTGTTATAGCTTTTTAAAAAATCCTATAGTTTTACCTTATTGAAATTTGAATATCTTTCATAGTTATTCTGTAGCATTTCCCACATAGAATTTCATGTTTTACAAGACATCACCTTCCTATAAATTGAATTTGTTTGTGTTCCACATAAAGAATCGATCCCTTTAAAACTGACATCAAAATATCTTATTTCAAGTAATGATAAAGCAACACTATTAATATTAGATTATATTACATGAATACATACTGCAAAGACATAAATTCATAATGATTGGAAATAGTGCTGCATCATATTCTTCTATAGTAGGAAATTTTTAACGTCGAAGATCGGATTTCCTTTTTGATTGACCACCGCCATTCCTTCTATATAGATAGATGCTCTAACATTTATCATTTCCATTTGATAGTAATTGTTAGGTCCACTATGTCAAATACCAAGATAAAGGGGGTGAATTATGGTATGATAGATTAAAAAAATTGTACCTTTGGGTCTTGTTTCATAATTAAAATAAAGACACATCTCTTTTTCTCCAATATTAATATATGAATAGAAATAAAATATCTCACAGGAAACAATTATTTTTACTTGGTTCACCCTCACTAGGCTATATCCTAAGAGTATACAATTATACTGTGCTGATATACCAAATCAATTAAATCTCACTCCATACAACTGCTTGAAGGCCTTCAAAGTTTTATTATTATAATAAAGCCCTATTTTAACGGATGAACGAGGTGAAAGGAATCCAAGGACCTAGAAAAATCAAACCCAAAGGACAAGATAGTGAATCTAGACTGAAAACAACGAGCTTCCCCTACCTAAAAGATAGTCATGATGATGTTCTCCAATGTTGCAATGTTGTTCGGCAAGCATGTGTCTTGTCTCAAAGAACATGCCCAATACGATGGATAATTCTCTAACCAATCAAAAAACCAAATAAATAATTATCTACATTGATGAACTATCAGCTCTGAATCCTCTTTTGGGGCCTGTTCAATGTGGTCAAATCTAGTTCCAAAAACATTCCACCTTCAGGGTCAAACTGGGAACAATTGAACTTCATAAAAGCATGAACAGAAAATGATTAAAAATCCAACATTCCCACAAGTTATTCCCCATAAAAAAATAACCCTTAAGAACCACGTTGCACCCTTAATGACTCAACCAACAATACTGATTCCAGAGAAACTAGAAGTTGATCAAAAGAACATGAATCCATGATATCATCAACTAAGACTGGATGTCCCAACACCACACCATGGGTATGTCACTGGTGAAGGGGTCCATGATTCCCTAAAACATAAACGCCACTCTGGGAATGGAACCACTCATAACTGGACCGCAGACACACCCTCACTGGATTCTGGCTCATACAACCACAATAAATGGGGGAGAAACCATGAAGAACAGAAAAAAGTAGGCAGACGCCACATGTCAAGAGTTCCAAAAAACAAATGCAGCAATAATAGATGTTGATTTCAATAAGATCACACCTTCTGAAGAAAGACAGAATTTCCAGAAGCCAAAAATCCCCCTCCACTCTACATCACTATGGGCCAATGCAAATCCCACTAAACAAGACCAGAAATCACCCCCCATGAAGCCTTTCCCCCAATGCCTAACTAGGATCTTGTCACCATACCATCATGATGTCGTCATTCTCTAGATTCGGATCCTTCATAGCTGAAGTGTAATTCTATGAGGCTGAAACCCAAGCACCATAATAGGGGAGAAGCAAGGCCACAAAGAGGATCAGAAAACATCTGCCACGAAGCCTCGCCTGCCGACGCCAGATCAGGATCCCATCTGCAGCCAACCACAATGCTGATGTCCTCCCGATCCGGAGCATACACGGACTCTGAAGCCTTCAATGAACGAGAAGAACTAGATCCCAGCACCACGCCAGAGCAGACAGAGCATCAACAATACACCGAACACCATCGCGATATGAGGGGTGTCAAAATTGTGCCAATCGGATACACCATAAAATTGTAAGATATGAGGGGATGAAATCGAACGTGGAAACCTAGCACCGTGAAGGGGAGAAGAGAAGCTGCTCAAAGGCTACAATGATATAAAATGTTTTCGTGTCATCATTGTGTTCCGTTATTTAACTAAATATCACTCCAAAATACATAGTTCAGGTGAGATATTTTATACCTAGACTCAATACCATTACATGTTTTTGGGCTTACTCACTACATTCCCCAGGGTCACACCTATCTCTCTTCATCTAGATCACGACTAGTTGGAAGGATCATTGTCTCCCTCTTCCTTTTCTCACTTATCTTTGAATGAATCCAATAATAATGTATGTACATATAAGTCTTTTTATTTTCATTAATTCACACACCCTCACTGTATATTGATACTATTTTGAGTCCATTTTTCACTCGTAGATGAAATACACTTTTCCACCAACTGTTAGTTTAGTGGAAATTGGTTTTGAAATCTGTTTTAGTGATTTGGAAAGCATCCTTTAATCCTTTCCAAAATAGATTTACTATTTCAAATAATTTGTAATGTGTATGCTTCGTGGATCAATATTCTGCAGGATGCTTCCTCTTCAACATACCTTCCTCTATTAGGGATCAGTTATCCTCTACTTCCACATACAGTCTTTGCTTTTACGTACTTCCTATAGAGTTCCTTCATCTGTGTACTATATTTTCTTCTGTGTATCACATACAGTATTCCTCTTTCAGCAAACCAGTTATTCCTTTTGTGGGCTTCAATGCCTTAAATAATCCTTTCACATAATTTCTTCTGCAAACTGATTAACTATTCACGAAATATACCTCATGAACCACTTTTAGACATCAATAAATTCCCAGAGAAAATATTTTTTCTATTGAAAAACACTCTACTTTAATTATGGGATTAGAATCCCATATAAAGGAAAATAGTACCAAGAAAATCTCTAATCTGTAAATTACCAAATCATTGATGTGGTATATCCTTCACCGCTTAACAACGTCACCCGTAAACCCTTCTGCTTTACGTGGTCTACAAACTGCCTTTCTTCTTTTGCAGCGGCTCAAATCACCATCACGTTTTGGTGAACAACCCATAGACGGATTCTCAAGTCACAAAATATTTTTTTCGAATGAAAATCCACCTCGCATACCACAAGTTTTCATTAAACCACATGACTTATCCGTGAATTGTTAGCTTCCCACAAACTATTCCCATATGTGTTCTGCATCTCGTGCTTCAGAGTTCCTTTCCTTTGTTGATTTCCTTCAACATTCTGCATACCACCATTTAAATTTCATGAACTATGGTTCATTGTCTGTGTATTTTGTACACCTACATGAAAATATTTCTTATCCAAAAACCTATTTCCCAATTATGAATGCCAAATATTTTGAATATGCTCCGAAATTGCACCACCATAACAACCTGCTACCAAAACTCATGAAAAACTTATTTTCGGTTATCTATCATTATCATCAATCGTAATAACACCCAAAACATACCGAGAAGACTCATTGGGGGATTTTTAGAAACAATATTTCTCCAAAATTGAAAAAATTCAAGGAATAAAAATAAAATCAGATCTCAACTGCATCTTTTATCCTCAACTTTAGACTCATACCATGATTCAGAACAACTTTAAAGAAGATGATCATTTCACTTATCTAATCCATCAAGCATAAATTCTATCAACATACCCAAAGTGCCTTGAAAACGTGTGATTCTATATTATTTGGCCACCAAAAAGGGTGTACCTAGATATATTTAGTAATGCATGTTCTTGTATACTATGATATTCTTATAAATAATGTTAATATGAAATTTATATAATAATACAGAAATCAAATATATGGGTGTAAAACAACCACTTGGGTGCGACCAGATCTACTATGACCAATTTTGGGGTTTCCATGAATATATCACATGATCATAAACTAAGACACACTCCTTATTCATAATCAGTGGAAATAATTACACATCACAATATAATATCCATCCCATTGATAGTATGTGGAAATGTAATATTCAAATCCACGAATATAGAATACCTATAATAAAAAACAACCCAAAAATGGGTAGTACGTCCTAATAATATTAAAATTCAGATGGAATAATGGCTCTATAGTTACATAATTTTAGACACATGGGAAACAGGTCTCGAAGGATAGTCACATTGATGTAAATAATGTCCCCAAGTGATAACATACATTTATAATCATGACAAGACTCTATAACCAAGTGAAGTAATAAAATTAAAATCTAAATGATTTGTAAATGGGAATTATATCCCTTATCCTAGGGAATCATTTGAGTTGAAGGGAATCATAACCCAAATTCATATACACTTTTAAATTCATCATTTACCATTCTATTAAATTATTATAACATGGGAAATACATCCCATTTTAATGCAAAATATCACATATTTAGGAAACGATCCCTATTGATCTCATCATAATTGCCACATAGGGGTTTCATGTAATTCTTATTGGAAGTTGAACCTAAATAAAAACCACACCAAAATGGTAAAAATTTCCATCAATATAGTAAACACATAGAAGGAAAAAACATCCCAACATTCTTGTTATAACATCCTAGACCCTAATAAATGAACAAGATGTTATAATATACCTTATCATATATACTCTATCATAAGTGAGCAAATCATCCCCATATTCCCTTTATAAATATGAGGAGAAAATCATACCAATAATATAGGAAACATGTCATAATAGAGCACTGAAACCCATTTTAATATTAATATGAAATTTTTTCCATTTTTTTGTGATGTTTAACATGTTTAAAATGATAATTTTATTGACCATCATTTACCTGAAATAATTCATTAAGAAAAAATGCATAACCAACCTAGTTATATAGACCATTAGGCGAGGAAAACTCACCCTATCCTACTTTGACTAGATATAGGATAAAGTGAATCTAAAAATCCCCTTAAGGGTTATATCATTCTTTTAAAAGACCACATGAATACTTCACCTAAAATAAAGGGGGATACAGACACCGAATTAGTCTCTATTTCATAATCAATCAACCCATAAAATCCAATATCACTTGATGTATTTTGGGGATCAAATCATACTTTAGGATCATTGCCATTAGCGGTCATAAAAAATTAGTTATAATCATAAAAGGTTGTAGAGTATCCCCAAACATCCCATGCAAGATAAATTAAGATAAATAGAAACAACATAGGCTAATTTATGGTAAATCATTCATGGGTTTTAAAACAGTGTGTCACACATTGGATGAAATGAGCATAAATTTCAAGCCCTAGTCCCCCTATCTTAGGTACAGTTCTAAACATTTTTTATATTATAATAAAAAAAATATTTACCATTATTGAATAATATATATGCCTTAAATGTAAAATAATATTTTAGTTATATTTATTTAGATAATTAGGAACTCTGAACCATCCCTAATACAATTTTCTCATATAATAATCTCTCTCTACTTTGATAATCTACATAATAAAGACCTATTTCTGGAGTAACTCAAACTTATTCAATATCCCTATGAATTGTTTTTTAAAAACATGTGGTGATACAAAAGGATATGGAAGTGATGTTTTTAAAAAAATCACTTTTTAATGATATTTTATGTCCATTGAATACATTTATGGTCAAAAAATATAATTATTATAATTCATTTGATAAATCATAAAATTTTTCCTTCTATAAAAAATATCATAGAAATAAATTTGGAATAAATAAATTATAAATATTATTGGTAAAAAATTTTGTTTGATGTAGATTTTCAAAATTTTATAATATATATTTATTTATATAAATAAACATTAAAAATTATTATGACTATGAAAGCCATTTACAAATCATTTTTTATATTTTGAAAATTAATTGAAATATATATTATTCATGAAAAAGTAGGTTATTTTTTATGAAAATATTCTACTGGATTAGATACCAAAACAATTATCCATTTTGGAAAATTAAGTGTTATAAAGGGTCTATGAATCAATTTGTATAAAAACAACATAAATTATTAGGTTCACTTCTCATTCCTTGTTTGTTTAGAAAGTATTTGGGATAAGTTTAACAAAAATTTGGCTTTCCTTTACATTCAATGGTGTTTTCCATCAAAACATTATTTCCACAAAAAATAACTACAGATATAATATGTGTGTGTGTGGTGTATATATATATATATTTATATGAAATAAAAATAATTTTTTTGAATGATAAATTATATTCAAAACATATATGGGTAGTTGATCAAAATAAAAATATGCATCTCCATAAAAAACGTTAAACATCAACCACATTCATGAATGGAATTGTTTCATTAGAATAAAAACTAATTTAAATGGTAAACATTCTTTAAATTAATAATTATGGTGATGCATTAAAAAAATTTATTATTTTAAGCATCATATGATGACATCAAACTATTTAATTCATCAATTTTGGAAATTAATTATAATATGGGTGAGTCAATTTTGAAAATATATAATAGAATATTTAAATGAAAATATATCGTGAACTAACTTTTAAAACCCATATTAATGGTTCCAGAATAAATTTCTACATAGAATGAATAGTATTCTTGATCCACAAGGGCTAGTGGCTAGAACCTAGTCCTCAATCCAACCTAGAGGTATCAATTTTACCATAATAAGAACTCATCAAGATATAATAGTGGATAAAAAATGATAATCAGTAGGAATTTTAAACATTCCTAATGAGATAAATTAATATAATCATGACAATGTATATCTATGAATTGTATGTCAAAAAAATTCATCAGATAATACCATAAATGAAAACATCCTAGAATCATCATGAAACAAGTGGATTATGCATTCCATTGGTCACCCCCAACCCCCAAGGTCCCACTGATCAATTACATCAAAAACATCCATGTGCTGATTTCCCATTCCTATACAATGTATAATTTTTTTAAAAAATTACCAAATAAAACATTAGGAAATGAATAATAAATCCTAGTAGTATTTCACTTCGAATTTCATAATAAGGGTATAAAAAAGTATCTAACTTATAGAAATTTTAAATAAAACATGGAATTGAAATATTTTAAATGTTTATACCTAAATTAAAATTTCAATACATTTCAATGGATATTTTATAAAAAGTCTCCCAATTTGATTTCTAGTAAAAAAGTAATTTTAATCATTATATCTAAAATTCATGAATAAGAATTTCTATCAAAATTTTTAGGATTAAATAATTCCAATCAATCAACAATATATATTTTCATTAAAATAAAACCACCATGGTTACGAAACCCATGGTTTGATTATTATTTTCATTCCACATGTCACACAGAAATATGGATCAGGGTGTGGACACACTCTCAAGATCCCAAGATGAGGTGGAAAATGAGAGAATACCAATGAATAAACTCTCTTACCTTAATATAGTTTAGTTTGAATTTTAATCACTAATCAGTGTGTAATTTCCCCATAAATACTTAGGATCTCATGTAATTCAAGGAAAATCATGCATAAAAGGGGTTATATTTGTTTCAATAAATCAATTCAAATAGTCATTTCAAATGACCACATATTTTAGTTTTAAAACATGCATTTCATTTGAAAAACCAAAAAATATAGATTTTATTAAATATACATTCCTTTAATTTAAAATCATATCATTACACATCATATAAAACTATATTCCTGTTTATATCTTCAAAATAATGCAATAAATAATTATTTACAAATTAGTATCATGTTTATAGAAATCACACATAATTTTAAAATATATTTTTAGAGGGTTTTTCAATGCACAAAATATTATTTTGAATCATTATAAAAGATACTCAATCCCATATTTTGAAATAAAATGTTTTAAAAAATTAAAATGAAATAGTCGTAAAAGGATTAAATTTATAAAAATTTCTTTTTAAACCACCAACATCTACCAAGGTTGAAAACAACCAAAAGATATCTACCAAAGGTGATTTGATGGAATTAACAATCAAAATGGAAAACTAGAATCTAAATTAGTTGAATAAATATCAATATCCATCAATTAAATAAAGATTCACCCCACTATATGAGGTGTAGAAAGTAATAAAGGATAATAACTTATCAAATATATATTACAGTTTCCAAAAGTGATCAAATGCAGAAACTAGCACTTTTATCTTTGGATAATCAAGGATGGAATTTCCAAAATCACCTCAATAGATCCTCCCAAAACCCAAAGATAAAATTTTGTTTAAGTAGAAGTATTTTGGAGTTAAACGTGGTGTATTTTGATTAAAATTAAAAAAAATAATTGAATAAAATTCCTGTTACACAAATTGGATGCACAATATGAAAAATTGTGTGTCGGCCGTCCCCCCTTGTTCTTGTAGAGAGTATATCAATGTTTAGATTCCTCTATCGATAGAACATGCATGAATTATGTGGCTCGTCCTGGGATTATAGATATAGAATCATGGTATGTCTACATGGTTTTAATGAATATTCACCAAATTTGATCCTCCTCGTTGGATTCTTGAGAGTGTTTCATGGTTTGGTGGGTAATTATTCACGGTATTCAATTACTATAAAGCAACCATACACTTTCCCAAATACTACAAAATAACTGCACAATTTCTCCCAAAAAACATTATCTATGATCCAAAAAATAGATTCCAAAAATTGTATGATGTACCAAATTTAATTTGTTTGGATTTTAAAATTCACCCACCATTAATTCTTACCTCCCCTAGAAATCATATCATAAAGACACAAAGTCATAAGGCAAAACTACTTCACTCTCATTAAATCCCCAAAATACCATATCTCATGAGGATTTGAACAGTGATACCATAATAATATTAAAAATGGTATAACATATCCCATAAGAACCATTATATGATGAAAAAATCTGAACCGGCCTCTTGATCATGGATAAATTAAGATTGATATCTAGGTTTTCCCAACTCAGTATGTTATGTATATCAGAGAGATACTTTCTGATCTGTGATGCCTGAACAACATGATAGATTTATTTAATCTAGAGTGGAAAATATAATCATTATGACAACTTTACATTATTATAAACACCCTCAAATCCTCTAACATATCTTGGTATTAACATTCCAGGACATCCAATCCATCTATGACCCAACCGAGGTGAAACACTCTTTTGTATGAGTTTAACAACCATGAACTCCAAATAAAAATTAAAGATTATTATTATATTATTAATAATTTATTTCTTCCATTTCCATTCTCTAATGAATCGATGGAATATGTGATGTCATCTCTTCGACCAAACTATTCCCTACCAGGGAATCTTGATCCTTCTCTTACCAATAAAGGAATTGATTTTCATGACTAGCCATAAAATGCCTCAACGGGTACCATATTAATTGATGACTGGTAACTATAATTATAGGAGAACTCATGAAATCACAAATGGATATCCCAAGATCATCTAATGTCAAGGGAATAAGATTGAGGAATTTTATCAAGAGTCATTATACCACATTATCTCTAACCATCTACCATAGAATGATGCACTATACTCTATTGTACCTAAGATTTCATCACCCCCTATGGGACTCTAAAAAAAAGATGCAAACCAAGGATTTGAATCAATAACCAAGAAGACATAACTACATTCAATCTGATGATCTCTTATACTTCTAGATTTCTTATGTCCCTTACTTTGGTTGTATCACAAATGGGAATAAAGTGAAATGATTTGGTTAATTAGTTAATTACCACCCAAAACAAATTATTTCTTATATGTGTATTAGGATTCCCATCAATTAAGTCTATATATATCTCATCCCACATCTATATCAACATAGTAAGTGACTCAATAAATCCATAAATCTTCTCATGCTCAACTTAAATCAGCTGACAAATATAACAATGAGAAATGATATCATAAACATCTCATCTCTACTTGCCGACTAGAAAAATTTCATTATACTATAATTCATCTTCATGGTTCCAGGTTATTCCACCCAATTTTAATTTTGGAAATACCATATTCCATCCATAAAAGAAATGAAATACCAACTCTGGAAGTATTGGATGCCCTTAGAAAATAGATTCCTTCATTAATGGTATCTCCACCCATTGATGATTCACTAATTTTATAAAACTCGTCATCATGTTATCATTTTTGGAGAAAGATTTTGAGAATTGATGTTTTTAACTGAATGGTCAATTAACCATATTGAGTAGTTAAGTTGGTAACTAAAAAAATAACAATTCATCAATTTAATAAATTTAGACTACCAAATACACAGATGAAAATATATATATATTTTATATTATTCATTGGAAGATTATATCAAGTATATGTATTTTTGATTCCTACTTAAAGTATGAATAAACAAATTACTCTTATTGGGAGAATAGTAAATGTATGAATCAAAGGATATAAGGTATTAATTTTATATACTCTTCAAAATAGTGAAAAAAATATCAATACGATATATCTCAATATTAAATTACTATAGTGGATGGTAAACCATTTACTAAAAATTTATAGCTACCATATCATCAGAGTGTGAAACATGTCTGTGAGTTTGAGATAATATGTTTGATAATTATACTCATGACGCTGAATATTATGAGAACCAAAAGATACTCTAGGATCACCTTGAATAAGAATTTAGTTGAACCATGATCCTAATTCATCACGGAATACCACATATCCTTATCTGTATTTTTGAATAATAAATGTCATATTTGAATTTAGTCGATTATTCAACTAAAATAGAGGAGAAAAAATATATGAATCCAATAAAAATTAACACCAATTAATATAAATCGATAGAAATTCTAAAATTGATAAATCAAATATAAAATGGTCATAATACCTTGTTTTTACCAAATTTATCTAAATATCATATGTATATGGTGGTTCCCCTCATGTTATATTTTATTTCTTCCTCTCAAGAAAAACTAATATACAATTTTTAGTAACCACACGTCATATGAATGTTACCTCCAAAATCCTAGAGTTAAATTTAAAAATAATTCCATAATGTTTCTGATTTATTAAAATTCCCATAAAATCAATCAAGTGACACACATTATTTTCCATAGTCTTGATTTAAACCAATATCTCATCCATAAATATTACTATAAAATTGTTGAGGCATTGGTGGAATATATTATTCATCAATTATATAAACACCATAGGGGCATTTTTTAGACACTATTTCATAATAATGAACTCAAAGTGGAAATATTTTCTGTTATAATTGGTCATTTGGACATCTAGCTCCGTGATCATATGCTAGTGCTGAATAGAGCAATGATCAATCTGTGAAAATCACTTCAACCCTTTTAGTTAGTCCAAAATATCTTCATTTTGATACAAATATACATATTATTGATTATGAAATGACTGATATTGATATAATTAACACAACGGAGAAGGGTAACATAATATTTATTAGAAAAAACAGGTTCGTCCAATGAGACTTGTTTGGTCCAATAAATCACTATGACATAAGTCCTCAATCTATGAATTTAACTCTTTTTGTTTAGTTGGTTCCCTATAGTAACGGGGAATATAAATACGATTGGTAATTGATACCAAATGAAAAAAAACTCCACCTCTCTCTCTCTCTTGTGAAATACCAAAAATGTCAAATTTTGATGCATTGGGATGATCCTATGCTACTGGAGTTAGATCAAATCCCAAATTTTCCAACTACAAATCCAATTGATACATGGATATCATCCTAACTAGTTCGGAAAGAATTGATTTTTCTTGAATCAATCTAAAGTACCATTATCCATAAAATACATGGAACAACCCATTTGGGGTAGTGAAGGTTATCCGTAGAAGTAAATAGTTGATATAATATTTTGGAGAAACCTATTATTCTAGCACAATAATGGCATCCAAATGATACATATCCTAAAAAAAACCCAAATAGGCTGGGTATTTGTAAATGAAAAATAAAAATTGGGTATTGAATACCCTTATTTATCTTTATACCAAGAGGTATAATAATATACCTTACAAAAGGAATAATATATTTAAAAATATATAATTGTTCCTCAATCTGGGTAGAAGGGATGAAATTAGAGGCAATCATATCAAATAAAATAGTCACTAAATATGATTCAATGGTAATGGTTTCTCTCAGGAACATAAGATCCACATCATCTAAACCTAGACAATATTCACTATGTGATGAAGCATCGTTCATGATACATGTGTATTGAAAAACTTTTTTTATAAATCATTTTACTGTTTCATAGATCATTTGTGTATTGTCGAGCCTATACCACCATGTGAAGTTGTCATTACATTGAAAAATATACATATGTGACATGATAATCCACAAGATATATATATATATATATATTTGATTCCCTCATGGAAGTAAACATTGAAGGACATAAATTTCCATATTGGGAACTTGTCTCTGGACCTTTACCATATACCAAATATGATTTTGAACATGTATTCTACTAAGATAAACTATTATGGTTTCTCCAAAGTGACTCTTGAAATAGTCCATTTCCTTTTAAATGAAAACTCTTTCTAAAAATAATATTATATTGAACTATTGTACAACCTTTTTTACAATCCAAATGAATTTCATTCATAAAATATCTCTCTAGAAAAAAAATACAAGGTAATATTCAAAAGAAAAGCTGATTCTGGATAAATAATTGAATATATATCTAAAAAATATAAAATCTCAAAATATCATTTGATATATCCTTAGGTGATAAATGAACAAGATCATCAATTTTATTTGAAAATTGAGTCACGTTATAGAAATATTATTAAATTTTATAGAACTCCACCATATTATGATTAACAATTGATTTCAAAAAGAACTACTCCATGAAATTTGATTTTTTTGAATTTATTATCCATGGAAACATTCTTCCCAATAAAATCATTAAAATCCCATAATAGTATTATAGGCCTATAATGATTTATTACAACACATTTATCCTTTAAAAATATGGAATATTTAAAAAAAATTAAGGATCTACTCACAGTTACCCCAAAAATACACTCCCTTTTAAAGACCATTGGTTCCATGGATAGATGATGGCACTTGATGAAGGTGTTCCTATTAGCAATCTATATTCGCTTCCCTCTAAGGTATATCCACTATAACTAGAAAGGGAGAAAGTGAAACTATCTAACCCTAATCTTAAAGCAAATGCACAAAAACATCAATATAGTTTTGATCAATTGAGGGTTTTCTTTATGTGGTTCATCATCTCCCTCATAATGTTTGTTCTAAAACAATATTTTTGAATAACACTACACAAATTTAATAGATAATAATAGAGATGTCAAATAAGATACATGAGAACATCAACACTATCAATAAACAGTCAAATATAAAACTTAAATCAAAAATAAAATATTATTAAAAGGGTCTATGATTAAAACAACCAACTCTTCAATGAACCATTTTCAAATTGAACATGCCATATTTTGGATTTTCAGGATGAGAGATGGCCAAAACTTATATCATAACCTACCTTTTAGGTCTTGATAGCCTTATATCTTGTCATATAATTCATCTGAAACATTATATTGATATCATGAAAAGACACAACCTCTTGTGATACTACTTTTCATGAAGTGATCTAGTTAACCCAGATACTAAACTAATTGAATCAATTGTTACATGGCCAGAAGAGAATTACTAATCCTTATAGGTGTGAGAATGTTGTACTTAAATCAAATTAATCAACATGGAATGATTTTACCTCAAGAATAATTCATTAAGATAAATAAGAGGATATAAAATAATAAACAGTCAGTATGGAAAACAGACCCCAATAGAGAAATCACTATAATAAGTCATATAAAAGTATAAAAAATATTATATCCAATGTAATAATATAATACCATCAAAGAAATAATCCTAGTGTTTCCATGATACAAGAAGGTCATTTCTTCCACCATTCACCACAAACTCCCAATGTCTGTCTAATCATGTAAAACCCCCACCTCTGACTGATTACTCTCCTTTTCCAATATATGGAATAAAAAAATCAATACACTCTCAAAGAAAAAGATAGGGTATGATAAATAAATACCTGTAGTATCCCATGAATCATTTCATAAAAAAAATTATAACTAATAAAACAACATTTCATGCATAATTTCAAATAAAACATTCCATAGAAATATTTTCAAAGTCCATATCAAAAAATAATTTCTATTATATTTCAATGTAAATTGTAACAAAGGATTCACAATTTCATTTACAATAGAATAATATGTTATAAATATTATTATCAAAACTTATATGAGTAAGAAATTTGATAGAAACTTACATAAGTAAAACATTTTAATTATTTATTGAAAAGTATAATAAAATAAAATCGTTGAACAATGCTTAAGTTTCCTAGATATAGATGAGTATAGGGCTTCCAACACATCATGGGGAAATAAAACTCAATGATAGAACACACTACCAAGATCCCACGCCTAAGGGAGAATAAGATAAAATCTAAAGTAATTCACTCTTTTCCATAATTATTGTTTAGTTAGAATTATTATCATCAAGATATATTTTCTTCCCACCTAAATAGAAAAATTAACAAATGATTAAAGGTAAAAAAATACAATTGGATATCATTATTTTAATAAATAATTTCAATAATTCATTACAAAAAATCTCGTGTTCATGTTTCAAAATATAAATTACATTAAAAACACAATTAAATAGTTTTTATCCAAAAATCGTTCCATTAATTTCAAATAATTCAATTTCACATCATGACCCAATTATTTAAATTTTATATCATTAAAATATTTATTCAAATAATTTATTACAAGTTAAGATAATATTTTTTTAAATCACCCTTGATTTCAGAATCCATTTCCAAATTGTTTCATCACAAAAATCATTCTATTTTGAGTCATTCATGAGGAAAATCAAAACAATATTCAGATATCAACTGAAAAACAATGTAAAATTGAAAAATCACCGATTTTTTGAATTGATACATATTTCCTTAAAAAACCACCTACCTCAATAGGGATCCACAACACTAACATGCGATCCACTAATTTGGAATTAATGGAAATAAGTATCAAAGGATAACCCTGGAATATTAATTCATCATGAAATATAATATATACAATAATTAAATGATGGTTAACAAGTTTCTATGTGGGATAGAAATGTAGACAGGATAATCCTAGATCAATGATAAATTACAATAATCATAAGAGATCTAATATGCCAACTGATACTTAGATCCAAGAATAATTAGGATTGGATGCTCCAAAATACTCTCTATAGAGAATCTATGGACCAAAAGACAAAATTCTGTTTTACTAAGAGTTTTCTGGAGTTTAAAAGGGGTTCATGGGAATTAGATTAATAAAATAAGAGATTTAAAATTCAGACCACATGTCATGGCTACACGGTTTGAAAAATGTGAGCCAAAATTTGACTCCTCTTGGCATACTTGATAGTGTTTCATGGATCGGTTGAATCATTTTAAATCAAATACATCAATTGTGAGTCTCATATTGTGCTTCTATGGAGATTTTCACTATTTTTATGCCAAGTTCAATAATTATCTTGATCAAACCCTACACCACCTCATGGGCTTCTCAAGGGACTTGAATGGTTTCTGGTGTAAAGCTATGTGGTTTCAACTAAACATACTATAACCCTAAACAATCCACGAAACATAAAAAAACTCAAAAACTCTCCCAACCCAGCCCAATATATGAACCGAACATAATATAATTCAAAAATGGTACAAAAGTACATAAAATTGGCAGATTAGAGGTTATAAAATCCCCCTTGTATAAAATTATATCCTTTTAAATATGTGAAACCAATTTCAAAATTAAAATTAACTTTTAGAGAATTATTCATTGAGTAGGTTTTAGAAAAATTAATGATGAAATTTTATTTAAAAACATTTACCCCTAATGAAATGGTTTTTGGAAAAATATTTTAAAAGTAATTAATCTATTTTTCATTTGTACTTGATGAAAACCAAGACTTCCTTGTAGAACATAAAATAAATTCATCCCCCGCACATACCCTTTCATAATAACAATCTCCCTAAAATTGATTTTTATATATATATATATATATATATATATATGAGTTTGAGGATCATCATTGTGAATCAATCTCCTTTATATAAAAAACTATGAAATAAATAATTTGGTGTAAATAATACCATCAATAAATAACCCTTTTGTATTTTTACCAATAGACTATTATGTAGGTCCACCCAATTATTTCCATTATTTCCTAAGGCAATCAAGTTAAAAACACACATTTAAACCACTTATTTATTGTTTAATTTTTATTGACCCTTGTGTGACACTTGCGTCTCATGATCCCGATCACAATTTATTTGGAATCATGCACCAATAAAACTTGATATATATTTATTTTTCATGTTTTATTTTTTCTAGAACTTCACTATACACATATATATACTCCATTTGTTACATTGAATTATCATAGTTGATTTCCTATATATATCAATATATATATACATATATATATATCCCTAAAATTTACTATGGAAATCAAGATGGCCGCTCAGACATCACACCCCTTTTTTCAAATTAATTAGTTTATTAACCCTGGTGTGCCACAAACATCTCATCCTCATATCACTCATTTTTTGAATTTTCTTCCACACACAATTTATATATATTTATATATCTTATTTTGTAAACCACACTTTATCCATAAATATATAATATTTTTTTTATTTATTTACATCATATTATCATAAATAATTTCCACAATATATAAATTATTTTTGTGTAAGGTAAGATCCTAAAAAATATCCATTTTTCTCTCTCCACCTATTAACTATTATATAGGTCCCCCAAGTATTTTCCAAACTACATAATTAATTTCATCTAATCTCTCACACTTCCCACACCATTTTTCCAATATCTATTTTCATATTATATTACGTGTAACTTCTTTCTCACTCACCCTATCTTGTTTTATATTATTTATTTTTTTCCCCGGTACACTTCAGATATATATATATATACACTTAATTCTCCTATTTCAATATACACACTATATTTATATATATGTTATTCTTTATATTTTTACATCCAATTATCATAATGTTTTTCTTATATATATATATATATTCATTAGATAAATATGTATTTGTATATCTATCTATCTATATAAAGTCATCTATAATATAATATATTTGTAATAATCTACTTCTAATTAATAAAAAACTAATATGTTAAACTTTTATCTCTCAAATTATATTGAAAATACATTTTTATTTTTAATTAATATAATTTATGTCACCATGGAAATTACCTTATAATTTTTTTCATTCATATTTTTTAAAAAAAATTCAATCTTCCATAAGTATTCATATTAATATATTGTATAGTTTTTAAAATCCTTAATTTTAATTTCAATCATTAACATTTTATTTACCCTTGAACTTCATATATTATCTATGTATATGTTTTGATTTAATTTCCCATACACTATTTTTATTATGTTACTACTATAGTATAATCCACTTATAATATTTTATGCCCAAAAAATTATCATTTCAATATTAAATTTTAAAACAATAATTAAAAATATTTTTTTCAAATTAATATTTCAGTTAATGTAGTAAATATTATATTACCAAATTATATAATTAAATATACCATCTTCTATTTAATAAAGTTGAATTATAATTTTTATAATTTTTTTAATATTTATTTCAAATATTTATACTAATTAATTTTAATCTTAATTTATATTTTATTAAAAAATAGTCAGTAGGAATTATGTTAATTAATAAAGTACTTATAAATTTAAAGACAATTTACTATACAGTATCTAATAAAATGAATTACAATTTTATTAAAAATAGATTTTCTAAAATAAAAATATAGTCTTAAATATAACATTTATATTCTAAATTAATTTTAAAAAAATATACATAAAAATACTTTTTAAAAACATAGGTCATCAAATCACCCTATAAATTCAAATTTTCCTCTCCATTTGAATTAACAATGAAAATTTTTACGTCAAAATTAATTGTGGAGCTCATAATATTTCTTCCCATTTATGATTACATAATGTTTTATTAAGATAATATTTCTTTCAATTTTAGAGGGATATACTTAATGAAATACCTTTCTTCTATGAGGGTACCCTACTAATTCTTACTTCCAAAACAATAATACCCTTGGATTCCCATAGATTTCTATTTAGTTCAGGTGTTCTCTTTTCTTATGAATAACTTAAAATCAAATCACATCAAACCTCAAATGAAATTTTTTGACTCATGAACTATACCAAATATCATAATCTCTATTATTGTCCAATCCTTTTTTGAGACACCAATAATAATGCAGCAGTCTAATTTTCCTTGGATTGGTGCTAAAATATTCTTATATTATTTTCTAAAGAAACTATATAATAATACTCAATTATGTACATTCTGTTCATTATCAATTACTATTTAGGAATTGAGGTATAGAAAATTAAATAATCTTGAAATTTTTTAATTTAAACTTTTCAGATACTAATCAAACATTACTCTAAATAATCCACATAATTGTGAATTGTTTTTAATGTACTCAATCTCATTCTAATTCCCTATTCCTTTTTTAAAATTGTGGTGTTAGGAAATGGATCTTTAAAGTAATTTAAAATCATATCATCTAATTATTTTAAAATCGATTAATATCCTTTTGAACGATTCTCCTTAAAAATAAAATAATTTAATTTTAATAAAATATTAGATACAAAATATTATTAACCATTTTATAATAAATAATATAAAGAACTTTTATCCATTAACAAATTTGATAGATTGTTTCTTGAAAATATCCTTAAAAGATTTTTTAAAATATAGTATTACAACATTCTTCATACAATATAGGAAAATTACCATTAGATATTGGGTTCAAACCCCATTCCTAATCAATTAATAAATTTAGAATTCTAATTTTAATAAAACAATAGTTTTTATATTTATTTTTATACATCCCCATGAAAATATTATTTTCTAAAATAATAACCAAGTACATAATTATATATAATAACATATACATATATATCTATATAAATATCTGTAAGTGTGTGCGTGTGTGTGTTTATGTATGTATGTCTTATTATTGAAGTATAAGATACAACAATAATTTTTTTTTCAATAAGGTTTGATTTTCAAAATATACAAGGGAAATCAATCAAAATAATTTTAATCAAAGACATTAAATAAATTTAAACATCACTAACATCCATGTAATAAATTTATTTATTTCTAAAAAAACTACTTTCAATGCTAAACATTCATTAACATAAAAATGTGGACGGGGACCCCAAAGTAAATCATTTTAAATATGAGAGGATAACATTGAATCACTTAAAAACACATGTTTTGGAAATTAATTTATATAAGTGAAATGTTTTTTTGAAATATTAACGTAGACCATTTAATATAGAATCATCCCTATATAAAATTACAACTTTAGTAAAATATAAAACCTACATTATAACCAAAATTAAATTAAAAAAATACATCATTAATATGTTTTAGTATACTTGAAGTATAAATTTATTTAAAATCATTTCCCCCTTAAAGGGGGGTTTTGGAAAATTTTAAAAATGTGTATACAAATATTTTTCCCCATTGAAGATCCTACTAATGGATTTAATCACATTCACTCTCTATTCAATGAAAATATATGTGTATATATATATGGGTGTATATAAATATATATTTTGATGAATTTTTATTTTTATTTGGAAACAAATTTGATTATATAAAAAACGGATTAATAATTAGTTTAGTTCCTATGAATACTCAAAAAAATATAAAGTTTGTCTCTACAAAAATATATTATCATGTAGTTTCACCCAATTTTTTCCGTACTACCTATGGAATTTCAAATTATTAGAAATATATAATTCCACCATTTTACAATTTAATTTTTTAACCCTCATTATCCACTTACTACACCCCTCTGAAATCCGATTATTTTATTTATTTTTCTTTTGTTATGTTATATTCTCATTTGATATATATAAATATAAATATAATTTTATTATTTACCTCCATATTTATTATTCCACACTATATCCTAATATATAATTTTTTATGCATCTTATTATCTGGTTGAATTTCACACACACACAGATATATATATATATAAATTCCTAGTAAAGATAGCCTTCTATTTAATATAAAACTCGTAGATTAAACATTTTTTACCAAATAAAATTTTAACATATGTTTTTATTTTTAATTAATATATTATATGTCATGACGAATATTACTATTCGAATTTATGGAATCACAATAACCTTTATATATTTAATTAAATATTACATCAGAATTTATATTAATATTTTTGAAAATATCATTAAAACTTTTAATTTTCATTACACTCATCATCATTTTATGGATTATATCAATTTTTAAATTGTTTATTTTTTATATTAATAGGTTTTGGACTTTAATCATTAAGTTATAATTATAATATATTACCCTCATAATATTTTATAAACAAGAAAAAATCATCTCATTATTAAATTCTATAAATATAATTAAATATATTTAAACAATATTAATATTTCAGATATCATAATAAATTCTATATTATAGGTTCAAGATTCTAATTATATCATCTTCTAATTAATTTGGTTTTAATATATATTTTTTTATCTTTTTTCAAAGAATAAAATTTATATTCTAGATAATTTTTATCATTCATTAACATTTATCATTGAAAATTTACTTTGAATTAATTTAAATAATATAGTAATCATATGTTCCAAGAAAATTAACGGCATGGTATCTCATATAATGAATCATAATATTATTAAAATATGATTTATAGTAGACAAATAATGTTTTAGGTTTAAAATTTATATTAATTTTTGATAGACACAACATTAAATAAACATAAAATTATTTTTTAAAAACCATGTACTTTATAGTAATTAATTTTTATTAATGGGGGAACCCCTAACAAGGATTAATAGAAGCTCGATCATTGAGAAACTACATAGTAAATGGCACTAATCACTAAATTTCCAAAACTTGTGAAAAACTTCTAATTTTGAAATAAATTATTCAACACATTGAATCAAATTGACAAAATAGAAATATAGAAATGAGGAAGGTTATTATATCACCTAATATACCACTATAACATATAGGAAATGAATTTACCTACAAAGGAAGGAGATCTCAACATAGAATAGAAGAACCCCAAAAAGAGAAGAGGATTCATGAATAGATTATGAATAAATTAGGGATGATCATATATGAAAATTTATCATAAAAACATAATTAAATTAATTTTAAAAATATTCCATATATCTTTTATTTAATCATGATTGTATTAGTGTTGAAAAAATAACCATCTATGATCACTCTCATGATAGGCCCTCACTAATCACTAAAAAATACCATATGTTTTAAAAAAGGAATGAACCAGAAACCCAAGTCCTTATGCCCTACACTCCACCTTCCATAGTAAAATACCTTCCCTAGGAACTAAGCTACACAATGTGAACAACTCCAAGGATGGTGTTTCACATCATATCATGCCTTATCTATAGCACAACTGGCCACCTATATGATAGTTTTATTCATTCGATTCCTCTACCATGTTGTGAATCCCTAAAATATAGTGTGACTCATCCTAAATCTATAAAATTTTAACCACATATAGAGAGTCATAAAAATTAATATATCTTCTATTATGGTTTCATCCACATCACACTAAAATGTTTTAATCATATATAACTAAATATTATTCAAATGTATTATTCCCCATGAAAAAAATCAAGACCATTTAATTATAATTCATTTCCCTCTAGTATCACTTGATAGTGAAACTAAATAATTCCAATATTATTAGGAACCTATTATAGAATCATATCGCAAACATGGGGACAACATTTAGAAATGACCCATGGTTCCCCCTCCACTATCACCAATGACTCTAAAATAATGAAATACATGAGAGTTTGAGATATTGAAAATAGAATTTTTATATCATAGCGATACAGGATGATACAAACTCCCCAAAAAGTGGTATATTTTTATTGAGATGTGTAAAAAATCATCCCATATCCTTTTTTGTGAATAAATATTTATATGGATACAATATATTAAAATCCCAGTCTAACATATCCTCCTAGAATTGAATATGATTCTAGTGCACTATTATAAACGGGGCCATAATATTTTGGTAAATCTTTATTACATCAATCAAAAATAAAATCCCATCACTCCTCAAATGACACATCAAGATAAAATTATGATTTCTCAATGATGATAAAATAATATGGATCTGAAAAATTTCTCCTAAACTAAGGTACATAGAAGACATTATTCAAATAATTGTACTACTAAGAATGTTCTAAGTGGTACATCATTGTATCAATATATTATATGATCTCAAATGACCCCACAATCCTATGTACAAGTTCCCACTACCTCTAGATATGATAGATTCTCAAAAAAAGAGTCAATCAAAAAAATACCAAGTTATATACATTTATCATAAGATGAAGAAATATATTGTTGATTTATGATTTCTTCCTACTCTGATAATTATCAAACAAAATCATTATTAGCTAACAATACATTTATTTTCCTTATATTATACGTGTCCCAATAATATGTGAATCTCTAAGGGATGGACAAAAGAAATGAAATTTAAATATCCTACCATATAAAATACTCTAATAATTTCTTTTTAAATGATCCATACTAAATTTTTTAATGTGGAAACATTGTGTACAGAATATAAATCTATAATGAATTAGTGAAATATATGATAAAAAGACTCTGCAAGTCCCCAAAAAATCTTGATAATACACTCAAACATTCTATGAAAATGAGGATGGTATATTTTTTATAGACACAACTAACTCCAAAATCCTTATTTAAACATTATAACAATTTAAATTTGAATCAAGAATCATAATAATAAAAAGTATCATTAGTAAATGATGTAGATGTACCCTCTCACAGATATCAAAACATATTAACATGTCAGCAGATCTAGTCTCCATGACTGAAAATAATTTTGAATCCCTATTCAAGTGGTCCCTAATGACCCACACCACATCACTACATTGGTAATCCTTCGCAATACCATTACAAATTCAATGGTCTTGTTTTCCATCTCCCACATGGGAATTAGTAGTGTATGAAGAGGACATACAAACCACTAACCCTCATAATATACACACTAATAGCTAAAGAATAATGGAAAAAATTATTATGGATTTATTATTTTTAGGCCATCTATACTACTATAGAAAAGCATGATACATCTTTGAAAACTGTGTGTGAAAATCCCATCTAAAGGATTTTTAATCTTTTATAATCTATTCACACATTCTCATAGGGACCACAACCCGACATCATAACAAAAGAACTAATCTAAATCAAGGAAATAATTTGTTAATATCTCACAAACATAAATATCTTCCCTAATAACCATGTATTTTTAATCCAGTAAATGACTCCATTAAACACTCTCATGCATTGAAGATTCCATACGTAGAGATATCACTATCTCATTTATCGGATACATCAAACAATAATGTCGAAATTTTTTGAATTGGGTCACTATCTACCACTCACTACTAGCCACCAATAACACTTAAACCATAGTAATCTGACATTGTTTTTAATAAAATAAACTCTCATTCTCAGGATTATATTATATCTATATTTCAAAAGACTATAGGTACTTGATTGACCTCTATGGTAATAGGTTATAGTCTCTTTGTAAAAATATTTACATGAGGTTCTTATGTTCAATAAATATGATGTATGTATCACATAGTGGTTAATGTCACCAAAATATTAATTAATTCACTAACAACACTATATCCTGATGATGAGTAATATAACTCTACTCTTGTGGTGTCAATTTCCTCATAATATGAGAAACAACATATCCATTATATATCAAATAAGATCCGAAAACAACCCTAATAATTCATAATACATGTTGTATTCCACACCCAAATCAATTAAGTTGAAAACCTATGTAATGGTCTTTCATCTCTTCAGCTACTATAAGGCTCTCTTACAAGAATTACACCATTTGAACTTCTACCTAATATTAATATGAGACTTCATTAACACTTATAATTAAGTAAATTCTTAGATTAAAATTTACTAATTTCCTTACCAATATAGGAAAATATGGACAAAAATTTATTATTTAACTATCCCATTAAAAAAACCATTTTATTTATAAAATCCACTTATGTACAATTCTCAAACATAAAATTCCTTAAAATAAACCCTCAAAAGTCTAAAACATTAACATTAAATGATTTTCATAGAGTCAAATCTATCTATATATGCTTATAACAATCATCAAATTTATTTCATAGTCCTACATTGATTTGGAGTGCAACGAAATATCATTAAGAAGAACCTAAATGAATGAATCTTAGACTAGATGTAAAAATATATTTATTAGGGATATAAAACAATGTAATTCATTCAACAATCTAAATAGAATTAAAAGATACGTATGCAAACGGATCCTTCTCATGAAAGAATTATGAGGGATTTTAGAATGTATCACTCTTTATTGGTGATAACTAGATGTAAAATAAATATTAGAGAAGAACTTGGATCCATCCAACATGTTAAACTATATGTGACAAAGTTTACCAGTTCTACATTTTCACATAGTTTAAACATTGATAATCTACATAAAAGTGTAACAATTTATACACCATCTTGGAGAAAAATATAGGATAACACCATTGTGATGTTATTTAGAAAAATAAAAAATCTTCCCTCATGATATTATAATTTATCCGTCTTATCTTGGCTCTTTAACAAATATATAATAAAATGTCGAGTAGAGATGTTTAGTATAAATTTAATGGGATCAATCCTAAAATTGACCTCCCTCATTAGTGGAATCCCTCGTAATTATCTAGGAAAAACAAATATGAACTACTATAAAATAATAGGAACTACCATAAAACCATTCACCTGATCATTAATAATAATTCTAGAAACTTGTGATAAAAAACACATAGTTTTTGATGGTCTTATCTTTAATTTCAATTATTTAAAGGGTTCTCACAAGAAACGGTATAAAATCAACCTCATTGGAAGTGAATGATACTCATTGATGATATAATTTATCATATTCTCAATACAGATTCAACTAATACACACCTAAGATCACATTTGAATTTTTTATCTCTAAAACATATAAATCATAGAGTTGATAATATCGACTAAACATGAGGACACACTTAGAATGCCAATGAATTCCCTCAGTTCATACCTCTACGAGAATAATTAAGAATCACTTCATTGAGAAACATCCTAGATTGTCCAAGACCACTTGAAAAATGATTAGATAAAAATGGATGTGATGAGACCATGTCATATAAATCTGAAACGAGGGTATGTTATACTAATATCATACCTTGAATAGTTGAATATCCCTCATAAAATTTAGTCCGCGCCAACAAAAGGAAATAAAAATAGAAGATCACCAAGAACTTTCCTTAACCTCCAAAAGCATGGATACACCTTGAATCACTAATCTATTGCCTTTATTGAATTAGTATCCTCAATAAAATCTATACCCTAACTAATTATAATAACTAGAATAATAACAATATAGTACCACTCATAAACTCCCAACTTATCCCTGGTTCTATCCACCACTACAACTACTAGATAGATGGGAATATATCTGGATGAAACACTAGTAGTTCCATATTTGATATAACTAGTTATAGTATTGTCTCACTAAAAAAAGGAGGAGTCAGTAAAGAGTGGTCTGTTATCATTTTTAGGATTTATTTTGAAATAAACCTTTATAATCACATAGAATTAGTGATCTCACAACTTAACTCAGACATATTTCTAAAATTAATAAACATTGATGTTTGATATAAATTTTCCAGTTTTCCAAATGAGTAGGTTTATCCTCAGTATGGTCCAGAAACACTATATACAATATAATACACTAGTATAACCATCATTAATACATTGAGAATGTAATATAATTGAACTAATATTTACAATATTATCAAGTTTCTGGTATATCAACATAAGACAAAATGGTTAAAACATATATCATCATTGTTTCACTATTTTATTTTACTATTTTTAGAATCTATTTTCCCTTTTCATATGATAATTATATCCAAAAAATATTATAGTTCTGATACACATTTTCTCTTCATAGTTACATGTATGAATTTTTCTTCCTTCCTCGCCACATCGAATAGTTATGATGATAAAAAACCTAGAACAATCATCTTATATTCGTCTTCAAATAATTTCAATATTATAATCCTTACTCCACATCTTAATATACATAATAGAATGTAAATAATATATCAATAATTTATATATATAAATAATTTGGTTATTCTAAAATCATCTATCATATATATTTTTATTCAATTCAACACACAACACACAGTCTTGAATCTTATTAGGTTTCTAAAAAACCCTACAACTCGAAAATAGAAGACCAAATTCTGATTTATATACCACAATAGAATCATATCTCAACTCAAATATAAATTTCAAATTCCAATTCAGAATTCAATTTTATTTGAACCACATATCAACTTATCCCACTGACTTTTGAACTGTTGGATTATATAATCCCTATTAGTCACCAATATTTATTTATATAAATTTAGATATTGAGTATTAGAGGATTTTAATTCATCAAAATAACAATTTAATCAATTCCATTCATACCAATTACTTCATAATTCCATGGTTATATCATCAATCACCACGGAGTTTTTGATATCAGTTTACTGACAACAAAATAAACCATATAACATTGTATACTATTTTAGTCATACAATTCTAAATTAATTCAAGAACATATCAATAAATTTCACGATCTAAGGTAATTTATACACTCTTTATTTCATATGGGGACTCCTTTCATGAACCAGGGTATACTACATAGTGTAGAGATACCCATTATTGACATATAGAAACTATATTACTATTTCAAAACATTGAATAGGCCTTGGGACACATTGAGGACATCCCTAAATGGTCACTATTAATTTCTATGATGTTTCCTTAACCGTTTCACTTCTAAAAACATAACACTCATGCAAGGAACGATGGAAACCTTAAAAAAATGTTATATATCATACATTTCTATAGAAAAATATCTAATCCTCAATGCATTAGGAGAGTCTAATTAAATACCATACCTCCCAAATTTTATGTTATATCATTTTCTTAAAAGCACAACTTCCTAGTAAAATATTTTTCCTTAGAACACATCCATCTAAAAATCCATTTTTCTATCCAAAAAATTCATTTCCACATCCCAAACCATATCCATGTCTGTTTCTATGTACAACCATAGTGGGGTGATGTAACCATCGTGTCAAAAACTTCCAAACTCCCCTCTTTAACCTAAATACATATTACATGTTCTTTATATCATTTGAAAACCAAGTAAAAAATATTTGTTCAAATGAAACATTGTGAAACACAGAAGTTTGGAATTGATTTACAAATTGAAACCAAAATTCGACACACCAATTATATTCATATTATCTTTTTTTCACTTCTTATTCAACCATGGGATCAAAAATCTAAAAAAAACAATCATGGTAAAAATATCAACTATTATATTTTTTTATCAACCAAATAATATTATTCATTTTTAAACTAATTACTCATATACATGAATCATTATTCGATAAAAATAACTCAAAATTAGTGAAATCAGTTTATTAATAATACCATTGAATAATTAGATCATGATTTCTATAGTACAGAATTACATTCACTTCTTTATGGTTATTTCAACTTTTTATAATAATTAAAATGTCAACATAAATTATCTACTAGTTCCATTTAATTAAATAACAAAAAGAAACTTATCACCAATGGTGGATAAACTCAAACACTTATTTCACTATGTAAAAAATATTCATAGAACATATAAATACAAAGTGATATATTCATGATTTGTAAAACTACTAAAATAGTAAAAAAATCATAAAACTCACAATAAGACATACTAACCTTATAGCATTCCACTTTTTATTACTCACATTAAATACATACTCCCACAAAATAATGAATATTTTCAAGGTTATGTTAAACAAAAATAAATTGATTACAACCCTTATATAATCATTCATCTCATTATTTAGTAAATAAATGGTTTAATATATATATATATTTATGTAGTATGTTCTCATATTCTATTAACAAAAATCTCAAGAATAATATGAGATAGGGTATGAGAACATCATTCATTATCCATTGATTGGTGAAGGATAAGAATAGTTTTTATCCTATAACAATACATATTCTACTCCACCTTTGAGAAACAATAATAATGATAATACATGTTATTCTCTATCACCCATTTCATACAAGATGTACACATATTCTCTTAACTTCCCAAAAATGACATGTTCTAGCATCTTTCATCCTAATACTCTTGACTTACTGATTTTCAAAACATTTGTATTGTTATCCAGAAAAAAAATCACCCTAATTATAATACATTTTATGATGCCTTTTTCTTAAGATCACTTCTTTATCATATTTTCTTAAATCTAACCATTCAACCCCTTTGGGATTTAATAATCTAAAAATTCCACTCAATGTAGTATTTTCTATTATTGTGAGGTATCTTCTTCATCACTATTTTCTATCTACTATCTACGATTTGAAATAATATATCGTCTTATTATTGAATCTTCTAGGTTGGTTGTAAAATGAATCATTATTCAACAATATGGCCTTTTTGAAACTTCACTCACACACATTATTCATGTCTTCAAGACATTTCCCTAACATAACACATTTCATATGAATAACTTTCTAAATGAAATTTTTTTTCATGGTCTATCTACCTCCTTAAATTTTTAATTTAATAAATCCTTATTGACTATAATTTTAGTCATTTATGCAATTAACACATTATCATATATTTTTATGCTCTATAGAATCATCAATGTCATTAAAAAATAAATCTTGATCTTGAACAACCCATTTTCAAGTAGTTATGCATATCTGAAATTCATTTTTTTGATATATTATGATTAATTTTATTACCTAAAACACTATGAGATTTTACACAAATTAATATTCATTGTAGTTATTTTTTCTGAATTTTAATCATCAAACAGTAGTATATTTTTTTTAAATTTCAACTTTACATAAAACCTAGATTCATAATAATCATATCTTATGCGGTTTTCTTATATTCTCTCAAAATATTTTGGGCATAATCCATTAATCCACTAATTCAATGATATTTATGAATTAATGGTTATTATATTATTATTTATTTAAATAATTCCCAAGTATGTCATCATGAATTTCATTCTTCCCTTTCATTGATAACTCTCAGACTTCATTTTTTTGAATTTAAAAAACCATGACTAAATTTTATTATAAAATTTTATTTCATATAAAATACACCATGAGAGAATAAATATTTTTATTTAGTTTAGGAAAATTATCATTAAATAATTAATACATGTTATTATCCTTAGTTATAATTTTTTTTACTTCAAAAAAATTTGGTAGTAACATGGTTTCCTTGTTTTAGAACATAGCATTTTCAAATTCAAATCCATTAGAAACAATCAGTATTATTTCATTATCAATATAAAATTGAATAACCATGGATATTATATTCTTCAATTAATTTATAGATAATAACTCCATTTGAGAGTCATTCTCCTTTACTCAAATCCTGATAAAATCACATCATTCTTCTTTAAGTCAAGTACACTATTTGGCACTTTTCATTTATCATTGTAGTGAATGTTTGATAACCAATAATGTTTGAGTAAAATCCAATATCACTATTATTTTAATATGAAAAAATCTTCAATTATATATAATTAAACTATTCAAAAAAATAAATTTTCATTTTTAATATCTTAAATAAAAAATCCATTTTATTGCATTATTTAAATTATTCATTAAATTTTTCTGAGTTGAATACTTTCCATATTAATATTCTTAATCATTAGATTTTTCAATTTAAGGTGAAATTTGAAAAAAAATAGTTGATTTGCATAAAATATTACCAACCATGAAATTTATCATTCCCACTTTATACACCGTTTGAGATGACTAACTTATTATTTTTGAACATCACATCAACAACATAGTCTATGATTAAAACTCCAGTAACATATTTATCTTATTTAAATTACAAAATTATCATAGAGAGACTAACATTCATTATATCATTTAAGGAGATTTCCATATCGGGATTTTTTATCTTCTTGTTATTCTAATACAATTTGGTAATACACTTGATATTAAATGAATTATTCATTCCCTGATTTGAAAAAACAAATCATAAAATAATCCATCAGCCAGAGAAATAGTATTTCTTGAAATAACTAAAACACTATATGATTTCAAAAATATAAAAGTGAACATCAATATTATTATCTTTAAAAGAAAACCAATGATCTGAAACTAATTTATGTATCCATGCAAGTTATAGACTAACTAAGAGAGTAAATGTTAAATAAGAGAAAAATGGTGTGTTTTTCTGTTTTTATTGTTTATTTTGAAATTATCTTGAATAAAATATTAGAGTTATCAATCTCACTACTTATCTCATACACATTTAGGAAATAAAGAAACTAAGAAATTTAATATACAAGATTAACCCCTCAAAATGAAAATATACATCCTTTAAAGGATATTAACACACATGACATTATAAAATCCACTAGTACCACCATCATTTATGTAAAAATAATAAAATATATTTAAACTCAAGAATGAATGATAATAAATATTATTTTAAATTGAAAAAATATAATATAATTTCCCTTTAATAAACATTATTACACTACTATCTTTCTTCAGTATTTTACAAATCATACTTCTTCCCCTGATTATTTTACTTCTCTTATACTACCCCTATATATAGTTAAATATTTGTTATATATCATTATGCATAACCTATTATCATCTTTGTGAAAATAAATTATATAGACTAGACATATTCTCTTCATCTACTATTAATTACTCCACAACAAGTCTTATTCCTATTCATTGTGTCCACAGTGTACATAACACAATCTTATAATGTATCTCTAATATTATCCTTCCAAAATAATATATTAATTTTATATAATTATTATATTAAATTTATCACAAAACACACAACCTATTCATTTAGTACTTTTCATTCAATTATTTCTAATCAATAATGAATTACCTTATTCCAGATAATCTTTCACAATATATAAATATTTATATTTTTTTATGAATTTAAATTTCAAATAAAACCATCTGATATACTTAAATCTATTCTCAACATATCGTAGTTCCTTTTAAACTATAAGATCATATAATTCCTCCAAGTAACTACTATAGAGATATAGAATTTTGGAAATAAATTATGAGTAGCTATTTAGAAATTAAAAGAGTAATGTAATCAACAACACTAAAATCTAGAACAATTCTTTAGAAAAAAACTTCATATTACTTCACAGTGGAAGATACCCATTTTAAAAATTGTCTAATTTCCCAATTATTTCACTACATGGAAATAATTCACCCTGATACTTCATGGAATTATAAAAACTGTCACAATTAATAGACTACGGTGTAGCCTTAACGTTCTCACTTCCCAAAATTAAAATCTCATGAAAGATTCCATCATTATATCCAAATCACATTTTAGTATACAATTTATAATTCGAATAACTATAATCCACAGTTACATGGGAAACACCCACTATATTAGTAATCTACTTATTTTCATTCCTTTTCATCCGCTTCAAAGTATCATTATATAGTATTAACTTCTCCCTCGACCCATGGAAGAACAAAAAACATATATTATATCTAACCAAACAGTTTAAACTTACCAAACTATCCTTATTCACATTTTTTCGAATACATCGATGATGTATTGATGACTATATCACATTACATAACTTGAAACTCCACTCTCTTGTCTCAATAATTCTTTCATTTTCACCAAATCATCAAAAAAAATAAAATGAACATATTATTAATTGAATAATCATTAAATATCTAAATTTGGACATGATTTAATTGAAGAAAAAATTAAAACACACCTATCACATCCACTTTATCTTCTCTTCACATCATCGTCAATTATGTGTAAAAAATATAAAAAAGATGTTACTCTCATCACAATATTCCTCTCAAAGAGAAACTCCAAAAAGGTGGCTAGAATTTTTTAAAGTATGACCCATATTACCATAAGTAAAAAAACTAGTTATGACCTACCATTCATGGATGAATATGAAAAATAGCCTTGATTAGACATCCCTTCACCACCCTTTTGATAATCACTAAAAATTTATTTCTTAATTCCTAATGGTTCTCTCCAAGAACCATCATAATAATATGAATTCTTATATGTTTTATCTCTATCAGTAATCCTATATATGATGGCCACAAAAAAATAAATAATCCATATGATGCTCACTAGATAATTATTTTACTCTATTAGTATATCATGAAATTGGAAGAACATAATAGTCTCATCACTCATCATTAATGGAGAAAAATTTAGAAACAAAATAAAATTATTCGAAATGTTTATCATTAATATGATACCTTAAGATAGATGAATGTAATGAAAATAATTGTCATATATCTGTGTATCATTATATAAAATATTGAAGAAATGTGCCTGAAATTCCATCAATTATATCTCAATATGAAACTATACATAGACAAAAACATCTAAATAGAACCTCCAATGTTTTCGAATAATATACAATATAACCATTATATATCTATCATGGGGTTTCACTAAATAATAATGATACCTTGAATAGGATCCATCCACATAAAATAATATTGATTTCTACCTCATCTAGTAAATAGAGGAGGGTAATGCAACCAGAAATCCCATTTAAAATAACCATGGAAGGTACACTTATCTGGTCATCAGATCCAAAATATTTAATGAAATTAAGAAAAATTTCATTTTGATGATAATCATGTGGATGTATAAGAAAAAATTAGTTATCCATGTTAATAACCAATGGTGTATGCTCACCCCCACCATCCTGTCATAGAATAGTCTGTCATCATGGTGGAATGTCATTTAATTTTGAAATTAAATACTTGCAAACACATATATAAATGGTCTATCTAGAAATAATTATATAATAATAGTAGAAAAATCTCACTATTTTATGAACACACTCTATTTTAATTTCATTTAATTTTCACCAATATGGCGTTTTTGGAACTTCACTCACACACATCATTCATGTCTTCAAGATATGTCACCAACATAACACATTTCTTATTAGTAACACTCTAAATGGATTTTTTTTCATGGTCTATCTAACTCCTTCAATTTTTCATTTTATAAATCTTTATTGACTATAATTTTCTTCATTTAATAAAAAAACACATTATCATATATTTTTATGCTCTATAAAACCAATAATGTCCTTAAAAAATCAATCTTGATCTTGAACAACCCATTTTCAAGTAGTTATGCATATCTAAAATTCATTTTTTTGATATATTAGGATTAATTTTATTACCTAAAACACTATGAGATTTTACACATATTTATATTCATTGTAGTTATTTTTTCTGAATTTTAATCATCACACACTAGTATATTTTCTTTTAAATTTCGACTTTACATAAAACCTAGATTCATAATAATCATATCTTATGTGAGTTTCTTATATTCTCTCAATTTTTTTGGGAATAATCCATTAATCCACTAATTCAATGATATTTATGAATTAATGGTTATTATATTATTGTTTATTGAAATAATTACCAAGTATCTCATCATCAATTTCATTCTTCTCTTTCCTTGATAACTCTCACACTTCATTCTAGGAATTTATAAAACCATGACTAAATTTTATTATAAAATTTTATTTCATAAATACATTCACCATGTAAGAATAAATATTTTTATTTAGTGTACGAAAATTATCATTCAATAATTAATACATGTTATTATACATTGTTATTAATTTTTTTACTTCTAAAACATTTTGTAGTAACATGGTTTCCTTGTTTTAGAACATAGCATTATCAAATTCAAATTCATTGGAAACAATCAGTATTATTTCATTATCAATATCCAATTGAATAACCATGGATATCATATTATTCAATTCATTTATAGATAATAACTCCATTTGAGAATCATGCTCCTTTACTCAAATCAAGATTAAATCTCATCATTCTTCTTTATGTCAACTACACTATTTGACTCTTTTCATTTATCATTGTAGTGAATGTTTGATAACCAATAATGTTTGAGTAAAATCCAATATCACTATTATTTTAATATGAGAAAACCATCAATGATAGATAATTCAGCAACTCAAAAAAATAAATTTTCATTTTTTAATATGTTAAATAAAAAATCCATTTTATTGCATTATTTAAATTATTCATTAAAATTTTCTGAGCTAAATACTTTTCATATTTATATTCTTATTCATTAGCTTTTTAAATTTATGGTGAAATTTGAAATAACTCTATAGTTGATTTTCATAAAATATTACCAACCATAAAATTTATCATTACCACTTTATACACCTTTTGAGATGAGTAACATATTATTTTTGAACATCACATCAACAACATAGTCTATGTTTAAAACACGTGGCAACATATTTATTTTATTTAAATTACAAAATTATCATAAAGAGACTAACTATAATTATATCGTTTAAAGAGATTTCCATATCAGTAGTTTTCATCTTCTTGTTATTCTAATACAATTTGGTAATACACTTGATATTAAATGAATATTTCTTTCCCTAATTTGAAAAAACAAATCATAAATTAATCCATCAGCCATAGAAATAGTATGTCTTAAAATAACTAAAACACTGTATGATTTCAAAAATATAAAAGTTAACATCAATATTTTTATCTTAAAAAGAAAACCAATGATCTGAAACTAATTTATGTATCCATGAAAATTATAGACTCACTAAGAGAGTAAATGGTAAATAAGAGAAAAATGGTGTGTTTTCATGTTTTTATTGTTTATTTTGAAATTATCCTCAGTAAAATATTAGATTTATCTATCTCACTACTTATCTCATACACATTTAGGAAATAAAGAAACTAAGAAATTTAATATACAAGATTAACCTCTCAAAATGAAAATATAGATCCTTTAAAGGATTTTAACACACATGACATTATAAAATCCACTAGTACCACCATCATTGATGTAAAAAGAATAAAATATATTTAAACTAAATAATTAATGAAAATAAAAATTATTTTAAATTGAAAAAATATAATATAATTTTCCCTTAATCAACATTAATACACTACTACCTTTATTCAGTATTTCACAAATCATACTTCTTCCCCTGATTATTTTACTTCTCTTATACTACCCCTATATATAGTTAAATATTTGTATTACATCATTCCACATAACCAATTATCATCGTTGTGAAAATAATTTGTACATACTAGACATATTCTCTTCATCTACTATTAATTACTCCACAAAAAGTCTTCTTTCTATTCATTGTGTCCACAGTGTACATAACACAATATTATAATGTATCTATAATAATATCCTTTCAAAATAATATATTAATATTATATAATTATTATATTAAATTTATCACAAAACACACAACCTATTCGTTAAGTACTTTTCATTCAATTATTTATAATCAATAATGAATTACCTTATTCCATTTAATCTTTCAAAATATATACATATTTATATTTTATTGTGAATTTAAAATTCAAATCAAGCCTTCTAATACACTTAAATCTATTCTCAACTTATCTTAGTTCCTTTTAAACTATAGGATCATATAATTCCTCCAAGTAACTACTTAAGAGATATGGAAATTTGGAAATAAATTCTGAGTAGATATTTAGAAATTAAAAGAGTAATGTCATCAACAACACTAATATCTAGAACAATTCTTTAGAAAAAAATTACATATTCCTTCACCATGGTATGTTGGATATCATTCCACTGACTATAGATTCCACCATAGATTTTTCTGTGTCATTTATTTCCAAATACACTAAATTGAATTTAAAAATGATCTCAAACATCCTTAATCAATGAAGAGTCTCCCACTAATAATTTCATATAGGGATTCATTACATTCACCACTGCATCCACCATAATAGGAGATAACCATTTTAATCATTTTATAATTTCCCAGTTATTTCACTATATGGGAATAAGTCACCATTAATAGGCTACGATGTAGCCTTAACGGTTTCACTTCCCAAAATTAAAATCTCATGAAATATTCCATCGTTACATCCAAATCACATTTTAGCATACAATTTAAAATTTGAAAAACTCTAATCCATTGTTACTTGGGAAACAATCACTATATTAGTAATATACTTCTTTTTATTCCTTTTGTCTCCTTCAAAGTATCATTATATAGTATTAACTTCTCCCCCGACCCATGGAACACCAAAAAAACAAATATTATATCTAACCAAACTATTTAAACGTCCCAAACCATCCTTATACACATTTTTTCAAATACATTGATGACATATTGATGACTATATCACATTACATGACTTGAAACTCCACTCTATGGTCTCAATAATTCATTCATTTTCTCCAAATCATCAAAAAATAATAAAATGGACATATTATTAATTGAATAATCATTAAATATCTAAATTCGGACATGATTTAATTGATAAAAAATGAAACACCCCAATCACATCCACTTTATCTTCTCTTCACATCATCGTCAATTATGTGTAAAAAAATATATAAAAAATATGTTAATCTCATCACAATATTCATGCCTAAGAGAAACTCAAAAAAAGGTGGCTGGAATTTTTAATAAGTATGACCCATATTACCGTAAGTAAAAAAACTAGTTATGACCTACCATGCATAGATGAATATGAAAAATAGCCTTGATTAGACATCCCTTCACCACTCTTTTGAAAATCACTAACAATTTATTTCTTAATTCCTAATGGTTCTCCCCAAGAACCATCATATTAATTTGAATTCTTATAAGTTTTATCTCTATCAGTAATCCTATATATGATTTCCACAAAAAATAAGGAATCTATATGATGCTCACTAGATAACGAGTTTACTCTATTAGTACATTATGTAATTGGAAGAACATAATAGTCTCATCACTCATCATTGATGGAGAAAAATTTAGAAACAAAATAAAATGATTAGAAATGTTTATCACTAATATGATACCTTGAGATAGATGAATGTAATGAAAATCTTTGTCATATATCTGTGTATCATTATATAAAATATTGAAGAAATGTGCCTGAAATTCTGTCAATGATATCTCAATATGAAACTATACATAGACAAAAACATCTAAATAGAACCTCCAATGTTTGAGAATAATATACAATATAACCATTATATATCTATCATGGGGTTTCACTAAATAAAAATGATACCTTGAATAGGATTCATCCACATAAAATAATATTGATTTCTACCTCATCTAGTAAATAGAGGTGGGTAATGAAACATGAAATCCCATTTAAAATAACCATGGAAGGTACACTTATCTGATCATCAGATCCAATATATTTACTGACATTAAGAAAAATTTGATTTTGATGCTAATCATGTGGATGTATAAGAAAAAATTGGGGATCCATGTTAATAACCAATGGGGTATGCTCATCTCCACCATCATTTCACTGAACAGACTGTCATCATGGTGGAATGTCATTTTATTTTTAAATTAAATTTTTGGAAACACATATATAAATGGTCCATCTAAAAAATTAAATTATATAATAATAGTAGAACAATCTCACTATATATAATTATCCATTCATAAATTCCAATATTAGGCCCAAGAAACATCCTATATATTTTCAACCTAATTCTAACTAGTATGAAAAAAATAAAAAATTATCAAATATCACTTTATAGAACCACTTATCCAATTCACCAACACTATGAAAAACTAACTTCCACATACCTCAATATATCCTTACTGTATTCCTAGTAATTACAACAAGTGTTGATGGTCTATATAAAAAGTGGGGAGACTAAACCATCATGGGAACATATATCCATAACACAAAGTAGAAGACAGATAATAATTTTAATCACATAAAATGTGTAGCATAAATAGATGACATCATTTATAAAATCCATTAAAAAAATAAATAGCATAAATGTTATAAGCAAATGAAAAGATGAATTATTAGGTAGTTATGAAGGTATAAACAAGACCCCATTATATAGATTTTATATATTTATCAAAATTTAAACAAATTGGCTTGAATATATAAAAAAATGTTCATGAGTTCATGCTCGATCCTTAACTCTCTTATCTTTCAATGATCCAATGAGCCATTAAGAATATGTACATTTTAATAACATCCTCCATCAAGGATTAATTCTTCTCAGAAACACATAGAACACTAATAGTTTGCAATTAAAAATCAATAATTCTCCAATAACAGTGTCCCTAGATATATGGAGTGACATATGCTTATTTAATGTGATATATTCATTTAAAAATAATAATAAATAAAATGAAAATAAAAAAATATTTTATTAGTATGGGTGACACATACCTTCTTTGGTCTGACCATACAAATAGGGTGATGTGTTGGGGTGTCTGAAAAGATATCACATAATCATAAACAAGGATACATATCCCATATCACATTATATGTTATTAATATTATGTCATAATATAGAGATAATCACTTGGGAATAATGTCCAACAAATATTTTCATAACTAAGGGTATATCATCCATATCATAAAAAGGTTGCCAATGAATGGGAATTATGTAATCATAATATTCCGAATTTTAATTTAGTAATGTATAAATGGTGATTTTTCTATAAAATCATGGGAAATGTTCCCCAAAACATGGTCACATTCATGAGAATGTGATCCCTATTTTGATAAAGAAAAGTACTATCATGAATAAAAAATATGACCAATATAGGACATGAAATCCTATTCCATGATGACATCTATGTGTTAAAGAAATCCCTAGTCCTATGGATTTATATGAGTGGTGGGGAGTCACATCCCATAATCATTGATACTCATAAAAGCATTACTTATCCTTTGACTGATGTATCTCAATATGGGAAATATATACCACCTTAATGGAGTATAATATATAACTATTCATTTTTTCCCATTCAAAAAATTATTATCATTACATGGGAATTATTTTCTATTTTCATGTGTATTTCATCTTGAAGGAAACCACACCATAATGGGAATCATGTCCCTAAATATATCTAACATTCTAAAGGGTTAAAACTAGTTTGAAACTATGAGCATTCCATCCCAGAAAAAACATATAGTATTGATGGATTATTGTCCCTTGTTATATATAAAATATCACAATTGGGCAAATAATCCATACATCTCCTTCAATACCTGAAATGCATATCACCCCATTAATATACCCTAACCTCATAATAAATAATAAGCATAAATTTAATTTTATCATCAAAACATTTTCCATTATTATATACAAATGTTCAATTTAAAATAAATGTAAATAATAATTATAATCACATACTAAACCTAAGTATACAATAAACCTAAGACATAAGATTCTGGGAACCAAAATCTAGACGAGAGAGAAACACTCACCCTAGTCAAGTTCAATTAGTCATATGCTAAGGGGAACCTTAAATAAACCATATGTATCACACCCTAGTCCAAACACAACACAAGAATACATCCACGATCTCAAAACGGGATTAAAAACCCATATATAATCTGTTGTATTATTATAAAACTCAAAAATACCCATTAGGTTCTGATTATTTAGTGAATAACACCTTATATAGTTTTTAATATCTTCAGAGAATAGGACAACAAGGTATAACATTCTAAGGGTACACACTATCCCTAAATATCCTAACCTATCAAATTATAGGTCAAGGAGAAAAACTCATGCTAATTAAGGTTAATTTAATCATGTTCAATGCGACTATATATAAAATGTAATAAGAAACAAGGATACATCGCATGGGTAGGTTAGGGACCTGCGACCTTGAGGTAATGGAATCTGGATTTTCTAGAAACATAGAATGAAATGGATATACTTAGAATATTTTACAAAATTTTTAAACACCCAAAATTAGGTATTAAATGATGTTACATGAAGAAATAGTGTGATAACTCAAAAATATAAGAATTTTTAAGGATATTCTTATATATTCCACAACACTAATATAGAAAATACTAAAATAAATCTATAAATAAATAATATATAAACTTGGATGAGAATAAACATAGTTATAATACATGATATTGTCATATATACAAATTTATGATAATTTTAACATGAAACCCATTATATTCATTTATTTAAAAAATTAGACACCACACATTGTCCCAAGATAGTAATGGTTATAGTGAATCAAACACCCTTGGTATCCCTCATATTTATCTAATTATATTCACCACATAATTATATTTTTATAGAATAATTAGTAATCATAACCTCATGTCTCTATGGTGCATCTATTTCCCTTAACTATAAAATAGTCCCCATGGTCAAAGCATAACATTAAGAACAACTCTTGGGTTACAAATTTATGATGTAACCCACCTTGGCAGTGTTACAATCAACCACATGCAGATGAGTATTATTCTCACACAACATCCACTAGGTTGTGATTCCTCTTATTGTGGATTGATTTTTCATGACACCAGTCAATAATAAATTTTTTCTATAACTTTTCACATTGCAAACCAAGTCTCTTATACTTGGATACTTAACCTAATACAGTCTTTTAATCTTAAAAATCTCAAAATATTCATATATAACCCTTTCTAATATAAAACCAAGACCACTTCAATTCAAGGCATTCCCCTCCATTGACCTTAATGGGGTATCCCATAGGTTGCCACATGATATGACACTTACTATATAATTTAGGCATGAACATACAGAAAACTACGTGAATCTTCCCCTGGGTCTCCCAACAACACCTACAAATACTAAAAAACATATAAATAAATGATTCTATTAAAAATAATACATTAAATTAAAAATTATATTGATGTGTATTGTTACATATTTTTTGATGAATGATTTGGGTATTTTATTTTGATTCAACAAAATCATGGTGTAATTATTTTCTAATGATTTGAGTTTTTTTCAATTCAAAAGGATATTAAGGACTGATAAGAGACCACTTTTTCATTAATTTTATCTAAAAAAGGTTTCATGGTTAATTTTGTTAGGTTTATTGGAATTCTATGAAAATTATGAGAAATTAATTTATTTTAAATGTTCCTTGAAGTACATATGGGAGTGTACCAATTATGGTATTCAAAATGTTTCATTATTATTTTGTGAGACTAGGTCACCTTATGAAAAAATTTCATATTATTACTATTTTTATAATTAAAGTATAAAAATTAAAGACAATATAATAGTTTTACAATTTATTTGAGTGTGTACTTAGATGAGATAAGGTCTCATGGATTATGCAGGTGATTAGTGTGAACTAGGTCAATGAAGAATATGAATGGAATACCTTAAAAATTGGGAATAACTCTAGGTTTAATGTTAGTAGTACAAAATTTTATTTCTTTTATATATGTTTTAGTATGTTAGATGATATAATAGTCATGAAAGCATGTGTAAAAAATGAAAATGGAACCATAGGGGATTTCCATTTTTTTTGAGATAAGTGAGGTTTATTCTGATTGACATAGATCCATTAAGTTTTACTACGTGATTTATGATACACTAAGGGATATTTAGATTATTTTAAAGTATATTTTAAAGGGAAAATTTAACCTTGGAGGCTGTATAAACTTAATAAATTGATCTAGTGACCATTATATTTTTGTGGTATTGGTTTGGGAATTTAAACTAGATTGATTTGCTAATAGAGAATCTAATGAATATTAATCTGAGAAAATAAATTGTGTATAGGTTATCAAAGAAGTTTGGTTTTGAGTTTCAATAATTAAAAATTTCCTTGAGACACATTTATGGGTAGTAAATAGTGTTCCAATAAGGGATTTATTTTGAGAAAAACACACATTTATGAATTCTTATTATGGTTCAGATCATGTATAGGTTATTGGTTGGTTGTATGTTTAAGTCAAAAAAAGAACAGAGACTTGTGAGATACCATCAAAGTGAATGTTTTATAATAATTACGTCATTAATTGACTATGAACTGCGATATACTATTTTTAGATATTTCTATGATTATCCAATGGAGGGTCCACTCCATTACCTTAGAGTAGATATTTTAAATTCTAAATGATGAGACTAAACTACAGATTTCGTAGTTCCTGGAGTGGTAGTCTAATATGTGGATTGAGGATTCCAAAACAAATGTGTTGTTATCATCAATTATTATTGTGTGATAATAGTTGGTTATCTCAAAATTTATTCCATATGAGGTTAGATGTGTTATAACCAGGGGCCATGATTCTTCTAGGGTCACACTCACATTTATAATTACGATTATCCAGATTCAGAGGTTTTATGTGTAATTTATATTTCCACTGATGGTTTCAAATGAGAATTGGAAACAATTGAGATTATACCAAATGATACCTACAATTATGATATATGAAACCATAACACTCTTATTTTAGTAGGTAGTGCTTTCTAAAAATATTGTTGACACTTAATTCAACACTATGAAAGGGGTTCCTGAGATTCCAACAAATCATGGAATTGAACTGTGATATTTCATTAACTATTAGGATCTCTAATAACACATTATCTAATTAATTTCATTATAACTAGTGGTAACCCATTTACCCAGATTTTTATAAGACTTTTTTCAAACATATTCACCATTACCATTAAGATTAGTGATATCCCATTAAGTATTTCTTCATTTGATTTTTCCTGATAACCTATTTATCTTTACTTTAATAATTATTTGTGATAACCCATTCACTTGTACATAGTTTATTAGTTATAACCCATTCTCCATTCTCATATTTGATGATGGGTGATATTCCATCCACTATAATTAATATAGAGTTTACAATATTGTAGGAATATATTATATAACTATGTTGATATATATGATATTATAGTAAAAAATCTGAGGGTATTCTTATATTCTCCCATTCTTATATTTTATATTTATTCCATATTTGATGACACTTTTTTAATGAAAAAATTTATTGGTATACATGTGGTCCTATAGATCTTTATATATACCCAAGTTATCCCTATAATAAGAAGTTGGAAACTCTTACCCAAATGGAGGATCTTTCATTTCATGATGATCATGACTTGTTAATGAATTATAATATTGAAAAAACACTTCCTATTTTAATCACGATCAAAAAACGTGTTTAGAGTCCATAGATTGGGCGTATTCCTTAGAACCGAAAGTTTAGAAAATTATATGCATAAGATTTTTTAGAAAATTAATTTTATTTGGTAAGTGATTTATTATATAAAATCATTATAATCATCCATGGGGGATGTTAAAATATTATTGTAAGAATTTAGGTAGGGGAACAATCCCTCTTATAATTGAGTATCTTGGAGGATCTCAGTAGGACATGTAAATAGGTTCAAGGTGAAACACATGACTAGTGGTTATTTTTTTATTACCATTTAGTTTGCATTGTTTATAAATGTATATAATCATTTCATTAAGTGATCAATATTTTGATATTTGAATATATTTCATAAAGTGATTACATATGATATGATGAGTTATTAATTTATTAAGATATTTATTAAATAATAATTTGTTTTATTATAACAACTCAGCCCTCTTGAAAGCACATATACCCCACCTTAAGAGGGCCATGGGGTCCCTAACTTATTTTGGGCGTATTCTTTAGTACCCAATGGGTTGAAAAGTTTATGCATGTGATTTATTAAAACAATAATATAATTTGTTATATAATTTAATATATAAAATAATTAAAATAATCATTGGTGTATGTTAACATTATTTTTGGAATTTATGATGGGGAATGATACCATATATAGTTGAGAAACTAGGAAGATTTTTGATGTATATGTAAATAGGTTGAAGGTGATACTAATGACTAGTGGTTATGATTTCATTATAATTCATTTTTTTGTTTATAAATTTATATAATCAATACTTTATGTGATCTATATTGTTATATTTTAATATATTTTTTAAATTTAAAATATTTTATATGATGAGTTATTTATGAATTAATATATTTATTACATAATAATTCCTTTTCCTTATAACAAATTGGGCCCTCCTGAAAGCACAGATACCGCACCATAACCTGGACATTGGGTCCTTCCCTTCATGGTACCACCAGTTTCCCCAAAAACATGAGGCACCTACCCTAGGGCCAACCCACATGCCTAAATGAATCATCTAACTAAGGAATATACCCACATGCCAACACACATTCTTTTCTGTGTGCTTTTTCCTCACTCGCACACACCCAAGGAAACTACCCAGAAGGTCACCCTTCCTGACCATCTTGATCACTTCTCCAGGACAAGTATGCTTGACTGTGGAGTTATAATAAGGTTGTATTCTTGAAAAAAGGTAAATTTTGTTGATAAGATTCAAATAATTTATTCATTTAACCTTTTATCATTCCGGGGTGTTACACTCAACTGTTATTTGTAGCATAACATCCTCATTATGGACCCTTCATCTCAACCCTGGTAGTGCACCATAGTTAAGGGTGGGTTCCCACTCTAATATAAAATTTAGAAACACTTCCCCCATTGAAAACATAGATACCCCTATTTAATATGGTTATTGGTTCATAAACAACCAAGTACCACCAGTTTCTCCATAGATATGTGGAAACCACTATAGGGCCCATCCAGATGCCTGAACAGGTCATCTGAATATTGACTGTCACAACATGAAAACAAATGTTTTTTTCTATGTGATTTTTCCTCACTCACACACACTTTTGGAAACATAACATAAGTCAACCATTCCCGATCACTACTCCTGGCAGACAAAACATAACTATGGAATTTAAATTTGGAAGGCTACTAAATATAAAGTTGAACCTTTTTTATATGAGTAGTGTAATTTTTTCATTTAACCCTTTATCATTTTAGTTTGTTACATTCCTACTCTTATGTTATTCCTTATGTGAATGTATTAGTTATTTTTATATTATTCATTAAAATTATACATAAGTTATAGTAACATAATATTTATTTATCAAACCCACTTTGCTAGATTATATCCTCTATTGTATAGGTATGTGTTCATAAGTCCAGGTAGTAACCCTAATCATCTTATATGGATAGTGATGGGGCCATGGACATTAAAAAGTTTATTAAGGTAATTGTAATTTATTTTATTTTATTATTTGGTAAATGGTGGATGGAGATAATAATGATCATTTCTTGGGATAAAATACATATATATTTCATTATAATAAATGTTTTGTAGAAATTAAAGGATCAAAGGGGTTGGGAAAGATTTTATTAATTTCATTATTTTAGTTTACCTAATTATAGATATTTTGTGATGTTGTGGTATTTTTTATTCTATTGGTTTTTGGATTTTGGTGGTAAGATGAATGTATACATTAATCATACATTATATAAATGTTAAAATGATATGTTAATGCCTTGACATGACTCAGAATCTTATAATCAGTTGATAAAACTTATTATTATTGAAAAAGTATAAAATAACTTATTCAATAATTTATTAAATAAATGTTATCACTACATTAAATTACTATGATATAAAATGATGAATTCCTAGAACAAATTTCTATTGTTTGATATAATAAATATGAATATATAGATGATGATGATGAAGACGACATTTAGGATAAAAAATGGATCTAGGGATCCCAAATGTAGGTGATATTTATTGGTTGGTTCTGTAGTGATTTTAATTACCTTGGACTATTTGATATGGAACCAAAATTATTTTTTTATGTTTTATAACCTTCATGAGTGTATTTATTGTGGACTTGATAGTGGAACCTAGATATTATTTAGAATGAATAATGATATTGGTGAGTCATGTTTGTCTATAACATATAAGATAATTTTTTCTATTTTTTTTATTTGTTGTGATATTTCATTGTATCATGATAGAGAAGTGTTAACTTTGGTAAATGGTTTACCTGATAGAAATAAAGTTGTATAGATGCTTCAAATGATGGGAATATAGTATGGGTAAAATTTTGTCAATTAATAGGCAAAGTTATGCATAAATCCACATGTGCACATTACATATGTTAAAATAAATAGTTATTTATAAGAGATGTTATAAACATGTGTGTGATTTTGATGAAATAAATAATTGGGTGAATGATCTAAGTTCTGATGAGAGGATTTTGGAACACCATAGTAGCTTGGTGATATTGTGTTATGTGGGTCAAGAAACTCCTAGGGTATGGTAACAATGATGATCAATGATCGACATATATTTTATGTGATTCAATCATTGTGTATAGTAAAATTAATATTTTTTTGTGTTTAGCCCATTGAGAATGATACATGTAAAAGACTATATGAGGTTCTAGAGTGTTGTTATATAGTGTATGACTCATAATTTTTCCTTAATTAATAGAATTAGGTTATGGGATTAATATTAGATTTAGATTACACATGGGTTATGATCAGGTAATTGGAGGCCCATATAAAGGTTTGAGACAGTTTTTATATTTTAAAGGGCATGGTTGTTTCCCATTGAAACACATTGTTGTCTGTGAGTCAAAGATAGTGGTTTTTTATTGGTGGTAACATTTTAATGAAACAATTGGAATATGTAAACAAATTTATAAAAAATATAATGCTTATGTTTTTTATAGTTATTTAATTATAAACAATAATGGATTACAAGGGTAATGATGAAGATAATATGTTCTGTTTTACTGAATGATAAATTTTATTTTATAGAATATGAATGATGAAGTACAAAAACAAATTAATTTAGTGAAATATGGGGTTTTCAAGTGGATTAAATTTAATTGTAATGAAATTAATTTATACCTTCCTATAAATAATTTTGAACATTGAATAATAGACATATTAATAGGGTGGTTTGGATTCAAAAATGATTTAAGACATGATTGTAACATGACAGACAGTGAGCTCATTGATCATGAGATAATTCTATCATGAAATGGTTTTTTTAATGGATCACTTATGAAATATTAATATATTACTTTGAATAACTATGATAGTCAAAATATCTATATTGGTTATTATGGGATGGGTTTATGAAGGTATTACGACTATATGTAGGGGGTATTATCATTTTTTGATGATCTAAGGTGGGTTGATGGTGTTTCATGATCATATATTAGGGTAATCCATTAGTGGAATGCATGAAAATAAATAAATATGGATTTTACCCACATTTATAGAGATTTATAATTAATTATAAAAGTAACTAGATTGGAATACCCATCATGGTTGAGGTTTGGGTAATGAATTTGTTCATAGATTCTTTTAAACTTGATATGTTAAAAAAGTTTGAGATGCCTCAAGATTAGCTTTCAGCCTGAGATTTAATTAACGATTCAATACATTTGGTAATTGGATAATGATAAATTCCAAAACAAGATATATTTTGAGATTTTATTTAGTATATGATGATTCCTTCAAGATAGAAAAATATATCCAGGATGTGAGTATTTATAACATGGGTTACACGTTAAGAGAATATGGTTAATTATAGTTGTAGAAGATACATAAATCCCTGAGTGAATCTCTATGTTGGTCGTAGTATAGTGCAAAAAATTTATAAACTGTTTGTGTATAAAATTGAAGATTATGTAAAATAATAATTTCTTGATATATGGTTATCTACATTGATTTAATTAATTTTGTGAGTCCCTCAGTACATATGGTGTATATTTTTCAAAGAAGTTACAAAAATAGGGTACCGATAAGAAATTATCCAAAAAATTTTGTGGAAATTACTATTTATTTTATTTGATAACAATTATTTTTGTGAATTAATTTAGTATGTGGGGGAATAGAAGAATACATCTCTTGAATATATGATATTTTATAAGTTTGGGTGTGTTATTTACTTAACTATAACTAGTAGTATCATAGATATATTAAATCATAATATATATATATATATATATATTATTGACCAATGTGGTTTAATGGAGATTAACAAGGATTATATTATTATATTAAAAGTGATATTGTGTGGATTTTTCAATTTCCAATGCTGGATGGTGTTAGCTAACTATGAGTAATTAAAATGTCTACTAGTACTATAGTAATGTTTATTTTAATTTTTTAGAAATTTAAGATAATCTTGATGATTGGGTATCCAATAGAGTAGCTTTTTGGATGCTATCAAAGGAAATAAATTATAATTTTAAGGATGATAATTTTAATATAAGTTTTAAGAATTATTTTTTTGATTATACCAATGAAGAAGGAGGGGTAGTTTTTTTACCAAGTGATTCTAAAATCATCAAGTTCTCATTGGATGGGTATCAGATACCCTATATAGTCTATTAGTGTGCTAAATTTTTTTCCAATACTCGAAGGTACACATCTTTTATTGTAATAGGTACACATTTGATTTTCCAAAAGTTATAATTTTTTAGGTTCTAACTGGGTACTCGATTGGTACCTAAAGGGTACCTAGTAGAATAAGCTTGGGTTTTTTAGTAGGGTTCAGAATCATTATTTTATGATTTCATCCTTAAATTTACTATGATGTGACATTGGAATGTGACCATTTGGGCTTGTATATCCCCTTTTCTTAATCATATTCTTTCCCCTTACATATAGGGTAGTTTCGACCACTTTTATGTTTGAATTAATGATAAGTAATAAATTTTTTTATCACATTTTCTACTTCTCCATTTCCCTATTATATGATTATAAAAGATTTAGAGATTTGTTGAAAACTCTACCATATAATGGTATAATCATTAAAATATTTAATAGATTTTATATTAAAATTCTATATTATTTTGAGTAATGATGAACAATAGAGGTTTCACATAGTTTAAATAAATTTAAATATCCTCATGAATTTTTTTCCCTTTTAAAAATATTTGATGTAATTAATGACCTATTTTAGTTCTATAATTTGTGATTTTGGATTATTTTTTTGTGTAGTTTTGTAATATATATTCTATCCTTTATTTCAGGTGAATTTGAGGAGGTTTGGTAACATATATATAATTCCCCCGAAGATTCCTAATGGGATTAATTATGAATCAATAGTAAAATTAATTAAAATTATTTTAAATTTAATTTTATTAAGTCCATGGTTGAGATATTGATTTAGGTAAGATGAGGGTGTTTGGTGAGACCATGTTCATGGTGGAGGATCTTCGTTGGTTGTTGGTAAAATCATAATGTAGGGATAACTCTATGGTTGTGGTATGAGGTACATAATTTGACATGTTTTATACGTGTATGCATATGTTGTGTGGTATTATATGGGGAGAATTTGGTTGGAATGATTCAAAATAAAAACAATGTGTGTTTGAAATGCATGTTGAAAGATAAGTGTCTTAAATTATTCTCATAATATAAAATATATGATTTCTGAATTTTATATATCACCATCAAAGGAAATGTGTAATATGGAAAAGACTAGTTTAGAGAGAAAGTCGGGTTGTGGATAATATCAAACCTCGATAAACTTTTTTAATTTTTAGTGAAATTATTATATATTGGATTATGAAATTTACATAGATTTGTGGGATATGTCTAAGTTTAGTTAATGGTTATTGGTGAAACTACATGGGGTATAAGTCATCAATGGGAGAGTCTTGTGGATTATATTTATTATTATCAAGTAAAAATTTGTTAGGATTATTTGGAATAAAATGGTGTTTAGTCGAGGGTTTCATCTTCTAATAACCTCAAAATAATGAATTCATTTCTTGTGTCAATGTATAATATAGGAATCGATAAGTTGTTATGTGAGAATGGGAATAAAATATATAATTATAGTAAATATTTTAGAATAGGTGTGTAATAACCTAAGTATAAGTTATTTTTTACCATGGGTAACGTTTTTTTATTATTCAATTGGGGAATACTCCATGGAAAAATCTCTAGGACTATAAGTTCTGACCATTTGATCTGTAACACTAGGAAGGTGGTCAATGGAGAGATGGGATGAGATTGCGTTGGCCATTTACATTGTGTTTATTAGTTTATCTTAATGAAAAGGTGTTAATCTTTGACTGTTATCATGGGATATGTGCGATTTATATATGAATTTAATTTATAAGAGGTTAAATGGGTTATAGTTGAGGGATGTGATTAATGAAAGTTTAGTCATTGGGTTCTGTTTATGAATCTACAAATTTTTTATAATTTTAATATTATTGACGGATGGTTTTGATGGATCTAGGTACAATATTTGAAATTTATCATAGGATGCCTATTAATTTTCAGTTTGTTACAATTATATAATTTTTTCAGTGGAGAGTCATTTCAAAATAATATTATTTGAGGAAGTTGTTGATCATACTATTGTCCTTTCATTGAGTTGACTGGTTATATTCAATTCACACATAGGACTATAAATAATTTAGTCTCTATTTCATTATATTATGAGTGTTTATGACACATTATTCATTACATTTATTATGTTTGGTGATAATTTTTTTCTATTTTTTTATTATTGATGATAACTAAACCCCTAATACATTATTTAACTAATTAGGATAATATATGAACTATTAATTTTATTCTAACTGGTGATAAAAATCCACAATTTACATAATAATTTGTGATAATACATTCACAATATTCATAGTTTAGGACTAGTGACACTCTATTCAATATAGTTGATACTTATTGTATCATAGATATATGTTTGATTTTATACGTCCCTTGATATATGTGATATTGTTTGCCAATATATACGGAAATATTTCGTTACAAAAATTATAATGAGTGAATATTAATTAACCTATGGTCATATCCATTCAAAAATAAGGATGGTTTTTATACAATAAAAACCATGTATTTATTCGCTATACCAAATCCAAACATATGATGAAATATGGGAAACGTTAAACTGCCTCATGAACTAGATCTTTTCTGGTGATCATAACTTTTCGATGTTATGGATCCAATTTCAAAAACTACCCTAATTAGTTTTGAGTTGACCATTAGGGTGGATTCTTGAGTACCATACAATTTTAGAGGTATTTTTAGGTAATTATTTATTAATTTAATTTCATTCAGTTCATGATTTAATATATTCATTATTATTTGTGTCCATTATTATGTATTATAGAGTTTTATGCTCAGACCCGTTAAGGGAAGATCAATGGATGTGAAAACCTAATTGTTGTAATTAGGATAGGGTATGGTCCCTAGTGAATGTGAAAAGAATAAAAGATAATATATGGATATAGAGGCAAGACTATTTTGATAACAAGGATTTGTGGTTATTCCCATTTATTTTTTATTATTTCTTTTTTAATCATTCAATGCGATGAAAAAATTAGTAAATTCAAGTTGTGAATAACTATATGACCTGTATATCTTTAGTAGTTATCAGATGATTTTTTTATTTATGATTTTCCAATTTCTATTTTAATTCCATAATATCTTAATATTTTATATATAATATGGTTGTTTAAATTATTTATATTTTGTCAAACGTAATCATCCTAATGGTATAGTGTCCCCTTTTAGTTTTATATATATCTTATCATCGATCAGTGTCCACATAAATGAGGTCAGTTAATGGCTCAAATTAGTCTATATGGATGTTGATGGATCCATATACATTTCATTATATTCCCCTTACATGATCCATAATTTCTTCACTAAACAATACATTTTCCATCAAACAATATAAATCAATATATATGGTCGACATACAAGGTTTCCAAACCATGTATCATCCCAAATAAAATTTTCTTTTTCATTTCCATTACAATTAGAATGAAATAATATATTTCAATAATTTAAAAAAATGTGTTACAAAGTTTCTCTCTAAAATGAAACATCTCAGAAGGAGATTGTTAAACAAAACATTAAAAACCACATTTTAATTTCTAAAGAATAATTTGAAAAATGTTTTCCTAAATGAAAACAGAAATAATAGATTACCTGAACAAAAAAAATAAATATCCCACAAAGAAATCACTAACAAAGTTAGGTCGTCATCTGAATCGGTGCATGACTTAGACTGTGACAAAGACCAAGGGGTGTTCCCAATCCCCACAAGTAACAGAAGTATCTCAGTATAAAATATATAATGTGGGAATCATTTACCCTAATATAAAATAAGAAAACAACCAAATAAATAAATAAAAATAAATTAAAAACTAAAACATAAAATTACCTAAAATTTTTATAGAATTGTGTTATAAGTTTAATACAAAAAAGGATACTACCAAAAAGGGACCAAAATTCATTCCCCGAAAACTCCCCACATGGTTAGGGGTTCATCTCCCTTAAACCATATACCCAACAACTCCCATGAAATATCTCGAACAACCCCAACCGCCCTCTACATAATCTTTTACCCTACCTGTATCAAACACTACCAACTCTACATACACCCAAGGGTGTAAGAAAGGCTTGATCCATTCCCTAATATGATTCCACCCAATATGATTCCATGATCTATACATTAAATGAAATAAAAAAATCATGTTTTATAAATTAATTAAATGAATGAAATGATAGGATGATATTAATGGAAACAACATTAATGAAAATCTACTTTAATGGATGGAAATAATAAATAAAAACACCCGTGATTTTTAATTAACCGATATAACTTACCAAATGCCGATGGAAAGGGTGACATAACCAAAGATCACTGATCATCAGAGAGGCCCTATAAGAACTAGTATGTAATTGGACCCCAAAACCTTGTGTCTTGGCGAAACATTCCTTAGAAATCACGACCATCAGCTTTTTCATGCATGAGCCACTAGTAGGGGACACCCGAATAACCTAGGGGTCTCTAATTATCATTAAAGAGTACTTAATGTTGTCATCTTCAATCCCTCTTAGTGAAACTATGATGAATCTACTTTTGTATCACTATCAGACTAGTCTTAGTCCTCCCACCTAGTCACTCAGGATTCTCATTTTGTTCTCATTCAAGTTACAAGTTCATAAAACATGCCACATTCACATAAATAAACCAAAAAAGAAACTAAATACACCAAATACCAACATTTTTACACCCAAATCCTCTTTTAAAATCCGTAAAGCACCCAATAAATCTTCATGTATGGTTTTAATCATTTATATAACCTAATAAACCATTTACCAAATTTATATAAACATAAAAAAGAACATAATAGGGTTATACATTACAATTCATGAAATATCACAAGAAAAATAATTTTTTAACTCAAAAACATATTAAATATATTAAAAAATCACATTCTTTACTCAAATAAATTTCATAAAGAAAGCTAAAATCAACAAGAAATAATAAAAAATTTATCCAGAAATGTATAAACTTGGAATCACATACCTTGGGTGGAGAAAGTTCTGAAAATCGACATGAAACTCCAATAGAACCCTAAACGCACCCCATGGAAGCCAAATTGAACCCTAATCCAACATATCAAATCACAAATGTTAATATAGAACCCTGAAAATGGATCTCCATCCACTATAAAAGAGAAACATCAAGAGAAAAGTAAAACACCATAAATTAGAGAGAATAATCATGAGATGAGATGACCTACTTGAAGAATCGAGGAAGAAATGTCCTTAATTCACCAGATAATAGGATTACTATGAGGTATGGAGGGTTAGTGGGAGGCTCCTAGGGATGAAAAAACCATGTGGGGTGAGATAACTGGGTATCAGGGATTTAATATCGAGAGGATATAGATTCCACCAAAATTTTTAATGACCTGGACCCTGTGAACAGCTAGTTATCATGGTTTGGTAAACTGTGCAGTAACCATGTGAAGAAATATTTCTATGGAAATACCTACCATGTGGTTACTTGAACTTAAGTTCACTATTTTGTGGTGGTTGTGTGGTATCTACTTCCATGCTAATAAAACCAACATACAATTACTAGGGAAAGGTATATAGTTACCTCTAATAGAGAACCAACAGTGTGTCTGGGTCTGTTTTACAAAAATTCTCCATTCTCTCTAAAATTAAAAATGGGACCAAGGGGGAATTATAGGACAAAAATAAAATATAAAATACCTGAATATGAGTAAACGTGTGTGAAATTCCCCCCCTATAAAATATTTTCACCCTTAGAAAGTCAACATGATGCTTGATCAAAAAAACATATACTCTCTCAGCCGATGATTTCTACTCTCAAGCCTCATTTGTATCACTACTATGCTGCCAAAGGATACCGACCAATTGAATGGGATTACAATAAAGCACCTACTCATGTAAATCCACTATCTATACCATCTGTTCATATGTGGATAAATGATGATCTACCTCCAACTCTTCCCAATTCAACACATGAAACAAATCCAGATTATACTTTTTATTTGGGAGACATCGATCACATCATGAATCAACATCAACTAAGAAGGAATTGATAACTAGTATTCCTCCCTTCAAATCCACTCATATTTTTTGAATGTTTTGACAAACAACAACATTTACTTTCACTATTTACTCATATGACGACATCCCAAACACGGTGCTACTTTCAAGAATACCCAATCACCCACAAAAATATCTAGATCCTAACACCTATGATTAGAATAATATTTGTGGTGACAATGAGATATTAATAACCACTGCCTGGTCAGATTGACTTTCTCTGATGTATCCTTAAAAAGGCTCATTCCCAAAAGAGAGGTCCCACCTACCACTGTCCCACATTATGGAGACCAACAAGACTGACCATAGAGCACCTCCAAGGGAGACATTTGAATTGAAGATTAATAATTGTTATTATAAGTGAATTCAACTAATCTTAAATGGTTATCCCTTTATCCTATAAAATATAAAACACATTTCTAAATTATTCCCTCCATAATTTAATTTTCCCACTTCATCTGTACATCTATTTGACGATGGTATGGTTTACTCATCTTAATATGTTACATCAATTCCTTTTTAATTCCTTCTCTGATTCGATAGGTGAGGTAGTGGTCAAAGTCTAAAAATATGATGATGGCACACCACAATGTCTTACCACATCTTTAACATAAAATCGGGCCATCTCAACTACTTTAACTTAATCTTTGATAGGAATAAAATGGGTTTATTTGGTCAAATGATCAATCACCACCCAAATAAGGTTCCTCCCCTGAGGTTTATGAAGAAATTCAACAATTAAATCATTTGTGACCTCATCCCACTTCTAGGCAGTAATGGACAGCTGTTGAAGAAAACCATATGGCCTTTTATGCTCTGCTTCTACCTACTTTCATGTATAACTCCTTAATAAGAAATCATTTATTCTTTACACATTCATATCCACAGAAACTGCTGATGAACATAAAAATACATCTTTGTAGCACTAGGATGGACAACCCACTGATAATGGTGGATATCCTGCATCACCGCCTTTTTTAAAGATGAAGAGACTACAAAACTGACTTTGAATCACAATAACCTCTTAAGAGATAAGAAATTGGAAGATATCTCTTAAAAATGATGAAAATTCATAGACCTCTGATACAACACATCAACGTGCTTCTCCTACTGAACCATATCCAATAGATATGGTTCCAACCTTACATTTTCCTAGAATGCACCTCCACTATGTTCTATAATCTCCATGTACATATGGAAAAATATCCCCATTAAATCCCACTCATCGGTGGAATTCCTCAATGATTGCACTGACGCTTTTATTCTAAATGAACCCTTAACTACATTACCCCTTCCTCAAGTATAGAAAATGTCAATGTCAAAAACCTATGGTTATTTGATCCAAAGGTGCTTCCTCAAATTGAGATCCTTCTATGAAAAGATATAGGATATGATCTTATGCTCATAGTAGACCACAAATTTTCCCCAAATAGGTAGTGACATCACATTTTAAAATAATGCATCACTACTTATAACTCCAAGTACCATTTTTTCCAATTGTTCTTATGTGGTCGGTGTTGACAAGAACCATATTCCCCCATGTGATCATCCTACATAAGTTTACTCCCAAGGCCAATACCTGAATCATCACAATAAACCACATACCCCTTCAATAATTCATGCAATATCATCATATGTGTGGTGTTAAATCACAACATCATCTCCTCAATGGAAACCTAACATTCTGGGATCTATTAAAACTTCACCCATTTCTAGGTTAGTGAGGTCTTATATGAAGCAAGTCATGAAAAAATATCTAACGATCTACCTGTAATAACTCACTAGGGTGAGAAAACTCTTGATATCAAATGCATTATTTAGATGCTCCCTAGATAGAATGAAACTAATATTCTCAGGGTCCATTGAACCCCATTTCTCCAAAATAACATATCCAACAAAATATTACTTCCCTGATCCATAAAGTTTATTTTTAGAACTCCACATAATGATGTTGATCTCGCAATGTTCCCAGCCCAATCTGCAAATGACTCTCATGATCTTCTTCGGTTTTAGAGTAAACTTGAATTCCCCCCTTGAATACCATAATAAAGAGTCAATTTACTAATGAAAACCCTATTAATGACCACAATATTGACCACTAGATAATTTTTAAATCTTAAAGGCATGAACAAATACTCAATGTGGTTATATTTTCTTTAGAAATTTTTTTTTTCAGGAAATCCACCTCGTTCACCCAACCAAGGTGGTAAACAAAACAGAATTTGATTTTAGAGAACAACTATTCCACCTTATGTTGGTCGAAAAAATATTCAATACATGGAAAATGGTATTTATTCATAATGGTTACCTTATAAATCTCCTAACATTCAATACACAACTAGAGAGATATGTCGGCCTTTTCATGAAAAAAAAGATAGGCCCATGGAAAGACACTCAAGGGAATGAACCCATAGGATTTCAAATCATCCAACTATTTCATTACCTCCATAAATTATGTGGGGGTTGTGAAATATGAGTGAAGATATATTGGTTGTGTTCCTGGAAACCAATCGATTGAAATCTCCATATCTCACTCAGGGGGTAACCACAAAACATCTTCTGGGAATACCTTTGGGAACTCATGCACCACATTAGGTAACATACCCTCAAAATCACTAACATAATCCTCTAGTGTTAGTGATGGTAATTTGAATGAAATACTACCCAACAATACGAGTGGAGGTCAATCGCAACCTGAAAAAGGATTCTATTCTCCAGGAAAGACGTGATCACTCGCATCCAATGCCAAGAAACATACATGTCACTGATAAAAGTTAATGTGTGATTAGAAAAGAACCATACAAACCATACCAAGGATCATATAAAATAGGTCCATATATTGGACCAATAAATCACATTCCACCTCAACCCTCCACAAGAAAAGAGCTCAAGATGGGCACCAAAGGCCCTACACCTTCTTCTTACACAACAACATCACCAACATTATTGCAAAAGACAAGAGCATGGTTAGAAAATTCAGTAGATTCAAAATACGAGAAGATATAAAATAAATTGAATCACCATTTTAAAATAGTGAAGTATCTATAGAAAATGAAATCAAAATTGTACCCTAAAAAAGTTGAGGGCCCTACATCTTGTCTCGTTGGTTCCTGATCCACATCATGAAGTTGACTGGTCTCCACTTGATCCTAAAGCCGACCAATAGAATGCAACACTGATTTGAGAGAAATTTGACTAGTAGTAGAACTAGTCATTCTCTCCTAACCTACATTTTAATATACCATCATTCTGGATTGTTCCAACTAAAATGATATTCCCCTGGAATCCACTGATCCCACCCTTACTCTAATATGGGCGCATCATCATGGAAAAATTATATAGATGTACCATAACTCCACATAGATGACATGGCTTAGGATGGCATGGAATTGTATGTTGAATGTGTCATACCTTCCTACAGTGATGGAACACTATAGATCTGAGATCAAAATATTCATATGATGACTATCTGGAATGGTTTCTTGAAAAACTAAATCCCATCATCCCATGTTAATCTCTCTTCCTCTTCTTCTCTAGAGAACTATCCCTGTCCATCTTGGGAATATGTCCTAAGGTGCCTAACCTACCATTACAGAAAATCACTACCACAAAATCTTGATCAACAACTTAATCATAATTATTCATCTTGAAATTAAATACCTAATAATATATCTCTAGACGTACATCTTTTTAAACCTCTAAGCTTTTATCTTCCCATTAGAGACTAATTATGGGGCATATCTGACTATATCAAAAAGCTGTTTACATACTCTATCTCTAAATTTCCCCTGAATAAGACCCATGACCTCTCAGGATCTAGTATATTCTCAGACCTTATGGTAGTATTGTTCCTTAAAGACCACCTTGAAGTCCTTCCAGCACATCTGGTCATGATTCCCAGCTTAAATCGGCTACTCCAACCATCTCCGACTGGGACCTTAGAAAAATGAAATTCTCTTCACCCTAACCTCTTCCAGAGTGTCTAGGAACTCGATCATGTACTATATATTCTTGATCCATTCCTCTTCTTATTCTACTGATGATATATCTTTTAATGAATGTTTTTTTTCTTAAGTAACTCTTGGGATTTTTCCTTCAATTGACTAGGTTCAACCACTCTAACTAGGGAAGGTGAACTGCTCACTCCCTATCTCAGAGCCTAGAGATATGGGACCACAGCATCTACCGAACACTGATCAATTGGTGAGGGAAAACACTCTATTTCTTCATCTCAAAGTCATAGGGTAATTTGCTGGTGATTCATGTTGCTATAAAAAACAATAGTCACATAAGAAAATCATTAATACATCAATTATGATGCATTTTAGAAACAAAACAAAAAATAAATAAATATAACATTAAAAAACAACACAAAAACCAAACCACTTCTCCCACACCAAATGTCCACGCATAGTTTTCAGCTTGCATGCAACACCTAGAGTAGAAGTAAAACAAGTATCCCAACATTTCATGGAAACTCAATGTGTATCACAATGTGTGATGGCGAGGTACCACACTCAAAACCAGAACTCTAATCCCCAATAGTCCTAACTCTTTTCTAACCAGACTCATCCCAAATAAAATTTCGTAAAGAGATAAACCTTCTCTGATACCATTTTTTCAAAACCCAAACTAGTATGTCATCCAAACAGGCGCCCAAAACAGTCTGTGGAAAGGCCTAATAGGGGTTCGTGATCCCCATGGGATTTCCTAAGTGCTCATGTATCAACAATTAAAAGTGTTAATAGTTTACCTGAATATAAAATAATAAAACAATAAACAATATAATGAAATATAAATTAAAAACAACAACTGAAAAATAAATAAAATTTTTATATATTTTAGATAAAATTTTAATAAAAAAACTAAAAAGGATTATACCAAAATGTTCAAAAATAATCAACCCCATAACCACCACATGATTAGGGTTACATCTCCCAAATTCCATCTTTATAACACCTCCCATGAAATATCACTAACAACCTAAACCACTATCTCCATAAGCTTTACCCTGAACTATATCAATCAAAACCAAGTCTACTTACACCCAAGGGCGTAAGCAGGGTTTTTGATATTTCCCAGTGTAATTCCACCCAAAATTAATCCATGCGCTAAACATTAAATGAAAAATAAATGTGCATGTTTTATAAATCAATGAAATGTTACACAATTTCAAAAGGAAACAACTTTAAAGAAAGACCACTTTAAATAAAGGAAACAATAAATAAAAGAACCAATGTATTTCAAAAAACAAATTATTTCTTGTGGTATTTCAATGGAAACATAGATATATCCAAATAGAACTAATAATTTGATATGCCTTATAGGAAATAGTTAGTAATGGGGCCCTAAAACCCCACATCTCAGTGATATGTGGATTAGAAACACTTACCATAGTTTTTATCATACACAAGCCACTAGTATGGGACACCCCCATAAGCAGGTGGTCTCCAATCTTCCTTTCATTTTAGTTTGAGTTTTCATCTACAACACCTCAGACTGATACCGGGCCAAAAAATCTTCTGTATCATCGGCTCACTTGTTAAATTTTGTCCACATTATTACCCGAGCATCTATTTTTGTTCTCATTCCAATTACAATTTAACATAACATGACATATTCGCATACATAAACCAAACATGACACTACACACGCCAAATAAAACCATTTTCCAACTCAAATTCACTTTCAAATCATATAGACACTAAAAAAATTTATAATTATTGTTCTAAAAGTTTTTCATAACCTAATAAATCATTTACATAGTTTATATGACCAATTTAAAGAACATAAGAGTGATTTACTTCACAATACAACCATTTTCACATGAAAATAATTTTTCAACTGAAACACATATTAAATAACTTGAAAAACCACATTCACACCTTACATAAATTTCATAAAAGAAGTATATAATCCATAAGCTAGAAAATCCAAATTATTAAGAAATGGTATAATATTGAATAACCATCTTTGATGGACAATGTTCAGGGAATCGGTGGGAAAATCGAACCACACCCTAATTGCACCACAATGAAACCAAATCGAACCCTAATCCAATTGATCGAAACAAATATATCATGATAAAACTGAAAGAATGGTACCATGGCCACTAAATAAGAGGTGCCTCAAGGTAAAGGGATGAAAACCCTAAATTGGATTGAGAAATAAAGGGAGGAGATGACCTTCTTGACTATTTGAGGAAGAAACTCCCTTAATCATCCACAAAATTGAAGATCCATGAGAGGCGGAGGGATGTGGGAGGTGTGTAGGGAGGAAAAAATCAAGTGGTGTGTGGGAAATGGATATTAGGGATTTAAAATTGTGATGGGGGAGAAACACCAAAAAAAATTAATGACCTTCAACATGTTAATGGTTAGATAAAATGGTTCGGTAAACCATGTGGTAACTATGAGAAGAATTATATACAAAGAAATACCTATTATATAGTTACCTAGGCTGAGGCGCATGACCATGTGGTAGCTACTACTTCACCCAGACAGCTATTGCATGGTTTCTGGGGAAGGGCACATTGTTATCTCTAACCATCCTCCAACCGTGTGCCCAATTCTATTTTCCCATAATTTAAAACAATTCTCTAAATTTACATAGGGAACTGAGGGGAAATGATAGGAAAAAAATAAAATTAATCAATAACTGAAAATGAGATCACAAGTGTGATATTGACTATACATCCTTTCCCTATCTCAAATACGAAATTACCCACACCAGAGAGGTACATTATTTAATTTCATTCTCATTAAACTAGTAATTCTACTATGGAGGAGGTTACCCAGAATATTACAAGTAATGCATAATAAAATAGATAAAATTGAAGCAATAAAACGTCTAGGATATTTAACAAAAAAATTGAGGGAAAAGTTTCATAAAATAATATCACTAAAAAATGACACTAAGAACTCTACCTTACATAATAAAAAAATTAATATTGTCCATAAAAAAAATATAACTCTCAACACACTAAAAATCAAAAATATGATTCTAAAAGGATAGTTATCAATTTGAACATAATATAATCACTGTCCAAAACCTCCAAACACAATATCAATATTTACATGTTTTCCCAAGTAAAGATCATTTAAATTTCAATATCACTAATAATATAAACATACAGTCAAAAAAATACAAATCTTGCATTATTTTAAAATTAAATAAAATAACCACTTCTGCCAAATAGAAATTTTTACTCACATTTCTAAACTAGGTCACCTAAATATTTCAACACCTTATTAATGGTTTTAGTGACCTATATTGACATTATTGAACACCTTATAACAGTTTAACTTTATTCTAAAATAATAATAATTTTCATTATATTTTATTTGAGATCATATATTTGATGAAAAATAATATATCAATTGCTATCAATATTTGATATTGAACATATTTTTGAAAAATCCCATTAAAAATTATTATTTTTAAAATAATATAAAAAATCATGGAAAGATTTTTCACAGTGGAATTTTAAAAAAAAAACTAGGTGATTTTTGTAACACATGGATATGTCAGTGAATTCTGAGATCTTGAAATAACATTCATGGTCATATTTGAAATACAGAAACATAATAGAAGGTTATCCATTTTTTTCACTAGAATATTTCTATTAAAAATATCCACATTTTTAAAATTTACAATCTCATATACCATCAATCAAACATTTCACGTTCTCAAACGTTTGGATTTAAAACATTGTATAATATTTCATGCTCTCCCAAAAATGTGTGAACATTTGAAGAATTTTCATGAAAGCCCTTCATTTTATATAATTGAATAGTTGAAACATAGTTTTTATAATTTCCCCCAAAACGAAAATACCATTGTTAAAACATCAATATATATACAAATATATAACATGTTTCAATTGTATAATTAAAAAACATGTAGTAATTTAAATATTAAACCCTCTAAATCTCACATTCCTTTATATTTCCACCAACCCAAGTATCATTGATTTGCTTAACATAATTATCAACAAATTGACCACAATTTAAAAATAAAATGCCCTACATAAGATAAATATATATTATATATGTTTTATTCCTCAATATTCTATAAAAATAATATTAAAAAGTACCACTAACCCAATAAACTAAATTCGTCCTCCCATCATTGAAAAAATCTATATATTTGTCAAAATCTCAAGATGTTATTTTAATTCAAAACGAAATCGAAATAATTAAATACAAAATATTCATCTATAATGGATCCAATAAAAATAACAATTTTTAAATTAAATATCATCCATCCTTGGAATTATTGTGGATATATAAAACAAAAAGTACTAATTCAGTAAATTAAATTTAAAATAAAAATTGAATAAAAAGAAAATGACACATAAAGTGTTGAAAAAAATTTAAATTTAAACCAAATTCTAGTTAAATAAAAATGTTCCAAAGGATAAATTTTACACATCATAGCCATGATAGAAAAAACATTCCTTATCATTTAAAAAACATGAACTCAACATAATAAATAAAAATTAATAAAATAAATGGGGGATTAAATAATTATGATTTCAAATTTTAGGTCAAAATTTTTTTAACCAAATTTCTAAATTAAATTATAAATTCTCATTACCATTATATTAAAATAGATAATTTTATTAATTTTTAATGGAATAATAATTGTAATCCTAAAATTCTATAAATACCCCATATTTATATTGAAATAACATTAGTATAAACCATATTAAAATATTTTATTTTAAACCGAATGGGTCCAAAACAATATTTAAAATAATTTTTAATTATTTGATTAAAATATCGCTACAAAGATAACTTTTTCTAACATATTAAATAACTTTTTCACTAAATAACATTGACCAAATCAAATAACTCCTTGATAAATAATTAAAATCCAAAAAAAATGAAATTCTTTTAATAAATAATGAAATTAATTATTATTAAGTGTACATATATAAAATAACACATGTCATCAATAAATAATATGGATAAATTAAAAATTATAGCCTTCAAAATACTCTCACAAGCACACATGTGTGATTTTTTTCTTAGTGATTTTCAAATATACTAAAAATTGCCTGATTTTACCCTTATAAAAAATGGACATCTAATAGAGATTAAAAATGGTAATTTTATTTGGTGGAAAGTGTTATGGTGGGGATTTTTCAATTTCCAATGTTGGCTGGTGTCAACTAAATAATAGAAAGCATAATGTCTTCTTGGACTAGAGTGATTTTTATTTGAATTTTTTAGAATTGTATGGAAATACTAATGATTATGTATCCAATGGAGTATCTTTTTAGATAAAACCAAATGAAATATATATTTTATTTTATTATAAACTTTTTTGGGAGGCTTTAAGAGGTATTATGGAAATTTTATCATGGATGATTGAGGGGTTGTTTTTTTACCATGTTAAGATAAAAACCTCATGTGTCTGTTGAAATTGTATCAAATACCCTATTTACTCTACTGGTGTGCTAAACAAATTTCCAATACTAGTAGGAAATTGAGGTTTATATAATATGAACTCTTTTGTGTGGCCAAAAGCTGTAAATAATTAGTTTCAAATTTGGTACTCGATTAGGACCGAATGGGTACCTAGTAGACTACACCTGAATTTTTTAGTGTGGCTTAGAATTGTTATTTAATGATTTAACCTTTCAATTTAGTCTGAAATTACATTTGAATATGTCTATTTGGAAAAGCCTATCCCCTTGTCTTCATCATATGTTCCCTCCTTAAATCTAGCTTTTCTTATACAACATTTATTTGTTGATAAAAAATATGTAATTATTTTTTTATTATCCCATTTTCTTCTTCTTCTATTACCTATTGTATGATTAGGAAAATTTTAGATATTTGGGGATAAAAATACCATATCATGGTGGCATCATTAAAAAATTAAATATATTTTGTTTGAAAATTGTAGTGGTTATTCAATAATGTTGAAAAATTTATGTTTCTCATAGTTTAAAATATTGTAAATATGTTGATTAATTAATTTTATGGATTTTACAAATATTGGATGTAATTAATTACAGATTTATGTGTGTTGTAGTTTGTTATTTTTGTTGAATTATATGCACATTAGTCTAATATTTTTTAAAAAAATTTATATTTTTTGGAATTGATCAGGTTATGCAACATAGATAGTGTTTCCCCAAAGATTTCAAATGGGATTAATTATGAATCAATAGTATAATTATTTATAATTCTTTAAAATTAATTTTATTTTTCCAATGGGTGATATATAGATTCATGTAAAATGATGGTGGTCAATGAGACCATGTTCATGGTGGAAGAAGTTGGATGGTTTTTTGTAAAAGATTAAAGTATAAATGAAAGAAGTTGTGGTATGTGGTCCCTATTTTGAAATTTTTTAAACATGTATCCTTTTGTTGTATGTAATTCTGCTAGGATAAGTTCTTGAGAATGACTCAAAATAGAACAAGTGCGGGTTTCATATTTTTGTAGTAAGATATGTCTATAACAAGTATGGTTTTCTGGTTTTCATAATGTATGTTGTTAAGGGTAAGATATTTTATTATTTTTGTTGTTTTCATTATATGACCATAAGTAGTAGTATCTCCGAGATAAGAAATGAGATGTATATTAATGACCACTATGGTTTAATGAAGATGAAAAATGATTATTTTATTATGTGAAAAGTTCAATGGTGGGAATTTTTCAATTTCCATTGTTGGATAGTATTAGATGAATAAGATAAAGGATAATGGCTTCTTGGACTAGGAGGATATTTATATGATTTTGTTATAATTATTTGACATTTCAGATGATTGGGTATCCAATAGAGTACATTTTTCTGTGTAATCAAAGGAAATAAATTATATTTTTGATTAAGAAAAATTTTAAAGATTTTTTTTAATTATTCTAGAGATTAGATAATGGAATGTGGGGGGTGTTTTTCAAACATGTAAAGCTAAATAGATCATTCACCCGTTAGTGGTGTATCAGATACCCTGCATCATCAATTAGTGTGATAATAATTTTCCAATTCATGCAGGTAGTCAGTAGTTGTGTAATAGTTACTCATTTGGTTGGAAAAAAAGTTATAAATTCATTTGGTTCTAACATGGTACTTTATAAGAACCTAGTTGGTACCTAATAGACTAAGCTAGGGCTTTTTTAGTGGGGGTCAGAATCATTATTTTATGATTTCTCCCTTTAAATTAGTCTGATATGAAATATTATTATGGTCAGTTTGGTTGTCCTCTCCCCTTTTCTTCTTAATATGTTTACCATTAAATAAATTGTTAAGTATACCACCTTGATGTGTTGATTAAGGATTTGTAATTATCTTTTTATGTTCCCATTTTCTTCTTCTTCCATTTTTTGTTATGTTGTTGGGAAAATTATAGATATTTGATGGAAACTCTACCATATCATGGTAGAGTAATTAAAAAATGTAATACTTCTTGTATGAATGTTCTATAGGTTATTGAGTTATGTTGAATTGTTTAGGTTTCTCATAGATCATATTTATCTAAATATCCTGAGAAATTTATTTATTTTTTTTAGTTTACAAATATTGGACGTAATTAAGGATTAATTTAGTTGTTATAATTTGTTATTTGGGTTGAATTGTTTGAATAGTTGTGTAATATATAGTATAAAATTTTTTCCATGTGTATTTTATGAGTTTATGGAACATATATAATTTCCCCCAATGGTTCATAATGGGATTAATTATGAATCAATAGTGAAATTAATTATATTTCATTTCAAATTAATTTGATTAAGTACATGGGTGAGATATGGATTTAGGTAATATGAGGGTTATCAGTGAGATTATGTTCATATGAGAAGATCATGGTTTGTTGTTGGGAAAAGCATAAATTATATATAACTCTATTGTTGTTGTATGTGGTCCCAAATTTTAAAATTTTAATACATTTTTGGGTATGTTGTATAGAAATATAATGGGATAATTTGAGGAGAATTACTCAAAATGGAACCAATGGGAATTTTAAATGTATGTTATAATGTAATTACGGTAAATTAATATTATAATAGATACTATATGAGTTTTAATTGTAAATATAACCATGTAAGGAAATTTAGATTGTGGAAGGCACTATTTTAAAGTAAAAGTGGGACAATAGAGAGCATTAAACTTTGATAAACATTTTTATTTATTAGGGAAAGTACTCTCTGTTGGTATAATACATTACCATATATTGGTGGGATATGGGTGAGTATTGTTAATGGTTATTGGGGATACTACAAGGGGTATATGTCATCCATGGAAGAGTCCTTTAGATTTAGTTATTATAGTCATGTATAAACTTTTGAGGATTCGATGGGGGGAATGGTGTTAAATCAAGGGTTTCATAGAGTGATATCCTCAAAATTATTAGTTAATCTGAGGGGATAGAGTATAATATTGGTATGGATATGTCACTAAGTGGTAATAGATTTAAAATAAACAAATATATTATATAGTTTAGAATAGTTGTGGATTAACCTGAGTATGAGGGGTTTTTTACCATGGGTAACGTTTTCTATGATTATAAAATGGGGGTACTAATCTGTTCACATTTCACTAAGACTTTTACTTATGGACATAGGTAATGTACCACTTGGAAGGTGGTTAATGGAGCGATAGTATGAGATTGAAAACGTCATTTCCATTATGTCAGTTATTTTTTCTTAAAAAAAGTGGTAATAATAAATGATTATCAGGGGTATGTTTTATTTATGTATGAATGTATATTAAATGAGGTTAAATGCATTATAGTTGAGATATGGGATTTAAGAAAGGATATTCCCATGGATCTGGTTATGATTTACCAAAAATTTCTATTCTATGTCATTTTAAAAGTATGGGTAGAATTTTTTTATGTATATAGGTATGTTATTTGGAATTTATCAGATAAAACATAAGAAATTAAAATTTGTTACACTAATATACATGTTTTAGTGGATATTTATTTCAAGGTGATATTTTTGAGGATGGGTTTGATCATACTACTGGCCTTTCATTGAGTGGACTAATGATATTTTATTCACACATAGGGACGGTGATAATTTATTCAATATTTATTTCAATTATGAGTGTTGATAATAAATTATTCATCAGATGTATTAAGAGTGGTGATAATTTATTCACAATTATTTTTAGGATTAATGATATGTGATTCACTATTTCTTTATTTAATAAATGGTTATAAACTTTTCATTATTAACTTTATTTGAACTGGTAATAAAAAATTCAAAATTTCCATAATAATTTGGGAATATTCAATCACAATATTCATAGATGCTAATTGGTGAAACTCCATTCACAAAGGCTGATAATTATTTTAACATACATATATGTTTGATATTATATATCTATTTATATAGGTGATACTATTTCCAACATATATAAAATTTCTTATAACATAATTCTAATACATGAAAATTCAATAACCTATGTTCATAATCCTTTCACAAAAAATGATGCTTTTTATATCATAGAAACCTTGTATTTTAAGTCTATAAAAAATCCTAACATATGATGAAATGTGGGAGATTTTAGACCATCCCATGAACTATCTATTTTTTTCTTTTCCAAACTTATTTATGTGATCAAAGTATGGGAACCACTATCCAATTTCAATAACTATTTGAATTAGGTATGAGTTTATAATTAGGGTTTATTCTTGAGTACCTTGAAAATCGAGTGATATATGAATGTAATTATTTATGAATTTAATTTAATTTAGTACATGATTTCATATATTCATTATTATTGTTTCCCAATATTGTGTCCTATAGAGTTTTAATCTCAAACCCATCATGTAAACCTCAATAAATGTGAAAACATAATGGTTGATATTTATGTTAGGGTATGAGAACTACTAAATGTCAGAAAAAAGGAAGAGCATAGATGGATATATAGATATTTTCATTTTGATCCCATGGATTTAATTGATATTCCAATTTATTATTTATTTTTGGTTTTGTAAGTACTCAATGTGATGGATCAATTAGTAAATCCCTGATGTGTATGACTATATGACATGCATGTGTTATGCTTTTTTTCACAGGATTTTTTTTAGAATTTTCCTATTTTTATTTTAATTATATAATATCATCAAACTTTATAACTAATATAGATGTTTAGGTTATTTATATTTTATTGAATAAAATAATTTTATAGGAATTGTCTATCCTTTTTTTGAACCTTATCATCGTTCAGTATCCACATGTCTGAGGTCATTTATGACCCAAGTTATGCTATACAGAGGGTGATGGACCCATATACATTACATTATGGATCCCATAAATGTTTAGTAAATATTTCTCTAAGTTTTGTAATTTCCATCAGACTACAAATATCAATATATCTGGTTGACATGCATGCTTTCCTAACAATTTGTGAATCCCAAAAAAACATTAACTAATTTCATTTTCATTTAAATTAGAATAAAATAATATATTTTAAACATTTATAAAAAAACGTATTAAATATAGACTCACTAAAAAGAAAATTCTCACTAAAAATGATTAAATAAAACATTAAAAAAATTCAATTTTAATTCCAAAATTCATTTGAAAATAATTTTTCATAAATAAAAACATCAAAAATTTAGTAAAATAAAAAAAATCAATATCTAAAAAATAACACTATATACTTGACCTCTCCCAAAACTAAATGACCCTAACAAGTAAGTTATTTTAATTAATTTGATTCAAATTAAAATAATGAAATTTATATGGATGAGGATACCCATAATATGAGAACTAATTTATAATAAACTAGGGAAAATCAAAGAATTAAAAATTCCATGATAATTAATTGAAATATTTGAGGGAAAATTTTTATTCAATAATATCACTTAAAAATAATAAAATAATGAACTCTAATATCTCTACCATACATAATATATAAAATTAAATTATACATAAAAAATACAAAATAACTCTCAATGCACTGAAAATCTCAAAGTTGCATCTCAAAAGATAGGTCTGAATTTATCAATAATAAAATAGTTACCCAAAATCTCCAAACATAATATCAATATTCAAAAAAATTACCAAGTTAAGATCATTAAATTTTAAATATCACAAATAATATCAGAATTTAGTCACAAAATTAAAACCCACCATTAATTAAAAATTAAATAAAATACCAAAACTGAAATGTTTATTCACAATTTTTTAATATGTAAACAAAAATTTCAACACATTATTAATGGTTTTGGAGATCTATATTGACCTTATTAAACACCTTATACAAGATTAATTTGAATCTGAAATCATATGTAATTTATTTAGATTTAATTTAATATCTTTTTTAGCATGAAAAATATAGTATCAAATGTTAAGATTGTTTGATGATGAACATATATTTTAAACATCCCTTTGGAAATTAATCATGTAAAATGGACATAAATAAGAATGAAAATATTTTTCAAGGAGAAATTTGTGAAGAAAAAAAATACTATTTTAGGTGATTTATAGTGCGTTGAGGTATTTAATTGAATTTTGGGACCTTGAAATAACATATAAGGTCATATTTTAAATACAAAAATATTATACATGGTTACTCTTTTTTTACACCGGATTGTGCCTATTAAAAAATATACACGTTTTCAAAATGTAAAATCTCAAATACTATCAATAAAATATTTCATTTTCTCATCCACTTGGCTTTAATTCACAATTTAATGTTTCATGATCTCCCAAAAATGTTTAAACATTTGATGAATTCTCATGAAAAACATTCATTTTATATAATTAAACGGTTTACATGTATTTTTTTAAATTTTCACCAAAAGAAAAATAAAATCATTAAAAAATTGGTATATACAAAAATATGAAAGATTTCGATAGTTGAATTCTAAAATAAGCAGTCTTTGAATTAGTAAACCCTCCATAACTCACATTCCTTTACATTTCCACCAACAATATTAATATCAATACCCTTTCTATAATTATCAATCAATTGACCCCAAATTGAAAATAAAAAAACCTATATAAGCTAATAACATATTATATATGTTTTATTTCACAATATTCAATCAAAATGAAAATCAACTCTACCACAAACCCGTTAAACAAAATTCTTTCTCCCAACATTGAAAAAAACTTTATATTTGGTTAAATCTAAAATTGAAATTTTAATCCAAAACAAAATCTACACATTTACATCCAAAATTATCATCCACCATGGATAAAAAGATAAACAATTTTGAAATTAAATACAATAATTTTTAGAATTATAATGGACACATTGAATGAAAAATATTAATTAATTAATTTGATTTTAAACTACAAATTGTATAAAATTCCAATGATACATAAAATTTTGAAAAAAATTTAAAATTAAACCAAAGAATATTTAATTAAATATGTTCCAAATTATAACATCATACAAAACATATCATTGACATAAAAAATGTACCATGTTATTTAAGCAACATGAACACAATATAATAAATAAAAAATAATAAAATAAAAGGGGTATTAAATAATTTTGAAGGTAACTTTTCTACTAAAATATTTTTAAACAAAAATATAAAATAATTTATAGTTTTTAGTTTACCTTATATTAAAATAAATAATTTTTTAAAATGTAAATTGATTAATAATTACAATCCTATGATTCTAGAAATAACTCATATTTATATTGAAGGAAAATATAGTATAAACGATATTAAAATATTTTATTTTAATCCAAATGGGTTCTAAAAAACAATATTTAAGTAAAATAATAATTTTTTTATTAAAATAATTCAACAAATATAATCTTATATTACTATGTAAATCTCTTATTAACCAAATAACTTTTAACAAATGAAATTACTCCATTATAAAAAAATAATGTAATAAACAAATTAAAAATACATACTTATGTTAAATAATTAAATTATATATTAATAAAGACATATCAATACAATCACAAATGTCATCAATAACTAATAAAGATTAATTGAAAATTATATCTTTCAAAATACTCACAATGAGACACATGTGTGTTTTTTTTGTTCCTAATAATTTTCATATAAACTCCAAATTACATGATTTTACACTAATTCAATCCAAACATCTAAGACAATTCAATTTTATTTAAAAATTAAATAGTATTCCTAAAAAATTTTCATAAATGAATAGTTAATTTTGTAAATAAATGTGATCTATAAATCAAATGTTCAAATCTTTTTTGGGGAATAAATACATTTTATAATGTCTTTAAAATAAAATATGTGAAAAAAAGTGAATTCATTATTCCTATGTAATATTTATTTATCTCATTATATTCTTCTTCAAGAGTTGATAATGATCGTTAATTATTGAATATCATCATCATTGATGGAATTGACGTCCCATAACACCAAATATTTACCCCCCTTCTTCTTATATATTTCTCCTTATTTGTGGTTCTTATTTTTAATCACTTAAATATTTAACAAGTAGAGTCAATAACTTGTTAAGATAATTAATTTCTCTAAAATATTACTAAAAAGATCTGTAAGGGTATTTTAAAATAACTAATTAACTAAAAACATTATGTTATATTTGTAAAATCTTCACATCTATAAAATGAATTTATATCATACAAGTAATATAATAATTTAATGTTTGACAAAAAATTTAAACTGACAATTTTATAATATACACATGTAAGTACACTCTCGATAACAATAATTGAAATTATGAATGGATAGTTTAGATGATGCAGAAAAGTAAACTGTAGAAAAAAATAATCAACCTGGATGTATGTGACATTAAAATTCACTATGCATCCTCAAACTAAACATTCTCTTAGAGTAATCAAGAGTTTCACCGTAATATTAATATTAATAGGCATGATCATGATAACATAATAGAAATTCTAAGTCATCTAAACATAATGAATAGTATTTTAATAAAATATATGGTTCATTCTAGTTATAAATGAATTATTAATACTAGGTTTCTCATGGATGGTTACAAATCATTTAATATCATTTCAATAATCATTATAAAATACAAATTTTTAAATTTCATTAAATAAAATCAATCTCAAGGAAATTATTTCACGGACAGAGCCTCCTCTATTGAAAATAACCAATGGAAGAATACTTTTAATCCACTTTTAAAATGAATTCTTATTATTACACCTTATGAAATACATTATACTAATGTGAAATAAAATGTTAATAAATCATGGGCAGTATAAACTAAGTTAAGTGCTAGAGAAAATAACTAAATTTATAATTTATAATTGGGTTAATTGAGAAACACCCTAAGAATACTAGGGATAGTGAAATCCTAGATCATATATCCATAAATAGGATGGCCTGCAATTGGTGGAATGAAATAAGTAAACAAATCACTAGCAAGTTAAAAAATATAATACATAACTAGTATATATAGTATAATGGGATCCCATATCGAACTAATAATTCCTACACACATACTCGATCAATCCATGGAATAAAAAAGTTTGTTATAATTTCAAATATATATAAATACAAATGTAATCCTATGAGGAAACGGTAAAACTTATTTTTCCTCAACTCTGAACCCCCTCATGTAAATAGCACATACGAACATAATTTAACTAAACAATTTAACTTTCCATTTATGGGGAATTCAATAAATAATATCAAAACATAAAACACTTATATAGCACAAAATAGGTATATTCTATGGGTTTTAAAATTATGTTAATTTATTTAAATGTATTAATTGAGCCTTATCATCATACTTTATAATTATAAATTATAAATCTATCTTGAAACCCAATTACATGGATTCATAAATTAAAAAAGAACACCTTCAAAATTCTATGAAATCCCCTTAAAATATATTGAAATGAAAAAACACATAAAAAACTATAATAAATTTTAAAATTACATTTAGGTAGTTTTAAAAGGAATTTAAGTGTATAATAATGTAAAAATAATTTGATCCAATCATTAAAAATGTAAAATCTTTTACATTAAATATAATATTTTTTAAAACATTGATTTATTTTCAAATAATACTGATTCGTATTAAATATTTTTATTGGGTATCAAAAACAAGAAGTTAAGAAACCAAGAAAACATTTTTTAGGAATTTAAATCCATAAACAATTGGAACCTACCTAAAATTGAATTCAGAAGATAATACTATTTCAATACTTGATGAAGGAGACCCACAATCGAGATCATACACCAATGAAACACAAATCGCACGAAATTAGAACCAAAACCCCACATAGGGTTTGGCTTAATGTGACATAAAACGATATGGATAGAGGAAAAGAAGAACAATAATTTAGGAGGAGGTCTAACCTTAGGATATCTCACATGAAATAGAAGGGAAAGACTCTTGAAAAATAATGACAGTCTAAAGAAATTTCTGTGTAGGGGTATCCATGATTGGATTCCATATTAGGGTAGAATATAAGGAAGGTGTTTAAAATGTGTAAAAGGGGATGCTTGAATTAAAGTAAAATTCCATTGTTTAATATGTAGGGAACTATACATATTTTTCGATATGGTGTTGGATGAACTACGGACCTCTTAAATGTTATTCTAGGTGCCCTCATTGGCATAATACACAATGAAATTAACATTTCACTTACTATATGGTAATCTCTTCTATAAATAACAGGTCACCCAAATGGGTTCCTCACTATTAGTATAAATTATGTAGTAAAACAATGCATGTTGAACTAAAAGTAAATTTTTTTAAAATTTGAAATTAATTTAGAAAAAAAACATTAGTAAAAGACAAACAATCAGAAAATAAATAAAATAAATATTATAAAATAGGATCCTCTAGGTCGGGGTGTGATACAAATGTTCAGAAGGTATTTTTTTGACTTCATTAAATTATTTTTAATTATAGAACAATGAGAATAAATTGATGATTCTCAAATGATAGTATGTGAAATACTATAGCTAAATTAGATACAATTTATGGAGTTATTCCAATATGATTCACATTTGAAACTCCATGTTTTAGTGCCACTTATATAATGTTATTCTAGTTTTTTATTTTTTGTGAACATAATATTAGATTATTCATAATCTCAATAACACATTTATTATAAAAAAAATATAACTATTGGAACTTTCATTTCCTTGGGAACATATTTCTAACATTCCTTCATAGAAATTAGTTGCATACATTACTTGGTTACAAAAATATACTCTTTTGCAGTATTTTTTGGGAAGTAATTTTCTTGTTTCTTCCTATAAAAACTAAGAAATTTTATCATTATGAATAATACTCATTAAATTATATATTATCATTCTATAAATTTTATCGCCAAATCCATATATGAATATTACACAAATAATTGAATTTTTTTTACATTATATATCAACACTTAATCATGAGTAATCAAGAAATACCCCATAATTTTATTTACCTCCCTAAAATTTTATAAAATTTTATTAAATTAAATCAATAAATATAATATTGTTTGACAAACAAAGTTATTTATTATAAATATAAAAATATTAAACGTCCTATTATTTTCCTGATAATGTTTAATGTATTTATTTATCATCTTGATGATTTCCATGTTTAGTTCATATAAAATATATTTATAATCATTCCTAAAATACATCATATGAATATTCAATAGAAAATATTTCTAATAAATATATTTAATGATAAAATTTTACTCTTGATTATAGATTTAAATATACCCTATTAAAACTAGTTTGTCCATATATTTATTAAATTATTATCTCATTTGGTTAAAAATTTATTATATTGATTCCATTCTCATTTAATAAAACATAATACCATAAATCTATATATGTAACATAATCCAATAAATATTTTCATATATATATATATACATTTATCAAACTCAACTCTCTTGAATTATATTATTCAGATTAAAAATATAATTGATCATATAAGTTTTTTATATCAGTTTTCTTCTTAAAACCCCTTAGAGTGCTAAACATGGACCTCCACTTTGAATACACAGATTAATAATTTATGGTTTATATACATTTAATAGTAATTATATCATTATTAAATTTCTACCATAAAAAGTAAATTTTTTGATTCTAGTTTCACTACAAATGTAAACATGTCCTTAACATTTATGCCTCCAATTTGAGAATATCCATTACAAACAATTCCGTCCATATTTGAAATTAAATTTCCATTTAAAAACATTATAAGGAAATAAATTTTTTAATGACATTTTTTTGGTAACACCCCAATTTTTTAAAATCCATTTTTTGAATAAAATGAATTTTTTTTGATGTCTTTTATTTTACACTAGACCATGTTATGCTTATATAAAATGAAAAACTGACTTAGCTTTTGCTATATGAAACACTGAGTTTATATAAATAGATATTTTAAATATGTAATTATTTAAAAAATAAAATTATAAATTATCTATTCCAATGGATTGTATGAACAAGATTAACTAAATTATTAATGTCTAATTTACACATGTAAATTCCTTAAAAATAAGTGAAAAATGTTTTACTAAAAAAAATTATATGTAAGGACGTCTGTTTTATACCAATAACTCAATAAATCCCTATTATAAGATTATATTAATGATATATATATATATATATTATTAGTTATAGTTTTTATCATTCATGTTATTTTTTTTCAAGAAATAATATAATAACCAATCCATATTTTTTTATAAAAGTAAAATTTTTCTAAAAAGGATGTCTTATTGCCTTTTATGGATAATTTTTTCAAAATATTGATTTTGAAACTTTTATAAATTCTATTTAAAAAAACATCATTGAAATATGGATATCAAAATTCAATTTGGGAGAACATTTAGTGTTATTCAAACTTGTTTCATGTTTTAAGGTCACACACAAAAGACTTTTTATTTTTTATTTAAGAAAAATTTGATAAAAATACTTCAATGATATAAATTAAGGAGGTTTAAAACAATGGATTCCAAGGGAATCGTCCCGAAAAAATGAGTACCCTCTAGAGGGAATGACCCCCAATCAAAGAAAATGAGGATACGATCATCCTGAGAATCTTTTGAGGGAAGATAGAATGCTACCATATTACCCTCATGAAAAGTATTATGGATGGACATGTGATAACCCATAAATATCTTTCATCTCCAGAATGTGTATTCAATGAACCAAGTCATCGGACCATTACCAACAAATGAATTAAATATGGGAAGAGAATCAGTCTCAATCTCTCACTTAGAGATATTCCTCTATTTACAATGAATGTCCCTAGTGAGATTGGAAAGGGATTCAGCTTTTAAAGAATCCCCACTCCTAAAGAAGGAAGATAAGGAAATCAAAACTGACACCGTTGTGCCTTTGATAATTCTTCCGTTGTGTATTACCCCCAAATATAAAGAAAAAAATTTGTTTAATTTATATCCTAAGGGGGGGATTCCATCTGATCCATTTTCTCTGGCTTATCATGGAGTGGAAGAGACAAGATTTTGGGGAAAAAATGGAGAGAAAGATGGTTCCATCATCAAATACTTACACATCTTAGAGAAATAGAAAATAAAATATCTAGTTTTGAAGCTTGTCCATGTGGTGGATTTCATTTAATATTTATGTCTTTTATAATTTTTGGGCTACCATAGTAGCCAACAACGTATCGTGAAAATAAATTCCCTCGCCTTCTTCTTTGTTGCATGTCTTTCTATACCCTGAAACTAGTTGTGAAGGAAATTATTTGTGGAATCCACATGATAATCCAACATTTTGAACTATCAAAAAACACACTAGATAGATTTATCCCAGTCAATATTTTAAATTAGGTGGGTCATTGATTCTGTATAAAGATCACTAAAGAAAAACATCTCAAAGAAATATAGATACCTCTACTGAATGTTGTCCTTGGTAGGCAGAGCATTATATTTGATCCACTATAACGAAAAAAATTAAAGGGAGTATCTTTTCCTGAAAAAATTTCTCCCCACGGATAGTGATGATAGACTATAGGTTGGGTTTTAAAAAAACCACGGATTGTAAAAGTACCTACATTAGAGGCTATGAAAACCCATATATCTTGGTCGCTAGACTTCACAATGTTGTCAAAGAGGATTTTCTGTTAATCATCTAAAGTGTCATATATGGATTTTGGGAGTTTAATAACCTCCATGATGGTGATGCTAGGAGTAGTAATGATCCAGAATCTAAGATGTTTCCCACACTAGTTATGGTTCTAATAACTAATACACTCTATGACAATAATCCATCATGTATGCTACTTGAGAGAAGGAATGTAAGGTGGAGTTAACATCTAAAATTTATAGTGTTTCATCTGGGAATAACTCACTTCTAAGCCATATATGTCATGTATTTATTTACCACACAATGTTTTTCCCTCGAGAATCTCCCTGGAATGTTTGGCATGGATGCCATTCATAGATCTAGAGACACTTCACAGATTAAGGCCCCCCTCACAAATCGGTTTGGAATCTTTCCCCAATAAGACTATTGTTCCCGGCTTTTTAAATTTATAACCCATAAGAATGATATAAAAGTACTCTCAGTGATAGAAATAAAATTCATGAGAACCTTCAAGGTGGATAAAATATGCAAGGGTATAGAGGATATGATAGAGATGATACGGGTAATTCTCCATCCAAAGAAATGGATTCTATTTTACAAAATTGTTGAGGTGACAAATTATTCAATAAAAACAATATAAAAGTGATTGATAATAAGATGTTTAGGGGACATAGGGGCACCCATGTTGACCATAGGAAAGAAAACTTTTTTCATGCTCAAAATGGTTACTATTGACCTTATCTGCCTTTCTAAATTTTAATTGAAAACTAATTTGCAGTCCAATTTAATAATACAGTTAAATTATGTTCTATATTGTTTTAAATATATAATTTGATAAAAAAAATTATTCTTTAAATCCAATTAATTTAATTTTAATCAATATTAAAGTGAGTTGGGACATAAATACATACCAATATTTGGGATTTTATATCTTTAAAAACATGTTTTATCGATATGTCAATGGGATTATTTTTTAATTAATTTTTGAAAATTATATGTTTTTTATTGTGATATATACATTCCATTTTGGAATAAAATGGTTGAACTTTATAAAATATTTTCCTTTTATTTTTGGACCATATGAATAGTTTAATGTATACTTTTGCATGAAAAAGACATGAATATTTTTAAAATTGAAGTGAGTGAAAACATTTCATACACATACTTCTAATAAGTATGATATTTTTAATAACTGGTTAAATATAACATATGATCATCTATTTATATTATTCAAAAATATAACCGGTTTAATATATAATGGATTTATTTATATTTAATTTATGGAAAAATTGTCATAAATATTTACACAATAATGATGTATTAATTATTCAATTAATGAAACAATAAATTATATTATATTAGTAATATTAAAATTAATATAATTTTATCAAATATATGTTAAAAAAAATTCAAAATGAATATGATGTATTATTATTGAATTATGTTAATTGGTTCAATGTTATCTTTATATATTTATTTTCTTAAATTCATTGTAATAAATATTTCCAAAATTGACACTAATAATATTTTATTAAAATAATAATTTTTAAAATTAGTTAATAATAAATAAAAGAATAAATAGGGAAAAATGGGATAAATTATGGTCTAAAATATCATAAATTGACCATTCATGATTCAGCTGACACATTATAAGTAAAAATATGCACCTTTTAATATTGAAAATATTGTTACTGTAGTTATAATTATAATATGTTAAGTAAGTGTTAATCAAAATTAGAAGGTTAAAAATAATACCTAAATTTATCATAAATATATTGGATAAGGGGATTACAACACTATATATTCTTATTTTCTATTAAATTTAATTTTTTTGGTTTTTTAATTGAGATTGAATTTATTATAAATTAATCTTTTTGATGATTCCAAAAGTGACCCTCATTATAAAAGGATGATTCCTCCCTTATCGCATTTCACCACATTAATTCTTATAGTTTGACAAAAATTTATCAACTTATATTATAAAATTATTTATCTACATTCTATAGGTTCTGTTCTTCCCAAATGATAACACTGGAGTCTAATAAAGTACATCTAAAGGGGTTGTTTCAAAGAATATATAATCACTATAACTAATCACTGTATTTTACAACTCTTCTATACCTCCAATAAAATATAAAATGTATAACAAAAAATAATAAATTCAGCACCCCAAATACATTGAATTATTCTTATGATTATTAATATACCATTAGACATCCCCTTTCCTATTGAACGAGAAAAGAAATTATCTAATGTGCGTACGTAAGGCTTACTATCTCCACATAGCGATACAATTCATTTTCTGTTACCACATATTATAAGTCATAATTTTGATGGTTTTAATGTTTTTATATGATATTTATTAAATAATAGTTATTCTATAATGATAATATCAAATATACCATTTTAATACCTAATCATCTAGGAAATAATAACATCACCCCTTTTTACGTATGGATTACCATATCCATAAGGTAATTTGATTCGTTTTTCATGTATATTTTAAATGGATGGTAATATGGACGAGTATTATAAATATATATTATATATATATAATAAAAGAGATTCCATAATTATAATATATCATATACTTTTCTTTCATTTAATATATAAATAAAATTAATAAAATGTTCATGCGTACATATGGCCTACTATATCCATGAATGGTGAATTTCATTTATCAATTTTATAGATTTTTATAAATAATAATATAATGAATAAAAATTATATTTATATAAATTTTATCATTCCTGATATGATAAAATTATAATTTAATAATGAGTACCAAAAATTTAACAAATTAAGACATATGTGAAAAACATAGCTGTTATTACCTGAAATGTAAATTTATACTAAAAATGTTAATAAACAGGTAATAGAAGGATATTAGTAGATAATATATAGTATTATATAATTTAATAATGTCTTATGATATATTTATAATAAACTTATATTTATTATACAGGATGTTTTCATAGGTATGATGAAAATAAAGACTTTCCTCACTTTTATTTCTCTGGGATACATGCCTAATACACTACTTATTTCATTTTCACTGTGTATATACTACCCATGAATGAAAATTATGAATATTTTCCTGAATATTATATTGTTTTCATTTCCATATAGTTTTCTTTATTTCATGGTGAAAAATATTTTACTATTATAATGTTACAAGTGTTTATTCCACAATTTCATCAACAATCAGTATTATTTTAGTTCAAATCATCATTGGGGAATTTTTATCATCTACATAAATGTTCTCTAATTTTTTTTTCTAATATTATAATATTAGTTTTTGAATTAATTTTTCCTTTTTATAACTTTTAAAAAAATGGTTTGAAAGTAATATTATTTTTTCATCTTCCAAACGAGTTACATTGTGACTTTTCCGAAAAAGGTACTAGAGGAATGATTTTTTGACAAATAATGCATCAATGGAATTTTCTCAATCATGAGTAATTAATTATTTCAGGATTAAATTATAATTTTATAAGTTTTTTTTCATAAAAATTATTTTATTTTCATATTTTACAGCTCTTTAATAAAATACATAATAAAGGAAAGTATATTTACAATAAGAATTTTTGTGGACATTCATTATAAAATATTTTTCCTTATAAGATGACATTATATGATGTTTCATATTATTGACTAGGGATATTGATTAAGGATAACATTATTATTCTTTCTCTTAATGGTTTATGTTAATGATATAGATATATTTTTGAAAACTATTGTTTCACATGAGTTAGGTTATGAAGAAGTGTTTATAAAACTAATTTGTTTACATGTGTTCTAATGTGATGAATGATTTATGGTCATGAAGAAAACATATGTATAGTTTTATTAGGATATGGTGATATTTACATATTCCTATAATTTATTGTTTAATGAGTTATATATTATTTTATATTTAAGTGAAACATGTAAGTGTGCCTAATATATGATTGGAAACAAGTCGATGGGCATGATCCAATAAGGTAAACATGTGATAATCTAGGATCTAAGAGTCATGGTTGTTAATCCTGACATATAAATTTTTTATAATTTTTATGATTCCAAAAAATAATCTTTCTTGAACATATGGTATAAGTATTAGTTATGATGATGCTTTATTCTTATGGTTCATGTTAATGTTCTATTCTATAACTCATGTTTATTATCCATAAATGGTTAGACATAAAATGTGTATTTTATGATCATGATTACATAATCATATTTATTATTTTATGATTTCATATAATAATAAATTGAAGTCTTCCTTGTTTTCCTTTATTAAGAATCTGATCTAACCATTTTTTTATGTTTCATTTCCATAGGTTATAAAGAAACGTTATATGTACAAATAATAAAGGGGAATATTATTATATAGATGTGGAAGATATTTCAACAAATTGGAAGAATGTGTTTCAAGTTTACATATCCAATAAAATATTATGCACCTTAATGATTTTTTGTATTGTAATAAATATTCATCTAAATTTATGTAATATCCTTTTATTAAATGTTGAGAACATTATTAGCAGTATTAGAGAATATGTTTAATTTATTTTTTGAAACGAGGATAAGAAAAATTTACTGTGATACCTAGAGATAAATATAATGATATATCTAGTGATGTTTCTAAGGATAAGTCTATGTATAGGTTATAATCCAAGATGTTTTTTTAAAATATTTATTAATAAAATATTAAACTATAGGTTTCATAGATTGATAAATTTAGAGTAATTTACCTTGATTATTTTTGTTCTACTACTATGATTAGTGTTTCTTACACTATAATTTAGGGTTTTAGTCAGTATTTGGAACCTGAAAGAACCATGTTATTGATGAATGTGGTGATGAATGTAATGATTTTCCTCCTAAAAAACTGATTGTAATGGGGGATGGAATTTATAATTGTGTTTTTATGCTCATATAACTATTTGAATCTATGAATTATGTTAGGCTTCCAAAAGATAAAATGATGGGAAAAAATTTTGTTGAGTCCTTCATAAGCCAGTGTTCACCTTCTTTCGATGGGTATTCTGATCCACTAGTGGCAGAAGAATGGATCAATACCACTAGAATAATATTTCAAGGTTTCATATATTGATATAATGAGAAATCATTTTTGTTGTCTATCATTTGGAAGATGAAGTTAGTAAACAGTGTAATATCATAATGAATATAAGGAAATGGGAAACAATTCACTCCATGGAATGTGATGAGTTCAATAACATTTTTAAATAAGTAATTTACTCATATTCATTATAAAAAATGGGGAATTAAATATTTGATTAAAAAATTAGGATTCTGAATGTTTTGGTAACTATGATGAATGTTTTGGAGGACTTTTGATGTATTCTATGAAAATTATTATCCAACCATAAATTAACATTGACTGATTCTTTAATGAATTAAAACAAATTATCCAAAGTGTGTTATCCATAAGATATTTTCAGTATCTACAATGTAATTGTTCAATGTGAAGTTAAGGTATAAATGGAAATTGTAGATACCCACCATTCCTATGGATTTAAAAAATAAATAAAGATTAAGTCTAATGAAAACGTTAATAAATCACATAGAGGAATGATGTTCCATCCAATAACAAATAAAAAATGTGGGAAGAAACATTATAGGAATTTTCTAAATGGAACTGGGAGGTCATTATTATGTGGAATGGTGGTTCATAAATCCCATGAATGTAAAAATTTAAAGAACATACTAGTTAATGAAATGGTGGAAAAAATACACTAATGGATGCACGATCAATGATCTAATGCTATAAATGAAAGGAATATGGACATTTTTCTAATCCATTCTCAAATGAAAATGTTAACAATGACGATCAATGTAATAAACCTCTTAAATCCAAATAAAAATATAAACATCATGTGTTATCAATTGGATATATATATTATGCTAACATAATGGTGGAATTAATGATTGTTTTGTAATGGAAATCAGGAATAACATATTAGAACAACTTTTATGAAAAATGAAATATCTACATACTGGTCCACTTTAGTTTTTCCCTAAGGATTTAAAAGAAATTTCTAAATGGTACTACTAACCATGAAACTTGATTGACATTGTAAAGTAATATATTTTAAAAAGATGTGATTAATAGAAGAATAAACATTAATATGAACATGATGTTGTGATAATGAAATATAGATATGATTGATTCTGATAAAATAAATGTGATAGTATTGACGACCTGGGACTGATAAGATGGATTATGATATCATGGATTGATTTTATAGAATTTTTGGATTTAGTTTAAGAGGAAAGAGTTAATTTTTTGAAGGAATTTTTATTTTCAATAATGATTAATATTAATTCAGGTTTCTTACATGTTTCACGAGAATATATGACAAAGGTATTAACATGTATGGAATATGACAGCAATGATATACATTATGAAATATGGTGATCAATGTTAATATATTTTTGAGAAATTTATTTAATATCATTCTAATGTGTTGTAATTTCAACTTTTGGAATGGTTATGTGTTCAACTATTTATGAAATGGTTTACGTGAAACTTCGAGTGAAGTTTTAGAGATTAAAATATTATCTTTTCATATAAAGATTTATGCATATTATATAACATTTATTGAAAAATTCGAATTTTAACTAAAGATATATGGAATGGACTATCATTATACTTATGAATCTCGTGATTTTTTAATTCTATAAGAATGAAAAATTTACCTATATCTCATGGAATAAGAGGTGAAGGGGAAATTTATAAGGAAATAATTAAATAATGCGATTGTGCTTATAAAATGTAATCATGTAAGTATTTACCATATTAAAATTTCATAAACTGTTGGGAATGGATCTTGAATCCAAAAATTTTATTATAATATCATCTTTTTTGATGAATCATATAGTCCCTTAAATCATAATAGATTTATGGATTTGTGATTTTTTGCTTTCTCTTGACCATGTTCTTTATCAATCTCTATTAGAACATGATATTTGATTTCTCTTCCATGTCCATGTATTAAAATAGAAATTTTTTTCCCTATGTGAAAACATAGTTATGACTTACTTTTGGTGACCATTTTGTTTCAAACATTCCCATATTAAATGTCGGGTTTATATTATTTTTTATGATGTGGGTTTTTTCAAAGGAACATTCAACTATTAAACCTTTGATTCCCCCAATGAATTTAAAGGGTCAAATTCATTTTAAGGGGGTATACTGTAACACATGGAGTTTTTATAAATATATTTTTTGAATAAATTAAATTTATTTGATGTCTTTTGTTATACACAGCACATTTTTGTTTTCACAATATGCATCACTAGCTTAAGTTGTGTTACACACGACACTTATTTAATATGAAGCCTCATTTTTAATCTAATTATTTAAACCATAAAATTATAACCAACATGTTGTAAAGGATAATATGAATGTGATTAACTAAATTATGAATTTTTTGTTAACACATGTAAATCCCTTTAAAAATGAGAAAATGGTTTTCAGAAAACTATTTAATTATGAAAAGGTGTGTTTATACCAATAAATGAATAAATAAATCTTTTTAAATAATTTAAATTAAATATAAAATATAATATATTCAATATAATTTTTAATACACATCTTAAATGTTTTCTATACCTGATATAGCAACAAATCTAATTTTTCTCATAGAAAGAGTATTTTTATTAAAAGTGAATTTTTCCACCTTTTACTAGAGTACTTATTTTAAATATTTTTTTAAATCAAAATTTTAAATTATATTTGAAAAAATAAATTTATTCCATGAAATACGAATATAAAAATTTACTTCGGGTGATCTTTTGGTATTTTTTTGAGATGTTTTACATCTTAATAAATTGTTAATTAATATTGAATTTTAATTAAATCTGTTTTTTTTCTAATTTATTAGTATAGATAAATTTTGTTTTGGAATATTTATAAAGTATAATTACATTAAATTTGTTTCATTTAATTAGAGTATGGTCATTGTAAAAATATTCACATTGAATTTTTATATGTAAACATATCAATCTTTTGTATGTTTTTAATTTAAAAAGAAATTTTCTTGAATTGAAAATGGTATTACTTTTAAAATAATTTTTAAAATTTAAATATTTTGAATTTTAAAACTAGGTTCCATATTTTAAATCAAAAGGATAAAATTTATTAAATAGGTCACTTTTCTTGTTTTCAAATAAGAATAGTGATTTTAGTAAATTTTATTACCATAATTAAGGATAAATCTTGTAAATTAAAGGGATAAAATTATATAAATATTATAAAACTACCTTAAATAAAACTCAAATTTTGTTAGGTGTCTTTAATTTCAGCATTAATACATATATATATAAATTTAATAGTTTAATGGACACCTTCCAATGAAAATAAATTATATTTTTTTGAAATAAAAGGGAGTGACAATATTTCACACCCTTACTTTTAATAATTATAATATTTTAAATACGTTTCTAAATAGAACATATAATTGACTATGTGAATTATTCTGAAATCTAGGAGTTTTAACTATGTCATTGATTTTTTTAAATTTTTATGGAAAAAATAAATTCATAAATATTTTCACTATGATGATAATGTAAATATTCATTTAATGAAATAATCAATTAAATTATATTATAAATTTAAAAAAAAAATAATTTGAATTAATTAAGGTCATAAATGAATTTTCCGAATTAATATGACGTATGAAGTGTTTTCTAAATTAATTTTATAAATGTTATCATCGTGTATTGATTTTATTAAATCAGTGTAATGAATAGTGTCAAAATTGAAACTAATTATATTTTATGAAAATAATATTTTATTGAATTATTTAAAAATAAAAATAATAATAAATAATGTCAAATGGGATAAATTATGGTATGGAGTATCATAAATTTACCCTTTATGATTCAATTTACACATTATAAGTAAAAAAATATATTCCATTTAATATTGAAAATGTTGTTAACGTATTTAAAATTAAAATAATTTAGATATGGGTTAATAAAATTGATAAGGTTAAAAATAATACTCAAAATACTCTAAAATATATTAAATGATGAGTTTACAACGGAATATCATCTTATATTTGAATAAAAGTATTTTTTAGGTATTTTGTTTGTTAATTTATTTATTACAATGTAACCTTTTTAGAGATTCCAACATAGCCTCTCACCTTCATTATAAAAGGCCACATCCTACCTTATCTCATTTAACAACATTCCGTATTTTAGATCAACCAAACTATATAAAATTATCTTCTAAATTTCACTATCCACACATTATAGGTTCTATTCTATCTATATGACCAACTCTAGAGTCATTGAGATGATATCTAATGGATCCATTTTGAAGAAGTGGTAATCACTTTAACCGATCAATAACATTTTATACTCTTGTATACCACATATAAATAAATGATATATATCATAAAATAATAACACCATAATCCTAAACATTTATAAATTTTAATATGATTATGGATACACCATTATACACCCATTTCCCTACGAACAACAAATGAATGTATTGCTCGTCCGTACACACAACTTAACATCTCCAGGATGGGATACAATTCATTATAATTTACCCACTTTTATAAGTAGTAATTATGATGGAATCGATATGTATATATGATATTTATGACCTAATAATATATATTTTTTTTGATAATATCATATCTACATTTTCACCACCTCATCATTTTGAAAATGACAACATTGCTCGTATGTACGTATGGCTTACCATCACTATGATGCGATGCAATTTGTTTTTCATATATAATTCTTGGGGGTGGTAATAAGTTTGAGTTTTATGAATAAAAATATTTAAATATAAAACATAAAATTATAATTCAATTATAATAAATCATATACTTCTATTTATTTTAATATTACAAGAAAATGAAAATTTCGTTCATTTGTATTTATGGTCTTCCCTCTCCTTGAATGGTGTATTTCATTTCTATATTATATAGATTATTATAAATAATCATATATGAAATATATTTCATATGTATATCATGGTTATAATTTTGGATATGATGAAATCCTTATATAATTAAGAGGAAAAAAATATAACAAATCAAAGCATATGCGAAAAACAAATCAGTTATTACCTAAAACATAACATTAAGAGGAAATTATTAATATTCATGTAATATAAAGATTTAAGTAAATAATATATGGTTTGATAAAATATAATAAGGTTATATAATAAATTTTTTATAAACTTGTATTTTTTATACAATATTTTATCAGGGGTATGACGAGATTCATGACATACGATAAGGGATATTTGTCTCACTTTTAATTTTATAGGACACCTGCCTTATACACTACTTATTTATTATTAATAGTGTATATACAACCAAGGAATATTTTTCATTATTTTCATTCTGAATATTATGGTATTATCATATCAATATAATTTTATTTCATTCATGTGGCCTAAAATTTCACTGATTATAATGTTATAAGGTTTTATTTCACAATCCCATTAACATTTAAGAATGTTTTATTTTAAAACTATATTAGAGAATATTTATCCTCCACATCCATGTTTTCTAAAAAAATCACAAATGTTTTCAATATTATCATATTAATACTTTATGTTATTTTTTCAATGATTTAGTTTTGACTAAATGTTTCGAATAGAATCCCTCTTTTTATTTTCCAAATGAGGTACTTTGTGACTCTTCCGGAAAAAGTATGAGAGGAATGATTCTCTAACATATACGGAATGAATGGAATTCTTAGTTTTCATGATTCCTTAATTATTTTAATCTTCCTTTAAATTATTATATGTTTTTTTCAAGTAAAATTCATTCCCTTAAAATTTTTGTGCCTCATTATGAAATGATATAATAAATAAATTTATATTTTTCCCAACATTTATTTCCAGTAATATTTATAAAATAAATTTCCATCTAGGATGAAATCATATGATGTTATATTTGATATAACAAGGATATTATCCATGGATACCATTATTATTATTTCCCTAAATGGTTTATTTTGATTATGGAATGATATTTTTAAATCATATTTTTCAACGAGTTAGGCTATGATGAATTTTTTGTGAAAGTAATTTCATTACATAAGTTATAATTTGATGAATGAATAATGGTCTTATGCCACACATATTTATAGATTTCATTATGTGATGGGGGGACCTATTTTTCCCTCCAATACATTTGTAAATTAATTTTTACTCATGATATAGTTATGGGAAACAAGTCGATGTACTTGGTCAGTGATGGGAAACATGTCGATGTTCTTGATCTGTTAAGGGAAACATGTGATATGGCCTAATCTAAGAGACTTGGTAGTCAACCTTAAAATATGAAGTTTGTTTATATACTTATTATTATTCAACCCAGATTTATGACTTGATCATACGACTCAAGTATAAGTTGTGATTATGTATGATTCATATAGGTCATGTTAATATTTTCTTCCATAACTCGTGTTTATGTTCCACGAAAGGTTTGGTATGAAATTTTTATGTTAGGTTCATGATCACATACCCAAATTTTTATAAATTATTATTTCATAATATAATATATTTATATCTTCTATTTTTACAATTACTGATCATCTAAGATCACCCTTTTCTTATGTTTCATTTCCATATTTTATAAAGAATGGTTTTACGTATGAGTAATAAGGGGGATATAATTACAAGAGGTATTGTAAATCTTTCACCAAATTGGAATAATTATTTCCGTGTTGCTAAAGGAAATAAACTATTATTGTCCATGAGATTGTGTTTTTGTAATATAATGAATATTTATCAAAAAAATATGTAATATCCATATATAAAAATCCTAGGTAGATATAATAGTCATGAGACTAATTTTCAAGATCTCTTTCCTCATTCATTTTTATTTGATGAGACACATCATTTACGTATTTAACACATTATTAACTATTTTAAAATATATAAAATATTTTGGCCCCACCTATGATATAAAAATAGTTTACTCAACACACATCATTAAATGAGTTTTTGTAAAATTATTTATTTTCAATGATATTTGATTCATTAGTTTTAGATCTTATTTTTATCCATTGATTTTTTTCATTGAATCACTTCATGTTGGAGTCATGGGTGTGTTTGAAATGACTTCATTATGGGTTTTTAATAATAGATCATGGGTTTAATAGTTGACTTAAAAAATTTTGTATAATATTAGATAAATCAAGCTTCGATGAATGATTCATAAGGTAAATTATATTTCATTAAGATAACTATGGACTTATAAGGTATATTAGTATGCAAGGAGATATTTATTATTGGTTAAAAAAAGTTTGATAATGTTCTTAGTATTGTTTTATAGTTCATTTTTATTATATTGGAATGAATAATGGTTGTACATTATGATTGTTGACTGATTGAGGATAATTTTTTTCATGATGGAAGTGATTTCTACAAGGTTGTAATGAAATATAGAAAACTTTGGAAGCTATATAAAATAAATAAATAATATTTGGATTATGTGTAATAATAAATTAAATTCTTTATGTTTTGTGGGATTAAATAATATTTGCATGAAATTTATAAAAATAAAACAATGTAATGGAGGCTAAAAAAATGTGACCTCACAATTTAAAATAGGTACATTAAATTCATTTTTATTTTTGAATTGGTGATTAATATTAATTTAAGTTTTTGGAGGCTTTATAATATTTAAAAGAATAATCCTATGTGTAGCTCCATATTTCATAACACGTTGTATGATTAAATACCCATCATACATATGAGTGATCTATTTTTCTCAAATTTCATGTTAGATTAATCAAGATATTATTTACATGTGACTTGGTTTTTCCAAAAAAATTTATGAATAATCCATAGAATTCAATGAATAATCTCAATTTTTGAAAGATAATTATGAAAAACATAGAACTAATGTAAGATTAAACCCAATTTTCTAATGATAAGAAATGTGTACCTAGGATATTTTAAAACTCAAATATGAGATATCTTAAAGATTTATGTGATATACTAATCTGGATAACTCTTTAGTTACTAGATCAGAGAGATGCATGTTCTCAGGACCTCTTCTGAGTAATGAAGAGACCCTTGACTAGAAAGAATGATCGACATTGGTAACATGGGTAGATATTTCACACGTATTATTAAAAAAAATTGATCAGAATTTTTTTTATTATAATAGAAAAGTAATTTTTCTATCTTGGTATTGGGAAACCCTTTTTATAGGGATAGGGTCTAATGCCAAGTGGCCAATGAACATGGACCAAATTCCCAGTGTAGCATCATGCCTGCATCATGTTTCTTATGTCACTAGTCCTACATCCTAATGGTGTCACTACCATCCCCCATCATTCTTATGTAACCTCCCTACCTCATTATGCATGTGTTACTTCCAGTAATGTAAATCCTATAAGGGGAACCCCGGATTCTAAAACTGATATTTTTTCTATAGGATAATGGGTTTTACCAATCAAGTACCACCCCAATGGCCAATACCCTCTTATTAGTTTTGAATAAAAATGAAAATAGAATTTAATAAGTAACCAAAATAGGACAAAGAATAAAAAAATCCTTATAGATAAATCAGCAAACAATAAAACTCATGTCATAACAGAATAAACTATCCAAAAAGTTACCTGAGTTAAGAAATAATTAATATTATCACCCATGGGATGATCATATACAAACAAAAAATGTATAAAACATAAGAAAACGTGTTCTATAGTCTACACATAGTTCCAACTATATAATCTATAGAAGTTATCCATTTTAATTATGAAACAATATGCCTCTTCCCAAAATGTACCTACGACCATGATGACTGAATTTTTACCAATGTTCTCTATCCACCCATGAAAGGCGTCAGTATAACTGAGTCAGCCATCACTAATGTCATGAACAATCCCAAATACCCTAGTACCGTGAAAATTGAGCTAGCACTAACATATCCTGAAGGGAATTCCCCATCCCTATAGGTTGGATACTAACAACTGTAATCATAGAATACAAAAGTGGTAATGGTTTTGTTACACAATCAGTGGAACAAATATATAAATTTAAGTATTCTCAAAATAAAACTCCACATAGAGAATAATACCAAAAGTAAAACAGGTTTATAAACCCAAAGTACAACAAAAAAATTATTATAAAATAATATATAAACATACTAATTTCCATCATACCTAGAAATCCAATATCAATGGAGTAAACAACAACATCCACCTCTAAATGTATTTTTTTCTTTTCTCAAACGCAACATAAGTTAATTTACAAAAACTAGAAGGGATGGTTAGAGTCTGAGCTAAAATCCCATTAGGGTAACACCAAGGATTATATAATAATATTCCAAACTAATTACCCTAAAAAATCATTCAATTTTAAAAAAATAGAAATGGAAGTACAGGATAAATTTTTAAAAAAATCATTCCTTACATTTCAATTGGTTATAATATTTCAATCAATGGATTAATAAATATGTTATATAAAAAAGTTTATATAAATTCACATTTCATGTTTATAAATAATTTACAAACAATGGAATATAGGTCAAAATAATAAACAATGAGAAACATTTTCATATTCTATGTGGTAAGATATTTCCGTGTTATAGGATCCACACACACTAAAATAGTTCATCATGGAAATATGTATAAACATTTTCCTCAAACACTAGTCCAAGAGAACTCATCACTGTTCCATCAGGCATGTGACCAAATGCACTATTTTATGTTATAATTGTAATGTTTTAATACAGTGCTTTCACAATTAACTCACTAACCAAATAGGCTTCCATCTTCTCATACGAAATTGAATAATAGGAAATTTAACTCAATACATTTCAAAACAGAATTGACCCACTATCCATTTTAATATTCCAATTTCCCATTAAAAAACAAAGACAATTTTTTTAATCAATTCATGCATTTTCCATAGTAAACCCAACCAAAGTCCATATCATGAAAATTTAATCTAATTATCATAAATATATATTAGAAATCAATTTGACAAATCAATAGAAAAATTTATTTCCATAATATTATTTCACAATTTCCATCAAATTCAATAATCACCCATAAATTCATTGGAATTGAGGATTTTACCAAATTTATCATACCAAAAAAATTTCAAATACTATTTAAAAATGAATCGGTGTTTCAAAATTTATATTCACGGAAATTTAATTTATATCGAAAAATTTATGGTTAAATAAATTGGCCAATCATAAATTGAACCAGCTACCGTAGATCATGGGATCACGTAAAACAAAATCTAAAATTATATTTTCCCCAAAAGAACATCTAAAAAGAATATTTGAAAATACAACCTATAATTTTGATATAAATGAATGGATATTAGAACCTATATCAAAATGTAAATCCAACAAACCATATGTTGGATAGCTGAATAAACCGATAGAGAAGTAACAAGGGAATGACTCTTTCATCGAATTGATCCAATTACATTTTCCATGTTATTAATTTCTTTAGAAGGTGTTTGGATGAGAAAAAGTCACCGTTAGGGAGCCTCTAATTAATAATAAATCATGTTAGGGTTTAATGGTCTCATCAAAAACATAAGCTAGGGGTTTTAGTATTTTAAAATAAATTTTCATAGTTTAAAAATCACATAGGTACAATTAGCTAGTAGGTCCTCATGATTTTACAAACATTACACCCTAACCATGTTCCCCTGTAAAAGGGTGACCAGTTTATACTAGGTTGGAACATAGTTTTTCAAACAATGGGGAAATAGTGAAGGCCCTCACTGCCTATGTTAAAATAGGATTCACTAGATGGCTGCATGATTTGGGAAAACTATGGGCCAACCATGCATAGCTAAAGTTCCATTCAAAATTTCTAGGATTTTCCCTGAAGAACCCCTAAATAAACCCAACAAAATAACAATCAAATGAGTGGTTTAAGAGTACATAAAAGTAGTTACTAGATGTTGAAACCTCCATACCATAGAATCATTTTTGACCCTAGAAATCTAGTTATAAAGCATTTGTGTCAAAAACATGTTTTTACTTCTCTCTCATCGATGTGTCCCTCTCCCACGTCCCATGAGTATCAAAATTGTACGACCATAGTACTAAAACCAAAATTATTTTCCACCAATGAAGTACCTTGGTTTCAGAATCAACTATCCCAACTGGATTCTCAATCAAGGATGAATCAAACTCAGCCATACGATCACTTCATCTCAAAACAAGATATCTATCAAAAAGATACATTCATAGCTTAGATACATGGAACTCATTATATATCGATTTCAAGTATGGTGAAATTTCTCATTGATTATCTAATTTCACCATCGAGACAAAAATTCCAAAAGATCTCATGATGTGGGGAGAAAAATTATCTTCAATCTGAATCCATTGATGACCCAAATGGGGAGAAATGTTCAAGAAAACCTAGTCAAAAACTAAAAATTCTGACTGACTACAGCGATGATCAATATAGGATTTATTCCAATATTTTCCCATAAACATTATTTGTTCAATAAAATGAATCCTTATTATAATTTATTAAAGAAAAATCATTCCAACTAATACAATTTCATAGATCTCTGACCATGAAAATATTTATTTTAAAGGATAATAATAAAAGACCTAAAAATGATCCATCCCTATTGCAGAGTGGTAACTATTGTTATATGAAAACTCCACCATCCCAAAATGCTCATCGCAAGCCCTAGAAGATTCAAGAATGTTAGTGTGAATCATATCCTAAATAATAATCATAGATCAATATATGTGGAGATCTGACTATAGATGGTATTTTATACTCAAACGAATGTGAGATCTGAGTTCCTCCTAAATGCCTCTCCAAAAAAGAGAAGTAAATCGGGGATCCCTATTATAAAATATAGAATATGTAACTCTATGAAAATGAACAGTATCTTTAACATATATATTTTTTATCTCCTAAAAAAAATTGTATCATGAGTGGGTATAAAATGACCTGATTTGGTCAGTCTATCGATCACACCCCATATCAAATTCATATTTTTCTAGTTATGTGGAAACCCAACAAAAAATTACATAGAGATATCATCCCACATTAATGCTGTCACTAGATGCAGTTGGAGAAAACCCAAAGGTCTATTGTTCTTGACATTGACCTATTAGGATGTATAACAATTAGATACAAAATCTAAATTTCCCCTTCTCTTACATGGAAACTAGAATCATCACTTTATGTCATAAAATATCTTCACGGTTTCTAGGTGAAAAATCCACTGTGAAATATTTAAATCCCATATGACATATTTCCTTATTGGTAAATGTACAACTTACTCATTTCAAAATCATAGAATACACTATTGGGAGAATAACCACTCATCTATGGTCTCCCATCTATTAAGAGAGTTCCTAATGCAATAGAAATCACCATCAAGAAGTTATTATTGAAAATTCATCTTTATAAGAATGGAATTTAAAGGAACACATCCCAATTAACCCTCAGCCCTGAATTCCTATACCACTATATGAAAATATGCTAAACTATATATAAAGTTTCACACATCTAATGATTATTACATAGACAAAGTCATAATTTTCCCTAACAATGCATTAGTGATGATATTACCTTCCACTAAGGTATATGAAATTTGACACTAAAAATATTACAGGTACACCTCCCAACACCTTTGGTGGTATTAAAATCCGATTGAGAAAATACATAACTAAATCACTTTTGGTTAGAATAGGTAATGTAACAAACTCCTAACTACATGCATCAAATTTGAGACTTCATTTTTATGGGTCTAATAATTCTTATCATGTGGTCTAAGCTATATTGATCAATACTTAATTACATGACCAACTTACAAGAGTAAACATCTGAAACCAAAAACCGATGCATCATAGAAGACCATATGGTCCTTCCTAGCCAATGGAAGAATCATCTTCTGCAAAAATATAAAAAATTGTTTCTTATAAGCATAACAAATTTAACATTTCTATTCAAAAGAAAACATTAATCCCTATAGAGCTAGAAAAGTCTTCAGAGATGAAACCTATGGGATGTTATTCAGAATCCGATGATAATATACAGATAACACCAAGAAGCTCTAAATATGTAAAATCATTCATGGTTATTCCAGTGTGATAAAAAATTTCACCTCCTAGAATTAACTAATATACCATAATACGAAACCAAGTTTACCATGAAATTCAAATCCCAAATAAGTAAATCCTATTTTGATATCTCAATATAAATCATTGTATTTCTTAGAAATTCCAAAACATCTCTCAAATGACTCACATTATCCAACTCATACAAATAGTAAAAAGATATTTCATATATAAATACAACAAAAAGGTATCTATATACTCATGGAAAATCCTTTTCATTAAAGACATAAATACTTCCGGATATTTGGTTTGACTTAATAGAATTAAAAGGCCCTTATAGTGGATGTAAGGACATTGAAATATGGTTTTCTAAATGTTATATTCTTGTATTCTGGACTAATGGTAACTAAATCAAATATCAAACATCAAAGACCACTTCTCCCTTTTTGACTAGTCAAACATATCATTAATCTATGGAAACATATACTTGTTATTTATTATAACTAGATTGAGTTTCTTATAAAAAACATAATGTTGAAGTGACCAGTCATTTTTCATAACTAATATAATCATTTACACACAATGTGACACACATAAGAATATAAAACTATTATCTAAAACGGAATCCTATTGAGTCTTCAAATCTTACATTTTAGCTGGTTCCATGTGGTAATAAGGGATAGATATCATTGGGTACCCAAAACTATGTAAATAGATAACTCTACCTCTCTTACCCATGGAAACCCAAGGAAATATAAAGGAAAAAAAGCCGAGGAACTCAATGAAAAATGGTGGGATGTTTTCTCTAAATTATTATAACTCTTGGTTAAAATAGAATAAATATATAACTTTACAAAACAGTGGAAAATTAGGTCCATCTCTACTCAACCTCAGGTACTATTTTACATGAAAGAGTTATCACCCACCATCAAGCATATTATAGGATACCAACTAAAGATATAAATTAATTAGACATTTACTATACATGAGCCAATCCTTCCTGCATATTTCATCAAGATGATTCACATCAAGAACAAGAAACTACTAGAAAATATCAATCTCTTATATAGATAAGACACAAGAAGGACTATGGAGACCATGTTTTCCATTTTATTTGAGGGGTGCAGTAATATCCATCACATAAGATAAAAGTTACATAGGATGATTTAGAATACTCACAATACGAGTTGAAATGAATGAATGAGATGCACCATTATCAAATATAGATGTCAGTAATAATAAATAAAATGTGATGGTATGTCTCATAATCATTGGAAATGTTTCTATTTCTAATGGAGAACATTCCAGTATGTTAATAAGCTTAATTATGAATGTCTATGGATGAAAACCTTAATTCCTAAAGCATTTGATTCCACCATAGTAATTTTTCTCGAAGTTGATTCACCGCCACTATGGGAATCATAATAGAAATAACATAAATTTTTATAAGTGTGCTAGGCCTCCATAGGAACCACATGACTTGGGTTCCTCAGTGCAAACATGTTTTGAAAACCATAGATTTCCAAAATGGTTACAAATCAAAGGAAATATCTCAGTAATTTTGGGATGTCTAGATGGACCATACTATCAAGAAACACATTCAACTTCATCATGATTCCTCAAAACATTAATGAAACTCATGGAACTATCACTGTGAGAAATAGAACTCCCATCAACACTAAATTTTCATCTTTGTCCATCTCAACCATCAACTCACATTCTAACACATTAGAATAAGAAGGGATCATTAGTAAGGAAACATAATAATGAATATCATAAGGATGTCCAATATTAATTGATAATGTATTCATATTCTCATTCGATACAATCCCAAGTGTAAACCATACAAGCTCAATTAAGCAATTTTCATATTATTTCACTGTCATGTCATCCTAATTGATATTGAAAATATCAATAGCCTTTGCGAACACCATGGAACCTGGATATTACTAGTTAGTAAAAAGTTATTTAATGTTATTACCCTCTAAAACATCATGCTTATTTTTCATCACCATGGTGTCCTATAATATCCAACTTGGTCCCTCTATCTTGAAGGTGGAACATTTCACCCTGATCAAATAAGAAATCTCTAAGAACTAAAATAAAATTTCAAATCTCCTCAACCAATCCCCAACATCTTGAGTATCGTATGAGCCATGGAACATTGGTGGCTTTTGGTGCTAGAATTCAAGAGCATGAATCCAGATTTCATCCCTACGATGTTCCGCAATATGATCTTGAATGGGAAAAGATATAGGTCACCATCCTAGCACATGAATAGTATGCACAATACTGTCAACCAGATTCTGGTCTACATGATGATTTACTACAAGTGTTTTATTAGCATCATCCTTATGGGCCTTATTTTCAAGTATTTTCATAGGCATTATGACACAAAAAATCTATAAAAAATAGAATTTATCAAAACATTACAGAGATCACCACTCAGACAAGATAAATATGTATATTAATCCTATAATATAGATAAAAAATATTTATATTTCAATATTTGTAAATAGGAATATGGAAAATTACTAGATCTAATCCTCAATAACAATTTCCAAAACCACCCCTCAGTGACTCAATGATCATTATAGTGAGAGATGGACATCATCTCAGTGAGAACTACCTATTAAGTAATTGAATGATAAAAAAACCACACTTACATGAAGTCATGATTCTTAACTTGAACCTGTGATACAACTTTTTCGATAACTATCATGGACACCCTGGTATTCAAATAACTGATCTAGCACTGACATACCCCTATATACATTTCTGATACTCATAGGTTGGAAACTAGCACTATCCATCATACAATACAATGTTGGGAACATTTCCTCAACACAAATAGTGAAATAAATAGATACAAGTAAGTATGCTCAAATGAAATGTTCATCGAGCGGATAATACCATAATTCAAAAAATTATATAATCCCAATGTAAAACTACAAATTACCAGAAACTTAAAGATATACAACCAAAGTTCCAACTGACATTGTACTCAAAGCTCAATTGAGTCAATAATAACTTCCACATCCTATTGGAACTTTCCTATTCCATGACCATGGTAGAAGAGAATCAACTAACACTCAAAGGAAAATATAGAGTGTGAGTAAATTTTTCAGTTGGATATCCCCAAGGATTATATAATAATAGTCAACATTAATTAACCAAACAAATATTTCAATTTTAAATAAATAGTAATGGGATTAAAATATCATATCAAAACAAAACTATTCTTTACATGAAAATATATGGAAATATTTCGAATATGGATTAATAAACCTTTTATATAAAAGAGTTTACATTAATCCACCAGGGATGTATATAATAGTTTACAAGAAATGGAATATATACCAATGTAATAAAAAACAAGAAACATAAACATATTCAAACACGCATGATAGTTATATGTAACCAGATCCCCACACACATGAATTGGTAATCACAGAACTATGTGAACACACTTCCCTCAGACATTGGTCAAAGAGGACTCCCAACCATCACATCAGGTATCTGACCTATTGTACTATTTTTTTAGTGATGTAATGAATCAATATATTTATCATGAATATTTTCACAAACTTCCTAGGATTACATGTTCTCAAACAACCAAAAATAATGGGAAATTTATATCAAAATTATTCAAAATAAAAGTAAATTTTTATCCATTTCAATAAGCCAATATCTATTTAGAACCCATTACTCGTTTCTTAATCAATTCATTTATTTTCCAGGATAAAACCGACCAAGGTTCTTATAAAACAAATTTAATCCATTTTTTAAAATAAAATTTAGAAATGAATTTCAAAAATCAATATCACATTTTAATTCCATAATTTAATTTCATGATTTCCAATACATTTCACAATCACTAATTAATTCATTAGAATATGTGGTATTTCACAAGTTCCCATGCCAAATTTAATTCAAATCCAAGTTCACACAGAATAGGTTTTTAATAAATTAAATTGAAATAAATTTCATTTAAATCAAGAAATTTTTGGTTAAATTAATTTTCCAATATTAATTGGAACTATGTACTATTGATCGAAGGATCATTTCACACAACATCCACAATGGGATTCACCAAATAAGAATTTCAAAAAAATATTCTGAGAATAAAACCTATATTCCAAATATAAAATGAAATAGATTATATCCCAAAAAACATGATGATCTAAAAAAACATAAGGATGGTGGTGGAATATATATGAATTGATGGAACAGGAGAAGAACTCATAGTGGTAATAGATTTAATGCTATTTATCACTCATTTATTCACTTAGAAAGGTGTTTGGAGGAATGAAAATCACCACTAGGGAGCGTTCAAGGATGAATAAATCATGTTATAGTCGAATTGTCTCATTAGAAAAATAAACTAGGGGTTTTAGGATTCCAAAAGAAAAATTGGAATTAAAAAATAACATTCACATGGTCAGCTGGGATGGGGCATATGGTTTTCCAAACTGTGTGCCCCTATGATGGGGTGTATGGTTTGTACTAGGTGGGTGAATAGTAAATCATAGAATTATCCAACCCTAGAAACCCACACATCCTATGTTTTTATAAATTCCCTATAATTTTACACATATTATTACGTAATTTTAATCATAACTAGTATTAAAATACAAAAAAATTATCATAATGACAATTATTTTTGGAAAATTAGATACATAATTTTATTGCATGAGAACAAAATAAAAATATTTTATATAGTAATCATAGTGATATACAAAAAAATTAACACCTTATATCTTTATCGAATGACTCAGGGAATACATGAACAATGTAATGATTTAAAAATCACAGTAATGGAAATAAACATAAGAATAAAGAATAACACATAGGTTATAAGGCATTAAAATATGGAATAAAAAGACATGTAACATGAATAAACATATGGATGAATATCTTATAGAATATAGGATTATATAAAAATGGAATAATAGTAATTTTTTAGAAACATAACAAATGAAATAATACTGATTCAATTCTTGTTACCCATTAAGGAGAATGGGTCAAGGATTACCACCATGACCATTGCATATGGAGAATTATTCAAGGTTAACCATTGTATATGATGTGACATGAGAATAAACATTTCCCGATTAATTGGAAAACTATATAGACAGACCATTGCATATGGAGCACGATGCTAGTGGGTGAGGTGGTTTCCACCTCTAAGGGGGGTGAAACTTAATATTGACAGATAGCTTATTGATATGGAGATGAGTGGTGGTGGATTGGTTTGAAAGCCTATGGGCAGGTCATTCTTGTCTTTAGTTCCTTCTTTGGTAGGGGCATGTCCCTGGGTGCAGATATACGTGCCATGCACACCAGACATGCTTTGGGCGAGCGCTATAATCTTAAGGTAAAGGATCTTGCGTCGGACGTAGCAGTTTTGTCCAGTTTCTTCAAGGATGGTATGATCCCCCATGGGACCTTTGCTATTTGGTTCATCATTGCAGAAGAAAAATCAATCAAGGAACATCTCATAAACACATATGGTGCGAAGGGAATCATGCAATTGATGTCTTATCTCGAGAGGGGAGAGCACAAAGAGGGCTTATTATTTATAGTTGCATGGGATTCCTACCCAGGAGATGAAACCAGATTATTCTGGGTGATGCCCTTGGTCTGCATCCCTTTAGACCTTCGTAGTACCTTTTGGGCTTCCCCTGTCTTTGGGTTTTTTTTGTTTTCCCCTTTTCTAATAAAAAATTAACTTTCAGCATGACAAAGGGAAAATCATAATGGTCTCTATTAAATAATAGATTTAAATCATGAATGGGGATTAATAATTGAAAATAGGCATATATCATGATACATGATGTCAAAATATAGTTAAAACATTTAAAAATAGTGTCTAAGAATCATTAGTAATAAATATTTTTTGTGTGTTTTTAGGAAAAAATTTACTAATTATTTAATAATGTAAAGGAATAATTGTATGTATAAACCCAAAATTAAAAAATATTGTTTTTATTGTTTAACAGAATGATTTTAGAAAAATAATGGGGGATTAAAATATATTCTGTAGTGCACTTCAAAATGTATAACAAATCAGTATGTTCCCTTTAATTCACCTTTCCTTTGGAGAAGAATTGAGAAATAAACTTTTTAATACATGTATTTCCCTATAAAATAAGGAATTTATTATCTAGATACATGATTTTCGAACATAGAAAAAATTTATATAAACTATATATAAATTAAAATATGTAAATTGGGGTAATAGAAGACAAAACGTGGTCCAAAGGAAATATGGAGGTTTGGAAGGAGTTGGTTATCTTATGTATGAAGGTGTTCTGCACATGAAAATAATGTCCTAGATAATCAAATTAAATCCATTAATTTATTATTTTAAAATCATTTATGAATTTATTTGATTTTTTATAATTTAATTAAGATCATTAATTGACTTTGTTATGAGTTATAAGATACCATTTCATTGTTTAGGATTGTTCTTCTCCATGGTTATCACGACCTGTTCATTTGAATACGGGTATTAAATATCATGTAGAATGAGAATAGTTTTCCATAAATGAAATTTTATATTATTACTGAACTTAAATTATTTTATTTTTCCTTATATATCATGTGGTTATATGGTATGGGGATGAATCTTTAAATTAAATGTTGTTGATAATTGTTTAGATTAATTTAGGGGTTTCTTGATCATAACAAAATATCCTTATTATATGATTTAATATTTTTTATATATACTGGTTATAGAAAAATATATAAGTGTGAATACATATATTATAAGATTTTTAACCATAAAAATGGTTTATGACCAGCCTAGAAGGCTGAAAAACAAATTGATAACTCATCTTCCTTGAATGCAATAAATTAACACATCACGAACAATGTTTTCTTTTTTTTAAAACAGGTGAGGGATTAGAAATTATGATATATTATTCGATTATCATATTTACATTTCAGTATATTTGAGATAATATATTTACCATTCCACTTGGATAAGGGATGGTGTTGACAGAACACAAAAATAAAATTAATTGGAATGAAATTAAATGAAAAGTATAGAGATTTATACCTCTTGATTTATTCTACTTGATAATATCAACGAGGAACATTAGTATAGTATTTTATTGATAAACAAGGGTCTTGGACATAGGGAGACTTGGGAAGAGGTTTTCGAATAATTTGTACATGATTCCAGGCTTTAGAGGTGTGAGTAAAAGTAGTGGTGAGGGGTGGTATTTATTGTTGAGGAGAGGGGTGATTATTATTATTGTATTCATTAATTTATTATTTTTTCTCAAGAATATTAATAGTTTAGATTCCAATGAATTAATAAAGTAACTAATTCATTTTATTTCAAAAAAATATTACACATATATCATCTATCACTAATGCATTAATCAAAAATGCTTGTGTTTACATTATAGCATAAATTTATGTATTTCATAGTTCACCATAAATTCAAATATTTTGAAAAGATCTCAAAAAATTACCCCAATAATTTTCCAATTTGTTGAATTAAAAAATAGAATCTAACAAATTAAAATAAATTTATAAATATGAGAAATATATTTTTTTATTCAAACATTCATTTACACAAAAAATACAGATTTGAAAATTATAACTGATATTATACCACAATAAAAAATTAAGTATGGTCTCATAAAATAATGTTATAATAAAAAAACAAAAATTAATTAATTAATATGTTTTTTTGAAACTTATTCGATAAATAATTTTTTTATTTATAACATTGTAAATAAACACTTATGTTAAAAAAAATATTCACACATAATTTATCCATTCCAAAACATTTATTTATTATAATATTGTATAATTTTTCTATATTTCTTTTATAAGATGTCTAAATTTACTTACACTTTCATATTAGAGGTTAATACTCTATTTTACAGTTTACTATTCTTAATGGTCCTGATACTATTCTATATGTCATGTTACTATTTCATTCATTTAGGTACGTTTATTTCTATAAATACTTTTTAGTCCCTTAATTCATCATTTATACAAATTTTATTATTTTATATACGTGATTTTTTGTGATTTATTATATATTACTTATTTATAAGAAGTGAATTTTCATTGATAAAATTTTGGGTTATTGCATTATTCCCCTCTTATGAAATTTCACCCTCAAAATTTTAATTTACAAACTATGGGGAAAATATGTTAGGGTATTTCTCTATTATTTATTCTTCAAATTCCAATTTTTCCTCTTCATACATATGGTTCTTCCATAATACATTGACTAGGTCAGTGGTTTTATTGCCTAGGACATTATATCTATGATCAATTATCTTGACTAGTTTCTCCTCATAAGATATATCATTCTCCAACTATATCATTTAAGATTTTAGTACATGTGTGGGATCCGGTTTGTAATTCCTCAATAGGGATACATGGAATACTTCATGTACTTGGGACATGGATGATAGAAGTTCTAGTGGATATTCTACAATGCTAACAAGATCATTAATCTCAAAGGGAACGATGTACCGAGGAATTAGATTTACGTTATTCCAAAATATCATGATCATATTCCCTAGAGATATCATGAATAATACCATGAATCCATCATTAGACTCCAAGTCTCTATGATGATTATAATAATACTCTTCCATGATCTATGGGCTTCATAAAGATGTTGTTGAATGGTTTTCACATCATCTAACATTTCTTCAACCATTTCAGGTCATAAGATATTACATTCACTGACAACATCCTAGCATTCTAGTGTTCTACTTTTTTCTCAATTATGATATTTATAAGGATCCATTTGGATTCTCAAGTGGAAACTATTATTACAGGATAACTTGACCAAAAAAGATGCAGGTCTCATAATCAATTGAAGTCCACAGAAAACAATCTCAACTTTTATTCTAATGTTTGAACAGTCCACATAGATTTTCCATCAGTTAGATGATGATATGCCATAATTAAGTTTAGCTCAATGTTTAGACCATGTTGTGGACATTTATTAACTTTGAGGTGACTCTACGATCATGATCAGATATAATCATCAATTGTACAATATTTATCCTTCCCACTTATATAATGAATATATGTGTATGTTGATCTAGGTAATTGTACTCTCAAATTTCGATAAAGTAAAATACCTTTGTAAGATGATCCATGAAAACCCATATAACATTTTTTTCTCTAGATTTCTACAGGAGTCTGGACACAAAGTCCATGGTGATGTTTTTCCATTTCCATGTTGGTATTGTTAATGGTTTTATAATTCATTTAAATTATTCATTTAATTATTCACTTGCAGACATACTATGAAATTTCATGTATATTCAGGGATCTCCTTATTTGTAATGTCCCAACAAAATTTTTCCTAAAGAACTTGATACATCTTTTTTCTCCGAGTATTAATAGGGAAGGTTGAGAAATGTGCGTCATTCAGAAGCTCTTTTTATACCATTGGATTAGATGGTACACATATTCAAGACCAAAATATCATGACTCCTCCCTCATCCATTTGGAACTCTATTTATTTCCCATTTCTAATAGCTTCTATCTTTTTCTAAATTTCCACATCATTTATTTAAGCATCGTTTACTTTCTCATTGAGTGGTGGTTGAGAAATAATTTGAAAAGGGATTAACGATGTTGCATCAATAATGAATCCCATGACCATCCTTTTAAGGTCATAGAATATATGATCCTTCTTAATTATCATTATTGATTAGGATACAAGATCCTATCTACATCGATCATCCACCACCGTATATTCTTTACTAAGATGGAAATGGATTGAGAATTATTAATCATTGATGAGATCTAACTGTCTTTGCTGGTGCATATTAATCTCTCTATATGGAAATATATATTTGAGGCTCTTATGATCAGTATGAATCTTACACTTCTCACCATATATATAATTCCACAACAATTTTAAATGCAATGATTATATCTAAAACTCTATATCTTGTGTGATATAGTATTTCTCATTAATTTACAAACTTTCTTGATCCAAAGACTATCACTTTTTATTTATGAATATGTAAAAATATCAATCCCTTCTTTGATGCGTCATTTTACACCACAATGAGTTTCCCACTCGTTGGTAGTATGATCACTGGAATAGTGACATGCCTCTTTTCCACTCTCTAAACTGTTCTTCACATTCACTAGACCAAAAAAATCTTTTCTCCCGTCCATGAAAACATAGATATTGTGTTTGAAAATCACGAGAAGTTATTCAAAAATCGGTAGTAGTACCCAACTAATCCATGGAAACTACATATATCAATTATAGATGTTGGAAAAGCCCCCACATTGATTCCCTTGTTCTAAGAAGGTTCCATAGATATCCATTTCTTGGTGATTAAATTCCCCAAAAATGATACTTCCTTTATCCATAACTCATATTTAATTTAATTTTTATATAGTTTTTTCCTTCACAAATTCATTAGCACAATACTGTAATTCACCTCATGATCCTCCTTTCTCTTGGATTATATGAAAATATCATTAATAAAGAAAAACATAAATTTATCAAGGAAATCTCTGAAGAATATATTCATTCAATAAATGAATATTTCTATATAATTAGTGAGTCTGGAGGGCATCAATATGAACACATTATGGCCACACCATTTAAAATTATTTCTCTGAAATATCTTCCTTTTTTAACTTTAGTTGGTGATATCCTGACTGAATGTCCACATTAGAGAAATAATGTGTCCCATGTAGTGGATAAAATAATTATCTATTTGTGGAAGAGGATAGTTTTTATTTATCAGGATTTTATTATTCTCATGATAATCAATGTAGAGGATCATTTATCCATCCTTCTTCTTGATGAGGACGACTGGTGCACCCCATGGTGTAGTAATGGAGTAAATAAAACCCTTGTACAAATTCTTCTTGAATAGCATCATTATTTCTTCCAATTAAACTATGTCCATTATATAAGGTCTCCTTGATATTGGCAGATATCTAGCAATAAGATCAGTTGATAATTCTAACCCTTGATTTGGAGGAATAACAGGAAACTCTTCAGGGAACATGTTTGTTTAGATATCACAATGGGTATTTCTTCATGCATGATTATCTCCATTTTCTAAATCACTCAAGATAGATATTCATCTTCGTGAGGAAATAATATCCTCAATTGAGGTGATTATTTTGATATAGAATCATCTTCCCCCATATAGTTGTATAGATTTAGAGGTTTCCTTGGGATGTGTATAGTTATCCGCCATTCTCAATAGTCGGTGTTGGATTTGTATAATGATATCCAATACATATCCAATAAAGAATCAGACTCCACCAATTTAAGTAAAACACATTTTTTCAGATGTTCATTCCACAAACAATAACAAGGGAGGATTTGTAAACATTGGATGCAATAATTGCCCCATTTTTTTCTCATGTTTAACTCAACCACCGTATTTTGAAGTGGGGTTTAAATAGTTCTAAAAAACAATAAATATATTAAAGAATTCATATAACCATAATAAAATATTTGGTTCACTATTCTTGGATGAATAACTATTGTACCTATAACCACATTAATGTTGGGCTCCACCTCAGAATTAGTGATATCATATGACCTAATTTGATAACTTGGAGGTTATTATTGTTTATTTCAACCAACATACCTTGTCTTATAGAAATGTATTTCTTAATTCCCATGTCTCATATAGTTGAAATACTACACAATAGCGAGATTATTGATATGAACCATCTCTGATTTTTTCACATAAGTTTAATTCATCATATAACTTCCGTAATTATTATCTATATTCTATATTCTTCCAAATTTGATTCAATTACTAGTTCCCATTAGACAGTTCCAAAGATACATCTCCATATAATTTTTATTTATAGGATATTTTTTTTCATTCAATCATGTTATTTAGATGTGGATCTAATCATATTAAATTATATTGTCATCTTTTTTTATTTGATGTCACAACACCATTGAGAGTCTCTAATATTTATTTTATCATTTAGGGCCCAATGACAAATCACTTTATAGATGTTAATGTCATGAATATCTAATTCCACTCACAAACTCATCTTTACTCTGCTGAAGAAGTGATCTACCTTGGATTTTCGAGTTCATGAAAATGATAGATGTGTATCATGAATGTCTTGTGATGTTTTCATCATATGCCCTTATTAACTCTTCTTCATTTTTCTTTAAACTGAGGAACTCCCTCTTTAACTTAAGATGTAGAGTTTAGGGAAAATATTTACTGAGAAATATCTTCTTGAAATATTCCCATTCCATGGAATCAACTTCATCTTTGTACTTCCAATTATGGATCTTTTTCCACCACTGATTATCTTCCTTATCAAATCGATAGAGCAGAAGCACAAAATTATCTTTTTCTAACTTCTGGTGGATATAAAATATCTTTTATATGGAGTTAATAAAATTTTCCATGAGTAGGGTATCATAAGATCCACTAAACATAGGAGTCATTTTTTATATAAAGGATTCAACTGAAAAGTTCTATTTATTTGGAGGAGGTTGTCATACATGATTCTTGTAATTATTCATTACCTGATAAAGTTAAGAAATAACTGTCATGAGGTTTTTAGCACCCATTTTCATCCTATTTGGAATTTTTTTAGGGAAATTGTTACATTACCTGTCACAGTGATTTTGAGAACATGTTCTCACATTTTAATCCATTAAATAAAAAAATAATTTATAGGTAGCTGGATGAAATACTTTACAAATAGGAATATAAAAAGGAATCAGTGAACATGATAGGATAACATTTTAAATGAAAAGTTCATCCTAACATGAAATTCAATGAGTTTATATGTAGGTTATCCATCATCATCAAATTATCCCTAGGGATCTTACTAAGGTGTTCAAATCCTAGTCTCCAAAAATAAGTAAATAATTTTATTATAAAAACTATAATGACCCTGTCATTTTATACATATTATTACATGATTTTAGGAATAATTAGCCATCAAATACAAATCATGGATTGTAATGTCTAGAGACATTGATTGATTATACTCAAGATTAGAAATAATGAAACCACAATAATAATGTATTTAAATTTATTCTTTATAGTGATATCCAAAAACTTTTTTAGCCCTTACACCTTTATAGAATAACATGGTGAGTACATAAAAAAGGATATGCTAAAATCAATGTAAAAGAAAAAAAACATAGTAATAAATCATAGCACATGGGTTAGAATGAATAACAATATCGAATAAAAAGAAATGGAACATGAATAAACATGTTGGAGAACAACCTATTTTATGTGGGATAATGTAATCATGGAATCATAGTAATGTGAAGATACATAAAACATGATATAAGCATTAGTCAAGGATAATTGCATATGGTGGGGCCTGATTCATGTCTAACCACCAAGACCATTGCACAAGAAATCACATGAGGCTAAAAATTAACCAATGCAATAGAAAACTATCTTGGAGAGCCCATAATAAAATGTTCATGAATATTTTTTCCTCATAAAGAATCATATGTAAGGAGTCAAACATAAACATAAAGGTTACCCATGGAATGAATTTGGTATCATAATCATGTCAAAAGGTATATCAAAATAAAATATCATAATAGAGCCCCTGGAAGAATATATTTCTATAATAAATGTAAATTTTAAAGGGAAATAAGGATTTTTCATGATTAGTGATGTCAAACTGAAGAGAAAAATTGAAAAAAAAAATATTTAATAATCGTTAGAAAAAAACATTTTGGTGTTTTTTAATGGAAATTTTAAGATATTAATTGAAGCTAAAAATGAATAATAGTTTGTATAAAACTATACATAAACCAAGAGAGTATTTTATCTTAAAATTAGTGATTTTAGAAAAATTATGTGCAATTAAAATAGATTATGGATTTCACTTGAAAATGGGTATGAAATAGGGAAGAATTGAGAAGGGAACAATTTCAATACATGTATTTACATATCAGAGAATGTGATATGGTATAAATAAATGATTTTGGAACATATAAAATGAATTTATAAGGATTATATAAAAATAAAAAAGATTTAAATTGGGATAAAGGGATAGAAAACATGACCCGAAGGAAAATAGAGGTTTGGAAAGAACCCTTCCCCTTATATCTAAAATTGTACTGTACTTGAACTTAATGGACTAGATAATCAAATCAAATCAATAAATTAATTAATCAATACCCTATTATATTTATATTTTTTTATAAAAAAAATTTATTTTCATTTATATTTATTTATGTATTATAATATACCATTTCATCATTTGACTGTTTTCGTTTCCTTGGATATCATTATCTGTAAATTTGAAAACGTATATAGAAGATCCTGTAGAATGGGAATTGTTTTCTATAATTGGAATTATATGTTATTAATGAAATTCATGTATTTTATTTCTTGTAATATACCATTTTTTATAAGTTATGGGTATTAATCGTTATAGAGAAAATTAATGATGATCGTTTGGTTAATTTGGTGGTTTCTTGATCATCATGAACCAGTCTTGTTTTATTATTTAATATTTTGTATATATTAGGGTTACAACACATTAAATAAGTTGTAATAAAAATATTATAATCATATTTTACCATAAAAATGGTTCTATGACCCTCCATAAAGGTAGTAAAATAAATTGGAAACACTTAATCCTCGAATGTAATAAATTAACACATCACTGACGATGATTTATTTTATTAAAACAAAAATGGAAGGTGAAGGAAATGATGATGTATTATTTCAGTAAAATAATAATATTATAGTATTTTCTAAATACTATATTTACCATGTCACATGGATATGGGATGTTGAGGATATAATAAGATAATAAAATAAATTGGAAACAAATGAAAAGTAAATGAAATATGTTTTTACCTATTGAGTTCTTCACTTAAAAAAACCTTTTTGAGGAACTTGAGTTTGGACATTTATTGATAAAAAGGATCTTGTACAAGTGGGAGTGATTTTTTTGGATTTTTGGGAATAATTTGGACTATATTCAAGTCAATAATTATATTTTCAAAATAGGTGGTGAGGATAATTTATAGTCGAAGAGAGGTGTATTTTTTTGATTATTTTATTCATTAGTTTTATATTTTGGTTTAATAATATAAATCCTATTCATTCATGGGACTAAATGCAGTAAATAATTCATTTGATTTTTAACTAATGTCCACATACATCATATATGAAACAATAATGACCAAAATGTGACTTTATTTACAATGTACTGTCAATTATGGTATTTTACAATTCATAAAAAATTCAGTTGTTATAGAAAAATCACAAAAATTTAGCCAAACCATTTTTCAACCTCTATAATTAAAAAATGGTCTCCATTTTATGAAAATAATTTCCCATTATGATAACTTTAATTTTTAATTAAAAACCTTATATAGTCAAAAAAATACTAATTTGTAAATTGATAACTGTTTTTATGACACATTGAAAAATTAATTAAGGTATCATAAAATTATATTTATCATAAGACACAAGAATATAAATTTAAGAATCTATTATATAAAATTAATTTTATTTTAAATCATTATATTAAATGTAAGATTTTAAATAAATATTTATGTTTTATAAATGTACCAACACTTAATTTTATATTTTTAGAACATTTATTTACTTATACTATGATATAAATAAATCTTATTTAATTTATAAAATGGATAAATTTATTTATAATTTCATATGTGAGGTTACTATTCTATTTTTTGGATTACAATCCCTAATGGTCAAATTACTATCCCATATGTCAAGTTACTATTACAATAATTGAGGTTGCTTGATTTTATAAAATAAGTTTTATTACAATCATTCATCATTTATAAATTTTATGTTATTTTATATGTGTTATTTTATGTGACTTATACTATATAACATAATTATAAGAAGTTAATTTTTGTTGATAATTTTTTTCATTAATGATTTCTTAGTTTTCGCAATTAGGGCACATAGTTTGGGAAAACCATGCGCAAATCATGCACAGACCAAGATCCCTTAAATTTTTTTAAAATTTCCCCCGAAGAACCCATAAATGAGACCCAACTAAAAATGATCAAAATAGGGCTTCTGGATTGCATAAAAATAGTATTGTGATTTTACAATTGATGGTGACCATAACATAATAATTTTACAAAACTCTTGCACATAGTGATATAATCGGAAGGATTAAATTAATAATTTCATAAAATTTATTTTACGACCATGATTAATTTCCTAGTCTCTTATTATGACCGTACATTCCTTATCCAGTATCATGGTGAATTCCAACTTGTAACATAATAACACCCTAGCTAAAATCACTCAACAGTACATGATATGGGGAAATATGGGATATTGATCATGCCTCCCTATACACTAGAAGCTATTAACTAGTAGTTAGGGCCGAAATCCTACATTTGAAATAATATACCCCCAAAATTATAACCATTAATAATTTATAATTATTTAAACGTCATCCATAACATATAATTATAGTACAAAAAATAATTTAATTATCCATTATAAAAAAATACTGAATCAAAAAATTATACAATATATTTGATCCTACACTTCGATAATCACACATAAGAAATAAAAAATGAATTAGAATGTGATCTTTAGATACACTAAAACCCCAATCCATGCCTCATCATGTCACCTTAATCACCCTTTATCTAGTCTAGCTTGATCCACTACCCAACCATTTCTTGAACATACATAATAGACATAAGGTCAGTTCACACACTAGGGTGCACTTGTAGGTAGTGTGAAACACATATCAGTAGTGTCCCACATAGTACTGAAATATATTACATGAAATAAAGGTGTTTTTATAAGTAAAATAAATAACATTTAACCCAAATAGATACAAGAATACATGTTGGATCATTGTGTACTAATAGGGCCATGATGACTCTATATCATTCCATCTTCAAATTATGCTATGGAAATGTCACCTTATGACATAACATGGACCCATAAAAATATATTTAATGTAGTTTATCTAACCATGTTTTTATAAATATCCATTTACATATGGTGGTTATTATATTAACCATCACACACATCATACCAAATCTGGACCTCTACACACCCACTCCAATTTGGTTCTGAAAAACACTTCCTAGTCCAATACCATCTCACTTTGGGTGTTACTTGATAACACCATTCAAGTATCAGTTATTAAGCTATATATAGACCACTACCTACTCAATAAATTTAGTTTCCAATAACACATATTTACTACAACATTATCACTCAATATATTGTCTTTAATTACATCCACCACACCCTCACTTATGATAGTAACTAGTTTTCAATTCAATTAATTCCAAGATCATATCCTCTCACTCAAGGGAGGGCACACATCAAGGCCAATAACATTCCATCTCACATATGAAATTATTTCCATTAATATCCACCAACCTCTAACCTAGGTTATAGTCACAAACATAACTCTACCCTTTGAATAATATAAGGGTGAAATATAACATTCAGTCACATCATCAAATATAGACATAGTCAGAAATTCACAAAGAATTGAAAGTATTAAATCTTGTATCATTGTTAACTTTCATAATTATCCATATCTATAGGGATTTTATTTTAGAAACCTCTCATACAAACATCACAATTCATTTCTATAAAGGCTCACGATCTACACTCCTTAGAATGTTTTGTGATCAATTTATAAAAACATGTTAGACCCATCAGTTTCCAGATCATTATTTTGCTTGAATCGTCTACATATCATAACCCAATATGGTTTATACTTATCTAAAGAAATCCACAATAGTCACCCCTACAGTGACCACATATCACATCCTTCTATTCTATCCTTGACCACAAAAGAAAAGTTCATGATCACTACTCTTTTTACTTTACAATATAGTCCCACCAACCAAAGACCACTCCAAGCTTTCCTTCATGATTCCCCATTGCATCCTGATTCCAAGCTAACAACACAATTCAATCATCCCTTTATAGGGTCCCAACTCATATATTATATTGGGGAGTTCCCAATAACATCATATTGAGGAATAATTCCCAATAAAAAATTTATTCTAGATAGCTTATTTTTCTCAAGAGACACAACAAACCTCTTCCACATCCTTAAAAGGTTGTTTCCAACTAAGCATAAAATGTATGATCATATCATATGCCAAAACTGGACCTAAGCCTCTCATTTCCTCCAAAATAAATTTAGAATAAAAACCTAGGGAATTTTTGTCTCATCTCAATTTTTTCGAATGACCACATATCTCTTATAAAATAAATTGACATATTCACCCCCTTGGATACAATGTTTTTGGGTGATCCAAAAATATAAAAAGAGAAAATTATAAATTTCCCTAATTCTAGGAGAATCAACATATCCCTATAAATTTACATTGGGTTTCATTTGAAACTATTATATTAAAAAGAAATTGTATGATATTATGTAAACATGAACAGTCACGAATAATCATTCTCATGGTTTAGTATTATATAGACAACCTCTCATAAACATTGATTTACCCATTTTCCATGCTCCACTAATCCATAAAAAATCATATTCATGTCTTATAAATTCTTTGGTCTAAACATATAAAAACATGAATCCCTATATACCACCAAAAAATGAAATAAATAGTTAAAAAATCACAATTGATTATTTAATTTAAATAAAAAATTAAAAATGATAATAAATCACCAAGTGGAACCTCTAGGATGATACATACCGAAACAACATACTAAAAAAATATTAGATTATTCTTGTACCCCAATGAAAAAATATATATCGTACTACATATAATGGGATTCCAATTATATTCCAAAATAGTGAAATACTTGTGAAATAATAGAGACAAATACCTTTCGTAAATAAATATTACTTTATTTTAGTTGTATATTAATGTAATTTCACTGTAATAAACACATAATTACTATAGAGTTTTAGTGTATTTGTAAACATGGAAATGTTAAAAACTGGTACAATAAATCCAACACATTTTGGGTAATGTTCTTCACAATAAGAAAAGTTCATTGCCATATCATACATAAATAATTTCTTTACATCATGGGGATTGAAAACACAAGAATGTCTGAGATAATAGACCAGAAAATGGAAAACATAATATATATACAAATCAATGAACATATGTGTGCATTGGATAATCATGAGGGTTTTAGAACATGATTAATACATACAATATCCATACATAATTATTCAAATATCATTAATCATAAATCATTTCATAAGGTTTTTTGAACATGTGTCATAATGAAGAAGAGTTTTGAATCATCAATAATCAATATTGAGCCAAGAAACATATCATAAGATAAGTATATAAGTTATTTTTACGCATAAAATAATATAAAATCATTTAATTGTTAAATTATTATGTCCAGTAATATCATAGTGGATTGGGGTCACTCCACATTCCAATGATTACTTTGTTAAGGTTAACTGCCAACACTATCTTGTTGAAAAAATTTTGTTATTGAATGGGGTTTAATCCCCATTATAATCCATATTATCCAATGATACAGTGTGATTTATACAATTAATTGTAGGGATATATAATTCATTGACCACACAACACATTATGATAACCATATACATGTTTACTAGAATATCATTAAAAATTTTCCATATCATCACATCATAACTCATCGAAAGGACATATGTTGCATAAACATTTCATCATCATTATAATAAACAATCAAGAGAAAGAAAATTTATTATATCAATAGTTAATATCCTAAATATATATGATAATAAATATAAAATAATGTTATTATAGATAAAAATACATTTAAAAGATCACTATAACATTTATTTAGTAGAACACTCTTTATATTTGAAATAAGTTTTTTTGAATAAAAAAATCAAAATATTAAACAATGATATTTCTTCAAAGACAAACATGTATTAATATATTTGAATCAATAAAAAAAAGATTATTCACTAAAATAATTTTAATATTTAAAAAAAATATGCATAAAACTGAATTTTAATAAATCATATTGCGGTACTAAAAATTATTTAATATTTTTTAATAAAATATAGATATGTAAGAAATGGTCTCTTGAAAAATATAAAAATATAGACATTTTTTCTTAAGAACATGACTTCAGTATATTGAGTAATTATTCAGTGGAAGATTAAAGGAAAACATTAAATCTTATAAATAAATATATGATAAGAAAATAAATAAAATATGGTGATTATATATAATATAATTTCATCATATTAATATTTAATAAAAAATAATCCTAGTAAAAATGAGATTGTAACATTAAACACTTACCTCAAGTATAGATTTCAATATATGTATTATAAACTCTATTTTAATAAATTTAAATGTATCAAACTTCTATAATATAACCATAATAATACATATAACCCTATTGATATTTTTACATATAAAGTATTAAAATACATTCTTTTAAAATCATTCATTATCACAATCATTTTAGGTGATAACTACTCATATTTCATGCATGTTTTGGTTCGACGGTTTTTTGTCCTTGTATATTGATCTAGGTTCCTTAATCACTATAATTTTACTAAATATATAAATTAAATATATATTAATTATATAAAAATTTATATACATTCATATAAATTTTAGATGAAAAATGACTTTCATCACTAGGTGTATATGGAAGTCCACAGCTATTCACAAGTGACATTTCCATTTTTGATAGATGGAATAAAAAAAGGTCTAAATTAATTTACATTTATACATTCAAAATTATAAGACAATTATCATATACAAAAATTAAAATTATCCAAATAACCAACCATTAATGATGGTGGTGTAATGTGAATTGTGCCACTACATAAAGTTTGTAGTCTATTTGTGCACACAAGTGATACTTTCATCACCCATTGGATGGAGAAGAGGTGGTAAATGGGATTCACATCATCATAACAACTTATTTTTATATTTATGATACTATATTATTTCATTTTTATGAATTGAATAAGTATATATCAATTTAAAAAAGATATAAAAATTAGAAATGATTATTTAGATCTATACCTCTTCTTTGAGAAACCACGTTCTATTTACACCTTAGTCCTTAAAGGACTGGTACCAAAGGATTGAGGATTAATGGAATGATTCTAGGATGATTTTGGAGAATTAATATTTTGATCTAGATGTCTCAAATGTTCTGAATGAGGGAGGATAATAGGTTCCCTTTTATAGGTGAGGTGAAGTACCCAAAATAAATTTAATAAAATATTTTAATTATTTAATGAAACTTTTATTAGAATGATTCTACAAATGGAAAATGATTCAATGGATGATAATATAATTTTTAAATCCTTTTAAATACTAGTAATTTTATAGTTTTTGTTGGAAGTCATACCCTAATCTCATGTTTTAACCCCCCCCCCCCCGCAACAATCCCTTTTTAACATTAACTATGGTAAAAATGTCTAACTATTTTTACTATTTATAGTGAATTAATAAAAAATAAAATACATTATTATATTAATTATTATAAAAAACCCATATTTTTTAAATTATTTTTTATTTAATTCCTATATGTGAATGAGATTATTTTTAATAATGTGATAAAATTGCAAAGAAAGATACATTTTTTGAAAATGAATTTTTAATTGTAAATATTATTTTAAATCCATTAATCACATTCTGAAAACCATTAATTGTATTTTAAAAAATTATATTTAATATTAAATCTATAAAATTCATTCAAACCATTAATATATTTTGATTAAAGTAATTTCTTAAGATAAAAATAAACGATGCATGTAAAAACAGTTTTTAGACAAATGTGTTTCTAAACCCCAAAAATAACAAATGTGAAAAATAATTTATAATGATGATTATAGTCTAATTAATTAAAATTAAAGGATAATTAGGATATTTTAATTACAAATGAACAACATAATTCTACATTTACATTATAATATATGATAATTTTAACAAATAATAGTATTTTCAAATTTCACTAAAATATAAATCATTATAAAAAATTCTCAAATAATGGTAAACAAAATAATAAAATACTAATTTTTTAAATTTTATTAATTTCTTATAATAATATTATACAATATTTTAAAAATTAAATATAACGATGACTTAAATTAATTGATAAAATTATTTTTGATGAAAACCTATTTTTGAAGTTTAGAATGACTTTAATAGAATTTGAGTACATATTTATTAGGAATTAATCAAAAAATATTAATTGTTACAAACAATTTAAGAATTTTTTTAAAAATAGTATATTAATCTTTATACCTTCTAATTTAACAGCTAGGTTGACAGCAAATGATATCCCATGGATTATTTTCAACATAAATATTTTATTAACTCAATGTTGCCTCAATATGATTATTAATGTCTTTATCCATTTCTTAAAATCACTCATATCCCTATATATTCATTCTCTAAATTCAAGTCTGTAGGTCAAAGTTCAAACCTTATTTCTATAGAGGACTTCATAAGAAGCCATCTAATTGATCAATAGAAATTATTGTTTTATGAAAACACAACTAGAGGAAAGTGACGATCACAACCACCATTGAAAACTAGATAACATGATATAAAAATATAATCAAGTGTCTGGATGCTACTCCTAGAATGACCATCATTATGGGGATGATAATTAGTACTAAAACACCACATTGTTTCTATATCTTGAAAAATAATTCTTGAGAACGTCATGGTAAACCACCAAAACATTTTCGATACAATATTATGTGTTACCCCTATGTAACCTTAACACTGAATAAATTTCATGATAATATGGTATAGAGATAATTCTTCTCTAATAGAAATGATGTGCATTGACTTCATAAGGATATCAAATACAACCCTAATATCATTATTGGATTTAGATATTTTGGATAGTCAAAAAATTAAATCCATAGTGAGGTTTTCCAATTTCTATTTTTTGTGTGGGTATTGGTAATAATAACCCCTTATAATTATATCTCTTATCCTTATATTTCAAACAAACCAGGCACTAAGATATAACTCAGTATTATCTGTTTTCATTTTTTCTACTACAAATACACATTTTTATTTTTAAACCTCTTTATACAAACTGGATGAATGAATAAGTATGAGCTATGATATCTTTCCAATAGATACTTTATTATGTCTTTAATTGGCAAGGAACATTCTCAGTTCATAAAACTTATCATGTCATCACAATGAATGTTCAACTTAATAGTATTTCCCACCTACAATTGAAGCTCTACAACCACCTTTTTCCACTTTAATATTAAAATTTTTATATGTTTTGTACATTCATTTGAGATATATAATGTGTAGGGACAGAGTTTTCTTGATTTTAAACGTTGATCATAAATTTTAATTTTTTATCGCAGGTTATCATGAGGGATTAAATGGATATTTTCTCCTATCATATGGTCCTGGATAATTTTTTTGACCACAACAACGGTCCTAAATTTTTTATTTTACCCTAGGAAGGGAGTTTTGGGAAATTAAAAGCAGCTGGAGTTTTGTAATAATATTTAATATTTTATTAATTAAATATTTAATTATTTGTGCAGTTTTGGGTGGCTGTGATTTTGGAACAAAGAATCACATTGAGATTTTGAATCAACGGTTGAGTCTGGAATGGGGGGATTCTCATATGAGAGGTATAAACCCATGTTAGTTTATGGTAACCATGTCGGATGTTAAAATGGGAAATTAATTAATTAATTAATTAATTAATTGAATTAAAACTTTCTCCCTCCCCCTTCAGGTTTTCATGCATCGAAAAGTTGTGAGTTATTTCTCCCTATGGGAAATAGTTATTCCAACAGGAGAAGGTATAGAAGATACCACCCATATTTTTCCATGGGGTAGATCAAGACCATATTAAGGTATAGTAGCTTTAGAGAATAGATTTGGACCCAAATCATTGGCGTTTACTATATAAAGACATGAAATTTTTATTTTTATTCCCTAGTTCACAAATATTAGTTTTTTCCCGTTTTATATCCTTACAATGGTATCTATGTAACACATGGGTGTCAATCTATGTTTTTTGGGGTAAATAGGGGTCTCGGGGGGAGGGGGTGTAGGTGTTTCCCATCCAAGAAACACCATATACACGACATGTGGTTCAATAAACACATACCATGTGTTCTTTTCCTTCGGGGAATAAGGGATTGTTCGAATACTTGTCTTTTACTCAATGTTAAAGTCATGTAGTATTTCATGTCCGTGTAGCTAGCCATGTAGAAAAGTACACTAATTTTCACAGTTTGAAAAGTACATGTTGTATACTTTGGGTACAGGTTGTGTAGTAGTACGCAGGTAGATGCCATGTTTCTTTTACATGTAAATGTATATATCCTAGAGGATATATAATATTATACGTAGTGTACTCGAAATTTCATTCCACAAACTTTTTCAGTCATTGATTTATTGTGTGTTTTGTGTCTTCGAAGATAGAATTCGACTTGTGAGTAGTCTATTCAAACAGTTTTCTATATTCATCCCGATGGTGGGGTCCTTTCTACATATAAAATTTTCTTTATGGTGTATGAAAATTTTTAATTTAAAAGAAATATTTCCATGATTTTCGGATTCATAATCCTCCAATGTGATGGGTTGTGAGTAGGGAGACCTGGGTGAGAGTTGTGAGTTTGGTGTTTGATCTCGTATGAGTCTTCCATGGTGCTTTACATGATGTTTTTTGGATGATTCCTAGAATATGGGATTTTATTAGTATCTCTAGAAATATCATTTTTTCATGCATATCAGGATTAGTGTCTTGAAGATAGAGTATTTGATGTTAAGATCATACGTTGAGGATTAGGGTGGATGGAGCTTTTAGGGCATGGTTGAAATCATAGAATGGTGGTTATGGTTGAGTGCCTTTATCCAGTTGATTTGAGTCTAATGGACTCATGAGTATTCCCATGGTGGGTAGGTTTATAGATATGTGATCATTTGATGTTATGGTTTCTTGATGGGATCGCATGTTGGGCATGGATTTTCTTTTTGATTTACTTATTAGAATATATATTTTCAAGGATAATTTGGAGGCCACTGAGTTCAGCTTAATATTTTTTCTTGTGAGATGTCTTACTTTATAGTTGGTTAGACACTGAGTTTTAGGGAATATGCTTCCTCTTGAGTTATTATTTTGAATATCCATGAATGGATGCCTCTATTTATGTGTGTATCCAGGGGATCAATTGTGGGCCTATTTGATGGGATGATTTTGGGTGGGTGTGTGTTCATAATTTGTTTGGATATGGGTGTTCGTTAGGACCAAGAATGATGTATGAGCTCATGGGGCTACATTGTAGCTAGATGAGATGGATATATAACCATACCTTATTATATTTTATTTTGTGGTGGTTGATACATCTATTATGCCCATTGGTGATTTGATATGTTTGGGTTGACCCATTCTATATCCCAGTTTTATGGAAAGAGCTGTGATAGAAAGGATAGTTGGAAATACAATCCCTAGGTGTTTATTTTTAATATCCTTGAATAAATTTTTTTTACATGAGTCTCTATGAATGGTTAGTATAATTCGGATATGGTTTCATAAAGAGGCTCTAGATGTAGATAGTGTACTTTGTTGGTATTGTACTAGCCTTATGTTCTGGGAATTAATTTTATACCAACAATTTGGTTGGTGGAATGACACTCTACATCCATTTTTCTATGTGATAGACTGAGGTTCCAATCATGCTTCATTATACAAATGAGTAAACTAAATGTGGTGTCACATGTATATGGTATGGTGCCTCTCATGAGGATCTGGGTACAAGAGGTATTGTACTTGACATGTGTTTGATTGTGTCTCTAGACACTGATAGTATACTTCATAGGTATATTTTTTAATTATGCTCTGGATAATAATGGAATTCCATGTAAAAATGATGTTGTACTACTGTTCCTTCCCTTTTGGCTGGGCCAGACTAATGTTATGGGAACAAATGATGTTATGTAAAGATTGTTGTCATATGGATGTTATGGGAACCACTATTATGATATGTGATGGGTTTGAGATGCCTTATTTTTTAAACCAGTACAAATGGTTTTGATTTACGGTTTACATTTTGGACTTATGATCAAGAAATTATTATTTACGATACACAAGAGAGATGTAAAAGTAATGTTAAATTCATGGTAGAAATTTCATATTATCTACGACATATGTGCGAGGTGCAAGGTATGAGACAGCTTAGGTTTAAGAGGAAATGTTATGGGATTAATTAGATTAGTATCCTATATGATAATACTAAAATAGTATAGGATCATTTTATTGATATTTCTGGTTGATACTTCCATGGAGATTGAGCCTATAGGAAAATTGGGTTGCACAGTCATTGAGATGTAATTAGAGACACTCTAGCATTGGATGAAGTAGGTATGGTAAATCAAGATCTCTGACATATGGATTGATGGTGGATTTTTTCTATTTTTTCTATTTTATATCAACTAGGATGAGCATATTTTATGATCATGGGCCAATGGAATATTTTTATTGGTTCAAGATTGGGGGTGTCCAACAAAGATTTATTTATAACCCCATGTATGACAACCCTGCTTTTTATTACAACTTAAACATGCTTTATTACATAAAACTTCACTTGATACAACAAAGAAGATCGAGAGGTTTAGTGTCTTTGGGGCTTAGGATCATTACATAAAAACTTTAAACTTGAAATACAACATCCTTATTGAAAACTTCCTTTACATGACCACTACATTCCTTCGTACTTAGCATTGCATGGGATAACCTGAGGACATGCATAAGAAAAGGGTGAGCTATAAAGCCCAATAAGGGAGTACATAATTAATAACATGAGGAGTACAATACATGTTAGGCAATAGGCATATCAATAGAGCATAAGAGAGACATGAACATAAAGGCATGATAAAGCATGATAATCATAACATGGAAATGTGGCAACAACACTTAACATTGAATTAGCATGAGCCAAGGCTCATTGCACATGGAGCATGAGTAAACCCTCATTGCACTTGAAGCACGAGTAAACCCTCGTTGCACTTGAATTAGCATGAGTCAACACTCATTGCACATGACGTATCATGATACTATACTTTACCCAATGCATTGGAGCGCTATCAGGGCGCACCCTTCTTAAACATTTCATTTCATGCATAAGTGTGCCACATGGATCATAAAACATGGATTCATAAAACATAATCATTTATTCCACGATAAAGGAATGTGGAATTCATACATGAAACTTTACAATCAATAAGTAAATGTGCATAAAGGTGAATACCCTTGATGGAGAAATGGGCATGGTATTCACTACACAAAGACATTGGCTTAGAAAATCGGTGCGATTTCGGCAACGTAACGGCGTGACATAAGAATTCATAAAAAAAGGTTGATGAGAGAGAAAGGGGTTCCTCATCATCTTTACATTTAATGGACAGTAAGAAGGTCATATAGATACATGTCCCAACAATTGAAAAGGAATTTAGATTCATGATACAAAAGTATTGCTTGAATATAGAAGAGGAGAAAAAGGTTCCTTTCGGAATTTCGGCATAGTAACGGGTGTACATGGGAGGCATTTAATGAGAGAGAAAGGGGTCTCCCATCATTCAAAAAATAAGAGGGCAGTATGGGAGAGGTGAGAAACCATACCCCAACATTCATAAATTAAATTAAAAGGGCAATACAACTTAAAGAAAATTGACAAAAATGAGAAAGGAAGAAAAACCCTTACTTGGAAGTGTGCTTCCAAAGGCTAGAGAGAGGCTTGTGAGAGGCTTCTTGGGAGCTTGGGGCACCTTGAGAGGATTCTAGAGAGAGTAGGGAAGAGTTTGGACGAACTTCAAGGGCTTTGAGTGAGGAGGAAGTGGGAGCTTGGGTGGGTTTATATAGGAAAGGTGAGAGAATTCTTTATTATTTAGGTTTGGGACCCCTTATATTAAAATAATCCAAACCACAAACCATCCCATGGTATTTGCCCATGGTTTCTGGAAAAGGAGAGAGGAAAACAATATTTTACAATGCCAAGGTCCGAACTTATTAAAAAATTAGGGTTGCTTATGTGGAGGTGAGTCACACTCCCATGGAAATTAATTTAAAAAGGAAAAGTGTTGAATAAGTCTTGAGGGCTCCATTAATGCTTTGAAAAGTGAGTCAAACAAACCCAAAACCTCATTATTTTATTGATAAAACACATATTGGCCGAACATAAGGATTATGGTATTTTATTACATCACCATTGGGTCATTATGATGTCATAAAACACATTATATATTTAAATGGTATTTAATTTTTACCCAAAAATTTGACTGTCTCAGAAAATTATGAAAAATTCACCGTTGGATAATTTCGACGTCCTGATTCCAAAAATAATATTTATTTTATCTAAATAATTTTCTAAATATGTGAATTTTCACTTTTAAAATAAAAACCGACATTTATAAAAATTCACGGGTTTTGACAGAAATGGCTTTCAAACCTTAATAAAAATTTTAATTGCATTCATAAAATTATAAGATCATTTATATTTAATAAAAATTAATTTAATATTAATAATAATATTTTATTAAAATATTATTTAATTCAAAAATCCTTTAATTTAATAAAATATAATTCTTAATTAAATAATAACTAAAAACATCATTTGTACTTTAAAAACTAATTACAATGCATCAAAAATGACTAGAAATTATATTCATTATTATATACAAAAAAATAATGTACATGAACATGGTGCTACTTATTTGTTACATAACCCCTTAAAATAGCCGCATAAGACCTAAGGGTAAGGTGTGCGATGGTGACAGACTCTTGGGGTTGCTCGGATAACATCGCTCGAGTGGTAATCTCTATCAACTTCCATTTTTCCTGTAGACGATCACGTTCGAGCTTGACTTGATGAAGCTCAGCTTGGGCTTGGTCAAGGGCAAAGCCCAAAGATGCCACCTCCTTTCCGAGCTCCGACAAATGGGCTTCGTAAGGGGCAATTCTACTGGATGAGGCCATCGCTTCCTTTGTCTGAGTAGAAAATTGGTTCGTTAAATCCTTATATTTAAACTACCCAGATGATCACTGTTCAACGGCTATAAAAGTAATGGTCACAAATCTTGACGTTAAACTAAAGAAGTTGACATCATATAAAAACATAAAGAAACATTTAACTGGATCAAGAGGGATTTTCCATTAATGAAATTTTGGGTCGTTACAACATTCCCCCCTTAAGAAATTTCGCCCTCGAAATTTTCCTTTTCCCACACTAAAACAAATGTGGGTAACTTAGCTTCATCATATCCTCCGACTCCCAAGTTGCTTCTTCAAACTTGTGGTTTCTCCACAACACCTTGACGAGGGGCATTGTCTTATTTCGTAGAACTTTTTCTCTACGATCTAAGATCTTCACTGGTTGCTCCTCATAAGAAAGATCGTCTTCTAATTGTACCACCTCGGAAGAGAGTACATGTGAAGGGTCTGGTATGTACTTCCTTAAGAGGGATACATGGAAGACATCATGCACCTTGGCCATAGTAGGTGGAAGTGCTAGTCGATAGGCCACAGCCCCAACACGATCAAGAATCTCGAATGGGCCGATGTACCTTGGACTTAACTTCCCTTTCTTTCCAAACCTCAAGACCTTCTTCCACGGAGATATGCGTAAAAACACCATGTCTCCGACTTTAAACTCAAGGTCTCGTCGACGATTATCTGCATAACTCTTCTGTCGACTTTGGGCTGCCTTGATATGCTGCTGAATGGTTTTCACCTTCTCCACCATTTCTTCGACCATTTCTGGTCCAAGCAGCTTACGTTCACCGACCTCATCCCAACATGCCGGTGTTCTACACCTTTTCCCATACAGGGCTTCATATGGTGCCATTTGGATGCTTGAGTGGAAACTATTATTATAAGAGAACTCAACCAGAGGAAGATGCTGATCCCATCCTCCTTTAAAGTCCATTGAGCACGCTCTCAACATATCCTCAAGTGTTTGGATAGTCCGCTCGGATTGGCCATCAGTTTGAGGATGATAGGCCGTACTGAAGTTCAGTTCAGTATTCAGAGCATGTTGAAGACTCTTCCAAAACTTAGAGGTAAATCTTGGATCTCGGTCCGACACAATAGATAGTGGTACTCCATGCAACCGTACCACTTCCCTGATATATATCCGTGCCATTTGATCCAAAGAGAAATCCTCTCGAATAGCAATGAAGTGTGCAGTCTTTGTAAGACGATCCACAATAACCCAGATTGCGTTGTTGCTTTTGGATGTCCTTGGAAGTCCAGTGACAAAGTCCATGGTGATGTTCTCCCATTTCCATTCTGGTATGGGCAATGGTTGCATCATCCCCTTAGACTTCTGCCTCTCTGCCTTCACTTGCTGACACACCAGGCACTTTGATGTATATTCGGCGATCTCCTTCTTCATATTATCCCACCAAAAGTTTTCTCGGAGATCTCGATACATCTTTGTGCTCCCTGGGTGAATAGAGAAATTTGAACTATGTGCATCATCCAAAAGTTCCTTCTTCAGCTCCGAACTTGATGGGACACATAGTCTTTTCCCAAACCGCACAATTCCTTCTTCATTAACATTAAACTCTGAGGATTTTCCCTTTTTGATAGCTTCCACTTTTTATTGGATTCTCGCATCATCCTTTTGAGCATCCTTTAACCTTTCCAAAAGAGATGGTTGAGCAATCATTTGTGAAAGGATTGATGATGTTCCCTTCTTTATGATTCCCACGTCCATCTTCATCAAGTCTAAGAAGATTGGATCCTTCTCAATTCTCATCATTGATAGAATTGCTGGATCCTTTCTACTTAGGGCATCCGCCACCTTGTTCGCCTTCCCAGGGTGGTAATGTATTGAACAGTCATAATCCTTGATGAGCTCTATCCATCTTCTCTGGCGCATATTAAGCTCTTTCTGTGTGAATATATATTTAAGACTCTTGTGGTCAGTATATATCTCACATTTCTCCCCATAGAGATAATGCCGCCAGATTTTCAAGGCGAAGATCACCGCCGCCAACTCCAGATCATGCGTTGGATAGTTTCGCTCATGGATTTTCAACTGCCTTGAGGCATAGGATATCACTTTATCATTCTGCATCAGCACACATCCTATGCCCTTCTTCGAAGCATCACTGAATACCACAAAAAGCTCCCCACTTGTGGGTAAAGTGAGCACAGGTGCAGTGATAAGCCTCCTTTTCAACTCCTTGAAGCTTTCTTCGCATTCATCACTCCAAGTAAACTTTACTCCCTTTTGAGTTAGCTTGGTAAGAGGGTTGGACAATCGTGAGAAGTTTCTCACAAATCGTCGATAATATCCAGCTAACCCCAAGAAGCTACGGATATCAGTTACCGATGTTGGCCTCGGCCATCCCTCAATTGCATCTGTTTTGGAGGGGTCCACAGATATCCCATTGCTTGTGATGATATGGCCCAAGAATGAGACCTCCTTCAACCAGAACTCACACTTGCTGTACTTGGCATAGAGCTTCTCCTTGCGCAAAGTCTCCAGTACAGTTCTTAAATGCTCCTCATGGTCCTCCTTGGTTTTGGAGTATATCAGAATATCATCTATAAAGACTACCACAAATTTATCTAGGTAATCTCTAAAGACTCTATTCATCAAATCCATGAATATTTCTGGAGCATTGGTGAGTCCAAAAGGCATTACTATGAATTCATAGTGCCCGTACCTTGTACGAAAAGCAGTCTTGGGGATATCTTCCTTCTTCACCCTTACTTGATAATATCCCGACCGCAAGTCGACCTTGGAGAAGTATTGTGCTCCACGCAGCTGATCAAACAAGTCATCGATTCTTGGGAGAGGATACTTGTTCTTTATCGTGATTTTGTTAAGTTCACGATAATCGATGCAAAGCCGCATTGACCCATCCTTCTTCTTGACGAAGAGGACTGGTGCACCCCATGGTGATGCACTTGGGCATATAAACCCTTTATCCAGATTCTCCTGTAGTTGTTTCTTCAGTTCTTCAAGCTCAACCACAGCCATTCTATATGGAGTCTTGGATATTGGTAGTGCCCCAGGTATAAGTTCAATTGAGAACTCAACATCTCTTCTTGGAGGAAGACCAGGAAGTTCCTCGGGAAATACTTCAGCGAATTCCCTCACAATAGGCATTTCTTCAAGGGTGGTTTCTTCCTTGGACTCAATCATCTGAGCCAGATATGCGTGCTCATAAGGCAGTAATATCCATGCTTGAGATGATGGAGCTAAAAGAGATTCATCTTCCTCCTGACACTTGTAAAGAATCGGGGGTCGATTCTCCATATGGAGTGTGATTTCCCTCTCCCGACAATTTATGTTGGCTCTATATAAGGAAAGCCAATCCATGCCAAGAATTGCATCAAATTCCACCAAAGGGAGTATGACGAGGTTCGCCGGGAAATTCAATCCACAGATTATAACAGGGGAGGACTTATACTCATGGGATGCAATGATTGCCCCATTTGCCGTACTCACCGACATCTTTACTTCCATGACTTGTGGTGGTGCAGGGATTATTCTACTAAACTTTTGAGATATAAAAGAATGCGTAGAACCTGAATCAAAAAGTACGTTCGCTATTCTTGAATGAATAACTAGCGTACCTGTCACCACTTCGTTGTCGGGGTTCACTTCGGCAGAAGTGATGGCAAAAGCTCTTCCTTGCTGTCTTGGAGGTTGTTGATTGCCTCCGATAACCCTTGGATTAGGGCACTGATTCGCAAAATGACCCGGTTCTTTGCATTTGAAGCATTGAACAACGCGTTGAGGTTCGAACGGAGCGTTCCTCCCCTCCGTCGCAGCCGCGGGTCCTTCTTGCTGACAGTTAACAGCTAGGTGCCCTTCTCTTCCACACTTGAAGCATTTTCTTGTCCCCCTAAGGCAATTTCCAGGGTGCTTCTTTCCTCACTTTTGGCAAGTGGGGTGCTGGAATTTCTTAGCGCCGTTGGATTTATCCATCGGACCACCAGAATTGAAGTCCACCTTCCGCTTCTTGTCCCCATGATACCCCTGTGATTCTCCGATCTCCATTTCAACCTTAAGGGCACATCGGACAATTTCCTCATAGCTGTCGAAGTCACGGATCGCTAATGCTTTCCGCAAGCTAGGCTTCAGCCCACCAAAGAAGCGTTCAACCTTGCATTCGGGGGTAACGACAAAGCCAGAAGCGTATCGTGCAAGCCTTGTGAAGTTTGCCTCGTACGCTCCCACAGATTCCTCATCTTTCTGCTTGAGGGAAAGGAAGTCCCTTTCCATCTTAAGACGGAGGGTGCGTGGAAAATATTTATCGAAAAACATCTTCCGGAATACCTTCCATTCCAAAGCCTCGATCTCCTCCTCAGGCTTCGTATTTTTGATCAACGTCCACCATTGATCAGCTTCACCCTCCATAGGATAAGCCGCCAGGAGAACCTTCTCTTTTTCAGAGCATTGGAGGATGGAGAATATCTTTTCAATGGAGTTGATCCATTGTTCAGCAATCGTGGGATCAGATGATCCACTAAAAGTAGGAGGCCTTTGTCTCATGAAGCTTTCAATAGCGACTTGTTCTTTCTTAGGGGGGGTTGAACGTTCCTCTTGACCAGTGTTTCTATTCAAAACTTGAGTTAGCTGAGAGAGAAGCGTGACAAAGTTCGCGATTCCCGCTCCCATTGGATTGGGCATCTCATTGGTACAATCGTCACACTGATCTTCACAACGGTTGTTAGCCCGAGTTCTCCTATTACCGGCCATTGGCTGGAATAAAAGGAAAGTTAGGGGTAACACATAAAGGGTAATCCAAAGACAAAAGTTGATGACTTATAAATAAACTTTAATCTCTTTAACTCATGAGTCTATAGGATTCAACCTAGGCTTTTCATGATCTACCTTCTAACATATATTCTTAGTGGCATTTTTCCCTTAATAAGGGTTCATACTAAGATTGTGAATTTATCAAAACATATCCCCCGGGAGTGTCGTAACCAAGAGTGCAGCAAGGCCCGTTGTCGTGCACCAGTTCCCGTTCGAGTCTAGCTCAAAGCGGTGTTTTCGGGTTTTACCCCTAGGATACATCTGTGCCAGAGCCGCCTCTACCTGCTCGTATCCAGACAGGGATGTATTTGTTTGATAAACCACTTACTTAGTATTTACCAAAATTTAGGGATGTTTTTATTATGATTAGTCTTGTATCTAAGGCTTTACTAGGGTTTCCTAATCCCAAAAATAACTAAACCTATCCTCTGATACCAACTATGACAACCCTGCTTTTTATTACAACTTAAACATGCTTTATTACATAAAACTTCACTTGATACAACAAAGAAGATCGAGAGGTTTAGTGTCTTTGGGGCTTAGGATCATTACATAAAAACTTTAAACTTGAAATACAACATCCTTATTGAAAACTTCCTTTACATGACCACTACATTCCTTCGTACTTAGCATTGCATGGGATAACCTGAGGACATGCATAAGAAAAGGGTGAGCTATAAAGCCCAGTAAGGGAGTACATAATGAATAACATGAGGAGTACAATACATGTTAGGCAATAGGCATATCAATAGAGCATAAGAGAGACATGAACATAAAGGCATGATAAAGCATGATAATCATAACATGGAAATGTGGCAACAACACTTAACATTGAATTAGCATGAGCCAAGGCTCATTGCACATGGAGCATGAGTAAACCCTCATTGCACTTGAAGCACGAGTAAACCCTCGTTGCACGTGAATTAGCATGAGTCAACACTCATTGCACATGACGTATCATGATACTATACTTTACCCAATGCATTGGAGCGCTATCAGGGCGCACCCTTCTTAAACATTTCATTTCATGCATAAGTGTGCCACATGGATCATAAAACATGGATTCATAAAACATAATCATTTATTCCACGATAAAGGAATGTGGAATTCATACATGAAACTTTACAATCAATAAGTAAATGTGCATAAAGGTGAATACCCTTGATGGAGAAATGGGCATGGTATTCACTACACAAAGACATTGGCTTAGAAAATCGGTGCGATTTCGGCAACGTAACGGCGTGACATAAGAATTCATAAAAAAAGGTTGATGAGAGAGAAAGGGGTTCCTCATCATCTTTACATGTAATGGACAGTAAGAAGGTCATATAGATACATGTCCCAACAATTGAAAAGGAATTTAGATTCATGATACAAAAGTATTGCTTGAATATAGAAGAGGAGAAAAAGGTTCCTTTCGGAATTTCGGCATAGTAACGGGTGTACATGGGAGGCATTTAATGAGAGAGAAAGGGGTCTCCCATCATTCAAACAATAAGAGGGCAGTATGGGAGAGGTTCGAAACCATACCCCAATATTCATAAATTAAATTAAAAGGGCAATACAACTTAAAGAAAATTGACAAAAATGAGAAAGGAAGAAAAACCCTTACTTGGAAGTGTGATTCCAAAGGCTAGAGAGAGGCTTGTGAGAGGCTTCTTGGGAGCTTGGGGCACCTTGAGAGGATTCTAGAGAGAGTAGGGCAGAGTTTGGACGAACTTCAAGGGCTTTGAGTGAGGAGGAAGTGGGAGCTTGGGTGGGTTTATATAGGAAAGGTGAGAGAATTCTTTATTATTTAGGTTTGGGACCCCTTATATTAAAATAATCCAAACCACAAACCATCCCATGGTATTTGCCCATGGTTTCTGGAAAAGGAGAGAGGAAAACAATATTTTACAAGGCCAAGGTCCGAACTTATTAAAAAATTAGGGTTGCTTATGTGGAGGTGAGTCACACTCCCATGGAAATTAATTTAAAAAGGAAAAGTGTTGAATAAGTCTTGAGGGCTCCATTAATGCTTTGAAAAGTGAGTCAAACAAACCCAAAACCTCATTATTTTATTGATAAAACACATATTGGCCGAACATAAGGATTATGGTATTTTATTACATCACCATTGGGTCATTATGATGTCATAAAACACATTATATATTTAAATGGTATTTAATTTTTACCCAAAAATTTGACTGTCTCAGAAAATTATGAAAAATTCACCGTTGGATAATTTCGACGTCCTGATTCCAAAAATAATATTTATTTTATCTAAATAATTTTCTAAATATGTGAATTTTCACTTTTAAAATAAAAACCGACATTTATAAAAATTCACGGGTTTTGACAGAAATGGCTTTCAAACCTTAATAAAAATTTTAATTGCATTCATAAAATTATAAGATCATTTATATTTAATAAAAATTAATTTAATATTAATAATAATATTTTATTAAAATATTATTTAATTCAAAAATCCTTTAATTTAATAAAATATAATTCTTAATTAAATAATAACTAAAAACATCATTTGTACTTTAAAAACTAATTACAATGCATCAAAAATGACTAGAAATTATATTCATTATTATATACAAAAAAATAATGTACATGAACATGGTGCTACTTATTTGTTACATAACCCCTTAAAATAGCCGCATAAGACCTAAGGGTAAGGTGTGCGATGGTGACAGACTCCTGGGGTTGCTCGGATAACATCGCTCGAGTGGTAATCTCTATCAACTTCCATTTTTCCCGTAGACGATCACGTTCGAGCTTGACTTGATGAAGCTCAGCTTGGGCTTGGTCAAGGGCAAAGCCCAAAGACGCCACCTCCTTTCCGAGCTCCGACAAATGGGCTTCGTAAGGGGCAATTCTACTGGATGAGGCCATCGCTTCCTTTGTCTGAGTAGAAAATTGGTTCGTTAAATCCTTATATTTAAACTACCCAGATGATCACTGTTCAACGGCTATAAAAGTAATGGTCACAAATCTTGACGTTAAACTAAAGAAGTTGACATCATATAAAAACATAAAGAAACATTTAACTGGATCAAGAGGGATTTTCCATTAATGAAATTTTGGGTCGTTACACCATGTATGTTCACCATAGTGTGTATAAATACCTAATATCTACATTCCATATGATAATAGATCGATGATGGATCGATCCAAGTACACAAGTTTCATAGTTGAGAATGATATTCATGTGGAGTCTAAATGATGGGCTGGAACATCTTGATAGGGTACTAGAGACTTGGTATATGTTATGTTCTAGAGTTATTAGTAGGTCTTATTTTATTTATTTATATTACTTTTACTTTTATTTGTGATCATATCAGTGGTATATCATTTTTTATATATAATATGGTTATTCATGCCCTTGTGGTTTTTCATTTTATTATAGAATATTTCAGTACGACTTTATTTATTATACCATATTTCTAGGTGGTGTGTGAAATTTTGTTATTTTCTTCAAATCATGAACTATAATATAGGGGTATATTATCCTCAAAGAACCACATTAGAACCCCACTACTAGTAATTATCCTCTAGTATATGAAAAGTTTTTCTTATGGACTTGTGAAAAAATAGACTAGATCTTCAGTTTAGTGGCTATCGAGCTTAAACATTACAGAGTTTTTTTAGTAGAGTAACTTTTGAATTTATTTCACTATTCAAGGATGGTAAATGTGAGGTATTGGAATTCTTCAGAACTTGTTATGGATACAATGATGGTGCATTGTGAACATATGTTCCGACAGGAAGTCCATGTTTCAAAGGACTGGGATTGGTGTTTTGTATTTTTTTAAGTTAGGGTTTCATATTATTTACACATAGAGTTATGAACATGTTGTTTCTATTTTACAGTGTTTGATAGATTTTATTCCCTTTTCCAATTATCAGGAGTCGTGTGATTTGGTTTCGACTCTATCCCTACATAGGCAAGAGGAATCTCATTTATCATGACAGACAGATAATATCCCCACGTTTTTTGCCTTCTGTGGTGTGATTTTACAAATTTCCATATGATAGAAGGTTTTGCGGATCTGTAGTGAGAGGTATTATGGTGGTGACACTAGTGTGGTCCTTGTGTGTGGTTGGTGAAATGACCCTATTGGGTTAGTATTGTGAAATTATAGGATAATTAGACCCATGTGAGTGGTTTTTTTAGGTTGGTTTTATTATAGGGTTCTCCAAGGAGTGTTATGATGTGGAGATACTCAGAGCGGATGGATGGACTTTCTGTGGGTAGTGGATTGTTATATTATTTCATTATGGTGTGAGGCCCTAAAGAAGGGTTTTTTTATTCCTTTGTCATGAGATGATGATATGCGTGCATGTAGATTCTTTATGAGTTATTCTATTATTTGAGTCTTCTTAGACATAGGTGGTTAGATCTATTGGTTTGATATGATGATAGATTGATAGGGATAGATGGGAGTGTCTAGTTGCCTTTTGATGTGCCTCTAGAGCAATTATTTAGAGCTTTTTGAATTTTGAGGGTGACCCATGGAGGGGTAGACCTAGTGACCAGTGAATTTATGTACATGAGGTATAAATAGGTTGGAAGACAATTGAAAATGGTGAACAAATGGTGTATATGGGTTTTCAGGATTAGCCATGTTGGATACCTTTTTGTTTTTGAGATGTTTCACTTATGTGCTTGTGTTTATGACTTGTTGTTTGATTCAAGGGGAGGTTTGTTCATATTCCAAAGTCAAGAAATGGTTTTATAGGAATGTTCATCCTGATGGATTAATATGGATTTAGAGCACATGAACTTCTTATGGTCGTGTGGTTAAGGCTTGTGAGCTGATTGTTTTGGATAAGTGAGTCACTGGAGTAAAATTAGGTTTTTTAGTTGGGTTATATAATAGAATGTAATGGTAACATGGTAATAAAATGTTGGAAACATAAGATTTTTTGATGTGTTGTTTCATTTGGTTTGTGGATTAGACATTACTGGAGTGTTCACTCAATGTTCTTGAGTTAGGATGGCAGATGTCAGTGGGCTTTGAATTTTTGTGGGTGTAATAAAAGGCTTGTAGGCATGGTGACTGAAGGTCGGATGCTATAACCACGATGTTCTAAAATGGATAAATTTTTTGTGATATATATCGATGATATCATTTTATTCTTGTAGTTTTTTGGAAATCATGCTCAATATATTTGACATCGTTTTGAGTATTATAATAGACCACCTACTGTATTCCATGCTAATAAATATCTCTTTTAGATGGTAAGGGGCATCTTGGAAGGTTGTGATCATGGAGATGTTTGAGTAAATCTATATAGTGGGAAAACACCATCAAATAATTCAAGGGGAGGTCCCATTGATGGATCAGATATCGAAAAGTACCATGATTTTTGCTGTTGATTTCCGAGAATGGTCAATATTAATTTTTTCGTATTTATTCTCTAGTGGGAGGAAGATAGCCATGTCCAGCTCCAGGGATTGGTTGCGATTAAAACATGGGCCAGGGAAAAATATGTCTGGTTATGAGGATATGATAAGTATAGTCCTATGGTGGGGAGTAAAATATTGGGTATGGTGGTGTGACACTTGTGTAGCCATGGTCGAGGATGCCTATAAGACCATATCGAGTGGGTCAGTGGACTACTTAGAATGTGTATTGAAATGAGAATTCCAGGATGAGAAGTGGTGTGGATCGGAATTGGTACATGTTGGTTGAGTTCTATGGTTGCGATCACCAGGAGTGTAATTAATTTTTTTTAAATTATGATGGAATGTGGAATATTAAAATAGGAAGGATCATACTGTCCTAGTAGATTGTTAATGGGGAAAGTAGTGGCTTGGCCTATGAAGTATTGTACACAATCTCCTTAGACTTACGCATAGAAACATGGTTGGAATATCTGATTACTGGACAATGAGTTGATCATTAGTTGATTACCATAGTGGGTTAGGATGTGTGGTTAAAAGACCAGTGAGGCTTCTTTAGGATGAGAATATTTATAGTGGGGAGGTTAGAGAGAACTGAGTTTTCTAGATTTTTAAATTTGATCATAAATTTTAATCTTTTATACCATCTACTTTTTAGGGGTAAAAGGAACTTTTCCACTAGTCTCTGGGCTCAGAAAATTTTTTGACCTCGAAGTTGGTCACAAAATAAGGATTTTACCCTAGCAAAATAGTTAGTTGGAATTCATAGCAGTTGGATTTTTTAAAAATATTTAATATTTAGTTACATAAATATTAAATTATTTATGTCATTTTGGGTGGATATATTTTTTTAATGGAGTGTCAAATTATGATTCTGACTTCAAATTTCAGTATAGAATTTGGGTTTTTTCTTATGCGATGTATAAACCCACATCTTGTTCTAATGCTCTAGGTTGATGTGAAAAAGTAAAGTTAATTAATTAATTAACTAATTAAACTAAATATAATACCCCCCCCCCCCTATTTAGTGTTCCCACACATGGAAGAAGGGGGAGGGTGTTATCCCAGTGTGCAATGGATATAACAATCAATGAACGGGGCGTAAAATCGACTAGAATTGTTGATTGGAAAATATTGAGACCAGATCATGGTGAAACAGTATCAGGGAGGATATTTGGACTTGAATCTTTAACATTATTGCCACGAGGTTGTCCATTTTTTGATTTTTGGGCCTTGATCTCTATATATTAGTTCATTTTATGTTTTATAGCCATGTGATTTTTTCTAGGGACCCAATGGTGTTTGATCTATGATTATTTGGGGGGAACATGTGTTTCAGGGGGTCTAGAGGGATTTACCAATCCGAAACGCCATCTTCACAGTGTGCTATTCATTGAACATAAACCATGTGTTAATTTTTTTTTGAATAAATAATTTAAATAAGAAAGCATCTTGTACATTAAGTACACATCATGTGCATTAAGTACATGTTGCGTGGTAGTACATGTCAATGTACATATCCTTGTAGAAAATTTCAAGGGATTGAAAATTTTGGAATGTACATTCCATGTAATTTGGGAACGTTACATATATTTTAACATATGAAGACCCCATTTATTCTATCCTTGTAAAAGTTCTTGTACAGGAAGAAATATGTCAGTACACACCTTTTACTCAAAAGTACATGACAATAAATTTTTCTAGCTAAGATTTTTTTGGTGTTTTCTGCCCTGGAAGTCATAATTGGACTTGTGACTGGTCTATTATGAGCATTTGTTCACATCGATCATGATGGGACATCCTTTCAAAACAAAGAGGTCTTATAAGTAGATATTTGAAAAATTGTTGTTTAGAAGGATAATTCCATTGAGGTATGGATTCAAAAATTCTCTAGTGTGCTGGGATATGAGTTGGGAAACCCAGTTGATAGTTGTGAGCACAGTATCTAATCTGTCCATATTTTTCGATGGTGTTTTTCATGAGGTTTGTTCGGTTAATACCATAATATGGGATTTGTATAGTATATCTGGGATGATATGAGTTTTCTGTGCGTATCGAGACTATTGTCTCGAGGTAATGAGTGGTGGATTTTTATATTCTACATTGATGATCATGGTTAATATATCCTTTATGTATTGTTTGACCCTATATAATGTTGTTTAGGGATGATTTTCTTAGTGTTGTTGGGTTGAGTCGGAGGGACACTTGAGGATGTCCATGGTGGGATGGATTCAAGCTAAGTGATCATTGCAAATTGTGGTTGGATAATGATAGTTCCCTAATTTCATGAATTTTATTTTGGATTTCTTTGTTGGCATGTAGTTAATCAAATATAAGTTGGACGCCACTAACGACTGCTTGAGGATTTTTATTGTGATATGGATTGGCCTAATAGTTTGGTTGTTTCCACTATTTGGGGAGGATTCCTCCACTTGAGTTCCTGTTCTGAGTATCCCATGAGGCATTCCTATGATTATCTATAGATCCAAAGGGACATGTGTGGGTCTATTTCATATAAAGACCTTGGGAGGGTTCATGTTCTTATGTAGTTTAGTCATGTATGTACCTTTGGACATAGAAATACATATCATATTTTAGCGCTATGATGTAGAAGGCTGATATGGACATCTAACTAGCCCCAGTTATGTTTTAGTTTGTTGAGTTTGAGACCTGGATTGTGCACATGAGGTAATTTAATATGGTTGGGCTTTTAGATTCTATAATAAGGATTAATGGTACAATCTTTGATAGATGATAGTGTTAGAAATAATATCGATAGTTATCGTTCTAAATATCTGATAATAAAAAAATTAGACACCAGTCTCAGTGTGTGGTTAGTATACTATGGATTATGTTTCAAACTGATGATCATGATATTGATAGTAAACTTTTTTTGTTATGAGTCAGTCTAATGTTCTAGGAATTAATGGTATACAATCTAGAATGATTTCATAAAATTGCTCTCCATCCATGGTTTTAGTTTTGGGCCAATGTTATCCAAATTATGTTTTATATTTTTTGGTATATTGTATGTGATGTCACATGTGAAGGTTATGGTCATGGACTATAGGTTTGGGTAACACGAGAAATACTACTAAGATAGTGTTAGAATGAATCTATAAAAACTGATAGTATAATTCATGGTTAGATTATATAATGGGGATATGTGTAATGAGGTAATTCCATGTGAAAAGGGATGTTTTACTAATTCTCCTTCACCTTAGGATGTCCTAGACTAATGCTCTGGGCACCACCGATGTAATGTATAGGTGGTTGCTAGAAAGAGGTTTGGGGAACCACCTTTATGTTTGTGATGGGATTTAGAGGCCTGGGTTTTTTATCGATACCAATGGATGGGATTTATATTTTATGTATTGGACTAATGCGCAAGGAATTTTTTTTCAATCATGGAATAGATATTCGACTGAGGGTCTGGGCTTGGTAATACTTTTATAGTAACCAGGACAGGTGTATCGAGGTGCTAGGTATGAGACAATTTTTTGTCATGAAGACACTGTAGGATGTGAATTATATTACTATATCATAATATAGGACTATCATTGGATGGTTTCATGGTATTTTTAGTTTTGGTTGTACATTCCATGGATATGGATCTCATATGGTATTTGTGGAAGCACGTTCATTGATACGTGCTCAGAGACATTCCACCATCGGATAAGCAGGTATGGTTGTTCGAGGTCATAGACCTAAATATTGAAAATAGATTTATTAGTACACTATTTATATATTATATATCAGCTAGGATGAGAATATATCATCATCATTAACTTATGATAGATGTTTATAGGTTCTCCATTAGTTGTTTCCAAATGAGATTTATTTCTCACCCCCTATACGTACACCTTAGTGTGCATACAGACATTCTGTCTACATTCAGGTTGATCGTGGGTTCACTATAGTTTGGATCAAGTATCGAAGTTTGGTATTTGAGTAGGATACTCATGTGAAGTATATAGGTTAGGCTAGAATAGATTGAAATCGTATTGGATACCAGGTATGTCTTTCATCCCAGAGTTGGATGTAGGGAATGTTTTATTTACTATTCATTTATTTATTTATTATGTCTGATGGGTTCTATTGGAGATGGTTGTTGTATGTATGACATGGTAATTTAGACCTTAACATTATTTCATTTTTAGTATATATTTTAGTTTCAGTTTATTTTTTCTTCCACATTTCTCTGATTTGTATGATTTTTGGTTATTTTCATCAAATTTTTCAAAATTATATAGGGGTATATTCTCCTTCAAGATCCACCATAAACCCCCACTTCTAGTCTACAGCCTATGGCATATGAGGATTCATGGTTGTGGTACTATGTATAACTAGTGAGGAACATTGATTTTTTGGCTATCAGGCCGATATGTTACATAATATTTACCCCCATCCATCATGTTTGTATGGTTAATCCATTAAAACTCCCAAAATATTAGATCTTCTATTATCATATTAATAGATAATCTTGTGTGATCCTTTTTACTCAAACCATCTACAACATTGTTCACTTTCATTGGGTGGTATTTAATTTAGTAGTCATAATCAATAATCAACTTTAACCATATTATTTTTATCAAATTTAACCCTTTTTAGGTGAATATATAATTAAAAAATTTATAAAAAATATATATGTTGAACATTTCTCCATAAATATAATTCCTCTATCTTTCAAACAATCATTAATGTTTAAAACTCAAAATCATTAGTGGAGTAGTTTCTCTCATGAACCTTTAAATGAAATGGGGCATAATCATTTACCATTCCATTCTACATGAGAACAAATTAAAACCATTTATTTTATGAATCACTAAAAATCAAAAATCATTATTCGTTATAGGTTAGCGTGAATACAGGTTCATTGACCAACCTTCCCTTATGTTCCTTAAAATATTCTTCACATAGACATGTCTAAATGATCCTAACTACATTATTACAAAATGTGGATTGTGGATTAGATTTCCATGATAAATTCATCATAGAAAATTGATAATATCCTGCCAATCCAAGAAAACTACAGATTTCAGTCATAGTTGTCGGTCTATGCTAATGATAAATAAATTCATTCTTTTATTTATCTATTTATATACCATCACATAAGATTATATGACATGAAAATTAAACATTATATAAAAAAATAACACATGGTAAATTTTTCATACAACTTCTCCCTTGTTAGTGTCTCTGGTGAAATTATCAAGTGATATTCATGGTCTTCCATTCCCGTGCAATATATAATAATATTAGCTATAATTACTACCAAAAACATACCAATGAAATCACAAAAGACTCGACACATTAAATCCAAGAATCAAGTGGGAGAATTATTAAGTTCAAAATGGAATATATATATATATATATATATAGTGCCCACACCTCAATCGGAATGTGTTCTGGGGTATGTCTTCACTTTTTACCCTCAATTGATAGTGTTTGAATCAAAGACCAATCATGGAGAAATATGGAGCTCCCCATAATTGATCAAAAAATCATCAATATAGGGAATATAATACTTATTCTTGATCATGATCTTGTTAAATTCTTGATAATAAATGCAGAGTCACATTAATCTATATTTTTTAACAAAAAATATATGTTTGCATCATGGTGGAGCACTTTGTTGATTAAATCACCTATAAGGATTCAACTAATGTTTCTTCTTCAATTCCTACAACTCAAAATGGTCCATTATATATGTTACTTTTGAAATAACTGTAGAAATGGATGAGAGTTATATTTAAAACATGACTTCATAATTTGAAGGAAGACTATGTAACTCTTCTAGAAAGACATCACCAGACTCCCTCAAAATATGAATATATTTTTTGTTGAAATCCTCCTCATCCATATAATTTAAATACCACCATTTATTTGGATTAAAGTCCAATGAAACTAATATAATTTACATTATAATTTCATTTTTATCCGTGTATATATAGGAAAAAATCAGTTCATAATATCACATTTGACATTCCTTTCTCATTGCAGAAATCATATTAATTTACAAAATCAATCCATTCCCAAAAACACAACATATTAAACTATAAAAAAAATTAAAAAGTAAGATTAATTGATATAATATTTTATTATCATACCATTATGTGTTTGTACTGTTATTTCTATATATTTTCATTGTTGTGTTAAGGTGATACCTTTAGAAAAAAAAATATTTAAAAGATTTGGTATATATAGAATCAAATAAGACATCAAAATTTCTAGAGTTCATAGAAGGTATCCATTTAACCACATCATTATCTCATCCATAATCATCAATAGTGATCACATGATATTTCTATTTCTTTTCAGGATTAAGAGGATTCGAATATAGATCAGCATCATTAACCCTTAGATTTAAGACCTGATTTGACTAAGTACCATACACCATGGAAATATATAATTATATTGTGGTTGGTGTATTCTTCAAAGACATCTATCAATCTTCATCATTAGTTATATTCTTCCCATTACTTCCTTATTCAATTTTCCTATGTAATTATTTTTCATACATAAAACATCTACCATTAACATTTTAATAAATTCATCCATGCTATATTCCCCAATTATGGAATAAAGGAAAACTAATATTCTTCCCCCCAGGTTTTTTATTGGAATTTAATTTGAATTATTTATTTCATTACATATCAAACCCATGATATTTATCAGTGACTCAAATCTCCACTTCTAACATAATGTCATGTCGAATGATATATTTTTAGTTGCTGAAATGTTTTATGGATAACTCCTTAATGATTCTTGGTTTTATAAAACTAATGAATTTATTAATAATATTTATTATTTCAATAACAATACCATACTAATACCAATTAATTATATTAAAATTCACCTCAAAGTTACAAATACATTCATCATAATTCCTCTTAATCTCAATAAAATATTTCTCCATATTCATATGAATAAAATTAGGAACACACATATAAAAAAACATGTTTCTAAACTCATCCCATTCCATGGATTATATTCAGTCACACTACCTTATAATATTAATTAGATATCCCAATTGATCTATTTTACCTTCAAAATGATAAAAACTGTATGTTTTATGCCCTGGATAATAAAAATATTTATTTGTGGTGGTACGGATCTATTTATCATCCATTATTTTATTAGTAGACCCAGTAAAAAATGTGTACATTTCCACATGATGGAATCAATACTCAATGGATTTCCAATTTTATTAATTTCATGAAAATGAATCATAAGCATAAACATAAGATTAATTTCATTGCAGATTGCCCAACAATTGGTTTTTTAGGGGGATAATAATAACATTTTTTGACACATTCATTATTAATATGTTTCCATTAGGTTTCATCAATTGACTAAAATAAAAATTCACAGTGTTATCAATAATAATTATAGTGAGAGTATATCTAATCGTAAATATCATTTATAAGAAATCTTAATCATGACCCTTTCCAATATATGAAACCATCTGTTTATCCTGGATCATCCATGTCCATTTTCTATTTAAATCTTTGATAATAGATCTTATTGAAAATATGATTTAATGTAACAATATATCTCGAGAGGGTCAGACTAGGGGTTGTAGTAAGGTCGCATTCACTGTTCACTAGAATTATAGCCATGAAGAACATCAGTAAGTATTTCTAGGGGTATTACCTCAAGATGGATTCATGTGAAATCATTGTCCACTTAGAGTATCATGATAGGGTTATAATTTCTTAGAAAAAATAAACTTATTTATTACCCATAACATATAATGTTCTGCAATTTTTAGTCTGATCCTAAATGTACATAATAATATTTCATCATTATAGTATTCAAAGGTTACTACACCTTGCGTCTGATAGTATGTATAGTGACCAAAAGATTTATGTAACACCTGAGACTTTTATTAGAAATATTTTTTTTATGTTATATAAATCATCAAAGGAATCGTTCAATACAAACAACACTAGCTTGGCTTGCTTTACACGCAACTGCGACCTTCCTCGATAGCTTGTGTCGTACGCAATACCGAGTTTCACTAAATATTGATATATTATAATATTAGATTTTATGAATAGTATTAACTGAATTTTTAATTTTATAACATTCTAATTCGTCTTATACATTTTTTAGAATGAGGTATGAAAACAAAATCAGTTTTTTTATAAAAGAAGTATTTTTTAAAAAATGCAGTTTTTCCGCCTTTTGATGGCGCACCCACATTAAATATAGTTTTTGACAAGTTTATTAGTTCAATTTGACAAAGAAAAATTCTTCTTTAGAATCAGGATGTAAAAAGTTACTTTGGATAAGTACTTCATATTATTCTGATAACTTACATATTTTAATGAATAGTAAAAACATGCTATATTTTAATTAAAATCAACTTTTTTCATCTCAATATTTTATGTGGTTAAATTATAATATTTATTGTTATTAAAGTATAAATATAATATATTTTTACCATTTAATATAATTTATGTCATTAGCAATAATTTTACATTGAATTCATAGGTAAAAACAGTTCAATCTTTGGCAATGTTTTAACTTTTAAAACCCGTTTGCTTAATGATGGGATTAATTTTAAATTAATTACTGAGACTTCTATGTTTTGAATTTTGAAAAATGGATTCCATATTTGGAATCGGTGGGTCCAAATTATGGTAATATGTTAATTTTATTTTTTTGATATTATGAATAGTAACTACGGTAATTTTTTTTATTTACTACGGTTAAAGGTAAATAGGATAATTCATAGTTAAAAGAATATTATAATAATTTAAAATTACCTTGAAACTTGTCCTAACATTATTGGATGAGTATTGACCGACTATGGGCATCCTTGGGTTGATTTTGGCTACCCATTGATCCACTTGGTAGTGACAATGACAATTTGGATTAATTAATTTAATGTAAAGACAAAATTGACATTAACAAAAATCTTTTATGAATTAATTTTTATAAGGGGTTATATAAATTATCTTTTCCACTATAAATAATCATTAGAAATATAAAAATATTTCCTACATAATGATATATTTTTTATAATTTTTTGACACCAAATAAATTAAATTATTTATGACACAATAATGATAAAGTATTTACCTCATTAATAAATGATTTAAATAAATAAGATTATAAGGATTAAAATATTTTCCAAAACATGTACAATTCTGATTAGATGATTTTATTTATAACATGAGTCATCTTATCCTCATCTTTAATGATTTTTTGACCTTTTGAAACCGAAGATAAGTTTATAATAAAATAATATTTCCACAATTTCCAAAGGTGCCCCTCTCCTCCCTTATAAAAGGGCACCTCCTCCCTCTCTTCTGCAAACCAATTTGAGCCTTCACTCTTGGCCAACCCCTACCCATTTCACTTCCCCACTTCCTTAGAAACCTACTAGAGGTACTTTTCTTATCAAAAGACCAACTCTAGTTCCTTTAGAGAAAGTTTAAAGGAGGCACTTCGAGAAAGAGGTAATACCTTCTACCGTTTTCTTCAAGTTCCATTCTTCTTCTACTCCCTCTAATTTACTTTTTTCATTATTAGGTAATAACATCAGTATCCCTAATATACTGATATGTTATTATAAATATGACACAGCCCTATTTCACCTCTTATCCATCCTATGGAAAACGAAATCACCGCGCGTGCGTACGTACGGAATACCGTCTCCACAGCGTGGTGTAATCTATTTTCCACCACTACCTTACATGGATGGGTATAATGGTGTAAATAATAACTATATATGATTATTTTAATGTGATATTGATTCTGAAATAGTATACATACACTTCAATACAATTCCACGATCATGGGAACAATATCATTGCTCGTGTGTACGTTCGGCCTACCGTCTCTACGATGTGATGCAACTCTTTTTTATATGATCATCATTGAATAATGATTATATAAATGAATTGAATGAATGAATATGTTATATATTACACTAATACCATCGGTAAATGATTTATCTATATCCTATAAAGAGGAATAAGAATTTATTCGACAAAACACGCATAAGAACAAAAAGTAATAAACACCCAAATAACAAGTAGTAGTGAAATATTACTAATAAGAAAATAAGAATATGACCATATATGATATCATAACAATGAATATGATTCTTTAATAAGTCAATGACATTATTTAAATCATTATACATGAGGTTCAGATACATACAAAGCATATCGGACCTAAGGTAAGGGAAAATATCACAATCTCATTTTTATCCGATATTGTTTATATTTTGGTATTTACTAGGTTGTATTTTATCATGCACATCAATGTTTCCTCAATATGTAATATTATTTCCATCCAACTACAATTTTTTAAATCCAATTTTACACTTCATTGATATTTAGTAAATGATATGAAAGGAATCTTTTGTCGTTTTTCGTACGAGGTACTTTTTGACTTTTCCGACAAAAGTATGAGAAGAACGTTTGTTTAACTTATACGGAATGAATGGATTTTTAAAACATTATTTCCAAGAATCTTCCTTTACAATTTTTCAAGTTTATTTTTAATCAACTTCTTTTAGATTAAAATCGTATAAGGAAAAATGTTTTTGAAGTAGAAAGGATATTTTCCTCAAGAATGGAGTTCAAGTGTTTTTTCAAAATTATTTTCCATCTAAGATAATATAGGGTTGTGTTTATATCCATATTATTATGTTGATATGATTATGTTGTGACAGAAATATTTTTATGAATTCCTTTTTCTTATATTAATTGTTTTATGATGTCATGATGTTTAAGATTCCCATTTTTATTACATGGGTTATACTATGATGTATGGTTTATGATTTTGTGTCACACATAAGAATGGTATCATTATGATATGGGTGGGACCTATATCTCCCTCCAATGCATTGGGTAAATATTTTATACCTCATGAGATAGACATGGATGGAACGGCAGGTTAACCCGGTTTAGTGAAACAGGACTGAAATGAGGAGTTAACTCAATTAAGAAATAGACTTTGTCCACTAAGATAGTCTTGGAAATGAGTCTTGACTAATAAGAAAATATTATATATGATTATGTGTGTATGAAAAAAAGTATCATGTTTTATGTTATGATAATTGGGATTACATTTCACTACCATGATTTATCCCATGTTATGAAATTATGATCTCTTTTGCAGGTTATGATTTAAAAAATGTTATGTTCTTATGAATAGGATGTGATTGAAATTTATTTTGATTACCCTTACTGAGCATTTGAGCTCACACTTTTGTATGTTTTCATTCCCAGGTCAGGAAGAAGGTTATTAAGTAAGATATGCCAAAAAGGTACTATAGATATGATGAAATAAATGGGAGATAGTGTAGACGCTTTATGAACCAGTTGTTTATGTTTCCCAATTTCTAAAGACACTGTACCTATACAGTCCATTCATGGTTTTGTTATATGTTGTAATAAGTATGCTTTAATTTTGAAGTATTAAACATGTATGTAACGTATGGGTCGTTAGAGTTGGTATCAGAGGGAGGTTATAGTCAACCTTTGGAAACTAAGATTTGAAAGCCTTAGTAAGAAACCTAAGGATATGTCTAAGCATAGAACACAATATTAGTGTTTTAAAATTTTCCATGAACAACCTATGATAAGACCTTAGGTGTAAAATTTTGTTCTTGATTATTTGGTTTTCTTTTTATAATTAGTGTTTCTCACACTATTCTTCTTGGTTTTAGACAATGGCTAGAACCCAAAGGAATCGTGCAAATGCGGAATGTGATGGGAAATGCAATGATTGTCCCCCTGAAAAACCAAATGATATGGGAGTTGTAATGAAAAATCTTGTAGCCATGCTCACACAAATTTCTAAAGCTTTGAATCATGCAGGACTTCCAAATGAGCAAATGAAGGAGAAACATTCTGTTGAATCCTTCATGAGGAAGCATCCACCTTCATTCTGCGGGTCTCTTGATCCATTAGTTGTTGAACAATGGATTAGTACCACTAAAAAGATATTTTCAGTTATTCAATGTTCTTCACATGATAAATTCATCTTAGTAGTGTATCGTTTGGAAGGTGATGCTGATCAATGGAGGAATCTTATCAAGAATACGAGGCAAAGAGATGAAATTGAGTCCATGGTATGCGACGAGTTCAAGAACTTATTTTTCAATAAGTACTTCCCCCGTATTCTTCGAACAAAGTTGGAGAAGGAGTTTCATGAACTAAATCAAAAGGATGATGAATCTATTGGTACCTGTGAAGAAAATATTACAAGACTTGCAAGGTATGATTCTTTAATTATTATCTAACCTGAGAGTAAGATCGATCGATTCTTTAGTGGCTTAAAACCAAGTCTTCGAAGGGTGTTAGACATAAGGGACTACAATAGCTATGATGAAATCGTTCGATGTGCCCTCAATGTTGAGATGGAGATTAGAGTAACCCATCAGTCATATGGGTTTGATAAGAAGAAGAAAATGGAATTCAACGGAAAATCTAAAGACCACATTGAAAAGAAGATGAGTTTTCCCTTATGGTCAAAGAGTGGAAAGAAACATGGAGGAAATTGTCTTAAGGGGAAAAGAAAATGTTATAACTGTGGAAAAGAAGGTCATCGGGCAATTGAATATCAAAATAATGGGAAGAAGATGTCTAATGATGCAAACAAAGGAAGGGATACATAGAATGAAACTACTACACTTCAATGATTCAAGTGAAAGAAGATGGGGCACTATGGCAATCAATGCCCAAATCCAAGGGATGAGGATGATGATCGACGTCAACAAACTCTTAAAGCGAATGACAGAGGAAAGTCACATGAAATTACTATCGGCAATGTAGAGTATGACAATGAAGTGGTGAGAGGTACACTTACCATCCACTCTAAAGTAGCAAATGTTTTATTTGATTCTAGATCCACCCACTCTTTTATTTCTGAAGAATTTTCTAAGGGTATTGTCGTATTACCTCATCAATTATATGTTGAGTTGGCTGTGACAACTCCTAATGGCACACCAGTTTCATCAAAAGTTTACAATTCTTCTCCAATTTAAGTTTGTGGGAAATTGCTTCCTACAAATCTTATGATCCTTCCTATAGTGAAATTTGATGTGATTCATGGCATGAATTGGCTTTCTTTATATGGAGCTCATATCAATTTCCAAAAAGGGAAGTCACATTTCATATTCCAGATCAATCTATGATCGTCTATCGATGCAAGGATGAACATAACCTTCTAGTGGAAATTTATTCTATATTATGGGTCTTGATTCCACTAAATGAAGGTTATTTATCTCAAATGGTTGGAGATAAACTCACGATTAAGAATATGCCCATTGTATGGGAGTTTGACGATGTCTTTCCGGAGGAATTACTGGGTCTTCCACCAAATCGTGAAGTTGAGTTTTCAATAGAACTCGTACTGGGTGCTTTGCCTATTTCAAAGACACCTGGCCCCAATTGAGTTGCAGGAATTGAAGAAGCAACTCCAAGAGAATCATGATAAAGGATTCATACGCCCTAGTGTGTCACCTTGGGGAGCACCTGTTCTATTTGTTAAGAATAATGATGGATAAATGAGATGTTGTATTGATTATCGATAACTTAACAAGATCACTATCAAGAAAAAATATCCTCTCCCACTCATTGATGACCTATTTGACCAACTACGTGGAGCTTAGTACTTTTCCAAAATTGATCATCATTCAGGGTATCATCAATTAAGGGTCAAAGGGAGGATATACCAAAGATGGATTTCCGTACAAGGTATAGACACTATGAATTTATTGTGATGCAATTTGGTATTACTAATGCCCCTGATATCTTTATGGATCTAATGAATAGAGTATTTAGAGACTATCTTGATCAGTTTGTGGTAATCTTTAAAGATAATATTCTTGTTTATTCAAAGAGCAAGGAAGAACATGAAGATCGCTTGAGAATTGTATTAAAGACCCTTATAATGGAGAATCTTTATGCCAAATTTACCAAGTGTGAATTTTGGCTTCGAAAAGTTCCACTTTTGGGTCACATAATCTCAAAATAGGGGATATCTGTGGATCCAGCAAAAATAGAGGTTATCAAAAGATGGTCGAGACCAATAACAGTAACTGAGATCCGATGTTTTTTGAGTTTGGATGGATATTATTGATGTTTTGTGAATGATTTTTCACGATTATCTAATACACTCACCAAGTTGACTCTAAAAGGAGTCAAGTTTGTTTGGACATAGGAATTTGAAGAGAATTTCAAGGAGTTGGAAAGAAGGATATCCCGTGCACCTGTTCTCACACTGCCTTGTAGTGGAGAACGTTCTGTGATATACAGTGATGCATACAAGAAGGGATTGGGGTGTGTTCTTATGAAAAATGATATGGTGATAGCTTATGCCTCACGACAGTTGAAAATACATGAGCAAAATTACCCAACTCATGATTTGGAGTTTGCTACGGTAATCTTTTCATTAAAGATTTGGAGGCATTATCTTTATGGAGAAAGGTGTGACATTTATAATGATCATAAAAGTTTAAAGTATATTTTCTCATAAAAGGATCTGAATATGCACCAAAGAAGATTGTTGGAGCTGATTAAGGATTACGACTGCTCAATTCATTACCACCCTGGGAAAGCAAACAAGGTGGCAGATGCATTAAGTCGACAAGACCATGCTAGCTTATCCATGATGAGGATAAAAAAAGATCCTATATTTATGGATTTACAGAGGATGGATCTTGGAATTATAATGAAAGGGGAAAAATTGTATCTTTCTCAAATGAATGTTCAACCATCTATAAATGTGAGGATTAAAGAGGCGCAGAAAGAAGATGTCGAGTTACAAAAAAAGGTGAGAAATGTTCCTGAATTCAACCTTGATTGTGATGGGATAACAAAGTTCATGAATCGGGTTTCTGTTCCTCCCATACCCGAATTAAAGAAGGAGCTGCTAGATGAGGCTCATAGTTCTTCATACTCTATTAATCCTGGAAGCACGAATATGTATAGGGACCTGAAAGAGTACTTCTGGTGGGATGGCATGAAAAGAGATGTTGATGAATATGTCTCCCGATTCTTGGTTTGTCAGCAAGTTAAAGCTGAGAGACATAAGTCTAAAGGAATGTTACAACCATTACCCATACCCGAATGGAAATGGTAAAACATCACTATGGACTTTGTCACCGGACTTCCTAAAACATCCAGAGGCAATAATGCTATCTGGGTTATAGTTGATCGTCTTACGAAGTCGGAACACTTCATTGCTATTAGAGAAGATTTTTCTCTTCACCAGCTTGCTAGGATATATGTAAAGGAAGTGGTAAGATTGTATGGAGTACCACTTTCCATTATATCTGATCGGGATCCGAGGTTTACCTCAATGTTCGGGAGAAGTGTTCAACATACTCTGGATATAGAGTTGAGTTTCATCACGGCTTATCATCCTCAGAAAGACGGTCAGTCTAAGGGGACAATTAAAACTCTAGAGGATATGTTGAGAGAATGCTCTATAGATTTCAAAGGTGGTTAGTATCAAAACCTACCTTTGGTGGAATTTTCTTATAATAATAGCTTTCACCCTAGTATTCAGATGGCTCCTTATGAAGCTCTCTATGGAATGAAATTTAGGACTCCAACTTTCTGGGATGAAGTTGGGGAAAGAAAGCTATTAGGACCTGATCTTGTTGATGAGACGGCAGAAAAGGTCATATCTATTCGACAACACATAAGAGCATCTCAGAGTCGACAAAAAAGTTATAACGACAACCAAAGAAAAGACTTAGGGTTTGAAGTGGGTGATAAAGAGTTCTTACAAATATCTCACTGGAAGAGGGTCATGAGATTTGGAAAGAAGGTAAAGTTGAGCCCTTGATATATTGGTCCTTTAGAAATACTAGATCATGTTGGGAAGGAAGCTTACTGATTGGCGCTTCCACCGAATCTCTCTCAAGTTCACGATGTGTTCCATGTATCTCTCCGAGAAAGTACATACCTGATCCTTCACATGTACTCAGCTCAGAAGTTGTACCACTGGAACAAGATCTTTCTTATGAAGAACAGCTGATAGAGATTTTGGATCATAGATTAAAAGTCCTACGGAACAAGACCACTCACTTGGTGATAGTTTTATGGAGGAACCACCAATTAGAAGAAGCTACATGGGAACTTGAGGATATCATAAGGGAGAGGTATCCTCATCTGTTTGATATGATGTGATGAATTTCAAGGGCGAAATTCATTTTAAGGGGGTAGAATGTACCACCCGAGACTTTTATGAGAAATATTTTGTTTTTATGTTATATAAATCATCAATGGAATCTTTCACTACACACAACACAAGCTTGGCTTTCTTTACATGCAACTGCGGCCTTCCTCGATAGCTTGCGTTATACGCAATACCGAGATTCACTAAACAACGATATATTATAATATTAGCCATTATGAATATTATTAACTTAATTTTTAATTTTATAACATTTTAATTCATCTTATACATTTTCTAGAATGAGGTATGAAAACAAAATCATTTTTTTTTGGATAAAAGAAGTATTTTTAAAAAAATGTAGTTTTACCACCTTTTGATGGCACACCCACATTAAATCTAGTTTTTAACAAGTTTATAAGTTAAATTTGAAAAAATAATATTCTTCTTTAGAATCAGGATATAAAAATTTACGTTGGATAAATTTTTCATATTATTCTGATAACTTTCATATTTTAATGAATAGTAAAAACACGTTATATTTTAATTTAAAAAAACTTTTTTCATCTAAATACTTTATATGGTTAAATTATAATATTTATTATTTTTAAAGTATAAATAGAATATATTTTTACCATTTAAAATAATTTATGTCATTAGCATTAATTTTACTTTGAATTCATAGGTAAAAACATTTCAATCTTTGGCAATGTTTTAACTTTTAAAACCTGTTTGCTTAACAATGGGATTAACATTAAATTAATTACTACAACTTTTGTGTTTTGAATTTTGAAAAATGGATTCCATATTTGGAATCAGTTGGTCGAAATTATGTTAATAGGATACTTTTATTTTTTTGATATTATGAATAGTAATTACCGTATTTTTTTTATTTACTACGGTTAAAGGTAAATAGGGTAAATCAAGGTTAAAAGAATATTATAATAATTCAAAATTTACTTGAAACTTATAATAACCTTATTATATGAGTATTTGCCGACCATGGGCATCCTTGGGTCGATTTTGGGACCCCATTGAGCCACTTGGTAATGACAATGACAATTTGGATAAATTAATTTAATGTAAAGACAAAATTGACATTAAAAAAAATCATTTAGTAATTAATTTTTATAAGGCATTAAATAAATTATTTTTTCGACTATAAATGTTCATTATAAAGCTAATAAGATTTCCTACATAATGATATTTTGTTTTATAATTTTGAGACACCAAATAAATTAAATTATTTATGACACAATAATGATAAAGTATTTACCTCATTAATAAATGATTTAAATAAATAAGATTATAATGATTAAAATATTTTACAAAACATGTCCAATTCTAATTGGGTGATTTTATTTCGACCATGAGTCATATTTTCTTCATAGTTAATGATTTTGTGACCTTTTGAAACTGAAGATAAGTTTATAATAAAATAATATTTCCACACTTTCCAAAGGTGCCCCTCTCCTCCCTTATAAAAGGGCATCTCCTCCCTCTCTTCCCCACACAAATTTTAACTTTCAAGCTCGGACAACCCCTGCCCATTTCAATTCCCCACTTCATTATAAACCTACTAGAGGTACTGGTATTATCAAAATACCAACTCTAGTTCCTTAAGAAAAAGTTTAAAGGAGGCACTTCGAGAATGAGGTAATACCTTCTACCATTTTCTTCATGTTCTATTCTTCTTCTACTCCCTCTTCTTTAGTTGTTTCATTATGAGGTAATAAAATCAGTATACCTCATATACCGATATGTTATTATAAATATGAAACAACCCTATTTCACCTCTTATCCGACCTACGGAAAATGAAAGCAGCGCATGTGCGTACGTACGGAATACCATCTCCACGTCGTGGTGTAATCTGTTTTCTACCACTACCGTACTTGGATGGGTATAATGGTGTAAAATATAACTATATATGATTACTTTAAATTGATATTGATTCTGAAATTAGTATACATTCACTTCAATACATTTCCACGATCCTGGGAATGAAATTATCGCTCGTGCATACGTACGGCCTACCGTCTCCACGATGTGATGCAACTCATTCAATATGATCTTCATTGAATAATGATTATATAAATGAATTGAATTAATTAATATGATATATATTACACTAATACAATTATGTAAATGATGTATCTATATCCTATAAATAGGAATAAGAATTTATTCGACAAAACACGTATACGAACAAAAAGCAATAAACACCCGAATAACAAGTAGTAATGAAATATTACTAATAAGAAGCAATGAATATACCCATATATGATATCATAACAATGAATATGATTCTATAATAAGTCAATGACATTATTTAAATCATTATACATGAGGTTCGGACACGTATAAAGCATACCAGATCTAAGGTAAGGTAAAATATCACAATCTCATTTTTATCCTAAATTGTTTATACTTTGGTATTTACTGGGGTGTATTTTATCATCCACATCCGTGTTTCCTCAATATGTAATATTATTTCCATCCAACTATAATTTTTTAAATCCAATTTCACCCTTCGGTGAGTTTTTAGTAAATGATATGAAATTAATATTTTGTCATTTTTCGTACGAGGTACTTTTGGACTTTTTCGACAAAAGTACGAGAAGAATGTTTTTTTAACTTATACGGCATGAATGGATTTTTAAAACATTATTTCCAAGAATATTCCGTTACAAGTTTTCAAGTTTATTTTTAATCAACTTCTTTTAGATTAAAATTGTATAAGGAAAAATGTTTTTGAAGTAGAAAGGATATTTTCCTCAAGAATGGAGTTCAAGTGTTTTATCAAAATTATTTTACATCTAAGATAATATAGGGTTCTGTTTATATCCCTATTGTAACATTGATATGATTATGTTGTGATGGAAATTTTTTTATGAATTCTTTTATCTTATATGAATAGTTTTATGATCTCATGATGTTTAAGATTCCCATTTTTATTACATGGGTTATGCTATGATGTATGGTTTATGATTTTGTGGCACACATAAGAATGGTATCATTATGAGATGGGTGGGACCAATATCTCCCTCCAATGCATTAGGTATGGATTTTATATCTCATGAGATAGACATGGATGGAATGGCAGGTTAAACCGGTTCAGTGAAACATGACTGAAATGGGGAGTGAACTCAGTTCAGAAATGGACTTTGTCCACTAAGATATTCTTGGCAATGAGTCTTGACTAATAAGAAATGATTCTCTTTGATTATGTGTGTATGCCACAAAGTTTTATGTTTTATGTTACGATTATTGGGATTAAATTTCACTACCATTATTTATCCCATGTTCTGAAATTATGATCTCTTTTGCAGGTTAAGATTTCAAAAATGTTATGTTCTTATGAATATGATGTGATTGATAATTTGTTTTACCCTTACTGAGCATTTAAGATCACCCTTTTGTAAGTTTTCTTTCCACAGGCCAGGAAGAAGGTTATTAAGTAAGATATGCAAAAAAGGGACTATAGATATGATTAAATAAATGGGACACAGTGTAGATGCTTTATGAACCAGTTGTTTATGTTTCCCAGTTTCTAAAGACAATATACCAATATGGTCCTTTCATGGTTTTGTTATATTTTGTAATAAGTATGATTCAATTTTCATGTATTAACATTGTATGTACAGTATGGGTCATTATAATTTAAAACATACCCAACACATTATTTTGGATGAAAATTCAATAAATTTCACAATAATAAATGACTAAGGACCATCATGTTTTTGTGTCTTTGTAAACATGGAAACAAAATGAACCATTGTATAAAATATATACATCATTTTTTGTTATGTTATTCATAACTAGAAAACTTCTTACAAATATAATACTAAAACTGATTCCTCATAACTTGGCGAAGGTAAACATTAAAAAGTATGAGCTCAGGTGATCAGTAAGTATAAGTAAAATAGATTTTTATCATTGCTTATATGTGATCATTATATATGAATAAAGGTATAATAAAATCATCAATACTTCAAATAGTTATACGCAATTAGTCAAAAATCATCATTCATGAAATATAGCATAGTATTTTAAAAAATTAACATAAAACGTTAGATTAGGGAATCATTAATAATTAATCATGGTCCATGAAAACATATCATGTTAGTAAGAAACAAGTTTTTATCATGAAAACAATGTATATAAAATCATTTCCTTTGTCAAAGAACTCTTCCCATACTATCATAGTGTATTGGGTTCACTCCCCATTACATCATTACCATAGTCAAGGTTTACTCCAACGACTATCTTGTTGGACAATGTCCCAAAATAAACTTGGTTGACTACCCATTGAAGTACATATTATCACATAATTTATCCTTAATTTCCTAATTCATTTCAGGGATATAAAAGTTTGATTCCATAATTCAAATAATGAAAATGTACCTATTGGTTCAAGATGATTAGAAAATATTCATCATATCACAAATCATAACATATGGAAAGGATACATTTTTCCTAATCACATCATCACTATAATCATAAAACATAAAGATAAGGTGTAAATAAAGAAACATTAGATCATATCCCATGAAAAAGCTAAAATTCTTTGATGTATTTTCCAACATATAAAAATATACTTGAAGGATCATTAGAACCATTCTAGAGAAAAATAATCTTTTTATTTGAAATCGATTATTTAAAATATGAAATTATAAAAAATATTTAGTAAAACATTTTCTTTTAAAATAATCAAGTAATACTATTCAGTATCTTAAAATAATATAATATTCTTTATGGGGTAGAAATTATTTCATGCACTGTATGTTATCACAAAAATTTATTTCACATTTTTGATAAAAAATATATACACCTTGTTCAAAAAATGAAAAGAATATTATATTATATTTTTTATAAGAAATAAAAAACAATTAAAGATTTATTTCAAAAATATATTTTTAATATTAAAAAAATTTGAAATTATCTTAATGAAAATATGGACATGGAATAAAAATTCCCAATTGAAGAAAAAACATTATGGGTTTTCCAAAAAAACATTCTTTCAGTATCATGATTAATTATAAAGTGGAAAATAAAATGAATCCATGAAATACCATGAAATAATTGATTAATAATAAAATATATATTACTTGGGGGAGATATATCATATAATTTCATTAAGATAAAATTTCGTCATTAGCAATCCTGTTAAAATTAGAATATATCATAAAAACCTTACTTCGAATCCATTTTCTTCGTATGGGAACTAAACATATGTATAACTATTTTAAATTTATCAAAATTCGGTAATATAATTTTAATCATACGTTTAATTCCATACATGGTTTACTTATATCATATTATCACCTTTTCTATAACAATCCTTCATTATCTTCAACTTTTAGGTTTTACCTACCGTTTTTATCATGTTTTTTTTTAGTTTTTATCATCCATTCACATTGATCATGGTTCCTTATTCACCAAAATTTTAATCATGATTCAAATATCATTTTTTTCATTATATACAAATATTTTACCATTAATATAATGTAGTAACAATTAATTAACTACATCACTATTTGAAGATAGTAGTTCATATGAACAAATTAGTTACACTTCCATTTTTCAATAGATGGAATGAAATAATGGTAAATATTAATTTAAATACACTAATTTCCTTGAAAAAAAATTGATGTTAAAATATTATCTTTAATCTAATATATATATATTAATCATTAATAAAATTAATCAATAGTGATTATATCAATTTATTAACACAAAAACACATTATGCAGATAAAAATAATGATTATAAAAATGTGTTTTTAAGGATAAAAATTAATCTATAAAAAATTGTGTATAAAGTTGATTCCTATGTAATTAATTATATTATTTATAATTAAATGATATATAGTATATTTTTAGATCAAATTAATAACATAATAAAACATTTACTAAAAAATTTATGAAAATTTTTCCAAAAAAATGTATTTTTCATTATTCACTGAAAAATAAATCATTCCAAAAAATACTAAAAACCCTATGAAAATATTGTAATGAGGATTTATAAACTAAGAATATTTTCCTAAAATAAAAATTATTAAAATATTATAAATTGAATCTAATGGTCTGAGGAAAAAATGAAATAAAACCATTTTTCGAGAAAACATATTTTTCAATCGTAAAACCACATTACTAACAAAATGAGTATTATTTTTTATTGATTAATAAATACATTTTAATTATTAAATAATATTATACATATTTTTTAAAAAATTATTATTGCTATACAAACTATTAAATTTAATTAGTAGGATTATGGTTATCAATAACCCATCTCATATAGACTCTATGTTGCATGTAAAGAAAGATATCAAATTATACAATTTTAATTTTTATGGATTTGTATATAAATTCATTCGATGTTTAAAAAATTAATCAATTTACCACAGGAAAAATTATAATGAAATGGGAAGTATCTCTACTCGTTAGATGTCCAAAATCCACTACAACATGAATCCTCATCAGATCAGGATGATTCAACCTTGATTTTATTATATCACCACAGAAAACATTTCCCAAATTTAAAAAACACAAAGGGAAATAATGTTGAATAATAATGGAATATTTCAAAGTGATAAACATGAATTTTATCACCATTTAAACATATATAAAAAATCTACTCACCCATGGGAATCAAAAAGAGGTGGAAATGGTAAAGTAGTTTACTAAATGGCCCTTCCACTTGTGATATTTCCCTATAAAACATGAGTGGGTTTAAACTGGAAAGGATGGATCATCACTTGAATAATAAACTATTAAATTCGAATATCATGGCATGTCCCTAGGAATCTTTTCTTAAACCACCACTTGGGGTCTTGTCATAACATGTAAAAAGGTCCCATGAAAAGATTCCACCCTAATTCTCAGCCACTAAGGTTCACCCAAATAACTTATAGAATGATCGTAAAAATTGGATTACCTTCACAGCATAACCTAGGCATGGAAACATGACCATACATCGTCATGAAATTTTATAAAGGAATTCATGTGGTTTTGGAAATAATACATATGTATTTTTACCTTTATGGAGTGACACCCTTCCATCATCGATGATATAATACATAAGGCTTTAATGTATCATATTTCCTACTATCATGAAATCAGGGTAATATTTTGGTTTTTTCCTCTCTAAAGAACTGATAAAAAAAATATACCTAACCTTGAAACTCACTCATCAATACCTGATTTGATACCTTCACATCATGGTTTACCCTTCGTTATGGTGATATTCCTCAATCATCAACACATTACGGTGTGCCCCTCACTGATCACAGCTTAAAAATCCACTTTAATAAAATATTTGTAATGTTGTTACATTGACCCATTGTCAACACTCACATGGGAACCTAAAACACCTCATGGGCATACAATCATACCCAAAAACATCTCCATGAGATATTGTAACCCTCACAATCCATATTTGAATCCTATTTATCTAAAAATACCCTACATTGGGATTAAAAATTAAAATATTCTATAACGACATTGACCCATAAATATTTGGTTCATTTTAAACACCACACGACAAGGCTTCCCACACTTCATAAGCACCCAAGAATGTTGTATGACTTCAAATACATAAATTAGAATATAATACTAGTCCTCATTCCCAATTATTAAATGAATATGATATATTTTCAATGTCTATTCACTAAGTGAAAATATGTCAACTTTTGCATAAAAATACCAAGATGATCCTTGATAAATATTTATCACACCCATGAAAATGCACTTGATATGGTATCCACCTCACTGCATATAATTATACGCAGCACTAATAATATGTCCTTGTTTATATAACCTTCCTTGTATAAACTCATTCTCACTTGTTGATACATTTTCACATATTATAATAATGATGCATTAATACCTTGAAGAATCATTAGATCATCCAAATATCTACACCAATGTGTGAATTTCAAAATTATCAAATTACTAATGTTTTATCCACAACCATCCAATTCTGATTTCATACTCCAACAACAAGGGATTAAAATTTCTAATCTAATTGCCTCTCAAATGACACAAGACTTTTTTTGATGCCCAACAATGAAACATGAATTTATTATGACAACAAAACTAAAAAATATCATATATTTTAAGGAAACTAACTATATTAGATCCACCTAATCAATATAATCATAGATCCATATCAATCATCCAGGGACTAGTCTCACTACAACCTTGACACTTCTAATATAATTGTCATAAATTTTTTAGTATTAAAATGATTCTAATATAGCAGTATCCCTATTATTTTCCCCAAAAACCAAAGTTTTCATTTTTAAAGGCCTACATATTATCTGTTACATAATATAAAATCTAATAATGACTGGTGGATTTATATATATGTTCCAACCCAAATAACTAACCTATATTAATTCTGAAATTACATGGAAGGTTTGCCCCTGTATTCTCTAAATTTCACCCAAAACAATGTTCACACACTCCATTACCCAATAGCTTGATTTCCAAAATATAAATTCCCTTACATTGTTCATTAAGAACAATGTGTGAAAATTTCCATTAGTTCACATGTGTTACTCTTCCCAATAAATGATCAACCCATCCTAAATGACCCTTATCAAGGACCAAACTAGGAATAGCCATAGTAGGGTACTCTAATCCTTACCTATCATTATAAATTCTTATAAATGAAATGAATCCCATTATCATAAAACCACTATCCACTAAACCCATTGTTTATTCAATGATTACATAAATTGTCATAAAAAAACTAGCTATAAAGTCGCACATTATCCTAGATCAAACCTGATGTGAAATCACATACCAAACCCTACTATAAGATCATGAATCTGCATAGTAAATTAGATAAATGGTGGAACTCACCATCACCACACTTCTTGTGTTCCTATAAATCCCCATTAAATTTTTAACATGCCCATACATGGACTAATAAATAATTCTCATACCAAATGGACATTGTATATTACCAATACACACATTCCCTCAAGCATCAAGGATTTTTCCATAATTTTATGTTAACCAAGATCCGATCCTCAAGGATGAGTGAACCTAAAGATAAAAATATTATTGGTTCTTACCCATGAACCATATTGATCTCATACAATCCCAACAAGTTTATTCTCCCATACAACCTGGTTACAGAACCCAACACATGCTCTAATTAGTCACACACCATCAATCCTGATCACATGCTCATAAATGTCTTATCCAACATCCATCACATAACAATCTCATAAATCTAAAATTACTCTTGAAATTTCAATTAAAACATTACTAATTCATCTCACTCGGTATAATGACTTCCATGCTTCTGATGAAACACTTAAAACAGACCTCGAAACCAACAAGACTCTACTTTAAACATATCCTAAAATCCAACCCATACTCCATACCAAAATAAATCTATGGTATTTTCATACCAAATACAAGGAATTAAATATTCATTTATATGATATTCTAGGGTACCTAATTCTTGAATGAAACCAATTCAAATTCCAAACTATCTCGGGGGTATACATCGCTTTCCAGAACAATCATCAACCCATCAATTTATTTCATAAAAACCCCAAGGGAAACTATAAACCTATTGTATTTGGGGGTATCATAACCATAATTAAAGAAAATAAATCCATTAGATCCATATTATTTTTATCAGAAAACTATATGGTCTAGTTTTTAAAACTAACAGCAAACATTTATATTGTAAAAAACAATATTGTTCTTTATTTATATTATAAATAACAAGAACTCTTTCTTCTAAAAAATCAATCATACATAATCATATGAATATCATGTAAAAACCATGTGCCAAACATAATTCATAAATTCAGAAAAATTACCATATTGCTGAAATAAAAAACCTTAAATTAATATGTATCAAAACATCATATTTTAATAAACATCTCAACTATAATAGTGAAAAGTAAGAACAACAGTCTCAAAAATCTAGTAACATAACATTTCCACAAAAAATGTATTCATGACTGGCCATTATAAGGTGGCTCTCAAGTTCTAAAACATTAAAATATTATTAAATATGTATATAAATATTAATAAATCATAAAATATACTCTCATATCACATTATTACACTTAGTATAATTTCACATGATAGTTTCCAAATCAGGCCAATATATCACCTCAAGATTTTCCCATGTACACCAGAGGTTTCCGACTAGTGAAGAGGGACTAAATCATAGAATTGGGAGATAGTGACCTTAATATAATATCCATAAATAAAAATAATAATTGAACATAATATACATTAGATAATTATATTAATCAATAATAAAAAACACATCCATGATATATAATAAATTATTATGGATTTATACAGTCATTTGTCGTAGATATTCACTCATTAGGCTTCTCACATATATTAATTAAAAAAGATTCATAAATAATATATAGAGGATTCACTATATCCCCATAACTCACCACTTATCACTACCATAATCCTCTTAGTGTTTCATCATTCTAATCCACTACAAAAATTGAACTCAATCCTATATAACATGTATCATTTCCGCACACATAGTAGGGTTCGTATATATTGTATGAGAAAAAAATCAGTACATTCTCACAAGGTTTCCATAATATAAATCATCCTATACAACTATATACATGATGGAAATAAAAAATAGGTAACATAGATATATAAAATAATGTGTTTTGGGTCATCACATGCAAAGTAGGACTCCATGATACTCACATATACCTGCATTGGCCTATATTGAAGAATATTTTCCTTATAACCAAAACCACAACCTATACTTGATGATTCGAGTTTGGGTTTATTACTATGTCCCATTAAAAACCAAATTAATTGGGTTACTTCCCAGATCGAACCATAACCACGCCATACTATGTCTCAACATATACCATCTTACACAATGTTATACATAGGTTTTTACCTTTCACGTCGTTCTAGTTTCGGTCGGGTTCTTAGTAGTTTTCTCTGGATCTAGGTGGACAGGTTTTAAATTTTTGGGAATTATTTTTCTTGTATTATATTCATATATTTACCCCTAGGTTGCCCCTTTGTCTCCCTTTAATATTGGAGAAAAATATCAAATGTTTAGTTGACAAAACTTGGATCTCGGTTTGTCCATAAAAGACCCCAGAACACCCAGAGAGGGGGGTGAATCAAGGTGTCTCCTTTTTATCACAAAGTTATGTATCTTATTCCCACATTGGAATGAATTTTTTTATCCCTATATGATAGATATGTGCATTAATTAAAACATTCACATGTGTAAGTACATCAAAACACTTTTACTTGGTTCACCGCTAAGGGGCATGTCCAAGGATCATATGCCAATAGGTTGTTGGTCATACCAAAGTCCCCTAATATTCACATGATATGGATTATAATGGTTTGGATACATTCAATCTATCCCAGGAAAACATCCTTTTCAAAGGATCATGGATATCTCACTACTTCTCTCAGATCACTTTCATTGACTCCCAATAACTCACATTTATTGGAGAAGTCATACCATGTTTGTAAACATGAAGGCCTATTCAACAGAATGGAATGTACCTATTTTCACTTTACAGCATGATACAAGTCATGACCCATCCCTTGGGGCCCGTTCTGTGACTACCCCATGCCCACCTTCCATAGGACAGAGGATGGCGACTAGCAACGAAAGGCGTATTCCCTAAAACTGGGATGGTATTGCCTTTATAACCTGTAAACTCACACAACTATGAACAAAGCATGATACAAGCACAAAGTGAAACTATATAGTAAATAGGGTGTTCATAGAATGAAAATGGTTCCAGAATTCAATCCCAACTATAATGTAAAAGTAAATTGAAAGGTACATGTAACACTGAAAACAAATCCTATGAACACCTACCAAAGATCCTACCTGAAGGGTAGGTACAAATCTCGAACGGTCATCCATGTGGGAAGCCTCATCTAATTTACACCTCTGAGCTACATCTAGTCCTGACACCATCGTCCTCTATTAGAATTGTCCATCATCTACAACAAACACGAACAGGAGCGGGCATAGCCCATGCAGGGGTGAGTATAACGATACTCAGTAGGGACCCCAAGACCGTAAAATGTCTCACAAAATCCACAACGGTTAAACCAAAAATCATGAAAACAACTGACAACCTTACTTAGGTATATGACCATACATACACCTATGTTATCAAGTATACCCATCTCATTCATGAGTAAACATAAGGTACAACTCATTTATCCAAATCCTAAACTGTTCCACAGAGGAAATATTACCACAAAGGTAACACCCCAAAGGTAGGTACCACAAAGGAAAAGCCACACAAAATTACACCACAATTGTATCACCAAAAATTTATGTACCACATTGGTAATGCCATAGAGAATAATACCACAATGGTAAGACTGGGCTCACACCAGGTATACCTTAGGTACAACAGTATAGATGATTAGATGTAACTACTAAATCATCTTACTCTGTAGAGAGGCACAACCATGTAGGATCCTAAGTCATCAGACCCACATAGGATCCTAGTACAGTAGACCCACGTAGGATTCTTGATCAGTCCCACATGGATTCCTAGAGAGGGTCCATGTGGGATTCTTGAACACAGACCCACATAGGATCCCACGGCACAGACCCACATAGGATTCTTTACTCATGTAACATCCTTCTACAGTGTTACCGCACTAAGCTCTCTTTATTCCAGGAGGATCCTCTTTTCAAGCCTCAGTTCGATACTCCAACTATAAAGAAGTCCCACGAAGAAGTATCACAAAGGATCTCCATGTAATAGGGGTCTCAATGAAAAAAACAGTCCATCAATCAGACGCTCGGTCTGTACATTATTGTCCTTTTAGTCACGATGGCCCGGTTGGATTCGTGTTCGATCCAACCCATCCACACCCCATCATTATCCAAAACTCAAGTTTGGTATACAAAAAGGACCGCCTCGATCCAAGGTTTATGGAACCATAGACAGTTCATCAAATGGACACCCGTAGATCACGTTATGGTTGAAAGAGTAGAAAGGGGTTATAGCTGGTCCGGGTTCGGTCTAACCTGGTCAGACCAACCTGGCCTAGGCCGAACTGACCAAGATAGGGTTGACCTGGCCTGCTGGGTCTTTCCTGACCCATGATGGGTGGCCCATGATGGGAAACCCGCGCTAGGCGGCCCACTGGCCCATGCTATCCTATGTCTGGGTGGCATGTGGTGGGGTCTGACCTAGCCACCACCCAAGGGGGAGGTGGCCCATATGTACCCCGAACGGCCCAGCCGTTCAGGTTGGGTGGAAAACTGGCCGGTGCCGCATGGCACCTGTTGGAACCACATTGTGTATAAGGTTGTATTTTTTGTCAATAATCATCAATGAAGACCAAAATGAAGGAGATCAAGAAGTACTCCATTGAAATAGAGGAATAGAAGATCAAAATGAAGGAGATCAAGAAGTAATCTAATGAAGTGGTGCAATGATAAGTCAGACAATTGTTGTACTGATCATAAGTTCAATGAACATGTTTCAAATGTGATACATTGTTTACAACAATAAAGAATGTGAGGTGTAATCCATCTGAGGATGATTAAAGAAGAATGGTGTTTTGATGAAGACCATGCAATTACTCATGATTTCATGAAAACCATGAAAGATAATTCTTGAAGAATTGAATCATTTTTTGCATGAAGTAGATCATGACGGTTGAAGAAGTAGACAATGTGCAAGTGAATGGAATTCTAAGATGGAAATGTGAGGATTGGAATTGTGAGATGGCCATGCACATCACATTGTCACAGAAGATGATGATGATAATGTTGTTCCTTCAAAGAATAAAAATCACGATAGTGAAGTTTGTGATGAAAGAAGAAGAGTTGTTGGAGGATACAAATCACCGAGAAGAAGTGTTTTTGAGATGATCCTTCTTGTTGACAAAGAAAAAAATGACATAATAAATTTGTTGAAAAATGAAATTACAGGGTGGAATGTCAAGTTCAAGGTATGTGGTTATTGATCCATGTTTTAATCAAGAGAACGTCGACAATGTAATGGATGATCTGGAGGCAGTACAAAACTAGCAGATACAAGGTCGCGCCGTTTCCCAGTGTTTGCCAAATTTTTGGGCCTAAAAATCGGAAAATGGAGAAATGTGGTTTTGGCAAAAAGACTTGTTCTCCACATACCTAAAGGAGAGGAAACTTGCGCGCCATATGTTTTTCAATATTAGAACATCAATTTATGGTAAAGGGACATGGGTCGCGCATGTATTGAGTTGGTCATGCAAGTGACTTGTGCGCCGTGAAGAGGCTTGCGCGCTAGTGCTTAGGAGGCTTGGGAACTTGCGCACCTATTGTTTTTCAAGAACAAAACATCAAAATATGGAAAATGGTAGAAGGTCTCGTGAGTATTGGTTGGGTCGCGCATGTGAGCTATGCAATAGAGGCCAGGGGAGATGAGCTACCCACTGAGACTTGTGCGCCGAGGGGTGACTTGCACGCTGCCGCACAGGTTCACCAGTTTTCCTTTAAATAGAGGACCGCCCCCTCCTCATTTCCTATGGAGTTCGAGACATAGAGATTGTTCGAGATCTCGTCGCACAGGTGATTGAGCCGCACTTGTGGTTATTGGGTCATGCAAGTAGAGGTTGCGCACCCAAGGTGGTTTGGGAGAGAAAGGAAGTGGGCCGTGCATGTTTGTAGTTGGGGAAGGAAGCATTGTGTAGGCTCTTTGGTGAAACTTGTCCACCAGTTTGGACTTGCGCACTGAAGACATGCGCGCCGTATTGGTACTTGCACACCGGGATTGGAGAAAAGGGCCAGGTGCTGTTGGAGTAGGCCCATCCTTTTAGAGCTGAATGAAAGCTAAAATATTTCTCTATACCTTCAGTGCAACAGATGATGTATTTATTTTCAAAGATGAAAGAACAATGAAAAATCTGGTATTATGAATAGAGGTGGTACCACACACACATGACTGGTGTTTAACATCCTCATTGGGCTTTGAGAAGAGAAGGAGAAAGGTTCGTGCAACTAAACTCAGATCTACACAGAATGAGAAGAATATATAAATACACTCATGTGTTAGTATTGAGAATCAAATGAAGAGAAGAAGAAGATATAGTGGATTACGTTATACCACTAATGTAGTATCTTGAATACAAAAGAGCATCAACTTGGGACTCTGATGCAAGCAAAGTCTCATACTAAATAGGGGACAAAGACTTCAATGAAAATCTATTGAAGAGACCTTCATGTCTATAAACTGAGTGGGACTTCACCTAAGGGTAGTGAGCCAGGGGGAGTCAATGGGAGTGACCTGAGGGATGCAGTGAGCTATCCCTGAACCTTTTATAAAGGAAGTGAGCCTGGGACAGAGTGACTATTCCCAAACCATTGTAATCCACAACTACTAAAGAATAGTGGAATTTTGTACGATCGAAAACTTGTCACCGTATGCTCCTTGGATGTACCCCTTAGTGGTGAACCATGTAAAATTACTGTGTTATCTCTTTGCATGTGATTGTTTCATTGCTGATCATATCCATCATATAGGTTTAAGAAGTTCTTACCAATGTAGGAACAAGATCCACAACTTTAAGTTGAAAAATTTGTCACCCTGATTCACCCCTCCCCTCTCAGGGTGTCCCAGGGTCCTACAGCACTGATAGCTGGCACACGGGACCCAAGGTTTCGCTCGGCTCCCCGGCTGGTCGGACGACCATCCATCCACTACGGCGTGGTCACGCATCGCACCACAACCGTTGGTGAGCAGCGATCCATCCATCCTCCATTTGTCGCAGCGGCCTCGTGTTGCCACCCTTGAAATCCCATCGTTGCGAATTCGCACTACCACCCCCATGGTAGGGTCAGTCGTGCGCCAGCCACCATCCTTGCTCCACCATAGGTGTCGGGCCTCGACCCTTTTCCATCGACACGGTTGCGCCGCCACCGTCGACGCAGCTAGCCAGAGTGTTGGCCGGCAATCCCATGTCCCACTGGTGTCGGTCGCCGACACTGTCGTCGACGATGTTTCTCAGGTCACCGAGCGTGCCTCGGTGGCCAGTTATTCATTTTGTATACTTCTACATTCATCTCGGGATATCTCCATCGATTCAAGACAACCAGAATCCATAAAGGTTGTCGATGGGTTGGTTTGTGTTTGTTTGGCCTACACCCTCCGCATTAGAATGGTAGCAAGCGGCATAGTTGTTCTTGATTCATGAAGAACGAGATGAACGAGGTAAGGGGTATTCTAAACAACTATCCCTACCACAATGATTTGTTGATGTCGGTGAGGAGTGGGGGTGACGGTCATTGGTGCATCGTCGTTGAAGTTTTTCATCTTTGGAGATCCTTTGACAAAGTTCTTCATTTGAGAAAAGGTCATCGAAGGGGAAGAGTTCTTCGTTGGAGAATGTTCTTCCTGGATCTACACAGTTCTCCCAACCCTCCTTTGCCAATGATTTTCCTCCAAGTAAAATGAAGATCCAATATAATAAAAATAAGTCTATCAATTAATTAATGTAGGCAAAATTAATTAATTGAAGGTGTCACAATTAATTAAATATAGTTGGAACCATTATCTTTGGAGAGTTGAATGGTTTTCCCACATTAAGAGGGGTTTGGGTGATCCCCACCACAAAATTTAAATTGGGAGGATTTTTAGCTTCGGTGGTCCCCACCTCCCTAATTCAAAAAGTGAGGTTTCAAAAAGAAAATTAAATTGTTAATTATTTTATTTTTCTTCATCGATGAAAAACTGAAAAACTAACTTCCACCCTCAACCTACTGTGGTTGAGGTGAAGGTCTCATTAAGAGAATATTGGCACCACGAGTTCAACGTTTCCCTTAGATTTAAATTTCGATCACTGGGTCAAAAGTTAGAAATCGTCTCTCACACGTTTACTGAAATTACCTTCAAAAAAGCTAAATAATTCATTCCAAGCACACCAGGCTTTAGAATCACGCGCCTTTAATTTTCAAGGACACATAATATTCCCATATAATTAAAAAACATGAACAAATCTGTGTCATTATAGGACACTACTTGCATAGAATTCCAGAATTGATGCATGTGTATTCAATATTCTTCTTGAGTTCAATAATTGAATGCATTGGAACCTATTATTCTTGTTGCCTATAATCACAGGCACCTATGTGATTATTCAAGCAATGAAGATCATCTCACTAGCCATCATCTAAAAAATCTTAATCTCCTTTCTTTTATTCATCTATTCATGAAATCATGCATGTAGAATTTATGATCACTTCTCATCTTCTTCATTTTTATACACGTGAAACCACTCTCTAGGTTCTCTTCTTTAAATGTCTTCACATATTCATGTCCATTCAAGAGGGAAAGCACTTTCCACTTCTTCTTCTTCATGTGTTAAAAACCTAATGGGTATAAATATTTGTATGAAAAAACTACCTCTTTTGTTATTCCATTTCTCATATACCCTTTGCAGTAAGTTCAGGTGTCTTTAAATCATGCACATTGGTGCATGCATGTGTTTCCCATCATTTGACAAACTCCTTCTACAAAATAATCCCACAAAACATTATAGATATATTTTGAAACACTGAGGGTATTCTCATTCAAGTGGGGAGTGAGATCCACGGGTCTCCTTATCATTGGATATGTGTTTCATCTTCAAAGAACAGGTAGGTTCTTCAATCAATCTTTTTAAAGAACAATAAGCGTGATATCCACAAGTTCTGTACCCATGGGATCACCTTCATGAAGCATAATGAGTTTCTGGGATAAACCTGTCGTGTGTCCAGAGATCTTCTTTTCACAGAGTTTGTGGTTATTCATTCCTCACAATGACGCTTCAAGGGTGTGTTGCACATGTTGAAGGCATGATATACCCATCTTCATCATATATAATAAAGAACCTGGGAGGTATCTATTTCAAAATAGGGTCACTTGTGTATGTGTAATGTGGACTCCTATTTCAGTTCAATTCTTCTCTTTTTATATGCATAGATGAGATATTTTCCCATGTCCAAATCTCATATAAAAAATCGTTAATATCTTTCTTTTGAATTCATGATATTCATCATATTTTAAATCATCAAACCCAGGTTTGAGATAGGACACATTTCTCATAATTTTATATTTCATACTCGTGGTCTCTCGGTAAAAAGATTACCTTAATGAATTAAAAATATCATGGAACTCAGGATCGCTTCTATCTCTATGACGTGGCCTCACAACATTGTTTTCTTCAGTCCATGTTGAAGCTTCATTATTTCATCACACGCATGAAAACTAAATTTCATGAAAGATTTCATGATTATCATATGACCATAATGCAATGAAGTGGATCATCATAGTGTCTAGAAGCTCTATGGAGGTTTTGTCATCATCTATGGTGTGTAGTAGTGGTGGCGTCAGGCATTGGAGGAATAATATGATGGTACTTCTTCTTCAAATGTCATGGTTTAAATTAGTTGTCTCTCATTCAAATTGGTGGGTCCTGTATGGGATGGTCAAATAGGATTAGAGGTAAAATCATTGGATTAGACAAGTGGTCAACATGTCATTTTAGATTAGATACACTGCCAATATTTCATGGTTCATTGAATTTGTCAACCCAAATAGAAACAGACACATGGGTGTGCCATAGTTTATGTATAAAGCCACTCCACCATATACTCAAATAACTCCATCTCCCTCCATGGTACCTCCCCACACCATGTTCTCTATGGGCTCACATTGCGCCCTCCCTCTATGCAGTCATCCGTAGAACAATGCATGGGCTTCGCCTCATGTGCTTTTGCGGGCCTAGACATGGCTCTGCTACTCATAGACTAACCTAACTGGCTTCCCCTTGGGCGTGGTTGACTCTATCCCTCATGTGCCATAGGACGAACCCATATGGACAGCTAGTGAGTTGGCCCATTTTTTAATTAATCACATAAAAATACTTCTATATATAATTTTCATGTCCACTTAGTAGGTCAATCATTAATCTCCACCATCTTCAAATAGAACCAACTAACCAATTATTCAACCATATCTTATTTTATTTTTGGATTATTAATTCCAAATAACACACTTAGAACACGTCTCTCATCTTTAATTGATGGTACTCCATTATTTTAAATCATATTTCACTTTTCATGTAAGATCATTCACCTTTGGATCAGTGTAACAATTGACATAATTGAACATCATAATGAATTTCCCATGCATGGAATCAAATTTATTGAATCCATAACAATTTTCCATGAATCATGACTTCTACCAACCTCCATTAAAATTGGATATTATTATTAATTTTGATTAGTGTGGACAACTATTGAAAACAAATACAACTCATACAAAAAAGTGGGCCCAATAATATTTCCATTTTTTTAGATGGAAATACATCAATGTTCTATCCAAATGAATGTTTCAATGTCCAAATATGAATCTTATATCAATTATTCACTTTTTAAACAATCATTTCACTTTATCTCACCCATATTGACATGAAATATAATGTTCATGGTAGAGGGGGTATCATTCCATACTTAAGAAACATGCCATCAATCACTTCACTCAAAGTCTACTTGATCCATGATCGGTGTATAAAACAAGAATATTTGATTTAGGAAACAACGTTCTCCATTAAGCATTGATAAAATGCCTTGTGAGATGAGAAATCATGTACATTTATTCAAGAGTTTTCCACGTTCATTCTAAGATGAAGATAAATGTGACATGAATATTTCTAGGAAAAATCAACAGAAAATTCATCCAATCAATTAAATAAATAGATCAAAAACAATCATGTGAAATAGACAAGATAAGTGACCTTGGGACACATCCATTATCATCATGTTAATTATTGACTTAGTTGCTAACCCATTGTAAGATGATATTTATTTTGTGTAACCAAGGATGAGAGATTAAGAAATGATATACCTTTTATAATGGCATGATCCTTATTGAATTAAATGAATAATTTATTTTTATTATCAATGGTGTAATAATTCTAGGAAATTCTTTATATGTATCCCCCTTAAGGGAAACACTCCTCATCACTATAAATCAGGTTCTCCCACGGATAAATTTATTCACCTTCAATTCAATGTATTATAAGAACAAACACACATAACAAATATTTAAGTGAATAAGGTAGACCCCCTTGATTTATCAATGTGAACAGTAAGGTTGAGATGTTTTTCTCAAATAAGATTCTTTATTTTCTCCACTCCTCACACATAATCATTTGATCTTTAATTGTTTTTGTAACGATCATAATACTTCTTCCAATTATTTATGTTTTAGCCATCTTTATTATATATATTTTAAGGAGCTAGTATCTCTATGTGAATTTTTTATCTTCTTGATGAATTCGTCTTGAGTTGAAATAAATGCAATGAAATTCATAACAGTGTGAAAAGACATATTTCACCTCACATGCATGACTTATTTAACGTCATGTGATATGTTTCATTCCCTTTTGACTAGTCTTATATAGTTCATATTCCATTTTTCATATTCCTTCCAAATCATTAGGCCAGATTACCAATATGTCATTAATAACTAAGGCACTTGGATTTTCATGAGGTTCATACTTATTAGAAGTTCATTAAGATGCACTACCATTATATTTCTTGGATTCAGAATCCATGGTATTATTTCCTTTCCTTCTTGGAATATTCTTGGAATTCTTTTTTTATACCACATTCTTATGATTACTTCCCAAGGAAACACTTTCATTCATGGACAAACTTTTTGGTCTTCTCATCTAGTCAGCATTCGATGTATGTTGAGATGATCAAGTACCAACATAGTGACCACTTACATTTCATACATCAAAAATGTTTTTAACCATTCCAAACTTTTTTTAGTATACAGATACATGTGGACCCATGGATGTAGCTTCTTCATCTATGATTTTTCATTTTGTGGATTTTAACTACTATATAATGCACAATTCCCAAACCTATTGCAACACCAATATTGACCCAAAAATCTTGAATTCTTCATATATTCATCATGAGGATGTTGGGACATCTTATTGATTTTTCAAGATCTATCAAAGAAACTATCTTCAACCTCTTTCTTCCTATCAACCATATTTATTATGGTTGGTTTCGCAACACCATTCCTCAAAAATAATTGTTTTAAAGTTCTCTTCCAACATGTACTGATTGTGAAAACATATATAGAAACATGAGTACAAGAAGTTTTGGATCGTACCTTTACATTTTTAGATAGTTTTGACATATCACTAAATGAAGTCATGATCTTCTTTTCACATGTTGGATGTATTTCATACTTAGAATCCTACCATGAGGATTGAGTACTAGCAGCTATTGTTTCATTCTTTTTTTAAAGTATCAATATCTTCCTTCTCAAGATTGGTCAAATGATATTCCAATTATAGATACTTCATATTGAGGATGACTTTCTCATCATCAATCATAATCATTTTTCTTCATAGCCTTCCTCCATTATTTCAACTTTAACTTCATGTAGCTTAACTTTTTTTTATGAAAGAGTAATGTTCCATGAATTTAATGGAATTTTCTTCTGAAAAAAACTCTAGACATTAGTTCTCTTCTTCATGTCAACTTTAAGTGAATTGATCTTTTCATAAAGAATATTATTGATGTGATATTTCAATTCAATGGATTCAATATTATAGAAAATCATTAAACAATCCTAAATTTTACTTTAAAACCCATTTTTATATCATCAGATTCTCTTTCTAATTAGGTGATCTCAACCTGCATACATTCAAATATTCTAAAAACAACATCAAATTTTTCATTTTGAAATTCATAAAAATAGTTTCTTAATTCCACTTTAACACATGGTTTAACTAAGGTATAAAGTTTTCCTTATCTTTAGTGGAAACCTGGTCTAACCTCTGCTTACATTCGAAGCCTAAAATTTCATAATTATTAAAAAGCCATGGAGAACTAGATACTACATCTCCTTAAGTCACAAGGGACTTCTTCAACTATATATTCTCTTTATTTTTTATATTTGTCTTGGCCTTTCTGGATATGGACTTCTACTCAATGATAGTTGAGTCACCAAAAACTCAAATCCTCTCCTGAATAAAATTGTTGTAGAGTATCCAACTTACATAAACTATAGGATCTTATACCAATTGAAGGACCCCAGACCACCCAGAGTGGGGGAGAATAAAGGTTTCACCTTATTATCATAAGTTGGTGGTCTTGTTCCAACATTGGTAGGAACTTTTTTATCCTTGTATGATGAATATGTATAGTAATTAAAACATTACCATGCATAAGGACATCACAACACTTTTACTTTGTTCATCACTAAGGGCTACATCCAAGGAGCATACATCGATAGGTTACTTGTCATATAAAATTCAGATAATTTTTATTATCTTTATGTTATAAATGTTTGGGCACAATCACTCTTCCCTAGGAAGACTACCTTTATGAAGGTTCATGGATGGATCACTTCTTCCATCAGATCACTTCCGTTGACTCCCTTAGATCAATGCATTTGGAAAATTCTTGATCAATTTATAGACATGATGGTATCTTCAATTGAAAGGAATTAAAGTCTTTAAATCTCCCCAGAATGAGACAGTTATATCCTTGAAGTAATTAATTGATGAAATTATAATCAATATTCTTCTTTATTACTTCAATAAATGAATGTATAAAAACATATTCTTCTTTTCCAAAATCACAAAATACTATGTGATTTTTTAAGAAAAGAAGATAAGCTCACTTTGAATTGTCATAATTCAGTTCTTCTTCTTTCTTCTTTTCATATATGCATGATATCATGAATTTTTCATTCAATTTCACTTATCCACATGTTTTTATTTACTCACATGCAATCAATGTCAAGGTTTTCTTCATTAAATTTATTCACGTATTCATTTGCAGGCACTAGTGCATAGACTATCCACTTTGATTCCTTATTATGTGTAAACGAATATTGGTATAAATCTATATATGCACACACTACCTGCTTTATTCTTTCCTTTCTCTTCATACCTTTTCACTTGGTTCTAGTGTCTTTAAATCAGGAACATGGGTTCATGCAGGTGCTTCCCATCCATGTACACACTCCTTCTTCAAAACAAACCCCTTAAAAACCATATAGATATATTGTGTAAATATGATGGTATTCTCCTTTGTGTGGGCATAGAGAACCTTCGGTCTCTTTACCATGTGATGCAGATTTCTTCTTCAGAGAATAGGGAGGTTTGTGGATTTTTCTCGCAATGAACAACAAGGGTGACATGCACTAGTTTTTTATCAATGCGATCACCTTCATGATGAACAAAGAGGGTTCATGTTAAACTACTCACGTGTCTATGAATCTTCTACGGATAGAGATAGTGGTTCTTCCTTCATAGCAATGACTCTTCAAGAATGTTTTACGCTTTTCAATGGCCTATGGGACTCTACTTATTCTTCATGTAGAATAACAAACCAGGGAGTGCTCTATTTCAGAACAAGGTCACTCATGTATGTATAAGTTAGCCACATCCTTGGACATGGGAATTCACCTTTTATTGGCATGATTGTGATATTTTACCATGTTCAAATATCATTCAAAACATCATGAAGATATTTCCCCTTAATTCACACTATCTATTAACACCATTTTGTTCATACAACTTTTGAACATATTTATTTCATTGCATGCATGAAAATGAAGTTTCATGCTTGATTTTGTAATCTGATATGGACATAATGCAGTGGAGTGGATCATCATTGTGGCTAAATCTCAATGGAGGTTTGGTCTTCATCTCTGGTGAGTACCAGCAGCAGAATCGAGTGCTGGAGGAAAAGGACAATGGGGCCACTTATTTAAATGAAGTTGGTGCAATTGGATGTCCTCATTCAAACCGGTAGGTCATGGATGTGATGAGTGTCTAGGATAAGATGGACAAGTGATATAATAAACGAGTATTTGAGATGTTTTACAATATGAGATGGACGGTCGAGATTTATATGTTTATTAAAATCATCTTCTCACATCGATACGGACATAAGGGAGATTCGTGGGTTAAGTATCAAGCCACTCTTCCATATGCTCAGATTACTCACTCTCCCTCCACAGTACTACCTCATGCAATTTTTTCAATAGGCATTCTATAGCACACCTTGTGTGTGAACATTGACCGAATGATGCACATGCTTTGTGTCTTATGCTCTTGCACGCCTCCACATGTCCATGCCTCTCACAGGTTGGTCTAGCTGGCTTCCCCTTGTGTGCGTTGAACTATGTCATGCATGTAACTCAGGTTGAGGATGACTAGTCAGCAAGTGAGTTGGCCCATATTTTTATGTAAACCCACAATAATACATTTGTTTATAATGTTCATGGCCACATAGTATTTCAAATATGCATGGCCACCTTCTTTAAATAAGACTAACTAACTAATTTTTCTACCATCATCCTTCTTCTTCTTTTCTTTTTGGATTATTACATCCAATGAACACGCTTAAAATAGTTCAATCATCATAAATAGATGATAATTCATTATTTTAAACAATGTATTGCTTTTGGAACATGTTATTTGAGCTTAGGATCAGTGAAATAATTGTATGATTGGAACAACATGGAGAATTTCCCAAGCATGGTATCCAATTCTATGAATCCATATGAATTCTCCGGTCATCATCACTTCATCCAACATCCATTAATATTGGATCTACTATTTCATTTTGATAATTATTGAAATCTTTTGACAACATATACAACTTACAAAAAAGTGGTCCTAATAGGCCTCACAATATTCTAATCCATGCATCCTAACCAAGCACAGTGTCCAACACATTCAAAAACATTATGTACATCAAATTTTTTTACTTATAGGATTAACCCTAGTGTGTTCATGTCTTCCCTAATTCAACCATTATAGACATGGGAGGCTCCCAAGCTCCCCATAGCTCATTTGGAACCCAATTTTGAAGGAATATTTGGTTGAGGAACTTCATGGTTTCTTCATGTAAGTTAATTATTTGTTAGTTTCTTCAATTTACGTAGGGTTTTTCCCACCTTCAGGAAGTTAAAAATGCCCCGAAATAGGGACTTTATACCTAGAGTTTGTTTTTTATTTTATTGGTTCTATATTCTTGGTTAGGGTTTGTTTTCATTTTCTTTTGGTGCGTCGGTGATGTCGTTGAAGTTTAGTACAACAATTTGGAATTTTGTTTCTAAGGAATGTGATTCCATTTGTAATCATCTATTAATATGTTATATTTTCTTAATTTACTTTTTTAACATGTTTATAATATGTTTTTAGGGTGCTAAAACCATTTTTTTAAAGAATTGATTAAGATTTTTATTTTAAATGTTCATTTTTAATGAAAATGTGTGTTTTTCATATATAACTAATGTGGTATCATTTTAGGACATTTTATAACAAATGAAAGTGTTTTATTAAATATTTATAGGGTTTTAATTTATATTTTGGATTGTTGTTGTTGTGAATTTGTCTATGAATAAGGTTATCTGAAAGGATTTCTTATGAAAAACCATGAATTACTCTTTGGAGTTCTTTTATAAAAATCATAAATGGTTTATTGAGTTACAAGAAGTTTGAAAAATACATTTGGGTGCTGTTTTGGTGGATGTATGCTCCTAAAATAGGTTTTTTAAGAGGAAACTGATGATTTGTGATGTTAAGCATTTTTTGAATGTTTTATAAATGGTTGGAATGATTTGTTAAATAGAAAGAAATGTGTAAGACATGTTTTGGGATTTTTTGGGGTGAGTATGGTGTTAAAATGAAGTAGAAGGTGAAAAGGGCATTATGTGACATATTTGTGGGTTGTTTGGTGTGTCTACAATTTGGAAAAGGAATTTTTATGTGAAATTGGTTTTTTATAACATGCAGAAAATGATTTAGCATAATTATGGAATCCCATGTATATAGGTGGGTGGAATTGGGCTAGTAAGATTATTATCCAGTAGCAGTTGCATCCTTGTTTCACTTAGAATGTTTGATGATGACCACACTAACTAATCTATTATGATGATGGATACCACTAGGCCAATCGTGTTTCCCTTCCTAGTGGACTGTGCATGAGAAGGTTATTAATAACTGAAACTTTTACACTATGATATGATCTTCCTAGATCCCCACAACTTGATAGTGGATATGGTTGTTCCTATGAATAATGATCATTAGATATATTCTACTTATCATTATAATATGGTGAGTTCAGTTGGTAAATTTGGAACCATATTTGATTTATTTAGAGTTTTTCATTCTTTAATGTTTCTGTCCTAAAATAGTGTTCTTTTAAAGATACATCTTTAATAAATTGTAACTACCATTTCTTGATTATAGAAACTAGCAATATTTATTGCTTAAAATGTTTATCCCATAGAATATCTAGGGTTGAATCCTATTAGGATTAGGATTACACTCTACTTATACCCTTATGGGTAAGTAGACGTAATAACATTTTTATGCAGGTATGGGAAATGTTTTTTGAAATAGGGGTTCAGGTTACTAGTGGTCTCTTGGTTCGATGTTGTGAAAATAGTGTAAGGGGAATTCCCACATTTCATTTGGTGGTTCTTAGGATAGAAATGTTGCTCCTTCTTGTTATTTAATTTTTACATATTTCTATTAAACAATGGATTTCAATTTTGAATTTTATTAAGACAAGTTTGAATTAAATTTTCAAAATAGTTTTACTATCTGTTTTGCGTTGTTTTATGAATAAAATTTTGGGTAAATCATTCCCAACCTTTGTTTATGATACAAAATATTTTTTTCTAGCCCATCAGGATTGGGAATTCCCTATGGCTCTTTCCATGGACCAGTTTGGGTGTTGGTTCAGATGGGACCAGATTTGGTTCATGAAAAATGGTATCAGTGCTGGTTATCTCTTTTTGGATCATATTTTTGGGGAAGAGACTAGGTAAACCCGAGCTAAGATTTTTGGATGTTTATGTTCTTGTTACAAGTAATGTTCCTATCCAAAACACCTCATTGGGGGACTTGAGTATCCTGGGTTAGTTGGGTTCCATCTTTTTCATTTAGTATGTGTAGTTTCTCATTGTTTATGAAATGAAATTGGATTTGGGTCAATAGTCCCAGTAAGCTCTTAGGGCCTGGAAAGCCATGTGGAGTAGGTGATATGGTCCTATAACATTCTATGTGATGGTGTTGTGGCTATAATATGGTCACAGACCTTATGTCTGAGTCACCCTATAGAACAATTTCCCACATTTGAGATGTGTCATGTGTCTCTTTGTTTTTTGGAAATAATTTTTAAAATCCATTATTTTGTAATTATCAATACATGTTTCTAAATTAAAAATGACCTCATTTTATGGAGTGAAATTTTTTCAAAAATAATTTTACAGTTAATTAGATTTTGTTTTATTTCTGAAAGGGAGGAAATGAAATTTTATAAGTGTTTTGAAATGGGATGAGATGTTTTTAAATTAATGTGTATGAAATTAAAGTGATTTTTTTAATTATTGGTGCTTTTTGGGAATGTATTGTAATATTTCAATTGGGTTTTGATTTTGAGGCTAGTGGTTTTGAGAAAAAAGGAAGTATTGTTAGAATAACATTGTTTTGAAACTTTTAATGTGTCACTGTTTGAACAATTAGTATTTCCATGAGTGAGCACATAAATTGGTTTACCTTGGATTATGGGTGGTTAATGGAACAACCGAATCAGTTTTGGGATCGATAAGAGGAGGGTTTCAAGTTTTTCATAGAAATATGCATCTGTGAAGCCCATGGGATTCCATTGATGAATAATATAACCACCATCCCCATTTACTTTCCAGGAAATGGTTTTTAAGGAGAATTTAATGTTTTGGAAACCTTTGATTTGTGTGGTGATTTATGTGCTTTTTGGATTGTTGTTGTGTGATATTTAGATGTTATGAACCCTTATTGTTTGAAAGATGTATTGGGATTGTGTTTTGTTTGAATGTTGGGTTAAAGTGTTGGTTAGTGATGATTTATGAGAAATATATTGGGAGGCATTTAATTTGGTTCTCCTTTTGTATTAAATTCTGGATTTTGGTATATTATGACTAATGGGATTGCATGGTTGGGTCCTTGGGTTTTCATGATGGCGAGGGTATGCCACCATAAAGAGTTAGTGAATGATTGATGTGTGGAAAAGGGTGATTCACTATTGGTAGATCATCATGTTGATCAATTAAAGTTCATATTTATTTATCATTGGATATTTTTTCTAAACCTTTTATTATTAAGATAATTGGATAATAATGTTGTAGGATAGTGGTTGTGGAAGGTTGAAATAGACCTTAGTCTCTTAGGTTTCATGTGTCGTAAAAGGTGGTGTTTGAAACTGTTGTGTCTGTAGCTTCTATATGTAAGAGTTGAAGGGGAATTTCTTTTGAGTAAATGTAAATAATTCTAGATTTTAATTCCTTAGATGTAGTATTTAGGGGCCATTGGTTATTACATTGGAATCACAAAAGAAAATGAATCATGTTAGGACACCAGAGTGGAAAATCTAGTCATTCGATGCTGTTATGGTTGCTTGTGGTAATCTCATGATTTTTGGGACTCATTTCAAGGTCCCGATACTTTTAAAGTCTATAATACTAGTTGGGGTCATGTTTGGTGACATCAATTTGTGTTTTTTTCATTAAGATAAAAGGTGGCTGTTGCAGAAATTTTCAAGGGATTCTACTTAAACGAAGGGGTGTATTCTTGAAGGAATTTTTTATATTATCTATCCATATTGAATGTGTATTTAATGTGATATATATTTTTATATTTCTTATTTGAGGTGAGAATGGAAATCTGTATGCATCTTCGAGGCCCTTGTATTGGTGAAGATGTTGTGTAGAGTAATGGGGGTTTGGGAGTGTATTATGACCTCTAGGTTTTGTGTGAGAAGTGATGTGGTTTCATGTGGAAATAGAAGGAGATGTTCTATTTGGGGATTTTCACCACATGACTATGAGGGGGGAGATGATTCAATCATCTGAGCTCAATATGTAGATCCTGGAGTGATGTTGGAACATAGGTAGAAAACTATAGGGGAGTAATGGATCATGGTTTAACTTCTGTCTCCAATGTGGTAGGTGGAAATAGGTTGATGTTTCAAAGTGGTTGTTTCATGTCAAGTGTTTTTTTGGAGTAAAGGGATGCAGGGAGCCAATTTATCATGTTTGGGTTCTGAGTTAGTCGATGTGTCCCTCCTTGATTATAGGGAGATAGAGTGATTTTGTTATCTCAAACCCCATTGCTGGAACCATTGTGGGTGAAACTCTCTGTATGATTGTTCATGTATTAATAACCTTGTACGCTCCTTTCGATCACTGTTTTTCTTAGAATGATCTGAATATGGTAATATATTTTGTAATAGTTAACAATGTAGTGTCCCTACTGGTTTGAAGCATCATTGATTGTGCTTCTTGTAGTGGGAGAATAAGTTCTCCACAGAGCACCCAAGTTATCCAATGTAATGTTTCTTTTATCAGCAAGTGTTAGTGGGTTAAAATGGTTGGTTCTTATAGTGGGGATACCCACCATGGTTATCATATATGCTGTTTTGGAATAAGTCTACTTTTAGTATACCTATTGGTGGGGAGTCTGTTTGGACCTCCGCATGTGGGTGTTATGGTTCAGTCTGTAGTGTTAGTTTGTTTCTTTGATAGGGAGTCTGTTTGGGTCACCCCATATAAGTAAATCAATTTTCTCCTAGCTATATTCTTAGTGGTTGGTAGTCTTGTTTAGATATATCAGATCTCCATATTCGTTTTTGGGAAAATTTTGGGATTGGATCATACCCAATGGTTTTGCTGATGTATGGTTGTGGTAACCTTATTTGAATTCATTGTCTATTTAAGGTAATTTGATTGAATGTCATATGTTAGTGGTTAAGGTGTTTTTTTTTCAGGGGATGTGGTTAGTTAATGTTTTCTAATTTCATTAAAAGTGTAAATTTTTTTTGGTGAGAGTATTTTTTTCATTTTTGGTCAACTGAAATTGTTTTGGCTTTTGGGGGAGGTTGAACATTAGCTGGGGAGCATGTCTTGGTCTATTGAGTTAGCTCATAGTCCTCTTATCCTACATGCAGTTTCCTTGTTGTATTTTCATTGAGAACCCAATTTTTTTCTTAGATTTGGTATCAGATTTGTTTTTATAGTTGGCATTTTCATATATTTCTAGGGGTAAAATCATTATGCTGGGGTGAATTGTCACACACGGGATGTTAAAATTCACATCGTTCTAGTTTAGGTTAGGTTCTTGGTGGTTTTCTCAGCATCCACATGTGATTGTTTTTAAATTTTGGGTAATTGTTTCACTATTATTCCTACCATATCTTTCTTCCCCTAGGTTCCCCTAGTCCTCCCTTTAATTTTCGAGCAAAAAAACAAATTTGAGTAGACCGAATTGGGCACATGAGTCGGACACACATTTTTCTAAACCTTTCATCCCAACCATACATATTGTCCAACACATTTAAAAAATTCTCTAATTCAAAATTTTCCCTTTCGGGCATAACCCTTGTGCGCCTTATTCTTCCCCCATTCTACCATTGCATCCATGTAAGGCTCCCAAGCTCCCCCAATCTCATTTGGATCTCAATTTTTAGTGGGGGGGGGTAGTGGTGGAACTTCGTGATTTCTCCAATTATGTGAATTCAAAAAAATAATTCTTCTATTTTCATAGTGTTTCTTCCCAGTTTCATGATATTCCAAATGTCCAGAAACTGGGGAATCTTACCTAGGGTTTATTTTTCAGTTTCTTGGTTCAATCTTTTTTGTTCAGTCTTAATTTTCATTCCCTTGTGGTGTCGTGGTGGAGCGATTGATGTTTTGTACAATGATTTTGGATTTTGTAATCTATGGTAGGTGATTCCTTGTGTAAGTATTCTTTAATGAGTTATATTTTCTTGATTTACTTTTATAGAATGTTCCTCATATATTTTGAGTGGTTTGAAACCAATTTTTTATGGAATTTGTTAAGAATTTAATTTTAATGTTCCATTTTTCTGGAAAAGGTGTGTTTTTCATGTGTAACTCATGTTGTATCATTTGAGGTCATTTTATAACATAGGCATGTGGATTATTAAATGTTTTTAGGGCTTCCAATTTGGTTTTTGTTTGGTATTGGTGTGCATTTGGCCTTCAAATAGGGTTTTCGAATGGAGTTTTTGTGAAAAAATACTTGCTATACTCCTTGGAGTTGTTTTATAAAAATCTCCAATTTCATCTAGTGATACTAAAATACTGAAAAAAAAAATATTTAAGTATTGTTTTGTTAGGATTATGTTCTTAAAATGGGGTTTTGAAATGGAAAGTAAAGATTTATGAGGTCAAACGTTTTGAGAATATTTTATAAATGTATTTAATGATTTTTTATATTATAATAATGTTGTGGGACATGTTTGTGAGAGGGTTTGGTTAGAGTATGGTGTTAAAATGAATTTTAAGGTGAAAAGGGAATTAATTGATATTGGGGTGGGGGGGTTGATGTGTTTATAATTTGAAAATTGAATTTTTATGTGCAATTGGTATTTTATAACATGTGGAAATTGATTGAGCACAAAGAGGGGAACCTGAGTATCTTGGAGGGAAGACTATTACTAGTATGCTAGTGATCCGGTAGCGGTGTCATCCCTATTTCACATAGAAAGTTTGACATTGACAACACTATCTAAAATATAATGATATTGGGGATTACTACCACATAATGGTTTCCCCACCAAGTGGATCATGCATGAGAAGGTTATTGATTATAGATACTTTTACACTGAGATACAATGTTCCAAGAGCCCCAGAACTATCTAGTGCCTAGGGGCGTTCCCGTGACAAGTGCCCATGGGCTATATTTTAAATTCTTTTGGCATACGATGGGTTTTCATGTTAATTTTGGAAGAATGGTTTTTATATTAAAACATTCATTGTTTAATGTTTCCCTCCTAAAAACTATTTTCAATTAAAACTACATTTTTTAGAAATTCTTACTAGAATTTACTGTTTATAAAAACATGAATGATTTTTTTCATAAAATGTTTATCACGTGGAATATTTTGGGTGAAATTATTTTGGTCATAGGATTTCACAACACATACACCATATTTTGAATGTATACATGTTACTTTTTTATGTAGGTATGGGATTTGTTGGGAATTGGTGGTTTGGGTTACTAGTAGTATATTGTTGCGGTGTTTTGGAGATTGCATGAGGGGGATGTCTCATTTCAATGTGGTGGTTCTATGGATAGGATTGCTGCTCATTATTTTTTTACTTTTAAATGTTATCCTTAAGCCTTTCATTTCAATTCTCAATTTGTTTAAGAACTTTTTATCTAGATTTTCAGAATCGTTCTATTCGATGTTTTGGATTGTTTTAAAAATATAAATTCAGTTAAATCATTCCCATACTTTTTATGATTCTCGGGAACTATACCAGCCTGTGGGGATAGGAAACACACTTCATTCCTTTCCATGGATGGGGTCAGGCACCAGTTCATATGGTGACCAAACTTGGTTCGTGACACACATGGTAGGATCCTAAAACAACGTCATGGTCCCATACATTTTCAATAAATGGGTCCATGACATCACCTTCAAACTCATGGTGGGGCCATAATTTCACATCCTAACCACAACCTTCTCACTCAATTCAGGGTACATATCACATCTTAATGACTACCTTATAAATAAATGTATCTCTAATAGTTTGGTCTATATCCCTCTCACTCTAGATAGGGTCAAAACAATTAGTCCTATAAAATTGTGTATTGTCCCCTCTCTCTCATGGGAGGTAGCACACCATGACTAGGATAATATCTCCCCAATTATGGGAGGGAATCCATCAACATCCACTATTCTCTCAATCAGTATAGGTTCGCCACCTACCTTATAGCCATTTATTCAAATTAGGGTATCATGTCATATACCATCATGACTACAAACATACATATATTTTCTCATGAGAGATAAATAAAAAAACAAATTTTGGCCCATATCTCTTGCACAAGATGATACACACCTTGAGTCCCTATCATTCAATTATCATCTCACACCATTATCACATATCATACCCATATAACTGCACAATCTTATTTCATTAAAAACATCTCAATTACTAAATCCCAACATTAATAACTCATCGGTATGATCATATAATTTTTAAGGGAATCCATGCAATTTTATGAAATGATCCATCAATTAAACATAAATATATACCTATACAAGTCACCAAGGAGTTACCCCCTAGACTATAGACCATAAAAGGAATTGGCCTAAAAAAAGGTCTAGTTCCTTCCAATTTCCACATGACAACCCAGTCATTCCCACCAAATACAATATTGAGATCACCCACACTGAGACTCATGGAATCCTAATACTAAATAATCAAACAAATTACGTTGACCCATGTCTGGGTCCCAACTAACAACTCTCATGAGATATTTATCCAGAAAATAAGAGGAAAGCCTCTCTTTAATACATTGTATCTCATCCTTGAGGACATATCCTACACATATCACACACCAAGACTCCCCTCCACAATCAAGATGATGTTTTCCATCAAGTGAGTGATTAAAATTTATCTAAACAATCATCCCTAAGATGAAACCAGCAATTTAAAACCAATTAACTCTATAAAACAAGAAATTTCAATTTTTATCACATAATAAATCATGATACATTCCCAAGGTCCCATGTAAACTCTAATAAAATAATTAACCACTTTGAGGCACAATCATGAAGTGATCCAAAAATAGGATTTGTGAAATTTAGTGAATTATTCAACTCTATGATGATTAATTTCAACCTATTGTTATGCCTCATGATAACATGATAAATATTTCCTTTTCTTATTATATTAATATGATTTTTCCCTTCATTTTAATTTATTTTCCTAGTATATGAGATGAATTAAAAGTAACCTAATATGAATATATAAAAATTTATTTAATGTGGATTTTAAGAATGTTTATGGTATTATGTCTTACATTCAAAATTTTCAAGAAACCTAAACTCAAAGGATCCTTTGAATTATGAAATTTAGTACTACGTAACAAAAGTTTGTTTTTTAAAAAGGTAGGATTCCATAATTGGTATCAAAGAATGATTAGTTATTTTTCAATAGTAATAATTTGAAAATATTGGTAATAAAAAAATGGATAAGTCCAAATATAGGAAAACAACCTAAAATTATGGTGAAGTATAAAGAGAGTGGTTTCCATGAAATGAAATACCCCTCAGGAAATAAATGGATGTGTCCCTTTAACTATTCTACCAAGGGGTAATAATAATGAAAATGGTGCATTGGGTATTAACTCAATCTCTACTTATTAAATGATAAAGTTTGAAAGTCTCCACTAGGTTTGATACATATATGGGATATAGAAATTAACTAGATTCCCAATAAGGTGTTCTTATTTTAGAAAAGTTGTTCGAAATAGGGAGAACCATTTAAATGATGGCTGTAATAGAATATGAAATGGTGAATTTCTTAATCTGATAAAGGAATGGAATAGAAGATTTAAAAGGATTATGAATAAATAATATATAGTAATGAATAACAAACTATATCATTTTCGAATTCCTGAATTCACCTTAATGGGAACAACTTGTTGTTGTGACCTTCTTGTATTAATTTAAAAATTAATTTAGTAAATTTATGGTTACAATAATTGAAGAATAATGGATTACCAATCCATAATTCATGTTTTATACACTATTTGGTTTACTGAAAAATAACTTCACCTAAGTTTATACCACTTAGAAGGATAAGTAGGTATTTAATGGACTATGATTATGTATAAAAAATCAATATGGGATATTAATACCATTGAATGAGAGGAGTTTAGGAAAAAAAATCAATAATTATTTTCCCCAATTGATGAAAATGAAAATAGAGATAGTATTTTTTGAGATGAATTATAAGTAAACTAAATCAGTGGAAATCTATAAAATATACATCAGAATATTCTTGATGCAACTCTAAATTTGTTATAGATCATAAAAAAAGGAAGATAGGTTCATTGGAATAATAAGACACCATCTATGGAGTAATATAGAAAATGGTTACCATGATGTATTTGTGGATATTGTGTAGAGTGATTTGAATATTGAAATAGTGTTTGTAGAGATTATGTGGTATTATAGGAATAAAGAGAAAATAGGTAAATTGATCCAATCATAGTGAATAATATTTTTCACTAAAGATAATGAATTAAACCAAAAATAACCATGTGAAGTAATTATAGAATGAAACATTCGTGGAACATCATTCATAGAATTGGAATGTCTTAAAAGTGAGAAGGATAGGACCATATAGGTTGAAACATTCGGGGTGAGGAGAAGCATCAACATCTAAAAAAAGAGAAATTGTAGATGGAGGAATCGCAACAAAATTTTCAATGCTTCATGTTTGGAAAACATGGAAACTTTTTAGTCCAATGTCCAAATCAGAAAATAATGGAGGGTAACCACCATCTACCTCAGTATAGACTATGGGAGCAATTTTTTCATTAACAATCTTGATGCTTTAAGTGGAGGGTCTAAGTGATGTACTAGTTGGTACAAATTGTGTTTTCTCAAATCTATAACGTACAATATTTAACATCAGTAATATGAATTCATTTATATCATCACAGTATACAATGAATTTATAATCCAATCCTAACCTTATAGAAATATTTTTATCTATTAATACACCTAGATATATAATCCAAGTATCAAATTATTATAGAAACTATAGTATAAACATTAATGAGTACAATCTGATAATAAAAAAAGTTGCCATTCCCATAGTGGAATTCAACACTATACTAGTGATATAATGGTCCTAAAATTACAATGCTAAGAAAATCTATAGAAGAATGAACATTTTAGTGAACTTATGTACACATCCAAGAGTTATTTTCAAAGGATGTATATCTCATCCTGGGATTTTTCTAGAAGAGACTCATGTAGTCTTGTTTATAAAAATAATTGGTGAAGATGGATAAGAAAATAGAAGTATAAATATATAAAATTTCACCATTATGCTAGAGTAAATTTGTTTATTTCATAACGATTTACCATGAACATTAGAAAAAGGAAAGGTAGTGCTCAATAATGAACTCATTCCTTGATCTAATATAAGGAACCAATGTTTATTAGTAAAATTTTATTCCTTATTAAATGTGTGATGTATTATATTATAAAATATTATTCATATACATACTATATAGAAACAATTAATAATGTTAACTAATTAATAAAGATATTTACATTTGTAAATTATAAATCCAATAAAAATGTGAAACATTACAATTGAAAAATATAAAAAATAGATATTTTAATGTGGTAAAATATAGATTTCCCCAATCTCGTAGGACTATCACCCCCATGGCTAACAATATATAAATGAAGAAAACTATTATCAAAATAATCAACATCTAAGAAAATTTAAATACATAACCTTGGGAGAAACTGTAGTGAATTATTAGTGAGAGAATAATGTGGTATAAATATAAGGTGTTTTGACTACTGTAAGAGTAACATGACTATTGTAATAATAACCAGAGCATTGGGAATAGTAACATGATTATTGGAGATGGTAACCTGACTATTGGGAATACTAACATAACTGTTGAAATTTTAATTTTATCTAAAAATAAAAAAATTTGTTATAATTAATTTTTTTAGGATTAATTTTTGTAAATATAGATACTATAAGAGAGAAGAAGTAATTATAATGATTAAAAACCCCATATGAAATAAAATTACAATTTTAATATACATTATTTTGAAGAATTTTATATTAACAATAATTTTTACATTAAAATTTTAAATTAACTATATTAGAATTTTATTTTTCCAAAATTAGTATTATTTTGGAAATCATCATGTCTAAATTTCCTATAGGTGATTGTTTGGGTAATTTTCCAAAATACTTCAATTTATAGGGGAATTGTAAAAAATAAAGTATTTCACAAGACTAATGTATCATAAATTATAGAATTCATGATTTAATTATAACCTAATACTTACTAAAACATTAGTTTTATCCATGATATATTTAATTTCATAAATTATTCATTAAAATAAAATGAACATAAATTCCAAACAAATAAAAAACACTTTCCAATACCTATAGTCAAAACAAATCCCTAGAAATTAATATTTTTCTTTAATTACATGTTTATTTTTAAAATATTAATGAATTAAAATTATAAATAGGATTAATGCCATAAAATACATTATATTATATTTTAAAAAAATTACTACTACATGTTTTAACTTTGATATATAATTATATTTAATGTTTTATTAAAAAAAATATCTTTCTACTCAATTATAAATACATCCTTTCACTCCCCCTAGAAAACCACTCCTCCCCAAAATTCCAAATGAAAAAACCCTATGAAAGTGCATCCTATCAAACTCATCTGATTCCTTGGATACATTTTATAATAATCCAACAAAAATATAAAATTAGTTTTTGTGTCGTACAATAGAATTTACACTGAGGATTAATTATGTTTTGATTAACTCTTCTTATTTTTCTCTTTCCCATTATTTTTTCACCACCCCTTTCAAAAATAAATGTTATAAGACTAATTTGGTATTAATTTAAAATTATATTAATTATTTTAACCAAATATAATTATTATATTTACCATATATATAAATTTCAAAATTCGCTTTCCTGTTGTTTTGACTATGGCCCATCAAATGTATGTTGACCACCAATAGAGGAATTTCATTGTCAATGGTTATGAACACCTTCATGCATGGATAGTATTAATTTTTTATAATATATAAATATGTAATTGAATTTATTTTATTATTCTTGTGTTAATTATACTAATGTATAAATGATATTGAATGAAAATTAGACAAATCGAAAAAATTTGTAAAACTCATACAAAACATGATTTCAAAAAAATTCACAATTAACAAATTGTTTTATAAAAAATTAAAAAAAATTAATTGATAAATATTTTAACAAATTAACATAATTAAATTCTATAGCGGTGTTTTAATAATTCTATATTTTTATTCTAGAGGTGTAAAAGAATAAAAATAAAGTGGAATTTGTTGTTAGTGGATTATCAAAATCACTTCATTTGTTTCGGTTATCCTATATTACATAAAAATAATGTTTTTATTGTTTCCTTAATATTACTATTATGTTTATTAGGATATATATGTTCCAACTCAATCAAAATTTCTTCTATGAAAATCCATTTTTCAAAGTGACTTCTATTTCTTGAACATCCAATTTTATTCCACTTGAAATGATTTGTGTCCACTAATGAATAATGATGTTTTATGTAAAAATATTATTTACCTTATTCATATGTGAACCAAAATTTATTAATATTAGTATTCTTTAATTAATATGTAAGAAACACAAAATCTTCCTTAGGTTTATTTGATAACTATGATTGTTATATGTTCTATGTGGAATTCAATATTATTATTATTTATGATGTGATGGTTGATAATAAAATTATATTAACCTCTAATTCATTGGTAAATGTGATGTTTCTAATTATATTATCTAGAATATGTTCGAACATGATGATTTATTTGTTCAAAATTTTTGTTATGATCTATGAACATATGTTATATGTAAATATAATGTTATCTTCGCTCAAAACTATGTGTGGTATTTGACCAATGATATATGATGTTTAATTTTTTGCATATTACACATTCCATGAATTTGTAAAAAATTTACCACATGATTATGATGATGATTATAGGATTAGGATATGATTATTGTCACTCGTGTTCTTTTGATTCATTTCCTTTATTCCTCATTTTACTGGGATTTTAAATCACCCATTTAATTTATGTATAAACATAGGTGAATACTTTTACTAAGGAGAATGTGAGGGCCACTAAGGTGATATAAAAGAAGAAATTAAATGATGTTTCATTTTTATTATGTACATTTTTTAAGGATAATTTTCACAAAATACTAAATCATTATATATTATATTGTATCATTGTTATGTTGTTAATCTAAAAATGGTGTAATAGTTATGTAATGAAATTGTTAGATTATTATAGTTGGTATCGAATCTGGGTTACATTAGTTTTTCAATTTGGATTATGAAATATTAGTAAGAATGACTAAGGATATGTTTATTTATAGATAATTGTCCAATGTTTTGGTAAATTATAATAGTGTGTGGTTTTTGAGCAGTGATATCCCAATATTGATATTATAAGTGGATATGGCTCTGGAACATTTGTACCTAGGGGGAAAACCCCTAAAACCATATTCAGCAAGAATTGATCGGGGACTATTGTAGGATGGTGGGCATATTTTCACACCTGGTTTGACACTCTGGGGGGATATGATTCAATTAACGAAAAACACAGTTACAAAACCATTCTGAAGGATATATAACTAATCTAATTATTCATTTTTATGTTAGAAAATATTAAAGTACATTATCCCAGAAGTATCATTTAAGGAAAAGGATAATCCTTGGAATCCAAAAGGTTATGACATTATAATTAATTTCACAATGGAATAAGAAATATATTGTTTTATTTAATCATATATTTTAAAATTTTCTATTCTTAAAAGTTGTGGGAACTACGAGAAACGAGTCCATCAACCTATATGAGGGATAATGTGATGATTTCATGAATGAAACTCCAAATGAAATTGGATTTGGTGTTGAAAACTATATGGTGATTTTTAAATAGCTATCTCGGTCTATAAACAATAACATGAATAATGTAGAATGTCTTCATTTAACTATGAACTAGAAACTATCAATTTAATCCTTTTTTAGTAGATGTCCACTAATGATTAATGGATCTTTTTATCCACTTATTATGGAACATTGGGTTAACTCAATATAGATGATTTGTTCTGTTCTCTATTTTTTTGAGAAGGAGAAGGTTACTATCGATATCAATCATTTATATGGAGAGGTTGATCAATTGTGGGAACTAATAAGTAATACTTATCCTAAGGATAAAATGGAATAAATGGAATGGTATTCCATTAAAATGTTATTTTATAACAATTATTCCCATCAAACCACTCGATCAAAGATATACATAATGTTTTTCAAAAAAATAAGAAAATATATGGAGAATCTATAACTCATATGGGAAATCCTACAAGTATTGAAAGATATGTATTTGTTTTTTTAACAAAATAAATATCAAAATTGATATATAATTCAGTGTCTTGAAACCACACCTCAAAAAGGCTCTAAATATACAATACTTTGGGAATTATGATTACATTATTCAAAGTGATCTAAAAATAGAGATGGAATATGGGAAACAGTAACATTGATATAAGTATAATAAATGAAAAATTGAGTTTCAAGCTAGGTGATCTAATTAAAAAGGGGTAAAGTAGGGTCGATCACACTCCTGTCAATAAATTAGGAAGAAAATTCATTGGGACTTCCTCAAAGGGATAATTAAATGCTACAAGAATGAGAGATAAGGTTGCCAAGCTCATGAATGTCAAAGATATATGATGGATATAACTTACGTGATGGAGGAAAGGAAAGAAACACCCATGGTTTGATGCTTTATCTATAAGGATCAAGGTAACTAAGCAATCCAGTGCACTAAACCATGGGTCCTTGAGTGTAATCAGCTACAGAAACCATCAAACCCTAAAGAGAAGGGGAATGCTTATTCCATAACCACTACTATGGTGGACCATTAAAATATTGTTGTATAAGTCCCAATTTCTATTTACTCAGGAATGTAGATAATTTTATTTGATTCTAAATCTATGTATTCCATTTATCCTTGCATGTTTTCTATAACATTATAGATTACATCCATGATACCTAAAAGTAGTGATATATGTAAAAACACATAGTGGTGAAATTAATGAAACCCTGATGTTGAACTCTTATCCTTTTAGAATATTCGAAATTATTCATCTAGTGAATCATGTAATTATTCCCTTGGTTATATTTTATGCTATGCTGGTCATGGGTTGGTTTTAATTATATAAAACAAACATCAACTATTGAGAAAAAAAGAAATATCATTCAATATTTTAAACCATCTCATGAACCTATAAAGATGTGAGGATGATCATAGATCTTCTTTGAAAAGACCATCGATGATGTGGGTGGTGATACCCTGCGAAGAGGAAAGAAATTAGAAAATGTTTGAGTTGAGTCTATGTACCGACTTTGAGAAAATTCTCATAATGAGGGAATATAGTGATGTATTCTCTAATGAGTTACTTTGACTAACCCTAGACCGTGAGGTATATTTCAAAATATAAATTTCATTTGGTTCCACTCCAATATCTTGTTTACCCTACAAGATGCCCCGATTAAAATATATGTGTGAAATAATTAGCATTAATAGAATTTGTTAAAACGGTTTATACACCCAAGTGGATCTACTTGGGGTGTTCTGGTGCTCTCTTCCAAGAAGAGGGATGGATCAATGTCTCTTTGAACCAACTATCTGGGGATCAATGAGATCACAATAAAGAACAATTATCCTCTACCAGGGATTGATTAATTATTTAATCAACTATTAAGGAACCATTTTATTTAAAGGTGGATCTATATTTTGGATACCATTAACTAAATATAAAGAAGGGAGATATTATGAAGACAACCTTATGTACATGTAATGGGCACTTGGAGTACAAAGTGATTCCCTTTAGAGATAATAATTCCCCTAAAATGTTCATGGATTTAATTAATGGAGTCTTTATATACTATTTTAAAAGATTTTGTTTTGACTTTATCCAATATATTCTTATATAATTCAAGAGTATTGAAGAGTGTCTACAGATTTTACAAAATAATTTAAGGAAGGATAGATTGTATACAAATTTCCGAAAGTGTGAATTTTGATTGTGTAAATTCACTTTCTTGGGGAACATAATCACTCGTGAGGGATTTTATATGGACCCCTAAATTACAATGGAAATTGAGGAATAGACAATACCCACTAGTATCAAATAAATCCATAGTTTTCATAGATTAGCAGGGTAATATGAACATTATATCCAGAATTTATAATGATTGTCTATCTCACTATGTATCTAACCACTTAAATGAGTAATGTATGTTTGTAAGTGAAGAAATATTTAAGGATATTGTGAAGAGAACAATCAATATGAATGTACTCACACTAATATAAAGTTGAGGAGGTTTAGTAATATAAATTGATGCTTCAAATAATGGCTTTGGTTATGTACTCAAGAAAAATTATAAAGTGATAGAATATTACTCCATACAATTGAAGGTTCATGAGTATAACTATTTGTTACATGATCTATAGTTAGTAGCTATTATTTAGCTCCGAATATTGGGAAACACAACCTCTATATGAAATGTTTCATATATTTTCTGATTAATTTATTCCAAAATATATATTCAAATAGAAGTAGGTCAAAATGAATCAATATTGATGGTTAGAGATGATCAATGACTATGATTTGTATATTCAATAACATCCTATAATGTATAATAAAGAAGCAAATGCTCTTAGTAAGAAATAGTAGCCTACTCTATCCATTATGTAGATTGAGAAAGACCTTATCTTCTTGGATATGAGAATGATGGACTTGGAAATAATAAAGGATGATAATTTGTAATTACATTCCAAAATGATTACGTAAACATCTATCTAATATAATATCAATGATGTGCAATGGGATGACTTGGTGCTTCAAAAGTAGTTGAATGTAGTAATTGTATAAAAGCTACATTAGTTCCACATTTATGATGATGGTGTAATTAAATTAGGGACTAGAATTTGAGTTCATAATTCATAGTAGATAAATCAAATATTGAAAATTGTACATATCTCACCATTAACTATCCAACTAAGAAGCACGAAGATGTACCACGATCTTCAAGAGAACATTTGGTCGGATCGAATGATGAAGGAGATCTTTGAGTACACATAAAAGTGGTTGGTATGTTAGAAAGTTAATTCAGAGTGACATATTTCAATGGGGATGATGAAACCATTTCCCATACCCATGTGAAAATGGATGAATATCAGCATGAAAGTCTCAACATTTATCCCAAATACATTCAAAGGAAATAAGACTATATGTGTTGTGGTGGATCAACTCACCAATACTACCAACAATGTCACCATTCAAGAATATTTATTGTGAGGAAATAATGATAATAATTATATAAATTATGTGGTGGGACTCTAGGTTATTCAACTTTTTATTGTCTCTTATCATGATCCATGTTTTATATATAAATTCTAGTGAATAATTCAACATTCTTTAAGTACTGAATGGAATTTTATAATGTCCAATCTACCCAAAAACAGACGTCAGTCTAGGAGTGTTCAAACTCTTAAAGAAATTATAACATCCTAATTAATGGGATTTAAAGGATTATGGGATCAAAATCTCTCATTAGTTATGTTCTTATACAATAAAATCTTCCACTCATGTATTCAAATGGGTCCTTATAGTTATTTGTATGAGAAGAGATGTAGAACACCTAATTATTGGGATGAATTTGGAAAATAAAAGCTACATGGAAATGACATTTGGTAAGAGATGATAGAGAAGGTTCAATTTATCCAATAGAATATAAAATATTCTCCAAATTAGTAAAAGATATATTTTAAAAATAATCGATGAAATTTCAGTTTGAAGTTGGAGAAAATATTTTCTTCTAAATGTCACTATGGAATAGATTCATGTGGCTTGGAATAAAATGGAATCTTACACCTAAGTACATTAGACTATTTGAGATTCCTAATCACATAGGATTATTCCCATGTCATATTTCACTTCTACCAAATATGAATTATGTTCATGATGTGATCCATGTATCTCTATTGAGGAATTACATACATGATCCATTACATGTTCTAAATCTGGAGGTCTTAAAACTGGAGAACGAACTCTCTTATGAGGATCAGTTATTAAATTTCTTGGATCATAGAGAAAAATTTCTATTCAACAAGACAACACACCTTGTCAATGTGTCATCTAAAAACCTTAAGTGTGAAGAGATGATGTGGGGAAAAGATGAAACAATGAAATAAAACAGTCCTCATCTATTGTCAACCAAGAATACGTGTTGAAATTTTGGGGATGAAATTTCTAACGAAGGGAAGAATGTAATGACCCATTTTTTAGTAATATCTTTTTCTAGAATAAATGTATGTTTTTTTATATTATATAATATTATTCACATATAAAATATAATGATACCAAAAATAACATCATCTCATCAATAAGGATCATTAAAATATTCATTTATTAAACTAATTAAAATACCAAAAATTTCAATTGAAGTAAATAAAAAACTAAAATGGGATAATATGAAACACCCTAATCATCTAGGAACATCTCCCTCATGGAAAACACTAAAAAATTAATGAAAAATATATATAAATCAATATTCATTATATAAAATGAAAATATATAACCTTGTGAGGAATTGTCATGAATATTGACTAAAGTAATCAATCCCTATATATATGAGATAATGTGACAGTTGGAATATTAATGTGTCCATTGGGATAGTAACCTGAAAATTGGGATTTGAAAACTAACCATTTGGAATAGTAACATGATCATTGAGAATATTAACTTAACCGTTGGAATAGTAATTTTATATAAAAATTATAAATAGTGATATAAATAACATTTGTCATTATTAATTTTATATATATAAATATTATGATACTATAAAAATAAATTTCATGATTAAAAAACTCAATGAAAATATAAGCACTTTGTCAGTAAAATATATTATAATATTTTTCTTAATGAACCTAAATTTTATAATTAAAATTAAAATTATTTATGTTATAAATTTATTTTGATAAATTAATAATATTTTCTTAACTGTCACATAAAATGTATCCAACGGTTGTTTTCTAGTAATATACTGAAATACATCAATTTTTTTGTGAATAGTAAAAATATTGTTTTCCACACAACCTATGTATGATAAACAACATCATTCATGATGTAATTATGACTAAATAATTTCTATAATTTGTGGTTTGGCCAAGTTATTTTAAATTTCATAAGTGAGCCACTAAAATAAAATAAACTTAACTTCTAAAAGTAAAAAACCAATTTCCAAAACCTAATGTTAAAAGTGATCCCTTAAAATGAAAGTTCTTATTTCATTCCATATTATTGATAAACAAATTAATTCAAACTATAAAGAGGTTGAAAGTCTTGAAACTCATTATATTATATTTATATATGATTTATATTTTAAAAAATTACTATTACAAGTTTGAACTTGGTTATATTATTATATTTAATATTTTATTCTTAAAATAACCCTCTCCTAATGTATTACTAACCCCTATTTCCCCCTTGGAAAACCATTCATCCCCCACTTTCCAATTTCTAACTAATGCATGTGGATTTTACTAAAAATTTTATAGTTTTCTTAGTTGATTTGATTTCATTACTTTAACCATTTTTTAATATTTTTAATTTATTTCAATGTTTTGTAGTATTTTTATTTATTTATAGTTTTTATTGATTTATATTTTTATATAATTAATTTAGTGTTTTATTAGTTTATTTTAACTTTATATTTCATTTATTTTTATTATGTGTGTAATTATTTATTATATTAAACATGATACCATGTTTTTTAATTATAGATTTACATATATAATTCTATCTCTTTAAATTTTATAGTTATTTACATTTTTATTATTTTATATTGATTCTATAAATTATTAACTTTTAATATCTAACACTTTTTATTTTTAGTCGGTTTGTTTATATTTTTTTATTATTATTTTATTGACCATTGTTTGTAATAATATTAATTTTGTGCATTCTTGTAATTAATTTATTTTATTCATTTTTAAATATTTCTAGTACTAATAAAAGAAGTATTAATTTTGATAGTTTACTTATTAATGAAGATTAATATTTAAAAAATAGTAGAATTTTTATGTGTATTGATTAGAAAATTAACTAAATACTAATTGTAACTTTATGTACCTAAATATAAATATTTATATAGTATAATTTATTTTAGTTTACAAATAATTAAAATTAGTACATTATTATTAATAATTTTAATTTAATCTAACTTTTATTAATATTATAATGTTTTAACTCATATTAGTTGGTTGTTCATGTAAAGACCCTAAGCTTAACGTACATGGACATTACATTACATTTGCGGAATACTTAGTACATAACAAAAAAACGCACACACAAGGATCGTAATAGTTTAGTGTCTTTGAAAACTAGGAATATAATCTTCTAATCGTGGTGAAAGATCTTCAAAATCTCTCATAAAGATCTTCCTTTTTTTTTACCAAAAACCTTTCTTTATATCCTGGGGAAAAGAAAACATAAAATGGTGAGCTCAAATGCTCAGTAAGGGTAAACAAAAGAAATATCAATCACATCATATACATAAGCACATAACTTTTGGAAATCTTAACCTGTAAAAGAGATCATAATTTCATAACATGGGGTAAATCATGGCAGTGAAATGTAATCACAATAATCATAACCTAAAACATGAAGCTTTTTTGCATTCACATATAATCATAGAGAATCATTTCTTGTTAGTCAAGACTCATTTCCAAGACTATCTTAGTGGACAAAGTCCCTTTCTGAATCGAGTAACCCTCGTTTCAGTCCTGTTTCACTGAACCGGTATAACCTACCGTTCCAGCCCTGTCTATCTCATGAGATATAAAATCTTTACCCAATGCATTGGAGGGAGATATAGGTCCCACCCATCTTATAATGAATCCTTTCTTATGTGTGCCACATAATCATAAATCATACATCATCGCATAACACATGTAACAAAAATGGGATTCTTGAAACATCATGACATCATAAAACAAATCATATAAGGTAAATGACTTCATAAAAATAATTTCCTCAAAACATAATCAAATCAATGTAATAATAGGGATAAAAACAGAACCCTATATTATCTTAGATGGAAAATAATTTTGATAAAACATTTGAACTCCATTCTTGAGGAAAATATCCTTTCTACTTCAAAAACACTTTTCTTTTCTTAACATGTCATACAATTATAAACTAAAAGAAGTTGATTAAAAATAAACTTGAAATCTTATAAAGGAATATTCTTGGAAATAATGTTTTAAAAATCCATTCTTTCCATATAAGTTAAAAAAACATTCTTCTCGTACTTTTGTCAGAAAAGTCAAAAAGTACCTCGTATGAAAAACGACAAAAGATTCCTTTCATATCTTTTACTGAAAACTCACCGAAGGGTAAAATTGGATTTAAACCATTGTAGGTGGATGTAAATAACATTACATATTGAGGAAACATTGATGTGGATGATAAAATATACCCCAGTATTTACTTACGAATAAACAATCTCGGATAAAAATGAGATTGTGATATTTCCCTTACCTTAGGTCCGATTTGCTTCGTATGTGTCCGAACCTCCTGTATAATGATTTAAATAATGTCATTGACTTATTACAGAATTATATTAATTGTTATTATATCATATATGGTTCACTTATGACATTATATTACCCGTTCTTTTGTAAATTCCATGTTAAAGAAGCGTTTTGGGTAAAATCGTTTCATTTATCGTAGGTGTTTTGACTTGTTGTTCTTGACAATATTATTACTTATATCATGATTTACTTACTTCCAGAATATAAAATATGATTTATATATCATATATATTCAGTGTATATATATATATAATAGATAGATAAATTAAATGAAAAACACCGTTCATGGAGACGGTAGTCCGTACGTACGCATGAACGTTGTTTTACTTTCCTTATTGCCTTGAATGGAAGTAAGTAGATGACATACATATATATATATATACATAAATCCAGTATCTTTATAATTTCATATATTTCATTATTATTTCTTATATATACTTTATAATCATTCTTAAATGGTTAACATGGAGAATGAATCTCATCGCGTCGTGGAGACGGTAGTCCGTACGTACGCACGAGCGATGATATCATTTACATAAATATTGAATTGAATTGGAGTGGATTATACAATATATCAGAATCAATATGATGTTTTAATAACTATGTATAGTTATTCTTTACACCATTATACCCATCCATGTAAGGTGGTGGTGGAAAATAGATTACACCACGGCGTGGAGACGGTATTCCGTACGTACGCACGCGCGGTGATTTCTTTTTCCGTAGGATGGATAGATGGTGAAATAGGTTTGTTTCATACTTATAATAACATATCAGTATATGAGTTATACTGATGTTATTACTTCATAATGAAAAAACCTAAGAAGAAGAAGTGGAAAAAGAAATAAAGATGAAAGAATTGGTAACGGTAATTAACTCTTCTTTGAAGCGCCTCTTTGAGACCTCCTCTTAGGGAACTAAAATTGGTCTTTGAGGAAGACCAGAACCTCTAGGATGTTGCTAGAGAAGTGGAGAAGAGATTTTGGCAGGGGTTGGCCGATCTTGAGTGCTCAATTTGGCGTGAGGAGGAGGGAGAGGAGGTGTCCTTTTATAAGGGAGGAGAGGGGCACCTTAGGAATTCTTAAAAATATTAATTTATAATAAATCTAACCACACTTAAAAACCTCCAAAAATGACTCATATTCAAATATTAGATGAGATAGGGTTGTAATCTCATCAACCAATCAAATTTAGACATGTTTGGATCTTATTTTAAACCTTATCATTTTGATTTATCCTTATTTAATCTATTTAAGTTTATTTGTGGTAATAAAATTCTAAATTTTAAATTATAACAAATAATTACTTATTTGTTGTGAATTTTCCATAATTGTTTACTTTATAACATTATAGACCATATAAATATAAATTTATAATTTTTAAATATTTTTGTGATTTTTAAACAATTTTATAATATGTTATTTTTGTAAAATAACAATAGTGTCAATTTTGACACTATTCATTTATTTGAATTTAAATAAAATAAATACAGAAGCTATATTTAAACTAAAAGCTTTAATATATTAATAAAAGTTCATATGTATCTATAAAATTAGTTTATCACATTAAATAGTTCATATAATATTTATTTAATTATTTTTAAAACCATTTATTTGGTTTATCTCTTAATAAAATAATTACTACATCATTTTTGTATAATTATTTAATATACTTATTTGTTGTATAAAAATTTAAACTAAAATCCTATGATGAAGATAAATATATTACCTTTCACAATAATACTTTTACTCGAATTTATCATCTTAAAATCACAATATTTAAATTGTTATATTTATTAAATTATGAAGGTGACAACTTTGGCATCATTTAAAATAATATAAGTGTCATAATCGCTTTTATAAGGCTCTAAATGGTCAAATATTCGACCATTGGATGCTTATGGTTTACATTTACATGGAAAATAAGTTTTGGTTAGGTATTTGTGCATTTTATGGTCACTATTAGTTTAATAAAAACAATATTCTTGATTTTTCACTAGATAAACAATTTCTGCATCACTATTGTGTCATAATTAATGATACTTATTTAATCCCTAAAAATTATAAATAAATTTATATGATGTAGATAATTTAATTAGCTTTCTGGAGACTATTCATGTTCGAAGTTTCATGAAGTTTAACACTAAATTAAAATTAATATACTTATAAGATTTAAGAGAGTGACATGTTGTCACTTTCTTTGGTTTTAATAATAATTAAGTTATTTTCATGGACAAATGTCCATTAAATGATTCTAATCCGACCCTTAGGTGATATGGGTTGACTTTTAGTCATCCAATAGGATTTTGACATTTGTTAGTGTAATTTTAAAATATTATATTTACCCTTAATTACCCGATTTACCTTTAACTATGGTAAATAAAATTTACCGTAGTTACTATTCATAATTCCCAAAAATAAAAAGTAGCTTATTAACATAATTTGGACCCACTGATTACAAATATGGAATCCATTTTTTAAAATTCAAAACACAGAAGTTGCAGAAATTAAATTAAAATTAATCCTGTTGTCGAATAAAAACGGGTTTTTGTTTAAAACATTGCAAAAGATTGAATTGATTTAACCTACGAATTCAAGGTAAAATCAATGCTAATAAAATACATTATATTAAATGGTAAAAATATATTCTATTTATTCTTTAAAAGCATTCAATATTATAATTTAACCACATAAGATATTACGATGAAAAAAGTTGTTTTTAATTAAAATATAGCGTGTTTTTACTATTCATTAAAATATGAAAGTTATCAGAAAAATATTAAAACTTTATCTAATGTAAATTTTTATATCTTGATTCAAAAGAAGAATATTATTTTGTCAAATTGAACATATAAACATGTCAAAACCAGATTTAAAGTGGGTGCGCCATCCAAAGGCGGCAAAACTGCATTTTTTGAAAAATACTTATTTTACCCGAAATATTTATTTTGTTCTTATACCATGTTATAGAAATGTGTAAGATGAATAATAATGTTATAAAATTCAAAATTTAGTTAATAATATTCATAATGGCTAGTTCATTACAATATTATAATAATATAACATTGTTTATTAAAACCCGGTATTGCGTACAACACACGCTATCGAGGAAGGTCGCGATTGCGTGTAATGCAAGCCAAGTCATGGTTGCGTGTTATGAAAGAATCCTTCGTTGTTTCGTATAACATAATCCAAACATATTTCATTTATACATTTAATATATATATATATATACTCAATGTTGCGTAGAATAACTATTATCAAAATTGTGTGTAACACGGTCCAAGAATAGTGTTGCGTATACTGCAAGCTAATACGGTGTTGCGTATAGCGCAAGGTAATATTTGTGTAGAATACAACAAAAGACATTAATGAAATTAAAATAATATTTTTCATAAAATCTCGGGGTGTTACATTCTACCCCCCTTAAAATGAATTTCTACCTCGAAATTCGTCGGGGTTATAAATGGTTTACTATTTGAAAGTTTCTTTGATATAAACCCACATCGTAAAAAGGAATACCAAAACTTATCTTTAAAAACAAAAGTATGAAACGTAACGGTTACCCAAATAAACTAATCACTGGGTTTCCTTATAGGTGAAAATATGGATATGGAAGAGAAATCTAACCATCATGTTCTGATGGAGAGTGGTAGAGAACATGGCTATGGAAAAGCTAGCAATCACAAAACCATAAATTTGTGATGATCTAGGGTACCATCTGATTCATCGGATATAAGGGCACTAGGACAACATTTTTGGTTTTCAAGATCATTTCCCTAATGTTGAAAATTTGAATTAGAATAAATACTTACTTTATTTTGATACAATCTCACTGTTGTTCGTGCCTTGAACAATTTCAACTTTATCTCTTAAATAAATGAAGTTGAATTTGTTATTCGTGAAGTGTTAGCAGATCATGTGATAGAATGACGGGTCATTCCATCTGTCTCAAACAAAAGGTTAGCAAAAATTATATACATAAGTCGATCTATAGTGAGATTAATCATATATTGTTCCTAAAATGGACTTATACTTCATAGATCATACTGCTTAATATAATAAAACTAGTTTCTACTAAACAGGGACTTCATGTAGGCCAGTGGTAGGCGATAAAGGCCAGTCGCACTTCGGTTGTGGGTTCGATTCTTACAGCCTTGTCCGACGCGATGGGCTGTCGCCCGTCCTACAGGTTGTCCTTTTTCTAAAGCTATATTACTATAACATACCATCAATAATATCGAAAAAACTTTTATCCTTAAACAATACTAACTTATGTCCAACATAATCCATTCCAATCTTTAGGCTTATCCATAATACTTCAGTCCACTCTCATAACATAGTGAAAATGATTACCAGAGATTTAACGCCATCATCGATCCCCATATATCATATGTTTTGTTGGTAATATTCCAAACATTCAAAGGCCTTAATAATGTATTCTCTTGAATACCTTAGTGAAAACATGAATGAAGTTTAAAGATAACACTTTCCACATACCAAAATCCTCAAAATTCTATATACTCAAACCATGATATCACTTAGTCCTTATATCAATCATGATCTCATGAATACTGTTAAACATTTCATTTTCTCGTTTTCCCTTCATTATGCGCATATCATCTTATTTCAAAAAATATCTCAATCACTTTGAATACCACATTAGACCAATACATAAATATTCCAATACTCCATGATACAACATTATTTTGGAATCCCATTACATAAACACTTAATCATTCCACCACATCATTGTCATATTCAACATTGCCAATAGTGATCGCATGTGACTTCCCTTTTTCCTTTTCCTTCAGTGGTTGCTCATGTTGATCATCACTAACCCTTGGATTAGGGCATTTGTTAGCATAATGCCCCATTTCCTTGCACTTGAAGCATTGAAGTTTTGGTGGTGCGTTCTCTGCAGTGTTTGCTTTATTCACATCATTAGAAACCCTTTTTCCATTACTTCGACACTCAGCTGCTCGATGACCTTCTTTTCCACACTTAAAACATTTTCTAGTCCCTTTAAGACAATCTCCACCATGCTTCTTTCCACACTTTGTGCATAAGGAAACATTCATCTTATTTTCACCATTATTCTGAGATTTCTCATTGAACTCCATCTTTCGTTTCTTGTCAAAACCATGAGATGGATATGTAACACCAACATTCATTTCTACCTTGATAGCACAACGCACAATTTCTTCATAGCTACTGAAGTCTCTTATAGCTAATGCCCTTCGAAGACTTGGTTTTAAGCCACTGAAAAATCGATCAACTTTACTTTCAGGTTGAATGATAATGTCAGATGCATACCTTGCAATTCTTGTAAAATTCACTTCGTATATACCAACAGATTCATCATCCTTTTGCTTTAGTTCAAGAAACTCTTTCTCCATCTTTGTTCGAAGAATACGAGGGAAGTACTTATTGAAAAATAAGTTCTTGAACTCGTCCCATTCCATGGACTCAATTTCATCTCTTTGCCTTGTATTCTTGATAAGATTCCACCATTGATCAGCTTCACCTTCCAAACGATATACTGCTAAGATGACTTTATCATGCTTAGAACATTGAAGAACTGAAAATATCTTTTCAGTGGTACTGATCCATTGTTCAGCAACAAGTGGATCAGAAGACCCACTGAAAGAAGGTGGACGTTGCCTCATGAAGGACTCAATAGAATATTGTTCCCTTCTCTGCTCATTTGGAAGTCCAGAATGATTCATAGCTTGTGTAAGTATAGTAATAAGATTTTTCACTCCATCTCCCATAACATTTGTTTGTTCAGGAGGACAATCATTGCATTGTCCATTGCATTGATCAACACGGTTCCTTCGGGTTCCAGCCATCGTCTAAAACCCAAAAAGAATAGTGTGAGAGGCAAAAATCATGCTAGGGAAAACAACATAATAAAGGTGGAGTACCTTCAATATCTAACATCTTAGGTTTAATTCTATGATCGTTAGCGTAGTTATAGTACAATAACCTATACGTATACTTAACCTTAGGGACATCCCTAGACATACCTTAGAAATATCTCTAGGGATCTCACTATCGTTTTTGCATCCTAGTTTCCAAAGGTTGACTAAACCTTTCCTCTAATACCAACTGTAAAGACCCTAAGCTTAACGTACATGGACATTACATTACATTTGCGGAATACTTAGTACATAACAAAAAAACGCACACACAAGGATCGTAATAGTTTAGTGTCTTTGGAAACTCGGAATATAATCTTCTAATCGTGGTGAAAGATCTTCAAAATCTCCCATAAAGATATTCCTTTTTTTTACCTAAAACCTTTCTTTATATCCTGGGGAAAAGAAAACATAAAAGGGTGAGCTCAAATGCTCAGTAAAGGTAAACAAAAGAAATATCAATCACATCATATACATAAGCACATAACTTTTGGAAATCTTAACCTGTAAAAGATATCATAATTTCATAACATGGGGTAAATCATGGTAGTGAAATGTAATCACAATAATCATAACCTAAAACATGAAGCTTTGTGGCATTCACACATAATCATAGAGAATCATTTCTTGTTAGTCAAGACTCATTTCCAAGACTATCTTAGTGGACAAAGTCCCTTTCTGAATCGAGTAACCCTCGTTTCAGTCCGGTTTCACTGAACCGGTATAACCTACCGTTCCAGCCCTGTCTATCTCATGAGATATAAAATCTTTACCCAATGCATTGGAGGGAGATATAGGTCCCACCCATCTTATAATGAATCCTTTCTTATGTGTGCCACATAATCATAAATCATACATCATCGCATAACACATGTATCAAAAATGGGATTCTTGAAACATCATGACATCATAAAAAAAATCATATAAGGTAAATGACATCATAAAAATAATTTTCTCAAAACATAATAAAATCAATGTAATAATAGGGATAAAAACATAACCCTATATTATCTTATATGGAAAATAATTTTGATAAAACATTTGAACTCCATTCTTGAGAAAAATATCCTTTCTACTTCAAAAACACTTTTCTTTTCTTAACATGTCATAAAATTATAAACTAAAAAAAGTTGATTAAAAATAAACTTGAAATCTTATAAAGGAAGATTCTTGGAAATAATGTTTTAAAAATCCATTCTTTCCATATAAGGTAAAAAAACATTCTTCTCGTACTTTTGTCGGAAAAGTCAAAAAGTACCTCGTATGAAAAACGAAAAAAGATTCCTTTCATATCTTTTACTAAAAACTCACCGAAGGGTAAAATTGGATTTAAACCATTGTAGGTGGATGTAAATAACATTACATATTGAGGAAACACTGATGTGGATGATAAAATATACCCCAGTAAATACTTACGAATAAACAATCTCAGATGAAAATGTGATTGTGATATTTCCCTTACCTTAGGTCCGATTTGCTTCGTATGTGTCCGAACCTCCTATATAATGATTTAAATAATGTCATTGACTTATTACAGAATTATATGAATTGTTATGATATCATATATGGTTCACTTATGACATTATATTACCCGTTCTTTTGTAAATTTCATGTTAAAGAAGCGTTTTGGGTAAAATCGTTTCATTTATCGTAGGTGTTTTGACTTGTTGTTCTTGACATTATTATAACTTATATCATGATTTAATTACATCCAGAATATAAAATATGATTTATATATCATATATATTCAGTGTATATATATATATAATAGATAGATAAATGAAATGAAAAACACTGTTCATGGAGACGGTAGTCCGTACGTACGCATGAACGCTGTTTTACTTTCCTTATTGTCTTGAATGGAAGTAAGTAGATGACATACATATATATATATATACATAAATCCAGTAGCTTTATAATTTCATATATTTCATTATTATTTCTTATATATACTTTATAATCATTCTTAAATGGTTAACATGGAGAATGAATCTCATCGCGTCGTGGAGACGGTAGTCCGTACGTACGCACGGGCGATGATATCATTTACATAAATATTGAATTGAATTGGAGTGGATTATACAATATATCAGAATCAATATGATGTTGTAATAACTATGTATAGTTATTCTTTACACCATTATACCCATCCATGTAAGGTGGTGGTGGAAAATAGATTACACCACGGCGTGGAGACGGTATTCCGTACGTACGCACGTGCGGTGATTTCTTTTTCCGTAGGATGGATAGATGGTGAAATAGGGTTGTTTCATACTTATAATAACATATCAGTATATGAGTGATACTGATGTTATTACTTCATAATGAAACAACCTAAGAAGAAGAAGTGGAGGAAGAAATAAAGATGAAAGAATTGGTAACGGTAATTACCTCTTCTTTGAAGCGCCTCTTTGAGACCTCCTCTTAGGGCACTAAAATTGGTCTTTGAGGAAGACCAGAACCTCTAGGATGTTGCTAGGGAAGTGGAGAAGAGATTTTGGAAGGGGTTGGCCGAGCTTGAGTGCTAAATGTGGTGTGAGGAGGAGGGAGAGGTGGTGTCCTTTTATAAGGGAGGAGAGGGGCACCTTAGGAATTCTTAAAAATATTAATTTATAATAAATCTAACCCCACTTAAAAACCTCCAAAAATGACTCATATTCGATGATTAGATGAGATAGGGTTGTAATATCATAAACTAATCAAATTTAGACATGTTTGGATCTTATTTTAAACCTCATCATTTTGATTTATCCTTATTTAATCTATTTAAGTTTATTTGTGGTAATAAAATTCTAAATTTTAAATTATAACAAATAATTACTTATTTGTTGTGAATTTTCCATAATTGTTTACTTTATAACATTATAGACCATATAAATATAAATTTATAATTTTTAAATATTTTTGTGATTTTAAAACAATTTTATAATATGTTATTTTTGTTAAATAACAATAGTGTCAATTTTGACACTATTCATTTATTTGAATTTAAATAAAATAAATACAGAAGCTATGTTTAAACTAACAGCTTTAATATATTAATAAAAGGTCATATGTATCTATAAAATTAGTGTATCACATTAAATAGTTCATATAATATTTATTTTATTATTTTTAAAACCATTTATTTGGTTTATCTCTTAATAAAATAATTACTACATCATTTTTGTATAATTATTTAATATACTTATTTGTTGTATAAAAATTTAAAATAAAATCCTATGATGAAGATAAATATATTACCTTTCACAATAATACTTTTACTCGAATTTATCATCTTAAAATCACAATATTTAAATTGTTATATTTATTAAATTATGAAGGTGACAACTTTGGCATCATTTAAAATAATATAAGTGTCATAATCGCTTTTATAAGGCTCCAAATGGTCAAATATTCGACCATTGGATGCTTATGGTTTACATTTACATGGAAAATAAGTTTTGGTTAGGTATTTGTGCATTTTATGGTCACTATTAGTTTAATAAAAACAATATTCTTGATTTTTCACTAGATAAACAATTTCTGCATCACTATTGTGTCATACTTAATGATAATTATTTAATCCCTAAAAATTATAAATAAATTTATATGATGTAGATAATTTCATTAGAGTTCTGGAGACTATTCATGTTCGATGTTTCATTAAGTTTATCACTAAATTAAAATTAATATACTTATAAGATTTAAGAGAGTGACATGTTGTCACTTTCTTTGGTTTTAAATATAATTAAGTTATTTTCATGGATAAATGTCCATTAAATGATTCTAATCCGACCCTTAGGTGATATGGGTTGACTTTTATTCATCCAATAGGATTTTGGCATTTGTTAGTGTAATTTTAAAATATTATATTTACCCTTAATTACCCGGTTTACCTTTAACTATGGTAAATAAAATTTACCGTAGTTACTATTCATAATTCCCAAAATAAAAAGTAGCTTATTAACATAATTTGGACCCACTGATTCCAAATATGGAATCCATTTTTTAAAATTCAAAACATAGAAGTTGCAGAAATTAAATTAAAATTAATCCCGTTGTCGAATAAAAACGGGTTTTTGTTTAAATCATTGCAAAAGATTGAATTGATTTAACCTACGAATTAAAGGTAAAATCAATGCTAATGACATACATTATATTAAATGGTAAAAATATATTCTATTTATACTTTAAAACCATTCAATATTATAATTTAACCACATAAGATATTACGATGAAAAAAGTTGTTTTTAATTAAAATATAGCGTGTTTTTTACTATTCATTAAAATATGAAAGTTATCAGAAAAATATCAAAACATTATCTAATGTAAATTTTTATATCCTGATTCAAAAGAAGAATATTATTTTGTCAAATTGAACATATAAACATGTCAAAAACCAGATTTAAAGTGGGTGCGCCATCCATAGGCGGCAAAACTGCATTTTTTGAAAAATACTTATTTTACCCGAAAAAATTATTTTGTTCTTATACCATGTTATAGAAATGTGTAAGATGAATAATAATGTTATAAAATTCAAAATTTAGTTAATAGTATTCATAACGGCTAGTTCATGACAATATTATAATAATATAACATTGTTTATTAAAACCCGGTATTGCGTACAACACACGCTATCGAGGAAGGTCGCGATTGCGTGTAATGCAAGCCAAGTCATGGTTGCGTGTTGTGAAAGAATCCTTCGTTGTTTCGTATAACATAATCCAACCATATTTCATTTATACAATTAATATATATATATATATATACTCAATGTTGCGTAGAATAACTATTATCAAAATTGTGTGTAACACGGTCCAAGAATAGTGTTGCGTATACTGCAAGCTAATACGGTGTTGTGTATAGCGCAAGGTAATCTTGGTGTAGAATACAACAAAAGACATTAATGAAATTAAAATAATATTTTTCATAAAATATCGGGGTGTTACAGTTCATTCATGTTATTTTGATTCTAATTTAGTTGTAGGAGTTTGTGACCCATCTCGTGGAGGCACCTCCTCCTCATTTTTCACCGTATATGTATGTGCTGGAAAACCTATGTAAATCACATCTCTAGCTTGTTATTGAGTATCAATATTAGCAACCCACATCTCTTTCCACCTACCCTATCTGAAACATCTGATATCCCTCTTTCTCCATCACACTATAGTGCACCTGGATATCTCACCCACGAAACAATATACCACCTCTCATTAGGGAAAAAACAATAGTACATCAACCTATTTCAAACAAGACACCATACACTGCATCTCCACTAGAAAACTGAAGGTGCAACACCATGATTCTACAATACGGTTACTCCCTCAACTAGATCATCCTCCTTTATCTCCGATCCACCCGATCCAGTGTGCAACTCCCTCTTTGTGCACCTTCATATGCACACCTCCATTCACAAATGATTGTATAGAACAACCCCCATCTCAATTTTCTCTACATTCCAACCACCTACACACTCTCCTCTTTTATGTGAAGTGCACAAAAAAACCTCAAACGAGCCCCCTCCATCAAGGAAGATCCTCTGGATTTCCAATGCACTAGGACTCCATCAATGAATAACCTATAGTGATCCACTTTTCTCTTTTATATAATCAACATGGTCCAATCCAATATTCTGGGTGGGTGTGAAGATGTTGTTGCTAGCCTTGACCGGTACACATAGGTTTATTATTCTTTCAAATATTGATGGTCAGTGACTGAGCTGTACAAAGAGATTAAAGACAGAAATGATAAGTTTTTCTATAGTGTTGGTAATATTTTAATGCATTATTGTTTTACCATGGTGAATATTTTTTCTGTCATCATTTAGGGGAAATTTTATATGTTTCGAGATGTTTACTAAATAATTTAACTGATATGCATTGTAGGTGGAAATTTTTATTTTGTGGTTACTTTTTCTATTAAAATAATTTATTTTTAATTTATTTATACTTTAATTATGTTTTATATGGAATAATTTATGATAATGAAACATTCCATTTTAATTATTAGTCAATTCAGTGATACTGAGAATGTTAATCTTCTTGGCTGACGATAGTGAAAATGGGTGACATAGCTTTGTGAGAAATGGGTTCTGTCATTTCTCTAATCAGTTCGATACACGAATGCTTCTCCTAATTTATTTATAACACTAGAAAATGAGACTTTAAATAGATTAGGAGATATAAATTGTGATTCAAAAAATTGATTATAATTTTGGGAATAGAGATAATTAGAAAGAACAAATATTTAATCACATAAGAAAATATTTTACAAGGTTTTATAGTAATTTTATAATAAAATTTACAACCTAGACTCATCCTATTGAAAAAAGTTCAAGGATATTTTTCCTATTTCATTTTCTTTTATGTTTTCTTCTTTCTCAAATTATTATTTTTATTAATGTTATTAAAAAATATTAATTCCCTTAATTTATTGTTCCCCTGAAAATAGTCCAATTATATAATTTTAATGGGTTATTCCCAATCCTCTTTGCGGTTCAACCCTACTCTCTACTTTTACAATTGCGAATTGGTTATATAAACTAGCAAACCGGATTCACTATGATGCATGTAACAACATCGTATCATCGTTTCTAGGGACCACATGCACATCTAGAAATAAAAAAATCTTGAGTAGACCATTCTTTGTTGATTATTTGCCTAGTTGGTGAAGAATCATATTTCTGGTCTATTGAAAATGTCCCACCTCATGATCCATAATCTGAACATAAATGAAAAATAAAAGCTCAAATTGGTATCTTGACCAAAAATAAAATGTATCCATGAGTGGAAATCATTGAGACTCACATTCTAATGATTCTTAGTGGAAAAGGCCACCCCCGTTTTCAACACTATCTGAATAATCAAAAACCACATACTACTATGAGATATAAATTGTGACCAAACCCAATAAGAGTCAATTCAGGAATAACAATACCAATAAATCAAGATATTTTTCATTAATTGAAGTTATTGTGATCAAACAACTCGAAAAACATGCACATTTTCATGGTGTGAGCAGTAAAGAATCTTATATTCCTAGAAATAGATTAATTGAAGTTGTGATGCATTTAAATGTAATGGGTGAATGATGATGTGTTGATAATAAGAAATTTTCCATTTTCATTTCAATGGAAAAATGATGACTAGTTGGAATGTCTTAACTCCGATACATTCTTCACCTGGGAAGTTATAAGAATAAAATTTTCTTGATCGGTATTACATAAATATATAATCATTAAAAATTAAGAGATACCACAAATAATTTTTCCAAAATTATTTTGAATCACATGGAAAATCATGGATATTATTCAAGAATATGTTAAATCCTTTTACTCATCATGGAATGAAGATAGTGAACTAGTTTAAAGCATTCTACTATTGACTTCAACCTAAGCGTTAGTTTGCAATCAACGCCGCTACGGGAAATATATTCTTATAGATAGATCATGAATATCTATGGATGTAAATTTAAAATATGGTAGAATAAACTTTCTTGGGCCCATAGTAATTATAAATAAAGAAATAAGGAGTGCATAAATTTCATTCATACACATTCATAGTAGCATGATTTAATACTCCCAATGAGAGCAATGACTACTTATAACTATGTCTGCATAAGCAAGCCAATTTAGTTCAATATATACATTTCCTACACTTTGGTGGTCCTAAGGATTATCTTATGTGTTAATATAACACTATGTGAATAATATTTCTAAAGATACGTTTTTTAGCTACCAAAGAAGAAATTATAGAAAAAATTAAAACACAAACATGAAAATAAATTACCAAAATACCGGGTGGATGGAACTAGACACTAATAATAAAATGAATTATAACATGAATCCACCTTAGTTTCCTAATAAATCATCCATCAGACCAACCATCAATCATAAGGGAAAGGATATCAATAGAAATACTAACCAAAATTTCATTATCCACAATAGTACTAGGGGCAAAAGAAAACAAAAGACTTTTCCACTCCTCAAATGCAAGTTCAAAATTATTGCGGTGAAACTATAGAAAAATTGATGATTTATAATAAATCATGGTATGACTCACAGGGTATGGAAACCCAAAACATGAAAGACTCAATTCACAACATTGAAAATTGAGTTGATCACTTAGCCAAAAAGATGAAATAATGATAATAGAGAACTCCACTAGTTAATACAAGAGAAAACCCTAGAGAAGAGGAAACATTTATTACATTATGATGTGGGAAAAAATTTCCAGAGTTCCAAATTATCGATTCTCAACCATTATCTAAGACACCTACACCTTCCACCTCGAACAATTTTTTAGTAAAAAAAGAAATCCCACATTAAGAGACAGAGGATGAAGATAAAAACAAACTTATAAAAATCGATTATGAAATAATAGAAAAGTAAAATGGTGCACTCAATGAATGATTAAAATCTCTTACACCACCTTTTCCATTTACATAATTATCAAAGAAATCAAATTTTGATACTAAAATTTTGAAATTCATAGATATATTCATGAATCGTCACATAAATATTCATTTTTCTAAGGCAATCTCACAAATACTCTACTATACTGATTTTATCAAAGAGATTCAATAAAAAGGAAAATGACTAAATGATTTGGGAAAATTCACAATGAATGAAGTAAAACAAAATATTCATGATGTACATAAACATTAGATAACATTTTCATAATACATAAAACATTATACAAACAGATTTCCAAATACCATATTTGTTTATTTTATTTGGATTCATGGAAACATAAACACTCATATATAAGAAAGATACATTATCTCCCACTTGGTTCTTCATGACTAGGCTTCTTTTAAGACACATCATAATTAATACATATTTTCATAACCTAGGGAAGGAAACATAAATATGAGTGATCTCATATGCTTATTAAGGGTAAACAAGATAAACATGTAAGCAAGGGCATGAGAAAAGGGTATGGGAACATGATCATAACCTTAGAATAACATATCCATCATATCAATGTTAATAAACACAAATCAAGAAATAATTCTCTGGATTTCATAATCCATGAAAAATATGTTAACAAATAACATATTCCAATAAAACATGACACAAGAATAAGAAATTGAATTTTTTATGAAATATTATCATAAAAAATTATTTCCATAGTAGTCAGGTCAATGCTTCTTTGGACGTATATGTATCATGGGTTGACTCCCCATACTATCTTGTTAGTCATGTTTTAATACCATGTTCATATTATTAACATGGTTTATCAACTCAAACCATCCTGGTGGTCATGGTTCACTCTCATGTCCATCATTATAGTCATGGTTCACTCCCATGACCATCTTAGTCTATATCATGAAATATAAATCTTTACCCAATACATTGGAAGGAGAAGTAGGTCCTTTAAATCTCATAACGAAATAACACATACATGTTCCATAAAAATTAACATAACCTATGAAATAAAATGGGTATTGTAAACATGTAATATTATCATAACCTGTGGAAAAGTTATACAGGTTTCATAATCATTTCATCTAATCAAAACCCATAAAAAGAACAAATTTTTAAAATAATTTAAAATGTGGAATAGAAATGGTTGTCATAATAATCATTACATAAAACCAGAAACCACTTAATAAAGAATATGAAATGAGACATTGAATCATTTCCTATAAGAGCATGAGTGACATCAACAGTATTTAGCTTAGATGGAAAATAACATGGAATGTTATTTTGAAAATATTTCTTGATGTAATTATACTTTATTAATTGAAAACGTATCATTAAATATTAAAACCTTTTGAAATCCATTTTCTTTAATATAAACTTTAATACATATGAAAAAGTCATTGAAAACTTTTTGAAAACTACATTCCAGAAAATAAACATTAAAAATTTTAAGAATGATTTGAAAGCCTTTTGGAAACTGTTTTCTATGAAAATATATTGAAGACATGTAAATAAATATTTAATACAATTTGAAAAGAATTTCACTGTAAATTTTCTGAATGCATATAAAGAAACATTGAAATAATTTTGAAAATCATTTCATTGAAAATACATTGAAAAAGTATAAAGAATATTGAAACCTTTTTCAAACCCATTTTCTTTGAAAAAATATAAAAATAACTTGAATCAATATTCAAAACCATTTTCCCTGAAAATATTTAAAATAATCTTGAATACATATTGAAAACAAATTCCCTTAAAAACATATAAAATAAACTTAATAACCTGTTAAAAAATAATTACCTTGAAAAATAATTTGTAAATTTATAAAGAAATTTTGAAAAACATTTAAAACCCATATATTTGAAATTATATTTAGAAACATCTCCTTAAAAAATTAACCTTTTAAAAATTCAATGTAATCTTCACCGAATTTACGGTTGGTAAATCCGTACATGCGTTTTGAGTTAAAAGAACAATCCTTTTGGATGGTAAAAAGGATATAACAATGACTTATTTGAAAAGAAGAATGAATATTCATTTTAGAACATTTGTAAATTAAAAAAAAGGTTCTAAATTTATATTTAATATTATAGAAAAATATTATAATATACTTCGAATCCCTTTTTAGAAAAATTTATTTTTAAGGAACACAGATTTTCGATTGAAGAGAGGGTAATGTTGGGATTTCATAAAAACAATTTCTTTACTCTATTATTTACCAAAGAGTGTAAAAATTGTATTAATACATTAATATATCATTATTTACATAAGGTTAATAAAATTAATGAGTTTTCTTGAGAGATTTATAAAAATATTTTTCAATGGAAGCATAAACATAAACAATCTCGAAAAGTGAAGAGATTTGTTCAACTAACACTTATCACATGGTAACATGGGATCGTACTATACAAGTAAGAGAAGGAAATTAGTTTAATAATAAAATATAAATTAAATATTTATATTCATGATAACATGTTAAATTTAATTATCTAAACCTTGAAAAATAATATTGGTGCATAATAAAACATATGTCTCAATGAATTAAAATTTAGACCAAATTGTCTTACCGATTTGGTAACACCAAAAAATAAATATCCTAGAATGGATATTAAAATAGCCATAAATTTTATAATAATAATCATATAATAAATTCAAGGGAATTATATACACCACCAAAAATAAAAGTGTGGTGAACATTGTATGTATCTCATAAATAGAAAAAGTGCGATGAAATTCACCTACTTTGTGTATTGAATGTCATCGTACTCATAAAAACATCTTGTATAATAAAAATAAGTTTATTATAAATCTATAACATAACCATATTATTATACATAATACCAAATATCATTTTTTAGGACTATATATTGCATTTTTATTAACAATGTTATGTTAATATTTCACTAATTTTTATAATCTCTTTGTTTTTTGTATGTGTTGTAATTTGTTTTATCTGTGGTCCATATACTTATATCATGATTTACAGATTTTAAATATTGATATAAATACCTTTTAGATTCATTATATTTTTATTTTAATGATCTATATAATATATTAGTGTTCAATAGAATACACTCTTTGGGGATATGGTAAGTCATATGTACGAATGGGCGTTGTTTCCGTTTTTTCTATTCATGTCGAAATAAAGAAAAAAATGAAATATATGTATATAATATCATTATATAAGAATTATAATGTTATATATTTTAAATATTCTCACATAAACCATCCTTAATACATTCCATGTACTGTGTTAATGAATCACATCGCTTTGGGGGCAAGGTAGTCCACACTTCCTCAAACGTAATTATTTTATTTACAAAAAATGGTATGTATAAATATATGTGTTGTAATTGAATTAAATAAATTTATGAAATTATAAATAGATTATATATTATATAAAAATATGTTGTGCATTATAATTCCCACAATGGGAGGTGGTATAGGAAGAACGAACTATCATTGTTTTGTGAAGCGGTAGTTCGACATACACAAAAACAGAATGTTCGTTACCCATTAGATTGAGCTATGTTTATGTTTTGTTAGAAAAAATAGCATAAAAATAAATAAATATATATATATATATATATATATATATAATCTAGGGTTTTTTATGATCATGGAATAAGGATTGTGTAGGGGTGGATAATGAAAATAAAATGAAAGGGCTTGAGGGAGGATGTTACCTCTTCATTGGGTAACTCCATTTGGTTTTCATAGAAGGGATTCCTCAGATTGATTTTTACTAAAAGGGAGGCTTCAAGGAGTAATGAAGTGATGTGTTAATGTTTATTGGGAATATATTTTCTAATCATAAGTGGTTTTAGTGGGGTAATTATGTTGGTAGGTGGTGTCCTTTTATATCGATGGGAAATGACACACATGTCATTTTCTGCAAACAAGATAGGTATACCAATGATTTTACATAAATAATTCATTAAAAAATAATCTAAATAATGGAATTTTTATGGTTGAACAGTTTCCTTAAAATGGGCTTTGGAAAGATGGATATGTCATTGGGGACCTTAAGTTATTCTATTCCCTTATTAAAACTAATTATACCTTAATCGTTTTAATTATTTTTAAATACATTCACTACTATATTGGGAAAAAAATTATGTTGAACTTATTAAATTTTTTTAATTATGATAATTCCAAATATTGAATCATGTTTTCAAAATTATAATCACTTAAATGATAAAATTAATTTAAATATAATCCAATAGACGGGACGACGTTGCATGTTTTTAAAGTAAAAATGATCAAAAGTATGGTATGTTTTTCCAAATTCAATCTGAAATTGGTTCCAAAGAATGAAATTGGATTAATTTATAAAATATGATTTAATTAAACATTGAAACTATTTTAGAATATAAATTATCCTTACAAATAAATTCAATGAAAATTCAGTTATAAACTAAAATATTGTATTTTTTTACTCTTTATTAAAAAAGAATCCTTACAGTAAAAACAAAACAAAATCCCTAACATAATTTTTATATTTATCTTTAAAGTATTATGTTTATTTGGACATATATAATCCATATAAGTTCTAAAAATTTTATTTAAAATTTGTTCTCCATTAAAAGCATATAAAAATTATTTAATAAGAAAAATAGTATTTTATGCATAATATTGGGTTTGGTTTTATCATTACACTATCAAATATATTGGATGAATATTATAAATATTTTATTCAGTATATAACCTATATTTCACATTAAAATCACTAAATAATTTTAAATACTTTGTTTTGTTATAATTAAATAAATATTCATGTATAATAATATTATCTTTTATATTCAATCAGTTTCCATATTCATTTCTAATTAATTTGTAACAAATGTCTTAATTTTATATTTGTGTAAAAAATAGATTTTCAAAAGTTATTTAATCATTTTTATAACAACTACTTTAATGGATGGGAAATATTAAATAACATATCAATATTCGGTAATACATAGTCTTGCACGCTACAGATGCCGTGAAGGAAAGTCATTATTGTGTGAAATGCAAGCGATCCTCGGTGTCCATTGTAGATAATGATATAATTTACGTTGTCTGTATTGAATTATTAACATGGTTTTGCATATAACTCAAGAAAAAATTGTTATTTAATATATAATAAACTATTTTTTCCATTTCATGAAGTGAAAAATATCAAAAAAATTAAACCAATTCAAAAAAATTGTTTCAAAAAATCTAGGGTGGTTACACAAAGAATGTTTAGCAGTCATACCCAGATCAATACCCCTTAAACTAAGATATGCTTTTAGTTTAACGATTCCTTGTAATTTTATAGGATGTCAATTTGGGAGAACATTTCAACAATATATTTAGTGTAACCTCAATCCATATAGAGTTGTAAAATAACTATGAATCAAAAAATTATAGCCAATGAGGTACACCTTGAAAATGGATGGCCGATTAGTGAAGCATACCTTAGGAATTCTTGAGAAAATAAATTTCATGGATGCTAAATATTACCTCCTCTCTAGTTTTAAATTCTATAATATGGAAGAATATAATAATATCCCTCTCATTATTGGAATACCCTTCTTATCCACATGCAGAGAAGTGGTTGATGTCTAAGGGAAAAAATTAATTTTCTAATTGGGGATAAAAACATAACATTTGATGTTCAAAAGCATATTAAAAATGCCTCTATAACTAATTTTTTTTCTTTTATATGATTTAATACTTATATGGGTTAAAAATGGATATAAATAATCTCTAGGATTCACACAAAAAAAATGAGGAATTACCAAAATCAATAGATGAAGTATAATTCATAAAAAATATTGTCGAACCTTACCATAGATAATATTTCACATCATTGACTTCATTGCTAGCAAACCCTCAAACAATTGGTCTTAAACCTCTTCTACCAAACCTGAGATATAGAAACTTGGGAGACTAAAACTCTGTTGTATTCATCATAAATGATAATATGTTAGGGGACCAAGAAAGAAAATTTCTCAATATCATGTCACAAAGGAGCCTATCAACATGTTGGATGACAATTGATTTAAAAGGAATAAGTCCTGACAGTATAAGACACAGAATACATAGGAAAGATAATTCAAAACCTTATAGGATGCCAAAAAAAATGCTCCACACCTCCAATGAGATTAAAATTCAGGAAATAAGTCATTAAACATCTCGATTCTAGTTAAATATTTTTTATCTTTGATAGTTACTAAGTTATCCAATTGAAAATGGTGCGTAAAAGGGTGGAACCACTATAGTTGGGAATGATAAATTAGAACTAATACCCTCATGTATAGTGACTGGATGGAGAGTTTGTGTTGATTATAAAAAATTCAATGATTCCAGCAGAATGGAACTCTTCACATTGACCTCTATTAATAATATCCATGAATTCTTATTAGGATGATATTGTTATTTTTTTCTAAGTGCATACTCATGTTATTATAAAATTCTGGTTACAACAGAATATGAAGATAATATCACACTCACTTTTCTATATGATACATTTTCTTATCATCTAATGCCTTTTGGTGTATGAAATAAATCTTCCATATTTCAACAATTCATGATGGAAATATTCCATGACATGATTAAAGAGTTTATGGAAATATTTTGGAATAAATTATCAATTTATGGGATTTCTTATAATAAATGTCTAGATAACATGGAAAAGGTTTTGGTGGTATATGAAGTAAATAATCTTGTTCTAAATTGAAATAAATATTACTTCATGGTACAGTGTGTGATAGTTATAGTTCATAAAATTTCGAATAAAGGGTTTTATGTTGTCCGAGGAAAGATTAGTAAAATCTCTATGTTTCCCATGCCTACTACATTTAGTTCATTTAAAGGTTTGCCAAGTATTATTGAATTCTACCAACATTTCATTAAGGATTATTTTATTATTATGCCCCCTTACAAATTTGTTTGTAAAATATGTCACAATACACATTGGAGATGAATGTTAGGAAGAATTCATATTTTTTAGCTAATTCATGGTTGAAACCACCATAATGATCTCAACATACTAGGTGTATCCAATTGATTTAATGTGGGATGCAAGTGATTTAGTCATTGGTGCTACATTTTCCAGAGAAATGAAATTTACTTTATACAGATCTATTATTATATTTATAAATTGAATGAGGCTCAACATAATATCACAAAAACAAGAAAATGGCATCTATTAATTGTATTTTCATTTGATAAATTCTAATCTCACTTATAGTTTTCCAAAGTAAATATCTATATGGATCACAATTCTCTATGGAATCTAATGACCATGAATGATAAAAATATCATACTGATTTGAGAGATATTATTACTTAAGTAATTTCACATTAATGTCGATGACAACAAGGAAACTATTAATTTCATTTCTCATCTTTCATCATTCCTAGACCATGAACAAGTGAAATCACTGATGAATTAATCAATGAATCTTTTCTGATAGAAATTATAAGGTCAATGAGACAATAAAACCTTAGAATACTGATTTCATGAATTATGTAGCTTCTATTATGGGGCATCCATATTTAACAAAGGAGTAGAGAAAAGTATTTTTAAATGAAGAACACCATTACTACTGGGATGATCCATTATGTTTCAAGGACTATGTGTATATAATTATTAGAATATGCATTTCATAAAAAAATTGATAGTGTTATTAACTTGTTCCATGTTGGACTAGCTGGAGGACCCCATGGAATTCATCGAACAATTATTAATGTGCTTCAATATGGTTCGTAACTAAATACCATGCATCATTATATTTGTGTGTGCATCATGAATTTTGGTAATTCTAAATAATAAGGTGTTTAATATAGACGTGTAAGATGACACAACATTAAATCAGGAGCATATAAATTTTTTATATAAGGTGAATTTACTTCAGGTGTCTTTTCCTAAATCATTTATAAAATTCAAAATCCATTCTGTGTGGAATATGTATCAAAATGGGTGAAAGAAAGATCATTTTCTAAAAATAATTCATGATTTTTCATTAAATATTTAGAGAAACACATCTTTACCTGGTATGGGATTCCAAGCCTCATCATCAGTCATTCGGGTACACTCTACAATAATTCTCTGTTTCAAAAGCTAATGAATTTCAATGGATTTTACAGCTACATGATAACCGCATACCATCCATATAACAATATCAAATATAAAGTTTCAAATTGAGATATTAAGTTAATTTTGGAGAAAACTATGAGTATATATTTTAATGATTTGGATTCCAAGCATGAGGATGCACTTTGGTATTGAAAGATTACAAAAGATCGCTTATTATAAATTCTTTTTATAGCTTGGTCTTCAGTAAAATATGCAACATCTCTATAGGACTATAACACAATGCCTGCTAGGATATGATGAAGGTTAATTTTGATTTTAAAATATCCAATGAAATGTGTTTTTCTTATATGAAATAATCTGTTAAGATGATGATGGGGATATATGATAACTCATGGATATATAAAGATAAAACAAAATAATGTAATGATAAATGGATCCAACAAAAAAATTCTACTTGATGGTAAAGTTATACTCTTCAACTCCGAATTTCAGATCATGGAAAAAAGCTCAAATCATATTGTTTGGGTCCTTAAACTGCTAAAATTGTTTATCCCCATAATGCAGTTGAAATATCTAATAGGAATATGACTTCATTTAAGGTTAATGGTTAGTACCTGAAACATTATCACACTTCAGATGAAATAAGAATCATTAATGAATATAAATTTCAATGCTAGTTTCTCATTTTGAATAAAATGTTAAACTTATGAATTTCTATGAGGAAACACGTTTTTTGTCTTTTACATCATTTGTATTTATTCATTTTTTAAGAAAAAAACCATTCATGTGTGGACCATTTTTGGATACTTATGAATTTTTTTGTCCGTTGTTACTCTCCCAGATATATACATTCATTTATATAATATTTTGTGTTATATTTATTATATTATGCGGGTATGATTTCTCATATGTAATATTTTAAAGGTACAATATTTTAGGATCCTATTCACATGTAAGAAGAATTTTGTCTCTATCTTCACTTACTCTAGGATGCTTTCTATTTTCATTCTTATTTTAGATTCAAAAAATTCCACTTAAATTATTTAACAAAAAATTGAAAAAAAATAATAAAATATAAAATTTTATTCTTCTAATGGTCCCATATGAAAATGGAAGCATTTATATAATAACACAAAATGTGGAACACCACTTGTCTCCCTATGTAGTTTGAGATAATGATTCATTCTTTACATGATTTAATTATTGATTCCCTGATTTGAAATACTGATAATATCAGTCAATTCATTGAAAATGTATTTCTAAAATTGATTACTTTTTGACGCCCCAATTTTCACACATGATCATTGTGTTGTACAACATTTTATTTCCATACCTGTGAGGATTTTGGCCATTTTTTAAATTTTCCCTTTTTCTATTTATCATCAGGGAATCTTGACCTTGTTATGCCTTCTATAAATTTCCATTTTTTGTAACTGGGATCGGATTTTTTAATGTTTCACAAAAAAGAGTAACTCATATTCTTGATTTCATTCTCCCCATTAATTCACTAAGCCAGATGTAAATTTTCATTATTTTGTATCCATTACAAGAAAATATGAATCATTTTTTCGATGATCCCATATTTGATACCCTTCCGTACTCATTTCTTGACTATTGACATGATTATTTTCAATCTAAGTTTGAAGGAAAGATTTTTTTATAGAGAATAATTTTTTGAGGGGTAGTGAGACATTTGATGAACATGGACCTAGATTATCTAGTCATGATTATATTTGACATATTCCATAGTATCCACATAAATTACCTATATTTTGATATGGGAATATTGTTTTTTTCAACAATGAGTAAATTTGTGGTCATTACATGGTAACCCTGAATTTTGAGGATACCTATAAAAGTGATGAATAATTACTCTATGAACTATATAGTATTCTTTATGACCAACATACATTGATATTTTATATCATATGCACTACTTGTGTACCATTTTTTTTGATTTGTTCTCAAATTGTTTTATGGGATTTTGGAGTTGTGGTCACCATTTTTTCTACTTGTCCTATTAGAGTGAGTTGTTCCATTAAAAATAAAATAAAATAGGAAGACCAAAGAGTGATTTATTATCATATTATTGGGAATAAGAAAAATTTATTTTTTGGGGAGAGAGTTCTTGAGATATGCAGTTGGATTGACACTTTTTATGCATTTATTTCAAAAGATAACTCTCATTTTTCCAAATTATCACTTTTTTATCAATCATCTTCCCATAGCCTCATAAAAATTTAAACCTTATGCAAATTTCCTATAATTTTTTTTTATTTTTAATTATATTAGTGGAGATGTGAAATTTATTTGAAGTCAATATTAAGAATGCATGTTTGTGAGAATTTTGAAAATCGTTGATCAAATTGTCTGAGCTATGAGTGTGGTAGTTATGTAAGGTAACATAATGCACGAATGTAGATGTGGTTTTAGAAATAATGATTGTGAAAAGGGAAATTTATTTTGAAAATTTGAATTTTAAATGAAACATGAAATTATAAGGGTAAATGGATTTAAAATTTATGAATTTTTAATATTTATGATTTTATTTGTCTACGTGTATAGTCATGTATTATTTCAGATTTCTTTACATAGGATTAAAAAAGCGTTAATTGTGGGGGGTTTTATGTGCATCGATTTTAATGACATTTTTATAGTTTTATAACTTGATTTTAATTAATTAGATTACAAATTTTTTATTTTTCTAGTTTATTTCAAAGTTTTGAAGTGTTTTTTATAGTTTTTAGTTTTATAAATTTTAATTTTATTATTTTATTATTTTATTAATTTATATTAATTTTATATTTTATTATTTTTACTATGCATGTGATTATTAATTTATTATAACATGCGAACCTATTTTTCTATTATATATATATATGTAATTTTATCTAATTAACGTTATTCTTTATTTATTTTTCTTATTATGTTATATTGATTTTATACATTGTTAACATTTAATGTCTGACAATTTTTATTTTCTGTAGTTTAATTTATATCAGTTTAATTAATAGTTTACTAATTTTTATTTATAATTATATTAATTTGTTATATTAGTATTACTTGTTTTTATTTTTAAATATTTAATGTATTAATAAAATTATTGTTAATTTTGTTAATTATTTTAATCAAATAGATTAATATTTAATCATAGAGTAATTATTATATGTATAGATTAAAATTTTAACTAACTACTACTTGTGTTTTATATAATAGTATTTCTGAACATTATGTACATATATATACTCATATTTTTTAGTTGACTAATTATTAAGTGTGTATATTTTATTATTATAAATTTTATTATATTCCAATGTCTATAGATATTATAACGTTTTAACTCTTATTAATTAGTTTTTCTTCTTTTCGTTATTGTGTTTCTTATTTCAATGTAGGATGTCATGACCCATCTTAAGGAGGCGCCTCCTACTTGTTGCATCATGTTCATTGCAACTACCGGAAAACATACAAGAAACACCTCTCCACCTTGTTGTAAGGAATCACCACAACCATCCCACAATGCTAGCCATCACCACTCTTTGGTATAGTTTTCACCCCTCTATTTCCCTCACATTGCAGCGCACCAGGATATCTACACCAGGACACACACACTCTATCTCTATATTTGTCTATCTATCTATGTCTCATCATTGAATGGAAACCTAATAGTTCCTCCTCCCCCATACCATATGCCATCCATCCTAAATCGCCACCCCAAACTTGAGGGTGAAACACCGTCCTCCTAGAGTGTTGTGAATCCCTCAACAATATCCTCCTCTTTCATCTCCAATCCAATAAGTCTAATTTTCGCCTCCCTACCTACACACTTACATAGATCACACATCCATCCTCTAGAGGCTACGTATCAGATGACCTACATATCTCTATTTACTTTTCTAACCTCATTTACACACTCCTCCTTTATGTGTAGTGCAATAGTAACTCTCATATGAGCCTCACCCATCTATGTAGGGCCTCACTATCCCTTGTGCACCAAGACTCTAATAGTGGTGAACCTTCAACGAGCCAACTATATCTATTATAGAGTCATCATGACACATTCTAAATTACAAATTGGTAAAATCCATTGTTTCTAGCATGGATGAATGTGTGGTGGTTCATTTTTCATTCAAATATTTATGGGTGGTGAGTGCATTGTGTAGTGTGATTATAGACGGACATGATCATTTTTTCTATAGAATGGGTACAATTTTAATGATTTATTATTTTATAACAACATTTATTTTTGAAATCATGATTTCAGGGTAATTTTTTATAAGTTAGAATCTTTGATGAATAATTTAATTAATGTATATTCCATACCAATGTTTTAGTATTGTAGTTAATTGGAAAACTGAATTTAATTTCATTTCAATTTTCATCTGCTTTAATTATATTTTCATTGAAATATTTTAGGATATTGAAACTATCCATTTTAATTATTATTATATTTATTGATACTAATAAGGATAACCATTTTGATATACTATAGAAGAAATAGTTGGTGAAGCTTTGTGGGGAATTGGTTGTTTCATTTCTTTTATTTGTTCAGTACTCAAACACATCTCCTAATTTCTTTATAAAATTAGATAAAGTGACTTTAAATAAGCAAGGAGAGTTATAATGACAAACAACAAATTATTTTATTTTTGAAAATAGGTATAATTAGTAAAAATATATATCCAATCACAGACTAATATTTTTTCCCTTTTTGTGTATTAATTTGATTATGATGAGAGTATCCCAAAATAATCTTACTGATAAATGTTCTTCATAAATTTCCATATTGCATTTTATTTTGTCTTGTTTTCATTCTAAAATTATTATTTTAATTAAAATGAGCATAAAATCAATTAAATAAATTTATTGTCTTCCAAGGAATTTTGCAGTGACATTATCTTAGCTATCTAGACCTTATGCTTTCTATAGTACAACCCTGATCCCCACATTTAAAGTAGTCATTTGGTAAGAAAAAATTGAAAATTAGAAAGTATAAAACATACATAGAACTATAATATAAAATATTCTTCCTATAAATACACATATAATAATTTTTTACGTACTACATTAAGACAACTCGAAATATCAACTGATTTTTACTGTCGTACAAGACAAGCTACACCAAGGATTAATTATGTTTCGATTAACTCTTTTTTTGATATAAATATATTTTTTTTTTCATCACCCCTATAAAAATAGAAACATATAAGATTAATTAGGTAGTATGTGATAATTTTATTAGTGATGTTATGATAATATAAGTATTATATTCAGTATATATATATATATATTATTTCTCTTTCCATCTCTTTCGATTGTGTCCTATCAGGTTTAGTTAACCAGTAATGAAGACATTACCAAGTCAATGATTATATCCAAATTCATGGTTGGATATAATGAATTATATGTAATATATAAATATTTAATTACATGTATTCTATGATTCTAGAGTAAATTATACATACTTATATATGACTTCAAATAAAAATAGAAAAATTTAAATTAAATAGTGAAATTCTATGAAAACATGATTTCAAAACAATTCATGTATAACACAGAGTGAAATAAATTATAATCAAATTATTATAATGGATAAATGGTGTAACAAATGAATATAATTCACTTCTATAAAAATGTATTAATAAACTTAATTTAATTACACATTTGTAGGAATAGTGAAAAAATAAAGTGGTATTTATGGTACGGGGATTCTCAAACCTAGTTTCTTTCTTTGGGTTATTTGATCTTCCACTTTACGATTGTTTACATTATTTCCTTCAAAGCTAATTTACATTTAATTTAGATGATATTCGTGTTCTTAGAATTTCTAAATGTTTTCTATGAAAAACTCTTTTCTAAAGTGACATCTATTTCTTAGACATCGTATTTTAATCTACTTGAAATACTTCTTGTAAACTCTATAATAATGATATTTTGTGATAAAGTATGATTTTATCTTATTCATTTAGTTACAAGAACTATTATTAATGAAATTATGAATTTATAAATCTTTATGAAACCCATTCCCTTCCTTGTTATTGTTCAATAACTATGGTTTTTATACATTTTAGGTTTCATTCATGATTATGAGTATTAGTGATGTGATAGGTGGTCCTGGAATTATTTTCCTTCAAATGCATTTTTAAATTTAATATATATCATGATATTATGTGAGATATTAAGGAGAATTATGTTTTATTTGTTCATAATGATGATGTTATGATTTTCACATATATTACATGTGAATGTGCTATAAGCTTTGTTCATAACTATGTGTAGCATTTGACAACAAAGAAATGATTATTCATTTTATAAATATATCATATCCCAGGCCTTTGTCAACTATTTCACTCTTGATTATGATTAGGATCGTAGTCTTCTGATATGACTATTCTCACCAATGTATGTTTTATCCATTTCCCTTATTACTCCACTGACTGGTCTTTTTTCCCACTCGTTCATTGATGTTATCCTTGAGATATTACTTGTAATAAAGATAATGTGAAGTCCAGTAAGAGGATATAGAAGGATCAAATGAATTATTGTTTCAATTTTTTATGTGAAAGTGATGCTAGAGATTAATTTTCCCAAGATACTAAACCTTTGGATCCAATACTATATTTCTATTATGTTGTTTAACCTAAAAATGACAGTATAGTTATGTAATGAAAAATATAGGTTTCTATAGTTGGTATCAGAGTGTGTTTTAGTTAATTTGGTACTAATAATTAGAAACAATTAGTGGTAAATCCCAATGATATGTATATTTCTACCTAAAAACCCGATTTTTTTGGTAAAGTATAAGAGCATGTGGTTTCAATGAAATGAAATCCTTGTTTGGATAGTACAATTGGATGTGGCTCTCGAACAGATGTACATAGGGTTAAAAACATCTAAAATTATGTTTTATCTACATTCAATTAATAACTAGTGCATTAAAATGGGCCTTGATGCACTTAGAGTATTGCACTATTAGAGGATATTCTATGGTTAATCACGAGTTCTATTATAATCCATTATAAAGGATATATAGATAATGTAAATATTATATTTTAATGATAGAATAATATTAAAGTACATGATCCTAGAAGTATAATTTATTGAAAAGGATAATCTTAGAAATACCATAATATATACCTCTATAATTAATTTTTCAAAAGAATTAATTATTTATTTATGATTTTTTGACTTCTAATTGAGAATTTTCAATTATAGAAAATAATAGTAACTAGAAAAAAACATAGCTAACAACCCATGTGAGGGAAAACATTATTTCTTGAACAACACTCCCAATGAAATGGGATGTGGAGTTAAAAACATCATAGTGATTTTTTTGGATATGTATCAGAAAATGAAAAAAAAACCTGAACAATATGGAATTTCATTCATCCCCTAAGAAATGGGAAACTATATATTGAATCTTTTATGACAATATAACCTCCAATGTTTATTGGATCATTTGATCCATTAATTGGGGAAGAGTATGTTAACTCAATAGAGATGTTATTTTAATTATCCATTCTCTTATAAAGTAGATGGTTAACCGGACCATATATCATTTCGATGGAAAGGGTAATAAATAGTGGGAACTGATAAATAATACTATTCCAAATGATGAAATTGAATAAATAGAGTGCGATGACATTAGGATGTTATATAAAAACAATTATTTTCTTTTATCTCTTCAAACAATTATTGATGAAATTTCTTAATCATAAGAAAAATGATAAATAATCTTAAATTTATTTTGTAGAAACTTTTAAAAGTTTTTTAAGATTTTCTTCATGATTTTTTATAGAAAACAATAGCAAGATCAAAATACTCTCCAGTAGCCTAAAATCACACCTCCTAAAGGCAGTAGAATTCCAAGACATTTGGAATTATAAATAGGTTTTTTGATGTTCTCTAAAAGTAGATGTAGAATTTAGGGAATATTACCATGGATGTGGTGACAGTAAATTAATTATAGAGTTTCATGTTATATGGTCTAATAAAAATGGTGGAAATAATGATCAACGACCCAAATTTCCAAAAAAAAATACGGATGAAACAATACAAGAATTAACTCAAAAGGATACATAAATGCTACAAGTGTATGATAGAAATCAACAATGATCTTGAATGTTTAAGGGACATAAATAAGACAGACAATGTGGTAGAGTAATGGAAAGCACTACCCATGGTTCAATTCCTCATTTGATGGGGTCAGGGGCCCGATAAAAGTCATTTCATTAAACCACGAGTCCTTGAGTGTAATAAACATTTAAAACCACCAAATACTATAGAGAAGATGAATTATTATTCTGTAACTACTACTAAGGGGAGCATGAAAATGAAGTGCTACATGGTACAATTCTTATTCACTCAAGATTGTGAAGAGTTTCATCTGATTTTGGTTCCACATAATCTTTTATATCCTAGATGTTTTCTAGAATTTTTGGATGGCAACCCCAATACCTTGAAGTTGATTTTTCCATAAAAACACCTAGTGGTTAGATCAATGAAACCTAAGTGTTGAAATATTCTACTATATGAATCTATGGAAATATTATTTTGGATAATCTATTAATTATTGTATTGGGTTAATTTGATAATATACTAGTCCTGGTATTGGATAACATTGTATAGAAAACACATAGAAGTTTCGGGACAAGGAATATCCTTCTTTATTCTGAAACATCACATAATTATATAAAAATTCAATGAAGATCAAAAATATCCCTTCTAAAATCCCTCAATGGTGTGGGTTATGATACCCAATGAACAAAAATTCCCTAAATGTTTTTTCTAATTGAAGTAAATTACCAACCCTAAGGAAAATAATATTTTGTAGGAGTTCAATGATTTATTTCCTTAAGAGTTATATAAAATTCCCTTAGATACTGTGATATATTTATCAATTGAACATATACCTAGAGCTACTACTTTATTCAAATTCCCCAATAGGATGGCCTTGATTGAACTTTTGGAGTTAATGAAGAATTTTTTAGAGCATTTACCAAAATAGTTCATACACCCTAGTGAAACCCCATGAGGTGAACCATTTCTCTTTGTCGAGAAGAAGGATAGATCGATTCTATTATTTATTGATTATTGATAGGTAAAAAATATCCCAATAAATAAAAAATATCTTATAACAAGGATTAATGACTAGTTCGATCAACTTCAAGGATCTCATCTTTTCTCAAAGGTGCATCTTAATTCTAAATATCTTCAACTGAAAGTGAAGAATAATGATATTCAAAAGACTGCCTTTTGTATAAGGTTTGAACTCTATGATTTTATAGTGAATCCCTTTAGACATAATAATTTCCCTTCAATATTATTTTATTTTATTAATAAATTCATTATAAACTATATAAAAAACTATGTTGTAGTCATTATCGCTGATATTCACTTCTCAACGAATAGTGAAGAGGAACATGAAGAGTATATAAAGATTGTATTGATGACATTGTGGAAAGATAAAATGTGTTTTAGGTTTAAGAAGTGTGTGTTTTGGATTCCAAAAGTCACTTTATTGGGGCATGTGATAACAATCGAGGGAATTTTGGTGTGCCCTTATAAAACATAGGCAATTGAGGAATGTCCCAAATCCACCAATGCCATGGAAATATATAGTTTTCTTACCTTAGTTGGGTATTACTGAATTTTGGTGATACATTTTTCAGGATTATCTAACCTACTAACTATGTTTAAATGAAGGGGGATAAAGTATGGTTGGAATGAAGAATCAGAGGAAATAATTAAGGACCAAATGAAGAAGATAATCACTGCACATATATGTAGACTAGAAACATGTGGAGAAGGGATTTTTATATGTAACGATGCATCAAATAAATTCTATGTTTTATTACACATGCATAATGATAATGTGATAGGTTATGCCTCATGACATTTGATAATTCATGAGCATTAATACCCAATGCATAATCTGGAGTTAAAATCTATGACCTTTTTCTCTAATGACTTGGTCGCACAACCCCAATGGTGAAATTTTTGATATATATACTATTCATAAGAGTCTAGATTATATATTCACACTGAAGGAGCTCAACATGAATCAATGAAACATGTTAGAGTTCACCAATGACTACAATTTCTTTATTCACTAATATACTTGGAAGGTGGATAAAGTAGCTGATTCCATTAGTATAAATTAATTTTCTAATCTATTCATGATGGAGATTGATGAAGATCCTATCTTATTGAATATTAAAAAGATATATTTGGAAATAATATTGGTAGGGAACACATCAAATATTTCCCAAATGATTTCACAATCGTCTATCTAAGATATGATCAAGGAGTCACAAAGGGGAGATTTGGAGCTTCAAAAGAACGTGAAATATGTAATTTATGGGTAGGTACATGAGTTCCATGTCAATTATGATGGTGTCATTGGATTTGGATCTAGATGTTTTTTCCTTTATCACTGGTTATAAAGAGAGAGGTACTGGACATCTCACATAGATCGCCTTTCTCTATCCATCCTAGAAGCATGATGATGTGTCGTGATATTTGAGAGAACTTTTGGTGGGACAACATGGATAATGAGATCATTGATTACACCTAAAAGTACATGGTATGTCAGCAAGTTAATTTAGAGTGATATAATTCCACATGGATGATGCAACCATTTCACATACCCATTTGGAAATGTGGTAATATCACCATGGAATTTTTCACTAGTCATGGAATGTTAACCATGGGAATAATGTTATATGGATTTTGGTGGATTGAATCAATAATATTGGCCACTTCGTCTCCATTCATGTTGATTTAATGATTTAACAACTTGTTGATATATTTTTATAAGATGTGGTGAGGCTGCATGGGGTTTCACATTGGATCACATTTGATCAAGATCCAAGGTTCACATAAATATTATATATATTTATTTAATATTATTTTTGTATTGAATTAAATTTCAGTATGGTATATCAACACAAAACTGATGGAAAATCTAAAAGGAATATTCAGATGCTTGAGGAAATGCTAATGGCCTACTCGATTCAATTTAATGGAGGATGGGATCAACATTGTCGGTTAGTTGTGTTCTCATTCAAATATAGCTTTTACTCAATTATTAAAATGGATCCATGTGGTACTCTATATGGGAAGCGATATAAAACTCATAATTATTGGGATTAAGTTGGGGAATAAAAGATACTTGGAATAGATCATATACAAGAGATGATAGAGATCTTTTAAGCTATAAAACAACATATAAAATCTACTTAGAATTGACAAAATATTTATGTTTACAACCATTAAATGGAAATGTATTTTCAATTTTGAGACATTGTTTTCCATCAAATATTATTATGAATATGGTCATGAGATTTATAAGGAAATGTAATTTTATCGTTAGGTACACTAGAAACTTTGAAATCCTTGATCATATAAGAGTAGTGGTCTATCGTCATGATCTTCAACCAAATACGGCTCATGTTCATGATGTGTTCCACATATATCTCTGGGTAAATTACATACCTGATCCCCTACATGAAATAAATTTTGAGGTGGTAAAATTTTAGAATGACCTCTCTTATGAGGATAATATTATGAATATTTTGGATAATATAGAAAAAGTTATATGCAACAAGCCAACTCACCTTGTAAAATTGTAGTTGTAGAATAATGAGTATGAAGAGGAGATGAGGGAACTAGAGGAAACAGTAAAATATAAGTAAAATCGTTTATTCCCAACAAAGAATATGAATTTAATATTTAGGAACAATATTTCTAAATGATGGAAAATTTTAATGGCCATATTTTTTATTAATATTTTTTCAAAATAAATGTGTGTTATATTATATAATATAACATTATAAACATATAATATATAATGAAACCAATAAAAACATACTATTATTAATTTGGAAAATTTAATTAGTCATCTATGAAACCAATTAAAAATCCAAAAATTAAATTTGGACTAACAAAATATAAAATAAAAAAATAGGAAATACGGATAGTCCTAGTCTACATGGATCATCACACCATAACCAACACTCTAGAAATGAGGCAATATATTAGTAAACCAACAAGAATCATAGAAAATAAAAATATATAACCAGGGTAGGAATTATAGTGAATATTAATTGAATGAATGAAGTGGTATATACAAGAGGTAATATTACTTCTGTAATTTGAATGTAACCATTGTAGCAAAAACCATACTTCTAGAAATAGTAAACTAACCATTGGGAATAGAAACCTGACAATTAGAAGAGTAATTTCACCTCAAAATAATTAATTGTGATATAAATAATATTTACCATGATTAATTTATGTAAATATAAATATTATTATTCTGATAGAAAAAATATCATGATTAAAAATCAATAAAAATATAATCAAGTTTTTAATAAAATATATTTTAACATGTTTTTTAAAAATCATAATTTCTATATTAAAATTAAAAATAAACATTGGTAAAAAATTTATTTTGATAAAATGAATATAATTTTTAAAATATTCATGTGAAAACTATCTAGGGGTTGTTTTTCGAAATTTTAGGAAATACTTCAATTTCTGATGAATAGTAAAAATATGGTTTTTCACATTACTGGTGTATCTTGAATTACATCATAAAGGATGTAGTTTTGAAATAATTATTTCTAGAAATTGTGTTAAATCCATGATATATTTAATTTCATAAAATATTCATTAAAATAAAATTAACATAAATATAAAACCTAAAAATAAAATTCCAAAACCAAAAGTCAAAAACTGCTCACTTAAAATAAACATTTTTCTTTTTTTCCATTTTCATTTTTAATAAAACAATGAAATAAAACTTTAAAGAGTTAATAAGTATTAAAAACAATTATATTATATTTATATATAATCTAAATTTTTAGAAAATCACTATTACATGTTTTACCTTTGATGTATTCATTTATTTAGCATTTTATTCTAAAAATACCCCTCTCCTCAAGTATAAATAACTCCTACCCCATGGAAAACCACCAATAACCCACTAGAGAAATCCTATAATATATCAAAATAATTTTTATAAATCCTCTTATAATACTTTGGTACTTTATGGATTAATCCAACTCCAATCATCAAGGGACATTTATTATCGTACATGAGAAACTACATCGAGGATTAAGTAAGTTTTTTTAACACTTATTGTAATTATTCTTCTCTATATTTTTTCTCCAAAATAATCAAATCCAAATATAATATGATTAATTATTTATTAATTAACAATTATATTAATTATATTAACCTACTATATGTTTCATATTTACTATATATATATATATTTAATAGTTCATTTTCCCACTCTTTTGACAATGTCCCATCAATGGTGTGTTGACCACCATCATAGTTATTTCCTGTTAAATTTTTATATCTACCTTCAAGGATGGATTTTATAATTTATATATAATATTTAAATAAGTAATTAAATGTACTGAAAACATCTGGATTTAATTATATTTATTTATAAATAAATATGGACAAAAATAGAAATATTGAAATAGAACAAGAAAATTTAAGGAAAACATGATATCACAACAATTCACATTAAAAAAATTTATTATAAAGTAGAATACAATAATTAAAAATTATAAATATTAGGACAAATGATGATGATTCAATTTTTGAACTATTTTTCAATAATCCCATGCTTATTATTTAAAATTTATAAAAGCGTCAAAATAAGAAGGAACTTATAGTAAGAGGATTCTCTAACCCAATTCCGTTCATTGGGTTATCCTTTCTTCCACTATATGAATGTTCATACTATATCCGTAAAAAATGATTTCAATTTTCTTTTGGGGATATTCTTTTTCCTACCTTGTTAAAATATTTCTAATAAAATCCTTTCTTCAAAGTGATTTTAAATTTTTAAACAGCATATTTTACTCATCATAAAATGATTCTCATCCACTCAAGAATAATTGTGTTTTATGTCTAAGTATGAATTGAATTATTCTTTTTGAAAAAAGGATTATGAATGATATATTTATTTAACAAAATATTATGATACCCATTTTATTCATTGTTTTTATTTTATAATTTTGATTTTTAAATGTTCCATGTGACAAGTATAATTGTGAGAATTTTTGAAATGATGAGGGGAAATGAAATAAATATCCCTCCAATGCATTGCGTAATGTGATATATCATGTGAAATTATAGGAAATATTCATGAACAATATTTTTTTTACAATGATTATGTTATGATGTTTTCACATATGTTATGTGTGAACATCATGTTAACATTATTCACATCTATCTATGGTATTTGACCACATGGAAATGATTTTTCGTTTTATTAATATACCACATTCCATTAATTAAAAAACCCATAATGATTATTATGATGAGCATATAAATATGATATTCTTATTCTCACAAATATTATTTTGATTCATGCCCATTATTCCTCCTCTTATTGTTCTTTTATCTCACCAATTTCATTGATGTATATCCCAACATGATTTATTCTACTAAGGATAACATGAGGCAAACTAAAATATATTGAATAATGTTTAAGTTTTATTATGTAATATTAATTTGTGAACCTAATTTACGAAAAATTCTGAACCTTTTGATCCTGGAATATATCATTATTTTATTATTTATATTAAAAATAGTCCAATGGTTATGTAATGAAAAATGTATTTATCCTTATCTAATATAATATCAAAGACCACACATTGAATGAAATATTTTTAATTAGAGTAATCAAATAATAAACTATAATACATTTTTTTAAAGGTTTTATTCAACCAAGTATGTCTACTTGGGGAGAACCTATTCTCTTTAAAAAAATTATTTAAGGATCGATTCACCTTTTTATTGGCTATGGATATTTTAATAGGATCATTATAAAGAAAAAAAACCTCTCTTGCGAATTGATGATTTATTCTACTACTTTGAGGGGCTCAATTATTCTAAAGTATCAACCTCTTTTCAGGGTTTCAGTAGTTGAGGGTGAATAATGAAGATATTCCAAAGACTACCTTACAAAAAAGATATAGGTATTTTTAGTTTTTTCAAGCCATTTTTATTGAATAATGATCCTTCTATGTTTATTAATTTTAGGAATAGAGTCTTTCTAGACTACCTTGATATGATTTTTGGGAAATTGTTTTAAGATATTATTCTATTTTCTTATAGTCACGGGGAGAATGAGGACTGTATAATGATAATATCCCAAAAACCAAGGAAGGAGAATATTTTTTATAAATTTAGTGCATGTGTGTTCTAGATGAAATAAGTTTCATTCATATAGAACATCATGACAGGTGAATGAATCCATGTGAATTAACAAAAAAATGTTTTTTAAAGAAGGGTCCATGTCTAAAAACAATAATAGATATTCATAGTTTACTTGGTTATGTGGGATATTATATAAGGTTTATGAAAAGTTTTTAAAAATTCTAAATAAACATACTAGGGAAACTCATAATGTGTTATGTTTTTTCAGAAAATGGTGTGAAAATAATGTTTTTGAGAATTAAATAAATGGTTGGGTAGTTCACCCATTCTAATATTACCCTCAATCAAAGAATGATTTGTTATCAACAATGATGAATCTCTAAAATTGATTTTATGTGTACTTATTAAATATAATAATACTATCACTATGTAATCTCTACATTTAAATCACTATAATAAAAATTATCAAAATCATGAATTAAAGTTAGCTATAGTAATTTTTTCTATAAAGATAGGGATACACTAACATTTTAAATAATATGTGATGTATACAAGAATTACCAAGTTTCAAGCTTATATACACACAAAAAAAACTGGATATGAGATAATGGAGGTGGCTGGACCTTCTTAAATACTATTTTTATTCAATTCATTATTACCCAAAATGGAAAATAAATCTATGATGCAGTGAGTGGGAAACATCCCAGTGTTATTTCGATGATGATGATTGAATGAGAACAATTGATCATAGATCTAGTATGGCTGGATATGATAATCATAAGGTAAGGGTAAAAATCAATCCTATGAAAAATTATTTATGAAGCATAATTAATAGATAATATTATGAAATATCAAAGTGATGATACTTTTCAAAAAAAATATTATTGTTATGAAAAATTGGAATATTCAAGAAATCAATATCGATCAAAATCTTGTACAAAATTTATAAATAAGTATTTTTATCCCATAATTCTAGAGATAAATAATTACATAAGGGATAAATCTCATTACACTACTTGATCAGGACATCCTTGAAGAACTAAAATGTATGGGGTTATTTATGATAATTATTGGTGGTAGATGATTAAAATAGATACTAAAAATTTCATTTAATGGTACTTGGTGTGTCTAAAAGTGAAGGAAGAATGAGAACTTCATAGTGTCATTTTTAGAACACTCCCAATACCTCTATAGAAGTGTGAAAATTTCACTATTGATTTTTTCACTAGCAGACCGAAGACATCCATGGGAAATAATTCCATATTTGAAAACATTTATTTGTTGAAAACATTATCCCATTTAATTTATATAGGATAATATTTCTCCATTTATTTCCCCCTCACATCTATATTCCATATGTATTAATATTTCATGGAGAAATTATATTTATTTTTTTAGAACAATATCCAATATTTACTTCTATGTTATGGAAAATTCTTCCTAATGCAATGAATATAAAAAGAAAACCTTATTATAGCCAATGAACATCAAATTGATGGGTAGTATTAAAGGTCAATTCAATAATTGGAAGATATTATAAGGGATTACAAACATTATTTTCAATGGATTTTGGGCTATCATATTCCATATGTTTAATTCCCCTATAAGAAATATTTCTACTCATGTATTTATATGTAACCTTATGGGGAACTCTACAAAAATAGGTGACTAATGCCAACATATTTATATAGAGTTAGATAAGGGAGATTGTTGGAAACATATATTTTTAATGATATTATCAAAATAGATATAGGTTATTCAAAAAGACATCAAGGATTGTTTGATTCAGCACAAAAATCTAGTTGTCAATTAAAGGATTGACATATAATTTCATGTTGGGTATAATATATTTCTCAATATATCACTATAGAATAGAGTTGTGATATTTTTAAATAATGAAAAACTATGTCCATGATTCCATGGACCATTTGAAATTAAATATTCTTTAGAGAGTTTTTATATCATTAAGAACTACCTCTAAGTCATCTGAATGTCTAGAACATACTTTACTTATCTATAGAGATATTATATGTATATCCCAACACTTATACATGATATAAGTAGTGGGTATTTGGACCCTAGGTTTCCATATTAAGATAAATAAATCCATATTAATTTAAAAAAGCGAACAAGTGTTGAGGAACAAGACCAAATGACTTGTGATTTTACTATTGAGGAATAAATAATTTAAAAAGTAACTTCAGAACCTAAAGAATCAAAGAAGGAAAACTTCCTCCATTTGTGTTAAACATGGAAAAAAATATTAAGAAAAATTTATCATAGAGGGAATATGGAAACCTTTTAATTCATTAGATTATTAATAAAAGAACTCTTCCTTTCATAATGATCATTTAATTAAAAATAAAAATAAATGTACAAACAAATACTATTACTAAACAAATATTAAATGTCAATTAATAATAATAATTACTAAATTAAATACTACATCGACATTGAAACTAAATAAGGTGACTATATAATGATATAATCTATAGGATTGAACTCTTCTTCAAATATTAAACCTTCCATGAAATTCATTAAAAGAAACAGAAAACTTAGGAATATGATATATATTATCAATATAATTGTAAAAAAACAATTTTAATAGAGTATCAAATACTAATTCTTGATGGTATATATATGAAGTATTCATAAATGTTACCTTTAGGGTAAAACCATTACATTTATATTATAATATAATTTCTCTATATTACCATTGTGTGTTATGATCGTCATGTATTCAATATAAAGTGGCCATTTGGATTAGTTTTTATTGAGGGAAAATAATTGAGTTAGTTGAATCGAGAAGGAAGAAATGAGGGCATAAAATTATAGAATAATTCCTTATGAATCATATTTTACAGAGATAGGGAGGGAGTTAGTATCATTAGTCATTACCCATGATCAAGCCATAGTATATATTCAATAATCAAGGCTCGAATAAAATTCCTATGATGGATGTTCCAATTAGTAGTAATAACCACTGGATCAATATTGTCCAGACCACCTCATGAGACTACCACCAACACTCACCCAAACCTTATATCATATGAAACTATAATAAGTGGTCATGTGTGTAGTCCCTTATTGTATAAATGTGTAATCATTTTTGAAATGAATTCATTTTTTCATTGATTTCACATTCTTATTTAGTGATATACCCAAAATTATAATTCTTATTATTAGGTAATAAGGTAGAATATATTTTATATAAAGAGACTGTGATTTTATTTACCTTGAATAAATAAATTTATATATATATATATTATATTAATTAAAAATTCTTAAAAAAAGAAAATGGTTTTAAAATATCGAAGACAAAAATATTTTTTTATAATATATGTTTATTCCATTAAATAGAATTTTTCTAAGGGATATATACATGATTGTATTATAAATTTTTTTGGTTTTCAATAAATAATAATTTTATTTTTAAAAATTAAATTTATCATATTTAGAAATATTTTATTCTGAAATGGATGAAATTATTGAATCCACCATTCTAAAATTATCTAATAATGAATTTCTCATTGATTTTTAGGTGATAAAATTAATGGGTAAACTACATAATATAGTATAACATGTGGCATGTAGTATGTCATCATAAATTCACAAAGGTGATAAAATAATTAATATAAATAATTTCTAAATAAAAATTACATTGTTTTATTAATATTATGTATTTCAAGGGATTTAAATCAATTTCCTAATTTATAAACTACTTTTTGAAGTATAAACTATAAATTAATATTTTTAAAACTATATTTTGATGAAAATTTAATATTCAATGGCCAATGTAATGTTCACTAAATGATTTTAGTTATAATTCAGTAAAATGTAATAAAAAATGACTTAAATTCTTGAAACTTTAAGTTAAAAAAATGGTTACACTAATGGTTATTCATTTTCGAAAACTAAAAATTTTAATACCAATATTTAGAAATTACTAAAAAATTCCTCTTATTTTACTATAAATACCCACAAATCACAACATTTTCATCCTCTAAAAATCCCTAAACCAATATATTTAGGTCATTTTTTCTCAAAAAGAGTCCCTCCAGTGTGTCTTTATGGTCTTACGGTTCCATCCCCATGTTCTATGAAGAAACTCTTCAACGTAAGAGAATACACATCTGTTTCTTTTCCATTAATGTGACTCTTCTATGATATATCTTATAAATGTTGAATTATTTTTTTCATACACTTATGATTATTCCATTACATCCAAAAATAGTGTTTTTTCAATGGGATAAAAATGGTCCCTCTCTTTATTCCCTTTCCTTGATCAATATTCTATGGCCATTAGGCTATCAAATTCATTTCAAGAATTTATCCCTTACTCATTAAATATTAATATATTTTGAATACCCACAACCCATTCTTATCTATAAATATTCAAATATATGTTAAAAGAATTTATATATTGGTTATCTGCATGTATAAAATACCTATTTCTATATCATGGGTTAAAATAAATGCAATGTTATATTATTTAGGAAATTATGTACTCAATGATTTTATATTAAACAAGTTATTTATTCCACATTGGTTATTGATGAAATGATTTATTTTAATCAATGTGGGTCAAATGAATTAAGATATTTGAATAGTGTTTTGGGATAGAACTCTCATTCAATGGGTAAAGAACATATTTGTATAGATGACATGTTATTTGATACCTTGTTGGAAAACCTTGGTCTTGATAATTTTGTTTTATAACACCTTGGATATAATCCATGGTGATATTCTTATAAATAAATCACTTAAATTTGGTAGAAAATTTTCTATTTTATGATTCATGATATTTCTATAATGAAATAAGTCATTTTATTAAAATCATTCCCTATTTTATGGCTCATGATCATATGTATAATATTTCCTTTGTTTATTCCCTTACTAGGATTTATTCTCACCCATCTCTTTTAATGTATTTAACCAAGAAATTATATAAAGTAATATTAACCTAATTTAATAAAATTCGGAATCCATTAAATTGGATTAGAATAATTTTTATGACATGTAATATGTTTTTAATTTAATGTAAACTAATTCTCAAAATACCCTCTATATTATAAAAAGGATTACTGTGTAATTAAATTGTTATGTGTTAAAGTGCAGGGACCCCATATTTACATATTTAATAAAAACAACATCTGTGAGATATGTTACATAATATTTATCATATAGTGATTCTCATATCAATTATTTGTCTTTAAAAAGTTAATTTTCCCTTTTTAAAAATAAAACCAAAAAACATGTCACGATGTGACAACCAATTGTCACAATGTTACCAACTTTAGTAACATCATGATTACCTACATAGATACTATGTAATTATTCGATCAACAAATTTTGTAGGAATAACACTCAAAAAACATAGTGTGATAAGACACTTACAGAAAAAATTATAACAGGGTCCCTCTTTGGTCAACAATCACTTAAAAACCTAAAACATATTATAGGCCTCTAATCACATCCAAACAAATCACCATAATATATCCCATTTCTCGGAATCATAATATGATCCCTAATTATCAAATTTTTCCAATCATTAGGATGTAAAATTATTATTTTCTCTAAAAATGTTGAGATATAAATCCATGGGTCATTACACACACAACAAAAGTATGGTTTTGAAATTTCTCACCCATAATATCCTAATATTTATATAATATATATAAGGTGGAATGATCCCAACCCCTTGAACTATATTATATATCTTACATAATGGTTTAATGGCTCCACATTAGAGTTACATCACATATATCCACATACAAGGGGGATTGTACCCATACCTGTTTCTATCTCAAAATATTATGTTGCAAGTGGGAATGAAACCCCACCTCAGAACGACCTCATAATATCACACCTAAGGGGGGAATAGAAGCCCCCCTACCACAATATAATAATATCAATAAATTAGGGACAATAGTTACCTTCCATAGGTTCATCACATACTTTCATGCATATGAGGAATGAGTCTTCTCCCTTGTTCTTTCTCAGAATATCAACACCCAGTTAAGAATGACAACCCTCCCAGGATATATCACCCACAAACAATCACACATACACACACATATCTTAATTGATATATTGGATGAAATATCACCCTAAACCTATATTTATTTATTTTTACGAATTATCACACACAGAACATATTTTATCATTGTATCCTTGCTATGATACAACCCTTAGCCTCTTTTTCTAGACCTCTCCTAGATCAACACAATACTAGAGTAACCTCTTCGATCACATATGTAACACCATGCTCCAAAACCCTATTATTTGTTCTTTGTCTCATTTCGAGCACTAGGTTTAAGGCTCATCACTCAATATGAATAACAACCCTTAACATAGCCATGATCATATCATGGAATAATTTTCCACATATTAATTACAACGTATACACAATATATAAAGTATATAATGTCATCCATCTTGCTTATAATGTCATTTTTGGTTGGTCCTATCTTACCCAATCGATATATAAATACTATCCATTTTAATCCCACTTATTTTTCACAAACTTGTGAGGGAGGAATAGTCAACCTACACACAAATCATAGATATGAAAGGATAAAATATTTTTTATGGTTACATATGATATATTGCTAAGAGAACCATTTTCAATCCATCACACTTCACTACATTGAGTAAACTATGGGAACCTAATAAATAGTATATAATGTTTCATAATAGAATTAGTGCCACCATAGTTTTTATGTATCACATATCACTTATTTATTACCAACCTCATATCCATTAGTGTGTAAAGAATAATATTTAATGTATGTGGACCCATCATGGTTTAATATATTTTCATTCTATTTATAGGAATTTGATGATGAAAACAAATTATAATTCATGTTCAACCACACAAAAATGAAAATACCACATATCACATTATATATAAAATAATTCATATTAATAGAAATGTTTTTTGGGAATATATACTATATAAGAAGTTATCCCCATTATAAAAATATCATCCACAATTTCCTTAGAATTTCCAAGACCAACTGACCCTCAACCACGAACACAATGTTCTAATTCTATGAAAATTCATCTACAATAAAGATAAAATTATTTTAATTAATTTCAAAATTATATAAAAAAAATTAAAATTTATTTTATACAAGTAATCAAGAATTACTCATCTGGATATCCCCCTTAATTTAATCCTTGGGGAAGATGGTTATAACCATGCTCAACATACACCCAAAACTAAATGACCTAAAATTGATAACACCAAATATCTATTCATCAATCAAATAAATTATAAATTGATTAAAATAAAACATAATATTTCGGATTACATTACCTCAATGAGAAATTAAAAAACCTATTGTGTTCATCCTCTTGAAATCCCTTTTATCCAACACAACAAAAATCCCAAAAGTCTATGATAATTACATCATTTAAAGGTAAAATTTTCACTCAAAACCATTACAAGATTCACTTAAATTAGAGGTTAATAATAAAAAGAAGATGATATTTTTATGAAACAAATAATAATTTAAATTATGATTGGAACTTCCTGTAATTTTAAAGGATTATTAAGGTTCAACTTGAGGATAGAAATAAAATAGATGTTTTACCACCACTAAATATGAAATAATGAAAATGAAGAATTTTTTAATGGTTTTTCTACTTTAATGACCAAAAACACTATTATACAACTAGTTATTTAAAACTAGTGAAGGGACCCATCAAGGTGGGAGCCACATGGTTTATCCTATAATACCTCTTCCTAGGACACCTCTTAAGTCATGGCCTTTTTGGTAATTGTGTTGAACCATGCCTCTAAGAAAATCAAAACCTTTATTGGAATAAGACATTCCATTGTTTCCTCCCTCCTTATAATATAACTAATCACCTAGATCATCCCAATGTCACTACCCTTAAAGGACAAACCATAGAATTTCATACCAAATAAAACATGACTTTTTCACCTAAAAACCCTTATATTACAATCCAAGGTATTGTAGTGTGACCTGGACACCACACTAAATTTGGAAAATTTCTGATCAAAAATCAATTATCTAATATTCCGTACATATGAATCATATTAAGGATATTAGTATTTATGTATTGATTACTATAGAAATTATAATAAAACATGTATATCTATTAGGTATCCCTTAAGTGTCTCATCATAGTGCAATTCTATACTATATTTTAAATGTGTATATTAGTGCGACCCTTAAGTACTGACTCTTTCATATTACATTATTTGAGGATATTATTTACAAATGTCTTATGTTACCTTATGATAGTTATTGGTAACCCTTACATATCACCATGAGATAGCTGTACATTTCCAAAATTCATCTAACACGTTTTAGACAACCCATGTCTATCATTATAATTAATAGTTACCTATCAAACCTTACATCTCATAGTTCACCTAATTATCATATAACGACACCTATGAATTAAATTGTGGGCCATATATATTAACAGTTAACCCTTATATAAATCATGTTTCCCCTTAGTTATTCAAAAGACAACCATTGTTTATCCATGATAGACTCCAACACATAGTATGTATACCAAAAACACCATAACATTGTCGTAATGATTAGGGTGTAACATGATATATCGTAGGATATAAAAATTTAATTTCATGTAGATGTAACATGGTTTTTTCATTTTCATTGAGTGAACCTCTTTAACCCATAATAAATTCAATCACATATAAAACATTCCCTGCTGAAATACCCCCTGATTTTTGGGTTCCCTTCCACCTATGGTAAAAACTAATAAAAAAGAAACCCAAACCCAGTTTTATTAACCATTATTGAATCAAATATATTTATAGGGATTCTAAATATACCCAAAAACAATTAGATATGTTTTAACAATCAAAATCATAAATCAAGTTGTCATTCTAAAAACATCAAAAACTATGGGACTAAAAATTCCAATTTCCCCAATTTTTACCAAACATTAATAATATGAGTCGGTAAGAAAACCTCATAGTAATATTTATTGTCCTTGAGAAATATCCGCATGTATCACCCCAAAAAAACCATGTTTAGTAACACTCGATGAAAGAACCATATTTAATATATTTCATTTTTATTTTCAAATTAACACTATACCAGATCCATCTCTGCTATTAAAACCACATGACCCTCTCTCTCTATTATCTATAATAAAATTCATTTTCCAAATGATAAATTTTTACCCTTCATACACTATCATTATCAATAACACCTAAACAACCTATTTAATTACCAACTACATCAATCATTTAAAAAAACTGAGAGTCACCCACATAAAGATAAAATTAATTCAATAATATCCCCAATGATGCCCCATTCCGGGTTGAAATAATAAATTCTAAAACAATAATTTTTATACACCATTGGTGGGAATTATAATCCAATATATAACAATAAATTATTGTATTCACATCTAAGTGTCTCCAAAATATTAACATTGCAATAAATCATCTCAATTTAAAAAAAAACATTTATATCACAAGACCCGAACCACATTGTACATGTTATAATGTTTTCTATGAAATATAACATTCAACCTACCTATAAAATAAACCATCATATTCCCCAGAACACACAATAAATTGTACCACCTAACCATCACCTTGTATAAATTTATTTTACATAAAAACATATTTAATTATCTTGAAACATTTTTATCAATAACTTTATCAATGTATATATTCTATTTATTTCACATAATGTACCAACATACACCTAAGACTCATAAAAAAGGAAAATATCCATTAGGTTGGGTCTATTAACATGTCACTCTAGGAATTAATCAACATAACTAAAAATGAATTTCATGTGATTATATAATCCATGGTGTTCCCCCTACCATAGAACATTCACTCTCATTAATCAATTAAAAATATATAGATAGATATCTATTATCAACTGAATGTTGATCCTCATGATATCAACTAAAAATGATCAAATAGTTCCATAACCATTCTCACCATGATGAAACACTCACATTCTATCTATCTATAATCCTTATATAGTTCTTCTTATAACTCACAATTTTGCTACATCCAAAATCTTTTTATTAATTAAACCCAATTAATTCCTTTTTCATCACACTAATCTAATCAACCCATACAAATCTAAAAATACCATGAAATCATCATATACCATTTCACATTATACAAAAGATCAAAGATCATCACTCATGGGAGAATAAAATTCAGACCTAACCATTATTCCTGTGAACCCTAGTAATGTTCATGATCAAAATGTAAATATCTGATATCACAAACCAGTCACATCTAGATGCGTCAATTCCCACTATTCACTAAAACTAGAAAATTCACCCAACGAATCACATTCTTTGAGAAACACATGGTAAGGCACCGAGGGATATCACCATTTCTCATTGCCTTGATTTAAATAAGGTGTATCGGAATATTGATCTATTATATCACATATGATAACCATACATGTATTATTGTCAAATGGTCACATATATTTCCCATGAACTAACTCCATGAAGATGGGAAACTAAAAGTAAAAGACTATATAAAACCACACTAGTACCTGTCAAGGACTTATAAACAATACGTGTCTCATGGGACTGAACATTAATTTTCTAATGTGACATTTTTATCCATTGTTAATAATCCACTTGAAATAACTTTTAAATTTCATTTTTTTCCTAATCACACACCAAAGATCACCTAACCTCTGCAACTCAGTATACCTATCTCCAAAATTTCAAAAAATCAACACATATACATGTCCCACGTGTAATCTTATTATAATTTTGGAAAATAATTAGGAATACTATAAAACTAAATCAAATAAAAGGTCTCACTAATCCTACTACCACATACGATGAACAAAAGATCACTCCCTTATCCCATGATTAGTGATTATCCATCCATGAATACTCGTAATTTTTCTCAGAAACCCCCATATACAAAAAAAATCAATATCTAGCAGGAATACACACTAATTCCACCTCTTCATATATTTCTTCTCACAGAATATCAAGTTTCATCCCTTCAACTCTAGGATCAGGTTCCCAAACAATAGGCAACCTCAAATTACATGCATGTTTATCTCATCAATTTAACTCTCGCTCTCTTTATTAACACACAAACCATCTCTTTCATTCATCTGACACCTGTCTAATTACAATAACTTCCCATGTTTTCAAATTCAAAATATGTAATTGATATCAATTTCTATAAAACATACTTGATAAAACGCCTCATGCATCAATATCAAACACAAATAATTTACTAATGATTATTACATATAATGAATCTAACAAAATTTTTTCTAGACCCTCTCTTGAGTTACCACAGTTTCTCAAAATTCATCTCAAGGAATAACCATAATGTTTTATCCTACTCCATTATATCATCATACACACAAATAAACTATGTCACATCTCATCATCACTTGGCTCTTTGGCCTAGCATATAACTATAACACATGTGATTTATATCATATGGTTAAAAAACCATGATTCTATCATTGATACCTCTAGAAAACTCACAATTAAACACCCCAACTCTAGGGTTCTTATAGAAATTGTTAGGAATATAATACTCATGAAAATTACCCACTATATGAGGTTAATCCTTACATATATCCATGTAATGGACTACACCCTTTAACGATATTGATCACAATCACATTAATTTTGTTGGAATCACCCTATGAACATCTTTATCAAGGATATCCATAAAAATTTGGTTAGGTTATGTATTATCCCACCAATAATCTAATTAGGATACATCAAATAAGTTACTCTTGAAACCTTAAATAACTAGAAAATATTTTTTCTATTCTAATACTGCTGCCAAAATAATAAGAAATCATGCCAATGTTATGTGATTTTCTATGCCAGGTAGAACTCCTAAATGAATATCTCTTTCAAAATTGTTCTAATAGAATAAAACTGAAATCAACATATCGAAAATATAACTTTTTAAAACAATCAACTCAATTAAAACATCAAAAAACAAGAAAAAACATATCCCAAAACAATTAAATCACTGACTGAAGGACATGTAGGTGTTTTCTTTTCCCAATACATAGTGTCCATACGAAATTCTTACATGTCATATATATAGTCTACTGTTTCAAAAATTGTATGATAAAATAAATGACAATTTAATGAAATTTTTTAATGTATCATATTTAGTCACTCTATAGTAAATATTTCAGAGATTTATGTGTCTTAAGTCATTCCCCAATGTATATCAAAGGCTTACAACAAGTAATAATGGTCTATGGCGATACAGTGGAGATAAAATTCTCTCACATCTGGGTAAGAAATAGTTAAATAATATACCATCAATATTCACGTTATCTAAAAAAATGGATTTTCATTATTGTTAAACTAGAAAGTGGAATAAAATAAAAGACATATTATATTATAATGAACTATCTAAAATGTCACAAGCGTAAAAAACTTGTATAAAAAATATCACTTAGGGGAAGATCATATATAACCCAATCAAAGTATATAAAATAGAAAATAAACACATCATGGTCCCTAATACCCACATGGTCCCAACTCCTTCACTATCTAAGCTATCATTGTGAAATATTCAACACTACTCATTTTCCCTACTTATACTTACAATCATGAGGGACTCATTGGTATTTATACTCTAAGGCCTCCTGAGAAGGATTTGAGTATAACATTATAATCCCCCACCAATAGTGTCCTTTATATAATCAACATATATAGTTCATGTAAAATTATATATTATCAGGTGAAATAAATAAAAAACTATTTTTAAAATAACAATCATAAACATAGTTAATTTCTCATTGACCTAGGTTTTATAAAACCTATTTAGTGCAGTGTCAAGTTACCATTAAAAAATATAATAAACTAACTAGGGATTTAATAAATTTCTTCACATACTCCAATTATATAGATATATATAATTAACACATAGGGTGAATGGTCCCCCATATGGAACCGTATAATATATCCTAAAAAAGGGGGGATTGGTATCCCTCCATTGTTCCATCACAAATATCCACACATGGTGAGAATTGTGAACATCTTTAAGTCAATCTCACAGTATCAACAAATATGGTGGATAACACACCTCCCCAAAACTTTCTCATGATATAACACTCAAAGGGAATAGTTCCCCTCCTTGGTTATATATCATAATATCATCACATAGGGTGGAAGGGTTCCCCAGCCTAGTTATATGACATATACCCACACATAGGGGGAATAAAACCCCTCCATGTCCTAATATCAAAATATAAATTCATGAGGGTATTAATACCTCTTCCATGTTCCATAAAACTCATACACAAGTATAGATAAATAATAAGGGTCACACATGATCATAACTTGCCTAAAAATATATACATGTCCACAGTTGTCCTCTAAATAACATAATATATTTCCGTCTCTACATCCATACCGAGATGTAATCATTATCCCTTTGACTGAATCCTATCTAAGGTCAACAGAAGTCCAAGGCACCAACTGTTTTCCCGAAACTCACATAGAGTCATCGACCCCACATATGTGTTCATTATCAAATAATAAACTTTGGGCGTATGTCCCATTTCTCAGCAACCATCATAACTATGATATCATCATATATTAATCCCCCACATTGGTAGTGTAGTTTATGATAAATAAATAAATGATTTAATATCAACCATCCAAATTTAAATGTTAACATAGGATGGCCCTCTCATCGTCAACCTATACATAAATCATCATCACTCTAAACACACTCAAGTACACGCATATCAGTTCGTTAGAAATAATCACCCCACACTCTCATCATATATCCAAAATAAAATAAGGTAGTTAAAGGTTCCCCATAGGAAACTCTTAGAAAAACCATTTCAAATCCATCACACTCTAATACTAATATTGAAATAAGGGAACTGGTAACAAGGTCTTCTATATTTCATCATTGATATTTTCCCCCTCTAGGGTCCATATATCACATAGAAAATATTTATTATCAAAACCTTTACCAACATTGGTTGAGCTATTAATTTTATTATTAAAGGGCACATCGTGACCCATGCCACTTATATTAAAAATAGATATATTAAATAAATAATCATTTATATTTTTAGGTTAATCCCACAAAAGTGTTGTGACCATATATCACATGATAAATAACATAATGTATAAAATTAAGGATATTGAATGGGAAAAAAATACCCCATTTAAGTTATCCACTTTAATAGAAGCTTGAATACCATCACATAATCTCACTTAATCCCAGTGAATCCATATAAAAGAGGCCATTTTATATCAATAGTAATCCAAAATAATTATAATACAATAATAAATAATTTTTAGATAAATCCTAAAAAAATCAAAACTAATTATCTGATAATAATTTATAATTACTTAACAAGTGGTATCACATAACATGATCCTATAGAAAAGGTGTGTGCATGGCACCTAAAATCTAACCAAACCTCTAACAAGGGAAAACACAACACACAAAATTTATTTTCCAATCGATTAATTTCTATTTTTAGGAAAACTAAAAATAGTTTAGGTAAGTTTCTTGTCTTAAATATTTCTCACAAAATAAAGTTTCTGTATCCTCTAGAGATTTTGTTTAGCTAATATTAGAATAATCCTTAATATTTTGGATGACTACACCATCTCCTAGTTTAATTTTCACTCAAACCCTAGCCTTGAGGTTCCAAAATCAATGTCTAACATGTATAAGATTAAAATTTATGGAATAATGAAATAAAACCACAAATTAAGGGGGTATCCTACTTCAATCCCAATATGAGTTCAGTGACCCCTCATTTGCACGTACTATAAATAATAGATCACAAATGTGTAGTCTATTCTAAAGGAAAAAAATATGAACCTACCCATAATTATTAAAAATAGAAAATTTATCCATCATAGTATGACCATTAATTTTTTTGGAGAAATTCTTCTACCTTGGTAACCCCTCCTGGAATGGCCCTTCGGGTCATCATGTGGCGCCCTACCTCTCGGTAGAACCAAAACACTAAAAGGTGAGGCCATTATAGTATGTCCCTTAGATTTATCATAAAAAATAAACACGTATAATCTAGATGTATTTTACTCTTAAGGACATTACCTATTGTTTCATGTCAACTATAGTGTGATTTTGATCCCTTATGTAATCATCACAGCACAACCCAATGTGTTACTGTATAACCTTGTCACCATTTCAAATTTGTTAAATGTTTGGATAAACACTTACATATAATGTAACCCTCTCATATTACCATTATTTATTAGAGTAAACATAATTTATTGGGAAATTTACTAATTTTTATAAACATTTCATATTAGATAGGATTAAAAAAATTATTGTAGTTCAAATAAAAGTATTTTTCAATTTTAAATATGCAAAAAAATAAGGATCCTAAAATATAAACCCTTATAAATTTCATTATCTGTAGGGAAACCCTTATTTATTATGTTTATAACCCCTATGTAGGATCTAAATAACCCTTATGTATCATTGGGTTTCTATTATACTTTTTAAATATATATATATCATATCTTGTATAACATTTAATATCACCAATATTAACCATTATATATAAAACATTATGTCTAAGTATTTCCATATTTATTTTAGGTTTTCCCAAAGGCATCATAGATTAATATTATTGTATTTTTTGGTAACCCTTATATATCCATGTCTGACACCAATACATAATTCACAAGTGAGAAGGTTACTTCCCATGTCATAATGCTTCGACTACAATGTAATAAACTCTTGGATCTCTAAATATAATATCATGTTTAAGGTATAAAATATAGTACCCTTCATGTTATTATCCTATTATATCCTTTAATATTTTTATCACATACCAAACATGTCATGATTCTATACCCACTAATTACAGCATGAGCTGACACAAATATTAAAAATTCCCAACAAGGCCAAACAACCCAACTCCGACCCTATCCTAGGAATTAAAGACACATTTTGGTCCATTTATAGCTTCAAAAAACACCTCTAAGAGATATTATAACACTAAAAATAAAAATATGATCCTTATTTCAAAAAAACCTCTACTCTGGGGCTCAGAATTCAAATTTCCTAGATTTTCAATGAACCATAATGACATGAGTCATTACATGTTTTGATATTAATATGTAATTAGAAGTAAAAGTCATTTTTTGAAACATAAAAGTCTTATTTTTAAAGGTATTTAAATAAAGAAATTTGTTGGAGAATTAAATAGTGACTTTTTTTAGAATTAAATGGATAAATTAATAGGGTCTTAAGGAGATAGGGATAGAAGAAATATAAGGGACTAAATGGAATGAGTGGGTTCAAGAGTTTTTATGATTGAAATTATAGGTATTGTGTAAGGTTAAATTATAATTTTATATTGTTGATTTCAATAAGTGAATATGTAAATTATTTAGATAGAATTGAATTTATTAAATTTAATCATTTTTCCTGAAAAATGTTCAATAGATTGAATAATATTTATAGAAATTATAAATTCTTAATTTAATTAATATTTTTTAAAAAGATTTATTACTAAAAATGGAGTAAGATTCTAAAAAAATAGAGGATATTCAATTGATCTTTTATGGGAAAATTGACGAAACCTGTAATTTCATTTTTTGGTTTGTTAAAATGTATATCCACAGATATGGGTGAGTGATATTTTTTATTGTAATATATTTTCATTAGATAATATAAATTTAAAATGTAATATTATTTGAAGTCAAAGGAGAAATTAGAGGGAATCTATTGTGAAAAAATTGTATAATATCAAGAGTTTCCAAGAAGAATTGAAGCACGATGATAATGCACATGGTGATTTAATATTTTTTTTATTTTGAATTATGATTATGGGAAACTACTACGATACATATTACCTTATAAAATTAAATCATATATTATGTGGATATAGAGAAATTTGGAGTGATCCTTGATTTAATATTTATATTTCATAAACCTTGTAATAAAATATATTTAGTAGTTATATATCTGATTATATTGATAAAACATTAGCATATGTTCCTTGTATATCCCTTCATGGTTAAGAAAGTAAAATATTCTAGCCTCAGTATTTATTTTCTATATCTTCATATTTTCTATGCATGATATTTAAATGTTTAAAGTGTTCCTATTAATATGATAAAATTATATAATTGATGAAGATAAAATCATAACACCCTAATTCAAACACCTCTTAGTGTGTATTTAGTCTTGTGGTTTCAATATGTGGTATTAGACAAACAAGGTACAACATGGTTATTCATTAAATTTTACTTCATTAACCATGGATAATGTTTTCAATGTAAAATTGGTTGAATTTTTGAATGGGTATAATTATCATATTATGAAAAACCTGATGACATCAATCTTAACTGATTATTTACATAATGTCTATTCTATAATAATTCACATAATAAAGGTTACTAATGTTATATAATAATAAATGACTGATTCTTGTATTAACTTAATCAATGTTGACTCAAAATCAAAAAATGAATTATTTGGATGACATTTTATTTTTTTATATATGTAATAAATTATAAAATGGTGAAATATATTTACGATAAAAATTCCAATATCTATAAATAATATATAAATATTCCATAGGAGAACAAATATTTGATACAAAACAAATTTAATTATTTGATTATGTGACCAAATGAAACCATTTATAGTTTCATCTTTGAACCATTTGAGTTTTTTGGAGATATATATTAAATCATTGATGAAACGAAGGATGTTGAAATTTTTATGACAATTTCCTGGTAATTACCACCATTGTACAATTAAATGGTGGTGGATCTTCATGAAATAAGTATTAAAAAATTATCTCACAAGAATATCCCTAGTAAGATTGTAACTTATGAAATAGAGGATAATCCAAAGAGAAAATCAAGTCATTCATTAAAATATATCAAATTTAATTTAAGGGAGAACCCTTCTAAAAATTATTTTAAAAAATAGTGAACATGTATTGTCATGAACCGAATCTGGTCACCACCAAAACCGGCACCAAACCTAGCCCGTGACAAGTCCCGAAGGGAATTCCCGATCCCCAGGGGCTGGAAAAAGTGCCCGGGTAATTGAAAATAAAATTTGGGAATGATTTACCTAGGTTTATAAACATAACACAACGAACGAATCCAATAAAACAAATATGGATTTTTTAAACAAAACTATATTTTACAAAATTTCAGAACTGAGTTACATAATTTAAAACAACTGTAGAAGAAAATAACAATAGAAGAAACCCAAAAAGGATAGCCCAAGAACCTCCACATGGTGGTAGGCACCACCCTAAAGCCATATCCACAACATCGTATCATGATGGACCGCTAAAAACCTGAACTGTTGGCACAAAAGTTGTACCCAAACCTACGAAAAAAAAATAACCATGTCTACTTACACCCAAGGGTGTAAGTAGGCTATGATCTAATGCCTAGTAGGATACCACCACTAAGATATTCAATGTGATAAACATTCAAAGACGAAAAGCAAGCAAGTTTTCAAAAACATATAATTTCTAGTTTCAATTTCTAAAAGATGCAACTAAAAAATCATTTTTTAAGTGGGCTAATTTAAAGAATCAACACTGTCAAATTAAATTAAAAAGCTACTGAATTTTTACTGCTAAATGTACCGTATGCTGATGGTAAGTATAAAGGATCTAAAGAGCACAAGCAATATGAAATATCCCCTAGGAACTATCTAGCTATGGGTCTTAGGTACCTCATATATCGGTGAGAGTATCAACAAAAAATATTCGTTCTCATGCACGATCACTAGTAGGGAACATACCCATAACCTAGCAGTCCCCAATCATCATCATCATAGTATAGTTAGAGTTGTTAGTATGACAACCCTGCTTTTATTACAAACTTAAACATGATTTATTACATAAAACTTCACTTGATACAACTTAGAAGATCGAGAGGTTTAGTGTCTTTAGGGCTTAGAATCAATACATAAAAAAACGTAAAACATGAAATACAACATCTTTATTGAAAACATCCTTTACAAGACCACTACATTCCCTCGTACTTAGCATTGCATGGGATAACCTGAGGACATGCATATGAAAAGGGTGATCTATAAAGCCCAGTAAGGGAATACACATGGAATAACATGAGGAGTAAAATACATGTTATAAAATAGGTATATAAATAGATAACAAGAGAAACATGAACATAAAGGCATGATAAATCATGATAATCATAACATGGGAGTGTGGAAAGAACACTTAACGTGGAATTAGCATGAGCCAAGGCTCATTGCACATGGAGCATGAGTAAATACTCATTGCACATAAAGCACGAGTAAACCCTCATTTCACTTGAATTATCATGAGTCAACACTCATTACACATAACATATCATGATACTATACTTTACCCAATGCATTGGAGCGCTATAAGGGCGCACCCTTCTTAAATATTTCATTTCATGAATAAGTGTGCCACATGGATCATAAAACATGGATTCATAAAATACAATAATTTATTCAATGATAAAGGAATGTATAATTTATACATGAAACTTTGTAATCAATAAGTAAATTTTCATAAAGGTGAATACCCTTTATGGAGAAATGGGCATGGTATCCACTACACAATGGCATTGGCTTAGAAAATCGGTGTGATTTCGGAATCATAACGGCATGGCATAAGAATTCATAAAAAATGGTTGATGAGAGAGAAAGGGTTTCCTCATCATATGGAAAGTAAGGAGTTTATATAGATACATGTCCCAAAAATTGTAATGAAAATTATATTCATGATTCAAAATTATTTCTTGAATGTAAAAGAAGAGAGAGAAGTTCCTTTCTGAATTTCGGCATAGTAACGGGTGTACATGGGAGGAAATTAATGAGAGAGAAAGGGGTCTCCCATTATTCAAAAAATAAGAGGGAAGTATGGGGAGGTGCGAAACCAAACCCCAACATTCATAATTGAAATTAAAAGGGACATACAACATAAATAAAAATTGACAATAATTAGAAAGGAAGAAAAACTCTTACTTAGAAGTGTGCTTCCAAAGGCTAGAGAGAGGCTTGTGAGAGGCTTATTGGGAGCTTGGGGAACCTTGGGAGGATTATATAGAGAGTATGGAAGAGGTTGGACGATCTCCAAAGGCTTTGAGTGAGGAGGAAGTGGGGTCTTGGGTGGGTTTATATAGGAAAGGTGAGGGAATTCTTTATTATTTAGGTTTGGGACCCCTTATATTAAATCAATCCGAATCACAAACCCTCCCATGGTTTTTGCCCATGGTTTTTGGAAAGTGGAAGAGGGAAAAAATATCTTATAAGGCCAAAGTCCAAACATCTTAAAATATTAGGTTTTCATATGTGGAGGTGAGTCACACTTTCATGGAAATTAATTTAAAAAGACAAGGTGTTTAATAAGTCTTGAGGGGTCCATTAATGCTTTGAAAAGTAAGTCAAACAAACCCAAAATCACATTATTTTAATGGAAAAAATTATATTGTCCGAACATAAAGATTATTGTATTTTATTACATCACTATTGGGTCATTATGATGTCATAAAACACGTTATATATTTAAATGATATTTACTTTTTTCCCAAAAATTTTACTGTCTCAGAAAATTATGAAAAATTCATTGTTGGATAATTTCGATGTCCTAATTCTAGAAATAACATTTATTTTATCTAAATAATTTTCTAAATATGATAATTTTCACTTTTAAAATAAAAAACGTTATTTATCGAAAATTCATGGGTTTTGACAAAATTTGCTTTCAAACCTTAATAAATATTATAATTGAATTCATAAAATTATAATATCATTTATGTTTAATTAATTTAATTATAATAATAATATTTTATTAAAATATTATTTAAATATAAAATCCGTTAATTTAATAAAATATAATTCATAAATAAATAATAACTAAAAACACTATTTGCACTTTAAAAACTATTTACAATGTATCAATAATGACAAGAAAATATATACATTATTATATATAAAAAATAATGTAAATGAACATAGTACTATAAATTTGTCACATAACCCGTTAAAATGGCCGCATAAGACCTAAGGGTAAGGTGTGCGATGGTGACAGACTCTTGGGGTGGCTCAGCTAAAATTGCTCGAGTGGTAATTTCTATCAACTTCCACTTTTCCCATAGACAGTCTCATTCGAGCTTGACATGATGAAGCTCATCTTGGGCTTTGTCAAGAGCGAAGCCCAAGGATGCCATATCTTTTCCGAGCTCCGACAAATGGGATTCGTATGGGGAAATTCTACTGTATGAGGTCATCGCTTCCTTTTTCTGAGTAAATTTGGATTTTTTAAATCCCTATATTTATACTAATCATGTGATCACAGTTCAACAACTATATTAGCAATGGTCAAAATTCTTAACATAAAACCAAAGATGTTGACATTTTATATAAACATAAAGAGGCATTTAATTATATTAAGAGGTATTTCCATTAATGAATCTTTGGGTTGTTACAATATTCCCCCCTTAATAAATTTTTCCCTCGAAATTTTCCTTTTCCCAAACTAAAACAGATGTGGGTAACTCAGCTTCATCTTTTCCTTTGATTCCCAAGTCACTTTTTAAAAACTTGTGGTTTCTCAACCACACCTTGACGAGGTGCATTGTCTTATTTTGTAGAACTTTTTCTCTACGATCTAAGATCTTCAATGGTTTTTCCTCATAAGAATGATCATCTTCCAATTGTACCACCTTAGATGAGAGTACATGTGAAGAGTCCGGTATGTACTTCCATAAGAGGGATACATGAATGACCTCATCTACTTTGGTCATGGTAGGTGGAAGTGCTAGTAGTTAGGCCACATCCCCAACATAATCAAGAATCTTGAAGGGGCCTATGTACCTTGGACTTACCTTCCCTTTCATTCCAAACCTCATAACCTTTTTCCATGGAGATATGTGTAGAAACACCATGTCTCCAACCATAAACTCTAGGTCTCATCGACGATTATATGAATAACTCTTCATTCAACTCTGGTCTGCCTTGATATGCTGCTGAATGGTTTTCACATTCTCCACCATTTCCTCGACCATTTCTGGTCCAACCAGCTTACGTTCACCGACCTCATCCTAACATGCCGATGCATTGCACCTTTTCCCATACATGGCTTAATATGGTGCCATTTGGATGATTGAGTGGAAATTATTGTTATAAGAGAACTCAACCAGAGGAAGATGTTGATCACATCCTCTTTTAAAGTCCATTGGTCATGCTCTCAACATTTCCTCAAGTGTTTGGATAGTCCACTTGGATTGGCCATCAGTTTGAGGATGATAGACCGTACAAAAGTTTAGTTCAGTATTAAGAGCATTTTTAAGAATCTTTCAAAACATAGAGGTAAATCTTGGATCTCGGTCAGACACAATAGATAGTGGTACTCCATGAAACCTTACCACTTCCCGGATATATATTTGTGCCAATTGATCCAAAGAGAAATCCTCATGAATAGCAATGAAGTGTGCAGTCTTTGTAAGATGATCCACAACAACCCAGATTGCATTGTTGCCTTTGCATGTCCTCGGAAGTCCGGTTACAAAGTCCATGGTGATGTTCTCCCATTTCCATTCTGGTATGGGTAATGGTTGCATCATCCCCTTAGACATCTTCCTCTCTGCCTTCACTTGCTGACACACTAGGCACTTTGATGTATATTCTGCAATCTCCTTCTTCATATTATCCCACCAAAAGTTTTCTCGGAGATCTCGATACATCTTTGTGGTTACTGGGTGAATAGAGAAATTTGAACTATGTGCGTCATCCAAAAGTTTCTTCTTCAACTTTGAACTTGATGGAACACATAGTCTTTTCCCAAAACGCACAATTCCTTCTTCATTAACATTAATCTCCGAAGATTTCCACTTTTTGATAGCTTCCACTTTTTCATGAATTCCCACATCATCTTTTTGAGCATCCTTTAACCTTTCCAAAATAGATGGTTGAGCAATAATTTGTGGAAGGATTGATGATGTTCCCTTCTCTATGATTCCCATGTCCATCTTCATCATGTCTAAGAAGATTGGATCCTTCTCAATTCTCATCATTGATTGAATCGCTGGATTCTTTCTACTTAGGGCATCTCCCACCTTGTTCGCTTTCCCAGGGTGGTAATGTATTGAACAGTCATAATCCTTGATGAGCTATATCCAACTTCTCTGGCGCATATTAAGCTCTTTCGGTGTTAATATATATTTAAGACTCTTGTGGTCAGTATATATCTCACATTTCTCTCCAAAGAGATAATGCCGCCAGATTTTCAAGGCAATGATCACCGTCGCTAACTCCAGATCATGCATTGGATAGTTTCTCTCATGGATTTTTCAACTGCCTTAAGGAATAGGATATCACTTTATCTTTTTTGCATCATCACACAGCCTAATACCTTCTTCGAAGCATCGCTAAAAACCACAAAAGGGTCCCCACTTGTGGGTAAAGTGAGCACGGGTGCAGTGATAAGCCTCTTTTTCAACTCCTTGAAACTTTCTTCACATTCATCACTCCAAGAAAAATTTACTCCCTTTCGATTTAGCTTGGTATGAGGGTTGGACAATAATGAGAAATTTTTCAGAAATCGTTGATAATATCCATCTAACCCCAAGAAGCTACGGATATCTGTTACCGACATTGGCCTCGGCCAACCCTCAATTGCATCTGTTTTAGAGGGGTCCACAGATATCCCATTCATTGTGATGATATGGCCCAAGAATGAGACCTCCTTCAACCATATCTCACACTTGTTGTAATTTTCATAGAGCTTCTCCTTGCGGAAAGTCTCTAGTACAGTTCTTAAATGCTCCTCATGATCCTCCTTGGTTTTGGAGTATATTAGAATTTCATTTATAAAGACTGCCACAAATTAGTCAAGGTAATCTCTAAAGACACTATTCATCAAGTCCATGAATATTTCTATCTCATTATTGAGTCCGAAATACATTACTATGAATACATAGTGCCCGTATCTTGTGCGAAAATCAGTTTTGGGGATATCTTCCTTAATCACCCTTACTTGATAATATCCCGATCGCAAGTCCACCTTGGAGAAGTATTGTGCTCCACGTAGTTGATCAAACAAGTCATCAATTCCTGCGATAGGATACTTGTTATTTATCGTGATTTTTTTATTTTCACGATAATCGAGGCAAAGCCACATTGACCCATCCTTCTTCTTGATGAAGAGGACTGGTGCACCCCATGGTGAAGCACTTGGGCGTATAAACCCTTTATCCAGATTCTCCTGTAGTGGTTTCATTGGCTCTTCAAGCTCTACAATAGCCATTCTATATGGAGTCATGGATATTGTTAGTGCCCCAGGTATAAGTTCAACTGGGAATTCAACATCTATTCTTGGAGGAAGGTCGGGCAGTTCCTTGGGAAACACTTCAGCGAATTCCCTGAAAATAGGCATTTCTTCAAGGAAGGTTTCATCCTTGGACTCAATAATCATAGCTAGATATGCATGATCATAAGGTAGTAATATCCATGCTTGAGATGATGGAGCTAAAGGAGATTCATCTTCCTCCTTACACATGTAAATAATCGGGGGTTGATTCTCCATACGGAGTGTGATTTCCCTCTCCCGACAATTTATGTTGGCTCTACATAAAAAAGCCAATCCATGCAAAGAATTGAATCAAATTCCACCAGAGGGAGTATGACATGGTTCTCTGGGAAATTTAATCCATGGATTATAGTATGGGAGGACTTATACTCATGGGATGCAATGATTTCCCCATTTTTCGTACTCACTGACATCTTCAATTCCATGATTTGTGTTGGTGCTGGGATTGTTCTAATAAACTATAGAGATATAAAAGAATGTGTAGAACCTGAATCAAAATGTACTTTAACTATTCATGAATGAATAACTAGCGTACCTCTCACCACTTCGTTATCTGGGTTCACTTCGGCAGAAGTGATGAAAAAAGTTCTTCCTTACTGTCTTGGAGGTTGTTGTTTGCCTCTGAAAACCCTTGGATTAGGGCACTGATTTGCAAAATGGCCGGGTTCTTTTCATTTTTATCATTGAACAATGCGTTGAGGTTCAAACAGAGCGTTCCCCTCCTCTGTCACAGCTGTAGGTCTTTCTTTCTGACAGTTAATAGCTAGGTGCCCTTCTCTTCCACACCTAAAGCATTTCTTCGTCCCCTTAAGGCAATTTCTCAGGTGCTTCTTTCCACACTATTGGCAAGTGGGGTGCTGGTTCTTCTTAGCAATGTTGGATTTATCCATCGGATCACCATCATTGAAGTCCACCTTATGCTTCTTTTCCCAATGATACCCATGTGATTTCCCAATCTCCATTTCGACCTTGAGGGCACATCGGACAATTACCTCATAGCTGTCGAAGTCATGGATCGCCAATACTTTCTGCAGGCTAGGCTTCAGTCCACCAAAGAAGCGGTCAACTTTGAATTTAGGGGTAAAGACAAATCTGGAAGCGTATCGTGGAAGCCTTGTAATGTTTGCCTCATACTCTCCAATAGATTATTCGCCTTTTTCCTTGAGGGAAAGGAAGTCCCTTTCCATATTATGCCAGAGGGTGCATGGAAAATATTTATCAAAAAACATATTCTGGAAATCCTTCCATTCCAATGACTTGATCTCCTCCTCAGGCTTCGAATTTTTGAATAACATCCACCATTGATCAGCTTCATCCTCCATATGATAAGTCGCCAAGAGAACCTTCTCTTGTTCAAAACATTGAATGATGGAGAAGGTATTTTCAATGAAGTTGATCCATTATTCAGCGATCGTGGGATCAGATGATCCACTAAAAGTAGGAGGCCTTTGTCTCATGAAGCTCTCGATAGTGACTTGTTCTTTCTTAGGGGGGTTTGGACGTTCCTCTTGACCTGTGTTTCTATTCAAAACTTGAGTTAGCTGAGAGAGAAGTGTGACAATGATCGTGATTCCCTCTCCCATTGGATTGGGGATCTCATTAGTACAATCACCACACTGATCTTCACATCGGTTGTTAGCCTGAGTCCTCCTATTACCTGTCATTGGATGGAATAAAAGGAAATTTAGGGGTAACACATAAAGGGTAATCCAAATACAAAAGTTGATGACTTATAAATAAACTTTTATTTCTTTAACTGATGAGTCTATAGGCTTCAATCTTTCCTTTTCATGATCTACTTTCTAACATGTATTCTTAGGGGCATTTTTTTAATTTCCTTAATAAGGGTTCATACTAAGCTTGTGAATTTACCAAAGCATATCCCCCAGGAGTGTCATAACCAAGATTGTATCAAGGCCCGTTGTCGTGCACCAGTTCCCGTTCGAGTCTAGCTCAAAGCGGTGTTTTCAGGTTTTACCCATAGGATACATCTGTGCCAGAGCGGCCTCTACCTGCTCATATCCAGACATTGATGTATTTGTTTGATAAACCACTTACTCAGTACTTACTAAAACATAGGGACGCTATTATTATACATAGTCTTGTCTCTAAGGATTTACTAAGGTTTTCTAATCCTAATCCCAAAAATAACTAAACCTATCCTCTAATACCAACTATGACAACCCTGCTTTTATTACAAACTTATACATGATTTATTACATAAAACATCACTTGATACAACAAAGAAGATCAAGAGGTTGAATGTCTTTGGGGCTTAGGATCATTACATAAAAAAACATAAAACATGAAATACAACATCTTTATTGAAAATTTCCTTTACATGACCACTACATTCCCTCGTACATAGCATTGCATGGGATAACCTGAGGACACGCAAAAGAAAAGGGAGAGCTATAAAGCCCAGTAAGGGAATACACATGGAATAACATGAGGAGTAAAATACATGTTAGACAATAATATTATCAATAGAGCACAAGAGAAACATGAACATAAAGGCATGATAAATCATGATAATCATAACATGGGAATGTGACAACAACACTTAACATGGAAGTAGCACGAGCCAAGGCTCATTTCACATGGAGCATGAGTAAATCCTCATTGCACATAAAGCATGATTAAACCCTCTTTTCACTTGAATTATCATGATTCAACACTCATTGCACATGACATATCAGGATACTGTACTTTACCCAATGCATTGGAGCACAATAAGGGCGCACCCTTCTTAAACATTTCATTTCATGCATAAGTGTGCAACATGGATCATAAAACAGGGATTCATAAAACATAATCATTTATTCCACGATAAAGGAATGTGGAATTCATACATGAAACATTTTAATCAATATGTAAATTTTCATAAAGGTGAATACCCTTAATGGATAAATGGGAATGGTATCCACTACACAATGGCATTGGCATAGAAAATCGGTGCGATTTCGACAGCGTAACGGTGTGACATAAGAATTCATAAAAAATGGTTGATGAGATAGAATGGGGTTCCTCATCATATGGATAGTAATGAGTTCATATAGATACATGTCCCGACAATTTTAATGAAAATTAGATTCATGATACAAAAGTATTGCTTGAATGTAAAAGAAGAGAGAGAAGTTCCTTTCGGCATTTCGGCATAGTAACAGGTGTACATGGGAGGCATTTAATGAGAGAGAAAAGGGGTCTTCCATCATTAAAAAAACAAGAGGATAGTATGGGGGTGGTTTGAAACCATACCCCAACATTCATAATTTAAATTAAAAGGGCAATACAACTTAAAGAAAAATTGACAAAAATGAGAAAGGATGAAAAACCCTTACTTGGAAGTGTGCTTCCAAACGCTAGAGAGAGGCTTGTGAGAGGCTTCATAGGAGCTTGGGGAACCTTAGTATGGTTCTAGAGAGAGTATGGCAGAGGTTGAACGAACTCCAATGTCTTTTAGTGAGGAGGAAGTGGGATCTTGGGCGGGTTTATATAGGAAAGGTGTAGAAATTCTTTATTATTTAGGTTTGGGAGCCCTTATATTAAATTATTCCAAACCACAAACCATCCCATGGTTTTTGCCGATGGTTTTTGACAAAGGGAAGAGTAAATAAATATTTTATAAGGCCAAATTACGATCTTTTTAAAATATTAGGGTTTCTTATGTGGAGGTGACTCACACTCCCATGGAAATTAGTTTAAAAAGACAAGGTTTATAATAAGTTTTGAGGGGTCTATTAATGCTATGAAAAGTAAGTCAAACAAACCCAAAATCCCATTATTTTAATGGTAAAACATATATTGGCCGATAATAATGATTATAGTATTTTTTACATAAATATTGGGTCATTATGAGGTCATAAAACACATTATATATTTAACCGATATTTAATTTTTACCCAAAAATTTGACTATCACAGAAAATTATGAAAAATTCACCGTTGGATAATTTCAAAGTCATCATTCCAGAAATAACATTTATTTTATCTAAATAATCTTCTAAATATGTTTATTTTCAATTTCAAAATAGAAACTGTTATTTATCGAAAATTCACGGGTTTTGACAAAAATGGCTTTCAAACCTTAATAAAAATTATAATTGCATTCATAAAATTATAAGATCATTTATATTTAATAAATATAATAATAATAATAATAATTTATTAAAATATTATTTAATTAAAAATCCTTTAATTTAATAAAATAAAATTCTTAAATAAATAATAACTAAAAACACTATTTGCACTTTAAAAACTATTTACAATGTATCAATAATGACAAGAAAGTATATACAATATTATATACAAAAATAATGTACATGAACATAGTACTATTGATTTGTTACATAACCCCTTAAAACAGGCACATAAGACCAAATGGTAAGGTGTGCAATGGTGACAGACTCTTGGGGTGGCTTAGCTAACATCGCTCGAGTGGTAATTTCAAACAACTTCCACTTTTCCCGTAGACGGTCCCGTTCAAGCTTGTCATGATGAAGCTCAGCTTGGGATTAGTCTAGTGCAAAGCCCAAGGATGCAACCTCTTTTCCGGGCTCTGACGAATGGGCTTCGTACGGGGAAATTCTACTGGATGAGGCCATCGCTTCCTTTGTCTGAGTAAATTTGGATTTCATAAAGCCCTATATTTATACTAATCATGTGATCACTGTTCAACGACTATATTAGCAACAGTCAAAATTCTTAACATGAAACCAAAGAAATTGAAATTTTATATAAACATAAAGAGACATTTAATTAGATCAAGAGGGATTTCCATTAATGAAACTTTGGGTCGTTACAGTAACCGTCAATGTTGCTAAGTGAAACTGAGGCCAAACCCCACGAATTCACTAGCATACTAGTACACGTCCACCCACCTAGTTACCCGTGTTTTCCTTCTATGCTCAAACAAGTTCAACAAGACAAGAAATATAGTTTTTTAGATGAAAATATCACTTCCACCTCACATATTAAACAAATAGCCCCATGTACATCACACAAGTAACAAATTCCACTTTTCATTGAAATGCTTTTTGAAATAAAACTCACACCAAAATAGCCCACATACTTTTTCCATAACATTCACAATCCAACACATCCTTTAAAAATTTTATAAAGTCCCTCAAAATATTCTAAACATCACATAACAGCCCACTCATGTGTTTCATAAAACCCTTTTTATAATCAAAATCCATTTTTCACACCACACTCACACAAAAAACCCACATCACATTCACACCTCTTTCACATTTCACTAAATCCATTAAACATTTTTATAAATCATTTCCAAGAGGATAAACATAACATGACATACCTATTCACATTTGAAATGGTCCATTTTAAAGTATAAAATATCCAAAACAGTTTTCCAATATGGATTCACCTCTTACATAAATCCTTAAACCATTCAAAACATTCATAAAACAATTCTAAAGAGTGTACCAAATGTTTTCAAATAAAACCCATTTAAAACCCATATTTTAAGGACAAAATCACACCAATACAAATTAAAATTATAATTTATATCCCCAAAACATTTATTAAACTACCCCCAAGTGTTATACAAACACCTGAAGAAACACCACAAAAGATCAACAAGAAAAGTACATTTTTCAAAATCACTTTCAAGAAGTACAATAAGGTTTTACACCTTAATCCAATAACTAATCCCTATATAAAAAAAATGGCACACAAATACCCTTCCAAATCATAATTATCATCCTAAAAAATATTTATTAATCCAATTTCATATGTTATAATACACACCCAAAAAATACCCAAAAGGTTGCACATGAAAATCCCCCAATTCTAAGCTAAAATGAAAATATAAAATAAATTGCTTTACCAAATTCAACGTAAACAATATTCACACCACAAAAATCTTATTATGAACATTCATAATTAGTAATTCAAGATATCTAACTCATATACAAATTATTACACATGGAATCACCTACCAGAAGTGTTAAATCCCTCAAAACATGGTGTGAAACATCAACCGCACCACCGCCACACCACAAGGAAGATAACTCCAGACCTAGACCACAATATATTACAAATAAAGACACAAAATAAAACAGTAGGTTCTAACTCTAACCTCTAGAAATTTTAGAACATAATTAAAGAGAGAGGAAATCCTAAGAGAAAAGGAAGAAACCAAGAATGAATAACTCACCAAAAACAATCCTGAAGAAAATGACCCAAAATCAACCAGAATATGAATTTTAAAACAGATAAAAATCTAATGGAGATTTGAAAAAGAATGGGGAGGTAATTTATGAACTGGGATGAGGGGAAAATAATTCAAATTGAAGGAGTTATGGAAATATTAATTTACCTCTTCAAATCTGGGAGATTTGTGAAATCTAGAAAAGTTTCTCCCAATTTCGTAATGACACCAAGCTCAAAAGAGGGGGAGGAGAGCCTGGGGGCGCGCCTTATGTATGTGGTCTTGAGGGAGAGGTGTAATCACCAAAAAAACAAAAATAATTAAGGAGATATTAAAACAATTAAACAATATTTGTAATGCAGTAAATGGGCTTTCGGGCAGGCCCAATCTCATAAATAAAAACCCATTTCCACCATGATTATGGATTCTTAAATGGTCCAAATTAATATTGTGATGTTAATATGTATAGGGATTAAAAGTAGGAATTGGAATGGATAATTAATGTTGAAAAATGAATGAGTTATAAAGAAATAAAAATGTATTTTTAAATTTGAAATTGGGCTCATGGTTTGGCCCAATTAATGAAGACTCACTCATTTCTCCATAAAAGATTTGGAATCCCCAAAAACAAATCATGAATGGAAATTAAATGAAATATTACTTTAAAATAAGTCTTTTATGTGATATTTCTCCCCACCATGAAATCGTTCCGCCCCATAAATTCACAAAAAGTAAAAAGCAACAACCAAACCCAACTGAGAAACCAAGAGGTACTCCCTTGCCAGGTTTCACCTCCAAGGCCAAAACACCTACAATGATCAATTAAGGGAGGAATACCCTCACAAACTATACATACGCCACTTTCCTAAAACAATCAATCACAATCATGCATTATCCCAAAATAAAAACCATCCAACACAATCCTAACAAGAGTCAAGAAATTCACTTAAACGAACAACAACTTTGAACACGGTTACACTTACCATACTTAAACTAAACCATTGGGCGCTCTCTAACCCCAAAGTTTACTCAAGGAAAATGTTGGTGGTAAGATAGTTCCAATAAATACTACCTACTACCAAGACAAGACCATGGATTAATCTGATTTATTGGTATGGGGGGACAGAAGTAGGCACCAACCATAATAGACTACCTATATTTTTCTGAGACCGAATCAGGACACTAACATGGGAGGCCTGAACAAAATCCCTAGTACAAAGGGTATAATTACAATAATTGTTTATGAGGTAACATACATGAGAATCATAGTGGTTCTCCTGACCATAAGAACTAACCATCTTAACCGAGCAGCATGGGCTGACATAGAAAGACCCAAAACAAATAAATGATTCGGGAAGGGCGCAGGGTTAGTCTGCACGGTTTGGAAAACTGTGCACTAACTGTGAATATAATTCTTTCTACATACCTTCCTAGCACATGGACACTACTAATCATGCAGAAAATATGTGCTCAAACATGATGACACCAGAGGTTTGAACTATTCCCAACTTTCATACTAAGGATAGGACATTATACATGGGTTTAAACGGCCCAAGGATTTCCCCTAACTACAATCCAGCTTCTCTCTGAGACCTATTGTTGGAGCTCAATGATTGAAGCATCTTCGGCCTCATAGTTATGCTTTAGAAACCCCATGAACAAGAAGTATTCTTTAGGTGTCACCAACAACTACACCTCAATCCCCGATATGTTTTCCAAGACATAACACATTCCAGACTCACTTTACCCTAACCAGATCTTTCACTGAAACAAGGGCTTAGAAGATGCACACACATCACACATTGTTTCTTCAGGTGAGAAACAATAGAAGTAAAGAACACTTATTATCACCCTCCTATAAAATGGAATATTTTAATGTTTTTACAAGGGAGACATTCTCTCAACATAATAGTGACTCTCATGGGATTGCATGAATTTCACCTTTATGGTCAATCGAGCACATGACATCACAAGGCATCACCGAACATGGCCATTGCGACTGATATAAATAATGCATAGAGAGGGACCTTATACAACATCCCTAAACAACACACAATTCTAGAAATTGGCCACAATATCCCCTTTTGACCACATTTCTCACACTATTAGTTTAACGTGAACTCCTTATTTGAAGAGACTATGAAGGACCAAGAGGACCTCTTAGACACAATCCAGATAGTCATCTAGGCTAACAACCCCAGACCACTTCCACCATCAGCAAATCAAGAAACATAAGAAGCTAAGGTCTCTTTAAACCGTCCATGGTCACTCTACCACTACAAGAGGATACACAAAACCATGAAAGGAAAGGGTGTAGACTCAATTTAAAAATATCAAGAAAAATATTCCTTATATTGATCAACAGGAGGGTCTTTAAATGGAGAAACAATCTGGGATGCACATTAGTTGTGAAATAACCCTTAATGGGGGCGTACCTTATCCAACGATTAAACCCAAGGACCCAACCAAGATGGTCCATTGGTCATGATATATGACAAACCAGATCCAAACACATGAAGGGAACCACCGTAAAGGCATTCAAAAACATTTTTCAAGAGAGACCACTAACCTTCCCTATAACACAGCTTACTGACCAAGCACAAACCCAAAACATAGTTCAAATAGGAGTGGTTCTTGGACTAAAAAACAACCAACAAAAAAAACATTTTCAAAAACCCAAAATAAAAACCATCCCAAACTATTCTTCAAGACATCATGTTTTTCTTTAAAACCATTTCACTGAAAACAAACGGTTCAGCGGTAAGAATATCAACCAATGGTACCCCATGGGCCTCACACATTCTTGTTTTTTTGCAACACTGGGCACCCTCCTCATATCCATCACGGAAGTCATCCAGTTTTTCCATAAACCATCCATCATCCCATATAACCCCATGCATGTGGTCGCTCATGGAAATACCAAAGGTTAAAACAAATATTCTTTCCACTTTTCAAAACCAAAATGGTCAACCAATACTTCCTTTTTCTCAAGACCTCTAACCATGGAATAAAAATCCCAATCATTAAAATGAATACTCACTTTAAATTCATATACATAAATTTCTAAACATCTCATCCCAATAAAACACCCTTCGATTGTTTAGAAAAATCTATTGCAAACAATTTTTCAAATGCAAATTCAATAATGTTCCTACTTTCAAAAGAGCTATAAAAACACCATTTTCCTTTTCAAAACAGTTCTGAAAATTTAGTTCCACCATTTCATAAATCAATCCATTCCTTATTTATTTGAAAATAATATCACTAAAACTTTATGCTTCTTAAAACCATGTCCCTTTAAACCCAAAGTTCCAAGATTGAAAAACTAAAGCACAAAACAATCTGAGAGGAAACTAGTTTCAGTTGGTGACATGGAAATATGGTTGGCGGATATATTAAAATCACTTCACTGTCACAGAGAGTGTTCTAGGGAATATCCCTATCTCCACATGGATTTCCAGTCCCTGCGAGCTCACTGAGACCATTAACCCAACTCTCTTTTCATTTCCCCTAACCATCATCAAACCAAGAAATCCAAAGGACTCTGAAAGGTCCCAACTTACCCTTGATAGATGAACCCCATCATGAGGTGTGGTGATCAGCCACACTACTCATAACTTATATTCCAAGTCCCAAAAATACTAACTCCATACTATCCTGACTGTTCCCCAAATAACATGACCCAAAGAGAGCGAACCTGCTCTAATACCATTTTGTCATGAACCGAATCTGGTCGCCGCCAAAACAGGCACCAAACCCAAGTAATTACAAGTCCCAAAGGGAGTTCTTGATCCCCACGTGCTGTAAAAATTTCCCGTGTAATAGAAAATGAAATTTGGGAATGATTTACTCACGTTTATAAATATAAAACAACGAACGACTCAAATAAAACAAATCTGGATTTTTCAAACAAAACCATCTTTTACAAAATTTCAGAACTGAGTTACATAATTTAAAACAACTATAGAAGAATATAACAATAGAATAAACCCACAATGGATAGCCCAAGAACCTCCACCAGGTGATAGGCACCACCCTAAAGCCATATCCACAACACCGTATCATGATGGACCGCTAAAAACCTGAACTGTTGGTACAAAAATTGTACCCAAACCTGCGACAACAAAAATAACAAAGTCTACTTACACCCAAGGGTGTATGTAGGGTGTGATCTAATGCCCAGTAGGATACCACCACTAAGATATTCCATGTGATAAACATTCAAATATGAAAACAATGCAAGTTTTCAAAAACATGTAATTTCTATTTACAATTTCTAAAAGATGCAGCTAAAAAATCAGTTTTTAAGTGGGCTAATTTAAAGAATCAACACTTTTAAAATAAATTAAAAAGCTACTGAATTTTTACTGCCAAATGTACCGTATGCCGAAGGTAAGTATAAAGGATCTACATAGCACAAGCAATAGGAAATAACCCCTAGGCACTAGCTAGATGTGGGTCCCAAGTAACTCATATCTCAGTGAGAGTATCAGCAAAAAATATTCGTTCTCGTGCATGAGACACTAGTAGGGAAAACAACCATAACCTAGTGGTCCCAAATCATCATCATCATAGTTTAGTTAGAGTTGTAAGCATCAATCTTTCTAAGTGAAACTGAAGCCAAAACCCACAGATTCACTAGTATACTAGTACACGTCCACCCACCTAGATACCCGGGGTTTCCCTTTATGCTCAAACAATTTCAACAAGCCAAGAAATATATTTTTCACAGGAAAATATCACTTCCACCTCACACATTAACCAAACAGCCCCATGTAAATCACACAAGTCACAAATTCCTCTTTTCATTGAAATACATTTTGAAATCATACTCACACCAGAATATCCTACATACTTTTTGCATAACATTCACAATCCAACACGTCCATTAAAAATTTTATAAAGTCCCTAAAAATATTATAAATATCACATAACATCCCACTCAAATGTTTTATAAAACCCATTCTATAAACAAAATCCATTTTTCACATCGCACTCACACAAAAAGCCCACATCACATTCACACCTCTATTACATTTCACTAAATCCATTAATCATTTTTATAAATCATTTCCACGAGGATACACATAACATGATAGACCAATTAACTTTTGAAATGGTGCATTTGAAAGTATAAACAATCCAAAACAGTTTTCCAATATGGTTTCACCTCTTACAAAAATCCTTAAACCATTCAAAACATTCATAAAACAATTATAAAGAGTGTACAAAACCTTTTCACATAAAACCCATTTAAAACCATATTTTAAAGGCAAAATCACACCAATACAAATTCAGAACAGAATTCACAGCCCCAAAAACATTTATTAAACTACCCCCAAGTGTTATACAAACACCTCAAACAATAACACAAAAGATCCACATGAAAAGCACATTTTTCAAAATCACTTTCAAGAAGTACAATAAGGTTTTACACCTTAAACCAATAACAAACCCCTCTTTAAAAAATAATGGAACACAAATACCCCACCAAATCATAATTTTCAGCAGAAACAAGATTTATTAAACCAATTCCATATGTTATAATACACACCCAAACAATAACCAAAGGGTTTCACATGACAAACACCCAATTCTAAGCTAAAATGAAACTACAAAATTAAATGCTTAAAAAAGTCAACATAAACAATTTTTACACCACAAAAATCATATTAGGAACATGTATAATAAGTAATTCAAGAAAACTAACTCATCTTAAAATGATTACACATGGAATCACCTACCGGAAGTGTGAAATCCATCAAAACGTGGTGTAAAACATCAACCGCACCACCGTCGCAGCACAAGGAAGATAAATCCAGACCTAGACCACAATATTTGACAAAAAAAGACACCAAATCAAACCCTAGGTTTTAACCCTAACTTCTGAAAATTTTAGAACATAATTAAAGAGAGAGGAAACCCTAAAGGAAAAGGAAGATACCAAGAAGGAATCACTTACCCAAAACAATCCTGACGAAAACAACCCAAAATCGACCAGAATATGAATTTTAAAATAGATAAATATTTAATGGAGATTCAAACAAGAATGAGGAGGTCATGTAGGAACTAGAATGAGGGAAAAATAATAAAAATTGAAGTAGTTATGAAAGGATCAATTTACCTCTACAAATCTAGGCGATTTGTGAACTCTAGAGAATTTTCTCCCAATTTCGTAATGAAACCTAGATCAAAAGAGGGGGGGAGAGCCAAGAGGCACACCATAGGTATGCGGGCTCGAGGGGGAGTTGGAAGTACCATAAAAACGCAAATAATGAAGGAGATATTATAGAAATTAAAAAATATTTTTAATACAGGAAATCAGATCTCGGGCAGGTCCAATCTCTTAAATAAAAAACCCATATCCACAATGATTATGGATTCCTAAATGGTCCAAATTAATAATGAGATGTTAATATGTCAGGTTATGACAAGTAGGAATTGGAATGGATGAAAAAAGTTGAAAAATGAATGAGTTATAAAGGAATCAAAATTTATTTTTAAATCTGAAATTGGGCTCACGGTTTGGCCCAATTAATTAAAACTCGCTCATTTCTCTATAAAAGATTTGGAAGCCCCAAAAAAATCATGATTGGAAATTAAATAAAATATGACTTAAAAATAATTCATGTATGTGATGTGTATGTTGTGAATTTATGTCACTAGTGGCCAACAATTTTAGGTGAGAAAAATTAAATAATGAATGTATGATACTAATGGATTGATATAGTTTGAGAAAATAAGGGATTACATCATATTTGTCTCCACGGGAGGATAATGAGTAATTTTAATATGTTGTTTCACCATAATATTGTGTAAATTTTCCCCAATAAAACCATTAAATTTAATAATTCATGAAAAATATTTTTTAAAAGAATTTTTTTTATAAATAAATGAGGAGAAAGAGTATTAATGACTTAAAAATGTAGATCTATTATTTATTTCAGATATGGATGATGTAATGATGTGAATGATTTTGAAAAATAAATCTGAAATAGATGATGATGGTATAATAGAATTAAATTCCAACTTAAAATCTAATATTGTTATATTACTTGATAATTTGGTTAATCAATGGAAAAATGATAAATAAATTTATTTTTTATTGATAATGTACATAGAATATTTCAAAAAAATCAATGATAAAATCAATAAAATAAGAAATAGAGTTGAAGATAAGTGGTATGATCAAAATAAATATGGAGAAGTAATGGATTTCAATGTAAATATCAATGAATAATAAAACGTGATTTATGAAAATAATGAATTGAATAAAGGGAAAAGTAAAATGGTTGAATTACATAATGACTAAGATTTAACCATATAAAATAAACATTAATATTGAGAAAAGGTAGTTAATGATAAGTTGAATTTTTAATTTATAAAGCTATATAATAATGAACTCGTAGATATATAATGATGAGGGATAAGGAGTGTTAGGAAAATCGTAATTGAACAAAGTTAAATCTAGATGAAAAATAGATAATTTAGATTTGAGTGATCAACATCTAGAAATATAGGTTATTCTAATAAAGATAAGTCATAAAAAACATTGTTAATAGATATCAAAAATTGAGAACTCACAAAAAAACATGAATCTACAAAATTTATTGAAATATGTGGATATTTTGAAAGAAGATATTTTACCTTATAAAGTGTCGATTTTGTATCTATATTGATCATATAATTAATTATTATAAGGTGGTTGAAGAATATATGGGTGTGGAACAACTTATATTACTAAAGTATGATGATAAAATATCTAAAATAACATTTAATGAACCCCTTTAGGGGTATTGTTTTCATTAGTATAATTTTATCCATAAGGCTGTGAATTAAAAGAAGAATAGTAATCAAACTTATTCTAATGGGAATCAAATGAAAATAAATGAATTATAGTCCAACTAGGTTTTATAATATATTTTTTTAATAATTTAATTAAAAGGAGTACAATATCGTTATTTTTGATAATAGAATTAAGGAGTGAAAAACTTTGGACCAAATCCAATCTAGATTTTCTTGAAAATAAGGAAAAATAAAAAATAATTCTTGGCTAAAATTAACCTTTAATAAATGAATAATGGCTAAAACTTTATTCATGATGGTGGATATTGATCATACATGATCAGAAGCAACAACCTATTGAATGATGTGAAAGGATTAGTTATTGAAATTGTTAATTTTCGGAATTATAGAGCTTTAAAAAATGAAAGTTAAATGTCATGTAAAATATAAAATATATTAATTAATATTGATGTTCCCAACATGAATGATCTATTAAATGATGTATTGAGTGTAAATCAAATTTTTGACTTAGGGCTCGATGTTATATTCCAAAAAAAATAGATTTTTTAATTAAGCGAAATCCAAAAAATAATTATTGAAATATTGAAGAACAAAAACATATTTATATCGGGTGTACAAAATATAAAATATAAGTCAATTATTAAATAATATTGAAAAACAATTTGAATTTAAAGTATAAAGATATCCATTAACAAATCATGGACAATATTTCAAAATCATAGTATAGAGTTAACATTTGAAATCTATGAAGTGATCAATATAAAACATATGAAATATTTGAATGGGAGAAGTGGTGAGAAATGAATACCGGTCATAGAGGAATAGATTTTCAAATCGGTTTGACCTAATTAACATTGATGTGTGTGGTCCCATTAATATTCTCCAAAAATCTACTTATATAAAATTATCTTATTTATGGATGATTATAGTACAATTGGTTATATAATATTCATATAATATAACAGTAGACAAATTTATTGTATAGTATAGTTTTAAAGAAGGGTTGAAAATTAAACCATTATAATGATCAATGTTTTATGATAAAGTTTAGAAAATGTTATAGAAGTAATTATGTTTTTATATAAATAAAAATGAATATTTTCTACACAAAACCAATAGAATATAAGATATGATGATTAACATAACTAATTTTATTATTTATTCCTATATTATTTAAATCTATGGTTCATGATAATATTATCATAAATTTTTTAAATTATCCATTTATAATTGTTTCATGTCATCTATTCATATAACTATTTTCATTATCCACTACTGTAGAACTTGTTAATAACCACTATATTATAATTAAATTGGTGAAACATTTATAATAGGGAATAATATTATTTACTAGAAGACATAAGTTGTCAAATTTATTTGTAAATCTTCAATAAATAATTAATTCAACGAAACATCATATATAGTTCATAGAAGAAGGTCTTTAGAGTTTATGGTAAGAGATAATATTTTTATTCATATTTCAACATGAGTAAGTAACTGATAGATCGGTAAATAGGGTAATATGAAACCAAAAAATTATACCCTTTTTAAATCCCAATTCAAATTAAGTGAAAAAAATTCATCACACTTTTTCATCAGAGATTTCTAATATACATAGTAACTTTAATGATTTATGACTGAATAAATATATTCATGGACCTATGCATGTGATGTAATCTGATTATATCAAACTTTTGAATAATCCATCATATATATTGCATACATATGAATCCTAGATCAAAGTGGAAATTTTTTATATGGTAAGAAGATTTATCTATTTCCAATTAAATGCAAGAGTTAAAGGATTCAAGATAAAACATGGGAATCAGAATCTTTTATGATGGTTTTTTGGTCAAACTAGATACTTCAAGAAGCTATTTGAAGCATCTCAATGAATAGAATCTTAATGGTGGAGTGTTTTATAAAGACCCACATTTTTTTTTATTTATAGATATTATATTTTTTAATCAATTCAATAATTTTTGTAATTTTATTTGGGAAATATTTTACAAATTTTGAATGGAAGTTATAGGAGGGTGAATTAGGGATAGGTCTCCAGAATAATAGTATATATATTTTATGGTCTTATACTGGGTACATAGTGGTATTTGGTGGGTTTTATTTTTATGTTATAATTAATAAGTATCCAGTTATGATGGAACGATTATTTAGTGAATTGCAAAATTTATTTTTATGTAAGGTGAATTAGGTAATTTTACATTAAAACATAACTCATTAAATACCATTAGTTTGGGATTTTTGATCATTTCATCCATAATCTGACAATAATTATTCTCTACATAAAATTTAATCATAAAAACATAACGATATTTTTTTTCTAGATTAATTCTAAGAGGTCATGGGAGTTATATTTTTATTAGGGAAGGTTTGGTGATTGTTCTAGAAACCTATTTTATTTATCTTAATTATGGAAGTGATAAAAATTATATAATACTTTATAATAGTCCATAAAAAATCCATCATTCCATATTTTATTTCTTATTCCAAATAGATGTGGAAGTTGAACTGAGTTAATGTTAATTTATTATATTTTCTTATTTCAAAATTAAATCTCTTCTATTATTATTATCTTAATCATTGAAATACTTTATGATATGGGGGTTGAATAAACCTATTGGAAAATAGTTTCTTCATTTGAAGGTTAAATTAATGTTATATATTGTTTTGGGGTAGGTTAACCCTCTTTTATTTCATGCATTTAATAGTTTTGAATAACAATGGTATGGTGATATGTGAATATATTTAAAATGTAATGTATTCTTAAGAAAATAAATTCTAAATAAAATTCCCATGTTTGTATAAGAATATTTTTTTATTTAAACTATGATTTTATATAGTCATACATAATGTGATTGTTATATTTTAATCTATATATGGATTATATACACGTTGTGTTCCATTTATTTCTCTCATAAATAATTTAAATGTTTAAAAAATAGTTATGATTAGATACTTTCCATATATCGTAAAATAAATTATTCATCATGTTAAATGTATTTTATTTTTTAACATTATTACTTTAGATAAACAGGTTTATTAAAGTTATTTTTACTTATTATATGTAGAAATAAATGATTATTTAGAATTATAAAAGGGTTGTATGGTTATTATATAAATCATTTATAGGTACGCCTAATATTGATGAATAGGATGATGAAATTGGATAAGATTTCAGTTCCTTACCCAGTTATACTAATTTCCCTTTTCCAAAGGTATATGTAGAAAGATAGTTTTTTCTTATTATACATGAAACTATTTTACATGGGATAAGTTATTTTCCCTGAGTTTTTTATATCCTTATCTTATGTATCATCATATTATGCACAAAATATGTATTGTGTGTTTTGAACCTTGTTATATTGAATGTTACCCATCATAATATTATCCATGTTATGTATTATTGATGAGAAATTTAATTTTTTATCAAATTATTAATTTTAACAATATTTTTTTAATAAACATAATAATATAAGGAAAATTCAAGGTGGTTTGGTTACCGAATATTGGTTATGTCATACTAACACCCTACATATATCCTTTTCAAATCCAAGTTTATGCTTTTATATATGATCTAGAAAAGGTAAATGTAAGGGAGTATGAGAACTCATAGTTCCTAGAGTGGGGTGCTTTAATATATCTTATTGTTGATTTTTTGGTTCCATAAATGAGTGGTTAGTATGATTTTTATACAATTAACCTCAAAAATATAATACACATAAAGAACCCTATATTTATTTCAACATACATTATTGTTTTTTACTTAGAATTAATAGATTTTTTAGTCGGTAAATTGTATATTTCGGATGCTTGTGTGATGTTTTCGAATAAATTAATTTGTTCCTTCATGATCATATAGTTTCATAATTTAGTAGAGAAGTCTATTATTTAGGTACTTCCATTGACTTGATGGTTATGTGTTCCTTATGTTCTAAGTATAAAATGGTTGTGAAAAATGTTATGCATAAGCATTTTCTAGAAATAGTAATTATAATGAGGGAATAACATCTACTATATAGGTATTATACATCCCAAAATAATTACACTAGTATTTGGTTATCAATAATTTCTCTTGAGATTTTTGGTGTAACTAATCTCGTAAAATATTGATATTTGGGTCATGGTCTGTTGAATGGTGCACATTATAGTAGAACTAAACTAAGAGTGGGTTTAAATAGTGGTTACCAGAAATAAAAACTATCAAATCGTATTCTAAGGATTAATTAGTGAGAAAAATATCATGATATCTATGAAATTTTGTTATGTGGATGTGTGAGAATGCACACACTGATCATTTGGGTTAATAAAAGTTTCACTAACTCTTATAATCAAATAGATAATCATTGGTTATCAATAGATACAATCACACTACACTAGATCCAATTTTATTACAAATAAGAACAAGAAATAGAGAAGGGATATGGACCTGAATTGAAATTATATGGTAGAATTAAAAATGTTATGAATCTTTTCAATATTCTATTATCTTACATCACGTTTCTCTACAATTTACTTTATATGTGTTGATTCTCCTTTTTCATCATAGATCCCAAAGGAATGTAAAGGGAAATGACTTAGCATAAATTGATTCAGCCTTTGATGAAAACATCAAAAATCAACAAAGGGATGAACAAAGAGAACATTTCACATAGGTCACGCAAGTTCCCTCATGGTCGTGCAGTTATACTTGCACGCCGCCTAGTGGTCGCGCAAGTGAGATGCGCGACCTAAGTGATAACTGCCCGGGTCTTCCACAGCCTATAAATAGACCCTGTGGGCCCCCCATTCGGGGAGGAATTTTTCCAGAAACTCAGATTTAAGCTCCCGGCACCCTAGTCTCCTCTCAAAGCTTCCGAAACACTTCTAAGGTAATTTCATACCTAGAACAGAAGATCTAATGTGGGGGAGGAAGGCCTAAGTGTTGAAACTCATCAACACTTGTGCGCCTGAGTGTCCATCCCTTAAGGGAAATGGACATACTTGTGCGCTGCCTTACTCCTTTAATAGAACTTGCACGCCCCTCTTCTGGAAGAAACTCAAGAGGATTCTAAAAGATTTAACCAAGAGTCACTCAAGTATTTCCCTACTGGCTAACCATCACGCAAGTACCCATTCTTCGCGCAGGTATACCTGCGTGACCAGGACTTGCATGCCCACGCAGTACCTGCGCGCCTACTAGGACGTGCACTCCCTTGCCATTTTGGGTTCCCTTCTTGCCCATTTCACCCCTCTTATGCCATTCCACCTCTCTTATTAAAGATTCAGTCTTCAAGACACTCTTAGATTCCATTTATGGCATGATTTATTGATTTGGCATCATTATCTAAAAGGAATTCTATGGAACATCTCTCAAAATCTAGTGATTTTTCCATATTTATGTCACTAAATATTGAGATTTCATTCATTAAACCTCATCCTTTAAGATTAAAGAACCCCTAATTTGGGCATCCTCCTCAAGAATATGCCCCAAATCCTAATTCCCTTAACTTGGGCCTCCTTTTTAAGAATAATCCATAGTCTCAAATCTGGGCATCCTCCTTAGGAGTAAGCCCCAAGTCCCTTAATCTGGGCCTCCTTTACATGAGTAAGTCCCAGTCATAATTCTCAAATCTGGGCATCCTCTTTAGGAGTAATCCCCAGTCCCCTAATTTGGGAATCCTCCTTTGGAGTAAGCCCCAATTCTTAAAGTTCCCAAATCTGGGCATCCTCCTTAGGAGTAATCCCCAAACCATAATTCCCTTAACCTGTTCCTCCTTTTCAGGAATAATTCTGAGTCTCAAATATGGGGATCCTCATCCGGAGTAAGACCCAAGTCTCTTAAATTTTCAAGTCTCTTAACTCGGGCATCCCTTTCAATAGTAAGCCCCAATCTTAATTTCTCTTAACCAGTCCTAATTTACTTTTGATCAGGGATTCCTTCTCAGAAGAAAAACCCAATCATAAGTCCTCTCCTAATTTGGGCCTCCTTTTTAGAAGTAATCCCCAAGTTAGAGTATTCAAATCTCCATGAAGCACATATACCTTTATGGACCCTGCTCCTGGATTTCCTCCTTGAAGTAAATCCTAATCATCATTTATCTGGGAAATCATACATACATAAGTCCCACATTATTTCTTATGATTTCATCTTTCATTACACAATTTTATGATTTTTACCAATACCTCTTGTTTCTCACACTGAGCATGAATTACGTGAGCTTAGAGTGTAAAAGTAATTATGACATCCTTCTTTGATCCATTAATCATAAACATCATACTCTGTTACTCAAACTATGTGGGTTCTGATTCCTTTTTCTAAACAAAGGATACGTAGGTAGCCCATCTGCGGGTTTGATCCCAACTCTGAAATAATCTATGTCCTTCTAAATGACTATAAACTTCAAGTGCCCCTACTGAGTGGCTTTAAAACCATAATGGTCATCATAATGACCAAAATAATTCTATATAAATGTTTCAAAGGACACCATTGACCAAGAATCTCTAATAAATACAGATGATTCTCTATCGTTGAAGAACCTCGAATACATATAAAAGATTCTCTAATTTTTCTACATATTTAATCATTGATTGTCAGATTTGAAGGAAAAATCATTTTATACTTGGTAATGTAATAAGTATTTACAAACATGACTTAAATCTTTAAAGAGAGTGCCGGAGTAGACAATAATTCCCCTAAAAACGTTGTGGTGAGTCCGACCTCCCATCCTCTCGACCAATGCAAATTCTTAAGCCTCATCAGTCCACAAACTAATGAGCACCTACCTTTGGAAAGTAGGTCCAAATTGATGTGGAATCATTGGATGTTTCTGGTTCTACGAACAAACCCGTTAGAAACCGATTAGAATGTTTGAACCTCCCATCAAGGAGGTCATCCCCGAATTCTGAGGGAAACAAAAATGGTGAACCTGACGTGAATCCTTAACTAAGTTAAAATGGTGTTTTACCTATTTGTTAGGCCCCTATTTAAAACTCAATTAGAGGGCTAACAAAAACAATCATTGACATATATGCTCATCCAAAATATGTAGTGTCTGAATTTATCTTGATCGCGTCTGTTATATCAAATAGGAACTCTTTTCCAAAGATCGTCTGCATTTCGAAAATGGCTTCTCTGAAGTTCACACCTGTGAATACTACTGCTGTAAATGCCACTACTGCTACTCCTGCTGGATCATCGTCCACACTGAGGAAGATATCACTGACTCAGCTTCTTCAATTCTGGGTATCAAATGCGCTAGTTAAGGAGTACCATCACCACAGTACCATTCCAACTCTAGAGGATGCTCGATGAGCCCTCCAAGTGAACAACTCACACCGGTCGTCCGAACAACGACGACCAGGGATCAAGAAGCAGGCAGTGCTGACTACCATCTCCAACCGTTTTGGGTCGTTATCCCCAGAACGCAATCACTATTCACTCCCATATTCTAGAGAGGTGAATGATCAGGTCCCCCAGGGCCTTATTTCAAAGAAGCAGGGTCCTTCCTTAGGGCTCCCACCAACAATCACCACCAGACTCGTGTGCCAGTGTGCCCTGAACATGATGAGGGTACCGACTCCATGCGTTCTGCTTAGGTTCCTTGAACCCGAGCAGGAAAGACGAACCACCAGAAGCGGAATCCGGTCAACAGTGAGCAGGTTCTCATCTATGCCATCTCCGGAGAAGTCCACCAACCTAACTTGGTGGCAAGCAATGAGAAGGCACACCCACCTGCCCGTTTTAATTCCGTTGTCCAGTAGACTCATCTGGAAGCATCATTCCAATCCCTCCAGGCAATTCCGGTGGAGTACTATAGGCAGGAACATACACCTATTTATACATCATCAGCTAGTCAATAGACTCTTCTTACTACATATGATGGATTTCGTCGACTATATTCGGTGAAGTGTAATCAGAAATCACATACACCTGCTAGTACTAATCAATCCTACCAACAGTCTCGCTTGGTAGCATTCGGATAAGTTAGTCGAAAAACCTCGACAACAAATAGGAGGCAGACTCAACTATATGCCCCCACACTTCAGTAATGTCAGGATTCACTGATAGGAAAAGGAGGACAGGAGCAGGTACATACACCTACTCGAAGCCTGGAATGGATTTATATCCCCGTTCCGGTAGTTGAAGTCACCAAGCATATTCAATCAATGGTGAAAGATCAGAAGTAAATCCGTGCTCATTTTCTGGATGCCTGCCTGGATATTATAACAGCTTCAACAGCATCTTAGGGAAAGACACATAAATCTATCTCTACCAGTGGAGTGACACATCAACAATTCAATCTAGAAAAGACACACATATTTGTTCTAGTCCAAGAGGGTTGTGGGGAATACTCTCCCATATCATACAGACAACCAAGTCAGGCACATACACCTGATTTGAGTGGAGATCGTCAGCCTAACCTGGCCATATTTTCTGATCAGAAACATACACCTGCTCAGATCAGCCACTATCATCAACAAGTGGTTTCTAAAGTGGGTAAGAAGGTGTCTAAGAAGAAGACCCTCCCAGCACAGTCAGGAGATCAAGAGACAATCTATAACAAGGCCATGCTCGATGCTGGAGTTCATGAAGCCCATAGACAGTTATCTATTGAAATTCATGATTCTACACCATCATTTCCCAATAGTGGGAACATTAATTCCTAAGGTCTTCAACATACACTTCTTAATTAAGGCTTGCTTCATGACAATTCAGTCGATCTTGATGTTTCATCTTCAGATGAGAGCCACGAGAACCCTCTGTGTGGTCAGAAGACCAAGGAGAAAGAGATATCATCTTTTGATGTAACCCATTATGGTGGTCCTCCCCATGATGATGAATTTCGCTGTGAAATTCCTCTCCACATTAGTGATACACATTGCCCGGAAAATGCTCTAGTGGACAATGTAGCTCCGAGAAAGCACTCTTATCTTGAGGCACTTGCAAATGCGAAACCAGTCATGTCTGATGCTTCATCGCTAGTAGGTGAAATACTTTCTCAATCAGAAGATAGCCCAGAGTGTAGGTCATTCTCCGAACCACCCCTAAGTCATGCATATTCTAGTTTTATCAATGATTCCTCTACCAATCTTGTTGAATCCGATGAAGCAACAAGGAAACACCAACTCTAGTCAAATCAGGTAGAATAATATTAATTGAATGATAAAGAGGAAATGCTGAACATGAGAAAACAACTGGCGAATGGTGATGTTCCAGTCATGTTTTGGCCTCTGGAAGATTCTCAGTATGACATTTAAAAAATGTTGACGGAAGCTGGAATTCATGATATTGGTCTCAACATATGGAAAACTCTTTGTCAGTTGAAGAAGAATGTATTATATTATGATGAATGTGAAAATCATGTTAAGATAATAGAAGGTTTACAACGCCAAATTGACTTGGCATCTCTATCTGTCTCCCGATATCCGAAGGCTAAAAAGAAGCAGAGATCCCTTCAACGTTCATGCCTTGTCACACTAAGAAGTTGTGCCAGTTAATTTCCAATGCCCCATCTGGTATTCATTTCAAAGGATGTGGTGTTCTTTGAGCACTGTATTTCACAGTGCTCTCAAGTCAGCAAATCCCGTAGAAAATGGTCTTATCCAATGATATTTCCCATGGCCGGCCACGATCAATGAGCTTTGTTTGTAATCAAAAACTTTCCCGAGAACAAGCCTCAACTAGTTCCTCTAAAAATCAAGAATATAGAGAAAAAGTTGTTGAATTTCCCATGCAACAATCAAAGATGAATATTTAACAGGCCTCTAATTTGGAGCAAGCACATCACCAAGTGACAAAAGTGTCAGAAATCATCCAATAATATTTTGAACCGGGGGATAAAAGTGGATACATGTTAATGAATCTAGCTAATTTTCGGACTATGGTTCGCAAGATCAGGAGAGGTTTTAAGAAAGTCTGAGACATAGCGTGTCAATAGCCACCCCATCTCACCAGACTGGGTACTCTTTTAAACCAACCCTTGGAATCAACAAATAAGATTCGAGGAGTTGAGAAGAAATAGCCCCAGTCCACTGGACTAGAGCTTTTTTCAAATCATCAATCCCCTCCTCAGAGAAATTCGGTCTTTTATCTATTAGAGAAGAAGCCTCAAGAGGAACTAAGAGCCAAATTATCAAGAGATTCCCTCCAAATTACGGTTCATTAAGAAGTTCCTGAGGGATCGAATCAACAAAAGGCAATGTCTCATCAAAGACATGGAAGAAGAAAATATCACAGAAATGATGATATAAGGGATGCGATGATCTATGCATCAATCAATGTCATCAATGCTGTTGTTGTTGATCCACCAGATGAGGCTAACTTAGGGGACTCAGATTAAGAGGTTCCTACTCAATAAGATGTATGTACTTACAAAAATAAAGAAGGTGTGCGTACACGAAATCAACGGATTACTCAGAACCTAGGTAATCCTTCAAGTAACCCACTTCCCCCTCTCCGGAAAGGATCCAACAAAGGGAGGGGAAAGAACCAGGTTACATATCCTTCCTCTAGAGAAGGCTAATCGCTCTCACTAGAGCAAAGGTTTGCACAACAAGAGGAAGAAATAAATGAATTAAGGAGGTTGAATGCAGAGCTAATTCAAGGTAGTCATCCTCCTAAGAGAGCTGGAGTCAGTCAACCAAGGGAATTTGTTGCAGCTACTGAGAGGGATCAAGAATATCCTCCTCTATCAGTACGCCCTCACAGTTCTAATCCTATGGGTTAAGTGTAACAACAGTTAGCAGTGCTACCATCAGTTGCAGCACCAACCACCACATCTGTCCAAGCTCCAGTCATTGTACCTACCAATTTCCAAGTTCAACTGGATGTTTCTCAAAAGTTAATAACTACCATTGAGTCATTAACAGCTCGAATAGAAACTATGGAAGGGAAACTTGCGTAGGTTCAACCAGAAAATAATGTTTACCCTGAATGGGTAGATTCAATATCTCCTCCATCAAGTTTTGGAAACCCTATATTCCCTATTTTCAATGGATCAGGCGACCCTGAACAGCATTTGACGCATTATGTGTCTTGTTGTGATCCTATGATGAAATCTCCGGAGCAGTAAGAAGCAGTAAAACTCAGATGCTTCATACGGACCTTGTAAGGACCATCCTTTGTCTGGTATACAAGTTTGAAATCCCGATAAATTACTGTATGGGAGGATCTTCTCCAAAAATTCCTTCTTCAGTTCAGCTCAACATTGCCAAATATGAACGTTTTCGATCATAAAAACTGTAAGAAAAGGTAGAATGAAAGGGTCCTTGATTTCATTGCTCACTGGAAGGGATTAACAGGTTCCCTAAGCCTAGAATTCCCTTAAGAGGAACTATTTCCAATCTGTGTGGAAAATCATTGTAACGCATTACACACGCCGTTAATCCCTTTGAAATACAGAGGAGGGTTTTGAGACCTTACTTCAATCACTCAGCAGATTGAAGATTCCCTTATACAGGCTAAGGCTAAATCTTTTGTAATTCCATCAGCTCCAGGAATGAGAATGGGTAAAGTAGAAACTACTACAGTTATGCTAAAAAAAGAACCTGTACCTGTTTCTACATCAAAACCTTCATCTTCTCGAAGGGATCCACCTCCTGAGCGCCAACATCATAGGTCGTTTCGTCAAGACGATCAAAGAGATCAAAGACTAAAACAATTTGAGGATCTGAAGAGAAAAACATACTCTTTCTGAAATAAACAAGTTTCTGGTTATTTCATTTCAGCTCTGGAAAATAATTTGGTTCAATTGCCAAGGCCTGAGAGGAGAAACAAGAAATGAGATGAATAACATCCCAATTATTTCCCCTTTCATCAAATGTTGGGGCATACCATCCAGGAGTGTTTTTTCTTCAAGGACCTCTTGCAAAAAATGGTCGACTTGGGACAAGTCAAACTGAAAGGTTCTTCATCTCCGGTAGCATGTGTTACTGCTACAGTTCCAGAGGAGGAAGGTGAGTGGCAAGAAGTCAAAAGCAAAAATGCACAGAAGTATGATGATTTTATGGTTAGAAAAATGATCAACTGAACTCATACTATTTTGGAAAGACAATTAAAGAAACCGATTGTGTCTTATGCCATGAATTTTGCGACAAAACCCTCTTCGTCAAAGGGAAAGTCCTCAAAAAAACGTCATGATTCAAAGAAAGAAAAATAATCTGATGAAGATGAGTATGTTTCAAAGCCTAAGTTTTATTTGACTATGGAAGACTTCTTGACATCTACTTCAAAACCACGGGCACCGCCCCACCAAACAGCACAGCCTAAATAGGATAATCATGCGGCGTCTTCATCAGACAAAGTGTTAATCTTCGGTTCTGTTAATATGATTCAATTAACATATCCATATGCCAGTCGCAGTTTCGATTTCAATGAGCCTGAATTACCTATATCCAATAGGGGAATCAGAGGAAATTCTAGAGGCTTAGGATACAGGGGAAGATATGGATCATTCAGAAGCCAATATTCCAATTCTACCCCTGCTAGAACTGTGTATGTAGCAGAAACTCGTGGTAGAGCCCTTCAGCGATCTCAACATGAACAAGAAAGTTCTTACACTAATAGAATATTCAGTCCTGGCACAATTATTTTGGAAGACCAGTTGAAGGTTCAATCTTCTTCCTCTCATCAATTAAATGGATCTAATCGGTCTAATCTTCCAAAACTAGGGATATTGTAAACTCCTATCCCGATACAAGATGCCTCAACTTCCAAAACATCTGATTCCAAGGTACCTGCTAAACTGCATATTCCTGTTGGGAAACGCAGAACTCAGGATCAAAAATATGATGTATTGAAACACTTTTCCCAAGTACTAGCCAATTTGTCAATTTTGGATGCTCTAAATCTGTCAAAAGATCTTCGGGAGGCACTCATTGAGGATTTGTCAAGTCCTCAGGAGTTTGAAACTGAAATTGCTGCAGCTGAAGTCTATCACATATAGAATAATCCTACAGAATTCCATGAAATAATATCTTTTACTGATTAAGATGATGATAATGTTGTGCATGGGCACATTAGACCTTTGTACTTATCTGGCATGGTCAATGGCGTAGACGTCCGAAGAGCTTTCATTGACAATGGCTTGAGAGTCAACCTCATGCCCATTCGTACACTTCGTCGATTGGGCCTCATAGAATCTAATTTATCTCCTTCTAACATGATGTTACAAGGATATGATAAAAATTTACAAGAACCACTAGGAGAAATTACACTTAGAACTCAGTTTTTAGATCTTGTATCCAATTCGGATTTCATGGTTGTTGATCAAGACTCAGCTTTCAACATCTTATTTGGAAGACCCTGGCTACATCAACATGTGTCTATCCCTTCATCATATCATCAATGTCTCAAATATTGTTTTGATGGTCATGTTGGGACATTGTATGGTGATAAGGCCCCATTCAAGCCATGTGAGTCTCAATACATTGAGGCGGAATTCAATCACATGAAGGGAAGGAGAAATCTACAACAAAGGAGATTACTAAATTTAATTCTCCATATGGTTTGGAGAAGATTATAATAAATCCAATTACACATGTGACTATAGATTATGTGTTGACTATTAGTCAAATTGACAAGATAGAACCAAATACAAATACTCTTGTGGAATGATCCATAATATCAATTATAGCAATCGAGCTAGACAACATGGGAGAAATTGGTAACCCACCAAGTAGTGATGAAAGCACAAATGGTGACGTCTTCATTTCATCTGCGGAAATCCAACAAGTCTATACTTCTCCAACCAGGACAGAAGAATTTATAGCAACATCAGAGGTGAACAATGATGTCGATTCTCAATCCATCATCTCCTCTTTATTACCAAAATAAGACCCTTCATCATCAATCGGGTCGGAAATAGAAGCTTCTTCTTCAAGATATGAAAATTTTGACATCTCTTTTGATCATGGAAATTAGGCTTCATCATCTACTATGAAATTAGAAAGGGAAGAATTAACACATGATGAAAAAGAAGAGGAAGATCTCATAGATGCTCCTCCAGCATTTGAAGAGGGTATCTCTACCAATGTGGATGAACTCAGAGAAATAAATCTGGGTACAAAAGAAGATCCACGCCCCACTTTAATCAGTACGACCATGACTCTTGAAGAGCAAGAGATGTATATTTATTTTCTAAAGAAAAATAGAGATATATTTTCTTGGAACTATATAGAGATGCCCGGGCTTGATCCTGATGTTTCTACTCATCATTTGGGTTTACCAGAAGAACATCGAGGATTTAAGCAAGTCACGATAAGGACACACCCAACTTAGGCTTCCAAAATTGAAGCTGAAGTGGATATGCTTATCGAATCTAACTTCATCAAAGAAGTTCTGTATCCCATGTGGTAGGATAATATTGTCCCTATAAAGAAGAAGAACGGACAAATTAGAGTTTGCATTGATTTTAGAGATCTTAATCGGCATTTTCATAAGGATGATTTCCCAGGTCTGATTACAGAACTTTTAATTGATGCAACAATTGTATATGAATAACTTTCATTCATGGATGGATATTCTGGATATAATCAGATCTGAATGGCCCCAGAAGACGAGGAATCCACAGCCTTTAGATCCCCTCAAGGTGTGTTTTTCTACCCGGTAATGCCCTTTGGCTTAAAGAATATAGGTGCAACATATCATCATTCCATGCATCGTATCTTCAAACCCTTCTTAGGGATGTTTGTTGAATGCTATGTAGATGATTTGGTAATTAAATTCAAACAAAGTTCTAATCACTTGGCTAACCTGGAATTCATATTCCGCAAGATTCGACAACATAATTTGAAGATGAACCCCTTAAAATGTGCTTTTGGGGTAACCTCAGGAAAATTTCTCAGCTTTATTGTATGCCATCGTGGTATTGAAGTCAATCCTGAGATGAAAAAGTCAATCTTTGGTATGTAAACTCCTCAAAATTTGAAATAATTAATAGGACTTCAAGGACACTTAGCCTATATTTGGCGTTTCGTCGCCAAATTGGTAGGCAAAAGTTTACCCTTCACCAAATTGATGAAGAAGGGAGTCACTTACCAGTGGACTGAAGAATGTCAAGAAGCATTCGATATTCTCAAAAAAATACCTCTAGAGTACATGGGTACTCATGCCACCTATTGAAGGAAGACCACTTATCCTTTATGTGACAGCTCTAGAGCGATCATTGGGTGCCTTTCTTTCTCAAAAGTACGATGCTAGGAATGAAAACATCCTCTACTATCTCAGTCGAACTATTCTTGAAACAAAAACGTGGTATTCAAGTATTTAGAAGTGCTTCCTGGCATTAATCTTTGCAGTTCAGAAGTTGAGACACTACCTGAAACATCATGAGGTCCAATTGGTATCTCGCAGTAACCCACTCAAATTCATCCTTAGTCGTTCAATGCTTAAAGGACGTCTATCAAGGTGGGCAGTTATTTCGCAGCAATTCGACATTAAGTATGTGTCTCAAAAGGTCATAAAGGGCCAAGATCTAGCTGATTTCTTGGCTGAACACCCTTCAGTGGAAGACAAATCTTCAGATATTGAACTCCCTGATGAGGAATTATTCTCTATTCAAGAATGTCCTCAGGCATGGGAAATGTATTTTGATGGTGCTTCCAGAAGTCCAACTGGGAGGAAAATGGAAAATCCAAAATTCAACAAAGTTGGCTTATGAATTGTGATCATTTCTCCAGAAAAGGCACTGTTACCTTATTCTTTCTTATTGGGGGATGATGGTACCAGTAATGAAGCAGAATACTAATCTCTCATCATAGTCTTGGAATTAACACTTCATGTACAAGTGAATCACTTAATGGTGAAAGGTGATTCAGACCTAGTAATCAAACAAGTCAATGCGGATTATGCCATCAGAAAAGAAAAACTAATCCCTTTTCATGATTATGTCAGAGAGTTAATGGAGGAATTCCCTTTGGAACCAACATTTTCTTATGTCCCAAGATCACAAAATTCTCAAGCTGATGCACTGGCTAATATAGCCATAACTCTGGCGGATCCAAATCGGGATGAGAAAACCATCAGTATTGCCCACCGTCGTGCAATTTCACCTTATGTTCGAATCTAAATAAAGGAAATTAATGAAATTAGTCTCATTCCTGAATCGTATGGTAACACTACGGGATGGATGTCACCTATCAGAGAATACCTTCAAAATGGAACACTTCCACCTGATAGAGCTAACAAAGAACAAATTTAGTGACATGTGGTCAATTTTACTCTTTATGATATCCTAGATCACCTAGAGAAAATTCTCTACAAATGTGGTTTTGATGGAGTTCTCTTCAGATGCATTGATGGTGAAGAGACAATGGCTGTCATGAAAGAAGTGCATGCATGAGTCTGTGGTGCCCACCAGTCTGGACATAGACTGTCTGATCAAATTCGAAGGCTTGGCTACTTTTGGCCTTCAATGATACAAGATTGTGTTGATTTCACAAATAAGTGGCATTCATGACAAGTACATGACAACTTCATTCATCAACCTCCAAAGTTGCTTCATAGAGCTAAATACTCATGTCCATTTTCCACATGGGAAATAAATGTGGTGGGAACTTACTCTTCAGCTACGGCCAAGCAGTTTAAGTACATTCTTACTACTAATGACTTTTTTTCCAAATTGGAAGAGGAAATACCTCTCAAGGAAGTCATTTATAAATGCATTGTTAGCTTCATCAAGTCTAACATCATTACCAGATTTGGTGTCCCTCATACCGTATTGACGGACAATGGCACCAACCTCTGTTCATCCGAGGTGAAGAAGTTGTATCAAGAATACAACATCAAATCCAACCATTCATCTCGGTATCATGCATCGGCCAACATCTAGATAGAAGACTTTTACATGAATATTTCAAATATACTGCAAAATATGGTGGATAAAGATAAGAGGTCATGGCCTGATAAAATCTTTCATGCTTTGTGGGATTATCGGACTACCACCCGCACTGCAACTCGGTCTACTCCATATTCACTGGTATATGGAACGGAAGTCGTCTTGCCCATTGAAGTTCAATTGACTTCGCTCAGGGTAGCCATTTTTGATCAGTCATCTACTGATGAACCATCTCAAAAGCGATTTAATGAATTGGAACAGTTTGATGAGAAAAAATTGTGCACTTTGAACCACTTGGAAGTCTATCATAATTGAATAGCACGATCTTTTAACAAAAAATTTCGTCTTCGTTCATTCACTCAGGGAGAATTAGTAATAGATCTCAGAACTCCAATGATACCAGGAAAGAAGCCTCCCAAGCTTGAGCCAAAATGGGAAGGACCTTATTCAATACATAGGGTCTACTCCAATGGAGCATATTCATTGATCTCGATGGATGGAGAACTCATCACTACTCCAACAAATTCCAGATTTTTGATGATGTATTTTGTATAAACACAAAATTCTCCATTGTCCTTGCTATATGAAGTTAAACTATACAGCAACGGTCTATACATATGACCTTAAACTATTTTATTCATTTTGTCCCACATGACGTTAAGCTGTGGGGAAAAAATATTTTCCTAATTTGTCCTCACTGCATGACCTTAAACTGCACAGTCCACCTATGGTCAGGTATGACCTTAAACTGCACCATGGTCTGGTATGACCTTAAACGGCACAACCGTCCAGCATGATGTTAAACTGCATAACCAATGGTCCATACATATGACATTAAACTATTTGTACTTTCGTCTCACACGACGTTAAACTGTGAAAAAGTTCCCTAAATGGTCTAGTATGACCTTAAACTGCAACTAGGTCCTGTATGACCTTAAACTACATCATCAACGGTCCATGCATATGACCCTAAACTATTTTCAAGTCCCTTATGTCCAGAAAGACGTAAAACCGTGATGGCCTAACTACATGACGCTAAACATTATAAAAGTCCCCTACATCCGGAAAGACGTTAAACTACATAATCCATGGTCCGGTATGACCTTAAACTACACAACCGTCCAACAAGATGTTAAACTGCATCGTCAACGGTCCAAGCATATGACCCTAAACTATTTGCACATACGTCCAACATGACGTTAAATTGTGTCCCCTTCATCGTACTTACTATATGATGTTAGAATATACAGTAACGGTGCATGCATATGTCCTTAATCTATTTGCACATTCGTCCAACATGATGCTAAACTGTATCGTCCATTTTCATCCAACATGACATTAAACTGTGAAAAAAAATCCCCAATACGTCCAACATAATGTTAAATGGTGTACTCTCCATCCTCCTAACTACATTACACTAAACTGTACAGAAAGTCCTTTGATATTGTCCTACATGACATTAAACTTTACTTCATCCCTACTACATGACACTAAACTGTGCATCACCAATAGTCCTAACTGCAAGACTTTAAACTGCATAGTCCCTTTATATGTTCTACATGACATTAAACTGTGCATCGTTAAGGTTTTTATTAACTCTTGTTTCTCACACCGAGTATGAATCACATGATCTTAGATCAAAACTCAACCATAACACTCTCTCTGGGCTACTAACCATGTGTCAGTCCCAACAACATAATTTTTTAGGTCATTGTCCCTAAGAACAACTTGATCATTAATTCATTCTTTAATTGAACTACATGGACTTTGAACCTTGCCTTCTAGGCTGGGTACGTAGGCAACCTCCAAAAGTTCAAGACCAAAACCAATCTCTTCACGTTGGTTCACCTCCATCTCATACGATGTTGATTCATGAAGCCACCCCTAGAATCAATATCTTTACATTGGTTCACTTTCATCCTTGTTATATGACATTAAAATATACTACACTTCTGTCCAGTATGACAATAAAATACAATATTCTTTGATACCCTCACCTAAAAGGAAACCATTGTTTACATTTATTTTTCAATCATGTTTCATTTCAAAGACTACGTGCATACATGGCAATGCCCAAACATTTTATCTTGGGTTAAACCATCATTGTACTAAAGTCCCCTTTCACCCTTCACATGTACGAACCAAATTTGTACAGCGGGTATTTCTAGAACTACATAGGCTTGATTAACATCCTTATGGGATACGTAGGAACGTTCGAGTATCCCTTGAAACCAGCCCCAAGTCTTTGGGCCTAACCCCAAATTCCACTTTCAGTCCCTTGTCTAAAAAGTCCCCATGAAAGCACACACTGTGTATTTGTTTTAATGGTCCAAGATCTAAGACCCTAAACTAAGATCTATAATCCTTTTTTTCCCACTCAACGTTAAATTGTAGTTCAAGAACTACATATGGCTTGATTCCCATCCTTATGGGATATGTAGTGAAGTCCAACATTTCAATCCAGGACCCAACCACAACATGATTATGGTTAGTATTGATCTGTGTATCTCTGTATACATTGGACAATACCGATATTTATGTGTCATAATCCAAACCTTAAATATTCTCAGATCATCATAACCCTTTTCATGACTTCTAGGTCACACACATGTCAAACTTCTGAGAATTGTTTTGCCTGACTATGCAGCATGTTCCCATAGGTGGCCTTGCATAAACAGTCTATATAACAAACTTGTTAGCCAAAAGATACTATTATCTGACTATACAGCCAATTCCCTTAGGTGGCTCGGCATAATTCAACCCCCTAATGGGTTTTTCGGATAGTGGTAACTTCATTCTTGGGAAGAATTCCTCTTTTGTCCATATTTGTCTTAAATGACAGTATGTCGGGATCCGAAAAAATATCCATCCTTAACATATTTGTCCCATATCTTTTTTCAGGATCTAAAAAGTATTCATGTCTATTGTTTATATTATCCATCCCTACATTTGGGTCAGACATTTGTAGGAGTGATATCTATTCAGTTCTTCGATAATCTTGTTTGGAAATATCTTCTCCATATTCATGTACCTCTTTCCATACAGCAAACTCTATACTTTGAAAATTTTGAATCTCCATAAACCTTCAGTGGATTTTAGCACTTGGAATGTAAATTTCTGAGAGTTATATTTCCTTACTATATAGCACATTCCCATAGGTGGCCTTACATAAACAGTCTACATAACAGACTTGTTAGCCAAAAGATACTATTTTATTTTACTATGCAGCCAATGCCCTTAGGTGGACCTGCATAATTCAACCCCCTAACGGGTTTGCTAAATAATGGTAACTTCATTCTTGGGAACTACTTCTTCTAATGTCTTTTAGCTCTTTTAATATCATTCCTCATATTCAAATATTCTTAATGTCATAGTTTACGTCCCCCCCCCCCCCCTTATACTTGAGTATGGTACTATGTTTTCAGAAGAATTGTCAAGGAATTGAGTTGATTCTAATTCATTCGGTCAAAGCTATTTTGACCTTAAACATTATCTCTTTATTACTGATATGCATGACTTTAAACTTCCTACAAAAGTCAAGGGAAATCTAAATAAATGTCATGTTCCATCTCACTAAACATACATTTTGTATGTTTTAGGTAATATTGAGCAATTAAAAGATTCAATGTTTGTAGGGTTATTTACATTAATCTTAGTAAAAATAAAACTATGCTTACTAGGCCCATTGGATAAGGAAAAATTTAAAGCAGGTAGTAAGAAAATGTGTGCACAAATGATTGAAGTTGAAAGTGTTTTTCATTGAGGCACATGAATTGGAAGGACATCCACAGATTGGAGTCTCTTTTCTTTTCAAAGGAATTACGAAAGACTTTCAACATAAGTCTTCAATTGATGAAATACATCCCGAGATTCATCAAAAGCTACATTAAGCTCGTGCACTTGACCAACTTCAATCTTTTCAGCGTGATGGAGTGCTTTCTTGGCATCCGTAATGGTCTTCATACCATTCGTTTGAACTCCCTCTAATGAATTATTGAGTTGGTCAAGTTCCACAGTAACAGTTTCTAACTGTTGCTGAAGGTGCATCTTTTGGATGACTTTTTCTTTGATGTTATACTTCAGTTCATTCATCCTAGCAGCATAGTCAGCCTCATCTCAGGATACAGCAGCCTCAAATTCGCCAATGTTGACTGATAGTTTCACCCTGGTCAGATCATCACGGCACTTTTCCTCCAGCCCTCTCATGAAGATGACTTGTTTCACCGCAGTATGGATTTCTTAATATCCAAAACCGCCAAGACCTAGAATGATGAAATGGGATGACAATCAAGGGATATTCGATGATAGCTCTTCTAAAGGAACCTCAGATATGACTTTCTATATATTATTCCATGCCTTACGTCGTGAAAAGTTGAGCTCCTTAAGCACCTATGGGTCTGATTCAACATCATCATCACAGGGGGCATGTAATCTAGGATTAATGCACTTAAGGAAGTGTTATGTTCTGCTTCTTCCCCCCTAACGCTGGTTGCTTCACCTTCTACTGCTGTTTGGGCAGAGGCTAAGGCCTCACCTCCAGATCTAGCCACTGTAGTTGGCATCCCTGCATGATTAATTGAAATCTTTGGTTAGCTTTAAAGGATAACAAAAGAATCTATTGTCTTGCAAATTATGTACAATCACAAATATTTTTATCCCTTAATCGATGGTGGATCAGCAACCAGAGAAGACTCCTTCCTTTTTTTCCTAGTCTCAACAGGATCTTCAAGATGGGTCTCAGGAGGGTTTACTGGGTTTATCTCTACTTGAGCTAATGATTCTTCAATGGTAGTGTTGACATCAATGTCCACACCCTCTTCAGGCATTTGTAGTTCAGCAGTTTCTATGGATGGAACAGCATATCATTTTTAGTCATGATTAGAAGTGTAAATTATAAGAAAATTTACTGGGCGAAGGATAACACTCACGCCCAAGGCCTTCTAAATCAGATGACAACTTAGAATGATCATAAAATTATTCGAATGACATTCCATGATTCATCATTTCATCTAATAATATTTCAGAATCCTGGTTAGTCTCACTAGTGGGATCATTTGATGTGTCTTATTGACGACTTACGTCCTGTAACCCCTAACCCTGGACATCATCTTTAGGTAAAATCACAGCATCAGTTGCATCAATTGAAACAGTTGCCAGAAGCTCTAATGCAGGAGTTGAACCTAAAGTATCACAGAATGGAAGTCAATCGGTGTTTAATTCAACGTTTTAGTGAAGCATTGTTGGCTAACTAGAGACAGGCTCTTCTCTTATTGCAAAAGCAGCAAGAAGGATACTGAGAATAGATGCTAGATATTCACCAGGCGCAGCCAAGTCAGCTTGGATTGGTGATTTTTCCACAGCACCCTCCGTGCTCTTTTAAGCAGGATCAGTCCTTTCCCACAGGGGGAAAATTGAAGAAGCCCCTACAATCCCTAAAAATATGAGTAACCATGTGGTCATGGGTATAATCTCATTATTACCCGAAGGACTTACTGCTGCTAATGAAGCGTTTAGATGTGGACTTCCTCCTTCGTTGCCTTTGCTTCTTTGGTTTTTTGAGAGTATCGGTAGTCTCCCTTATTGGCACATGGATTGGCGAATGGAAGGTTATGTCCAACGCCTCATTCCTGGCCTGTTGGCCTGGAGATATCTCACCTAGTTCGCGAGGAGAATCAGCAGCAGCCCTGATGGAAGTACCACCAGGGCTATACTATGGTGAAGGAACCTCAGTTCCTTTCCTTTCAAGCTGCAAGATGAAGAAAATAACATCCTTAAGTAACAAAGGTTTGACTGGAATCATGTTGCAAGGAAAATAAGGAAAGAAACCTTACATCATCAGGAGCCACATACTCATGTCACTCCTCATCTCTAGAACCACCAGCCCCCTCAGTGGCGCCGTGATCAATCATTTCCTTCACCCGCCTGGTGACAAGAACAGACTCATCAGTGGCATATATGAGCATTTCCATCTCTCTAATGTAAGCCCGCACTTCATTGGGGTTATCCACGTATTGTAGATTTGTAGAAGCCAGAAGATTCCTTATTCCAGGAAGTTGTATGCCCTCACACAAATCCAGCCAGGCGGTCTCAGTACCATAGTATAAACTCTTCCATAACTGGACAACCTCTGGTCTTAGATATGAAGGCTGCGAGGAAGGTCCTACAATATTTGACTTCAATTTCTTCCCAGCTCCTGAAACTATAGATAGAGAATAAGAAAATAAAACTTATTGTTTTATAAAGTAGCAGTGATTGAATTACCACAATGAAGTAACTCACCATGAGTTGATGGAGTGGGTATTTTAATTCTGGCCAGAGGATTATATCAGGCACGAAACCGCTTTGCTGCTGGTTGTGCCTCATCATCCCCATCATGGGAATCCAGTGAATCAATTCATGGGGAGGATTCTGTCGAATCAACATCAAGTGGGGAAGCATCACCATCATGAGGAAGGGTTTCTTTCTCTACAGTCCTCTTCCTTTTCCCCACATGATAAACTGGGTGATTCAATATCCCTTTGGGGTATGATTATATCTAGTCTTCTGCATAATATGTAGTCAAATTATGTGCCTCTTTTTCAACTAGTATATCAAATACTGCCCCAGTCCTCTCCCTTGACTTAAACAACCATAGTTGTCGAGCAACCATCGGATGTTGCTCTAACCTGACATGTACTAAAGGAGATACAACAATCTGTTGCAGACATTTGAATTGATGTGCAAATCTATATGGAGCATATGCCTCACATATAATTTCATTGTCAATCCTGGCAACTAGAACACCATCCCTGTAAGCTAGCATGTATGCCCTCAAATCCAAATGTGTTGTTCCATCATCAACAAATCACCCGGTTGGCGGACTTCCATAGGGAAATAAGTTTAATTCCTTAAACATGATCCGCCTCACTTTCATGTCATAGGCATTAACATCTAATGAAGAAACTCCAGATAATGCCTGCACTGACGGACTGAAAGAACTTCTAGGAATTTGTAATCCATTCTTTACATTGTAAGTCCTGAAGTGTGTGGAAATCCATCCCTATAAAACATGGAATGGTACCACTATTATAAAAGGAGATTTACCCATAAAGACATGAAGTAAACTCATGTCAATATTTGATAAAATGTGGGTATCCAACCCAACCATTTTTCCCTCATCTAACTTTGCTGTAATGACGAAGGTCCCTGGCCTGACGCCTCCCTTCGAATCCCTGACTGGAAAGAGATAAATGGTGAGCCATATTGCTAAGTATCCCGCCGGATGATTCTTAATTGGGATCCTTTGATTCACCTCATATCCCCACTTCTCGAACTCTCCTGCTTCTAGAGTTGTCCAGGATGTGCCAAGAGCACCCCTCTTCTCTGGTTTTGGGCAGGTAGTAGGATGCTTGGGCCTCTTATCCTTGGATTTCTTTTTCTTGGATCCTTTTTCCTTTGACTCATTATCCTTTGGATCCCTCTCTTTTTTCTCAATAAGAAATATATTCATCCATTCCTCCAAATGAATATCCTTTCTATAATGAGTTAATGAGGTCTCTGAACATTTGAGCCTCTGGAAGATCTTAAATAATTCTTGAGCTAAAGAAGGAGTCTTCTCTGAATCATTCCATGTCACCTTGGGTGGAATGAATTCATCATACATGTCACCCAATATTGGAGCCCTTGAGATCATTTTGACATCCCACAGACTGATTCCCACTTCTCCATGAGTCAGATGGAAAGAATTAGTTGCTGGACTCCAGTGGCTGAGTATCTATGGCACGAAGTTATCATGTCTGTAAACATATGTTTGCCCAACTCAGACAACTTCGTATATCGCCACTCCTTTCAGATCCTTGACAAACTCTGCATAGGTTTTTTGCACCCAGTATGCCCACATCCAAGTTGATTTCATGCCTCCCCCAGGATAGAAGTCCCCACTTTTCTTCCAGCCTTTGGATTGATCCATCTGAGCATTTCGGAAGATTGAAGGATGAAAATGTGGTTGCAGCTCTGGTGTATGATCTTTCAGATCTAGTGTACAAGGGATATGATGCATCATATGGGCCTTCTCCACTGTTCCAGCATTTAGAAATACTCCTCCACCTGAGATATTTGCTGAATCAAAGTTGGTGTAATTCTGATACCATGAAAATGGAAAATAGTTCTTTTCTTCTGGAATGGTGACTTCTCTTAGATGACCATAGCCATACAAAGTCAGATAAGTTCTCTGTGGGATGTCACGATGATATTTCATTAGATACTTAGCAAAATCCTGAAGAGTGATATCTTTAACAGTATAATAATCGTGGAAAATGATGTTCATTATATCATCAATCCGCTTTCTAGCCATTTCATCAACTATTCTGGGTCTAAGACCCATTGTTTCTATAGAAAATTGAATAAATTAACTTTTATATAAGTTTATTTTTCATAAAATTTGTGAAAGAATTCGAAAAAATGGCTAAGGCATTAAGGCGCGTAAGTACGGATGTGTCACTCAAGTGTGAATTTTCCGCACAAGTTTCTGTCGAGCAAGTTTCACCGCGCAAGTCCTATTACATTGACCACAGCACGGCAGCGAAGAAACAATGGAAAGAAGATACTTCCGCGGCGAAGGTGACTTGCGTGGTGAGAGCTCGAGAATCCAGAATCAGATGTTATGCACAGTAGATGACCATGTATTTATAGGTTAGGCGGCCCATCTATGTTCCTACACCCTCTGCGCTCTCAAGACTTCCGCGCCTCCTTTCCTTTGGTTTTCTTCTTTTCCTTAGAGTCAAATCCTCATTTCTTTTGGATCCAACTATGAGGGGGGGGACTTTTGTTGACGCTCCTTTTTCATCACACAGCCCAAAGGAAAGTAAAGGGAAATTACTTAGCACAAATTGATTCATCCTTTGAAGAAAACATCAAAAATCGAAAAAGGGATGAACAAAGAGAACATTTCCCATAGGTCGCACAACATACCTCATGGTCACGCAGGTATACTTGCATGCCGCCTAGTGGTCGTGCAAGTGAATTGCGTGACCTAAGTGATAACTGCCCGAGTCTTCTCCAGCCTATAAATAGACCCTGTGGGCACCCCATTCGGGGAGGAATTTTTCCAGAAACACAGATTTAAGCTCCTGACGCCCTAGTCTCTTATCAAAGCTTCCAAAACACTTATAAGGTAATTTCTCACCTATAAAGGAGGATCTAAAGTGGGGGAGGAAGGCCTAAGTGTTGAAACTCATCAACACATACGCTCCTGAGTGTCCATCCCTAAAGGGAAATGGACACACTTGCACGCCGCCTTAATCTTTCAATAGAACTTGAGCGCCCCTCTTCTGGAAGAACCTCAAGAGGATTCTAAAGGCTTTAACCAAGAGTCGCTCAAGTATTTACCTGCTGTCTAACCGTCATGCAAGTACCCATTTATCGCGCAGGTATACCTGCGCGACCAGGACTTGCGCGCCCACGCAGTACCTGTGCGCCTGCTAGGACTTGCGTGCCCCTGACTTTTTTGGGTGCCCTTCTTGCCCATTTCACCCTTCTTATGTCATTCCACCTCTCCTATTCAAGATTCAGTCTTCAAGACGCTCTGCAAAGACATTTATGGGATGATTTCATGATTTGGAATCCTTATCTGAAAATAATTCTCTGGAACATCTCTCAAAATCTAGTGATTTATCCATCTTTATGTCACTAAATATTGAGATTTTATTCATTAAACTTCATCCTTTAGGATTAGAGAACCTATAATCTAGGCATCCTCCTCAAGAATAAGCGCCAAATATTAATTCCCTTAACCTGGGCCTCCTTTTCAGGAATAAGCCACAGTCCCAAATCTGGGCATCCTCTTTAGGAGTAAGCCCCAAGTCCCTTAATCTGGGCCCCCTTTTCAAGAGTAAGTCCAAGTCATAATTCTCAAATCAGGGCATCATCCTTAGGAGTAATCCCTAGTCCCCTAATTTAGGCATTCACTTCAGGAGTAAGCCCTAATTCTTAAAGTTCCAAAATCTGGGCTATCCTCCTTAGGAGTAAGCCCCAAACCATAATTCCTTTAACATGGGCCTCCTTTTCAGGAACAAGTCCGAGTCTCAAATATGAGCATCCTCTTCAGGAGTAAGCCCCAAGTCCCTTAAATTTTCAATTCTCTTAACCTAGGAAACCTTTTCAGGAGTAAGCCCCAGTCTTAATTTTTCATAACCAGTCCTAATTTACTTTTGATCTGGGATTCCTTCATAGGAGTAAAACCCAATTATAAGTCCTCTCCTAATTTGGGCCTCATTTTCAAGAGTAAGCCCCATGTTAGAGTATTCAAATATCCATAAAGAACATATACCTTTATGGACCCAGCTCCTGGATTTCTTCCCTGAATTAAATCCTAATATTCATTTATCTAGGCAGTCATACATACATATGTCCCACATTATTTCATATGATTGCATCTTTCATGGCACAATTTTTTGATTTTTACAAATACCACTTATTTCTCACACCGATCATGAATCATGTGATCTTAGAGTGTAAAAGTAATCATGACATCATTTTTGAGTCATCAATCATAAACATCATACTCCCTTAATCGAACAATGTGGGTTCTGATTCCGTTTTCTTAACAAAGGATACGTAGGTAGCCCATCTGCGGGTTCGATCCCAACTCTGAAATAATCTATGTCTTTCTGAATGACAATAAACTTCAAGTGCCCCACTGAGTGGCTTTAAAACCAGCATGGTCATCATAATGACCAAGAGACTTCTATATAAATTTGTTGAAGGATACCATTGGTCAAGAATCACTAATAAACACAGATGATTATCAATCGATAAAGAACATCGAATAAATATAAAAGATTCTCTAAATTTGCTACATATTTAATAATTGATTTTCAGAACTGAAGGAAGGATCATTTTATACTTGGTCATGTAATAAGGATTCACGAACATGACTTAAATCTATAAAGAGTGTCCTAGAGTAGAACATAATTCCCCTCAAAAAGGTATGATGAGTCCGACCACCCATCCTCTCGACCAATGCAAATTCTTAAGCCTCATCAGTCCACAAACTAATGAGAACCTAGCTTTGGAAATTAAGTCCAAATGGATGTGAAATCATTGGATGTTTCCAATTCTATGAACAACCCCGTTAGAAACTGATCAGAATGTTTGAACCTCCCATAAAGGAGGCCATCCTCGAATTCTGAGGGAAACAATAAGTGCGCCCCTATTTTTTTCTAGAATATACCACAAAAACCTCCTATAAAATAACAAAATGTGTGGTAAAATATCTTTAAAATATTTATATATATATACTCATTAAATATTTATAAACAATGAACCACTTTGTTTTGGCACTTCCCAGACTATATTTTTTTATATTAAGACAGATAATATCAATTCATGTACATCTTGTAAAGCTGTTATCCCAAGTAATTTTAAATATCCAAACATAACATGAAGATGAAATTATATTTGAAATTCATTTTTTTGATTCCTATGGACAAATACTTGTCTATAATGGTGTGGTATCTATAGTACATTGGTTGGGTCAACTCATCTCCCATTTGAAATGGTTAGGTTATACAATCATATATATTCATGATATTTCTTACAGGGGTTTTCTCTTCATAAATGGAATCTACTAGGCTCACATTAATCATGGTTTCCCAATGTGAATTATTTGAAAAACAATCACATTACTGAATTGTTACCCTTGCACCATGTCCAATTTATTATATTAATATTAGTATTCATGTATGACTTGTGAAATGATCATTTTGGGACTCCCCATAGAATATATACAAACCATTAATGGAAAACACTCAGATGAACACCCAAATTCCATTAAACCATTCACATTCAACCATAACATCTAAAAAACAACATATTTCCATGGTGTAGAGTGCGTAGTTTTGACTTATTATATAATTTTTTAATTCTTTCATGTCCATATCAACATTAATACTTTATCAATCATATATAATAATGTTTTGAATAAATATAACATGAATTTTTTTTAAAATATTGAAATAATTGCCTCAATAAAAAATTCATAGAATTCGTCTAATGTGAAGGTAATATAAACAAAACAACTTTTGATAAAATTGTGTTTTTTGTGGTATTCAACCACTTAGTGTAAATATTATTACAATATTAATATTGTTTCACTAAAAATGCACTCAAAACTCACCATAGACCCATTAAATTTACGAGAGTGTCTCAATTATAAACACTAATATACTACTAAAATATTCAATGGATAATTAATCTACTTAAAATGGATTTTCAATCTCACCCATTTTATTTGTTTTTTCAAATCATGAAAATAATTTATTTAGAACAACTCCAAACATTATATACCAACCACCTCATTTATAACCATCCAAAATAATCCTCTCTTGCACATATCTTTTATGATTACTACTTGAAAATCAAAAAGAGTCTCTCCCACATTGTGATAATAGTTTGGTTTATATTTTTCACTTTTTTTATAAAATATAAATGAACGAATTAAAGGAAACCAATGAGAAAACATGTAGGGTTTCTTATAGATAATTCACTCTCTAGAACACTAAGGTATGGTATTTATGAATTTTATCATCATATCTGAAACATTATCATTGGTCAAGAAATATTCTAATAACATATCATCACACACCACATTATATTTGATGAAGTGGGAATTGTTAAAAATATTATTTGAATTGGAATGTTTCACAGTATTAATTTTCAAGTGGATTGAAATATGGTTGTGTCTCTCAATTACTAGTGGGTATGAAATAGTCATTCTCACTTTTTCAGTATGTTACTTATTCATAATAATTTTAATTATTGTTTGAGTTTTTGAAATATACAGATCTTCCATTACACATAGAAGGATGGGATTTTTCTTCTTAGAGTTGTAGAAAGCAAAACTTCTCCCAGTATAGATATTTTATTAAAAATTAATATTTTTAACACCAAACATTCTTGACAAATCCAAATTATTATTCTAATAAAATCTATAATATATAGATTTTAAAATATAAATCCATAATGATGAATTATATTTTTATAGTGGTATATTTGTCTCACTATTTCATGTTTAAACTCCTTAGGATTACATTGGAATCATATATATTGAGTAATTTAATGAAAACAATAACCATTTTAAATGATTACAAAAAAATTTGTTACCAATAAGCCTATGGATCATCTTTTTATCCACAGTCCTACATTCCCCTCCAATGAAAACATTATCTAAAATTCAATAGGGGTAGAGTACTTTCTCTATTTATCTATGCCAAAATTTTTATGTAACTCATCTGAATACTTTTCATATGAGTGAAAAATAAAATCTACATCTCTTGTAACATGTAAACTCGAAAAATGGACTTCTTAAAAATAATTGACATCTCAAAGAGGTTCTTCATTTGGGAAAAACATTCCCTAGTACTCGTCTTCTTTTTCTAGGAAAAAATCGTCTATATATGTGATCTTAATGAGTAAGTACATGCAATCTCCCTTCACATGGGTAATTGAATGAAAATTTACCTTCTTGAATTTCTTTATTTGTAAGTTATATTTTAACTTCATATACCATTATTTATAATGATTTTTATGCCATAGAATGCTTTCTTTAACATACAGACATGATTACCATCACCATCAATCATAAATCCTTCTAGTTGTTCTATAAAAACTACTCCTACAAATTCGTCATTATTTAATTATTACTTATCCTACATATTAAAAACGTTTTATTTTCATTGAGAATGTATCAAAATGAATATTTGGATTTATTCAAGCCCTATTACTAGATAAAATTTCTCATAAAAATTAATACCCTCAATTTGAGAGTTCACTAAAAAAATAAATCAATTTTTTTACTAATTTACATTTCATGGTGAATTTAGACTTAAAAAATATATTATATAGATAAAATTATGGTAATTGGGACATGACACAAGTTCCCATGTCTCATTATTCTTAATATGATTTATTACCATTTCTGCCACTATTATCCAATCCTAATATTACAAGGATTCTTAAAACCCCATTGGTTCAAATCATTAAATTTTGTTGGTATGATTTGATTGTCACAAACTTATAAATGATTAAACAACATTACAAATATATTCATTGATATTTTCATGATTAAATATTTTGTCTAATTATTCAATACATTAAACCACCTTTCTCCTATAATTTTATATCTTTTAAATATTTAGAATCATCATGATTATTTTGAGAAACTACATTCTCATCAAGAGTAATCCCATATTGTACAACTTTTTCTCTGATGGTTTCTCTAATCACATCATTAATTTTTTATTATGTTAATGAGGAATTTTATTTTCCAAAAAATATTACAACAAATATGTCAATAATATTACTATTATTCTTATTCTAACTCCATTAACTCCTTCCACAGCGTTTGTATTCAAAATATATACCATCATCATCTATTTTATTAAACATGACCAAATTTATTCTATTGAATTGGATGTAAAATTAATTTTTGAAATATGGAATAGATAGGAGATAATTTTTTTAACTACATTATATAGAAGTGTATACTGGTTGAGAAAAAAATAACCACGGTTGTGGATTGTCTCTAAAATAATTTCATAGTATCAAGAATAGAACACATGGTTCATCCCATGTTTACCATTTTATTAATCATTCACTCAAATAATCCATTTTAAATTAGCGATTATTGATCACTATACTCATTTTTCATTCCATGACTATTAAGATATTTCTAAAATTATTCATTCATGTATCTAGAACTTTCGGGAACTACAATATTTTGACTCCACATCCAACTTTATTTTTATCAATTCAAAAAATAGATATAAATTTCCCAAGATCTTATGACTTACATAACATTAAATAATCATAAATTATGTGAGTAAATTTATCAAAATAGTTCATCTTTTACTTATCCCTATTAGACATCATAAATACAATAATATTTTTACATGTCTTAATAAAAAAACTCAAGGAGTTCCTTTTTCATTATTTATAAATGATTATGGATCTTATTAACCAAATTTCCACTATGAATTGTGTCATAAGTGTTGATCCTTTCATGATGTATCTTTTGTATAATTATCTTAGATTCATAATTTAAATTAATAACTATGTTTTTTTCTTAAATCACAAAATATCTTATTCCATAATTTCTTTTTCATCTTTTGATCTTAAAAGACATTTAATTTTTATTAAAACATTAGAATATATAGTCATTGTTTTCCTCAGCCTCATGATTATGTCTTAGTCAATCATTTAATGACACATCCATTCTTCAAAAAATTCCCCACATCACCATTACTAAAAATTTGATTGGCATTCAATGGAATGGGATTCATCACATCCATAAAGCTAACATCACTGGATTTACTTTCATATATAATTTTGTGTCCATATCCTTTTAAAACTAATTCTCCACAATTTATGAATTTATTAGTGCCACCATAAAATATTTATATTTCCTTCAATATTTCTTTTCAATTAATTTTGAAAAGAAATCATATCCAAGTAACCGTGGATTATCACCTTTTCCACACTACCTTAACTACCATTTCATGCTAATTAATATTCCTTATCTTATTAAATTTGGGATTATAATTTTTCATTAACTTCTCTGATAGTATGTTAAGATATATATTGGTAGATTTTATGGATTTATGACACATCAAACATGCTTCTTCTAGATAATTAAAAACAATTCCAATTTTATAGCCTCTCCTGGATATTGTGTTCATTGTCCTCAAGAAACATCTAGTTTACACTATATAGATTTATATCTGATCTTCAATTGGGGGAGTGAGAAATTTTATCATCCAAATTATGATTTATTTTAATATAATTCAAAACATCTATAAAGGATTATTTTTATATGACTATACTAGTTTTATATTATAAAAAAATATTTTTAGTTCTATTCATGGAGTAGGAATTGAGTTTTATACATCATATATCTCTAATGATGATATAATAAACTTTTATTATATATTTACATACACATGTGTATAATATTGTAATTAAGGGATTATATCCCAAATGTATTGTTTAATGATGGATCTAATACAACCTTTGAGTCTAGAATGTGGCTTTTACCCTATGAATGATAGAATTTTCATTCACATTATCCCATCGGTGGCTGTATAATGGTAGGAAAATGATAGATTAATTAAATAAATTAAGATAAATAATAAATCTATATATATATATATACCTATAGGTATCCTTTATAGTCACTAATATTATATTTCTCTAGGGTTAGTCACAAAAAACTATTGAATATAGAGGGATATGAAAAGTGCATCATTGTGGGAGAATCTTCAAAAATGAATGAGGAAGGTTCATCGATGAAAAAATTCAACGAAATCTATCCTTTCAATTGATGTGGGTTCTCTCATAATCATATATTTATCCAATAATTTGGTCAAGATTTTATTTTTCATATTTATCTCCAATTTGGATAATTTTTTTTGGATTAGTTCATGACAATATAATTCAGAATCTACCATTATGTTTGCCTATTAAATTATCATATTTATTTTGATAATTATATGATTGATGATTATCAATCTTATAATCATTATCAAACCCCATTTTTCAACTAATTAAAAATATCATCAATTGTGGATGATTTTACATACAACCATCAATAATCATTTAGTTTGGTGTTTTTTGGTTTTCCCCCATTGTTATTTATACTCATCTTTAACCACCAAAAGGTTGGTGATTAGACCCTGAATCCATTTCGAGTAAAAATAAAACCCTATATTCAAGTTTATTTATGCATCCAATAGTAGTGATGTTGATTGTCAGAGTATATATGAATGATGGTAAATTGTTAAAGGTGGAGGAGATCAAGAATGGATATTTCATTAGCCAGTGCGTGTGATTGACAAAGGAGGTGACATGACTTCATGTTTTAATAAACGATCGGTATAATTAAAAATTGAAACATGATTCAGTGAAGATAAAAATGTATTTAAAATTTCATGGTGATATTTTTGGGGAAATTATAGGGAATGGAAATTTACATAGTGGAAGTGTAATTTAAAAAAATAAATAAATGATATGTAGTTTGAAATAAAAAATGTAGTGTGTTAAATTGATGTAGCGCTAGAGATTTTCCTTTTGTCTGTAGAAGTCCAGCTTGATGTATAAAGGGAATGCATGCCTCTTGATACTCGAGATCCCAACATAGCCATGTATGACTAATTTACAACCTATGAGCCCCCAATTAAAACTCGACATGAGAAGTCGATACACTGTGAGTGTAAATCATGGACCAACACTTCATGTAAAATTTAAAAGACACTAATTAGTTGACTTTATACACAATAGTTAGGGCCCAAATGTATTAGTGGATGGCTACATGTTGGAAACCCATTGTGTACCCATTAAGAAGTCCATATGCCCTATTTTTTGTTGGATTGGATCCTTCAAGAACAACTGTCTGAGATGAACATTTCATAGGGTATTTTTTGGGGGATTCATATATAAAGGATGTGATGAGGATTAAGAGGAATAAATAATTATCGAACAGATTAGTGTATCATAGATAGGAATCAATAGTAGAAATCCCTAATTGAGTGGAAATCCACTCATTCAATAGAGTAAGGGTGTAGTATCCTCATATAATTCTTAGGCATGGGATAGAAATTCCCCCCACTAAATTGGGGAAGATAATACTCTACCTATGGATAACATAATGTTATTTTATCCCCTAATATTAAAATTTATTGTATCCTTTAACTATATTGTCAGATTTTCCCTCTAGTAAGAGTCTTAAAGTAGGGTATAAGAACCTCCATTGGGGTTAATTTTTTCCACTACACTACTTTGTTCACGGGATCCTCCCCTACAGGTATCGCTTGGTTATGTGGGAAGAATGATTATATCATTTAATGGTCTTGGTTAACATTCCAAAACATTGGCATAACTGTAAGGTCTGAAAAATTACACTGCGGAATGAGTACCTTCAACGAGAATATATGAGTTATTCCTCCTTCATAACCATCATCATTTTGGATTTATCTGAATTTCATTTGGGATATTTACATAATGATAGTTTCTAAGTATCTTATTTGGTGTTTATATACTCGTTTATGTATTGTAATATCCCAAATGTGTTGTATATATTTGTATCCAGGCACACAGTGGAAGCAGATATAACAGTGATTTGAAAATTTAACACGTGATTGAAATAAAAATGTTATCTTCGGTGATGCACTTCATGAGAAAGAAATATTACTATCCATTGAAGGAAATAAGATAAAATTTAAATCAATAAATTACCTAATTTGATAGTGCATTCAAAAATCACATGTCATTGGGTACCATTCCTCAATGAAATTGATATTGGATCCCTCAAGACCGATTTCACGATGAAGATGCTGGGAGGAGCAGTTCCATGTTGTTAGTCTGGGATGTATGTAATGTTTGAAGCCTACAAGAAATGAATTCCTCTAAGGCCTACTGGACATGTAAACCTTCAACATATCTATAATATTTACACAATGAGTTTTTATATCCAGTAACTAGGGTAGTGATTAAATGAAAACATTCAACATATCTATAATATTCATAATGATAATACTTCAATCCATAAAATAGAAATTGAATTGATAGATTTGATTATCTAATACTCTCTTTATGATTTAGTGGACATGAGATAAAATCTCTCAAATTAGATTGTTGAATAGTGTAGTAAATCAGTACATCCCATTCATTATATAGTGGGGTATATAATACTTGAAAATGGTTCATCGACCCACAAATATGTATTTCACACTAAATAAGACATAAAAAACATGTTATGATAGACTAAATAGGTCATAAATATCATTTATATTTTTTCACTTACTAATAATATATTAAATATATTAAATGATATAATTTATTCCTTAACTGAACTCATTATTACCCTAAATATTAAACAATCCTTGAATATAAAAAGAATTGTCATTTGTTGAAAATTTCCCCATGTATTAATTTTAATACTAAAAAATAAAATAAATAATTAAATTCAATTCCATTTATTATTTACACAAATAATATCAAATTAATTTATCTCATGGTTATCATTTATACTCAGAAACACCCCAGACAGTATAGTGGGGCCCACCATGCCCTATATTTTTTTCATTTTAATGGGATCGTACCTTGGAATATGTTATGTTTGTGATACTCTATGACATTTTATAAATAGTACCAAGTGATATTCATAGACCAGGAGTGGAATCTAGAAACCAAAGAAGGCCCCTAAGGAGATAAGAAATTATCCTAGTAACAAAAACATTTTATGAACACATAAAGTGTAATATAATCTCTTTTTTCAAATATTTATCATAAAAAAGAATGGATATTTAGTGTCATTATCCTTTCAGGAATTATTTTTCATTGAACATACTGGACTAACATAACTTATTCTACCATAGATATGGATTTAGAGATTGTACTACCATCTTAATCAATTGGGCTAGAGATATCACTTCCTTTCAAAAGTGAAAAATTCAATATATATCATTCAATTAATTATATTGCACTAATGATTATACCAACACATACTATATAACAATGACATAAATTTCATGGTTTTTGGATTGCATAATAAAATAATATACACTAATAATATCAATTTCAAGGACTAGTACACATGATCGTATATAATATATACCAATCCCACCTGAAATATGTGGTGTTCCAATTAGAAGGTCTTTCTTCAGGATTTTAGGTAATCAAGATCACAAAGTGTGAACTTCAACAGATAAATTACCAATGATTATGAGCTCCCTTAATCTTGTAGTCACACATCATATGAATCTTATCTTCATGATGTTTCAAAACCATATGACCTATGTTTAAGATTACTTCTATGTTATCTCTATTTCCTCATATAGTTTGGGAACTAATATATCCATTTGATAAGAAAAATTATCTTGGATCATTATCACATATAATGTGGATCCATAAATATCAAAACTATTATTTTATGTATACATCCTAAATAAATTAATGTTTAAATGATATAGTTCATTAAATGTACTGTTCAAGTTGGGTTGAGGGAACCCACATGCACAGCAATCCCACTTTCACATAATCCAACATTCTAACAACTCTTGTTATCACTCGGATGATAAGATCATGCTTCATATGAGTTATTTATTTATTCATTAGGCCTACCACATTTTCACTATGTGAATTCTATATTGTCTATGTCTTCACCACCTTGAGTAAGACTTCTTAGTAGAATATATCCCCATGTATATTCCTTTTTTCATCTATTTAAACTTGTAACCATGGATAATACCATTATAGTAGGCTTATAAATTTTTAAATTAGTATAATTCCTTACATAATTGTTGGTATTATGAAAACTAAAATAAATCATTGTGAATTTTTACACTCCTTCTTCAACAGCATTAGAATCTACAACAAACATTGTATTTGATGATGTGGCAACCACTAGTGTGAATGAGCATCTCTTGATAATCATATTAGACCAACTACAATATTATATCTTATTTATCCATAGGAATAATAGTTTTTTTCTATATATAACTACTATTCCACCCTCTACATGTTCTATGAAGATATCCCATATACTTTCTGAAGTAAAATTGGATAGTTCATATTGCTTCCCATCTAGTTTTCATGGAATTTATAGATATTTACTTAGCATAAAATATATGTTTTCAATATCATATCTATTTTATATAACGTAATATGTGATTGATACATTTTAGGGTGATGTATAATTCTACTCAACATTATAATATTCTATTACTCTTTATACATGTATTCTTCAAGATAGTTTTTATGTGTTATTTTGGTTAAAAAATAATTAAGATTGGTTTCAAATTTTAATTTTTAGATTCCTTTAAAGTATATGTACAATATAAAAAAATTGAAATTCCCACTAATCATATGTATAACCATGGAGAGATTCATTCCAAATTAATATTTTGTTATCTTGTATAATTATTCAGTTGAAAACTATATTTTAGTATATTAAACCTACTTATGGTCATTATATGATGTCAAAAAATAATTCTTTTTTTATTCGATATACACTTTCCATGATTTGTGTTCTTGACATCCAATTCCCAAAATAATGATAATAGACATTATCAATGATGAATATAATTCATTTGGATTAAAAATGATAATTGGTCCAAAAAATTATATATACTATGTTAACAAACGAAGGATTAATTATTTTGACTATTAGACATGCCTCAATTGTCTAAACATTACCCACCATGTATTGTTTCTCTTGAATACCATTTCTGTATCAATATGTAAAGCATCTAAAAAACAAGCACCTGAGATTTGGTATATGAAATAAAACATGGAATTTATAATCAATTGTCATTTTAGCTCAGGTCCTTTTAATTATTACAATAGGAGCCATTATGACTCTTGAATAATTTATCACTGAAGATAGTAAACATAAAAATATATATCATGGTTTTATCTTCCTTTATAGAATGTGTTTCTGAACATTTATTTTAAATAATATCCTATGGAACATATATTTATGCTAACTAGTTGGGTATATCTAGCCATGATTAAACCTAAGTCAATTTATTTCTCCCACAATCTTAGATATAGGTGTTCACCTTTTAAAAAAAATTAATCTATCAGGAAACTATAAATTATTTATCATATGGATTTAAAATATATCTTAAATAACATTTAGGATAATTACCTTAGATTGTCATTGTGTTATAATTTATGCATGTTTGTTTATATATGTATCAAACTATTTTAATCTAAATACATTTTCTTATGAAATAATGAATTTATTTTATAATATAACTTTTATGATACCCATTATTCATTATGTTTCCATATGGTCATGGGATAACACTTCTATTTTTTGGAATTAATCAAAAATTAATGAAATATTAATCAATTCAAATGAATCCAATCATTGATTTTCCTTTTACAAACATCATCACTCTATTTTTTATAAGTAAATGTGTGTTTCTTATTTAATCTATGCAATATTTTAATGATAAATTTTTTCATATTAAACTCTGCATTTAACCTCTATACTACCATTATTAATATAATGTTTATAGGGAAATATGAATTTTTTAATTACGTCACACTACATTTTAATGATCACTTTTATCATGTTTTATGCATCATTAAACCCCCTTTATAATATCACGTCTTTCTTGTATACAAGTATATGTTAATTTAGAAATTAATCGACCATATATTTTAATGATCAATTAATGTTGGTTCAATATATTCTTCATCAAAATAACCCAAATTAACTCATATCTTCTAAGAAAGTACATTTTATATTTCAATTTTACATTCCTTATAACTCTTCATTGACTTGTATAATGTATATGAATTTACCTCCAGTGTAACCTATAAATATTTCATGCTCTCTGGTTGAAGTATTTCTAAAATAATTTCTAAATACGATTTTTTATAAAGGTTTTTATGTCCAAAACTAGATAAATAAATGTGTCAATATTACCTAATTTCTTTATATAAAATGAGTCTAAAACCCAGAGTAGGTATCTCATTAAAAAATAAATTTTTTTATAAATATAATTATATTTCCACAACAAGTTATTTGAGTCATACATTTTATATGCATTGGCTATTGTTAATGATTCAATCATTAAAGAACTATTAGTTGGGTATGAGACACCATAAAAAACATACATTAGAAAAATAAACTATTATGACATTATGTATAATTGAAATGTGAGACAAATATTTTAGTAATACTCAAAAAAATCTCAACTAGAATCATTATTATTAGAAATTAAAATTTATGTTATTATTGCTACTCATATATAAATCACCATTTCTTAGTCACTAATAGAATTCACTTTACTTCTTATAATGTTTTTATTATTAATTTGTTACTGTATATAAATAAACATATGTGATAGTCATATTTTATTTAATCCACTTAAATTATGATTTAATGATTAATTTTAATTAATGAGTATACCCAATGAATATGAAACTACTTTGTTCTTCAATTCAGCGAATTATAAATTATCTTTTATAATGTTATCTCATGACATGTGAAGTAAATAGAATCATGTATAATGCTTTCCATATTTTATGTGATGAACATTGTAAATTGTTTTTGGTTCCACACTTTCAATTTCCCTTTTCAACTTTTTATTCAACTTTTTATTCAACTTTTTCTGCATAAGAATGATACATTATACTTTTTTTGGTACGTATCTTATACGAAAATCTTTCCAAAGTGGAAATGAAAAATTTTTGCCCATAGTATATGTTTAATACTGTTAAATAAAATTATATTAATTGGGTTATAAGGATATAATAATTATATGCATTTAATTATCATGATATATCTTTCATTTTACGTGTTGTCTTTTTAATGTTCCCAAAATTCATTTCTCACATCTCTATCTCCTAATAAACTTAGTATAGGTGAGAAAACATGTGAGACCAACCATTACCTATTTTTGTTTATAAAAATAATTAGACATTGATTATATCTATAGTGACCCAAGATTCTTATACAAGGAATTTATATCCTTTTGAATTAACATTCATAACACTACAAAATTACATGCCTGAAGACCATAATATTATATGACTTTGTAAACATAGAACAAAATCTTATAACATGGTGAAAGTTATTCAATGTTACTTAAAGAGATGATCTCATTTATTAATCCTAATTAATACCTTTTTTCATGCCCTAGGGAAAGGAAACATAATAAAGGGTGAGCTCATATTCATATTAAGGGTAATCATAAGATATATTCAATCATTACATGAACATAAGTGTTTGAGAACATTATCATAAAATTTGAAGATCATTCTATGTATATCAAAGATCACCGTCATGAGTCATGGAAGAAGGAATGGAAGTTTGTAAGACATGCATAATATAGAAATAAAATAACATGATTCATGATATCATAACATTTTTATAAGACGTAAATTTGCGGAATACTCACAATCATATAATATTTTGAACATGTGTAAATATAAAATGGTTCATCCATTATGTTATGGTCATGAAATCAGGACCTCACATAAATTGATGGACATGGAACCAATCCCACACATAACATTGTGAACATGTAATTATGATCATGCATAATAAGGTGAATATGGAACTAGGTTCACGTGTTGATGGCTACACCTCTGGGTCAGGACACACCACCATTCCCAGTGGCAGAATTTCTCACATATTAGTCAAGGCTCACATCCAAGACTATCATAATGGAATGTGTTAACTCCCAAAACCATCTTAGTAGTCATGGTTCACTCCCTGTAAAATCATAGTTGAAAATTTACTTTACTGAAATGGGATCACTCTACATTACATCCATGTCTATATCAATAGATATAAATACAAACCCAATGCAATTGAGAGAGATATAGGTCCCACCCATCACATAATTAAAACTATATTTATGTGTACCAAATGATCATAAAATATTAATCATATCATAACCCATTAAATTAAATGGGTAATATATACATTTAATAAAATAATATTTTATAGAAAAGATAATGTTTTAATAATCATTTTATCATATCATATCCCATGAAAAGAAGTTGGTTTCATCAAGGTATAACCTATAGAAGAGAATCAGGTTTGATAAACAATATGTTATATTAAAAAAATCAACCAGAAAAAAGAATAATATTGGTGTCCCTATATCATATCCTTAAAAAATCACAAACTATATCAAATTATATCATCTTATATAGAAAAGTGTTTTGAAAGATCACATTGATCATTTCTTAAGGTCAATAACATTTCCTTAAAAATATTTTTTTAAGAAATAAAACATTTTAAAAACACTTTTCTTTGGATGAAACTTTAAAAAAATTGCATTAAACAATTAAAAATTTTAAAAATATTTCTTGAGTAAAATTTCCAAACCTCTTTTAAAACAATTTCTAAATAATAAAACATATTTCTCTGAAAATTGCATTGAAAACTCATAAAATAATATTTTAAAAATATTTTAATAACATTATAAAATAGAAAACATTTATAAAAGTCTATTTCCTTCAAAATTATTCTAAAATATAATTTGAAAATATTTTTAACTTTTTTTAAGAAAACATTGTTTTTTATAATTTAGATTTCCGACCGAAGAGATAAACACGTTAATATTTTTTTAATAAACTTTTTTAGATAAATTAACTACCTAAGAGTGAAAAAATAGTACCATTACTTAAAAATATCGTGAATAAATTTAGGATAATAACATTCATGATAATTATTGAGAGGTGGATTATAATATTTTACTAATGGAATCTTAATCATAAACAATCCTGATAAATGATGAGATTCTAGCAAAAAAACTCTTACCAATTTGGTAACATTGAATCATAAATCCTCTAATTTAATTACATTAAATGAGACATAAGATATCATCAACATGGAAAATATCATGATATTAATTATCAATGGGTCTATTTATACACCTCTTGAAATTATACACATATATAATGTCATGTACATTTTAAACTAGAAAATTGAGACAAAAATACCCGCAATGCATTGGTTGAATTTTAACTGTAAACCACAAGAAAGATAGATCCCAAAATAGATATGTAATGACCAAAAAAATTATTTATAAAACACATAAAGTTCATTCATTGGTATTGTATATACAACATAGAAAGAAGTTGTGGTGAAATGAAAGGTGTCTCACAGACGTAAAAAGGTGAAGAAGAAATCTCTTACTACATAAGTAACATTTGAATCACGTTATCTAAGAAAGAACAGAATTAACTTAATACATTAGTATAATTCAATATATTAAATTCATGTTATTACATGTAATATTCTAATATATACATGAAACAAAAGAAAAGAGTGGTAAATATGACTTAAGTCTCACAAAAATAAAAGTGAGACTAGAAATCCCCTTATTGTTTTGGTAACATTTTAACCGTAAACCACAAGAAAGAGATATACATAAATGGATATGTAAAAATAAAAAATAATTATAAAAATCCTAATTTACATTTCGGTGTATTGTATACGACACATATTTTAAAGAGTTATGGAATATGACATGTGTCTCACAGAAGTAAAAAAGTGAGATAGAAATCCCTTACTACATGAGTAATGTTGGTATCGTGAAATATATGAAATAATAGAATTAATTAAAACATTTAATTTAATTAAATAAATTATATTCATGACATTAAATTTCATAGTGAATTATATACACAATATAAAAGAAATTATTCGTGAATTTGGAATATGTCTCGCACAAATAAAAGTGAGATTATATCCCCTTACCTTAAATCTTGACATCCTTCATACTCATTCAAACATTTTGTATTTTATGTATAGGTTTCTTATAAAACTATCATGTAACCATAATTATGTATAAAATATCATATATTATTTACATATGACATTATATTACCTGTTGATTAACAATTCCATGTTTATCTTATGTTAGGGGTAATAACTGCTTTTTTGTACATATTTTGACTTGTTATTCTTGATCCAGTTAAATAGATCACGATTTAATAATTTATGGAATTTAAACCATGGAAAAATATAATATATAATCATTATATGTTTATGTATAATAATATATAAAATATATTAATATGAAATGAAATAATCATTTTATGGAGACGGTAGACCGTATGTACGCATGACCTTTATTACCATTTTCTTATCGTGTTGATAGAAAGGAAAATAATTGATATATATATAAATATATATTCATTCTAGTATAAATATTAAATAATATAAATCATATATTTTCGTTAAATACATCCATAATACATTCCAAGTAATGTGTTAATAAATCACATCACTTTGTAAGGTCGTAGTCCGTCATACAAATGAAGGACGTTATCATATTCCCTCAGAATGGAAATCCTGATGGTATGTGTTATATAGTAATTAAAAAAATCATAAATAAATTATTAATATCTTATATATCCTATATATAGTATAAATACTTCATTAATCATAACCTTGAATGTTTTCAAAGGAAGAAAAAGCGACATGGGTTTCTGAGGCAATAGTCTGTCGTACACACGAGTGATGATTGTGTATCCTATTTGATGGAATTGGTTCATGTTTTACTCATAACCTTAACATAAAAAAATAAGTATATTTATTATAGTGATTTTTTTATATTATATTTATATAATAATAATTTAATGGGGTAAATAATGAAACAGAAAAATCATGTTGATGAACGCTTCCTCTTCTTCACATAACTCCTTTTGGTTTTCACCAAATGAATTCCTTGTATGGATATCATAAAAAAAATATTATTATATTATAAATTTATTTAATTAGGGATTTTATTTTTGTTACTTTTTTTATGATCCAAAGGGATCAATATTTGTGAAGATTTGGGGAAGGTGGTGGCCTTTTATAAGGGAGGTTAGTGGAAAACATAAACTACCAAAAAAGAGTACACTATTGGGAGGTCTCCCTTTAGTAATGTGACTAAAATAACTTAAAAAATTATATAAAAATTAAATATAGTAGAAATAAGTCCAAACATTTTTTAGACTTGTTTCTAGGTCATTATTCACTTATGTTAATGTTTAACCTCTTGGTTCACTTTTTTTTCTCAACGTCGTGGTAATTAATTGTAACTATGTTCACTAATCATTTTTGTCCAAAATTTAGTTGAAATTAGTATAAATTTTTAATAAGACATATCTGAAATATTAATTACAATTTTAAATATTCCAATAAAAAAATTTGAAGAAATTAATTTAAAATTAATCCCCCATGCACGAAGAAACAACAAGTTTTTAAGTAATATTGTTCAGAGGATTGAAATGTTTTTATATCAAATTTTAACTAAATATTGTATCCAATGAAAAAACATTGATTTATTTATCTATAAATTTACTAATTATACTTTACTCCAAATTTAAAATATAATTTAACTCTATAAATAAATTAAATGAATAGGCGGGTTTCAAAAAAATCAGTATTTTTCACTCTTCATTAATAAAATGAAACATCATATAAAAATGAAAAAACATCACCCTATGATAATTTTGAAATTAATAACTCAAAAATAATGTTTATATTTTCAAATAAAATTTATAAATATGCCAAATTTTTGTTTTACAAAATGTTTTCCATTAAGAGAAGGTGGAACATTCTTTTAGAAAAATGTATCTTTTTATTCCTGAAATTGGTTTTAATATTTTATAATGTATATAAACCACATAAGATGAATGATAAATATTTTATTAAAAATATAATATATAGGTTTCATTTAAAAAAACTATAAAAAGTTGTTTCATAATTTATTTAGATAAAACATTCTTATGCATAGAGAAATAGTCTTTCGAAAAAAAGATTTCATTATTTAAAAATAGTTCTTACATTAACTTATACTTAATTGGTTTCAAAAGAATTAATTTTATTTAAATTAATAAACAATATTTTAATAATTATTGTAATCCTTTTGTAGTCTTCCATATCAATACTTACGTGGTAACTATACTAATACTAATAGTATTAAGTGGTTTGGTAAAACTAAGTCTTCTGTGTAATGAAAGATATCCAAGGGACACGTTATTAAATTTACCACAAGATAAACATATTGTTTCATGTAATGAAAGCCTAATATTATGTATCATGAAATTAAATATATCAAATAATTTTAATTTATTTGAAAAATAATAAATCATAAAAACTTCAGGGGTTACATTCTACCCCTCTTAAAATGAATTTTTCCTTAGATGTTTGTATGGGTCATCAATGTTTAAATAATTTAAAATTACTTTAATAGAAGATAACAAAGTAAAATTGAATAATAATACATATATTAAAAGGGGAAGTCAAAAAAATATCTCTTAAACAATGTAACTGATAAATTGGTTTCCATATAAGAGGGAATGGGTGGAAGGTGATGATTTATACATAATTGAAAAAGCATAAATAATTATTAAGAGTGATAAGGATCACTGTTCATAATAATGTGAGTGATATATAGAATGAATGTTTCCATAATAATATAACCCAATTAGACATGAACAGTTCATTAATATTGTCAAAATGATAATAATAGGAAAACATTTTATTTTGAGATCCTTTTTCTAAAGTAGTATAATGACAACCCTTATTTTTATTACAACTCAAACAAGATTTATTACATAAAACATCACTTGATACAACAAAGAATATCAATAGGATTAGCATATTTGGGGCTTAGGATCATTACATAAAAACATAAAACATGAAATACAACATCTTTACTGAAAACTTCCTTTACATGACCACTACATTCCCTCGTACTTAGCATTGTATGGGATAACCTGAGGACATGTATAAGAAAAGGGTGAGCTATAAAGCACAGTAAGGGAGTACACATGTAATAACAAGAGAAGTAAAATACATTTTAGAAAATAGGAATATCAATAGATAAAAAAAGAAACACGAACATAAAGTCATGATAAATCATGATATCATAGCATGGAAATGTGGCAACAACACTTTACATGGAGTTAGCATGATCCAAGTCTCATTGCACATAAAGCATATGTAAACCCTCATTGCATATGAAGCACGAGTAAATCCTAGTTTCACTTGAATTAGAATGAGTCAACACTCATTGAACATGAAATATCATGATAATACACTTTACCCAATGCATTGGAGCGCTATAAGGGCACACCCTTCTTAAACATTTCATTTCATGCATAAGTGTGCCACATGGATCATAAAACATGGATCCATAAAACATAAAAAAAATTTCCACGATAAAGAAATCTGGAATTCATACATGAAAATTTGTAATCAATAAGTAAAGGTGCAAAAATTTCAATACCCTTTATGGAGAAATGGGCATGGTGTCCACTACACAATGGCATTGGCTTAGAAAATCGGTGCGATTTCGGCTGCGTAACGGCGTGACATAAGAATTCATAAAAAATGGTTGATGAGAGAGAAATGGGTTCCTAATCATATTTAAATTTAATGGACAGTAAGGAGGTCATATAGATACATTTCCCAACAATTTTAATGGAATTTAGATTCATGATTCAAAATTATTGCTTGAATGTAAAAGAAGAGAGAGAAGTTCCTTTCGGAATTTCGGCATAGTAACGGGTGTATATGGGAGGAATTTAATGAGAGAGATAGGGGTCTCCCATCATTAACAAAATAAGAGGGCATTATGGGGGAGGTTTGAAACCATACCCCAAAATTCAGAATTTAAATTAAAAGGGAAATACAACTTAATGAAAATTGACAAAAATGAGAAAGGAAGAAAAAACCCTTACATGGAAGTGTGCTTCCAAAGGCTAGAGAGAGGCTTGTGAGAGGCTTCTTAGGAGCTTGGGACACATTGGGAGGATTCTAGAGAGAGTAGGTCATAGTTTGGACTAACTACAAGCAATTTTAGTGAGGAGGAAGTGGGAGCTTGTCTGGGTTTATATAGGAAAGGTGAGGGAATTCTTTATTATTTAGGTTTGGGTCCCCTTACATAAAATTAATCCAAACCACAAACAATCCCATTGTTTTTGCCCATGGTTTTCGGAAAAGGGAAGTGGAATGAAATATTTTATAAGGCCAAAGTCCGAACTTCTTAAAATAATAAGGTTTCTTATGTGGAGGTGAGTCACACTCCCATGGAAACTAATTTAAAAAAGGCAAAGTGTTGAATATGTCTTGAGGGGTCCATTAATGCTTTGAAAAGTAAGTCAAACAAACCCAAAATCACATTATTTTAATGATAAAACATTTATTGGTCGAACATAAGGATTATGGTATTTTATTACTTCACCATTGGGTCATTATGATGTCATAAAACACATTATATATTTAACCAGTATTTAATTTTTACCCAAAAATTTGACTGTCTCAGAAAATTATGAAAAATTCACTGTTGGATAATTTCGACATCCTGATTCTAGAAATGAAATTTATTTAATCTAAGAAATTTTTTAAATATGTTAATTTTCACTTTTAAAATAAAAACCAACATTTATCGAAAATTCACGGGTTTTGACATAAATGGATTTCAAACCTTAATATAAAATTTAAACTGCATTCATAAAATAATAAGATCATTTATATTTAATAAAAATTAATTTAATAATAATATTATTATTTTATTAAAACATTATTGAATTAAAAAATCCTTTAATTTAACAAAATATATTTCTTAATTAAATAATAACAAAAAACACCATTTGTACTTTAAAAACTATTTACAGTGTATCAAAAATGAATATAAATTATATTCATTATTATATTAAAAAATATTGTACATGAACATAGTACTAATTATTTGTTACATAACCCCTTAAAATAGTAGCATTAGACCTAAGGGTAAGGTGTGCGATGGTGATAGACTCTTGGGGTGGCTCGGATAACATCGCTCGAGTGGTAATCTCCATCAACATCCACTTATCCCGTAGACGGTCCTATTCGATCATGACATGGTGAAGCTCAGCTTGGGCTTGGTCAAGGGAGAAGCCCAAGGATGCCACCTCTTTTCTGAGCTCCGACAAATGGGCTTTGTATAGGGAAATTCTACTGGATGAGGTCATTTCTTCTTTTGTCTGAGAAAATTGGATTTGTTAAGGTCCTATATTTATATTAATCATGTGATCACTATTCAACAGCTATATTAATAACGGTCAAAATTCTTATCATAAAACCAAAGAAGTTGACATCTTATAAAAACATTTTTCATAAAGAGACATTTAACTATATCAAGAGGGATTTTCCATTAATGAAACTTTGGATCGTTACAATATTCCCCCCTTAAGAAATTTCACCCTCGAAATTTACCTTTTCCCACACTAAAACAAATGTGGGTAACTCAGCTTCATCATATCCTCCGATTCCCAAGTTGCTTCTTCAAACATGTGGTTTCTCCACAACACCTCGACGAGGGGCATTGTCTTATTTCATAGAACTTTTTCTCTATGATCTATGATCTTCACTGGTTGTTCCTCGTGAGAAAGATCATATTCCAATTGTACCACCTCAGAAGAGAGTACATGTGAAGGGTCTGGTATGTAGTTTCTTAAGAGGGATACTTGAATGACATCATGTACTTTGGCCATAGTAGGTGGAAGTGCTAGACGATAGGCCACAACCCCAACACGATCATGAACCTCGAAGGGGTCTATGTACCTTGGACTTAACTTCACTTTCTTTCCAAACCTCATGACCTTTTTCCACGGAGATATGTGTAAAAACACGATGTCTCCAACTTTAAACTCAAGGTCTCATCGATTATTATCTGCATAGGTCTTCTGTCGACTCTGGGATGCCTTGATATGATTCTGAATGGTTTTCACCTTCTCTACCATTTCTTCGACCATTTATAGTCCAGGAAGCTTACGTTCACCGACCTCATCCCAACATGTCGGTGTTCTGCACCTTTTCCAATATAGGGCTTCATATGGTGCCATTTGGATGCTCTATTGGAAACTTTTATTATAAGAAAAATCAACAAGAGGAAGATGTTTATCCCATCCTCCTTTAAAGTACATTGAGCATGCTCTCAACATATCCTCGAGTTTTTGGATAGTCCGCTCGGATTAGCCATCAGTTTGAGGATGATAGGCCATACTGATGTTTAGTTTAGTATACAGAGCATGTTGAAGACTCTTCCAAAACATAGAGGTGAATCTTGGATCTCGGTCATACACAATAGATAGTGGTACTCCATGAAACCTTACCACTTCCCAATATATATCTGTGCCATTTGATCCAATGAGAAATCCTCCCAAATAGTAATGAAGTGTGCTGTCTTTGTAATACAATCCACAATAACCCAGATTTCATTATTGCCTTTGGATATCCTTGGATGTTCGTTGACAAAGTCCATGGTGATGTTTTCCCATTTCAATTCTTGTTTGGTCAATGGTTTCATCATCCCCTTAGAATTCTACCTCTCTGCCTTCACTTTCTGACACACTAGGCACTTTGATGTATATTCTGTGATCTCATTCTTCATATTATCCCACCAAAAGTTTTCTCAGAGATCTCGATACATCTTTGTGTTCACTGGGTGAATAGATAAATTCGAACTATGTGAGTCATCCAAAAGTTCCTTCTTCAACATCGAACTTGATGGAACACATAGTCTTTTCCCAAACCGCACAATTCCTTCTTCATTAACATTAAACTACAATGATTTCCACTTTTTGACAGCTTCCACTTTTTCTTGAATTCCCACATCATCCTTTTGAGCATCCTTTAACCTTTCCAAAAGAGATGGTTGAGAAATCATTTGTGAAAGGTTTGATGATTTTACCTTCTCTATGATTTCCATGTCCATCTTCATCAATTCTAAGAAGATTGGATCCTTCTTAATTCTCATCATTGATAGAATAGCTGGATCCTTTGTACATAGGGCATCTGCCACCTTGTTCGCTTTCCCAGGGTGGTACTGTATTGAACAGTCATAATCCTTGATGAGCTATATCCAACTTCTCAGGCGCATATTAAGCTCTTTCAGTGTGAATATATATTTAAGACTCTTGTTGTTAGTATATATCTCATATTTCTATCCATAGAGATAATGCCGCCAGATTTTCAAGGCAATGATCACTGTCGCTAACTCCAGATCATGCATTGGATAGTTTCACTCATGGATTTTCAAATCCCTTGAGGCATAAGATATCACTTTATCTTTCTGCATCAGCACACAGCCTAAGGCATTCTTCGAAGCATCGCTAAAAACCACAAAAGGTTCCCCACTTGTGGGTAAAGTGAGCACAGGCGCAGTGATAAGCCTCATTTTCAACTCCTTGAAACTTTCTTCACATTCATGACTCCAAGAAAACTTTACTCCCTTTCGTGTTAGCTTGGTAAGAGGGTTGGACAATCATGAGAAATTTCTGACAAATCGTCGATAATATCTAGCTGACCCCAAGAAACTATAGATATCCGTTACCGACGTTGGCCTCGGCCAACCCTCAATTACGTCTGTTTTAGTGGGGTCCACATATATCCCATTGATCGTGATGATATGGCCCAATAATGAGACCTCCTTCAACCATATCTCACACTTGTTGTACTTTGCCTAGAGCTTCTCCTGGTGGAAAGTCTCTAGTACAGTTCTTAAATGCTCCTCATGATCCTCCTTGGTTTTGGAGTATATTAGAATGTCATTTATAAATACTACAACAAATTTGTCAAGATAATCTCTAAGGACTCTATTCATCAATTCCATGGTGATTTCTGGATCATTAGTGAGTCCGAAAGTCATTACTATGAATTCATGGTGCCCGTATCTTGTGTGAAAAGCAGTCTTGTGGATATCTTCATGTATCACCCTTACTTGATAATATCCCGACCACAAGTCCACCTTGGAGAAGTATTGTGCTCTATGCAGTTGATCGAACAGGTCATCAATTCATGGGAGAGGATACTTGTTCTTTATCGTGATTTTTTTAAGTTCACTATAATCGATGCAATGCCACATTGACCCATCCTTCTTCTTGACGAAGAGGACTGGTGCACCCCATGGTCAAGCACTTGGGCGTATAAACCCTTTATCTGGATTCTCCTACAATGGTTTCATTGGCTCTTCAAGCTCTACAACAGACATTCTATATGGAGTCATGGATATTGGTAGTGCCCCAGGTATAAGTTCAATTGAGAAGTCAACATCTCTTCTAGGAGGAAGGCCATGCAGTTCCTTGGGAAACACTTCTGAGAATTCCCTCAAAATAGGCATTTCTTGAAGGATGGTTTCATCCTTGGACTCAATCATCTGAGCTAGATATGCATGATCATAAGGCAGTAATATCCATGCTTGAGATGATGGAGCTAAAGGAGATTCGTCTTTCTCCTTACACTTTTAAATAATCGGGGGTCGATTCTCCATATGGAGTGTGATTTCCCTCTCCCGACAATTTATATTGGATCTATATAAAAAAATCCAATCCTTGCAAATAATTTAATCAAATTCCACCAGAGGGAGTATGACAAGGTTCTCCAGGAAATTTAATCCACAGATTATAATAGGGGAGGACTTATACTCATGGGATGCAATGATTTCCCCATTTGTCGTACTCACTGACATCTTCAATTCCATGATTTGTGGTGGTGCTGGGATTGTTCTAATAATCTTTAGAGATATAAAAGAATGTGTAGAACCTGAATCAAAAAGTACGTTTGCTATTAATGAATAAATAACTAGTGTACCTGTCACCACTTCGTTGTCGGGGTTCACTTCGGCAGAAGTGATGAAAAAAGTTCTTCCTTGCTGTCTTGGAGTTTGTTGGTTGCCTCTGAAAACCCTTGGATTAGGGAAATGATTTGAAAAATGGCCCAGTTCTTTGAATTTGTATCATTGAACAATGCATTGAGGTTCAAACGGAGTGTTCCCCTCCTCTGTCGCAGCTACAGGTATTTCTTTCCGACAGTTAATATCTAGGTGCCCTTCTCTTCCACACCTGAAGCATTTCTTCATCCCCTTAAGGAAATTTCTTAGGTGCTTCTTTCCACACTTTTGGAAAGTGGGGTGCTAGATCTCCTTATCAACATTGGATTTATCCATCGGACCACCAGCATTGAAGTCCACCTTACGATTCTTTTCCCCATGATACCCCTGTGATTTCCTGATCTCCATTTCGACCTTGAGTGCACATTGGACAATTACCTCTTAGCTGTCGAAGTCATGGATCACCAATTCTTTCTGTAGGCTAGGCTTCAGCCACCTAAAGAAGCGGTAGACTTTACATTCAAGGGTAATGACAAAGCCGGAATCGTATCGTGCAAGCCTTGTAATGTTTGCCTCATACGCTCCAACAGATTCTTCGCCTTTTTACTAGAGGGAAAGGAAGTCCATTTCCATATTATGTCAGAGGGTGCGTGGAAAATATTTATAGAAAAAAATCTTCTGGAAATCCTTCCATTCCAATGACTTGATCTCCTCCTCAGGCTTCATATTTTTTATCAAAATCCACCTTTGATCAGCTTCACCCTCCATACGATATGTCGCCAGGAGAACCTTCTCTTGTTCAAAACATTGAATGATGGAGAATATCTTTTCAATGGAGTTGATCCATTATTCAGCGATCGTGGGATCAGATGATCCACTAAAAGTAGGAGGTCGTTGTCTCATGAAGCTCTCGATAGCAAATTGTTCTTTCTTAGGGGGTTTGGACGTTCCTCTTCACCCGTGTTTCTATTCAAAACATGAGTTAGCTGAGAGAGAAGCGTGAAAAAGTTCATGATTCCCTCTCCCATTGGATTTGGCATCTCATTAGTAAAATCATCACACTGATCTTCACATCGGTTGTTAGCCCGAGTCCTCCTATTACCTGCCATTGGCTGGAATAAAAGGAATGTTAGGCGTAACACATAAAGTGTAATCCAAAGACAAAAGATGATGACTTATAAATAAACTTTTATTTCCTTAACTAATGAGTCTAAAGGCTTCAATCTTAGATTTTCATGATTTACTTTCTAACATATATTCTTAGGGGAATTTTTTGAATTTTTTTAATAAGGGTTCATAATAATCTTGCGAATTTACCAAAGCATATCCCCCAGGAGTGTCATAACCAAGAGTGAAGCAAGGCCCATTGTCGTGCACCAGTTCCCGTTCGAGTCTATCTCAAAGCGGTGTTTTCGGGATTTACCCATAGGATACATCTATGCTAGAGCTGCCTCTACCTGCTCATATCCAAACACGGATAGATTTGTTTGATAAACCACTTACTCAGTACTTACCAAAACATAGGGATGTTTTTATTATACATAGTCTGGTCTCTAAGGATTTACTAAGGTTTTGTAATCTTAATCCCAAAAATAACTAAACCTATCCTCTGATACCAACTATGACAACCCTGCTTTTATTACAAACTTATACATGATTTATTACATAAAACTTCACTTAATACAACAAAGAAGATAGAGAGGTTGACTGACATTGGTTCTTATGATCATTACATAAACAAACATAAAACATGAAATACAACATCTTTATTGAAAACTTCGTTTACATGACCACTACATTCCCTCGTACTTAGCATTGCAGGGGATAACCTGAGGACATGCATAGGAAAAGGGTGAGCTATAAATCCCAGTAAGGGAATACACATGGAATAACATGAGGAGTACAATACATGTTAGACAATAGGCATATCAATAGAGCAAAAGAAAAACATGAACATAAAGGCATGATAAAGCATGATAATCATAACATGGGAATGTGGCACCAACACTTAACATGGAAGTAGCATGAGCCAAGGCTCATTGCATATGGAGCATGAGAAAATCCTCATTGCACATAAAGAATGAGTAAACCCTCATTTCACTTGAATTATCATGATTCAACACTCATTGCACATGACATATCAGGATACTATACTTTACCCAATGCATTGGAGCGCTATAAGGGTGCACCCTTCTTAAACATTTCATTTCATGCATAAGTGTGCCACATGGATCATAAAACATGGATTCATAAAACATAATCATTTATTCCACGATAAAGGAATGTGGAATTCTTAAATGAATCTTTGTAATCAATATGTAAATGTGCATAAAGGTGAATACCCTTAGTGGAAAAATGGGAATGGTATCCACTACACAATGGCATTGGCTTAGAAAATCGGTGCGATTTCGGCAGCGTAACGGTGTGACATAAGAATTCATAAAAATGTTTGATGAGAGAGAATGGGGTTCCTCATCATATGGATAGTAATGAGGTCATATAGATATATGTCCTGAAAATTTTAATGAAAATTAGTTTCATGACACAAAATTATTGCTTGAATGTAAAAGAAGAGAGAGAAGTTCCTTTCGGAATTTCGACATAGTAACGGGTGTACATGGGAGGCATTTAATGAGAGAGAAAAGGGGTCTCCCATCATTCAAACAACAAGAGGACAATATGGGGGTGGTTCGAACCCATACCCCAACATTCATAATTGAAATTAAAAGGGAAATTCAACTTAAAGAAAAATTGACAAAAATGAGAAAGGAAGAAAACCCCTTACTTGGAAGTGTGCTTACAAAGGCTATAGAGAGGCTTGTGAGAGGCTTCTTTGGAGCTTGGGGAACCTTGGGAGGATTCTGGAGAGAGTAGGGCAAAGGTTGAACGAACTACAAAGTCTTTGAGAGAGGAAGAAGCAGGAGCTTGGGTGTGTTTATATAGGAAAGGTGAGGGAATTGTTTATTATTTAGGTTTGGGACCCCTTATATTAAATTAATACAAACCACAAACCATCCCATGGTTTTTTACAAAGGGAAGAGTAAATAAATATTTTATAAGGAAAAATTACGAACTTCTTAAAATAGTAGGGATTCTTATGTGGAGGTGAGTCACACTCCCATGGAAATTAATTTAAAAAGACAAGGTTTATAATAAGTCTTGAAGGGTCTATTAATGCTATGAAATGTAAGTCAAAAAGACACAAAATCACATTATTTTAATGTTAAAACATATATTGGCCGAAAATAATGATTATAGTTTTTTTAGATCACTACTGGGTCATTATGAGGTCATAAAACAGATTATATATTTAAACAATATTTAATTTTTACCCAAAACATTGACTGTCTCAGAAAATTATGAAAAATTCACCATTGGATAATTTCAACATCCTGATTCCAAAAATAACATTTATTTTATCTAAATAATTTTTTAAATATATTAATTTTCAATTTTAAAATAAAAACCGCTATTTATCGAAAATTCCCGGGTTCTGACAAAAATTGCTTTCAAACCTTAATAAAAATTATAATTGCCTTCATAAAATTAAAATATCATTAATATTTAATTAAATTAATAATAATAATATTAATATTTTATTAAAATATTATTTAATTAAAAAATCCCTTAATATAATAAAACAGAATTCTTACATAAATAATAACTAAAAACACTATTTCCAGATTAAAAACTATTTCCAATGTATCAATAATGACAAGAAATTATATACATTATTATATACAAAAAATAATGTACATGAACATAGTACTATCGATTTGTCACATAACCCCTTAAAATAGGCACATAAGACCAAATGGTAAGGTGTGCGGTGGTGACAGACTCTTGGGGTGGCTACGCTAACATTGCTCGAGTGGTAATTTCTATGAACTTCCACTTTTCCGGTAGACGGTCTCGTTCGAGCTTGACATGATGAAGCTCAGCTAGATCTTGGTCAAGAGTGAAGCCCAAGGATGACACCGCTTTTCCAAGCTCCAACAAATGGGCTTCGTATGGGGAAATTATACTGGATGAGGCCATCGCTTCCTTTGTCTGAGTAAATTTGGATTTGTTAAAGCCCTATATTTATACTGATCATGTGATCACTATTCAACGGCTATATTAGCAACAGTCAAAATTCATAACATCATACCACAGATGTTGAAATTTTATATAAACATAAAGAGAAATTTAATTAGATCAAGAGAGATTTCCATTAATGAAACTTTGGGTCGTTACAGTAACCATCAATGTTGCTAAGTGAAACTGCGGCCAAACCCCACGGATTCACTAGCATACTAGTACACGTCCACCCACCTAGTTACCCGGGTTTTCCTTTTGAGCTCAAACAAGTTCAACAAGACAAGAAATATATTTTTTACATGAAAATATCACTTCAACCTCACACATTAAACAATGATCCCCATGTACATCACACAAGTCACAGATTCCACTTTTCATTGAAATGCTTTTTCAATTAAAACTCACACCAAAATAGCCCACATAATTTTTGCATAACTTTCACAATCCAACACATCCTTTAAAAATTTTATAAAGTCCCTAAAAATATTGTAAACATCACATAACATCCCACTCATGTGTTTCATAAAACCCTTTTTATAATCAAAATCCATTTTTCACACCGCACTCACACAAAAAGCCAACATCACATTCACACCTCTTTCACATTTCACTAAATCCGTTAAACATTTTTAGAAATCATCTCTAAGAGGATACACATAACATGACATACCTATTCACATTTGAAATGGTCCATTTGAATATATAAAAATTCCAATATAGTTTTCCAATATGGTTTTACCTCTTAAATAAATCCTTAAACCATTCAAAACATTCATAAAACAATTCTAAAGAGTGTACCAACTCTTTTCACATAAAACCCATTTAAAACCCGTATTTTAAGGACAAAATCACACCAATAAAAATTAAAAATAGAATTTACATCCCCAAAAACATTTATTGAACTACCCCCAAGTGTTATACAAACACCTCAAACAACACCACAAAAGATCCACATGAAAATCACATTTTTCAAAATCACGTTCAAGAAGTACAATAAGGTTTTACACCTTAATCCAATAACGAACCCCTCTTTAAAACATAATGGCACACAAATACCCTTCCAAATCATAATTTTCATCCCAAATAATATTTATTAAACCAATTTCATATGTTATAATACACACCCAAACAATACCCAAAAGGTTGCACATGAAAATCACCCAATTCTAAGCTAAAATGAAAATATAAAACTAATTGCTTAACCAAATTCAACATAAACAATTTTCACACCACACAAAGCATATTATTAAAATGAATAATAAGTAATACATGAAAACTAACTCATCTAGAAATGATTACACGTGGAATCACCTACCGGAAGTGTCAAATCCCTCAAAACATGGTGTGAAACATCAACTGCACCACCACCGCACCACAAGGAAGATAACTCCGGACCTAGACCAAAATATTTTACAAATAAAGGCACCAAATAAAACACTAGGTTCTAACCCTAACCTCTATAAATTTTAGAACATAATGAAAGCGAGAGGAACCCCTAAAATAAAAGGATGAAACCAAGAAGAAATAACACACCCAAAACAATCCTGAAGAAAAAGTCCCAAAATTGACCACAATCTGAATTTTAAAACAGATAAAAATTTAATGGAGATTATAACAAGAATGAGGAGGTAATTTAGAAACTGGTATGATGTGAAAAGAATAAAAATTGAAGGAGTTATGAAAATATTACTTTACCTCTTCAAATCTGGGAGATTTGTAAAATCTATAGCAGTTTCTCCCAATTTCATGATGACACAGAGCTCAAAAGAGGGGGAGGAGAGCCTGGGGGCACGCCTTATGTATGTGGTCTTTAGGGAGAGTTGTAATCAACAAAAAAACACAAATTATGAAGGAGATATTAAAATAATTAAAAAATATTTTTAATGCAGTAAATGGGCTTTCGGGCTGGCCCAATCTCTTAAATAAAAACCCATTTCTGCCATAATTATGGATTCTTAAATGGTCCAAATTAATATGGTGATGTTAATATTTAAGAGGATGAAAAGTAGAAATTGTAATGGATAAAGAATGTTGAAAAATGAATGAGTTATAATGAAATAAAAATGTATTTTTAAATCTGAAATTTTGCTCACAGTTTGGCCCAATTAATGAAAACTCACTCATTTCTCCATAAAAGATTTGGAAACCCCAAAAACAAATCAGGAATGGAAATTAAATGAAATATTACATTAAAATAAGTCTTTTATGTGATAATGATCCCCACCATGAAATCTTTTCTCCCCATAAAGTCACAAAAAGTGAAAAGCAACAACCAAACCCAACTGAGAAACCAAGAGGTACTCCCTTGCGAGGTTTCACCTCCAAGGCCAAAACACCTACAATGATCAATTAAGGGAGGAATACCCTCACAAAATATACATACTCCACTTTCCTAAAACAATCAATCACAATCATGCTTTATCCCAAAATAAAAATCCTCAAACACAATCCGAACAAGACTCAAGAAATTCACCTAAACAAACAACAACTTTGAACAAGGTTACACTTATCATACATAAACTAAACCACTGGGTGCTCTCTAACCCCAAAGTTTACTCAAGGAAGATGTTGGTGGTAGGATTTTTCCAATATATACAACCTACTTCCAAGACAAGACCATGGATTAATTTTATTTATTGGTACGGGGGGACAGAATTAGGCACCACCCATAAGAGACAGCCTATATTTTTCTGAGACCGAATCAGGACACTAACAGGGGGAGGCCTGAACAAAATACCTAGTACAGAGGGTATAATTACATTAAAAGTTTAAGAGGTTACATACATGAGAATCATACTGGTTCTCCCCACCATAAGAACTAACCATCTTAACCGAGCGATATGGGCCGACACAGAAAGACCCAAAACAAATTAATGATTCGGGAAGGGTGCAAGGTTAGTCTGCACGGTTTGGGAAACTGTGCACTAACTGTGAATATAATTCTTTCTACATGCCTTCCTAGCACACGACCACTACTAATCATGTAGAAAATATGTTCTCAAACATGATGACACCAGAGGATAATGTATTCCCATCTTTCATACTAAAAATATGAAATTGTACAAGGTTTTAAATGACCCTAGGATTTCCGGTAACTACGATCCAGCTTCTCTCTGAGACCTATGGTTGGAGCTCAATTATTGAAGAATATTCGGCCTTATAGTTAGGCTTTGGAAACCCCATGAACAAGAAGTCTTCTTTAGGTGTCACAAACAACTACACCACAATCCCCGATATGTTTTCCTAGACATAGCACATTCCAGACTCACTTTACCCTAACCTGATCTTTCACTGAAACAAGGGATTAGAAGATGCACACACATCACACCTTGTTTCTTCAGGTGAGAAACAATAAAAGTAATGAACACTTATTCTCACCATCCTATAAAATGGAATATTTTAATGTTTTTCCAAGGAATACATTTTCTCAACATAACAGTGACTCTCATGGGATTGCATGAATTTCACCTTTACGGTCAATCGAGCACATGACACCACAAGGCATCTCCGAACATGGCCATTGCGACTGATATAAATAATGCATAGAGAGGGACCTTATACAACATCCCTAAACAACACACAATTCTAGAAAGTGGCCACAATATCCCCTTTCGACCACATTTCTCACACTATTAGTTTAATGTGAACTTCTTCTTAGAAGAGACTATGAAGGACCAAGAGGACCTCTTAGACACAATCCAGATAATCATCTAGGCTAACAACCCCAGACCACATCCACCTTCGGCAAATCAAGAAACATAAGAAGCTAAGGTCTCTTTAAACCTTCCATGGTCACTCTACCACTACAAGATGATACACAAAACCGAGAAAGGAAAGGGTGTAGACTCAATTTAAAAATCTCAAGAAAACGATTACGTATTTTGATCAACAGGAGGGTCTTCAAATGGAGAAACAATCTGGGTTGCACTTTAGTTGTGAAATAACACTTAATGGGGCGTACCTTATCCAATTATTAAACCCAAGGACCCAACCAATATTGTCCATTGGTCAAGATATATGACAAACCAGATCCAAACACATGAAGGGAAACATAGTATAGGTATTCAAAAACATTTTTCAACAGAGACCACTGACCTTCCCTACAACACAGCTTACCGACCAAGCACAAACCCAAAACATAGTTCAAATAGGAGGGGTTCTTGGACTAAAAAAACAACCAACAAAAAAAATTTCAAAAACCCATAATAAAAACCATCCCAAACTATTCTTCAAGATATCATGTTTTTCTTTAAAACCATTTCTTTGAAAACAAACGGTTCAACACTAAGGGTATCGACCAATGGTACCCCATGGGCCTCATAAATGCTTGTTTTTGTGCCACACCAGGCACCCTCCTCATATCCATCCTGAATGTCATCCAGTTTGGCCATCAACAATCCATCATACCATATAACCCCATGCATGTGGTCGCTCATGGAAATACCAAAGGTTAAAACAAATATTCTTTCCAATTTTCAAAACCAAAATGGTCAACCAATACTTCCTTTTTCTCAAGACCTCTAACCATGGAATAACAATCCCAATCATTAAAATGAATACTCACTTTCAATTCATATACATAAATTTCAAAACATCTCATCCCATTAAAACACCCTTCGATTTTTTAGAAAAATATATTGGAAACACTTTTTCAAAACCAAATTCAATAAAGTTTCTACTTTCAAAAGAGGCGTAAAAACACCATTTTCCATTTCAAAACAATTCTAAAAATTCAGTTCCACCATTTCATAAATTAAGGCATTCCTTATTTATTTGAAAATAATTTCACAAAAACTTTATGCTTCTTAAAACCAAGTCCCTTTAAACCCAAAGTTCCAAGATTGAAAAACTAAAGCTCAAAACACTCTGAGAGGAAACTAGTGTCAGTGGATGACATGGAAATATAGTTAGAGGATATATTCAAATCACTTCATTGTCACAGAGAGTTTTCTAGGGAATATCCCCATCTCCACATGGCTTTCCAGGCCCTACGAGCTCACTAAGATGATTAACCCAACTCTCTTTTCATTTCCTCTAACCATCATCAAACCAAGAAATACAAAGGACTCTAAAAGGTCCCGACTTCCCCTGGATATATGAATCCCATCATGTGGTGTGGTGATCAGCCACACTACTCATAACTGAAATTCCAAGTCCTGACAATCCTAACTCCATACTATCCTGACTGTTCCCCAAATAACATGACCCAAAGAGAGCGAACCTGCTCTAATACCATTTTGTCATGAACCGAATCTGGTCGCTGCCAAAACTGGTGCCAAACCCAAGTCATGACAAGTCCCGAAGGGCATTCCCGATCCCCATGTGCTGGACAAATTTCGTGGGTAATAGAAAATGATATTTGGGAATGATTTACTCAAGTTTATAAATATAAAACAACGAACGAATCCAATAAAACAAATATGGATTTTTCAAACAAAACCATCTTTTACAAAATTTCAGAACTAAGTTACATAATTTAAAACAACTATAGAAGAATATAACAATAGAATAAACCCACAATGGATAGCCCAAGAACCTCCACATGGTGATAGGCACCACCCTAAAGCCATATCCACAACACCGTATCATGATGGACCGCTAAAAACCTGAACTGTTGGCACAAAAGTTGTACCCAAACCTGGGACAACAAAAATAACCAAGTATACTTACACCCAAGGGTGTATTTAGGGTGTGATCCAATGCCCAGTAGGATACCACCACTAATATATTCCACGTGATAAACATTCAAAGATGAAAAGCATACAAGTTTTCAAAAACATGTAATTTCTATTTACAATTTCTAAAAGATGCAACTAAAAAAATCAGTTTTTAAGTGGGCTAATTTAAAGAATCAACACTTTTAAAATAAATTAAAAAGCTACTGAATTTTTACTACCAAATGTACCATATGCCGACGGTAAGTGTAAAGGATCTAAAGAGCACAAGCAATAGGAAATAACCCCTAGGCACTAGCTAGCTGTGGGTCCCAGGTACCTCATATCTCGGTGAGAGTATCAACAAAAAATATTCATTCTCATGCATGAGACACTAGTAGGGAAAATAACCATAACCTAGTGGTCCCCAATCATCATAATCATAGTTTAGTTAGAGTTGTAAGCATCAATCTTGCTATGTAAAACTGTGGCCAAACCCCACGGATTCACTAGCATACTCATACACGTCCACCCACCTAGATACCCGGGATTTCCCTTTGTGCTCGAACAAGTTCAACAAGCCATGAAATATATTTTTCACATGAAAATATCATTTCCACCTCACACATTAACCAAACATCCCCATGTACATCACACAAGTCACAAATTCCTCTTTTCATTGAAATGCATTTTGAAATCAAATTCACACAAAAATAGACCACATACCTTTTGCATAACTTTCACAATCCAAAACGTCCATTAAAAATTTTATAAAGTCCCTAAAAATTTTATAAACATCACATAACAGACCACTAACATGTTTTATAAAACCCTTTCTTTAAACAAAATCCATTTTTCACATCGCACTCACACAAAAAGCCCACATCACATTCACACCTCTTTCACATTTCACTAAATCCATTAATAATTTTTATAAATCATTTCCAACAGGATACACAAAACAGAACAGACCTATTCACATTTGAAATGGTTCATTTTAAAGTATAAACAATCCAAAACAGTTTTCCAATATTGTTTCACCTCTTACAAAAATCCTTAAACCATTCAAAACTTTCATAAAACAATTGTAAAGAGTGTACAAAACCTTTTCGCATAAAACCCATTTAAAAACCGCATTTTAAAGACAAAATCACCCCAATACAAATTCAGAACAGAATTGATAGCCCCAAAAACATTTATTAAACTACCCCCAAGTGTAATACAAACACCTCAAACAATAACACAAAATATCCACATGAAAAGGACAGTTTTCAAAATCACTTTCAAGAAGTACAATAAGTATTTACACCTTAAACCAATAACAAACCCCTCTTTAAAAAATAATGGCACACAAATACCCTACCAAATCAGAATTTCCAGCCCAAACAATATTTATTAAACCAATATCATAAGTTATAATACACACCCAAACAATAACCAAAGGGTTTCACATGAAAACACCCAATTCTAAGCTAAAATGAAACTATAAAATTAAATGCTTAAACAAAGTCAATGTAAACACTTTTTACGCCACAAAAATCATATTAGGTACATGTATAATAAGTAATTCAAGCAAACTAACTCATCTTTAAATGATTACACATGGAATCACCTACCGGAAGTGACAAATCCCTCAAAACTTGGTGCGAAACATCAACCGCACCACCGTCGCAGAACAAGGAAGATAAATCCAGACCTAGGCCACAATATTTGACAAATAAAGACACCAAATAAAACCCTAGGTTTTAACCCTAACTTCTGAAAATTTTAGAACATAATGAAAGAGAGAGGAAACCCTAAGGGAAAAGGAAGAATCCAAGAAGGAATCACTTACCCAAAACAATCCTGACGAAAACGACCCAAAATCGACCAAAATCTGAATTTTAAAACAGATAAATATTTAATGGAGATTGAAACAAGAATTAGGAGGTCATGTAGGAACTAGAATGAGGGGAAAATAAAAAAAAATTGAAGGAGTTATGAAAGGATCAATTTACCTCTTGAAATCTAGGCCATTTGTGAAATCTAGAGAAGTTTCTCCCATTTTCGTGATGAAACCTAGCTCAAAAGAGGGGGAGGAGAGTCTAGGGGCGTGCCATAGGTCTGTGGGCTCGAGGGGGAGTTGGAAGTACTGTTAAAATGCAAATAATGAAGGAGATGTTAAGAAAATTAAAAAATATTTTTAATACAGGAAATGGGATTTCAGGCAGGCCCAATCTCTTAAATAAAAAACCCATATCCATAATGATTATGGATTCCTAAATGGTCCAAATTAATATAGCGATGTTAATATGTCAGGTTATGACAAGTAGGAATTGGAATGGATGAAAAATGTTAAAAAATGAATGAGTTATAAAGGAATCAAAATTTATTTTTAAATCTGAAATTGGGCTCACGGTTTGGCCCAATTAATGAAAACTCGCTCATTTCTCCATAAAAGATTTGGAAACCCCAAAAAAATCATGACTGGAAATTAAATGAAATATGACTTAAAAATAATTCATGTATGTGATGTGTATGTTGTGAATTTATGTCACTAGTGGCCACCAATTTTAGGTGAGAAAAATTAAATAATGAATGTATGATGCTAAAGGGTTGATATAGTTTGAGAAAATTAGGGATTACATCATATTTGTGTCCACGGGAGGATAATGAGTAATTTTAATATGTTGTTTCACCATAATATTGTGGAAATTTTCCCCAATAAAACAATTAAATTTAAAAATTCATGAAAAATATTTATTAAAAGAATTTTTTTTATAAATCAATGAGGATAAAGAGTATTAATGACTTAAAAATGGAGATCTATTATTTATTTCAGATATGGATTATGTAATGATGTGAATGATTTTGAAAAATAAATCTGAAATAAATGATTAAGGTGTAATAGAATTAAATTCTAACATAAAATCTAATATTGTTATATTACTTGATAATTTGGGTAATCAATTTAAAAATTATAGATAAATTTATGGTTTATTTATAAAGTAATTAGAATATTTCAACAAAATCAACGCTAAAATCAATAAAATAAGAAACAGAGTTGAAGATAAGTGGGATGATCAAAATAAATATGGAGAAGTAATGGATTTCAATGTAAAGATCAAAGAATAATAAAACATGATTTATGAAAATAATGAATTGAACAAAGGGAAAAGTAAAATGGTTGAATTACATGATGAATAAATTTTAACCATGTAAAATAAACATTAATATTGAGAAAATTTAGTTAATGATAAGTTGAATTTTTTATTTATAATGTTATATAATAATGAACTCGTAGATATATAATGATGAGGGATAAAGAGTGTTAGGAAAATCATAATTGAACAAAGTTAAATCTAGATGAAAAATAGATAATTTAGATTTGAGTAATCAACATCTTGAACTATAATTTATTTTAATAGATATAAGTCAAAAAAAACCTTGTTAATAGATATAAAAATTTCAAAACTCACCAAAAAACAGGAATCTACAAAATTTATTGAAATATGTGGATATTATGAAAGAAGATATTTTACCTTATAAAGTGTCAATTTTGTATCTATATTGATCATATAATTAATTATTATAAGGTGGTGGAAGAATATATGTGTGGGGAACAACTTATATTACTAAAGTATGATGATAAAATATCTAAAATAACATTTAATGAACCCCTTTAAGGGTATTGTTTTCATTAGTATAATTTTATCCATAAGGCTGTGAAATAAAAGAATAATATTAATCAAACCTATTCCAATGGGAAAAATGAAAATAAATGAATTATAGTCCAACTAGGATCTATAATATATTTTTTTAATAATTTAATTAAAAGGAGTACAATATCGTTTTTTATGATAATGGAATTAAGGAGTGAAAAACTTTGGATCGAATCCAATCTAGGTTTTCTTGAAAATAAGGAAAAATGGAAAATAATTCTTGGCTCAAATTAACCTTTAATCAACGAATAATAGTTAAACCTTTATTCATGATGGTGGATATTAATCGTACATGATCAAAAACAACAACCTATTGAATGATGTGAAAGGATTAGTTATTGAAACAGTTAATTTTGGGAATTATAGAGCTTTAAAAAAGGGAAGTTAAATGTCATGTAAAATATAAAATATATTAATGAATATTGAAGTTCCCAACATGTATGATATATGAAATGATGTTTTGAGTGTAAATCAAATTTTTGACTTAGGACTCGATGTTATATTCCAAAAAAATAGATTTTTTAATAAAGGAAAATCCCAAAAATCATTATTTAAATATTGGAGGGGTCCACAGATATCCCATTGAATAGGATGATATGGCCCAAGAATGTGACCTCCTTCAACCAGAACTCACACCTTTTGTACTTTTCATAGAGCTTCTCCTTGCACAAAGTCTCCAGTACAGTTTTTAAATGCTCCTCATGATCCTCCTTGGTTTTGGAGTATATTAGAATATCATCTATAAAGACTACAACAAATTTGTCAAGGTAATCTCAAAATAATCTATTCATCAAGTCCATGAATATTGTGGGAGCATTGGTGAGTCTGAAAGGAATTACTATGAATTCATAGTGCTCGTATCTTGTACGAAAATCAGTCTTGGAGACAACTTCCTTCATCACCCTTACTTGATAATATCCCGACCACAAGTCCACCTTAGAGAAGTATTGTGCTCCATGTAGCTGATCAAACAATTCATCGATTATTAAGAGAGGATACTTGTTCTTTATCGTGATTTTGTTAAGTTCATGATAATCGATGAAAAGCCACATTGACCCATCTTTCTTCTTGACGAAGAGGACTGGTGCACCCCACGGTGAAGCACTTGGGCGTATAAACCCTTTATCCAGATTCTCCTGTAGTTGTTTCTTCATCTCTTCAAGTTCTAAAACATCCATTCTATATGGAGTCTTGGATATTGGTAGCAACCTAGGTATAAGTTCAATTGAGAACTCAACATCTCTTCTTGGAGGAAGACCAGGCAGTTTCTCAGGAAACACTTCAGCGAATTCCCTCACAATAGGCTTTTCTTCAAGGATAGTTTCTTCCTTGGACTCAATCATCTGAGCCAGATATGCATGCTCATAAGTAAGTAATATCCATTCTTGAGATGATGAGGCTAAAAGAGATTCATCTTCCTCCTGACACTTGTAAAGATTCGGGGGTTGATTCTCCATATGGAGTATGGTTTCCCTCTCCCGAAAATTTATGTTGGCTCTATGTAAGGAAAGTCAATCCATGCTAATAATTTCATCAAATTCCACCAGAGGTAGTATGACGAGGTTCGCCTGGAAATTCAATCCACAGATTATAACAGGGGAGGACTTATATTCATGGGATGCAATGATTGCCCCATTTTCCATACTCACTGACATCATTACTTCCATTATTTGTGGTGGTGCTGGGATTGTTCTACTAAACTATCGAGATATAAAAGAATGCATAGAACCTGAATCAAAAAGTATGTTCGCTATTATTGAATGAATAACTAGCGTACCTCTCACCACTTCGTTGTTGGGATTCACTTTGGTAGAAGTGATGGAAAAAGATCTTCCTTGTTGTCTTGGAGGTTATTGGTTGCCTCCGATAACCCTTGGATTAGGGCACTGATTTAGAAAATGAACTGGTTCTATTAATTTTTAGCATTAAACAGTGCGTTGAAGTTCGAACGGAGTGTTCCTCTCCTCTGTCACAGCCGTGGGTCCTTCTTGCCAACAGTTAATAGCTAGGTTCCCTTCTCTTCCACACCTGAAGCATTTTCTCGTCCCCTTAAGGCAATTTCCAGGGTACTTCTTCCCACACTTTTGGAAAGTGGGGTGCTGGATCTTCTTAGCACTATTGGATTTATCCATCGGACCACCAGCATTGAAGTCCACCTTACGCTTATTTTCCCCATGATACCCCTGTTATTCCCCGATCTCCATTTCGACCTTGAGGTCACATCGGACAATTTCCTCATAGCTTTCGAAGTCACGGATCACAAATGCTTTCTGTAAGCTAGGCTTCAGCCCACCAAAGAGGCAATCAACTTTGCATTCAGGGGTAATGACAAAGCCGGAAGCGTATCGTGCAAGCCTTGTGAAGTTTGCCTCATACGCTCCAACAGATTCTTCACCTTTTTTCTTGAGGGAAAGGATGTCCCTTTCCATCTTTAGTCGGAGGGTGCATGGAAAATATTTATCAAAAAACATCTTCTAGAAATCCATCCATTCCAACGCCTCAATCTCCTCCTCAGGATTCATATTGTTTATGAACATCCACCATTGATTAGCTTCACCCTCCATACGATAAGCCACCAGGAGAACCTTCTCTTGTTCAGAACATTGGAGGATGGAGAATATCTTTTCAATGGAGTTGATCCATTGTTCAGCGATCGTGGGACCAGATGATCCACTAAAAGTTTGAGGTGTTTGTCTCATTAAGCTCTCGATAGCGACTTCTTCTTTCTTAGGGGGGGTTGAATGTTCCTCTTGACTCGTGTTTCTATTCAAAACTTGAGTTAGATGAGAGAGAAACGTGACAAAGTTCACGATTCCTGCTCCCATTGGATTTGGCATCTCATTAGTACAGTCATCACACTGATCTTCACAATTGTTGTTATCCCGAGTCCTCCTATTACCATCCATTGGCTGGAATAAAAGGAATGTGAGGGGTAACACATAAAGGTTAATCCAAAGATAAAAGTTGATGACTCAAAAATAAACATTTATTTCCTTAACTCATGAGTATACAGGCTTTAATCTAGGCTTTTCAGGATCTACTTTCTAACATATATTCTTAGGGGAATTTTCCCTTAATAAGGGTTCCTACTAAGATTGTGGATTTTTCAAAACATATCCCCCGGGAGTGTTGTAACCAAGAGTGCAGCAAGGCCCGTTGTCGTGCACCAGTTCCCATTCGTGTCTAGCTCAAAGCAGTGTTTTCGGGTTTTACCCCAAGGATACATCTGTGCCAGAGCCGCCTCTACCTGCTCGTATCCAGACAGGGATGTATTTGTTTGGTAAACCACTTACTTAGTATTTACTAAAATTAAGGGATGTTTTTATTATACTTATTCTCATATATAAGGCTTTACTAGGGTTTCCTAATCCCAAAAATAACTAAACCTATCCTCTGATACCAACTATGACAAACCTGCTTTTTATTACAACTTAAACATGATTTATTACATAAAACATCACTTGATACAACAAAGGAGACTGAGAGGTTTAGTGTCTTTGGGGCTTAGGATCATTACATAAAAACATAAAACATGAAATACAACATCTTTATTGAAAACTTCCTTTACATGACCACTACATTCCCTCGTACTTAGCATTGCATGGGATAACCTGAGGACATGCATAAGAAAAGGGTGAGCTATAAAGCCCTGTAAGGGAGTACACATGAAATAACATGAGGAGTACAATACATGTCAGACAATAGGAATATCAATAGATCATAAAAGAAACATGAACATAAGGGCATGATAAAGCAAGATAATCATAACATGGAAATGTGGCAACAATACTTGACATGGAATTAGCATGAGCCAAGGCTCATTGCACATAAAGCATGAGTAAACTCTCATTGCACATGAGGCAGGATTAAACCGTCATTTCAGTTAAATTAGCATGATTCAAGACTCATTGCACATGACGTATCATGATACTACACTTTACCCAATGCATTGGAGCGCTATAAGGGTGCACCCTTCTTAAACATTTCATTTCATGCATAAGTGTGCCACATGGATCATAAAACATGGATTCATAAAACATAAACATTTATTCCCTGATAAAGGAATGTGGAATTAATACATGAGACTTTGTAATAAATAAGTAAAGGTACATAAAGTTGGATACCCTTGATGGAGAAATGGGCATGGTATCCACTACACATTGGCATTGGCTTAGAAAATCGGTGTGATTTTGGCAGCGTAACGGCATGACATAAGAATTCATAAAAAATGGTTGATGAGACATAAAGGGGTTACTAATCATATTTACATGTAATGGATAGTACAGAGGTCTTATAGATACATGTCCCAACAATTTTAATGGAATTTATATTCATGATACTAAATTATTGCTTGAATGTAAAAGAAGAGAGAGAAGTTCCTTTCAGAATTTCGGCATAGTAACGGGTGTATGTGGGAGGAATTTAATGTGAGAGAAAGGAATATCCCATCATTCAAACAATAATAGGGTAGTATTGGAGAGGTGAAAAACCATACCCCAACATTCATAATAGAAATTAAAAGGGCAATACAACTTAAAGAAAATTGTCAAAAATGAGAAAGGAAGAAAAAACCCTTACTTGGAAGTGTGCTTCCAAAGGCTAGAGAGAGGCTTGTGAGAGGCTTCTTGGGAGCTTGGGGCACCTTGGGAGGATTCTAGAGAGAGTAGGGCAGAGGTTGGACGAACTCCAAGGGATTTTAGTGTGGAGAAAGTGGGAGTTTGGGTAGGATTATATATGAAAGGTGAGGGAATTCTTTATTATTTAGGTTTGGGTCCCCTTAGATCAAATTCATCCAAACCACAAACCATCCCATGGTTTTTGCCAATGGTTTTTGTAAAAGGGAAGAGGAAAAAAATATTTTATATGGCCTATGTCCGAACTTCTTAAAATAATAAGGTTGCTTATGTGGAGGTGAGTCACACTCCCATGGAAATTAATTTCAAAAGTCAAAGTGTTGAATATGTCTTGAGGGGTCCATTAATGCATTCAAAAGTAAGTCAAAAAACCCAAAATCACATTATTTTAATGATGAAACATATATTGGGCTAACATAAGGATTTTGGTAATTTAATACATCACCATAGGGTCATTATGATGTCATAAAACATTTTATATATTTAAACAGTATTTAATTTTTACCCAGAAATTTGACTATCTCAGAAAATTATGAAAAATTCACCGTTGGATAATTTCAACATCCTGATTCCATAAATGACATTTATTTTATCTATAAAAATTTCTAAATATGTTAATTTTAATTTTTAAAATAAAAACCAACATTTATAAAAAATTCACGGGTTTTGACAGAAATGGCTTTCAAACCTTAATACAAAATTTTCATTGCATTCATAAAATTATAAGATAATTTATATTTAATAAATATTAATTTAATAATATTATTATTATTTTATTAAAATATGATTTAATTCAAAAATCCCTTATTTTAATAAAATAGATTTCTTAATTAAATAATAACTAAAAAACTATTTGTACTTTAAAAACTATTTAAAATGTATCAAAAATGACTAAAAATTATATTCATTAATATATAAAAAAATAATGTACATGAACATAGTACTAAATATTTGTTACTAACCCCTTAAAACAGTCGCATAAGACCTAAGGGTAAGGTGTGCGATGGTGACAGACTCTTGGGGTTGCTCGGATAAGATCGCTCGAGTGGTAATCTCTATCAACTTACACTTTTCCTGTATATGGTCCTATTCAAGCTTGACATGGTGAAGCTCAACTTGGGCTTCTTCAAGGTAGAAGCCCAAGGATGGAACCTCTTTTCCGAGCTACGACAAATGGGATTCGTATGGGGAAATTCTACTGGATGAGGCCATCACTTCTTTTGTCTGAGTAAATTGGATTTGTTAAGGTCCTATATTTATAATAATCATGTGATCACTGTTCAACGGCTATATTAACAACGGTAAAAATTATTAACATAAAACCAAAGAAGTTGAAATCTTATAAAAACATTTTTCATAAAGAGACATTTTAACTGGATCAAGAGAGATTTTCCATTAATGGAACTTTGGGTCGTTACAAGAATATATATTTAAATTATTTCATTATATTAAAAACGAATAATATCACCCTTTTGTTATTATTTGATAAATTTACAATTCATCTTTAATATAAGGGAATAATGTTGAATTATATATTACCGAAGAACTAACATATCATGAGATCCATTAATAGAATGATAAGTCATTCGATCTATCTTAAGTTATCATCACATCAAAATGGTCAGCATAGGTTCTCAAATATGCATAAATCAATATTTGTACAGATAATAACTAAATCTATAATACATCATCTGATGTTTAACATAAGCCATTCCACAAATGATTAAACATATAACCCTTCTGAAAGATGAAAAATAAAAAACCTAATAAAGTAGCTCACTATATTTCTTAAAAAATGAGTTTAAAATTGATCCCCCATATATAATAAAGAAGATATTGGTTGTCTCATACAAAACATGTAAATAAATTCAGTATGTATTCTATTGAAACTTGTTAATAACCTAAATTTGTATTAAATCATTATTAAAAATATGCATGCTTTATTATTATAAATAGTGTCAAATGTATTTATTAAATCCAAAAAATGTTGTAAACATCATCTACGATAGCATAATATAAATTGTCATCAAATCCTTTATCAGTTCTGAGGTCATAAGTACTATCCAATTTTCTTTACAAACATAATCATGTCTTTTTTCACACTAAATATAATTCTTTTATCCTCAATGTCACAAACCAGTCCAGGTCTCCATCCAACCCGACGTCCGACCCAGTCCGCGACATGGCCCGAATGGCATTTCAGATCCCCATGGGTATGCACAAGTTACTGGGTATCAAAATAAGACATGGGAATGATTTACCCAAAAAGAGATGTAGAAAATCAACTCACAAGATAAATAAACTTTAACATGATACATACAATCAAACATGACATTATACTATAAAAAATTTTAGAGTCTACAATTCATATAAAAATAAAACTTTAAAGACAAAATATATGGGGAACTAAAACTCCAATACCAACCTCCAAGCCAAGACCCTCAATAACTAGAACCACCGTGACTAAGCACAATTCCCCAACCTGGAATACACAAAGTACAAGATCTGCATACACCCAGAGGTGTATATAGGGTGTGATCCAAATTTCCATTTGGATACTACCTAATAAAAAGGTTCCATGCCACAACATCAAATATATAATTTAACATGCTTATTTAGAACCATACTTTTAAAATGTTTTTAAGGAAAACATGAAAAACTGAAATTGAAAAGAAAAGAGTACTGAAAGAAAAATCATTTCTCAAATACTACTTTATAATGGAAAACCAAACGTGGAATAGGAACTATAATAATCAACACTCTCATGAACGATCCAATATTATGGAAACACATCCATAACATAGTGTTCTCCAATCATCACTAATGTTTATTTAGTGTTGTAATGTCAATCCTGGCAGATGAAACTGAGATGTACCATTCATGTGTCATCAAGAATATTAGTCCTAATCCACCCTCCTAGGTACCTGGGGTTTTTTCTAATGCTCAATCAAGTTCCAAATTCACATAGTGTATCACTTTGTCATATCAGAAACCAAAAAAGGCATTACATCATAAGCCACCACTTCCACAACCAAACTCCTCTTTAAAGATCAAATGCAAAGCATTACCCTTCCAAATATAATTTCCATCACTTTAAAAATTAAATATATATATATATATATATATCCTTTAAAACATAATAAAATAAATCCATGAGGTGCCATAAGGCTTTTCACAAAAAAACGCACTAAAAATCCACTTTTTAAACCAAGAACACACCAAAACCTTTTCAACGCATAATTCTCATAACACTCTAAAATTAAAAAGTCATTTAAATAATTAATAATAAATTTATAAAATGCACAAAAAGGTTTTTCCCTAAAAACATACTCAATTTCTCTCTCTTAAAATCAATCATTCCTCAAAACATTCGTTTTCATTTTACAAACATGGTTTTCACCTCTTCCACAAATATATACACCATTATAAAAACAAATAAAAAACAACTTTAACAACACCCCCAAATGCTTTTAAACCAAAATAGAACCACAAAGCCAACATGTCATAAAATCTTTTGTGAATGAAAAATTCCATTAAAATAGACACATTTCATCTTTCATATCAAAGACCAACCGCTTTGAAGAAACACCCATTATTTACAAGACTTTATTTTTTTTTATTTCACATATGACGAAGAAAACCAAGACAATGGTCATGCCCCTTTATAAGGTCACCCATACATTAAGACCATTTTTAAAACTATCAGTTACCTTTTTTCAGAAAGAAAAAACCAATAAAACATGCCCAAAATGATTCGATACCCAATAAAAATACACATTTAAACATACACAATGCAATTACCCATGAAATCTAAGATCTCACCAACCAAAAAACGCCTAGAACCCATCTTGAAAACATTACAACAAAACAAAACTACTTCTTTACATGAAAAGACTATTTTAAAATCAAATCCACACTCAACTATTCTAAAACCTCATTTGTACTGTATAAACCATTTATTAAACACCTTTAAAATTTACCTCAATATCGTCGAAATAAAAAACATGATCATTTCTAATGAAAGTGAAATTTTCATCACGCATGCACATAAAAAATATTTTAAAACTCATTTATCACAAACTATAAAGCACAAAAAATAATTTATACAACAACACACATATAAAAAACAAGACTATACTATTTCTTAAACAAAATATCATTAATCAAGAATGCCAAAACATTCTAAACATAGATCGCACCATGCAATTAAATAGTATAACATATTAAATTAACTAAACAAAAAAATTAAATTATCTAAAAGTTTTTTAGGCATGGAACCACCTACCTCAGTGTCGAGGACTACCCAAATTGGTGTGAACTCTTCGATCATTCGCCAATTGCACAACATGAAAACTAAATTTAAACTCTATTCCACAAGATTGAACATAAATACCCTAAATTAATACCCTAATTTGATACCATAACTTCTGAAATACAAAATAAACCCCAAAGAACAAAGGCCAAATACCCATCCATGAGGTGAAAAGGTCTACAAGAGGTAGAGGGAGAGGTGGTGATGCAATGGGAGTTCTAACGAGAGAGATTTTGGTGAGACGAGGCTAGCCGGGGTAGGAGGTGGCACCAGGATTTCAGGGGAGGTTGTGTGATGTCCAACACCGACCTAGCATGGGTTTGGGGCAACGACACGAGCTGAAAATAGCAGGGGGCGCCGAACAGAGCAGGACCAGAACCATGAGGTAGATCAGGTAGAAAGGGGGCACAAGAAAAACCGATTAAGGGGGAGCTGCACATGACAAAAAAACAGGTGGAAAATATAGGTCTTGGTATGAAGAGAGGGGGGAGAAAAAAGGTGAAAAAAAGAATAAAAATGAAATAAAAAAACAAAAAACAAAAAAACCAATATTGATAATAATACTAATAATATTAATTAACATATTAATAATAGTAATAATAATAATTGGAATAATAATAATCACTTAAATAAATTACCATCCATAGAACTAATAATAATAATGATAATAATATACTAAAATATTAAAACAAACCCTTAAATTTTTATCAACCTTGTTGGTTTATTTTATTTTCATTTTTCCCTCTTTTTAAATTTTATTTCTCTATCAATAATTACTTTTATATAATTAGTTTCACATTAGACAATTGTGTGGGGAACCGAGTGAGGCTACGCGGCGTTATAGGAGAGGTCGTGTGGCTTCAACAGCGGCGTTCTGAATGATGTCAAAACCAAAAAAATCAAAATAAGAACTGAAAACATTAAGTCGGGATTCACCCAGTCTCCTCGATTCCAAGAAAAACTGATAAAATAAATAATGTAAAATAGGTTGGTGTGACAATTCTCCCCACCATAGCGCTTTCCATCCCCAGAAATCCATAACTAAGACTAAACCCCAGAGTAGAAAATGAAACCCCCTTTAGGATCAAAGAAGATCCCCCACAAACAACAATCAAAAATAGGAAAACTCAGCATTCAAGGAGAATGTGACTAAATTAAAAAACTCAATAAACTCATAAAAAGTCTTTTTTATATGTTCTTCCTACCCCAAAGAGTATGAACAACTCCAGTTTAGTGATCATGGGAGGGAACTCTAGCACCAATGGAAACCAACTTCACAAACCAAAGCAAGACTAGGGAAACTGAGATGAGGTTGGGAAAATGCACGGGTCGACCGACATGGGCAGGCCTGAGTGGACTCCACACCATAGAAATAAGATAGTATCAACATAATCAATAGACATTTGAGTGAGACCCATTATGGGTCTCACTATCCTTAGAATTCACAGATGGTACAAAACATTGAAAAAGTTTTGAGGGTGACCAAACACTCCACCAAAAGTGGTGGGGAGGGTTGGTCCCCAACTACTAGGGAATCAAAACCACGACCCATGAAAAACCAACATCCCCACATCCTTGGTTGAGCACTATTCAAATTCAATAACGACTTACCCAACAAACCCCATAATAACCACTAAAAGAGATCACATCCAGTGGGATGTAATCCCAAGGACATTATGGTAATTAGACGACCACACCTCCTCCTATCCACAAGAACCCTTACGCACCCAAATGGATCGTTAGAACAGAACAACCACAAAAAACAATTTGACAGCGTTGATTTTCAACAGTAATTATAGAAATAAGATCGGGGTCCCATAATCTCTCGGGGTTCCTGACCATGCACCAACTGCATTCTGAGGCCTATGGTTTGAGCCCTAATGTTTGAAGCATCTCTTACCTCGTATTCTTGTATTGAAGACCCTCAAATGGAGATTCTCCTTTTCGTGTAAGATGCAACCACACCAAAATTGAGACAATGCTGGAAAACACAACACACCACGACATCCAACTGATCTCACACAGAACATTTACTTACACAAGAGCAAAAATGATTCATGTGTATCTCTGTATCCCACACTGAATGAGAACATGACACCTCAAATCATCACTGAACATTACCATTACTTTTGAGGGAAAAATTATACTGAGGACTTCAAAATGAGTCTTAAACAACATGTGATTCCTGCAATCGACCATAGCATCCCCATGTAGCTAGGACTGCAACACTAGTGGCCTAACACAACCCCTTTCTTAAACGAAACCAATGATGTACCAAATATCATTTAGAATAACAGCCTGCACTGACAACTCCAGGTTTCTTCCACCTTTCCCCACTAGAAACTCCTTCACCATTTCCAAATAGGAATTTCAACATAACGAGTTCAACACCAACCTTGACTATCTAATGACTAAAGGAAACCAATGCTTAATTCACCACCCCCCCCCACCCTCACATCACCCTCCGGATGTGAGAGGATATGCTTAATTATAATGTGGGGTGGGTTCAATAACAGAATCAAGAAGAGAGTCCTTCGATCAACTGGAGGGCCGCCCAATGGTGAATTTCCCATGGTCGCACATTAACAGCATATTAATGCTTTATGGGGGAATACATCAGTCAAGAAAGAAAACCATGGACCCAAAAAAAATCAGTTCAATGGCCAAGACACACAACAAACGAGCACTAAACGTGTAGGGGGAACCACTACAAGGGCTTCTCGAAGCATTTTTTAAAAGAATCTACAAACGATGTACTTTCACCCCAACATACAAATAAAAATCCCAACTCAAGACACAAATCATTCAAAAAGGATTCTCGGCTCGAAACACCTCACATCCTACATTTCTAATATACAAGGACACACCACAAAACCACCAATTATTCAAATACTAAAATATTTTTACATAATATCCAGATTTCCAAGAATCCAAAACAAAGAGAAAAGCAACAATGAAGAGGAGACTCATGTCGGTAGGTGACTAAGACATATGGTTGGTGACCATACGCAAATCATGCCACCACCACAAAGAGTAATCTTGGATAGCGTCCCTGGCTCCACATGGATTTCTAAACCCTGCGAACATACTAGGACCACTATCCCTACTCCCTTTTCATTTCCCCTAGTCAAGATTAATCTCGAGGACCATTGACTCAGAAAAACCTCAACTTACTCTCGTAATTCGAGTCCCACCACGAGGAGTGTTGGCCATGCACCTTACTCATAGCCATAACATCATGTTCTGACGCCCTTACCTTTGATCTTCCATGACTCTATCCCAAAAGAATAAATCCCAAGATGACAGACCTCCTTTGATACCATTTTATCATAAACCAGGACAAGTCTCCATCCGACCCAACATCCAACCCGATATGTGACACGGCCCAATGGGCGTTCCTGATCCCCACAGGGTGCGACAAGTGCTCGGGTATCAAAATAACACATGGGAACAATTTACTTGGAAAAAGAGATAGAAAAAAACTAACAAGATAAATAACTCGAAATAGGAAACATACAATCAAACACTCCATTAAACTATAAACACGTTTAATGTATACAATTCAACTAAAAACCCAAATTGAATAGCAATAAGTATAGAAAACTAAAACTCCAATACCAACCTTAAAGCGAAGAACAATGAGAAAATAGAACAAACATCACTAAGCACGTTGCCCCAACCTGGAATAAACAAAATACAATATCTACATACACCTAATGGTGTATGTAATGTGTAAGAAAAATGCCCTATATTATACCACGCGATAAAAAGGTTCCATGCCACATCATCAAAAAAGATAATTTGAAATGATAATTTAAAACCGTACTTTTATAACACTTTTATGAACAACATTTAAAAACAAAAAGTGTAATGAAAATACTACACAACGAAAAACCTTAAAATGGATGGTACAATTCATAAAGAACATGAACACACTCATGTGGTCTTCTGTATGTCAATGGAAGGCACCACATCATGAATAGTAGATCACTATGGATAAAATCCCCCAAGAGAGCTAGTATGCATGGTGCACTAGGGACATCATACCTCAGTGTAAATGTGGCATAGTAACCACAATATTCAATGCTCTCCTGCATGAGACCCTAGTAGGTAAACACATCAAAAAAATTGTGGTCCCCAATAATCACAAAGTTTAGTTAGTGTTGAAATGTCAATCCATCCAGATGAAACCACGACGAACCACTCATGTGTCATCTAGCGTACTAGTCCAATTCCACCCACCTAGGTATATGTGGTTTTCCATTCTACTCAATCATGTTCCAAATTCACATAGTGTATCACTTTCACATTTTACTAACCAAGAAAGGCGTTACATCATACAACACCACTTGCACAACCAAACTCCTCTTTAAATATCAAATGCACACCAAGACCATTTCAAATATAATCTTTATCACTTTTACAATTTAATATTTATATTTATCATTTAATAACATAATAAACAAATTCTTTGAGCCTCTGCAAGTATTTACACAAAAAACATAGTAAAATTCCACTTTTAAAACCAAGCATACCCCAAAACATTTTCAAATTATATTTTTCATAACAATTAAAAATTAATAGATCATATAAATAATTAATAATACATTTATAAAATTCACAATAAGGTTTACCATAAAATCATACTCAATTTCTATCTCCTAAAATCAAACGTTCCAAAAACATACATTTTCATTTTCCAATAATGGTTTTAATATCTTCCACAAATAAATACATTGTTATGAAAACATATAGAAAACAACTTCAAAAACACACCCAAATTCTTTTCAAACAAAAGATAACCACAAATCCAACATGTCAAAAAATCAGTTTCAAATGAAAAATCCCAATAAAATTGAATGACTTCATCTTTCATATCAAAGACAAACCACTTTGAAGAAACCACCATTTCTTTCAAGACACCACTTTTTTCATTTCACACACGCTGAAGAAAACCAAGACAATGGCCAAGCCCCTTAATAAGATCACCCATACTTCAAAACCATTTCCAAAACATGATTTTCCACTTTTTTCAAGAAAACAAAACCTATCCACCATGACCAAAATGATTCTCTACACATTAAAATTACACATTTAAACACACACAACTCAGGTACCCTTGAAAACAAAGTTCTCACCAACCAAAAAATCTTAGTAGCCTTCTTGAAAACATTTCACAAAAACAACACAATATTTTTATATGAAAGTCCATTTTAAAATCAATTACACACTAAAATATTATAAAACCTCATTTACATTATATACACAATTGATTAAACACCTTTATAATTTACCATAATAAGGTAGAAATGAAAAACAAGATCATTAATAAAGAAAGTGAAATTTTCATCATGCATGCATGTCAAAGAATTTTTAAAACGCATTTCACACAACCTATAAAGCACAACCAATCATTTTTACAACAACACACATATAAGAAACATGAATATACTATTTTAGAAACCCAATTTCATCAAATGAGAATGTGAAAACATTCTTAACATAGATCGCACCATGTAATTAAATAATAGAACATATTAAATTAGCTAAACATGCAAATTAAATTATCTAAAAGATGATAAGGCATGGATCCAACTACCTTTGTGATGATGTCTCCCAAAATTGGTGTGAATTCATTGATAATCCACCAATATCCCAAAAAGAAAAATGTATTTAAACATTTTTTATAAGGATGTTTGTGTTCTCGTCAAAGACCAAACACTAATATTTATTCCAACATGTAAACAGTAAAAGGGGAAAAAGTCTTCCAGAGGGAGAGGGAGAGGAAGTGGCACAATTGGAGTTCTACTTGGAGTTAGTGCGGCATGACAAGGCTGGAAAGGGGAGGGGTGGTGTCGGGTTATCGTGGGAGGTCATGCGAAGGTACAAGCTATCCTAGTAGGGGGTCGGGGCGACAAAACGATCCCAACAAAGTAGGGGGTGCTGGACAGAGTAGAACCGACACCCACAGGTGGAGCGGCTGGTAGGGGCACAATTAGATCTGAAGAAGGGGGAGCGACATGCGACAAAAAAACCCAGGGGGAAAGAGCTAGGTCTCGACGCAATGAGAGGGGGAGAAAATAAAGATAAAGGAAAAAAAGAATAAAAAGAAAACTAAAAATACAAAACTAAAAATAATACTAATAATAATAATAATAATAATAATAATTGGAAAAATAATAATCTCGTAAATAAATTATCATCCTTACAACTAACAACAATAATGATAAAAATATCCTTAAATATTAAAGCAATCCATTTTATTTTTATCAACCATTTTGTTTTATTTTAATTTCATTTTATCCCTCTTCTTAAATTTTATTTCATTATCAATAATTCGTTTTCTTTAATTATTTACACATCATACAGGCATGGAGGGAACCTAGCGAGGTCGTACGGTGAACTAGGCGAGGTTGCACAGCTTCAATAGTGGTGTGATTAATGTCATCAAGGAAAAAAAGTGTTTTTCTAAATAAGAACTCAAAACTTTAAGTTGGGTTCCACCCCGACTCCCCAATACCAAGAAAAATAGATAAGATAAATAATTTAAAAGAGGTGTACCTCACATTAACATGGTCTTCATGTCATATCTCACACCCTAAGAAACATTTCAGAAGGCCATCCATCCTGGTCACTACTCCCAGAAAACATGCTTAACTATGGTGTTCTAATCAGGCAGGATCCAGAAAAGGAAGGTTCACTTTGTTGACATGAGTCATATCATTTGGTCATTTAACCCTTTATCATTCTAGGGTCTTATAATCACCCCCCTAATCACAATGTCCTTATTTTGGGCCCTACATCTCATCCCAGACAATGCACTGCACATAAGGCTGGGTACCACCAATGATACAAATGGTGAAAATAGTGCCTCAGTGACCACACAAACACCCCTCCTTAACATGGCCTTTAGGTCCTGGCCCACCACGTACCATCATTTTACCTACAGAACTATGGTCTCAACCCTATGGCCCACCTACATGCCTGAACAGGTCATCTGATTAATGGAGGTCCACACATTCTAACACATGTCCTTTCCAATGTGCTTTGTCCTCACTCACACACACCCTGAGAAACTTCTCAGAAGGTCACCCATCCTGATCACTATTTCATGCCAAGCATGCTTAACTATTGAGTTCTAATCAGGTAGGCTCCCAAAAAGGAACATGCACCTAGTTAACTCGAGTCATATAATTTAGTTAGTTAACCCTTTATCATTCTCGGGTGTCACACTCAAGGATATGTTGAGGTTTTTCTTTCTATAATCATAAAATATACCCTATCATTGAATCCTTTTGTAGTTCAAGAGTACCATTCAACATATTCTTTTAGGTCCTCCAAAAAAATTAGAATTAACATTCCTTATATATTTCATGCATTAGATTATAAAAGAATTAAATTATAATATAGAAATACATAATTCATCCCACTTCATTCTAAACCAATTTACTAAGCTTCATCATATTATAATTCAACACTTATCTCATTTCATTGATCATAAGTCGTCTCTTCATCATTATCAATATAACCATTACTCGTACCTACTTAGGGATTCTCTTCTAAAGATTTATATTTAAGACATTGATTTTAAGAATTATCATCCATTAAAATTTTAAAATCATTAATCAACTGATTATAACTTGCGGATACAAAAATTATCATCCATTTTATTAATTGAAATTTCCATTTTCCTTTTGAAGTTACATGCTATGTATCCTTATTTTCCACAATCAAAACATCTTCATGTTCCTCTAAGACATTAACTTTGGTGTTTCATCCCACATACTCTACACATAGGAAACTAAATAATCTTTAATACATGGTCTATAATTCATAAACTCTCCTAGAACTCTTTAATTCTATTCTTTTTTTGACTCTAAGAGTTGGTTATGGAAATCATTATAAATCATGTTCTGTTAAAATTGATTAGGGATAATCACAACATCCTTTAATCTAGTAATCATTTATTTATATCACTAATTATAATAACAATTCATATATATAATTAACATGTTCTCTTTGGGTTCTATCCATCCAATAAAGCTATAAATAAATGTGTTATCAATACTTATCATAGCATTAGTTCAAAAAAACATGAAAAATCACATATAGGATGTCTAAATATTGACACATTCTTCTTTAATATATGAAACCATAGGTTTCTCCTAGGTTATTCATACGTGTATGCTATTTAAATCCTTTATGAATTTTCATAATGATTTTTAAATTTTCTGATGCATAACCCTTATGAGTATCAAACTAGCTGTGCAGTAATGCCTCTTTTCATGTACCAGTTCCCAATCAAGTCTATATCAATAAAGAGTTTTGGGGTGTTTACATCTATGATCATCTATGAAAAATCTATATCAAGTTAAAGTATCCATAAAAGGATATATTTATATGACACAACTCACTCTATACTTTACCAAAATTCTAGGAAAATTTCCAATATATTTGCTCATCCTTAGACTTATCCTTACAAACATTTCTATACATATCCTTATAAATATCCCTAGAGATCTCACTAAATTATTTTCATCCTAGTTTACAAAGGATGATTAAAACATTCTTCTAATACCATATATAGTGGCCTAGAATTAATATACATTGATAATACATCATTTTAGATGAATATTTAGCACATTAAAAAAATTCATTCCAAAGGATCATAATAGTTTACTGTCTTTGGAAAATTAGAATTCAATCATCTAACATGGTGAAAGATATTCAAAGTTTCCCTCAAATATATTATAACTTTTGATGCCAAGATAAAACAATTATTTATATCCTAGGGAAAGAGAACATAATAAAGTGTCATATAATATGATTATTAAGGGTAACCATAATACATATTCAATCATAACATGAACAAAAAGGTATAAGAACATGATCACATCATTTGAGGATCATTCCCTTTCTATCAAAGATCATAATAATGAGTCATGGAATAAAGATGTAATGTTCATAGGACATGAATCATATTGAAATCAAATAACATGAGTCCTAATATAATATCAATACAATAATACGTATACTTTTGGTGTGCACAAATGCTTCTAAAATGTGAATATGTTTAAATAGAAACATGTTCACTCGTTAATATAAAGACATGAATTCAGGCCTGTGAATAAACTTATGAACATAGAACCCGGACCATGCATAAAATTTTGTATATCTAATTAGGTTAATACATAAAATATTTAGTATGTAATTAGGTTCAAACATTAGTAGCTACACTTTCTGGATAGGACACACCACCATTCTCAGTGGTAGCCATTTTCATGTAGTAGTGAAGGGTCACATCCAATGATATCTTAGTTGAATGATTTCACACACAAAACAATATTTTTAGTCATAGTTCACTCCCAATAACATCTTAGTTGAAAAAAAATCATTTACACAACTAGTTTCCATCCACATTATATCTATGGGAATATCATGAGATATAATTATTTACCCAATGCATTGGTGGAAGAAATAGGTACCACCTATCACATAATGAAAACAATATTTATTTGTCACACATAATCAAAAAAATTATTATCTCATAACCCATGAAATTAAATGCGTATTATAAACTTTTCAAAATTTAATATCTTGTGGAAAAGAAATAGTTTTGATAATAATTTAATTGTAACATAACCCATAAAAAGAAGTGGTTCTCATCATGGTATAACATGTGGAAGAGAAGCATGTTTAATAAACACCTTTTTATAGTAAAAATAAACAATTTAAATAAATAAGAATAATTTTACCTTATATAATATCTATAGTAATGAATAAAAATATAAAAGGATATCATCAAATATGGAGAAGGATTTTCAAATATCACTTGGAGCATTTCTTAAGGAAAATATTTATTTTTTAAAATAATTTTGAAGACAAAAACATTTTCAAAATAATTTTCTTTGAAACCAAATTTACAAAAATAAATAATTTATATTTAAATATCATTTAAATCATTTCTTGGTTAAAATATCATTTTTCCTTTAACAAGTTCTTTTTAAATCATAAATCATTTTGAAAACCTTTTCATTAAATGTAACTCTAAGAACTCTTGAAGGAGTCTTCAAAAACCATTTTAATTTCTTTTAAAATCATAAAAAAATAAAATATTTTTCCATAAAATTTGTCATAAAATAATATATTTATTCATTTTTGAAGACATTTTTATAAAATAAGGTTTTTGAATAAAACATATTTCTGACTGAAGAGGGAAATGAGGTCAGATTTTCTAAAACACACTTTATTAGTTTTCATAAGTGAAAAACAATATAAAAATGGTACCATTACATGAATATTTAATTAATAAACATATAATAATAATATTCATGGTAATTATTTTGGTATGTATCATAATATTTAATCAATGTAAGCATAATCATAAACAATCCCAATAAATGAATAGATTAGAGCAATAACCTTTTAACAATTTATTAAATTTTGAATCAGAAACCACATGATGGAATAACATAAAATGTAACATAAAATATAATTAGGCTGAAAATTTTGAGGATATTAAATTTAAATGTGGTTTTTATTCAACTCATGAAATAATATAGGTTTAGACCGTAATGTACATCACAAAGAAGAAAAATTGATACAAAAAACCCTTTACCACATAAGTAACATTTTTACCATAAACCCATTGAAATAGTGATCCAGAAATGTATATTTAAATACCAAAACAATTAATCATATAATTAATAAAGTATATTTTTTGGAATTATACACACTATGTAAAAGAAAGAGGTGGTGAATAAGACATGTGTCTCACAGAAGTAAAATGTAAGACAGAAATCAATTACTCATGAGTAATTTTTGAATTGTGATATATATTTAATAATATCATTAATTCAAACTATTAATTTCATTTAATAAATTAAATTTATGATATAACATGTGGTAAGAAATTATATACCCCACAAATGATATTAGGGAATATGGAATAAGTCTTGGGGAAATAAAAGTTGGACTAAAAATACCTTAATTAGTTTGGTAATATTTTAACCATAAACCCCATGAACGAGAGATTATAAAATGGATTAGTAAATACAAAATAATATAATTAGAGGAATAAAAAATTACATTTATCTTCATTATAGACACCACATTGAATAATGGGGTGGTGAATATGACATGAGTCTCAGGGAAGTAAAAAAGTAAGAAAGAAATACCTTACTGCTTAACTAACTCTTGAATGATGAAAACCATGATGGAATATAATTAAAATAGAAATTTTAATATCAATAAAAAATTTATATTCATTACATAACATGTCCTAGGTCATTATATACACTTCACAAAATAAAGGATTTGTAAAAATTGTATAAGCCTCTTACAAATAAAAGTGAGACTATAAATCCCTTTACCTTATGTTTTAACATCCTTAATATTCATTAAAAATCATGTATAATAATTATAATTTTATTATGAAACTATAAAATAACCATATTTAATTATATAATATCATATATTATTTAATTGTGAATTTATATTACCTGTTTATTAACAATTCCATGTTTAAGTTATGTTTAGATTAATAACTCCTTTCTTTTTCATACATGTTTTGACTATTTATTCTTGTTCCTTTTATGAAGATAATGATTTAGTGATTTCTATAATATAATAAATGTTATAAATAAAATATATAGTCAGTATATTTTTATTTATAATAATCTATAAAATATAGAAATATGGAATTAAACATAACATTTATTGATATGGTAGGTCATATGTACACATTAACGATATTTCCATTTTCTTATTGTATTGAAAGAAAGAAAAGAAATTATATGTATATATATAACATCTTTAATTAGAAATATTATGTTATTTATATAACATTATTATATTAAATCCATCTTTAATACCTTCAATTTAATGTTTTAATGAATCACATCTCTTTGTGAGGCGGTAGTCCGCCGTACGAACAAACGACATTATCATCTTCCAAAAAGTATGAAATAATGAAGGTATGTGTTATATAATATTTATATACGAATTAATATATTATAGATATAATGTATAAGCTTTAATTTTATCAATTTTAACAACATCTAAATGTAGCAATGGAATAATTACTGACATCAATTCGTGAGGCGGTAGTATGACATACACACAAACGATGAGTGCATATCCTGTTTGATGGAAGTGTGTAATGATTTAGGACATAACCTTAACATAACAAAATAAAGGTATATTTAAGATAATGGTGATATTATGTAAATTTTATATAAAATGAATTTAAGGGTTTAGATAAGAAAACAAAACAAAAAATCATGTTGATGAATGTTACCTCGTCTTCAGGTAATGCCTTTGGGTTTTCCCCAAAGGTCTTCCTTGGATGAATTTAAACCCAAAGTGAGGTTTATAGTATTATGGTTGGAAATTTTTGAGTTTATTTGGGTTGTTTTTTGTGAGACGAATGTATTTATAGGTGTAAATATTGGGGAGAGGTGGTGGCCTTTTATAATTAAGGTGAGCGGAAAATTTGTAAATTCTAAAAAGGTAAACACTATTGAGAGGTATCTTTTAACACATGAACCAAAAATAAAAAACAATATTTGATAAAATATGGGATAAGTTATAAATATGTATATAAATTTCATTATGTGTTTATAGGTTATTTGTTCCCATAAGATAGTGGGAAGTCCCTTTGTATACACCTTTTTCTATTAATCGATGTAGTAAATTAATTTATTCTCACTAATAATTTTGGTAAAATATTAAGATAAACATCATATAAAATATAAATTTTATTATTCCAAATAAAAAATAAAACTTCTATATTCCAATCAATGAAGTGCAATAAATTAATTTAAAATTAATCCCACAGATGGGTTAAAACATGTGGTTTTTAAAGTGAAAATGCTCAAATGTATGAAGTGTATTTATATAAAATTTCAATATAAAATTGATTAAAATTTAGAAAAACTTATTTATTTATGTATATTTTTACTAATTATAAATTAAAAATAAATTAATATACAATTTTACTATGTTAATACATTAGATGAAAAAGTAGTTTTCAACTAAAATTATGTATTATTCACTATTCATTAAAAAATAATCTTCAAAGACAAATACCATAAATTCACCCTAAGATAATTATAAATTTACTCCTAAAAAATGAATTTTATTTTTTCAAATAATATTTATGAATGTTTCGAAATTTATATTTAAAATAAATTCACCATTTAAATGTAAAAAAATAACTTTTACAAAACTATATCTTTTTGTACCAAAAATTGGATTTGTTCTTATATATTATATATAAGACACATAAGATGATTTTTAAATAGTTTATTGAATATATACTATATTATTTTCAGGGCAATAAATCATAAAAATAATTTTTAAAAATTTATTAAGACAAAATTTATCATTGCATACTAAATAGCTATTCAAAAAATGATTTTTTTTTTATTTTCGAAAAGATAATAATTTAATTTATAATTAATGGTTTGCCAAATAAATAATTTTATAATTAGGAATAAGTAATATACCAAAATATAGTTAATCATATTCATAACTTTCATTTTAATAGTTAAGTGATAACTATAACAATATATTAATAATAATATTAATAGAATTATTTTTGTTTGTTTAAACTTGGTTTCACATGTAACTCAAGATATATAAGGGGATTGATATTACATGTACCGCAATCTAAACTTAGGTTTTCATTCACAATCCTAAATTGTTGTAGTGGGAAGCAAAATCCATTAACAAATTTTAATTTATTCCAAAAATCATAATTCTTAAAAACAAAGTGTGTTATAATAGAATTATAAAATAACAAAATATGTGTTTTTGTGTGTACCTTGTAAAATTTATTTTACTCTCAATTAAAAAGGTGGCTCAAAAGATATTTAGAACATTGAAACATAGAATGTTTTTATTTCATAGTAATTTCCATGATATCCAATACTTCACTTGGAAACTGGTGTTGGTTAGGGAATTCTCATAGTCTGGGATTTCTCGCACTGAATATATGATATATATTGACTTTAATATATAATTTAAAACATAATATAATTGGTGATTTCTCAATATTATATATTGGAATTATATATTTTATTACCATAAAAGTCTACCACTATTTTTTGGAACCCCAGTAACCCACAATACTAGATTTAAAATACCTAATGTCTTAATAATTCTAGTGGAAAAGAAACTAGAAACGTCTCTTAATAGTCCAATATATGGTTATTCCACTACTCAGATAGTTTAGGCGTAGTATTTAGACTGATCCACCACATTGAATCACTGCTCCTTTCTCTTTTGTGTGAATTTCCACCCTCTTGGAATTATAGATAAGATTTACTCATCAGTTTTTCTCTAAAGCGGCAACAATCTATTTATTGACACTTAATTACTTCAATATTTAGTTATGATGAGACATCATTTTTATAATAACTCCATAGTAGTATGACACATAATCTACTAGGGATTATGATCATCTCGTACCCTTTGATTTGTTAAAATTCATCCGACTAGAGTCACTATGACTTAATATTTATTTAAGTATTTAATTATTATATAAAGAATGAAATAGTTCCTTATTTGAACTTTTCAAAAAATATGATCTCACTCACAACTTGACAATTCCTTAAATAAACACATTCATTGCATCTTAACCTATTTTTATACTTTTCAACATTTTATAATTATTTTTTGTGGTCGCATAAACTTGTATATTCATTAAAAAATAATATACCATGAATAAATTACATAAATAATGTGGCTAGTCATGATAATTATCTATTGTTTTATCCATTGATCATAAATGTATCAATTGTGATCTTAGGGGTTCAATACCATATTTTTTTATGAATTATATTTCATCTCCCACTAATATATTTTGTATTCATGTCTCATCTAGAATACCACCTCCTATTGTCTTGGTATGAATATTATTTCATCCTCAAATTGATATATATATATATATATAGACACACAACAATGATTAAAATACATCAGTAATAGTTCTTATGGATAAGAAGGATCTTAAATATATAATTCATGGAATGATGATGTTCAAAACATAAAAACTAATTTAATTACAACAATCATCATCTGAAATTATCAAAATAAATTGAATTAATTTAAATATAGAAATATATTTCTAGGTCAGTGCGGAAGATCAGTCCTAAGGTATTAAACTTGCAGTTAAAATTAATAATATAATAAATTAAACATGACGGAATATTTAATGAATTAAAATAATTTTATCAAATATTATTTAATTATATATTATTCACATGGCCCCCAAAATATTTTGAATAAAAATCAAAAATATTTTTGATTTTTTTTAATTCAAGCTCCCCATTGGACAGGAAACCCTAAACATAGGGTTCTTGGATATGTTTTCCCCACAATGGGTCTGTCATGTCTAATAGAGCATGACCTAGTCTGTATTAGGTTTTTGACTAATGTAATGGGTGGTAGTGGTGAGGGAGTTGTGATGGTTACCAGTTGAAAGTAAATAAAAACCGTGTGATATGTTGTCGATGGAATTATATGACTCCCTCCAAATTTAGTGGTGTTGAAAGCTTAAATGGATATGGTTTAGTCATCCCCCCATTATATATAGTTATTTTTGTCTACTATATAGGCCAAACTATCCACATTTCACCCCTTTTTTTATAATTTTTTCTTTTATTTTTCTTGAATTTTCCTAAAGTTTTGGTAATATAGTTTTTTTTTAGATCCAAAAATGTGTGTCTTAAATATCCTGTTGGAAATCTCTATTCTTACAATCAAAATTAGAATCTGAAACCTAGGGTTCACCAAAAATTTCCACCATCGATGGCCTCAGAGAAATTTTATAACATATTTATTTTATTCAAATCTAAACATGCAATATAAAATTTTGGACCAAATTTAAATATACATATGGTCATAACGTAGTCATTCAGGATCAGATTGAATCCCATTTTAATGAAATGGGATAGTGATGAAGCCATCGACGTGAATTTGATGAAAACATAATTTTATGTTAGCTTAATCCATCACTTAATCGCTAGGATACAAATTGTTGAAATCAAGGACTACATTAGAAGGAGGTGTTTGTGGGATTAAGAATTTTATAAACAACTTGATGTAAGAATGTCCTCTCAAATAATGAATTTCAAGGTTAGAAAGCTAATGCATTTCACATAATATAATTAAGAAAAAAGTTAAATTAAAAAATGACAACATTTGATTTGTAGGCATGTTCATAAAACAAATTATTTTGGAGATTGTCTCTCATACAAACCAATGTAGGATACCTCAAGATCAATGACACAGTCCAAAATTAAGTGGGAATGATAATTGTTTAATTTTTAGTGATTTCATGGATATTTTATGAAACCTTCAACATCCCAATGATCACCAAATCATCGATCCGTCGAACTGTGAAAGATAACTAGGATCGATAGCTTGGATCAAATGTTTCTCTCTCTATGAAATTGGAGAGACATTGGATGAGCTCAAAAGTTCATGTGATGAATAGTGTTAAGAATGAGATCCACCTCATAAATATATACTGAGATATAAAATACTAAAAAATGACTCATCAGCTCTCAAAAATTTATTTCCCACTAAATATTGTGTAATCGACATGTTATGGCCAACTAACTTTCTCAAAATATTCATTTATTTTTTTAATCACATAATTATAATTTAATAAATACATTATTTGACAAAATCAAGTCACAAATTGAACTTATTATTCCTGAAAATACTGCATGAACCAGGAATATTTAAATCATATTTGTTCATTAAATATTTTCCCATATATTAACATTAATACTAGTTGATAAATTAATTAAATAAATTCAATTTAAATTTTTCTGTACTCAAAAAATTATGAATTTGTATATTTTTTGGTGAATTTTTATACACAAATATCTCTCAGACCCCCTAGTGGGCCACATCATGACCAAAATTCCTCTTCATTAGAATAAGCCTAGACTTTTAAATACATTACGTGTTGGAGCCTATAGACCCTTATCTCAATAGAAAAGAGTCACAATCAAAGATTGTGATCACACTATAGCTATCTACTACCCCACCTAAATTGTTAATGAAAAATCATACTAATGAAAACCTTATTTGAACACACACCACGCAATATAATTTATTTTTATCATGAAATACCATATTGAATGATGCACACTTTTTGACATCACCCTTTAATAATTTATTTTTCGTTGATCTTATTAGACGGACATACCATGTTTTTCCATGGATGTGGATTTTGAGAAGGTACTATCATTCATATCAACTAGTCCTGATATATCACTTGTTTTTCATGATCATTTGATAAATGTCTAAACATTAAAGGAATACATACCACACTATACCTCTCCGTGAAATAAAGATTTTAGTTCATATCTAACATGAAATAAGGTAATAAAATATTATAGATAGATAATATTATTAATCTAAGATAGAAATACAGGTTATCATAAAAATGAACTACCAAAGAAACCTAAAAAATATTGTGTTCTTATTGACGGGTCTACCCCATGATCTCATCTAAGAGAAATCACAATGTTTTATCTTTATGAGAATAATTCACAAATCTTATGAATCTCTAGTAAATGGTAGTAACACATCATCTATTTCTTGTTATCGTTATTTTTTTGGTCTATAGGAACCAAGTTTAATATAACTATCACGGTGTCTCTAGGTTCTCATTATAGCCAAGTAACTATTATAACGTTTTGATGCAAAAAAATTATTTTTTGGAGATAACCATATATCTCATGGATGTAGAAATACAATTACTATAATGGTAAGTTTAAACCGGGCATTAATTCTCTGTATACATGATATGGTAATCAAAAAATATTTTTTCTGATGGGTATAGGGGATACACTTTCGCAACAGTGTCTTCTAAAGTTGACCATCTATTTTCTGGAGATTTTTGATATTAGGTTATAGTTATTATCAATAAGTAAACTTGTGTTGGTGTATGAAATGTTAATTCTTATAATATTTTTTGGGATTCACATAATGTCATTGGATGCCATGCATGTAAATTTCTCCATGTTTACAAATGTGATGACTGATTGAATTGATCTTCTAATGTCAATGTCAAGTGAATATAGTGATTTTTGATGTACACAATGTTTATGACATGATAAAATAAGTCATGAAAAAATTTATTGCATCAATGAATTTGATGATGGAAATGAAAAACATTAGAACAAAATATTTGTGCATGGATATGTGTAATAGCTTGGTTTTTAAAAATTTCATGGTCCACAGTTTATCAGAAGATGAAAATATTTTCTCGAAGCTGACTCTATGAATGAAAATAATGAACCAAGGAATATATGATATCCACGTACACATGAACATGCATTCATAAGTTTCAGAATATCATACCATGATATTTAGTGATAAAGTCTTGAGATAAAGAAACAGGTATGGTTGATAAAATATATTAATACAGTTTCACTTATATGAATATAAATCGAGTTGTGAATTTAAAATTCCATGGAAGGGAATCCACTTGTATGTAAATACGATGTGTGTATAAACTAGAGGTTCTTCAGGTATTCAAATTCAGTGATGAATCCTTTCACATATCCAAATATTTAAGAGATCCAAATAAATGATTTTCTACAAAAATTAATGATTTAAATATCTATTCTCAGTAATGAATGATGTATTTGTATTGAGAGAAAAGTGACATTGTTGTTTTCTAAGGAAAACAATATAGTCGAATGATAGATGGAATCCACATATCAATTTGACCTACATATATAATTGCGAGTAATTAATTTTCACATAACTAAATGAGAAATGGGATCACATAGGCATTTTTCTATATACAAATTTCACGTAGTTGATTCACTGTGTACAAAAGAAGAAGCAGGCAGCTTTTTTCAGTAAAAAGAGATGTAGATAAATTTTTTATGTGGCCAAAGATATCAAATAGTTGAGTACAATAAGTAATTCATGTATCCATTTATCTTTGTATGGTTTTTTAATAGCTGATTTCTATGTATGATTTTTGAGATAAAAGTCATATATTTGACTTTATAAAGAGCTTCACGTATCCTTTAATATATTACAACATGTTTTTTTTATTTGAGAATGGATTATCAAATTATGTAAATGTTTCTGATGCTTTTGTTGGGGCATGCACGTCCATCTTTTTGGGGGACGAAAGTGCTATTTGTTTTCCCGCATTCCCACTTTCCAACGGCGGGCGGTATCTTTTCCTTGTTCAGGGATGTTTCCTCCTAGATCGAAACAGGATGATGGGATGTCAGTTCTTTCTTTAGTGGATTCTTCCTCGAAACTCATCACCTAGTCCGAGTATCCCTTATATATTTAATACATTGTTCATGAAACTCTTCCTAGTGACATATCTTCATGGACCCCAATTACTTACACTGCTTCTGTCATTACATTCCAATGGTTCTAGTCAGTGTAGCAACCTTCAGTCAGGGGAGTAGTAACGTTGGACATCACTGGCATGTCTGGACACTGGGATACTGGTGCTTCTAGGTTACTTTCCCTTATTATAGGTCTTCATGAGGGCGCGGAAGACCAAGTCATCCCGCATCAAATGAGAGGAATCATATGCCCTACGCATGTCTGTGAGGTTTTCCTCAGCTTCCCAAGTTTAACCCATGGTATGCCGCATGTTTACCATCTAGAGGAGATGGATCAAACTGATCAGAACACTGGTTAGAGTTGATCTGATGGGTGAAACCCCAAGAGGGAACACTGATATAGGGGGGTGAGCTATCATGACCTCACCAAGATGTGGCGGCCAAGGTATGATTCAAGATGGATGATAGTGTGTTTGAATGAAGTGTACGGTGAATGGTATGGAACCATCCTGAGGATGGTGGTAATGTTGGGCTTGAGTCTCGTGGAGACTTTCTATGTATCCCCATGGTAGGGAATCAAATTATGTATAGTTAGGTGGGGTGAATGGATGCCTAAGGCGGTGGACCATGAGAATGGATGCATGTATTGGACCCATAGGAAGTAAAACCTCTAGGTAGGGGGGTTACCTTCCTGAAACACATAGGAACGAAAGGAAGACCAGGCAATTGACTAGAATTGGGGCATACACATATGACGACAACCTGATGTTGTGTATGGGGCTCACCCATGGCTAGTAGCCCAGGATGGTCTAACATCACTAGGACTGACCAAAGATGAGGTGCCCAGCAAAGGGGATTACAACGGATTTTCACTAAATAGGGTACATAATGGATTTCCACTGATTGAAGTCACAACATCTTACCACTGGATTAGGTTGATGTTAAGGAATGATTCCAAAATACCCTACCAAAGAGATAGATATCAAAACCATGTAGTTTATATGGTATGGGGGTCTATGGACCGACGCAAATGATGACCTAGTGTCCATATGGCTAGTGGGATTAAACCACATGGAGGCTTCCTACGTACCATGCCTTGGTAGGGAACAAAGACCTCGTAGTTCAGGTGGAGTGGGATAACTGACATGAAGGAGTTCAGAGCGACTAGGTTTTGGGATTTTACCTTAGAGTGGATTCTTACATACCTCGCCTTGGAAAGGATCAAAGTCCACGTAGATTAGGTGGGTGTAATGGCTTATCGTTGACTGGGGTAACATCGGCTTACCACTGATTGAGGTCTATAGTTTAATGTCATGCAGGATGGGGGTGAACCGACGTCCAGGAGGACCTAGGGCCTAGATAGATGGTGGTATTGAACCTCGGAGAGGATTCCTACGTACCTCACCATAGCAAGGATCAAATACCTCATAGTTCATGGGGTTTCTGGTGAACCGATGTGGTGATTTTTGGGACCAATGGTTGGTGGGATTGAACCTCAGGGAGGCTTCCTACGTACCTTGCCTCGGCAAGGATCAAATTCCACGAATTTCAGGAAGGGTGGGGAACCGACGAGAAGGTGGTCAGATCCATTGGGGTGTTGGGTTTGAACCTCATATAGTCTTCCTACATACCTTGACTTGGAAGGGATCAAAGACCACATAGTTCAGATCATAGAAACTGATGTGAATGTGGACAGAACCAATGGGGTGTTGGAATTGAACCTCTGGGAGGCATCCTACATACCTTTCCTTGGCAAGGATCAAAGACTACATAGCTCAAGTTGGAGTTTGGAGAACCGACGTGAAGAAGATTGGAATGATTGGGTATTGGGCATGAACCTCGGTGAGGCTTCCTACGTACCTTTCCATGGAAAGGATCAAAGTCCACATAGCTCAGGATGGGTGTGGGGCTTACACTCTAGGATACCTTGATAAGATGTCATGGACGATCCTCGCTATAATCCCATGTGAGTCATGCTTGGTGTGAGAAACAAGATACAGAAAAGACTTGACAATCACAAAGGGAAAGGTTCGTCCGTGGAACGTATAGTAGGGCTTACATGTGGTTAGCAGCCCAAAGAGTAAATATGGGCATATGCGTGGTTTTCATCCCAAATAGGAAACATAGGCTTAATCATGGTTACCAGTACAGGGAGAAGGGGACTTACTCTATGATGGAGGCCCAGTGGTGGCAAGGCCTAGCGGGAGAGGAATTTGGCATCGAAGAAACGAGGGGAAGGGATGTTGCCTCCTACCAAAAAGGAAAGGGGGTTATACCAGTGTGGTTTCCATTTCCCCACATAAAAATTCCATTCCAATAAAGAGGATTTCATTCCATGTGAGGAGAAATCTCACTCCTGTGGAGACCAGGGGGCATAGAGAATGTCCATGATGGGTCACCCCATGAGTGAGGCATAATGTGATGTCACAGTTTAATGTCATGTGCTGAGGACGAAGCTGCTCGAAAGTTTAACGTCCTGCACCTCGAACGAGGCAATTTCAATGTGCACCCCTAGGACATATATAACTGACACCCTCTAGATCTTGGTGAAGAGAATGTATAGGAAACTCCATGGTCAGGGGTGTCTTGAGGTGATCCCATTGGGGGTCCACACGTTAGCGTGTCTATGCGAAGAAGCAATAGCTTTTAGTGTGCATGAGTTCTGTTGAGGGGTGGCAATAGTAGATGGGGCTTACACTGCCCAGAGGACTTCCGCATTTCTGTCCATTAGGGAATCCCATCTCACTGGTGGGTTGGGGAATATATTGGGGCCTATACGTATGCGCAAGGGCACAAGTGGGATAGCACCAAGGGGCTTTGGAATCAGTCCGAAAAAAGGGAGATGAAAAGTTTGAATCACATTCCTAACATTCAGAATGAAATTAGGGGTGAGGGGAAATGGAGGATAACTATTGAACAAATTTAAAAGATAGCATCAATATCACGTTAGCCTAAAATAGGGACAAACAAATCAGGGTCAACTGCTAACTGTGTTCTAAACATAGGACATGACTCGAAGTGTTGTCCAAAGTCTTATGGGGTGTTGGCCCAGGATGGTAGGTGAGCTGATGCGGCATGGGACCAAGCCATTTGGGGGTCCCTTTATATATGGATGTGGATGAAGATCCGAATGAAGGACATGAAAAGTTTTAAGTGGAGTGATGGAATGTTATAACAGATTCCAACGCTCTTGAAATTATGCCACTGTTATCATGGCATTAGGAATCTAATCCTTGGATCATAAGGCATCTCTTGTTTAGAGCAAGAGGCATCCTATATTTTTCCCATATGGTGTACTATAGTTTATAGTCATGTAGATAAGACTATTGAAATCTTATCCATGGAGCATAATGTATATCTTGGTTGGAGCAAGAGGCATTCTATGATTCTAACATAGGGTGCACTACAGTTTATAGTCATGTAGATAGGACTGTTGGCATCATATGCTTGGAGCATTAGTCAACTCTCATATAGGGCAAGAGGCATCCTATGTTTGGAGCATAGGGTAAAATACAGTTTAGTGTCATGTAGAGAGTACTATTAGGCCTAAGGCGCCATGAAATGGCTGGTGATGGGACTTACGCAAGGGCGGCCATTTCTGGTTCAACCTGACATAGGAGTCATGTGATAGGGTTCGGATGAGTTGCTTGAGGAATGATTCTACTGAAGGTACTCGGGTAATTTATGATGAGAATCTCAACTCATGACAAGGGAATGGAACCAAGAGGAATATGTCAACTCATGGTGTTTCATGGTGTGCGTATAATTCTCTCTAATCATGGTATTCCATAGGTGGAAGGAGGGTGTGCATAAGGGTGCAATGGAAAATCCCAACGTCCTGGCCAGAAAAGTTCACGGTGCGACTCTCCATCATTCATCGTGGAACTATTGCACGTAATAGGGAAGGATGGTGCGTAATAGGGAAGGATTGTGTGCAATAAGGAAGGTGTGCACGCAATATGGGAGATGTGCAGGAAATAGGGGGGCATGCACACAATAGAAAAGAAATTGCATGCAATAGAAGAGGAATTGCGCACAATAGGGGAGGTGTGTGTGCAATTTGAGATATTCCTGAAATAGGCGGTTGTGCGCACAATAAGGAATGAATTGTGTGCAATAGGGGAGGAATTGTGTGAAATATGGGAGGTGTGCACGCAATTGGATAGGTGGAACATTGGTGTGTGAAAAATTTGGCACTGTGGCACTTTTGTACACAAAAATAATATTTTGTGCCCAAAATTTGGCTTGTTTCCCTCTTTACACAAAAAAGTTATGTTTTTAGCATAAGAAGGGGGGTTTTATGCACAAGCAAGGAAAATGTGGACTTACGCGCATTAGAGTGACGACCGACCTCCAGGCGCCTTTGAGAAGAAGTTGGTGAATGTGTTTTTATAAGCAATGAATTGAATGTCGATGTGCATAAAATTCCATTCAAAGTTTCCACGCAACGCCCTTTTACACGCACGATTCTTTTTTAACATACAAGATTCCATTTTTACACGCAAGATTTCGTTTTTACAAGAAAATCTTCCATTTTTACACACATGATTCCCTTCTTACGTGAAATCCCATTTTGTACCCGTGAGATTCCATTTTTAAGCGCAAATCTATTTTTTACACACGAGATTCTGTTTTTACACGCAAATCCAGTTTCTACGTGCGAGGTTATCTTTTTAAGCGCAAATCCATATGTGGCCCCAAAACCATCCTAGAAGGCCATTTCCAGCAACTTGACATCAAATATCCATAACCTTTAATCCATATCTTCATTTGGGCTCCACGACCAGTAAAATAAAACTTGCAGAAAGAGCTATGATCCGGGATCATTTATGGATGCTTTCATTGAATTACATGGAATTGGTTTTCGGTTCCTACAGTAACTGGGATTTAATTACAATGTGAATAAATACATAAGTATTTTCGATATTTAAATGAATATATCATTTCATGTAATTAAAATATGATCACTTTGGTGTCATGTGATGAGGCCGAGAGTTTCATAGATTCTATATAACTTATATATACTAAGATATTTAGGCACATAAAGACTCTTGACTAGCCTTGAAAATAATATAATATTCGTTGGATGAATCTGTCAATATTAACTAAGGTTGGTTCGAAATAATGTCTTATTCTATAGATAATATTGGTATATCTATTAAAACATAGCATAAGAGTGTCTCTTTAAAAATAGAGGAAATGATATTTATAAGGTTTTCAGTTTGGAAGGAACTTGGGGACTATCTGTGTCATGTAATGGAGTTCTCATAAAGACATTATGCGATTCACCTATTTCATAAGCAATGGTATTTAGAAGGAACTCATGAAAGGACTATTTGTCGTAAAAAAGGGGAAGATACCCTCTATTATGATACCAAATTAATATCATTTAAGAAGTTGAGATATTATTAATCATCAAGAGAAATGAGGATATTAAATAACATGGGATTTTTAACAAGAGATTCCATATATACTATAAAGGGTGTGGAGTTTTCATATCTAATTTTGTGTGATAGTTATTTAGAACATCTGATCAATAAAAATTAATTGTGATAACATATTCCATGAAATACATTAGTTTGATCATTAAAAAGAGTAAGATTTTATAAAATTGTGTGACAATCCTTGTGTGATTTTCATTGATGTCATTTATTCTATAGATAATATTTGGGACTTCATGGATTGATATATTGAGTCTTTAACCATGTACAGTGGTTGAATTAAAAAAGTTAATTCCTAAAATCTAACCATTGATCCCCCCATTGGATCTGTCATGAGGATATATAAGTGGTATTATTGTAATAATGGTTTCCATGAGTTTTTATACTTATGAAGTCTACTATGGATATTCATAAATCTATTAATAGAATTAGTGTTCCATATTTCAATGGGAAAAATTTTAATGGGTCGGAGAATCAGGTTCTGCCATATATGTTATCCTGAGGGCTGAAAGTATGTGATGTTGTAACTTTGGGATATCCAAAAATTACACGAGATAGTTCCATGACCTTTGAATACAAGTTAAATCTTGAGGAAGATGGTATATAATGAAATTTTATAATATCATCTTTATCAAAAAAATTGTACACTAAGGTGATAGGACTACAAACAACAAAGAAAATGTGGGAAAAAAAATAAAAAATAGGTATGAAGGAAACATCAAAAATAAAATATGAAAAATAAAAAATATAGAGTTATAATTTTGAAGTTGTATCAATTGATAAAGATGTAAATGGTGATAACTATTTCATAATGGATAATGAGGTCTCCATCCATGTCATAGGCATTGGTGAAAAACTGGATAATTTAAATATGGTAATAAAATTAATGGGAAACTTTCTTAATAGATTTCCCCATAATATTTTATCCATGGAATAAATCTAATACATATTTCTAGATGAATTTCACAATACATTCATGAATTATGAGATAATAAAAGATCCAATTTTCAAGATGAATGAAAATAAAGAAATTAAATTCAATACTATAAAAAAGAAAAATTTCAAGGATGAAGAACAAATTAAACACCAAGTTAATATAGATGAAAATGATGAGAGTGATGAGAATCATAATAAAATTTTAGCTCTCACACCCAAAAAACCTAAAAGGGGAAAAGGGAAGTACAAAAGATATCTCCAAATTAAATGTTTTAGTTTTGGTGGGTTTGGACATTATTCTATAAATTGTACCAAGGAAATGAATTATATAAAATCATATGAATAATATGAAGAAAAAATTCTTGTAAAAAATTAAATATGGTAAAAGATAAAAAATTTTAATAAAAACAAAAAATAAGTACTTTGAAATAAAAAATTTAAATCATGTTGAGAAAATAGGTTGAAGAAAGTTCAACGACAAATGATGATTCATAGGATGATTTTTCAATAATATAAATTAACTTTATTGAATGAATTGAAAGAAAATATGATAGTTCTATCAGTAATTAATATGGAAAGAAATGATACTTATATGATTCGCATGGTGAAAACAGAACTGGTAGTCTATTTGAGAAGAATAATTAGGCTCATGAAAGAAGTTAATGAATCTAATAAATAATTTTACTAACAAAATAAGTTATAAAATTATATTATCAATAATTAATATGAGTATATTGGGGAGATTAACATCTTTAGATAAAATGGATTGATCAAGAATTATTTATAAGAGCATCAGACAAGAAGATGGAAATCCTGTAGTAAAATCATTAGATGTTTGAGAAAATATTCCTCAAGGATAAGAATACTCATCGACATGGGACGATTGATTATGTCAAAGATGTTTAAGGAACATTTATTTATATTATTTTTCTTTGAAAATGTGTATTAATTATTAGATAAATACTCATCCCATTAAATTTAAAATTATGAAATCTATATAGAATAATTTTTTAAGTTTCATGAGAATTTCTCAAGAAACATGGGTAATAAAAAACTCACCAAGGAATATTTCTGTAGATAGAGAGAGATAATTACTATAACAATGTTCCTTAAAACAAATGAGAAAAGTTTTCTTCTATTTAAAATTAAAAAGTAGAGTTTGAATGAAAAACTCAGTAGGTTTTTGGTAGCATGAAATATAGGGGCTACTGCTGGTGTTGTGGACCATATAGACAAAAAGATCTTGTATTTTAGTATCAAATGTATCTACCATGATATTAAAAAGGTTATAAATTATTGGTATTATATCATATAATAAGATAAATAATTTTATTATAATACATAAAAATAACGAAAACTCTTATATGGGTTCTGAATAAATTAGGTTTGAAGGAGTTGAGGAAATGTGTGAAAGATGTAAAAATCAATTTTATTCTGTTGAAGTGTGTCTGAAAACTATCCATGTTCAATAAAAATTACTAAAATATAAGATGATTCGACATTAAATGAATTCTAAAAAATCATTGGTTTTGGGAAGTTCTTTAAAATATAGAAAAAGGAGAAGACCCTGGATTCTTGATAGTGATTATTCTTCACACATGGAAGGAGAAAAGAAGAATAAAAATAATGTTGTGGAATATTTTGGAGGTGGTTTGACCTTTGGTAATGAGAGATATCTAAATATCAATGGATTTAGTTCATATAAAATATAACCATCCAAACTGAAATCATAGGTGGTTTTTTTATGGGCTAAAAAATAACTTTCTGACTGTCAGTCAATTATGTGATAAATCCAATGATGTTGTATTAAATAAGAAAAATTGTCTTTTAAAAATATTTTTTATAGAAAAATTATTATAATAGGATAAATGACTGATTAAAATATATTTCAGTTATCCTTCTATGTATATGTTGTGAGTTGGATTGATATTAGATAGATCCAAGGGATTCAAATATTTAGTCTTTCAAGATAATTCTTAGATATATAAAAGGGGCTTTAAATTATGGTCTACTATACAAGAAAGGGAGTAGCTTAAATCTACTTAGGTTTACATATTCTAATATGGAAGGTGATTGTGATGATAAAAGGTCTACATCTAGTTGAATTATTATATTTGGATATAGTTGTGAGATTTTGAAATCAAATAATAGAACATAGAAACATTGAGTAATACAAAGGCCAAATATTTTTTTGGAACTAGTGCTTGCAAAAAAATTATCTGGATAATAAAACAATTATATTAATTAAAGGGAAAAACTGATAAACTATCAAAAAATATTGTGATAATCAAAGTGAAATAGATCTTTCATAATTTCCATGCAATATAAAATATCCACGAATATTGATATCTTTTATCATTTAATTTATATTATGTTTGAAAATTGATATATTAGATTTGAAGTTATCAAACATGAGATAAATTGGAATATATTTTCACCAAGGAGGTTTCTAAGGACATATTTGAGAAAATAAGGCTAAACATGGGTATTCAAACACTATAGATTCATTAAATACCTATTATAGAGAACCCCACAAGACTTTGGATTTTGCTTTTGAAAAGGAGGTGAAATGGGATGACATATTGTGGGAGTTTGTTTGGAAATTTCTTAAATGTTATTTTAGAATATCTGAGCATTATTTCACATTGATGGTCATTTATGGTTTGCATATACAACCATAGTTTTATCTCTCTTGTTTTCAATATTTAGTTTCCCCATTTGACATTGAATTTAATAATTTAACGCTATTTGTAATGATAACCATGTGATATCATCCCTCCCTCAAAAGTGGTCAAAAAATAATCTTCAATTTGAGGTGAACATGTTTTTTAGAAGATATATGTTATTAGAAAACACTACATCCCAAATTATTTTGATTGAAAATAAGGGGGTATGTTTTGAACCACATATTGACTAGATTAATATTTTTTATTTTTTACAATAATAAAAAGGGGATATTGTTGAGATTAGGTTGCATTTGTTGTCAATAATTCAATATGTGATGGTGGTTGAAGTTGTGAATCTTGTAAAATAATCATGGATTCATGTAGTGTAATTGTATGTGATGGTTGAAAATTATCCTTTTTTAAAAATTTTATGATTTATTAAAATTATAGATTAATTTAAACTACATTTTCCTACAAATTTTTTTGTACGCAATGTTTACAACAATTTAAAGGAGGTCAAAAAAATGTTATTGTGTGAATTAATTTGAGGATATCCATCATATAACACTAAAACATAATAGTTTTGTATGAATATTTCTATTGGGGTTTCTTTGGATAATTTACGGGTTAAAAATTTATCCCATTATTAAAATATTAGAATGAAGCTGACTCTATGAATGAGAATCATGCACCAAGACATATTCAGTATCCATGCACATAGAGATTTCCATGAATATGTTTCAGATGTTTTGACCTTGATCTTTGATGATAAATGATTTAGAGAAATTCATTGATATGTTCGAGAAATTTTATTCATGAAACTTTACCTTCATGAGCATACATTAAATGATAAAATTAAAATCCCATGGGAGTAAAGAAACAAGAATGTAAATATAATACATATTGAAACTCGAGTTACTCCACATAGTCGAATGCATCCATGAAGGCATTCATTTATCCAAATGTTAAAGAGTTTCACATTTCCAAATTTCTATTAAAAAATTCTTCATGTAGTCATTATTAGTAAAATTAAAAACATTCTTTTTTAGAAGGAGATGATATATAAATTTACTAATGAAAACCATATAACTGAATTATGGAGGGAATACACCTTGCCTTTTGACTCATGTAGCTAATTGTAATAAGTGAGTGTTCACAACATATAAAGTGATATGATATCACATAAAAACTTTTCTATGTAGGTATGTTACATAGCCAATTTTATATATATGGTAGTTGAATCATATAGTTATTTTCAGAAAGGTTTGACATAGATAAATTTTTTATGTAACTGAATGTCACACATAGCAAAATAATGTAAGGAAGTCACATATAAATTATTCTATATATGTATTTCATGTATCTGATTTCTATATATGAGTTTTGAGATACAAATTATGTATATAATATTTTGAGTCTCTTCAAATCGACATTTATATACTCTATTTTAGAATTAACACTATGGGAAGAGATTATCTAAAGAAGCAACCGGATTTTAAATATAGTGGGAATAAAAACTAAATACTTATGTATATTTAAATAGGTATATATTTTAATGAATTTAATAGATAGTCACCATGGAATCATGTGATGAGGATAAGAGTTTGTCTGGTTGTCAATAATTGATATATGTCTACATCCTTTGGTGATTAATAAATCTTCACCAACCTTTAATATTTGATGACATGTTGGATAAATCTATCAATAAAAACTAAGGTTGGGTGGAGGGAAATTGTGTTGTTGTTGAGAATATGGGGAGATCTCTAAAAAAAGAGCATCTGTGTGGCTCATTAAAAAGAGAGGAATCGAAATCTGTAATTTTTTATGATCAAAATGTACTCACAGACTACCTATTTCACATGAAGGAGATCTTAGGAAGCCACTACCCATGGAACATCTTCTTTGATAAAAGGTATTTGTAAGGCATATATAAAGAAACTCATATTCATGGATAGGAGAAATAGTCCAGAAATCTTTATATAAAATTAATATCTTTTATTTAGTTGATTTATTTTTCATCATCAAGAGTAAGGAGTATGTTAAATAATTGATGTATTTAGTATAAACCAAATCATATATCCCTTATATGGTGTGGACTTTACCTATCTAAGCATGTGTAAAAATTATTCAAAACATATAATCACTAAAAATTAATTCTAATAATATTATCCATGAAATAATATTAGGTTGATCAGGATAAAGAGTAAGATTTTGTTGAAACTTGTAAAAATATCTATGTGTTTTTCAATACATTAATTTTTTATATGAAATAAGTATTACTTCATATAATGATATATCAAAGGTTTAAATAGCCGCATAGGATAATTTTAAAAAGGGAGTTTGTAAATATTTACCATTGATTCACCCCCCCCCCATAGCAGATCTAATATGGGGATCTACAAAGATATAGGGAATACCTAGAGTAGGTTGTTCTTAGTGGATTCTAGAAGCTGTAGTAGTGGTATTATTGCTGCACTATGGGTTTCATTAGAGGAAATTAAACTACTAGGTCACCCATTGGTACATAAATTCATGTAATTGGACTTGAATTTTCCATTTTTCTTTACTTGTATTTTTTCATACTCTGATGTTAGGTGTTGTAGGTTGTGCATCCCTATATTATTAATTTTTTTAGATTCATCATTAATATGGTCTATATGGGGATGAATGTATGCGTATATTGTAACATAATATAATTCCTCTATATGTGTTATATACATACTTAGTGTCATTTATTATAGTACCCTAACCAATTTTTCCTCCAAAATAGGGGATTAGGCTGAGTTACACTATCCTTAGGTGCACCTCCTCATACGCCAAAGGCAACCAACTAGTAGTGTGGGTATTAAATAATGATAGTTGGAAGACTATATTTTTTAGGGATGATATAAAATTAGTCTAAATAAATATAATGTAGTAAAAGAAAAGATCATTCAGACTCAAACCAGTAACCCAACCATAGTGGTTGCACAATAGTATCAATAAATAGCAGAATCAAAATAAATATTGTTAGTGGAAGGAAATAAAAAAAGCCAACATTACATTTGTAGATACTAAGCTGAACATGCATCCACTATAGGTCGTACATATCAATAAGAAAAGAAAATTTCACCCCTAAATGAGTCAGCATATAAACATATATAGCACACTGATACAGGAAATAAAATGAAAGGAAAAATCTAGCTGAGGTAGGAAGCTCAAAGTCACTTTCCTTCTATCCCATGTCAACACAACCACAAGGATCTTGCTCCAGAGTCTGAACCCATACCAAAACATAAAATCATTAAATATATACGTATCATAAAGAACTTTTGTATGGTGTTATAACAAGCCTAATTAGGTCACCACAAATTTTTTTCTACCTTAAATTTTTTATTAAACTGGTTTTTAATAATGATAAATTAAGGAAACACATGAAATAAAAAAACATATCCTTCCCTAGTGCTCTATAGTTACCACAAATCTGTAACCTGATTCATTCAATGAACGAATACTAGAGATGAGATGATCTTTATCTCATTGAACAAGGAATCCATTGATGTCAAATAGCTCTAGGTGATCTCTTAGGTTTCACCTTCAAATATAACTCGAAACCTCATTCCTTCAACTAATAACCAATTTCCCAAAGGAACATACGATCAATAATCTTCCCCCCTAAACCTTACATAAAATCACTCCTCGACTCGAAGTCATATGTCTAGAGCTACTACTATATCTACCCTAACATGATACCCAATGTCGACTCAAAAACCGATGTCCCGAATAATGGTGATATCTACCATCCAAAATTTTCCTATCCCAAATGGCATCAGGTCTAATGAGCCTCAGCTCCCAACAAAAATCCTTAGTGATATCATTTAATGGATTCTCACTATCCTAGTGGCTTTATATAGAAATAAACTCCACAAAAATTCTTAAGCAGCAACTACTGGAGGACTCTACCAACATTACTGGTCAATACTTCCTCATCAACTGAGTCAACCTTTATGCCCATGACTCCAAATATTGAATTGGGCAACACAGGTAACCAAAAATCACTAATTAGAACATAACCCACATCAATCATCACCTTGTTCCCCTGTGACCAAGTCAATCAAATTTTATGGTCATGTAATCCCATATATCATAGGTCATTCTCACAACCTGAAAACCTCACCACCTCTAATGACAACTAAGGCACCCAACCTATGATCATCACCACTCATATGTGTGTGTGTGTGTGTGTGTGCACGTCAGTCCATGTCCAACCTAACGATTACTTCACCATAGTCTAGATATCCAAATCCATCTCAATCCTTTCGATAGATCATCCTGTTCTAATGGAACATAATAGTTCATCTCAATGATTTCAATCAATTACATATAAAAAATTAAATTTATCATAAAGAATGCACTTGTCCAAACTACTAAAGTGTTAAACGTGGCCTAACCTAGCCTTGAATGAGAGAAGTGTCTATTTCATGCCAATATTCATATCATAAACATAAATTATTTAATTAAAGGAGTCCATTTAAAATATAGGGTCTCACTCTGTCAACACAAGGATGTGCTAAAATACACTCCCCACAAATACTAGTCAAAATAGAAAGAAAAGTATGAACCACCTTCCTCCAGTTGTTAGACATATGTATGCCAAATATTAGCCTCTAACTCAAACATATTTTTGAGAAATAAATGTTTTAGATAGAATCCATGAAAATTTTAAAAAATGACTTGCATAGATTTAGAGGTATGTGAGCCAAGAGAATAGAAAAATAAAAAACAATAGGATGATGAGCCTTACCTAGAACGATCTAAAACTACATACATCTTTAACAATAGGTTTCAGATAATGGAGATAGGTCAACACCTATCTGGAAGGAGAAAAGGGATAGGGATCTCCCAATGAATGTGTGTTGAGGAAAAGAAAAGGGGGAGAAGAAAAAATAAAAGTATAGGGATGAAATGTTATTTCACCATTTTATTGGGTATCAATGTTAGCTCGCATGGTTTTCCAAACCATGTAAAAATTTTGTGACTCTTCATGGTTAAGATTCAATCCCCTCATGGATATCAAACATGGTTAGGCCTAATTTTATGCAAACCATGTGTGAAGTAGTGCAAGGATATTTCCCATTTGACAATAAGCATGCATATTGTGAGTGGTTTTCCCAAATGATGGTATAACCATGATGCTGCACTCTACTAAAAAATACAGAGTTCCTTCTAGGCCAGGACTTACATCCTAAATGGTTTCCCAAACCATGATAATTGCAGATTCGTGCTGCATAGTTTCTACTAGTTGGTAGCATACTAAAATCAAACAGTGTGCTTAAACCAAAACTTTTCAAAAACATGGCATTCGGTCCCTTGAATCACACAAACCCCATCTGATTTCTTGAGGAATTTGAAAAACCCTTAAACCCATATAAAAATAAGGTATTGGGTTACTAAAAACCAAATTATATTTTCATTTGTGAGTGAATAGTTGTAATACCCACCAACCTCCAAAAATTCAAAAACGGTGAGGAATTTGACCCGCTCCAAATACCTGGGACATTAAAATCTACCCACATTTATATAGCTCATACTGAGCAATAAAAAACTCCAGATATGGTACAGAACATACCCATATCTTGAAATACACCTAGACTTACACTGTTAAAAAGTGAACTGGTATACTACCACAAGGGGATCACCGCCTTTGGAGTTTCCTACCCCAGTTGCATCCCAACCCAAAACGAAAAATAAACCACTAGTCTACCAACCATCCCTGAAATCAAGGTCCTTCCATGATGCATCGTCACTCCTGCTCCTCAATAGGTGATTCTGTGTCATATGTGACACCCATCGGAATCCCATACATCATTGATGTCTTCTGAATTCCCCTATCAAACATGGAACCTATGAGTTCCCACATCTCAATGAATGCTAAAAAATTTTGGTGCCTTGGCTCAACAAGCCCGGCATTGTACTAACTACTAGATACCTACAAAACTAAAGTAACTGGCATATCCTTGCTGCCCCAATGGTAAAATACATCAATAATTATGCATCAAACACAACTCACATATAATCCATGGTTCTTTGAAACTTTTATATATATTTATATATATATGTATAACGCATTCAATGTGATGCTAACCTACAATCCAACATCTAGTTTCTCAATACATATATCATTTGAAACTCATGCTCCCAAAAGAGATATGTCACAAAATGGTGCATGAAAAAAAACAAAAATGAACCCTAATCAATCCCACAGTGTACCACTGATCATCATCTGCTCATCATCATTGTATGACCCTTGAATCTCCACAGCACACACCTAGCCTAAAGCTTGACTACATGAGACCTAACCTATTGGTGGTGCTACACCATCCTCCATCCACTAGCACCACTTATAGGTATTTATATCTCTTCCATGACCTCCACATGTTGGGGAAACTCAGCTCCTGTCACTTATTACAACTCCCAATCTTATCATATAACCCTAAGTCTTCCCCTATCAAATATTTTCAACATTCTATAAAGTCTTACTATAGAACCTCTTGAGATTACCAAACAACATACATGCCTGAAACTCATTTGGTGGCTGCTCGAACTAAGTATGGATATTTACTAGTACTGACACTACACGTACATAGTCAATGACCCATTCTAATGTGGTCTTTTTTTCATCCTTGTTCAAACTACCCTGTTGGATATAATCTCTCCCTCTCTTTCATTTATCAAATGTGTTGCCACTATACTCACAAGGAATTGTTGCACAGATCGAGTATTAGCAATCTGTTAAATATTCCACAGATATGAAAACCTGATTCACCTCCTCTATGAATGAGGAAAAATTAATGATGTTTACTTACACTTGAATGGAATTCGATAAACGATCCTCAAAGCTACTCACCCTCGATGATTCATCTCACACCATGTATAGTGTGAAGCGATACAACTCGGTGAATATTGCTGCATATTCCACGATGGACATGTCACCATGCTAAAGGTACAATAACTCACAATCTCCATCAGTTCTTATTGTATATAGGATGAATTTCTCGAAAAACATAGTATCAAAGTCCATCCAGGATAGTCCCTCTTGTCCAAATTCCTGAACATACACATCCCACTAGTGCTTCACCATTTCTATGATCATATAAGATTCCAACTTCACCCTCCTTAGTAGAGGTGTCTCTAGATACTTAATGATCATATACAATGAATTGATCTAGTTATCAACCTCTTTTGGTATTCCCTATTCATGAAATAGTGGTGGGTTCTGGGACTAGAACTCCCACATCTGATACACTTTGGAAGGCTCTTGTCCTTGATCTTCCCTATCAATCCCCTAGATGACATGTACTATGCTCGTTCTAAGATAATATTCAATACATGACCCAAAATCGGTCATATATGGAAGCTACCCTGCTTGAAATAGAGAATATACATAATCTTTAACCTATTAATCTTGTTCTACAAGACCCTATGGGGTCACATCATGGGCCCTCTATAGCAGCACCCTATCACTGTCCATCTGATTATCAATCTCAATTCATCCAGGTGGAACCTCGTTGAATTATAATACATAGTAAGAAATCACATATAACATACATACATACAGATATATATATATATATATATATCAAATAATGGGAAAGTAGTAATAGGAACCATAATCTCACTACCTATACCATTTCCCATCATAACCATGTAACAAGACTTCTCAGCCTCCAGGCCTCCTTACTCACCCTTAGCATAGAGAAGTATCACATTGTCCTTAGGCCACACCCATCCTAATATACCAAATCACCTCCATATGATGACCGCGTCACCCAACTTGGTGATCAACATCACCTCATAGAATAAAGGCCCCAAATTGATTCTATAAGATCCAGGACCATACCTATATATATCAAATATCAAATACATATTCTATTGGGTGTTCATGCCTGGTATGGTTGAGTAAGGTTCTTCAAAGTAGAATCTAGGTAAGATAACTCACTTAGATTTATTTATAGAGGCTTTTGATAACCCAACCCCACTTAGTTGAAACCTTGGTACCCAATGAAAATCACACACAATTTATATCTTGAAACATAAATATAAAATTTTAAATATCATATATGCCTAATAAAAAGCATAAACATGCATAGTAATAACCCATTCCATACTGGGATAATGTTCCGATATCTTCTCCATTACCTTACCAGATCAAGGTTCACATATCACAGTAGGTAACAATCACATTACAATTGTACCACTCATGGTGTAAATTATATAAAATATAAAATAGGAAATGTTTAACAAGAATTACCACTCTTTGAAACTTTCTCCATAACCCATGAATGGGGATCCAGACACCCAAACATGAGTAATAAACCTAGTTAAAACAACATCATAATCACCAGTCTACCATGTCCTAAATATTAAGACCAAATAATGTAAGGAAAATATTTTTTACCATTTGTATCAAGACAGAAAATAATACTAATTCCAATTCAATAATGGATCTAATAATATTTGTAGTTCCCAACCCTATTTAGCCACCTGAATAGTTATTCGGGACGAGTGACACTAGCCTTAGGTGTGCCTCTCCAAATTCCAAAGGATTTAAACTAGAAGAGATACTATGAAAGAAGGACAGTGGGAAAATTATACCCTCTAATGGAGAAATAAAAATGCTCTAAATAAATATAAATAATCATAAAGAAGACTATATAGACTCAAACATGCAACCCACCCATAGAAGAATCACAATTTTATCCCATTAGAGGAAGTATAAGAAATATCAGAAGCATAAAAAAATAAACAATCCAACATTCAATTTGTAAAAAATAATTAGATAATGTATCCAATAAAACTCATACATATCAATAGGAAAAGAAAAAATGGTCTCACGTGACTTCACTCAGTAGATACATATAAGTTTCAAGATTATATAGAAATGAAATAAAATGGAAAAATCCTACTCAGAAAGGATCCTCAAGTTCTCTTGAATTCCATACCATGCCAACTCAACTACTATGATCCAACTCCAGGGCTAAAATTCTTACATAGACCAAAAATGAATTAAATATAAATATGTTTAGAATGGCCTGTGTAGGGTTTGATAATGAGTCTTATAGGTCACCACCAATGGGTGTCAACCTTATGTTTTTTATTAATTGGGGGGTCTAATAAAAATAAAGAAATGTAGAACATGTTACTAATAAACAAAAGATTCACTAGTTCTCAACAGCCACCAGGAATATATCACGTACTATAACCAATTATGGAGTACTTAAGAAGTGTGTATCCTTATCTCATAGCCCAAGGAATCTGCTGATGTAAAATATCCGTAGTTGAACCCTCTAGTTTCACCTCTAAATGTTACCTAAAACCTCAGTCAATCAACCAATTAACCAACATAATGAATTCACATCAATTCAATAATATGATCCCCCATACCCCATCTCAAAATCACTTGTCGACTCAAATCTCGATACCTGAAGGTACAGTAATATCTATCCTCAAATAATACCCATCATCAACTCAAAAACTAAAGTCATGATGAATGGAGATATTCATCCTCTAAAATTATCCAAACCCAAGTGTCATCACTTCTAGAGATTCTATGCTCCCAACTAATAGCCTCGTCATGATCATCTAATGGATTTTCCTCATCCTCATAGCTTTCTATAAGAATCATCTACATCCAAAATTATATATCATAACTACATAATCCCTATACCCACATGATTGGTCAATAATAGCTCATCAACTTCATCCACCTATGTGAACACGACTCCAAATAGTGAATTGGCCAATTCTGATGAGCGGTAATCATAAATTGCAACCTAAGACACATCAAGAGGCACCCTTTTCCCCTATGAACATGTTTCATAAAACTAATGGTGATTCCATCCCATATATCATCAGCAATACCTACAACCTGACAACCTCACCACCTCAAATGTTGACCGAGTCTCCCAACCAATGATCATCTTCACTCATATATGTATATATATATATATCATTGTGAGTGTGTTTTTGTGTCTCTATGTCGGGAAAAACCTATACCGATGATTACATCACATTAATCCAGATGTCCGATAACACCCCAATCCATGGGTCAAGACTGTCATGTTCCATTATAACTCAAAAGTGAATCACAAGAAATTTTATCAATTTAATTTAAAAAATTTTAATTTAACATAAATAACACTCCAATCATAGATACCAAAGTGTTTGAAATAACTAACCCATACCCACACAAACAACATGTCTATGGAATTCCAATAGGCATCAAAGAAGTTTCAATTAATTAATTATAGATAACAATTAAAATTACAGGGTCTCTCTCAGTCAACACAAAGTTGTGCTAAAATCTATGCCCCCAAACACTCTCGAAACCACAAATAAAATAATGCACCGCCTACCTCAAGTTGGTATACATAAGAACATCTGATGTTATCTTCTAACTCAAGCTGATTTGTAATAAATTATCACTTTAGGTGAACACCTTGAATATCAGGAAAACCCACTCTCATAGAATTTGCAATCTATGAGGTGAGATGAAATACCAATAAAAGAATAAGGATGATTGTCCTTACCAATATTGATCCAAAAATGAAAATTTCTTGAAGAACTGAGTCTCGAAGGAGGAAATAGGTCAACTCATAGTTATAAGGAGAAAAGGGAGAGGGATATCCTTGTGCATGTAGGTGAAGGAAAATAAAAAAAGGAATAAGAATAAAAAATTGAATAAGTGGAAAGAAACATAATTACAACCTTTTAATGGGATACATAGGTATCTCTAATAGTTTTAAAAAAATTTATCAAACAATGAGTCCCTTATTTTATAGTGTTCAATCAATGCATGGTTTTCCTACATGGTTAGTCCTAATTGGGCACAATCTGTGTGTGTTATTGTTTGAGGGTTCTTCCCACTTGGCACTAAGAAAGAGGCTTGTGCATGGTTTTCCCAAACCATGTGCATTACCTCTACTAAAAACTATAGAGGTCCTACATGGCCATGAATCCCATCATATATGGTTTGCCTAATGGTTATCAATGAAAATCGGTGTTGTAAGGTTTCTAATATGAGGTTTCATGGCTAAATATAACAATTCCCCTAATCCTACACTTTTCGAAAACCGGGCCTTGGGTTCTCCCACTTTTTGAAAACCCATCTGATCACCCATGGAATTTTATAATAATATAAACGCATATAAAAACAATGTTTAGGTTTAATAGAAAATCGATAACAACATTCTGATAAATGAGGGAAGAGTTGGCATACCCACCCACATCCAAAAATTCAAGAAGGGTGAGGAATTAAACATACTCCAAATACTAGAGACATTAAAATAAAAATATCTATGATTACATGAGGTATGATTCAGGTGACACACTCATCTTAAGGTAGGTCAGGAAGGCCTTAGTGAGTTGGGTAGTATCATATTAGTATCAAAGAATAGGTTTCCCAAGGATGTAGTTTGGTGATAGAGGAGTTATGATGATTGGTTTGGGATATGATGAATTGGTGATCAAGTTTATTGAGTTTTTATAAAAGTATAGGGACTCCATTGAGGGTCTGACATGATACATATCCATCAACAGGCCTCCGATAACCGACTTGTTGACCTAATACACCAAAATAATATTCATTGGGAAACATGGGTAAATTCATCATATGTGAATGGATTGTGCATTCCATGTCCTTATAAAGTCATATTCATATATATTCTATTGTGACGATAGTATATATTTACTATTGTATGATTTCTCTAAATAGAAATCCATGAAGGATTTCATGATAAGATCTTAATACAGATCAGTTTAGTGATGATTATTTAATATATGGTCCTATACAAGTGGTTTCTTCTTAATGTGGAAAATGAGAAGTAACTTCTCCCATATAGGATTGATTATAACCGAATCTGGTAGTGTATACCATTAATTTTCCACCCTATATGAAAAATGTAATTCTAGAAGGTATGGATGATGATATGATTAGTCAGAGTGCACATTATGAGTTCTATAGAAAGAGGTTGCCCATGTTTTAGGGTAATTCAGACCCATAATCAGCTTTGGAAAAGCTATATGTGATGGTTTAGGTGTTTCCCATTATTTGTAACCCTCTAGATATAATTATGGTTTTGGTGCCTATATTATTCAATGGAATGAAACGATGATGGTCAGTAGTGATGAAACAGAAGAATGATGTGGAAATTATAGCATGGATTGAGTTAAATCACCTCCTCTAACAATTGTATTTCAAAATTAATTTTCAGTAGTTCACCTACATGACAATATCAGACTATATAATAAATACACATAAGTTATTATATAATTGTTTCTATTTATCAAACTCGGGTGACACTCACTTGACATTGTTCATGATCTTTACATCTGATCATGGAAGATCTAGCATGGAATTAACTATGATGTTTGAGTATTAGTAGTTCCCCTTGGCATCACTATCAATGCTTGGGAGTTAGAGTCAGATCTATTTGTGAAAAAAATTAAAGATGAAGGCCATCTGGTCAAAATAAATTTCAAGAGTTAAAATTTTGTCAAGTCCTAAACATCGTTTGGATGATGGTAAGCTGATGGATCCCAATATAATAGGTAAAAATGTGATTAGGATCAGATGCATGGTTTAGTAGTAGATGGATCTTGTAGAGGATTGGGTCAACCAAGGGACTAGTGATGTAGAACATATGAGTTTCAGGGCCATATCATATAGGACTACCCAAACTATTGTGTAGTGTCAAATAAGAAGATAGTTTTTGGGCCATAGATAAATAGGAAAAAATGTGATAAAGGTGATCTATATGGAGCTATATATATTAGAAGAGCTAGTTGAATTTTTGAGGTGTCCAACATTATTATAGGTTTACATCACCAACACCAACAGGTTGTCTATGTATAGTTCTGAGATCTTCATTATGTAGACATGATTAGTTTTAGTAAGTGTTGGATTATAACCTAGAGGATCCTATCATAATCTAAAGAATGATATGTGTCTTCTCTACTATAGTTATTTTGGATATAGTCAAGAGTAAGCCATTCTATTCTAGCCATGTAAGTTAGTTGAGAACTAGAGATTACATTAAACCCTCAAAACCATACCTTATGGCTAGAAACTTCTTATAAACGTCACTTTTCATATATATATATATATGTGTGTGTGTGTGTGTGTGTGTGTGGATTATATCATTTTTTGAAACATTTAATACATTACACAAACTCACACTGAAATACCATATTAGTTTAGTTCCATTGGAAACATGAAAAATTAATCATTTATCCATAAGTGAGCTACATTATAACGCACTAGGTTCATAATGAATAGATTCCTTATAAGACACCTCATACATAATCCATATCTTCATTACATGGGGAATGTAATAATAAGAAAGGGTGAGCTCAGATGCTCAGTGACGTTAAATTAAGGAGACACATAAGTATAACATAAGAATAAAGTTATGAGAACATTAGACTTACATTTGAAGATGATACCCAGCATATCAAAAGATCACATAAATGATTAATTGAATAAATATTTTAAGTTCATAATATATTAATCATAAGGTAATAAAGAGAATAATCTTGGAAAATATAACATAGGAATAAGATATGGAATTTGGGTAGATACATAAGCATATAAAATCATTCCCGGTAAGTTAAGGATCATTGCCGAAACTTATAATGGTACTTCATGGGTAATGATCCAACTGGGTGGGATGCACCACCATCCCCAATTGAATTCAATTCCTTATATTTAATCATGGTACAGCTTCTTCGTAAAATGGATTAGGTTTCACTTTCATCCCATACTGGATCAGGTTTTCCCTTCTTCATGTAGTGGATCAAGCCTGTCCACTTGTTTCCCATCATTATCTCATGAGATATAAATCTTTATCCAATGTAATGGAGGTATATATAGGTCCCACCGTTAACATAATTAAATCATACATATATTTTCCACAATATAACAAAACAATCATCATATCATGACTCTTAAAAAGTGGTGGGTTTCATAAAAATCATATCGTAACCCATGAAATGAAATTAGTATCATAAAAAATTCATCATATTATAACCTATGAAAATTATATAGGTTTCATAATCAATTCACCATAGATTAACCAGTGAAATCAAATTGGATTCATGATTATTTTATCTTGGTATAATCCGTAGAAGATTAACGAGTTTTATAAACGACTTGATTTCTTGAACATAAACCATTCACAGAAATAATTAGAATGGTGTATTTAGATCATATTCCCATTAAATATTAAAATATATAAAAGGTTTTATTCGTAGATAGAGAATCTTTTGTAATATAACATGGATAATTTGTTATGCAAAGTATCCATTCTTTAAAAATCAATTTTTAAGGAATGACCATTTTGAAAATCCCTTTCTTGGAAAACCACTTGGAAGACAACTTTGAAAGATTATAAAATAAGTTTTAAAATAAACTAAAAAAATCTTGAGGACAATATCCTCTCCTACTAAAAAATATTTTTAGGACATAAATCATTTGGAAAAGATTCTTCTTTGAAAATGTATCTGGAATCATATAAAAGAAACTTTGAAATCATTTAAATAATTTTATTTCATTATAAACTTTTGAAAACATATAAATGATGTTTTGATAACTATTTAAAACACTTTATAAAAAAACATCTTTGAAACATTTTTATTTGAAAATAACCCTGATAAATAGAAAAATAATCTTCAATTAAATGGTGGTCGTGATTGAGAATAAATCCGTACAAGCCAAACCTTTATTTTTCTCCATACAATGTTTTAAGAATGTTCCTCGATCAGAAAATAGATAGAAGATTCATTTTTAAAATAAATTGTTAAAAATGTATAACATTGGTAAAACATTATTTTAAATATAATTGTATAATATTAGAACATTTTTAAAATAATTTCATTAGAAAACATTATTTCAAATGAACACAGATTTCATACCAAATAGAGGGAGATAAATTCATTTGTTCTTAAAAAATCATAATTATCATCTATACCATACAGTGGAAAATGGTACCAATAAATAAAGTTATCATGTATAAACATATTAGTAGAAAATTAATGCGATTTATTGAGGGATGGATCATAATATTTCATCAATGGAATCAAAATCATAAATAATCCTAATAACGATGAGATTGTAGCAATAAACTCTTACCATATTGGTATGTTTGAATCATAATCCCCATGAGAAAATGATATTAAAATAATCATAAAATATCATGAAAATAAATATATTCCAGATAAAACATGTCATATTGAATCATATATGACTTTTAAAATAGTATAGGTTCATAAGAAAACATGTGTCTCAAAGAAGGTAAATTTAGAAAAAATTATTATACTAATTTTGTAACGTGGGAACCATGAACCCCATAAAAGAGTGATAATTTAATAAATATTTAAATTACCATTTATTAGTTATAATAATCATAAAATGAATTTCTGGCCTGTATATATATCAAAAAATAGAAATGATTTGTGAATAAGGCATATGTATCAAAGAAATAAAAGTGAGACTATAATTCCCCTTACTACTTGAGTATCTTTTTAATTGATGTATCTTAGAAATAATAACACCAATTAAAACTTTGTACATCATTAAATAAATTATATTCATGTTATTAGATTTTATTTGGAATTAAATACACCACACAATGATAATACGAGGTGAATATATAATATATCTTACAGAAATAAAAGTGATACAAGAAAACTCTTACCTTAAGTCTTGAGTTTCCTTTTACACATTAAAACCCCATGTATAATAAATATAAGTTTAGTATACTTATGATAAAAACTATATTTCTAAAATATAATACCATTTATGATTTTAATATGACTTTATACTACCCATTTATTAACAATTCTAGGTTAATGTTATGATTTGGGTAATAATCGCTTTGTTTTTCTTATATGTTTAGACTAGTTGTTTTTGATCCAATTAAATATATATTGATATAATTTTTTTAAAAATTTAAAACATTATATAAATATCATATATATATAGTATATAATTATTTATAATAATCTATAAAATATTGTAATATTAAATGAAATACACTGTTCATGGTGATGGTGGGTCGTACAAAGTCATGAACGTTGATTTTGTTTTCTTATCATATTGAAAGAAATAAAATAAATGAAATATATGAATATATATATATATATTAATTAATTATAATTATTATTTCATATATATCATATAATTTTACTTAATCCATCTTTAATACATTCCATGTATTGTTGGAACGAATCACATCACTTTGAAGAAATAGTCCACATTTCCACAATTGTAGTTATCATATTACAAAGAAATGGAAATATTTTATGTCTGTGTTATAGAATAATAATAGAACAAAAAGTACATAATAATATCATATATATCATATAAAAACAAAAAAATCAATCCTTATTCATAACCATGAAAGGTGGAAATGGACGAACAAAGGACATTGGGTGAGGAAGTGGTAGTCCTTCATACATATGAATGATGATTCTGTGTCCCATTTTATGTAATTATGCATGACTGAAGGTAATAACCTTAAAATAAAAACATATCAGTATGTGAATATACTAATGTTATAATATATCCATAGAATAATAATAATTTTGGTGGTTGACAAAGCATAAAAAATAAGTTTTTGTGGAAAGATATTACTTTTTCTTTGAGTAACACATTTTTAATTTCGCCAAAGGGATTAATTGTTTTGTTTTCATAAAAAATATAAGATAATAATATTTATTTCTGTAATTTTCAAGTATAGTTTTCCGGATTTTTTTGAGTAAAAATGTCTTGACAGGTTTGAATAATTAAGGGGGTGAGATCCCTTTTATAGAGAATGAGGAGTGTCATTTTTATAAATATAAAAAGATAAACATTATTGTGAGGTCTCACTTACATAATGTATCTCTAATATTGGTAAATTTTAGGTAGGTTTTATGATATGGTCAAAATATTGACATCCAATGTATTTTTTTACATGTTTATGGGTTATTTCAACACTTAAGTTAATGTTTAACCCGTCTATAAACTCATTTTACCATAATCACCGTAATTTGGTTTTAATTACGTTCACAAATATTATTAGTTAGAAACTAATTTGAAATTATTATAAATTATAAATTATTCTGGTTATAAATAATGAATCCATTATTCAAAATTATAATCCCTGATGTGGATGAAATTAATTTAATATTAATCACACATGAGGGATGAGACGACGGGTTTATAAAGTGAAAATCTCAAAATATTTAAATGTTTTCATAAAAAATGTTATTATAAAATTTGTTATAGAGAAATACATTGAATTAATTAATATATAATTGAAATTTTTATCCCTTAAAATGGATTTTAAATATAATTTAACTACATAAATAAATTACAAAAAATATAAATTTTGAATGAAAATTCAGAATATTTCTCTATTCATCCAGAATGATTATTCTTATAAAAATACCTAAAATTCACACTAAGATAATTTTCATATTATTTATTCAAAAATAAAGTTTATTTAATCAAATATATTTATAAAAGTATCAAAATTTAGATTTAAAATAGGTATTCTATTAAAAGGAGGTAAAATTACCTTTTAGAAAAATATATATCTTTATGTATAAAATTCATTTTATTCGTATCTATTTTATATAAAAACAAAAAGTGATTTTTAAATATTTAATTGAATATAATAAATATATATTTCATTAAATTAAATTATAAAAGAAAATAATAATTTATTTAGGTAAATCATATTTTATTTCATAAATATAGTTTTCCAACAAAATATTTCCTATATTTTCAAAAGGGTTTTATTTCCATGTATAAAGAATTTGTCACAAAATAGTTATTTATATATACTGGTGAAACATAAATTTTCATAATTTAAATAATAGTATTCCTAACAACCATTACAATAGCTATGTGACTAATATAATAATATTCTTTTAATAATTATAATATTATATTCTAGTTTGGTAAAACAAGGTCTTCCATGTCACATAAGATTTCGGAGGAACTAATAATTGTGAGTAACAAAATCCAAACATAGTGTTGTGTATACCAAAATCATATCTACGTTTTTGTGTGTAGTGAAGGATATACTTGGTTTTGCATACAAAATAATAACAACTTCATTCTTTTATATAAAACAAGCTATATTCAGTGTGGCATAAAATTAAAAGTTTCTAAATGATTAAATTAGTTTGAAAAATAATTTCACAACATATTAGGTTGTTATATTTTACCCCCAGTTAAAATGAATTTCTCCATCAAAACTCATAGAGTTTATAAAAGGTTTACCGGGAAACTCAATCAGAGGAAAGCCTCTGACTATTTATTAAATAAAAGAAAACGAGCAAGCCAGTACACCAGAGTGAAATCACAATTATAGATCATATCAGTCTGACCGAACAGCACCCCCATGATATATTTCATCCTCTGCAGTAGTCGATTCCCATTCTGAGCTGTCATAATGTCAAAGAATCTTGGCGTACTTCCTCTTAAGGTTTAACTTCTCCAAAGAGAGAAATTCCTTAGAAGACCGTGCAACCCAACCTTCCCCACGAATGGTGGATCTGGTAGCCATTGGCTTTGGCAGATAAGAATATTCCCTCTTCGGCCTTCTTTGTTGTGGGGCATTTATCACTTCCTCATTCCCATACTCATTGATTTTCTCACCCATAACAACATCGCAGTAGGAATCCCGAACCATTCCACCTTCGTTTTCCTTATCACTCTTAAGACAATCCCCCCAATTTTCAGAAATGTGCACTGCATAGTAACCATCCTCCACACCCCATTCCTGTTGAGATTGAATGTTAGAATTATGTATGTCATGACACTGTGAAATACCCACAATCTCTTAGCCAACATTTGTCCCCTTTTTCACAAGAGAATCGTCTGCAATGGCCTCCTGTGAAATGCTTCCATTAGCATTGACTGAATCATCATCCTCATTGTTAGAGGCTTTCCCATTCTCCAACACCTAGAGACAAATTCCAATAGAACCAAGAACAGGAACAATAACACCATCCTCTTACCCTTTTATTGGTCCAAGAAAGCCATCCGGATCCACAAAACCTTGCTCCTCCAATGTTTTTTCACCCACAGACACAGGTCCATCACAGTCCAGCACTAAGTCATCCATCACCAAACCAACAAAGTGGTTGCTGAGTTCCAAATCAGTCCCCTGCTTCTAAGACTGAGGCTTCAATCCAGTTGTATGATCCATCTGCACACCACTCCCAACTACGGCCTGTTGTGCAGAACCATGATCATCAGATGGCTCCTTCTCTATCACCTCCTCCACAGCACATGCGCTACTGCTGACAGCATCCTCCATGATAACACCCTCCAATGTTCGGCCATCATTATCAGGACCCCTTCACATACTCTCCCTATAACCCTCCAGAGGGTCTAAATTAACCTCAGAGTTAACCGAATGACAAACACTAGCCTCAACCAATGACCTTGACTCAAATCCAAGATCACCTTTTAGACTGTCAAACACTTGAAAAACCGATGGGTTCAGAGACGCCTTCACTGTCTTCAGGCCACTTGCAGTGCCCGACACATCATCAAACTGAGCCTGCATCAACCCCTTCACTACAAGTCCATCAGATTGTGCTTCGCATAGCTGACCTTCAGAACACACAGTGTCTAGTCGATCCCCCTGCCCGGCTAGAACTCCATATTTGGAAAACATAGCCACTTCCACAGGGTCGTCCTTCAGAGCCAACTGAGTCGACCTCACAACAGCACGCACCCCGCACCAATCCCCTCTGTGTCCATCCATCCTTGGGGGATAAACATCCAGCCCTCCCCTACATCAAACATCCTCTCGGTGTACGAACCATTTACACCTCACACGAAACATCATCCATGACTCAAAAACAACCGCTTGCATCCATCTAAACTCTTTATCGTCATTAATCCAGACACATCTCATAGGAGGTCATGCAACGTCAACCTCAACACACATGTGTGGGAAAACCGGGTGAGAGACATACTCTGTCCTTTGATCGGAACAAAGAAATCGACCGATCATATTTCCAATTGCACAAAGAATCGCAGGATTTTTAAAATAAAGGGGAAGACCAGGAAGACTTACCCAAGTAGCAACCGATGACGGATCACGCTGCATATGGAATTCGAAACCCCAACGGAAGAGAAAAAATGAATAATCACCACACCTTCTAGGATCTCTGGAAAAAGAAATAATCAAATCATCCTTGGATCCCAACCGAACCATAATATGTCGTCGATCGAGTAACCCAACTACCGGATCATCATGAAGTCCCCAAGATTTGGAGATGGCCTGGGCAAACAATTCCACCGACGATCGATGGGGAATAATGAGAGCCACCAAGGTATACTTGCATAGATCTGCAATGCATAATAACTCCATCGGGAGCAGAGTCAACTGAGGCAACTCCCGAAAAAGAGCTAAAACCTTTGGGGCTGTGGAGATTTTCGGAAAGGGAGAGTAAGAATCAGGGGCTTCTGTAACACCCCAGGTAAATAAAGAATATGACATCATTATATTTATCCATATTTGTGAATCAAATATTAATATTACTTTAAAGGGGATGCTATGCTCGATGGCGTACCTAATACGCAACAACGAGTTTCTTGGGAATCTTACGTTGCACTCTAATAATAAAATAATATTATTTTAAATGGTAGTTAACATGTAGCCGTTGTATTGGCGGGAATGGATAGAAATAACTAAAATATTATTATATATGTTTTTAAAAGTTTTTACATATATCAAAAAAAGATAAAGGCTTAAAATACGGAAAGAATTCAATTTTAGGCTTATATGCCCTAGTTTTCACTAAAGGTTCACTTATCGCCTTTTGATGGAAAACCATCATTAAATATAGTTTTTCCCACTCTTATACATTCTATTGGACCAAATAAAACTATTCTTAAAAATTGGGACATCAAAATTTACTTTGTGTAAATTTTTGGTATCTTTCCGATAAAGTGCATTTTTTTAATGAATAGTGTAAAATGTTTTATTTTAATTCATAACCTCTTTTTAATCTAAATTATTTATATGTTTAGATTAACTTTTGAATTGGTTTTAAAGTGAAATTAGAATATATTTTTACCATTTAATCCAATGGTGATCATTTAAATAAATTTCACTTTGAAATCAGAGATAAACCGGTGTCAATCTTTTGATACTTATTGTTTCATAAAACCACGCTATTTGATCTAACATCGGGAATTAATTATTAAATTAATTAATGTGATTTATATGTTTTGAATTTTGTAAAATAGACTTCATTTTTGAATTTGGAATATCAAATATAGCTTAGGGTGATTTTTTGGTAATTTTCTGAAAAACTCCAATTTTTGATGAATAGTGAAACCACTAAGTGGTAATCAAGCAAACAGATTTTTCAGTTAAATGAAAGTTTACCACTAATGTGTATTGAATTTTGAAAATATGACATACATGGTTGTCATTATTATGTAAAATTTGGTTCAATGGGATGAAAATAATTTATTGGTGAATAGTAACTTTTTTTCATTAATCACGATTAGAGGTAATTAGTGTAATTTAAGGTAAAAATGATATTATAAAAATATGAAAACACCATTACACTTGTCCTAACCCTATTGGATGAGTCATGGATGACCAAGAAAACCCATGGGTCTATTTAGAGGACCTTATAGAGCCTCTTGGGTGAGATAATGACTTTACTACCTTTTTTTAAATAAAGGTGAAAATGACACTAACATAAATTGTTTTACTAAAACAATTTTTATAAGGGGTTATACTAATAATATTTTTGTCTATAAATACTATTTGGAAATATAAGAAGATTTCATACATCAGTATAGTTTTGTTATAATTTTTAGACATTAAATAAATTAATTTAATTATGACATCATGATGATGCAATGATGACCTCATTAATGAAAAGTTTAAATAAAATGAAACGATAATATAAAATCTAAGACCTAAACTTGTCCAAAAACTATTGGATGGGAATATTTAGAAGCCTTATCATCTTATCTTATAAATATTTCAATTTGGGACCTTAGAAATTCGAAACACTTTTGAAAATTAAATATTAGTTTCATGATTTCCAAAAGTGCCCCTCCTCTCCTCTTATAAAAGGCCCCCACCTCTACCTCATTTCAAACACTCCTCAAGCCTTTGGCTCGGCCATCCCCTGCCCATTTACTCTCTCCACATCCCTCTCCTCATCCTAGATGATTCCCTTTGGGCAGAATCCTTTCAAAGGAATCCTTTAGGCTCAAATCAAAAGGAGTTACACTTTTAAAGGTAATTCATTCTCTCATGTTCATTTGTTTTATTTTGCTTCTCCAACCCCCTAAAATCTTTTTATTTACTTATTTTGTAACAACAACAGTATCTTCAATATACTAGGATGTTGTTATAAGATTTACTCGAGCTACACTCTCTCAAAACTACATCAAATGTTTAAAGAACATACGGTTTCCGTGGATGGCGAAATTCTGCCTCCCGAAACTATGATTGTTCAATACTCATTTAACACCTTCAAAGGTGGCCATTATGATGTCACTACTTTTATATATGATATATAATATGTTTATTCTTTCCTTAAGCTTCGGTATTTTTCATTTATGGCATACCATTATTGTTTCCATTATGGGTATACACGATATCTTCTTTTTAGGAAGTGCGGACTACCGCCCCCTCAAAGTGATGTGATTCGTTAATGCGATACGTGGGACGTATAAAGGATGGATTTAATGTTATTATATATGATTTTATACTGGAATTATAATATACCTATATATCATTATTATTTCTTTCCATTAAAGTATGAGATATATATGAAAGTAGCGTTCATGCGTACGTGCGGCTTACCGTCTCCATGAACGGTGCATTTCATTTCTTATCCCCAAATGTAATGTACTATTATAAGTACATGTATATAATGGATATATATGTTGAATGATACATCTAAATGATGAATATAATTCTGGAATTAAAATATACATACCTCTCATTTAGTTTTAATTCCATTAATATGACAAAGAAATGAAAGTAGCGTTCATGCGTACGTACGGCTTACCGTCTCCATGAACGGTGCATTTCATTTCTTACATCTAAATGATTATGTAATATTATAAATACATGTATATTCTGGATATATATGATATATATGCTACCCAAATCAGGAATGTCATTCTGGATATAAAGAACCTTTGACCACATGAACAACATGTAATTGTAAGAAGTCCACTTTCGACATAAGAACCAAATATCGACAAAACAAACATTATTAACTTAAATGATTACATAATGTTTATAACATGACAATAAGTTATCTAAAAGGAATAATTAACAAGAAAAAGATTCTCAATAAAGTGGAAATTAACTCAAGTTTATTATTCAGGACGTTAAAGAATGATCGAGTCAAGTCGGACCCTAGGTAAGGGATCCTACTCCACTATTTCTTTTTAAGTATACTCATTTATGTCATTCCCTCTAAAGCTCATCTTTCATGTTATTGGGATGTTATTTTATATTACACTTACTGTAATTTTTATGTTCATGTGATGAGAGACCCTATTCTCTCTCATCAACCCATTTTGGAAGTTTTGAGTGGCGTCGTTAGGCTGCCGAATTTTCGTAAGAGATCTAACCTCTCTCTTTCTTTTTAATTACTCTCCTTTATGTCACTTATTTTAAGATCCTCTTTGTTATGCTGGGGGATGTTATTTTATATTCCTCTTTCTATAAACTTTATGTAAATATGATTAGATACCCTATTTGATCTCATCAATCCATTTTTGTACGTTTTATGTGACGTCGTTAGGCTGCCGAGTTTTCATAAGGGATTTTTCATATCACTTTTATTCCCTTGAGATTTATGCAACATTTGCCACAAATTCCTTTGATTGGTGTATTTACTTCCCATTATTCTACTCTTTGTGTAATATACTTTCATTTATGAGTATTTACATCAATGATCTATTGTCGTTCTTTCATGGGGTGTATGTTTTGAAAGATACCCAAGTCGGTAAGGGAACCTTTCACCCTCCTCTTTTTTAAAAAACTTCTTTTTTTGGGTCTTTTAATTTACATATTGTTACGTTGGGATATGTTCTCATATATCCTTATTGATGTAAATTTTACATCCAAGTGATGAGATAAACTTTTTATCTCTCATCAACTCATTTTGATGTGACGCCGTTAGGCTATCAAGGGAACATATTAACCCATTTTCGATTTCTTTAGGTTCAACATGTAGTTATTGAATATGTCATCCTTTGAATATGTGTGAATGACCTTTGATTATTTTACACTTAATAACCACTTATATTTGGTGTATTTGTTTTTCACACATAATTATGTAATTGATTTATCCTTAAACCAAGGATACCGTCTTTATAAGGGACTTCGTCTCAATCTCCTTTCATTGAGGCATATTTTGTTTTATTCACAACCTTATTTTATACGGTGTATAAACCCCTTTGACTTTTATGTTTATCCAAAAGAAATTTTTTTTATACGAAGCGTTTTACTAAACGACAAAAGGAAATGTTTTTGTCGTACGTATGCGGTGACAATGAATTCTCCACCGCCGTGACCATTATTTGAGTTTCGGCTTCCTCTACAAGCCATACCTTCTTTTTAAAAGAAAAATAAATACCATGTTTTAATTTTCATTTGTTTTGGTATTGAAAATGGTTTTCATAATGTTTTTATATCAATTTGTTGTATGGATATCTTGTGATTGAAAGGTGGAAATGTTATGTTTTCTTTATTCATGTTTTATATGATACGATTATGTTGAGGTTCTTGGGCATTATTTTGAAGACGGGTGGTTCTATGATAAACTAAGGGCGGGTGAGCCCGATATAGCTCTCCAATGAATTGGGTAACGCGAAGGAGTGAAACGTTAAGGTTTCTCCGAAGAGATTTAGGGAATATACTGTGATGGGTATTCCAAACGTAACCAAGAGGGTTACTCCCTACATAAGAATGTTAAGAATGCCTCATGTTACCTTTATGTCTTATGATTTCTTTGATTTATTCGTGGTTTGATGAGGTATGTTAAAGTGCCTATGTTTTATGGGTAAAGTATGATTTCATTCTTATGTATATATGAACTCATGTTTCCTTTCCATATTTTTATAACCCTTACTGAGCTTTTTATGCTCATCCCAAGTTTTTGAAATGTTTTTCACAGGTCAAGGGAAAGGTACATGATGTGATGATAGTGTCAAGGATGTGTCAAGAAAGAATCCGTGTTTTATTTGAAATATGTTTCCATTGATGGGAAGAATGAATATTGTCTTTTATGTAACCACTTTGTTTAAATGTGGAATGTAATGCAAGTTTCATGATCTAATTCTCTAAAACTCTAAACCTGAAAAGATCCTCAATGTGTAATCTTGTAATAACTCAAGATTAAGTAACGATTAAGGCTGGGGCCTTATAGTTGGTATCAAAGGTCAGTTTAGATAACTTTAGAGGTTAGGGTATTCTCTAAGCATAAGTGACATTACCATAATGGATATGATTTCAGAAAGAGTCCTAGTTTTAGATAAAGTGAATGAGTAAGTATATCTTAGTGTTTACCTTCCTCATTAGTACATGATGGTTTTGTTGATATACACACACTGACATTTCTATTTTTAGTGAATGGTTGGATCTCGTAGGCACCAAAGTGACAATTGGTTTGAAGGAAACTGTGGTGGTTCTCTGATTAAGAGACTCGATGAAATGGGGTATTCAATGAGGAAACTCATGGTTGTTCTAAACCAACAATCAGGGAGTCATGATCAACCACGTGAACCTTGGTATGTTCTATAATGCATCATGTACGAGATGAACAATCGCTGTGGAAGTTCAGGTAATAATTAAAAAGGTAACCATTAGGGTTTATATGATCCTTACTTTTGAGGTAATTATGGGTTATTATATGTTATGATGGAAAATGAAAGGCATGAGATAAACTTGAGGTTAAAATATGTTATGTTTATTTTTGAAGATTTTATCTCATTTTGGGAAATGTTTTGAGAATTATATAGTTTTGGAAAAAGGACAACACGCAGACCGTGTGACAACCCGTCACGTCGGACAATGCTGCGGGAATCGAACCCACAACCAATGTGCAACTGGTATTTATCACCTACCACTGGACTACGTGAATTCCCTGATTAGTTTGACTGATTCTTTCTAGTTATATGATTTTATGAATTAAGAGTAAGTTGATTTTGGGTTATTTATGAAAATGATTAACCTATCATGGAGGATATGTGATTAGGTTAATTACTTTTCAATACGAGACTTTAGGAGCAACTGATGTTGTTTGGAGATAAATGTTACGATTTAACTTGGAAGACTATGTGACTAAATACTTCATATATTTGGGTTTCAATCTTAGATTGGTTTTCTTTGATGAATTTTATGGACAAATTTTTTATCTAATGGTCCTTGTTGAACTTTGGGTTTTGTTGGACAAATTTTGGGGGTTAAGAATAGATTATCTTTTTATAAAGGAATGTCATTTTCTAAATTATCTGGTCTTGTACTAGCCTTTTTGGTTTTGGTTTTGGTTAAAGTCTAAAGACATGGGAAGTATATAGTTCTCTTTTATGGATTAGGTGATTCTCTAAAATTTGATTATAGTACTCTTAATGTGAACAAGTCTCCCTAAATACTCATCTTTTGGAAAAAAAATTTGAGTTTGATTAAAGAATCTAGTAAAAGTTGAAAGTCAACATGATAAGTGATTATGTTTCCTTATGAATAAATTCCTCAACAAAAAGTAACTTTAAACAAAAATTTTGTTTATTAAATTTTCCTATTGGGGAATCGAATACCATTTAACCCATCACAGGTTTGTGATTTTCTCATGGTTAACTTTCTCCTAGACATGTTTACTATCAATCTTCATCAGAACATGACCCTACGTTTTCTCCTCCATGTCCATGTTTTCATACTTGTAATCCTAGTATGGTTTAACTCGGGTGACCTCTGTACTTACCTTCCGTTATTTTAAAGTGATTATTTTACCGACTCTTGTTCCGATGTGGGACTTTCAAAGAAGTTTCCAAGCTCATTTTTAAAAATTGCGAGGACGCAATTTCCAAAAGGGGGGAAGGATGTAACACCCGAGGTAAATAAAGAAAATGGCATCTTTATATTTATACTTATTTGTGAATCAAATATTAATATTACTTTAAAGGGGATGCTATGCTCGATGGCGTACCGAATACGCAACAACGAGTTTCTTAGGAATCTTACGTTGCACTCTAATAATAAAATAATATTATTTTAAATGGTAGTTAACATGTAGTCGTTGTACTGGCGGGATTGGATAGAAATAACTAAAATATTATTATATATGTTTTTAAATGTTTTTACATATATCCAAAAAAAGATAAAGGCTTAAAATACGGATATAATTCAATTTTAGGCCTATATGCCCTAGTTTTCACTAAAGGTTCACTTATCGCCTTTTGATGGTGAACCATCATTAAATATAGTTTTTCTCACTCTTATACATTCTATTGGACCGAATAAAACTATTCTTAAGAATCGGGACATCAAAATTTACTTTGTGTAAATTTTTTGGTATCTTTCCGATAAAGTGCATTTTTTTAATGAATAGTATAAAATGTTGTATTTTAATTCAAAACATCTTTTTAATATAATTTATTTATATGATTAGATTATCTTTTGAATTGGTTTTAAAGTGAAATTAGAATATATTTTTACCATTTAATCCAATTTTGATCATTGAAATAAATTTCACTTTGAAATCAGACTTAAACCAGTGTCAATTTTTGATACTTATTGTTTCATAAAAACATGCTATTTGATCTGAAATCGGGAATTAATTATTAAATTAATTAATTTGACTTATATTTTTTGAATTTTTTAAAATAGACTTCATTTTTGAATTTGGAATATCAAATATAGCTTAGGGTGAATTTTTTGTAATTTTCTGAAAAACTCCAATTTTTGATGAATAGTGAAACCACTAAGTGGTAATCAAGCAAACTGATTTTTCAGTTAAATGAAAGTTTACCACTAATGTGTATTGAATTTTGAAAATCCAACATACATGGTTGTCATTAGTATGTAAAATGTGGTTCAATGGGATGAAAATAATTTTTTGGTGAATAGTAACTTTTTTTCATTAATCCCGATTAAAGGTAATTAGTGTAATTTAAGGTAAAAATGATATTATAAAAATATGAAAACACCATGAAACTTGTCCTACCCCTATTGGATGAGTCATGTCCGACCAAGACAACCCATGGGTCGATTTAGGAGACCCTATAGAGCCTCTTGGGTGAGATAATGACTTTAATGCCTTTTTTTAAATAAAGGTGAAAATGACACTAACATAAATTGTTTTACTAAAACAATTTTTATAAGGGGTTATACTAATCATATTTTTGTCTATAAATACTATTTGGAAAGATAAATAGATTTCCTACATTAGGATATTTTTGTTATAATTTTTAGACATTAAATAAATTAATTTAATTATGACATCATGATGATGCAACGATGACCTCATTAATGAACAGTTTAAATAAAATGAAACGATAATATAAAATATAAGACCTAAACTTTTCAAAAAACTATTGGATGGGAATATGTAGAAGCCTTATAATCTTATATTCTAAATATATCAATGTGGGACCTTAGAAATTCGAAACACTTTTGAAAATAAAATAATAGTTTCATGATTGCCAAAAGTGCCCCTCCTCTTCTCTTATAAAAGGCCCCCACCTCTACCTCATTTCACACACTCCTAAAGACTTTGGCTCTGCCATCCCCTGCCCATTTACTCACTCCACATCCCTCTCCTCATCCTAGAGGATTCCCTTTGGGCAGAATCCTTTCAAAGGAAGCCTTTAGGCTCAAATCAAAAGGAGTTACACTTTTAAAGGTAATTCATTCTCTCATGTTCATTTGTTTTATTTTGCTTCTCCAACCCCCTAAACTCTTTTTATTTACTTCTTTTGTAACAACAACAGTATCTTCAATATATTAGGATGTTGTTACAAGATTTATTCAAGCTACACTCTCTCACAACTACATCAAATGGTTAAAGAACATACGGTTTTTGTGGATGGCGAAATTCTGCCTCCCGAAACGATGATTGTTCAATACTCATTTAACACCTTCAAAGGTGGCCATTATGATGTCACTATTTTTATATATGATATATAATATTTTTATTCTTTCCTTAAACTTCTGTATTTTTCATTTATGGAATACCATTATTGTTTCCATTATGGGTATACACGATATCTTCATTTTAGGAAGTGCGGACTACCGCCCCCTCAAAGTGATGTGATTCGTTAATGCCATACGTGGGACGTATAAAGGATGGATTTATTGTTATTATATATGATGTTATACTGGAATTATAATATATATATATATATATATAATTATTATATCTTTCCATTAAAGTATGAGATAGAAATGAAAGTAGCGTTCATGCGTACGTTCGACTTACCGTCTCCATGAACGGTGCATTTCATTTCTTATCCCCAAATGTAATGTACTATTATAAGTACATGTATATAATGGATATATATGTTGAATTATACATCTAAATGATTAATATAATTCTGGAATTAAAATATACATACCATTCATTTAGTTTTAATTCCATTAATATGACAAAGAAATGAAAGTAGCGTTCATGCGTACGTACGGCTTACCGTCTCCATGAACGGTGAATTTCATTTCTTACCTCTAAATGATTATGTAATATTATAAATACATGTATATGCTGGATATATATGATATATATGCTATCAAAATCAGGAATTTCATTCTGGATATAAAGAACCTTTGACCACACGAACAACTTGTAATTGTAAGAAGTCCACTTTCTACTTTAGAACCAAATATCGACAAAAAACCATTATTAACTTAAATGATTAAATAATGTTTATAACATGACATTAAGTGATATAAAAGTAATAATGAACTAGAAAAAGGTTCTCAATTAAGTGGAAATTAACTCAAGTTTATTATTCAGGATGATAAAGAATGATCAAGTCAAGTCGGACCCGAGGTAAGGGATCATACTCCACTATTTCTTTTTAAGTATACTCTTTTATGTCATTCCATCTAAAGCTCATATTTCATGTTATTGGGATGTTATTTTATATTACACATACTTTAATTTTTATTTTTATGTCATGAGAGACCCTATTCTCTCTCATCAATCAATTTTGGACGTTTTGAGTGGCGCCGTTAGGCTGCTGAATTTTCGTAAGAGATCTAACCTCTCTCTTTCTTTTTAAGTACACTCCTTTATGTCACTTATTTTAATCACCTATTTGTTATGTTGGGGGAGTTCTTTTATATTACTATTTCTATAAAATTTATGTTAATATGATGAGATACCCTATTTGATCTCATCAATCCATTTTTGTATGTTTTATGTGACGCCGTTAGGCTGCCGAGTTTTCGTAAGGGATTTTTCGTCTCACTTTTATTCCCGTGAGATTTATGCAACATTTGCCACAAATTCCTTTGAGTGGTGTATGTACTTCCCATTATTCTACTCGTTGTGTAATATACTTTAGTTTATGAGTATTTACATCAATGATCTATTGTCCTTCTTTCATGGTGTGTATGTTTTGAAAGATACCCATGTCGGTAAGGGAACCTTTCACCCTCCTCTTTTTTTAAAGACTTCTTTTGTTGGGTATTTTAATTTACATATTGTTATGTTGGGATATGTTCTCATATATCCTTATTGATGTAAATTTTAAGTCCAAGTGATGAGATACACTTTTTATCTCTCATCAACTCATTTTGATGTGACGCCGTTAGGCTGTCAAGGGAACTTCTTAACCCAATTTCGATTTCTTTGGGTTCAACATGTAGTTATTGAATATGTCATCCTTTGAATATGTTTGAATGACCTTTGATTATTTTACACTTAATATCCACTTATATTTGGTGTATTATTTTGTCACACATAATTATGTAATTGATTTATCCTTAAACCAAGGATACCGTCTTTATAAGGGTCTTCGTCTCAATCTCCATTCATTGAGGAATATTTTGTTTTATACACAACCTTCTTTTATATGGTGTATAAACCCCTTTGACTTTTATGTTTATCCAAAAGGAATCTTTTTTATATGAAGCGTTTTACTAAATGACAAAAGGGAATGTTTTTGTCGTATGTATGCGGCGACAATGACTTCTCTGCCGCCGTGACCATTATTTGAGTTTTGGCTTCCTCTACAAGCCATAACTTCTTTTTAAAAGAAAAATAAATACCATGTTTTAATTTTCTTTTATTTTGGTATTGAAAATGGTTTTCATAATGTTTTTATATCAATGTGTTGTATTGATATCTTGTGATTGAAAGGTGGAAATGTTATGTTTCCTTTATGCATGTTTTATGTGATACGATTATGTTGAGGTTCTTGGGCATTGTTATGAAGATGGGTGGTTCCGGGATAAACTAAGGGAGGGTGAGCCTGATATATCTCTCCAATGCATTGGGTAATGTGAAGGAATGAAACGTTAAGGTTTCTCTGAAGAGATTTAGGGAATATACTGTGATGGGTATTCCAAACGTAACCAAGAGGGTTACTGCCTACGTAAGAATGTTATGAATGCCTCAAGTTACCATTATGTATTATGATTTCTTTGATTTATTCATGGTTTGATGAGGTATGATAAAGTGCCTATGTTTTATGGGTAAAGTATGATTTCCTTCTTATGTATATATGAACTCATGTTTCCTTTCCATATTTTTATAACCCTTACTGAGATTTTTATGCTCATCCAAAGTTTTTGAAATGTTTTTCACAGGTCAAGGGAAAGGTACATGATGTGATGATAGTGTCAAGGATGTGTCAAGAAAGAATCCGTGTTTTATTTTAAATATGTTTCCGTTGATGGGAAGATTGAATATTGTATTTTATGTAACCACTTTCTTTAAATGTGGAATGCAATGCAAGTTTCATGATCTAATTCTCTAAAACTCTAAACCTGAAAAGATCCTTAATGTTTAATCTTGTAATAACTCAAGATTAAGTAAGGTTTAAGGCTGGGGCCTTATAGATTCCTTCCCATGGGACAACGAACGCGAAACTCCCCCCTCCGTGAGGGAGGGGGAGATGATCCCAGTGGCATAGATCTAGGTCATAGGGGAGGGAGGAAGCATGGAGAGAAATCCCAAAAACCATTTATCAAAGGTTTAATACATGAAATTTCCTTTTATAGAAACACACATCATAAAAATAAATCCTAAAACTTCATTTTAAAAAATGAAAGTTGGAAACATAATGATTACCCAAAGTAACTCATTATTAAGTTTTCACGTAGGAGAACATTGGTGGAATGTGAAAATTAGAACATTAAAGAGAAATCTAACTATCATGTTCTGATGGAGAGTGATAGAGAACTTGGTTAGGATAATTTTATTGATCAGAGTACTATAACCCTAAGGGGATTGTAAAAGGTCATTGATATCATTAAAATGTTGATAATAGGATTGCATTTTATTTCATGAAGCTTTTCCTAATTTTTTGTATTTTTTAAAAAGAGATATAATTACTTGATTTTATTCAATTTCATATTCACACACCTGCTCTTTGGTTGTGTCTTTACCAATTTCCACGTCAACGCTTACTACAAAAATGAAATATCTTTTATTATCCTTGAAGCACTAGTGGATTAAAAGATCTATAAAAAGAATGATATGTTATTCCCTATGTATTTAGTTATCATTATAGAAAATTGGTTAAAATAGGTTATCTGATATGTATAAATTCTCATATAGTGAGATAATACTTTAATATCTAAAACACCACCAAAAGTTTATCTTAAACCATTCCATTAATGGCCATCCTTGTAACCCTTTTGAAATATGAAAACCAAAAAAAAATTGTTAGATGACCAATAAATTCTTCATATTGATCTTAACATTGATCCCCCATATATTATAAAGTATCTCTTGTTTTTCAAATTGAAAACATGTGAATAATTTTATCATTTATTCTCTTTAAAACATGATAATTACAATAAATACTTATTGAAAACACAAAATCATTATTATTCCAAAGATAATTGGATATATTCCTTAAATATAAAAATTAGATAATTCCCATCAATGGTTACACATACCACTTCTTCAAGAAATAATTTATTAGTTCCAAGGAAATTATTATCTTTTAATTTACCTTATCCAATCATCATTATCATAACATTAGGAACTTATTAAGGGTTATCCTTTCATTAGTCTTTTTTTCCATGAATATATAAACATTCCATTAATTAACATTTCTATTCCATTAGAACCATTCATAATATTCTTATAAAACCTTATTTATAATCATAAACTAAAAAATATTTATATATTTAACAATTCATATAATATAATTATCAAATTTGAATATATAAATACTTTGATTAGTTCATCCTTAATACAATAATAAGTCCACCTCATCTTATTACACAATACCTATTACCATTCACATTACACCTATTGTATCATCGTCATCAATAATATAACCATAAATCATACCACCTTGTTGATTATCTTCATGAAATTTCTAGTTAGGGCATCAATTTTCATAATTCCTATTCTATCCACATTTAAAGTATTCAACGATCGATAATTTATTATGTAGGCCATTATTCCCATCCATTTAATTAAAAAAATATCATATTCACTTTTCAAGTATTGGATTTACTTCATTTTACACATTCAAAATAGCTTCCCCTTCCACTAAGACATTCAATTGGGAGATTTTTTCCACATTCTCGGCACAATGGAAACTGAATGTTCCTTCCTCCATGGTATCCATTACATGAAATCTTGGTGAACTTATTTCTTTTATTGTTTGGTGAGTCCATGATTTGGTTAAAGTACCAATTTTTAATCATGTTTCGTGAACGTTGAGTGGTAATAATCACAACCTCATTTACTCTAATCATCATACCCTTTGGTTATTCTTAAAAAATTGTCCTTCACATTCAGTGATATCCCAAAATTTTCTAGTTCCTATCATTGAAAAAAACCATATTGAATTATTTGAGAAATACTTATTGTAGAAGTAAACCTCATAATCAGGAAAAATCACTAATATTATGTCTAAATTATGACAACATGTTTAATCTATGAGGCCTTAAGTTCATACAAGTCAATTCATAGACAACTTATATTTGAATAATTTGTGATGGTTTGTGAAAAGTTTGTCAATTTCCAAATAATATCCATTGGGAGTGTCAAACCATGTGTGGATCATCGAATGTTATCGTACAGAAATTCTTGGATGAGTCTAGAGAAATATGGGGTTTTTTATGTTATTATCCCTATGTACATCTGTTCTAGATCCACATCCACTTGTATTATACAAATAAGGTTAGATTACTCTAAAACTACTCTATATATCCCTTACGAAAATTCCGATAAAATTTCCAACACCTTGACTCATCCTTAAACTTATCCTTAGAGACATACATAGACATATACTTAAACATATCGCTTTGAAAATAAATAATGTTTCTTCATTATAGTTTCCAAATTCTGACAAATACTTTTCTCTAAAACCGATAATTGAGACCCTCTCTTTTCATACATAGAAATTACATTAATTTTTTTTAAATTTAATACTTTTCACAAACACAAACCCAAGGACCATATTAGATTAGTTCCTTCGTAAACATGAAATATAAACACTAGTCCACTAGTTTGATGAATTATCTCCCACTAGGTTCTTCATCACTATAACCATTCATAAACACATCATACAGATTAAATATCTTAATAAACATAGGATGAAACATAATAAAGGGTGATCTGAAATTCTTAGTAAGGGTAAATAAATTATATACATATGCATAACATAAGAATAATTTTATGAGAACATGAGAATAACATTTTAAGATCAAACCTTGCATATCATAGACCGCATATATGAGATAAGGAGTAAATATTTTCTATTTATAACACATTAATCATAAGGTAATTAAGAGAATAATCCATTAAAACATAACATACAAATAAGACATGGAATTGTTTCCGATACAAAATTATATAAACCCATTCCCTATAATTCAATTATCATTGCCATAAATTTTTCGAGAACATCATGGGGGATTCACATATAGGCAATGAAACACCACCATCCCCACTCATAGTCATTTCCTCATAGTGTATTAAGTTACATCATCTTCCCATAGTGGATTGGTTTCCCCCTTCTTCTTATAGTGGATTGGGTTTCCCCTCTTTCCCATAGTGGATCAAGCTTGTGGAAATGTTTCCCATCACAAATAATGATATCTAAATATTTACCCAATGGATTTAAAGGAGATATAGGTTTCTCTATTCACATAATGAAATCATATATATGTTTTCCACAAGATAATAAAACATTCATCACATAATGACCCTTAAAAAGAGATGGGTTTTATAAAAATAATATCATAACCAATGAAATGAGACGGATATCATAAACATTTCAACACATTATAAGCTTTTGAAATGAGAAATGCTTTGTAATCATTTTTTCCTAGAATAACACGTGAAAATAAATGGGTATCATAAGCGTTAAATCATGTTATAACCCGTGGAAAAGAAAAGGGTTTCGTAAATAACATGACATATTAAAAAAAATAATTCAGAGAAAAAATGAGAAAAGTGACCTTAGATAATATATCCAGTATATCATAGAATATAGCATATAGTTTTAGATTATATAGATAAAGATTATGGAAGATAGTATGGATCATTTTTTATGGAAAGTAACCCTTTATTGAAAGTCACTTTTTAAAGAACAAACATCTTCAAAATCAGTTTCTTTGAAAACCAATTTGAAAGAATATAAAATATGTTTTAAGAATAATTTAATTAATTTATTGAGTAAAATATCCTTTCTGAGTCAAAAAATATTTTAAAAACATAATACAATTTGAAAAAAAGTTCATTGCAAATAAATTTTAAAACTTATAAAAGAATATTTTAAATCATTGATGTAATTTTCTTTGAAATTATCTTTTTTAAAATATATGTAAAGGAAGCATTGAAAATCATTTAAAATAATTTTAAAAAATATATTTTTTTAAACCCTATTATTTAATAATATACTTGAAAACATATAAAATAATATTCAAAAAATGATGGTCATTATTGTGGATTAATCCTTAAATGACAAAAATTCCTTATGTGCCATAAAAAATTAGAAAAGTGTCTTAATCAGAAAATGACAGGAATATTTATATTAAGAAAATAAATAAAAAAATGTAAAACATGGGTAAAAATGACTTTTAAATATCATAAGATAGGATTATAACATTTCTTTAAACATTTCATTAGAAAAAATTGTTTTAAAATAAGATATATTTTCGACCAAAGAGAGAGATAAATTCATATTTTATTAAAAACAACTTCTGACTTATCATAAAATACAAAGAGTGGTAAAATGGTACCAATTAATTAAGATATCATGAATAACACTAGTAGATTAAAATTCATGATATTTTCTGGGGGATGGATCATAAATTTTCATCAATGGAAGCCTAATTATAAACATTCGTGATAATGATGAGATTATAGCAACAAACTCTTACCACATCGATTACATTCAATCATACTCCCCAAAGAAATTATGATCTTAGAAGAATATTATAATAACATTAAAATAATGATATTAATTTTATATTATGTCAATAGTATGTCTATACACCTTGTAATAGAATATAGGTTCATAACATTACATGAGTCTCAAAGAAAGAAAATTAAGACCGGATTACATTACCAATTTTGTAAATTTTGAAACCCAAAAGGTATGAAAGAGAGATATTGAAATGTATATTTAAATACCCTTAAAATTAAGTATTATAGTATTATAATTCATTAATTAAAACTACATACACCACAAATGTGAAACAATTGTTGAATAAGGTATAAGTCTCGCTGAAATAAAATGACAATAGAAATCCCTTTACTATATGAGTAACTTTTTAATAATGACATCCAGGAAATAATAACATCAATTTAAAATATATATATATATATATAATTAATTAAATTAGATTAATTATATAACATTTCATATCATATTAAATACACCACACAGAAATAATTATCAGTGAATATAGTATTTAACTTTTAGAAATAAATGCTAATGAGAAAATGCATACCTTAAACCTTGGAGTTTATTGTACACATTCAATCTTCCTATATAATAAATGTTATTTTATTATACATCCAAAATATAGAAATATTTATTATATACCATACTGTATTTTATTTTATTATGACTATATATTAACTATTTATTAACAATTATTTTTTAGTGTTTTGTTTCATGTAATGACTACTTTGTATTTCTTATATGTTTTGACATGTTATTCTCTATCCTATTAAATAGAACATGGTTTGCATATTTAAATATTTTAATACATTATAAAAATATCATATTTATTTATTTTATAAGTATATATATAATAATTTATAAAATATTAAAATATGAAATGGAATACAATGTTAATGGAGATCATAAGTCGTACGTACGCATGAACATTGTTTCAGTTTTCTTGTTATATTTAAAAAATAAAGTAAATGAAATATATATATATATATATTATAGTTCGTATAGAATTATTATTTCATACATATAATATATTTTTATAAAATTAATTATTAATTCTTTCTATGTAAATTGTGAATGAATCACATCACATGGAGGAGGAGGTAGTCCACACATCCATAAATGAAGTTATCATATTCCCAAAAAATAAAATAATGAATATCTGCGTTATATAATTATTCCATAAGCATAAATACGTTATATATATCATATATATCAAATATAACTAGACATTTCATCATTATTCCTAACCATAAAAGGTGACAATTGAAGAATAAACAACCTCAGTTCGCGATGTGGTTGTCTACCGTACACATACACAATGATTGAGTATCCCATTTGATGGGAGTGTGTGTTAGTGTAACTCTAAAACATAACATAAAAACATATAATTAATTTTTTTATATTATTTTTATTATGAAATATTTTAATAAAAATAATTTTTTGTAAGATAGAGAAATAAAATAATAGTGTTTGTTGAAGGATGTTACCTCTTCTTTGAGAAACTCCTTTTGGTTTCCACCAAAGGACATCCTTGGTTGGATTTCCACCAGTACAGAGGATTATATAATGAATTTACTGAATTTCTAATGATATTCAGTCTTGTTTTTTCCAATAATTATTTCCGGATATTTTTTAATAAGTTAGGAGGGTGAGTTCACTTTTATAGTGTAGGAGGAATATCATTCTTATAAATATAAAAATGAAAACACTATTGAGATGTCTATCTTCAAAAATATGTCCCCATTAATGCTAAATTTTCTATTATAATTATTATATGATATAAATATTTGTATAATATTTCTTTTGGATATGTTTATATGTTATTATTCCCCTTAATGAAAAGTTTAATCACTAAGTAAACTAATTTTTCCCTTAAATGAAGTAATTAATTTTATTTAGATTTTCTAATATTTCTATTTAAAATAATTATGTGTCATTATTATATAATATAAATTATTATGATTACAAATTTTTTAATAAATATTTTCAAATTGGAACACATAACTAGCATAAATTAATTTAAAATTAATCCTACATACATGATGAGATGACGAGTTTTTAAAGTGAAAAGTTCAAAATGTTGAAATGTTTTTATATCCAATTTCACTGGGAAATTGGATAAAATTACCTTTATTATATGAATTATTGTTTAATTTTGTCTAATTAAAAATCAAAAACATATTAAAATAAAACTTAACAAAATATATTTATTAGAAAAAATTTTAGGTCTGAATTATAATTTATCATTTTTCATTATTCATCAAAAAATGGAACTTCTCATAAATATACCAAATATTCTCTATAATATACATTTTATTTTTTCTATTCTGATTTTTTTTATTTTATCAAATATAATTTATAAAAGTCTAAAAATTTATATTTAAAAAAGTTACGCCATTTAAAGGTGGTAAAATTACCTTTCATACAAACATATATCTTCTTGTAAAAAATGGTTTTTATTATATTCTCTTTTCAAAAAAACACAAAATATGATAATTAAATATTTTATTGAATATAATCCACATATAATTCATTTAAATCATTATAATTAATTATTTTAGTTTATTTATTAAGGTAAAACATGTTTAATTTCATAAATATAGATTTCCCCCAAAAGATTTCCTATATTTTCAAAAGGTTTTTATTTTCATGCCTAGTTAATTGGTCAAAAAAATAATTATTATTATATACATGTGTAAACCATATTTTCATAATATAAATAATATTACTCATAACCACCATTCCAATTTCTATGTGGGAACTATAAAAATATTTTAATAATAATATTAATAGTACATTGTAGTTTGGTAAAACTAGGACTTTCATATTACACAAGTTATCGAAAGGACGTAGAATTGTGTGTAACATAAGCTAAATATAGTGTTTAATGTACCTAAATTTAATATATTGTTTTGGTATAGTGCATGATCAAATTGGTGTTGTGTACAAATCAAAAATAACTTGGTTATTTAATATTACTCGATCTATATTCAGTATGGTGTGAAATGAAAAATATTAAAGAGTTTCACTAAATTAGAAAAAAATCAAAAGAATATATGGGTGTTAAATTTTTCCCCCCATAAAGTGTATTTTTTCATCAAAATTAATATAGGTTATCAAAGGATTAACACTTAAAATTATCTTTTATCGAAACCCACATCATAAAAAGTAATACAAAAACCACTTTTTTAAATAAAAGAATGTTGGAAACATAATAGTTACCAAAAGTATCTCATAATTAGTTTTATACATAGGAGAACATAGGTGGAAATTTAAAACATGGAAATTTAAGAGAAATCATACAATAAAGATATTATGGTGAGTGATGGATAATAGGATTAGAATAAAGTTAACGATCATAATGAAATAACCCAAAGAGTCTTGGAAAAGGTCATTGATATCCTCAAAACTGATGATAACAGGGTAATATTTAATTTCAAGGACCTTTTCTTAATGTTGATAAATTTTCAAAAGTGGGTTTAATTTATTTTATTTTATTTCATATGAACAATGTAATGATTTTTTTGTGTCTTGAACAATTTCCACTTCACCTCTTACTCCAGAAATGAAGGCGAATTTGTTATTCATGAATTATCAATAGAACATAAGTTCCAAAAGTAGAGTGATAAATAATTTGATCTATATAGAATTATAATCATAGTAAAATTATAATAATAGGTTATATAATACACATAAATTTTCATATGATGATATAGTATTTTCTTCTCTAAAAACATCATCAAAAGGTTATCATAAACCATTCCATAAATGTTCAACCTTTTAACCCTTCCAAAATTTGAAAACACAAAATTTTAGAAATAAGGTCTCTAAATTTCTCAAAAATATTCTTAACACTGATCCCCCATATATCATAAAGTATCTCTTTCATATCACATTCCAAAAAATTTAATAATTTCATCATATGATCTCTTGAAACATGATAATTACCATAAAACCTTATCTAAAACAAGGATGCTTTCTTATTCAAAATATCATTGGTTATATTCCTTAAACCCAAAAACGTCATAATCTCCATCCATGGTTGAAAACCCAACTTTTTAAAACAATACATTATAATTTTCAAGGTAATCAGTGTCCTCCAATTTACATTATCCAAAAATAATTATCTTAACATAATGAACATATTATGGGTTATAATTTTGTTACACATGTGTTTCCAATGAATATATATCATTTTTTTAAATCAACTTTCTAGTCCATCATAACCATTCAACATATTCATGTAAATCCATAGAAAAAAATATGAAATGAACATTCCATATATATTTCATAATTTATATAACATAATTATTGAATTCAAATACACAAACACTTTGATTACATTATCATTAATCCAATAATGTTAATACATCATCCTAATATATAATACCACATTCCATTCTCATTTCACCTGTAGTATATTCATCACTAGAAATATAACCATTACTCATACAACCTTGTTGACTATCATTATGATATTTCTAGTTAGGGAAATTATTTTCACAATTTACATTGTTTCTACATTTATGGAATTAAATAGTCAATGATTTCTCTGGGTGCCCATTATTCTCATCCATTGGGTCAACTAAACATTTCATTCTTCCTTTGCAATTACTTGATTTATGTCCATATTTTCCATAGTCAAGACATCTTCCAATTCCTCTAATACATTAACTTGGGTGATTATTTCCACATTCTCAAAACAAATAAAATTATATCTTCTTTCCTCTAGGGTCTTCATTACCTGAACTCTCATCTAAAAGATGCGTTCTATTCTTTAGTGGGTCTAAAATTTGGTTAAGCAAAACATTATTAATCATGTTCTATGAATGGTGACTAGGTATGATCACAACATCCTTTACACTAGTAATCAACCCCTTTGGTTTTATTTCAAAATATTATCCATCACATTTAGTGGTAACCTAGTTCTTTCTGGTTCCTACTATTGACTAAAACCTGAAAGCATAACATGAGAAACACTTATCATAGTAGAAACACTCATAATCATGAAAAATCAGTTATAATATCTAAAGTTATGAAACCTTATTTAATTTATGACGTTGTGGTTTCATAGTATTTCATTCACATCCAACATATATTTGAATCCAAAATGATGAATCATGAAGAGTTCTTGAATTTTCAAAGCATATGCCCTGGTAGTGTCAAACCTGGTGTGTAGAAAGGCCCATTATCATGCACTAGTTCAAAATTCATTCTTTCTCAAAATGGTACTTTTAGGGTTCTTACACCTAGGTACATATGTTATAGAGACACATACACTTTTAGTATCTTGATATTCATGTATTTCCTGGAAACTACTCACTATATCCTTCACCAAAATTCCTAGGTGTTTTCCCATACTTTGACACAACTTTTGACATATACTTAGAGACATCCCTAAATATATACTTAGAATTACCCCTATGTATCTCATTAATTTAATATTATACTATTTTATAATGGTTTTCTAACCCTTTTCTAGGATTCCTTTGATAAAAATCATTTCTTTTCATACATATACATTACATCATTTTGAAGAATATTTAGTACTTCAAAAAAACACACACCCAAAATCAGTATTAGTTTCGTGCCTTTGGAAACATAGAAATTTAACTAATTTTCTACAAGTGAGATAAATTATCACAAACTAGGTTATTCATTAATATAAACATTAGTAGACACACTATACATAATACAAATATCCATTACCTAGAATATGTAAACGTTATAAATTTTGAACTTAGATGATTAGTAAGGGTAAATAAAGTTTATATATAAACATAACATTAGAATAAGGGTATAAAAACATGATGATAACATTTTAATATCATACCATTCATATAAAAGATCATATAAATGATTCATGGACTTACAATTCGAATTTTATAATACAAGAATCGTATGGGAATCATGACTATAATCCATGAAAGAAAAATATATGAATAAGAAAAAAAAATTGGTAACACATAAGAATATAAAATTATTCTCTATAAGTCAATGATAATTTCGAAAACATATCAGGGAACGACATAGGGGTTGAACCTAGTGGATGGGACACACCAACATCCCTAGTTCCAGTCTTTCCCTTATAGTGGATCTGGTTACACCTTCTTACTATATTGGTTTGGGTTTCCCCATCTTCCCATAGTGGACCGTGTTTCTCCTTAATCACATAGTCTATCAAGTCTGTCAACGTGATTCCCATCATTATCTCAGGAGATATAAATCCTAACCAATTGAATTAGAGGAATATATAGGTCCCAATTTTTAAATAATTAAATCATACATAGTTTTTTCACAAGATAATAAACCATTCATCATATCATGACCAATAAAAAGAGATGGGTTTCATAAATATATTATCATAACCCCTTAAAAGAAATGGGTATTATAAACAATTAATAATATTTTTAAATGTGTAGAATATATAGTTTTGTCATCTTTTCATCATAGAATAACCAGCGAAAAGAAATGGGTTCCATAATAATTTTATCATGGTAGAATGAGTGGAATAGAGACAGTTTTCATTAACCACATGACATCCTAAACAAAAACCCTTAAGATAAATAATGATAATGGTATCCTTAGATAATATCCATAGGAAATAATAAAATTTTTCAAAGTAATTATTCTTATATAGAGAATTATTTTTGAAAATAACATGGAGTTTTTCTTATAGAAAGTAACCTTTCACTGAAAATATCATTTTACGATATAAAAATTTTCAAAATCCTTTTCATTTAAATAAACTATAAAAAAATAAAACAATACATAAAAATAATTTGAAACATTTCATGATGAACATATCCTTTACTCTTAAAAATAACTCTTTTTAAAATATAAAACATTCCAAAAATCGTTTTCACTGAAAAAACATTTAAAACAACTAAAAGAAGCATTGGAATCATTTAAATACTTTTCTTTGAATAAACTTTTTCAAACATATAAAATGAGATTTGAAAATAACTAAATATATATTTCATGAATAAATGTTTTCTAAAAATAATTATTTTAAAATTACATTTAAAACATGTCAAATAATCTTCAAATATTTTACGGTCATAAAGGTGTAAAAATCTGTATGGGGTGAACATTCCTTATATGCTATAAAAAATTTACCAAAGTACCCCAATAACGAAATTAAAATAATATTTATTTTAAAAAATTAAAATGATAAAATATTGTTAAAATTTTAATTTATATATCATTAGATTATAGTATAATTTTATTGAATAACATTTATTTAGAAAACCTGCTTTTGAAATAACACAGATTTCCAACTGAAGAGAAAGAAAAAGTTATAATATCTTTGAAATAGTTTCCATAATTTATTAAGTACAAGTGACTAATAAAATAGTACCAATTCATGAATATATCATTAATAAATATAGGTTATGATTATTCAGGAGAGTTCTTGAGTGATGTTTCATTCTATTTCATCAATGAATGAATAATCGTAAACAATCCCAATAATGATGAGATGGTAGAGATAAACTATTACCAAATTGATAACATTGAATCATAATAACTATGAAATAATGATATTAAAATAATCTCAAAATATCATGATAATTAGGATATTCATGATACAGCATTTCAATGGGTTGTATATACATCTTATAAAAGAATATAGGTGCATAACAAAATAAGTGTCTCAAAGAATGTAAATTGGGACAATATTACTTTGCTGATTTGGTAACTTTTGAACCATGAGACACATGAAAGTGATATCATAAAATAGTTATGTAATTACTCATAAAATTAAGTATATTAACAATATAATTTATTAATTGTCAATATATTCACTACATAAGATAAATGAGTGGTGGATATGTTATATGTCTCACTCAAATAAATGTGGGATTAAAACCCCCTCACAACATGAGTAACTTTTGAATCAGGAGATCAATTCTATAATAACATCAAATGAATCATTTCTTAACATGAAATATAGTATATTTATTATATAACATTTGATAGAAAGTTGTATACACCAAACAACAATGAAAAGTGGTGAATATTGCATATATCTCAGTGAAATAAATTTTGGACGAGAAAATCCTTACCTTAATCATTAATTTATTTTTACTCAATAAAATATCATGTACAATAAACATAACATTATAATACATATAACACATAACCTTATTTTTTATATATCATACCATATATTATTTGATTATGTCATTATATTAACTGTATATTAACAACCCCATGTTAATAAAATATTTCGAGTAACAACAGGTTTGCATTTCAAATATGTTTTGACTTGTTATTCCTGATCCTCTTACACAAATCATGATTTATTTATTTCAATAATTTAAAAAATGATATAAATATCATATATATTCATTATATATCTATTTATAATAACCTATATAATATAGAAATATGAAATGGAATACATTATTCATGGAGACGGTAGGTCGTATGTATGCATAAATGTTGTTTCTATTTTCACATCATATTGAAAGAATAAAAATAAATGAAATATATATATATTATAATTATAGTATAATTATTATTATTTTACATATCATATATGTATACTAAACCCATCCTGTAACATCCCGACCCAGCTTACCCTCAGACCAGTAGCCAACCCGTCCCCACAAGACCACAAGCACGCCTCCCCATACACCAGAGGCTGCCGACTAGCAGTGAGGGTCTATTTATTGTCAGTTGGGAGACTATACCCTCATATTCAGCGTTCACGGGAAAAATAGATAATAAATTTAGAAAAAATCTGAATCATATTAAAAAATATTCAACTGGATAATAAAAATTGCCAACGCCAGTTTATACAATGCATGCGTGTCATGTTGATACATATCGGAAAGAAATAAACAAAATAACATTAATTACATTAAAATAAAGAAATACTGAAAGTATTCTATCCCTTAGAGTGATCTTCATGAGTATCTCAAACTCCCACTTAGTCATTCGCTCCTAAATCCAAAGTACACGTAACATCCACAGGAAAAGGTCCGCAGTACTGCAAACAGAAATGTCTACTCGGGTACCATAGTGCAATGGAAACCCGAATGGGTTGTGAGATATACATATCAGTTGGCTGAGACCCCTGGTTGTCTAACTCAATCTATAAAATTCAATTTAAAAAATTATGTGCAGATATAACAAGTTGATAAAATTACTGAATAAATAACCATCTACCCATCCAGGTCCTAAAGGGACTCCTAATGTCGATACCTACCTCATCTTATGGATGGAATAAGAGTTTTCAAATGAATATTTCAATCATATTTATAAAATATAAATACCTTTCAACACTTTAAAATTTATTTTCTATTTAATCATTTATTATCACCATGGTTCTCATGGTATCTCGTACCTCAATATCAACTTCGTCTCATGCCAAAATTCTAATCATTCTCAATCTTTCTTTATATAATCAAATTCTACTCGAGCATGATTCATATCTCTGATTAAATACACAATTCATTCATATAATATAGAATTCGTGTAGAACTCCTTCTCTAGCACCTAAATAATCGATTATTATATTTATACTATTAGAGTTAGAACGCCATGTCTAATAATTATTTCTCATTCAGTGTAGATGGGCATGTCTAACAACCTTATAATTAATCACTTATATAACTATTAGGGTGGAACGCCATGTCCAAGACCCAACTTCTACATTGGTCAAGGATGTCATACCTAGAACCAAATTTTCATTATTTTACATCATTTAATAAATATTGGTGAGGAACACCATGTCCAAGTCCCAAATTCTACATTGGTCTTGGATTCCATACCTACCACAACATTCTCATTCATTTACATCAACTTATAACTCAAAATAATTAGCCACATTATCCCACTACTAATTCCATGATTAGTTAAACATATCAAATGACTTTAGTTAACTCAACAATTAACTAATCACACAACCCATAATTAATTCATCAATTAACTAATCAATAAACACAGTTTACATTCGATAATTAATTCATCATAATTAATTATCATAAACATTACTGCAAGAGAACATAATTAATACACCATTAATTATATCATTTCATTAAAATCATCATATCACAATTAATCTACCTATTAATTAACTCAATTATTCAATCCAATATATTATAATTAATCCCCTGATTAATTATCTGTATTTTAAGATCTAGCACATAATTAATTCACAATTAATTATTTCATTCTAAATCATATCTTCCAATAATTTATTCTTCACAATTAATTATCCAAACAAAATATCAACTTATCATAATTAATTCTCCCAATTAATTATCATTAATCTATATCATTTAACATAATTAATTCACCATTAATTATCATACATAGCCAAACATCATCTCATAATTAATTTTCCCCAATTAATTATCTAAACATAAGCAATTCAATATTTCAATTACAATTATCTTTGATCATAATTAATTCACATAGTAATTATCATTACATATCTAATTGAATTATAATAATTAATTCCCAGATTAATTATCTCAGCTTATCCTTCCCAATACTAATAAATTATACTTAACTGAAGTGCATCATCAAAAAAGGGAATATATACTAATTCAAATAACTGCAACCAAAAAGAACATGTCCCTTTGAACATTATGTTTTTAGCATGAAGGTATCACACATCGGTTGGAGGGTTTTTATTAGAAAACATGATTTTGTAATCTAACAATTAATAACCAATTTTATCCAATATTTCAGTTAATATTATCAAAAGCGTTCGATTAAAAAAACTGATTTTTTTTCAAAATAAAATCAATGTTGTGTACCGTACCATAAGAAATTTCCTAAACCAAGGATTTATAACAAAAACCAAAAACTGTTCATGCACACACACCTCCACAAATGCAATCACACACTCTGAATTCATCACCACACCTAACAAAAATTAACTGGAACTCATAAATTGTGTGGTGAAGACCAACTCACACCAAATTAATTCACTGAAACCCAAAATACACCATAATCACAAATTCAAGGGTGAGAATCCAATTAGCGAGTATAAACCTTTACCAAAATATGATGACAGTGAACCAAATCGAGGCAAACTACCATGCCTTCAGTGGTGGTTGTCAAAATATTGACCAATAGGTCCCGAGACATCATCTTCCCCACCATGAATCGAAAGAAGGGATGAATATAAATTAACATCAGGCCTTAGGTTTTTTTCCGAACAGAGATTGGGAAAAGAATATTCTAAATGGATGATGTAATGAACAATACATGGGTAGAAAGACTAACCTTGAGGAGACTGAAAACTTCCGTTAAAAAACCAATATGATCTGGTGCGAGGAGAGGGATCCGAGTTGAGGAGTGGTGCGCCTCACCATGGTAGAACAAGGGGAGGGGGTTGCGCCTCACCTTTTTGTGTGCCTCCATATCATGACCCAATTAGTTTTACATTATTTATTAAAATAATAATAATAATAATAATAACCATATTATTTTTATCATTTTAATTTAATCGATTCTTGGATAAACCCCATAAATCCCCCATTCCACCTCATTTAACTAAATTCCTCTCTAATGAATTTAATTAAATAAAAACTCCTCCTTAACTTGTTTAATTAAATTCCCTTCAACTAATTTAATAAATACAACCATAACACATCGTTATTTAATTAAATTCTTCCAACTTCCAATTTAATTAAATAATTTCCCCCACTTTTCATTAAAGAATTTAATTCATCCTACCATTGAATTTAATTAGGTAAAACCCTAACTTTTTATTTATTCCTCATTTGATTAAATTCCATTGACCTAGATCTAATTAAATAAAACTACAACTCATTTTCATTGAATTAAATTCTCTCAACATTAATTAAATTAAATAAAAACAATTTTTATTCAATTATTTCAATTCCTTTTTATCCAAGAATTTAATCAAAATAAAACCCCCATATCATGATATTTATTTAAATCCCTTGCAGGTGGGAGTTTAATTAAATAAATTAACCTGAAACCCAAAATTGGGTATTCTTCATGGTTTCTCTCGCATGGTCTAGAAAACAATGCACCAACCGTGTGAGACCTTCTGTCTAAGGAAACTACTTTACATGGTTTTTCTCACACAGTTTTCCCAAATGTGTACAGACTATGTGATAACCTCTGCCTCACCTTTAGCAAGCCACATGGTCTGATCCACATAGTTTGACCAACCATGCTCAGCCCATAAAACTGCCACATCCAGGTTCAGTGCCCCCAAAACCCATTGATCCACCTATCATTCTTCTCTAACTTTTAACCAAGCATGTTATTAACACTTTTAAATGGTCCAAACTCATGAAACATCAACCCGAAGTTTTTTTTAAGACAAACTCATCCAGCAAATGAAAAAGTTCTAAAACCTTCATATTTAAACCCAGTTTGAAAACATGAGACATTATAGTATAACCACCTAAAAATATTCTTCTCCCCAAGATGCTAATTGGAACTACTACAACATTAACCAAACCACCAAGGATATAACGTCTCATCTGAACAATTACATTGTGTTTCTAAAACACCAAATTCACCTCTAACCAAATCAAAATCTCCATGAATTAAACATTGTAAACCCAATCCAAAACTCTGAATCCTTCCCAAAACATAAAAATGCCACGTAATAAAGCCCACACTACTAGAGACATGATCTCATCATTGTCTCCTCAATTGATATTTCCATCTCAAAAACCTAAAGTCACCATTAACTCGGGGACATGCCTTTAAAAAGATTTCTTCACCAACCACAAGTAACCAATGTCCTCACTCAACTTTCAGTGACCACTCCATGTCAAGCCATCTGAGGGCTACCTTAATAATATTTTTTCCCAGCATGAATAAAATTGTAACCCAAAGAACCAAACATCCCACGTACAACAAAATTAATAACCACTTATCAAGTCCCACTACTTTTAAAACATTAGAACAACCTATGACTGACTCTATCTCAGTGTCTCTAGGATGTGGTCGAGATAGGGAACATGCTCATCTTATCAAAAATAGAACACTAAGAGTAATCCTAGGTCAACAAAACAACTGTTGAACTATAACCAATCAATGCTTTACAAAAAGGCTCAACTTCTTTTTCCGTTGCTTCATCATCCAAACCTCAATGCCAGTATCCCCTAAGGCATACTTGTTCCTTCAAAGCTTACCACAAAAACTATTTGAAAAACATACCGATATAAATATATCCACCTTTAAAGTTTTAATGTCATAGAAAAAATATATTATTCACTCATTAGTGCACTATTATAGAAACACCTTAATCACACATGTGACGTTCCATGAACCATGATCACCATTTCAACATATCATATGAATGCCACAACATAAACACATTGGCAGGTCAAAACACATGCATCTCAAAAGTTATATTAAGGTAAACTACATTATAACAGCACCAAAATCAAAATTTCAGAGAGGAACAAAGCATCTCAATCTCTAAGGGTTCTACCTACCACATGATAGTCCTTTACAAAGTATACGCATCAACCCTATCTCTTGGTTACACAATACATAAATCAGTTGGCTCAAAATCCCCCATTTACTTTTAGTCATTTCATTGAATTCATTTCAACCTATAAACATTGTAATAATTTTAACAAATCCGAAAATACTATTCCAGAAAAAGGAACATGGTCTTTAAACAACACTCCAAGGCCAAAATAGGCAATCTATAATTAACATCCTCTTAAACATTTAACATTTAGTTTCATTTCATTTTCAAATAGGAAATTTAAATTTTAAATTATTTTTAATCAGAAGGAGGCCTCCGAGGGTCCCATTTAATTCCAATCATATTGGTTCTTCAAAAAAACAACCCTATAATAGATTATTTCAATAAAAACTCAACAGTTTTACATTTATAAACATTTTCTAACACATTATGGTTATTCTAGTCTTAGTCACATGGGTGACCATCTACCAATCGATAAGGCACCCATACACCTTATCACTGGAATTTGGATCCCATTAATCTAAAATAATTTCCATTTAAGATTTTTTAACATTATTAGTATAGAATCCCACCTTTTTTATAACATAAACTTTCATTTCATTACACAAAATTGAGGATCTTTAAGGTTTAGTGTCTTGGAAACCAGGAACATAAAACATGAAAACATAAAACATTCTTCTCAAACACTTGCAAGGATTCTCCTCATTTTCATCCTTGTCTCATTACTACATCTCATAACCTAGGGACATACATCAAAAGAAGGGGTGAGAAGATGGCCCAGTAAGCGAAAGAAGAGAAACATTTTACATGTGAACTTGAGATACTTCAATAAGGTCATGAAAAGAACTTTAAGGCATGAGAAATAAATCATGAGATATATCAAAATAAAAATAAAATTTTTCATAACATTAATATGTGGCTACATTACTTAACATAAACAATCATGAACATATCACCAAGGTCCATCCCCAAGGTGTCATTTGAAAATTACCAAGGTTATTCACCAAGGTATCATGAAAATTGTAATCTCTAGTGGTTACATCATTACCCAATGCATTGGAGCGCTATCAGGGTGCACCCTTAAGTTTGCCTTTATTATCATGTGAGCCACATATATCATCATAAAAAAATTCATAAATAACCCATATAGCATAAAATAAATGGGTTTCATTTCATAATCATAACGTTTTAAAAACTGCTTTAAAGACATGATCTTTATATCACTTTAAACCCAAGGGAAGGGAAAGCGGGTTTCATGTATGTAAATCCCAGAATTTAAAATTTAACATTTTGATATATATGTGAATACCCATATAGAAATAAGGGCTTTGAATATTCACTTAATAACATAAAATAATTTTGGGAAAAATAGAGTGTCATTTTGAGACGAAAATTCTGCAGCATAACGGCTATGTTTCGGGGTTTTAGAAAACATTGGAAAGATAGGGGACGTGGGTCAAACACTCATAAATGACCCATAACACAGTAGAGGGACAAAATATAAAGGATTTGAGAACATGTTAATGAAATTTTAAAGATATACCATATAAAATGAAGAACATGAAAGGAAGACAAAATTAATATTTCTCTTATGAAAATTCGGTAGCCTAACATCGTTACATAAACTTCAACCAAAAATGAATTGATGAGATCAAATAGGTTCTCGCATCATATGAACATAAAAGATCAGTATGATAGATATAGATATCATACCCCAACATAATAAAAAGTAGCATGCAAGACTTGACATGGAATTAGAACTTTGAAAAGGGAGAAAGGTGCAAGGACCACTTAAAAATTTAGCAGCCTAACGACGCCACTTAAACATCAAAATACTGAATTGAAGAGATCAAATGGGGTATCTCATCATATGGTCATAACAGATCAGTATGATAGATATATAGATCATACCCCAACATAACAAAATGGAACTTGAAAGAATTGACCTGAAAATAGAACTTCAAAACGAGAAGGGTGAAGATCCATTTAAAAATTCGGCAGCCTAACGGCGCCACTTAAAACATCAGAATACTGAATTGAAGAGACCAAATGGGGTCTCTAATAATATGATCATAAAAGATCAGTATGATAAATTTAGAGATAATACCCCAACATAATAAAAAGGAACTTGAAATACTTTACATGAAAATAGATCTTGAAAAATGAGAAGGGAGGAATAATCCGTTACAAAAATTTCGGCAGCTTAACGGTTCCAATTAAAACTTCATAAAACGAAATAATGAGAGTAAGAGGGGATCTCTAATTATGTGAACATGAATAGGGCAGTAAGAGGAGTATAAAAGAACACCCTTTAACATAATAACATAGATCATAAAAGAAATTACATAAAAGAGATTTCTTGAAAAGAAAGAGAGAGATCGGATCCCTTACCATAAAATGTAACTCTTAAAACTCAAAGGTTGGGACCTTGAGGGCTTGGGGGAACCTTGGGAGGACTCCTTGGTAGCTAAGGATACCTGAACTTCGTTGAGGATGTTTTTGGAGTCGAAACGATGAGAAGAGGGCTTGGTATTTTTAGGGAAAGTGAGGGGACACGGCATTAATGGCCAAGGGACACCTCAAAAGTGGTTTTCTCAAAAGCATGGGCCCTCCCATGGTACATCTTATAGAGTTAGGCCACATGGGGACCCCCACACAATAATTCATCCTCTTTAGTCGACCATACCTTAAAATATCTCCTGACATCATCATGACACAGTTATGATGTCATTAAACATACTGAAACCCTAAAACTGTATTTTTTTATTCACTGAAAATTCAACTTTCTCAGGAAAATCCCAAAATTTCTCATTAACCAAAATTCAATGATATGATTTCAAAAATGACCTCTATTTTATAAAAATAATTTTCTTAATATTTTTAATTCATTTTTTTAAATAAACACACTATCCACTGAAAATTCATTTTTTTGAGAAAAATCCACAAAGATTACCTTAACATAATATCGATGATCTGAGTTCAAAATTGAAATCCATTTTATAAAAATAATTTTCTAAATATTTTTAATTTGATTTTTAATTTTAAAAAAAACTATTCACCTGAAAAAAACTAATACTTGAATAATAATCTATGAAACTGTTATTTACCCATTTTATTGAATCTTATTACTTAATCTAGGAGTCTAAATTATATTAAAACTTTCTTTGAGTGAAATTACTAATCCATTTGGTCACATTACTAATCCTAAGCGTAAAATCGCTATTCATAATTTACAATTCATCAAAAATCAAGTTGATCTTATTATACTCGAAATTTTGTACTGAACATAATTGTAGAAGACCATTTTTTAAAAATCATTACACATTTTTATTTATTTAAGGTTTACATAAACATTTTTAAAATATCCTTTCTCTAAAATTCATCAAAAATATGCATACTATATTTATCCAGACATTTAAAAATTCATAAACTTAATCATAAGAAGAAATCCCAATTTTTTATTTAATACAAAGGATTACACAAGGAAGTTACGGTCTCCTTACATATCCCCTTATCACACTGGCATAGGACCTAAGTGTAAGGTGTGCTATGGTGAGAGAATCCGAGGGAGGATCGGCCAACATCGCACGATTAGTAGTTTCTATCAGATTGAACTTCTCGCGACGGGGATCCCGTTCTAGCTTCACACGATGAAGTTCAGCTTGGATTTGGTCCAGAAAAAAGTCCAGTGGTGCTACCTCCTTCCCAAGTTCTGTTAGATGGACTTCGATCGGTCCAAGACTACTGGGTGAGGCCATCGAATCTTCTTTCTATATTAATTAACCAAGATTGCATGTATTTAGAGACAAAAAACAAAATGTTTAGTTTCCAGTGGTCATACTGACCAATGGTCAAATAACAGTAAAAACCCAACAGTCTCATTTTAATTATACTCATGTTATCAAATGAAACATTTTTGTTGAGTATAAAAATAAAATAAAACAACACATAAAATTAGGAAACAAGATTTATTCAAAATTTCGGGACATTACAATCTTCCCCCCTTAAGAAATTGCGTCCTCGCAATTTTTAAAATTGGGTTTTGAAATTTCATTGAATGTCCCACATCGGAGAAGGAGTCAGTAAAACTATTACTTTAAAAGAACGAAAGGGAAGTACAAAGGTCACCCGAGTTAACCCACACTAGGATTCCATGTAGGAAAACATTGACATGGAGGAGAAAACAATGGGTCAAGTTCTGAGGGAGAGTGATAGAGAAAATGATTAGGAGAAAGTTAACCATAAGAAAATCCCAAACATATGATGTGTGTAAACGGTCTTTTATTACCTTGTAGGAAACATAAACCAACAACATTTTTATTTTACATTTCTTTTCATAATTTTGAGGAATTCATTTACTCCATAGAACAAAAACATAAGAAAATATACCTACCTTTATGTAGAGTTTCATCCTTTAATAAGTTTCTACCCAAAAATAATATTTTCTCCAAACGATGAGCATTCAAAAACACTTGGTCTCATCAAAACACAAGAATCACCTTCTATAGAATCACATAATCCACAAAATATTAACCATCTATTTCATCTATCTTTAAACATTATCCCAAAAATAGAAAGGGTAAGGTAAAACAACTCTTCAGAAAGAAATAATCCCATAGGAATGGAAACTACTTTTAAATCTTCAAAGTTCCATGGTACTACCCAGAGTTCATTATAGACCATTCCGTAAATAACGGTCCTTAAAAATCCTCAAAATAAACTAAACTAAGATTGAAACCCAAATACAAGAAGGATTTGATAACATATTCTTCCAAGTTAAAGTTTATCATTCATCTCCAAACAACATCAACCACTCCTAACATCTTATAACAAAAGTAACTAACCTAAACATATTTACCCCAAGATAGGTTAATCATTTCCATAAATAACCTAAATTACTATAAGTCCGCCTTAAATTCATCGATTCTTCAAAATATAAGTCAACCTTACACCTCAATGAAAATACCATGGTAATTTATTTACCTCGATCATATAGGGTCCCCAAAATAGTGAACTTCTTCAAAAATAATAATCATCATTTAATCCCCTAATAATCTCTATCATATTAACACGGAAATCATCGCATTTCCTATAAAATTGGTTGTTGGGACATGTTCTTCCATTTCCCACCATTATCTAAGAAGATAATGTATAATTAGGGGCTTAAATACTTCGCCAATAATCATGAAAAGGAAACTTTAAGCATTAAGGGATAAACTTGTAGAATAAAAGTATATCCTAACTTGTGATCCCCTAGGTTCCAATCTAGGTTATCCATGATCGTATATTCTTATGTGAATATTTATTTTATTTTATCTTTGTTCATTTAATAATGGTTCATACTAAGCTTATGAATTTACCAAAGCATATCCCACGCGAGTGTCGTAACCAATAGTGCAGCAAGGCCCGTTGTCATGTACTAGTTCTCGTTCGAGTCTAGCTCAAAGCGGTGTTTTCGTGTTTTACCCCTATGTACATCTGTGCCAGAGCCACCTCTACCTGCTCGTATCCAGACAGGGATGTATTTTCTTGGCAACCCCTTACTCAATACTCACCAAAATATCTTGAAGATTTCCTATATTTAAACTTTTCTATAGGGTTCTTCCTAAAGTTTTCATATCCAAATTTCCAAAAATAACTAAACCATATTTTGATACCAACTATAGCATCCTTCCATTTCTATAACATAAACATTCATTTCATTACACAAAATTGAGGATCTTTAAGGTTTAGTGTCTTGGAAACCAGGAACATAAAACATGAAAACATAAAACATTATTCTTAAAAACTTGAAAGGCTTATCCTCATGTTCATCCTAGTTTCATTACTGCATCTCATAACCCGGGGACATACATCAAAATAAAGGGTGAGCAAAAGGCCCAGTAAGGGAAACAAGTGAAACATTTTACATGTGAACTTGAGATACTTCAATAAGGTCATGAAAAGAACTTTAAGGCATGAGAAATAAATCATGAGATATATCATAATACAAATAACATTTTTCATAACTTTAAGATGTGGCTACATCATTTAACATAGACAATCATGAACATATCACCAAGGTCCATCCCCAAGGTGTCATTTGAAAATTACCAAGGTTATTCACCAAGGTATCGTGAAAATTGTAATCTCTAGTGGTTACATCATTACCCAATGCATTGGAGCGCTATCAGGGCACACCCTTAAATTTGCCTTTATTATCATGTGATACACATATATCATCATCAAAAAATTCATAAATAACCCATATAGAATAAAATAAATAGGTTGAATTTCATAATCATAACGTTTTAAAACTGCTTTAAAGACATGATCTTTATATCACTTTAAACCCACGGAAAGGGAAAGCAGGTTTCATGTATGTAAATCCCAGAATTTAAAATATAAAATTTTGATATATATGTTAATACCCATATAAAAATAAGAGCTTTGAGTATTCACTTAATAACATAAAATAATTTTGAGAAAAATATAGAGGCATTTTGAGACGAAAATTCTGCAGCATAACGGCTATGTTTCGGGGTTTTAGAAAACATTGAAAAGAGAGGGCACATAGGTCAAACACTCATAAATGACCCATAACATAGTATAGGGACAGAATAAAATGGAGAGAACATGGTAATGAAATTTTAAAGATATATCATATGAAATGAAGAACATGAAAGGAAGACAAAAATAAGATTTCTCTTATGAAAATTTTGCAGCCTAACAGCGTTACATAAACTTCAACCAAAAATGAATTGATGAGATCAAATAGGGTCTCTCATCATATGAACATAAAATATCAGTATTATAGATATAGATATCATACCCCAACATAATAAAAAAGAACATTCAAGACTTGACATGGAATTAGAACATTGAAAATGGAGAAAGGTGCAAGGACCACTTAAAAATTTAGCAGCCTAACGACGCCACTTAAACTTCAAAATATTGAATTGAAGAGATCAAATAGGGTCTCTCATCATATGGTCATAAAATATCAGTTTGATAGATTTAGAGATCATACCCCAACATAACAAAAAGTAACTTGAAATAATTGACATGAAAGTAGAACTTCAAAATTAGAAGGGTGAAGAACCACTTAAAAATTCTGCAGCCTGACGGCGCCACTTAAAACATCAAAATACTGAATTGAAGAGATCAAATGGTGAATCTCATCATATGATCATAAAACATCAGTATGATAAATTTAAATATCATACCCCAACATAATAAAAGGGAACTTGAAAAACTTTACATGAAAATAGATTTGAAAATGAGAAGGAAGAAAGAATCTGTTACAAAAATTTCGGCGGCCTAACGGCGCCAATTAAAACTACATAAAACGAAATAATGAGAGTAAGAGGGGATCTATCATTATGTGAACATTAAAAGGGAAGTAAGAGGAGTATAAAATAACACCCTTTAACATAAGAAAATGGAGCATGAAAGAAATTACATAAAAGAGATTTCTTGAAAAAAAAGAGAGACATCGGATCCCTTACCTTAAAACGTAACTCTTAAAACTCAAAGGTTGGGACCTTCAGGGATTGGGGGAACCTTGGGAGGACTTTTTGGGAGGTAAGGAGACCGGAACTTCGTCAAGGATGTTTTTGGAGTCGAAAATATGAGAGGAGGGCTTGGTATTTATAGGGAAATTGAGGGGGCAAGGCATTAATGGCCAATGGACACCTCAAAAGTGGTTTTCTCAAAAGCATGGGCCCTCCCATGGTACTTCCCATAGAGTTAGGCCACATGGGTAACCCCACAAAATAATTCATCCTCTTCAGTCGACCATCCCTTAATATATCTCATGACATCATCATGACACATTTATGATGTCATTAAACATACCGAAACCCTAAAACTGTATTTTTTTTATTCACTGAAAATTCAACTTTCTCAGAAAAATCCAAAAATTTCACATTAACCAAATTTCAGTGCTCTGATTTCAAAAATGAACTCTATTTTATAAAAATAATTTTCTAAATATTTTGAATTCATTTTTTTAAATAAACACACTATTCACAGAAAATTCATTTTCTTCAGAAAAATCCCCAAAAATTACCTTAACATAATATCGATGCTCTGAGTTCAAAAATGAAATCCATTTTATAAAAAAAATTCTAAATATTTTTAATTTAATTTTTCATTAAAAAACACTATTCACCCGAAAAAACTCATACTTGAATAATAATTTATGAAACTGTTATTTACCCATTTTATTGAATCTCATTACTTAATCTAGGTGTCTAAATTATATTAAAACTTTCTTTGAGTGAAATTACTAATCCATTTGGTCACATTACTAATCCTAAGCGTAAAATCACTATTCATAATTTACTATTCATCATAAATCAAGTTGAACTTATTAGACTCAAAATTTCGTACTGAACATAATTATAGAAGACTACTTTTTAAAAATCATTACACATTTCTATTTATTTAAGGTTTACATAAACATTTTTAAATTATCCTTTCTCTAAAATTCATCAAAAATTTGCATACTATATTTATCCGGACATTTGAAAATTCATAAACTCCATCATAAGAAGAAATCCCAATTTTTTATTTAAAACAAAGGATTACACAAGGCAGTTACGGTCTCCTTACATATCCCCTTATCACACCAGCATAGGACCTATGTGTAAGGTGTGCTAAGGTGAGAGAATCCGAGGGAGGCTCGGCCAACATCGCATGAGTAGTAATTTCTATCAGTTTGATCTTCTCGCGAAGGCGATCCCGTTCTAGCTTCACACGATGAAGTTCAGCTTGGGTTTGGTCTAGAGAAAAGCCCAGTGGTGCTACCTCCTTCCCAAGTTCTGTTAGATGGGCTTCGATTGGTCCAAGACTACTGGGTGAGGCCATCAAATCTTCTTTATATATTAATTAACCATGATTTCTTGTATTTAGAGACAATAATCAAAAATTTTAGTTTCCAGCGGTCATATTGACCAATGGTCAAATAACAATCAAAACCCAACAGTCTCATTTTAATTATACTCATGTTATCAAATGAAACATTTTTGTTGAGTATAAAAATAAAATAAAATAACACAAAAAATTAGGAAACAAGATTTATTCAAAATTTCGGGTCGTTACAAGTAGCAACTTTTTCAATCGTTTGAATACACAAGTTACCCTTTTCCATGTTATATGGCACTCATACACCTTACAACTGGAAATTGGTCATGTTGAGGATGTAATAAATCAAAAAAAATCATACTCCTGCAACCATTTACAAATCAAAACTACTCTAGGATGCTATCATTACCAATAACACAATATCATGTTATGAAACAGAAGCATGGAACAACCTCAAAACATGATAATAATAGAGGAATCATGGCATATAAACACGCAAACATGTTATATATATCATCGAAACATTATATCTATTTGGTTATTCTAAAGAAAATAAAAACATGACATTATACCCAAGGCACACAATCAAAATTAGACGGCACCCTACCAATGATACTATCGTTGGATTAGGTTATACCCAATATGCACAAGAGGGGGTGAATTATGTCTTTTAAAAATTCTTCATGAATCGTGATGATGGTCGAGTATGTACTTTTTTCTTTATTAGGATGTTTATGAAGTAGAAAATAAACAATTTAGGAATGCAAGGATGTATAGTCATTTGGGGAACAAAACACACTTAGTCCACTCCACCAACGCTCTACTCCTCAAGCTTGGTGATTTTCACTATCTGGTCCTCTTATCAACAGACCGTCCGCAACTGAGTGCAGGATGTTAACACCTTTACATGTTAAGGCTAAAAATAGAGACTTTTGTTTCATACACAGAACCTAATATATAGCTTTGTATGAGAAGATGATTACTCAAAATAAAGAGATTATTTGTCTTCAGATACTTTCAAGTTGATCTTTACAGTTGCAACAACACACAACTAGCAGTAGATAGATCTATGTCTTTAGAAATGATATTCTTCAGATAAAGGAAATTATGAGTCTATCCAATTGAAATAGATATAGAAATAAATTTACAACTCCAAAAAAAATAGATTCATTAAATATATTAAATTTAGAAATGCAGAATCTTCAACATGTTTCTCATTCTTCTGAAAAATAGAGTTTGTTAGATCTTGGTAGCAGTAGATCTGTAAATATCAAATGAATCTATAAAACTATAGTCGTGAAGTACTCAAGAGATAAATATATATTTTATTGTTGGTTTTCCCAATTTTTTTAATACAAAATATCACAGATATATATAGAATAACAATGGGTGTTTTCCTTAAAAAAATTATCCACAAAAGTCAACATTAGAATCGCGATATTCAAATGTTTGAAAAACAGAGTAGTCGTAACTCCCCTGAATATTTGGGATGAAAAGCTCCTCTTAAATCGATCCATTGAATCACAAATAAATGGATTTTAATTAGTCAAATATGTGCTTTAAAATTGGGATTCGAATTTTCCTTGAAATCATCCTAATAATCTGCATAATGATTGTTGCTCAATAAAGTCGTAATTTAAATCTTTGATACCAAATGTAGGGTTAAACTACAAAGAATACATTCTCTATGCTTAAGGTTTACAACTTAAGGTTCACAATGTAAGGTTGATCAACCATACGTTTCTCTTTATCCCTCAATCATATGATACAATATCCATAATTTTCTTCTAAAGAAATATGATATATGATCGTAAATTTAAATTATAGAAGTATGTTTGATGATCAATACTTTTATCATCTTTTTAAAATAAGGTATATAATACATACTTTTTGATAAAATGAGTGTTTGTTTTCAAAATCAAGGTTTATGAACCATACTACTGAGAAACAATTATTACATTCCATACATAGGGTTCTTCTTCTATACTTTTCTGATATCCTGAACATAAGGTTCCATCCAATCATAGGGTTCTTCTTCCACATTTTTTTATAATGTATGTTTGCTTAACCATAATTTTCTGATATTCCATCATGTAAATGATGGAATCCATCCTTATTCTACGCTCCTCAATGTAGGGTATGAATAGTGTTTCCAGAACACACTAATATGCAAATACTATTTACAATCACTTTTTCAAATATTCAACGCAGATTAAATGCTTTCATATATTTCAAAAATAATGAAATAAAAATATTAATTTCTAAAAATATAATCAAAGTAAAATCATTAGAATAAAAAATAATGGTATTTGTGAACATCAAAATCATCATAAAGTGATAGAGTATTTTTCTCAATGATCTCTCATTAATAAAATAGAGTGTTGTTGAAAAGAACACTTGCTCAACAGTCTCCCCCTTTTTTATGATCACCAAAACCATAAAATAACCAATGATATTATCTTACAAAATTAATTATATATTGTTTAGAATTTTTCAATGATAAAAACAACATTTTATTTTAACAAAATTATTTCTTAATTATTATATATTTCACTCTTTATAATGTAAAATAATATCTCCTCCTTTATAAATAAATAAAATAAAATTTTTTATTTATCCAAAAACTTCTCCTTAAATATTTTTTAGATATTTCCACCCTTAAAATGAAAATTTTTATTTTCTCCCTCTAATTAAAATATTTATATTAAAAAATATGTTGTTTTTATCCATATTTCTCTCCATTTTTGTGATAACAAAAAGAATTCTAAAATAAGAAATATAATACATTTTAATGTAGAACTGAACTTAATTTAATGATATAATAAACTATTTATCGATATTTAAAATTGGATTACTAGCATTTGAAGATAGACAGTACAGGAAAACAAATCAGAACAAATGAAAATGAGATGCGATTATATGTTATTGAAAATATAATTAAATATACAGTAATGACAATGAGAATCAAGGTTGGGCTTAAAAGGGTTGGGAAACATGTTTTAGCACCTCTAAATTACTTCCTTGAGCTCTGTCATCTGTAGTTGCAACCTTTTCATCACTCCATCATCTAAATGGAATATGAGATCACTTCCTTCCAATGTCAGATGGATATCTTCAATCAAATTGACTCTGAAAAACTCATGTAACCTCTCTTTCTTCTCTATAAAACGATTTAGATTCTATGTGAATATGTTCAATAGAATTATTACCCCTGGTTCATCAGAGGTAAGCTGGTCAACAAGATGCTTCTGATTATACAGAAAAATAGATAGTGGAGCACCATTACACTGTAAGTACTGCAATATTTCATTCATATAGCTCAATACTACCATAATGGCATGAAATCTTTTTATCATATAATGAGAAGTACCTGAGGTACTTGGTTTACTTCCAATGATAGTTTCAAACTGTTTCTTCATGAAAATATTAAAATTTTCCAAATCTGACCACATTACCATTTCAGATTTCAGTTTTCCATTTTAAGGTAACATTTCCTTCTTAAAAACATCCACTTCTATTTTTGAAACTTATTTATCCTACATGTTCTGAAACTTTTGTCTCTCCTTTTCTAATTATATTCTCAAATAAGCATTTTTAGTTGAAATTAATTAAATTTTTGGATTAACTCATCGACATGATCATTCTCAGAATCATAGCCCATATGTCCATGATTCTCAGCTTTATTTAATAATGTTAAAGGAAAATATTGACCATCAGAACTCTAATCTGTAGCCTTCTCCACTGGTTTCTCAACAGATATGTACTGAGAGACATGAAATGGCTCATCAATATACATTACTAGGAAAAATGGGCAAGGGAAGCACCACCATATATCAGCGCCAAGAAAAAACCGCTGATAAAGAAACCCTATATCAGTGCTAAAATTTTAGTGCTGATAAAGGGATTCCTTATAAGTGCTTTTCTAGCGCTGATAGAGGGATTCTTTATCAGTGTTTTCTAGCACAGATAAACACTCTCTCTATCAGTACTAGAAAAGCACTGATAAAGAATCCCTTTATCAGCGCTAAAATTTTATCACTGATACAGGATAACCTTTATCAGCGCCAAAGAAGTGCTGATAAAAAGTCCCTTTATTAGCACTAGAAAAGTACTGATAAAGAATCCCAGTATCTGTGCTAAAATGTTTACGCTGATACAGGATTGATTTATCAGCACTTTTTTATGACTGATAAAGAGGACCATTATCAGCTCCAAAAAAAGCGCTGATAAAACCTTAGTCCATTTTTTTATAAATTTGGTCGCAAAGTGCCCTCGTTTTTTCACGACCTAAAGTTCTCGCGGTACTGGAAACCTGCGACTCCCCTCCGCTGCCCGCTGAGTTCGCATTGCCAGACCTCCGCCACCCTCGAGCTTCTCATTGTTGGAACTCTTCCACCTGTTGAGCTTCATGTTTCCAGACCTCCACCACCCACGAGTTTTGCTTTGTCGGACCTCCGGTGCCTGCAATTGCCTCAAGCTTCACGTTGTCGGACCTCCGCCACCCGCTGAGCTTTGCCTTGCCGAACCTCCCTTTGAGGCATGTTTTCCAAGTCATTTTTTAATATTGTTCTCCTATAACATAACACATAACCATATGTTGATTTGGAAAGATTGATTTGATTGATATTTGAGATTGTGATGTTTGTAGGCTACATGATTTATCCCTTTCTTCTTCTTGTTTGTCTCTAGGTTAATGCCCCATGTTAAAGCTCGAGTTTCGTCCAACTTCTTCTAATGGTTCTAGAACTATTATTCAATAAAACATATCACACTATTAAGACATTGTTAATTGGTGTTTTGGGATGTGAGGCTTTCCCATCAATGGTGTTCTAGTGGATTTTTTGTTGAATTATTTCATCCCTAGGTTTCATTTCCACCAGTGGTGATAATTTTGCTTCATCGCAGATTCATCAGTGTTATTCATACATATTATGATGGGGTTCCTGGGGGTGATCATCCAATATATTTCTATTACACATAAGGTATCACCTTTTTTAAATGACTATGGTGGGTTTTTAGGTTATTTGGTATTTTTTTATTCTAGACCCTAGAAACCATTCAATTTTATGGTGGTATGGCTGGATATGTTATATAAATTCTTCCAACAATCACCATTATGAGAAGGTTTGGTTTGAATTATAGAATATATATGCTTTGATTTAATTATATTATTAGGTTATGTTGGGTTGTAAATGGGTGATGAGGATCCTAAGGTGATTAATTCTAGTTTGTTATCTTGTTAGTGAAGTTGTTGATGATGATGTTGATCAGGCGCATCACGGTGCAGGTATCATGGCACGAGTATCATCATGATTTGAAACATGATTCAATAGAATATTTTGGTTTGAAATTTGAATTTAGTGGTGGTTTATGGTGTATTTTTTATAATTTCAAATACTATTTTAACATATGTGGCTATGACATATTTATTTTTTCTTTTATCATTACTCCATTATTCCATGATTTTCTATTAGAATAGTTTTTTTACTATAAATCAAAATGTGGATGCTTTGTGTAATGTTGGACATGGGTTGATTTTCTTTAAAAGTGATGGTTTATTCGTGTAAAATATCTCTTGAGAAACATAGTATTAGTAGAAATATCGATATGCTCATCATCAATGGCGATCAATGAGTTTACACTATCATAGTGAAGTTTATGAAAAATTTAAGGTCCTTCACACTTGGATTCCAGTTTCACTATATTCCTCCTAGGTATCACCGATTCCCTTATATCCAACAACATTTCACCATAAAGTAAGGAATGAAGTATAATCTTTTTCTTTAAGGACAACACCACCCGGTTCTGATGCATTTCTAGGTCATCCAATGCTTAAACCCTATTTTCTTCGAGGGGTTCCACCCTTATTTCCTTCATGTTATCTAAGTGACTTTTTCTGGTAGTGCACTTGTATTTCATGATGACCAGACCATCAAGCTTTCTAACCATTCCACCCCTACCTCCATCTCTGCCTTTATCCCTCATTGAGGTTACTGACTGCTTCTCTGTAGTGTGCAAGCCCCTTCCTAACAGTGTTTGTTTTGTCTCCCTTGGCTCTGAGCCTGTCATCTAGCTCCAAATACTTATTGATCCAGAATGAACTCCCTCACTATCCCCCAAGTTTCATTACCCATCCTTCCCCTGTCTCTTTGGATCCTCATCTCCCACTCATATGAAGCTTACCCACCAGAAGGGATTATGAACATGTTCAAAATCAAGTGACCTCAATGAGAGATCATCCTCCCACATCAATAAGGCTACTAGCTCTAGATCCAATGCCAAATCCCTATCCTACGCATCATTATTATCTTCATATGTAATGCACATGGTCTTAGTGCCCATGTTAAATCGAGCTTCGTCAATATAGAAATCAAAAATCATAATGTCATTGTTGTTGTTGTCAAATAACACAAAAAAACCATATAATAATCATTGAATTCTCTTGGAAGATTAAGTTTCATGGATTTCGACACTCTGACCCCTCCAACAGACACAAATGGGTATTTTGGCACAATAAATATGTTGTTGAGACTGTTCAAGATTGAATTCAATTCATCACTACCAAGGTGTCCAACGGTGACACCTCCTTATGACTTTTGTTTTTGGAAGCTAGACCCTCTTCAAAGGGGATCTATATGGAGTGAAAAAAAAATACCTTCGATCCCAGACACTATCCATTGTTTGTTGGGTGTGAATTTAATGTCATTTCCAACCTAAAGGAAAGGAACAGTAGAAGACCATTCTAGAGTAAGGCCATCATGGACTTTGTTTAGTTCATGGATGGTAAGGGACTCATTGATCTCATCTTCTCAGGTGACAGTTTCACCTGGTGAAACAACTGCAGGGGCCATCACCACTTGTGGAATCTATTGGATTGGTGTCTAGACAACATGAAAGCCACTAACCTATTCTAAAAAACCATGCTTTACATATTGCTTGAGGTATTTTGATTCACTCCCCCCTCTTGGTTTCCATTTCTTCTTGGCATGATCATCAGGAATGGTTTCACTACCACCAGAAGTGGGTTCACATCCTAGGGTATGGGGACATGGTTTGTGAAATTTGAAATGAACCCTCATAGGAGTATCGGGCCACCGTGAACCTCAGTTACCTGACCTCGAACCCTGATAGGTGCATGTTCATCCCTTCCTCCTTAGGAACCTTCACCACCTGGGACTACTGTCACATATGGGCTCCTTTAGAGTATTCTGATTGATAGAATGATACCTTTGGTTTATTGGATTATTAACACCAGTTTGATATTTATGTGTGACTATATACTTATTATATTTTCTTATTATTTCTTACACACCACCACTAGAGTCGAGTAACCAGATTGAAATCCATATTGGTACTTTGGTTCTTATGTGGATATGGTTTTTTATGTGTTTTTGACATGTGTATGTGTGGATTTATGTGTATTTAGGCATGATGATATTGAATGTAGGGAAGATAACTAGGAGTGTTATATGTATCATTCTTGATTATTCTTGTGTTTGGTCTGGGGTGATTTGATGAAACAATAATGAATCTAAAGTAATTATATTTAATGAAGATGAATAAATACTAATTGATTGGGTCTACTAATCTCTATTTTTATAAGTGGTTCTCTTCTACTGTATTTGGAAGTCTTTTTTGTGTAAATGAACCATAAATAGTAATATTTGAGATTCAAATATGATGAAGATGAATAAAGATTAGATGGATGCTAATCGTTTGACAATAGAGTACGAGAACGGAGTGAAAGAGTTCATCATGTTTGCAAAGGATCATGAAAAGGATCCTTCTCAAATCCTCTTTCCATGTTTACGCTGTTGTTATTATAGACTACTTACTCCAGTGGATTTGGAAGAACATTTTATATGTCATTGAATAGATCGTAGTTATAAATGATGGAATAAACTCGAAGATAAACAGAACGTAGGTACTGGATTGGATAAAACTGTGTTTTATGGATCATCAAATATGAATACAAATATTGAAAATGAAGAAGACTGTATGGAGGATGTGATTATAGACATCAATGATGATGAAGATCGTGTTGAGGAAATGACAAAGTCAATTAATAATGAACTCCTTGATTGCCCAAACTTGTTTGAGAAGTTAAAGAGTTGTGCAAAGAAGACATTGTATGCTAGTTTCACCAAGTATACAACATTTTTAGCTGTAATGAAGTTGTATAAATTGAATGCAGGAAATAGATGGAGTGATGCCATTTTAAGGAACTACATGCTCTCTTGAATGACATGCTCTTGGAAGATAATGATCTACCAAGCTGGACATATGAAGCTAGACGAATGATACGCTCTATGGGTATGATTTTTGAAAGCATACATGGCTGCCCGAAAGACTGTATATTGTTTCGAAAGGAGAACAAATCACTTACAAAAAATCCAATCCTACAAAAGTTTTATGGTACTTTCCAATCATTCCAAGGTTTAGGCGTCTATATGGAAGTGAAGAAACTGCAAGACAATTGTCGTGGCATGCAGACCAAAGGAATAAAGATGGGAAATTACATTATCCGACTGACTCTCCTCGATGGAAGAAAATTTATCATGAGTATCCTGAATTTGGAAAAGAGCCGAGAAACCCTAGTCTTGTGTTATCTACATATGGAGTGAATCTTTTTTGTTTTCAAACCAACACTCATAATACATGCCCTATTATGTTGGAAAATTATAACTTGCCACCCTGGTTATGCATAAAGCTGAAATTCATCATGTTATCTATGCTTATATCAGGACCAAAACAACCAAGTAATGATATTGATGTTTATCTGGATCCTTTGATTGAGGATTTGAAGCTATTGTGGGATTCATGTGTTATGTTGTATGATGCATATAAAACTGAATACTTCACATTGAGAGCGATGTGCTATGAGACAATAAATGATTTCCCTACTTATGAAAATTTGTTAGGCTATAACATTAGAGTAACTTAAGGGTGTCTCGTGTGTGAGGAATGTAACGCCCCGACCCCAGTTACCCAGAGTCGGTGCATTACTTCGTAACATTGGCATGATCACAAGAAAGATCAAATCCCGAAAGACCGATTGGTTTAGTAGCCTTGGAAACACTAGATATAATCATAAAGTTTTACATTACATTTCAAAGTGAAAAACTACTACAACAACAAAGTCTTCATATCAACACTATTAACCCCTCATAATATCCCTGCAAGTCATTCATAATTTACTTCTTCACTACCTGGGAAAAAAATAAAACATAGAAAAGGGGTGAGCTCAAATGCCCAGTAAGGATAACAATATAGCGGAACATTCAAAATAAGCGTAAACATTTAAGGCAATGAATTACTAAAACAAAAGCCTTTTAAAATTGAACTTCAACATAGTATGGCAAAAGTAAAATGAAATAATGCCATTTACTTGTTCACATGGATATTCTACTAATCGAATAATCACATGCAATATCAATAACCACTTTCATAATGTTGGAATGCATAATGCTAAACGTTAATTTCTTTGTCTAGGCCTCATCCCAAGACCTAGGGGTTACTTCTAACCGGAACCCGACCCGGAGTGCCTCTAATAACCGGACACCAACCCGGAGTGCCTCTAATAACCGGACACCAACCCGGAGTGCCTCTAATAACCGGACACCAACCTGGAGGGAATACATTTACCAGTCCCTAACCTGGAGGGCTTACTTTAACCAGTCCCTAACCTGGAGGGCTTACTTTAACCAGTCCCCAACCTGGAGGGCTTACTTTTACCGGTCCCCAACCCGGAACATACTTGTTTAGCACATTCATCTGAAGAAAAGTTTGAAATATAACATAAACATTCGGGTTAAAACTAGCATACGAAATGTCAATAGTTTCACCATAAACTATGAATGGTATAAAATAGCACATCCACATTCAAACATATCACAAAACCTTCAATACAATATAGAAGTTTTGTATTATAATAAATCAACTTCAAATAATCTTAAAATCCATCAAAGGATGTTGACATAGATGAAATCAAAATTCTTTTAAAAGAAGTATCTCCTTTTATTTTGAAATCATTTAAGATCCATATAAAATAAAACATTTTCTTTGAAAATATTCTTATAAGCTTGTAAGGAAAGCTTCGACGATTTTATAACGGCGGAAAATAACCGCACCCGCCGTATAAGTTAAAAAAAACATTCTTACCTCAATTCTGTCGAAAAGGATAAAAAGGACCTTGTTTTGAAAACGACGGAAAGATTCCTTTATAAACCTCTTATAAAAAGTCAAACAAGGGTATAAATGACTTTAACCCATATTCTTGTAAATATTAAAAATGTTTTGAAATACATTTCGAAGAAACATGGATGTGGATGATAAAGAGATCCCAGTAGATTATTACGTATAATACAACCTCGGATAATGAAGAGATTGTGAAATAACCCTTACCAATTTGGTAACTTATGAAACATACAATCCATAAAAGAGGTATCATACAATGAATATGTAAATACACATAAATTAGGGTGTATTACACAAAGAATATAATTATGGGCAGTACATACACCACACAAAAGGTGATGGTGGCAATATGGCATGAATCTCACGGGAATAAGGAGTGAGATGAAAACCCCTTACCTTGTACTTTTCCTTTGTTGGGGTAGGTTAACCTCCTGTATAATGGTGAAATAATTGTTATTAAATTATACAAGAATCATTTACATTAATATGATATCATATATGATCTTTTAATATTGATATCATAGTATTATCGTTGTTTCGGGTGTTAACTTACTTGTTTTCTTTCATATGTTTTGTTACGTAAGACATGTTTGTAAAGGATAGGTTGTATATTATTCATATCCAGAATGATATCAAGTCCTTAAACATCATTTTTAAATCATCAAATGATAATTATACTTTAATGGTTACGATGGAGAATGAATCTCATCGCGTTCGTGGAGACGGTAGTCCGTACGTACGCACGAACGCTACTTCCATTTAATTTTTATTTTAAAAGAATCGAATCCAAATGATACATAGGTATATTACTATTCCAGTATAATATAATATTTTATATATGTTACTTAAGTTCATTAACACCATCCTTTATACGTTCCATGTGTGGTATGAACGAGTCATATCATTTTAAGGGGGCGGTAGTCCGCACTTCCTCAAATGAAATTATCGTATGTATATACAACATGAAACGGATAATGTTATGAAATAAAATGGAATTACAGAATCTTATATATAAAATATATATCATTATTATCATATTTAATTACAGTGCCATCATAATGGCCACCATGAGAGGTGGTAAGATGTATTTGAACAATCATCGTTTCGTGAGGCGTTAGTTTTCCATCCACAGGAACATTATGTTCATCATCCATTAGATGGAGTTGTGTGTATGTGTAGTTTTAATCCTTCTTATAACAACATCCTAGTATATTGAGGATACTGGTGTTTTTACAAAAGAAAGGAAATAAAAAGATTTTGGGGGTTGGAGAAGCAAAATAAATGAAAATAATTTAAGAGAAATCGTTACCTTTAATTTAGGTAACTCACTTTGGTTGGAACCAAAGGACTTCTTGAAATGCTTTCTGCCTAAGGGGAAGCTTCAAGGAGGAGGAGAGGGATGTGGGGAGCTTAGTTGGGCAGAGTTTGGACGAGCCAAGTGGCTTGAGAGGTGTGAGGAAAAGAGAAGGAGGAGTGCCCTTTTATAAGAGGGGTGAGGGGCACCTTTGGAAAAGCTAGAAATATTAATTTATAATAAATTCATATTCGGTTTCCAAAGGCTCCAAAGTTGAATATTCAAAGGATGAGGTGGGGATAGGTCGAAAACAACTCATCCAATAGAATTTAGACAGGTTTGTGTACTTATATTAACCTTATCTTTAAGTATTAACTCTAAGTTAATTAGTTTCACTTTTACAATGTCTCTTTGTATTTTTATATAATATGGTTAATAAACTTACTATGTACATCCAAGCGACCCCAAAGTGGTCCATTATTGATGAACATATCATAATATAAGTCTCTTGGCCGAACCTTAGATTTTTAGGAATTTAATATCAATTAATAATATAATATTTGTTTTAAGAACTCTTTTATGTCAATTTTGACACTATTCAATAGTTGATTTTTGTGAAACTCCTAACAGATTGATTACTTCTAAAAAAGTTCATTAAATAAATCCTAATATATCATATTATCCTAGAAAATTAGTTTAATTCATTAAAAGTTTCATAATATATTTATTTGGGTATTTATAATATCAATTATTTTAATTTTTCACTATTATAGTAATTACTGCATCATCATTGTGTCATAAATAAAATAAATTATTTAATGTCTAAAAATTATAAATAAAATATCATTATGTAGGAAATCGTTTTAGCTTTCTAATGAATATTTATAATCGAAAATCCAATATGTATAACCCTATGTAAACATTGTTCTTCTAAAAGATGTAAGCTTATGCCATTTTTATTTTTATTTTAGCTTTATTAATATAATGTGTCATTATCACTTACAAGTGGATCCATGGGGTCCCAAAATTGACACAAAGATGCCCATGGTCGACCATATATCAACCAATAGGGTTAAGACACGTTTTAGGGTAATTTAGTATTATTATAATATTATTTTTTAACCCTTATTTACCGGATTTACCCTTAACCATGGTAAATAAAATATTTACCGCAGTAATTATTCAAAATGTCTAAAAATAAAAGTTACCTATTTACACAATTTGAACATCCTGATTCCAAATATGGAATCCATTTTTCTAAATTCAAAACACGGAAGTGGCAGAAATTAATTTAAAATTAATTCTCACTGTCAAAACAAAAAGCGTGTTTTTAAGAGATAATAACTATCAAAAGATTGACACTTGTTTATGTTCGGTTTAACTGTAAAATTTTGTCTAATGACCAACATTATATTAAATTGTAAAAATATATTCTAAATATACTTTAAAGCCACTCAAATTCATAATTTATCACTATTAATTATTTTGATTAAAAAGGTTGTTTTTAATTAAAATTTAGTAATTTTCACTATTCATCAAAATATGAAAGTTATCCGAAATGTACCAAAATTTCACCTTAGGCTAAATTCGATATTCCGAATCCAAAAATGAAGTCCATTTTAAAATATAATATATATATAATTTCAAAAAGTAGGTATTACTATTCATAACGGCTAGTTTGATTGGTTACGGTGTGTTAGAACTCGGTGTTGCGTACAACACACGCTAGCGTACCGTGGAAGCTTGGGATATTTCATTTTAAATTTTTGATGTCCCCATTTAGTCAAAAAGTTTAAAATATAGTATCTAAAAAGGGTTCACTATTAAAATTTGGTAAAAGTGAAATACTGAAAATGAATTTATTCTTACATTATGTCTAAGAAACTCATAATATGGATTCTAAAATTATAAGGATTATATAAAGTTTAAAATTTAGTTAACACTATTCATAACCTCTTTTGAATAGCTTGTTTGGTAAGTCATGGTGCGATTGAACTTGGTGTTGCGTGTAGTGAAAGTTATTGAATTATTTTGAAGAAATAACACTCTATAAAATCTTGGGGTGTTACATTCTCCCCTCCTTCAATAAATTGCGTCCTCGCAATTTGAAATTGTTCTTCAAAAATAAAAGGTTGAAAATAGAAAATATATTTGTGGGAAAACCCACATCGGAAATTGGGTTACTAAAATTTAGTCTTAATATGAGGAAAAGAGAAATGAAAGGGTCACCACCAAATTATGATCTCGATTCGGAGAACATTGGTGGTAATTTAGAGACATATAATTGGAGGAATAACGTAAATATTTATAGGTAGTGATTGAGGTCATCAATCACAAACAAGTATGAAATTGAGGTCCTTGAATTCATCAATCTATGATGATTTGAAATACCATCGGTTCAACAAAACATAGGGTATTAGGATAACACATTTTTGACGTTTCGAAATATCTTAGTTGAAATCCCACATCAAAAAATGAATTAATGAGGCCTCTATTTAAAATAAAGAGGGGAAAGTATGAAGATTACCGAAAATAACACATACTAGGGTTCCATATAAGAAAATATGGATATGGAGGAGAAATCTAACCATCAATTATCTGATGGAGAGTGGTAGAGGACATGGCTATGAAAAGGCCAACAATCCCAAATCCATAAATTAGTGATGATTTAAGGTACCATCTAGGAAAACATTTTTGTTCTAAGTTGCTTTTCTTAATGTTGAGTAATTTACTTATGAGATTGGCTAAGATCATAAGGGGATATACTTACTTTATAATTAGAGTTTTATCCATTAATAAATTTCTACCACAAACTCATCTTTCACTCTAAAAGATAATAGAACGTAAAAAAATTTCTATTTATACTATTCGTACAGGGTTCCAAAATAAATTAATTTATAATTCATCTACCAGATATTTTAAAAAAAACTACATTATTTAATCCAAGACATCTCGTGGGCTAGTGGTAGGTGATACACCCTTGTCGCCCTTCGGTTGCGGGTTCAAGTCTCGCAGCCTTGCCGGACGCGACGGGTTGCCGCCCGACCTCCGGGTTGTCCTTTTATGGCAATCCAAAATAATCCAAACTAGAACTATCCAAAATACTTCTGTCCAAACTCACAGTCCAACATTTATAAGGAAGGTAAGAATAATGTAGATCCTTTTTACCCCATAATAGCATATGAATACCTTCATCTTGTATTCTTTTAATACACTGAAACATCCTGAATTACCATATTCCTTATTGATTACATTCACACTCCCCTATTCCATATAGAATGATGGATATACTTCATCAATCCAAAAATGTTTTAAACCCCAACAATAATGGAATATACAGATCATTAATCAGTTCCAAGGTAGTCAAGAATATCCAATATAATTTATCCAAATCAATCATGTATTATTCTAAAATCACTAACTCGGTATCAGAACCATATTATGGCTTATCTTTCTCTCAACCATATATTTTCCAAAAATTTATCCTGCTATTGAGTCACTTTTCTTTGTTCCACACAATCTCAAGTCCTTAATGAAATAGTACTGCAGTACAATCCTTATATACTCCATAATTATTATAACAAGTACATTGTTGATACAACACTCAATTGGCATAATCAACATAAGAACTCTAATCATTCCTCTTCATCTGTGGTAGTATCATAACTTGATTATTATCCAATAGCATCATTTGCGGCATAGTCTGATGACTGGGGCATAGGTTCGCGTAGTGTCCAAACTCCTTGCAAATGAAGCATTGTACATTTAAAACCATTTTCTTACCCTTGCAGTCACGTACTTTGTGCCCTTTTCCTCCACACTTATAACAAACTCCCATTCCTTTCAGGCAAGTTCCAGGGTGTTTCTTTCCACAGTTACCACATATGGGAAAATTCTTCTTTTCACTCTTCCCTTTATCCATCTTTCTCTCTTCCATCCTTTTCTTCTCTTGCTTCCCTTCAAAGCCATAGGACTCAGTAAACTCTTTACTTATCTTATCAACACATGATATTATTTCTTCATATGATGATAATACATGGGAGACTATTTCTCTTATCAATTCTAGCTTAAGACCATGAAAGATATGATCCTTCCTTCTCTTTGGATCATGTGCATTTCTGGAGTTCTCATTCCTTCTACTGGGCGCCATTTCTAAACAATGGCATAAACTAGATCAGTTTATGAATCAAAATACATAATCCCATACTTATAAAACACTTAACATAAATTGAACTATTTATGGATATAATCCATAATCATAAAAATGTTTTCTTTGAGGAAGTATATACTCATAAACCCTTCATAATGATTTGTAAAGAAAATGAGAGTTATCCTAAGCATATCCCCCGGGAGTGTCGTAACCAAGAGTGCAGCAAGGCCCGTTGTCGTGCACCAGTTCCCGTTCGAGTCTAGCTCAAAGCGGTGTTTTCGGGTTTTACCCCTAGGTACATCTGTGCCAGAGCCGCCTCTACCTGCTCGTATCCAGACAGGGATGTATTGCTCGGAAAACTCACAAAATCTCTATAATACCAAAATTCTAGGAAGTTATTCCATACTAATCCTCAAAGTTCATCTTAGGTCTACGTGCTCTAATCAGAGTTTACCTAAATCTAGTTTCCAAGGTTTGTACTAAACTTCCTCTGATACCAACTGTAACGCCCCGACCCCAGTTACCCAGTGTCGGTGCATTACTTCGTAACATTGGCATGATCACAAGAAAGATCAAATCCCGAAAGACCGATTGGTTTAGTAGCCTTGGAAACACTAGATATAATCATAAAGTTTTACATTACATTTCAAAGTGAAAAACTACTACAACAACAAAGTCTTCATATCCACACTATTAACCCCTCATAATATCCCTGCAAGTCATTCATAATTTACTTCTTCACTACCTGGGAAAAAAATAAAACATAGAAAAGGGGTGAGCTCAAATGCCCAGTAAGGATAACAATATAGCGGAACATTCAAAATAAGCGTAAACATTTAAGGCAATGAATTACTAAAACAAAAGCCTTTTAAAATTGAACTTCAACATAGTATGGAAAAAGTAAAATGAAATAATGCCATTTACTAGTTCACATGGATATTCTACTAATCGAATAATCACATGCAATATCAATAACCACTTTCATAATGTTGGAATGCATAATGCTAAACGTTAATTTCTTTGTCTAGGCCTCATCCCAAGACCTAGGGGTTACTTCTAACCGGAACCCAACCCGGAGTGCCTCTAATAACCGGACACCAACCCGGAGTGCCTCTAATAACCGGACACCAACCCGGAGTGCCTCTAATAACCGGACACCAACCCGGAGGGCATACTTTTACCAGTCCCTAACCTGGAGGGCTTACTTTAACCAGTCCCTAACCTGGAGGGCTTACTTTAACCAGTCCCCAACCTGGAGGGCTTACTTTTACCGGTCCCCAACCCGGAACATACTTGTTTAGCACATTCATCTGAAGAAAAGTTTGAAATATAACATAAACATTCGGGTTAAAACTAGCATACGAAATGTCAATAGTTTCACCATAAACTATGAATGGTATAAAATAGCACATCCACATTCAAACATATCACAAAACCTTCAATACAATATAGAAGTTTTGTATTATAATAAATCAACTTCAAATAATCTTAAAATCCATCAAAGGATGTTGACATAGATGAAATCAAAATTCTTTTAAAAGAAGTATCTCCTTTTATTTTGAAATCATTTAAGATCCATATAAAATAAAACATTTTCTTTGAAAATATTCTTATAAGATTGTAAGGAAAGCTTCAACGATTTTATAACGGCGGAAAATAACCGCACCCGCCGTATAAGTTAAAAAAAACATTCTTACCTCAATTCTGTCGAAAAGGTTAAAAAGGACCTTGTTTTGAAAACGACGGAAAGATTCCTTTATAAACCTCTTATAAAAAGTCAAACAAGGGTATAAATGACTTTAACCCATATTCTTGTAAATAGTAAAAATGTTTTGAAATACATTTCGAAGAAACATGGATGTGGATGATAAAGAGATCCCAGTAGATTATTACGTATAATACAACCTCGGATAATGAAGAGATTGTGAAATAACCCTTACCAATTTGGTAACTTATGAAACATACAATCCATAAAAGAGGTATCATACAATTAATATGTAAATACACATAAATTAGGGTGTATTACACAAAGAATATAATTATGGGCAGTACATACACCACACAAAAGGTGATGGTGGCAATATGGCATGAATCTCACAGGAATAAGGAGTGAGATGAAAACCCCTTACCTTGTACTTTTCCTTTTTTGGGGTAGGTTAACCTCCTGTATAATGGTGAAATAATTGTTATTAAATTATACAAGAATCATTTACATTAATATGATATCATATATGATCTTTTAATATTGATATCTTAGTATTATCGTTGTTTCGGGTGTTAACTTACTTGTTTTCTTTCATATGTTTTGTTACGTAAGACATGTTTGTAAAGGATAGGTTGTATATTATTCATATCCAGAATGATATCATGTCCTTAAACATCATTTTTAAATCATCAAATGATAATTATACTTTAATGGTTACGATGGAGAATGAATCTCATCGCGTTCGTGGAGACGGTAGTCCGTACGTACGCACGAACGCTACTTCCATTTAATTTTTATTTTAAAAGAATCGAATCCAAATGATACATAGGTATATTACTATTCCAGTATAATATAATATTTTATATATGTTACTTAATTTCATTAACACCATCCTTTATACGTTCCATGTGTGGTATGAACGAGTCATATCATTTTAAGGGGGCGGTAGTCCGCACTTCCTCAAATGAAATTATCGTATGTATATACAACATGAAACGGATAATGGTATGAAATAAAATGGAATTACAGAATCTTATATATAAAATATATATCATTATTATAATATTTAATTACAGTGCCATCATAATGGCCACCATGAGAGGTGGTAAGATGTATTTGAACAATCATCGTTTCGTGAGGCGTTAGTTTGCCATCCACAGGAACATTATGTTCATCATCCATTAGATGGAGTTGTGTGTATGTGTAGTTTTAATCCTTCTTATAACAACATCCTAGTATATTGAGGATACTGGTTTTGTTACAAAATAAAGGAAATAAAAAGATTTTGGGGGTTGGAGAAGCAAAATAAATGAAAATAATTTAAGAGAAATCGTTACCTTTAATTTAGGTAACTCACTTTGGTTGGAACCAAAGGACTTATTGAAATGCTTTCTGCCTAAGGGGAAGCTTCAAGGAGGAGGAGAGGGATGTGGGGAGCTTAGTTGGGCAGAGTTTGGACGAGCCAAGTGGCTTGAGAGGTGTGAGTAAAAGAGAAGGAGGAGTGCCCTTTTATAAGAGGGGTGAGGGGCACCTTTGGAAAAGCTAGAAATATTAATTTATAATAAATTCATATTCGGTTTCCAAAGGCTCCAAAGTTGAATATTCAAAGGATGAGGTGGGGATAGGTCGAAAACAACTCATCCAATAGAATTTAGACAGGTTTGGGTACTTATATTAACCTTATCTTTAAGTATTAACTCTAAGTTAATTAGTTTCACTTTTACAATGTCTCTTTGTATTTTTATATAATATGGTTAATAAATTTACTATGTACATCCAAGAGACCCCCAAGTGGTCCATTAATGATGAAAATATCATAATATAAGTCTCTTGGCCGAACCTTAGATTTTTAGGAATTTAATATCAATTAATAATATAATATTTGTTTTAAGAACTCTTTTATGTCAATTTTGACACTATTCAATAGTTGATTTTTGTGAAACTCCTAACAGATTGATTACTTCTAAAAAAGTTCATTAAATCAATCCTAATATATCATATTAGCCTAGAAAATTAGTTTAATTCATTAAAAGTTTCATATTATATTTATTTGGGTATTTATAATATCAATTATTTTAATTTTTCACTATTATAGTAATTACTGCATCATCATTGTGTCATAAATAAAATAAATTATTTAATGTCTAAAAATTATAAATAAAATATCATTATGTAGGAAATCTTTTTATCTTTCTAATGAATATTTATAATCGAAAATCCAATATGTATAACCCTATGTAAAAATTGTTCTTCTAAAAGATGTAAGCTTATGCCATTTTTATTTTTATTTTAGCTTTATTAATATAATGTGTCATTATCACTTACAAGTGGATCCATGGGGTCCCAAAATTGACACAAAGATGCCCATGGTCGACCATATATCAACCAATAGGGTTAAGACACGTTTTAGGGTAATTTAGTATTATTATAATATTATTTTTTAACCCTTATTTACCGGATTTACCCTTAACCATGGTAAATAAAATAGTTACCGCAGTAATTATTCAAAATGTCTAAAAATAAAAGTTACCTATTTACACAATTTGAACATCCTGATTCCAAATATGGAATCCATTTTTCTAAATTCAAAACACAGAAGTGGCAGAAATTAATTTAAAATTAATTCCCGCTGTCAAAACAAAAAGCGTGTTTTTAAGAGATAATAACTATCAAAAGATTGACACTTGTTTATGTTCGGTTTAACTGTAAAATTTTGTCGAATGACCAACATTATATTAAATTGTAAAAATATATTCTAAATATACTTTAAAACCACTCAAATTCATAATTTATCACTATTAATTATTTTGATTAAAAAAGTTGTTTTTAATTAAAATTTAGTAATTTTCACTATTCATCAAAATATGAAAGTTATCCGAAATGTACCAAAATTTCACCTTAGGCTAAATTCGATATTCCAAATCCAAAAATGAAGTCCATTTTAAAATATAATATATATATAATTTCAAAAAGTAGGTATTACTATTCATAACGGCTAGTTTGATTGGTTACGGTGTGTTAGAACTCGGTGTTGCGTACAACACACGCTAGCGTACCGTGGAAGCTTGGGATATTTCATTTTAAATTTTTGATGTCCCCATTTAGTCAAAATGTTTAAAATATAGTATCTAAAAAGGGTTCACTATTAAAATTTGGTAAAAGTGAAATACTGAAAATGAATTTGTTCTTACATTATGTCTAAGAAACTCATAATATGGATTCTAAAATTATAAGGATTATATAAAGTTTAAAATTTATTTAACACTATTCATAACCTCTTTTGAACAGCTTGTTTGGTAAGTCATGGTGCGATTGAACTTGGTGTTGCGTGTAGTGAAAGTTATTGAATTATTTTGAAGAAATAACACACTATAAAATCTTGGGGTGTTACAAGGAAGATACATAATCAATTTGGATGAAACATTCATCTAAATCTGTGTTTCTAGGAAATTGTAGATTTCTCTCTCGTCGGCATAAGTACTAATCTTGGACGACATCATTAAATGGAAGTTCAGAACAAAATGCACCACCATCTCCACTAACAGGTGATCACCTGTTTGAGAAAGTAAAAGATCTGAACACTATTTTTGGTTAATCCATTTTCAAAAAACCTTATGAAAATTGGTTGGAAAAAGAGATCAGTTGTTTTTTGAATTACCATACTGGAATTGTATGTATGTCATACATTTTCTTGATGTGATGCACGTGGAAAAAATGTATGTGACAGTGTTATCAGAATGTTTATAAATTCCCCTAACAAATAAAAAAGATGAAATTAAGGCATGTTTGGACATGGTTGGCATGGGAATACGATACATGTTGGCTCCAATGAAGGGTGAAAATCGAATGTTTCTTCGTCCAGCTTCTTATACTCTTTCTAGGGAGGAGAGATATCAGTTTTGAAACATCATCAATCACGTAAAGGGTCCAGATAGGTATTCTTCAAATATCAAGAACATTTTATAAATGAATGATTTGAAGTTAAAAGGTTTGAAATCACATGATTTCCCTTTTTTGATGCAATATCTAATTCATATAGATTTACGTTTCATTTTTCCAAATAATTTTCATCATATGTTAACGAAACATTGATTTTTTTTCAAAGCTATATGTAGCAAAGTTTTAGACTTGGTGTAATTTCTAGCTATGGAAAAAAGAAATTGCCATCATTTTATGTGAATTAATATGTTCTTCCCACCAAAATTCTTTGATCTGATGGTTTATTTGATGATTCACTTGGTGAGAGAGATTCGACTTTGTGGTTCTATGCACTATAGATGGATGTATAATGTTGAATGGTATATTAAGATTTTGAAAGGGTATGTCAAAAATAGAAGACATCAGTAGGGTTGTATAGTAGAGCGATATATTGTTGAGGAAGCCATTGAATTTTGTACCAAATACCTATCTGATGTGGAAAGCATTGGTCTCCCGAAATCTCATCACAATGGATGCATTGAGGGTGAGGGAGTTTATGGAAGAGAATTTGTGACAATTAGTATTACAAATCATGAGAAGGCCCATCTTTATGTTTTGCATAACAGTTGGGTGGTTGCTCCATATATTGAAACTCACAAAAAATTATTAGGCAGTTGAATCCTTTAACTGCTGAAAATGGTTATCAAATACACATAATCACCAGTTTATAGAATGGTTTCTAGACTATATTTTTAAGCAGTTGGATGAAAATCCGAATTCAATTTCAGAACAACTTTGATGGCTTGTCGTTGGATCAAGTGTGTATGTTATATCTTATAGTTCTTATGTAATTAATGGTTATACATTCTATACAGATGAACATGATGAAGATAGTACCATGCAATATAGTGGAGTTACACTAGTGGCTGAAGCGATGCATGTTTCTAGTAGTAAGGACAGAAATCTAATTTATGCAAATATGTCATACTTTGGCATTATCAAACTAATATGGGAGTTAGATTATATGGAATTACAATTTCCGATTTTTCAATGCAAATGGGTCGATAACAACAATGGTGTTAAAATAGATGAATGGGGATTTGTGAAAGTTGATTTTTGTAAAGAAGGGTACAAAGATGAATAGATTATAATGGTATCACAAGCGATAAAATTTTTTTGTATTCCAGATCCCGCAAACTAAAATTGGTCGATTGATCTATTAACCTCCAAAACTACTGAAGGATCTGATGAAAATTCAGTTGAGGATGATCCTTTCAGTGGTACGTCGCAATCATTTTGGAGTGGTCCCAATGTAGATCATGTTTTTTATGTTAGAGGAGACCATAATGAAGGGATTTAGACACTTGATAGAGGTGTCAAATACCTTAAACCTTTGAATAAAAGAAAGAGAGTTCAATAAACATGTTATATTTTGTTTGTAATATAGATCTTGTTATCTCATGTTACTATCTTATCATTAATGAATTTATGTTATATAAATTAACTGTTCAAACTCTTTTGCATATAATTACTTCTTCACATTCTGGTGCTCCTAACCATGAGGCTGAACAAGTCCCTCAAGCTGCTACTGTTTCGGCTGATACTGCTCCTTCAGCTGCTGCTGCTCCTGCTGTTGCTCCTGCTGCGGCTCCTGTTGCTCTTGCTGCTCCTCCTGTTGCGGCTCCTGCTACTCCTGCTGTGGTTGATGTTGCTCCTACTGTTGTGGCTCCTACTACTCCTAGTTTTGAAGTCCACAAACCATCAGTACATTCCGTTGATACCATTTCAAATGAGCATATAGATGATATTGATATCGATGAGATGGTCGGGAATGAAGGACCGACGTCATAGAAAACACAGGTGCGTCATAGTTTAACGGTGTTAGCCAAAGTTCTTAAGGTGAAAAGCAAAGGCATCAAATTTGATGTCAGATGGAATGCACGAGGCCCACAGGTGAATCCCACAAAGGCTATGTTTAGTAGCTACATTGGAGTTGTCACTCGACAACGCGTGTAGATAGACATAGATTCATGGAACCATGTTGTTTCGGGGCTGAAGGCTGTGATCTGGGATGAAATTACATAACATTATGAATTTATTTCTTTAATTTACTTGTAATTAAAATAATGAAACATTGTATTGCTCTTCTAAATCTCTTCAAGAGTACATTTATAGTATAATATTCACACAAGGATTATGTACTAAGGCTAGTAGGAAGGATTCATAAATTTTTTCGCACTATTTTAACAAGATGTCACCTGAAAGGATCCAAAGGTAAAATAAACACGCACCCACCCATTCTCAACGCTCACCTGATATCCGAAAAAGCAGGGGATGTATTTATTTTCCATTGTGGGAATGGGAAGTTTCAGGTACATTTTGGGTGATAATACATTATTTGAGGATACATGTATTCATCACATTGATTGTCAATATTTTATTTATGAAATAGAAACTCTATACTGAAAAAAAGGAACATGAATCAAAACCAGCATACCCTGATCGTAAAGCAAGGATGGGGTAGGCTTCATTAGAAAAGAAAATGGTACGTATTTTAAATTTACAGTAATATTGATAGGTGCCAAAAAAACCTCATAATTATCTTTAGATGTTTATATGTAGATTGATGAGTCTAAAACCAAACACACATCCATCCCACATCATATGCTATGGAAGAAGGAACATGTGAATAAGGAAGGGAAGTTAGTAGTTCAGAACACACACAAAGTGTGGGAAATATGTGTAAGTATGGAACGATGATAAAAATATTTGTTTTAAATTACTATTACATAAAAATAATTAGTTATTTTCCTATATCCGACTGTCATAGAAATCTGCTACTCCTGTAGCAGATACAAACCTATTATCGATGGCTTTAAAGCAACCAGAAAAGTACGGTCGTGTAAGAGGTGAAAGGTTTGGAGTGACACCTCGAGTATATTTTGAGAATAAGAAAAAAACGGATGATACGGATGAAAAATTGGAATAAATGAGAAAAAAAATAGCAACCCTTGAAGAATGATTGCAATGGCAGGGTGAGTTGCTAGCAACTTTTGTGGGTGGGAAGCAAAGGGAAGACACAAGTCAGGAACAACCAGCGCATGAACAAACCACCCCACCCCCACCAGCATTGAGGCAAGCCATTCCCCTCAACGAACTATCTTTTCCATGGTAATAAATATTCTAATAATTGTTCCAATGAAGTGTGAATCAGAAAAACACTGATAAATTTTCTGTAGTGGTCTTCTGCAGGGTGATAATTATTGTGATCTATATCTGTCAACACCCACTTATCTCCTTGTAGCAAGGGCTACAGTGTTCAATATCCCAGCTGCCATGCTACATAATAGACCAATTCTGAAAGATCATCTGAAAGTATCGATTGATGTAGCTCATGATCCCAATACAGAGATACCTATTCCACTTGTTGACGATGATATTCATACGGTTGAAATGGATATTGGGACATTCATTGCATATCCTTCACAACTGGTAAGATTACATGCATACAAAGAGGTATTTATTTATTTTTTTTCAAGATAAACCATTATCAATTAATGAAAAAAGGGTCTGAACCAATGATTGTTGTTATAGACAGAGATAGGGAAGGGGGTGACAAACGTCGGCTTAAAACAATCTAAAGGATCGACCAACTGATACCAATGAGCTACTGAAAGCACAATAACACCACATGTTCTCTATCCACATTTACTATCATTGAATACTCATGTGGATATGAAGCTAAAAGATGTTAATAGTCATATAGTGGTTTTCGAAGAGAATAAATACAGAGAGGAAAGTCAAGATTTTTTTGCTGCTAAAAATGTAAATGAGATCGTTGGAAATGGTTGGATAGGCATCACAGTTGTAAATGTATATATGAGGTATGTTACCATGAATTGATTTTTTAAAATCTGATATAATGTGATAATTATGACTAAATGCATTTTATATTGTTGACATATGCATTTATGAAAAACAGTTGAAGGAATTTTCCCATGAGCCAAGATTTGGACTCGTTAGTCCTCATACCACATCAAAAACCCCTAACAAAATTAGAGCCATCAAAAAGGGATGCAATAGTGAACGTTTTGCTGAAAACATTTGAAAGAAAGATTAAAGATGACAGACTCTTCCTAATATCGATCATGAAGGGGTAAAACTCTACGATTAAAGCAAATCAATTATATTTTCACTTCTTTTAATACTTATTCTTTATTGTGTTTTTAGGCAACATTTGTTGCTAATTGCAGTGAACATGGATACTCCAATGATTTATTTTCTGTATTCAAAGAAAGGATATCCATCAAACTGACCACACATGATGGATTTTGTGAATCTATAAGACACTAAATCTTACGTTTTAGGTCTAAACATCAAGTAATATAATTTCTATTAAATTTTACTGAAGATTATATTATTATAGGGTGGTGTATCATTATCTTCTAAAAACATTAATGAGGATAGGGGATAAGCATAAGGAGGAGAGAAAGTACTACGTCTGGACAACTATCAGGGTATCAATAATAAGATTTCTCTATCCAAACATATCTCATCACAAGTTAATTATTCTCCTAGTGATCAATTTTTTTGAATTGTCCAAAACAAACAAATGATAATGATTTCGGTAATTATGTTTGTAAATTTATGAAATAGATTGTTTTTCTTCAACAAACTAGCATCCCAAAAGAGTTATTTTCAAAAACAACTACTAGTTCATTTAATTTATTTATTAATTCTTTATTTTTATATATTGCAGTACTACTCTGTCTGATGAAATGCCACATACTCACAAGACGATATAGATGTGTTCAGAAATGAGTGGGCCGCAAAACCTGAGGGAATATTGTACACAAATACAATGAAGATATGACTTGCGGACATGTACAATTGGTGGTCATTTTTGAGAGGGGTTAAAGGGGTCAAAAGATGAAACATTTTTGTATGTAAATGTTAATAGGAAAATTGTAATTTTTATTAAATAGAACATCCTATCTCCAGTGATTCATTTTCCCATTTTAATAGATGATATGTACCAGCAACATGAAAGAATACTGATCCACTAAAAGGGTATCTATTTTGTTTAAAATGGACACAATTTTAAGTGAAAAAAACTAACCTATGGAAATCTGACCAAATGCATTCATATTGTGTTGATATTTTATAAGAATGATACATGGGTCATTGGTGACGTGTATGAGTCATCCCCGCCTCAATCTGAGGCACGGTGTGGCCGGTAACACTGAAAGAGTCTCCCTTGGGTTTAAAATGGACACAATTTTAATTGAGAACAAAAACTGACCTACAGAAATCTGACCAAACCCATTATTATTATGTTGATTCTTTATAAGAATGATACATGTGTCCTTTTTGACATGTAAGAGTCATCCTCGCCTCAATCCAAGGCACGGTGTGGACGGTATCACTCAAAGGGTCTCTATTTTGTTTAAAATGTACACAATTTTAAGTGAAAACAACAACTGACCTACGAAAAAATGACCAAACGCATTCAGATTGTGTTGATCTACTAAGAGAATGATCCACGAGTCCTTTGTGACATGTAAAAGTAAACCCCACCTCAATCCAAGGCATGGTGTGACTGATATCACTCAAAGGGTCTCACTTTTGATTAAAATGGACACAATTTTAAGTGAAAACAACAACTGACCTACAGATATCTGACCAAATGCATTTGGATTGTATAGATCATTTATAAGAAAGATCCATGGGTTCTTCGTGACATGTAAAAGTAAATCCCTACTCAAACCAAGGAATGGTGTGTCCGGTACCACTCAAAGGGTCTCTATTTTGTTTAAAATGTACACAATTTTAAGTGAAAACAATAACTGACCTATGGAAATCTGACCAAACACGTTCGGATTGTATTGATCATTTATGATAACGATCCAAAAGTACTTTGTGATTTGTACGATTCATTCTTTCTTCAATTTGAGGCATGGTGTGTCCGGTACCCCTCGAAGAGTCTCTCTTTGGTTTAAAATGGACACAATTTTATGTGAAAGCAACAACTGAACTACAGAAATCCGACCAAATGCATTCGTATTTTGTTTATCATTTATAAGAATGATCCATGGGTCCTTTTTGATGTTTATGAGTCAACCCCACCTCAATATGAGGTACGGTGTGGCCGGTACCACTCAAAGGGTCTCTATTTTGTTTAAAATGTACACAATTTTAAGTGAAAACAACAACTGACCTATGTAAATCTGACCAAACACATTCAGATTGTATTGATCCTTTAGGAGAATGATACACTTCTCCTTTTTGAAATTTAAAAGTCATCCATGCCTCAATCTGAGGCACGTGTGGATGGTATCTCTCAAAGAGTCTCTCTTTTCTTTAAAATGGACACAATTTTAAGTGAAAACAACAACTGACCTAAGGAAATCCAACCAAACGCATTCATATTGTATTCATATTTTATAAGAACGATATTTCGGTCCATTTTAATGTGTATGATTCAACCCTACCTCAATCCGAGTCACTGTTTGGCCGGTATCACTCATAGGGTCTCTATTTTGTTTAAAATGGACTCAATTTTAAGTGAAAACAACAACTGACCAATGGAAATCTGACCCAACCCATTAGGATTGTATTTATCCTTTCTGAGAACTATCCATGGGTCCTTTGTGATGTGTACAAGTCAACCCTGCCTCAATCTGAGGCAGGTTGTGGCCGGTATCACTCAAAGAGTCCTTATTTTGTGGAAAATGTACACAATTTTAAGTGAAAACAACAACTGACCTAATAAAATCTGACCAAACACATTTGGATTGAATTTACCCTTTTGGATAATGATCCTTTATTCTTTTTTGATGTGTAAGAGTCATCCCCAACTCAATCTGATGCACGGTGTGTCCGGTAGCACTCAAAGAGTCTCTCTTTGGTTTACAATGGACACAATTTTATGTGAAAACAACAACTGACCTATGGAAATTTAACCAATCACATTTGGATTGTGTTAATACATTATGAGAACGATCCATGGGTACTTTTTGATGTGTATGAGTTAACTATGCCTCAATATAAAGCATGCTATGGCCGGTATCACACAAAGGGTCTCTATTTTTTTAATATGGACACAATTTTAAGTGAAAACAACAACTGACCTACGGAAATCTGAACAAACCCATTTGGATAATGTTGATAATTTAGGAGAACTATCTAGAGGTCCATTGTGAGGTTTATGAGTCATCCCGGCCTCAATCCGAGGCTCGGTGTGGCAGGTATCACTCAAAGGGTCTCTATTTTGTTTAAAATGTACACAATTTTAAGTGAAAATAACAAATGACCTACAGAAATCTGACCAAATGCATTTGTATTGTGTTGATCCTTTAGTAGAAAGATCTGTGGGTCCTTTGTGACATGTATGATTCAACCCCGCCTCAATCTGAGGCACGGTGTGACCGCTATCACTCAAAGGGTCTCTCTTTTGTTTAAAATGGACAAAACTTTAATTGAAAACAACAACTGACCTATTAAAATCCAACCTAAAGCATTCGGATTACCTTGATCCTATATAAGAACTATAAAAGGGTCCTTTGTGACATGTAAAAGTCAACCACGCCTCAATACGAGGCATAGTGTGGCTGGTACCACTCAAAGGGTCTCTATTTTGTTTAAAATGTACACAATTTTAAGTGAGAACAACAAATGACCTACATATATCTAACGAAACACATTCATATAGTATTGATCCATTAGTATAACGATCCAAGGGGCCTTTTCGATGTGTACGAGTCATCCCCGCTTCAATCTGAGGCACGGTAGGGCTGGTAGTACTCAAAGAGTCTCTCTTTGGTTTTAAATGGACATAATTTTAAGTGAAAACAACAACTAACCACAATAAATCCATCCAAACGCATTCGGATTGTCTTGATATTTTATAAGAACGAACCATGGGTCCTTTGTGACATGTGAGGGTCAACCCCGCCTCAATCTGAGTCACGGTGTCACCGGTATCACTCAAAGGGTCTCTATATTGTTTAAAAGGGACAAAATTTTAAGTGAAAACAACAACTAACCTACGGAAATCAGACCAAACCGATTCATATTGAGTTTATCCTTTAGGAGAATGATCCACGGGTCATTTTTTATGTGTATGAGTCATCCAAACCTCAATCCAAGGCACGGTGTGGCCGGTACCACTCAAGGGATCTCTATTTTGTTTAAAATGGACACAATTTTAAGTGAATAAAACAACTGACCTCCAGAAAGCCGACCAAATGCATATGGATTGAGTTGATCAATTATGAGAATGATACGCATGTACTTTTTGATGTGTACGAGTCAACCCCACTTCCATCCAAGGCATGGTGTCACTGGTATCACTCAAAGGATCTCTATTTTGTTTAAAATGTACACAATTTTAAGTGAAAACAACAACTGACCAACGGAAATCTGACCATCCCCATTCGGATGGCATTGATCCTTTAGGAGAATGATCCACATGTCCTTTTTGACATGTAAGAGTCATCCCTGCCTCAATCTGAGGCACGGTGTGGCCTGTATCACTCAGAGGGTCTCCATTTTGTTTAAAATGGACACAATTATAAGTGAAGACAACAAATGACCTATGGAAATATGACCAAATGCATTCGGATTGTGTTCATCTTTTAGGAGAATTATCCAAGAGTCCTTTGTGATGTGTAAGAGTCATCCCCTCCTCAATCTGAGGCACGGTGTGCCCACTATCTCTCAAAGGGTCTCTCTTTTGTTTATAATGGACAAAATATTAATTGAAAACAATAACTGAGCTATGAAAATCTGACCAAATTCATTCGTATTACCTTTATCTTTATTAATAATGATACAAGGGTCCTTGGTGATGTGTAAGATTCAACACCACCTCAATATAAGGCACGGTGTGACCGGTACCACTCAAAGGGTCTTTATTTTGTTTAAAATGTACATAATTTTAAGTGAAAACAACAACTAACTTATGTAAATTCATCCAAATGCATTCGGATTGTGTTTATCCTTGAGGAGAATGACACAAGGGTCCTTTGAGATGTGTATGTGTCAACCCCGCCTCAATCCGAGGCATGTTGTGACCGCTATCACTCAAAGGGTCTCTCTTTTGTTTAAAATGAACACAATTTTAATTGAAAACAAAAACTGACCTTTGAAAATCTGACCAAACGCATTCGGATTGCCTTGATCTTTTATAATAACGATACAAGGGTCCTTTTGGATGTTTATGAGTCAAAATTGCCTCAATTAGAGGCACGGTGTTTCTATTATCACTCAAAGGGTCTCTCTTTTGTTTAAAATGGACACAATTTTAATTGAAAACAACAACTGACATATGAAAATCTGACCAAACGCATTATTATTGACTTTATTGTTTATAAGAACGATCCAAGGGTCCATGGTGATGTGTACGAGTCATTACCACCTCAATCCGAGTGACTGTGGGGCCGGTACCACTAAAAGGTTTTCTAGTTTGTTTAAAATGTACACAATTTTAAGTGAAAACAAGAAATGACCTACGATAATCCGATAAAACATATTCTAATAGTATTGATCCTCTGAGAGAACAATCCACGGGTCCTTTGTGATGTGTAAAAGTCATACCTGCTTAAATCTATGGCATGGTGTGTCCGGTAGCACTCAAAGAGTCTCTCTTTGGTTTAAAATGAACACAATTTTAAGTGAAAACAGAAACTGACCAATAGAAATCTGACCAAACTTATTCGGATTGTCTTGATATTTTATAAGAACAATCCTTTGGTCCTTTGGGACGTGTATGAGCCAACCTCGCCTCAATACAAGGCACGGTTTGGCTGGTACCACTCAAAGGGTATCTCTTTTTTTTTAAATCGACAAAATTTTATGTGAAAACAAAAACTGACCTACAGAAATCTGACCAAACACATTCGAATTGTGTTGATACATTAGGAGAACAATCCAGGGGTTCCTTGTGACATGTACGAGTCATCCTTGCCTCAATCTGAGGCATGGTCTGGCCGGAATCACTGAAAGGGTCTCTCTTTGTTTTAAAATTGACACCATTTTAAGTGAAAACAACAAATGACCTACAGAAATCTGACCAAACGCTTTCAGATTGTGTAGATCTTTTATAAGAATGATCCATGGGTCATTTGTGACATGTATGAGTCAACCCCCCCCCCCCAACACCCTAAACCACCCCGCCCCCCTGGACACCAACCCACCCCCTGGACACCCCACCCCTCTGGACACCCCACCCCCCCACCCCATGTAAATCCCCCCGCCCCCCGACACCCTGGACACCAGCCCACCCCATGGAAATCCCCCCCCAGACACCCCCATCCCCCCAGACACCCCTACCCCCCTGGACAGCCACCTCACACCCTTGAACAGCCCCCCAACCCCCGGAATTCTGAATTGAATTCTTTACGTACTTAATTAACTTATGAATTATGTGTTAATGGTGTATGGGTATACTTGTTGAATGGATATACAAGTACTAATTAGCTTATGATTTATGTGTTAATTTTTTATAGGTATACATTCTCTAATTAGGTTATTGAGATGCTGAATTTTTTTACAGGTGTTCGGGTGTGTTGCTACAGATTTTTTCATAGTAGCAAGCAGGGCATTTTTCAGCACTTTTTTAGTGATAATAAATGGACCTTTTATCATCGCTAAAGAGGCACTGATAAAGGATCATTTTATCAGTGCTAAAGGAGCACTGATAAAACACACATTTATTAGCGCTATTTTAGCACTGATAAAGGGGTTTTTTATCCGTGCTCGTTTAGAACTGATAAAGTCCCCCTTTATCAGCGCCTTTTTAGCACTGATAATGGTTTCATTTATCACTACATTTTTAGAGCTGATAAAATCTCCATTTATCAGTGCTAAAAATCACTGATAAAGGGTACCCCCTTTATTAGCACCGATATTTATAGTGCCTTTTTAGCGCTGATAAAGCCTGTTTTGAGTGCTGATAAAGACTGTTTTTGTAGTACTGAGAAAACATTTAATTAAGAACATCAGTATGAATCTCAGAAGGATTTTTTTCTAAATTCACATCAGTAGGATATTGCTCTTCCTAGTTATCTTTTTCATTGAGTTCCTCCTAGACTGTATCCTTTAATATGGGTTCCTCTTTATCTAATTTCTCTTGAAAAATATCAGTGGGGTGTACAGGTTGAGTAGATTCAGGTCTAGCCACTTCAAATACTCTTGGGTTTTCAACAGTTTGAGGCACAATTTCTTTTTCCACTTGAGGATTCACCTCAATCTGGAAAATTGTTGGTTTTTCAATTTATTGTACTGTAGGTTCTCTAAAAATTCTGCATCTTAGAAGAGGTTCAGTTGCATCAGTAGTTTCTTGAACAGGCTCCTAACCAGTTGGATCCACTCAACGTCCTTTCTTATAATGTCCCGCTTGACATTCCATATCAGTAGGTGGATTAACTGGTTCAAATATTAGTCTTCTTGAGGTTCCACTTCTCTTGATTCATCCATGCCTTCCTTAGACTTAGCAGGTTACTCCCCCTAAGCTAGGTCCTAGTCTTCCTCATCTCCAATAGGCATAATCATGCCTTTCACATTACACCATAAGAATCCAAACTTCCTTAGAGTTCCAACATTGAAAATATTTCTGTGAAGGCATCTTACTCTAGTATCTATTAATCTTACCATATCTGAAATAAATAGTAATTTTTAAATGAACCTTCCATAGGGATAAAAGTTCATTCTATCCACTGGTTGACAGTAGTAGTTAATATATCTTAACATATATCTCAAAAAATTAAACTTGATTTCACTCATAAGCAAAAAATCATGTACATGTCGGGAAACAAAATCTTCTCCATCTCTGACATCCTAGGTGCAACCCTTGTCTGCACAAACTTTTCAAGAATCTTCTGATCAGGTTCCAGATCCTTCACTAACATTTTTCTTATACTTTTAGTTAAAAATAAAAATTACATAATTTCCTATAACTTATGTTCACCATCCCCAATATTATTTAAGTCAAAATGATAATCTCCATCATGAGGGAAGTTTAAGATTCTAGGAATTTCGATAGATGAAATTAGAAAATCTCGATGTAACAGCCCAAGATTTTATGAAAAATATTCTTTTTAATTTATCTAATGTCTTGTGTTGTACGCAACACAAAAAGGAGCTTGCACAACACGCATCATTGACTTGCCTTGCATTACACACAATCGCAACCTTCCTCGATAGCGTGTGTAGTACGCAATACCGAGTTTCACTAAACAACAATATGCTATTAAAATATTATTATAACTAGCCGTTATGAATAGTAATAACCACTTTTTGAAATTTTATAAATTTTATTTTTCAAAATGGACTTCATTTTTGGACTCAGAATATCGAAATTAGCCTAGGGTGAAATTTTGGTATTTTTCTGAAAACTTTCAATTTTTGATGAATAGTGAAACCACTAAGTGGTAGGTTAAAAACTGAATTTTGCATAAAACTTAATTTTACCGCTTCTGTGAATGGAATTTCGAAAATCCGACAGATACGGTTGATATCAGTAAGTAAAATGTGGTTCAATGAGATAAAAATAATTTTTTGGTGAATAGTAACTTTTTACTTTTTTTACCGCGGTTAATAGTAAATAGGGTAACTAAGGGTAAATATGATATTACTATTACCCTAACACATGTCATAATTCTATTGGATAAGTGTAATTCAACCAAAAACAAACTTAGGAATAAAATATGACCATTTAGGCCCACTTGGATTAGATTAGGACATTTATTATTAATTTATTTAAAGAAGGGTTAAAATAGTTAAAATCAAAGTTTAATAAGTAAATCATTTTTAATATGGGGTTATACATAAGATAAATTCGATTGTAAATATTCATTAGAAATCTAAAAAGATTTCCTACATGATGGTGTTTTATTTGTAATTTTTAGACATCAAATAATTTAATTTATTTATGACACAATCATGATGCAGTAATTATCTTATTAATGAAATATTGACATAATTGATGTTATAAACACCAAAATAAATGTAATTTGAGACTTTTTATGAATTCCACTAATTTTCTAGGTTACTATGATATATTAATGCTGATTTAATCAACTTGGTTCGAACATATAATCTGTTATGAATTTCACAAAAATCATATATCAAATAGTGTCAAAATTGACACAAAATAGTTTTTAAATCAAATATTATATTATTAATTGTTATTTTATTCCTAAAAATCTAAGGTTCGGCCAAATGACTTAGATAAGGATATATATATTAATAATAAACAATTTGGGGTTCGTTTGGCATGTTATAGTAAGTGTATTAACCATATAGTGAAAGAAAACAAAAAGACACGGTAAAAGTTAAATTATTTAACTTAGAGTTAAATCTAATTGATAAGGATAAAATAATACCCTAAACTTGTCTAAATCCTATTGGTTGATAGGATTTCGACCCATCCCCACTTTAGCTTCGAAATAAGACCCTTTGAAACCATTATAAACCGATTTTTACTTTAATATAAAATAATATTTTGAGATATTCCTAAGGTGCCCCTCTCCTCCCTTATAAAAGGGCACCTCCTCCCCCTTACTCCTCACACCAATTTGAGTACTTAAGCTCGGCCAACCTCTGCCAAAATCCCTTCTCCACTTCCCTAGAATAATCCTAGAGGTCCTGGTCTTCTTCAAAGACCAATCTTAGTTCCCTATGTGAAGGATTCAAAGAGCCGTTTCAAAGAAGAGGAGGTTCGGACACTTACGAAGCAAATCAGACCTAAGGTAAGGGAAATATCACAATCTCATTTTTATCCGAGATTGTTTATTCGTAAGTATTTACTGGGGTGTATTTTATCATCCACATCCATGTTTCATCAATATGTAATATTATTTCCATCCACCTACAATTGTTTAAATCCATTTTTACCCTTCGGTGAGTTTTTAGTAATATGTATGAAAGGAATCTTTTGTCGTTTTTCGTACGAGGTACTTTTTGACTTTTCCGAAAAAAGTATGAAGAATGTTTTTTTTAACTTATACGGCATGAATGGATTTTTAAAACATTATTTCCAAGAATCTTCCTTTACAAGTTTTCAAGTTTATTTTTAATCAACTTCTTTTATTTTAAAGTCGTATGACATGTTATGAAAGGAAAAATGTTTTTAAAGTAGAAAGGATATTTTCCTCAAGAATGGAGTTCAAGTATTTTATCAAAATTATTTTCCATCTAAGATAATAAAAGGGTTCTGTTTTTATCCCTATTATTACATGGATTTGATTATGTTGTGATGGAAACATTTTTATGAATTCCTTTATTTTATATGAATTGTTTTATGATGTCATGTTGTTTAAGAATTCCATTTTCATTACATGGGTTACGCTATGATGTATGGTTTATGATTATGTGGAACACATAAGAAAGGATTCCTTATAAGATGGGTGGAACCTATATCTCCCTCCAATGCATTGGGTAAAGATTTTAAATCTCATGAGATAGACAGGGCTGGAACGGTAGGTTATACCGGTTCAGTGAAACAGGACTGAAACGAGGGTTACTCGGTTCAGAAAGGGACTTTGTCCACTAAGATAGTCTTGGAAATGAGTCATGACTAACAAGAAATGATTTTTCCATGATTATGTGTGCATGCCACAAGGTTTCATGTTTCATGTTATGATTATGGTGATCTCATTTTCACTTCTATGATTTATTCCATGTTAAGATATTATGATCTCTTTTGCAGGTTATGATTTTCAAAAAGATATGATATGATTTTTATTTCTTTTATTTGCCCTTGCTGAGCATTTGAGCTCACCCTTTTATGTTTTCATTTCCCCAGGATATAAAGAAAGGTTTTAGGTTAAAAAAAAGGAAGATCTTTATTGGAGATTTTGAAGATCTTTCACCACGATTAGAAGATTACGATCCGAGTTTCCAAAGACACTAAACTATTACGATCCTTGTGTGTGTGTGTTTTTGTTATGTACTACGTATTCCGCAAATGTAATGTAATGTCCATGTACGTCAAGATACGGGTCTCTACAGTTGGTATCAGAGGGAGGTTTAGTCAACCTTTGGAAACTAGGATGCGAAAATGTTAGTGAGATCCCTAGAGATATTTCTACGGTATGTCTAGGTATGTCCCTAAGGTTAAGTATACGTATAGGTTATAGTACTAGAACTACGCAAACGATCATAGAATTAAACCTAAGATGTTAGATATTGAAGGTACTCCCCCTTTATTTTGTTGTTTTCCCTAGCATGATTTTTGCCTCTCACACTATTCTTTTTGGGTTTTAGACGATGGCTGGAACCCGAAGGAACCGTGTTGATCAATGCAATGGACAATGCAATCATTGTCCTCCTAAACAATCAAATGTTATGGGAGATGGAGTGCAAAATCTTATTGCTATAGTTACACAAGCTATGAATCATTCTGGACTTCCAAATGAGCAGAGAAGGGAACAATATTCTATTGAGTCCTTCATGAGGCAACGTCCACCTTCTTTCAGTGGGTCTTCTGATCCACTTGTTGCTGAACAATGGATCAGTACCACTGAAAAGATATTTTCAGTTCTTCAATGTTCTGAACATGATAAAGTCATCTTGGTAGTATATCGTTTGGAAGGTGAAGCTGATCAATGGTGGAATCTTATCAAGAATACAAGGCAAAGAGATGAAATTGAGTCCATGGAATGGGACGAGTTCAAGAACTTATTTTTCAATAAGTACTTCCTTCGTATTCTTCGAACAATGATGGAGAAGGAGTTTCTTGAACTAAAGAAAAAGGATGATGAATCTGTTGGTATATACGAAGCGAATTTTACAAGACTTGCAAGGTATGCATCTGGCATTATCATCCAACCTGAAAGTAAAGTTGATCGATTTTTCAGTGGCTTAAAACCAAGTCTTCGAAGGGCATTAGCTATAAGAGACTTCAGTAGCTATGAAGAAATTGTGCGTTGTGCTATCAAGGTAGAAATGGAAGTTGGTGTTACATATCCATCTCATGGTTTTGACAAGAAACGAAAGATGGAGTTCAAGGAGAAATATCAGAATAATGGTGAAAAGAAGATGAATGTTTCCTTATGCACAAAGTGTGGAAAGAAGCATGGTGGAGATTGTCTTAAAGGGACTAGAAAATGTTTTAAGTGTGGAAAAGAAGGTCATCGAGCAGCTGAGTGTCGAAGTAATGGAAAAAGGGTTTCTAATGATGTGAATAAAGCAAACACTGTAGAGAACTCACCACCAACACTTCAATGCTTCAAGTGCAAGGAAATGGGGCATTATGATAATAAATTCCCTAATCCAAGGGTTAGTGATGATCGACATGAGCAACCGCTTAAGGCAAAGGATAAAGGGAAGTCACATGCGATCACTATTGGCGATGTTGAATATGACAACGATGTGGTGGAATGATTAAGTGTTTATGTAATGGGATTCCAAAATAATGTTGTATCATGGAGTATTGGAATATTTATGTATTAGTCTAATGTGGTATTCAAAGTGATTGAGATATTTTTGGAAATAAGATGATATGCGCATAATGAAGGGAAAATGAGAAAATGAAATGTTTAACAGTATTCATGAGCTCATGATTGATATAAGGACTAAGTGATATCATGGTTTGAGTATATAGAATTTTGAGCATTTTGGTATGTGGAAAGAGTTAACTTTTGACAGCATTCATGTTTTCACTAAGGTTTAATGGGTATTCATTTTTCAAGAGAATACATCATTAAGGTATTCACATGATTGGAATGTGACCAACAAGATATATGGGGGATAAATGATGGTATTCACATGTTTGGTTGATGACATTTCAAGTTATCGTTTTCTTTATACTATGAGCTTGGACCGAAGTATTTTAGATAAGACTAAAGATTGGAATGGATTATGTTAACCATAAGTTAGTATTGTTTAAGGATAGAATTTTTTTCGATATTATTTATGTGATGTTATAGTAATGTAGATTTAGAAAAAGGACAACTTGCAGGACGGGTGACAGCCCATCGCTTCGGACAAGGCTGTGGGAATCGAACCCACAACTGAAGTGCGACTGGCCTTTATCGCCTACCACTGGCCTACAGGAAGTCCCTGTTTAGTAGAAACTAGTATTATTATATTAAGCAGTATGATATATGAAGTATAAGTCCATTTTAGGAACCATATGTGATTAATCTCACTATAGATCGACTTATGTATATAATTTTTTTGCTAACCTTTTGTTTGAGACAGATGGAATGACCCTTCATTCTATCACATGATCTGCTAACACTTCACGAATAACAAATTCAACTTCATTTATTTAAGAGATGAAGTGGAAATTGTTCAAGGCATGAACAAGAGTGAGATTGTACCAAAATAAAGAAAGTATTTATTCTAATTCAAATTTTCAACTTTAGGGAAATGATCTTGAAAAACAAAAATGTTGTCCTAGTGATCTTATACCTGATGAATCGGATGGTACCTTAGATCGTCACAAATTTATGGATTTGTGATTGTTGGCTTTTCCATATCCATGTTCTCTACCACTCTCCATCAGAACATGATGGTTATATTTTTCTTCCATATCCATATTTTCACCTATGTGGAAACCCAGTGATTAGTTTATTTGGGTAATTGTTACATTTCATACTTTAGTTTTTAAAGACAAGTTTTGGTATTCCTTTTTACGATGTGGGTTTCTATTAAAGAAACTTTCGAATAGTAAACTATTTATAACCCCGACGAATTTTGAGGGCGAAATTCATTTTAAGGGGGGGTAGAATGTAACAGCCCAAGATTTTATGAAAAATATTCTTTTTAATTTCACTAATTTCTTGTGTTGTACGCAACACAAAAAGGAGCTTGCACAACACGCATCTTTGACTTGCCTTGCATTACACACAATCACAACCTTCCTCGATAGCGTGTGTAGTACGCAATACCGAGTTTCACCAAACAACAATATGCTATTAAAATATTATTATAACTAGCCATTATGAATTGTAATAACCACTTTTTGAAATTTCAAAAATTTTATTTTTCAAAATGGACTTCATTTTTGGACTCAGAATATCGAAATTAGCCTAGGGTGAAATTTTTTTATTTTTCTGAAAACTTTCAATTTTTGATGAATAGTGAAACCACTAAGTGGTGGGTTAAAAACTGAATTTTTCATAAAACTTAATTTTACCGCTTCTGTGAATGGAATTTCGAAAATCCGACAGACACGATTGATATCAGTAAGTAAAATGTGGTTCAATGAGATAAAAATAATTTTTTGGTGAATAGTAACTTTTTACTTTTTTTACCGCGGTTAATAGTAAATAGGGTAACTAAGGGTAAATATGATATTACTATTACCCTAACACATGTCCTAATTCTATTGGATAAGTGTAATTCGACCAAAAACAATCTTAGGAATAAAATATGACCATTTAGGCCCACTTGGATTAGATTAGGACATTTATTATTAATTTATTTAAAGAAGGGTTAAAATAGTTAAAATCAATGTTTAATAAGTAAATAATTTTTAATATGGGGTAATACATAAGATAAATTCGATTGTAAATATTCATTAGAAAGCTAAAAAGATTTCCTACATGATGGTATTTTATTTGTAATTTTTAGACATCAAATAATTTAATTTATTTATGACACAATCATGATGCGGTAATTATCTTATTAATGAAATATTGACATAATTGATGTTATAAACACCAAAATAAATGATATTTGAGACTTTTTATGAATTCCACTAATTTTCTCGTCTACTATGATATATTAATGCTGATTTAATAAACTTGGTTCGAACATATAATTCTGTTATGACTTTCACAAAAATCATATATCAAATAGTGTCAAAATTGACACAAAATAGTTTTTAAATCAAATATTATATTATTAATTGTTATTTTATTCCTAAAAATCTAAGGTTCGGCCAAATGACTTAGATAAGGATATATATATTAATAATAAACAATTTGGGGTTCGTTTGGCATGTTATAGTAAGTGTATTAACCATATAGTAAAAGAAAACAAAAAGACACGGTAAAAGTTAAATTATTTAACTTAGAGTTAAATCTAATTGATAAGGATAAAATAATACCCTAAACTTGTCTAAATCCTATTGGTTGATAGGATTTCGACCCATACCCACTTTAGCTTCGAAATAAGACTCTTTGGAACCATTATAAACCGATTTTGACTTTAATATAAAATAATATTTTGAGATATTCCTAAGGTGCCCCTCTCCTCCCTTATAAAAGGGCACCTCCTCCCCCTTACTCCACACACCAATTTGAGCACATAAGCTCGGCCAACCTCTGCCAAAATCCCTTCTCCACTTCCCTAGAATAATCCTAGAGGTCCGGGTCTTCTTCAAAGACCAATCTTAGTTCCCTAAGTGAAGGATTCAAAGAGGCGTTTCAAAGAAGAGGAGGTTCGGACACTTACGAAGCAAATCAGACCTAAGGTTAGGGAAATATCACAATCTCATTTTTATCTGAGATTGTTTATTCGTAAGTATTTACTGGGGTGTATTTTATCATCCACATCCATGTTTCATCAATATGTAATATTATTTCCATCCACCTACAATTGTTTAAATCCATTTTTACCCTTCGGTGAGTTTTTAGTAATATGTATGAAAGGAATCTTTTGTCGTTTTTCGTTCGAGGTACTTTTTGACTTTTTCGACAAAAGTACGAAGAATGTTTTTTTAACTTATACGGCATGAATGTATTTTTAAAACATTATTTCCAAGAAGCTTCCTTTACAAGTTTTCATGTTTATTTTTAATCAACTTCTTTTATTTTAAAGTCGTATGACATGTTATGAAAGGAAACATGTTTTTAAAGTAGAAAGGATATTTTCCTCAAGAATGGAGTTCAAGTATTTTATCAAAATTATTTTCCATCTAAGATAATAAAAGGGTTCTGTTTTTATCCCTATTATTACATGGATTTTATTATGTTGTGATGGAAACATTTTTATGAATTTCTTTATTTTATATGAATTGTTTTATGATGTCATGTTGTTTAAGAATTCCATTTTCATTACATGGGTTACTCTATGATGTATGGTTTATGATTATGTGGCACACATAAGAAAGGATTCGTTATAAGTTGGGTGGGACCTATATCTCCCTCCAATGCATTGGGTAAAGATTTTATATCTCATGAGATAGACAGGGCTGGAACGGTAGGTTATACCGGTTTAGTGAAACATGACTGAAACGAGGGTTACTGGGTTCAGAAAGGGACTTTGTCCACTAAGATAGTCTTGGCAATGAGTCATGACTAACAAGATATGATTTTCCATGATTATGTGTGCATGCCACAAAGTTTCAAGTTTCATGTTATAATTATGGTGATCTCATTTTCACTTCTATGATTTATTCCATGTTAAGATATTATGATCTCTTTTGCAGGTTATGATTTTCAAAAAGATATGATATGATTTTTATTTCTTTTATTTGCCCTTGTTGAGCATTTGAACTCACCCTTTTATGTTTTCTTTTCCCCAGGATATAAAGAAAGGTTTTAGGTAAAAAAAAAGGAAGATCTTTATGGGAGATTTTGAAGATCTTTCACCACGATTAGAAGATTACGATCCGAGTTTCCAAAGACACTAAACTATTACGATCCTTGTGTGTGTGTGTTTTTGTTATGTACTAAGTATTCTGCAAATGTAATGTAATGTCCATGTACGTGAAGATACGGGTCTCTACACTCGATCACCAATTTTTGCAACTATGGTGTCCTAAGTATCTCAAAGACTGAACCGAATGGATTTGATAAAGTGACGAATCTCTACATCATATAGAAACATTGTATATTTTCTACTCAAAGTTTTCTTTAGATTGTAAAAAGAGAGGGCTTGCCGAAGGATGAGATCTGTTTATTACAACCATTCCTGGTTGATTACATTTCCCCATAGAATCTTTCATCCTGTCGTGCTCTGACGCTTAGCATTACTAGCTTCTCCTTCCTCGATTCTCTGTGTCCTGGGCATTTCTGTTTCAAATTTCTAAAGGCTCGATGGTTTAGGGTTTTGAAGGCTTAGCCAATGGTAGACAAACATTGTAATGGTTTTTGGTGTTTCAAACTGTTTTGATAAAATGAATGGGGTTGGAATTTGAAATGGTTTCTGACATCCTTGATTCCCATATCATTTACTTACATATTAATCATTAAATTATATAAATAAAATAAAATGTACGTGGAAAAAATGAATTTTTAAATTATTCTAAACAATAATAATAAAATTATTTAAAAATTTGAAGAAAGAAAAAAATAAATGCTTAAAAATTGAAATTATAGTTTCATTTAAAATTAAATAAACCTCTATTTTGCTTAATAAAATCAAACCTTGAAGTGGGAAGTGGTTTATTAAAAGTAACAGGTAATTGAAATTCTGTACTTACAAATTATACGAATATATCATTTTTAGGAACATGATCTCTTAGAAAATGTTGTCTGATATCAATATTCAAATTTTTAGAAGGGTTAATAGGGTTTTTTTAAATATTTATTGCACTTGTTTTATCACATAAAATAGGTGTGTTATTAAAATTTAGTAAAAATTCTATAAGAGTGTTTTTCATCCACAAAACTTGTGCACATCAACTGCCAGCACATACCCATCATGCCTCACCTATTGATAGGGAAACTGAGTGTCGTTTCTTACTTGACCATGACACTAAATATTTCCTTATAAAGTGACAATTACCAAAGGTTATTTTTCTATCTAATCTACAACTTATAAATTCCGAATCTGAATATGAAACTAAATTAAAATCAAATGTTCTTGAATAGAGAGGATATTTAAAAATAGTTCCTTCAAAATATCTACAAATTCTTCTAATATCACATAAGTGAGGTTCTTTAGGATTAGATTTAATTCAATCACAAAGAAATATTGAATACATTATATCTGGCCTGATAGTAGTAAGATATAATAAACTACTAATCATACCTCTATATAACTTGTTGTCAAGTTATTTTCTTGTTTCATCCAAATCAAGTTTTATATTATTGCACATAGTAGTTGTATATGTCTTGTTGTTTTCATGTCCAAATTTATTTAGTAAATCAGTAATGTATTTGATTTGATTTAAAACATTTCCAAAATACTATTTATAAATTTTAAGTCCTAAAAAGAAAATAAATTCTCTTATCACACTCATTTTAAATTCTTTTTGCATTAAATTTTAAAAATCATGCCAATTTTTTTGTTTGTAGAACCAAAAATTACACCATCAACATAAATTCAAACCAATAAAATATTATAGTTAACAGTTTTATTAAAAAATGTCGGATATACCATCCCAACAGTAAAATAAATTTTTCAAAAGAAAAGAACATAATCTTTCATACCAAGCTCTAGGTGCTTTTTTAAGACCATAAAGTTCTTTAGAATGTTTAAAAAATTTTGTTTTTGTGAATTTTCAAAACTAGGATGTTTCTCAACATAAAATTCCTCCAATATGTAACCATTTAAAAATGGAGGACATAAAATTCATCTGAAACAATTTAAAGTTCATAAGATATGGATAGGCTAAAAGGATTCTAATAGCTACTAATCTAGCTACAAGAGAAAATGTAACATCATAATCTATACTTTTTCCCTGATTATGTCCTTCAGCTTCTAGTCATGCATTATTTTTAGTTATTATTCCTTGAATATATTATTTCTTTCTAAATGCCAATTTAGTTCCTATAAATGGATAGTTCTCATGTCTTTCAACTAAATTCAAAACTCCATTTATCTTGAACTCATTTAGTTCTTATTGCATTGCTATCATCCATCTTTCATCAAATAAGGCTTCTTCTAATGTCTTAGGCTCTAATTGGGATAGAAAGGCAGAAAATTAAAAAATATTTCCTACATTTCTTCTAGTTTTTTTCTAGTTTCTAAGTCTCCTATAACAGTTTCTAAAGGGTGATTATTTAGGGTTCTAAACTATCTAGGTATTAATCTATTAGGTTCTTCAATGTCATGTTCTTCTAAAAAAGATATAATTTCATTTAAATATTTTTCAAAAACATATTTTATGTTCTCAAGTCTCATGTTATCATTATATCCAATTTCATCAATGTTGTCTTTCTTTTTATCAAAGGTATCAGATTCATCCAATTTCACATGAACTAATTCTTCTATAGTCCTAGACTTCTTATTAAAAACATTATCAGCTTTGAAGTTTCATAATATCTTATGAAAATTCCTAGATCATTTTTTGGATCAAACTTACCAAGATATTTCTTGGTGTTTAAGGTGAAAATGTTTCATCCAAAAAAAAATAAAGTAATTTATTTTAGGTTTTCAGTTTTTCCAGATTTCATAGGGTTTATTTTTAAAATTTGGTCTCATGAAAACACTTTTCATTATGCAGCAGGCTGTACTAATAGCTTCTGCACAAAAACAGGAAGATTTTACTCATTTAACATAGTCCTTGCCTTTTCGTGAATTGTCTTATTTCTTCTTTTAAAAAATTCGTTTTTTTGAGGTGTTCATGGTGCAGATACACATATTTTAGCAGATGAAATTAAATTCTAGATTCTCAAATTCTCCATCATGATCACTTCTTAATGAAATTATTTTAAAACCCTTTTCATTTTGAATATCTTTTCAAAAAAAATTCAAATATAGAGAAGGCTTCATTTTTTTATCTTTGAAAATAAATCCAAGTAAATCTAGAATAGCCATCAACTAAAACATTTACATATAATTTACCAGCCAACAATTATATTCTTGAAGGTCCAAAAAGATCCATATGGATAAGTTATAGAGGATTAGATGTAGAAATTTTGTTAACATATTTGATTTATTATTATTTTTTCTTCCCATGTTCACATACATCGCATAATCTATAACTTTCATTTTTTAGACTAGGAAAATCAGAAAATAATTGTATTTTGGATAACTTATGTAAATAATATACATTTCAATATCTAATTTTTATATTCCAGATCCACCATTCGTTTACCTTTGCTGTAATGTAGTTTACTTTTGGTTTACACAAGGAATTTAATTATAGATTATAAACATTATTAGTTCATGGTGATCTAAAATTAAGCAATTTATCTTTAAAAACAGAACATCAGTTGTGGGACAAATCCACAAAACAACCATCATCATAGCCTTGAGATATACTTATCATGTTTTGTTTCAATCCTTTTACATAGAGTACTTTGTTAATTTAAATATCTTCTGGATCTCCAATAGTTCTAATGCGAATAATTTTACCTTTGGCATTATCACCAAATGTGACTTATCCTCTATCCTTTAGAGTCAATGTTTTAAAATTCAATGAATTATCACCCATATTCATGGAGCTGCCACTATCCATATACAATATATTAGTTCGACTTCTATGACATGCTTCCTACAATTCCATTTAAACAAATTTTTGTGTTGGTACCCATATTTTATTGGTTCTGGCAGTGTTACCTAGAAAAGTATTGGGAATACTGACTTTCATTATTTTTCAATAATCAACAGAATCATATAAACCATTTTAAACAAAGCCTTTCTTAATCCCACTTATTTTTGTTTCCTTAAATAACACTTTTTAGATATGTGACCTTTTGTTCCACTTTAGTTGCAAATTTTACCTTTTGTAATTTGAACAATATAGTTCTTATATAGTTTGGGCTTCTCGCCTTTACTTATTATTCTATATTATTCCTTTTTAATCACATTATTTCAAAGAATTTAATTTCGTTTTTTTATCATTTTCTAAAAATGATAGATGCACTTTTGTATGTTTCTACTTCTATTTTCAGTGTTTTTCTTTTAGTTTCATTATCTGTACAGTTTATGTTTGATGAGTTATATTTTTCAATTAACTCTTCATATTGTTTTAGCAGAGTGTCTCTTTATCTTAAAATAGTAGTGTGAATATTTTGTAGTCATTTATGTTTCTTAAATAAAGAATTATATTTTTCTTCCAGTATGTTACATTAGGCTTCAAGTTTATTATTTGAATGACAAGAACTAGAATCAAAATTAGATGAGTGATGAGATTGCAACTCATCAGCTTCTTCCATAAAGCACATATTTTCTTTTAGATTTGATTCTTCTTTTTCTGAGTCATACATTGACGACTTGATGGAGTCCAAAGAAACAATCTAACTAGTTTTCATTGGTCTTTTGTCTTTCTGCTCATAATCATTGTTTTTGAAAATTTTATTTTTCTTTTCTCCTTTTATTTGAGGACAATCGGGTTTAATGTGACACATCTTCTTGCATTCACAATATCTAACTTTCCTTGACTCTTTTTCATCATTTTTGATGTATTTTTAGAATCCCTTATTCTCTTTGTAGAATTTAATGTTTTTTATGGATAGATGAGCGATTTCCACATCTGAATTAGATAAATTAGAACTCTCTAATATCATTGTGATTTCAACATTCATATTTCTTCTCTTCTGTTGAGTTGTTACTTCCAAATTTTTATTTTCTCTCTTGATCTTGAATTTATGCTCATTTTCTTCTTATTTCATCTCAGCTCTATTCATCATCAGAGTTCCAATTAGTTCTCTCATAGTTATATCTTTTATGGGTGATGATTTACTAATATCTGCTGATATCCCATTCCATCTAGGAGGTATTACTCTGAGTACATTCCAGGAACCATCTGCTTGTTTGATAGGATCTCCCAAGTCAATGATGTTATAATCAATTTTTGTATTCCATCCATTCATCTGGGCGATGCTTTCACCTTTAAACATTCTGAATGTGTCAAATTTCAATTTAATTGTGGAATACCTCATATTTCTAACATTGTAAGTTTCTTCATAAGCAATTACAATTGTCTACCAAATTTCATAATCAATAGGACACTGAGAGACTATTTTGTATTCATCTAGTCCAAGACCAATGATTATAGAAATCATTTTTATTGAGTTTATGTCGTACTCTACTTATGTATCAACAATCCATGTTTCAGGTTTCTCTGGAATCACAAAGGGAGTTAAAATTTTCATGTATACTTTGTATTCAAGGTTCTTTAAGTAAATGATCATCCTTGATTTCCAGCATCCATAATTTTCACATTTCATGTACGGAGCTCGAACCATTGACATACCCTCTCCTGTATCATCCATTATTCTTGGTATAATCCAAAAACATTAAGATTGTTATAGTTTTGAAAAAAATCCTCCTATGATACCAATTGTTGGATAGGGTTATACCAAATATACACAAGAGGGGGGCGGGGGTGAATTGTGTCTTTTACAAATTCTTCATGAATCGTGATTAAGCCTGTGTTTTTCCATTTGCCTTTATCAGGTTTTTTATGTATCAAAAAATAAAAAGTTAATGAACCCAAGTATGGAAAGTTGTTTAGGGAACAGATATCCCCAAGTCCACTCCACCAATGCTATACTCCATGAGCTTGGTGATTTTCACTATATGATTCTCTTATCAACAGACCATCCACAACTGTGTCCAATAAGTTGACACCATTATAAGATATGGCTAAAAATAGATCCTTATGGTTCATAAAATGAACCGAATACTCAACATTGTATGAGAATTTTTTTACTCAATATAAAAATAGTATTTTTCTTGAAATAATTTATAGTTTATCTTCATAGTTGCTACAACATGAAACTAATAGTAGATATATCGTCATATTCATAAATGAAGATCTTCATTTAGGGGTAGTTCTGATTCGATCTATTTGCATAGTTATAGATATAAATTCAGAAACTCCCACAACATTGGATTCAAGAATGATATTCGATGTAGAAATGGTGAATCTTCAACATGTTTCTTCTTCTCCGGAAAAACCGAGTTTGATAGATCTTGGTAGAAGAAGATCTGTAAATCCCGAATGACACTGTAAAAATGTAGTCATGATGAACTCAATAGCTTGATATATATTTTCTTTATTATTCACCTCTTTTTTGTAATACAAAATATCACAGATATATATAGAATAACGACAATAATTTTCCATAAATTTTTATATCCAGAAAAGTCACCTTTAGAATCGCGATATTCAAATGTTTGAATAACGGAGTAGTCGTAACTCCCCTAAATATTCAGCTTGAAAATCTCCTCTTAAATCGATCCTTTGAATCACAAATAAACTTCTTTGAATCATTCAATGATGTGCTTTAAAATCAGGCTTTGAATTTGGCATGAAATCTGCCTAATAATCTGCATAAACTTTGTTGCTCAATAAGGTCATAATTTTAACCCCTAACGCCAAACATTGGGTTGAACAGAATAGCATACATTATCTCAACGTAAGGTTCACAAAGTAAGGTTTACAACGTAAGGTTCAAAATTTAAGGTTCACAATGTAAGGTTCACAATGAAAGGTTGATCTACCATACTTTTCTCTTCATCTCTCAATGGAACAGTACAATTTCCATACATTCCTCTTTAGTAAAACATAAGATACAAGATATGTAAGGTTCACTATAAATGTATGTTTGATGATCCATACTTTTATTAGCTTCTAAATATAAGGTATTTGATCCATACTTTTTGATAAAACGTATGTTTGTTTTCAAAGGTAATGTTGATGAACCATACATTTGATAAACAAACAAAACATTCCATACTAACGTAGGGTTCTTCTTCTATACATTTTTGATATCTTGAACGTATGGTCCCTTCAAAACAAAGGGTTATTATTTTATACTTTTGTACATAACATATGGTTTATTAACCATACATTTTTGAAATGTTGAAAAGTAAGGGAAGGATTCCATCCTTATGCTATGCTCCTCAATGTAGTGTATGAACAGTGTCTACAGAACACGCTAATACACAAAACAATTTCTGTGAAATTTTCCAAATATTCAACAAAAACTAAATTAATTAATATTATTCCAAAATAAAGACATAATGAAAATAAATTTCTAGAAATATAATCAATGTAAAATCTTTTTAATAACAAATAATGTTATTTGTGATCATCAAAATCATAAAAAAGAAGTAGATTGTTGTTCTCAACAATCTCCCCTTAATAAAATTGAGTGTTGTTGAAAAAAACACTTGATCAACAAATACATGGCATGTGATATGCATGGTATGTGAATCTATAAGTATGTAATATGATGTATGTAATCCAATTTTCTTTCCATATCAGGAAAAGTAAAATTTTCCATGTTCTCAAAATCAATATGCAGAGGAAAATACATCAGTCACACAAGATGAAATCATATCAACTATAATCTCATACAGTATAAACATCAATTCTCATCCCTAGCCACTAGGTCATTTCTCATACATGAGGTGATCAGTCCTAGGAATGGTTATTAACCGAGCGTCCACACTTTCCTAGTCTCATGTCTACCAACCCGAAACAAAAAGTCAAAGAAAAAAATAAAGAAACACCAAACCTCAGATACCACTTTGTAACGTACTGACCCGGCAACCCCTCAAACTGGTAGCCAGAACGGTAACCACATGACCTCAAGCACATCTTCCCATACACCAAAGGCTTCCGAATAGCATCGATATTCTATAGATCGTTAGTAGAGACACTATACCCTCATATACAAAGTGTACAATGGAAATTGATAATAAATTCATAAAATAGAGGAAGCATATAAAACAATATTCAATTGGGTAATTAAAATAGGCAATTCCAGTTTATGTAAAGCATGCATATCATGGTGATACATATAGGAAATTAGTAAACAAAATAACATGATTTACATTGCATTACAGAAATAAATAGAGGACTCAATCCCCAAGGGAGATCTCCACAAGCATCCCGAACTCCAACTCGATCCTTTTCCCATAACTCCCTAGTACACGCAACATCCATAAACAATGGTCCATAGCCCTGCAAACAAGAAAGTATACTCGAGTACCCTAGTGCAATGGTTGCCCGAAAATGGTGTGGGATATATATCTCAGTCGGTCAGGACCACCAGTTTTCTAACTCAGTCTATACACTGAAATATAACAAATGATGTTCAGATATGACAAGGTGATAACATAACTAAATAAATAACCGACAAACCATCTGGGTTCTAAAGGGACACTTGATGGTGATACCTAATTCAGCTTATGGCAATAATAATATTCTTCTCATAAATCATACAAACCTATTTATCAATCATAAATACCTTTCAACACATTGTCATTTATTCTCTATTTAATCATTTATTGTCTCCAAGGATCCCATGTTATCTCATACCTAAATATCAACTTCGTCTCATGTAGGAACTCTAATCATTCCCAATCATTCTTTATTTAATTAAATTTAAAACAAACATGATTCATATATCTCATTAATTGTATAATTCATTCATATAATATACTATTTTTGTAGAACTCTTTTTCTAGCACCTATAAACCCGATTCATATATTTATACTATTAGTGTTATAACGCCATGTCTAACACCTATTTATCATTAGTTGTAGATCAATATATATAAAACCCTTACATATCAGTGCTTAGATAACTATTGGGGAGGAACACCATGTCCAATTCCCAACTTCAACATTGGTCTTAGATTCCATACATAGCACCACATTCTCATTCATTTACATCATTTGATAACTATTGAGAAGGGAGACCATTTCCATGTCCCAACTTCTTCATTAATCTAGGATGCCATACCTACCACCACATTCTCATTATTTTACATCATTTGATAACTCATATGAATTAGCCACATTATCCCATTACTAATCCAATGATTTGTTTGACATTTCAATGGCCATTATTTAACTCAACAGTTAACTAATCCCATAACCCATTAATTAATTCATCAATTAATTAATCAATAAACACAATTTTCATTCGATAATTAATTAATCATAATTAATTATCTAAAACATTACTACAAGAGCACATAATTAATACACCATTAATTATCTCATTTTATTCAAAGCATCATATCACAATTAATCCACTGATTAATTAATGCTATTATTTAATTCCAGGTCTTATAATTAGTCCCTTGATAAATTATCTATATATCAAGGTCTTGAACATAATTAATTCATAGTTTATTTTTAAATTATAAATCTCATATTTTCATAATTAATTCTTTACAATTAATTATCCAAATCAAATATCATCTTATCATAATTAATTCCCACTATTAATTCTCTTTAATCAATATCGTGGAACACAATTAATTCACTATTAATTATCTTACATAGAAAAACCTCATCCCATAATTAATTTCCTTTAATTAATTATCTTAACATAACTAATTAAATATTTTAATTATAATTATCTACATTCATAATTAATTCACAAATTAATAATCTTGACTTATCCAATTAAAATATAATAATTAATTCCCTGATTAATTATCTCAACAAATCCTACCCAATAATCATAAATTACACTTAACCAAAGTGATTCTGCAAAAAAGCAAGGAAATATTAATTCACATAACCATAGTCTAAACGAACATGTAACTTGGAACGTCATGTTTTTAACATGGTGGAAGAGAACCTTCGTTGGGGGGGGGGGTTATTATGAAACGTTATTTTGTAATCTAAAAAATATTATAAATTTTCTCCAATATGGTATCCAACTTCATCAGAAGAATTAGATTAACTATAACTGTATTGTTTCCAAAAAAAATCAATGTTGAGGACCCTACCTCAAGGAATTGGTCGAACCAACACTTTCTAACTTAAACCACAATCTCCTCACGCACACGCACCTCCACAAAAGAGTGTTGACAATTGGAATTCATCGTCGCACCTAAAAAAATTAAATTACACTCATAAATACTATGGTGGAGACCAATACACACCTAATTAATTCATCGAAACTCATAATACACCATAAACATTATTTTCAGTATGATAATCCAACTAAAGTGTATAAAAATTTACCCATAAACACTATTTTAAGTATGATAATACACCATAAACACTATTTTAAGTATGATAATCCAACTAAAGTGTATAAAAATTTACCCAAATATGATGATGGTGTTCCAAATTGAGACAAACCACCTTTAATTCGGCAGCAATTTTCAAAATATGGTCAAATGGGTCCTGAGACATCATTCGGATCACCTAGAATCGAAAAAATGAAAGAAAATGAATTAACCATGGGACTTAGGTTTTTGGCCAATGGAAGATGAGGAAAAGAAGAACCAAAATAGTCGCTTCACAGCACAAAACATGCAGATAAGGACTTTCCTCAATGAGACAGACAACATACATGAAGGAACCACTATGATCCGGCTCCCAGAGAGAGATCCGAGTTGGGCAGTGGTGTACATCACCATTGGAGAACAAGGGGAGGGGCTCGCGCCTCACACTACTGTGTGCCTCCCTCTTATTAACCCAATTAGTTTTAAAATAATTTTTACAAAAATAATAATAATAACTATATTATTATTATTATAATTTTAATTTATTTTGATTCTTTCATAAACCGCATAACTCCCCAATTGTACCTCATTTAATTAAATTCTTTTCTAATGAATATAATTTAATAAAAAAACCTAATTAACTCATTTAATTAAATTCCTTTCAAATAATTTAATTAATACAACTCAAAATCATCGTTATATAACTAAATTATTTCAACCACAAATTTAATTAAATCATTTTCAATACTTTTCATTAATTAAATAAATTCATCCATCCATTGGATTTAATTTGGTAAAACCCATACTCCATATTAATTACTCATTTAATTAAATTATATTGACCTGGATATAATTAAATAAAACTCCAACTCATTATCATTTAATTAAATTCTCTAATCATTTTTTTAATTAATGAAGAATGTTTTTCATCAATTAATTAAATCCACTTTTTAACCATGAATTTAAAAAATTACAAATCATCATATCACTAAATTAATTAAATCCTTCACAGTCAAGAATTTAATTAAAAAATTAACTAGAAACCCAAATATGGGTAAGCCACATGTTTTTTCTCACATGGTCTACAAAACTATGTGCCAACAATACATGACCTCCTGTCTAAGGAACCTACTTCGCATGGTTTGTCTCATATAGTTTTTCTAACAATGAACAGACCGTACGAGCACCTATGCCTTACCTTTAGAAAGCTTCATGGTTTGAACTGCATGGTCTGACTGACCATGCTCATCTTGTGTGAATTCCACTGCCAGGATTGGTTCTCCTGAAACCCATTGAGCCACCCATATAACTTCTCTGACCTTTACCCAAGATTTTTATCAATGCTTTTAAATGGTCCAATGTCACAAAACATCATCCCAATGTTTTTTTAATATATACTCTTTCATCAAAAGAAAATTTCATAAACCTTTGTATTTAACCCATTTCAAGAACACGGGACTTTACAGATCCATAATAAATTCCATGTGAGGTGTGAAAGAATCTCATCACTTTGAGGAGGCGTCAATCCAAATGCCCACAATCAAAGTTATTTTATTCCCAAAAAATATAAATCATGAACGTATGTATCATATAAAAATTCAAGATTCATAAAAACATCATATATATATCATATATATCATATAAAAATAGACATTAAATCTTTATTCCAATCCATTAAAGGTGGAAATGGAAGAATGAATGACCTCGATTCGTGAGGTAGTTGTCCACCCTACACATGAGTGATAATTATGTATCCCCTTTGATAGAAGATTTTATGATTCTAGGTCCAATACATAACATACAAATACATCAGTATATTTATCATACTTATTTAATTATTTAATAATAGAATAAGTAGAATTTAGGGGTTTGATAATGGAATAAAATAAGCGTTTATTTGCAGGATGTTACCTCTTCTTTGAGTAACTGCTTTGTATTTTCACCAAATTTATTTGTTGGTTATATGATTAATATAGAGAATATGGATAGAGATATGGGTTGGGTTTGGCCAAGAGAAATGCCTTGAGAGGTGTGAAAAATGAGGGGTGGGTGCCCTTTTATAGTCGAGGAGTTGGATTCTTGTAAATATTGAAAGGTAACCACTTTTTAAAGGTATCTCGTATATCATGTGCCTCAAATAATGGAATTTTTTTTATGAAAAGTGATTTTATTGTGGAAATATTTCCATAAAATTTCTTTTTTACAGGTTTAAAGTTTATTCTTTCCCTTAAGATAATGTTTTACAACTATGTAAACTCGTTTTTACATTAATCTTTGTAATTAATTTTAATTAATTTCGCTAATATTTTTTCTCAAAAAAGATCTTGAGTTTATTAAAAATTATAAATTATACTGATTCAAAATACGTAATATAATTTTAAACATTATAAAGAGATAATTTAAAAAATTAAATTTAAAATTTATACGATAGACGACAAGATGATAGGTTTTTTAAGTGAAAAGATCAAAATATTGAAGTGGTTTCATAACCAATTCCAAGTGAAATTAATGAAAATTATCTAAATTGGATAAATTTATTTATAATTAATATAATTAAAATTTAAAAATAATTTAAAATATAATTTAACAACAGAAATAAATTTTATGAAAATGAATATTTGTATTAAAATTCTGTATTTTTTAAAATTCATCCAATAGTGAAACTTCTCATAAAAATACCAAAATATCAACCTTAGATATTTTTTTCATACTGCATTAAAAAATCTATTTATTTTATCAAATATTTTTTATAAAGGTATTAAAATTTATATTTTAAATACACATTCAATTGAAAGTCTACAAAATTATTTTTTCAAAAAATATATATCTTTATGTGTAAAATTTGTTTTATTCTTATCTCTTGTATAAAAATCTCACAAGATGATCATTAAATAGTTTTTTAAAATTAATAGATATATATTTCAATAACATAATTTATAATAAGTTATTTAATTTTATTATTGATGTAAAACCTGTTTCATTTCATAAATATAATTTTCATGAAAAATATTTTCTTTATTGTCAAGAGGGTCTTATTTGGATTTCTCATTAATTTTACACCAAATAGTTCTTATTATATTAATGTTTAAAGCATTTATTCATTATTGTTTTAAACTTATTCATAACCATGGTTCCTATAGCTTTGTGAAAGATATAATAACATTTTAATAATAATAATATTATTATATAGTTTTTTGGTAAAACTAGGTCTTGTGTGTCATGCAATTTATCAAAAGAACTCGAAATTGTGTGTAACACATGCCAAACATAGTGTTACAAATACCAAAAGATAATAGATATTTTTAATATTGTTAAATAATTACATGGTGTTTTATATAGATCAAGAATAAGTTTATTTATTCATATAATAAAATATATATTCACTATGGAGGAAATGAAAATTTAGACAAGTTTGAATTAATTCCAAAAAAGGCACAAAATATCAGGGCGTTACACTCCTACTAGAGTGGATTATATGATCACATTAATCTATCTTCATTTTTACTTGGATCAGGGTGAATATTATTTATTTTTGGACCCTATCATGGGTGAAATGAGACATTATGATGTCAATATTAGAATGGATAGGCTACTATCCTTGAATATTTTGACTGTTTCTGATGGAGAAAATAGTGGACCTGAGATGATGGGTTCTGGTTTTCCTTCACAGGATAAAACAAATTCAAGTTAGAGAATGTTGGGATTGTGTATGCGATAGTTATGGTGATTTCTCATTAGTTCGATAGCTTGAATCTTGGGGCTAAAAAATTGTGGATGTACAATTTCTTTTAATGGTTGAGGAGTTCCCAAATTTATTCCTAAATGACATACTTAGGCTACCTTCTTATAAAGAGGCTGACTTATATATTGACTTTCATTGAGGGGTCATCATTATATATATGGTATGATATTATATCTCACTTAATGAGCTTCTAGGTATGGGGGTGTGGTTAGAGGACCATCACAGGAATGGGTTTTTCTGAACCCTGTGTGTACCCCTTCATCACTCTAATATAATTCACCAAGAAGGTGGATTGGATGCCTTGGTTGAACATGTATTACCCTATACTGAATAAATTATTTATTAAAAATAGATATCAACTACTGAAAATTAATGAACAATTCAATCATTTGAAAGAGGAAATGTTGTTCATGAATGTGGAACTTATATCAGGTAAACACCAACCACTATTTTTCTCATAGGACATACATAAGGAGGCATTCAAATTTCATTGTGATCAATACGAGTACTCAGTGAATCCATTGGCTTTTACTAATTCCCTATATATTTTTATGGGACTCATGAACCAAATTTTTATACCGTTCCTTGTTCAGTACATGGTGGTCTTTACAAATGACATTCCCATATAGTCACTATTTCAGGATGAACATGTGGTGCCTTTCCAGATGATTTTAAACAAATATTGAGAGAATATATTATATATGAAAATATATATGAATTAATTTTTGATTAAAAGCTTCCAATCTATGGGAAACATTATCTCATATGAGTGTTTAGATGTTGACCCAATGAATATCAAGGAAGTTACATCTTTGGATCCAACCAAGAGAGTGTCATAACTGTGATGCTTCTTTGTGTTGGATGGTTATTAAAAGAGGATCACTACAGACTTCTCTTTTATTATAACACCCATCACTAAATTGACCCAAAATGGGAAACTATTTTTCATGTCGAAGAAGTTCTAAATGGTGTTTCAGGAGTCACATTATATGTTGAAACCGCTCTTGTCCTGGGGTTTTAAGAAGAGAAGGTTGAGTATGTAGTGTTTTTTGATTCCTTATGAATCGTACTTGAGTTTATGTTAATTCCTTGGTGGGTGGGGATATAAATTGGATATAGGATTCTATATCCTCATGAGAATGACTACAAAACTAATGACTTTGAGAAGGAATTTTGGTGTTCACCCATAAAATGTGGTGACACAACCTTCTTAGTGAGTTGTTTGTTGTTTATTATAACCATAAAAGTATGAGGTACAAAATCACTCAGAGAGGTATCAACCTAAGATGTAGATTATGTTTAGATTTCATACAGTACTATGACATAGATATAATATATACTATTTTGATATAAAATGCAGTGGTATAAAATCTTAGAAGGAAATATCCTTCCCTATTGCTAGGTGAGCATCATTGAATTTGTATTTATTATAGTTATCTTTTATATAGCATGAAAGATTAATATTTCATCATTTAATGGTTTCAACAGTTCTATTTTAAATTTTGTTGGGAATAACTAGTTTTTATTGTTTACAATGTTGTATTGTTTGGATATATATCACAAGGGATGCTCCTGGTGTATTCACTAAATGTGGGGAGCATATCATCCTCTACTAGGGATGGGTTGTGGTGTCAGTAGTTCTTCAAGAGGAGGTGATGAGAATTTATACACATATATCTTAGTATTCCATCCAATTGTGTAGAAGATAAGCTAGGACCTCTAGTTGCTATTTTGGGGTCCAGGTGTAACAACTGAGCTTTAATTATGTTAAGTTTTTCATTTAAAAGAAATAGTAACACAACAAACATAGTTCTATTCCAGAATTTGATAAAAAAAGAATAATAAAAAATTTTATAAAATTAATTTTATAAATTTTATCACATTTTTTCAATCATTATATCAATATTTGACTAGGGTTAAATTTTGAAATATTTCTAAGATGATTGATTTTTTTAATGTATAGTGAAAATATAGATATTTCCAAAATTGTGATTTGGTTTCATTAGATTTAAAATTCTGAGTATATTTTTTATTTTTTCATAATGTGAACTATGATCGATAAAAAATATAATAATATAAATATTTCTTGTAATTGTCAAGATTTTTATGAAGTTTAATTTTTTTTCTAAAAAACAATTTATTTCTAAAATCTTTTTTTCATTGCATTTTACGTGTTTATTTTAAAATTATGTTATACCACTTATATAAATTTTATATAGAAAAATGGATACAATATTTTGAATCTAGGGGATCAAATTTGTTAAATATATCACATTTATTATTTTTCACTGTGAATATTAACCGTTGTAAATATTTTTGCACCTCATTAAGGGTAAATGGGTAAAATAAAGTAAAAACCATAAAATAAAGTCTAAAAAACCCCCAAACATTCAATAACTTTTTTTATTAGATAAATTCATTCATATCCTTCCCAAATTCAGTTATATAAATTTTGGTTCATTTACACTTCATAATGACATTTCTATTATTTAATATAATGAAAATTCCAAAATGTCCCTCTCTTGAATTTAATGTGATTTTTTTAATAGGGATAAAATAATATGAAATTATGTTATAAATATTTATTTTAAATATAAAATAATAATATTTAATAAATTTATTTATTTTTAATATTTAGAAATGAGAAAATTGTGTTAAATTCTTACACAACAATGACACAATGATTGTGTAAACAATGCAAAAATCACGTAAATAGTTTTAAAAAATATAAATGTAATTTATTTTGAATGATAAATAGTGTCCAATGAATTATATAGATTAAGATAACATATAATGTTTTTTAATGGTTTTTATTATAATTTCAAATCCATCTTGATGTCTTTAAATTCAAGTTAAATTAATATTGTCCAAAATAACATTAATGGTATTTATGAAAAATAATATTTTATTAATTTAATTAAAAATCATAAAAATATTGAAAGAAAACAACTTGGATTATAATTGGTCTTAAATTTAATACATTATAAATTTTTTAATCAATAGTTATCTTATAAGTAAAATTATAACTCTTTAATATTGAGAAAATTTGTTATCATGGTAAAGTTTAAAATTTATTATTATAGGGTTAATAAAAAAATAAGAAAAATGTTTTTAGTACATAAACACCTTATTAAACCACATTGGTTGGTTGGAATTTGATATTATCATTATCACCTTTTAATAGAAGACATTTTAGAGCCATTTTTTCTAGTTAGTTACTTAATAATATTTTAAAACATTAAAACATTACAAGTGTGCCAATCACCTAAATTATAAAAGGGAATCATATCATCTCAGTTATCCACACTCCATGAGCCATATTTCTCAGAAAATCAAACAAAACTCTCAAAAACATCCTTATCAACCTTATGTTTGTGATTTTATACCCAAAATACCAACCCTAGAGTCCGTAAGAAGATATCTGGATGGTGTTTCTCTATGATAAGGTAATCATTTTTACAAATCATTGAGATTTATTTCTTCTCTAAGTTTCTCTATATATTTTGTACCCATACAAAAATAATAAATCAAATATAATAAATATAATATTTTTTTATAAGGATTATGGGAAACCCATTTTCCGCCACTTTTCAATTTAATTAAAAGTGAAAAATGTCATTCGCTCGTATGTATAGCTCACCACCTCCACTTAACGATGTTAGTCAAATGTTTTTAAATATTAATTTTCATTTACATTCACTTTAATTAAAATTATTTAAAAGGAACATTTTTTAATAAATGTTATTTAAATAATTAATTTTTTACTTTTTAGCAAAAATATGACTATAATTTTCTCTTTCAGCATATAAGGTATGAATAGATTTTCCTACCAACATAACCATATTTTTTAGTGGAGATTTTTTTACAAGTTTAAAATATTATTTATAGGTAAAATCATTTATTCATCATTCAATGGATTTTCAGTTAAAATTTATTAAAAATAAAATGATATTTTTTTTATTTTTTAAAAATAAATTATTGAATGATCTTTTAAAGGTATTTTTCATCTATGTAAACTGCCTTAAAAGATTGATATTCATCATTGGAAATATGATCTGATGATACCATGCACATTATTTACTGGTAAAGATTACGATAATTATTGTTTTTGGTTTAATCTATGAAACATGTTTCTTTACCTTGGGTTAACTACGTTATGATGAAATGGTTTTTACTATGATAAAATTATTGAGTTTTTATGAAACCTATTACCCATCCATGGGTTATACTACGATGAGATGGTAGAATTTTTATGAAATGAATTTCCTTTCTATCAGTTATGATATGTTGAATTGTATAATGTTTTATGATGTTTTAGTAAATAAATTAATGGTATTCATTATGCGATGGGTGATCCCCAAATTACATTACTCTCTAATTCATTTATTACAAATGGATTTCTAATAATATACTAAATAATGGAATGGAGAGTGAACTATATTTATTAAGGGTATTTACCTAATAAGATAGTCATGGGAGTGAACCTTTATGGAGGAAATGATATAATGATGAGTGAACCAAATCCACTATGATAGTCTTGGTAGTGATCCATGACTATGGATATTATTTTAAATGATTAATTATAAGACACAAACTTATCATTGTCTGTGATTACTTATTGGTAATTATGGAAATATTTCAATTTTGTCATTTATTATAAAAATCCTTATTTTATTATTTATAATTAATGATATTTGATTAATTTTGTATGAATATAATTAGTTGTGATTATATTGTCATACCATTTTTCTTATATTATTCTCACTTATGATTATTTATTTATATCTCTTATTAATACCCTTATAGATAATCTAATCTCACACTATATTATATTTCCATTACTGAGGTTATGAATAACGGATTTATATAGGGTATGTTTAATAATCATTCTATTTTGGGAGAACTTTGTAAGAGGTTTTGAAGATATTTTTTGAAATAATATTATTTGGTATCAAGTCTCCGAATAATCTAAAAAAGTATAGTTCTTATGCATTTATTTTTATTATATGTATTGAATGTTCATCTAAAATGATGTAATATATATGGATAAAATTATTTTTTCATGTCATATCGGCTATGGAGATGTTTATATTAGGCTTCAAGGGACTCCTTTTTTGGATTAGAATGGTGTTTCATACCCTGATTGATGACCATACTAAGAAAACCATTCATGTCCTACAGTACATGATACGTTATTTCATGTTGAACTTTGGAAGAAGCTTGGACAATCCCCCACCCTAGGTATAGTTTTCCTACAACAAAATCTATCACTCAATTATTGTTATGACACTTCTCGAGGCCCTTTATGGGTGACCTTTTAAGTTATAACTTTCTTTTGTTAAAGTTGGGTGAATTTGAACAAATGGGGCCTTCATTTGTATGAATTATGACAAAGAATGTGTAGATCATCCAATAGAAGATATAGATAGTTCAAATATATCAAAACACTTATGGGGACTGATGATGGTGGCAAATAGATTTTAGTTAGGGAGACCATATTTTCATGAAGACTTAACCTTGAAATGGTCTATAATGATTATGTTGGATTGGATAGCAATCTTCAAGGTCTATCAATCTATTTTAGATTATGGGTCAGATTGGAATGGTTTCATACCTTCTAGTTGCACATCTATAGTTGGGCTGAATTAATGATTTCTTCTATATGTCATAACTAAGGAAATACATTCACAATTCATAATTGGTTACTAAATGGTGAAATATTTACATTTATGATATATCCACCTTTATATAGTATGCATTTTAAATCGATGATCGGTAATAGAAGATACTTCATGGGAATGTTATTTCTATTGTGTGTGTTCTCTTGTATCATGAAAATCATTAAAAGAGATCATTTTGAATCAGATAACCATATGTGTGCATTGTACCCTCACCTGTTTATGTTGTTCATACTTTTTGTGATAAAAATTCTGAAAGGTGGGGAGATTGTAACAACTATGGTTTTCTCAATAGAATCCTTTAGATTATTTAAATAATATTTTAATAAAAATTTGTAGATGTCTTGGGGGTAATTAGGCATCATAAATCTTCAATGTTGATATATTAAAAATATCAAATTTATTACCACATTCACATGCATAATCTTGTAAATAATGGATCATCTCTCAATTGGAGTCTCTAATGAAGAAACTTAGACCACCTACGAATCTAGAACATGGGTTTTAACCTATGAGTGACATATATTTCATTGTTATGGGACCACTTATTGGTGTGCATTCATGGGAAGATAATGGAGGAATTTAATTAGGTAAATTATATAATTAATTTAATACTAAAATAAAATATCTTAACCTTATAGTAACATTTATAAAACCAATATAACAATTATATAATGTCAGAAACATAACACTATTATTTATATAGAGAAGTATAGTGTCTGTAAGAACTCGGGTTTTTAGAACAGGTCAAAATCCGGACCCTGTTTGAATTTTTGGCTTGTTCCGGAGAAAACTGGAGAAACTGGGCAGTTTCTGGAAATTTCTATACTACACGCCGTGTACTTTCAAAAACACGCTATGTATAGGTAAGGAGAGTACCAGCTATGTGCTCGCCAAGTACATGTCGTGTGATGGTCGTGTAGGAATTTCTTATGATACGACATGTAGTTATTGACACGCCGTGTACCCGTGACCATGTGCAGGCCATACATGGCATGTAGGCCTATTGGTTGGGTAGAATCGTTTAACCAAGTACATGCCATGTCTTCCTTGGACACACCGTGTAGTCTATCCATGTATGAGGGATATACGTGGCATGTAGGTAAGTCAGCGAGGAAGAGAAGAAAGACTAAGTACACATCGTGTACACATAGGTACACATTGTTTACTCATGTCGGAAGGTTCTAGAAAGTATGTCAACGGATTTTCAGCCATCTTATGAATAGTAAAATGATATGTGGCGTGTCATACTAAAGTACACGCCGTGTAGTATCTTTTTTTCTCTAAATCAGACAGTAGCCTCGTATTGAGGCAGAACCTCAAATTTTCGTCGGGTTGAGAGGGGAGAGTCAGGAGGGATTTCAATCCCCTCGCGTTCCTTCATTTGAAACCTGATTTGATCATTGATTGATCCGTTGGAACCCCCTCGGTAAGGCCTTGATTCTTCTTGAGTAGTTTTTCATGATTTTTATTCTAGAACTAGTTATTTGGGTTTGAGCGGTTTTGACTCTTTTATAGATCTACCACATTTTAGACTTAATTGGAGGCTGTTATTGGAGGAGTATCATTGTACCTGTCTCAGTTATGTGGTTCATACCTATTTTTGTGTTTTCATGGTCATTTGGGTGGTGCTCCCATTAGCCCTTTTTTTGGGTATCTTGAGAGGGACCCATTTTTATCTGATATTGTATATTTAATTGTTTATTAGACTCGTGTGATGACTTTGGGTATGCCCTTTACCTTTTTTTCTTGAGAGGGGCTAGGCAATGGGTTGTAGCTAAATTTGGGCATTTTGGTCAGGGAATGCCAAAATGGTTATGATTTAACTGTGATATTTTTTCTGATAGTTTTAGTTTATAAAGACTTGATTTGAATTTTTAGAGGCTCTCAAGACCTCGGTGTTGGAATAGGACAACACTTTGTCAGTGCAAGTCAACTGTTTAGATTTTTTTCATGTTTATGAGTTCTGTTAAATGTGTTATCTATGTAATTTCTTAAATGCATATGCTGGAACCGTTGGGTTGGTTTGGGCATGGATCAGACATTCTTGTGTGGTGTTGATCAAAGGTTGGGCATGGCTCGGGTACATTGGGTGGATTTGACCACAGGATTGGGTGTCATGGGCATCAGCTTGAGGCAGGATGACTGTCAGGTTGGGCATGGCCCAGGTTACTGGGATGGCAAGGCCGTCAGACTTTAGCAACATGATCACAGGGAAACGAGGTGTCAGAGGTGTTGTGGCTTGGGTACTATTTTGGTTATTACCCCTCACCAAGAATCTTTGAGTATTGTGCACATAGAGAGACTCCGTGACGAGGTTGTTTTTACCACTTATGTGGGTAGAGGCCCCCATTAGTTGTGGTTTAAGTACTATCGGTTTGGGGGTGCATTTCTTATGATGCAACGTGGAAGTTTAGGAGCCTTCATGGGATAGCATTAAGGATATCAGGTTGGGGGCTGATGCTCACCATTATTTGAGGGAAGATATCACTATCCCTCCGAACACGTTATTTTGAGGGCAGACATCGTTGTCCCTCTGGCTACTTATTTTGAGGGAAGAAAACATTGTCCCTACGATTACTTATTGAGGTTAGGCATCATTGTTTCTCCAGGTTACTATTCTTGGGCATGTCGTCGGGACGTCGGTACTTGAGATACGTAGTGTCAAGGAGCACAAGGTGGTGGGTTACATGACAGAGATTCCATCGTTGGCTGAAGTTGGTGACACTCCATGGTGTCTTCTGATCACCAATGGAGTTTGTGATTCTTTGTGCATCATTATCTTTATTTCATTCCTTATAAATACATGACTTCTTAAACACTTATATTAGGTACGCACCGTTTGGTGGTATCCAACAGACATTCGTCTCACACCCTGCACATGCCCTTTGGGATGCGTTCAGACATTATAGATTTATTTGCAGGAAGAGGCCGACTTTAGGAGTTGGGCTATATTAGCTGTTCATGGAGAAGGTATGGTCCTGGAGGTCTTTCCAAGCTGGATTTTACTTATGTTTTGATTTCTTTCATGTATCATCATGGTTACTCGTTTATAGATATAGTTGGTTATCCATTGGAGCCCTTTATATTTAAATATGTATGACCTGCTTTGGATGCCGGTTTTGTTGTTTTGTAGTAGTTACAAGTGATCATCATGCTATTGTGTTTATTTCCATTGTTTTTGTTTATATTTATTGCATTCGCTAGTTATTGATATTGAATGTGCTTCCGCTCTGCATGTCTGGTTCGAGTTTACTGTGTCACTTATTTAGATGCATCTTTATTGTTATACTTGGACCAGTACTGTTATTATTATCCTCCAAGAGGGTATAACCTCCCCAATATACTTATAAGACCCTCACTGCTAGTCAGAAGCATTTGGCGTTCAGGGAGGTGCCCCTAAGGTAGTAGCACCTGACCCGTTTAGCACTGTTCGGGTGGCTGTTTGGGTCCAGGTCATTACAAAGTGGTATCAGAGGAGTTCCTGGTAGGGATTTAGTAGTAGTGTCTTACTGGAAACTAATGATATTGAGACTTATCTTTTATTTTCTACTAGTTTTACAATTTGGGGTATGGTGGACTGGAGATACGTTGTGATTGGAACTAGGTTCCTAGCTTGTACTTGGGTGCCTGCAGCCCAAGGTACGAGGGATGGACCATATTGCCATGGCTGTGAATTGGTGTTTTCCTTTTTCTTAGATTAGAAATTATATAATTTCCACCTCTGTGGATCACCTGGTGTTTGATGTTAATAATTGTGATATGTGACCCTTGAACTGGTGCGGTAAGGGATAATTGGACCTTGACCCGATATGGAAAAGACTTGTTTGTTTGGATTTTGATAGGAACATTTTTAGGGTATTTCAATTTCATAACTACTTTTATTCTTTGTGAAGTGATAATTCCATGTGAATAATATCAAATTTCCATACTTATATTCTTTGAAATGTGAATAGGTGAAATTCCTGTTATAATTGCTTGTTTATTGCAACGTGTTATGTCATGCCATGTATATTTGTAGAATTGCAGGGTATTTGGGCAAGGTTCTTATGAGAGCAGGCATGTACTATGGTTCATGTGATATTTATCACCAGGATTGGGTGACGCAGTCGTTGTTTTGAGGATACGTTAGTTTTCGGGACAGGCATGGCCTGAGTTACTTTTGATACTTTTCTCTGTTAAAGGTGGGTGAGGAGGCCACGAGGTCAGGATGACATGGGCATGGGTTGCAGTGGGGGAGAGTAAGGGTAGTAGTTATGCACTACCTTTTACTTATTTCCTTATCTATATTATATATGTATAAATTATTATGTATGTGGGTTGTCTGACCATTTATGGTATTCAGTGGGTTCCTCTTAGAAATATGGATGGAGTGTTAGGTGGGAGATGATAAAGTGCTGCAAGATCAGGTTCAGGATCTGGTACAGGTAGAGAAGGAGCCATGGGTACAGGCTCTAGGATAGGATCAGGTGCAGGATGTAGTGCAGGCAAGACAACAGCCGGGTTTGGCAGCATTCAGACCATGTCTTGACGAGCATCACCGAGCTAGCCTGGTATGTGTCTTGCAGGGGATTGACCGAGGAACATAGGTTACAGATCCATATATGGAATATCTGACAAAATAATTCCAGTCACAACACCTGTTTCTTTTTCATGGTTAGGGTGATCCATAGGTGGCTATGAAATCGATAGAGGACATGAAGATGATCTTCGAGCACCTTGAGATGCCTCCAGGGCCAGGGGTCAAACTGACGGCGTAAATGTTGGGAGAAACAAAGAAGAATTGTTGGGTTGTGAAGGTTCATGCTAGTAGGCTTGAGTGACTGGAAGGGAAGGAATTTGAGGATAGGTTTTTTCGAGAACTTTTACCCAGAGACACTAAGGGCTGAGAGTGCTCGGGAGGTCTTGAGCCTTCAGCAGAAAGACATGTCCTTCATGAAATATGCAGCAAATTTCACTAAAATCTCTCTCATTTCACCTGGTATGGTATGTAATGACGCAACAAGGGTGAGGATATTCGGGGATGGATTATGACATGCCATTAAGATTCTTGTGAATATCTTCAGGTAGGGTTCTTTTTCAGAAGCGGTGAATTAGGCGCTCATATTAGAGAGAAACCAGAGGGATAGGCCCCAGGTTGGCTGGGAAAGATTTCATGTGATGGTTTGGACAACATGAAGCGAGGACGGGATGAGTTCCAATAGGTAAGATAGTCTGAGGACTCATCTAGACAACCTCCTAGAAGTTCTTCAGTGGTTTTCCTTTAGTGTAGACAGCTAGGGCATGTTTGGACTCAGTGTGATAGTCCTCTAAAGGTGTGTCGGGCATGTGGACAGGTTAGGAATCTGGGGAGGTTTTGTAGGAAGCCTTCTCAGACAGCTAGTAGGCAGGGACCAGGATAGACTGCGGCATCTGGAGTTGGTTCAAGTTCAGTACCAGTGGAGGGTAGCCGAGGTTCAGCTGCACACGGAAGATGTGACAGAGATAGTGGGACCCATCTGAGGGGTCAATGGTCAGTGGCTGCAGCAGCACCGTAGGGAGTTCAGGCATCAGGCATACATACTTTAGGCTTGGTGCACACTGTGGAACTACTAGAGGCAGAGAAGGCTGGTGAGCTGATGACTGATAGTGGTACACCAGGGGTGTGGCCGTGATTTTCGATGTTTCCTTTTTTGGCATGACTACTATAGACATGTCTGTTATGAGTGAACATGATGTACATGATCTATGTGGACTGACTAGATGCTAGTTAGTGGGATTGGCACCATATCGGGTGTGTGATATGTTTATATATATGTATGAGATGCGTAGAATCATGGGCATTAAGGATGTGGGTTACTGGAGGTACCTTGGGCATTGGGGCATCAAGGATGTGGGTTACTTGAGGTGCTAGGAAACATGTTTGTTTTTGAGATTCCATGGGATGCAGGACCACATGGAGGCAGACACCAATGTGGTGCGAGATACGTTGGGTATCTGGAACAACAAAAGATCACCAATGAGGGGCAGGGGTGACAATTCGTCATGGAAGGACTATGCATCCAAAAAACATATAAGTGAACCCTTTTTTTTGAGTTTTGTCATGTTCAGACTGAGTTAGTCAATTCCTAAGTTGGGGATCCCGTGAGGAATATAGCCAGAACCTTCAAGACTGGGGTAGTCTGGGGTACTTTAATCGGGGATGTATCTTCGGTGCCATCTCCGGGTTTCATTTGATAGCTCGAGTAAGATCTATGTTAAGGTAGGGAGATTGTAATAATATGGGTTATTATAACGGGTCAAAATACCAACCCAATTTGAATTTTTTGCTTGTTCTTGATAAAAATGGAGAAACTATGCAGTTTCTAGAAATTTCCAGACTACACGCCATGTACTTTCAAGTACATGATGTGTATAGGTTAGGTGAGTACCAGCAGTGTGCTCACTGAGTACATGTCGTGTGATGGCCGTGTAGAAATTTATTACTATAAGACATGTAGTTATAGACATACATTGTACCCGTGACCATGTGGAGGCCATACATGGCTTGTAGTTCTATTGGTCGGGTAGAATTGCTTAACAAAGTACACAACGTGTCTTTCTTGGACACACCATGTAGTATAGCCATGTATGAATGATGTACATGGCATGTTGGAAAGTCGGCGAGGAAGAGAAGAAAGACTAAGTACACGCCATTTACCCATAGGTGCACGTTGTGTACTCATCTCGGCAGGTTCTGGAAAGTAAGTCGATAGCCTTTCAACCATCTTATGAACAGTAAAATGATAGACAACATGTAGTCCTAAAGTACACGCCAGGTACTTTCAATTTTTTTTCCTAAAACAGGCAGTAGCCTCATATTGAGGTAAAACCTCAAATTTTCGTCGAGTTGAGTGGGGAGAGCAGGCCAGGATTTAAATCCCCTTCTGTTCCTTCATCTGAGACCCGATTCGAACACCAATTGATCTGTTGGAACCCCCTTAGTAAGACCTTGATTGCACATAGGCTATTTTGCTTAATTTTCGTTCTTGAATGAGTTATTGGGGATTGGTCAATTTTGATTCTTTTCTAGATTTACCGCGTTTTAGACTTAATTAAGGGTTGTTATCGGAGTATTTGCATCGTTCGAGTCTCATGTAGGAGGTGCATACCTTTTTGTTGTTTTGTGGTCATTTGGTTGGGGTGGCCTTCGGCGCGTTTTCAGGTATTTTGAGCGGGACCCATTTATATATTATATTGCATATTTAATTTTTCATTAGACCTGTTGGATTCCTTTGGGTATTACCTTTACCTATTTTACTTTAGTGGTGTTGGGCGAGGGGCCGTTGCCCAATTTGGGCATTTTGGCCAGGGAAATCCAAAATGGTTATGATTTAACTGTTATATTTTATCTGATAAGATTAGTTTATTAACCCTTGATAAAAATTGTTAGAGTCTCTCAAGACCTTGGTGCTAGTATGGGAAGGCACCTTGTTAGTGCAATTCAACTGTTTATATTGTTTGTTATGTTTATGTGTTCTGTTAAATGTGTTATCTATGTAATTTTTGAATTGCATATGATGGAACCGTTGGGTTGGGTTGGTCATGGCCCAAACATTCTTGAGTGGTGTTGATCATAGGTTGGGCTTGGCACAGGTACATTGGGTGGTTTTGACAACAGGATTGGGTGTCATGGGCATCGGCTTGAGGCAGGATGACTGTCAGGTTGGGCATGGCCCAGGAAACTGGGGCGGAAAGTCCATCAGACTTGAGTGGAATGGTTATAGGGACACTAGGTGTCAGAGGTGTTGTGGCTTGGGTACTATTTTGGTGATTACTGCTCACCCAGAAACATTAAGTAGTGTGCACACAGAGAGACTCCATGATTATGTGGTTTTGATCACTCGTGTGGGTAGAGGCCCCGTTAGTTGTGGTTTAGGTACTATCAGTTTCGGGGTGCTTGTCGTAGGAAGCCACATGGAAGGTGAGGAGCCTTTAGAGGATAGTATTAAAGCTATCGGGTTGGGGGAAGATGCTCACCATTTTTTAGGGCAGATATCATTATCCCTCCAGACACTTTATTTTGAGGGCAGACATCGCTGTCCCTCCAGTTACATATTGAGGACATGCATCCCTATTCCTCCAGGATACTACTTTTGGGCATTCATTTGAGACATCAGTACTTGAGACACATGGTGTCAGGGGTCACACGGTTCCAGGTTACATGACTGATATTCTGACGTTGGACAAAGTAGGTGACACTCCATGGTGGCTGTTGAGCACCATTGGAGTTTATGTTTATTTTGGGATCATTCTATTTATTGTTTTCCTTTTAAATGGATGAATTATTAAACACTTATACTAGGTAGTCACTGTTGGGTGGTATCCTACTGATATTCATCTTACACCCTGCATGAGACCTTCAGGATGTGTGTAGACTTTAAAAATTTATGTGCAGGAAAGAGTCCAGCTTCAAGAGCGGGGCTGCATTAGCTGTGCATGGAGACAGTATGGACCTTGAGGTCTTACCTAGCTAGAGCTTACTTATGTTTTTCTTTATTTCTGGTATCATCATGTTTACTTGTTTATAGATATAGTTGGTTAGCCATTGGCTCCCTTTATATTTAAATATATATGACTTGCTTTGGATGCATGTTTTGTTGTTCAGTAGTAGTTACAAGTGATCATCATGATGTTGTGTTTATTTCCACTGCTGTTGTTTATATTTATTGCTTCCACTATTTATTGATATTGAATGTGATTCTGCTCTGCGGGTCTGGTTCGAGTCTTCTGAGTCATTTATTCCCCTACATCATTATTATTATACATGGACCCGTGCCGTTATTATTTTCCTACGAGAGGGTATAGCCTTCCCACTATACCTATAAGACCCTCGCTGCAAGTCGACAACCTTTAGCGTTCAGGTAGGTGTGCCTAAGGTAGTAGCACCCGACTCATTTAGCACTGTTTGGGTGGATGTTCATGTCCGGGTCATTATAGTTTCACTATAAGAGAATCATTGTAAATGAATGGGGAAGGTTTGTGGATCGATAACTGAAATTGGCATAACTTTCCATTTCCATCAATGATGGTTTTTTATTCATTAGTTATAGACACAAACATGGGGGGTGATTTTTTTACCCCTCTTTTTAAATTTCGTTTATTATAGATTAGTTCCATAAAATATATATACGAACCTAGCCTTAAACACTAAATAATATAGTTAATTACACAAGATAAAACTTATTATATCCCAAAAGATAAATTCGGTTTTGAGGTTTATAATGTTAGGAAATAATTCATACATATCAATCCATAAGAATAAAAAGTGTATTATGAAAAAACAATGTCTATTTTTTCGATAATATGGAATTTTGAAATAAAAAACATGAAATCTATTCATGAAAAGTCTTCACAACATTCTTATTGGATTCTCCTTTTCTCTTACCCATCATTAAACACTATGGAAAACATTTTAAAACATTAATATAGCCTATAAATTTCATTAAGGTATAAAAATAAGGAGACAAACCATTATTACATAAATACATATAAACCTATGAATTCATTTTCACAAAGACATACATCTCACATAATAAGTATCATATAGATACTCAATGAAAACATGAGATTTCCATAAAACATAGAAAACATAAATAAAATCATAAAGGTTTATTCAGGAATTACTTACATAATATTGTAATAATTTTGGATACCATATGATTTATAACCCTCACAACTTCCTTACAATGAAACCCTCACTGTTACTTTACAATGTAGCCCTCATAGATGCCCTGTGGTGTAACCATCACAATTACACATATAGTAACCATACATTATACATCCAAAAAAAAATATAGAAAATGAATTTCAGGGATATATTGGGCGCAACCATTGTCATAAAAAATTTCCAATAACCAAAACATTATCATGAAACATGAATAATTTCATAAAAACATTGAATTTAAATTTTGTAAAATAGAATTTTAAATGAGGTTATTTAATAAAAATACCTTAAAATATCGTTTAATAAAAGGGAGAATTAATATAAATGAATAAATTTGTGTATGCACTATAAATAAAAATAAGAAAACATAGTATAAAAAAATAATTAAACACATGAACATAGTACCACATAATCAATGAAGTAGAATCTTAACCCAAAGTATATAAATTGGGTTAAGAATTCTCTTTCCTCTGGTTCGTCTTTTGTAAAAGATGTTAAAAACCATTGTATAATGGTATAAAGAGTCTTATAAATATATTAAATAACCATATTAATATTTATATATTCTTATATGATATTATTATGAAAAAATTCAACCCATTTATTAATAAAATTTTGTTATTTTCATTTTTAGGAGCATCTATTTCATGGATTCCATGGTTGGTTTGTTATAGATTTTCTTTTTGAAAGGGAGAAAAACACCATAATAAAGATTACATGTTATTAATGAACATAAATAATATCAAACGTAATTATATATCAGTTTTGTTATATGATATGAGTATTAATCGTTATATAAAACCTTAACTAGGAACACTAGTTTATTTTGGTGACCTTTTTATCATTACTAACCACTTTTGTTTTATTAATTAATATTATATATAAAAACTGGTTTCAAAACATAATATGACATATAATATGTATAGTAAAATATTTTTTAATCATATTAATGCTTTTATGACTATCCTTGAAGGTGGTATTGGAAATTGAAAACACATCATCAATGATGTCGTTAAATGCATCATAGACAATGTTTTTATTTTTAGAATAAAATGCAGTGGAGAAGATGTATGATGATTAATTCTTCCATAAAAAATATTAAATTTCAGTATATATAAGATACTATATTTTTCATGAATCATGGAAATGGGTACATAAAGAGAGTCAAAGAAAAGAAAATTAATTGGAAATAAAATAAAAGAAAATGAAAGATGATTTTTACCTCTTGAATTCTCTTCCATGAAAACCACCTTAAGGCCCTTGATTTTGGCCTTTTAATGAGAAAGGAAGGAATTGGATGTGGGTAAGTGTCTTGGGAAAGAAATTGGATTGAAATTAATTAATCTAAAATTCATTGAGATGTGAGTAGAAGAGGTGGTGAGGGTTGGAATTTATAGCGGAGGAGAGGGATGTTTTCTCATTATTATATTCATTAGTTTATTAATTTACATCAATAATGGGAATGTTTGAAAATTATCATAAATATATTAAAATAAGGAAGGTAAGTTCGATATTATGGTTCCTAATTCATTCCATTCTAAAGGAATACTATATTTATCTTATAATGTATATATATTGTAAATTGTCATGTTTTACTATTCACAAAATTCAAATACTTCATAAAAAACCCAAAAAATACCCATCCATTTATTGACATGTAGTGTTCAAAAAAGATCTCTATTATTCAAAAATAATTTCCAAAATATGTGAAATTTAATTTTTAATTTGAATAATAATATACTCAAAAAATACCAATTATAAAATTCTAAAAAATTGAATAACACTTTAAAAAATTAATTAAAGTCTCATAACATAATTTTATTATCATAAGACAAAATAATAAAAATTTATGTATCTATTTAATTAAATATAATTTTATTTTAAATAATTAAATTAATTAAAAAATTGTAATTAAATATTTATGACATACAAAAATATCAAAATTTAATTTATCAATTCTAAAAAATTATTTACATACTCCATGATATAAATATATCCTGATTATAGTTATAAGATAAAAATATATATTTATACTCTCATAGGTGTATTTACTATTCTATTGGCCAAAATATTTATTCTTAATGGTCGTTTAACAATTATTATGCTCAAGTTACTATTCTATGAGTAAAAAAATTTAATTTCTATAAATATCAATTTTTTCATTATAAATTTATAATGAATTTAAATATTTAATTCCAGAATGGAAACAAATAATTTATATATACCTGGGTTATTTCATCCTCCCCACATTTTGAAAATTACATCCTCGCAATTTTTTATTTACTTATTAAAGAAGGGAGGGTACATTTACCTCATGGCATTTTCAGATTCGTATGTTGCTTCTTCAACTATGTGGTTTCTCCCCAAATCCTTAACCAAGAAAATTATCTTATTCCTCAATAAATTCTATCTACGATCAAGAATATAAACATTATTTTATTCAAAATAATGGATCTCATACAATTGAACTAATTCTTGTATCAAAACATGTGATGGATCTGGAACATACTTTCTCAACATCGAAACAAGAAACAAATTGATTACCTGAGTTAAAATCTGATGCAAAGCTACTCAATAAGTGACTGGTCCAACTTTCTCCATTATTTCATAAGGTCTAATGTACCGTGGACATAGCTTCCATTTCATACTGAAATGAGTAACACATTCCCATGGTGAGATTCTAATAAAAATTTATCTTAAATCTTGAATGAAAATTCTTTCCTCCTATTATCCGTATAACTTTTCTACTTCTTAGAGCTATCCTCATGTGTTTCTTGATCATCTTCACTTTCCCAACCACTTCCTTTACTAATTATGGTCCCATAAACTTCCCTTACCTTACTATATTCCAAAATGATAGAGTTTGACAGTTTATCCCATATAATTTCTCAAATGGTGATATCTGTTTACTAGAAAGAAAATTGTTATTATAAAAAAATCAACTGCAGAAAGATGTTTATCCCAACTTCAATCGTAGTCCATTGAAAAGGCTCAAATCATGTCCTCCTATGTATGAATTGTTCTATTGGTCTGTCCATCAGATGGAGGATAAAAATTAGTGCAGAAATTTAATTTTGTACCCAACAACTTTTGATGGACTTTCAAATAGTTATAAGTGAACCTGGGATCACTGTCAGATATAATGGAAAAAACTCCATCAAAAATTACATCTCTTTGAGGGATAGTCGAGACACCTATTCCAAGTACATAGTATGTAAAATTTAAAGTAAATGTACATATTTAGTCAGTAAATCAATAATAACCGAAATAACATTATTACCCTGTGATGTTTTTGGTAGTCCAACCATGAAGTCCAGGGATATATTTTCCCATTTCCACTGTTGGACTATAAAAGGATGAAGTATCCCCTTTGGTATTAGTCACCACACATTAACCTATTGACATGTAAAACATTTTATTGTAAAATAAATATTATCTCTTTTAATTCAATCCCACAAGTAATATTCATGATGGTCTCTTTACATATTATTACAGCTAGTATGAACACAAAATAGAGAACCATAGGCTTCAGACAACAATTATTTCATAAGATGATAAATGCACGACACACATATATCATTCCAAATCATAAAAAATAATATTTTTAAATGTTAAATTCAATAAATTTATCTCTTTTAACCAATTCTACCTTTTTTAACTCATGGTATTCCTTCTGTGCTTGATTAATTCTTTTTAATAGAGACTACATCACCAAAACATAAAAAATCAAAGGAATTTCATGCACTAAAAACTTACAATCCAAAATTCATAAAATCATTTATAATTGGGTATTTCTCTAAACATAACATGTTTAATGATTCATGATGTTTTAGAATCAAGGAATTATCCATTTTTTAATTTTTCAGGATAGTGATTGATTATGCAATAAAAATCCATTACCAATTCAAGCCATATTATATTCCCCATTTTTAATTACTTATAAATGAATATATTCTTCTAGATTTTATGGTCAATTTATATTTCACATTTGGATACATATAAATTTTTCCTCAATATTTTCCAAGAAGAAACCATAGCTGCTAATTCCAAGTCATGTGTGGGATGATTTAACACACGAGGTTTCAATTGTCAGGATGCGTAAGAAATTACTTGATCTTCTTCTATCAGAACACAACCAAGTCTCTATAGTGAAGCATCACTATTGATAAAAAATTAACCATTTCTAGAATGAAGGTCCAAAACTAGATCATTCACCAATCTCTTCTTCAGTTTTGGAAAAAAACATCACATTTTTATATCCAAATAAAATTAACCAATTTTCGGGTTATCTTGGTTAGTACTCTAGATAATTGTGAAAAGTTGTTAACAAACCATTGGTAATAACCTTCTAATCCATGAAATCCATAAATCTCTATAACAATTTTATGTCATTTCCATTCATCAACCACTTTTGTTTGGGTAGGATCAACTATTACTTCATCCTTATTTATAATGTGCTAAAGAAAAGAAATCTATTGTAACCATAAATTCCATTTTCTAAATTTTCCATATAACTTCATTTCATTGAGAGTTTTTAATATAATCATAAAATGTTCTTCATGTTCCCAATAACTTTTTAAAAATACTGAAATATCATAAATAAAAATAATAACAAACTAGTCCAAATATTCACGGAATATACTATTCATAAGTTCTGTGAATACAACTGGGGAATTTTCCAAACCAAATGGAATAAAAAAACTCATAATTTCCTTATCTAGTAAGAAAATATATTTTTAAGATGTCATCCTCCTTCACCTTTGGCTGATGGTACCCAGATCTCAAGTCAATCATGGAAAAATACTCAGCTCCCTAGAGATGACCTAACAAGTCATCAATATGAGGTAAAGAATACTAATTCTTAATAATAATGTTATTAAAATCTCTATATCAATTAAAAAATCATGTAACCATCATTCTTTTTAATGGAAAAAATAGGATCACCCCATAGTGAAGTGACATGATGAATGAATCCATTGTCAAGAAACTCATACAACTGATTTTTCAATTCACGAAGTTTCACGTGACACATACGATTAAGGGTATTTGAAATTTTATTATCATAAGGAACCAAGTTTATAGCAAATTCAACATCATAATCCGGTATAAAACTAGGAAAATTATTAGGAAAAACATATAGGTATTCATTTACCACTAACACATCCTTAATCTGAACAATTACCTTCTTTTGAACAATATGAGCAAGATAACACTCATTTCTATATTTTAATAGTTTCTCATCTTCTTGATATGTTATCAATTGAATGGGTTATTTATTGTATAAAAACTAAATTTATTTCAAAAAACACCTTATATATCTCTAAAATCAATCTTAGCATAATAAAGAAAATGATAATCAATAACTATAATGACATCAAACTATCCTAAGAGTAAAACAACAAGGTTTGAATGTAATGTATTTCCATGGAAAAGAAATGGAAGATTATTATAATTTCTTTTTATAGTAATATTTTTCTCTAGTGTTTTAACTCTAAGTCCCAGTATCATATCTCAAGGTGATGTTTCCAATTTACCTGAATATTTCTTGGAAATAAAGGAATGTGTAGACCACCTATCAAAAAAGAAACTAAGAGAATTTGATTAAACAATGAAGTACATGATACCACTTCAGTCTATGTCCCATCATCTAAAGAATTAGTCAAAAAGGATCCCACAATGCATTTATGCATATAATATGGATGCATTCCATCATTCAGATCTTTCTTTGGGTAGATATTTATATAATGACCCATCTCACCACATTTAAGAAACATTATAGTTTTCTTATCAGAATAAATCTTTGGATTATTATCATTACAATCTGGTGACATATGTCCAAAATTTCCATATCAAAAACACTTCATAGTTTTTTTAATTCATTCTGTATGATTATTTTTACCACACTTTACACAAACTAGAAGCTGGACTTTCTTACCTTCAAATTTCTTTGATTGATTCTTACCCATCGTTTTCCTTATAGGCCGCTTCTTATTCTTGTTTTAAAAGTAAAAATGATCATTAAAAACTATATTTATACCCTCTCATCACATAAAAAACTTTCTCATAACGTTTTAATTCATTGGAAGCCAATGCCCTTATATATCTTGTCTTCAATCCTGAGTAAAATGATTTATTTTTCTATAATGATCTCGAATAATATTCTTATTGTACCCTACCAATAGGGTGAATTTCGCTTCATAATTGGACAATAAATCATATTAATTGTGTTTCAATTCAAGGAATTTATTTTCCATCTTATGTTAGACCACTTAGGAAATTATTTTTCACAGAAAAGATTATTAAATGTGTCCCATTATAAAGCATAAATATCATAATTTTCCCTTATATTCTAGACCATTGAACACCATTGGTCAGGTTCACCTTCCAAATATTAAATTAAAAGAATAAAATTTTGATTATATGAATACCCCATAACATTTAATATATTTTCAAGGCATTTAATCAAATCCATATCTCGGTGCTTGGTCAAAAGATCCACTGAAAGTAGGAGGGTGTTGAATCATAAAATGTTCCACTATTGTCATGTTTCATTATGGTAACTCTGGTTGATTACTTTCATGGATTACAACATGGTTTATACCCAGTATCAATTAATACATTACTATCACAAACTATTTAGTTCCAATTCCCACTATTCCCGGTTAAAGACTCAGAAATATATCATCCTCCTGGTGCCATTCTACTTCATTTTCCCATATTTATTCTACGGAAAGAATTTTGAAAATACATATCATGCATGAAGAAACATGTTAATATATAAATTCAATATCATTTCAACATAAACATAAGTAAATATTCGTTTAGGATATATTATTAACATCATCTTAACCCATGAATTTATCTACACCATGCTCTGATACCAACTATAAGAACATAACCATTAACATTACATAATCTAGTTAATTTAATTAGAAAACAAAAATTAAAAACCAAATGATATTAATGTTTTATATATTTAGAATGTTAGGACATAATTCATGCTTACCAACCCATAATCGTAACAAGTTGATAATACTAAAATAATATCCATTTTTTCATATTATAAATTGTTTTTAAAAAACATCAAATCTATTCAAGAAAAATCTTCACAAATTTTAACATGGGTTCTCATTTTCTCCTACTAATCTTTGAACCCTATGGATTACATTTTACAAAACTGAATTATAACAAAATAACTCTATAAGGGATAAAAATATGGGTAGAAACCATTTGTACGTGAATACTTTTAAACATGTGAAGTCATTTTCACAAAGACATACTTCTCACCTAATAAGTATCATATAGTTACTCTATGAAAACATGAGATTTCGATTAACCATAAAAAAACAAAGATATTACCCTAAAGGTATATTGGGGAATTAATTACATAATATTGTTACTATCATGGATAACATATGATTTTTAACCCTATCAGCTCCCTTAAAATGTAACCCTCATTGTTACCTTACAATGTAACCCTCACATCATCCTTTTTGTGTAACCATCGCATTTACACTTGGAGTAATCATACGGTCTACCTCCCACATAAACAAACCTAATGAATAGGACGAGGATATAGACCCCAAAATTCATCATAAATATTTCCAAAGAACCAAAATATAATCATGAAACATGAATAATTCCTTAAAAACATTACTTTTGAATTATTTAGAATATAATTTTAAAAGAGGATTTTAAAAGAAAAGTCCCTTAAAAATATCATATAATTGAAGTGAAAATTAATATATTGAAAAGAATATGTGTATAAGCTATAAATAAACATAATAAAACATTATATAATTAAAATTCATTAAAAAAATAATCTTAGTACCATATAATCAATGAAGAATAAGGTTAACCCAAAGAATTTAAATTGGGTTAAGAATTCATTTACCTTAGGTTCATCTTACTTCAAACATTTTAAATCCTCGTCTATAATATTTTAAACATTGATATTAATATATTAATGTACCATATTAATATTCATAACTACTTTTATTATATTATCATAACATATTTCATCCCATTTATTGATAATATTTGGTTATTTTAATTGTTTTTGGTGTATTTATTTCCTAGTTTGCATGGTTGGTTTATTATTGTTTTTTTAGAAGGGAGAAAAACTGTAGAATTGGGGTTAAATGTTATTAATGAACATACATAATAGTAAATGGTATTATATATCATTTTCATTATATGGAATGTAAATTAATATTTAGATAAAACATTGGCGACGAACATCGGTTTTTTGGTGAATTGTTTATCATTACGAACCACTTTTTTTATTAATTGATATTATGTATAAACACTAGTTCCAGAAAATAATATAACATATAATATATATTTTAAAATATAATCTAAATATATTGATTTTTTTATACCTAGTCATTAAGGTGGTAATGGTAATTGATAATGCACCATCCATGATATTGGTAAATCGAAGCATCATGGAGAATGTTTTTATATTTAGAATAAAAGGAAAAGGATAAGAAGTTTGATGATAAATTTTCTATAAAAATTATAAAATTAAATTAAATATTAGATTATGGATTTGTATACCTCTTGTATATAGGAATTTTATAGAGTATATGAAATGAATAAGTATTTAAAAGAAAATAAAAGAAAAAAATGAAAGAGGATTTTTACCTCTTGAATTATCCTCATTGAAACCCATCTTAAGGCCCATGGTTTTGGCATTTTGGTTAGACCCGAAGGTATGGAACATGGGGAAGATATTTGGAAATATAAATAGACATAATTTAAGCAATATAAAATGCATTGAGTTGTGAGTAGAATAGGTGATGAGGGTTGGTATTTATAGCAGAGAAGAGGGGTGTTTTCTCATTATTATATTCATTAGTTTATTAATTGGGATCAATTATTAATAGTTTTACAATTATCATAAAAAATATTTAAATAATGAAGTGATGTTCAATATTATGGTTCTTACATCATTCATTACTCAAGTAATGGTTTATTTATCTTATAATTTATATATACCGTAAATTACCATATTTTACTATTCACCAAAATTCAAGTATTTTAGAAAAATGAAAAAAAATTATCCTCAACCATTTATTTACTTATAGAATTCCAAAATTTTCTCCATTTTTAAAAAATAAGTTTCTAAATATGAGTCATTTAATTTTTTATTAAAATCATTATTTATAAAAAAAATTAAAAAATTAATTATAAATAATTTATAACAGTTTGAAAATTTAATTAAAGACTCAAAAAATTATCTTATAATAATAATAAAATATAATAATAATTTATGAATCTATTTTTTTGAGAATAAATTTTCTTTAAAATCATTAAATTTATTATAAAATTCTAATTAAATATGTATGACCTATAAAAATACCAACATTTAATTTATCATTTCAATAACATTTATATATTAATTCCATGATATAAATTTATCACTATTACATTTATAAGATACTAAATTTTTATTTTTACTCTAATAGGTGACTTTACTATTCTATTTTCCAAAATTACTATTCCTAACTGTCATTTTAGTATTTCAAAGGTCAAGTTACTATTCTATCAGTATTAATTAATTAATTTTTATAAGTATCAATTATTTCATTATAATATTTTAATTATTATAAATATTGAATTTCATTATGGAAAAAATTATTTTATAAGTGCCTGTGTTTTTACAATATAATTCGAAATCAATCATTTCCAAGATGATTTAAATTATTATCTTTATTTTTTGTAATTATGGACATAATTATTATCATTCATAGAATGATTATCTAATATTGTTTCTCCTTTAATTTAATATACTATAATAAATGTTTGTTTCATATATATCCATTGAATATAATTCATTATTTTGTTCTACAGTTCCCCTCATTCTTTGTCTTTTTTGATGGCTACTAATAGGCCGTTGACTTAGCCATAAATCCAGTTTCAATTATGACCAACACCTATATTAACATTTTCTCACTCAAATCTTGGTCAGGGAAGTGATTTTAAGAGTATTTATGAATAATAATAAATCCCTTGATTTGGAGGATATCAGGAATTATATTTTTGAAATCCATTTCTTGTAGAAGACACGTGAGGCAATTAGGATTCATTATTCAAAGAATGGGTGTCCGAATCTAACTTATGGAAACTATTTCATGAAGTTAAATGGTGTTAGAACATTTAATGGTGATAAATGAGGGCATGTAATTAGAAACTATGAGGAGTAAATAATAAGTAGTGTTCTCCAAAAATTTATGACTACACTAAATGTTGTTCGGAAGAACCAATTTTTTGTGTTATGTTGATGAGGAACTATGTTTTCCCCCTGATAAAAATATCACATGAATGTGTGTTCAGGACATGAAATTATATTACCCTAGATGAATATTTCGATTTGTATATAGAAAATATTCCTATAGAACCTAGGAATCTAATATTTTTTATATTCTAGGGCTACACCCCATGTACCTACCGATGAAACACAACTCGAGAAGCAAGAAACAAACCCAGTTCTAAACCTATACCAACGAAGTGTATGTAATTTATCACACACATATTGTGTAGTTTATTTCCATTTTTTCATGAAGTGTTAGAGTTCATGAGTAGAAAAATACTTGTGTGTTGCAAACTGTGTGCCCCTTGGGGAAGGAAATTTGTCCCTTTTTTATTCAATGTTGTATTTTTAAAACCCCCCACTACATGGAATGTTTCAAGTAATATAAGTTGGTGGATTATTATCTGATGGAAGTGATGAGGATTAAGAATATGTTATCATGATTTGCCACATTAGCATCTCATAGAACATTCTTGGATTATGGATACCCGTAACGAGGGGAAACCCACTTTTGTATGAGATTCAGAGTGCATTTTCTTATTAAAATCCTTAATTAGGGTAGAATGGTCCACCTAAGGGATTGGTGAATGGGATACTCTAACTATTTATAAGTTATAATTATTTATTCACCCTATATTATGGTATATGATATCCTCTATCTACCTGGTATTCTATTCTCCCATCCTAGTGCTCAGGTAGGGTGTGGGATCTTCTACTTGAATATGATATTCCCCCTACACTACTAAATGTGTGGGATATGTTACTACTGGTACAGAGAGGTTACCTGGTTGAATAGATCAGATCAGTTAAATTTATTATTTAATGTTCGGAATCCATGGAATTTATATGAATAATGAAAAAATGCATTCTTAATTTACTAGCTTCTATTAGAATATATGTGTTTATATACCTTCATTACCATCATGGTTAAGGATTGAGTTGACTCTCTTTTTGGTGATTTACATGTGTGTGATTTTAGGATCTCATATTGTATATGTATATAATCAACTATATGTGGGATCTACCCACACATTTTGTGAATTAGTATGGGGACATCAAAAACCATATAGACATAGGGGACCTATTCTAGGTAGTTCATAGAGGCATTTTGTGATCATGGACTTTGTGGAGGTATTTCCTTGTTTAAATTTTGATATCAACCTCTTGTTTTGGGATAATAAAATATTTCACAAGTGTATTAGGGGACATGAGGGGGTTTTTTTGGTTTAAAAAACAAAATAATGGGGAAATCAAGCCAACCTGTGCAAGGAGCACGATTTACGCATGGCTGTCACACGGGAAAAGAAAATAGGTCAAGGTGGGAGAAAATTTGTGAAATTTTGGACACTAGAATCTCACACAGCTGGAACATAGTTTATAAACTAATTGAGTCTCCCTAGGTAACTATTCAACCCAAAATTCTTGAGATAGTTTCTTGAGCACATTTTGGAAAACTGTGCGGGTAAATTGTCTGCCCTGTAAAAGTAGAAAAAAGTAATGATTTTCCACTACTGTATTTTAAATCCTCACTCAATTTTTTCTCTTCTCCTCCCTCTAACCCTAGTGATTAACCAAAACCTCCCAATATTCAAATATGGTATTATCCTTCTATATTAATCCATTTACAACATCATTGGTTGTGGATCGAAGCTCTGAGTGAGTATAATTCCTCTCTTTCTTCTCTTTTCAGATTTGGGTTTTCATATTTCTACTATCTTCATACAAATATCTAAATGCCTCTTTTATCAGTATGATAGTTTTTTATGATTAAAAGGGAAGTTGAATAGGGATCTAAGGATTCAATTAATATTTTTTTCATCAATATATTTTTGGTATGTGGTATACAAGTTGTATCCCATGGTATTCATATGGATTTGTGCATGAAAAGTTGTGTTCTTGCTTCCCCTTTGTTGTTTTCTTGGATACAATATGATGTTTTGATATAATGGGTGTATAATAGAAAAATTTAACCCCTCATGATTCCTTTGGGATTCATAGAGGATGACTTCACCAATTTAGGGCCACCCTTTGCATGTGTTAGCCTTCCCAAAATGGTTATTGGAAATTCTGAGTGTGAGAGAGACTTATGAATAAGTAGATCCCAATAAAAGTATGTTAATTTATTTCTAATGATCAAGAAGGGAAATGGTTAGTTGTTCTTAGATGTGGTTAATGACCCAATGGTTACATGTCTTGACATGAAAATGGTTAAATGAGGTTAATAGTAATTCAAAAAATGAAGTGTGATTTGTACTTGAAATGTGTAAGTGGGCTAATACATGGAAAATGATAAATGAGTTAAATTAATTAATATACGGAAAGGTTAGGATATGTTAATTAGGTTGATATTGGGTAATTAGTGAATATTATTAGTGAATTATGAAAAATAAATGAGAATTGGGATAAATGGTTATGTAATATAAATAGTAAATGTGTTAACTGGTTATGGCATAGTATTAATTCCCATGTTTGTTGTTATCGGTTATGATTGATATTTCAATTAGTAATGTTTGTTGTGGTATGGTATATGTGTGGTGAATGGAAAAATAAGAATGTGAACATAGCTTGGTAGAGTTTGGTATTTACATGAGGATCTATTCCCATGGTTCGAGTTAGAACGATTCTCTAAACCAAACCCCAAAATGCACAAATTAGTCATGAGGTGGATTTATATTCCCCTAATGGTTCCTTCAATGAGACCACTTAGATCAAGGCTTCATTTTGAGTATGTTGTGTATGTGATGATGTGATAATCCCTAGTAAGATATATAACTTAATTTATCTCCCCTATGCATTTATTTTACTAAAATACCCTACACGTTGATGATGGGATAAAAGTAAACTAGTAACGAAGTTGGTATAAGTACTGAAATTTGGAATAATTCTAGGAATGGATTAAGATAACATTTTTAATTAGTATAACCCAACGTTTATTTATTTACTTTTTATTTACTTTGAACTTTCATGAACTATATATTTACAAGATATGTTTTAGACACTATTGGTGGTGTCCTACTAAGTTTTACTCACATCTTGTTTAGGTCTTTGTTGGATACCTAAGAAGACTTCATGCATGTTGGTCAAGATAAAGACAATGGCCATAATGCAGGGAGTTGATTTAGTCTTGGAACATGAATTTATGAGGTTTTCGGACTTGGATTTAGGAACATTTTGGTATTCCACTGTTATATTTATTTTCAGTTGTTTTTCACTTGGGACTATTTAGCCAAAAATGACACAATCACTATTGGCTATAGTTTGTTTCCATTTTTGGTTGATGGTTATTTATGAATGTTATTTTATTATTAAATGTTCATTCCAGGATTATATTTATTTTCTATTGGGTATTCCTTCAGAATAAATGGTATAGTCTATCCAAACTACTTATTTAGAACTTCATTACAAGTCGACAACCTATGGCGTATAGGTAGGAATGCTTGAGGTCAAGTGGAGACTCAACCTGGGGCACCGTTTACTGGATTCTACATTTCAGATGTCACAGGTTCATGGTAGATGTTGTAGTAGGATTGTTTTCAATCGATATGTTGCATAATTTAAAATTTCTCTTCTTGATTTTCAGGTGGTACATACTTTCAATTCATTGGGAATTTATTTTCCCATTTACCATTGGTTATATACCACTATACTCTAATGTTGGACGTTGGAGTTTGTGTATACATTTATTAATCTAGTTTTTTATATTCTAAACTTATTTGCTGTTTATGTGGATATGTGTGTGTATATATAGATGATTTTTGCTGATTCCTTCCATATTTGTGATATTCCTACTCATTTCAGGTCACCATACCTAGTATAATTGTCGATAGACTAGTTGTGTGGCACTCGACTTACCACTATCCAGGGAAGCTTGAGTTGGTCAGGTTGTTCTAGCCCCAACACCATACTTCAATGAAAATTTTCCTTATAAAAAATATTAGGTTCCTCAAAACATATTTTTTTTAATCTACTTCTTCTTCTTATTATTCTATAGTATGATTGATTTATCTTATTCTATAACCATTACTCTGAGCTAAATCTATGAACTCCTCTTTCCTTTCCACACCTCTATTCTATTTGAAAAATTATAAAATCAATAACAATTTTATTAGGTTTTTTATTTGGTTTTTATTCCCCCACTTCTTCCTTTTTTCACTACTTTGTTTAGTGAAATTGAATGTATGGGGGTCCAAATTAATAGTTCATGGAACCAAGAATCAGTGTTCTATGGTAGAATTTGAAACATCATTTATTAACATTTATATTCCATCTATTTTTTTAAATAAATATTGAAACAAATTGGTCAGTAATCTTCAAATAATTCAAACATTGTCTCATGGGTCTTTACTTATTATATAATTTCAATGATATTTTTATGATAATATCAAGAATAGTGTCCCTAGATTCGTATATTTCAATGAGATATCACATCATTTATGTGAACTGAACATTCCTCTTAGTAATGTCTATGTATTTTAACTAATCAATATATTTTATTAAGGAATTATTATCAAATTTTAATTATTTCTTCTCTCTTTTTAAGATTTATATTTTTATTCAAGTATACTATGAGATCCAATAAAATATAAAACTATATAGGTGAATATAAATCACTACTTTATTATTATTCTTTTTCACTATACCATTAATCTTCTTCACTCAATGGATCTTTGGGTTGATTTTATTTTTCCAGAAAAGTAAGTTTCACTTTTTATAAAAGCCCTATTAATAAATTTAACATAGATTAACAAAAGATATGGCTTTATGGGTTTAGAATAAACTAATATTCATTGAAATATTGTCTCTTAATTTATATATTATAAAACATTCACCCATTATTGTTATTTTACACCATTTTCTTATTGAAACCATGTGATATTGGTAATTATCAACAAAATTGAGTTCTTTATCAACATAATTTGTCAAAAAGATTCAAATTTTCCTAAAATTGAAACACTAAAATATAATCTAACCCTAATATTTACCTTTCTCTCACTTTATTCTTTTTGAAAACAAGTATATAAGTCCATTAATTTCCATGGAATCATCTTTTTCATTAGTTTTATCTTAATAAGGATTCTTTAATAAAAAAAATTCTATTCCTTATAAATATTTAAAATATATCTCCTTATAAATTTTTCCTTTTCTTCTTAATTATGTACTTCATATCATGTCATAAGAAATGAATAATTTTTTAATTTTTTTATGGACCACTTGTTTAGTTCTTGATCAACTAGGGAAGAAAACCATGAATAAAATTTATCATAGAGGATTCACATATTAAACATAACTACAGAAGAATCTTTATGATCTTCTCTATATCATCGAGTAGATTTTTTTACACATGTGAATAATTTATCCACTACATAAAATTCTCCAGTTCTAATACCATCAAATTTATCCTGGAATGTTTGTAATAGAAAATGTGTAACCCTTATGTCTCCCTAATTATTTTAGTGGATTTCATAGATTTTCCACCATATTCCATTCTCTTATTCCATCCCCATGAATTTGGTAAACTCGTTCTTAGATAGGGATGAGAGTAAAATATTAGGCATTTTTTGTTGGATTCAGTATTATTCATTTCCAATATATTGTTGGTTATCCCTACCTGGAAAATATTTACACCATTAATGATTATATCATGAATTTACTGTCCATGTGATACAAAATTTGTAAACATTATCTCTCTTGATAAATTGAATCCCTTACCATCAATCATTGGAACATATTTTTTGTTTAGGGTATTCATAATATCCATATAACTCACTGATCAATTATATAAGAAGTGGAATAAAAAATAGATTCAATAAAAGTAATTTGTCATTATAGGATATGAACCAAAATAATTACTTATTGAGATTATAACTAGAATGAAATATACCCTACATTGATATAATATAATTACAATCAAAGAACAAATAATATTAATTGATGAAAAATATTCTTTGACACTAATTCATATTCCTTGGAGAGATTATAACACTACGGAGATAGGGGCATGACTAAATGATTATCTAAATCGCTAACTCTAAAATCACATTCCCACCACTAGTTAGTGTGTAAAGGATATCTATGGAGATTAAATGATGATGAAATAATGACTAACAAATAATATGCATGATACAATGGTGAATATAAGTATCACACACTATTATTATCATGTGTCTAATACTAAATGTATAAAAATTGAGACCCTTCAACATATGAACATATTTTATTATCAATAAGAAAAATGAAGAGAGAAGGAAGATCCCCCTATATTATAACTACAAGATAGAATGATAAGATTAAATGGTTCAATAAATCTATACATCCCATACCTCAACTAACAATAAAATTTAAATTATATTTTACTCATTTTCTTCTTCTCAAATGAACAAAGAACCACCTAGAACACTGTAAGAACCCGGTTCATATTCTTGAGGTTTGGGTTTCTTCTTTTCTCTTTTCCTTACGTGTTTTTAAGAAAATAATGAAAATGGGGAAAATCCGAAATTTTGGAACTACACACCATATACTTTTCTACATGCCACGTACTTTTGGTTGTGTGGGATGAGTACATGGGGCATGTGGCCACGTCGGCAATGAAAGATGTAGAAACTGACTACATGTCATGTAGTGGTTCTCTATACGCCATGTAGTCAGTCGGCAGGCGAATAGTAATGTAGTGGCCAGCTATATGACAGAACAAACTATGTACTCAAGAAGACATGTCGTGTAGTCATGTCGGCAGATGAAAAGTGACACGTTGGTGGGAAACCGCCAGGGGAACAGTTATAAAATGGGAAGTACACGCTATGTACTTGGAAATACATGTCGTGTACTTCGTTTTTTTTTCCGCTTAAAATGGGCATTAGCCTCCCCTGTTCACAGGGAAGGCTTAGAACTAGAAGAAGGAGTGGGAGAGGAGGCAGAAGCATTGGAGATCCATTGAGCACACGTCGAGAATCCATTTTTTGCCCCGACAATCTCCTTGGAACCGCACGGGTGAGTGCTCCCTTCTCCTGGAGTAGTTCTTACCAATTATTTCCCATAGGAGAGTTATTTGAGTTTGAACGATTTTCCTTTTACCATAGATCTATGTCGTCTTTGTGTGTTTCTGTGATCGATGATCGCATATACCACTTGTTGGTGTACAAGGTAGGTGGCCTGGTGTTTATTTTCAAAATGTAGTGCGTTTTTGTATGTTTTTGAGTTACAGACCCACATTTGGGGTGTCGTGTGGCTGAGGTCGTGGCTATTTTAAATACCTAGAATTGTATAGGTGATTAAATAAAGTTGTATAACTGTTGTTTGGGATCAGTTCTTGGATCCAGTACCACCTCGGGGGTGTGTTCTTCTGTTTAGCAGTTCGTTCAGGATACCCGAGGGTATGCCTTTATAGTAATGATTATAGAATTTACTTGAGATTAATTCCATGCGTATTCTTGTTTACATGTTGGGAAATGACCCGGTGACATTAGCCCAAGGGCGTTGTTTTTCATAGCCCGAGGGCAGTTGTTATCTTAGCCTGAGGGAAACTTCTCCTGTGCCTGTGGGCTATAGACTCTATGCCTGATAGTGAAACTACCTACGCTTGAGGGAAAAATCTGTTATGCATGTGGGCAATTAACTGTAGGTTACATTCCTGATAACCTGAGGGTAAGGTTTGAGTGTCTGTGGACACTAAATTTTTACATAGAAATTCATTGTGGTGTTTTCTTCACACTAAATGGTTAAATTGAATATTAAAATGGCAATATAACTATTATGTTAGTTAGTTTTGAGTACTTCTTGGTTTATTGCATTCACTATTACACACTATTTTTGCATTTTTACACCCAGTTGGGCACGGGCCATTGGTGGGTGCCTACTAAGATTTATTTCTCACACCCTGTTTGGGTCATGCTTTTCGGCCCAAACAGATTACGTTTCTGCAGGTATAGATAATGGAAAGGGACCTTATATAGGTATTTTATTGATGTTGAGGAGTTGGGGAGCATGGGACCGGGCTTAGGCTCACAATGCCACTGACTGTTTTGTTCTGTTTTTCATTCCTGTACTTGTATTGTACTGTTGAGTAACATATTCTGGATGCTTTCTTAGAACATGTGGCATGTTGCACAATTATTTAAATACTGGTTGGTTATATCTACTGCAGTTGTTCATTCCAGTTATGTATGGATATTTGCTTCTGCTATTGTTGTATGTTTTATTTCATTCCGCTGCGCTACACTTTGACAAATGGGGGCATAGTTTCCCCACTATCAGACTTGGGCCCTCGCTGCTAGTCGGAAGCCTCTGGCATTTGAGGAAATGTGCTTGAGGTCACGTGGAGAACTGGGTTCGGGGCACCCATTGAGTGGCACCCAAAATTGAGACATTACAAAGTGGTATCAAAGGAGTTCTTTTCTTTGACTTATAATTTGGAGCCTTAGTTAGGGATAGGATGGAAACGGTAGTTGGTAATAAGTTATTCCCGGGCGTAGCTTACCCGTGTACAGGGAAAATCTAGTCTACCTCGTATTTTTGCAATTCTTTTGATTTTTCAAATTTTTCAGTTGATTTGTTTTCACCATTGGGTGATGCACTTGAGATTGTAATGGTTATATTTTATCTATGGGTTCTATTTAGTTGCAACCCGAGGAGATGAGGGTATTCCATCTCATACATCATATAGGCACATGCTAGAAATCACATGCCATGCATAATTCCATCCCATATAGGTGCATTAAGAATTGCATGATGTTGTGGTAGTTGTTGTACGATAAAAGCATGTTGTTGTGATAGATTCATTGATAAAATACCTGCTATGTGATAGGGTAATTTTATTTGAGCCTATTTATAGAATGAATGCCAAACATTGGTTTTTGGGGAACTAAGGGCCCCCATTTATCGGAATTTGGCAGAAACTTTATTTTTTAATTTATTATAACATAGATAAGATGTCAAACTTTGATTCGTGGGGAGTATGGTCCCTCATGGGTCGAAATTTGACACTTAAGTGTTTTTTTTTCAGTATTTCTTGGGTTTTGAGGAAGTTTCTGAGGCATACTGTCCAGAAAACCCAGTATACACAACGTGTAGTTCCTTAAACATGCCATGTATGGCCTTCTATTTGAGAAGAAAAATGAAACTTTTAAGTACACACCATGTACCCTTAGTACACGCTGTATAGTGTCTTCCCACGTCATAGACCATGTGGGTAGGGACACGGGGAAGGGAAATGCTTGGGGCGGACATGCCGTGTACCGGATGTTCACGCCGTGTACCGGATGTTCATGTCGTGTAGTTTTGACCTAGAGTCCGGCTGTGTAACTAAAAACACGGACGGGGGAGACCATAAGACGTACACACCATGTCCACTGTGGAACACGCCGTGTAGTTTGACCTGGGGACCCGGTCATATATCTAATAACAAGGGTCGGGGTAAACCTTTCATGTACATGCCATGTGTTTATCGAACACGCCATGTATTTTGAGCCGTGTATCCGGTCATGTAACTAACAACATGGGTCGGTGGAGCTCATTTAGTACACGCCATGTACCTAAGGGACATGTCTTGTAGGCTTTTCTGAGGACAGACCATGTGGACCTGACCCTGTGGCTGGGAAACGGGATGATGTACACGCTGTGTGTGGGTGTAACACACCGTGTAGTGTCAAGCCAAGTAGTTGGCTATGTCACAAATGACATGGGCAGTTGCAAAATTACACCATACACGCCGTGTAGATTATATACATGCCGTGTAGTTTTGCTAAACCAAAGCTGTGTGGCTTAGCCATGTAGAAGGACCCGAGAAGGGGAAGAGAAGTCAAGTACACGCCGTGTAGTCAGTATACACACCATGTAGTCTTGTTTTGAAAATATTGAAATGCCTTCTTCTTCATGTTCCCTTTTTGTTCCCTTCGTTTTTAGTCATTGAAAAACATGAATCTAAGGCATGTTTTTGACCTTGTAGTGTCATGCCGCCTAGACGACCGCGTGTAGTTTTCCAGGAGAGCGGCAACGAGTATACTCCAGAGATGGTTGGCCATGGGCTACAAGTAGATCCTCCAGCAGATCCAGATACGGTGCCAGCCATTATACTAGAAATAGGCGTGGAGGCGCAGTTCCGTGAAGGCTTTATGTGGTCCATGTAGACCTTTCAGAGAGCACCGCCGGATGCCACATCTATGGCTGAGCTGACTCATATCTTCCAGCAGCAGCATCCACCTATGTTTTCAGCGAATGGCAGACCACCGGCTGCAGAGTCTTGGCTGGGGTCTATGCAGACTATCTTCGAGCATCTTGAGACGCCTTAAGGGAAGTGGGTCAAGCTCACGACTTATATGTTGCGTGATTCCGCCAAGAGGTGGTGGGATGTTACCACCCAGTTAGAGCATCACAGAGATATAGTGTGGGAGGATTTTCATGTAGTCTTATATGAATTCTTCTTTCCAGAGATGCTGAGAGCAGATAGAGCTCAAGAGTTCATAAATCTATTGCAGGGCACTATGTCAATGATGGATTATTCTGCTTGTTTCACTGAGCTTCACTGTTTTGCACCTGTGCTGGTGGGTGATGAGACGTTGAGAGCCAGAAGTTTTGAGGATGGTCTTCTTTATGACATCTGAGCAATGGTGAGTATTTTTAGGTTACCTTCAATACATGCTATTTTGAACCAGGAGATGATTACGGAGAGGAACCTATGAGAATCTAGTGGAGTGGGCCAGGGTGGTTCAGCACCAGTTACTGGTACTATTTCTACTGGCAAGAGGAAGAGACAGATAAACTTCTCTCGGGGTGGCAGTACTAGTCAGAAGAATACTTCAGGTGGCCAGGTCATGTGCTACCAGTGTGGTAAAGAGGGGAACAAGAGAACGCAGTGCCCACGTGATCCAGTGGAGTGCAGAACTTGCAGCAAGATGGTTCATCTGCAGTGCTTTTGCAGGGCGTTTCTACCAGTGGATAGTGAGTGGGGTTCTATGTAGACTACGTTTGTGGGGGCAAGAACAGTAGATTCTTACCAGTCGGGGAACTGGAATATGTCTGGGCATGTAGGCAGAGATGGTGGTCGTGGCTATGGTAGCTAGACACCAGGATCTCAGAGGCAGTAGGGTGGGGAAGCTCCGGGTAGTCATGCTTTGTCACAGGGCCATGACATTGGGTAGGCATATGCAGTACAATAGACCCAACAGGAGCAGGATCCCAGACCTTCTACATTCATAGGTACTATTCTTGTAGCTTCTGTCTTGTCTTCAGAACTTTATGATACCGGTGCTACCCATAGTTTCATATTTGTACCCATTATGGAGAGCCTTGGGATCTGTTTTTCTTCTTCTTCTGATATCATTATGCCAGACACTTAGTTGGGGACTAGAATGGCTGGTGTGTATCTGTGAAATGAGTCCCCCCTAGTGGTTTGAGGGTGTCACTTTCATTGGGACCTCTATGTCTTGGAGATGAAGGCTTTTGATGTCATTCTCAGGATGGATTGGTTGGTTCCCTTTCGATCCTTTATATACCAATATCATCGCAGGGTGTGTTTCATGTCACCAGAGGGCAGACAGTTTATATAAAATTGAGGGTGGGATGTTTAGGTGAGTCGGGCTGGACCAGAGCATCATGGGCGAGGTGGAGTCACATCCCAGATTGAGTGTATATATCTGGACGATTAGGGGACTTGCCAGACGGATTTCCATCTAGTGGTTCATCGTTTTAGGGATGTCTTCCTGGATGACTTTTTTGGTCTACCTCTGGAGAGAAAGGTGGATTTCTCTTTTGAGCTTTTTCTAGGAGTAGCACTGGTGTCCATTCCTCCTTATAGGATGGATACTGTTGAGTTGTAAGAGCTAAAAAGGAAGTTAGAGGAGTTACAGGCAAAGGTCTTCATCTGACCCAATACTTCTCTGTGGGGTTCTCTAGTCCTATTTACGAAGAAGAAGGACGGTACCCTCAGACTTTGTCTGCATTATCAGAAGCATAACCAGTTGACGGTCAAGAATTGATATCCTTTTCCGAGGATAGATGATCTTTTTAGTCAACTTCGAGGAGCACGAGTGTTCTTGATGATTGAATTGAGATCAGGATATCACCAGTTGCACGTGAGACCATCATATATATATCTTATAGCCTTGAAGAGTAGGTACGGTCTATATGAGTACTGGGATATGTCGTTTGGACACACGAACGTTCCAGTAGTTTTCAGGGATCTGATGAATCATGTGTTCCATCTGTATCTTGATTCTATTGTGGTAGTACTCGTGGCTGATATCTTGGTGTACTCTCATACTCGACACGACCATGACACCCATCTTGAGATCATACTAAGTACACTAAGAGAGCATCGGCTATATGCTAAGCTCTCAATGTTCCACTTTTGGATGGACCAGATTCACTTCCTGGGTCATATCATCTCGGAGGCAGGAGTTATAGTAGACCCAGAGAAGGTGAGATCAGTAGTTTCCTTGGACCATCCTAAGAACATGTTTGAGATACGGAGTTTCTTGGGGAAGGCTGGTTACTATAGATTCTTCGTCCCGGAATTCTCCCTCTTAGCAGTGTTGTTGATGGGTTTAACTTAGAAGGACGTGAAGTTCATTTGGTCAGAAGCTTGTGAGGCAGCCTTTCAGGTCCTGAAAGGGACGTTAACATCAACACGAGTCCTGATACTCCCAGAGCAAGGGAAGAGATATAAAATTTACTGTGATGCATCAGGTATTGGGCTGGGAGCAGTGTTCATGCAGGGCGATTGAGTCGTTGCATACGGTTCTCGGTAGTTGAGGCCACATGAGAGGAATTACCTGATGCATGATCTCGATTTGGCTGCAGTTGTCCATGTGTTGTGTTTTGGGAGACATTATCTCATGGGAGAACATTTTTTGGTTTTCATCTACCTAAAAAGCCTCAAGAATATCTTCACTCAACGTGACTTGTTTCTGAGGTAGCAAAGGTGGTTCGAATACCAACAGTCCTTCAATTTTGATCTTGCCCATACACCTAGTAATGGTAATTCCATAGCCAATTCACTAAGCAGGAGGACTCAGATACAGGAAGTGTAGGAGGCCAGTGGTGAGTGGAAGCTTAAGGATTTGTTCTCTAAGATGAATTTGGAGTTTCACGACAGTCAGGGGCAGACCTATCTTTCATCTTCAGCTGTGACTTCTACCCTCCTGGAAAGAGTGAGGATGAGAGATCTATCTGATTTAAAATGCCTAGTTCTACGGGAGTCGGTGGAAAGTGTGGACCCTCATCTTATTTGGACAATAGGTGATGATGAGGTACTACATTTCCATGGATGTGTGTGGGTTCCATGGGTTATACGCGAGGAGCTGATGCAGGAGTTTCATGATTCAGCTTGGGCAGTTTGTCTCGGGGTTACCGAGAGGTACCACGACTTGAGACATCCGTACTGGTGGCCAGGTATGAAGAGAGAGAAAGATGGTTTTGTAATGAGATGTTCCACCTTTTATTAGGTGAAGGCAGAGCATCAGAGGCCAGCTGGACTGTTACAACAGTTACCTATTCTGGAGTGGAAATGGGATGATGTCGCGATGGACTTCATTACCGGGTTTCCAAGGTCACCTCGAGGCAATGATGTCATGTCGGTTGTTGTGGATAGACTCACGAAGGTAGCTCACTTTTTGTTGATCAAGGAGACCTTTGGGGATGATGAGCTCGGAAAGATGTATATCCGAGAGATCGTATGTCTTCGTGGGGTCCCCCGTTCTATCATTTAAGATAGGGATGACCATTTTACATCTCGTTTCTAGAAGAGTTTTTAGAGGGAACTGGGTACACAAGTGCTTCTGAGTACAACATACCACCCTCAAACCAATGGCCAGTCAGAGCGTACGATATAGGTGCTAGAGGACATGTTTCGTTCATACGTCCTAGACTTTGGGGGCTCTTCGGAGAAATATATACCCTTGGTCAAGTTTACCAATAATAATAGTTTTCAGGAAACTATTGAAATGGCACCTTATGAGGATTTATATGGTAGGCCATGCCGATCACCTTTGTGTTTGTCAGAGGCAGGTGAGGCAACTTTACTGGGACCACGTCTCTTACGGGGGACTTTTGAGTGGGTCCAGTTGATTCAGAAGCGGATGGCTACTGAACAGTCTCATCATAAATCTCATGCTGATCGCCGAAGACGACCCTTGGAGTTCTTTGTCGAGGATCAGGTTTTCTTCCGTGTTTCACCAAGGTTGGGACACATGCGGATCAGGAGACAGGGTAAACTTTCATCGAGGTATGTGGGGCCATTAGAGATTCTAGAGAGAGTCCGGATGGTTGCCTATCGGTTGCAGTTTCTGTAGTTGTACCAAGACATGCATGACGTCTTCCATGTGTCTCAGTTGCATCGCTATCATTCAAACCCGTCTCACATATTTCAGCCCGAGGATGTTGAGATTCCTGTCGGTGTGTCCTTTGAGGAGCATCTGATTCGTATCGTTGACAGGAGCACGAAGGTTCTCCGAGTCCGGTTAGTTCCTCTCATACGGGTGCTATGGCAGCATGGCCGAGTGCATGATGAAACATAGAAGTGGGAGACTGACGTACGTGCTCAGTGGACAGAGCTGCTCTGAGCGTTATCTTTTCCACCCTTGGACGGAAAATTCAGGGGCGAATTGCTATAAGGGTGGAATTATGTAAGATCCTGGTTCATATTCTTGAGGTAAGTTTTTCTTCTTTTCTATTCTCCTTAAGTGTTTTTAAGAAAATAAGTAAAATGGGGAAAAATTCTAAATTTTGGAACTACAGGTCGTGTACTTTTCCACATGGCATGTACATTTGGCTATGCAGGATGAGTACACGGGGCTAGTGGCCATGTCAGCGGTGAAGGGTTTAGAAAATGACTACATGCCGTGTAGCGGTCCGTTACATGTCATGTAGTAAGTCGGCAGGAGAATAGTAAAGCAGTGGCCAGCATTGCGATAGAACACACAGTGTATTGAAGAAGACATGTCATGTATTCATGTCAGTAGATGAACAGTGCCACGGTGGAGGGAAACTGCGAGGTAAATAGTTAATAAATGGGAAGTACACGTTGTGTACTTGGAAATACATGTCGTGTACTTTGTTTTTTTTTCTTAAAATGGGAAGTAGCCTCCCCTGTTTATAGGGGCGGCTTAGAACCAGAAGAAGGAGCGGGAGAGGCGACCAGAGCTTTGGAGATCCTCTGAGCGCACATCGGGATTCCATTTTCTGCACCGACGATCTCCTAGGAACCGCACGGGTGAGTGCACCCTTCTCAAGGAGTAGTTATTACCAATTCTTCCTCATAAGAGATATATTTGAGTTTGAATGATTTGTCTATTTACCTCAGATCTATGTCGTCTTTGGGAATTCCTGGGATCGACGATCGTGTATACCGCTCGTTGGTGTATATGGTAGGTGGATTGGTGTTTATTTTCCAACTATCGTGTGTTTTTGTGCGTTTTTGAGCTATGAACCCACATTTGGGGTGTCGTGTGGCTGAGGCTGTGGCTATTTTACATACCTAGAATTGTATAGGTGATTAAATAAAGCTTTAGAACTGTTATTTGGGATTAGTACTTGGATCCAGGACCACCCCTGGGGTGCATTCCTCTATTTAGCCATTTGGCTAGGATACCGAGGGGATGATTTTATAGTAATGATTATAGAATTTCCATGAGAGGAATTTCATGTGTATTCTTGTTTACATGTTGGGAATTGACCCTGTTACTTTAGCATAAAGGCATTGTTTTGCTTAGCCTGAGGGTGGTTGTTATCATAGCCAAAGGGAAACATCTTCCGTGCCTATGGGCAATAGACTTTGTGCCCGAGGGCAACACTACCTATGCCTAAGGCCAAAATCTGTTATGCCTATTGGCAATTACCTGCGGGTTACGTTCCTGATTACCCGAGGGTAAGGGTTGAGTGTCTGTGGATGCTGAATGTTTACATAGAAATTCACTATGGTGTTTTCTTCACATTAAATGGAAAAATTGAATATTAAAATGGCAATAGAACTGCTAAGTTAATTACTTTTGAGTACTGCGTAGTTTATTTCATTCACTACTGAACACTGTTGTTGAATTTTTTACACCTAGTTGGGCACGGGCCATTGGTGGGTGCCTACTGAGATTTATTTCTCACACCCTATTTGGGTCTTGCTTTTCAGCCCAAAGAGATTACATTTCTACAGGTATAGATAAGGGAAAGGGCCCTTATAAAGGTACTTGATTGCTACTAAGGAGTAGGGAAACATGGGACAGGGCTTAGGCTCGTGATGCTACCGGCTGTTTTGTTATGTTTTGCTTTCATGTAATTGTATTGTATTGTTGACTAACATGTTCTTACTGTTTTCATAGAACTTATGGCATGTTGCAATATTATTTAAATACTGGATGGATATATCTACTACCGTTGTTCATTCCATTTATGTATGGATAATTGCTTCCGCCATTGTTGTGTGTTTTATTTCATTCTGCTACACTACACTTGGACAAATGAGGGCATAGTTTCCCCACTATCAGACCTGGGCCCTCGGTGCTAGTCGGCATCCTCTGGCATTTGGGGAAATGCTCTTGAGGTCACATGGAGAACTGGGTTTGGGGCACCTATTGAGTGGAACTCAGAACTGGGACGTTACAAACACTTACTAGATTCTTTGATTTAATTACATCTAAATTACTCAATCCTTCTAAATTAAATAAAATAACTTATTATTAATTTGGACACTTTCATGAGGTAATGTTCCTAGTAACAAAAATATATTTAGTTAACTAGATAAATTATATTCATCTATATCTCCTCAAAATGTTACCTTAAGCCATTACAGATCTCTAGATATAACATCAACTTCAAATTCCATCCAAAAGACATGTTTCACTCCATGCAATCCACCACTAGTCACCTATAAAGTGGTTTCTCTTTTACATTTATGAGGTTGTCTCAAATCCTAAATAAAATAGTTAGTTTCTATGGTTATTTTCCTCCAATATAGTTTTTAGGGATTATTAACTTTTTAAATGAATTCTATATATATGTTTTGATAAATATTTCTGACAGTGAATTATAAAAAATTCCTTTAAATTTACTCATATTTAACCCAGGTTTCATGCCCACTTTAATATATGAATTTTTATTGTTTGAAACATCATGTGAAATTCCTATTTTAAGCCTCTCTATGGTATACATTTATACCTATAAAATAAAATGTACATTAAAACACTTATATTCCTTTAAAATCCTCATGGTCCATTTTTAATTCATTAAAATCCCCTTTCCACATAGTATTGACGTATTATTTTTGAATCATTCTCAAAATTTTCTCATTTTATTTCATCTATCTCAGCATCAACTAACTTCCCATTCATCCGTGAGCATGTTTTCAATAAGTAAAACAAATGAACACCTTAGACACGTAAATAAATTAACTCATGAAACAATTCATAACTTGTATATAATGTTACTGATATATTAACACCAGATCATAGGATACAAGGTTATTTTGGAGGATATGTAACCTATTAGGGTAAATTACATTGTTATGTATAAAATGAATTAATTGATATAAACTCGAAACTATCCATTTTTCAATTTAATTCATTAGATCTCAACAATTTTTAATACTCGCCTTTTTCTTTAATCTCTAAGGACTCCATAATCATCTCACAAAGAATCTTTATCATCAATTAATCTCTCTCAATATCTAAAACTATATAGGAAAATTTGATGATACTTCTTTCATAAATGTTTCCAAATTTCTTTCACCTTCCACATAACATCTCAAGTATATATTATTCACCTTGTTTTGGAATTTTCTAAAGATATTTTGGTTTTTCACACTTCTTATATTGTTCATTTTCATTGGTTTCACCAACTAAACCAATATATGTCTATTTCATTCATAGATGGATTCCCTTTATTAATTTGACATGATTCCTTAATCAAATTAAATAATATATTACTTTAAATGAATGACTATGTTTCATATTTTTCTATAATAAAATAATATAGTATTTAACGTTGGTGATATAATAGATTTAGTCTTATACAATGTTATTTTATCAAAATATTTTCCAAAAAATTCCCCATGGTAAAATCCTCTTCATTATCCATTTTTATATTCCATAAAATATATTTTTTATCCTAGATTTGTATATTAGGTAAACTAAAAGAATATATAGAATATTAGTTTTAAAATAGTACTAACTATTTTACCATCTCAATTTTAAAACTATAGAAATATATCATTTTTTGATAACCCAAAATTTTTTGAGTAAATTTTTATACGTGTGGTGGAAATTAATACTATTAGAACTAAATGAAATTAAGATGAAATAATAAGTACATTGGAAATAAATAAAATTAATGAACTTGTAAAAAAATATAGATAATAAAACATAGATTACTGGTCAACATACCATGTACCCCTTAAATAATATTATAAAACCACACTTTTATCCAAGGAATAATGATAATATATAAATTAGACTCAAAGTATAATCAATTTTAAATATGATGATATTTTGGAATTCCTATTTTATGCAATAACTTGAAGAAAAACTGTCTAAATTTGTTACCATATAAACATCATACACTTTATCATTCTACTTCAAATCCCTTGATCTACAAAGTCAGAAGTAGCTTGTTTCCATGGCCCAAAACCTCATAATCACAAAGATTGAAATTAGAACACTGTTCTAATTAAAAACCATTAATCATGAATAATTAAAAAAATAATAAAATAAAAATTGTTAGGATAATAAAAAAACACACATAAATAATCACATAAAATAAAAATCATAAAGAAAGAATAAAATTATTATTATCTCTCAATAATATGTACTTTCAAAAAAATAAACTAGAGCTCTTTCATTGAAATTAATTTTATATGTTCTTTTATTCTTCCAAGATGTTGCTAAATTTATAGGAATGAAATTAATTGTTGGTATCCAAATTATTTATGGTTGGTTGTAACTGTTGGAGTTGGTGGTCTAGAACCAACTACTTTGTACTTTATTCATTAAATAAAAGCCTTATCACATCTTGATTGTTATTCTGCGTGACATGCCATGTGATAATGTCCTAAGGACATCTGTTTCATTAAAGGGTCATAGCGGATCCCTGCTATGATGAGGAACTGGAAGTGCCATAACACTGTTCTTGAATGTATGTTCTATGGATGAATGATATTATTTGAGGGACACAAATAATACAGATCATTAGGGGTGAGGACTCATAAAACTTTGAGGCACCTTCTCATGGTGTGCACCCTTGGTAATATCCTGGAGGATATTATGAGAACAAGACCCGCCAGTAGGAAATCCACATTTCATAGTGTCATTGGATGTTCCTATCTGCGGACGTGTGTATTGGTCCTTAGACTTTAAGATTATTATTAAAGGGTATTACAACTCGCGCACTTAGATGTATTGATGAAAACTGTGACGACACACTATTCGTAGCGAGGTAGGATACATTGGGTGCGTCACGAGTAATACTGCATTAATAGATAATGCGAGAAAGGATTTGTCCCTTCCATTCCGTAATGGAAGTAGATAACTGAGGCCCTTTGATGGAATTGATATAGCCTAAATAAATCCATGTCCATGGTATGGTGTGGGAAAGTTCAATTCTGGGTAGTCAAAGAAAGAATAATCAAGCACATGGGTTGATGGCACTAGCATGCAACCCACGTGATTGGAGATATCGAGACAAAGGGATTATATTACACGGTAAGAGTTCGTAGGAGGTGACATATCATTATGGCATTAACTACTTTCTCTATGGGTGCCTTGACGTGTTGCTAGACGCTAACCTTGGACATTGTGAAGGATCATCCTAATGCCACTGAGAAAGAGGCCTAGAGTGTCACACACTAATTGTGTCCATGTATCTCAGTTAAATATTAATTTAACAAGTTAAATAAATATTATTCCCGAATGTGGTTTAATAATTATTTAATGTTGTGTGATCGCATTTATTTTGACACTTGTTATTCAAGAGAATATATTGTGTACGAAATAATATATTTATTAGTGAGTAATGCAGTTACATTTATTTAAGAAATAAATAGTCATTACTCAAGGTCTAATAAATGTGCTGGAGAAAAATGGAAAATAAAAGTACATTCCATGTATATTAAATATATACACCGTGTAGTTTAATGAAAAACAAGTACACGCCGTGTATTAATTATTACATGCCGTGTCGTTTTTCAGGTTGGGATTTTGAGGATTTAATATTGTTTTAATAAATGATATTTATTATAATCAGTGTGAGCTCATGTCAAGGAATTAATAATTCGACATGGGGGTTTTCAATAAGAGTTAATGAAATAAATAAAACGCGTAACACATTTATTTATTATCGTAACTCTATTAACCTCAACCCCGATTATAAATATCCTCACAACCCCAACATTTTAGAGAGCCACTCTTGTGCACAACGGATTTGGAAATACTCGCAATCCAAGAGAGAATTACCTTTCCACCATGAAAACCCTCAAGTTACGAGAGCAATATCCTCCACCGGATCAAGGTGGTCGAAGGAGGACATCGCAAGCGAAGCTTCTTCTGAGTTAGCACCCGGAGATCCCTTCGGCGACGTCCGAAGATACGTGACACACGTGTGGATCACCGCTAGAGGAATCCTACACTTGGATTCTACGACGCAACGACGGATCACCGAATCGTGACTGGACACATCATCGAAGAATTAATTCCAACGAGGTAATTTTTATACATTAATTAAATTAATTATAATCAACATATGATGATCCACCTCAAGGGTTACGGGACTCTTCTTTTCTTTTCGTTCATTGTTCTATTCCGAAGATTTGGCATTTTATATCATGATGGATCTCGGATTGAACATTGTTTAACGTTAAAATTAAAGTTTGGATAACCCACCAACGCGCTTCCACTACGCCCGGAACCTACAGTAACTGCATCCAAATATTCATTATCAGCATATTATGATCTCAGTGTGGCTTCAAATCTTTTGATGATGATTGTTCTGCCCTGCTATAGTACTTGAAAGATTAGTGATACAAATTGATTATGATTATTTATAACAAAATATTTTCACTATATTTATCACATGCATAAAATATTTTATAATAAAATTCACTTAATTTTAATCCGATACAAACACACAAAAAACTAGACCTAGAAGAAGTTAAACCAAAAATAATGAAATGTGTATTATGTTTTCCCAATAAGGATATGGAAGTGAAATTTTACCCAACAGTATATTTTTTTGAAAAAAACTAAAACACAAATGGAAATGAACCTAAAAAATAATTAAACTATTTATACTTACTATTAATTTGTCATTACATTCTACCATTTCTAGAATCAATTTTATTTTCTACCATTTTCATCTATGGAAACCTTATTCTTACAATTTCTTCTAAAATATTTATTTAAAAAATTTCTCCCCCATTTGGATTTTCCAAAATAACCATAACAGTTAATAAAATATAGGATGTGATAGAATTTAGTATGACTATTGTCTTCCACTTGAGATATGGATAGATAATAATGAATTTATTTTTCATTAATCCATGAATCAAGAAACAAAATACTTTCCCGTTCTTATTTAAATTTATTCATAATAAAAATATTATTTTAGAAAAAATCGCTTATTGAAAAAATAAAATTCTCCATAATCAATCAATAATTTTAATATATTAATGACATTAGTATAAAATAAACCCATAATAAGATAATCATAGACATAGTCATAAATAATCCTTTATAAAAAAACCAAAAAAAATTCAATCATGAAAAATAATCAAATAATATAATTTTTTATAAGTATCATTAATTAAAAAAAATTATATTTATCATAAATTTATTCTATAAGATTTATTATTTGAACAATAAACATCATCATATATTGAAATTAAAATTATTATTTTGAGTTTTATAATCTTGGGATTATGCTTCTTGATTTTCCATAGATGAACCAGTAATCTAATTTCTTGATTCCTCAATATTTATTATTATTCCTTAATATTTCTTTATTTCTCTAACATAAAATTTTCTCTTAGATCCTCTTATTCTGAAAATAACTAATTTATTTATCGACTCAATGAATTGATCCTCTTAATATATATTTTATACTTGTTCTTTGATAAATTCTAAAAAATATTATTCCTCTCACATTTTTTTATGGTCTTCATAAAGAGAGATATTATGATCATTAATTTTCTTAAAACTTTTCTCTTGAGACTTCATATTAGTTGAGAAACTTTATAGAAATACAATAATGAACTTTATCTTATTCATTGATATTTCTTAAATTTCATTTCATTTTAGCAAAAAAAATATATCATTTTCTTTAGACAAAATGATTATTTATAATTAACATGCATCTCATGAATCATGTTAGCTCAATCATTTAAATTTTACAAAATTTTACATATTCTATAATGATTTTTCCATATCATATTTTTGTAATCTATATTCGTTTAAATCATTTAGGTTCTTTATATAACAATTGATTCTAATGACATATAAGATTTATAATATAATATCTCATGATCTTTTTATTGTACCTGAAAACATTTATCTTTCAAGGGAAAGACTATACCATCAACCATTAATGGGTAATTTGATTACTCAATATGAATTAACATATATCCAATGAACTCCTTGGTTAGGATTTAATTGATTTAAAATAATAATGTATTGGATTTGATTTTTATTCTGCTAAATAATCCTTTTCGTTGTACTCTCAATATGTTGTGGGGTTTTAGCCTCAAATGATTTAACTGAATACTCCTCTAGAGAAAAATAATTATTACCCACTTTCCCAGCACAATCTTCAAAAACCTTTTCATCATTTTTCATATATATTTCTCTTTCAATAAAGTGTCATCTTATATTGGTTCAAAAACATCAGTAGTGGGAACCTCTAATAGAATTATGCCTAACTAAATCACTTAATCATGAATATTATTTGGTAATTAATAAAATTCCCTTATCATTTTATACTATATCATGGAAATGAGAGGATAGGAATAAGGATTCCATAGGTACATAGGTTGTTTTTTATTTTCCCTTAACAATTAAATCATGTTTATTTTTACCAATTGATATTTATGGATTGAATTATTAATAAAAAAGGAGATACCATAACATTGGTAGCATTAGATTTCATTAAATTCAATGAATATATGATTTACATTTTGTATTCCTCTAGATTTTTATGGGCTTCTTCAGTCGTATTTTTCTCTAAGTCACCATGCATCTCAACTGACCTCTAAAATTATTCATTAGAATCATCTCTTGAATTCTAAAAAAATATTGGTTCAAATTCACCTTCTCTAATTTTTTTGTATCTTATGTGGTGGATATTTTGAAGAATGTGTATCTTTTGTTAATTTTTTCTTTCATCATTATTTATGAATTTCAGAATATCCATTGAATATGCATTAGTTATATTTTGTACAAATCTCATCACATTAAAATCATACATAAATATATTCATAGTTATTTTCTATAAATTAACCATATTTTACATTTCTAATTTAGAACGGTCTTTATTCTAATAACATTCAATTCATAAAAGCTTTATAGGAAGCATATTCAATATCTAATTGTATAGTATACTTTTTATTCTCATTTTTATTGTTCTTATATCCTCAATATATGTAAAAATAATCATGACAAGATAAAACATGATAAAATTTGTAATAAAAATCAATCAATAAATGTCTTAGACTATAAACACATATTTATCGAATTTTCTTGTTGAAAAAATGAATTTAGACACTAAAATATGATTCAGGGTTCTAGTGGAAGCTGTTGCATATTTTTATCTTTCTATTTTTTAAAAATAAAATTCTCATATATAGCTTATTTAAAATGAACCACAAACATCAGGTAACTTTTAAGGAACAAAAAGATATTATTTATAAAGTGAAAGTATTAGAATATTAGCAATTATTATAAGGGATTAAGTATTATTTTAAAAAAATTATCAAAATATTCCTTATTCTCACTATAAAATTATTAAACCTAGAATATATCTAAAATCATAAATTAATAAAGTGTAAAATGGCTTAAATTACTCTACTAGAAGAGCTAGTAATTCCCAACCATGGAATATGATAAAATATTTATACATGAAACCATACACCAAAAATTTATTTTGATCTATCAACATTTATAAGGTAATCTCTCTCATATATATTTATCATGATTATTGAATTTCAGAATCATAAATTGAATAATAATCTAGAAATTCATTATACATTTTTCAACAATTTTGTAATGAATAAATTCACACAAATCTGGTACCATATAAATTAAAAAAATACTTATTATGCAAGGGAATCCTCGATGAACATTAATCTTATAGTCTAAAATTATTCCCACCAAATTTAATGACAAAAAAACTCTTCAAAATTTTTAATTACATTTACTATGGTGGTTTAAACTACAATTTATGTGAAATTGTTATTAAAATTGAAAACTTATCTCTATAAATAACTAGGTTTAAAAAAATACATTGTACCTACGATTTTTTATTTTGATAAATTGGCATGATATTCTACTATTTAATAATGCTCCAAAAAAATTAAATCTTTTAAATTATTAATCTTATCAAACATTAGAAGTTCTATGTTTGAAATGTTAACCAAACATACTAATAAAAACTACTCCAAAATAGAAATATTAAATTTTATATATAAATAAAAACATTTAGAATTCAAAACATAAATAAAAAATAATTTAAAAATATTCATTTTTATAAAAACATAAATATAGGTTACTAGGTTCAAAATGTTTAGATTTTAGCTACTAGTTCAAAGTGGGTTTATTTCATTTTAATGAATTTATTGGAAGATAAACATTACATTGTCCTAAAGTACTTGTGAAGAGTAATTTGCATACCCAAAAATTGCATCCTCTCTAAATATCATAAAGAAAAAGTTAAATTGAAATAAAAATATCTGGTTTTCCAAAATATTAAATTCTTTTTTTTGTATTTTATATTCTTCAAATTTCATCAACTATATCACTTTATACATAATGTTTCTCAAATTAAAAATAAAATTATAATAGGTTTTTCTTTTATTTAATTTACTTGTGATTTCAAAAGTAGTTATTTTGGGTATAATTTTTTCATACATATTCTCAAAGAAATTAATTCTTGTAATAATGCTTTTCATCAATTATTTAAGACATTAAAACACTAAGATCAATTTAGTAACAATATTAACATCTTTTGTAGTACATTTCCCTTCCATGTTTTTATATTAGTTTGAGACATTAAATTAACTTTAAAAATATCACAATTTTTGCCTTAATATCCCCTTGATTCATGTGATATAAACCAATCAGAAGGTATATATGTTCAAACCTATAATAATGTATCATCACCCTCAGAAACCAGTGATCATCCCAATCACCAAAATATCTCTTTTATAGCCTAGAATTGTATGATCACAATTATCAAAATTGGATTTGTTTTCCAACCAAAATAAATCAATCATAAAGTGTAAAAAAATTATATAATAACAAATTATAAAATATTTGTAAATAAGGCCCCAAAAAACAATTCATAGTAAAAAAATAATAAATAAAAGAATATATTTATTGAAATCATTAATCAAAATAAGTTTTTAAACATAATAAACTGAAACTATATAATATGAATTTTTACTATATATTATTCCATTCATCGAGGTTGTGGTTGAATTTATTAGAAAGTCTTAAACGATATAATTATTTATTTTTTCTATTAGATTTCACCACATTAGAATAATATTTATCATCTTCTGATGTGCTCATCATAACCGTACATCTTTTAATGAATTGAGTTTTAAACCACTAATGTTCTTGACATTATGGTGAAATAAATATGGTATAAGTCATTAGATCTTTATATTATTACAAAATTTAGCACATTATTAAAAATATCTTGGAAAAAAGTCATTTTATTCTTATTCTGTAAAAATAAAATAAAACAAAACAAAAAATGAAAAAAAAAACATACTATAATGTAATGTGTGTTGTAATTTTCAAAACAAGTATATGAAATTTGCCTTTGACCTAGCTATATTGACTTCTTAGTTCAAGGCATTTTTTGGCATTCTTGGTAAATGTAATATAGAATTATTTAGAAAAAAACTATTACATTATCAATGATTTTCTTATATGTATTCGAAATTAATTGAGATATATATATTCTTACTACTTTCCTATGTGTATTATACTTTAACTATGTAGATTTTTCATGAATTTTGAACATATCCCTTTAATATAAGCATCATATATATTCCATAAATAATAATATTATACCGAAATTGAAATTATTAATTCCCAAAACCTTTTCACCATTAACAATCTCCCATGAAACATGATTTTTATTCTATACTGTTTTTTTAATAACTGGTTCAATTTTTTAATTTTGGAGACAAACAAATCCTCAAATTAGCTTAATAAATGGAATTAAATTTATTTAGAATATGTATACTTTGTCTTGATTCGTTACTGGATTTTATAGGATTATATTGAGCATAAATATGTCCAGCATTTGGATTTAAACATATGTTTTCCTAAAAATAATTTTTTTTATGTTTCTTACAAAATAACACCATCTTTCCAAAGGATTATAAAAACATCACCATAAAATCCATATATATTTATTATTTTTAAATGAGGTCTTTAAAAACTAAGATAATTATAAACCATATTTGTGAATTATTATTTTAACTAATCAACTTATAACTTTCATTATTAACTTCAAATAATTATGTAAGTGTCACATATAACTAAAGAAAATGTAAATTCAAAATATTCACCTTATCTTAAATCCTTTTAACATTTTATTCAAACTCATTTCAATTTATATTAATATTAAATTATTGATAATAAAAAATCTTTTTTATTATATACTAGGTTGTTTTGTGATACTTTTTTCATTGATTTCCATTCAAGTATTCTTGATTATAATAATGTATTTTTGTAGTTATTCTAGAGTATAGTTTTCCCCATGAGGGTTGTTTTCCATAAAATTTTAATCTATTTATTCTTATGATTATTTAATACATTTGGATTAATTTTATTTAATATCATGAATATAAGTATCATTGTCTTAAAACATCATAGTAAGTCTATTAAAAATATATTCTTTTCAACCTATATAGTTTCTAATACATTTTCATCGATCTTTACTTGTGTCTTCTCATTTTTGAGTTCCTTGATTAACTAGAATATAAATAGAAATAATTATTTCAAAAATATTATTACATTTATCAATATTATTATAAATAACCTCAATTGATTCCATAGTTACAGACTCATCACAAGTTTTCTAATAATCTTTAATAGATAGTAATCCAATAGAAACATCAGTTGCCTATTCTAAATGTTTATAGTTAATTGGTAATGAATCATTTTCATATTTTCTAAGGGGTGATAGCTTTTCTTTATCCCATTACTAATTGTTTTAGTAGAAATTATGTTTATATTATTCTTCTAATTCATTTTATATTTTCATATGCATGTTTCATCAAATCAGTTCATGATATTTTAATTTAGAATATTAAACTAATAAAACAATTAATAGATTCACATAAAGGTAGGGCCACTATCTCTAATACCAATTTATAGGACCCATGGAATGTGTACATTGACACTAAGAGCTGGTGAATCAGTATGGGATCATTTTGACAAGTTTCATTTTCCTTCAATAACCTTTTTAATGGTTAGGGTATTGAATAATTTTGAATTATCTATCCCTTATATTACACTACATGAAAATATATATTCAAAAATAGTGGAATAATGAGATTTTAAATGTAATCCAACTTGATATAATTTTTTAGTCTACGGGGTGATGATTTTATTATCCCATTACCACACAAGTGATATTTTATTAACAATATACAACCAGGTTGATAAATACGATCATAAAAAATCATTACAACTAGTTATAATAACACCCACCAGTGATATAGGTATCTGAACTATATACTTTTCACTTGATGTAATCACCTGGATATTTAAAAATTATAACTTATACTGTTTTGTAAGAAAATTAGTCGTTTATAAAATATTTTCTTCAAGAATTTTGACTCTTTCAGGATCCACATTCTAATAGAGATAAAATATTATATTTTTTTGAATCCATTACACAAACATAATGTAAATGACACACTAAAGGAATTCCAAAAAATACCAATCTATAATAACTCATGTCCCCACTATAGTGATTTTTGATTATATAGTTTTAAATGGTAATACATTAAGATGATATGAATATTTTTTAGTTGTGTATCAGGCTCGATTTGTGGGTTTTAGTGTGTTTAAAATGAGATTTGATGGTGAATTTGGTCTAAAGGATGTTATGGAGGAAATTAGTCAATGTTTGTGGAAGTAAATGGCTTGGTGATACTAGTCTATAAACCACTGGATCATTAGTGGTAGTACACCAGATATCTAGTTACTAACATGTGTTTATGTAGCTATTGAATTGCCACTCGAAGTCTCTGGGGATACCACTAGAACTATGGTGTCCACATGGATATATTTTTTTCAAAAAAAATCAATAAGTACATATTATTAATTTATATCTTCTCCTTAAAACCCCTTCAACCCCTCTCAAATCCTCCACTCTACTATTAGTAAAACAAAGGGGATGGTATCCTTCTATTTTGAATTTCTTTAATCTTCCATCTTCTTCATTGGATATAATGTGAATCAAAGAGGATTTCATCAACTTTAGATCTTTGTAATTCCCTCTCAAAGTCTCCTTTTCTAACCACATTACATGTTCCCTTTTTATTTTCTATAATTGGATTCATTAATTTGGGATTTCTTAAATTCCATGGGGGAAACCATTGAAACAACACGTTCCTTCTTATTTGGGTTAATTGTGATCCATCTGGGGGTTTCTAATATATTGGTCACTTATTTGATAGGTATTTATAATGTAGTAAATTTAATACAAATTTATTAATTCAGTTTCTGGATTTAGGTACTATCAAGTCTATTAAAATAGGTTCTTCCAACCAAAAAATGGCTATGGTTATTATTGTGATATTTTTCTTGGGTTTAACATGGATTCTATTTTTATTTTAATTGTGGTTTTTTATTCAATATGTAAGTGAATATGAATGGTTATGGGATGATTATTTTTGGGTTATAGGAACTCTTATAGTGTATTTGTAGTATAGGATAATATTATTCAAGATTGACATAATGGCAGGTGGTCTTGACTCATTTAGTAGTTCTTGGGATATTCCCACAGCATCCCTAGGTTAAGTTTTTATAAATTAATAATGGATTTAATTTTTATCTTCATGATATAAATGGATGTATTTTATTAATATTTTTAATTTGATTTGTTAATTTTTTTCAATGATAGTTGTTCAATATTATTAATGAATCTTCATTCTCATTATATTATAAATTTCACTAAACTAGTTGGTACTATTGATTTATTTTTAATTATTAATATATATTGTTTAGTGTCCCTAAATTTGTTGTCTAGGTAGCAATTAATATATCATTATCTTTAAAACCTATTATCTATAATTTTCACACACTCAATTTTATAATAGGAAAGGGGTAAAATAGAAACCTTGAGGTTCAAAAATCTTAAACCATCATAAGGGTAGGTTATAAGCTAATAATCTAATGTTCCATCATTTACCAAACCATCATGTGGTATCATTTTATAAAGAAGGTGCACTTTCTTGTACCCCAACCCAATATTAGGACTATAATATCCCATTACCACATAAACATTAATGAGATATAAGTAAATAAAATGTTAATAAACTTTTCTTAATAAAGTGCTTCAGTGGTGATTTTGTGGTTGGGATTATAATTTAGAAAGATATTATTCAATATGAAAATGTTAATAGTTTACTTTCTCTTATTCTGATACTTGTACATTATAATAATATTTATATTGGTTTAATGTATGTAAATTTTTATAAAAACCCATACTTTTTTTGTTTTCTTTTTGAAATGCCTTTTTATTTTTTCTCTTCACTTATTATACTCCAATTTATTTTAAAAATCATTCTAGAATAAGTTTTCCAAGATATTCACCTTCCATCTTTGTAATCATGGTCAATTATATGAATGTTTAGTTATATAATGTGTATATCATTTGTATTTTGGTTTGTGATCATAAAATATTACAATCGTGATATATTATCTTCTACTACTAGGGCATCCAATGTCAGTTATTCCTTTCCCATGTGATTCTAACCACTACTATCAATTATTCCTTTTTTAGTTTCATATTTAAATTAGCTATAAATTATTAGATTTAATGTAATTATTTACCTCATTATTATCTTTCATGTTACTTGTATGGCATAAAAGTTGAGTATTTTATACGAATTTAGTTTCATTTGTCTAACACTAGTATTTTTCCCTTTCTTTCTCATTGTACAATATTCTTGGACCATTATAATATGTTTTGCTTTATTAAAAACACTTTTTTAGCTTCAATCATACTTTATTTAATGATATTGTGTGTTGATAATGGAAATTATTTTTATCAAATTAACATATCTCTATATATAGAATGTTAATATGTTATTATAAGAAGAATGTTGGTTTATATAGTTCTTCATCTTATTTTATAAATGTATACTACTGATTGTTTAAAATGGTTATTTCATTGATTAAGATCATGTTTGGATGGCCTAGATAATATATATTGTTGTTATATAGTGTATGATGAGTTATTCCTCACATGATGAAAAGTAAAAATGGTGTAGGATATCCTCTCAACACCATTACACATTCATGGGATTGTTTAAAAAATTTCCCTTAGCTTTTAATCCCATTACCCTATTTTATGGGATGGGCTGAATGATTTACTTGAATGTATATGCCTAATACTTTTGCATAGGATGGTTCAATAGGACCCTAACTTCATTTCTAACATCTACAATTATGTTTGTGTGTGAATATGTGTAAATGTGTGTGATGTTTAATGGTACTACCTTTTTTTCAAATACGGGATTGCCCTAGGTTATCTGATAGATTCTAGGATGATGCATAAAGTATGTATCATGGCTATAGACCCTCTTGGAGTGGGGATTTTTTAGTTGTTGGTAGTATTGATCTATGAATTTTATTATTTTAGATCTATTATTATATATTTTATGATGAATGTCAAAATTATTTTATTGTATATGTTTGTAAATGTACAGACTTTTTTAATCATATTCTTATTATGTAATTATTGTGTTGAGAAATCATTAGTATTTCATTACTAAGTATTATTTTTATCCCAACTTAGACAAACACCTTAGTGAACATGAAAATTATATTATGAATATTTTTGGTAACATATAATTAATAGAATCTATTAGATCGCCTTAGTATAACATTCATGTTTATTATATAAATGAGATTTGTTACGAGTTTGAATTTGTATCTTATGTAGATGGTTGGAGACCAGGTTTATTTCTTTATATATTTCTCTTATTTTGGCCTTAATATAAGGCCTCGTTTTGCTTGAAATTTTTTTTATCCTATATTTATTCTAAAATTTATATGTTTTTCAGTTATGTGTCATTTACTAAACAATGAGTAATGTAATATTTTCAATATTGTTCATTATTTTTATGTCTACTTTCATTTTTATTTAATTTATGTGAAATTATACTTACGGATGGATCATGAAAAATCTATGGTACATACTAACCATAAATTATCTTTATAGAAATGTTGGTAACTTTCTTCCTAAACTTTATTTTGAGACCCACTATGCTAGTCACCTGCCCCTAACTATTAAGGAGTGATCCTTTGGTGGTAATGATTATGATCAGTGTTTTGTAAATGGATTAAATTCATCGATATTATAAAGTGATAACAGATAAATTTCATGATTAATTGATTTTTAATTTTCTTATATAGGAGTAAAAAATATAAGTACTTGAGAGGTAACCCCTAATTAGTAGTGTGAAGCACATTATGGTGGAAGCATATGTTACCATGGGATGTCCAAGAATTTAGTAAGAACTATAGGTTGGCGGAGGCTTTAATTTATATTTATCATACATAAAGAAAAAAAACTCAGGAACTATATATATGTTTAGAGTTGGATCGACCTTTTATTTTGGTTCATGAATCATTCTATGCATCAATAGGAATTTACATGTTGGATGGAATTCCATATTGGATGTTTTCTTCCATATTTATTCTATAGTTGGACCCAAATAAGGTTTGTCTTAAATGAAACATTACATATTTATTTATATATTTATATGATTTTTTTCATATATATATATATATATATTAGTTATTACTAGATTAATATATATTAATGATCAGATTTTATTTTGATTTTCTTATATTTTCATTCCAAGTATGCAACTATTCTTGATTTTTAAATATGTCCTATTGTTGAGAATGTTTTTCCTATTTTGATATATTATTAACCATAATATTTTTTCTATTTAAATTTTTTTTATCTTTTATATATCTACGTTCTTCTAGGATATATCTATAATTTTTTTAAAAAAACAATCAATCACATATATTAATCGATTTTTGTCGGTCAACCCAAAGGGGAACCAATGTCACATCATATGATTGACTATAATGATTTTATTATTATATTAATGTGTCCATAATATTTTATAATTTTATGTAAATATGTTTTATGTATAACTATATTATTATGTTTGGAAAATAAATATTTTTAAAATGAAATTTATATTTTATATATATATAAAATATTTTGGTATAAATAGTTTTTTAATCATCTATGTTTAAATGAGTGAAGATGTTGGGGAATTTAGTTTGAATTTTGAAAAGGAAATGGAATAATTATTTGAAAATATAATTTATTTTTGACTTAAAAATAAAATATAATCTAGTAGGCATCTAAATTATAATGTTACCCTTTTAAAATTCACGACATTAAAATCTGAAAGAAAATGTGGGTAGTGAGTTTAATTAAACTAATGTTACAATATGAATTGTTTTATATAAGTTGATTTATTTTTAGAAATAGGATGGTATATTGTTTTTAAAATAAATAATGGGTATCTATAAACAATTAGATAAATGTATTTTCATAATACAAAAACTATATAAATTCATCATAATATTTCCCTGGAAAAGTCCATTTGGGGGGGATACCTTAGGTTATATTCAAAATGGTTAATGATATTTAGAGAGTTATAAGGATGATGGTTTATCCTTTAGTATTGATTACTTATTGATGGTTTCATATATTACATTCTTTTTGGGGTTGTACGTGATAATAATCATTGAAATTGTGTTCCCTAAACCCAACATGTGATTCACTTTGATTACCTCTAAATTTATAATGTTTGATAAATATACATGTGTGTATATTTCCATAAAAGTGATGATACTTATATGCCCACAATATTTATGGTAATTTCATTATATTAGGTGTTGTAAAAAAATTTATAGTTATTCTCAAGCTGTAATAATAACCTAGAGATACTCTGATAGTAATCTTAAAGAAATGTCATATGGTCTAGATACATCATACTAAGAGGAAACAAATTTTGTGTAGTTATCAGGTGATGGGAGATCATAAGTTGAGAAATATTCTCATAATGTTCACACCTAGTGATCTCATGTAGTTGAGATCATGTAGAATAACCCTCTAATAGGAACACCACATGTCTCAACCATCATTGAATGTTCTTATATACAAACATGTGTATCGGTCTCATGACTTTATATCATTATGAATGTGTGTCATTTGATCATGTACTTTTATGTAAGGAAAAAATCAGGACATTGTATTTGTGGAGATGTAGTTTGGGTTGGGTGAATCATTAATGGTATGAAATTGTTTATATAATCAAGATATATTTTTTCACTTCTGGGTTGAGAAAGTTGTATCACTTGCCAAGATGATTATGATGGTAGTACCTTCATAAATATATGGTCTGAGTAGTTGAAGGTAAATCCATCCAAATATATCAAAAAATTATAAAGGAACAAATAAATATTAAATAAGTGTGTGTAATTCTTTATGATAAATCATAAGACAAATAGATTCTATTATATAGTGTGTGTTCATAGGTTGATTGTCATTTCCATGACCATTCATTGTCTCTTTAGGAGCCTTGATGGGTTGTTAGAATCCACTCTTGGCCTGTGAATACTATTTATCACTATCAAGACAAGGGAATAGAGGGTCAAAAATAATATCATATTCAATAATCTTCCCAATTATGATGCAAAGGAATATAGAACATGGTGGGCCCCACCACTAGGTTTGAGTTTTCTTCATGTTTTATGGATCAGTGATAAATAAACAAATTCATTATTATTCATATGAAAAATAATATCATTAAATTTTTTTCTTAAAAGTATTTACAAGATTTTAAGTGAATATAATTATTATTATTATATGAATAAATGTTATTTTAATATTCTATGTTCATTTAATATTATTGGGAACTACGAGTAGAGTTAATGACTCAGGTTTTTCACATGATAGATTTAATATAAATTACATGTTTTAGATAAATATATATAATATTTGTGATGTAGTTAGTTCATTATAATCATATTTTACTACTTATTTAGTTGTTATTAAATATATAGGAATCATGGAACCCTGACTAGGTATTTAAATATAAACTATATAAGTGGAGATAATATCATTCCAATAGTCTATTCCTGAGTAGCGAATGGAGAGAATATCTTTTCTCCTGAATCCTTGAGAGAGAATCTCTTAATCTAATAAAATGATCTGGGAATGCATTTGATGATATAATCTTTGTTTCTATAGAGATCGTTGCAGTGTCGAATTGACTATTGAAGCTCTGAGCTAGAACATGGAATCTGATGAATGGAATACACAATGATTTGAGAAGCATACATGGGTAATCCATTATGGTTTGGAATTTGACTATTTTAGAAGTGGTCACCGAAAACTTATGACTGATGTGTGCACTTCTAATTAGAAATAGGTAAATATTATTTTAAATTTTTTCTCTCATTCTAAACCATGTGATAACCTTGGACAATAACAAAGAATGGATCATCAAAAAATATGATGTTTAATCACTTCGGTTGTGAAAATTTTAAAATCCTCAACCAACTAGCTTCCACTTCTTTCCTCAATACCAATAATTGGTATCAGAGAGATCGCGTGGTTTTCTAATCCCATATAAGTAATTTTGATTTAAATTTAAGAATAGGGTTTGAAATTGGTCCCAATGAATCTGAAAAGTCATTGATCTAATCATAGATGGCCAAGTTATTACCATCAAAAAAAAATGGATCAACATGGTGTTTTTTGAATTTCAAATTTTCATATATTATGTTTTGAAGAACACAATATAGATTATTGAACGAATTCTAGTATATGAAGTCTTTCAGCCAAAGACCACCCATCTGACCACCAGTTTCTCTTTGACCTGTAACCCATTTTCAACAAGTAGAAATATCAAAATACAATATTAATTTAATATTACATTTTTTTTCTTATCGTAATAAAACAATAATGTGGCTATTTTTATTCCTATTTCAATGGGACTCTCAAAAAACAACAATGGTGTATTTTTTTCAGCACACATTTCTTGAATAACTTAGAGCGATACAAAAAAACAAAAATTAGAAACTAAGACCCTATGGGTCTCCTCATTCCCACTTATCCCATGGGTACAACCCCCTCTCCATCACCCCTGTCAGGTTCATGTGAGACCCAGTGGGTGTGACTCTCTTCCTCTCCCATTGTCCCTAGTGCGAGAGTCAATGGTCGCCTCTGTTCATATCCCCCTAACAAGGTAACACCTATAATGACCCAAACTATTATAAATAAAATTACCTTTATGGTTTAATGAAATGTCTTATTTTGTATTATGGTTATAATAAACACAAGTGCTTATTTGATTTTAATTATCAAATTAAAACACTATTATAGAATAATTTCCATTGATAATATAGTCATTCAACATTTTTCAATTTATTAGAAAAAATAATAGGTTTTAATAAATCCAATTGATAATGAAAAAGGAATCGATGGCCACAAATAATTGTATTGTACCCTATAAATCATATTTATTGGAGCTTCTGAGGGAGATTTCCTCTCTACGTGTTTCCCTTGACCAAGTCCATGATGAGATCCAATAACATAAGAATGATCAAAACCTTTAACGAGAGAATTTCAAGTTGACATCCCATTTTTATAATTTTTATTATATACAAATGATTATATAATTTTTATCAATTCAAATGTAAATTTAATAACGTTTAAAAATTGTTATTCTCAAAACAAAACTAGCATTTTTGAATAAATGACAATTATTAATATAAAAATTAAAATACACATATTCATAATATAATTTTGAAAAATTAAATGTTGTTTTTCGAATCATGACATCAAAATTACTCAACGGTGAATTTTTTATAATTTTCTTAGACCATCAAATTTTATGGCGAAAATTAAATGTTGTATTAATATACGGTGTATATTATAACATCATGATGGCCCCAAAGTTATGTAATAAATACACTAAAATGTTAAAACGACCAAATATATGTTTTCCAATTAAAATAATTTTATTTTTAATTTAATTGATTAATTTTATAAATCTTTTATGAATCCTCCAAAACTATTATAATATTTTAATGTTTTAAAATCATTTCTTTAAGAGCATGACTCACTTCCACATAAATCAGAGTATTATTTTATTATGCTCGGCACGTGGAGTTATCAAATTATTAAAACCAACCAACTTTTGTAGAATCCAAGGGAAAATCATGGGAAGGTTTGTGGTTTTGGTTATTTTTTTTTATAGATTCCCAAACCTAAGTTTGTCAAATAATAAATAAGTACCCACTCATTTTTTATATATCCCAAACCAATATCCAACTTATAATCACTAAAAATTATTAAGGAATATACTTAATCTCCCCTCCCCTCTCTTGAGTACTCCCACAGTGACCCCAATCACTCAATAATACCCTCCTAATCATTTTATGTCACACTCTCATGGTAAGGGATCCTCTCATTCGCCTCTTTATTGAAGATTCATTATTATCATATGCCTTCTATTTCCAATTCCTAAAGATGGGATTTGTCTTTCCATGTGTCTATTTATTCCCATTATATTTAAAAATAATGTGATACCACTATATCTCTCATGAATATATTTTATTAATTTTTAAGTGATGTTGTTATGCTGCCAATGTTTCACCATGATTTTCGATGCCAAAACAATTGTGTAATGAATACCATACCAGCTTCATATCAAGGGTTTTCACCATTATAAACTTATAATTATTTTCCATGGTAAATACATATATTTAGTATCCAATACTTGATTTTTGTATAAAATATTATGATGAATTAATCCTTATTGTATGATCTATATAGAACATTTAAGAATGAGAATGAAATGAATGTGATGGGTGCGCCCGAAATCATATAGTGCTCTAATGCATTGGGTAATGTTTAGTATCATGAGACATAATATAGGTACATGGATTAAACCTGATTAAACTTTTATGACCTTTTCCGTCATGATTTATTTGTAGTTAGCCTTAACCAATTTTTATGATGAAGTGTATTAAGTTTTTGTGACATTTACCATGTTTTCATTATGATTACCATGATATATCTTGTCTCATTGTTCATTTTTATGATTATCATACTGTTTATGTCCCATTAAAATCCATATTTTATAACATGTATTCTTCTATTCTTGTTATTTTATATTTATTCCCTTAATAGGCTTTACAGCTCACCCATTTCTTATGTAGGTCCCCTGGTTATCCCACACAGTTTTAAGTGCAAGCATGTTGCGACAGTTTTCATTAAATATGATGTTTTCCATGTTTTAAATAATTATGTAATGTACCTAATTCCCAAATACCCTATAATTATCGATATTTTATGTTTCATTTAGTGAAAACACATGTAATAAATCAATAATTAATTTTTAATAATGATAAGGGTTGTTATAATGCCAGTCGCATGTCATCGAGGAGCTGGCCACCACGACGTAGGTAGGTATGGCCTCTGCCCTCTACTTCAAAGCATCCATGGTCAAGATCACACTAGAGCAACCATCACTAGATGATTTCATCACCATTGACCAGATTAGGACCACTCTTGGCTATTTGACTACCATCCCCACTTTTTCTGACGCTACTTTCTCCCAAACTGGGACTATGACCGTCATCTCCACCAACTAGTCAGTGCCACCTCTTCTATCCAGATTCAATCACCACTCACCTGGACCCTTTGTCAGAGTTCTTCCACTATCCTATTATGGTGATCCAATTAAGGCCCTAATGATCAGAACTCATCCAACCCCTTCCAATCTCATTTTTTTTGTCTGTCGGTGTAAATTCCAATCGTGAGGTGACCCCTTCCACTAATTTGATCGGTCTTTTAATACTAGATTTCCAAGTAAATTTGTATGGGTAAGTCTTTACAACTCAATATGGGTTTGGGAATCCCATACTATATCTAAATACCCCAACATGGGGTATTCATGACATCAAACAAGAATATAGGGCTATGATCTAGCCTACAAAGGGCCTAAGAGGGGTTTTTGGGGCCCGAGTTAATTTAATATAATCATTAAATCTTTAACTTTACTAATTTAATTTTAGTATAAAATTAAATTAAATAAATTTTTTTGGTTTTAATTTTTTTAAAATATATTAAAATACTATATGAATAGTATTAAATAAAATTAATTAATTAACTAAATTTTTTTGAAATTAAAATTATATTAAAAATTGGTACCAAATAAAATAAATTATTTAAATTTATTGGAATTATTTAATTTATTTATCTACCCTAATTCATCAAAAATGATTTCAATTTAATTTTTATCGTGGACTGATTTAATACACCAACTCGTCTCGATCAAATGGACCTATCTTGTTCATGTAAAGAATTCTTATTTATTTATTTATTACATGTGTGCAATGATTGTAATATGTAGTTAATTAAATATTGATCAATGCATCGTCTTTTTTATTTAAAATTTAGAAGGCCTTGTGTGCCCAATTTAACTAATGTAAATTGCACCTCTAGATGTCCCCAATAGTCCGTGAGTATATTTGTATGCTCGATGAGGATGCTTTATGATGTTGACTCCACCATTATGAGGTGGTACTCTAGATGATAAGTGGAAACACTATAGTGGGGGAAATATTTAATACAATTCAGGACTCCACTAAGGTATGAAAACCTCTAGGTAAATATTGATCCGTTAATTTTATATTTGATCAATCATAATTATATTATCAAGATGATATAGGTATAATTATTTCTTGTCTGCTTTTTTTATTTATATAAGTGCATGTTTACTGTTAGATCACCTAAAATAATAAACTATTAAAAATCATAAGTATGTGTTGTATGTTGTTTCTATTAATTCATATTTAGTTGTGATTGTTTCAATATTTATTAAACAAATTTAATAGAAATATATTACATTCTTCCAGAAATAAAAAAATCCCTCAAATATATATTAAGTCTTAATGACTTCTATTGCTCAAATTTGAACAAAACAGGGTGTTTGGCTAATTTTAAACCATAGTTGAGAGTTCCTCCGACTATTGGGGAGTTCTTATGAGGGTAATGTGCTTACATAACTAAATTTGGTATTAAAGGATTTTCTATAGGTTTCTTTTTATCTCTTTAGACGTAAATCATTGGGGGAATCTAGGATTGGATTCCGATAATTTGGTACAATACCCAACATACCAAGGAACAACAAGTTAATGTTATTGGCCTTCCTAGATCTTACCTTGAAACTATATGAGTTGGGTAATATCCTTATCTTGTAGACTATGAGTGGAGGTTTTTTGGATCCCTTCCACTAGATTACTCAAGTGATGGAGTATTCTGAATCTAATAGTATGTGCAATTTAGGTATGAAAAAATAGTGGAATACATTTAAGGTTTTAATAATTAATTATCAAAAAATTATAAAATTTAATCAAGATAATTTATTTAATACTGAATTTATTTTTTGGAAATAAAAAATGGAAATCACCCACACCATAGGAACATCATCACTACAATCCATATTATGTGAAGATAATATCCTGACTGGTTATAACTTCCAGGAGTGGTAATGGAACATTCACTTAGTACTACACCAGTAGAAGAAGCTTTATGTGATATATTCCTCACTACTTAATGATCCTTATTATAGATAAATTAAGGTGGATAAGGATAAATAGAAAAATTATATATATGTTTCACTAGATTTTTAGTGTATTGTGTTTTAATCTATGCCCAACCATTTTAAAAAAATGCCTGAGTGTGAAGATTACTACAATATGCTTTCTCATCTCTAGAAGTTATATCATGAGAGACCTAGGAAATAAAGGTATGAGATTTTATGTTCACTTTATAGGTTCAAGAAAGATGAAGGGAAACAAGAAGGGACTCAAATACTAATGTTTATTGGGTACATTAAGAGAATTCAATCCATTTGGTGAAAACTATACCAATAACTTGCAATATGTCTTATTCTGGCCTATATACCATCTTGCCTCTCAAATTTTATTGTTAATTAAAACATTAATAACATGAAAAGGTATCTAAAAAATATTTTTTATTTAGTTCTCCAAGATAATAAGGATATGAAGAATAATTATTCTCCGGTAATTATGGTGAACAAACGGAGATAGAGAAATGTTAAGGGGTTTAATTATTTGTCTTGGATGAAGAAATGGGTGCAATTTCATTCCAAAAAGACAAGGATACAGATGAAGGGAAATGAGAAAGAGGTTGTATTCTTTTTATGTGGAAATAAATTCCACTTAATGAATAATTGAAGATATTGGAAGATGAAGAATGGTGATGCTTCTACTTCATGTATTTTTTGCAATTCAGTGAAATGTTTCATTATCTATAAGTTTGGTATTATATACAACATGTAGATCACACATTTTTATTCATATATAAGAACCATGTAGATTTAAGAATATCAATATGGGATAATTGGATCTCTAGGGTGGAAATGGTTTGATTCTATCAGCCTTGGCAGTGGGGGATTATCACCTTATTGTTCCTAGTAGTTTGGTTCTTGAATTTAATAAATGTTATTATATACCTTAAATTATAAAAAAACATAATATTAGGGTGAATTTTAGACACTATGGGATTTTATTTCTTTTTTGGAAATAAATTTTTTCCCCTTCATAAGTATAACATGTGTTATGGTATGTCTAATCTTAACAATTGGTTATATATACATGAACTCGACAAACCCAATAATAATAATCAATGAAAAAAATATGTGCATAAATCACACAACACCCATCTATTTCACTCCAGGCATGGTCATGTAAATGATAAGATTTTATAGTAATTACAATAATCATGGAATATAGACTTAGTTGAGTTAAAACTCCTGGATGAATATCACACCTGTTTAAATGGGAAAATGACCAAAGCACCCCTTTCTAGGAAGGGAGAAAGACCCACAGAATTACTAGAATTTATTCATTCCAACGTACGTAGTCTATTTATAGTAGAGGAAAGTGTTGAATTATTATACATAATTACGTTTAGGAATTAATATAGTATGTATTGGTATAACTACATCAATTGTTATATGTTGGATTGATTTAAAAAATATTAACGATTAATGGAATGAAGTATAAATCCATCTAGGTTAGATGATTTGGGCACTCTTATTGCATCAATACTGATTGTATCTTAACCAAAATTTCATTGATTACTTTAAATTGTGTGGGATATTATCCCAACCCACTCCTCCTTATACACCATAGTTTAATGGTGTTAGTGTAGATGAAATAATACCTTTCTTGGCATTATCAGATCAATGATGAGTTAGGAAACTCTTCCATTACACTTTTGGGAATACATCTTACAGATAGTAGTATATACCATTAACTGAGTTCTAACTAGAGCTATATATGAGATTAAAACTGAGTTTTGGTATGGAAAGAAATAATGTCTTTCACACATATATGTGTGGGGATGTGAGGATGTTCTTCATGACTAAACCTAGTGACCAATTGGCATATTGAAGCTCGAAGATCATATTTATAGGTTACCATAAGGAAATTTTTTTTACAATTATAAACCTTATAGTAGAAAAGTTATTGTTGAATGGAACGATGCATTTATTGAAATTTAACACATTTCTAATGGAAATTGTGGGATAAATCTTGGCTTCATCAAAGTTAATCCTCCGGATGCACAAGAGTATTTATATAAATCATGGCCACAAGATCCAGTGGGAGTTGAAGAAGTTCCCAGTACATAAGTATTAAATTTTTCATCTTGAGAGGTATAGAACCATATAATTTTGGATTTATTGTTCATGATTCAAGTGAAACATTATTCCTTGAGGATTATGATCCTCTGACTTACAAGGAAGTAGTAAAAGGAAAAGATTCTTCTAAATAGAAGGATTCCATCCATTTAGAGATGGATTCCTTGTATCAAAATCACATTTTGATATTAGTAGAACCTGAAGCAGATATAATCCTTATTAAATGAAAATGGATATTCAAGAAAATGATAGAAATGGTTATTAAGGTCAATACCTATAATGAAAGACTAGTAGTGAAGGGTTTTATACAACATCAAGGCATATACTATGATGAAATCTTCTCACTGGTAGAAATGATGAAATATTTTTTTTTTAAAAATTGTTATAGAATCCTTATAGGATTATGATATTTATAAACTATATGTCAAAACTAATTTTCTAAATATTATGTTAGTTGAAGATGCCTATATGAATCATATTGAATGGTTTTTTTCATGAATTCCAATAAAATTTTCAACCTGCATAGATCCATTTATGGGTTGAATGAGGTATCAGGATCATGGAATGATCATTTTGATGAGGCCATAAGGGTTTTCTTAAAAATTTAATGTGATCCATATGTCCAGATGAAGAATAGTGGATATTATATTGTTTTCCTTGTGTCATATGTTGATTAAATATTTATTAAGGGAAATGAAGTGAAAGTATTACAATCAGTTAAGACTTGGTTAAATGAATTCTTCTCTATGAAAGAATTAGTTAATGATTCATATATTCAGTGGATCAATATCTCCCAAGATATATTTGAAAGTATTATTACGGCAATACAAAGTACATATATTGAAAAGGTACATATAAGGTACCATGTGGAACAATTCAAAAGGGGGTTGTTTACCCTGTAACATGGTATCATTGTCTCTAATAAAATGTATCCCCAAAATAAGAGTAGTTTGAAATAATGAGAAAACTCCCTTATTCCTTGTTAATGAGATATATCATGTATTTCATGTCATATACTATGTTTGATATTTCCTTTACTAATTCATGGTGGGTGGATATCGATCTAATTCAGGAGACTAGTAATGGGGAGATGTAAAAACAATCCTGGAGTACTTGAGACATATAAAGAATATGTTCTTCATGTATGGAAGAAATTAGTAACTAGTAATAAGAGTATACACTGATTTTAGTTCCTAGAAATATCAATATGATATGAAATAATTGTTAGGGTATATCATTTTCCTAAATTTTTTTGTAGTCAGTTGGAGAAGCTTGATGAAACTTATAGTCATCAATTCTACAGAAAAATCGAAGTATATAACTACTTCTGGTGTATCTAATTTTTCAATTATGCCCCACTGATATCATATACACCCCTCTATAACATGGTTGTTGGGTCCTCACCTACTAAGAACAACCATTTTACCCACAGACATGTGGTTCCCTCCATTGGGCCCACCAACATGCCCAAATAGGTCATCTAACTAATGTTTGTCTCCACAGGCCAACATGTTTTCTTTCCAGTGTTTTTTTACTAACTCTCACTCACCTTAAGAAATTTCCCATATTGTCTCCCATCATTATCACTATTCAAATCAATTTATGTTGAACTATGGAGTTCTAATCATGTAGCCTCTGGAAAACAGAAATCCATCTTGTTGACATGAGTCATATGATTTATTCATTTAGACCTTTATTATTATAGGGTGTTACATTGACCCCCCCCCCCCAGAGAATAACATCCACATTGTGGACCCTAAAACTCAACCCAATTAGTACCACTTCACTTTAGGTTAGGTTCATACTCAGATTCCAATGAACAATAGGTCTGCCCTGACTGTACAGTCACCCCCCATAACATGGTTATCAAGACCAAGCCAGCAAGGAACCACCACTTTCCCCACAGGCATGTGCTCCCCTTCCTAGGTCCCAACCATATCCTGAATGGTTCATCTGAGAAATTATTGACAATATATTCCATCACATATTCCTTCCAGTGTTCTTTTTCCTCACTCCCTCACACCCTTGGAAAATTCCTTGAAGGTCACCCATCCCGCTCACTACTCCAGTCCATGTGTGCTTAATTGTGGACTTCTAATAAGGTATGATCCCAAAAATATGTTTCACCATTTTTATATGATTCATATTTAGTCATTTTACCCATTATCATTCTGGGGTGTTTCATTTAAGGAGGTTATTTAGATATATGGATTTTTCTTGGAAATTTATGTGGTACCTTGAAGTGAAGACTTGATTCCAGTTTATTTTTATAATAATATTGTATTTTTTCTTTTCATGGAGCTCAAGTCACAATAGAGGACAAAGAATATTCTTCAGAAGTTTCATCACTTGAATGATTTTACTCAGAGAGAGGAAGTTTCATTTAGGAGAGTAACCATAGAGGAAAATGTGGTAGACCCCATGACTAGATCCATATCCCCGGAAAATAATAATTCTCATGTGAAAACTAGTGGATTGTGATTTATTAGATGGATCCAGTGCAAGTGGGAGTGTGGAATGTGGGTTCCCTAGAACCAACATGCGATTCACTTTCATTACCACTATATGTATAATGATAAATAGATATACATGATTTATTCTTACCATAATAGTTTTGATACATCTTCATCCACTGTATTTATATTAATGTTCTTATATTGTATGTCCTGTCAAAGGTTATATCGGTTTCTACACTATAATTAGAACCTATAGATTCTATGATAGTAATCTTAATGTAATGTCCTATAGTCCAGATACATCATACAGAAAGCACATAGATTATTTTTTACTATCAGGTGCTGGGGTCTCATAATCATTTAGACTTTTTTTATGAAATCCACACTTGGTGATCTCATGTAGTTGTGATCCGGAGGGAAGACCCACCAATAGGAAAACCACATGACTCGGGTGTCATTTTTTGTTCATATCTATAGACATGTGTATTGGTCTCCTAGCTTGAGATCATAAAGAATTTGTTTTATTGGATCATTTACATTCATACAAGGAAAAACCATGATAATTAAGTCTTAGATATGTTTTTTGTGAGGGGTGCATCATTAGTTGGGGTACATTGGTTAAATGATCAAGATAAAAAATTTCATCTTTGAGTTGAAGAAGTGATATCTCTTTCCAGGATGATCATGATGGTAGTACCATTATAAATCCATGTCCATGGTATTCGAAGGTAACCTCATCTAGATATACCATTATGTAATATAAAAAGAAGGGATAGAAAAATAATTGTGTTTCATAGTTTATGAGATATTGTATGATAAATAGATTAAATTTTGTGGTGTGTGTTTTTAGGTTGATTTTCATTTCTATGACTATTAATTGGCTATTTATGGGGATTTATTGGTTTCTAAACATTACTCCTGGTTTGTGGATATTATTCATTGATTTTGATATAATTTCCTAGAGTGTAAGATCCCAACCATTTATAAATATGTATCATTCTTATTTTTAGCTAAGATAATTTCTAGTTTTGAGTTCTATTTTTTAGGCTGTATGTTGTGTAATATTTTGGTGAAATTTGAGAATTTTTCAAGGTGGTGTGGTTCTGCACTGTTGGAATATGGTTTTCCCAAAGTATGCACCCATACCAATAAACTGTGTGAACCTAAAAAGAGGCAATTTTCACAGCTAGAACATAGGTTGTCTTACCATGTTCCCTCTTAGAAGAAACTACCCCCCCCCCCAATAATATGTGCACTGTTAAGGTGGACGAGTTGGAAAACATTGCGACCCTACCTAGGAAACCATGTTGTCGTTTCAAATTACCCACAAATAGTTTTTAAAATACCTAAACTCTTGTTTTAAAAAAAATAGACCCAAACTCATACATAATTTATTCATCTTATTTTTACAGGATCTTGGATACATTCCTTGGGATTCTAAACACTTTTTTGGTGAATCAAAGAGAGGATTACATATCTGCACGCCACCAGGTAAAAGGATCTAATCATGTTTGGTTTTCTTATTCTCTCATGTCTCTCTCTCATCATTTATAGGTATTTTATCCTCTATCATGTAGGATCTAGATCTATTATTTTTGGATATATATCTAGAATTTTCTAATATTGATTATTTGAAGTTCAATTAGGGTTTCAGATCCAAATCTTGTTATACATCGTTGTTCCACTCAAATTGAGGATTTTCTTTAACAAGTGTTTAATATTGATCTTGAAGTAGGTGATCTCTAATTCAAATTTGAATGTATTTATTTAAATTAAATTAATTAAATTATAGAATTTATATTGGAAGATTAGAAATTGAGTATCCTAAATTGAATTAATTAATTTGGTAAATTTATTATTTAAAGAATTGTGAAATTGAGAATAATGATATTGTGAATTGAATAATTTTTTATTGAATTAATTATGGTATATTGATATTGTGAATTGAATAATTAATTTTAGAATTAATTGTGAAATATTAAGATTTTGAATTTATTAATTTTTTGTTGAATTAATTAATGAAACTGATCTGACCAATTAATTAGTGAATTAATTAAAGGTATTAATGGGATTAATTAATTTATGGGTTATTTAATAGAATAATGTGAATATTAATTTTTTTCATTTTATTAATTAATTTTTGAATTAATTAATTGGAATTGTTGTGAGTATGGAAATTATTGAAATTGGTTAATTAATTTTTGAATTAATTAATAGATGTTGTGATCATGAAATTTTATGAGAAGGATAATACTCATTAACCTTTATTGAAGTGATATATATATATATATTTCATACAGGTGATTATTTTTATATTCTTGTGTGGTTTATGGACTTCTACATCAAAATTTCATCATGATAAATTGATATTTATGTGTGGAACATGGCATGTTGTGTCAGAATCCATAGTGACTAATTGATATTTTTGTGTGGGACATGGCCAACTACATCAAAATACCACGGTGATAAATCGATATTCAAGTGTGGTACATGAAATGATATATCAAAATACCATAGTAATAAAAAAATTTCATGTTTTAGACATGACCTGGTACGTCATAATCCCATACTGATAAGCTAATTAAAGAGTGTCAGACATAGTCTGCTACATCAAAAGCCCCTGTGATCCCTGGAATGGTGACAGAGACCAAAAATCTGTTCATTGTAACACAATTAAAATTATACATATTATAAATTGAAATTAAATGGAATAATGGAATAATATGTGTTATAATGAACAATGAATTTATTTTGTGATATGATTCAGACTCTTGCATTAGAAGAACCAGGTAGGGATAGTTCTGGTTTCTTTAGGAACCTGAGGTTTATGTTGTTAAATATAGTATAATTGAATAAATTTAAACTATTTACTTTATTTATTTTATTTATTCTTTATATATCTACATACATAGTTTTGATTGGATATTTATTTAGACACCTTTGGTGGTCGCTAACTAAGTTGAACTCATTTCCTACTTGGGCTTCCAGATCGATACTCAAATAGACTTCATGTTTGTAGGATAATAAACGGGAAAATGACCTATGTTAGATGGAATATTTGGGATTGATCTTGGATGAGATAACTGAATATGGTTTGGGACTCACTAGAAAGTTGTCAGTTTCTTTAATTATGGATTTCATTTTGACACTTGGCACATATTATGGAATATCTACTGTTTAGTTTTGATATTTTATTTCAAGTTTTTGTTATATTATGATACTAGTATTATTCGGGTAATGGTTATATCATTTTTTTATTTTATGTTTAATTACAATAGATTATTATTCTATTAAAGAGGTTATAGTATCTCTGTGATATATAATATACCATAAATTCTTGTTTAAATCCTCTGGTTTATGGGGAGAAATGTTTGAGGTCATGTGGTAGACCAACTATGGGCTTTGGTGTGTGGCACCTAGGTCAAGACGTCATAAAGTGGTATCAGAGCTCGGTTTTCTTATATTTTATTTTGTCTTACTATTTTGGAAGGGTATACATGGGACTAGGAAGATTCAAAATTTACTCATGATCTCATGAATGGGAGTAGTTGACCTATGTTTGGGGGAAAACCCAAGTACCTAGGGTGGGATTATTATTATTGATGTGTTTTTTTACAGTTTATGTTATTTATCATTGGGTGATGTACTTGTTGTGTGATGTGATTATTGTCCCTAAGATTTTATGATATTTGAATTATGTCTTGGTATGGAATTCATGTTGAGTATGAATGCATAATTCTAGGAACTCAAGATTATTTTTTTTCATGCCTCATTTTAGGTATGCATAGGAAAATGGGTTTTGGGAAAGTTTTTGAATGGGAAATGTTATTCTTTTACTGTGGAACTGATATGAAAATGTTTCTAATTTGATATTTATAATTATAAAATTACTAAATATGATAATAAATTCATGTATAATTTGAAACCCGATTATGAGAATGTGTTTACCCTTATTATCCATGACCTAGATGTGGGATAGTTAAGGCTAGTTATAGTGCCTCGGTTTTGAACATGTGATGGAAAAGGGGGAATGAATTGTTATGTTTTAATGTAAAAAATGCAATTGTAAAATGTGATAGTGTTTTCTTATCAATCCTAAGATATGATTTTGGAATTGTAGATATGTGCCTCTATGATGATGTTTTTTTAGAGGATGACATGAGGACATGAATGGAGATAATCCTCTAGAAGTGGAACCTGAGGCACTGGTAGTGCCGAGTGAGGACGTTAGAGAGAAATTAAAAGAGAAATTTTCTTTGTTTATGAAATTCATGGAAAGAGACTGATGGTATGTGGTAAAAAGCTTGTGTGATCTGACGCAGGAGTTCCTGTTGTAGAACCCTACGACATTCACCAGAGAGGGTGGACCTAAAGTAGTTGAGTTATGGATTGAATATATTCAGGATATAATCAAATGATTAGAGACTTTTACTAAGAAGAGTTAAATTGGATATTTATTTGTTAATTGGTTTAGTAAAGTGTTTGTGTGACATCCATACTCAGTATGGATAGCTAGAGAATATGGAGTGGGAGTAATTTTAGGATAATTTCCTGGATTACTTTTATCCTCACACTGATATTGGAGAGAGAAGCTAATTTCATGAGACTAAAGAGTGAGAGTATATATGTGATGGACAATTATTGATGACTCACATATTTACAACACTTTTTTTCAATAGTGGAGAGGGATGAGTCTACCAAGGAAAAGATGTTTTAGGATGGTCTTAAATGTGAAATTAAGTCCTAGCTGACTATCTTCAGGCTTATGTATTTTAAATAATTGCTAAATCAAGCTCTCATATATTACGGGAACCTAGAGAAGGATTCTAGTAGAGTACAAGTGGTTACAGATGGATGGTTAGAAGGTACGACATCCAAGAGAATGAACCATCGCTATGAAAATGTTATCTAAAGTAGTGATAAGGGGAGTACCCAAATAGAGGGATCTCTTACTCAGGATCTTACTTGACTAATTTTTCACCATTGTTGTAGTTTAAGAAACATCGAAACACATTTACCCTGACCACAAGTAGACTAATGATGTTACAATAGGATGGGACATATCTATATGTTCTGCAATAACCCATGATAAACATGTAGTGATGGGGTTTCTATAGATATCTAGAGTCTATGAAGGGGATATTCTATAGCTTATCAGTTTAGAAGATGGATTTCTAATGGACACAGTTATTGATGTAGTGGATGTGGTATTTCTAGGAAAGAGTGCTCATAAAAACCGAGTGTTGTCTCTTAGGGATTTTAGACAACATTACATAGAATAGGGTAAGGAAAGTTACATTCCATTCAGCCTATACATATGGAAGGAGAGGATGGATCATCAATAGTAATAGGTATTATTCGTGTAGTTTCTACAATATCTAGTGCCTTATTTGATATTGGCTCCTCTCATTCCTTTTTTTTAGCACAACTTGTGAATTACATGATCCACGCTGTGGATTCCAGGAGTGGTTTTTCTACGATATATTCTCCTATGGGAGTACAATAAAGAGACAATTATTTGTTCAAGGGTATCTCCCTCAATGTTGGGGAGTATCATTTCATTTGGAAAATTTATATTCTTGATATGTTAGGTTTTAACATAATTTTTTGTATGGATTGGTTTGTATCATATAAAGACCACATATATTATTACTACATGGGAGTGACCTTTACATCTCTTAAAGGTGACAATTATACTCACCAAATAGAGTGTGATATTCAGGTGGTCCATTCCTTTCTAGTTCACCATAAAATGGCTGAGCTTACCGTCCAGGTTTCCTTTTTATTATTGGATGATGGAGGTGTAAAGAAAGATGTAATTCCATATGTAGAGGATTAGTTTAGGATGTGTTTCCAAAATATTTCTTATGGATCCCACCTGATAGAGATGTTTAATTTACCATTGAACTCATATTAGAGGATTATTCACTTTTTATTCCACTTTACATAATTGCACTGAAAGACCATCAAGATATTAATAATAAACTAGACGATTTGATGGATAAAGGGTTTATCCATCTGATTCTATCACCTTGGGGTTCTCTAGTGTTGTTTTTTAAGAAGGTGGATGGGACTCTATGTTTATAAGTCGATTACTAGAAGTTGAACCTGGTGATAGTAAAGAATGGGTATCCTATTATGTATATAGATAATCTATTTGAAAATTTGGGAGGATATTGTGTCTTTTCCATGGTAGAGTTGATATTAGGGTATCATCAGTTGAGAGTTTGACATTCTAATATCCCTAGGAATGCTTTCAGAGGAAAGTATAGCCTATATGAGTTCATCGTAATTCCATTTGGGTTGAATAATGAACTAATAACGTTTATGACCTTGATTCATATAATCTTCCATATAAACATGGATCAGTTTGTGGTTGTTGTTTTTGGATGAAATCTTGGTGTACTCAAGGACACATGAAAATCCGTCCCAACATCTTGACATCATCTTTAGTACACTAAGAGATAATCTCGTATACTCTAGGACATCTATGTTTCAGTTTTGGAATAACCAGATACACTTATTGGGTCACATCATCTCATATTAAGCTGTATCCATAGAACTAAAGAATGTTCAGACAGTAGTTTCATGGGATTAAACCAAGAACGTTTTCAATATTTTTATTTTTTAGGGGTTAGAATGATAATATTAGAAGAAAATTCAAGAATTTTTCCATTTTAATCACTACTTCCAGGCTTGATCAATTAGGTGAAATTTTTAAATGGTCTAGGTCATCTGATGATGCCTTCCAGGACTTGAATAATAATTTGAAATTAGCACCAATATTGATCATAACTGAGCAAGGTGATGAGTATATGATTTTTCTAATGATTCTATTATAAGACATGGAGTAGTGTTGATGCTGGGAGACTGATTTGTAGAGTATGGGTCTCAGAATTTGAGGCATCATGAATGGAAATACCATACACACTACCTCGAGTTAGAAGCATTGGTATATACTTTAATGTATTGGATGAATTATATGTTGGGTGAAGGTTTTATGGGTATACTAATCACAAGAGCTTACGGTACATCATTTTCAAATGGGATTTGAATCTTCAGTAGTGTGGGTGGGTTGATTTTATGCATTAATTTTATTTTGAGCTAGCATATATGACTGGTAAGGAAAACAGTTTTGATGACACATTATGTAGGAAATCATACACTCGGGAAATTCAATTGTCTAATACTGAGTGGAAGATTATGACCTTACTGGCTGAGATGCATGTTGTGGTTTATGAGAGCCATGAGTAGATAACTCTGATATTAGTTTAAGTTGATCTTTCTCTTTTGGTCCAGATGAGGGAAATTTAGTATTAGGGTTTGTGATTTTTTTTTCTTGAGAGAATTCCTTGACAGTGGGGAGTCACCTTCCCATTGTTGAATAGATGAGGATAAGATATTCTATGTTAGGAACCAAGTTGTCTTCCAACGATTTTCTAGGAGGAGATGATGCATGTGTTTCATGCTTTGAATTGGGTGGTACATCCCAGAGGGACCAAAATGTATTGTGGCCTTTGAGGCCCGTTTTGGAGGTCAGGCATGAAAAATGAGAGAGCAAGATTCCTAACATGATGTTACACCTAACAGCAGGTGGTTTCCTAGCATCAATGACCTGGTGGTTTACTAAGATCTTTCTCTATTCTGGAATGGATGTAGGAAAACAAGACCATGGAATTTTTTGTGGGTATTTTGAAGAATCCTTGTAAGAATGATTCAATTTGTGTGACTGTGGATCCTTTTACAAAGGTAGAGCATTTCTTACTAGTGCAGGAGACATTTTCAGTGGATCAGTTGGGAGAGTGATATGTTTGGGACATAGTCCGCCTCCACGGGGTGACATGGGATATTGTTTCAAACCATGACTCACATTTTAATTCACTCATATGGATGGTATTTCGGAATTTTCTTAGTGCATAGGTTTTATTAAGTATGGATTTCTTCCCACAAAAAGATGGGCAATCCGAATGTACTATACAAGTGCTTGAGGATATGCTTCGGGAAAGATTCCAAGATATTGTTGGGTGTTCAAAACAAAACATAGAATCTATGATGTTTTCCTATAACAACAGCTATTAAGTAACTATAAAGCTGAAAACATACAACTTTCTTTTGGGTAGTCCATGCGGATCACCTCTATGCTAGATGGGGGTAGGTGAGTTAGAACTTTTGGTACTGATTCTCATGCATGAGACGTTGAAGTATGTTTAGTTAATTCATAAGTGAATGTTTATAGCTCATAATATATACAATTCTTAAAATAATAGATTTTGAATACCCCAAGAGTTTTCATATGTTCATTGTCTACTCCTTTGTTTACTACCAAGATTGGGTCATCACAAGATACAGAGGTAGGTAACGTTTGCACCCAAGTTTGTTAGATCATTTGAGGTAGTAGAAATAATCGGTATGGTGGAATCCCTATTGGAATTTCCATGGAGATACATGTTTTAAATGACCTTTTTCATGTCATTCATCCCTAGAGGAATCACCACAGCCATTCACATGTGATCGATGTGGATAATGTTGAGCTTGAGATAGATGCTCCCGTTGGGGAGAATCCAATATGTTTGTTGGATCAAAGTGAGAAAGTATTGTGGGTAAAGGCCATGCTGATAGTTCATGCATTTTAGCGACATGACCATGTTCTAGAGAAAATATGTGAGAGAGAAGTGGATATGAAATCTTAGTGGCTCAATCATTTTGACTCAGAATATTAGAGATTCTTGGGAGTAAAGCTCGAGGATGATCTACTGTAAGGTGGGTATATTGTAAGACCCATACCTTTTAAGGAGATGTCTTAGGATTTTTTAAGTACTATTTTTTCTTGTTTTGATTAATTTTTTGGGTTTTATCTTGGGAGGTTTCAGATGAAATTTTATAATTTCGAATGGAGATGAGGTTGTGCATGGTTGGTGCAAGGTTTTCCAAAACCATGCGACCCAGTCCACAAAACCATGAGAACCAAAATAAATTGGATTCGCATAGCTAGCACATGGTTTTTCAATATTTTCACCCTCTTTGGAGAAACTATGCACCTCCTCCCCCCCCCCAAATTGGAACATGTTAATGGTTCATGGGTTGTAAAACAGTGTGCCCCTACCCATAAAACCATGCACATGATTTTAACTAACCATAAAATTATTTTCTAAAATACATGAACCCCTATTTTAACCCAAAATAGACCCCAACATGGACATAATCTATTCTGCTTGTTTTTTGGGTTCCCAAACACATTCCTAGGGCTCCTGACCTCCTTTCTTGGTGAATTGAAGGGCAGAGTAATTGTCTTTACCCCACCCAGTAAGAGGTTCTAATACCATGTGGATTCTTTCATATCTCCTATCTCTCCCTAATCTTTTGGGGAGAATTTATCCAATATATTTTTGGATTAAGATCGAAGATTGTTGGATCTTTATATGAATTTTTGGAATCCTGATTTTTTGATCTTGAATTAGGGTTTTTTGATCTAGATCTTTTTCTATGTCATTGTTCCACTCAAATTGGGGATTTCTATTTATTAACGTTTAATGTCAATCATGATATATGTGTTCTATTATTAAAATTCCAAATTATTGATTTCAATTACATGTATGTAATTGTATAATTTATATTATATGATTCGAAATTGTGTTTCCTTAACTGAATTAATTAATTTGGCAAATCAGTTAATTATGTTATTGTGAAATTAGGAATAATCAAATTATGAATTGAATAATTATTTATTGAATTAATTATGGTACATTGAGATTGTGAATTGAATAAATAATTTTCAAATTAAATATTAGATATTGATATAGTGAATAGGATAATTAATTTTTGAATAAATTAAGGGAATTGATGTGACCAATTAATTGGTGAATTAATTGAAGGGATTGATGCGATTAATTAATTGATGGATTAAATAACGGAATTATGTGAATATGAAATTGTATAATTGGACAAGTTAATTATTGAACTAATAAATTGGAATTATTGTGAGTATGACATTGTTTGAAATGGGTTAATTAATTTTGGAATTAATTAATAGATTTTGTGATCATAAAAAGTGATTAGATGGATACTAACGATTTTCATTTATTTATGTGGTATATGGTTAATTATTATAAATGTGATTATTTTGAAATTCATGTGTGGAACATGGCGTGCTGCATCAAAAGTCTGTAGTGATTAATTGATATTCATTTTTGGGACATTTTCTACTACGTCAAAAGACTGTAGTGATATTTTTTTTATGTGGGAGATGACATAATACATCAAAATACAATAGTGAGAAAAGATTGTGGGACATGATCTACTGCATCAAAAGCCCACTGGGTCCTAGGCATGGTGAGACTAACCCAAAATGTTGGCATTAGGACACAGTTCCAATTATCCATATTATAAATTGAAATGGATAATGGAAGCATATGGGTTATAATGAATTGTGTTATGGTTCAGACTCTAGCATGGGATGAAGTGGGTATTGACAGTTTGGGCGTCCTTATAAACCCAAAAGTTATGTATAAAAATAAATATTAGTTTAATAAATTTGAACTGTTTAATTTTTTTTATTCTTTACACAACTGCACACACTGTTTGGTCTTGATATTGTTTTAGACACTATTGGTTGTGGCTTACTATGTTGTACTCACACCATACTTGGAGTGCCGGATAGGTACCTAAATGGACTTCATATTTATAGGACATGATAATGTAAATGGCCCTGTTTTAGATGTATAATTTGGTATGTATTAGGGATGAGGGATAGGATTTTGTTCGAGAACCTCTTGGATGATTTCAGTGCCTACTTTTGGGTTTCCATATTTACACTTTCCGCATACTATATAATATCTATTGTTTAGTTTTGATATTTTATTTCCATTTTAGGTCATCTTGTGATATTGGTATTGTTCTAGTTATGATTATATGACGTGGTTGTAGTCTTTTATTTTCCCGGGTGTATTAATCTAATAAAGAGGGTACAGTCTCCCTATGATTTAAAATAGACCCTCACTGCCAATTATTAGCTTCTGGACTATGGGGAGGCCTTCTTGAGGTCATATGCTCGACCTACTAAGGGCACTGGTGTGTGAAACCTAGGTTAAGATATCACATATAGTCCCACACATGATAGAATATTCTAGAATCTACCCTATTCTAGTGAATATTAATATAGGACATTGTGGGCCTCACCATGGGGTTGGAGTGTGATCTATGTTTTATCGATCACCGATAAATAAAAAAATTGATTTTTATATAAATGAATATTATTTTAATATTTCAGTTTTTTTAAATATTATCTATAATTATTATTTGCGGTAATGATTCAGGTTTATCATGTAATATATTTAATATATATTTTAATTTTTTGATTAATAAAAATAATATTTATTATGTGGTTAGTTCTTCATAATTATTATTTATTACTCATTTAGTGTAATTTAATAATAAGTGCATCGGTGAACCCTAAATAGGTATTTAAACATCCACTATATAAGTGGAGGGATTGTCATTACAATTCACCATTCATGAGTCATGAATTTAATGATTCTTTCTCCTCCCAACTCAAATAGATATAATTTCCCAATCCAAGAAAAAAAATCAAATAATGCCTTCATAAATTTGTGGTTTGTGTTCATGTTGATCATTACAACATTGATGTGATTATTTGTGCTTCGTTTTAGCACTTTAAATCCAACTAATATAGTACACACATATTCGAGAAGTGTGTTTGGGTGGTCTATATGGGTTTGACATCAAATCATTTGAGTAATGATCATTAGTGACTTGTGATAGATGTGTGAGATTATAATTTTAATGAGTTAAATGTTATTTTATTTGATGACATCAGATTAAACCCCATGAGATCCTCATACTATACCAAGATTCAGATCATTGGAGATTAACTAGTGTAAACGGACCCTATACACATGGTTTTTTAAAAACCCCTTGGGTATAGGTCACCCCTATATCTGCAGAGGGAATTTTTTTTGGACAAACCTATACTAAAATTTCTCTAAAAATCATGGGTATAGGATTCATATGGTGAAACTATACCCATGGTTCTCCAAAAACCATGGGTATAGGTTTCGTTGGAAAAATATTTTCACAGGAATAACCTATGACCATGGTTTCTGTAAATCATGACAATAGATTATGCTGGGAAAAAATTCACGAGAAAACCTATAACCACAACTTTATAAAACTGTGGGTATAGGTTGACCCATTGATATTCTATAATAATAAAAATAAATAATTTAACATAAATGAATTTTTTTTACATATATATATTTATATATATTTGTGTATATAAATACATAATGTGTGTTGTTGGATAGTGTAACAGATGTTCATCTTAAATTATAGGTGCAAGGTTCAAATCCCAGTAGAGTTTTTTTTTAATATGGACCTATACCCAAGGTTTGACCAAACAGTTGGTATATGTGGGTCCATTTAAAATTATTATCCTAATGGTTTAGGAACCATGGTTGTAGGGATCTGTACCCATGATTTGGAAACCCATGGGTATATGTCTATTCCAACATCTTGGTTGTCGCCGGCTCAAAGAACCATGGGTATAACCTATACCCAATGTTTTTTGGGCTATAAACACAGTTTTGAACTATGGGTATATGTAAAATAGTGGTTATCTACACACCGGATTGTCGATATAGGTCCATTGGGGGGCATTGGAACTCTGGTGACCATTTCGATATATTTTAATAATATGGAAATAAGGGAAGAAGGGTAATTTAACCCTTATCCTTTAAACATACCCATTAACTACCAGTCTCCCCAATATCATATTGGAGAAATGAAATGGTAATTCTCCTCTATTTTAACTCAGTAATCTTCTGACTCCTTCCTTTTATCCAAGTTTAATCCAAGTGGATTTCTTCTTGTTTACGGCTTTGTAAGTCCCCCAAACCCTCTATATTTTTTCATTTTTATCATCTTATTTTGTTTATTGTCGTAAATGGATTCACTGATTTAATATTTTACCATTTTTATGATGATATCCATTAAAATACAATATTTCCATATACATTCAGTCAAAGAAGTCCTAATTAGGTGATTTCAATTCACATGATTACTATATCTATAACATTTTATTATGTATTTATTTTAATTTTTTTTACTTGGGACCACAATTTTTGGATACTTGAATCTATATAATAATGGGTTCTTATCAGATAATGGATATATTGAGCATTGTATTATTATGTTAGGATGAAATTGGTTTCATTTTATCTTTCAATATGATAATTTTTATTTCATAGGTAATTTATTATAAAATTTTATATAATGTTAATTTGGGGAATCATGTGACTATTTTAGTATCATTAGAGTATAGGACACAATTCATCTAGTTTAACAAAACGGTTGGTCTTCCCATATAAACTAGTAGTTCTTCATATAATCCTCTTGTTAGTACTAAAAAATCAGTATCATGTACTTTACCATAGAATCCATGGTATGGTCCTCACCCAGATAACATAATTAAAGTGTGGGAAGAAATATTTCACTATACCTAAAGAATACAAAAACTGGATCTCCAAATTTTTCTGAATTCTCATGCACCAATAGGCAGAGACCAATGAAAAAGGTCACCCAATACCGTGATGTGGTGGTGGGAACCTCCCAGTGGTATTTGGTGTAAGAATTTCGGCCCAATAATAGCACAAAAACCCCTCATTAACATGGTCATCGAATCCTAACCCTCCAAGCACAACAAGTTTTTCCCACATACATGAGGTCCCCTACCTCCCCCCCCCCCCCACATGACCAAACAGATCATCATAATAATTAGTGTCCCCAAAGTCGTACACAAGTTATTTTTACTGTTCTTTGTCCTCAATCACACACCCCATGGGGAACTTCAATAAGGTCACTCATCCTGATCAATACTCCAGGACAAGCATGCTTAACATTGGAGTTCTATGTAGGTATAATACATAAAAAAGTTTCACCTTATTGACATGAGTCATAAACTTTTTTCTGTTAACACTTTAACATTTTGTGTTTTTACACCCCCCCCCCCCCCCACCTCTTAGATCACAAATTCCTCTTTATGGACCCTACATGTCATCCCAGATAGTTCCCCTACACTCAAGGCTATATTCCACCTCTGATACCAATGTAACAACTGGACCTCACTAATAGCACATACCCCTTTCTTTAACATGTTCATTGGGTCCTCCTTGCAAGGTACCCCCCATTACATAGGGCCCACTCATATTCATAAACAGATAATAAAACTAATGAATATCCTCATTTTCCAAAGTATTTTCTTTCCAGTGTGATTTTTACTCACTCATACACACCCTTGGAAACATCCAAGATGGTCACCAGTCACTATGACTACTCTACGAAAATAATGCCTAACTATGGAGTTCTTATCAGAAACTAGCCAAAAAATAAAGGTATTCCTTATTAAAATAGTTCATAGCATTTAGTATTTTAGCACTTGGATATTATAGGTTGTTATAGTAGAGAATGGATTATATCTACAATTAGAGAAACGGTTTATATAATCTTATGATCTATTATTAGAACGTTTGAAAGAATCATTGGTCACTTTAAGACCCATAGTATAGATAATCTCTAGTACCATATGAATGGATATTTTAAAATATTTTATTTTACAACTCAGGGAGATGACATGGACACCCAAATCAAAATTTATAGTCTTTTAAATTTGAAATGAGTTTTGAAAAATTCTAATCTGGCACCAACATGAAATATTTTTGTCTTCCCTAGCATTTATGTGTTCAGACATATAACAAAGACATATATAGGTTACCATTCACTTTTAAAATACATGGACAGGTTCCCAGGTAAGGTTATACATATTAAAATACCCCCTCACCACCAATCTCGACGTATAATTAGGACCCAAAGCATTCAAGCATGTGTAGCTCCATCGTGTAGGCCCAATTATTCCAATATATCCTTCATTTTGGTTATTTTAGTGTAAAATACCTTGGGATAAGGTGTAGAAGGTCTACAACTAATCGTAGATATTTAGACATTCACATGGGGAATCAGACCTCCTTAGTGCTAAAACTAAACACCAATACACTTGAGCATCAATACCTGATCAATGATATAGGGGTGTTTGGCCACATGGGCACCAACCACTAGGGTTGTGATTACTTATAATCCAATGATAATGGGAATTTAAGTACCAAGTAACTGATAACCTTGTTCTCAAAGTAGTTGGAGAACAATACAAATTTGTCATAGTTCTTGAGTGTCTATTCTTATGGGTAACATACACAAACACCTTATTCGCCCAGTTTACCTGCCTGGATGCCTCATTCACTGAGATCACATACCAATTTTCTTTATTTAATCTCGTCACCTACATAGTAATCTATATTACCAACACATATTTATGTGCGCACATTCACCAAGGTCACCTACCTAGGCCCCCAAAAGTTCATACCACATGGTCTCTATCCTCGCAACCCCAATGGGATCAATTGTGATCTATAGTGTCAATACATCCACCCAATCTATTCTATTCCATCACTAACCCCCATGAAAAATCAGGGTCCTCACACATTGTATTCCAATTGATTCAAAATTGAGTTGGTATGTGATATTTACATGGATCACCTTTTCCAAATAAAATATGAGATGAAATACTCCTCTTGGTCATCATATTTCTTTTATTTTATAATTTCCTCTTACTTTACTCATATTACTATAGCTCAGATTATACTCTTAATTTATTCATATTCTTGGATTCATGAATCTTCTCTTGGTTTCCTTGAATTTATTGATTTTAGATCTTTATCATTGTGTCCAAAAAATGCCTTCACCACACTCACATTCTAGATTAAACCAGAAAAGGATTGCTCTTATATAAGACCCTCACGGACAAATTGATAGGTACTTTGAACCAATTATTCCATGATATATGATATTAAATAGTATACCGCATATTTTTTTTCCATGTCCTAAACCGATCCAGATGACCCATCAAACAAGGCTCAGAATTAGTTCACAAAATGACTAAAAGAGCCTTCCTGATCCCCAAGGACTAGAGAAAAGCACCTTGGAATGAAAAATATCATTTTAAATGATTTCATGAACACATAAAGAATAAATAACAAGGAATATATATGTAATTAATGAACATTAGAACATTCCATAAACAAATTAAAATAGTATAAGTGATACAAAAAAGGATAACAATCAAAAATCCAAGTATCCAATCTAGAAATAAAACCCAAAGTAAAATAGACAATGATATCTAACATTGAATGTCGGTTGGTCCAAATCCCACCATCTCACCACCACAAACCCAATACCTACTATCCATGATAACGCACTATATGAATGTGTTATATTTATCTTTCCTACATAAAACTAAACATGGCCAGAACACACCTAAGTGTTTGTGCAATGTGTGAGCACAATTATCCAAATTGGATCTGACAAAGTGTTCTGTAGGATATATTTTTATAATAATTATAAAGTTGTCATATTTAAAGAAAAAAAAGGCATAATCTAAAAATTTATATAGTATATTGTAAATAAGGAAATTAACCATTTTGAAAAGTTTATAAACATTTCCTCATAAGAACGTTTCAAAGAATTTTTTAACAACCAATTTATCATTTCCAGAACATGCATCATAAATCCATCTCAAAACCAAATAAAATTGAGTAGTACATCAAGTATGTTATAGGTCTGGGATAGATATGTTTCCCTTAACATGATCAATTATGACAAGTTTTCACTAAAATTTTAGTCATAATTACATCCAAAAGAGTATAGGAATACCCTGATGTTTAATTCCCCCTCTAATGTCATGTAAAATAGTTCCTGGAACACACACTATAAGATTATAAGAATAACCTCATGTCTAATTAACCACACTAAATAATGAAAACTTATGACATCAAATCCCACATATGTACAGAAGACTCCTATGTGCTTCACATGCTAAGAAATTTAAAAAGGTCTTATACAATTAAAGAAAAAACATCATAATCCTCTACACATCAAAACCATTCTTTGTAATTCATTTTTCTTAAACAAATAAATTGTGCTTTGGAATAAAAATTTACTTATAAAACAAAGAGTGGTAGAATAATTTTATCTAAACTACCACACACACATTTCATGAAATCATATATCATTCTATTATTATATAAGTAATCAAGTTTAGGAAATGAGTGAGTAGCCATAGTTCATAAAACAAAAACATTAAATGAAACCACCCACCTCAACACAATGTATGTCCACAATTCCAATGGGATCCACACACTAAAGAAAGTAGAGGTATATAAGAATCAAGAAAATACCCTAAACCATGGATTATCAACCATGAATTTCTAATCCCCCCATTTAAATAATAAAGAAATGACATAAGACTCGCACCGTGATGATTACTGAATATCACATAGTGATAAGTAAGGATCGAGAAAATGATATCCAATTATATGAAGGATCTATAAGAAACCCAAATATATCATGTAAAAAAACCTTAAATATATAATCAATAACACTGATATAGGTTTCCATTCAATGTGATAAAATATTCTATTTAAGATCAATGAATAATGAAGAATAAGGGTTAAATTCCATTGAAATAAACTAGATTAAACACACAATGATCCATCAAAAAAATTCACCAATAGGTGAAAAATCACAATAATCACCAAAAGGATTCACCTAGGATGTTATTATATTCAATTTGGAGAGTGATGATCCAAATAAAAGGTGTACTGGTTCTAAATATAAAAAATTAAATTTATTAAATCGCATCTCATGGTTTTTCTACAAGGTTTGACAAACCATTTCTCAACCATAAATACCATTAATGGATAGTAGAAAGGTCGCATTGTTTGATAATATGTACTCTAACTATTTGATATTCCTATATCCCATATTTCTTGCTTTGAGGAGAAAGCTACACAATTTTGAATAACTATGAGCCAAATCATGCTCCCTCATCAAGAACTCAAAAACAGGTTGTATTGTTTCCTGTGATGGCCGACATCATTTACCCTAACCATGTGCCAAACATGATGAGGCCTAGAAATCCATAAATACACTAAATTTTAAACTAAAACTACCAAATAAAATCATGAAAAAATAGGTGAAAAAATATAGTCATATTTGAAGGAGATGTTGGGATGTGAAAATTCTCCACCACCATGTCACTTTATTCCGGTAGAATGTTATATACTGAAATATTGTTCAACAAATATATGAAGCCACTATTCCCTCATAAAAAAGATACTCTTACCTCTCATGGAAGTCTATTATATACCACCAAAACAATTGTAACAATGGAATATACATTCTACATGGACCATCATTTGATAATCAAAAAACTGTTTATGTTCTTATACCACATACACGTGTATCTCTATAAAAAATACATTTTAAATTCAATAAATAAGAATAATATTGATGATATTAATTGATATGTGATATGTGGAATATAGAAGAATAATAGTCATCTAGGATTTCAACACCAACCTATTGGATACTTCCCAATTCTCTCAAAACTCTCAAATTGTATAGCATATCATTGAGCCAGTTTACCCTACTTCCCAAGTGGATAGGGGCCCAAAAAAGGTGAAACATTCTTGAAAACCTAGTCATTAACCAAATAATCTAAAATAAACTTTTATTAGTCTATATAAGACTTATGCAAACTATGGTACATTACTAGATGTTGATGTATAACCAAAATATTTTTTGATGTCTCCTGGACAATTCTTGGTCCCAAAATATATGTTCAACCCACCTCTAGAAAATAATAAGGTTATTTAAAAAGGATATCATATTTTGATTTTAAAAAAATATATAATTATAGATTACTAATAAATAATGTTATAAGAGAAGTAAACCTTTCCTAGATGAAAATCTCAAAATCATATGAAATCAAGAACCCGAGGACATATCATATCTTCCATGATCTGAATAGGACACTTCATCTAGTTTTTATCTGGGGATGGTATGTCATACATAACCTAACCTAAGTCCATGTGGCCTATATAAACCATTCTAGAATCTGGGATGTTAATTTGGGGTCCCTGTATGCTAAGATATTAGACATTACATAATTTATTCTAACAATCTATTATATATACCACTTCCCCAAATCCGTAACTTTAGTGGTGTTATGAATCAGAATAATGTTCAATGACATAGTCAACTGAAAAATCAACATTTACATAGTTTCAAACCCTCAGTGAGTCCATTTTAATACATTTATGAAATCCATGGATACCTCTTCCCATTTTCATACTAGTACATGAAGTGGTTGACGAAACCCAAATGGATATTGGTGCTCAACCTTAATCAGCTTGTTGGTATAACAATAATACACAAAGTTAGTTATCTCACTCGAAATTAATAACCACTAGAATTGATTCTTTATTTTATAATAAATATTCAGTGTTCAATGGTGAATAGATTATATGGAAGAATAACAATCCTACATCAAATACTTCCTATTAGTTAATGGTATAATGAACTAAATCTCCAATTAAAAAATCTCATCTAAAGAGGAAAATCAGCCACCAATAGCTTACCCACCATATAGAGGTTCTATAATTTCCCTAAAATCAGATAAATGTCAATGTTACTAGTTAAATGACCTAAGGTCCGATGATTCTAATAGAGAAAAAGTCACAATCATACTTTTCTTATTCTATCTCACCTCTTGGTAAATCTAAATATAGAATACCATGATATTCAATTCATCCTTGGACTCTAAGAATGTCTAAAAATTAAATTTATAGCTAAAGGAATATATGGAAACATTCCCCTTTCTAGGGTTTAAGGTGGTTTCAAAATGAAACATCTTAATATAATCCACTCATCAAATATACATAATATCAAGTATAATTGTGAGAAGATATTTCCTAGACTTTTATTAATGGAAGAGAAAATTAATATCTTCCCAAAAAATGTAGTTTTCCGACCCATAAAATCAAGCATAGATATGGAAAGTAAAATATTTTTGAGTGAAATAGTTTTTTTGTGTGGTTGAATCTGGAGAGAACTATATAACACTACATAATAACCCTATACAAGAACACATCCTAATCTTGAACCCAATGAATTACTATGCACCACATAACGCATACCAACTTCTTGTAAAATAATTATAGAAGATGAGGTCATTCATAATTTTAAATTATCATAGGATATATGATATTTTTCATCCCATAAGAACATAACCCCTTCATAGTAATAATTTCAATGGTGATGTATGTTTTGATATTACTTCAACGAACTGCTATTAATAACCAACTAAACCAAAGAAGCTTCATATCTCAAAGACATTCGAGTATTTTCTTAGAAAAATACTATATTTACCTTCTCAATATTGACAGAGATGATATTTTCTGATACTACATTTCCTAGATACTTCACATCCAAAATTCAAAAGTCACATATCTATAATTTCTCTTAAAGTTTATGGTTCCCCATTTTTTCAAAAATCATTTTAATTTGATTCTCATGCGCCTACTATAATTTTGAATCAACGACAATATCTGCCATAAAGAAAAATGTTAAGGTGTCAGGATTCAAATGGAATATCTATTTTATCAAATCCATAAAAACTAAATGAGATTTATTTTTATAAAATATTGTCGTAAGATATTCAAAGAGGTTATACTTTTGCCTGAAAGTTGACTTTGACATATATAAGTTTGTAACTCTAATATGATGATATCCAAACTGAAGATTAATCTTTTAGAACAACATTGGTCCATTTAAATAATCAAATAGATCATTAATGTGGGGTAATTTGTATTTACCCTTTATCATATCCAGATTATGCTTTTGATAATTGACCCAAAGGTGATGTTTCCCACCATCAATCATTAAAAAAAGAAAAGGATCCACCCAATGTGATATGGTTGGATGAATAAATTACATCAATCTTAAATTTATCAATTGAAAATTTTAATCGTCAAACATATTTGGTTCCCAATGATTGGATGGATGAATGATTAATTGAGTTCAATTAACCAAACCAATCGAAAACATCATCACCCTTATTAGAAGAAGTCCTAAGACGTTACCAAGGAATAATTTAGTAATATCCAAGACCAGTAATGGAAGATCACATCTAAAGGATTTATCTCGAAAATAAACTATAAAACACAATTTTGAAGACCTTGGTTTTAGATGAGAAATTTCAATTTCACAAGACCTCATATACCATTCAATATGAAACACTTGATATCTTCCATTTTGGGAAATCAATTATACATATTGACGACTATAATTAAAATATTCTTTATAGGAAAACAACTTATCCATCCAAATGATCATGTCAATGAGATACTAATCAAGAACCTAAAAATCACAAACTATCACAATGTCAAAGATCAATAAATGACATATGTAGAATCCAAAACCCTACTCATTTGTCTCCCAAATATTATTCTCCAACTAAAAAATGAATGTAATAAGTTCCATTCCAAGTTTGAAAAAATCCACAAAATGGGTGAATATAAAGTTATGAGAGGCACATGTATCAAACTGAGCAGTAACTATAAATTATTCAAAGACACATACCTTTATATTTCACTAGACACAAGATAATTTTCAATTAAAACACCTCTACAACATGAATCTATATCACTATAAAGTCTTATGGTTTAATCTTTATTGGCATAGAAAATTATGATTGTGTCACATTTCTGTTTTGATCTGATGAATATAATATATAAATAAGTGAAAAAGGGTCTCATGGAACTTATAAAATTTACCTAAGAAACCACAAGAACTGGTCTTCTAAGGTGTGAAAAAATAACACTTAGTGTTCCCTGTATTTAGAATCTAGTATCGAGTAAAAAAAGAACATCATCAGCTACTACAGATAGTGTGGATGAATCTCATTGGTATGAGCAACCAATAAAACTTGTATGGGTTTCCTACCATATACCCTTCTAATGCTGTGAGCCACTAATGTTTCCATTGGGTTAAGGGGGGAATGCCAAACGAACCTGACATGGGGACTCTATCCATCAATTCCATTATCTCTCTATCAACTACATCTATGTAGGTGACAATATTTTATGTAAATATGAAAGAATGACTTTTAGGTCCAAATCCATCTAGAATATCTAAGCAATTATATTCTCATTTGTCACAACCAAAGGAGAAAACCATTCCAGTTTAATTAATTTATTATCATACTCATATAATGAGTGATCACCCTGTTGAATGGAGATAAACTCAATATATTTTTCATTATCACGGAATCTATGTAGAACAATCAAAAGAAAGTGTTATTGAAGTCATTCCTCTCCAATACTTCATGACTCTTCCCTTGAACCACCATATACTACAACATCTTATTATGTCCCTCGAGATTAAAGTTATCGCACATAAAAATAATAGATATTGGAGTCTTCAAGAATCCAAATACATGAATAATAATTTTCATTCATTCCACTACTCTATGATGTTCATTCGTCTATTGAATGGATGTTATCATTCACTGAAGGAATTCTTAAGAAATAACTTTTTCTTCACCAGCACAATTTTTTATTCCCTAGCTTGAGTTTAGTATAATGTACTTTTTGGTCTGATGCATGATCTACCAATACTATATCCTAAGTAGGTTTTTTATCAACTCGAGGTTTCCCTCACGAAGCATAATTTTTAGTTCCCTTTGGTATAATATGAGGATGTCTTCTAAAGGCATGCTACTAAATATTGAAATGAAGAAAAATATCATCAAAAAAGTGAAAAATATTGATTTAAACTAAATGACCATAAAAATTAACTAAGATAATGTCAAAAATAAACACAAGTGACACACTTCCCTATACACCATTATACCTAATGTATCATCATGTTGAAAGATGGGAAGGAACTCACTCATAAAAAACCGGTTAGATCCAGAAAATATTATCTCCTATCTACCAAACAACCTAAGAGAAGATAAATTTTTTAAAAAACCTCCTCTGATACCAATTTTTAATAAAATTATTTCGATTATCCATTAAAGAAGGCATACAACCAATTTGTAACAAGACCTGAGGGGAGTTTCTAGCCCCCAAGGTCTGGTTAAAACAACACGGGCATAAAAAACCCATGAGAAACATTTCACCCGAACAGAGGAAACAACCATCGTGATTTTTATAATGAAATAATGATCCTTATAATATGAAATCAAAAAATTTGAATAGTGGTGTAGATAAAACAATGGTAAACAAGATAAAATCAAATTCCATATCTAAGAATGAAACCCAATTTATAAAATATAACAACCATTATCTCTAGGTTTCATGTGGGTAGCATCCCACCGTCTTACCACCAAATATCCAAGAACAACTAACCATGATACATTTTTACCTCACTGTAGTTGCATTCACATTCTTCTATCTAGAAAAAAGGTCTTCCACACATGAGGGTATTTATAGGGTGGGAGCATGAAAATCCCAATGGGATACCATTAATTGTTCCACAAGTTTTTTATTTATAATAATCCAAATTTGACCATTTTTAATGAAATCATTGAAGTAAGTACAAATTTATAAAATTTAATATAAAACTTTAGAATTAAAACTTTTGAGTAGTTTTTTATAATTTCCACAGTAAATAGTTTTTAAATCACTTCTAAATAAACTATTTATCATTTCTAAAGCATTAAAAAAATGTATCCTAATGAAAACCCACAAATAAAAGTACCTTTTGGATAGTATATTTCTTGGTTACGTAGGTTTCTTGTAAAATTAACAATCAGGACTATTGAACTCTAAACATTTTCATAAAATGACCTGAAAAGGAGAAGAGTAATACCACTGATGTGTTATTCAACCATACCAATTAAATACATGTTTTCATATTGAACCCCACTGAAGTACCTTTGGATCTAATTTGATGTTCGTAACAAAAAAATCAAATGGTATTATCACAATTCAATAATCAATTATATAATTTTTTATAACATTAAAACCATTCTTTGAAAGCCAATTTTCCTAAAAAAAATAATGGTACTTTGAAAATAATGTATCTTTATCAAATTAAAAAAGATATAAATAATTTTATATCCAAACCACCATGTACACATTTCAATATATCAGAAATCATCCCATTATCAATTTAAGATTAATTTTTAGTAAATTATAGAGCATGCATTGTTCATAAAATAAATCCCTTAAATGAAACCACCCACCTCAGCATTTGGTATTTCAAAAATTACAATGAGTTCACAAGCCAAAATAATATGAGGAATCTATGAGTTAATAGATGCTTCTACACCTTGAATTATCAACCATGAATCTCCAATTTATCCATTTATAGAATAATATAATCTAGTGAAATCACTATCCTTGAATATTATCTAAGAACATATAATGATAACAAAATATCCGAAAAATGATTTCCAATTCCATGAAAGAACTATAAGAAGCCAAATTAGATCATTTCACAAACCTTAGACCCAGAATAAACTACCTCAATCTAGGGTTCCACTAAAATACTAAAATATGGATCATGAAGATCAATGAAAAATAATGAATAAGGGAAACCTACCTTTGAAAGAAACTAGATCTGACACGTAATAATACCTCAAAAATAATAACGAGTCACCAAGGTTGAGATACTATTTCATTTAGGGAATAATGAGTTGAATTTGAGTTTCATCAGGTATAATTATATAAATTCAAATTAACTAAACCACATTGCATGGTTTTACCACACGATTTGAAAAATCATGCACCAATAATGTACCCCTTTATAATCTATTGCACAAGATGCATGGTTTGGATGTACAGTTTGGAAAACCATGTGTTAAACATATGAGATGCATTTATCCCATGTTGCACAATTATAGGAGAAATCCACATATTTTAGAATAACCTTGTTCTCAGCCACTATCCCTCCTCTATAACTCTACAACATGTTTCATATTTTCCTTCAATGACCCTCATAATTTTCCTGAATCATATTCCAAATGATCATCGACCAGTAAATCTATCAAAACTACAAACCATTACCTAAAACAACGGATGATGATTTGGAAAAAATAATTTTCAAAATAAGAATATATTCATACAAAAAAATTATTTAGATATGTGACATATCACGTGACATTAAACATCATTGACATGTCATATCACATGACCTTAAACTATGAAACTCAAGATATATTGGTTTTGATTCTTATTCTACTGGGATACATACAACACCTCCCTGTAATTAAATCCTAGCACTATTATTATCTGACCTCTCCCTTGGGAGAAAATATATCCCAAACTTGATCGTCTTTATTTATGTGGTGGGAATAAAAATATTTATGTGATAATGATACTATAACCCAACTTATACCTTTTATGATGAGCATAGTATGACCCAACCTTAAATACGACATGTCTATAAGATTCCCTCACAGTATGAAATGAAGATGATACAAATTTTTCTCTCTTTTCCTTATGAGATTATGGTAATATTACATTATTCTAATGACCACATCCCTCTAATGGTACCCCTCTTGGGTCAAGAGTAATGTAAGAGATATAATATCACCTGAGTACCACCTTTATTAGGCCCTGGGGTGGGACTGACATAAAGGGTATATAAATGTATCATATAGAAGGAATCACACTTAAAAACAATATATTATTATGAGGTAGTATGAATTAACCATCAAATAAATCGGTCAATTAATATATAGTTAATTGAAAATTATCCCACAATGTAGGATCAATGGAACAAATAAAAATAAATGTAATAAAATAGATACCCAAAGGACAATTCCTGTAATAGTGAACCAAAATCATGTACAATGTCTAAGCTATTAATGTCTATCCTAGTCCCCTAAATCCACCTAGAACCCTAAAACATATATTATATATTCATATTTTTAGAATTATGTGTATAATCATTAGGATCATACCCATAGTCTCTTTTAGACATGGGGAATGAGTATACAAATACACTAGTGAATAAAAAGAGGAACCAATATGATCCTAACTAGAAAAACTAACCAATATGATCCATGCAATAAAAACTCTCCAAATTACACATACAATGTAGTAAAATACAAAAAAAATATAGAAAAAAGTTTGAGTGTAATCACTACCCTCTTGATTTTTCTCTCTCACACCCCAAAATCAATCATCGTTTTCTCCCATTACATCCATGGTTATCTCCTCACATGCATATCTATCTCAGATGTGGGTTGGGATGCATCCCTACTAATCCCAACCTCTTGTATGTTCTAGAGTTTGGTGCTATCATTATTCATCATTTCATGACAACCTCATCCATGTAACTAGGGTGGTATGGTATCTGTAGCATGAAGAACATCAACCTCATGTCCACCTCCTACCATGAAATACCCCCCCCCCCATAGATCACATTCTCATCATCATCAATGGGTGGTCTCCAACACTAACACGATATCACTAAGTGATCTCCAACACCAACCCATGTTAAAACCTAGGTAATCTCTTACACCAACCCATGTCATCATCAGCACTACTGAAGGAATATTAGGGATGTGGGGGTTTCCAGTCATCTCATTCACCACCTGCCTAAATATTGTAGACAACACCAAAAACCTAAAACATATGGTCATTTTTTAGATTACCCATCTCAGGTGGAGTGAGTATAAAATTACATAAACATAAAAGTAAGATATATAGTACAGAACCCACAACATATGGGTCACCATCAAGTGCAGAATCATACAACCCAACAACACCACAACACCTTATGAAATTTTTACAATTGATGCCTCTATTAAATTAATCACACCCCAAAACCACAACACAACATATACTTTGAGTTAAATTTTCATACCTTTCCTATAATTTACCATTTTCAAGCAAAAATTAGTGTATTAGTATGAAATTTACTAATTTAATTATCACACATTGCATTTCATCCCATAATTCATTCATTTAACCTTTTCATCTATCATTAATTTCATTTAGGATGATTACTAAACATCAATTTCATCCCAGATATTCAATTCTTGCTTTTCAATTCCTTCCATAGATTTCTGGGAAGATAACATGACGACACCATATAACATCTCTCCAATTGAACATGCACAACCACTATAACACAGCACATGACAGTACATTACCATAACCCAACCATCTTACTACAACAATGAGAGTCTAACCACCACACATTAGAACACGTCACATCTAAATCAAACGAACCATTGCTTCATTTCCAAACACATTATACACCTATGTTTCTTTCTAATATTACCACACAATCCCCAACATGGATCACATGACAATACCATATTCATAGATAGTGCATCAACACACAACATCACATTCTAGTTTCCATATTTTACCATAAATTTAATTTCACTAAATGGATTTCATCACACCACATTATTACATATAATTTATATTATGACACAAAATATATAATTCCATTGTTAATTAATTCATTATCCATATATATGTTGTTAGAAGAAATTATAGTGGGTTCAAATAATCAACACACAAATAGTTTCAGAAATATAAAATATAAAACTTGAACAAGGCACCCAACATCCTTTATTTTTAGCAACATTATAAATTAAGCATAATATCATTATAAAATATAATTTGAAGAAGTAAATATAATTTAATACTCAACTTACCATCAATTATAGTTAATTTATGTTAATTATATTCTTACAATATACCATAATATCCATCCAATTAAAAAAACAATGAAATCCTCACACATGCATATAAGGAGGGAGAGAACGGGGATCCCTTATATCAAGAAAATATTTCTAACTCATTGTGCAAGGATTGAATAAAAACAAGAGAGTATAAATGTTAAAAAAAACTTAAGGAATCACTTTGATTAACAAGTAACATAGAATCCATATCAATCTCTATAGAATTACCCAAACCATCAACCTCCTCATCCAAAAAATCCTTATAATTAAGAAAAATAATGAAAATAATGGGAGAGGAAACTCAGATAGAATAATTGATACTTGATCTCCCTGTTTTGAGGGACAAGGACCAAAATAATAGGGTGAATGGCGTATTAAAATTTACTATGATCCACCAATTAATTGATAAGAAATTTCAGAGGATGATATATATCAAAGGGTTTTAGGGATTTATAGAAAAACTCTAAATTGGAAGACCAGGACACAACACCATCCACTATAGAGAATGGGTACCGACACAGGATAACATTGAATATTAAAGGAATGGACCACACAATGATGGGGATGATAAAAACTATGTCTATGTAACACAATAAGATATACTAGATATATCGTATAAAATAATTGAAGGTCCACAGTGTAAGGGGACTTTCCACACGGTATAATTAAATCACTATAAATAAAGACCTATTACATCCTAGGTGTATGGTGAATCTACCCCAAAATCAATATAACCACTAGAATAAATCCTCTATGTCTATATACCATATCCTAGATTCCACACTATTTCTATGAAAAAAAATGTAGAACCAACAAAACCCCACTCTTTATTGGATCACACTACAATCAATCATTCCACAATATAGATACACCCTTTTATGGAACATCATAATCCTCCATGCATAAAAATAATTCCCTAGATGAAATTTCTGCTACAGATCTACCATATAATGCTCAAATACCTCAAAATATTCCCCTAATAACACCACCACATGATTTCCAAAAATGTAACATGTTAGAAGCCCTAGATCATTACACTTATGACCTTTCAGAATGTGGATATAGTATAATTCAAATATATTAATCCACTCTTCATTAATTTAAAATTCAGGGAAGTGGTCAAGTATTCATGATATAAAATGGACCGCTTATGGTTCTTCTCACACATCCCTAAAAGGTATTCCATTTCTATATACATTCGTCCAAAATATATAGGTTTTTATTTCCTTCATGTTGATACATAATATTCCACTACCATGCTCTAATCCATACTTTACAATACTTCTTTTCTCCTTCCATTAGATCCTAATTCCTCTTTTGATGGATATATTCTCCAAATTTCCTTATTATATGGCTCCATACTATTTATTGACCAAACTTGAGAAATAATATAATCCACATGCGTAGTGTCCTCTAAAATTAATATTCAAAAAAATCAATTTCATATATGAAAATGTATTTTCAATGGGAATGATTCATAAAAAGGTCTTAAATTTATAAGTGTGACCCGAACTAGGAAATAAACCCCCTAAAGTATGATCCAACATACCATCCTCTCATCTGAAAATAGGTTCGATTAACACCCCAAGATAATTGAGATACTTTTTACCTTTGGAAATATGTAGTGTAGTGACCCCCAAACCCAGGGTGCCTAATGAGACATGATATACTAACATTTCATTACATCATTTACAAATTATATATCATGTCCCATTACTACTGAAGATCGCGAGGCTCAGGATTCTGGGAAACCAGCTGCTTCTGATAAACATTATTAGTTCCAACCATGCCTGAAAAATTTTAAACAAAACGTAGGGTGAGCGAATATGCCCAGTATGGGGTTTTAAAAACATTTTAAGAAAACTATTTCTCAAAACAGACCTTTTGTAGAGAATAAAACACTTTGCTAAAAACGAAGCATTATCTTCTCCTAAAGACATGAAATCCAACATTTTTGAAAACCACTTGCACAGAGAAGTACGTACTTGGAATAAGCTTTAAAGTAAACATGATCAGAGAGCGCAACACATGAAGAATAGACAATGCTTAAAATTCAAACATGGTTACTTAAATTCTAAAAAGAATTTTGTGACTGAGCAGGGAAAACATCCATAACATGATTCATGAGTATATACAGTTCTTTTAATAGTTTACCACATGAAATTCAGTTCTTGACACATAATTACATTTTCATAGTCATGGGAATTTTCAACTAGGGGATGTCCTGTTAGTTGAAATAACCCCTGGTTGACCAATTATCATCACATGCAGAGGGAATGTATAATGCCGGACTTTGTCAAGACATTTCGTCAAGACCGTATAACATACTTAACGGGTCAAGGCTAACTGCCAATCTCGTTTCCATGGTAGCAAAAGCCAAGGCTAACTGCCAATACCGTCGCACATAACCTCTCATGAGAATCTTGCTTTACCCAATGCATTGGAGTGCTGTATAATTCCAGGCGCACCCATCACATCATTCATATTGCGCTATATAATTCCCGGCGCACCTGTCACATGTAAGTCCAATACATCCCTCACATATCTTTACATGGTCTTTCATTCATAGGGTATCGTACATTCTTAATCAAACCCCTTTTCACTTACATATTCATAACTTTGAAGACAGTTCAATCATAAATAAATTGATACATGCATGCTAAAATCCGTACACCCAAGAAATTATCTTAACAATTGAAACATGGGTTTTAAGGAAATAAACACAAATACTTAACATTAAACAACAACATAATACCCAGTTCAAACAAGGTCATTCATAACTTACACATATGTTGATAAATGGGTATTGTGGGTGTTCAATTTAAAACTATGTAAACATACATGTAGTTAGGGATACAATGTGCGTAATCAGGTCCATATTGGGGGAAATCATGTATATAATTGTGTAAAAACTCTTATTAGCACTTTAAATAACATGACCCCTTTTCCTTGTAATGTGTGCATACATCATAATGAACTTTTAATTGAAGACAACATAATGATATATACCTACACATATGCATGGGTTTACCACATTAAACCATACTCAGAAATATTTCCCAAGTTATACATTAAACAAAAATAATGTTTGTCAAACCGAGTGGGGTTATTTTATATAAAATGAAATGAAATTAACTTTCATAAAACCCTTATTGGCATAAAATCAATCTTGCATGTAACATGGTCAATTCATAAACATGTGTATATATTAAAGAATTCTTACCATTTTTCCAAAACCAAAATCCTGATTTATCAAGAATGATGATAAATAAAAAATTTCAATTGAAAGAACTATTTTGATATCAAACTAACCCTTAAACTTTATCATACATATAAATATGTATATAAATGGTTTTTGGGTACTCTTCTTGAAATAATATTCTATTGAGTAAATAAATTATCATGTTATATTTTACAAAACGAAAGAGCCAAATTCATCCCTTATGCAGAGTGATGTACATGTACATCTATATGATTACATGTACATATACATCTTTATTCTCCAATTAATTGCATGATTTACATGTTCATGCAATTATTCGACAACTCCACTTTTCATAGGCAAAAATAAATTTGGGGTTATAAACATGTGAATTAAGGGTGTACATATGCGTGTATCATCTTATATATATATATATATATGAATACAAATATATATATGTACACACATATGCACGAAGTGTATATGCGTATAACCGTGTATATTCACTGAAATATGTGACAAATTAACACAAGAAGACCTCCCCTACTCAGATTCGATCCTTGGAAGAGGTTAAACGGGTATAGATAGGTTCATATGATCCTGTATATTCTTATACACATTTATATAACAAGTGTATATAACCATGTAAAGCTTATAGAAATGGTAGGAAATGAAGAAGAGGATTTACCCTTACTCATATTTGGTTCTTCAAGCTGAGAGGGAGATCTCATGGTCTGGGTTTTCACCAGGTTCATACACACCGGAAATATATACATATAATAGTTATATATATTTTTTATATAAACCGAAGCTCAACAAAACCAAACTAAATAAAATGTGCCCCCTTACCTGAGCTTGGGGAGGAGGTGAGAAGGAGGCAACGAGGCAAGTGAAATCAGAGGTATAAACACATAAGGTTTACATATACACATAACACGTATAGATGTATATATATATAAAAACTGAATCTCAAACAAAAACCAAAACAGGACTTCACCCGTACCTTTACTCGGAGAGGAGGAGGAGAAACGATGCAACGACAAGGACCAGTGGTTGGAGATCGAAAAGCTTTCAGTGCAAAACTATGCGGCCCTTGGTGCAACCAGGTTTTAAAAAAACAGAAGAAGAAGAAGCGGAACTTCGGGGAGTCCTCGGTTCGGGTATCCTAGGCGAGTCGGTGCCTAACCCATGGAAAGGAGGGGCAAGGCAGGGTCTACTGGCCGACCTATGAGAAGAAAGCGATACCGCCCTACCATACTGGTTTGACAACGCGAGGAAGAAGAAGAGCGAAACGTGGGGGAGAGAGGTAGATGAGGAAATAGACAGGATGGCCAGGATTACACCGAAGTCAACCAAACGGCTTAGAAGTGATGTGGCTTTAAAAGAGACGTACGACTGTGATCAGAGGGGAGAGATCGGACAGTCCTGGGTTGCGGCGTCTTTTAAAAACACGGTTCACTAGGTTTTTAAAAAAACAAAATCATTTTATTAATAATATTATTAATTTATTATAACATTGTTTTTATTATTACATTCAATTATTAAACTAACTTATATTATTTTAATAAAAATCATTGGTCAATAAAAAATATATATATTGATTCAATCAAAACATATTATTATATAAATATATATATATATATATATTTTATTTTTAAAACATCCCCAAAAATTTATTAACCTTATTATATTATCATTATTATTATTAAACCATAATTATTAATTACTTAATATTAAATTATGAAGTTCAGTGGTTAAAAACATTGGTTAATCAAAATATATCATATATATATATGTTTTAATTTCATTTATTAGCTAATTACCTTAATTTTCTTAATTAAAGATTAATATTAACTAAACATTAAACATAACTACATTAAATCACACATAAGAGTGCGTTGATATAAACATTACCACTAAGAAACACATAAGTATAATAAATCATAGTTTGACGTAGCTTCCAAAACTGTTTATCCATGTTATAAACATTCGCATTATTTTTATCTCTTATATTTAATTTAGAGAAAAAGAATCATTTAATTTGATGCAATATATATATATATATAACTCAAGGGTTAGTACATATTTAGACAAATTAAAAACCCATCAGCTTTTATATAATTACAACATTAAATTTTAATTTCTCAAATTTAGAAAATATGTATAGTGAATAGTGTAAAATTAATTTTCACCGTTTTGAAATATAAAATATACTTCACATTTTGGGAAAACAATAAATAAATTAATTAGATTATCATTGATGTCATTCTTTAAATATTAAGGTAAATTACATAATTAAAATTCCTAACCCTTCAGGGGTAAGCCATTATTATCTCCAACGGTCAAAAACAAAACATAGTGGATAGGAGAATCCAACGGTCATATTTATAGTTGTTTGGGTTCAACGGTCGGATTAGTGTGCTTATAAAGGGTCTGGTCTCGGGGTGTCCCTCACTGCAGGTGACTGAAGGAGAAAGGAAGAGATGGTTTGTGTGGTTCCCTTGGTGCTCAGCATGGTTGCAGTGGCTTCTTCCATCCTCATGTTCATTCTAATGGATGTCAGAAACCCTTACCGCCTTCTTGGGGTCCTGGTAGTTTTAATCGGTCTCCCCATTATTGTAATTGGTTTTTTAATTGGGATTTTTGGTTAGCTTATCTTCTTGTTTGGTCAGTTGGAGTTGTAGTCGAGATGTTACTTATTTGAATAAAAGGAGCTTTCATTCATTTGATGAATTTAATTATTATTACCTTATAAGTTGATTGTTTGTTCACTTAATCGGGTGACAGTGTAAAACAACCTTGTCAAAAACTCAAAACATGGTTTTCTTGGGTCATTACATTACTTTACCCTTCAAAGAATTGAGCCCTTGCAATTATATCATAAAAAAGAAAAATGGAAACCCCACACGTACAACATTACCGAAACAGTGGTTCTGGCTCGGTTAATAGGATACCAAAGTTGACACATAGCTCTTCCGTTTCCTTAGCCCAGATGCAATTCAAACAGTACGTCATGAACTCTTGCTCGTGCGTACTGCACATGGGCTTCTAAAGGAAGTATCGTGTGGTGCAAACCATGGAAACGTCCAAGTAGATAAACTATTTGATAACTCTTCGGGCCACATCACGCTCAAGGTAGTCGAGAGGAATGATGCGGTTGAGGAGACTGAAATTCAAGACTAGGAACATATAGGCTGCACTAAGATGGCCATCCTGGGTGGCTAGGAGGAAGCACCCTCGGGCAGAGAAGTTCTGTGCCAGTGTAAAACACTGGAATATGCCTTCATAGTACCTTCCCCTTCGCCTGTAGCAGGGGAGTTGAGCAGTGGAGATGAGGTGAAAAACACAATAATCCTCTTGACAGAAACGGAGAATCTAAGGACCATTTGCCAGATCCATCAGACGCTGACAAGACCCTCGCAGATGGAGAAAGGATGGATAATCCACCGTGGATGCCCTGATAAAGATGACTTCTACTAACTCATCGGGCAGTGATGAGAAGTTCATTTGACCAGCCATCTAAAAACAAACATCGAAAGGAAACTCTTAACAACATTGATAAGGTAGAGACATGAAAGGATACATGAAACTTCCATTTATGCAAAAGTTTACATGAAAAAGCCTGAGATTACTAGACGTACACCACAAAGTGTGGCGAAACACCCTAACTCTTCAAACCACACACAGGCTGAACAGACATGAATAAACTCATGGGAACATTTATGACGCCTCCTGAGATTAGCGTGAGGAGTATGGAGTTGGGAAACATTAGTATACACTTCTTGCATATGAGACAATCGGGTGGACTCATTTTCCAACACTCCGAAGTCCATTAACTGGCCCCATAATCCGTAGTGCAAAATCTGGCATAGGTAAGCCACTCGGAGGTCTCCGGCAGCAGCAGCTTCTTGAAAGGGGTTATCAAGCATCGTGCCAAATTCCATGCCAGTTGGGAACACTCAGAAGAGTCCCTCGTGATACTTTCCCCGGCATGCATAATAGGGAAATTGGGTCATCATCATTAGGAGGTAATCCATCCCCATTCGCCGGTGAAGACTAAGCACCCTAGGAGAGTTTGACACATCATACAGGTGCTTACACATCATGCAAATTCGGGCATAATTCAGAAAGTTATCACGGCTAGATAGAGATACAATGTTCTCTAGAGCCTCAGTGGGAAGTGACAGTAGGTCGGTAGGTACATTTTCATCAGCCATCTCAAAGTCATAACATTTTTTACGTAGTCAATCATAGCAATACATTTATACCACTTGGTTTTCCAGAGTTTCCTGAACCTATCCTCTCATACCAACTGTAGCGACCCCCAAACCCAGGGTTCCTAATGATACATGATATACTAACATTTCATTACATCATTTACAAATTAGATATCATGCCCATTACTATAGAAGATCGCGAGGCTTAGGATTTTGGGAAACCAGCTGCTTCTGATAAACTTCATTAGTGCCAACCATGCCGGAAAAATTTTAAACAAAACGTAGGGTGAGTGAATATTCCCAGTAAGGGGTTTTAAAAACATTTTAAGAAAACTCTTTATCAAAACAGACCTTTTGAATATAATAAAACACTTTTCTAAAAACGAAGAATTATATTCTCTTAAAGTCATGAAATCCAACATTTTTGAAATCCACTTGCACAGAGAAGTATGTACCTGGAATAAGCTTTAAAGTAAACATGATCAGAGAGCGCAACACATGAAGAATAGACAATGATTAAAATTTAAACAAGGTTACTTAAATTCTAAAAAGAATTCTGTGACTAAGCACAGAAAACATCCAAAACATGATTCATGAGCATATACTGTTCTTTTAATAGTTTACCACATGAAATTCAGTTCTTGACACATAATTACATTTTCATAGTCATGGGAATTTTCAACTATGGGATGTCCTATTATTTGAACTAACCCCTGGTTGTCCAACTATCATAACATGCAGAGGGAATGTATAATGCCGGACTTTGTCAAGACCTTTCGTCAAGACCGTATAACATACTTAACGGGTCAAAGGTAACTGCAAATCCCGTTTCCATGGTAGCACAATCCAAGGCTAACTGCGAAGACCGTCGCACATAACGTCTCATGAGACTCTTGCTTTACCCAATGCATTGGAGCACTGTATAATTCCGGGCGCACCCGTCACATCATTCATATTGCGCTATATAATTCCGGGCTCACCCGTCACATGTAAGTCCAATACATCCCTCACATATCTTGAAATGGACATTCATTCATAGGATTTCATACATTCTTAATCAATCCCCTTTTCACTTACATATTCATAACTTTGAAGACAGTTCAATCATAAATAAATTGAGACATGCATACAAAAATCTGTACACCCAAGAAATTATCTTAGCAATTGAAACATGGGTTTTAAGGAAATAAACACAAACACTTAACATTCCACAACATCATAATACCTAGTTAAAACACGATCAGTCATAACATACACATATATTGATAAATGGGTATTGTGGGTGTTCAATTTAAAACTGTGAAAACATACATGTAGTTAGGGATACAATGTGCGTAATCAGGTCCATATTGGGGGAAATCATGTATATAATTGTGTAAAAACACTTATTATAACTTTAAATAACATGACCCCTTTTCTTTGTAATGTTTTAATACAACATAAAGAACTTGTAATTGAAGACAACATAATGATATATAAACCTACACATATGCATGGGTTTACCACATTAAACCATACTCAAATTTTTTTCCCAAGTTATACATTAAACAAAAATAATGTTTGGCAAACCGAGTGGGGTTATTTTATATGAAATTAAATGAACTTAACTTTCAAAAAACCCTTATTGGAATAAAATCAATCTTGTACGCAACATGGTCGATCCATAAACATGTGTACATATTAAAGAATTATTACCATTTTCTCAAAACCAAAATCCTGATTTATCAAGAATGATGATAAATAAAAAATTTCAATTGAAAGAACTATTTTGATATCAAACTAACCCTTAAACTTCATCATACATATAAATATGTATATAAATGGTTTTTGGGTACTCTTCTTGAAATAATATGCTATTGAGTAAATAAATTATCATGTTATATTGTACAAAAAGAAAGAGCCAAATTCATCCCTTATGCACAGTGATGTACATGTACATCTATATGATTACATGTACATATACACCTTTATGCTCCAATTAATTGCATGATTTACATGTTCATGCAATTATTCGACAACTCCACTTTTCATAGGCGAAAAGAAATTTAGGGTTATAAACCTGTGAATTAAGGGTGTACATATGCGTGTATCATCTTATATAAATGTATGAATACAAATATATATATGTACACACATATGCACGAAGTGTATATGTGTATAACCGTGTATATTCACTGAAGTAGGTGACAAATTAACACAATAAGACCTCCCCTACTGAGATTCGATCCTCAGAAGAGGTAAAACAGGTATAGATAGGTTCATATTGTACTGTATATTCGTATACACATTTATATAAAAAGTGTATATAACCATGTAAAGCTTATAGAAATGGTAGTAAATGAAGAAGAGGATTTCCCATTACTCCTATTTGGTTATTCAAGCTGAGAGGGAGATCTCATGGTCTGGGTTTGCACCAGGTTCATACACACCGGAAATATATACATATAACATGTATATATATATTTTTTATATAAACCGAAGCTCAACAAAACCAAACAAAATAAAACGTGCCCCATTAACTTAGCTTGGGGAGGAGGTGAAAATGAGGCAACGAGGCAAGTGAAATCAGAGGTATAAACACAGAAGGTTTACATATACACATAACACATATATATGTATATATATAAAAACCGAATCTCAAACAACAACCAAAACAGGACTTCACCCTTACCATTGCTCGGAGAGGAGGAGAAACGATGCAGTAATGAGGACTGGTGGTTGGAGATCAAAAAGATTCGGGTGCAAAACTCTACGGCCCTTAGTGCAACCAAGTTTTAAAAAAACAGAAGAAGAAGAAGAGAAACTTCGGGGAGTCTTCGCCCCGGGAATCTGAGGTGAGTCGGTCCCTAACCAGTGGAAAGGAGGGGCAAGGCAGGGTCTACTGGCCGGCCTACGAGAAGAAATCGATGCCACCCTACCCTACTGGTTTGACGACGCGAGGAAGAAGAAGAGCGGAACGCAGGGGAGAGAGGGAGACGTGGAAACAGAAAGGACGGCCAGGATTACACCGAAGTCGATCAAACGTCTTAGAAGCAATGCAGCTTTAAAAGAGACGGACGACTGTGATCGGACGGTCTTGGGTTGCTGCGGCGTTTAAAAACACTGTTCACTGGTTTTTTTTAAAAAAACAAAATCATTTTATTAATATTATAATTAATTTATTATAAAATTGTTTTTATTATTACATTCAATTATTAAACTAAATTTTATTATTTTAATTAAAATCACTGGTCAATAAAAAATATATATATATTGATTCAATCAATACATATTATTATATAAATATATGTATATATATTTTTTATTTTTAAAACATCAAAAAAATTTATTAACCTTATTATATTATCATTATTATTATTAAACCATAATTATTAATTACTTAATATTACATTATGAAGGTAAATGGATAAAAAAATTGGTTAATCAAAACATAACATATATATATATATGTTTTAATTTCCTTTATTAGCTAATTACCTTAATTTTCTTAATTAAAGATTAATATTAATTAAACATTAAACGTAACTACATTCAATCACACATAAGAGTGCGTTGATATAAACATGACCACTACAAAATGCATAAGTAAAAGTAATCATAGTTTGACGTAGTTTCCAAAACTGTTTATCCAAGTTATAAACATTCGCATTATTATTAGCTCTTATATTTAATTTAGAGAAAAAGAATCATTTAATTTGATGCAATATATATATATATATAACTCAAGGGTTAGTACATATTTAGACAAAATAAAAACCCATCAGCTTTAATATAATTACGACATAAAATTTTAATTGCTCAAATTAAGAAAATATGTATAGTGAATAGTGGAAAATTAATTTTCACCATTTTGAAATATAAAATATAATTCGAATTTTGGGGAAAACAAGAAATAAATTAATTAAATTATCATTGATGTCATTCTTTAAATATTAATGAAAATTACATAATTAGGATTCTGAACCTTTCAGGGGTCAGCCATTCTTATCTCCAACGGTCAAAAACAAAACATAGTGGATATGATAATCCAACGATCATATTTATAGTCGTTTGGGTTCAATGGTCAGATTAGTATGCTTATAAAGGGTCTGGTCTCGAGGTGTCCCTCACTCTAGTTGACTGAAGGAGAAAGGAAGAGATGGTTCGTGTGATTCCCTTGGTGTTTAGCATGGTTTCAGTGACTTCGGCCATCCTCATGTTCATTCTGATGGATATCAGAAACCCTTACCGCTTTCTTGGGGTCCTGGTAGTTTTAAGCAGTCTCCCCATTATTGTAATTGGGTTTTTAATTGGGATTTTTGGTTATCTTATCTTCTTGTTTGGTCAGTGGGAGTTGTAGCCGAGATGTTACTTATTTGAATAAAAGGAGCTTTCATTCATTTGATGCATTTTATTATTATTACTTTATAAGTTGATTGTTTGTTCACTTAATCAGGTGACACTATAAAACAACCTTGTCAAAAACTCAAAACATAGTTTTCTCGGGTCGTTACATGTAGAGCCATGTGAGACCCATAACAATTCAAACGGGATCACGGTGAGACGAATCAGCTAGAATTGACTTTAATATACATATATTAAATTTTTATAAATTAATTATGAGTCCTACTTATATGTTAAAGTTATAAAATAATGGTTTTCAATATTATTTTATATATGATGATCTAAATGATATCAATGATTTTTTTGGAATCATGTATTGAAAACCCATTCCCTCTTAATGACACTATAAATTCTATTAAAAAATATTGTACGAGTGGTTTCCTTATATTCCTTAAACTATTTTGTTGAGTTTCCCTTGACATGCAATATAGATAAACAATTCAAGAGGCTTATATTTAAAAAATAATATCTCACTTTGTTAAGAACATCATATGAGAATATGTATACTATAAAATTAAAACTTTGAGGTTCAATTAGTCATAAATCATAACAGTAGCTTGTGTGATAATGATATAATGGTCTTTAGATAGGAAAACCCATTTTGGTGTGTCATTTTATTACTAAGATTGACTTCATTTTACCCAAGACCAATATTATAATTTGAATCACTCATTCCAACCAAATAATGAATGAGTTATATAGTATAGAACCATACTAAAAGTTTCCTCTATAGATTTTGTGAGTAGTGATGTGGTGGTTGGGTTTACCAGATGTAAATATTTTATTTATTATGAATAAATTAACATTTTTCATTTGGATAATATGGATCTTGAGTATTACAATTATATTTATAATGGTTATATGTATGGAAAAATCTATCGAAAACCATAATTCTAAATTTTTTCATCAGGAAATAATATCTTATTTTGTGTCTTTCTTCTCCCATTAAATAGTATTCTAGAAGTCCTTCCCAAATATTTTTTCCAAGATACTCAAATTCCCACTTTTGAAACATTTTCATATATATAAAATTTTGGTTATATAATGTTTTGGTTTTTATTCATCTTGTTTTGGACCATATAAATTTATAATTATGAGAAATTATATTCTATAAACATGGGCCTCCAATATAGGTCATTCCTTACACATTTGATTTTAAGCACTACCATCAGTGTTCCCTACTCTGGTGCCATTTTTAAATTGTGTATACCATGTCAGGGTTAACGTAATTATTTACTTTATAGCATATCTCACATATTTATAATGTGTCTTAGTATTCAAATAGTTCATAACCATGGGGTTCCATTGTTCTAAAACTGTCATGTTTCTCCTTGTATTCCATTTGTACGATATTATTTTATTATTATACTACATTTTCTTTGACTAAATACCATATTGGTTATTTTCATGCTTATATGATTTGATGATTGGGTGAGTCCATATTGAATAATATTTTATGAATATCTCCAATTCTTTGCATCAAGAATTTTATTTTATTTTTTTAATGAATATATTTGTTGATACAGTTTTTAAAATGTATTTACAAATATCTACTACATATTGAATATCATGGCTATTTATTTCATTATGGGAATATATGGGGGATCTATATATTTATATCATTGTTATAGACTACATTATCAAGTTATCCTAATATGAATATCTATTATAATGGTTTAGTAAAGGCTTGAAAAAACTGTGAAATGTCTTAAGGATGGCTTAAAATATTTCCCTATAACATTAAAAATATTCTCATACTCCTAGAAATGTACTACAATATTTCCCTGACTATCTAGGTATAATATTGATATCAAAATGAGTAATTAATACCATGAATATACAGCACACATATGCAAATATGTGTGGTTGTATATGGATATATGTGTGAATTATTTATAGGTACCTATTTCAGTTAATGTAGGGGATGGCCCTAAGGTATCATCTTTGATCCGAGATGGGGATCAATGTAGGAAGCAAAATTATAGACCCACATAGTATAGGGACTTATTATCAATAGTTAGTATTAATCCCTGATATTACTTGAATTAGATCAAATATTAAATCTTTATCATTGTTTATAAAATTGATATTATTGTATGTGTATGTAAATCTTTATACATGTTTAAGGAAAAACTTGTTATATGACTATTTTTTGATATAATATTGGTGGTTTCCAACTAATATTTACACTCTCACACAATTAATAGAAACAATATTGGTAATGAATCTACTCTTAAATTGGTTTTTAGGAACTTACTAGTTGTATTATCCATTTTATTACTCTAAGAGACCATTCATGTTTGTTATGGAAGCAGGTTTCGATTCAACTTTAGAGGTGGATCTATTAGCTATAATTCCAGGTCATTTTGGGGTCTTCAACTACTCCTCAAACTCTAATATTTTTCTTAATCCCTATTTATATTTACTATTATTTTTTCTTGTCTTTATATTAAGATTTTTTTAATTATGTATGAATTCATATAGATAGTGTTATGGGTGGTTTACATTCTTCTTCAATATTATTAAGACCATTTTAGTTTTCTTTTATTTAAATAATTTCTGACATAGGGGAGAGTTGGATTGGATATATGGTAGACCCTATCCAAGAATTATATTTATAATAATGTAGATAAATCATTATCTAAGATTTATATTTTAGCCTATGGAGCTAGTCACTATACCATTGGTATCAGGAAGTCTTCTAGGGAAATAGTGTGTGTAATTTTTATATCATATGGGTATTTAGTCATAGTCATTACACTATGAATCTTTTAAAATTCATAGATGTTCTCTTATATGCCTCCAGGATTTATATAAATATGTTTTCAACTCTACACATCTCTCCCTCCATCGTCATTTCATACATCATCAACCTCTCATTTTATCCATATTTTTCTTATTTATTTGTATCTTCTATGATCTAAAATATCATTGAACAACAGAATTAAAAAAATAACTAAAAATTTATTGGAATTAAAATTACATTAATAAGACAATAATAGTTTTGAATAATTAAAAATACTCATTTCATTAATAAACTTCTTCAAATCATGGCAGCAATCTCAAAATTATTGAATTAACTAAATTAATGTATCATTAGAATGAATTCTATGTTCATAAAAATGTATATACTAAATCATGAAAATCACACTTATAAAACACTTAACATACACAAACACAAACATTAGAAATCACGATTTACCCATTCGTAGATCCTCATTAAGAATACATGAATTTATATTTACACACTTCTCACTTACACAACTCCATCTATATATAACTCATTTATACATTTCTAATTAATACTTATACAACTTTCACCCGTGAAAAAATCAATTAAATTTTTTTATTACACTAATTTTCTCACCCCTTTCTCACATTCATATCCTTCATATATGCTAGTTCTCACTTCAGGATTCTAGTTTTAAATTGAATACCCTTTTAATTCAAAAATTTTTCCAAGAAGAGAATCAAACTCTTTCACATCATCTAATTACTTTTATTCTTCACTCATCCAATATTAATCCACTTATTAGTCATATCTATTCATTTAATCCCCTCAATGGAATTAGATGTCATGATTGGTCAAATGTTTCAACATTTCTTCATTGTTTATTATCCCAATAGACATTAAAGTACTCCTATTCAATGCATTTAATTTCCCAACTGCATCACCAAGGAAAAATAATATATTCTATAAATATTGGAAATAGAAAACATATATATTGAAAATAAATATGACACTCCAACCATACAAAACTATAAAACATTAAACTAACAAAATATTATGTTTCAATGACAGATTTGTTAACATAACTAGATATAAAAAATAGATATTTAATTTTAGTTTTTATGGGGGGTAAACCTAAAGCCCTCTATTTTTTTATTGTAATTTAGTTTTGGTTTCTATAATACCATCACAAAATAAAAAATCATGTTTCCAAAAAATTTAAAAAATAACATAGAATTTTTAAATTCCAAATAAACTAACATAACTAGTTACATATAATAATAGTAGTTTAAAACCAATTATTTTTTTTATTTCTGTTTAAATAGAATTTAACGATAATAATCATAAATAAAAATTATTTCAAAAAAATTCAATTTAAATTATAAAAAATATTATTTTATTGAAAATTAATCATTTTTATGTAAATAAAATATTTATATGTATTTATAAGTATGAATAAACATATAATTATTTGTGTGTAAATATATAATTGTATTATAAAAATGTACATATAAATATACAATTATATATAAATATACATTTGAGTATTTAATTATATAAATATTTATACACACACACACACACTTATTATATATGGTAATTATAAATACGGGTAAATTAATTAAAATCTAAATAAATATATTTATAAATCCTTATAAAATTAAAATAACCCATTGTACAAGTTGTACAAACACTAACCTATAAAAATTTATGGGGGAGGAAGTATTGGTGCTACTGTTCATGTTTAGTGGTGGTTCTAAAACTATCACTATTTTATTAATATTTTTTTTTTCAAAAATATAGTTTTATTATATTCTAAACATTATTTTCCCAAAAGAAATAGTGGGGGTTTTAAACATGACTAAAAATATTAATTTACCAATGATTCTTGAAATTTTTTGTTATTTATAGTAGGCATCTAGTGTAATGGTGGTTTAATATAACCAGTGCTAAATAATATTATATTATTTACAACCGTCATTATTTTTAAAATTAATTAATTTTTTTAACAATTTTTTATAGGTTCATTTTAATTTAATGAATATACATTTCTTATATTAGCACAAAACAAGTTGTAATTATTAAATTTATTTACATATACCATTTAAATATAAACATAAATTAATCTCACCTAAAATAAGGTAATTATACCTGAAAATACATATAATTTCACATCAATCACATAGCACAATAGATTTAGAAAGTACATAATATTTTCCTAACAAGTCTACTAAATGTACTTGATATATTATATATGTTGATAATATTTTTCAATAGATTCAGGGTCCTAAAAACTCTAAAATGGAAGGAAAATACTCCCACAAATTTTATGAAGGAATAAGATGTAGGTTCGATTGAAAATTTTAGAAGAAGATTGATGAAATAAAATTCAGAAAAGGACCAAAGTGACCTGTGTACTGATTTCCCTGAAGGGTACACAGATGGTATTACCTATGAACCAAATGGTACATGGATATCCCATGAAATGCTGGCACGACAGGAGCTATCTAGTGAACTGGGTAGTTTTTGGAATAAATTATTAATGACGTTGAGCCCCCATGAACCATGCCATTATAGGAATAGTATTGGAGAAATTCCAGGCGCGAACTACAACTTCGCAAACCACATCGTTGGACAAAACATGAAGGAGAGGTACTCCGCCAAACATTATCCCTACAAACTCAGTTAGTAGAAAAGGTGAGGTCGGTGGCATCCTATGAACTACATCGTTCATTAAATTGAGGTGTTACATTCCATCATCGTGAATCGTAGCCCCGCGAACCTTATCCCTGCAAACCTTAGTTGACAGAGTAGTCCGCAGGACAGATGATTTCCCCTTGGGATTATGAAAAATATGTCATGAGACCAATAGACACAACCTCCTCATCACTCTATAAAAGGACCTCTTGGGAATCTAGAAAAGATATAGAGTATTGGACTTTTGGAGAACATGGAATTTACATGTGGAAGAATTTTAAGGAAAACGATAGATGAAGTATGGAACCACAAATAGTTTCAAGATGGTATAAACTAGGAAAAAACCATAAAATGAAAGAAGGATAATAATATGGGAAAAACTGCAAACCTAATTGGGGAACTGAAAATCATAATCCCTTCATAGATGAACTTCCCATTGAACTATAGGACTAATACCCCTTCTTCAATTCAGTGTACAACATAGTACATCTCTCTATGGAAAAAACCCTACCGTGCATAGAATTCCAACCCATGGACGGAATCCATCTTTGCATACCACCACCGTAGGGGAAAAAACTAAAGACTTTGTACCACTATGGTATGCTGACCAAATTCTTGTCCATATACCACCTCAGTACACGGACAACATCCGGGTCTACATACTACCTCGATCCCCAGACAGCTCCTCCACCCGCATAAGAGTACTCCATGTGAAGGGTACCCTACCCCACATAAATAAGAGGTACATGGAATAGGGAACCTTTTGGGATTGTACTGTCCAGTCAATATCATTCCATTCTATTTCTGTCACATCCTCTAAATCCCCTTTTCTAACCAGTGCATCGACATCAGGCTAAAGCCTCTTCCAAATCCACCAGACCCTTATGATAAAACCATTAGGCATATTAGGACATCATTCTAAGATTACATACCCATTGTAATAAGAGTCGCGTGGGTAATCCTAGAAACATTGTGGACCCTGGGAATAACTTTAAGGCTACATTCCCATGGTAATCTGGGGCCCAACTACGGAATAATAATCTAAACCACCCCATTCTAGGGATCAAGGGAAATCATTGGATTTTTCATTCAATGAGGGGTAGTGTTATGTCAAAGGTGTCATGAATTCCTTTCCTTTTTATGAGGATCAATGCTTCTACCCTTTCCCATAACTGGATTTAGGGAACCCCATTATGGTGACCTCATAGAATTTCTACTAGAGGCGGCACTCCTGCTCCTCTCAGGCTCAGCCCGAGGCATGTCTGAATAGATTTTGAAACATGACTATTCTGGATATTAACTCAAGAGAGGGTTGGCACAGTCAAATCTCCTATCTCTCTCATCAATCTATTTCCCCGTCCTCTTTGGTTTTAGTCGTCCTTTTCTATTAATAGATAAGGTATGGTGTGTAGTTTTATGAATCTTACGCTTCATCTTTTTTTATCACACCGTGCATGACTAAAATGGTATTATAGGTTGACGATGATCGAAGAATCAACACCAATCCAAATGAACATTGAGAAATATTATTCATTCTCTAACCAGGATATATAGGATATAAATATGATGGCCTGAGATCAAGTAGGAAGCTTCCACAAGTAATTCCCTTCATCAATTGAACTACAAGAACACTGATTCCTGCTCTAACTAGGATATGTAGGATGAATAATTCAGGCCTGATATCAAGGGATATTAACTTTAAAATACTATACCAATAATAATTTCCCCCTAACTAACTAGGGAATCCTTTTTAGTAATAAGAAATGATGTGACTCTTTCAAGAAATGGCTCCTCTATAGTGTAATACCCAACCATTTCTTCCTAAATGGATAGATCCAATGTGTGATCCCAAATCATTTCCCCTCATAAATAGGACTCCTCTATAGTATAATCCCCCACTTAACTCGAACTATGAGGGCTTTGAATCCCAACTAACCCAGATAAGTAGGAAGCCTCCTTGAGGTCCAAAACTAGCACTGAAATCACCCCGAGTATTCACCAGGCCATATCCCTGGTAGGGACATATTCATCTAGGAGACCATGCCTGTACTGAGCATCATGGGATGCTTCTGCATAAGTCCCACATAAAATCGTGACTAGGCACCCTCCTCTTAGACATCCTTGTCATACAATGCTAAACTGAATGGATTGTTCCTCATCACAGGACCTTAAAAGGTGATGTGTCTAGTTATGTGGCACCAAACTATGTGGGGTCTAATTACTCTCAAGTTTTTATATATTAAGCATATCTCATGGGTTTGATCTCAACATAGAAACAACATGTGTCCCCTCTAGATGATGATAAACCCCATAGTGCATCATCATGTGGATTAAAATAGTGGTGTATCAGAAAATCCCGACCTATGTGTATGTACGGTTAATCTTGCAACCCAGGTGTAACTCGGAGACAAATTCATAATAAATAACAAAGGACACAAAATCTTATGAACATTTCTTAAATCTATAAGTGAGTCTCAGAGTAGGAAAAATTACCCCCAAAAGGGTGTGATGAGCCCAACCTCCCATCCTCTCATTCAATGGATTTTTTAAGTTTATTTTTTTCTAAATTTTCATCGAACTAGAGCCTACCATTGGAATGTATATCCATGAAACATGGATATAATGGCCATTGGGTGTTTCTGGCTCTACGAATTAACCCATTTGAGACCATCTGAGGACATCATACCCAATGAGGAACCCTTCATAATGATTGACAATTGATTACTGTCTGACGGGCCATTTTTTCTTCCAACCCATGGTATGACGCAAATTGAGTCAAAATAAAAATGGTTAAACTTTTGTGAATCCTTAACCAAGGTGGTCATATAATCCTACCACAATCCCATTTCATCAAAAACGGAGGAGGACCAACAAATATCATCAATTATGCATTTCATCATGTGATACTACAATGATGGAGTTTTTTGATGGTATATGTCATATATATATATATATATATATATATATATATCGAGCATTTCATTGAGCTCTATTAGATCCAAATGGAATCCCAAACATTTTCTCAGACACACATGTCAGCGACCGCACATGTGGTCGGGTCCCCAATAAAAAACCTGACTCCCTCACCTACCCAACATATTCAATGTTGGGTTTCAAATGAATTGATCAAAGAGTACCACCAAAATGGTACTCTCCCTATATTGGGGGAATCACGACAAGACCTCTAATCGTTGAATGCTCGCCAGCTCCATCTTTAGCCATGGTTGGAAATATAGAACTGGCCGGCTCCACTAGCCTTCTCAAATCGTTTTGAGAGCCTGTCCCCAGAACACAAAAACAAATACCTCCATTATCTTAGGGAGGTAGATGAGGTCAAAACTGATAACTTCATCCTTACTTCACTGGAACCCCGCTCAAGGGATCCTACTGAAGGATATCACCTCTAGTGGTGTACGACTATATATCCTTGCTCTGAAGAGGATCCCATGACAAGGGAACCCTCTGAAGTCCAGTGGGAAAGAACCCCTCAGTATTTCCACTAAGGGTGGAAAAATCATAATTTGAAGTAGTTTACTAACCTGGTTCCTAAGGAGGAGTTCTTCCACACAAACATGGTGGCATTTAATGGGAGGAAAAAAATTCTTTACCTCCTGCTAAAGCTCTCCACAGAAATACGACATCAATTTATTAGTGGATGGATATCCACGTTCACTCCTATGAATCCCACTATGGAAATAGGGTGGTATAATATGAATGAATGCACATTTTTTCAAGTTTTCTCCTATCCTACCATGAAGAAAAGGTGAAAAATTATTGGTAGATACAAATATCTTCTAATGCTCAATAACCCCTTTATCCAAATAAGATGGTGCCCAGCTATATGCAAGAATCAATCCCTATTGATGCACACCATGCCCACCATCCAAATAGGGATGCAAACCATGGGAAGCAATATAACATTGTTGATGCATATGAAGCCCTCCAGTCAAATATGATGGTAATTCATATGAAAATTCAAATTCCGACCTACCCCAACAAAGCCCAAAAGTCAAATATGATGGAAAGAAAATATAAGTTGAGTCAAATTCCTACAGATGCACACAAAGCCCCCCCCCCCACTCATCCAAATATAGTGGAATTTGAAGAAAATAGTAAGTGGAAAACTTGTTCCTCTACCCTATCACAAGAGAACGTCCAGAACCCACTAGAAACCCTTGAAGGACCATAGCAAGCACAAAATTCTGTTTCAACATCGGAATGTGAATTCATAACTGTTCCAGCCAAATATGTATCTCAACACATCTAGTCCAGGATGGGGGACCAGACATAGATCCCAAACTACATCTTATCGATGTATCAGGATGTCATTTCATCAGTGGAAAAAGTGAGGAGTCAGGCCCACAACCCGGTCTCCTCGGGTGTGGTCATTTATCCAAAAAATCAGATAGTCACCCTGGAGTATACCTATATCCCTAATTTAGTCCCAGAGGGTCAACAATCAAATTCTGCAATAGAAGGACAACTGGATCGGGAACAAACACTTTTTTTAACTGGGGGACACCGGTCTAATGTGGTAGCCACTCCAAGCCTGGTATATACCCCTGGCATAAATCAAGATGTTCATCATCGTATCTTGGTGAAATCACAAGAACCAACAAAATTGAATCCCACATATGAAGGAAGCTACCAATACTAGGTGGCCCTAGTTTCCCACAAGAGAGTATCCAATCATGAAAGCCACCAAAGGAAACTATAAAATAATGAGCATATTCTTGATTTTTCTCTAATGTAAGCTCTTGTTCATTAATCAATCATCCATAAATCGAGGCTCAAGATCCTATCATTCCATTTCCAAATTATTTAAGTTTTATTAGATGTTTCTATGTTCATCCTCATAATTTCATTATTAGCATATTTGAAGGTCCTCCCCGTAGTACCCATGGGGGTCTTACTCTGTGGGCCATAAATGATCGATCACGATATATTATCTTCTGATGTGTGTCAGTGTATCCCTCTCCTTGACCAGATGATTAAATAAATATAAATTACCCCATCCTATCATCCTCCCTTATGGCCCTACACAGGGTATATGATATAGATAAGTTTCTCCCTATAGTTAGACATCATGCTATGACTATAGTCCTTGCCATTATGGCAGTCTCTATAAGGACCCCCCCCCCCTTGTTGATTATCATTGTTTTATACACTCTGAATTTATTCACTCCGAACCTTCACTCCGAAATTTCTATTCCGAACTTTTATGTTAGAGTTTAAAACGATGTCGTACATTCTGTTACACTTGTTTTGTTATAAAATGATGTCGTCCATTTTGTTATAAACTAACCGTTGTCTAAGTGACACGTGTACAGGTCCCTCCGAACTTTAAGGAAAATATGACTGTTGGAGAGGAGCCGAACTTACCTATAAATAAGAGCTCATTTGAAAGAGCTCGGTGCCGATTGCTGAAAAAGTGCTTACATGCTGTTGAAGTGATTTCTAGAGAGAGAGTCTCTTATTAACTCTCAAAGCTTCGTGCGACTCCGAATGTTGTTGATTACATTCGAGGGCTTCCGGGGATAGGAAGACAGAGGTGCCGACTACCTTAAAGATCGAGGGCTTTCTTGCTGAGAAAGATAGAGGTGCCGACTACCTTAAAGATCGAGGGCTTTCTTACTGAGAAAGACAGAGGTTGCCAACTACCTTGAAGTGGAGGGCTTGCGGGGATAGCAAGACAGAGACTCCGATCATTGTATCGAGGACTTACCCTGGTGTGGGTAAGACAGACTTGCTTGAAAGTATAAATCAAGGGACCTTTATCCAAGGTTGTTGGATGCCCTTCTTTTTGGGTTAAAAGACTATTATCTTGTTACTTGTAGTTTAACTACTTGTTTTCTATTCCGCTGCATTTTGTATCTTAAGGAAAGTATAACTTTTTTATACTTCCTTACTTACTCTGATTAGTTTAGATTCTATACGCTTTAAGGTAGAATCTCATATTGTAACTTTTGTTAAGTTTCAATTTCCGGAACCATATTTCCGGAACCTACTTTTGGAATCACTTTCCAAGTTCAGTTCGGTGTTGAGGTGTTGTGAATTTACTTAGTTTAACTTTGCTAAACTTAGCTCTTTCCTTTTATTAAGGAAACTTTAGTTATTCATAACTAACTTTAAAGGTTCCAAAGGAATTTTTAAAGTATACAATTCACCCCCCCTCTTGTATATTGAGCATCTCATATTATATTTCGATCCTACAATTGGTATCAGAGGTTGGAAACCTCTTACTCTATACCATTCTTACATTTGGTATCAGAGCTTAGGTTACTGAAATACTTGTACTCACATACAAGTTTTTCTTGCTCACTTTTTTATTCCGAACTTTGTTATTCCGATATATCCATTCCGAACTTTTCCCATTCCGAACTTTGTTATTACGAATCTTTTGCTACTAACAAGTTTGTGTGCAAAGTTATATTAAGTATGGTAGGAATTAATGTTGGATCTATTGACAACCTGAATCCTACTAGACCACCTATCTTCGATGGTAATGATTATGAATACTGGAGAGATCGTATGAAGACATTTGTTATCAATACTGGAGTAGACAACTTTGTCATGCTTACTGGTGATTATAAAATTCCTGACAAGGAAGTCAGAACCTTTACTAACCAGGAAAAGCAAGAATATCAACTCAACTATAAGGTACGCAACACTTTATTATGTTCAATTACCAGGAATATATATAGCCAAATTTCTTCTTGTGAAGCAGCTAACTGTATATGGAAGAAGTTAGAGGTTACACACTTTGGGACATCTAAGGTGATAGAGACTAGAAGGGCTATGCTTAGAGCTGAATATCATGGCTTCAATTTTCCATATGGAGAACCTATCTGTAAAGTACAACAAAGATTTATGACTATTGTCAACAGTCTACACTCTATGGGAGAAAAAGGTTTAGATGATGAAGCTCTTGTGGACAAGATAATTGACATTATGCCCAATGAGTGGGAATCCAAGAGAACAGCTATAGATGAGAACAGGAAGGTTACTCAAATTACTCTTGATGAATTATTTGGAACTCTTCTACAACATGAGACTAGAATGAAGAGAGATGCTGACAATATCAAGAAGAAGAATGGAAATGGTACTGTTGCTTTTACTACAACTGCAAATCAGATGAAAGCTAATACTCCTGAGAGAGTAACCAGATCCAAGTCTAAGAAAGTCATTTTTCAATCCGAATCTAGTGAAAGTGAAGTTTCAGAAAATGAATTAGCCAATCTTGCTCGAAGGATGAACAAGATAGCTGGACAGAGAAACTTTCAATCCAAGTATAAAAAGAAGGATAGGAAAGATAAGAAAGATGGAGAAGTTACATGTTATGAATGTAAAAGAGCTGGACATATTAGACCAGATTGTCCTATGCTCAAAAAGAAAGAAAGGAAGGAAAGACATTCAGAAAGGAACAGGAAGAAGTATTACAAAGCCAAAGCTAAGAAAGTTCTGAAAGCTAATGACACCTGGAGTGCCAGTGGTGGTGACTCTTCAAATGAATCTTCTGAATATGAATCTTCAGGACAGAAGAATCTTGGTCTTATAGCCAGATTACCTATTGATAATCATTGTCTTATGGCTAAGGTACGAAATGCTGAATCTTTGACTAATGTTTCTCTAAATCCTAATGATAGTAAATATTATAACTCTTCTGATGAAGAATCATCTTCTGATGAGGAAAATTCTTTACCTACTTTTGAAGAAGTCTCTAGGTTTGCTAAACTTCTTGAGATTGAGAATTCCAAACTCAACAAGAAACTTGATAAGGAAAATTCTAGGAATTCTATTCTTACTAAAGAGATATCAGATCTTTCTAAAGATCTTGATAAGAAAAATGCTGATTTTGAAAGTATTTCAAAAAATCTTGAGGAAGTAAGTTCTGAGAAGAATAAACTTTCTAAAGAATTAGAAAAAGTAATTTCTACGAAAAATGTTTTCGAGTCTAACTCTAGTTCCAAAATTAATGATTTTGAGGATAAAAACTTGGTTGTAAAACTCAAGTCCGAAATTTTTTCCTTAAAGAAGTGTTTATCAAACTTTACCCATGGTAAAGAAAATTTTGATAAGATGTATTCTCAAATACGACCTTTAAGAAATAAATCCAGATTTGGTTATACCCATGCAAAACCTGTTTTCAGCAACAATTATTTTGTTCCTCAAAGTGCCCCATTTTGCACTAAGTGTCAATGTGGTGGTCACTGGGAAAGAAATTGTTCCTTAAACAAAACCCAATCCTTAGGTTTTCATAAAGCTTACTTTTCTAAGAAAATGTGGGTACCTAAGATTTTATTTTCTGGAAATCTCGGATCCAAACAAGTTTGGATTCCGAAAGTCTAACTGTGTTCTTAATTTCAGGAAAATAAAGAAAGTTCCAGCAACAATACATGGTATATGGATAGTGGATGTTCCCGGCACATGACTGGTAACAAAAGCTTTTTTGAAAAGATTATCAAAACGAAAGGAGGAAAGGTAACTTTCGGAGACAATGCTAAGGGAGAGATTATTGGTATAGGTAATATTGTTCTTTTGGGTAAAACTTTGATTTCAAATGCTCTTTTTGTTAAAGGTCTTAAGCACAACCTCATTAGCATAAGTCAGTTATGTGATGAAGGTTACCTTGTGAATTTTAGGAATGATAAATGCTTAGTTCACAATTCCAAGGAAGAATTTATTCTCTCAGCCAACAGGAAAGAGAATGTTTACACCTTAAACTTAGAAGACATAAGAAACCAAGATTTACCTTGCCTAAGTGCAATGGAAGATCATTCTTGGTTATGGCATAGAAGACTAGGACACTGTAATCTTAGAAACCTATGTAAACTCTCTAAGAAGAAACTTGTTAAGGATCTACCGGAGCTTAGATTTGATTCTTCTAAAGTTTTTGATCCTTGTCAATATGGCAAGCAACATAAATCTAGTTTTAAGTCAATCGGTGAAGTCTCAACAACTAATGCATTACAGTTGGTGCATATGGATCTTTTCGGTCCAACACAAACTGGAAGCATTGGAGGAAAATATTATGTATTTGTTCTAGTTGATGATTACACTAGATTTACTTGGGTGTATTTTCTAGCAAAGAAATCTGAAGCTTTTTCTTATTTCAAAAGTTTTAGAGCTCAAGTCAAAAATGAGAAAAACCTTCCATTGAAAACTATTCATAGTGATCATGGAGGAGAATTTCAAAATTCTGATTTTGAAACTTTTTGTAGTAAGAAAGGTATTACTCACAATTTTTCAGCACCTAGAACTCCTCAACAGAATGGTGTATTTGAAAGAAGAAATAGAATTCTTCAAGAGATAACTAGAACCATGTTGAGTGAATATTCTATTGCTAGACATTTCTGGGCTGAAGCTGTAAGTACTGCTTGTTATACTATAAATCGAGTTTTGATTAGAACTTTTCTTAATAAAACTCCTTATGAGTTATGGAATGTTAGAAAACCAAGACTTTCCTACTTCAAGGTTTTTGGTTGCAAAGTATTCATTTTGAATACTAAAGATAACTTACATAAATTCGCACCAAAAGCAGATGAAGGGATTTTCTTAGGTTATTCCACAACCTCTAAGGCTTATAAAGTTTTTAATAAAAATACTTGTACTGTTGAAGAAACAGTACATGTAAAATTTGATGAGTTAGACCCTTTTGTTTTTAAAACCTCCCAACCTACATCTTCGGATGTGTTTTCAAAAACCGATTATCAACCTTTGATAGAAGAACCTTCTGACAAGGAAATTGTTCTAGAAGATACTTCTGAAACATTTACCCCAGAAGACTTTCTACCCTATGTTGATGAACAGGTTTTACAAAACCCAAATCAGGTGTTTCTTAAGAATCATCCCAGTGATAGTATCATTGGTGATGTAAATCAACCTGTAAGGACTAGATGTTCTTTAAGAAATGAAATAGAACATCTAGCATTTCTTTCCCAATTAGAGCCTAAAAGCACCGATGAAGCTTTAGGTGATGATGATTGGATCAAAGCAATGCAAGATGAACTAAATGAATTCGAAAGGAATAAAGTCTGGACCTTGGATGAAAGACCTAAGGAAACTTCTGTTATTGGAGTAAAATGGGTTTTCAGAAATAAATGTGATGAAAATGGAGTCATTGTTAGAAATAAAGCTAGACTTGTTGCTAAAGGCTATAATCAGCAAGAAGGAATAGACTATGAAGAAACCTATGCTCCAGTAGCTAGACTTGAATCTATCCGCATTCTACTTGCCTTTGCAGCATTCTTTAATTTCAAACTTTATCAAATGGATGTGAAATGTGCTTTTCTTAACGGTTATGTTCAAGAGGAAGTTTTTGTTGAACAACCTCCTGGCTTTGAAGATACAAAACATCCTGATCATGTGTTTAGACTTACCAAAGCTTTGTATGGCCTTAAACAAGCCCCACGAGCATGGTATGATAGACTTACTGGATTTTTACTTCAAAATAACTATGTTAAGGGAAATGCAGATCCAACCCTTTTTATAAAGAAAGATAAGACAAATGTTTTGATTGTTCAAATTTATGTTGATGACATTATATTTGGTTCAACTCAGCAATCTTTGACTGACTCTTTTGCTAGTCTAATGAAATCTGAGTTTGAAATGAGTATGATGGTTGAGTTAACATTTTTCCTTGGTTTTCAAATTTCTCAAAAACCAGAAGGAACCTACATATCTCAACATAAGTATATTAAATATCTTCTTAAAAAGTATGGTTATGACAACACTAAGAGTATAAGTACTCCTATTGGTACCTCAAATACTTTAGATCTTGATGAAGCTGGGAAACCAGTAGATCAAACATCTTTTAGAGGTATGATTGGAAGTTTACTTTACTTAACAGCTAGTCGACCAGACTTAATGTTTTCAGTATGCTTATGTGCAAGATATCAATCCAATCCTAAGGAATCTCACTTAAAGGCAGTAAAAAGAATTTTTCGCTACCTTAAGGGAACCATGGATCTAGGATTATTTTATACTTCTGGAAATGATTTTGTTCTTAAAAGCTTTTCTGATGCTGACTTTGGGGGATGTAGAATGGATAGGAAAAGTACATCCGGAACTTGTCATTTCTTAGTAGATTCATTAGTTTCTTGGTCATGCAAGAAGCAACATTCTGTTGCACTCTCCACTGCTGAAGCTGAATATGTAGCAGCTGGAAGTTGTTGTGCACAAGTGTTGTGGATGCAACACACACTCACAGACTATGGCCTGAGTTTTACTAAAACTCAAATTTTGTGTGATAACACAAGTGCCATTGCCCTAAGTAAAAACCCTGCACATCACTCCCGTGCAAAACACATAGATATTAGGCATCACTTTCTTAGGGATCACACACTTAAAGGAGATATTATTCTTCAGTTTATCGGAACGCAAGATCAAATTGCTGATATTTTCACAAAATCCTTGCCTTCTGATAGATTTGAATATATTAAACAGAAGTTAGGAATGATAACCGTAAGGTAATCTTCTTTAATTAACTTTCTGTTGAAAAAGTCTCCTTACAGTAATAAACTCCATTTCATAGGGGGAGTACATTTGATTGTTTATTTAACAAAGGTTTTCAAAATTTGTTTTCAAACTTTTCGGAACGAAAATTTCCGGAATGGAACTTCCGGAACTACCATTTTCCAGAATGGATATTTTCGTACAGAATACTTCTGGATTGAAAGTATTCGTATTGAAAATTTCCGGAATGGACAACTTTCGTACCGGGACTTTCATAACCAAAATTTTCGTTCCAAGTTTTGTTTTTCATATTGACTTTTTCGTATTGACTTTTTCGTATTGAATTTTTCGTATTTAGTTTTTCGTATTGGGTTTTTTTTCGTAGTCATCTTTATATTACCCATTATGAATAACTTTCCTAAGATAATCCGAAAGGTATGATTTTCTTACCGAAGTTTTCGTAATCATATTTTACTTGCTGGAAATTTCTTATAGTTTGTTTTCAGTTTTTGGATTTCTTAATTCTTTACTTTAATAAAACCTCAAAAAGATCGGATTCAAGCTCTCAACCGTTAGATCTGATCTCAGATCATTCTAAACCGTTAGATCAACCGAGGAAGTTGAACCGTCATCCCATTGCCTATATAAAGGGGACCCTATTTTCTCATCCCACATCGATTTCAAGCTTTTGCGTGATGAAGCTCTGACTCTCTGATTTAAGGCCATTCCGAACTTCAGTCTTCTCAATTCCGAACTTCTCAGAGATTTCAGATCCGAATGTCTGCAGAGTTAGCTTCTCAAGAAATGTCTTCAACCAAGCCCATTTCTCAGTGGTTAGTCTACAGAGAGAGGTTAGTTCATCCGAATTTCTTCAGCAATTATGATTCTATTATTTCAAAGAACATCAAGCTGAATGGATGGGATGATGTTGCGGTATCAAAAACCGGCAACCAAGACGAAGTCTACTCTGACTTGCTTGTTGAGTTTTATGAGTCGGTCTCTTTCTTCATGGAAGATAGTAGAGAGAAGTTTTCTTTCAAATCGTATGGCAAGACATACAAGCTTTCTTACACCAAGGCTGCAAGCTTGGTAGGGCTAAGTTACGAAGGTGAAGCTGAATTTATTTCCCACGTATTGCCAGACTCTTTGGGGAGTTTCAACAAGGAAAAGGCATTAGAAATTCTCGGATTAGATGATGACAAGGCTTCGAAAATAGCAAGCCTTTCTACAAACTTCCGGATGCTGGAGTTATGGGTGCAAGGGCTTATCGTACCGAGAAAAGGAGATAAGGACAGCTTGAAGAAGAGTGAGATATACATCTTAGATTTCCTGATAAATCTAAGAAAGTTCAACGTGATGAAGCATATTCTTCTTAACATTGAAAATCTGAAGAAGGGGAATCTGAGAGCTCAGATTGTGATGTATCCAGCAATTTTGTCAAAGCTCATAGTTCGGTGCCTAGAATCTTTCAAGGTTGCTTGTAGTTCAAAGCCAAGGGTGTTCAAGATCATGTTGCTCAGTGATGCCACTCTTAAAAGGATGAATATAGCTTTTGACAAGAAGTCTGGGAAGTTCATTGATCTGCCTCCACAAGTAGAAGTGACTCCGAAAGTGGCTGATCTAGAATCATCCAAGCCGGTAAGGAAGAGGAATCTGAAAGAAGTGGTTGTCGAAGCTGAGGAACCTAAGTCTAAGGAAGTCCACTCCGCACCTCCTAAGTCCAAGAAGAAGAAAACCTATACTGATGAGGTTGCAGCAAAGTGGAGAGCTGATAAAGAATCAAGGAAATAAGGGGATCTGCAGTTCGGATTGGATCCTGCAGAGGCTAAAGCTCTGAAAGAGAAGGCTGCTGATGAGCTCGAGAAACAAGCAAAGGAGAAGAAGCTGAAGAAGAAAATGTCAGAAGCCGAGGCTGTGCAAGCTTTGTTAAAGTTCAACGAAATGGTTTCAGCAACCATTCCCGTTCCGAGAACTTTTTCTCTGGAATCTCTACCTGAGACTCCAGGAAGAAATCTTGTTACTCCGGAAGAGGCTGTTGCTACTGAGGAAGTAGAGCAAGTGGAAGAAGTTGAAGAAGCTGCTGAAGGAAGTGGTGAGACAGGAGATGTCCTCAAACAAGTAGATGAATACAAAGGAACTCCTTCGGAACACCTCTCGCTCCGAACATCTGAAGCTCAATCTTCGAAGCTTGTTACTCCTGAATTAGAAGAAGAGAAAGGGGAAGAAGAAGTTGCCTATCATGGAGAAGAAGAACAACTTTTACATGATATTGCTCAGATGGGAAACGTAGAGGTTGGTGTTCAAGAAGTTGCTGATGAGGAAGATTTGGTTGTTCAAGTCTCTGACAGCGAGAAGAGATCTCCGGAACAGGGTTCTATTCCGGAAAAAGATAAGGGGAAACAAATTCTTGTTGATACCCTGAGTTCAGAAAAGAAGATGAGGAAAGAAGCTGGTAGTTCTTCTAAGAGGAAGTTGGAGCTTATTGACGAAGAAAATTCTCCTAGCAAGATTTCAGATTCGGAGTCATCTTCGTTGGGGCATGATTTTGTTGTCCAGTCTTTGAAGAAGTTGGTGGGAACCATTCCAACCTTATCAAGTATCGATTCTAGATGCCAGATGCTCCAACATACGCTGAATCAGAAAACCGACTCCGTATCAATGGTTATGGATAAGTGAGTTGAGATTGAAGCCCAGTTCAAAAATTTCTTTATTGGTTATGAAGCACATAAAAGATCTTGCAAGTGGATGACAAGCTGGTCTAAGAAAACTGTGGAAGAGATGAGGTTGCTGGATGAGTTTCAGGATAATGTTAAGGATGCATTTGAAACCGAGGATAAGAAGATTAAAGAGCTGACTGCATCATTCGAAGAAAAATTGACAAAGGAAAAGAACTTTCGAATTCAGGAAGTGAGAGATCTGAATGGAAAGCTCAACTCCGTTAATCAAAGTTGGAAATATGAAAGGGATTATCGGATCGAGTTTGAAGAAAGGATGAAGACTCAGGAAGAGAAGATGAAAGCCCAGGAAAAAAAGTTGAAGGCTCAGGAAGAAGTAATTGAAGCTCAGTCAGCAAGAATAGTTGCCTTAGAAAAGCAAGCTGAAGAAGATCATAAGGACCTCAAGAAGATCAAGACTATTCTTAAGGGGCTCATGTCGAAGGAGAAAGATCCGAAATGACCAATCCGATCTTTTTGTTGTAATCTGTTTTTGTTGCTGACATTTCAAATATAATGAGAATCATGCTTGTTGTTTCTATTGTTGTCTTTACTAATTTTACAGGTACTTTGTTAAGTTTTTCCATTCCCTCCATTTCTTTTTGAAAATCACAAAGGGGGAGAAGGAAAAGATCCTTAAGAAAAAGAGGAAATCTAATAAGTGCTTATCAAAGGGGGAGAAAGGGAAATACCCAAGGAAAAAGAACTCTAATAAGAGTTTGTTTAAGGGGGAGTTTTTCTTAAAGAAACATCACTCCGGAAATATGAATATGATCCTTAGAGTTTCAAAGCCTAAGGGGGAGTTAGTCGTATTCATCTATATTCTTAAACCAAGGGAGATAAGCTTTAATATGTTTCTTTCTTCTTAGAATAGCTTTTTCGTAAGGATTTTTGTGCTTTCCAAAAAGGGGGAGATTGTTGAGTCAATAAGGTTTTCCTTATGACTTTTCCATTCCTTCTTGTTTTGAAAATCACAAACACCTTATCTTTAAGAAAAATGCTTTTATAAGGAAAAATGCTTTCTTAAGAAAAATTGCTTTTATAAGGAAAATTGCTTTCTTAAGGAAAATCGCTTTTATAAGGAAAATTGCTTTCTTAAGGAAAATCGCTTTTATAAGAAAATTTATCCTTATCATATTTTCATTCATATTTTTCTTAAGTTTGAGTTTCGGATTCATTTTCTCGGAATCATAAAAACTTAGATATAAAGCATTCTGTTTAGTATTCGGATTCTGGATATAGAACTATAAGGAAGTCTCATTCCGAATTCCGGATATGATATCTGACTAAGTCCTATTCCAGGTTCAGGATACGAATTCTGAAGAAGAATTCTCATTACGAATTCTAATGAAGAAATCTCGTTCCAAATTCTCATTACGAATTCTGAAGAAGAATTCTCATTACGGATTCCAATGAAGAATTCCCATTACGAATTCTAATGGAGAAATCTCATTACGAATTCTCATTACGATTTCTGATGACGAATTCCTATTCCGAATTCTCATTCCGAATTCACCTATTAAATAGAATCTGATTATCACTGTTTTATACACTCTGAATTTATTCACTCCGAACCTTCACTCCGAAGTTTCTATTCCGAACTTTTATGTTAGAGTTTAAAACGATGTCGTACATTCTGTTACACTTGTTTTGTTATAAAACGATGTCGTCCATTTTGTTATAAACTAACCGTTGTCTAAGTGACACGTGTACAGGTCCCTCCGAACATTAAGGAAAATATGACCGTTGGAGAGGAGCCTACCTTACCTATAAATAGGAGCTCATTTGAAAGAGCTCGGTGCCGATTGCTGAAAAAGTGCTTACATGCTGTTGAAGTGATTTCTAGAGAGAGAGTCTCTTATTAACTCTCAAAGCTTCGTGCGACTCCGAATGTTGTTGATTACATTCGAGGGCTTCCGGGGATAGGAAGACAGAGGTGCCGACTACCTTAAAGATCGAGGGCTTTCTTGCTGAGAAAGACAGAGGTGCCGACTACCTTAAAGATCGAGGGCTTTCTTGCTGAGAAAGACAGAGGTTGCCAACTACCTTGAAGTTGAGGGCTTGCGGGGATAGCAAGACAGAGACTCCGATCTTCGTATCGAGGGCTTACCCTGGTGTGGGTAAGACAGACTTGCTTGAAAGTATAAATCAAGGGACCTTTATCCAAGGTTGTTGGATACCCTTCTCTTTGGGTTAAAAGACTATTATCTTGTTACTTGTAGTTTAACTACTTGTTTTCTATTCCGCTGCATTTTGTATCTTAAGGAAAGTATAACTTTTTTATACTTCCTTACTTACTCTGATTAGTTTAGATTCTATACGCTTTAAGGTAGAATCTCATATTGTAACTTTTGTTAAGTTTCAATTTCCGGAACCATATTTCCGGAACCTACTTTTGGAATCACTTTCCAAGTTCAGTTCGGTGTTGAGGTGTTGTGAATTTACTTAGTTTAACTTTGTTAATCTTAGGTCTTTCCTTTTATTAAGGAAACTTTAGTTATTCATAACTAACTTTAAAGGTTCCAAAGGAATTTTTAAAGTATACAATTCACCCCCCCTCTTGTATATTGAGCATCTCATATTATATTTCGATCCTACAAAAACAGGTTGTGCCACCCACAATGTTGTATGAATTAGTTAAAATCATGGAAATCATCTCCATAGACCTTGCTGAAAGTGATACAAAAAACATAGAAACAAGAGAAGTGGGTTTGGTCCAGAAGATGGTTCACACCGAGCCTAGAGGTGTGCACGCCAGAAACCAAAGAGTTGTCATAAATTTGGGAGCCCCCTCAGTAAATTTTACACCACCTCCCACATGAATTCCCAAAAAATAGAAGAATAAGAACAAGTTCTAAGACCCACCTCTTCCTCCTATGGAAAATTATTCCCCCATGATTGAGGAAGGATTCTCTCGATAAGAGGAATAAATGAAATTGGAAAGGAGACTCAACACTTTGATTTTAAGAGAAAGCCATCCAATGGGTATGTTCCTCCACTGGAGCATCAACACACACTTTAATTAGATGCCCCTCTACATCCCAAGCACATCCCGATGAATGATGTATGTGTGGAAAACACATTCATGGAACTATTTGTACCATCAGTCTACCTGACACCAATCTTTGGAGGATATCAATATTTCCCTCCATTGGGGAAGCAACTCGAATAGATTTGGGTCAATCCAAAAAAGATTCCCCTGGATGGGTATCCGACTCAAGTTCCAAAAGTGCCGACTCATCCAATATTGTCCCCTCCTTCACCCACTCAAGATCAAGTCCAACAGAACATGCATCAATGTCTGTTTAATCACATAGTGTTATTGAAAACTATGGTGGAATCCATGGAAGGACTGTGCACTACAATACAATCGAAATAAAATCCCTACCTTGATTGGGTAAGCAGTATCCCTCCCCACCAAATTTTGAGAACCATGTAATTTTAGTGTTCAATGGCTCAGGGGACCTGAAGCATCATCTAAAGAACTACTCTTCTTACTGTGATCCCATGATGGGAACCCTGCTGAAATAAGAATATGTGAAACTCAGATTCATTGTGTGAAACCATCAAGGATCATCCTTGGTGTGGTACACCAATTGGTAATCTAACTCAATAACATGATAGGAGGATCTCCGGTGCCAATTCTTGTTTCAGTTCATCTCGATGATTCCAAAAACAATAGTCAGTGACTTCATGAACTCTAAACAATGATATAATGATAGAGTTTTAAAATTTATTTCTAGATGGAAGGTTCTATCTTACTCCTTGAACTGACCACTCCCCCAAGATGAGATGTTGTCAATGTAGATCGAAAACATTCGTGATGAGCTATAAACACTACCCTTCCCGATGAAGTATAAAAATGTTTTCAAGGACTTCTCTTTCATCACTAAAATTATGTAATATTACATTAATTGGACTAATCTCAAGTCTCGAGCCACCCCATAAGCTGCAATAAAAAGAGTGGGAAGAGCTGAAGCATCTTCTATCATGCTTAAGCCACCCCCTACACCTACTTCAGCTCTAAGGCCCCCATAAAATTGTGAAGGTCCCTCTGGAAGTCATCATTATCCCCCACCCCATCAAGATGAGTGGAGGGGGAAAATGAAATCAATTTAAGGAATGCATAAATAATTTTAATTCATTCCAGTATAATCAATTCTATGTCTAATTTGTAGTTACCATGAATTGAAACTTCCTTCTTCTTCTATATCCGAAGAAGGCTGATGATGTTGGTCTTTATAACTGGACAGATAACTGTCTCATCCATTAGATATTGGGGCATATCATTTGGGAGTGTTTTTTTCAAGGACCTCCTACCAAAAATGATAGATTCCAGAAATTTCAAGCTAGGAAAACTCTCATATAAAGTGGAATATGATTCCACCTCTGACCCTAAAGATGAGGGGTAACAGAAAAAATTTGTTAAAAGGAGAAAAATATTGATAGTTGGTTTACTTGGAAAATAATCTACCAAGCCCATGGTATCCTCCTAGAACAATTGTTGCAATTGACGATTCCTACAAAAGCACCTAATACAACAATATCAACACCCTTTGGCCCACAATCCTCCAAAGGCCGACCACCCTAAATATAGTGAAATAAGAAGAGTGGAATGAATGTTCATAAAGATGAAAATTCCCCAGATCCTAAGTTTCCATTGAAACTCTCAAGTTTCATTCCATCTAATTTGAATATGTGAGAACCATCCCACTAAACGATACCACATGGGGTAGATGGTAATTAAAAGTCATCATCATAAGAGAAGGTGATTTATGGCTTTGTCAATGTCATCTACCGGATGGATCCCTTCTATGAGGATGAATAATATTATCAAATAGAATTCCCAACACCCAATTGGGTGCCCAGAGGAAGAATCCATAGAATCAATGGATATCAATAGAGATGCTACCATGGAAGAAATCATGTTTATGGCCGAACCCATGCTCAAATCGTCAATGTTGCAGAAACCCATATGAGGACACTCCAGTGGATCCAACATGGATAGGAAAATTCTCCTACCCCCCCCCCAGGAGAAGCAACTTTGGTCCAATTATTCAAAAACCTCTATTATAGGATCAATATATGATTATTTTTCCCTCGGCATGTTAGCAGATCTTCCCAGCCCAATCCAAAGAGGATGGAAGCTCCTCTGGCTCCAAACCCAAGGGAAGAGATGTCTTCATCGAATTCTCAAGCCCCTAAATCACATTTGAAAGTGTATACCCATGATGGGAAGCTCTGGCCTTTAGATCAGATATAAAATATTCTGAAATAGTTATATTCAGTCCTAGATAGACTCTCAATCATGGATACACTGAATCTATCAGTAGATCCCAGGAAATCACTCATCGGAGCTATTCAAGGTCCCTAGTAGTTTTAAGCCGAAGTGGATTCCACTGATGTCTAGTAAATAGACACAAATCAAACAGATTTCCATGCAGTTATCTCGTTCAAAGATCTTGAAGAATAATCCACCTGGAAAGAACAGATAAGCCCCTTATATGTGACTGGCCTAATAAGTGGCATCCATATCCAAAAATTCATCATCAATAATGGATTTTAGGTAAATCTCCTCCCACTATAGACACTTCATCGTCATGGATATAATGAGGATGTTCTAACGCCCACACTATGACCTTGTTGGTATACAAGAAAAAGATATCATAAGACATTATGTTAAATCAAGCTCGAAACCTGGTTTGGTGACCTTGTAGCTCACCCATAATTTTTGGTGGTCTGAAATAATGCATCCTTTAGCAACCTTCTAGGGAATCCATGGCTACATAAACATGTAGTGATACCCTCCTCGTGCCAACAGGGCCTAAAATATAGAATTAATTGATATAGAGGGGTACTACTTGTCGATAGGGATCCATTTGACCTATGTTAATCACACTATATCAATGTAGGGTTCTAAAAACTGAAGGAGAAACAACACTCTACAAAGTAAACAGATTGGGTCAGCACCCCAAATGGTTTGGAAATGGTTCCCACTGATACCATCTATCAAATTAGGGAATAATACGTACTTCTTGTCAATCATACTGAAATCATGGGTACAAATTTGGATGTGTATTCATCCATCTTCATGATTTTAGTTATGATTGATGTGCTTAATAATATTGAAAATCTCACTAACTCCCAAGATATTGTTGGGGATTCAGATGAAAATACCCCCAAACCCTAATCAAAACTCCATAAAAATCCCACCTCACCAACTAAGGTGGGAGGAAGTGTATATTCAATCAAAGAAGGTGATGAAACTCTTTTACCCCTCATTTTGTCTTCTCTAGAGAATCCCCCGCCAATGGCCAAAGCAGAGGAGACGGCTCCACCTACACAACACCAAAATTGAAACTCATCTGTCAGCAATTCAGAAATAGTTTCAAAGATTGTTTCCCCATTGAAAGATGAAGAGGAATATGATAAGGATCGAGACGAGGAAAAAAGATCTCAGGGATTCCCCTCTAGCATTTTAGGAAGGTGTCTCTACCACCATTGATCAACTAAAAGAAGAAAACTTGCGTATGGAAGATGATCTAGAACCCATTTTGGTTAGTATGGATATTCATTATAAAAATTTATAGGTATATGCCTATTTGCTAAAGTAGAATCGATATGTATTCACCAATAATTATACTTAAATGATAGGTATCAATCCAGGGGTGGCCTCTCACAACCTGGGCCAGCCGTAAGACCATCGTGGTTAAAAGAAATCCACCAATAGGATGCAACCCACACATGCTACCAAAATAGAGGATAAAGTCAACAATATAATCTGATATAACTTCATTTGAGAGGTCCAATACCAAATCTAGATAGAAAAAATTCCTCATCAAGAATAAGAATGGGTATATTAGGGTTAGTATCAATTTTAGGGACTTCCATTGGCACTACCTGAAATATGTTTTTGTAGTCCCGATCACAGAATTGTTGATCGATGAAACTACTATATATGAGGCTATCTTTTTCATTGCGGGATATTTTGGATATAACCATATCTGAATGGTCAAATATGATTAATAAGACACCGCCTTCAGGGCTCCCCAGGGAGTGTTTTATTAGAAGGTAATGTTTTTTGGTTTGAACAATGTCAACTCTACATATCAACCCACCATTCACAACATTTTTAAACCCTTCTTGGGAATTTTCACTGAATTTTTTGTGGATTATTTTAGGGTTTCATCATGAAGATTCATGGACCATATAGAATCATTTTGAAACCATGTTTAATAATCTATGAAAACACATTTGGAAAATGAACCCCCTGAAATATGCTTTTGGTGTCACCTTAGGGAAATTTCTCAGCTTTTTCACACACCATTGGTGAATTAAATTCAACCGTGAGAATAAAAAGGACATCCTTGGTGTGTTACCTCCATGAAAAATCATTGATTTGAGAGTACTCCAAGGAAACCTGTCGTATATTTGGTGCTTTATAGACAATTTCATGGGTAAATGCTTCCCCTTCACTAGTTTGATGAATAAAGGGGTATAATATCAATGGAATGAAGACTGTCAGGAAGAATTTGACAATCTCAATAAATATCTATTAAGTCCACTAAATTTAATTCCACTTTTTGAAGGAATACAACTCATTCAATACATAACTACCTTGGAGCGATACCTAGGTGCTTTCCTCACATAGAAGAATGATTTAGGTAGTGAGAATAGTCTCTATTACCTATTCTGAACAATGATCGATGTTGAGACTCATTATTAAAATATAGAGAAGAGATTCCTTGAATTACTATTTGTGGTCCAAAAGCTAAGGAATTATCTGCAAAACCATGAGGTCCACCTGGTCTCTCATAGAAATCCACTCATGTATATTCTTAGCAGTCCAATGTCAATTATATGCATGCCACTCTGGGTAGTCATCCTACAGTAGTTCAGTATAATGTTCATTCCACATAAAGACATCAAATTACATGAATTAGTAGACTTCAATGATGAGAATCCCTTAATAATGGTGGCCCCATTAGATGTTGAACTACTAGATGGGGAAATCTTATCCATTCAACAGAACTCTCAGATGTGGGAAATTCACTTTGATGGTGCCTCCAGATGCCCGATAGTAAAAATAATGGAAGGTCCAAAGTTTAACAAAGTGATGCTGGGAGTCATACTCATATCCCTAGAGAAATATGTTCTTTCTTATTCTTTTATACTTTCATAAGGATGTATGAACAATGAAGAAGAGTATGTATCCTTTATTGTAGGCCTAGATTCATGACATCAAGCACAAGATGAACACCTAAATATTAATGTCCACTTTGAACTGGTCATCAAGAAAGTCAATGGTAAATATGATATCAAGAAATAGTAGTTGATCCCTTTGATGAACCACATCCAAGAACTGATGGCATATTTTTTTCAGATCTGACAATGACTTATATCCCTTGATCACAAAATGTGAAATTCTATGCATTTGAAAATGCACCCACGACTCTGGTCAGACCAAATCATAATGAAACAATCATCTGTATTTCCCACGAACTCATGGTCATTCCATTCATTCAGTACAAAATAGATGAAATTAATGAAATCAGTCACATCTCGGAGCTGTATGGTCCTACCATCATCTGGATTACTCCCATTGTAGATTACCATCAAAGGGAAGAGCTCCCACCAGATAGGGCTGGAAGAGAGAAAATATGAATACAGTCAATCAACTTCAGGATTTACATTGGAACAAACCGAAGAAGGTACTTTATAAACAAGGCCTTGATTGAGTCCTTCGTAGTTGCATTGATGGAGAGGAAACTTCTTATATCATAAAAGAAGTGTATGTCGAAACCTGCAGAACACATCAATCAATATCCAAGCTCTTATAGCAAATTCAAATGGTTGGGTACTATTATCCCACCATGATGCAGGATTACACAACATTCACCAGGAAATTTCATTCCTACCAATTTTATGAAGATGTCATCTACCATCTCCTAGAGTTACTTCAAACAACCACGTACATCATACCATTTTCCATATGGGGAATGGACATCGTGGGACCATAACCATTTTCCACATCTAGGAAATTAAATTATATTTTTACGACAACTAAATTATTTTCCAAATAGGCAGAATTTGTACATATCAAAGAGGTCGGGGAAAGAAGCATTGTCAGCTTTCTGAAATCCAACATCATCACCATGTTTGGTGTCCCTAATATAATAATGATGGAGAACAATGCCAATTTATAATATGTTGAATTGGAAAAGCCATATCATGAACATGGGATCAAAGATAACCTTGCATCCCGCTATCATGTAGTGTCCAATAGGTAGATAGGGGCCTTAAACGAGACCATATCCAATATACTCAAAAATATTCCAAAATAGGGTAGGATATGACATGAAATAATGGATGGATAATCTCATACATGCTATGTTGGATTACCAGACCATAACTCACACCACCACTCAAGAAACCTCGTACTCATTATTATACGTGGTAGAGGTCGTTAAACCCATTGAAGTTCAATTACCATCGCATCGTGTGGCCATCTGTGATCAATAGTCCGCAGATGAGTTGACTAAAAATGATTTGATGAGCCGGAGTGGTAGGGTGAGAAAACATTGCACGCTCTGTATCATTTGGAAGTTTAGCTGAACTGGATTGCTCGATCCTTAAATAATAATGTTTGAATATGATATTTCCTTGATGGAGAAATGGTGTTGGCCTTTATAACTCCATTTATAGTCAGTAATAACCCACTAAATATGCATCCAAAAGGGGAGTGACCATATGTTATACATAAGGGTTTCACTAATGGAGAATATGCCTTAATTTCAATGGATGGGAATCTCACCATAGCTCCCACCAATGAAAGGTTCCTAAAGTAGTACTTTGTGCAGTCATATCAAACTCGTCTTAGCTGCATGTCATTAAACTACATAGTGTCACCGATATCTATGATACATGATGTTAAAATTTGAAAAAATGGTCATGATTCCATGAAATTAAACTACATAATCAACCTATCTTAGAAGTAAGATGCTAAAATGCATAGTGGCATAGGATTCCATGTTGTATGATGTTAAATATATTAGCATCTTCATAATATCTGTAGGTTTTTAAAATACATGGTGGTTATTCAATTTGGTAAAATTAATTATTGCACATGAATCATATATGTGTGAGGTAAAGGTAAAAATTCCCCTCTTTCTATATATGGATCATACTGTAACATAGAGTTTATCTTAGAACTATGTATTCACTGATTCTCATTCATTAATGGGATACCTAGTGATTCTTTCATTCTATATCCTGATCCATACACCGGTCAAGGTCAACAATAAACCTCTCCCAACGTATAGGTCAGACATGCGTAGGGGAATCCTGGAAATGTCCTAATCATATGACATTAAACTATAGAGTACCTGTAGAACTATGTATAGATAGATTCCCAATCATTAATATGATTTTTAAATACACATTGACTCTATTTCATGGTCACGGAACCACATGATACAAATTTTCCCTATGTGTTCACAGGTCAGACTGTCTTAGAGAGTTTTCAGGAACGACGTGTGGCTTGATTCCTACCCTCGCAGGATATGTAGTGACACCTAAATCCTTAATCCAGGCCTCCTGCCATTCAAAACAACTAATCATTTCCAATGCATGGGTCAGAACGAAATATGGAACATTTTTTTAGAACTATGTGGACATTGATTCCCAGCTAACAGGGATATATAGGATAATTCAATGAGGTTCAATCCTAAAACGTCACTCACCTCATCCTTTTCATGTCAGTTTTCTCTCATCCTTACTGTATAACATTGAACAATGTACGGTACCATAACTATGTGTGGCTTGATTCCTATCCATCAATGGGACATGTATTGACACCTAGGCCTTATCGGGTCCATCCACCATGAAACAAATTCTTCCCCTATATATAAGCTAGATATGCATAGGGAAAGTCATGATTCCTAACTTCATGATATTAAACTGCATGTTAATGATGTCCTAACAACACAAAATTAAATAGAAAGGTATCTTGAGAACTACATGTGACTTGATCATCAGTATAACATGATATGTAGTGACACTCGGGATGAATGTTCTAAATCCATCCATGAAGAATAAAACAAAAAACAATGCCCCCAATCTCTTGCATGTAAAATGAAATTACGTGAAGGGGATTTAAAATCTAGTCTCTTACTTCCAGAAAATGTCAAAATATAATGCTTCCATTTACACATGAATCATATCAATATATAGGATCTCGTACCTCAGAACTAATCATAGCCTTGATATTTCTCACGTACCCTGATATCCCCTTTTCATCCATCAAACTCCATGCCTCAGAAAATCTTAGATCACCATAATCACCCACAACTATAGAAAATGGATGGATAGTGTCTTGAGGACACCTCTATTTGACTGTACACATAATTCCCATATGTCTCTACATGTATTACTCACAAAAATGGTCTACCAACCAAAGGAAAATTTGTTACTAAGATAGTCTTTTACAAATTCCATACACCCATTGGATCTGAAGCCTCTAATTATCCCTCCTGACTCAAGGGCTCCAAGAATCACAGTTTATACCTTCTTCCCCCACTCATGTTTGGTGCATACCATGAATATCCCAGATTGATTATCTCATATTTATGTATGATCCCTTTGATATTCCATCCCTATGACATGACATTAATTTTTTCTGTCATCATCTTTTCCACAAGACATAAAATTGTATGGACACACATCAACAAGCTCGTTCACATCGAGTCACCCACATCCTCATTGCATGACATTAAACTGCATGAACCAACAATTCCCTTTTCTTTGATCCTTCCATCCCTACGTGGTTGAGTGAAACCCTTTTCGTAACATGTTTCTCACATTGATCATAGCTCATGTGGGGTTAGGAATTTCTGTTGGGGATTCCCTACATAGCCAGGGTGAATCAGTCTATAATGATTGAACATACTAGAAATACATTAAAAATAATAATGGTGTTTTCAACCCCATATTAGGAAACCTAGAATCGTAACTGTATGACATTAAACTAAAAGGTACCCCAAATATCTCTAAAACTACCCCTAATACATGCTCATTGACCAAAATTATGTATGTAATCTGATATTGGGACACCTAGATCTTTAAAATTAGGCCCTAATCTCACAGGGGAGTCAAAATGTCTTGCCTGACATATAGGTCCAATGTTTGTAGAGAGACTCCCAATTCCATGGATAATCACAGCATGAGTGTTTCTGATATGTCCAAACCAACTCTATTAACACATCAATATCAATTATTTGAGTGATATTGGATCATCATAATATTTCATGGCCATTGAGAATGGAAGGTCAATGCCTTCTAGACACATTTGTTTAACTATCCACATAATGTCACAGCAGTTCTGCATATTTTTCCCACAGAAACTTCCTTTGAACTAAAGAAAAATTCATCCTTGTGAGATTTTTTTCCTATTTCCTACTCCTAACTGCTTCCAAGCCCCATTTCATTTCTTCTGATCTAAGAGCCCTCAAAACCATGGTTTATAATCTCCTCCATACTTTCATCTTGTACATGTCAGGTCGTCCTAGCTCGATTACCCTCCAATTACTAGGGTCTTCTATATCAACATTCTAATCGCATGCGGTTTAAACTACACTATACCTGATACCTGGTAATCACCCTTAGTCAAGGTCATGTCAAAAGAATATTTTCCCTGGTGACCTTAAAAAATGAATTTGTGCAGGAAATTTTGACATATGCACTACCTCATTAATGAATCTGTATCCAAAACAAAAAATCCCCCATCTATATACATAAATCAGATTCTCATAGGAATAAGCCTTTAAAGAAATATATAATTCTTGATTCCTATCATCACAAGATTCATAGTGACATCTGAATATGATAGGTCAGATCCAACCATGTAATAGTATTTTCTCATTCCCCACCCACACAAGGTTCAATCTTTTTTAAGGAAACAACTTGTAGGGATGGGATAAAAAATGCCTCCACAAATTCCTAGTATTCCTGGTAAAGTTCCCCTTGAAATGCACCAATTTTAGGATTAATAACCCATTTTCACACACCATACTTCGTTTCTAGAAAGGTCTAAATCCCCATAACCATTCTTAACCATTGGAAATTTATGGCTAGTTTCTTTCAAACACCTTTTTTTGACAATGCACATAATTCCCCAATAGATCTACATAAGTAACCCACAAACATTTCTTGTCAACCAATGGAAAATTTATACTCAATAGATTATTTTCCTTTCCTTGTATGCCCCTAGGACATCTACATCTCACCTCATTCCATAGTTTCGAAACCCACTCATATTACAATTTAATCTGCCCCCTCCCCCTCATGCCTAAAAGTGATAGATCATTTTAGGTCAAACTTTCATGAAAAATAAAAATTGTTTCCCCCATCTAGTTAAGAAAAATTAAACTCTATGTATCAAAATTACTCATTGTATGACATTAAACTACACCTTGCACTATCCCAGCTTTGCAAAAGTCAAATTAGTGTGAGAGTAATTTCTAAACTAGAACCAATATAAATTCAACCATACATTTATACATTGTTCTCTTAGTAAGCCACACACTTGGCTCTCACTAGTAAAACAAATAAAAACATCTATAAAAATTTCCTAGCCATCAGAATTGGGTGACCAGTTTTCTATGGAAACCTTTATTTGACTATGCATAAAAAGCCCTTGCAGCTCTCCGTATATTTCACACAACATTGTCCTTTAAAACAAGGGAAAATACGTAATCAAGATAGGAATTGCACACTTTTGAAAACCCTATAGCTTACATGCCCCATATCATGTCCCATAACATGAAATCACAAGTCAGGGATAAGAAAAATCCCTCATTTATGTCTGAAAGATGTCCAGATATTCTCAGTTAATGAGTCCTAAATTGGGAACCCTCACCCCAAAAGTCATGGTAAAATCTTTCCAACCTATAATATCAGTAATGATAGTCTGGTTTTCAGGACATTAAACCACTAATGAAAAAGACACCACACTCACTAGGGTGAAAACCCACAAAGGACACCCTAGATAAAAGTCGATTACCAGCTCACTAAACTTATACTACATACATTTTTGGAAAAAAATCAAGTAATCAAAAAAATCAACTAGAGAATAAAATGTTGATAGGTAAAAAACCCACAGAGTTTGGCCTGAGAAAAAGTTTGGATATACCCACTAATCCCACACCATAATAAGATTAGGCAAAAATTAGGGTGATATTGAAAAACTCAAAAAGATTTTTGGGTTTTCTAAGTGACCCAGGAAAGAGTGAAACTATGCTTTTCGATCCCCTCTACTTAGGAAAAAATTATAGAATTGTTTGATCATTTACATTATCTTGTATTATAAATCCAATTGATATTTGGTTGAGATAATGGTTTAAAATTTATTTGATAATAAATGATTTATATTATAGGAAAAGCTAAAATTGGGACACTAGAAAGAAAAATGTTTTAGTTTTCTCAAAAGAAGTGAGAGTGGGGTGGACATCGATAATCTGGAGTCTCTCCCTGATATCAAAACAAAGGTGGTGTAGGGAATCCTAGTGGAATATAATGAGGTCTTACATTATCTTTATAGAAGGTTGGTAACTACCCAAATAGGGTCGTTAAGATGTTTTTCCAAATCATCCCTCTGTTCAGCTTCTCCTTCAAACATTGGGCATACTCCCTTCATAACTGTCTGAAGGTATCTCCCTTTTTGTTTAATAGACTCAGAATTAGCACTTTATGTCTTCATTTTTACTTTTAGTCTGGCCATGTGAGCCTCATTATCATTTAGTTCCTCCATATGTAAAATCACCTAGTCATGACAACTAGCTTCCTTAGCCTCTAGTTGATGAAACTCACCATTAATATCATGGAATTTTTGAGCTTGTTTGTGGGAATCAATAAAGTGAGTGAGGTCCTCTTCACCAGTAGTGAGATCCTCTCAAGCTAAAATAATTTGGTACCCAAAGGGATTCATGTTTCAATAATCAAATTCGCCCAAACCCAGATTGAAAATAGTCTTCAAAAGGTATCCTCATCTTTGGAAAAATATATCAAGTGAGTTTTCATGGAAAGAGTATGGATTTGATTCCATTCCCATTTTCGCATAGCTATATGCCTCGTAATGGTACCAGAATCGTGGTCCTCCTCTGCTGCGATAGGTACATAATCAGTAAGTATCATTCTAGCAGATGAAAGAGACTAGATCTAATTCATCCCATAAGGCGGGGGGGGGGTGGATTTGCCTTTTAATAGATGGTTTATCCTTTAGGACTAAATGTGGGGGGATGGTAGAAACTTCAGGAACTCCTAGTGATGTATCAATTAGACCAGTTTCAGTAGGACCACATGCTATATCGACCCAAGATAAGGGATCTAAGTCACATTCCGTGGAGATGGTTTGTGTGGTTGAAGCCCCTTACAAACACATGTGATGGAGGGAATAATTCTTTCTCACCATAGGTAGGGGAACATATAGCTCAACTGGCATGGATGGGATTGGATTGGAAATAGCCAATGGTCTCTGAAACCATCAAATTGGCCTTCCCAATGTCCTATCCGGGTATCAAGCTATGAATAATTGCTCATACTCTAATGACAAGTAAGTTGAGGCTACTATGAGTGGAATAAGTACTTCCACATTATCATCCTCCCATATCATGGCCAACCAAAATTGGAAAATAATCACAGGATGAGACTCCATCTTAACCATAATAGTAAGAAGAGGTGTAACCTATTGAAGGCGTCCAATTTTCCTAGAAAACCTAAAAGGAGAAAATAGTTCATAGACGCAAACCCGATCTATACAAGCAGATAAAACATCATCCTGGAGTGCAATGATATAAGAATGATCTTTCGAATATCCCCTTCCATTATCCATCATGTTTCCATGGGTTACAAAGTATATTGTTAATGAATATTGAGAAATGTCACAAAATTGTATGATTACATCATCAATTACTCAATGATTGGGGATGAATACTGAAAATTGTGAGAAGATCTTGGAAAAACTCATAATAAATAACCCTCATAGTATGAAAATACAAATAGTCGGTAAAATGATCTTCCATCTAACCATAAAAAAATGGAAATGTCCCACTAAGATGATATCGTGGGTTCCCTTCTTACATCTACTCAAATAGTTAATAGATTCGATCGAGGGTAGGAACATCCAAGTTAATGGTTTGTCACTCTGCCAATGTGTATTCAATAAATAGAGTGAAATAGCTAACATAGTTATAATAATTATGAGAGGCAAAGATACATCTACTCAAAATAGAGGAAATAAGTCTACCAATATGTCTTGGGACACACATATGACTAATATCCATACCACTAGGTGGTGTATCGACCTTCCTCGAGGGTGGAATAGTAGGATCCTAGAATTTTCTACAATTGTTGAGTCAAGTGATTCTGGATATGTAGAACCCTTGGCCTATGACCGTTCACCTACAATAACAGCTCAATCCAATCTTCGAATGAAATAACAGAATGAGAATGGATGGTTTAATTGATTAATCCCTCTATCATGACCGATAAATTCATTTCTATTGGAGATACATGTTCGAGATTCCTCTATGAAATGGATACTGGAAGAAACTCATCAAACATATTTTCTAGAATGGGATTCCCTCTAAGTCGATGGATTCCCCATAAAATAATCCCCACCTCCCCATGAAATAGGTGGATGGTAATGGTGCTTGCACACCAATGGATAAGTAGTTCATGAATCATATAACCTGGTGTAGAGATTGAAAATTGGGAAAATCATGCGGCCAGATACAAGTTTACTACTTCCAAATGGCTAAGGGAATTCAAACAAATCTGATGCACTCAGAATTCCTTGGCCCACTCATCAAAGAAGCATCCTCCGGATCACAAGACCCATTTGGAACTCCACCTACCATTGGTATTATCTTGATAAAAATTAACAATGGGTGGGTACTCCCAGATGAATGAGCTCAAATAGGTGTTACGATGGCAATGATTACTCTGATTCCATGCAGATATTTCTAGTGTGAACTCGTTCTCTTAAGTAAAATAAATTATGAGTTATCATATTGAAGAAATATTGTCCCAATAACACCCTTGGGCTTCTTGGAGGTGAATAATAGTAGTACAGTGATTGGCCAATGTCCAGGGAACATCATCTTGGAGGCTGAAGTTGTAAAGAAGAAACTAGACATATAGCAGATAAGTCGTGAGCTCTGGTGAGAGGAGGTCTCTGAGAATACCCTCTTAAGGAACTATATAGGAATGAAAGTTGTCTTTAGAATTCTCAACCATATTTATCCTCCTCTTGGTCTCTTCTATTGTGACTAGTCGGAGAGCCATCTCATTTCTACATCAAAAAGACCAGTCAAAATGGTCATTCCAACAAAATGTTTGAACCAAAAATTGGAAATGGACTTCAAGAAGTCTACATTACAATTATCCGCATGTTGAACACCAAAAGTGTTTTGCAGAATTCATTCCCTGTGAACCAGTAGTTTGAGGATGCTCCACAATATGATGGCCCTTGAAGTGATGGCCAAAAACCAAACAATTTTTAGACTCAGCAAGTAGTATATCGATCCTCACTACATGGTCATCTGAAGTGAAGACAAAAATGTTATGTTCAAAAGTTAATGTTCAGTTCACTGAATTGAGGATTAGTCCATATACTAGCAAAATGACATAGCATATTACTATGTTGCAGTGAAAACATACATTTTGTGTTTTGTGATTTGGTTTATAGATTCAATGGTTGTTTCGTGGAAGAAGGAGACCATGAAGATTTTTCAGTTTGTGGAATGTGAAGCATACTTCGCGGATGACAATTTTCATGAAGGAACTGGTACGCATAAAAAATGATGGTCAAGATAACTACATGGATAACTTTTCATGGAAAAATATAGTAAATGAAAAATGACTTGGGTCCCCCTATATATAGTTTTGGTACCCCAAATAGGTCCTCATTTCTACCAACAATAGTTCAGTTCCTATATCATAATTTCCTCTTCATCATCTTGATCGGAACCCATTTTGATGGGGGGAATTTGTAGGTTCTTGAAAACTCTGAAATCGGAATGAAAATACTCCCAAAAATTTTATGAAGGAATAAGTTGTAGGTTTGATTGAAAATTTGAGAAGAATATTAAAAATGTAGAATTTAGAAAAGGACCAAAGTTATCCACATAATGATTTCTAGTAATGGTACACAAATTGTATTTCCAATGAACCAAACGGCAGATGGACAAACCATGAAACACTAGACTAAAAGGCATTAGCCAGTGAAACAGGAAGTTTTCCGAATAAAAAAGTATAGATGTTGATTCCCTGTGAACCATTACATTGGTGGAATGGAGGTGGAAAAATTCCACCCATGAACTGCATCCCTTAAAACCATGTCGTTGGTGAAAATGTGACGAAGAGGTACACCCCCGCACACCATCCCCACAAAATAAGTTCGCAGACAAGGAGAGGTTAGCGGGAGCGGGCCATATGATTTCTCCATGGGCTTCCGCAAAAGGTGCCATGTGAACCATAGATACAGCCTCCTCAAAACTCTATAAAAGTACCCAGAGGATGGCCATAAAAGATATAGAGGATCATTTTATTTGATATTAGAGAGTTTAGGAATATAAGGCTTCGAAGGAAAATGATCGATGAATTATGGAACCTAGAATGGTATCTAGTGGCTATAAATGTAGAGACCCGAAGCTTATCGTACATGGACATTACATTACTTTTGCGGAATACTTAGTACATAACAAAAACACACACTGAAGGATCGTAATAGTTTAGTGTCTTTGGAAACTCGGAACGTAGTCTTCTAATCGTGGTGAAAGATCTTCAATATCTCCCATAAAGATCTTCCCTTTTTTTTACCTAAAACCTTTATTTATATCCTGGGGAAAAGAAAACATAAAAGGGTGAGCTCAAATGCTCAGTAAGGGTATACAAAAGAAATAAAAATCATATCATATCTTTTTGAAAATCATAACCTGCAAAAGAGATCATAATATCTTAACATGGAACAAATCATAGAAGTGAAAATGAGATCACCATAATCATAAAATGAAACTTGAAACTTTGTGGCATGCACACATAATCATGGAAAATCATTTCTTGTTAGTCATGACTCATTTCCAAGACTATCTTAGTGGACAAAGTCCCTTTCTGAATCGAGTAACCCTCGTTTCAGTCCTGTTTCACTGAACCGGTATAACCTACCATTTCAGCCATGTCTATCTCATGAGATATAAAATCTTTACCCAATGCATTGGAGGGAGATATAGGTCCCACCCATCTTATAATGAATCCTTTCTTATGTGTGCCACATAATCATAAATCATACATCATCGCATAAGCCATGTAATAAAAATGGGATTCTTAAACAACATGACATCATAAAACAATTCATATAAGATAAAGGAATTCATAAAAATGTTTCCATCAAAACATAATCAAATCCATGTAATAATAGGGATAAAAACAGAACCCTTTTATTATCTTAGATGGAAAATAATTTTGATAAAACACTTGAACTTCATTCTTGAGGAAAACATTTTTTCCTTTCATAACATGTCATAAAACTTTAAAATAAAAGAAGTTGATTAAAAATAAACTTGAAAACTTGTAAAGGAAGCTTCTTGGAAATAATGTTTTAAAAATCCATTCATGCCGTATAAGTTAAAAAAACATTCTTCCCGTACTTTTGTCGAAAAAGTCAAAAAAGTACCTCGTATGAAAAATGACAAAAGATTCCTTTCATATCTTTTACTAAAAACATACCGAAGGGTAAAATTGGATTTAAACAATTGTAGGTGGATGGAAATAATATTACATATTGAAGAAACATGGATGTGGATGATAAAATACACCCCAGTAAATACCAAAGTATAAACAATCTCGGATAAAAATGAGATTGTGATATTTCCCTTACCTTAGGTCCAATTTTCTTCGTATGTGTCCGAACCTCCTGTATAATGATTTAAATAATGTCATTGACTTATTACAGAATCATATTCATTGTTATCATATATGGTTCACTTATGACATTATATTACCTGTTCTTTTGTAAATTCCATGTTAAAGAAGCGTTTTGGGTAAAATCGTTTCATTTATCGTGGGTGTTTTGACTTGTTGTTCTTGACATCATTATTACTTATATCATGATTTACTTACTTCCAGAATATAAAATATGATTTATATATCATATATATTAATTATATATATATATATATATAATAGATAGATAAATAAAATGAAAAACACCGTTCATGGAGACGGTAGTCCGTACGTACGCATGAACGCTGTTTTTCTTTCCTTATTGTCTTGAAATGGAAGTAAGTAGATGACATACATATGTATATATATACATAAATCCAGTAGCTTTATAATGTCATATATTTCATTATTATTTCTTATATATACATTATAATCATTCTTAAATGGTTAACATGGAGAATGAATCTCATCGCGTCGTGGAGACGGTAGTCCGTACGTACGCATGAGCGATGATATCATTTCTATAAATATTGAATTGAATTGGAGTGGATTATAAAATATATCAGAATCAATGTGATGTTGTAATAACTATGTATAGTTATTCTTTACACCATTATACCCATCCATGTAAGGTGGTGGTGGAAAATAGATTACACCACGGCGTGGAGACGGTATTCCGTACGTACGCACGCGCGATGATTTCTTTTTCCGTAGGATGGATAGATGGTGAAATAGGGTTGTTTCATACTTATAATAACATATCAGTATATGAGTGATACTGATGTTATTACTTCATAATGAAACAACCTAAGAAGAAGAAGTGGAAGAAGAAATAAAGATGAAAGAATTGGTAACGGTAATTACCTCTTCTTTGAAGTGCCTCTTTGAGACCTCCTCTTAGAGAACTAAAATTGGTCTTTGAGGAAGACCAGAACCTCTAGGATGTTTCTAGGGAAGTGGAGAAGAGATTTTGGCAGGGGTTGGCCGATCTTTAAGGTTCAAAGTTGTGTGAGGAGGAGGAGGAGGTGTCCTTTTATAGGGGAGGAGAGGGGCACCTTAGGAATATCTCAAAATATTATTTTATATTAAAGTCAAAATCGGTTTATAATGTTTCCAAAGGGTCTTATTTCGAAGCTAAAGTGGGGATGGGTCGAAATCCTATCAACCAATAGAATTTAGACAAGTTTAGGATATTATTTTAACCTTATCAATTAGATTTAACTCTAAGTTAAATAATTTAACTTTTACCATGTCTTTTTGTTTTCTTTCACTATATGGTTAATACACTTACTATAACATGCCAAACGACCCCAAATTGTTTATTATTAATATATATATCCTTATCTAAGTCATTTGGCCGAACCTTAGATTTTTAGGAATACAATAACAATTAATAATATAATATTTGATTTAAAAACTATTCTGTGTCAATTTTGACACTATTTGATATATGATTTTTGTGAAAGTCATAACAGAATTAAATGTTCGAACCAAGTTGATTAAATCAACATTAATATATCATAGTAACCTAGAAAATTAGTGGAATTCATAAAAAATCTCAAATTACATTTATTTTGGTTTTTATAACATCAATTATGTCAATATTTCATTAATAAGATAATTACTCCATCATCGTTGTGTCATAAATAAATTAAATTATTTTATGTCTAAAAATTACAAATAAAATACCATCATGTAGGAAATCTTTTTAGCTTTCTAATGAATATTTAGAATCTAATTTATCTTATGTATAACCCCATATTAAAAATGATTTACTTATTAAACTTTGATTTTAACTATTTTAACCTTTCTTTAAATAAATTAATAATAAATGTCCTAATCTAATCCAAGTGGGCCTAAATGGTCATATTTTATTCCTAAGTTTGTTTTTGGTCGAATTACACTTGTCCAATAGAATTAGGACATGTGTTAGGGTAATAGTAATATCATATTTACCCTTAGTTACCCTATTTACTATTAACCGCGGTAAAAAAAAGTAAAAAGTTACTATTCACCAAAAAATTATTTTCATCTCATTGAACCACATTTTAGTCTTTGATATTAACCGTGTCTCTCGGATTTTCGAAATTCCATTCACAGAAGCGGCAAAATTAAGTTTTATGAAAAATTCAGTTTTTTTAACTACCACTTAGTAGTTTCACTATTCATCAAAAATTGATGTTTTTCAGAACACTGCCAAAATTTCATCCTAAGCTATATTTCATATTCCGAATTCAAAAATGAAATCTATTTTACCAAATTCATAACATAGAAGTTGCATTAATTAATTTTATAATTAAATCCTGCTGTTAAAATAAATAGCGTGTTTTTAGGAAACAATATATATCAAAAGATTGACACTTGATTATGTATGGTTTAAATGTGAAATTACAAGTAATGACCAACATTGTATTAAATTGTAAAAATATATTCTAAATATACTTTAAAACCACTCAAATTAATAATTTATCACTATTAATTATTTCGATTAAAAAAGTTGTTTTTAATTATAATTTAGTAATTTTCACTATTCATCAGAATATGAAAGTTATCCGAAAAGTACCAAAATTTCACCTTAGGCTAAATTCGATACTCTGAATCCAAGAATGAAGTTCATTTTGAAAAATAAGATTTACAGAATTTTTAAAAGTGGTTATTACTATTCATAACGGCTAGTTTTAATAATATTTTAATAGCACATCGTTGTTTAGTGAAACTCGGTATTGCGTATTACACACGCTATCGAGGAAGGTCGTGATTGCGTGTAATGCAAGGCAAGACAAGGATGCGTGTTGTGCAAGCTCCTTTTGGTGTAGCGTACAACACAAGACATTAATAAAATTAAAAAGAATATTTTTTTATAAAATCTTGGGTTGTTACATTCTACCCCCCTTAAAATGAATTTCGCCCTCGAAATTCGTCGGGGTTATAAATGGTTTACTATTCGAAAGTTTCTTTAATAGAAACCCACATCGTAAGAAGGAATATCAAAACCAATCTTTAAAAACAAAAGTATGAAACGTAACGGTTACCCAAATAAACTAATCGCTGGGTTTCCACATAGGTAAAAATATGGATATGGAAGAGAAATATAACCATCATGTTCTGATGGAGAGTGGTAGAGAACATGGCTATGGAAAAGCCAGTAATCACAAATCCATAGATTTGTGATGATATAAGGTACCATCTGATTCATCAGGTATAAGATCACTAGGACAACATTTTTGGTTTTCAAGATCATTTCCCTAAAGTTGAAAATTTGAATTAGAATAAATACTTACTTTATTTTGGTACAATCTCACTATTGTCCGTGCCTTTAACAATTTCCACATCATCTCTTAAAGAAATGAAGTTGAATTTGTCATTCGCGATGTGTTAGCAGATCATGTGATAGAATGATGGGTCATTCCATCTGTCTCAAACAAAAGGTTAGAAAAGATATCAAAAAATACATAAGTCCATCTATAGTGAGATTAATCATATATGGTTCCTAAAATGAACTTATACATCACATATCATACTGCTTAATATAATAAAACTAGTTTCTACTAAACAGGGACTTCCTGTAGGTCAGTGGTAGGCGATAAAGGCCAGTCGCACTTCGGTTGTGGGTTCGATTCCCACAGCCTTGTCCGAAGCGATGGGTTGTCGCCCGTCCTGCAGGTTGTCCTTTTTCCAAAACTATATTACTATAACATCCCATCAATAATATCGAGAAAAAAAAATTTCTATCCTTACGTCCAACACAATCCATTCCAATCTTTAGGCTTATCCATAATACTGCAGTCCACTCTCATAACATAGTGAAAACAATTACCAGAGATTTAATATCATCGTTGATCCCCATATATCATAAGATATGTTTTTTTGGTCAAATTCCAAACATTCAAAGTCCTTAATCATGTATACTCTTGAATACCCATTGAACCTTAGTGAAAACTTGAATGCAGTTAAAAGTTAACACTTTACACATAACAAAATCCTCAAAATTATTTATACTCAAACCATGATATCACTTAGTCCTTATATCAATCATGAGCTCATGAATACTATTAAACATTTCATTTTCTCGTCTTCATTATGCGCATATCATCTTATTTCCAAAAAAAATATCTCAATCACTTTGAATACCACATCAATAAATATTGCAATACTCAATGATACAACATTATTTTGGAATCCCATTACATAAACGCTTAATCATTCCACCACATCGTTATCATATTCAACATCGCCAATAGTGATCGCATGTGACTTCCCTTTGTCCTTTGCCTTCAGTGGTTGCTCATGTTGATCATCACTAACCCTTGGATTAGGGCAATTATTAGCATAATGCCCCATTTCCTTGCACTTGAAGCATTGAAGTGTTGGTGGTGCGCTCTCTGCAGTGTTTGCTTTATTCACATCATTAGAAACCCTTTTTCCTTTACTTCGACACTCAGCTGCTCGATGACCTTCTTTTCCACACTTAAACCATTTTCTAGTTCCTTTAAGACAATCTCCACCATGCTTATTTCCACACTTTGTGCATAAGGAAACATTCATCTTCTTTTCACCATTATTATGCGATTTCTCCTTGAACTCCATCTTTCGTTTCTTGTCAAAACCATGAGATGGATATGTAACACCAACTTCCATTTCTACCTTGATAGCACAACGCACAATTTCTTCATAGCTACTGAAGTCTCTTATAGCTAATGCCCTTCGAAGACTTGGTTTTAAGCCACTGAAAAATTGATCAACTTTACTTTCAGGTTGGATGATAATGCCAGATGCATACCTTGCAAGTCTTGTAAAATTCGCTTCGTATATACCAACAGATTCATCATCCTTCTGCTTCAGCTCAATAAACTCCTTTTCCATCTTTGTTCGAAGAATACGAGGGAAGTACTTACTGAAAAACAAGTTCTTGAACTCGTCCCATTCCATGGACTCAATTTCATCCCTTGGCCTCGTATTCTTGATAAGATTCCACCATTGATCAGCTTCACCTTCCAAACGATATACTGCTAAGATGAATTTATCATGTTCAGAACATTGAAGAACTGAAAATATCTTTTCAGTGGTACTGATCCATTGTTCAGCAACAAGTGGATCGGAAGTCCCATTGAAAGAAGGTGGACGTTGCCTCATGAAGGACTCAATAGAATATTGTTCCCTTCTCTTCTCATTTGGAAGTCCAGAATGATTCATAGCTTGTGTAAGTATAACAATAAGATTTTGCACTCCATCTCCCATAACATTTGTTTGTTCAGGAGGGCAATCATTGCATTGTCCATTGCATTGATCAACACGGTTCCTTCGGGTTCTAGCCATCGTCTAAAACCCAAAAAGAATAGTGTGAGAGGCAAAAATCATGCTAGGGAAAACAACATAATAAAGGGGGAGTACCTTCAATATCCAACATCTTAGGTTTAATTCTATGATCGTTAGCGTAATTCTATTACTATAACCTATACGTATACTTATCCCTAGGGACATCCCTAGACATACCTTAGAAATATCTCTTGGGATCTCACTAACGTTTTCGCATCCTAGTTTCCAAAGGTTGACTAAACCTTTCCTCTGATACCAACTGTAGAGACCTGAAGCTTATCGTACATGGACATTACATTACTTTTGCGGAATACTTAGTACATAACAAAAACACACACTGAAGGATCGTAATAGTTTAGTGTCTTTGGAAACTCGGAACGTAGTCTTCTAATCGTGGTGAAAGATCTTCAATATCTCCCATAAAGATCTTCCCTTTTTTACCTAAAACCTTTATTTATATCCTGGGGAAAAGAAAACATAAAAGGGTGAGCTCAAATGCTCAGTAAGGGTATACAAAAGAAATAAAAATCATATCATATCTTTTTGAAAATCATAACCTGCAAAAGAGATCATAATATCTTAACATGGAACAAATCATAGAAGTGAAAATGAGATCACCATAATCATAACATGAAACTTGAAACTTTGTGGCATGCACACATAATCATGGAATATCATTTCTTGTTAGTCATGACTCATTGCCAAGACTATCTTAGTGGACAAAGTTCCTTTCTGAATCGAGTAACCCTCGTTTCAGTCCTGTTTCACTGAACCGGTATAACCTACCATTTCAGCCATGTCTATCTCATGAGATATAAAATTTTTACCCAATGCATTGGAGGGAGATATAGGTCCCACCCATCTTATAATGAATCCTTTCTTATGTGTGCCACATAATCATAAATCATACATCATCGCATAACCCATGTAATAAAAATGGGATTCTTAAACAACATGACATCATAAAACAATTCATAAAAGATAAAGGAATTAATAAAAATGTTTCCATCAAAACATAATCAAATCCATGTAATAATAGGGATAAAAACAGAACCCTTTTATTATCTTAGATGGAAAATAATTTTGATAAAACACTTGAACTTCATTCTTGAGGAAAACATTTTTTCCTTTCATAACATGTCATAAAACTTTAAAATAAAAGAAGTTGATTAAAAATAAACTTGAAAACTTGTAAAGGAAGCTTCTTGGAAATAATGTTTTAAAAATCCATTCATGCCGTATAAGTTAAAAAAACATTCTTCCCGTACTTTTGTCGAAAAAGTCAAAAAAGTACCTCGTATGAAAAACGACAAAAGATTCCTTTCATATCTTTTACTAAAAACATACCGAAGGGTAAAATTGGATTTAAACAATTGTAGGTGGATGGAAATAATATTACATATTGAAGAAACATGGATGTGGATGATAAAATACACCCCAGTAAATACCAAAGTATAAACAATCTCGGATAAAAATGAGATTGTGATATTTCCCTTACCTTAGGTCCAATTTGATTCGTATGTGTCCGAACCTCCTGTATAATGATTTAAATAATGTCATTGACTTATTACAGAATCATATTCATTGTTATCATATATGGTTCACTTATGACATTATATTACCCGTTCTTTTGTAAATTCCATGTTAAAGAAGCGTTTTGGGTAAAATCGTTTCATTTATCGTGGGTGTTTTGACTTGTTGTTCTTGACATCATTATTACTTATATCATGATTTACTTACTTCCAGAATATAAAATATGATTTATATATCATATATATTAATTATATATATATATATATAATAGATAGATAAATAAAATGAAAAACACCGTTCATGGAGACGGTAGTCCGTACGTACGCATGAACGCTGTTTTTCTTTCCTTATTGTCTTGAAATGGAAGTAAGTAGATGACATACATATGTATATATATACATAAATCCAGTAGCTTTATAATGTCATATATTTCATTATTATTTCTTATATATACATTATAATCATTCTTAAATGGTTAACATGGAGAATGAATCTCATCGCGTCGTGGAGACGGTAGTCCGTACGTACGCACGAGCGATGATATCATTTCTATAAATATTGAATTGAATTGGAGTGGATTATACAATATATCAGAATCAATATGATGTTGTAATAACTATGTATAGTTATTCTTTACACCATTATACCCATCCATGTAAGGTGGTGGTGGAAAATAGATTACACCACGGCGTGGAGACGGTATTCCGTACGTACGCACGTGCGATGATTTCTTTTTCCGTAGGATGGATAGATGGTGAAATAGGGTTGTTTCATACTTATAATAACATATCAGTATATTAGTGATACTGATGTTATTACTTCATAATGAAACAACCTAAGAAGAAGAAGTGGAAGAAGAAATAAAGATGAAAGAATTGGTAACGGTAATTACCTCTTCTTTGAAGTGCCTCTTTGAGACCTCCTCTTAGGGAACTAAAATTGGTCTTTGAGGAAGACCAGAACCTCTAGGATGTTTCTAGGGAAGTGGAGAAGAGATCTTGGCAGGGGTTGGCCGATCTTTAAGGCTCAAAGTTGTGTGAGGAGGAGGAGGAGGTGTCCTTTTATAGGGGAGGAGAGGGGCACCTTAGGAATATCTCAAAATATTATTTTATATTAAAGTCAAAATCGGTTTATAATGGTTCCAAAGGGTCTTATTTCGAAGCTAAAGTGGGGATGGGTCGAAATCCTATCAACCAATAGAATTTAGACAAGTTTAGGATATTATTTTAACCTTATCAATTAGATTTAACTCTAAGTTAAATAATTTAACTTTTACCATGTCTTTTTGTTTTCTTTCACTATATGGTTAATACACTTACTATAGCATGCCAAACGACCCCAAATTCTTTATTATTAATATATATATCCTTATCTAAGTCATTTGGCCGAACCGTAGATTTTTAGGAATACAATAACAATTAATAATATAATATTTGATTTAAAAACTATTCTGTGTCAATTTTGACACTATTTGATATATGATTTTTGTGAAAGTCATAACAGAATTAAATGTTCGAACCAAGTTGATTAAATCAACATTAATATATCATAGTAACCTAGAAAATTAGTGGAATTCATAAAAAATCTCAAATTACATTTATTTTGGTGTTTATAACATCAATTATGTCAATATTTCATTAATAAGATAATTACTGCATCATCGTTGTGTCATAAATAAATTAAATTATTTTATGTCTAAAAATTACAAATAAAATACCATCATGTAGGAAATCTTTTTAGCTTTCTAATGAATATTTACAATCTAATTTATCTTATGTATAACCCCATATTAAAAATGATTTACTTATTAAACATTGATTTTAACTATTTTAACCTTTCTTTAAATAAATTAATAATAAATGTCCTAATCTAATCCAAGTGGGCCTAAATGGTCATATTTTATTCCTAAGTTTGTTTTTGGTCGAATTACACTTGTCCAATAGAATTAGGACATGTGTTAGGGTAATAGTAATATCATATTTACCCTTAGTTACCCTATTTACTATTAACCGCGGTAAAAAAAAGTAAAAAGTTACTATTCACCAAAAAATTATTTTCATCTCATTGAACCACATTTTAGTCCTTGATATTAACCGTGTCTCTCGGATTTTCGAAATTCCATTCACAGAAGCGTCAAAATTAAGTTTTATGAAAAATTCAGTTTTTTTAACTACCACTTAGTAGTTTCACTATTCATCAAAAATTGATGTTTTTCAGAACAATGCCAAAATTTCATCCTAAGCTATATTTCATATTCCGAATTCAAAAATGAAATCTATTTTACCAAATTCATAACATAGAAGTTGCATTAATTAATTTTATAATTAAATCCTGCTGTTAAAATAAATAGCGTGTTTTTAGGAAACAATATATATCAAAAGATTGACACTTGATTATGTATGGTTTAAATGTGAAATTACAACTAATGACCAACATTGTATTAAATTGTAAAAATATATTCTAAATATACTTTAAAACCACTCAAATTAATAATTTATCACTATTAATTATTTCGATTAAAAAAGTTGTTTTTAATTATAATTTAGTAATTTTAACTATTCATCAGAATATGAAAGTTATCCGAAAAGTACCAAAATTTCACCTTAGGCTAAATTCGATACTCTGAATCCAAGAATGAAGTTCTTTTTGAAAAATAAGATTTACAGAATTTTAAAAAGTGGTTATTACTATTCATAACGGCTAGTTTTAATAATATTTTAATAGCACATCGTTGTTTAGTGAAACTCGGTATTGCGTATTACACACGCTATCGAGGAAGGTCGCGATTGCGTGTAATGCAAGGCAAGACAAGGATGCGTATTGTGCAAGCTCCTTTTGGTGTAGCGTACAACACAAGACATTAATAAAATTAAAAAGAATATTTTTTTATAAAATCTTGGGTTGTTACAATAAACAAGCCACGAACCATAAAAAGAAGGAAGGATAATAATTTTTGAAAAACTGTGAACTTAATAGAAGAACCATGAACCATACTCCATTCATGGATGAACATACCACAATCTATAGAACTAATACCCCTTATTCAGATTGGCCTAGTGCATAGTAAATCTTTGTATGGACAAAACCCTACCTTGCATAGCATTCTGCCCCACAGACAGACTCCAGCACTGCATACCTCCATCCTTGGTGGACAGAACCTAAGACCACATACCACTGTGGTATGCAGACCACATACCACTGTGGTATGCAGACCACATTTAGGTCCAGATCCCACCTCGATATATGGATGATATCCAGGTCTATGTTCTGCCTTAGTCTGCAGATGACCCCTCCACCCACATAGCAGTATGCAATGCGGAGGGTACCCTACCTCGCATGAACAAGTGGTACACGGAATGGGGTCCCTTAAAGATTTATACCTTCAGGTCCTAATCATATACTTCTATTTTCACCAAACCCTATGAATCCCCTCTGTTATCTAGTCCATTGGCATTAGTCCAAAGCCTCTTCTAATGCCACCATACTCATATGATAAAACCATCAGGCGCATCAGTGTGTCCTTCTGAGTTTACATACCCATGGTAAGCGAAGTCACATGTGTAATCCTAGAAAGGGTGTGGACCCCGAAATGTCTTTAAGTATACTTTCCCTTTGTAACCTAAGACCCAACCATGGAATACTCATGTTAACCTCTCCCTTCTAGGAATCAATGATAATCAATAGATTTTACATTCAATGAGGGAAAGTGATAATTCAAATGGATCATGTCTACCATTCCTTTTAATGATGAGCGATGACTCTCCCCTTTCCCAAAACCAACTTTAGGGAACCCCATTATGGTGAACACATATCTTTTATACTAGTGAAAGAACTCCTACACCTCTTAGGATATCCCTGGGACATGATTGGATATACTTCCAAATGGAACTATCCTAGATATCAATATGGATGAGAGTTGGCAAATTCAAATCCCATATCTCTCTCATCGAGCCGTCTTCTCGTCCACTTCCTCCACCTTCCTCCTTTTCCATCGGTAGGGAAGGTAAGTTCTATGGTTTTATAGATCTACCACATCCCCTTGTTTATCACATAAAGCATGACTCACGTGGACATTAAGGTTGACGATGACCATAGTATCCACACCACTCCAAATGAAATATGAGAACTCTAATTCCTTCTCTAACCAGGATACATTAGAAGCCTATCTGAAGGATTGATCTCAAATGGGAAGCTTCCACATGTATTCCCCACTTGAATTGAACTACAAGAACCCTGATTTCTTCTCAAACAAGGATATGCAAGATACCTTATTAGGCTCGAGATCAAGGTAAATTCTCTATAAAATTTAGTCCCAATAAGAATTTCCCACAACTCACTAGGGAATCCCCTCTAAGAATATTCCCTAACATGTCTTTTTCAAGAAAGACCTCCTCTATGGTGTATACCCAAACCAAGTCTTCTCCAATGGGTAGATCCAATGGGTGATCCCCAATCACGTCCCCCCACAAATGGTCCTCCTCTAAGGTATAATCCACAACATAAATTGAACTAAGAGGGATTTTATTCCCAACTAACATGGATTTGTAGGAAGACTCCTTAAGGTCCAAACCCAGCACCCAAATCACCCTAGTGTTCACCGGGACATATCCCTAGTATGGCCATATATTCCTTAGAGAACAAGCCTCTCCCATGAATAACGAGGAACATTGATGTATGTCCAACAAGAAATCTTGACTAGGAATCTTTTACCTACACATCCTTGTCGCACGATGATAAACTGCATGGATGGGTCCCCGTCACACAACCATAAAGGGTGATGTGTCTAGTTAAGTGGAACCAAACTATGTGGGTTCTTATTCCTCTCATGAGGATACATCGGAATCCAATATTATTTTTGTGATCTCGATATCGAAAATACTTCTATCGCCCTGGATGAAAATAAACTCTAGAGAACCTCGAGTTATGGATTAAACTAGTGTTGTCTTAGTAATTCCTAACCAATGCGTATATATGGTTATTCTTGAGACCCAGAGGTATCCCGAAGACACACTCTTGGGAAGGAACCAAGGATTTATGAACATATCAAATTTTATTAAATCTATTAGAGACTCCCTGAGTGTTAATCAATTCCTCCCAAAATGGTGTGATGAGCCTACCAACCCATCCTATTGACCAATGTAGTCCTTAAGTGTCACTGGAAAAATCATTATCCAACGATCCCCTTCCTTTAAAAATAATTTCCATGAACCATGGATATAAGGGTCGTTGGGTGTTTCTAGCTCTATGAAAAAACTCGTTGGAGGCATTTGAGTAAATCAAACCTGATGTGTAACCCTTCTTAATTATGGATAATTGATTATTTTTTGTTTGTCCATTTTGTCTCCCCCATACTATGATGGGAATCACGTTGAAATAGTAGAATATAAATAGTACAAAATTAATATAATTTTTTTATAATATATCTATAGGAAAAAAATTATAAACAATCACCTTGCACAATTATTTTAATGAATAATATTTATTTAGAAAAAACAATGTTTTAATTGAGTCGTATATCTATATATAACATTTTGTGTTATCACAAAAGCTAAACATGTTAAACAAATAATGAAACATATATTAAAAATATTATTTATAGTATATTTTTTAAAAAAATATTTATTTAATACATCAAAAAAATTCTCATATAGATAGATAATTGACATAATACACTATGTAGAAAACAAAATATATAATAGTTAAGGGAATAACATAATATAATTATGGTGTTTCTATGGGAATGACATTAAATAAATGTTTTTTCAGAAATAATCAAATAATCGTATATAAAATTTATATTTCATTGAAAATAAAATTTACTTATACAATATAATATATTTATAATGTTTATATTGAACAACCCTGAAATAAATGTTCAAAATTGAATTTTATTAAAGAACATAATAGATTATGGAAACACTAAAATTGGTTTTTTTGGGTCTTGTAACAATATCATTAACAAAATGAGTCTTATAATTTTTATACAGTTTTAGGTTTTTGGCCAATATCATGGGATGATATATGCATGAAATGGTGTAACAATTTAGTAATTTTTAAATTTTTTATTTTGTTTTGTATTTTTTTATTTATATATTCATAAAAATATTTTAAATATTTCTTATTTATTATTTTATTTAAAACAAAATTCGTTAAATTATTTTTTATTACTAAAAATCTCACTCAAACCTATTTCTTCTAAGGATCTAGTTTGTGACATCATTTATGGAACAATTTTGGATTATTATGCAGCTTATTACTATGTCAAAGGGTTATATTGGAAATACAAATAGACAACAATCTATTAAACCAGAATAGATCAAACCTCATCCCTCCATAGATTTTCCCACATCAATTTTAGCCTAGTATAATATCTAAAATGTCTTGAAGGCCCATCTATTTGGTGACCCGAAGGCATTAGAGAAAGAAAGCCTATTTTATAGGCCATTGACTCATTTTGAGGAATAAAAAAATAATACTCTACCTTACATATTATCATAATTTATTACCATAATATCTCATAATTGTTATAGTTCCTACTAAAAAAATCTCACTATTATAGTATCCACAACAGTACCACTGAAAAGTCCCATGTAAATGGGGTGAATTGAGGGTTAAACCCTCGACCTATTTGATTCAATGAAATTGTCTGTGGACACCCCAATGCCCCACTTGTCTATAGTATTTAGGACTCTTATTGTCAACATTATGAGAATAATATATCATTAATAATAAAACAGTATTAACAACCCATGATTCACAATATAACTAATAAATAATAAAATAAATAATAAGTAAAATCATGATTAATAAAAATATGTTATATAAATAATAAATAATAATATAATTGATATTATTGATAGATAATTATAATTATTAATTAATAATGAAAATTATTAATAATATAGTAAATGATAATTATTAATCATTATAATTATTTAATTTTTTAATAAATGATAATATAATTTATAATTATTGATAATAATATCTCATCATTCACATCGTTTTGGATTAATAATATAATTAACAGTTAATATTTTTTAAATTATATTAATATTTAATAATTGAAAATAAGAATTAATATATTTATAGTTTCTATTATTATTATTATTCATTAAAATAATATATAATATAATTTAAAACAATCTATAATATTATCATTTATTATTAATTATTTAGTATTAATAATTTGTAATTTATCAATATCTAACAAAATAATAATAATTAAATTATTAATATTTATAATTATTAATTATTTATTAAGAGTAATAATTTAATTATATTAATGAAATTTATAATTAATAATATAATTAAAAATAATTTATAAATTATATTGTGAATAATGAGTTGGGTTATAATTTATATTTTAAATAATTTATTTTTATTTGTTACATTATTATTTTTTTACCATTATTATTATGGTTAGTATTATTATAGTTATTATTAAGGTATATGATGGTGTTAGAGAGGAGATAGAAAGGTATATTGGGAGATATAAGCGATATATCTTCAAACCTAATCACAATTGGGGATTAGATCAATCTATTGACATATTTTGTATTAAGGATTCAATTTTATTCTATAATCATGGTATTAACCTTAAATGATATGAACTGTCAAGGGAATCCTATGATTATAAGATGATGAATATTAGATCCTCTTATTCAATGGAAAATGATTCAAACTAGTGAATCATTGTGAATTGAAACACTACTCATGTGTTTGTGAATATGGAGGTTCTTTATGAAAATTTAGTTATTTAAAAATTATCTATTAATAAAATATTTTCTATACCATGATGAGGGAAACAATATAAACATGAATACCTCATTAAAATACTCTCTAGTATATATGGTTTCTCCTATTAGAAATTGGTCCCTATTGAAAAAATCTTCTTTTATATTATTCCTTAATCTAATATCATGGAAAAGAGAGCATGGGATTCCAAATCATTAAACCACAAGAATAGACTTCATTTTATTCTGGACATGAATCATAACACTAATCCCGATGGATTTAAAAATATTATTATTAGGTTTTTGTAAAATATTTATTATTAAGTTAGTTCTGCTCGTATCCTATAATTCTAAATGATATTGCTTCTATGATTGGAAGTCAAATCTGAATAGACAGAGTGACTAACATGGCCATTTTTTCATTTTTCAAGAATCTTTATGGAAGACAGTTTTCTTAATCCCCTTCTCAATAATGTGGTCCCATATACAAGTGATGATAACATGATTCACATGATTATATATGAAACTTTTCCCATATTTTGTAGATATTGTTAAATTATAAGGTATGAGGCCAGAAATTATAGAAGAAATAAGGAGACATATACTATTTTTATGATAACTATATAAGAAATCATTGATTTAAACAAGAATAAGGAATTCAATAATAATAAAGGGAATCGTGATCAATCTGATCCTAGTAATGTATATCTATGGAAAGTGAAGAGGGATGAAAACTAATAGTTAAAAAAATAATGAAAAGGGTTTATCTCATGTGAAAATAGTGTGTAATCTAATTTCATTTGTCTGGTACTCACTCTAGATAAGGTTCATAATTTTTTTTTTGACCAATTTGGGATGGACTATATTTCAGATCAAGTTAAAATAGATAATGTTGACACCACCCTAGAATAGAATGGAAGAAAATATTATAAATTTTCATTGGTAATATGACATTTTAATATAGAGAAAGAGGACTATTTTGGCTACTAATTTCTATATATGTAATATCAGGTTAGATGAAGGGTCAAGACCTTATAATTTTAGCCTTCATTAATTTTGATGTTCCTTGAAAGTATGTAATGAGTTATGTTATTGTCCTGTTGAAAAAATTATTCTCTATCATTCAAAGTAAATCATTGAGGTAGATGAGATGATTAATCCACTAATAATGAGGCAAAACAAAAAAAAAGTCCATCATAAGGGCCATTAACATATTCAAATAAAGATGATGTATTGGTATTTTCATCAATTGAGTAACACTCCTACTATAATAACCCTTATATGTTTCATTAATTACTAGAAACTATTATTGGTTGGGATTACTTAAATGATGTTAAAATTTAGAACCGTTAAAAACTTCAATCGAGGTTCTCTTGGATATTATATTTTCTCTCACAACAATCATGATACTATATTTAAATCCTTATGTAAAATTATACACTAAAGTTTCATGATTATGTCTTTAAATTTTCTAGTATGTCTATATTTATGTCTAGGTAAAATATATTCGTATTATGATTTATTTTGTATAAGTTTCTAAAAATTATATGAAAAGGAGGGAGTGTTGGAAAGAACATAAAACTATGTTTGATCATGCTAATAATAATTGGATAATTAATGGATACTTCAAATTTTTCTTAGATATTGAAGATGAATTTGGGACTATGATTTTTAAAATTTTCTATAATAAATATAGATCATGAATTGAGTTTTGTTTTTGTTTTTTTAGATGTTTATATTTATAATGCTGACATTATTGGGAGTAGATATACAATTATTGAGAAGCTAGCAAGAAATATGTTCAAGTTTTTTTATCACATGGATCCCAATTTTATATTTATCTAATTTTTTTTAGTTACACTTATAATGTTCCATTATGATATTACATTATTTCTTATAAACATTGATGTAAATTTTTTATTTCTATACCCATTGAATTTTGAATTTAATAATTCATGTTTTATTGTTCCTGGATGACATGGGGTTATTCTAACGAACTATTTTTATGAGTTTAATTGATGCAATCATTTGGATTAGTCCTAGAATATCAAAAGGGAAAATAATTATCATATATTCTAGACTAAGGAATCGTTTAATTTGATTAAGGAAAATATACAGATTTGTTTGAATGATATTTCCACCTATAAATTAAAAAATCAAATGAAATATTTCATAGATTAATAATTGATCAAACCTTACTCTATGATTGATAACATGTTTTAACTAAAAGATAACTAGATAAAAGGTCAACTAAATGCAACATGGCTTAAATATAGTGACTGTAATTATAGTTTTTTCATTTTTTAAATAATAAAAAAATTAAGGGAGTCAGATATATTCAAATAAATTTTATCTTTGAAATTCAGGGAATAAATTTGTTAAATATTTCAAAAATTATTTCACAAATTTTTATAATCCTTGTGCAAATGATTTTTCTCAACCGATCTATATTACTCTTTATTTCTCTGATTATTTTCAAAATATATTGTTGATAGTGACTCAAGATGAAGATGGAATAGAAGATTAAATATTCTATTTGAATATTTATAGTATGTATTGTCTTGGTGAGTTAAATAACAAATTACTTTGGTTCAATTAGGATATATTGTATTTTTATATTATTAATACTATTAGGTAATTCTATCAAATTTTATTTATGTCAAATGTTATGAATTATATATTTTTTATACACCCTAATAAAAAAATTATATATATATTAATGATTATAGGATAGTTTCTAGTGGGAAAACCATACCATAAATCATATGTAAAATTTTGAAAACAAGTATTGGGATGATCTATGCCAAATTTAAAAATCCTATTCAATTTGGTTTTATTCCTTAAAATATCATTAAAATATTCTTATTCACCATCTCAAATTGTTTCAATTCTTTAGAGTGAAAGGGAAATGTGTTAAATTTTTCTCTTAAGTTAGATATTTCTAAAAAAAATGACACAATAAAGTGGGGATCCATTATTATTATTAATGAAATTTAGGATATCATTAATTATTTCATTACGCTGGTTAATAAAATTTTGAAATGTTATAAGATTTATATTCTAATTAACTGTCCTATTAGTGGGTACTTTGGATTCCCATGAAGCATAACATGGGTGAACTACCTATTAATAATCCTCATTTGTATTACTAAGGATTATTTGGATAATTGTATCATTATTCAAGCTTAATCTAAAAGGTTAAAGTAGATTATGGTTCGATGATGACTTTTTTCCCTTACCATCTACTCTATGTTGAGGACCATTACGTTTTTGTGAGACTTCTAAAAATATACTAAAAATATTAAATATATTTTCAATCACTATAAATAATATTATGTGAATTTCATTAAATGTAATAAATATTACATAATATTTTGTGATGAGATAAGTTTTTGAAGAAAAATTATATGTATAGTTCACTTGTGGTCAATATAGGGTCTCTTTCTATATATTATAATAAAATTCCTTTATTTTGGGCTAATGTTATGAGTTTCATATGAAGAATGTCTTCCATTTTTTATCATTAAATTGTCCATTTAGATAGGTAATGTAATGTCCTGAGAAATACGAGTATGTTTGGTGAATATTTAGGACACATCCATGTTTTTCATCATTTTCTATGTTTATAGATATCCTAGTATCCTTTTCAAAATTCCTTATAATTTGAATAGAAAAATATTTGGACAAGTTTAATCTATACAAATAAATTGATAATTATATAATTTAATGATTTCTAAATCCAATTTATATGAGTGGTGTAGACATTAAAGGCATTCTTAAGATCAATTATTCATTTATTTTATAATTTACATGAATTTTGATCTCCTCTAGTTACGATTCCATTACATATTAAAAGGTCGATTTGTTTATAAGTTATAAATGGGTTATTTTTTATCTATATTAATTTTATTTCATCATTGTAAACAAATTATCATTAGTCCATACATGTTTCTAAATGTATGGTATATAAGGATTTAAGTCATAATTATTAGAGAACTGTGTTTCATTAATTAGTTATTTGATTTATAATCTTAATTAATTATTTGTTTTATTATATGATGAAGTTCAAACTTGAATTTAAAATCCCATGTTCCTTAATAATGAAACATTAATTTATAATCTTATCCCCATAGGTGTTTTATATGCTTAGGATTACAATATAATTGATGGTATTAATAGTTCTCAATTGACATGGTATTTCTAAAATACAGATGGAACTTTGATACCCCAAAAAGAACATTTTTAATTTAGAAACTCAAAAAAATTATTTTCATATAAAGTTTTGCACTAAAATATTATATTTCAATTACCTTAATTTTTTATCCACTATGTGAGATCCTAATAAAATATTATCAATACTATTGTCAGATATTGTTTTTTCAAAATCATTGGGATTATCATCAAAAAAATATATTATTCATTTATGTGTGAATAATGAATGATTTATATTTTTCATATTGGTTGTTGTTTTTTTTTCATAGTGGGAATTCATGTATTATACTTCAGTTTGAATATTTAATAGTTATACTTTACATCTGAAACACAATAAAATAAATTATCTCTGATCAAATGTCATTCTACTTTCAATCTAGTGTCAATAAAGTTCATAGAGAAGTATATGTCCCTAAAAGGATTCAATGAAGTTTGATACATAATGATGTGTTTAAACTAGATTTTTTATGATCTCTTAGTGTTCTTATAATGATTGGGAATGATATAGTTTTTAATTTTATTTAAAGGATTCAACTTTTCCATGATTGGATAAAAATAAATTTCGATTGTGTGACATAAATTCCCCTCGGTTCCTTGGGTAGTGGAGGTGTTTTTTATACATACCGCAGATTTTTTAAGAAATATATCTTTAGATATTTTTGAATAAAATCCAGAATATAAATAAAAACTATGGATGATAAATCAATAAATATATTTTCTCACTTCTTTTGTATGGAGTAAGATTTAGGCAAAAATGGTACAAACACTTGATATGTAGGCTTTGTAAAAAGATCCTGGTTTTCCCAATTGAGGCTAGTACTAAGATGGATTGGTTATCTTTCTTCACTGTATAATATGTAAGTACATTTAAATTGAATCTATATATAATGCAATCCAGTTGTGACCACCTCTTCAAAGCTATTTATTCATAATGCTTTATTTATGTGATCATTTTGTGTCCCTTTATTCTATAACTCTATTATAGAATCCATTGAATGGGGTTTTTTGTATCCCTAATTGTGCAAAAACATTTAACAACACCATATATTTTAATTATTAATAAATTTTATGGTATAGGTTATGTGTGGTAGCCACAAACTTTTGGATTATTATTATTATTTATTATTTATATTATTATTTATAAATTTCTTTATTTATTATAATTCTTTACCATATTATAAATTATTAATTTTATTATTATACGTTAATTTTGATTATATTATTAATTACTAAAAATATTATTAATTATATTATTAATATTTACTTTTTTTATTAATAATTAATTATTATACTAATAATTTAATAATTATATTTAAAAAAATTCTTAATTATCGAACATATTATCACTTATTAATTATATTTTTAAATATTTATTAATAATTTGTGTTATTAATAAAAAAAATTATTACTCTAATGTTAGTAGTTTAAAAAATGAATTGCATATTAAAAATATTTAATGCATGTTGAGGTCTATAACCTTATTAAAAGAAAACATGGGTGATATTTTGGTTAATAATTTCATATTTAAATAATGAAAGTAACTATAAATAAAATAAAATTTAAAAAATAGAATTTTATTATATATATAATAGTAAACAAAATAGAATAAAACTAAAATATATCCAAAAAAATTTATTATGAATTATTATTATTAACTATAATATTGAAAATTATCATTAAACTATATATTATTTCATTTGGTGACCCATGACATTATCCGAAAGTATGAAAATCATTCACCTTTTCAATACTCGTTTTGATAATTATATTTCATCTAGGACCAACAAAAACCCCATTTTTTTATAATGTATTGGGATTGAAACAATTTTATTTGTATTATATATTATCAGATAAAATTTTATTTATTCACATAATATTATAATATTATATTCAATTTTAGGAAAAATACTTCAAAAATACCTTTTGGGTTATTTTTATTGAAAATAATTGTAGAATGTCATTTGACGGGCTCTAAAAATCATGGTAATTTGAATAATTGAGTCTTAGAGATGTTTAGAGTAATATGGAGAATTTATTTCTTAAAATATATACATCCTTCAATAATATAGCGAGGATCCTTCTATGATTACATGGTATTTCGTTGTTTGATGATTGTTGGATACATTATATATGAAGAAAAAAGATATCTCCATGACTGAATCATAGGATTAAATATTTTGGGAAATATGTCACATTGTAGAAATATTTATTACACTCTAAAGGGAATTATTTCACAAGATAAATGGGAATCCTTGAAAATTTAGTATTTATTTGGAAATTAATATTGTGTTGATAATGTAAGGTTGCGTTGTGATGTGTTAAATGATGATATATTTCAATGGATCCATCCTGATTTGAAAACAAGTGTAAGAATCTAAAAAGTTCTGGATTTTAATATATTGAAGCCACTATGTGTTGTTGATTTTTGTTACTTCATCATTATTTCATGAAATTACTTCTAATCATAATGTTATTTATTTTTCTTCAAGAATGGGGATTGTTTTTCATTGATTTAGAAGACATGAATAGATTAATTTTAAGAAAACATAAAAAAATAATGGTAAATTTATAGATTTTATCATGATTATATGAATATATATATATATATTCTCATAAAAAATATAATAAGAGGGAAAATTATATATGGTTTGATATTCTAGTATTTAAAGTGAAGGGAAACAAAATAGATCAATGAGATTCTAGGATGTCATTTTTTTTGAAATTTTTGGTGTTTATTATTTTAAATAAGATGGGGAATATTTATACACATTTATTGGTATAAAATATTATTATTATATCATTAAGATCATGTTCTTCACAAGGAGAGCATTAGTATTTTTTAGTGATGAGATCTGGGAGTTCTCAACTCGTTATTTAGTTTATAACTAATAGATAGAGTGATTTAAATATATAATTTTATAAACAAGATGTGTGTTGTTAGAATATTTTAGTTCACCAATATGTTTTTGATTATATACATATTATACATATCTTAGTGCATGTGAACTGAGTAAAAATTATTTATGTCACTCATTTAAATTTAACACTTCCATTAATTATGAGAGAGACAAGTATGTTTCAATTAAGTAGAAAATATGATAAATGATATGGGATGTTTTAATTTTCTAAACACTAATTTTCCACTCTACCCCACCCTTGGGAAATTTCATTATGTGGGGCCAAAAATTAATATCAAAAGGAAAGGATCAATTTATGGGACTTTCATATCTTTGGAATACCAAGCAAAAAACTATAAATCATACAATTTTTCAAGTCATTAATGGCCATATTTTTTAGTTTTTGAAGAATTTGGTAAAATTTTATATCGTATCCCAAAATATGGATGTGTACCCAACATTTTTATATTAAATAATTTTGAACCTAAAAATATACTTTTTTCATAAAGAGATCCCAAGGTGTTGGATGTCAATTCAATGCGAATTAGTGAATTAATTATAATATGTTCATTATAATCTACCTGAATGTGATAGTTTCAAAATCCTCAAACCCTGTATGGGAAACAATACACAACATTTTTAAAGGTGATATAATGGTATGGGATTCTAAATTTAATGTTATATGGAATATGTACAATAATTTTATTATTCATCCAAATGGATCTATTAATTCATTATTAAATTGAGTGAAAGTAGTTGTAAAGGATATGTATGAACTTGAAGGAACCCCTGATGATATCAATATTTTTAAGTTTATATTAAGAAAAATAAAACCTTGTTTCAATTAAAAAATTTCAGTAATTTAATAAAGTAAATGAAATAATATACATTTGGATTTCCTAATGGATTATTTTTCTTATGATATGATTAATAATAATAATAATCTCTTAAAAAATATAAATATCCTGAAGTGGTGTTAATGATGATGAAGAATATTATGGTGTTAGATCATCTAAAATTAAATTATTTCGATGACATGATGACATTCCTTTCCCTATATCTAATATATTTAAATTTAATGTTCAAATGGATGTTTCCACTCACTTTATTTTGATTTTTAATTATTGGGGATCCGAGGTTCTTATAATCCCTAAAATTTCTATGATAATGAATAATATGATGCACACATGAAAAAAACTTCTATGGAGGTTAATTTCAATATGAGTACCAAGAAAACTATCTTTAATGGGAGGGAAATACTTTCATAATGAGAATAAATTTCAAGATAAAAGGAGTTGGGGGAAATTTAGTATTGAAAATACATCAATGAAAAAGATCTTATGGATGTCATAAAAAATGAAAATATTTAAATTGAAAATTGATTTTATTTTTTTTAGTACTTTGTAGACCTCTAGATAAATTTAGAGGATGAAATTAGCTAAATAGATATATGGATTGAAAAAATGATGAAATATAATGGAGTGGTATGTGATTTGAAACCCTATATATATCTTTAAGAATTGTAATAATATGAGTTAAATTCTTTTCTTGAAAAATCAAAGTCTATAAATCTCAAAAGTTCAAAATTGGAATACAAAGACAAAAATATTTATGTTTTAACCAACATAGAGTTATATATGCGCAAATGTATCTAGGTACTTTATGGAAAATTAATCATGAAGAGGTGATAATTTATAGATCAAGATATTACTATAAATCTTAAGATGACATAGAGAACATTGATTATGTAGGCTATGAATAAAATGAAAGATAAATGTGAAGATTAAAAAAAATATGTTTTAGGATTTAATATAATAACTACAGACTTATTTAAAAGGAAAATTGGGTGTGGGGAGTGATTTTTAGGAAAATGAAATAATGGTATAGGCTAAGCCACATGTTCTCACTCCTCAATGGAATATAAATTTTTTATTAACACAAAATACCACTTATTTAATAGTGATTAAACACAATATTTCACCACAAATTGGATTTTATTATTGTTGAAAGATAATCCATTAAAAAATTCATGTTCTATAAAAACGAAATATTTTAATGCACAATAAAAATGGAAATTAATGAGATGAAATCATTATTCATAGAATATTTTTTATGGAGATTAATTATTATATGAATTATATGGACACACATCCATGTATTTATCATTAAGGATGTAACTGAATGAAGTAAAGGAGACTCAAAGATGTATAAAACAAAAATTTAAGTTATTATTAAGAAATATATAAACCCAAATTAAGTTATATTATTTGTTAGGTTGGTAGAATCCAATGTATAAAAAATTAAAACAATCATGTCAACCACCAATAAATTTGATGAATAAATTTATGGGTTACAAAAGTAATGGATCAGAAAGACATTATAATAGTGATTTATTTGATAGTGATGAATCAAGATAGATTGTGGATTCATGAATATGGATGAACTTCTCCTATGATTAGAAATAAGGATCTTTAATTTAAAATTATATATAATAATCAATGTTTCATAAAGTTTTATAATAATGAAAGATTAATCACATTACCAATAGGATGGATGAAATTATTGGAAAGGTAATAAAGAGGATATATGTGTTGGTAGTTAAAGTCATCGGTTATTATTTACTAAGTTTTTTTTAATTGTGTTATTTGAGACATGTAAATAACATGAAAATGTATTTATATATAAATGGAAATGATTTTACAATGTTTATGCAAAAAATATGAAATTAAGATAATCTATACATCATTAATTGAGAATAAGAGGTGAATTGTCTCTCTAGGAAAGAGTAAAATAGTTTGGGGAATAAATTTCTTGGATACTTGACATAAAAATACTTGTAATATTTAAAAACATGATAGATAACTTTATATCACTAATATTGAACATGACCAAATTAATATTTGCAATATTTCTAAAAATAGATAATTCATTTGTAAGACTTGAAAAATGAAACATAAGAAGTGAAAATCAAGTGGTTCGTTTTATCTTGAATATTTTTTTTATTTATTATCTCAAAAACAAGTAATATTTATTCTCACTCACAAATAAAAAATATGAATATATTTCATCTATTCATGATTTCTCACAAATCATTCAGATGAAGTAACAATATGGTTATATTAGAGTTGAATTTAATTCTTCTATAATAATTATATTTGAGAAGTCATTTTTTTTAATAACATAAAAATATTTGTCCATAATTAAATAAATATCATATAAATATCATGTATAACAATAAATGATAGTATTAATAAATTTTTAGTCATATTGGAATATGTGTAAACTCAAAGTAAAATTTCAAACATTATGACTGAGGGACATTTCTATTTATTTCTTGAGAAGCACTAGTTATATCTTATAGTTTAACCATATCTATTTTCTTAATATTATTGGATAAAGGATCCCCCTCCCCTATGATGATTTTTTTTATTTTCTAATTCTATATATGAGATATTCAATGATTCGTACATGTAAAGGTGTGATATCACTAAAGGATTGACTAGTTATGTTAATATATCAACCTTGTAACCCTTAAATAATTCATTTTGGGATTCAATAAAAAAGGGGAGATATGTTGGCCTAAATTTTCTATTAAGGTGTTTTATTTAAGTTAGATATAGTCTCAAGGAAGTATAATGGTGTATTTTCACTTATGTTTAGAAAGGAGGAATATCAACTCAAAATGCGGGGAAAGGGAGAGTTTTCTTAAAGAAAAATTCGAGAGAGTATGATAACGTAAAATTATGTAGCATTTTATAAAAAATAATTTTCAATCACAAAAATAATATGTAGCTAGGAGGGTTTTTTATATTATAATAAAAATATGGTGTTTAATGTAGAAGTGACAAAGTAATGTCAAAATCATGAGAAAAAAGGGAGTTTCATTGATAACATTTTTATATAGATTTCCTTTCACACAATGAATATGCTCTATCTGAGGTAAGAGAGTGTGTTGTGTGAATAATTGATTACACTATTTAGAATATGATGATGGTAGATGAATTATGGTTTTTTGTAAAAGTATATTGTATTCTTGGAGGGTTTTTGAAATTTTTCATCATAAATCACTCTACATTAACCAGATTAGCAGACAACATCACTTTAGGATCACCTCCCAATATTCTAGAGTCCTATAACTAATAATTATGGTCTATGGTTATAATGTGGGGATGATATACCTTCAAATTATAAAAATTATATATACTTTTAAATAATATACCACATTTTATAATGAAATGAAGTATCCAAAATATCACATGAGTCCAGAAGAAATCAATAAGATTTCATGTGGACCAACCTTATACAACCCAATACTAAATATACAAAACTAGAAAATATCCACAACCTGGTTCCAAGTCACCAACAATTCCTAACTTCTGAATCCCCTCATGTGATCTTACTCAAACATCCAGATCCATGTCTCATATTAACTTGGGTTTCACTCATGAGACCTCATTAAGTACCGACGTGTTAGGGCCACTTGAGAATGGGGTGAGTATAACTCATAATGAAACCACCAATGGTGTGCCTAATATAACTAGTAATAACAATTCATGTATAATATTATATTATTACAAAAATATGTAATCAGTTGAAACACAATAAAAATCATCATTGATCCACCTGTTCAAAGGTGACACTTGAGTTCAAGAAAAAATTCTTTGTCTAGTGTCAGATCTCTTTGAAATCGTCATATAACTGTATGAAAGGTATCATAAATTCCCACCAATAAAACCATATATATATATATATTAATCTTTTCAGGGAATTTAACCGCCACATAATATCATCACTTATCATAACTTGGGGGATTAGTGTCCAACCCTTATAACCATCATATATCATAAGGTTAAATTTACCCCACCCAATATACCATCATATTTAATCATATAGCTAGGGTAAATTTCCTCCCTATAACCATCATAAATATATCATATATCCACATGAATATCTTACTCAAAACCTTTTATATATCCTATAATCCAAGGGGATATCCTCCCCCAGAAACATTATGTAACATCCACCTAAGGGTTGTCTCCATCCATAAACTCTATATAACATACACCTACTGGCAATCGCATCCCCAGAACAACATTATAAAATCACCCAGTGGAGCCACATCCTTCCATGGAACCTTAATAAAGTATCAACCTATGGGACAACATCTTACCCAAGAAAAAAATTTAGAATATCACCCAAGGGTCCATATACCACCCTAAAACCGTTTTAGACTATCACCCAGGGGAATCACATCATTCCCCGGATCCATTTTATAATATCACCATGTGAGACAACTTTTCATCACAAAAATTATTTAGAATATCACAATTTATTCATTTAAAAATAATATTCTTCTCTTTGTTTATTAACATTCCAAATAATAAAAAATTTCAAGATTAACATTTAATTTTTCATCTCAAGAGGGTATCTCACTCATCTTGGGCCTTATCCCATACTCAACAAGGATACCTCAATCCCAGACCACTATTATCACATGATTTCATCAAAAGGTTCATCCTAGTGTATCCATGTTGAGCTTACTAAATCTCCAAAAGTTATAGGCAACCTTCATTGGTTCACATATCTCATTTTCAAATCTATTGTTAAATCAATTTACAAAAATTGAATCTCATCTCTCAACATAACTAAGAGTCTATATGTTGACTCAGATCTCCACATGGTATGCCCTTAATCCAACCATTCTAATCCATAACACTTCCTTACACGGTCATAATTATGAAACCTAATTCAATGTCCATTATGTTCATCCATTTATTTTACACATCTCTATAGTTTTTATTTCTCATTGAACATGATTATGATCAATAACACACCCATTAGTAATCTGAGAGCCAAACTAGTGTTTTAGGGTTGATCATTGTCTATGACATATTCTATATACTCATGAAAAATTAAAGGTAAAAATTTATTTTTAATTCATGTTTGATCTCAATAATTTGTTGATCATGTATATGAAATTCTATATAACATAATTCATGCACCTCGTGGAGATGTTTAGGGACCACTTACATCATTTAGAATCAATTCATTTAAACTAACCTTATGAAACCTATCCTAACCATGTCCAAGCCAAACTACCATAACCCAAAAAAATGAGACCACGCCATTATAAAATTAATTTTAATTAACTTATAGAAAAGTTAAAAATAATTCAAACATTAAACAAAATTAAATTCCATTATTAATACAAATAAAAAATTTAAATAATTAACCACCAATGATTTTCTATTACTGAAACCTAGGGAAACACCTTGTGAACCACCTTTGGTATCCACCTAGACTAATGTAATAGAAAATATCCAATTTACCATTTGAACTCATACATAATCTTAATAGAAACTAATTGAAATTCTTACTAACATAAATAAATGACATTCCTCAATGAAACTATTTGGATCTGGGCATGTCCATCCTCATGGGATCACATTTATTCAATCCACAAGAGTCCTTATTCAAATTTATATTATTCCACCCTATGAAATTAATACCATACTATAACCCCTAAACACCATAATTAGTGTCTAGAATGGGAGATAATTTGAAGAAGGAGAAAATAATATCACTTTTAACGATGTGCCAACCTATATTTTCCATTGGGTTTAAAGACATTAAAAAGGGATAAGAGGGTATGTGAGAGGATATTATGATCTCTCTAATTGTATGTTAACGAAATATAGCAACCCTTCATTTTCTTACATTACTATTACATCATTTCAATGATAAACAACATAATAGTATTACACATGGAGGATCCAGAGGTTTAGCGTCTTGGGAAAACTAGGACTACACATAACAAGTACAACATCAAGCATAAAAATTCATTTAATCTCTTCTTCTATAGCTTCTTAGTAGCACTTGTCCTCTCCTTAGTACATGTATCCACCTGAGGATATACATAAAAATGGGTGAGCTAGAAGCCCAGTAAGAGGATATATAAGAACAGTATAGCATGTTGTGAGCATAATCATGACATAGGAAGAAGATCTTGAACATGAGAGGAGCATAAACAATAAACTTGAAATGTGGCAAAGCATAAAAATAAAAAATCATGTCTTAGTGGTTAACTACCACACATACTTGTGAACAAATCTAGCATCATTTTCACGCATCATTTCACATTTACTCATGAGATTCATCACATTACCCAATGCATTGAAGCACTATATAATTCCGGGTGCACCCGTCACATCATAACATTATCATTATCATGCTTGCCACATAGAACACATATCAAACATGTACATAAATAACCCATGGAAAGGAATGGGTTTCATCTCATAATAACACAGTCATAAGCTTTGGGTTCCCAAAAGAAAGAGGGAACAACATACTTGATACAAGAACCATCATCCTTGAATGAGAGGTAATAGGTGAGATCTTGAAAGAAGAGTTCTTTTTGGAAAACATTTTGATGGACATAAAAACCAGTGACAAACATGTATATCCCAGAAAAATTAAAGGAAAATATGAACAAATGATCTTTTAGGATTAACCATATCAAAAATGGAGTGAAAGAGGGAGAACCCGAAGGAAGAAAATTGGGTTCGAGATTTCCCCTTACCTTGTACTCGAATGCCTCCTTCTCATTAATGTCCTGTATAATGACATTATATTCATTAAATAGAAATTCCAGAACCTTTTATACATTAATAGGGTTCATTATGGTTTCATTATATCATATTATGTTCCTTTGGATGAATTATAGATTTTAAAAACATTGATTGGGGATGTTTGTTTTCATGGTTTTCTTGAGCGGTCCACTTGTATTCTTAATTTGATGTTTGGGTAGATCATGGGTAAACATCCAGAACTGATATTACATGTAATTAATGATATTACAGAAGTTTGAGTGATTTTATAATGAGTTATATTAGATCCATGTGGCCGAATCATTAGATAAGAATTAAATGAAGATTATTTGGGCTAATTTGAGCGGTTTTTGGATCACAACAAACTCATTTTAACTTTTCACTTAGTAGTATGGCCATAGGTTACTTCCAGAACTTAAAATAGAACATAACACATATAAAAAATTATGTTTCAACCATAAAAATGGTTTCATGACCAGATTTAAGGTATAAATGGAAGAAGAGAACATGTCATTTTTGAAGGTGATAAATTATCACCACATGAACAACGTTCTCTTTAATAAAATAAAAGGAAGAGGGAAAGGGTGTGGGTGATATAATATACCATTAGAATCATACTATTACAGTATATTTATAATAATGGAGTTAAAAAACAATTTTTATGAAGATAGGTAATGATAGATCAAGAAAGGAACTTGAACTTGAAAGGAAATTAAAGGAGAAGAGAGAGGGAAATTACCTTTAGAATCCTCCTCTTAAGAACCTCCTTAAGGGCCTATGCTTGGACTTTTGATGAGACCAGGAGCTCTTGGACGTGGGGAAGGGGATATGAGAGATGATTGGGCAGATCTTAAAAAATTCTTGAAGCTTGAGAGGTGTGGTTTGGCAAGAGGAGGGGGAGGGATTATTTATACATGAGGAGGGAGGTGTTTTTGGCATAAAATATTAAATAAAATAATATATCATAAGTTAGACTTGTAATAGTATTTTTTTGACATCCTAAATAATATATTAATATAATAAAATTCGTTTTAGGTTTTAACTATTCTTTATAATTCGAATTCATTACTTTATTCAAAGGAAAGTGAAAGAAAGAGAAAAAAGACACTTTAAGAAATCACCTTTTGACTTTAGGCTTTAGAAAGTTTTTTTTAGGTTTGAGAATTGGATTTATTCTATTTCAAGGAAAAATTTGGGAAATTTAATATTTTTTGGCCGAAACTAATCTTCTAGAATGTTTATTTCATCATTACATCATTAATGATGCAATTTAGTGTACACTGATTATGCGAAAAACTGTAGTTTTTACTATTCACCCGAAAATTGAAGTATTTCAGAATAAACCCAAAAATTTACCCCTACCATTTTTCGACGTGTAGAATCCAAAAATGATGTCCATTTTTCAAAAATAGTTTTCTAAATATCATTAATTTAATATTTAATTAAAATCATAATTTACTTAAAAAATAGTTTTTAAAATTAAAACTGATTTTTTTGTTCTGTAAATATTTACGTAGGGTCTTATAAAATTATCTAAAAACTATTATACATTGATTCAATAATTTATGAATATATTTCAGGGAAATAAATATTCATTTAAATTAATTAATAAATTATAATTAATTATTTATGACTTATATAATACCAAAAAATGTTTACTAAGTTCAAATTGTCACTTTCTAAGATGTCTAAATTTTAGTTTATTATTCATAGGTAATGTTACTCTTATTTACTATTTATAAGGGTCATATTACTATTCATAAGGGTATGTTACTATTCACCAAAAATTATTTTTGTTTCATTGGACTCCAAAAACTATCTTGAACACAACCATGAATGTTGGATTTCTAAAATTCCAAACATAGGGGTGACAAAATTATGTTTAAAGGTCACTTATCACTTAGTAGTTCATTATTTTTTGTTTTTATGACATATATATAAGAAGGAAATTCTCCATTTAAAAACTTTATGTCGTTACATGAAATGAATAATATCATACGGGGATTTCAATTTAAATGTTCCAAAGAACATCTAGGCCTTTTTTATCCTTAATTTAAGCGATTAATTTATATTTAGGAAAAATCCTGAAAAGTTCTTCAAAATCATTTTTTGGAAAACTCTATGACCCTTATATATCACTCATAGATACCATTACATATCACCTTTATAAAATAATTGTTCTTTTTCAATGAAAATTCACAATGTTTGACACCTTTTCTTATATAATGGTACTTACATATCATGACCCTTATGTATGACATTGTATCACCAATACTTTACTATTTACTGACCATTTTTTTAAATTAATCATACATATTTGGGAATTAGCCTTAAATATCATGGGTAATGAATCTATACATTGTAAAACATCACTACCTTATAGCCATTATATATTCTGTGAAATGAATCTGATGAATATTACACAGTTTTGGAAATGACCCATTTGTTTCCTAAAAAAGACTCTATTATGTCGTTCATAGTTATAGGAAGGCCCATTATCTATCAAATAAATAACTCTTACATATTTTATTTTCCAATTAGTTACTCTTATCCATACAATAAAATGCAAATCTTTCAAATCATATGAGTTATTTTTACATATCAATCCCCCTATATGGATACATAGCCATTTTTTCAAAATTAGAGAATGAATCTTATGTATTGAATATTTAAACTTTTGTATCTAATGGGAATTAATGGATAATCTTTTATATAACATAGAATACAAAATGATAGTATTTCCACAAAAGATTATGAATCATATATATTAGTTACTCTTATGAAAAGGTAAATTTATCACATGGTTTTTCCAGAACTTATGCACTTTCCCCCAACCATTCATAGGGTGAAATTTACATATTAATACCTTTAATCATGAGACTTATATTTTCCAAGGTATTACCCATATATAATGTTAAATATTTTATATAAGGACTCTTACATATGGGGACTTTTAAAATTTTCAACCCAAAAATAATCAATCATGGATCAGTCGTAGCTTATGAATCACGCCATTCAAACCCTATAAATTAGCACCTAAATTTTATAGTAATATTATACAACTCTAAAAACCACTAAATTTCTTCCACATGTTTATTATCAACCTCAAATAATTTTAAAAATACTCAATTAAATCTTTAAAATTTTTTCACCTTCATAAATAAACTCTTTCCTATTTAAAAATCATTTTAAACTCAATCATAGTCAATAGATAACCAATTTTTAAGATATTAAACTATCAATGTTTTTTAAAAAATATTTTAATTCCTATATTTCCCCTTGTGAAATATCTTATTTTAGCACCCACATCATAGAAACTCTACCCTAAGAATACTCTAACACTCACCTGACCACCTGAGACAAATCTTGGGCCTCCTAACACATCAAAAACAAATCATATATATTCTTGGACTCTCTAATTCCCAATATTAATGGAAATTCTTGAAACATCACCCTGCGTGAAAACAAAAAAAATATTTCCTCTTCTTTTCACCAACTTGTAAGGATGATATAGACTCCCTACTATAATGGTTCTAAACCTTGTGATTTCTCATCATAGATCCTCTGCATTGCATCCCTATCACTAAGAATTTATGGGTAAAATGTATCTAATGCGTTTCTTTAGTCTTATTCATTCCCAAAAATATACTCAATTAAGTCTCATTACTAATAAAATGTTTTTTTCACGCAATTTTAGACAAATTATTTTCACCAATTCTATGATGATGACCCATATCTATTTATATTTTCAAATTTAAAATTTATTTATATCACACCCAATAAATAAATATAATTTTTCTTTAATAGAACATTTATAACAACCCTGACCCCAATATCCGGGATTCGATGGTTATATTACTACGTTATTTCAAAATACAAGTGATCACATTACCCAGGATGTTATATTTTAGCCATATTAGAAGACTTAATACATATTTCATTGTTTAATTAAATTTTAAAACATAAAATACAACATAAAAACTCAGTGAGAAAATTATTATTCCATACTGAATAATCATTAAATTATTTATAGTTCTCTTATAGGTTCCACAGTTACATGAAAACAAAATAAATGGATAAGATTAGATACGTAGTATGGGGTATCATATAAATAAAACTATAATGGACTAAAGACGACTTAATACATTTGGATGGAATAAATAAAAATCATATATTCCATATAACTAATAACATGAATAGGGAATATATCTATTGATAAAAAATTAATATAAATCCTAACATGGACATCAATAATTTCTTTCATAGTGATGGAATTATTAACCTAAGACATCCCAATCATACCATTAAGCCCTAATGAAAATAACTCTTACATAAATTTGTTAGACATATTTCAAAAACCTAATTGAGTTTGTCTCATCAGACCTACATATGGATCAAGGGTCAATAGAATTTTAGGCCCCACCCATTAATAAATAATCAAAAACAGACCCCCAAATCCTCAACCGAGACATTACAAATATATGGCATAATATATACTGAATAAGCAAACTAGTGTATCAAATGATACATATTGATGCATCAAGGGGATATAAAATCCTATGTCCAGATCATCACTAAATATGTATAATCCATCCATTATATAAAATGGATAAATATTAATACAATTCATAATTAATTTCCCTTAGTAATAAATAATAATCAGTATTGAAATATAAATTATTAAAAATGATAATATTTATAAGGACAACACCTTAAACAATACTTAATCTTGAATTAAATGAATAATTCACATTGGGGATCTTTTCAGGTTTAGAGTTTTAGAGAATTAGTCCATAAATGTTACATTACATCTCAAAAAACACATGGTAGACACTTCTACTCAGTTTCCATTTTTCATAAAATAAAAACACTTGAAAAAAGGAGTCATGTATAGTCCCATGTTTTAGACAGAAAGACTTTTCCTTGATCCCATCATTGACCCTATTCATCTTTAGGTCCTGTGAAAAACATTTCAAAACGTGGGATGAGCATAAAAATCTCAGTATAGTTTATAAAAAAATAATGAAAACATTATTTCATCGTTGCATACATAACATAATCTCTTTACCGTACCTCATGAAATCATAAGATTTATGAATAACACATTAAAAACATAAATCATAACTGTAACTTGTGGAATTCATATCATACTTCCATTATAGCTGTCATAGCTACATAGGGAGTTACATTTGGAATACCCATCACAGTATATTCCCTAAATCTCTTAGGAGAAACATTTATGTTTACCTCTGTCACGTTACCCAATTCATTAGAGAGATATCTCGGGATCACCCTCCCATGTTTTTTCATGGAACCACCTGTAGACGTAAACAATTCCAAAGAACCGTAACATATTCATAACACATAAAACAAACATAAATGAAAGATAACATTTCTAAATTTCAGTCCAAATATATAATTTAAATATATTGACATAACAGATACATTATCAAAACAATTTTCAAGACCAAAATACGTAAAAAGAGTAAATGGTATTTATTTTCCTTTTAAAAACATTACGGCTTGTTAAGGAATCAAAATATCAAATAATACAAGTGGCAGAGGAGAGGGTTGTTGTCACCGCTTACGTTAAAAAGAAACGTTTTTTATTTTTCATTTAGTAAAACAATTCTTTGAGAAAGGATTACTTTTGAAAAAAAGTAAAATTCAAAGGTTTTTATACATCATATAAAATAAAATCTTGTATTAAAACAAAATATGCCTCAATGAATGGAAATTGAGACGATGTCCCTTACCTCGTGTCAGACTTGACTCGTTTGTTCTTTAATCTCCTGAAAAATAAACTAATGTTAATTTATACTTGCTTAAAAACCTTTTTCAATTTTATTATTCCTTTTATATCACTTATTACTATGTTATAAACATTATAAAATCATTTATGTTAATAACATTCGTTTTATCAATATTTGGTACATGAGTCAAAAATGGAATTTTTATAATTACAAGTTGTTCACATGGTAAAAAGTTCATTATATCTCGAATGATATTCATGAATTAGATATCATATATATCCAGTATATACATATATTTATAATAGTAAATAACATTTTGAGGTAAGAAATGAAATTCACCATTCATGGAGACGGTAAGTTGTACGTACGCATGAACGCTACTTTCATTTCTATTTATTTTTTTAATGGAATTAAAACATATTTATACATACTTATAATATAATTCCAGTATAATATCATATATAATATTATTAACTCTATCCTTTATCCATCCCAGATATGTAATTAACGAGTCATATCACTTTGAGGGGTCGGTAGTCCTCACTTCCTCAAATGAAATTCCCACGTTTACCCATTATGGAAACCATAAAGGTATTCTATAAAAGAAAAATACATAAGAATAAATAAAACATAAAAATAATATATATAATATATAAATATAGTGTTATCTTAATGGCCACCATGAGAGGTGGTAGGAGATAATCGAACAATAATCGTTTCGTGTGGAGTTAGTTTTCCATCCATAGAAACAGTATGTTCTTCACCCATTTGACGGAGGTGTGTCTAAGTATAGTTATAATATTTCTCATAAAAACATACAAGTATATTTAGGATACTTATTTTTTCATTAAATAAAGGAATAAAAATAGTTAAGGGGTTGTATAAGTAAAATAAAAGAAAAGAAGTTAAGAGAAACTATTACCATTAATTCGGGAAACTCCCGTTGGTTTGAACTAAAAAGACTTATTAAAGTGACTTATACCAAAGGTAAGGCTTAGAATAGGAGGATATGGATCATTATATATTATTTGGGCTAGTATTGGATGATAAAAGGGGCTTGATAGGTGTGTGGAATGGGTTATAAGTGAGGTCTTTTTATAAGGGTGAGGAGGGCTCTTTAAGAAAGTTTGAAAATATTATTTCATTATAATATTATCTTCGGTTTATAAAGATCCATAACTCATTAAATTTGAATATAAGATGACTTCTGTTCTAAATAAAATCATCCAATAAGAATTGGAAAAGTTTTGGATAATTTTTTAATATTTATAATCTTATTTTTTTAAATCATTTATTAATGAAAAAAATACGATATCATTATTGTATCATAAATAATTTAATTAATTTGAGGCATAAAAATTATAAAAAAATACCATAATGTATGAAATCCTTTTATCTTTTTAATTAATATTTATAGTTGAAAATATAACTTATATGACCCCTTATAAAAATTAATTTACTAAAAGATATTTGTTTATGTCATTTTTTCCATTACTTTAAGTTAATTAAAATAAATGTGATTGTCACTCCCAAGTGGCTCCATGGGGTCCCAAAATAGACCCAAATATGAACATGGTTGTCAATTACTCATCTAATAAGGTTATGACAAGTGTTGAGGTAATTTTGTATTATTATAATTTTGTTTTTACCTTGAATTACCCAATTTACCTTTAATAGCGGTAAAGAAAAGTCAAAAGTTACTATTCAAAAAAATATGTTTTCATCTTATTAAACCAAAATTATATACTAATAACAACCATGTATGTTATATTTTTTAAATTAAATACATATAAGTGGTAAAAAAAATTAATAAAAATTTCAATTTTTAACTACTACTTAGTGGTTTCACAATTAATTAAAAATTGATGTTTTTTAGAAAACTACCAAAAATTATTCCTAAACTATATTTGATATTACAAATTCAAAAATGAATCCTATTTTACCAAATTAAAAACATAGAAGTTTCAATAATTAATTTAAAATTAATTCTCGTTGTCAAAACAAATAGCGTGTTTTTAAGAAACAATAACTTTCAAAAGATTGATACTTGTTTATGCCCAATTTCAAAGTGAAATTAATTCCAATGACCAACATTGGATTAAATGTTAAAAATATATTGTAATTATACTTTAAAAAAATTAAAAACATAATATTTCCATATAAATACATTAGATTAAAATACACTTTTGAATTAAAATATAGTATTTTTCACTATTCATAAAAATGAATTTTATCAGAAAAATACCAAAAAATCACCCAAAGAAAATTTTGATATACCAATTCTAAAAAAGGATTTTATTTGGCCTAATAGAACATATAAAAGTGACCAAAACTAGATTTAAATAGGGTTCTCCATTAAAATTTCGTATATCAACCTTTTAATGAATATTAGAGTATTTATGCTTAGAAATAGATTAATTCACATTTTAAGCCACAAAATTTTATTGGATAAATGTAAAAACATTTAACAAACATGTATAATCATATTCTAGTCAGTTCTATCCATTTTCACTAATATAACGGCTAGGTGTTAACTGCCATTGAAAATAATTATAATATATTTTTAGTGTGCAACAAAAGAGTTCAAAGAAACCCGTTATTGTGTTTCAGGTACGCCATTGAACATAGAAACCCCTTTGAGGTAAAATTAATATTTAATTCACAAATATGAATAATTATGAAAATTTCTTATTCTTTATTTACTTGGGATGTTACATCCTTCCACCTTTTGTGAATTATGTCTTCGTAATTTTATTCACATATCAAATAAGTAGGGGTATTTATCCCTCATAGAATTTTCATTTTCGCAAGTAGCCTCTTAAACCATATAGTTTTCTGAAAAACCTTTTCCTGGTGAATTATCTTATTCCACTACACTTGCTCTCTATGGTCAAGAATCCGGACTGGTTGTTCCTCAAAAGATAGATTCTCTTCCAACTGAACTACCTCTGGACATAAAAAAGGAGAGGATCTGGCATATACTTCCTTAACATTGAAACATGACAAACATTTTGTACATGGGACAAACTTGGAGTTAAATCCACTCTGTACGCAACTGATCCAACTTTACCTAGGATTTCATAAGGTCTAATGAACCTCAATCTCAACTTTCCCTTCATACCAAAATGCATCACACTTTTCCATGGAGAACCATTGAGAAAGACATGATCACCTACCTCTGAAGAAAGATCATTCCTCTGGTTATCCGCATAACTTTTCTGACTGCTATGATCTATTCTCATGTGCTTTTGAATCAACTGAACCTTTTCTGCCATCTTTTCTACCAATTCTGGTCCCATCATCTTCCTTTCACTTGCTTCATCCCAAAAAGATGAAGTTTGAAACCACTTTCCATATAATGCCACAAATGGATCCATCTGTATACTAGAATTAAAACTATTATTATAAGTAAATTCCACGAAAGAATGATGTTGGTCCCAAATTCCTTGGTAATCTAGTGAGAAATAACATAGCATGTCCTCCAAGGTTTGAATTGTTCATTCTGACTGCCCATCTGATTACCGATGAAAAGCTATACTAAATCTCAATTTATTACCCAACGACTTCAGAAGGCATTTCCAAAAGATTGAAGTAAACCTGGGATCATGATCAGATACAATGGAGGGGGGAACTCCATGCAACCTGACTATCTCTTTAACATACAACTAAGAAAGTTGATCTAGAGAAAAAGTATATCGAATAGGAAGAAAATGATCAGATTTAGTAAACCGATCAACAATATCCCAGATTACATTATTACCTCGAGATGTTTTCGGGAATCCCACAACGAAGTCAATTGATATATTTCCCCATTTCCACTCCGGAACCGGTAAATATTGAAGCATCTCTTTCGATAATTTCTTCTCTTATTTAACCTGATGACATGTCAAAAACTTCATAGTAAAATCAGCAATATCTCTTCTCATTCCATCCCACCAGTAATAATCATGAAGATCTCTGTACATATTAGTACTGCCAGGATAAACTAAAAATGGAGAACTTTGAGCATCTCATAAAAACTCATTCTTCAACTATGAATCACAAGGCATGCATAATCTCTTCTCAATCCTCAAAACACAATATTTATCAATGTTAAATTCACGAAACTTACCATTATGAACCAACTCTACCTTCTTCTGTAACTCACTATCTTTTTTCTGCACATTTTTTATTCTATATGATAGAGATGATCTCACTAACACCATCAACAAAACAGAATAATTTCTTTCACCAAAAATGACTATGCCACATTTTATCAAATTAAAAACCAAAGGATCTCATTCCAAATGTAGCACGATTAATGAAGTATTAATTTTTCTACTCAAATCATCATCCACTTTATTTGATTTTTCCTGAATGGTAAAGGATCGTGCAATCATATTCCTTAACTAATTCCAACCATCTCCTATGTCTCATGTTCAATTCATTCTGAGTGAATATATACTTCAATCTTTTGTGGTCAGTATATATTTCACATTTTACTTCATGAAAATGATGCCTCCAAATTTTTAAAGAAAAAAACAAGAGAATCTAATTCCAAATCATGTGTAGGGTAATTTAACTCACGAGGTTTCAACTGACATGAGGTATAATCAATTACCTGATCATTCTGCATAAGGACACAACCAAGAACTTTCAATGAAGCCACACTAAAAATAACAAAATCACCATTTCTGGAAGGTAGTTCCAAAACTGTAGCATTCACCAATCTTCTTTTCAATTCTTAAAAACAATCATCACATTCTTTAGTCCAAACTAACTTAATACCTTTTAGAGTAAGCTTAGTCTGTGGACTAGATAACCATGAAAAATTTTCAACAAACCTCCAGTAATAATCTACTAAATCCAGAAAACTACGAATCTCTGTTATATTTGTCAGTCTTGGCCAGTCTTCAACATATTTTGTTTTTTTAGGATCAATAGCTATGCCATTTTTTGAAACAATGTAACCACGAAAATAAATTTTTTGTAACCAAAATTCACACTTGGTGAACTTCCCAAATTGTTTCTTTTCTTTTAATGTTTGCAAGAAAACGCTTAAATGATGTTCAAGCTCCTTTTTACTTTTATAATAAACAAAAATATCATCAATTAACACAACCAAAAGCATATCAAATAAATCTCAAAAATTCTATTCAAAAGATACATGAATACAGAAGGTGCATTGGTTAAACCAAAATGCGTAAATACAAATACATAATGACCATATCTAGTATGAATTTTGGCCTTCATAATGTCTACTTCCTTTAATTTAAACTTATGGTACATTGACCACAAATCAATCTTTGAAAAATACTGTGCTCCCTGGAGCTGATCAAACAAATCATCGATATGAGGGAAAGGATACTTGTCGTAACAGGGATGTTATTCAATGCTCTATAATCAATGAAAAGTCACATTGAACAAAATTTCTTTTTAACAAAAAGGACAAGATCATCCCATGGTGATGTGTTAGTTCCAATGAAACCTTTCACTAATAACTCCTACAATTTCTTTTTTAACTATAAAAGTTCAATTTGAGCAATTTGATAAGGGGGTTTTGAAATTGTCTTAGCATCAGGAACTAAGTCAATAGTAAATTCAACTTCAAGATCATGTATAATACCATAAAATTCATTAGTAAAAACATCAAGGTACTCATTTACCACTCTCACATCATTAATTTCAACAGTTCCTTTATTTTCAACAATATGTTCAAGGTAACATTCATTTCCATCTATTACTAGTTTCTCAGCTTCTTAATATGTTATCAAAAGATAGGGTTCATTCTCATACACAAACTAAAAATATTTCCGAAAAGAAAACTCTTTAGCTCTATAGTCAATCTTAGCAAGATAAATAGAAATCCAATCCATACCCAAAATAACATCAAACTATACCAGAGGAAAAATAATAAGTTTTGCAGGTAAATTCTTTCCACACACAAGGACATGATGGTTATTATAATTTCTTTATGTGACAACATTTCCTCTAAGTGTTCTTACCATAAGTTTTGTATTCATATCTTGAGATGGAATTTCCAATTTACTAGATAACTTCTCATAAATGAATGAGTGTGTAGACCCTGAATCAAACAACACATTGGCATAATCTGAACAAACAAAAATGATCCAGATACTACTTTATTTGATGGACCAACATCAACTGAAGTAGTTGAAATGGAGTTCACAACCCCTTTCTGCTTGTATTCTAGTTGCTTTCCCTCAGTTAAGTTCTTCCTTGGACACTCATTAGCATAATGAACCATTTCCTTTCACTTAAAACATTTTACTGACTATAAAACATATTTTTTCTTACCATTACATTGATCTTTTTCAGTGCAATTACAATCCTTATGTCCCATTTTACCACATCGGTTACACTTACCAAAATTAGAAAGACATTCTTCAGCATGGTTTTTACCAAAATTTTCACAAACTCAAAACTTAAGTTCCTTTCCAACAGACGTTTTTGAAGTGTTTTTCATTTTGGTCTTCCACCTTGGCCTCTTATTCTGTTGTTTGTCAAATAACACCTAATCATCAACAAACTCCATTTCAACCTTCTCTGCACATCGAAAATGATTATCATAACTTTTAAACTCATGAGAAGTTAAAGGCCTTCGATACATTGGATTTAATTCTCAGTAAAAACAGTTGATTTTACTATCATGATCTCATATGAAATTTGGATCATACCTTGCTAGTCGAGTGAATTTTTTCATAAGAATCCATTGAGTCATCCTCCTACCTCAATTCCACGAATTGTTTTCCATCCTAAGACAAACCTCCTTAGGAAAATATTTCTCCAAAAACATACCTTTGAATTCATCCCAATCAAGAGCATCAATCTCCTCACAATCACTGATATTTTTCACCATCGACCACCACTGATCAGCTTCACCTTCAAAATGATAAATGGCGAGACTAACCTTTTGATGTTCTGATCACCCCATAACATCAACAATTTTCTCCATTGATTTAATCCACCCTTCTACTAGAACAGGTTCAAATGATCCTATGAATGATGGGGGATGTTGCCTCATGAAATGGTCCACTACTGAAATGTTCTTCTTTGGTTGATCTGGGTGATCTCTTTAATGGATGCCACCACTATTTATAGACTGAGTCAATTGTATCATCACTGCAACAAACTGTTTAGTTCTGATTCTGATCAGCTTAGGTTGATGAGTTGGAAGGTTGTCTTCCTCCTGAAGTCATCCCAATATATCTTCCATGTTTCCTCTACAGAAAACCATTCTGAACATTGAAATATATTAGGTGAAGTACAATGGTAATATGTAAATGCTATATCATTTCAATATTAAAATAAAATAATTTATGGATATTAATTTAAAAATACCCTAACTTCCAATGTTATATAAACTGACCTCTAATACCAAATATAAAGACCTGGCCATAAAAATTTCATAATCTTAAATTAAATGAATAATTCACATTGAGGATCATTTCAGGTTTATAGTTTTAGAGAATCAGACCATAACTGTTACATTACATCTCAAAAATTAAATGGTATACCCTTCTACTCAGTTTCCATTTTTTCCATAAAATAATTAATTATGAAAAAAAGAGTCATGTCTAGTCCCATGTTTTAGACAGCATGAATTTTCATTGATCCCATCCTTGACCCTATTCATCTTCATGTCTTGTGAGAAACATTTCAAAACATGGGATGAGCATAAAATGTTCTATAAGGGTTATAAAACGAAGACAAGAAACATTAGTTCAAAATTTCATACATAACATAAGCTCTTTAACAGACTTCATGAAATTATATGATTTATGAATAACCCATAGAAAACATAAATCATAAAGGTATCTTGTGGAACTCATATCATGCTTACATTGTAGTTATCATATCTATGTAGGGAGTTACATTTGGAATACCCACTATAGTATATTCCCAAAATCTCTTAGGAGAAACAATCACATTTACCTCCGTCACATTATGCAATGCATTGGAGGTCTACCTCAGGCTCACCTACCCTAGGTTTGTCACATAACCACCCATATACATAAACAATCCCCAAGAACCATAACATATTCATAACACACAAAAAAACATAAATGAAAGATAACATTTCAAAATTTCAATGAAAATATATCATTTAAATATATTGACAAAACAAATCCATCATCAAAACCATTTTCAATACCAAAATATGTAAAAAGAGTATATGGTATTTATTTTTCTTTTAAAAGCATTATGGTTTTTTAAGGAAGTGAAAGATCAAATAATACTCATGGTGGTGGAAAGGGTCGTTGTCACCGCTTACGTTAAAACGAAACATTATTTTTTTGTTGTTTAGTAAAATTATTCTTAGAGAAAAAATTCATTTTGAAAAAAAATAAAATTAAAAGGTTTTTATATAGCATATAAAATAAAATATTGTATTAAAACAATATATGCCTCAGTAAAAGGAAATTGAGACAAAGTCCCTACCCTCATGTTCGACTTGACTTGTTCGTTCTTTAATATCTAGAATAATAAACTAAAGATAATTTATACTTGATTAATATCACGTTTCAAGTTTATTATTACTTTTATATCACTTATTCCCATGTTATAAACATTATGTAATCATTTATGTTAATAATCCCCGTTTTGTCGATATTTTGTACTTGAGTCAAAAATGGACTTCTTATAATTACAAGTTGTTCACACAGTCAAAAGTTCATTATATACAAAATTATATTCATTATTTAGATATCATATATATCATATATATCTATTATATACATTTATTTGTAATATTTAATGACATTTACAGGTAAGAAATGAACTGCATCGTTCATGGAGAAGGTAAGTTGTACGTACGCATGAACACTAATTCCATTTATATTTCTTATTTTAATGGAATTAAAAAATAATGATACATAGGTATATAATAATTCCAGTATAATATCATATATAATATCTTTAACTTCATCGTTTATATGTCCCACATATGGCATTAACGAGTCATATCACTTTGAGGGGTCGGTAGTCCGCACTTCCTCAAATGAAATTATCGCGTTTACCCATAATGGAAACCATAAAGGTATGATATAAAAGAAAAATACAGAAGAATAAGGAATGAATAAACATAATATATATCATATATAAATATATTTTCATCTTAATGTCCCCCATGATAGGCGGTAAGAGATAATCGAACAATCATCATTTCGTGTGGTGTTAGTTTTCCATCCATAGAAACAGTATGTTCTTCACCAATTAGATGGGGTGTGTGTAAGTGTAGTTCAAATACATCTCATAAAAACATCCAAGTATATTTAGGATACTTATTTTGTTATAAAATAAAGTAATAAAAAGAGTTTATGGGTTGTAGAAGTAAAATAAATTAAAATAAGTTAAGAGAAACAGTTACCTTTAATTTGGGTAACACCATTTGGATTGAAACAAAAGGACTTCTTGTAGTTCCTTATGCCTAAGGTACGGATTCTAGGTTGAGGAGATGGATCTTGAGAGATTATTTGGGTAGGAGTTGGAAAATACAAGGGGCTTGCGAGGTGTGTGTAATGGGTTAGAAGTGAGAGCTTTTTATTAGGTGGGGAGGGGCTCTTTTGGAATGTTTTCAAATATTATTTTATTATAAACATATCTTCAGTTTCTAAATATCTAAACTCATTAAAGTTGAATATAAGATGACAAAATTTCTAAATAAAATCATACAATAATAATTGGACAAGTATTGGTTATTTTTTTAATATTTATAATATTATTTATTTAAATCATTTATTAATGAGGTGAATATTGCATCATTATTGTGTTATAAATAATTTAATTTATATGATTTCTAAAAATTCTATAAAAAATACCATAATGTAAGAAATATTTTTATCTTTACAATTAATATTTATAGTCTAAATGATAATTTATATAACCCCTTCTAAAAATTAATTTACTAAAAGATATTTTTTTATGTCTTTTTTTCCATTACTTTAAGTTAATTAAAATAAAGTGTCATTATCACTCCCAAGTGGCTCCATGGGGTCCCAAAATCGACCCAAAGATGTACATGGTTGTCAGTGACTCAACCAAGAAGGTTATTAAATGTTTTAAGGTAATTTTGTATTATTATAATATTCTTTTTACCATAAATTGCCCTATTTACCTTTAACCGCGGTAAATAAAAGTCAAAATTTACTATTCACCAAAAATTACATTCATCTTATTGAAAAATTTATACTTATTGATAACAAATATGTATGTAGGATTATCTAAATTCAATACAAATAAGTGATAAAATTTCATTTAAATGAAAATGTCAGTTTTTAACTACTACTTAGTGGTTTCACTATTTATCAAAAATAAATATTTTTCAGAAAACTACCAAAAATTCAGCCTAAGCTATATTTGATATTCCGAATTCAAAAATGATGTCTATTTTACCAAATTAAAAACATAGAAGTTTAATTAATTAATTTAAAATTAATTCTCATTGTCAAAACAAATAGTGTGTTTTTAAGAAATAATAACTATCAAAAGATCGATACTTGTTTTTGTCCAATTTCAAAGTGAAATTAATTCCAATGACCTACATTAGAATAAATGGTAAAAATATATTTAATTACACTTTAAAAACAATTAAAAAGATAATATAACCATATAAATAAGTTAGATTAAAAGTAACATTTGAATTAAAATACATTATTTTTCACTATTCATAAAAAATGTATTTTGTTAGAAAAATTACAAATATTTACCAAAAGTAAATTTTGATATCCTGATTCTAAAATAATAATTTTATTAGTTCAAATAGAACCTATAAAAGTGAAAAAAACTAGATTTAAATATGGTTTTCCATCAAAAGGCGGTAAATCGTCCTTTTAAAGAATATTAGAGTATTTATGCTTAAAATTAGATTAATTACAATTCTAAGACTATAACTTTTATTTTATAAATTTAAAAACATTTAGAAAACATGTATAATAATATTTTACTTAGTTATATTCATTCCCACTAATACAACATCTATGAATTCACTACCATTTAAATTAATTATATTATATTGTTAGTGTGCAACAACATATTTCAATGAAACCTGTTGTCGCGTATCAGGTACGCCATCATAAATAAACCCCTTTAAAGTAAAATTATTATTTAATTCACAAATATGAATAATTATGAAGATATAGGTTCATTCCAGGGGGTTTATGGCATGTTTTTTCAATATAAAATCCATAATACGCTTATTTCGGTAATTTTTTCCAAAATAAAAGGGGGTATATTAATAATAAATTAAATCATATTATTACCATTTATAAACAAAAAAACATAAATTACTCATTGATATCATATATTTTCATTAATTATGTTTCTATAACCATCCATGATAAAAATATATAACATATTTCAGGTAGGTGGTAAACCCTTCCCAAATATGAATGTACTAAAATCAATAGATAAGTATGAAAGTGAAGTGATTTTATAATAATTTTAACATTATATAAGTTTAATGATATTATATAGATGCTATTAATGTGATAAATCTGAATTTTTAAGAGTCGTATGAATATGATAAATAAAAAGGAATGATAAGTTGTTATTACTTTCAAAGCTAAAATCATATCACCTCTTGTAATATTTCTTGTTTTTGAAGGAATTAAATGACTAAATTGAGTGAAAAATCTATAAAATTTGGTAGATAATTTTTTTAATTTAAATATAGAGAATTGTATAGTTTAATTAAAATTTTAGTTGTGTCATGGAAATGGTCATGGAGGGGTCCTTTTATAAGTGAGAGTGGTTGTATCTCTGTAATAATTAATTTCATAAAATAAAAGGAATTTAATATTTATGGAAAGTGGATAAAGAATTTAAATTTAATAATTATATGATAAGTAAATTTCATTAATAACCACATACACCCATTTAAAGATAATATTTTGTTCCATTTTTGACCTTACCCTTAATTTAATTCTTTTACCTTTTTTAGCCTTAATCATGGTGAGTTCTTTATGTTGATTCAATAAGGTATCCTTACTACTTTTCCATTCCTTCATGTTTTGAAAATCAAAAACACTCTATCTTAAGGAAAATTTTATTTCCCCTATGTTTTACATTCATAAGGTAATTTTCCTTCCCCAAGGAAATTTATCCTTACTATGTTTTTCATTGTTAATTATATATATATGTATAAAATACAGTTCCGTATCCAAAACCTTGGAATCTTATAAATACTTAGATATAGAGAATTCTGTTTTCGGGATACGGATTCAGGTTCCTAATTCTATGAATTCAGACTCTGAACTTTCTGAGTTCAGATTCTGAATTCTTTGAATTCAGACTCCGAACTTTCTCTGTTCAGGTTCTGAATTCTTTGAATCCAAACTTTTAACTTTCAATGTTCTGACTCTGAGTTCTCTGAATATAGATGCCAAATTCTTCTAAATTCATACTCCAAATTCTTATGAATTTAGACTCCAAATTTCCTTGAAATTTAGACATCAAAATTCTATAGAATTCATCTTAAGAATTCTTTGGAAAAAAGAATCCAAATATTTATTTATTATAGACCCGAATGGTTTTTTGTTTAGACTTCGAACTCTTATTTTTCCGTAATTCAGAAAAATTGTTTTGGTTCAGCAACCATATTTTTTCTTACACTTTTTTGAGTGATAAAACGATTTCGTGCATTCAGTTACTAACTAACCGTTGTTTGGGTGACACGTGTACAGGTCCCTCTGAAATTCAAGTAAAAATAGGATCATTGGATGAGGGAGTCGACCATTTAAGATGTTCCTATAAATAGTATCTCATTTGAAATAACTCATAGCGTTACTAACAATGGTGATTGTTCAAGAACTCTAGAGATTACATGCTGAAGTGATTTATAGAGAGAGACTATCATGCTTATTTCGTACTGAACATCTTGTTCATTATTTCTTCGTGTAACTCCGAATGTTGCTGAGTATATTTGAGGGCTTCCATGGATAGGAAGAGAGAGAGATGCTGACTATATTAAATTTAAAAGACTTAATTGGTGAGGAAGACAGAGGTGCCGACTACCTTGAAGTTGAGGGCTTGTGAGGATAGAAAGATATTCTCTGATCTTTGTATCGAGGGCTTAACCTGGTGTGGTTAAGACAGACTTTCTTGAAAGTATAAATCAAGGGACCTTTATACAAGCTTGTTGGATACCCTTCCCTTTGGGTTAAAAGATTTACTATTTATTACTTGTGTTTTTTTTGTTTTCTGTGTATTTTTGGTTATTGAGGAAGTATAATTTTCTTATACTTTCTTATACTTGTATACTCTGATTAGTGAGATTCTATAAGCTTTAACGTAGAATCATTTTCGTTGTAAACTTTTCTTAAGTTTCATTTCCAGAACCACATTTCGGGAATTACATTCTAGGAATCACATTTCTGAAATCATGAATGTTTGTTAAACTAAAAGGTTTTCTGAATTTACCTAACTTTACATTATTAAACATTACCATCTTTAAAAGTTCCAAATGAAATATTTAAAGTATACAATTCACCCCCCCACCCTTGTATATTGAGCATCCACATCATTATTTTGATACTACAATCAATATCATTTCGATCCTACAATTAGTATCAGAGCAGGTCCCTGAAATACTTATATTCATATATAAGTTTTCTTGATCAAGTTTTTCATTGTTCTATATTTTCCTTACTTAGGATATTTTTTATACTTTTTACTAACTTTTATTACTGACAAGTTTGTGTGGAAAGATATTTTCTTTGATATGACAGGAATGATTGTTGGTTCAATTGACAATCTTATTCCTACTAGACCACCTATATTTGATGGGAATGATTATGAATATTGGAGAGATCAGATAAAGACATTTGTAGTCAATACTGTAGTAGAAAACTTTTTTATTCTTACTCCAGAATACAAGATTCCTGATAAGGAAGTCAAGAAATTTTACTAATCAAGAGAAGTTATAATATCAACTTAACTACAGGGTACACAATAATTTGTTGTGTTCTACAACCAGGAATATATATAGCCATATTTCTTTTTGTGAAGCTGCAAATTGTATTTGCAATAAGCTTGAAGTTACTCATTTTGGTACTTCCAAATTTATTGAAACTATAAGATCTACGCTTAGAGATGAGTATCATGGTTTTCTCTTTCTTTATGGAGACCTATATGTATGGTACAACAAATATTTATAACTATTGTCAATAGCTTACAATCTATTGGTGATAAAGTTTTAGATGATGAGGCACTTATAGACAAGATAATAAATATCATGTATAATGAGTGGGAATCCAAGAGAACAGCTATAGGTGAAAATAGTAAAGACTCAGAAATTACTCTAGATGATATTTTTGGAAATCTTCTTCAACATGAGACTATAATTAAGAGAGATACTAATAATTTTAATAAGAATAATGGTAATGGAAGTGTTGCTTTTACAACTACTTCAAATCAAATGAAAGCCAAGAATCCTGAGAGAGTTACAAGATTTAAATTGAATAAGGTTTCTATTTTATCTAAATCATGTGAAAGGGAACATTCTGAGAATGAACTAGCTAATCTTTCTTGATGGATGAAAAAGATAGTTGGGAATAAATACTTTTAGTATAGATACCAGAAGAAAGAATGAAATGATAAGAAGGACTCTGACGTAACTTGTTATGAATGAAAAAGAGATGGATATATAAGGCCATATTGTCCTATGATTAAGAGAAAGGAAATAAATGAAACGAATTATGAGAGGAATAGAAAGAAGTAAAAAAAAGCTAAAGAAAAGATCGTTTTGAATGTCAATGACACCTAGAGTTCCAGTGGTGGAGACTCTTCTGATGAATCCTCAGATTACAAATCTTTTGTTCATAAGAATATTGATTTACTAGCCATGTTACCTATTGAAAATAATTGTTTAATGGATAAGGAACACAATTTAGAATCCATAACCAATGTATCCTTAAATTCTAATTATAGTGATAGTAAATATTATGAATCCTCGGATAAAGAATCTTCTTCTATTAAAGAATATTCTTCTGATGAAGATAATACATTAGATACCTATGAAAAAGTTTCTAGGTTTTATAAGCTCCTTGAGAATGAAATTTCTAAAGTTATAAAAAATTCTTGAGAAGGAAAATTATATAATTTCTATTCTTACTAATGAAATATCAACTCTTTATAAATATATTCATAAGAAAACCCTTTACTTTTATAGTATTTCAAAAAACCTTAAGGAAGTAAATTCTAAGAAGGATAAACATTCTAAGGATCTTAAAAGATTAATTTCTAAGAGAAATGTTTTTGAGCCTAACTCTAGTGCTAAAGATAATGTTTTGGAAGATAAGAACATAGTTATTAGAAAAAATTAAGAGATATTTTCCTTGAGGAAGTGTTTGTCAATCTTTACCTTAGGTAATGAAAACTTTGATAAGGTGTATTCTCAAATTTGACCTATAAGGAATAATTATGGATTTGGTTATACTAGTTCAAAATCAATTTTTATTAACAATTATTTTGTTCCTCAAAGTGATCCATTCTTCACTAGTGTGTCAGTGTGGTGGGTATTGGGCAAAAAATTGTTCCTTAAACAAAACATAGTCTTTAGGTTTTCATAAAGCTTATTTTTCTAATAAAGTGTCAATTCCTAATATTTTTCTTTATGAAGTTCCCGGATCCAAGAATGTTTGGGTTTCGAAAGTCACACTCTTTTATTTTCATGAAAATAAAGATAGTAACTACAGTAATACATGGTACATGGATTGTGGATGTTCCCGATACATGACTGGTAACAAAAACATCTATGAAAATATTATAAAGACGAAAGGAGGAAAAGTAACTTTTGGAAGTAATGCTAAGGGAGAAATTGTTGGTATAGGTAACATCGTTATTCTTGGAAAAAATTTCGTTTCAAATGTTTTATTTGTTAAGGGTATTAATCACAACCTCATTACCGTAGGACAATTATGTTATGAAGGATACCTTGTAAATTTTAGGAATGACAAGTCCTTAGTACACAATTCCAAGGAACAATTTATTATTTCTACCAATAGGAAAGAGAATTTATACACAATAAACTTATAAGACCTTAGGAACCTAGATCTACCTTGCCTTAGTGCAGTGGAATATCATTATTGGTTGTGGAATAGAAGGTTAGGACACCTTAACCTTAGGAACCTATACAAAATCTCTAAGAAAATACTAGTTAAGGATCTACCGGAGCTTAGATTTGATTCTTCAAAAGTTTGTAATCCTTGTAAATATGGAAAGAAACATAAATCATGTTTTAAATCAATCGGTAAAGTCTCAACCACTGATGCATTACATTTAGTGCATATGGATCTTTTTGGCCCAACACAAACTAAATGTATTGGAGGCAAGTATTATGTGTTTCTCTTAGTTGATGATTACACTAGATTTACGTGGTTCTTTTTTCTAGAAAATAAATCTGAAGTTTTGTCTTATTTAAAAACTTTTAGAGCCCATGTAAAAAATTAGAAAAAAACATCCTTTGATAACTATTCATAGTGATCATGGTGGAGAATTTCAAAATTCTGATTTTGAAACTTTTTTAGTAGAAAAGGAACTACTCATAATTTCTCATCACCCAGAACACCTCAAAAAATGGGTTTGTTGAATAAAGAAATAGAATTCGTCAAGAGATAAAAAGAACCATGTTGAGTGAATATTCGGTAGCCAAACATTTTTGGGCTGAAGCTGTATGTACTACTTTCTATACTATATATCATTTTCTGATTAGAACATTTCTTAATAAAACACCTAATGAGTTATGTAATAGTAGAAAACCTGGACTTTTCTACTTCAAAAGTTTTGGTTCCAAGGTATTCATTTTGAATACTAAAGATATTCTTCACAAATTCGAAATAATGTCTGATGAAGGTGTTTTCTAAGGCTACTCCAAAACTTCTAAGGGTTATAGTGTTTTCAATAAAAACACATGTGATGTTGAAGAAATAGTACATGTCAAATTTGATGAAACTGATCCCTTTGTTTTTAAACAAACTTAACCTACATCTTCAGATTTTTTTCCAATAACTGATTATCAACCCTTGATAGAATATCCTTCTGATAAGTAAAAGGTTCAAGAAAATATTTCTGAAGCATTTACCCCAGTAGACTTCCTACCCTATACTGATGAACAAGTTTTACAAAACCCAAATCCGTTGTTTCATAAGAATCATCCCAGTGATGGTATAATTGGTGATGTAAATCAACCTGTAAGGACTAGAAGTTCCTTAAGGAATGAAATGGAACATCTAGAATTTCATTCCTAATTAGAACCAAAAAGAATTGATGAATCTTTAGGTGATGATGATTAGATAAAATCTATGCAAGATGAGCTAAATAAATTCGAAAGGAATAATGTCTAGACCTTGGTTGAAAGGCCTAAGGAAACATCTGTTATTGGAGTAAAATGGGTCTTTAGAAATAAATATGATGAAAATGGAATCATAGTAAGAAATAAAGATAGATTTTTTGTTAAGGCCATAATCAAAAAGAAGGAATAGACTATTAAGAAACCTATGCTCTAGTAGCTAGACTTGAATATATTCGTATTATACTTTCCTTTGCAGCATTTTTCAATTAAAAACATTTTTAAATGGATGTTAAATGTGCTTTCCTTAATGGTTTTGTTCAAGTGGATGTTTTTTTTGAACAACCTCTTGGTTTTGAAGATTCAAAACTTCATGAACATGTTTAAAAACAGACCAAATCTTTGTATGGACTTAAGAAAGCCCCTTGAGCTTCGTATGATATACTTACTAGATTTTTTCTTCAAAATAATTATGTTAAGGGAAATGCTGATCCAACCATTTTTATAAGGAATTATAATAAAAAAATTTATTGTTCAAATTTTTGTTGATGAAATTATATTTTGTTCAACTAATCAATCTGATTCCCTTGCGGATCTAATGAAATCTGAGTTTGAAATGAGTATGATGGGAGAGTTAACATTTTTCCTTGGTTTTCAAATTTCTCAATAACCATAAGGAATATATATATATCCCCAGATAAGTATATTAAATATCTTCTTATAAAGTATAGATATGACAACACTAAGAGTATAAGTACTACCATTGGTACATCAAATTCACTTAATCTTGATGAAGCTGGGAAACCAGTAGATCAAACATATTTTAGATGTATGATAGGAAGTCTACATTACATGACATCTAGTCATCTAGACCGAATGTGTTAAGTACGATTATGTGTAAGATATCAATCCAATCCAAAGGAATCCAAATTAATGGTAGTCAAAAGGATTTTTCTCTATATAAAATGAACCATGAATCAAGGAATATTTTACACTTTGAGAAATGATTTTGTTTTAAAAATATTTTAGGATACTAATTTTGGTCGATGTAGAATGGATAGGAAAAGTAAATCCGGAACTAGTCATTTCATAGAAGATTCATTAGTTTCTTGGTCATGAAAAAAGAAACACTCAGTATCACTTTCCACTTATGAAGCTGAATGTGTAGCAGCTGGGAGTTGTTGTGATCAAGTGTTTTTCATGCAACACACACTCACAGGCTATGGTATGAGTTTTACCAAAAAAACAAATTTTGTGAGATAATACAAGTTCCATTGCCCTAAGTAAAAACCATTCACATCACTCACGTGAAAAACAAATAGATATTAGGCATCACTTTCTTTGGGATCACACTAAAAAAAGAGATACCATTCTTCAATTAATTAGAAAACTAGATCAAATTTCTAATATTTTCACAAAATATTTACCATCTGATAGATTTGAATACATTAAACAGAAGTAAGGAATGATATACATAAGCTAATAATCCTTATTAACTTCTTGTTAAAACCTATCTCCTTACAGTAAGAAACTCTTTTTCACAGGGGGGTATATTTTCTTGGTAGTTTGTTCAAAAATAATTTGTAATGAAAATTTTTGTAATTAGTTTCTTCTTATATTTTTCGTAATGAATATTTTTATAGTCATATTTTTAAAAATTCTCGTAATGAAAATTTTCATAGTCTAATTTTTTTTTATTCAAAATTTTCGTAATGAAGATTTTTGTACTTAAAATTTTTTTAATGAAGATTTTCATACTTAAAATTTTTGTAAAGAAGATTTTCATACTAAAAATTTTTGTAATGGAGATTTTCATATTAAAAAATTTCATAATCAAAATTTTTGGAATCTAAAGTTCCTCAGGAAGAACTTACCACAATATGAATAATCTTCCTAGAAATCTGAAAGGTATGTTTATTTTCTTAAATTTTCATAATCATCATTTACTTATTAGTATTTTAATCTATTTTTAAATTTTTGTATTCATTTTTTCTTAAATATGAATATTTTACTTAAAAAACCTCATATGATTGGATTCTATCAAAATTTCTTTCCAGCTATCATCTGAACTGTCAAATCTGATCAGAAAGTTTTTCAACCATTGGATTGAATATAGAAGCTGAACCATCACCTCAAACGCCTATATAAAGGACCCTCTATGATTGTACCACATTGAAACTCAAGCCTTCACGTGTTGAAGCTTTGACCCTCCAACATAAGCTCATTCTGAACTTCTCAGATCTTTCTTACTTCTTGAAGGTCTGCTGAAGTCTCCTCTCAGAAAGATATGTCAACCATCAAACCAATCTCTGAATAACAGATATACAGAGAGAGGTTAGTTGATCCTAAGTTTTTCGCAAAGTATGATTTTATTATCTCCAAGAATATAAAGCTGAATGGATGGGAAAGGGTTTTCGTTTCAAAACCAAATGCTCACTATTTGGTTTATCTAGAATTGTTAATTTAATTTTATGAGCCCGTAACTTTCATCAAGGAAGAAGATAGGATCAAATTTTATTTCAAGTGTTACGAGATGACATATTCTCTTTCTAACACCAAGGTGACACACTTGGTTGGTATTCCTTATGAAGGAGAAGATGAGTTTTGTTCTCAAAAGTTTCCTGATCTTCAAGGAAGATTTCTTAAAGAAAAGGCCATGGCTTTTCATGGTTTCTCAGAGGTAAAGACTCCGAAGATTCTTCAACTGTCTAAAAATATTCAGATTCTTGAATTATGGGTTCTAGGATTCATCAAACCGAGAAAAAGAGACAAGTATACTTTGAACAAGTGGGATACGTACATTTGAGATATCATGGTAAACCTAAGGAAGAGAAACTTGGTTAAGAACATCTTGGTTATGATTGAGAACATAAAAATGGACATCTAAAGGCTCAGATTATTATCTATCTAGCCATTCATTCAATGTTTATTGTTCAGTGTCTAGAATCCTTCAAAATCCCTTGTATATCTATGTTTAGGAATTGTAAAGTTATGTTGTTTAGTGATGACACTATGAGAAGGATGAAAGTTGTCTTTTCTAAAGAATCCAAACAATTTTATGATTTTCTTGAGGAGGAGGAAGAAGTCTTACCGAAGAAACCGTAAGTGGATGAGACTTCTAAAAAGGGTGGAAGGAAGAGGAAACTGAAGGAAGTATAAGAGAAGGAAATAACCACAATGGGTAAAGAAACCCAATCTGCACCACCAAATCCAAATAAGCAAAAATCTTATCATGATGAGGTTGTGGATAAATGGAGGGAAGATAAGAAAACCCAAAAAAAAGGGGAGCCTAAGTTTTTCATGGACTATGCGGAAGATAATCCTTGAGGGAAAAGTTAGCTGAATAACTTGACAAACAAGATAAAGAGAAGAAGTAGATGAAGAAGTTGTCTAAGGCTTAATTATTTCAGTCCCTTCTGAAGGCTGCTGAGAAATCATCCAAGAATATTCCGGTACGAGAATAGTTATTGTTAGAATAAATACCTAAAACTCTTGGAAAGATGTTTTTAATTCAGGAGAAATATCAAGAAGAAGATTTCCAATAAGAAGAATTTGTTGAAGAAGAAGTAGTCGAAGAAGAATAATAAGAATAAAGCAATGGTGATACTGAAGATATGATAAATCAAGTTGATGATTTTTATGAGAAGGAATTCCCTTATGAGAAATTATCATTCCAAACCCCTCAAGCTTAATCATCAATGCTTTTTACTCCTGGGAAGGATGAAGAGAAGGATGAAGATGAAGTGGACAAACCATCTGAAGAAGAATGTATCCATAAAGATTTTATTCACCCAGAGGATGCTGAGGCAGGTGATGAAAAGGAAGAATTTGATGAAGACAAAATCGTTCATCTATCTGATAGTGAACATGAATCTCTTGATCAAGAGGTACTCATTCCAATGGTTGATAAGGGAAAATATGTAGAATTGGATACAACTACCAAGGTTGTGGTATGGAAGAAAGATGTAGGTGGTTCTACAAAGATGAAAGTTGTTGAGTTAGAAAAAAAACCTCACCAGGCAAAATCTCTGATTCCGAATCGTCCTCCCTTGGGCATGATTTTTTAGTCCAGTCATTGAAGAATCTTGTTGGGACTATACTAATATTTCACAATATATAATTGAGATTCCAAATGCTAAAACATTCATTGAATCAGAAATCAGATTTAGTATCCATGGTGATGGATAAGTGTGTCAAACTCGAGGCAGACTTCAAGACTTTTCTTATTAGCTATGAAGCTCAAAAAAGATCATGTAAAAATATGGAAATATGGTCAAGGAATATAGTTTAATAGATGAAAATAGTGATGATTTCCAAGAAAATTTCAATGATGAATTTGACACCGAAGATGTGAAGATCAATGATCTCACAAATAGTTTTGAGGAGAATCTAGCTCTATAACCGAATTCTCATATGCAAGAAGTGAAAGATCTGAATGGGAATTTGTATTCAATTGCTCAGAGTTGGAATAGGGAATGAGATATTCGAATCGAACTTGAAGAAAAATTTTCTAATAAAGAAGAAGTTATAAAATGTTAGACAGAATCCCTTAAGCCTTAGGAAGAAAAAATCAAAGCCTTAGTGAAGAAAACGGAAGATCAGGATCAACTTCTCAAATGGGCAGAGGAATACCACAAGGAACTGAATAATCTCAAAACCATATTAAAAAAGTTTATGCCGAAGGAAAAGGAATGATAATCTTATTAAATTCATATATTTTGTTCTATTCCTTGTAATAAATTTTCTAATTGTAATGAAATTTTTAGTTTCTCTACATATATTTTTTTATCTAGTACTAATGTTTCAGGTACTATATTTTCTTTTCCATTCCCTTTTATCCTTTTTGAAAATCACAAAGGGGGAGAAAGAAAAAAAGAATACTTTTTAAAGAAGAAATTTACATATGTAAGGGGGAGTTCATCTTAGAGGGAGTTCATATCCAAGAAGATTTCCATATGCAATAAAATGTTATTTCTAAATCCAGAAATCAAGAATATAATCCATAGTGTTTCCAAATCCTAATGGGGAGTTAGTCATATTCATCATTTCTCATCTGCTAAGGGAGATATGTTTTATTTTCAATGTCCAGGAAAATATTTTTTATGTACTTAATTTTTTTTTGTAAGGTTGTTTGTGCTTTCCAGAATTGGTGATATTTTTTAGTTAATAAAGTTTCCTTACGAATTTTTATTCCTTCATGTTTTGAAAATAAAAAACACTCTATCTTAAGAAAAATTTATTTTCCCCTATGTTTTACATTGATAAGGAATGCTTCCTTCCCTAAGGAAATTTATCCTTACAATGTCATTAATTTTTCATTTTACGTATAATTATAAAATTGGGTTTTATATCCAAAACCTCAGAATCTTTTAAATAATTAGATATAGATTATTTAGTTTTCAGGATTCGGATTCAGGATTCAAATTCTTTGAATTCAGACTCTGATCATTCTGAGTTCAGACTCCGAATTCTCTGAATTTAGACTCCAAACATTCTGAGTTTAGGTTACGAATTCTCTGAATCTAGTCTCCAAACATTCTAAGTTCAAACTCCAAGTTCTCTGTATACAGACTCCGAATTCTTCTAAATTCAGATTCTGAATTCTTATGAATTTAGACTCTAAATTTCCTTCAAATTAAGACCAAGTAATTCTCTAGAATTCAGGTTATGAATTCCTTGGAATATAGAATCCGAATATTTATGTATTATATACCCGAATGGTTTTTGGTTATACTCCAAATTTTTTTCCTTACATTCTAAAAATTGGTTTTAGTTAATCAACCATATTTTTTCTTTCTCATGTTTGAGTGATAAAACCTTGTCATGCATTCAGTTACTAACTAACCATTGTTTGAGTGAAACATGTACTAGTCCCTCTGAAATTCGAGGAAAAATATTACTATTGGAGGAGGGAGTCGACCATTGAAGTTGTACCTATAAATAGGAGATCATTTGAAATGGCTCATAACATTACTAACTTTGATGAAATTTCAAGAACTCTAGAGATTACATGTTGAAGTGATACCTAGAGAGAGACACTCATGCTTAGTGCGTACTAAATGCCTTTTTTATAATTGCTTCATGTGACTCCGACTTTTTCTGAGTACATTCAAGGGCTTCTGAGGATAGTAAGATAGAGGTGTCGACTACCATAATGTTTGAGGACTTCCTTGGTGAAGAACATAGAGGTGTTTACTAAATTGAAGTTGAGGGCTTGTGACGATATCAAGACAGACTCTGATCTTCACATCGAGGGCCTAACCTGGTGTGGGTAAGATATACATTATTGAAAGTATAAATCAAGGGACCTTTATCCAAGGTTGTTGGATACCCTTCTCATTGGGTTAAAAGATTTACTACTTTCTACTTGAATTTGTTTCATGTTTTCCAATGAATTCTATTTGTTGAGGAAATCACAACTATCTTATACTATCTTATACTTGTATACTCTTTTTAGTGATATTCTATATGCTTTAATGTAGAATATTTTTCATCGTAAACTTTTCTTATGTTTCATTTCTAGAACCACATTTTCAGAATTATATTCTCGGAATCACATTTTCGGAATCTGGAAAGTTTGTAGAACTAAGATGTTTTGTAAATTTAACCTTTTTAACTTTGTTAAAAACTATCCTCTTTAAAAGTTCCAAAGGAATTTTTTAAATTATACAATTCACCCCGCCCCTGGTATATTGATCATCTACATCATTATTCTGATACTACAATTAGTATCGTTTCGATCCTACAACATTTACTTGGGTAACATATTTTTGTGACTAAATATGAAATTGAACTTATTAACTAATTTGGATATGGTGATTAAAAATAAAAAAAAAATATTTGATTCAATTTATAAAATGATAAAAGTTAACTTTTATATAAATATGTATAACACAATAAAAAAATTGAAAAAAAATTATTTTTAGGCCTAAAATGAATTTATACATATGAATAAATTTTATTCCCATGGAATTTATTAGTTTATAAATAAAGTTAATTTGACTTTCAAATGATTCTAAAACTAAATGGTGTATTTTTAATACTTGATTAAGGGAAAAGTTCCAAATATATATATTTTTTAATAAATTATAAATTTGGTTCCAAAACATAAAACATAGGTTTATAAATTAAACATATTATTTTAAAATGTATTTTTTATCCATAAATACATAGTTTATTGAGAAGGTGTTATCATAAATTCTTAATTTGTGATTATATCATGATTTTAACATAATTTTTTTTATAATAACATTGTAAAATATTCCTAAAAATCATCCTTTTAATTAAAAAATACAAAAAAATAACCCTGAAATAATTTTGAAATGGAGATTCAAAAAAATATTTTCCCTTTTATAAAATTTGGTTTTAAACATTTAGAAATTTAAATACATAGTATAATTATGAATAAAAACTCTTTCTATTTTACAACAATGATAATATAATATAATGTTCATTGCACTGTAGTTTTTGGGATATAGTGTAAACTTACAATAGTTAAATCTCATTTCCTAAATTCTTCCACCATTAAATAATTTCATCCTCATTATTTTTTATGTATGTCATCTCATAGAAAAATCTGGGTAATTATTCATCATTTCCTCTTTAGGATCCCTTTTTCCCCCTTAACTTTTAATTCCTTGATAGTATATTACCTAACCAGGTATCCAAATTCCAAAACCATTATTACTTAGTGTAATTAATCTATAAATTCACTTCATAATAAGATAATTCATATTCAAAATCTATTTCTTCACTGGTGAGTACATCTGTTTGTTCTGACATATACTTCCCCAACAACAAAACCTTGAAGATTCCATGAAAATTATAAAGGTTGGGTGTCAAAGCCAAATGGTAATATACAGTACCAATTCTCATTAAAATTAAAAAATTATTGATATACCAGGGATTTATCATCCCTTTTTTACCAAATATTATAAATTTGTTCTATAGAGATTCCATAAAAAAGACATAATTTCCCAATTAAAATTACATTTCCTTTCTTGTATTATCAGTAATACACCTTTATCTACTCTAATATATCTTGATATGATTTATAATAGCTCAGGGATTTATAGTTTTCTCCTCAATAATTTCTAGTCCTACTAGATTCATTTCCTTAACTTATTCCAATCAAGAGAGAGTATGAAATATATTCCCATACATTTCTTCATATGGTTCCATTATAAATCTTGAATTGAACCTATTATTTCATGTGAGTTCCAAAAAAGATATATAGTAGTACCACATTCCTTTAAATTATAGTGGGCATGATCTCAACATCTCTTCTAATTTCTTTTGTTTTCCTTTCATACACCCCATCAATTTGAGGATGATAGGACATTCTTAAATGTATCTCAGTGATAGATCCCTCGAAATAATCCTATAGGATTTAAATGTGGACTGAGTGTCACAATTATATATAATTGAAAATGGTGAACCATGAAATCTTCCAAAGTCCTTAATATAATGATTTCAATATGATCAAGGGTAATATACTTCCTCACAGCTAATAAATGTGGATATTTTGTGAGGTGATCCACAATGACCCATATAGCACCATTCTTTCTATAAGTCATCATAGGTTATGTGAAAATGTTTATTGTGATATTATCCCACTTCTAAATTGGTATATGGGAAGGATTCATGACCCCATTGAGATAATTTATTTGAGATATTAATTGTTTGAAAACCAAAAATCTTGATACATAATTAAAAATTTCATAGTTTATAATATGCCACCAAAAATATTCTCTAAATTCATTTTACAACATCATGATGGTAAGGGGTATAGTGAATCTTCTTATATTATATTAATCTAGTAATTACCTCTTCATCTAAAGTATGTATATACCACATAATCTCTTAAAAATAATCAACACATCATCTATATAGATAAATCCTTACAATTTCTTATCATTAATGGATTTAACTTTCTTTATTAATCTCTTGTCAGTATTTTTTCATTTCTTTATCTTTAAAGGTAAATTTGGATTGGAATCCACTTGGGGAAGGAATGATGTTTCCCATTCACTAATAATTTCTATATCCAACTTCAATAAATCAATTATATATGGGATCCCTATATTTCCTCATCATGGATAGATTTCCATGATCCTTCCTAATAAATGTATTGACCACATTGTTTTCATTTTCTATGTGGTAGTGTAACAATAAGTCATTGTCCTTGAGTAGTTACAGCCATATCCTTTATCTCATGTTGTTATCCTTCCATAAGAGTATGTACATCAATATTTTATTATTTGTATATATGTCTCATCTTTCACTATAGAGAGAGTGTATCAAATGCTTCAAGGAAAGTATTACTATTTCCAACTCAAGATCATTGGTTTGATATATTTCACACCTTGATTTTCATTTTAATCCTTCATTATAAAGTACCTTTTTGTCTCTTGGTTTCTCTACCTATTTTTGGGGGTTCCAAATTGAAATTTTATGTTTCGGAAGTTTTGGGTGGTTTTTGGACCCATTCTTGGTTATCGTGAAAGGTGTGAGGAATTGGTGGTTTGGAAATGAGTTGTTAACACTCCAAATGATCCCTGTTTATTGGGTTTTGTAGTTGGATGGTTTATCACCTCGATATAGATGTGTTTTGGGGTAAAAATAGTGATTTTTTTAGACTTTTTCTCAATCGCACATTTGAGATACACTGATAGTTTAATCATATAGGAAAGTGTGTTGGGGGTCTCACAGTTTTCACATGGGTTAACTAACCATAAATATTTAGTGTGCATCCCGTACAAAACTGGATATTAGATTATTACATGATTTTCACACTGTTTGTTAAACCGTACAAACTAACTTTACCACCCACTCAAAATGGATATTTTGGGATATTATACTACTGTTTAATGGGTTTTTCTTCACTTAGCCACCCCCATTTAAACCACATGACCAAAACGCATCCCATAGTTGTTTTTTGGAAACTACAAGCCCCTCCAATTAGATTTAAAGGTGGTTTCTTGGTGAATCTTCTACTAGTTTGAAAGGTTAGGGATCCCCACTCTTTCTCCTTTTCTTTATTTTGATTTTTCTACTCTCCTCTAACCATTTTGGCCATGTTTGGCTGATTTCCATACCTAGGGTGGTGAAAAATTGGTGATTTTTTTCATTTATGGTTCCACTATATTGATCTTGTCTCTTGGAACCCTAGTGCTGCGTTTTTTGGTGTGCATCATTAATGCACCATGGATTTGAGGTAAGTTTCCATTAAAAATTTCCTTTGAAGTTTGATATTCATTAGTTTCATGGATTTTTCAGTTTCCTTGCAAGTTAAATATTTTTTTAGGATCTTTGGATAAATTATTTAGTGTTCAAAGTGGCGGTTTATACCTTGTTTATTGATAAATAGTATTTTTTGGGTATTTTGTGCCCACCATGTGTTTAATAAAATGACCAGTTGGATTTTATAAGTGAGTTGAGATATAAAAAATCAACATTTGGATTTCTAAATATATTTGTGACCTGTGAAATTTTATTTTGGGTTACTTGTATGGCTTACACAAGTGATTTTGGTATTAAAAAGGAATGTGCAATGGATTTCAAATGTGGTTTGGCATGTTATGATGGTTAGTGGCACGTTTGGAATTTTAATGAAAATGGATTGATAGGAAAATGTGGTATTTTTTAAAAAAAGTCAATTTTATGAAATTATTTTGAAATGTTAAATGGGGTTTTTAATCCTCATTTGAAAATTTTATTTGGATATTTGTTAAATCTTGGTTTTTTGAAGAGACCATGAGGCATGTTTAGAACCATTACGAAAGTGGTCAATTTTTATCATGAACACCCCACTTAGATAATTCTCTTTCCTATTTTTTGTGAATGGGTGGGAAGTCATCTATGTCAAATACTTGATACCCATTTATTCATTTATGAATTTTAAAGAAAAGAGGTTCATCCTTTGATTGATTAAGGGGTATGATTGTTGTGTAAATTATTATATATTATATATGTGAATGTGATTGGATGATCGATTGACATCAGTTGGCTCACAAACATTATAATTGAGACATGAGAACCTGGCATTGTGAGGGAATTTTCTAAGAATGATTTATGCACTTTCTAGATTACACACTAGTCAGTGTCCCATTGTACGTGGATATATTGAGTTTATTGCTATGAGATTTTCCCCTCAGTCTATCATGAGTTAGGGTGGTATGGAGGGTTTAGGGTAATTTTACCTTCATCATGTGAGTAATGCTTCTGGGGATGGGTCTCATGTATTTGTATTTTATGGATATTCAAGATCTTATTGGTTGACCCATCTCTATTGGAACTTAGCCACTTTCAATGATTATTGAGATACTTGGTCACTTTTATGCTTATTTCCATTTCCCTCTTTATGTGAGTATTTTAGTACTATGAAGTGTGTTTCTTATCTTGGAAAGTGATTTATTAGATTCCAAAGTTTTGTGAATTTTTTTTAAGTAATTTTTTTTATTTCTTGTTCCATTTTAATTTTTAAGAATAACTTTCCTTTTCAAATGGTAATTTCAAACTATTAGAAACAAACATGGTTTTGAAATGAAGTAGGGAAATGGACTATAGGTTTTTTTCAAGTAACATTTTTATAAAACTTACATTTATATATTTTATTTTAGACATGTAGCTGATGTTTCATCTATTTTAAAGTAATTTCCCTGGTAATAGGTTTATCTGGGCTCATTAAATGAGTTTTAATACTCATGCCTATAGATTGTTTCTATATTTAGCATTGGTTTTGGATTCAAATTGAGTTTTATAACCATAGGATATTGTTGATCATTGTGTTAGATAGTGAACCATGGGGTCACATGGTGATCATGTATCCACCTTGTTCGATGAGTTTTTTTATAGTTTGGTTTTTTTTCTTATTCTTGTTCAAAATATGTTCAACTCAATTTTATTTATATATTGGATTTCTTCATTTGACTTTCCTCTATTTAGTTTATTTATTATTTATTTGGTGAAATTGTTCCCTTTTGGTACTATGTTGATGCCTATCACTTGTTTCCATCTCGTGGTTATAGGGAACACCCTTTGGTCCATGCCATTGATCGGCACGGGTGATCGGTTCAGGGTTGACCCGGGTTGGTTCGTGACAAAATGGTATCAAAGGAGGTCATCTCTTTAAAGGACCTTTCTTTTCAAATCACTATTTGTTACATGGGAATGTCGAGGTAGATATTGTAGGACTTTCGGGACTCTATACGTTGTAATGGGAAGGATTTCATTAACTCTTTCTCATTCTGATCCATAGGTTTTCTTTGGAAGCCTGGTTATATTAGTTTCTTTGGTCCTTTTGGATTTTTTGGAGTTTGGGATATGAAGAAGGAGTTGGGATAGTGGTATCCATGAGCTCACAGGGAAGGGATATCCATGTGGAGCAAGGGGAATGGACCTATAAGGCTCTTTATGATGGTGGTGTGTTTTTCATATGGTCCCCAATAATATGGCCAAGTCACAAATCCACGGTAGTTTCCCCCTTATGAGTGTCTTTGAGTATTGTTTGATTCGTAAAATTGTTTTGAAAACCATTATGTTAGAATTTTGAAAATGTGATTTTAGTTATAATTGATGGATTTTTGGAAAGTGAGAAAATGGATTTTCAGAATCAACCATAAGGAATACATTAGAAAATTGAATTTTAATAAAATGAACCCTTGGGGTAAAGTGTAAATGATTTAATGAGATTCGAATTTTCTGGTAAAAACTTAGGGTTTATGTAAAATAGTTTTTTTAAAGAGGATTATTTTTTTGGAATTTATTTCAAATTAAAAGGATTAGGTTTTTAATAAAATGGTTTTTGATGGAATGAGAATTTTTCAGTGGTTGGAAAATGTATTGAATGAAACGAATTGAATTTTTTTAGGGGAATTCATGGGATTTTACTTATGAGCCTCGTAAAATGGATTAAAACATGGAATCTGAAAATGGTTTTTTGAATTTGTGGTTAGTAATCCTTTGGAAGGTTTCCTGAATTTTTTAATTAGGTTGAGTGATTTGTTTTAAAAAATTATATTCTTTTGTTTTGAATATTGATGAATTCAATGGGTGCTCAAATGCATAGATATGTGCGGGAAGTGGTTGGATAATGACCTGGGTGTAGAGTACCTAGGATTGACATAGTTGATGTGTTCTTAGTATGGAATGAGATGATATGTGCCCAGATTGTCATGGAAATGTTCATATGAGTGAGACTCTATGGAACACCATTAGTGAGTGTAAAAAATACACCATGTGTTTTTAAAGGGTTTTAAGCTAGAAATATTGGTTTTTTGTAAGATAATGGTTTTTTTTATTATTTTTAAATGTTTTGGAAGTGTTGTTTATTGGTATGCATTATTTTTATTTGGAATTTATTCTCATGTTGTGTTCTGTGTTGACATATTTTTGGTGTCTTGGTCTTGAAACAGTGTCTTAGAGGGATTCTACAAATGTTTTAGGGAATATTTGATCTTATTTCCATTTCATATTGTGTTCTTTCTATATGAATCTTAGTTCATGTGATGGTTTGGATAGATCTTGTGGTTTTATTTGTTTCCTTGTGTTAACCCCTATAGAGATTTGATGGATGTTTGTGGTGCAACTATGGGTGGTCCCCATTTAAAATCTTATGATTTGATTAACCTAAGTATTTTGTTTATGAGTTTCAAAAGTTAAATCCACCTATTTAAAGGATTCCCTATCTTGTCTTCTAGAGTATAGAGTTTTTTGGGATCCGTATAAAGTTTCATTCAACATTGATATTTATTTTGGTTGTGATGATTGTATATAGCAGTGTTTGATGTGTTTCATCGTGTGCTTTGTTCATCCTGATCCTCATTTTGAGTGAGGGAGGATGGTGTTGTGTAACATTATTTCCATGTTTGGGTAAATGTGTGTTGTTTCAGCAAGTGAGTTTCATGGTGTCTCGATCTTCAGGTACTACTTGGGATGCAATGTGGCTTCTGGTGAAACCATATGAAGACGTTACAATTAGTTATTAGAAACACTTGACTGTGAGGAAGTAAATGATTAAAACATTAGGTCTCCATCCAAATTCCTATAAGTGAATCTGGTTCATGGTCAAGAATCCCAGGGTGTGGGAGATTTTCTATGCTCCTGCATCCACCATTATGGTGAAATGTTTTATTTGTTTCTTTTATGGCCTCCATGTGACTAAAAATTCCCTATTGTTGAAATAAATGTGAAAGAATTATCCATTATGAAATTTTTGTGATTGTTCCTTCTTAGATGCAAGTTTATGATCAATTTACTTTTGTGGACCTCCCATGTGAATCAGTTGTGGCTTTGGTTTGTGGCCTTATGTAGGTGATGATTTAAGGGAAGTTGTCAGTTTTGGTTTTAGTGTTCCCATCATTGGTCCCCTTCCCTCCTCTTCCCATAGGGTGGGGTTTTTGGTCTATAAGGAAAATTTTCATGGATTTTTAAACTTTTTAGTTTATAATGGTGGGGAGACCCACAGTGGGTCTCATTAAGAAATCTTATGTGAGAAATCATTATTTGGTTTCGTCATGTTGTGGGGAGTCCATTAGGGCCTCATCCTATTGGTGATGTATTTTGATTTGGTTTTTTTTTTGTCTAGTTTAAGTGGATTTATTTTGAAGTTGTCTGATTTCTAGGTTTCCTTTTTTGGTTTGGGTAAACATTGGGTTTTATTTGGAGTTCACCCAATATTTCTGTTTGATGTATGTTTGTGAAGTTTGTTTCTAAATTTTCTTATTGATTATCAGGAATTGGTACTCAATTGTTGGTCTTTTTCAAGAAAGAGGCATAAGTTCAGTCTAAATTTTTTGTGATTTTTTCAATCGAGGTGTTGGATCTTGTGGTTTGGATAATCCTTATTTATTGATCGATCAACTGGAAAATTTTGTGGATTTATGGGGGTGGAAATAATTATGGTGGGGAGAATTGTCACACCCATATTTTTTTTCTTCCTTTGTTTAAATGTACCTTTTTTTCTCTTGATTTTATTCCTATGCTCTGGGTGTTCTAGAATTAAATTTTATGTTTTGGATTTGTTGGGTGGTTTTGGACCAATTATTTGTTATCGTGAAAGGTATGAGGAAGATTTGGTTGTGAAAATGAGTTTTTAACACTCATAGTGGCCCTTTTTTATGGGGTATGTTAGTTGTATGGTTTATTAATGATTTATCTAACCATGCATACTAAGTGTGTATCCCTTGAAACACTAGAAAATATATAATTTCACATTTTATGCAATGTTTGTTAAACCGTGTGAGCAAACTATGAAAACCACTTAAGAAAGGAAATTTTTTATCTTTTATCCATATTTTTGATTGGGAATTATTCCCTAAGATACCCCCATTCAAACCTTATGACTACAGTCCTCCCATAGTCTCTTTTGGCTCCTCCAAAACACTACATGTGGATTTCAATGTGGTTTATTGGTGAATCTTCACCCATTTTGAAAGGTTAAGGGTCCCATATCTTTTTCTGTTTCCTTTCTTCCATTTTATTTATATACTCTAATACTAGTGGGAATGTTTGGATGATTGTAATACCTATGGTGCAGAGAAATTGGGGATTTCATTTGTTTAGGGTTCCACTAGATAGATCTTATCTCTTGGAAACCTATTAGTGAGTTTTCAAGTGCGTGTCATTTAGTTTGTCCTTTGTACATGTACAACATGATCATTGAGACAAGCATATGACTAGAGGAAGGATCATCCAGGTATCATCAACAACCACATCTGCAATGTTTGAGGTATGACTAAGCTGACCACTCAGACCCCAACACAAGCCCAAACTGTCTTCCCTAACCGCACAGGGTGGGTCGCCGACCACTCCCCCCCTAAAGAGACATTTATGCATTTCCAACTGTCCCACCAGGAAACATTATCACTAACGAGGAGACATACTAGGTGGTTTAGACCACCCAGAGGGCACTGCAGCGCATGAAAGACAACACGTGTTGCCCTAAGAGAGCTATGAAATGCAACATTTATATAATGTAGGTTTCCCTTTTCACGTACCCTTAATGTTTGAAATTCTTTGTTTAATTCTTTTCACACCTTCATTAAATGCTAAATATTGTTGTATGATCTTTAGATAATTTTTTTTTGTGAGAATTGGTGGTTTATATGTATTTTTTGTAATAAATAGTTTTGTTTTGGGAATTTGGTTATCACCATGTGTTTGAGAAAATGTCTGGTTAGATTTTATGAGTGTAATTTGATATAAAAAGAATGGTTTGGAATTGTAAATATATTGGTTACATGTGAAATGATGTTTTGGGTTCTTTATATGGTTTACCCATGTTGTTTTGTTTTTAAAAAAGAATGTGTATTTGATTTCAAATGTGGTTTGGTATGTGATGATTGTTAATGGACCGTTTGGTATTTTAATGAAAATGGAATTACATAAAAATGTGGTATGTTTTCTAAAAATATAATTTTATGAAATGATTTTGAAATGGTAAATGGTGTGTTTACACCTCTTTTGAAAAGTTTTTTCTATTTGATAAAACTTGGTTTCATAGAGACACCTTGAGGCTCATTTTGAGCCTTTATAAAATTGGTAAATGATTATCATGAAAACCCTCCTTGGATAATTCTATTTCCTAGTTTATGTGAATGGGTGAGATTTCCTCACTGTGGAATCCATGATACCCATTTATTCATTTATGAATTGTAAAGAAATGAGTTTGATCATTATAATTATTCAAGGTGATTAATGTTGTGTAAATTATTATATCTGATATATCTTAATGTGATTGGATGATCAATTGGAATCTATTTTCTCACCCCATTTATACATGAGACATGGGAACCTGGAATTGTGAGAGAAATTTCATAGAATTATTGCATCACTGACTAGATTACACACTAAATATTGACCCATAGTATGTGTATATATTGAGTTTATTGATATGGGATTTTCCCCTCATTCTGTCCTAAGTTAGGGTGGTCGGGAGTGTTTAGGTCACTTTTATCTTCATCGTGGGTGGCATGCTTCTTGGGATGGGTGTCACATATTAGTATGTTCTTGATTAATCTTGATCTCCTAGGTCCACTCATGTCTATTGGTAATTATCCACTTACAGTGATGATTGATATACTTCATCACTTGTACATTTATTTTCATTTCCCTCTTTATGTGATTATTTTAGTTCTCTCCCAAGTGTTTCTTATCATGGGAAGTGATGTGTTAGATTCCAAAGGTTTACGAAAAAAAATTTTTTCATGTAAATTTTTTTTAATATATTATTCAATTTGAAAATGAAAGAATCACTTTCCACTTGAAAATTAAATGTCCCACTATTGGAAATGGACTTGGTTTTGAAATTAAGTGGGGAAATAGACCATAGTTTATTTTCTAGTAAAATTGGTAAAAAAACATAATTTTATATATTTTATTTCAAACATGAATTTTATTTTTATTTTATTTTAAATGAAGATAATTTTAAATAGATTTATCTAAGCACACCTACTTTGTTTTAATACTCACACCTATTGTTTCTTCCTATTTTTATCGTTGGTTCATGTCTCATCCTAAGTTTGATCACCTTGTGATATGGTTGATCTTTGTGTTAGAGAGTGTCCCATGGGGTCACATTAAGATCATGTAGTCATCTTGTTTGGATGTTTTTATTGTATAGTTTGGTTATATTTTTTTATTCTTGTACAAAATATGCTCAGTTCTGTTTTCTTTATAAATTGGAATGCTTCATTCATCTTTTTACAATTTAGTTTCATTATTATTTTTTGGGTGAAATTGTTTACATTGTGTACTCTATTAATGATTGACCCTAATTGTTAGCCCATGGGTATCGGGAACACCCTTTAGCCCATGCCACCAATCGGCTTAGGTGATTGATTCAGGGTTGACCCTGGTTGGTTCATGACTATAAATGTTTTCATGGAGTTTTAATTACGTTGATGTATAAGAAACCAATATATATTTTTTACATAAAGAAAAACACCAATCTTTTATTCAATTCATCAATATATTTCACAAATCATTCATTTACCAACAGTAAAGTTAATACTAGTGAATTAACCAATCTATTATTTAATTCACTAATACCTTTCTCAAATTACTTTGACCATGTGAATTTAACCACTTTTCTTGTCAACTTGGTAAATATTTTTTCTAATAAATTAATTTTTTAAACAAAAAACCAATAGTAACCTATTATTCAAATAAAAAAACTCTCATTTATATACATTAGTGTGGGACATCATTTGATTGCTTTTGTTTTTGAAAGATAAATATAGATTGCATACTTATAGAAAATATGGCCAAGAAAAGAAATTTATTAGATTCAAAATTCACATTTACTAAATTTCCCATATATATTATATCCTCAATGAGCCTCTAGAATGATCCGTAAATGATTCTTTTTATTTTTATTAATTGTATTCTATATCATGATGTCATTAATAAATAATAAAACGAAGATATCATAATAATAAATGAATTATAAATTCATAATATCTTTAAACACATAGGGGGTATTAGTTAGTCCATAGTGCATTACCATAAACTCACATTGTTTATTCCTCATATGAAATGGCATATTTATTATATTACACTTATTAATTATTAATTAATTATATCCAGAAATATATATATATCTTTATAAATTATTGATCTCATTAAATATGATAAATTAAGTCCTCAATGTGAGTAATTTTATACTTATTATTTATTTTAACATCATTTATTTATCTATAATTGATTCACAACCTCATAGAATCAATCTTCTTTTCTACCAATAATAAAGGGGACCTTTGAGGTGAATCACTGTGGTATATCAGTCCCCTATCACAAAAATTCTATATTTTTTCCTTCAACTCCATCAATTCCATAAGGTTTATTCTATATATATTCTCATATATATGTTTTTCATTAGAGATTCGTTTAATGGAAAACATAACTTCACTCTTAGGTGGATTCTTATGTAATTATTTCATTAATAAATCATGGTATTATTATATAATAGTTACACCACCCATTCTTAGGAAGTCCTTCTCATCTATAGATTGAGTTTTCTCTTCCTATTCTAGAATAATTTCATTAAGGTGAGCTACTGGAGTAACATCTATACAAGAATAAAATAATTATATCTCTCTTATACAAATATAGACTTCTATGTCTCCTTAAAAAATTTAAATATTCTTTCATTATACTTTTACATCCAATTCATAAAATGTTTTATTTCATTTCCACCTATAGTTATATTAGTTAAATAATTAACTAGGTAATATCTCTATATTTAGATAGAGATTCCAAATATATTATCATTACCACTATGTTTCAGGCTTGGTAACTCTTTTATTAGGGTGTCCATGGATTATTTAATGTTCTTACATGTCATAGAAAATATAAATGGCTGTTCAAATCTATAATCAAACAAGTAGTTAGAAATTTTTGAGTTTAAGATTAAATTCCTTCTGATCACATCATTCTTTCCTTCAAAATCAGTTATATTAATCCAATAATATTTACCAATATCCATTGACCTCTCTTGAGGAAAATCCCCGTAACCCCTGGATAATTTTTTCACATAGTTCTCTATCTACTCATAGTTGAATCATTGGATTTCAATGACTATTATTTTTTACTTTTTATTTATAAACTTCATTTAATCTATCTTGACACTTAAATCAAAATAATTTTTCCTTAAAAAATATACTACAGTTTTTTTACCATAATTATTACATATTGGATTTTTTACCCTTATATTTTTTAACTTTTGGCAGTTCAATGTACTTGGAAATTAGTCATCCTCTTCTTCTTTGATTTAAATTGAAAATAAAATACTTGGAAAATTATTTCTCAATATTTGTATTATATCATTATTTATTGAAAATATTGGAGAGACTGATACGTGTCAATGAAATGGATTTAGCCTATCAAGTAAGTATTTAATCTTGATTTCCAAATTATGTTCACGATCCACAACATACCTTACTAACATTGAAATTTTATCCTCATAATTAGTAATATTTTCATATTCCTTTTCTTTTAGAATTATAAATTTCTTTTCTATATTACTTCATTACTAATTAGGAAAATATTTTTCCAAATAATATCCCTATAAAAAGTATTTTACTCCATTTTTTCTATCTACTCTTCTCCCATATTACTCCCAATAAATGAACACCATTGATATGATTCTTAAATTAGAAAACATAATGTTATGAATAAATTTTCACTTTCATTAATTCCTAAAGAGATAAATATTATTCTTGAGGGGATTGATACATTGTTACACTACTAAAGGATTATTTGTTACATTGAAAGATTGAGGTTTCTGATGTATTATGGTTTCAAACAATTTTATGCCATGTTCTGGGTAAAATTAATTCTCTATATAGTCATGGTTATTGTTTATAAACTTGTAAAACATATTTGATATAGTTAAAATATCATCAAATTCAACTCAATCTTCCCTTAATTTCTCAGGAGGTAAATCCTTGATTTGATTATATGTGTTGGCATTATCTTCATCCATTTTGGAAGGATCTATTTATAAACAATAGAATACACTCAATTAACTCATAGAATTATTAATATTAAATTATTATATAAAATTCTCATTATATTATATTATATTAAAAACACTTATAGAATAACATATGGTTTGATCATAATGTCTATGTAATCTAACTATGTTCATTAAAATCTAATTCATAATTTTTCAAATAAACCATCCTCAATTCCCAATATAAGAACCCAAATTAGATTGACCCATATCTAATGATTACTTTACTACCTTGGATCAAAATAAAATATATCATGTTACATTGGATCTAATAGTTTATTAGTATTAAGGTACTAAATACATACATAATTCATTAATTTCAATTGAAAAAAATAAAGTACTATATAAAAACTAATTATAACTTTATTATTTCGTCAAGTATATTTGTGAAATTATTTAGAGTTATATTCTAGGTTACCTTTAGAAAGAAACACAAAATAAATGGTAGATCTTAAATTCTCTATAAGGGGTACCATACAATGGAAAATATCATATAATAAACACGTAATTTTTATTATGGTAAGAATAAATAAAAAATAAAACAAACATATAACTTATAAAATTAGTGTTGAATATATTCATGGAAAAAATAATATTATAAATAATCAAATATACATAAATTACTATTTTCATAATGTTAGAATTCATAATTTGAGACATAATAATATAATCTCTATTTTCTTGTGAAAATACATCATGTATAATTATTTACGTCATATTCCACATACCTGAGCTAGTTTTTATCATGTGACCAGTTGATGCATCAAGAGGCAATGTAATTCTGAGACCCACCCATCAAAAAATCAATATCTGTATACCATCAAGGCATCAACCAGGACATTATTCATATATGGGAATGAGTACATGAGATACTCTCACAATTTTTTCACATGATACATTCCGATGCATCAAGGGGATATTTAATTTTTCACCCCACCCACCAATAAATATGTATGATGTATCCATCATATGAATAGAATGAATTAGAATACCAATAATAATCAACATTTCTTAATAATTAATAATCATATGTTTTGAAATACAATGTTTTCATGATGTTAATTTATCCCTTTTAAGTTAATGTAATAACATAATTGGTAAATTCCCATAAATTACCATTGTAATGGGTATATGGTTTTTTCATTTCTAGAATTCATTATATAGAAATTTAGTAAATGATATAAAATTTATCCATGAGATTGAAGAAACTTATAAGAACCCATTTTTCTATAATGTAAGAATAATTTTATTTTCTATTCAAGTTATTTTTTTAACAAAATAATGAATTCCTATATAGGATATGGAAGAAAATAAGGTGTCAAGGGCTTGTTCAGATCCTAGAACCTCAGTTGGTGGAAATAATACTGGCCGGAACTATTAGAAGAATCCAAGCATCCTAGTATGGTCAGTTTATACTGACTATGTGGGTAATTTCAGTTAGTAGAATAGGTTTCATAGTTTTAAATAACCATACACTGAGGTCTACACACACATGCACATGCTCTGCATTTTTTAAAAGAGGCATATATCATGTTTTGCGCATAGTTTCGCGAATCATGTGAGTAACCTGTGTGAAAACCCTCTTTGAGTAGTAGACTAAGTAATATTGTTTCATGGTTTTTAAAACCATGCATCCAAACTATGTGACCCATTTTTTTAAGGGTGAAAAGTCTATTTTGAACCTAAAAATATTGTAACTACAATCCTTTTTCCTTCTTCCTCCAATAGACCAAATCTACCCTCCTCTTTCAGTTTGATCTCCCAATATTCTATCAGCTAGGATATAGGATTACATAACCATATGGACATGTATTCAAGATCTGATCATCTCATTGGAATCCTCTCAGTAAGATATTTGGTCCTAAGTCTCAGTTCTTCATTCGAATTTCTCTTAGTGGAACTCTTTTGATATAAACACATATGACTAATTTTTAGGGAATTGATTAATTATTCAACTGTATTCTGATTAAGAAAATCCAAGGGTTGATACTGGATAAAGTGAGTACTAAAAGACTTTTCTAGTTTGTCTATGATATTTCCCAAAATTTCCCAGCATTTATAAATTTTTTACATTGTGCGCAATTCAGTTTCTCTAGGAAATGATTCTAAAATTAATCTTCCTTAATTATAGTGGTTATGCTTGTATTTTAAAGTCCTTATTACAATTTATGTAAAGACCCGTAAAATTCATGGAAAATTTTTTCTTAATTTTCTTTGGGATTTTACAAGAACGCAGTTTCTGACGGCACTCGATTCTGAGACCCGGTGTGCCTGGAATTTCTATTCGAAGTTTAGTAAGGGTTCGTTCGGTGAACAAACGAGCGGGAATTTCTAACTTTTGAATGGGTGCTCAGAATCAATTTCTGAGGGCACTGATGGAACTGTAGTGCGGGTAATTGCTTATGAACGCCATTTCCGGAGTTGCGTTTGCACCGGAGAAGATGATAAAAATTGTGGAAGTTTATTTTATAACTAAACTACAATTTTTATTTTCTTTTAATGGTTTAATGATTTGGGTGGAAGTTGGGTAACTACCCAACTTCCCAAGGGCTGTTATGAGGGTGGTGGGGCCCACATGAACCCCACCCCTTCATATTCTTCAACCCCCCTCAACTCATCATTAATTTCCGACAACTTATGTTATTAATTAAGTGAGTTAAGTGTGGATGATTGAATTTCAAAAGCTTTGTTGAGTTAATAAAATAAGGGAGGTGCTTATTTTATTTGGGGATTTGTTGCTTGAGAGGTTTGGGGAGAAAAGCTAAAGGAATCTAGAATTTCTTCATCTTCTTTATCGAAGAACATGAAGAACGCGAAGAATGCATCAAACTCCGTCGAACAACCCCGAGTCCTCGAAGACCGACTACGCGACGCTGTATACCGCGACAGTTCTTCCATGACATCTTCTTCCGCAACGTCTCCTTCCACAACATCTCCTTCTGCGACGTCTCTTCCCACGATGAATCCGCGTTCAACGAATCTTTGTTCAAGCTCACACGAGGTAGGGGATTTATTTATTTATTTTGTTCGTGAATACTATCTTGTCGTTCTTCATGAAAATATGGCCAATTGATAACGATTAACGAGAGGGGGTCAGACCCCACAAACACGGCCGACCCTCCTCCATTATTGATGTTGTTTCTAATATGGTTGGAAAGAAATGGCGTGGTGTTGTCGCACCACGCGGAATCGTGTGGCAAGGAATGTGCGGCGCCATCGCGACGCGCCGTGAAATCGAACAAGGACGCGACGCTGTCGTGCCGCGCCAGAGAACCAAAAAAGCACCGCGGCTGGAGCAGGGCTGCGGTGCCGTCACGCCGCAATGGATGAATGAAGGTCGTGGCCGGTACCATGCCACGGCGGTGCGTGAGAACCGGCGGCCGGAAACCGGGCCGCCGGTGTCATAGAAGGGAGGGGACCGGCCGACGTCGGTCCTGTGGTGGTAGAAACCGGCCGGCCGGGGTGGGCCGGTCGGACAAGAGGAATCTGGGGGTTCAAACCCCCGGCCGGCCAGCACAATGGTCCCCTTAATGGGGGCCGCAGTTACAAACCAGGGCGGCAGGCGCCCCCCACTCAAAATGGCTCCTCCGTTTGGCCGAGCGCATGGCCAGCGCGCTGGGCGCGCTGCACCCAGGAAGGGCCGCGCCCAGGCCGGTCCGGACCGATCTGGGCCACGGCCAAGTGGGCCGGACCCGGACCCGGTTCCGGTCGACTCGGTTCGGGCCGACCCTGGGGGTATCGAGCCGGGTCGGACCGGGCCCGAACCCCTTAATACTGAATCTTTTCCGGTCGGATGCCCATAACATATGCTATGGGCTTCTGATCAATGCACCATCAGATGTGATGCGATCCTTGGATCGAGATGGTCGTTTCGGTATATAGCACTCAAGGATTCAGAATACTTTGGGATCGGTCGGGTTGGTTCTTACACGAAACCAATCGGGCCCTCGGAGCGGAAACTCTCATATCTTATTCTCCGGACGTCTGATTTATGTGTCATCGACTTTGTTGGATTCCTCTTAGTGAGACGGATCATTTGGATTACTCTGCCTGAGGTTTGGATGCAGGTGGAGTACGATCGGGTTGGTTTTGCCTTATAAACCAACCGGGCCCCTGGGACGAAAAAGCCAATTACTCTCAGATCGGGCGTCCGATTGACGCGCCGTCTGCGACGTTGAGTTCCTGTTGATGATATGGAACTTTTGGATACATCAACTCTGTACTATGTGTCAGTTGATGAATCAGCCTCTCGGCTCGTGGAGCGGACCCTCCTGAACGAGCTTGTTGTGTGCGGGAACCCTAGAGCTGGCTGCGTTTGCGATTGTGATGATGACGACGACTGTACAGAGATCCTCAGTGGATTAGACGGCGATGACTACAGCACTCAACGATCCTACGTGGATCTGTGCTACCTATCCTGTGTGGGTCTGATCCTGTGTGGGTCAAGCGCTCAAAGGTTCTATGTGAGCCAGCGCCTACAGATCTTGTGTGGGTCCGATCCTGTGTGGGTCTTTGCGGGGGTTAGTTACCTATCGATCCTGTGTGGGTCAGACCCTTCCTGGGTCATTACGGGGGTTAGTACCTATCGATCCTTTATGGTTCCGACGACTTAGATGAATCAGTGGATATATCTGATCATCTCTATCGTCATACGAAGAAGTATACCTGTGTGAGTTGAATCCCGTTTTGCTTTCCTATGTGGATTTTGTTGAACTATCCTATGTGGATTTACGTTTTTCTTTCCTGTGTAGACTGGGTTATACTTGGGCTCGGATGTTGGAGCCGAACGCGAATTGATGACTTAGGTATATGTATGGGCATATACCTAAGTAGTGTCGGATGTTACTTCGTGATTTCATCTTTCCTTTGTGGTTTATCCTTTGTGGATTTTGGGAGACCTTCGGGGGTCTCAGGGTCCCTACTGAGTAGCTTATACTCACCCCTTCACGGGCTATGCCCGCACTACATTGTGTTTGTTGTAGACGACAGACAGCGCTGATCGTGGTTGATCCTTGCAGAGCAGGACGGTACCTGGAGGTGGACCACTGGGTGGGACGTACTCGGAGCGGTTGGCTAGACCCGAGGAGCAGAGGAGGTTATCTGTACCCACCCTTCAGGTGGGAGTCTAGTGGGTGGATCGAGGCTGCGGCTTTACTATTCAGTTGTTGTTTTCCCATTCCAGTTGTACTTTACTTTCAGATTGGATTTGTATTCTGGCCCATTACTTTTCTGCACTTACTGTTGTACTCAGTTTCTACGTAGTGTTTACTTCTACTTCTTTCTTGCTTTGTGGTGTTTGTTTACTTTACAAAGTCAATTCCTTCCCTTTTTACTGATATTTATGCCTTGGTGCTAGTTGCCAGCCCCTGGCCTATGGAATGCGGGATTGGGGTAGTCACGGCACGAGCCTCGAGGACGGGTCGTAACAAATTGGTATCAGAGGAGTTCGGTTCTACCGCAGAACTTGGGACTCTGATCTTCTCTATGTGAAGCAATAGTGTTTAGCGTATTGGGTGTGGTTATCAGTCTAGGGAGTCCAGTGTTGGTGCGGCGGCCGATGTATCCGTACACCAGGACCCTGACTTCTGCTTTCCGACATAATGCACAATAAATTTGATAGCATGTGTGTTTCAAGTTTTCTATGTGATTACTCTTTGTCAGCTCACCATGTATACTGTTTGACTGTGGCACACCTGTTTCATTTCAGGATGGACCCATGATGGCAGCCAGTTAGGGTTCTGAGAGTTGAGTGTGATGACAGCCCACCGAGCAATGGGGCCTCGGTGCAGAGCCCTTTGACATCTGAGGCACCGGCGTCACCTTTACCTGTTGAGCCATCGATGCTTCCAGTCCCAGCCATTGACAATGCACGTCGCCTTAGTTCACTGCATGAGTTACAGCGCCAGCGACTGCCCTGGTTCCATGGGGAGACGGAACCCCAGGAAGCCGAAGACTGGCTGGAGGCAGTTGTACGAGTTTTCTGGTTAGTGACGACACCAGCAGACCTCATGGTGATCCTCGCAGCGAGCCGACTGCACGCGGCAGTAGGAAAATGGTGGAGCTTGATGCTCCAGGTGCATGATGAGGCATCTCTCCTATGGACAGACTTTGAGAGCCTCTTTCGGTCGGAGTTCGTCCCAGCCACCCTCCATGCGGTGTGCATCTAAGAGCTTCTTCAGCTGCGGCAGGGCAACTTGACGGTCACCCAGTACTCGGCGAGATTTACCGATCTCTCACGCTACTCGACAGACATGGTACGGGACCCATTCTTCCGGGCCTGGACCTTTGAGCAGGCATTGAGACATGAGATCAGGGCATCGCTGATCTCCCTCAGCATTCTGACCCTGGAAGGAGTACTGGAGCGAGCCCTTTTGACCGAGATCTTTCTTGCTGAGCTTTCTTCAGCGGCGAGACCTACCACGGGGCAGCACGTAGCAGAGTCTTCTATAGCAGGCAGTCGACGGATGACTCATGGGTCCAGGAAGACCAGACCCTCAAGTATATGACCTCAGGGCACTAGCTCAGCAGTGCAGGGTACACAGCAAAGAGCCAGTCTTTCGAGAGGCAGACAGTGCTACTCGTGCGGCGGGTAGGGCCACATGGCTGGTGATTGCCCGACCCACTATGCTGAGGAGCAGCAGACGGTTGATGGACCACCAAGGTAGAGGTAGAGGGTCGATCGTGGCAGTCCGCAAGGAGTAGGCGGATGAGGCAGAGGAGCAGGCCGAGCAGTAGCTGGTGGGCGACGCTTTGAGGCTCTACCACCACCACCACCAGGAGGTCCACACCATCCACAAGGAGCTGGCGGGCAGAGATAGGCATAGCTCCAGGCAGCGGAGGCCTATGACCACGGTGCGCCCGAGATGATTCGAGGTACTATCTGTGTCTATTCCACCCTTGCTGCAGTACTTATAGACACAGGAGCGAGTCATTCTTTCATAGTCGCTGCCCTTGTTCGGAGCTCGGAGATTCCGACAGAGCCGTTGGCTCGATCCTTACGACTAGATACTTCTACGGGAGCAGACTCGATGATTACGCAATGGTGTCGGCAGTGCGAGCTTACTCTAAGAGGCGAGAGTTTCGGCTGGGATCTTCTTGTAGCAGCGTCGAGGCCTTACGACGTCATCTTGGTCATGGATTGGTTGTCCATGGTCCATGCACATATTGACTGTATTAGTCGCAAGGTGCGATGTGTACACACCGACAGGAGCAGGTTCACCTTCACCAGTGAGAAGGGAGCCTTTACAGCACAGGATGGACTCTTGCAGAGGAGAGGACAACCCATCACTCATCAATTGGCTAGCCTCATCCTAGGAGCAGTTGACGTGTGGAGTCCTTGTTTTCCTGCAGTGGTGGATCAGTATGCAGACATTTTTCCAGACGATGTTCCAGGGCTACCTCCTCACAGAGAGGTAGAATTTTATATTGAACTGTACCCCGGGACAACCCCGATATCGACTCCAGTGTATTGTATGGCCCCCTCTGAGCTTCGAGAGCTACGGGTACAGTTGGAGGACTTTCTGGGCAAGGGATTCATCTGACCCAGTGTTTCACCCTGGGCTTCCCCGATTTTGTTCGCCAAGAAGGCGGACAGGAGCTTGCGACTTTGTGTCGACTATCGTCGCCTGAACCAGGTGACAGTGAGAAACAAGTATCTGCTACCGAGGATTGATGACCTCTTTGATCAGCTCAAGGGAGCATGGTGGTTCTCGAAGATAGACCTCAGGTTAGGCTATCATCAGCTCAGTGTTTGGGACGAGGATGTGTAGAAGATGACCTTCAGGTGTCGTTATAGCCACTATGTGTTCTTGGTTATGCCATTCGGCATAACCAATGCTCCAGAAATGTTCATGGCCCTCATGAATAGGATATTTTAGCCATACCTCAACTGATTTGTCGTGGTCTTCATCGACGACATTTTGATTTACTCGACGACTGAGGAGGAGCATGCCTACCACTTGCGGGCTGTGCTAGACACATTCCGAGAGCACCAGCTTTATGGAAAGCTCTCAAAGTGTTATTTCTGGATACGCGAGGTCCACTTCTTGAGACACGTCATCTCTGAGGTGGGAGTTGCAGTGGATCCTGCGAAGATCGAGGCAGTGCTTGCTTGGGAGCCACCGAAGAGCGTGACGGAGGTTCGGAGTTTCTTGGGACTAGCTGGATACTATTGGAGATTTGTGCCAGACTTCTCCAGAGTTGTGGAACCACTATCAGCTCTTACAAAGAATGGGAAACCCTTTGTGTGGTAAGATAGATGTCAGCAGAGCTTTCAGGAGGTGAGACAGAGATTGACCAGCGCCCCTATCTTGAGGTTGCCTGAGGAGGGAGTAGGGTACGTAGTCTACTGCGATGCATCAGGGACCGGGCTCAGATGTGTCCTGATGAAAGAGAGAGTAGTGATCGCCTATGGATCACATCAGTTGAGGCCGCATGAGCAGAACTACGCTACCCATGACCTAGAGTTAACAGCAGTGGTCTTCGCTCTGAAGACATGGCGACACTATCTGATGGGCGAGCGCTTTACAGTATTTTCTGACCGTCAGAGTCTCAAGTACATATTTTCTCAAAAGGTCCTGAACATGAGACAGCGGAGATGGCTCGAGTTCCTCCAGGACTATGACTTTGAGATAGTCTATACTCCTTGGAATGGCAACATGGTAGTTGATGCCCTCAGTAGGAGGATGGGCATTCAGCTACTTGAGGAGGTGACAGAGCAGCTAGCCACCTTGTAGATATCCTTTGTGTATAGAGATGGCCCAGCCTTCCTTCAGTCTCTCACATTCTCTCCTCCACTACTACAGCGGGCAGAGCGGCACAGTGTGGGGACGCTGACTGTGAGACGCGGCGTGCACAAATATCCTCAGGATAGGCACCTGATGGTTTCTCCTTTGGAGCAGATCACGACATCTTTTTCAGAGGACATACCTTGGTACCAGATGCTTTACGATAGGAGGTGCTGAGATAGTTTCACACTTCTCCCTTGGCGGTACATCCCGGAGTGGCGAAGATGTACCAGGACCTCATACGACAACACCGGTGGCCGTTCATTAAGAAAGCTGTGGTGGAGTTCTTTTCTCGATGCCTAACCTACCAGCAAGTGAAGGCAGAGCATCAGGTACTAGCAGGCCTGGTACAGCCCTGGGAGGGCCCGGAGTGGAAGTAGGACGGGATATCTATGGACTTCGTGACGGGACTTCCACACACTTCCAAAGGTCATGACTCCATTTGGGTGATTGTAGACCGACTCACCAAGTCGGCAAACTTCTTACCCATCAGAGAGAAGGGCTCAGTGGAGAGCTTGGGACGTCTCTACGTTCAAGAGATTGTACGGCTTCACGGTGTTCCATAATCTATCGTCTCCGATCGAGATACTCGCCTTACTTCCTGGCCTTGGAAGGGGTTGTAGGAGGAGTTTGAGATTCATCTATGTCTGAGCACCGCCTTTCACCCTCAGACGGAGAGCACCATTCAGACTCTCAAGGACATGCTCTGCGCATGTGTCCTTGACTTTGTTCACAGCTGGGAGGACCACCTACACTTGGTGGAGTTCACGTACAACGACCGCTACCACTCCACCATCGGGATGGCACCGTACGAGGCGTTGTACGACAGACCTTGCAGATCTCCTTTGTGCTGGACAGACCCTGGGGAGTCAGCACTTTTGGGACCATAGATGGTCCAGGACATGACAAAGAAGGTCCAGGTCATCCAGGAGCAGATGAGGACAACTCATAGCCGGTATAAGTCTTATAGTGACAGGAGGCAGAGGCCACTAGTGTTCGAGGATGGTGACCACATCTTCTTGCGTGTCTCACTTCGACGTAGATTACAGAGATTTGGCTGAGGCGGTAAGTTGTCTCCATGCTTCATCAGACCATTCCAAGTCCTCAGCAGGATTGGCGAGGTGGCTTACCGCTTGGCTCTTCCACCACAGTTGCACCAGGTGCACGACGTTTTCCACATATCTCAACTGAGGAGATACGTGCATGACCCAACGCACATCATTTACCATGGGGAGTTAGACGTTGATGATGGGACAACTTTTAAGGAGGTCCCAGTGGAGATCGAGGATCGACAGGAGCGGTTCCTACATGGATGGTCGATTAATCTTGTGCTCATCAGATGGCAGCACAGGAATCTCCAGGAGAGCACTTGGGAGAGGGAGGCTCAGATGCGTGCTCAGTACCCACATTTGTTTCCCTAGCTAATGATGTATCTTTATGGGGACGTAAAGCCCTATGGTGGGAGTAATTTAAAGACCCGTAAAATTCAAGGAATTTTTTTTCTTAATTTTCTTTGGGATTTTAAAAGAATGTAGTTTCTGACGGCACTCGATTCCGAGACACGTTGTGCCCATAATTTCTATCTAAAGTTTAGTACGGGTACGTTCAGTGAACGAACGAGCGGGAAATTTATAACTTTTGAACCGGTGCTTGGAATCGAATTCTGAGGGCACCGATGGAACCATAGCGCTAGTAATTGCTTATGAACGCCATTTCCGGAGTTTCATTTACACAAGAGAAGATGATTAAAATTGTGGGAAGTTTATTTTATAATTAAACTACAATTTTTATTTTATTTTGATAGTTTAAGGCTTTGGGTGGAAGTTGGGTAACTACCCAACTTCCCAAGGGAGGTTATGAGGGTAGTGGGGCCCACATGAACCCCTCCCCTTCATATTCTTCAACCCCCCTCAACTCACCATTAATTTTTGACAACTTATGTTATTAATTAAGTGATTTAAGTGTGGATGTTTGAATTTCAAAAGCTTTGTTGAGTAAATAAAATAAAGGAGGTGCTTATTTTATTTGGGGATTTGTTGCTTGAGAGGTTTGGGGAGAAAAGCTAAAGGAAACTAGAAGTTCTTCATCTTCTTCATTGAAGAACACGAAGAACGTGAAGAACGCATCGAACTCCATCTAAGAACGCCGAGTCCTCGGAGACCGACTACGCGACGCCGTATACTGTGACGGTTCTTCTGCGACGTCTTCTTCTACGATGTCCCCTTCCACAACATCTCATATCACAACGTATCTTCCCGCGACGAAGCCTCGTTCGACGAACCTCTGTTCAAGCTCACATGAGGTAGCAGATTTATTTATTTATTTTGTTCATGAATATTATCTTGTCGTTCTTCGTGAAAATACGACCAATTGCTAACGACTAATGAGAGGGGCCGGACTGCACAAACACGGCCGACCCTCCTCCATTATTGATGTTGTTTCTAGTGTGGTTGGAAAGAAATGGCATGGTGTCGTCGCACCACGCGGAATCGTGCGGCAAGGAATGTGCAGCACCGTCGCACCGCGCGGTGAAATCGACCAAGGACGTGATGCTGTCGCGCCGCGCCGGAGAACCGAAAAAGCACCGTAGCCAGAGTGGGGCCACGACAGAGGGGTGTGGCACCGTCATGCTGCAATGGATGAATAAAGTCCGCGGTCATTACCGGGCCATGGTGGTGTGTAAGAACCGACGACCGGAAACCGGGCCGCCGGTGTCGGAGCAGGGAGGGGACCGGCCGACGCCGGTCCCGTGGTGGATGAAACCGGCCGGCCGGGGTGGACCGGCCAGACAAAAGGAAGTCAGGGGTTCAAACCCCCGGCCGGCCAGCACAACGGCCCCCTTAATGTGGGTCGCAGTTACAAACCAGGGGGCAGGTGCCCCCCACTCCAAATGGCTCCGCCGTTTGGCCGAGCGTCTGGCCTGCGCGCTGGACGCGCTGCGCCCAGGCTGGGCCAGGCCACGCCGGCCGGGCCGGGGCGCACCCAAGCAGGCCGGACCCGGACCCGGTTCGGGTCGACCCGGTTCGGGCCGACCCTGGGCGTATCGGGCCGGGTCGGACCGGGCCCGAACCCCTTAATACCGAATCTTTTCTGGTCGGACGCCCATAACTTGTGCTACGGGCCTCCGATCGACGCAGTGTCAGTTGCAATGCGATCCTTGGATCGAGACGTTATTTTTGATATATCGCACTCAAGGTTTCAAAATATTTTGGGTTTGGCCGGGTTGGATCGTACACGAAACCAACCAGGCCCTCGGAGCGGAAACGCTCATATCTTAAGCTACAGGCATATGATTTATGTGCCGTAAACTTTGTTGGATTCCTCTTAGTGAGACGGATGTTTTGGCTTACTCCGCCCGAGGTTTGGACGCAGGTGGAGTACGGTCAGTTGGTTTCTCCTTAAAAACCAACCGGCCCCCTAGGACGAAAAAGCCAATAACTCTCAGACCGGGCATCTGATTGACATGCCGTCTGCGACGTTGAGTTCCTATTGATGATACGGAACTTTTGGATACATCAACTCTGGAATATGTGTCAGTTGATTTATCAGCCTCTCGGCTCATGGAGCGGACCCTCCCGAATGAGCTTGTTGTGTGCAGGAACCCTAGAGATGGCTGTATTTGCGACTGTGACGAGGACAACAACTGTACAGAGATCCTCAGTGGATTCAACGGCGACGACTACAACACTCAGTGATCCTACGTGGATCAGTGCTACTGATCTTGTGTGGGTCCGATCCTGTGTGGGTCAAGTGCTCAGCAGTTCTGTGTGAGCCAGCGCCTACAGATCCTGTGTGGGTCCGATCCTGTGTGGGACTTTGCGGGGGTTAGTTACCTATCGATCCTGTGTGGGGCAGAGCCTTCCTGGGTCATTGCGGGGGTTAGTACCTATCGATCCTTTGTGGGTCCGACGACTTAGATGAATCAGTGGATATATTTGATCATCTCTATCGTCATACGAAGAAGTATACTTGTGTGAGCTGAATCCTTTTTTTCTTTCCTATGTGGATTGTGTGGAGCTATCCTGTGTGTATTTACGTTTTTCTTTCCTATGTGGATGGGGTTGTACTTGGGCTCAGATGTTGGAGCCGAATGAGAATTGATGACTTCGGTATATGTATGGTCATATATCTAAGCAGTGTCGGATATTACTTCATGATTGCATCTTTCATTTGTGGTTTATCCTTTGTTGATTTTGGGGGACCATCAGGGGTCTCGGTTCCCTACTGAGTAGCTTATAATCAGCCTTGCACGGGCTATGCCCGCACTACGTTGTGTTGGTTGCAGATGATGGATAGCGCTGATCATGGTTGAGGCTTGCGGAGTAGGACAGTACTTGGAGGTGGACCACTGGGCGGGACGTACTCGGAGCGGTTGGCTGGACCCAAGGAGCGGAAGAGGCTATCAATACCCACCCTTCACGTGGGAGTCCGGTGGGTGGATCAAGGATGCGGCTTTACTTTCTAGTTGAATTTTTCCCTTTCCAGTTGTACTTTACTTTCAGTTTGGTTTTGTATTCTGGCCCATTACTTTTCCGCACTTACTGTTGTACTCAGTTTATGCATAGTGTTTACTTCTACTTCTTGCTTGCTCTGTGGTGTTTGTTTACTTTAAAAAGGCAGTTCCTTCCCTTTTTACTGGGATTTACACCATGGTGCTAGTCGCCAGCCCCTAGCCTATGGAAGGCGGGCTTGGTGTAGTCATGGCATGAGCCCCGAGGACGGGTCGTGATAATTTTCCTTCATTTCATTTGAGTTTTATACCTAAACATCATCCACCTAATAAGTTTGTATACCATATTATTACTTTTACCCATTTTTTGACATTATTTGAGACACATTTTGGGTGTGTTTTAAATTAAATTTATTAGGATAAGTGTTTTAAATTAATAAATGAATTTCAAACTATAAAATGGAAAGTATACGTATCGGTATCACTTATACATAACCCTTAATATTAAATAGTTAACTGGAATGTAAATTTTTATATAATTATACATGGCCTTTATAAATTGAATTGAATTGATAACTGGATGTGTGTCCGCGTTAAACCATTCAATGTATGATGAAATTTAATGGAATGAACCTAATGAATTGAACTTTGTATGAGTTTTACATGGACTTAACTAAAAAATGATATGTGTATTAGGTTCTTATTTCATATGAACCTTTTTACCTTTATAAGAATGGTCTTACATGAGCCATCCTTGGATTCCCAATGTAATTCCTTGAGCACTTTGAGGATTTATTCTGATTAAAGAATGATGTTACCAAAGGAGATACCCACATTTAAACATGGTCCTTTTCTATTATAATTTTCCTAGAATTATTTTTAGGATACCCTCACTATATCTCAAGATATTATTTATTCTGGTATACAGTCCTTGGATTCATCTCGATATATTTAGACACATAGCACCTTGGATTCACCCCATTAGGCCTAGTCATGCTTACCCATTATTACCATGGATTAGATCCATGGAATCATTTAGAATATTTTAAATTGAATTTCCTAGGGTGTTTTTCCTTGGATTACACTTATACCCATTTATTTACAAATTTCATGTGATACTACTATGAGTTGTCTTGACCTCTAAGGTCAAGGATGCCTTGGTAACACCCTGGTTCCTTTGTTGTCATTACATTTTATTATGGTACTAATGATACATTTATATATAAACCATATCCTTATTACAATAGAAAATTTAATTAATTAAATAATTAAATGATCACATGTTTCTAGCTATTACCATATAAGGCTAAAGTAGGTATGAGTTATTTATTATATCATTGTTTTTCCTATATATACCTGCACATTGTATAATTTTTATTCACATACTGGGTTGTATAGTCATTGTTGGTAGTGTCCTGCAGATATTTATCTAACACCCTATCCAAGATAACATTATTTACAAGGTAGATTATATTACCAAATGTGTGCAAAAGGGGAAGCATCCATCTTTATACACCTGACTTTCTAGCTTTCTTTAGGATGGAAACTTGGTAGCAGATTACTAAGACACAGCTCAGGATACATGGACAGTTTTTCTTCTCCTTGATTATATTTTATATCATGTATTGTATAGTCTTTCTTATTCCATGTATAACTACTTTTAATTTTGTAGAAACATGACATCTAAACATCATTTTTGTATATGATATAGTTTGATGTTATTGAGAGGTTATTCATTACATGATTTATTATATTTATCTTCTTTCATTTTTATTATATTGCTTCTACTATTTATCCATCATTTATATCTTCATTATGTTCCTATCTAAAATGAGGTAATAGTATCCTTACTAACACATCCTAGACCCTCACAGCTAGTTAGAAGCCTCAAGAAGATGGGGGGTGCTTGACGTTATGTGGCCGATCAGGTCTAGGGAACATTTGAGTGGTACTCGAGTCATGACGTCACAAAGTGGTATCAAAGAAGTATTATTTTTTATTACTTTTAGGAAATTATAAAGGAGATTAGGAATATATTGGTACTTGGTTATAAAACATTTCTAAGAGTATATAACTCGTGATTGGGGTAAATATAATGTTTCCTTAGAAGGGTAAATTTTTGTTATTTTTTCTCTTATTAGAATTGAAATACATTCACCATTGGGTGATGAACATGAATTGTAGAATTTGATATTCTTTATGGATATTTTACATTATACTATTACGGAAAGAAACATTGTTACATGCATAATAAGAGGAAACTAGAATTCACATTCCATGAATATTTCATGTCATATAGACACATTTTATTGCTATAACTACTTGTGGTGGTTGTGATTTTTGAGTGAACCATGGTTGTTATATATTCTTGTGATTTTAGAATCATCTATAGGGAATAAAATTGGTTGTTCAAAATTTTAGCACTAACCTAAATAGTGTTTCCATACATATATTGATGGTGGAATATTAAATAGCCATTTTTAACTCTTATAATCTATGTTCACTTAGTTACATGAGCTATGTTTTGGTTGGGATCATGTGATTAAAAATTTCAATTTGAAGTTGTATGGGCCCTTATAGATTGGAATGTGTAATTAATCAAATCAGGTGATTGTATTTTACTCATTACATTATGAGACCAATTGTCTTGGGGATAATTAGAATTAATTTTTTTTCAATTTTAGTTATTATGTGTATGTGCCTTTATCAGTAGGGAATGATTATCCATTTAATAGAACCTCGTAATATGTATATAAGAACATAAAACATAAGATGTCAATTCTGAAAAATAAATAAAATGGTTTCCAGTAAATGGAGAGTCCAATTGCAATTTAATTATTGTTTTCCCAATTAACGTATAATTGGAACTTCTATATACTGAAACCCCCATAAATAAAAAATCAAACACTTACTAATACCCTAGCCTAATATGGGGGAAGTTGGGATAGTATGTTTGGTAGTTATCACTAATTCCTATGATATTGTTCTGTTGGTTTTTTTATTTACCTTCAAATATTTTTTTATGGAATGTTTGGGGAATTATAAATCTATTCGATCATGACATACATGATTCGTGTGCTAGGAGGGTGGTGACAACCATGATTTAGGTATGGTGGGTCGTAATCCACTAGTGTTACAGCTAGGAGTTCCACTTGAGGAACCACCCATTATTCCTGAACTAGGATCTAATGCTCATCTTTGAGATGGTTTTCTATGTCAAATGCAGTTTATGCAGGGTGCTCCATAACTAACACCTACAATTTTTAATTTGACTCGTGAGTTGCAGTAGCAGCATCCTACTATATTTTCGGTGGGTGGACAACCTCGAGATGGTATGTCTTGGATAGGTTCCATTATATCTATCTTTTGATCTTTTGGAGATGCCTCTAAAGAGGAGGGTCAAACTATCCACCTATATGTTGTGTGATTATGCCAAGAACTGTTGAGATGTGATTACTCAGGTCAGCCTTTATCAGTGAATGGTCTAGGAAGTCTTCCAATCTACCTTCTATGATAACTTTATCCCTTAAAAACTGAGAGATGACTAAACCAAAGAGTTTATGCACCTGGAGTGGGGTGAAATGTATGTTATGAACTATTCAGTTTGTTTTACTAGGTTTGAGTGCTTCAAACAGTTTCTAGCCAGATATGAGCTATCACAAGTGAGACTATATAAGGAGGGCATCTAATATTCCATACACTCATAGGTGAATCTCTTTACACTATCTAACTTTTATGATATTCTAAATCAAACTATTATCACTAATACCAATATAGTAGAAGTAGACAGTACATGAAACATAGCCCTAGTTCTAAGATAGGATAATAGTTATTTTGATAGAAGTAATTGTGGCCTTGAGGTTTTTTTCAGAGAAGTGGTAGACGTAGTATCCTTACAAAAATATCAGTTATATTTCATTAGTGTGGACAGAAGGGGTATGTAGAGAATCAGTTTGATAGAGACTCACTTGACTTTTGTTTTTTCAGTTTCATGGGAAATATTTAGATATTATTCCAAACTTTCCTTTTTTGTTTCTAGAGGAAAAGTATCCATACTAGCTCCACCTTCAGGGGAAATATCAATTATTCTACATTATGTAAGGAGTTGGAGTAGTATCAGTAGGACTGATTATGGATGAGGTAGTGGACAATGTATCCAGAATTATGATTATCAGTTCAAGAAGAGAGGACATGCTCAGGGTAGTCAATTTGTATCTCAGGTTCATAGATCTATCATGTTACATGATTTACAACTTATACACGAGGATCAGAGTTCAAGATGATATATTTTATGAGGTACTATCCTATTATCATATACTATTATATCTTCTTTATTCGATATAGGTTCTTTCACTCCATTGTCTCATTATCAACTATGGAAATTCTTGGATTGGATATTCAATACTTATGTGGGGTGAAAACCGTAGAAACATCCTTGGGTGTATGTTCAAAGGGTATCCACAAATGAAAAGATAATTCCTTTGAGTTAGGCAGTTATCATTTCTTATAGGACCCTTTTATTCTTGAGATTATGGGATTTGATGTCATCTGTGAGATGGATTGTTTGGTTCCCTATCATGCCCATGTGAAATGATATCGTTGTATGGCGTCATTTACATAACCATAGAGTGATAGCTATATTCACAAATGTAGGTGGTATTTTTGGACCAGTATATTTGGTACATAGCCTCATGGGCTAGGTGTAGTGACCACCCATATTACTATTCATTACATAAAGGAGGAGGGAATGTGTATAACGAATTTTCCTCTAGTAGTATATCAATTCGGGGATGTATTTCCCGATGATTTCTATATCTTGCCTCCAGAGAGAGAAACTGAGTTTTTGATTGAGCTTGTTCCAAGAGACGATTCAGTATCTATTACTCCATACATGATTGAACCTGCTAATCTCAAGGTGATTAATGCATAGATGGAAGATTTATAGTGTAAGGGTTTTATCTAACCCATCATTTCATCTTTGGGTTCACCCATGCTTTTCACCAATAAGGTGGATGGGACCCTTCATTTATGAGTGGATTATTGATGTTTGAACCAGAGTATGGTTAAAAAATGATATCCACTTCCTTGAATAGCTGATATCTTTAAGAATCTATGAAAATATAGGGTGTTCTTATAGATAGACATGAGATTGAGTTATCCTCGGGTGTGAGTCAGGCCTTTATATATACCACGACCACCTTTCTAAAGTTGACATAATTTGTATAATTATTTTGTTATGTCATTCAGTCTAATGGAAATTCCCTTTGTTTTCATGGATTTGATTAATAGATTTTTTCGCACCCTATCAGGATTCATTTTTCATGGTTTTGGGGGAAAACATCTTGGTGTGTTCTCAAACTCAGAAAAACCATTGTAAACATATTGGTATCATTTTGAATATGATGAGAGAGCATCATATGTATGATAATATTTCTAAGTTCCACTTCTAGATCAACAAATGTCCCTTTTTGTGTATTATTATCTCATAATCTTGAGTATTAGTTGACCCAAAGAAGGTGAGTGATGTGGTTTCCTTGGTTAATCCCAAGAACATGTTTACAATTTTGAGATTCTTAGGGATAGAGAGATATTATATGTGATTTTTATAGAAATTATTACACAGTGATACCCCTCTTACCAGTCTTACTAATAAGGGTCTGAAGTTCTTATGGTATGAAGTATGTGATCAGGATTTTCTAGATCTTGATGGAAGGTTTACTTTGGCACCAATTATGATTCTTCCATATCCAAATAGAGTCTATACAATGTTATGTGATGCATCAGGAATTAGGATGGATGTAGTGTTGATGGAGGAGGATATAGACATTTTATATAGTTCTCTCTAGTGAATACCATAAAATCACAATTACTTAAAGCACAAATTTATCTAGAGGTATTTTTCTATTCCTTATGCTGCTAGAGACACTATTTGATGGGAGATCACTTTATGGTGTATGAGGACCACAATATCCCCAAAAATATCTTTATTCAAAATGAATTGAATCTCATCCAATGAATATGGGTCTAATACCATTATTATTTTGACTATGATCTAGCCTATATTCCGAGAAAGGGGAATGTGGTAGTTGATGCGCTGAGCCAGAAAACTCAGGAATAGGCTATTTAGGAATTCTATAATGAATAGAAATTGATGGAACTATTTTTTGAGAAAAATCTAGTGTTTTAAGAGTATCATGAGTAGCATTTTCTTATAGAATTATCTTTTAATTCTTCACTCATAAATAGGGTGAGGAGAATGATGATCTTAGACCCTAAAGGAATGGTTCTATGAGAGCATATTTTTTGTGATAAATCACCTCTATAATGATATGTTGATAGATATGACATCCTACATATACATGGGTATATTTGGGTTCTTATAGATATTTTATAGGAATTAGTGAATGAGTCACATGCTTATTAGTGGGAAACTCATCTAGGAATCTCCACGTTGTACGGTAATATGTTTCTCCAGTATCAGTGTCCAGGGATAAAATTTTAGATAGCAGGATTTATCACTAGGTTTTATACCTATCAGCAAGTCCAAGAGGAGAACCAACATCCATTTGGATTGTTACATCAATTTTAGGTCTCTAAAATGTAAATGACAATATTTTGTGAGATATGTTTTTATTATCTTTCGGAGGTCACCTCAAGGTAGTGACATGGGTTGAGTAGTCATGGAATGACTGATAATGGTAGCCCACTTCCTTCCTAATTTGTATACATTCTTATTTGATGATCTAGGAAAAATATATGTTTTTGAATTTATATATCTACATAGGGTTTCATTTACTATCATTTTATATAGGTATGATCATTTTATATTGTGTTTCTGGAAATGGTTTTAGAAGGATATGGGTACACATGTGCTTTTGAGAAAATCTTTTCACCCCCTAACTGATGGCTAGTCGAAACAAAAAACACAAGTGTTGGATGACATGATCCGACCATGTGTCCTTGATTTCAATGGATCTTAGAAGAAGCATATCCCTCTCATCATTTTTTTCTGCTATAGCATCTATCATCCAATGATTCTGATGGATTCGTATTAGGCCTTATTAGGTAGGAAATGTCATTAACCACTATGGAAGTTAGAGGTAGGTGAGGCAATGGTAGTAGGTCTTCATCTCATGTTGGAGACTTTTGAGTAGATGTTGTTGATCTGAAGTTGTGTTTCTAATGCTCTGTCACGAAATAAATCATTTGTTGATCATCATCAACAACCTATAGAGTTCTAGGATAGGGATCATATTTTCCTATGGGTACCACCTAGGATTGGGAATAGATTGATATACAGGAAATGTAATTTATCACCTCACCTTGTCGGGCCTTTTGAGATCTTTGATAGAGTCAGGCTGGTATCTTATCGGTTTCTACTACCTTAGAGATTCCATGCCATGCATGACATCTTCCAGGATTCAAATATTCTCCATTATAATGCCAACATGTGTCATAATTTTGATTCTAAATAGTTTAAGAATTATTTTGATGCTTACTTTGAGGAGTATCCTATATTCATCATTGATTAGATAACAAAGTCTATCCAAGGAATTTATATCCCTTTAGTAAGGGTGTAATGGAAACACAGACATGTAAAGGATGATACATTGGAGTATGATGCCAGCATACATGCTCAGTGGCCATAGATGTTTTTATATAGTGTTATACCACCCTTGGTAGGGAAAATTATGTTTGAGTTCCCTTAAGGGAGAAGTATATAAGAAGCTGGTTTTTCCTTTGTGGAGTTAATCCTTTAATTTTATATTTAACACTTTAGTTATGACCTAATATGAATGACCAGTAAGGCTAAAGAGAAAATTGGGATGTTTGATACTTGTTTATAGCCCAGAATCCATGTTGGTGAAAGAAAACATTGGTCCCATGGTTAGTTAAAACCATTCAATACAGTCCACATGGTTTTTCATATGTGTGTGGGGGGATTTTAGTGAGTAGAATAGGGTGCACAGTTATCTCTAATTGTTCTCCCAAGTATTCATGCATGTTAATATAATATTCAAATTTTAACAAAGGCATATAACAAGGTTTGGGAATGGTTTCCAAATCCATGTTCATGATCTATGAAAAACTCATCCATGGACTGTGTCCTAGGTACATATGGGACACGGTTTGGCCAACCATTCCACAAAACTATGCGACCCAATTTTTAATGTGTGAAAATTATTTTTTATCTAAAGAATATTATAACCTAAATCCTTTCCCTTCTTCCTCTAGTTGATAGAATCCACCATACCCCTTTATCGTTCAATTACCAACCTTCCATCGCCAAGGTTCTTGGATTAATTTTCCATATAAACCTAGAATCGATATCTTGACATCTTATTGGAATCCTATTAGTAAGTTATTCTATCCTTAGGAATATTTTTTCATTTTTCTTCCTCTCAATGACTCTATTTTGATATATGTTTATATGACACATTTACAGGATGCTGATCTATTCTTTATTTTTTCCAATAAAGATATTACTAAGGTTAGTTATTGGGTGAGGAGAGTACTGCATGCATCAGGTTGGTGTCCTATGACTTTTTCATAAAATTATAATCATTTATAAATTGTTGTCATTTTTCACATGCCAGTTTCACTGGGAGATGCTTCTAAAATTCATCTTCCTTAATTATAATTGTAAGGCTTGTGTTATAAAGCCCTAACTAGACTTTTTCTTCATGGTGTTTGAGTTGAGACCTCAAATTCATCAAACCAATAAGGATTCATACCATATTATTATTTTTTCGGTTGTTGAGATTATTTGAGATACCATTTGGGTGTGATTTAACTTGGCCTTGTTAAGTAAGTGTTTTAAATTAATAAATTAATTTAAAAATGATAAATTGAATGTAAGTAGTTTAATATTAATTGGTCTTATACCATATGATAATATTTTTATTTATAAATTAAATGTTTATATGATTATAATTGGACTTTATAAATGGAATTGAACTGATAACTTTTTTCATGTCCTTATTACACCTTATCACATAAGAAATGGAATGAACCTAATGAATTGAAATTTCCATGAGTATTATATGTCCTTAATTTAATTATGATATATTTATAATCTTCATATTTCATATAGACCTTTTAACATTTATACTAATGGTCAGACTTGAGCTGACCATGGATTCCTGAGGGAATGCCATGAGTACTCAGAGAACACCATTCTGATTCAAGGATCTGGTTTCCAAGGGAGATACCCACCTGGGAACATGGTCCTTTTCTATTATTGTGTGTCAAACATGATCTCTTAGAATCCATTCTATATCAATTTAGATATTATATTTCATTGGATTCACTCCTTGGATTCGGTTTTATGTCATCATATATGTAATGTCGTGGATTTAACCTATTGTCCCAAGTCATGTTTAGCCTCTAATTACTATGGAACAAATCCATAGAATCTATTAGAATCATTTACATTGGTTTCATATGGGCATCTCTCCTTGGATTAAACTTAGAAACAATTATTTCTAGACCACATGTGATACTATTATGAGTTATCCTGACCCCTGATGTCAAGGATGACTTAGTTACACCTTGGATCCTCTGTTATCATTACATCATGTTACAATACTTTTGATAACATTATATATATAACATCTCTTTATTATTAACTAAAATATATAAATTGAATAATTAAATAGTTATATATTTAGAGCTATTAACATATGAGGTTGAAGAAGGTATAAGTTATTAATTATGGAATTACTTTACCTTTATATACCTGCACACTATACAATTTTTACTCATATATTGGATTGTATAGACACCTTTGGTGGTGGCCTACTAATATTTTTATCACACCCTATAAAGGCCTCTATTAGTACCTAGGGAGATTATATGATCATAGTTGTGGACAAGGGGAAGCATTATACTTTGTAATGTTAAATTTCTTTCTTTATTAAGGGTGAGATCTTGGAAGAAAATGATCAATCCAATTATCATGATTCGTGGATAGTTTTTTTCTTCTGATTTATTGTTTTGTAAAGAATATATTATACCATATTATTTCGATCATGTCTGACTACCTTTCCTTTTGTAGAGACATGAAATCACATCATCACATTTGTATATGATACAGCTTGTAGTTATTGAGATGGATATTCATTACACGATTGATTATGATTGTCTTCTGCTTCCACATTTATTATAATGCTTCCATTGTTTATCCATTTTTTTATATCTGTCGTACTTTAATTTGATATGAAGTCATAGTATCCACACTAGTACAACCTAGACCCTCACTACTATTTGGTAGACTCTATTGTATAGGGATGTGTTCTTGATTCCATGTGACTGACCTGATCCAGGGAACCTTTGAGTGGTACACATGTTCAGATTCCATAACCTGGACAATAAGTATAAAAATAAAGTCTTGAGAGAGATGAGTTGTGATAGAGAACATAACCTTAAGAAAAATAATTAACAAGAAATAACTATCATGAAAATTTTATGTATGAATAATACATTTATAAGATAGTAAAAAGGAGCATCAACTCATCATAAATGATCATAGCTCAATGAAATCAAATTAAGTTAAGAATATGTTTACCATGAGACTCAAGTTGCATCATACATCCTCTAACATCTGGAATAAAAAAATTATATTAACTATTTAATTAATATAGATCCTTTACAATGTTCATTTATTTATTATTATAACTTTAAGGAAATTATTATCATGTTCCATCTATCTACTAAATTGGCATTGTTTACGTCAATCATTTTCAGGTTTTTTATTTCCAAATTTTCCAAATTATTGTAGTATAATTATAATGGTTCATTGAAAAATATTGATGTTTCCATAATATCAAAAATATTCAAAGTACTAGAATAGTGTTTTTATAATATATTAATAGGTTTTAGGTTCATTCAATGTGACTCTAAGATGAAATCCATGAAATTCCCATTTTAATAATTTTGCAAGAGATAAAAGTAGGTATATTAATAATTTTTTAAATCATAATATTAAAAATTAACTAAAAAACATTACTAACTCATAAATATACTATCTTACTATTAATTATGTTTCCCTAAAAATCTATGATATAAAATATAGCATCATTATTGTAGGTGGTTAAACATACCAAAACATGAATGTGTTGTAATCAATGGATGAGTTTGATTATGATATGATTTTATTGTAATACCATTATTCCAAAAGCATAATGATATTTTACATATTTTATTGAATAGATATATAAAAATTGGTAAGAGGTGTATAGTTAAAATAAATGGGAAATAATTATATGAATTTATTATTTATAAAGAAGAAATCATATCTCCACATGGAATCCTTCTTGGTTTTGAAGGAATTAAAGGATTTTTTAGCACCAAATATATCCTATATGGGAGAGGGATATTAGGGAATAAAATATGGAAAATTTTACGGGGTGATTATAATTCAAGGTTTTTATTGGAAAGGGTTGTGTAATGTTCATTTTATATCTGATATGAGTGGCATTATTTTAACACAAAATTTATAATATAATTAGAATGTTATATTCTATGAAATTGGATCTAAAATGGTTATTAATGAGTTTCAGATAAGGTAATTCCAAACATAACTTTTCCAACAAATTTAAATATTTGTTTCTATATATATTGTTTCACAATACCCCTTAATTTCACCTTTTTACGGTATTTTAGCCTTTACAGGGGTGACCATGTTTTAAAAAATTAAATTGTTTTTATAACTAAATATAAAATTTATCTCACTACCAAATTTTTATATGATGATTCTAATTATAAAATACATATTATTATATTAAATATATAAAATTTATAAAAATTAACTGTAATATATTTAGACATAATGAAAAAAATATATTATTTTTCGAAAAATGTATTTTTTTAAGAATAAAAAATAATTAATAATTAAGGATATTTTTATTTCTCTTGAAATTTATTAGTTTATGATTTAAAAAAAAGGTTTACTTCATTGTAAAACCAATAAATAATTAAATGGAATCTTATTAATACATAATTAAAGTAAAAGGAAAAAATTAGTTTTTTTTGTAATAAAATATAACTTACCTTCCAAAAATATAAAAATAGGGTTCTAAATTCAGAATATTATTTTAAATGTGTTATTTTTCTTCATAAATACTTATATGATCGAGAAAATGGTTTTATAAATTTTTATTTCATTATTATCTCATGATTGTGTCATAAAAGTTACTGTATTGATAAACAATGTATTTTTTATCTATTCTCCAGATCAATCAACCCTTTTTGAAAAAAAATAAAAAAATTTACACCAAGATAATTTTGACATGTTAAATACAAATATAAATTACAACTGGTAAAATAAGAATTAAAAAAATAAAAAATTCAACATTTTCACATAATTATGAATAAACACACTATATTTTCTTATAATGATAAAATAATAGAATTTGAATTGTGTGATAGTTTTTTGGGATGTAGTGTTTACCTATTATACTATAATATCTAGTCTTAAACCACATTTCTACCTATTGGCTCCAAAAACTCAATTACCTAAGAAGAGGAATTAAGGTATGATATATTAAAACCATCCCATTGTGGATCTTTTTTTGTTGTTAAATAAAACATTATTCTCTCATCTTCTTGTATAATTGTGTTATCATAAATGAAAACAAGAACAAGAAAAAAATTACTTAATTCATCATTTACTAGGCTAGTCCAAGGAGCATACAGAGGTAATTCACCAATGTGCCAAATCCACTAAAACACACTATTATTAAAACATTTGGAGTGGTCTCACTATCTATTCTAGTTTACTAACAATCCCACTTCAAAAACTCACTAATATCTCAACTAAGTGTATGTACTCCCCCATTATAATATTCTACCATTTATTACTTGAATAAATATTTTTTAGATGTCGTTTGGTGAATAGTTATGTACTTATTTCATATAATTTTTGAATTTTAGTTTACCATGGAATATATAGGGAATTATCAATGGGTTTACACAAATTTTTCTTTCAATCAACCTTTTCACACCTTGTACAAATCATCCCTAACTTTTTTTAATCTTTTATTTTTTGTCATAGATCACTAAATTTCAAAGAAATTTTCAGTTTTTTAAGAACTCTCAACCTTTATAAAAATTTTTGAATAACATTAAACACAAATTTTTTTATAGATAAAAATCCCTTTTATGTGTGTAAATAATGTTTGAGTTGTTGTTACATGAAAGAAAAATCTTCATTCAAATAATACATGATTTAGATCCCTAAAATTATATATTGGTTGGAATTATAAAATGAGGGAGTAGTGTCATATTTATAAACATGCATTACCCTTCATGAAACTTCCTTTTTCATACTGACACACCATGAAACATTCCTTTCTCACTGAACTCTAACCATTTGACATCCTATTTAGAATAAAACTCTCTAACTTCACACAAATACCATCTATAGTTTTTTGGACTCATGTAACTCCACCTATGTCATGAAAATCTTTATTATTTACACAACTCCTCTTTCACAAAAAACTTTACTTCTTAAAAATTTAATAAAGAAACTTCATAACACCATTTGTTTTAAACATTGAACCTGTTCAGGCAACTCTGTCTCCATCTCTCAAATATTTCTTGAAAAAAACAAAAAAACTTTCACAAAATAGTTTACATAGCCTTATTTTTATGGGGAGTTCATGAATATACAATTTCACACAACTCCAACACCTTTTCACATAGATTTTTCATTTTTTAGAAAATATTCTATATACACCTACAATAGTTTCCATACTTATTCCAGGGCATTATCAATAATCATGCTAGGACATCAAAACTAACCATGTCAACTAGATTTTTCAACAAAAATGATCAACCTGGAAAAACATCAGTGTCACCATGAGGAATTTTGGCATAATAATATATCATTTTGGATTTATTCAAAACTCTTCACCCTTTGATAACACTTTAGATATTCTGTTTGTATCTTGTTGACATTATTTTTTCCTCTTCTATATTTTGTATATAATTTTATTCTTATGAATTCAAATAGAGATCAATGATTTAATCAATAGATATGATAAGCTCACATGATCCCAGATCAATGTCATAAACAAGAGTATCATGAAAATTTCTAGAATGAATCGCTTTATTCCGGAAACACCCCTTTGTGGAACTCAATATTTGTAGAATAAAAATTTCATCATATCATAAAAGAATGATATCACTCAATAATACCACCAATATTTCTCTACCGGGAAACTGTTTTCATCATGAACCCCATAGGTTAAAATATTGTGATATATCAAACATGAATGAAAATTTATAGTATCTCTAGATTTGAAAATTCCTGGATTTATCTAGTCCCCCTATCAGCTTCTCCCCATTTCATTATCAACACTTCTCCAGCTTTGTAAATGAACCAAAAGGTCCCTTCTTTGTGGTTGTTCAAGTTTGGGGAGTTTAATGGACTCCAAGAGAAAGTCGATGACATTCAAACACGTCATTGTGTAATTCATTCATTATAATATATTAAACTTGTTGTTTTCTAGGAATATACTCAATATTCAAAATCCCATGCTCCACATTCTCCTCAATAAAATGTAAGTTTATTTCAATGATATTTACCCATGAGTGATGGATTATATCTTTTATAAGATTTATATTATTTGAATTATCTTAATGGATAACAATCAAAGACATTAATTAAACTCCCTTTTCTTAAATCTTCCCTTTAATCTATAATAACTGCTTTCAATATTTAGTAGCCACAATATATTCAGGTCCTTTAGTGCTCAAATAAATTCAATCATTTTTCTTTCTTATCCAATAAATAAAAAATCCACCAAGATAGAATCCATGAAATGATGTTTATTTTCAACCATCTTTTAAACAAGTCCAATAAGAATTAGTGTGTTATTTTCCCCACAAGTGTAATTCCTTAATATTACATTAATACAGTGCCACCTGGTATGTGTAAGCCACAATTTCGGTTCATTTCACTATTAATTGAAACAAAATCCAAATAATATCCTTGTATTCTATGAAATTGACTAATTTTTATTTATCATCTCATGATATTTTCATCCATATATCCACTAAAGTTATCATCACCTATGAATTATCCATTCTATGTCTTCTTATAACCTCTTTATCATGTTTGGATTAAGAAATAAACGTGATATTATTTACATGTTTCACCAATAAACTAAGGAAATACATGATCTCACAAATCATTAACATTTTTAACAAACATTTCATTATTTATGGATACTCATTACACTATGCTTAATTATATCTACCATGATTATGTTTTTGGCATACACCAGTAGCTACATCCATTGATTACTCTCATTTTTAACATAGAGACTGGAATCCACTCCACCATATTGTAAATTTAGATCCTTAAAATATTGATCAAGTCTTGGAAACCACACTCCCAATGATAAATTCATTCTCTATAATTCGTTATTTAGCCAAAAAACATTGTCCTAAACTTTATGGACAATAAAATCATTCAGATGTTCGATGTTCACCTCTTCCTCTATAAACCTATTCAAAAATTTAGATTTGATATCTATCTAGAAAAAAATGATTTTCCATTGCATAGATATATCCAAGAATAGTCAAATAGCATCTATCACTATTATTGGTGAAAATGTATCATCTATATTGATTCCCCCAATCGGTGTGTATACCATGCACACTATGTTTTCTTGGTTTCAAATTTCTATTTACAATTTCATTAAATTGTGTCTTAAAGATCCATTTTTTCCTAGTCACATTTTTATCAATAATATTTGAAACATTCTCCCATGTTTGGTTCTTTTTAATTTGTTCAAGATCTTCATTTATAACAAGAAACAAAATTTCATCCCCTACTACTTTATGCACACATTTTTTTCATTATATAAGATAGAAATGATATTTATTGAGAGGCAATGTTATCTATATTAGAAATGATATTTCCTAATCACTAATGATTTTTAGTCAATAAATTTCAATTTGACTATTGATCCTTGTAGAAATTAATTTGAATTCATAGTTTTCGTCATTAATATTATCTCATGAATTAGTAATAACCAATTATACCCCCCACCCTGGGTTTTTTAACTCGTCATCATTATCATTAAGATATTATTCGTGTTATTATTTAAGAATCTATTAATTTTATATTATAGTAATGTCATTACTTTCGACCACTTTTCTTAGATTATTGTTGAATCATATATATTATTTTATTTTACCTAAGTATCTAAGGAATATCTCATCTTTTCCATAGGATTCAAACATTCTATGATTCTTATTTTTAAGAAGAAAACAATTACTTCTAATCATTTGAATGTATTTTTTGTTTTATTCCTTCCATATCATAGCTCATATACTATTTTTTCTTTTTTTGGACACAAAAAATCTCTATTATAATTTTAAAGCACTTTCAAAACCGTTTCTTTCCCAAATTTCTCTTGTAGTACCTTTTAAATAATATTTATTATAGAAAATTTTTACCTTATGATTTCTCCTATAAAAACCCCCATTTGCTGAGGATTTCTCACTACAAAAATTTAGTTCATTATTCCTTGTTTCTTGAGATAATCCACCATATTTCTATTTTTTTTAATTATGTACCATTTTCTATTCATAAAATCAAAATAATATATCTAAGAATCTTTTCATATTCCCTAGGATATTGTTCTATGAAACTAAATAACTCATTCTTGTGAAAATTGAAAAATATATATGTCATCAAACTGAAATCATCAATAAAAATACATAATACCTCTTCTCATCAATGGATCTTAGTGATATTTCTATACACATATCTACATTCAATTTCTCAAGAACTCCTGTTGACAGTAGTTGGGGTTTGGCTTAGTGGTAATCACCCCTTAATTATATATGAAAAATGGGGGTTTAAAACCCATTTGGCACAGGTACAATAGCAATAATGTAGTAGCGACAGCACTGTAGAAACAGTGGGCACTGTAGCGGCAGCAGGTCACTATAGCGGCAGCAGGGTACTACAGCATTGGCGGGTATTGTGCGGGACTGCAGCAGCGCGGGTACTATAGTAGTACTATTCACAGAATGAGCCTTGGGCTAAAAAATGGGCCTACGGGCCATGTAATGGGATAAATTCCCACTAGGCCTTCATGCTATGTAATGGGTCTCCCTCGAACCTGTTAAAGAGGTCTTTTCATTTCATTAATAATAAATGAGGATTTGGCCCCAACCATTTAAAAAAACTCCTGTAGACTTATATTCATTTTCATTATTTATCATCTAATTGATCTTATATTATTGTAAATTATATTTCATGTTTGTATGATCACATGATATCTTGGAGAGATCTCAAGCTACATAACATCTCACCAAATCTTCTAGAGATGGTTGGAACTAATGGATAAGATATTTATACAACATCCAATTTTCTCACACATTGGATAGAATGAACATATCTTCTTCTCTACACATAATGTATAGATTCCCCTTCATATGATATAAAACAAATACTCCAAATTTTCCCATGAAGATACACAAAATCCTAGTAAATAATTTATCATGGACGAACTCAAATAATTAACTTAGAATTATCATGTTGTGATTGAGACCTTCAATAACCAATACATTATCATCTATCATATATTTTTCCCCAAATAAGTATTATCTTGAGTTAATAATCTTCAAGACTTCATAATTTCATTATTTTAAAACAACTTCATTTACATTTTTGATTCCTATCATAGTATCTTTATTTCTCATCATATGGGATGTGCATCCACTATCAAGGTTCCATACATCATCGTGATCTGATGCTTTATCGAAAATATCAAAAATTATTACTTGCTTTTCCCTTTTATTATTAATCCATATCATTTACTTCATACCTATTTTGGATTTATATTCTTGATCTTACTCAGATTATGATATAAAAAATATATCTACAAAATATATAAATGATTTTTTAGTTTTTTTATCATTCTATTATTCTTTTTGTTTCCTATAGGACCGACTATTATTTGGCTTCATTGAACATTATGATTCTTATTCATACCCAAATCAATTTTCAACCTCAGAGTGGGTGATTTTGGTCTAGAACCAATAAATACTTATTTGTATTTTTTATCAACCCACATACCCATTAATTCATTCTAATATTTCTTTTTCTTCTCCGGATAATTCATTGACTATTTTATTGGACCTCCATATTCTAACTTCCATTATCATGTCTTCATGTGACCTTCTTTCCTAATATCAAAATAGATGTCAAGGTTCTCTCTTAGTTTTTATCTTTTTATCATATAATAAAAAATTATTTCTTCATATCTTTGAAATGTTTAACCCTATCATTCACTATATTAGTAATCTCATCAATCACCCTAATCTGTTCTTCAACTTTGAGATTATTCTCAATGACCATCATTGAGTTCTCTAGCATCGATGACTTGAGCATTTCAATTTTAACTATTAGTTCAGACTTCTATTCTTCCTTATGTTCCATAAAGTTTATGAAACCATGAACCACTCCATTGTACTTATTCATTTTGGCTCTCCAAACATCTATCTCCTCCAAAAAAGATACTAATTCATCTTGGATTTCAACTCTTCCTTTCACTTCTCCTTCATCATTGTATCTCCCTCCCTTTATCTAATAATTTACTATAACTTTCATCATATCTCTTTAATTATATACTTTGTATACTTTAATATCTTTTCTCTCTATCTCTTCAGAACTATAACTCTCTTGGTAACTCATGTTCTTCTTCTTGAATAAATTTTTTTAAATTATTTTACTAAAATTTTATTTGGATGAAGTCTTATTCATGGAAATTTCAACTTCATCATCATCATCTTCTTGAAAATTATTTGGTCACCATGATATAAGATGACCAAATTTACCACATCTGAATCATGTGAGTGTATTATTCCATATAAACATTTCTTATCCACATTATGGATTTGAAGAATGGAATGACAAGAATTTATCCACATATAATTATTATGGGATTTCCTCTATAGTGAGCTTTTTTATGGACATAAATGACACCTATTGGGATTTACCATTTCTGATGGCCACATTATAATTATTCATTATCTCATTTGAGATAAGAATTATGTGTAAACATTATAGCATTAGCTCCTTTGTATATTTTTCCTCTAATAAATATAATTTATAATTGAACAAAGGTGGATGTCTTCTCAGTATGTTATTTTTCATCATACCATAATGAAGGACTTCTCTATAACTACACATATCCTCCAAAACAATATTTACTCGATCAAAGAATGTAGCAGCGGACTCATTATAGTTCATTTTTAGGCCATTATACTAGTTCCATAGAAACCTTTAATCTAGATTATCATACTTTTGAATCTACCCTAGAGATATTTGGAATGTTTTTCCCACGTGTTATGTGATGACTTAGATGACATCACCTTCATATAGAATGTTTTGGATAAGGCTCCACCATGAAGCATTCATTCCACTAGAGTCAGCATACAATTCAAATAAATCTAACTTTGGTAAATATCCACTATGCATAGTGGATAAAACACCTTGAATGGAAGCTATAAGTACATCCATACCTAATTATTTAAAGTGGTACTAAATTTTTTTCATCCACAATTAAAAAAAATCCCTCGAAGATTGTAATCCCATTCCGATTAACAGCCTCCATTGCATCCAATGAGAGAGAATCCCTGATTTTAACCATTTTCTCTAATTCCAATTGTTGGATCAAAAATTTTAAATAAATTGGGAGGGAGATATATCACGTTATGATTGATTAAAACCCCATAATTTTGGATCTTTTTTCATCATTAAACAACAAACTTCCCTCATCTTCCTATAGAAATTTATGGAATGATATTAAAATAAGCACAAGACACAACAATTTTACCTGGTTCACCCTTAACTGGTCTATTCAAAGGATCATACGAAGGAAATTTGATGAAGTAGAAATTACAATAAAGATTTCTGATACTTCAAATTATTTATTGGACTCCCTTTTCCACCTAGTTTATTAAAAATCAAAATTTTGAAAGCTCACTACTCTCTTATCTTAAGTGTGAACACTACTCCTTCAAAAGATTAATCCATTGAATACTTGAATCAATATTTATTACACCTCATCTAGTGTTTCATGAAGTACTTATTTCTTCGAAATGGTGAATTCTATTTTACCATGGAATATTTTGGCAATTCACTATAGTTTTTTACAACTTTAATATTCCGGAAAACATTGAATGAATTCTCCGAAAGTTACCTATCATTATAAAAACATTTATGTTTTTTCATGGTACACCAAATTTCATCCAAATTTTTAGTTTTTTATTGAAACTATCAAATTTCTTGAAAATTTTAGATTTTCATAAAACATTTTATCAGTTCGTGTAACACTACCTTTATTGGGAAACTCTTTTTCCACTCAACATCAGTACTTTCTTAGAACACTTTACTTAGCTATATTTTTTTGAGTAATCCTAAAATATTCAAGTATGAATAATTAATAAATTTTTACACAAAATTTTTTCATTTGTGTGAAAATATTCCCTTTCCCAAAAATATATTTTCTCTTCAAATTTTTTATAAAAAATATTTAGCAAAATCTAGGAAAAGTGGCCACTTTATATGAATAACATTCTATGTATATTCAAAAGTATCCATAATTAAATCATGGATCATTTTCAATAGAATCTATAAAAATCCTGTTATAACTCCCCAACTGACCATTTCAACCCTATTTTCTAGAAAACAGAATAAACCTAAAACATTGCAAAGTAACATTGAGGTATTTTTTCACCACACACCCGACATTCCATTCAAGAATCACCAATGTATTCTCTTTGGAATCTACGGTGCCACTTCCAAGAAAATATCCATTATTTAAGGCCTTTCCTCATTATATATTTCTATATGCTATCGATGAGCCCCTACATTCCATGGACATAGTTACCCCCAAATAATTTTTTCAGATAATCACCCTTTGTCAAACCACCCTACCATCATCTCTTATTTAGAAACCATTAGTTACTGATTTCACTTATTTCTCCATATTACCATCGACTGATTAAACTATCTTGGTATTTTCCATTAATAGAACTTAAACAGGATTCTTGCATCCAAGAATTTTCACAAAATTGAAACTCATTCTAAGTAGGTTTTGTTAACATGTCACTCTCAAATTTCACCAAAAACAATTCTAACTAAGAACCACATACGCAGACCATCTATGAGATTCTCCCTTCCATAGGACATTTATCATCACTGATATATGAGTACAATCCAACCTAACATTGAATATTATTAGAACATAGATATTGATAATCCCCACTCATTATCCTTGAATATATCCACATACTATGTAATGATCTAGGTTCCAATGATATAATGTTTCTCTGTATAACTTCTCTCTAATTATGTCAACAATCCTCCACTATAAAATTCATAATTATGTATCCAACTTTTGGTCCATGTCCATTTTCATTACCAAGAGACTATATGTTTTCATCCCACTATGGTCAGTACCTAGTCCTAGTAGCAACTCACATACATGATAGAACTCAACTTACCAAAATAAAAGCACACTATTAATTCCATATACATCACGTCAAGACACAATGCACTTTGTAATTTTAAAAATCTAACAGTCACATCGCCATATCACTTTAAAAAAATATATATCACTTAGATTGTATGAGCTGATTGTCTCAACATATAAAAAATCATGATGACCACATATTCATTCCACTATCTCACTATAGATATATTGTATCACATGTCATTCATGTTCCAATGAATCAATTTCTACTATGTAATCACTATTTAACATTCCCTAGATCATCCCCTTCTCTTTCCCAGAAACATCATTGGATCAAGGGTCAACACCATTTTCTCCATTTATTAATTGTAAAAAGATATCTTACACCTATATTCCATCATCACACATATATTATACATCCATAACATAACATTAAATAGTCATAAGATTAAGGAGTCCAAGTTTCCACCATGACATATAGAAATTTCCTGAATTGGGCCTGGTCATCCTAACACATTACCTGATCGAGCTCTAAATAAGACCTCAAGCATGCCTCCCCATAAGATAGAGGCTACCGAATATCCCATATGTTCTAAAAGTATATAGAGGGTAGACTATGCCTTCAGATCAAATTACTATAATAGTGGAAATAAATTTAACATAAACACATCCATGAGCATCATAGTATGTATAAATAAATAAATATAACATAAGAATGCTATAAAAAAATTAAGTGTAAAAACAACTAGGAATACATCAATTGATATCCCACTATGTAGATCACACAAATATTGAATAAAATAATAGGTGAAAAAATATACACGGCCCATATTCAACTCTAATCCCAAAATACATACCCAATCTCTATGACTCTCAGAATTCTCTATCACAAACCTTAGGCATTACAATAGTATTCACACTCAACCAAGAAATAATGGGCCTCTTACCAATAAAATGATTCTTATTCTCATCTTAAAAGAAGACATAAGGTATACAAGAACACTATGGTGCATGTTTAAGGGTGGGAAATAAATATTATTAGGCCACCCAAATGGTATTATTAACATTTTTAGTTATAAAATGTGCATCCAAAACATGATATGTATATCATTTTCATAAAAATACCACTACAATAAAAATAATATATATATATATATATACAATAAAAAGGGATAAAAAAGTAATATAATGAACCTCAAGTTCTGGCTAGACGCCCAAGGTAAATATGCCCCTATAATGCCCTAAGACAGAGGAATTATAGAATGCTTCTCACCCAGCCACAATATCAAGCATGTTAATAGTTCAAAAAGGAGCTCCATACATACAAAATAAGAACATGAATGAATTCCAAAATATATTATTTCATTTTAGGAATATAGAAAAAACATAAAACCACTTTTTACTAAGATTATAATTATACAATTCATATTGGTTACAATAATACCTAGTTCATAACAACTAAAGAACCTATCAAATTCTTATGGTCTTGAAAAACTAGCTAGGCTAAAATACCTAGATCCACTATCAGTGTATATGTTTTGACTAGGTATCCTTTGTTGTATAAACATCCCTATAAAAAATAATTAACTTCATGAGTTCCTAAAAATATAATGAACCTGAAGCCCCTATCTAACACAGTGTCATAACTAGACGAGGAGTTCCCACATCTAGATCATCTGTTATCTCCTTAGACCCGCATAAAACTAGCCAAAAAATAGTATATACAAACATATAAATCTTAGGGCCAATTAATTATTCCAATGAAGTACCAAATTTATCATCTAGCATCCAACCCTGAACAATAATATCCCCAATACTCCAAGATAGAATCTTAAGAAGATGTGTTGGTTCACACCCAACGCCATCAACAACCCAATAAAACATTCACACTGAATATCAAAAATGTAAATAAAAAATAGATAACCACATATAGTATCCAAAACCTCATAAAAAATAGGAATACTTATAAGGGTATTCTCTAGAAAATCATTACATTGAGTCAATCCCATTAAAGAAACACTGGTAGGCCTACTCGTAAATAATCTAATGATCACCCCACCCATAAGAGAACCCAAAAGTAGTTCCAAACCTATAAGGTAATTACCCAAAAATGAACCTAAAACCAATCTCAATATCTACTTAACAACAACCCTCAATTACTAACATCTCAGGATGCCTACCTAGCCTGAAATCTCTAAATAATCCAAACATCAAGCATGTGGTCTAAAACTTCAACTTCTCAAACCACAATTAACTGGTCTAGATATCATGAGACTATCATATGATTCCATCAAAGATACCAATCCACCATTCCATTTGAGAACATTCCAAATAACCTCAAAATATCATCCTTAATCTAAGCATACTAATAAGTTTTTGATCGTCACCAAGTCATCACATTAGACTCAATCTATATGAGGATTCTAAAACAGAAACATTGAATGAATCCTACCACTATATATTGGACCACGTAAGACCTCTATATCCCAAAAGGAATCAACTATTTAGATCTATTTAGAAATAAAATCATAATGGATAACACAAAATTCAAATTATGACTCCATGGAGAAAAACGAATATACCATTTCCAAGGAGGGAGTATATGGCATGTACCATTGGTACATAGAGCGTAACTCATGAAAAAACCTTAATTGTGTATCTCGACTAACCTAGAATGTACTTTTATAAAGTAAATTTTGTTCTTACATGGTTCACAGTGTGTTACCCACGTGGGGTTTCTGGAAATGTACAATTTCATTTATCTCATAGTTGGTCTGGGAAAATTAGTCACATGACCTATGCCCATGTACTACTATTAGGCCTTGGCTGTTTACCCTACATATCCATCTCCCCCAAAATGGATGTTTAGTCATTCACCTGACCACACCCTATATGAGAATACACGACATCCCTAAACACACATGTAATGTAACTCCAATATTCTACCCTATACCCAAAAAGAATAACATCTATCATATGACTCAAGAACACACATTGTGTCATCAATTTCTCCAAAATTGAAAACCCCTATGAAGCCATTAAACACTCTATTATCCCGAAAAATCACTATAGATTGACCCTCAAAGGGTCCCCAAAAACCCAAAAAATTTAACAATAAAAGAAACATTTCTGGGCAGATTTTTGGTAAACACATAAAGAGAGGCCTACCTTCATGCATAAAACTTCAATGATTTGATCTTTGATCTATAAAACACACCCACAGTAACCAAATACACCTTATAAGAATATTATCATTGTGATCCCCTGATCTCTCTTCCCTCGCCACCCTCAGCCAAAAATTATAAAGGGTGGATCATCCATGGTCATATGAGAGATTAAATTGTTATGAAAATAAAATAATAGGTAAAAAATAAAATGAAAAAAATGAAAAAAAGAGGGGGGCCTAGACCCATAACTATGTCCCATGGAGAATTTTTACCTTGTATAAAATTTCCCTAATATAAACTCAACCTTGGAGTCAAATCTCAATAAAAATCACTACATAGATCATATCACCAAATGAATACATGTGAATAAATAATATATAATTAATTATATATTAAATATTCTTGGAAAATTAAAATGAAACAATAATTCCCCAAATAGACATCCTAGGTTAACACCCAATTCTGAGACTAATGGAATGGTCAAGATAACATATATGAGATCCTTTGATAGGACAAATTTCCATTATATCCAAAAAACCACAAATGGTCCTAAATTAATATTTCACCTAATTTTTTTAAATTTTCATTATTTGGTTCATGAAATAATCCCAACCATAAACACTTATCACCCTTGATACACCTCATTTTCAACCAACTACCAATAAAATCCAAGAATACTAATTTATTTAACACCAACTTAAAGTTTAATTAACCAGGATCATAGTGCCCATGTCTCTCTTAATAAATTAAGGTCATTATTCCATAACTAATAAGAGGATCCACACCATAAGAGTATCCTTTTCATTTCCCCATATGAAAACACCAACCTCTATATCCCATTAATCTTCCACCACCAAAAAATATATATTTAAAAGTCCAAACCACTCACACCATAATTTCAACACAAAGAACCAATTTTCTTCCATTATAGGTTCACTAAGAGATACATCCCCCACACTCAAGTATACACTTAAGACGAATACCAAAACCTTTAATGTCTTATGGGGAACTCCTCGCCATAAATATCCTCTTACACCACTCCTAGAGCACCAACAAACATGTAATCACTCAGGTGCATAAAAAAATTCATACTCACAGGAGAATTGACATAAATAACCTAGGATAATGTGTATGAACCACTAACAATCTTCCTAAAAAAGGTTAGTTCTAGCAAACTAGAACACCCAAAATAGTATACTTGAAAAACAAGGAATCTTCCTCATGAAAAGATCAACCTCATGGCCACCCTCTACCTGGTCATCAAACCAAAACTATTAGTGTGTAAAAAAACTCCCACCACAATACTAGAAGTGAGACCATACACTAATAGGTATAGTAATTAAACCAAACATTCGATATCGACCAATCCATGAAACTGTGAGCACTATGAGAGATCAACATCTAAATCCCAAGACATACACATTACTAGCCATAAATATTCCCTAGGAAACCCCAAACTTATCCATAAAACTCTAAGATGTCCTTCCTAAATCAAACATCTCCCAAGGAATCCAATACCCTAATCAACCTACAAGGGTCTCCTTGAATCCAAAGACTAAGGGACCACACATCCACTATTAAATAAAATATCACCACGTGATCCACATGACCTTTCATCAGAAGAAATATAATCAAGGTTCATTTGGGTATATTTTCACTAAGAATATCTATGGTAAAATGCCATATAGGTTTTTTATGACACATTAAACAACTAAACCTACATTGTTAATAACATCTCTTAGTGATTGGAAACTATCAAGGGGATCTTATATGTCTAAAATGATTTATAAACCGTAGAATCTAGAAATTTTTCTAAGATCCAGAAAAACCAATAAACCATAAATCAAAAAATATAAAAACCCATGATTAAAAATGCATTAATCATGGTTAAAATAACACAAACATAAAATAAAAAACCAATGACAACAATCTCATAAACTAAGTAACCTTGACATCATATACTAAAAGGTATTCATGATCCACTTGTCCAATAATAGTGACATACTTCAATGCATTCCAAAATTTTCTGTCTAGTAAATCCACAATTATAAAATAAATGATCTGATACCATTTATTGATGAACTATCCCGAGTTGAAAAGACATTTCACCCAATATAACTCACAAATAGATCTCTAGGATCCCCCAACCATCATATGTTATAGTCTTCCAACTTGTAGTCACTAACTAAAATGGATACAGTGGGGAGATTTTGACCTTATATATGAGTGAAATAAGCATGCATATAAACTAAAAATTCACACATCCCTGGGAATCATCATACAATGATTAAATAAATAAAATATAAGAATGTTATATCAATTGAAAATTCAGCATAGAGACTCTCAGTTATACAACAAATGATCTACCACTGGGCTAATCACACTAAAAAAGAATAAAATATAATATAATAAAAGTACACAATACTCTCCTATAAATTTAATCCTAAACTACATACACGATATCTATGATTTATAATATAATCATGAATGAACATCATACACTTCCTAACCAATCCCAATCAATCATGTAAATTTGGTCCTTCTTCGAATTCACTATGTCTTTTTCACCAACTGGAAGCATACATAATTTCATCCTACACATTGAGATGTGTATATAGAGGGTGAGAAATAAATCTCAATAGGCTGCCCCCAATGGTGGTCCTAACCTTTTTTTTCATAACATGTGAATACAATGTAATAAATGTCAAACATTACAGAAAAAATACTACTAGTAATATAAATTAAATGAAAGATTCAATATTTAAAAAAAAATATATATAGAATGGAAAATAGAAAACTTCATGTCATCTCTTGAAACCTAACGTTAATCTACTCCATCATTGGTCCGTGCAAGGAGTATTATGGAAAAAGGCTCACCCATCTATAATATGAAGTGTGTACCATATATAAAAAAGGATCTCTAGATATCCAAAAAATAACATGAATGAGTTTCAGACTCTAGGATCTCATCATATGTATCTAAACAACAACCCACAACTATCGAGATCTATGAATATAATGGCGAGATTTGAGGTGGACATAAGAAACCAAAAGTCAGAAAAACTAGAAAACCTATCAAGCTACCGTATTTAAATAGAGCCCATATGGATAATATATCTCGACTCATTATCAAAATATAGGTTTCTGATCAGGTTTCCTCAAGAGCATACACATCCAAAAAATATATTACCAACTCTGTGAGTTCCTCAACATCTCTTGATCCTAATGCCTCTATCAAAAGTAGAGTCAAAACTAGAGGGGATGGGAATTTATCCATATCATCCTTTTCCCCTAGAACAACTAACCCCATACAACCAATATAGAATAAAAACTTATCAATATGAAAGTCAACACCCGATCCAATAATATACTAATGTATTCCTATCACATCCAGTTATAACCATGAATATCCTCAAACAAACAAGACCAATGACTAAGAATTAGGGTCGAATAACACCAGAACCCGTCATCAAACCACAAAATAATCATCACTAACCATAAAATTAGTTAACAATGTGTGAGGCATCCATTATGGTCCCCTAATTATCAACACAATCAGGACACCCTTTAAGGGGATCTTATTGAAAAACTAAACCATTGGGAAAGACCATTGAGAAAACATTGTCTTCCACCCATCACACAAACTAATGACCATCCCAATTATAAGGGAAATCATATGTAACACCACTCATATATGTTGATTCCTCAAACAAGTCCATCAAGACTATATCAAGATCCTCTAAATGGAACCCATATTTTCCTGAAATCCCATGACATTAACCTAGACTGAAGGATCTGAACAATCCAATCTTAAAGATATCATTCTAAAATCATAATCGCTGAAACCATAAGGAAATGGTCCCCATATATAGGGATTATCCTATGATCTAATACAATATAATAATTTTTCCTACCTTCAGAAAACTTTCCATAGAATCTTAAACAAAATATATTTTAATTTGCAATCCAAAGTGAACAACAAGATCAAACCCCTCAAATAGTCCTCACAATAGACCAAACCCTTGGGTGGATTCTAGAAAAATAAATTTGATGGAATCCATAAAAAAACCTTTCACCATAAAAAACACTATATAGAATGCTATCATAGTTTAAAGGATTCCACAATTGCAATATATTTGAAAAAATGCTCGGAATGGGATACTCAGAAGTCAAATTTTGACTCTAGGGATAAAACATGTAATATTTATCCAATGAGGGAGTACACTACTTATACCTCAAGAACATAGAATATAACTCAAGGAACCCTCCTTGGAATTGAATCTCATTCAAAGTGGAGTTTATATTTTCAAATTATGTGGAATTCCACCCAATTCATGGTGTGTTACCCATAGAGGGTTCCTAGCCATATACTTGGTCATGTACCCCACATGGTTCCCATCCAGATGTATCACATGAACACTATCTGTATATTATGTTGGGCCCTAATCTTCTACCACACACAACCATATTCCCCAAAAAGGGTTCCTAATAATTCCCCTGAACACACCCTTTATAGAAATACATGGTGTGTCCTAAACATGTATTTCATGTAACCTTTATCTTCTACCCTACGCCAAAAAAATACAAAGACACAGTGAGTAATTCAAGAACACAAATCGTGTGATCAGGTTATTCCAAATTGAAAACCCCTTCAAATCCTCAAAAAACATTATTCTCCACCAAAAAATTAAATATTGACCCCCTATTCGTCATAAAAAAACCCAAAAAACAAAACTCATAACAAAAAAACTATAATAATAGAATTTTTATAAAAAAAAGAAACAAATAGCATACCCCCTTACATCAAACATCAAAAATTAAACCATATATTGGTGTTACGCTTTTTCAGTAGCCTGATGTACTTCTAGAAAATGATTCATGTATGATCCCTCACTCCCTCTTCACTCTCCTAAATCAGAAAATGTTGAAAAATGGGGATCCCCCATGGGTGTTTCCAAGAATCAAAGTGGAGGGAGAGAAAAGAAAAGAAGAAAACATGTAAAAGAAAGTAAAAGTGAGGTTGTGTCCATCCCTAGGGACCATAGAGATTTTATATATTTCAAATAAAAAACTAACCAATCCATACTCATCCATGAAGTCATAATTTCAATCTGATTATCTAAACAGAATATATCACTAAAATAATGTTTATAAATAAATAACATTTAATCAATTAAATATTAAATAATTTAAAAATATCAATAGTGTAAAATTCCACAAAACACTTGTCTTAGGTTAAATATGTTATTCTGAGACTAACTAGATGGTTTGAAAAATAATATGAGATCCAATGAAAGTATAAAATTACATTATTCACCTAAAACCCCATAGAGGAGAAAAAATTATGATTTCCCCTTATTTTCTTAAACAATGAAGAATTTTTTCATTAAAGTAAACTATAAAGGTCATAAACCCCAAACCGGTCTCATGGGACCAAGAACATATTTCCCAAAATATTATAATTAAACACTAGGAGTGTTTCAAAATAAAGCACCATGAAAACTCTCCCATTATCAGGTCTTTAACACCACCTATATTTTAGTTTATATTTTCTTTTAGGTAAATATTATATTCAATAGATTGTATGATATTCACAAAACCTATGTAAAATGAAACATGTTACACTTTATTTTAATAAAAAATAATCATTAATATATTATTAGAATTAAATGTGTAACATCTTTAAGAAAATTTAAAATATAGTAAAACCATAAATAAATCATAAGATAATAACTAGTTAAATTGAGTTATTATAAAAATATGCATTTAAATTCCAAACATAGTATTATTTTTGTTTTTTAAAACAATTATTTGATGTGTTATAATATCAAATAACTTCAGTTAATTAATTTTTATAATATGAATAATTAATGGGATGATATTAAAATCATTTAATGTTTAAAAGATATATTTTTCAAAGAATTGTTTTTAAAGTATTTTATATTTTCATCTAAAATAAAATAGATCAAATTTAAATAATTATTCAAATAAAATGATTCAATGTAAAAATATATATATTATTTATAATTCCTAAGACTTACACACCCATATGTGGTGCCATAAAAATATACATTACATGCTATATTTGATGCCTTGTATAAATTTTATGACATATAAACCCCATAATTACATAACTTATAGAAATTATTCCATTACAAATATTCCTATTTCCTTTTATGTTTATGTATTTACACTATTAGAAAAAGAATAACATAGAATATCATGTTTCATTATCAACTAGCAGATTTTCTTACATAAAATTAGAAACTACTTAGTACAAAATAAGTCCTAAACACTTACCATAAATACATCCAAATGGGTTATCATTAAAAACATATCATGTGTACTGCTTTTCATTATAACATCGGGAATGGGAATGTAAGAAAAGGGTGTTTTCAAATGCTAAGAAAGGGAAACATATAAATAGATTTGTCAAAACATAAGCATGGTATACATAATATTGTAGTAATAAATAATATAAATAATTTCATAATCAACTAAAACTAAAATAATTATATCAATTAAAATAAATGAAAACATAGATGTCAGTAATATTGATCTTATATTAAACGAATTCGTATTTCCATATATAAAAACATGATTTCATGGCCTTATTACAAGACACTAACCTCTTATGGGAAGAGGTATACACAAAAACCCATCACATTTTCTATCATGAGACATGTTTATGCATCAAGGGGATATATAATTTCTGGCCCCATATTTCACTTGATTAAGCCTAATGCATTCACCTTAAAAATATAAAAGGACTTACAAAACATTCCCTAAGGAAGATTTGGCTAAATTAAAACATAAATATATGTATAATTATGAATATGGAATATCAATACATGATCAACCTGCATTAGTAATAAATAATCATCATGTTTTTAAATATTTTTCCTATGTAAACAAAATAGATAACATGATTTTAACCAATCTTGAGAAAAAGAATGTGGATGGTCAAACAATAAATATTCAACATTCCAAGAATCATCTATTTTTAATAAAAACATACAGAATTTAAATACATTTCCACATGTAAAAATAATATCATTATTTTTAAGATAAATCATAAAAATTTAATTATGTAAAATATGATGTCTATGGCATATTGATAAATAATTATATGGATAAGCCAATACTAGAATGACATGATCATAATCTATTCATATAAATAAGGGGGAGTTTCAAAAGAAAAACATAACCTTATTATAATAAAGGAATCCTAGATGGTGTTGACATAAATTAAAACACATTCACCAAAATAATGATATAAACTACATCAAAATATAATGGATCAATAATCAAATTTTCGAATACTGCATGTTCAATCCCCAAAAATGATAAATATATATACATTAGAGGATATATATAAAAACAAAAAACATAATAGGGTAAATTATTTTGTAAATGGAAAGGTAAATGTAAGTGAAAACTTAAGTGTTCATTTAGAAATAATTTTTAACATTATCATTAAAGAATAAATTATGGGTCCCTTCGAAAAGACTTTTTTAAAATGTGATGTGAAAATTATTTGAAACCCAATAAATTAAAATTTATTTATCAATAATATGGTATTGAAAATACATATGTTTTATCATGGATAAAAGTGGATAGTAAGGAAAAACATATGAAAGTGAAATGAAAATACTTTTTAAATATTTGAAAAAAATAACTTTGTTAAAAATCACATTATAAAAAGTGTAACAAGAAATTATTTTTTATCAAAAAATATATTTACCCATAGATTTGTAGAAATTAACATACAGTGAAATATTTTTGTGGAAGAGACTAATAATGGATTATATATATTCATGATGAAACAATATAACTCATGAAAATGAGACAAGAGTCATCTATTTTCATTATGATCTACATATACCATGAAATGAGAGGTATTTTCCAAGGGTTTATGTGGTTGGAATGTATATCTCCTAAAAAAAATAGAATACCTTATAGTATAATATAATTGTATAATTTACCAAAATTGTATGAAATAAGTTAAAGAGACTGATCATAACTCAATAAACGAAATTTGAGTAACCAAACATCCTTACTAATGGATAAATAACTAAATCAATTCATACATGAATAAGGGAACATTATATTTCTAGTAAATCCAATGAAATAAAAATAATATGGTAAAAATATATCCTTAGGTAGTGAATACACCATAGAAAGAAAACATTGTTCAAAAAATTTATTATTCCTAAATAAATCAGAATTTAGATTAAAAAAACCCTATAGTATCATAAACATTCTAATAAAAATCATGTAAAATAGGGGTAGTAATTAATATTCAAATACATTTATTAAAAGATAATTTATGGTATTATATGATATCAAATATAATCATTATATACACCACATATATCAAATTAGGTGCATATTATAAAATAGGTCTCAAAGAGAAACAATTGAGGTGAAAACCCTAATGTTGGCCCCGATCCTTTATGTACTTGGAAAAAATTTCAAGAATAATTAAATCATGTTAATAAAATATATACCAATTCACATTGTTAATAAATTTAACCATTAATACTCTTCCCTTATAATCATTCTATTTATTTATTATCATGATTTAGCCAATTTTCAACAATTGGTGTCAGTATTCATTATAACTTATGTTAGTGTATTTTCTGTTTACAAAGTATGACACTATTAATTAATATAATGTAATTGATTTTATGTTATAATATATTTTATAAAACTATTATTTCATTTCATTTTATTTAAGTTTATGAATCATGATGATGAAATTAAGGATGATCATACTTTGATAATTCTTAATTAATGGACAACGTTTTTATAATTAATGAGTTAAATTTGTTTTATAACCTTAACATAATAAAAAATAATAAATTATTAACATATTTATATCTTATTATAAATTTAAAAAAAATTAAAGTCATCCATCACATAAATGAATAGTATTTTTCAAGTAGGCTGTTAAACCAACCTAAATATTTTTCATACCATGATTAATGGATGATTCAGAGATGGTTTATTTTTAAGATCATTATAATAGAAGACAAATGATCACATTTAGTTTTATTAGTGTGATATAATTTAATTTTATAGAAGTATATATAGAATATAACTTATATAAATCCATTACATTGAAAAATAGATCATTTTTTCTCTTAGTTCTCTTGTTTTAAATCATTGAATTAATAATAATTGTTTTATGACAATTTATTTAATATCTTATAGAATTTTCCCTATGAAAAACATAATGATGTAATAAAAATAATATTTCCTCATTAAAAATTTTATATGAACATTCAATTATTTGGGTTGATAAAAAATGAATTTTGTTGCTCGTGGTGGCTGTAGTATGCCCACACGCACAAGCGACAATTATGTTTTTATTTATGGATGTGATAGATGAATATATAAGGATAATAGACCCTATATAGTAACATTATAGTATATAATTGATACTAATATAAGTATATTAGTGTTTATAGGATAAATTTGAATGAAATTAATCCAGTAAAAAAGCTAAATAGTTGATAATACTCATGGTGGGTACATGAATGTTTCTTTGATTTGTCCTTATAAATAAAGAACATATGATAAATAATGGTGACAAAAAACTTTTGGAAGTGTTATAGGTTTCTAGAATGTTTAATATGGAATATATTAAATGATACATTCTAATGTTATGTGAGTCTTTAAGTGATGGAAGTGTTGCCTTTTGTAATTTAATAGAAGGGAACTTTTGGAAGCACCCTTAACATTTTAAGTACTTTGATGTTACTTTCCATTGATTAATATATCCAAAAAAAATTGGATTATAATGTTATTTATAGTGTAAACTCACCTCAACCAGTAATTTTGAAGAAAATATGAGTGTTTGGAGGAATTTATTTTAACATTTATATCTTTTACCCTAATTTAATATTAACGTGGTGATTAATTTTTAATCTTATTAATTAATATTAATGAAAAAATAAAAAAAATAAACCTTTATCAAACATGAACCTTCTGTATATCAAATTTTGAAGACATTTTTTCAAATAATATTTCTATAGTTTTGAAAAGAGAATTTTAATATCACTACACATAACATGTACATAATTTTAATAAAAATATGTGTTTTAAATATTTAGATTTAAGTGTAAGACACAGTTATTAAAATTTTCCATCCACATGACCAAAAATGGATTATTTTGAAAAATTATGAGGATTTTATTTTTATCCAAAACCAAATATTAATTTTAAAATACCCGATTGAAAGAATTATCGAAATTAGTTTTAATTAATGTAACATTTTTCATTCTATCTAAATTTTTTTTTCGTAGCTTTCAAACTTCAAACAATTTTTTAAAATTAATAATTTTTCACATATATTCATATTTGATCACTTAAATGGTTTTATAAACATATATATCATTTTTATATAATAAAAAATTCATAAATATCTCATGATTTGTGAAAACTGTATTTTTGTCTAAAAATAAACCATCTTAGAAAAAAATAAAAATTTCATCTTAAGATAATATTATTATTCTAAATAAAAAATAACTTCAAAATAATAAAATTATATTTATTGAATTTATAAATTCAATTTTTTTAATAAGATCATTAAATATATTGGAAAAATGATTTTTATTGAAAAATGAAAATTTGAAATATTAACTATTATTTTTATTATTTCTTATAATTTACCAAATAAATTTGTTTTAACCAATCATGTAAATCAAACGTAATTTATCATCCTTAATAATGATTTTTTGACATAAAAATCCATATCACATATAAATATATGTTTTAGAGAAATACATTTTTAAACAATAAATAGTATTCTTACTCATTTTTTGTAAAATAAATGAATTTCATTCATATTAAATTTATATTTTATTTTTATTTTACATAAATTTCAAAAATAGATTACTCTAATTCATTACTACTATTTTAAATAAATATATCACAATTTAATTTTAGTATTCTTTTCTACATCAAACAAGATGTTGAACACATGTACATATTTAATGTTAATCATATATTAAGATATCAGGGAGCTGCATTCCCCTGATTAAATAAATTTGATTATTTTAATTTTAATTATTACTCATTTTTTAAAATAAATGAGTTTATTCTTAACATATTCACCATTAGGGGGATAACCTGTAATTTGAAATCTATCATACTCTCTTAGGCTATATAAAGTTACATATCTTTCATCAAAACACTTTATCCATCATAAAATCATATGCCCAAGTTGTTATATACACTAATAATATATTCATTGTGACATACCTTTCCCAAAACCATTTTATTATCCAAGTTAATGAACAATAATTACGTTATATATTCCCCATTAAATTAACTCTGTCTTTTACCCTCAAAAGGTATTACCGCCTAGTTTATAAAGTCACGCACGAGTAAGTATATACCCAAATCAAAAACTATAGATAAAAAACACAAAAAAATAGCCTATATTACCTTTTATAAAAATCAGTAATAATTTTGTATACTATTTAACCCACTTCTCTCAAAATCAATCATCCATGTATTATCTCCACATCAAGAATATATTAATCTTTTGAGTTATTCATACCTAAATCATGTGTTCTTAAATAGTTATCCCTAAAAATATAACCCTAAAATAAAATCACTTTTTATGTTTATTGATTCCATTTAATATATGTTTCCATACCTTTAAAGTAAAACTATAAAAAACAATCTGTAGGTGTTTCACATAATCCTATTATCTTTTAGGAAATACCAGAACATCATTGATAAATATCACTCACAATGAATATAACAAGTATTTTATAGATTTTATTTTAATTAAAATATCAATATCACATCCTTAGATAATAATATAAATTTCTTATACTAAAAGTTAAAAAAATATCTATGTTTGATGATGTACAATTTATGCAACATCAAGCATAAATAAACCACAAAATATTATTATTTATATGTGACCACTATAACCTAGATGCTAAATTAAAAGTTATGGATAGAATTAAATAATTTTTGAATAATATATAAATTTTATAATAAATAAAAAATTATTAATTAATTATTTAGAAATAAATACTCAATTTTTAATAAAGTCATTTCAGTCATCAAAAATATGTTTTCTTCAAAAAATAATTTTATTGATTTTTTGGGGAAATATTATAATTACTTTTTGGAAATTTTAGAAATTGTATTTTATAAAATTAATATCAATTTTAAAATAAGAATAATAATATTATGTTTGGTTAAAAAATTTCTATTTTTCTAAAAAGATTGATTTTTTAGTGAATAGTAAAATACATAATTTTATTGAAATATTTATTTTTTGTTAAATTATTTTCAATGTAAAAAAAATTTTGTATTAGTTTTAACATTTATGTTTTTCCTTGTGATTTGAAATATTCCTATTATGGTATTTTGAATGAATTTTATACATGAATTTAGCATAAAATCATTTTATATTTTAAAATGACATGTTTCTAAAAAATTATTTTACACTGTGTTTTTCCTTATTGAATTTAAATTAAATTCTCCAAAATAAATTATTTTAATTTTTAAACATGTATTAAATATTTCTAATAATTACTTCTAGATTTTATAAATAGATCCAATTTATTTTTGGGCTTTATGAATGTTAACCTTTGTAATTTTTGTTACAGTAGTAAAGCATAAATTAGGTAATTAAGGGTAAAAATAAAATGATAAGGACTAAGAAATGAACTAGACACATGAACTGATTTTATTGGATAAAAAAATTTCATCCATAATCATCTAATATTTATTTATATGGCCTTTTTTACATTTGGGTGTGATTATGACCTTTATAACATTTTATGTTAACAGGAGAAAAAAATGTGACGCCTTTATTTTTAATGAATATTATATTTTTCAAATGGGAATAACAAGATGATATAACAGATTATTAATATTATTTGGAAATATAAATTATTTATCGTTATCATGGTAATTTTAAATTTTAGTGAAGAAATAATTACCTTAAATGTTTACATAATTTTGATGCAGTAATTATTCAATTAATGGAAAAAAATAAATGATATTAAAAATAATAAAATTATATAATTTGAAAGAATTAAAGTAACCCTATTATTTTATAGGTAATCATAACATGTTATATATATATATTAAAATATTTGGTTTGAATTTATTTTGTTGTGTTGATGTTAAAAAAGACAAAGTAAATGAATAGTTCTTAAAATAACCTTATTGATATTTTAGGACAATAATATATTACTAAATTATTTAATAATATTAAAATAATTATATTTATACATGTGATTAGGATATGGTTTTTAACATCAACCACATTCATTTTAAGTGTACAAAATTTGATATCATTGTAATTTTCAAAACAAAGGATCAAAACAAAAAGATAAGGGTAAAAATATGATCCAAACTTATCAAAGTTTTACTATATTAGATTATTTTGAATCATCCACATATTATATTCAAATATTATAAATTTTTAGTTTTTTTGAAATCATAAATAATTTATATTAATTTAATATATTAATAAATTACAAGAGTACCCCTACCCTCTCTTATAAAAGGGAATATCTTCTTCTCAATTATTAACACATAATAAACCATTTGGTTAGGACATGACCAGACCCAATACCTTCCTAACATCAATATGAACATTCTATATTTATTAGTTTCATTTAAATACCAATATTATAGATCTTAAGGTGCAAAGAAATGGAGGTTGTCCGAAGAAGAGGTATAGTTCTTAACCTGGAATTTTTGTTTATTTATTCTTTAACCTCTATCAAAAATTCTATAAACATGATAATATAATAAAATTAGTACACTAAATATAATATTATTTTAATATTTAATTTTAATAATCTATATCCATCCCCATCCTCCATCGAATTGGAATGGAAGTCATCATTCGTGTGTATAGAACACTACCACCTAACAGATGGATATAATTTATTTTCCATCACCACCTCTCATAGTTGGTTATAATGATGTAATTAATGGTAATATATTATATTAATGAAATTTTTATTACTATTAAAATATAATATATCATTTATTTTTAAACATTTTTATTCACTGAAAAATCATAATGTCGTTTGTGCATTTGTGTGGACTACCACCTCTACGAAGCAATGTGATTTGTTTATCATCACCATATCACATGGATTATATATATATATATGTATATAATTTTATTGAATTAAATAATATTTTATTCATTATATAATTATAATTATATAAATATAAAATATCACTTCTTTATTTCTATAATGATCTTTGAAAAATGGAAACGTTACTCATGGTTACTTACGGACTATCGTCTCAAAGATTGTATCATAGTTCATTTTTCATAACCATTTTTTATAGTTGTATTTAAAATTTTGTTTATTGTATAATAATTATAATTATTTCATTATTATTATTATTTATATGATGTAATAATGATCCATTTGACCATGGCTAACTCACCAAATCCATTTTGAAAATATGAAACGAACATCCTCATAACACCCGGTATGGATTTAATATAATACATATTTAAATATGTTATTGATATAAATGATTTCAGGATAACATAATAATCATTTAGAATATTATTATGAAATAAAATATTTGATATATGTTTATTATATAGGTCTTAGAGAGCATACATAGAAAATAAAGACTCAAGGTAAAGGATCTTGTATAAATTTTCATTCATTGGGGGATAATTTATTGTTTTACAACAAATTAATTTTATATGTTGTATATACATCCATTTTATATGTTATATAATTAACCCTTCATATTTGATTGTATTTTAATTTTAAATTCTGTTTATTTAAACCAATTATATTTTCTTTGAATTTTATGAATTGATAAAGGGTTTCCCAACTAGAGTTACTTTTGTTGGGTTATTACTCTAGATCATTGACATAGTTGTGCCATTTTTTTTGTAGATCGATCTCAATAAAATGTATTAAGTATTTTAACTTGTTTTTATATGGATTTAAATTTTTTAAAAATAATCTCTTCCTTTATTAATTCTCAATTCAATGAAATTATCATCATAAGGGTTATTCATCTCAAATTTTCTTTCCATGGGACATAAGTTTATGATATACACCTATATTCTTTTATGAGGTCTTTATACTACCCATTTTACATGTTATATCATGAATATAATAATTTTATTGATATATAAAGTATCATTTAAATTTATTCTTTTAATAAAATTAAAAAATAAGTCAATGTTTTTTTAATGGGTCACCTTTTACTCTCATTTTACTAAATGTTTGAAAATAATATCTATTTTTAATGATTACATCATGAATGTATTTTCTTGATATCATAAGGGATCAATTATTCAAAACATACATTACTAGATTACAAGATTATTTTAAATGAAATATTTTTCTTTATTATGTGTGATTCTTTTTTAGTTTTTAAAATATATTTTCAAAGTGTACATTAAAATTTACTCAAAATTTTTTTTAGTAATATATTATTGGTATTTTCATTAATCAATGTTATTAACCCTTGACGTTACTTATTCTTCATTAGGGATAATTTTTATTTATATCATCATATTTCTTTCTCTGGATGGATTGTTATTGTTTGAAATATATTTTAGTGAAACCTATTTCTTTTATATGGGTTAATCAACTTATAAAAGGAATAATGGATGTTTATAAGTGTTTTAGGATGAAATGAAAGGTGTATGGCCTTTATTTATGTTATGGTTCTTGGAAATTGTTTATGATGATTGGTGGTTCCATTATAAAACAAGGGAATCTGATCTCATTATATATCTCTAATGCATTAGTTAAAGGTACAGAGTTAATTTATTAGTTTTCTCTTAATAGATTATTAGAATATACTATGATAGTTATTCTACGTATAATCATGATAGTTTTTTCTGGTGTAACTATGATGGTTAATCCATTTAAACTATCAGGATTTCTCCACTTATAAATGTGAATGTTATTCCATATTTAATAGTGATATGAATATTTTTCAAGATAACAACACGTTTTATTTATTATTTATATGGGTTTTTAATGATTCATTTGATCAAGATTGACATCACAAGGCTCATGATTATTGATTCCAATGATTCTTTACATTATTAAATATTTATGTTATGATTCATGACTGATGACCAAGGGTTTTAACGGAATATATTCCATTAGGTTATGTCCATACACTATGATTGGGTCATCATACTCGTATTCTCATCTTACTCTCACAAATAACATTAAATTTTTTATTCTTATCTTTATTCGTACTAAGTATTTGAGCTCACCCTTCTTATGATTCTATTTCTCTAAGTTATGAAGAATGATGGTAAATAAATTTTTTTATAAAGGTTTTATTTTTAAATAATTTAATGAGAGATGTTGTATACTTATCATAAAATATGAAAGGTTTGGTATAGTGGGATATGTTGTTTATATTTACTGAACATTTTTTTATAAACAAAAGATTTTTGTTGTTTTCCCAAATTCTCTAAAACTCTAAAAATAAAATTTCCATGGGTATGTAAGTGATAAAATATCTCATTTTGAATTTTTAGTTTTTATATGGAAAAATTTTAGTCACATTTATTAGTATTAAATTCAAAAATATAAAGTTTATTTTTTTATCACTACATCCAGGAGTGCGGGTCTTGAGTTATAACTGTTAGTATCAGAGTAAGGTTTGAATATCTTTGTAAATTATAATGTTTTCATGTGAGGATATCTTAAGTGTTGTAGATACCACAATGGTTTTATAAGATTGATTTTGATCATATGTTTAGTGTTTTAGACACCCCTTTTGAAGTTTTATGTGATGGGATATTTAGGTGAATAATGATTTTCTGGGGGACATTCTACTTGGTTGAGGTATATGAAACCCTTAGGATTACCATGAAGTGTTATTTTAGGATTCAAGGAATAATTAAATTTTGAAATAATATATAATATTAATTTCAATTTATGGTTGTTTTTGGATATTATATTATTAGGTCATATACATTTTTGAGTATATGACTTTATGAGTGACTAAAATTATTAGGAGTTAAATTTTACTTTTATAATTGAATAATTTGTGAGAAAATACTTATGATTTTTTTTGTTTTCAATATTGGTTAGGAATATGTTGACTAATTCTAGGGATAGTTATTTATTGAATGATTTAGTTTTATCTTTGGGAATTAATGTTGAATTTGGATATTGGTGTATTTTTTATTCATATAAACATTTATTAATTTTGGGAATTATCTTATCTTATCCTAACCATTTTAGTTTTGGTTGATTTTTAAAGGTATTATGGATATATTTTTATCATTTTTTTCAATTAATTTATCTATTATAATAATATTTTAGTGATTTGGGTATGAAAATTCAATCTTGAACACTCATTATTTCAAGAAAAATGGGATTACGGTGGAAATTGGATAAAGAATAAAATCTATTATGTCAATTAAGTATATTTTATTTTGTTCTTAATATAGAAAATAATGTAATTACTCTATTCATATAATATGGAATTGAAATAAAAAAATATCCATTTACATTTCTCACTAATGAATCAATGTTGTTTTAACCCATCATAGATTTACAGTTTTGTGGTGGTTAACATTCTCATCAAAATTTTCTCTATTACTCTCTTTTAATATTTGGGTGTTAGTTTTCTCATCTAGGTCCATACCTTCTCTTCCAATAAAATTCCATTTATTCAGAAAAACAGTCTTGGGTAATTATATATAATCATCGTACTCCCCTTTATCTCTATTCAAGTGGAAGATTTATTAACTCTTTTACAATGTGGGATTTCAATAAAGGTATTTTGAAAATTCAACACCCTAGTTATTGATGCTGAGTTAAAAATACAAGGATGAAATTTATTAAATGGGGAAGAATTTAAAATCTCAATATTTTAAAAATAATTATTATGTTTGATAGTGTACAAAATACGCAACAACGAGCATAAATGAACCACAAAATATTATTATTTAAATTTCATTTTTATATCACAGCCATTAAATTAGAGTTTATGAATAGGATTGAATAAATTTGAAAATATATATAAATGTTAAAATAAATACAAATGTATTGATTAATTATTAGTAAATACGAACTCAATTTCTAGTAAAATTATTTTATTCATCAAAAATATGTTTTATTTAAAAATATTTTATATTTATTTTTCTGAGTGAATATTCTATTCAATTTTCATTACTTTTTGAAATTTTATTTTAATAAATAAATATCATTTTTTAAATCATCATATCAAAATTATATTTGGATGAAATATTGGTATTTTTCTAAAAAGAATGATTTTTTAGTGAATAGTGAAAGTGCTAATTTTTATTGAATAATGTATTTTGTTTTAAATTATATATTAAGAATAATTATATTTTTTATTAGTTTTATAATTTATTTAGTTCATATTTATTTAAAACAATTTCATTATTATTTTTAAAATTAATTTTATACTTTAATTTAGTATAAAAATTTTATATTTAAGAGGGTATTTTTATGAAAAATAGTTTTTCATCACGTTTTTTTTGTTTTGATTTTAACATAAATTAAAAAACTTATATATTTTTAATTTTTTAAAATGGATTCTATTTTTTTAATAATGGTTTATATATTTTTTAAATACTTCCCTTTTATTTTTTTACAATATTAATATTATCCTTTGTAATTTTTGTTACCATAGTAAAGTCTAAATCAAGTAATTAAGGGTAAAAAAAAATTATAAGGACTAAAAAAATTACCCTATCACTATAATTAATTTTATTTGAAATTTAAATTTCATCCATAATCAACCAATATTTGGGTATATGAAATTTTTTCCATTTGGGTGTGAATATGACCATTATAACATTTTATGTAAAGAAAAGAAAATAATTTCACACTCTTGTTTTTAATATCTGTTATGTTTTTAACATGGAGGTAATCATAGGATATTTTTTGTTATAAATTATATTTTTAATATAAATGACTTATATTATTCATTTTAATTTATTATAAATTTTATTGAATAAATAATTTCCTTAAATGATTAAACAACACTGACGTAGTAATTATTCAGTTAATAGAAAAAAAATGATATTAAATTTTTTAAAATTTGTATAATTTGAAATTATTAATGTAACTCACGAATATTATATGTTAAAAATATCATCTTAGGTATGTATTAGTTTTTTTTTTAATTTTTATTTCATGTTATAAAAGTCAATTTAAATCAATATTTCTAAAATTGACATTATTGGTATTTTGTAAAGAACAATATTTTTTTAAATGATATAAAATTAAAAAAACATTATTTGTCCAAGTTATTAGGATATGATTTTTAATATAATACAAGGTATAATTTTGGTAATTTTATCGATTTATAGTAACTATATTAACCCCTTAAGAGTAAAAAGCATTGATATCACTGTAATTGTCAAAAGGGTTAACAAATGGTTAAAACAAAAATATAGTGGTGGAAATATGATCCAAACATGTCCGAATTTTATGTTATGAGATTACAGAGACTCATAATCATATTATATTCTATTATTATCCATTTATAACCTTTTTATATCCAAATTAATTTATAATAATTTAATATTTTATGAAATTCTAAAAGTTTCCATCCACTCTCTTATAAAAGTGCACATGTTCTTATCATTTCTTCACTCTTGGATAACCATATTTTCATCCAGTACCTAAAAATATAAATTTCTGACATCCCTCGCCATGTTTTACTTGCCTTATTTTGGGTGTAATTCCAATCTTTGAGGTGTAAATCTATATTGAAAAGGTGGTTGTCTGAAGAAGAGGTATAGTTATTAACCAAGCATTTTTTGTTTTATTTATTCTTCAACCTCCATAAAATTTTCTCCAACCAAGATAATACAATTAAATAATTATATTAAATATACTATGATGTTATTATTTTATTTTAATAACCTCTATCCATCTTCAACCTCATAAAATGGGAAAGTAATTCATCGTTCCTGTCTAGAGTGGACTATTTCCTTAAAGATCAATATAATTAATTTTCCATCACATATGGTTATAATTATGGAAAAAATATTTATATATGATATTAATTAAATATTTATCACACTTAAAATATGATATATCATTTAATTTCTTGCATCTCTATTTAGGAAAAAATGATAACTCTGTTCATGCGATCGTGTGGACTACCACCACCGTGAATGATGTGATTTGTTTTTCATCAATACATAACACGGATGATATATAGAAGTATATTTTTAAAAAAATGGTATTTATGACATAATAATAATTTTTTAATGATAATTTACAACTTACATTCTTTCCAAAATTGATCTTTGAAAAATGGAAACATTACCCATACGTACGTACAGGATACCATCTCTATGTTTGTAACATAAATAATTTTAAATTACCATATTTAATGGTTGTCTTTATAATAATAGTTTATATATAAAAATATTATTATATCAATATTATTATTTTTTATATGATTTAATAACGATACCTTTGACCTTGGTCAAAATTCCTAAGCCCTTTTCGAAATATAGACTAAATGTACTCAAAACACCAAACATGGACTTAACTGAAAACGTGTTTATATATGTCATTAAAAAAAATTAAATAAATTATTTAAGGACAAGTAATTTATCCTTTAAACTTTTATTAATAAATATTATAATCTATATATGATTATTATTCAGGTATTAAAGGGAATACATAGCAAATCTGGACTCGAGGTAAGGGATTGTGTCACAATTATCCTTTCTTGAAGAATAAATTTTTATTATGAACAACATTTATTTTATATTGTTTATATACATACATTTTACATGTTATATCATTAATATTTCATAATATATTGTATTTTAAGTTTAAATTTAAATTATTTTATCTAAGGGGGTTTGATTTGAATGTTACCATGCAGTAAAGGATTCTTTTACTCATATTAATTTTGTTGGTTTATAACTCTTATTCATTGATAGAGTTATGCCATTATTACTTGTGAATAAATTTTTAAATTATTTTATTCTTTATTTCACTTTTTTTTATTTACTTTTGTTACACATAATATTAGTATTGATTGATTCTCAATTAATTGATATGATCTTTGAATGTGTCATTCATCTAAAATTTCCTTTCCTAGGAAAATATGTTTATGATATGCACGTATATAATATTTTGAGGTATATAGACTTCCCATTTGACATTTTATATCTAGATTCTACCTATGTTCAAGATATTTAATATTTTATTTTAATTTATTCTTTTATGGGTCTTATTATTGAAAAGTTAACAGAGTGGGAAATCCTTTATGTTACAATTTACATTCTTTTTAGGATTACTTATATTCATGATTCCTTTATGGGAAATCAAATAATCATATTTTCATGAACCAAATATCTTTAATTATTCAATTAATATAAATGTTTATAAAAAAAATTTCTCCTCTCTTATTGATAAAGAAACAACTAGTAATTGTTTTGTAAGTGTAAACAATTTTGTTTCATCTTTTAGATTGATAATCATTGTCATACATGTCCATACTTTCTAAAATGTTTTAAAAATTACAAATCAAAATATTAATGATTTCCTAAATATACTTTACATAATATTTGAAAATATTTTAAAAATATTTTTAAAATGAAATTTCAGCATTTTCCAAATGGTGTACTATTGACTCCCTTTTACAAAAATGATTGAAATGAATGTTTTTTTATGTTTACATCATGAACATATTTTCATTATGTCATGAAAAATAAATGAATTTAAGTTTCATTTACAAGATTACATGTTTATTTTCAAAGAATATTTCTTTTTTAATATGATGAATTTTTTATTTTTTTAAATTTATTTTAATATTAAAATGGGTATTTTCCTAAAAAATGTTTTTAAAGATCTCTTAATGGTGTTTCTATTCATCAAATGAAAATAATACTTGATGTTACTTATGCTCTACTAGGGATAATTTATAATCATAGCGGCCTAATTCTTTCTCTATATGTATTAAGATTATATAAAATATATTTTCATGGAAACTGTTTCTTTTCCCTAGGTCAATCAAGTTATGAAAGGAATAGTGGATGTTTCTATGAGTTTTATAATTATATTAAATCTCCATATATATTTTTTATGTTATTTTCTATTGGAAATTTTTTAATATGATGGGTTGTTCCATTATAAACCATGAGTTGTTGATCCTATTTTAAATCTAAAATGCATTGAGTAATGATATGGAGTTAACTAATTTGGTTTATCCTAAGAGATTATCGTAATAATATATGATGGTTATTCCATGTATAACTATAATGGTTATTTCAAATGTAACATTGATATTTACTCCATGTATAACCATGATGGTTACTACACTTATAATTTTTAAGGATATTCCATATGTGAGAGTGATATTAAAATGAACCAGGATATCAACACGTCTTCTGAATTTTTTTATAGGTTTTTAATGATTTATTTGATCAATATTTACATCACACGGATCCTGATTATTGATTACATTGATTCTTGCCTTTGAAAATTCATTATTCCCTGTTTTATGATTGATGATCCATGTATTGATGGGTATGATTTCCATTATGTTATGTCCATGAACTATTATTACGTGATTATACCCATAATATCTTCTCACTCTCACTGGTGAAATTAAATTAGTAATTCCTATGTTTAACCTTACTAATAATTTGAGTGCATAATTCTTATGTTTCCATTTCCCCATGTTATAGAGAATGATGCTAAAATATTTGGTTCTATAAATTTCGCATATATGAATAATTTCATGGGAGATGTTGAATACATAGAATAGAATATAAAAATTTTGTTATAGTGAGAAATGATGTTGATATCTATAAACTAGTTGTTTATAAATCCATGTTAATAAGATCTTCTTCTAATTATCTAAAACTGTTAACCCAAATAGTGTTTGGGTCTGTATGTGATCCAATATTTCCTTTTTTATGTCGTTCATTTTGGATGGATAAAATTAGGCCACATTTATCGATATTAAATTAAACAAAATAAATTTATTGTTTTTTACACCGGAATGGGGAGTGTGAGTCTTGGACTATTACAAGGAAACTCAATTTTTCCATCATACTAGTTATACACTATAATTATTATCAATTTATGTATGATCCATTTTTCAATTATAATACACTATGATTTCTAGATACATACCTTTATCAGTGTTGTATTCGTGATTTTTTTTAACAATATACTATGACCAAAATAGTTTTGACAATATCATAAATATGAATATAAAAAAATTAATCCAAAAATTTCTTCTCATATGTAACCTTGATTTATAATATTTGATACTTTTGGTTCAACCTGTGACTCTCTTTGTTCAATCCTTGGTGATCTATGGTTGATTTATTATTAGTTTCTCTAACATAATTAGTTAATAAAATAATCAAATCCATCAAAATGGTTAAGTAGAGACAATTTGAATAAACTATAGTATATACCCAAGGAGGGTCAAACCAAGTTAATGTTTGGTCTCTCTATCATGCACCACGTGCTGATTGAGTTAATAACTAATCTTCTTTATCCGGTTTATTAACCCAAGGTACTTCTATCTCAAAGCATGTGTCCATGTGTAGTATCCATACATGTATGTAATTTCATGAATAACCACACAATATCTACTTTACAAATACTTTAAGATGTTATACATATACCCTCTAATTATCCCTAGGCATTCAAAAAATTTAACTAATCCAAATTAACAAATTAAATATAAATTATTACCTTAAAATTAAATTATATACTATCCCAGAGTGTCAACTATACCATTGAAATTTTTATCATTCTAAATATGTGAATCCTTAAATTATCCTAAAAAATATCAATCTCCAAAGTTACCTTAATCCTACTCTAATATCAAATTTGACACCATGAACCCGCACTCACATATTTGGTTCCCTAAACACATACTTTACCTAATGGAATTGATACCAACTAAACATTTCGTTACATAATTAACCCATAATCACATGATATAAAGAAATTATTATGTTATATGATATCCCAATACCTTTTAGGTTTATATAATTAAAGAATTATGAAAAATACATAAATAGGAAAAACCTCAGTCTTTCTTAATTAATGGATTTTATTTTCTACCATATAAGAAACTACTTAGTCCAAATGGAGTCTTTATATCTCTTATAAATACTTCCACACATGATATCCCTCTAAACATATCACTTGTAATAATTTTATTCATAACCTCTAGAATGAAAACATAAGAACTGGTTGAGGTATAAAGCTTATTAAGTTATCTATATAATTGAATCTATCACACCATAAGAATGGTATATACAATATAGAAGGGATAAATAATAATAATAATTTCCTAATCAACTGAAATTGAGAGCATAAAAAATCTATGAAAATAAATTAAAACCTGGATACTAATAAAGCTGATATCATAATGATGGAATGAATAACTTTGGACTTCTAAAAATGTTATCAAGGTATTTTTACAATACACTCTTCTATTCCAGGAAGATGTATACACCAACACACAATATGTTTTGTCTCGTGGGAGCCATTGATGCGTCGAGGGGAAATATAATTCATGGCCCCACCCATTACATTACATATATCAATGAATTCACCATAAGATCTCACAATACCTTTAATATTATTCCCTAAGTAATCATTAGATGAATACAAATATAGATCTCCATATAAAAATGAATATAGAATATCAATACGTGGTCAAACTATTTTAGAAACCAATAATCATTGAGAATTTAAATACTTTTCTCCATAAAAACAAAAGGGAAAACTTTATTAAAACCCATCTAGATAAAGAAAGTGGTTGAAAGAAAAAAACATAGTCAAATTTATAATAATAATCCATAATAGAATAAAACATATCGAACACTAATTCTTTTCTCTATTTCAACCAAATAATATTATTTCAAGGTGATCATCATCCATCATGAATTAAGTAAAATTTGATTTTCATGCTATATAGATCAATGAGTATACATAAAATTCAATACTAGAATAACATGATTACAATACATCCCAATAAATAAGTTGTATGGTTTCATAATAATATACCCACTATGAAATGAAGGAAACATAAAAGGGTATGGACATAAATGAAAACACCCATGAAAAAATAATTATATGAATGCTATTGAAAAATGAGGTATTAATGATCGAATTGTTTGATATCATGAGTTTAATCCCCTAGATAGTAAATAAATATATATTAGTATGAAGAGTGAAACATAAATTCTATTAGGGTAAATAATTTTCAAAATTAAAAGGTAAATTGAAGTGATAACTTAAAGTATATTTAAGAAAACAAATTAACATTAACATAAAATGGGATGTTAAACATTTCTTCCGAAATTCTTTTTCCAAAGGTGAAGTGAAGAATCTTCGATAACTATTAATTTTAAAAATAATCCTCAGTAATTGAGTCTTATAAATGTATAAGTATTACATTGGAGAAATTTTAATAGGAATACAATACATATGAAATTGAAATGAAAACCCTTTTATAATATCAGGATGAATACCATTGTTCTACACACATACTTTGAAAAGAGTAAAAATACTTTATTTTTTTATAAAAATATAGTTTTATTGATAGAGGTAGATAACTTTACATACAGTGAAATATTTGGTTGGTAGATCCCAATCATGCAAGAAAGAATTTCATGACACAACAATTTAACTCAATGAAAAGAGACTTGACTTATCAATATTCCTTATGAGTAATATATTCAGAGAAATGATATATATTTTTCAAGGTTTTATGTTAATGTAATGTATATATCCATGAAAAATATGATATAATAAACATAATACAATCAAAGGAAATAATGTATCCAACCCACAAGAAATAATTTTAAGAGGATGGGCATAACTCAATGATTGAAAGTTGAGTTACCAAAAATCCTTACTAAAGGAGAAAACTAATCAATATCCACTTGAATAATGGTAAATTATTTGGATAGTGCATCCCATGAAATAAAAATATTATAATAAAACTATATCCATGTAATTTATATACACCATTGAAATAAAACATGGTGCAGAAAATGAATTATGTCTCAAAGAATCATAATTGAGACCAAGAAAACCCACATGACTTAAGAAAATTTCATTTCAAACCCAATTGAAAGAGTAGTTTATTAATGGAAATTAAAATTCATTTATTAAACAAATAATTTATGATATTATATATAAAATAGGTATTATTTAAAAAAACATTTATTTAATTAGCTGATAAATTTTAAACAAGACTCAAAGAGAAGAATTTTGATATGAAAACCCTCACCATAGTATGGATATGTTCTTCACATGAAACAAATTTAATAAATAATTAAATAAAGTTCATTAAATTCATAATTAGGAGCCATATTTATAATTATAAACTTTATTACACCGGATTTATTATTTTTATATATATAATATAGTTTTTACATATCATTATCAGTTGGTGTAAGTGATCTTTATCGATTTTAACTAGTTTCGTTAAAGTCATGTTGGTATCTATTAATTTTAAAAATTCCATAAATATTGGATCATATAATTCAATGGAATAGATGTTACAAGATATTTTATAAATCTATAATTTCATATCATTTCATATTGTAGGACCCCGGGACACCCTAAGAGGGGAGGGGTGAATCAGGGTGTCAACTTTTTCTTTTAAAGTGATCGATCTTGTTCCCATGTTGGTAGGAAATCTTAAACTTGTATGATGGATATGAACAGAAAGAAAACATTCACATGCAGAGAGACGACACATCTCTTTTTACTTGGTTCACCACTAAGGGCTGCGTCCAAGGAGCATATGCCGACAGGTTGTCGGTCGTACCAAATTCCACTAAACTTCACTAGCTATGGATTACAAAGGTTCGGTCATAGTCACTCTGTACCAGGCTCACTGCCTTTACAAATGGTTCAGAGATAGCTCAAAGTGTCCCTTAGGTCACTCCCGTTGACTCCCCCTGGCTCACTGCCCTTAGTATAGTCACACTCAGTTTATAGATGTGAAGGTCTCTTCAATAGATTTTCATTGAAGTCTTTGTCTCTATATAACATGAGACTTTTCTTGTATCGATGTCCAGAAATGATGCACATGTACACACTAAAACACTGAACTGGATAACTAGAATGAGCAAATATGTTACTCTGATAGTTGCGCACAACTCTAACCCTTTGCCCGGAAAACCTAACTATTTCGCGCAAAATTTCCTTTTCGCGCGGAAAAATATTTCGTGCAGAAACACCCTTTTTCGAGCACATGAATATTTTACGTGCTACCTCAATTTTTACGTGCAAATCTTCCTTTTTCGCGCATCCTGAAATTTTTCGCACAATCTAGAATATTTCGCACAGTCCCCTTTATGCGATCCTTTTATGCACATGATACCTCAGATCTTCTCTAAGTCTTTAACCGTATAGAATGATGGGGGCCCCTCTTATTTATAGGCATCTGAGACCCCCACATGCAAAACCCCCTATGGAACGTCAAAAATCTCATCAAGCGAGTAATTTTTCACGCCAGTATCATTTTTCGCGCACATCTCCAGATATTTCGGGCAGCCCATGCCTTTGCCATTTTTCAACATTCTGATTCTGAAACACTATTTGCGCGAAAACCCTCGATCCTCTATTTCACGCACCACACTGTTTTTCACGCAAACCCTCTGTTTTTCACATTGCCCTTGATTTTTCATTCACACCTCTTGATATTCTTCACACCACTTCTTATTTGCATGCACTTCCTTTTGCAAACAACCTCTGTCTTCATTTTCTCATTTTGAGGCCCAAACATTTGGAAAACACTATAAAATAGTTCCACCTTCAATACTATTGTCTACTTGAACTGTATGATCACTTTTCTGGCACACATTCTGAACTCCCACTAAGGATTGACAACAAACACAAACCAAACTCCAATTCCTGCATAGAATAGCTATGGTTCCAACAATCTCCCCCTTTGGTTTTGTTGGAAATCACCAAATAAATTCAATAGATCACCATCCACATGCAAACCAAAAACACAAGGATCAACTCAGCCAAAACTCTAAGTATACGTGAGAAATAATCGGTGTAAAAAACAAGAGAATAATCTTGAATTGGGTTCCCATGTTTTGTAATTCTCAATGAATCCCAAGAAATTTTCTTAGAGTGTCACAGAAGCATTACATGTCCAATGAATTCATTATCATCCTATCACCAACACTAATTTCTCATCGTGTCACAGAATCACATGTCCACTAACAATCTTGAATTTATTCTTTTCTCCCCCATTGGAAATAAACCCAATGACAGGTAATTGTTCCTTGTTCAGCTCAAACCACACTCCCCCTAGAGAGTATCTCCCCCAAAAACCTGCATCACATCCATAAACAGATTAAAAACATTTTACATAACTAGATAGGGGGTTATTTAGAAACCTCCTTATGCACTGGGTGGTGGCTGAACACCGAGGCTTAACTGATTCTTCTCAAACACAGTTGCTGATAGTGGTTTGGTCAGGATATCCGCCACTTTCTCATCAGTTCCCACATGATCCATTCTAATCACACCTTGCTCAAATTTTTCTTTGATAAAGTGATACCTGATTTCAATATGTTTTGTACGAGAATTATAAACAGGATTCTTCATAAGATAAATTGCACTCTTGTTATCACAGTAAATCATCATTCGTTGTTTGACCTCATTACTAATATCTGTAAGTTGTTGCCTTATCTATTGTAGTTGAGTTCATGCCTTTGTGGTGAATATATACTCAGATTTAGCAGTACAAAGAGAATTACTTTCTTGTTTCTTTCTCAACTAGCCAATACATTCCTGCCCCATATAGAAGGCTCCACCACTGGTGGACTTTCTGTCTACTACATCACAAGCCCAGTCATCATCAGAAAACGTTGATAATTTATTGTCCCCGCCTGCAGCAAAATATAACCCAATGTTATGTGTACCTATAATTTACCTCATGAATCTTTTTACTATGACTATATGTTCCTCCTTTAGATTACTCTAAAAGCGGGCCGCAAGGCATGTGGAAAATACAATATCTGGCTGTGTCACTGTCAGGTACAGTAGGCTCCCAATGATCCTTCGATACATGGTGGGATCTATAGAGGTCCCATCCCCATGCTTTCCAAGTTTAGTTCCAACTGCAATCAGAGTTGAAATTGGTTTGGAGTCTTGCATATTAAAATTCTTCAATAGCTCTCTTGCATACTTTTCCTGAGAAATGAAAATGTAATCCTTTTTTGAATCACCTGTAGCCCCATGAAATATGTGATCTCTGCAATCATAGACATTTAAAATTCTGATTTCAAGTGATTGTGAAATTCATCCACTGATTTCTTCCTGCTACCACCAACTAGAACCGTGAATTGTTCTTTTGGATAATTGTTCACATTTAGATTATGATCCACTTCACCTCTTTTGAACTCCAACTTCTTGAGATATGATTCTAGGTAGGAATACCATGCTCGTGGTGCCTGCTTCAAACCATATAGGGCTTTATTCAGTTTGTAGACCTTTGTCTCATCAGTACCAAGAACAAAACCCACTAGTTGTTCAATATAGACTTCTTCTTTGAGTACAACATTCAAGAATGTTGTCTTGACATCCATTTGATATACTTTATATCCTTTTTGGAGTTCCATGGCAAGGAAAAGTATGATTGACTATAGTATAGCCACTAGAGAAAAGGTTTCTTCAACATCAACACCTTCAATCTAGGAATATCCCTTACATACCAGTCGAGCCTTATCTCTGATAACATTTCCATGTTCATCAAACTTGTTCTTGAAGATCCATTTTGTACCAATCACATTGTGACCTTCGGGTCTCTGGACAAGATCCCATGTCTGATTTTTTTCAATTTGATCTAGCTCTTCATTCATGGATTTCAACCAAGATTCATCCTTTGTAGCTTCTACGAATGAGGATGGCTCCACAACTGACAGAAATGCAGATTTTGTGTTATTACTCATCCTCCTTGTTTGAGTGGGTGCACTCTTGTCCCTAATTATGTTAGATGGATCAATCTCATCTCTACAATTTCTTCTTTGTGGTTTAGTTGCATTCTCTCCACCCACAGTTTCTTCTTCAGATTCTTCTTCTGAGTCAACATCATGATGTGACTGCTGAATGTTTTGTACAACTTCCTCTATTTCTGTATTCGTATTTTCTCCACATTCACTTTCTTCCTCACTTTCTATCACATCAGCATATGAAGTTCTTGAAGAATTTATATTTTTCTCTTTAATTATCTTAACATCACTGCTTACCACAATCCATCCTAATTGCTTGTTGAAACACCTATAGGATTTATTGTTCATTGAATATCCACGAAAAATACCTCCATCATCATTGTCACCAAACTTCCGGTGATTTCCTTCTTTATTCCGAAAGAAACATTTACTTCCAAAAACAGGAAAGTATTTCAACGAAGGCTTTCTTCCATGCGATAATTCATATGGGGTCTTTGTTTCTCCCATATAAATCCCTGTTCGATTCTGAATGTGCATTATAGCTTCAACAGCTTCCTTCCAGTAATGGCCAGAGATACCACTCTCAATCATCATAGTCCTGGACATGTTGTTGACCTGTCGATTCCAGTGAAAAAAAACTCCATTTTGTTGTGGAGTTCTCACAACAGCTACCTCATGCTGTATTCCATGTTTTTCAAGGTAATTATCAAACGCAATGGATGTGTATTCCCCTACATTATCATATCGCAAAACTTTGATTGTTTTTCCAGTATCATTCTCAGCGATTCGCCAATATGTTTTCATGCAGTCAAGAACTTGTCATTTCTTGTGAATGAACATAACACAAAACATTCTACTGTAATCATCAATGAAAAGGAAAAAGTACCTTTCTCCATGATTTACGACAACATTTATCGGCCCACATACATATGTATGAATTAGATCAAGAAGATGAGATGTCCTTTTCTTCTTTGGCCAGTATGAACTGCAGACCAGCTTTCCATGAATGCAAGCATCACAAGATTTTTCAGGCTCACGCTTCAGGTTTGGAATATCCCTGACAATCCCCAATTTTGATATTTTATCCATGTCTTTTTGATTAATGTGACTCAGTCTCCAATGCCAAATTTTTTTTTCTTCTTCAATAGTCATGTAGCATACATTTTATTTACTATCAACCTGATACAGGTTGCCTTCTGTTCTGCATCCTTTCATAAGTGAATTTCCTGTCTTTCCCGTGATAGTGCAGCCTTTCTGATTAAAATTAACAATAATTCCCGAGTAACAGAGTTGACTCATGCTGAGTAGATTATGACGTAGGCCATCTATGTAAAGGACTTCAGTCTTCTTTATCTCTCTATTAGCTAATTGAGTACTTCCACTGCCTTTGATTTTCAGAGCTCCATCATTACCAAATCAAACCGTTCCATCAACCTTCCTTTTGATATCTGTCAACAGGACAACATTACTTGTCATATGGGATGAACAACTGCTATCCAGAATCCAAGTACTGTTAATTTTTGTATCTTTAGGGGCCACTTCTGCAAGGTTTTATTTCTCAATGTTCTTCCATTATTTACATGAGACATTGGAATGATTATAGAGAACTGATGGCCTTTCAATTATATCATCTGTGTATATTGGTTCATCATAGTTGAAGTCATCTTCAAGAGGAGAAAAACTATTTTAAAGAGCAACACTATCTTGTCAATGGGATCTGAGATGTCTTGAATTCTAGTATGATGTGTCTGTGTCCCTTCTTTTCCTGCAATTAACTGCCTTATGAACAAAGTTAGAGAAATGAAAATAGTATCCATAAAAACTATTTTTCTATAATATGGAGGAAATGAAGTCATCCTCCTTTATTGATGTCCCAAATCATCCCCATTCAGATAGCTCCTTGCCTCTTCGCAAAATGACATGATATGGCCCAAATAGCCATAGAAGCGACACTTCATGAGGGGAAATGTCTTCTCACTTGAATTTCTCCTCATACTCTCTTCCTTGGGAGAATAGTTGGACTGCCTGTCATTTCTGAATGTTTGGAGGTAATTTTTAGTTCTAATTTTAGCTTCGATTGAGGGTTTCTTTTTCATCACTTCAGGAAACGTTTCAACATGTCATACTTTCATCTTTTCTTTCTTTTGGCTCTCTTTTCTTCCATTAGTTGATGTCTCAGCTTCACAGCCAATTCCACTCTTTCTAATGAAAGAGGGTCTTTGATCACTCAATATTTTTCCTACCCCATCTGAACCACTCTTGGCTCTTGCCAGTAGTTCTGCATATGAGAATCTTCCAAAATTTATTTTTTTTCTTGATTCTTTTGAAATTTATTAAGTCTCAAGTTTTCTACTAAGTGTAACAAAATCCTCCTAAAGACCCTCAACAGTCATGGATTTTTATTCTAGTTTGCAGGTGAGGTCATCGATGACCTTTTCCTGCTCTTCAATTCTTAGCATCAAATCCACTACAACATCATTTCTTTCAACAATTTTATACTGTAATTTCAAAAATTCATCCATTTGTTCAATTTCAGCTTCAAGTTGATCAATATATTTAATTGATTCTTCTACCATTGATTTACACTTATTAAAACTCTTACATTTAATCTTAAGCTTTCTAATAGCATCCTTAAGTTGCAACTCGGGATCTGCACTAGTTTTTAACTGATTTTCTCCACCAGTATCTTCTGATTTTTCAACAGTTTCTATCATGGAAGCATGTTTCTCGGTTTTAAATTCTAGTTCTTCTTCATCACAGAATTCATTATCATCGTCTTCCTCTTCATAGAAAAAGCACTTCTTCAGAACTTTATTTCTAGATTTGAAGTCCCCTTTCTTGAAAAACCTTTTCTGAGGCTTCTCAATGTTTTCATAATCGCTATCATCACCATCGATCTTTCTTAAGCACTGAGAAGTAATGTTCCTAGATTTTCCACAATAAAAGCACGCTAGAGGTAACTTCACTTTGAATTTATCTTTTCACTTCTGGAACTTCTTGGCAATGAGGGAGAGAATTTATTTTTCCTCGTCGTCTTCACCACTACTATCTTTTGAGATTTTCAGTTTCTCCATGGATTTGAATGCCATTTCCTTGCTTACTCATGTATTAGCATGTTATGGTTTGACTCTCATTTCATATGCCACCAAGCTGCTCAACTGATCATCCAAAGAAAGTTTGGAAAGAAATCATTCCTCAAGGGCTAACACCTTTTCATTGTACAGGGGTGGTAATCTTCTCAGTATTTTCTTCACAATATCAATGTATCTAATTTCTTCTCATAGGCCTCGAATTTCTCCAACCACTTCATTAATTTGATTGAAGGAGTCTGCATTCTCATCAGGATGAATCTTCAGATCATCGAACCTATTATGTAGCACTTGTAGTTTCACCTCCTTCACTTTGTTATCACCTTTATAAATATTTTGAAGTTTATCCCACATGGACTTTGCTGAGGTGAAACTCATCACATTTAGATAAATTTGATTAGAAAGTGTTGCGGTTAGAGCATTCTATGGTTAGCATAAGCATCAAGAATTTTTCTATCTGTATTATTCATACCCATCCCTGTTGGATCAGAAACATTAATACCTTGCACAGTGGAAAACAAAACTTCCATTCCAAGGGATCTTAGATGAGATCTCATTCTGTTCTTCTAGATCTGGAAATTAATTCCCTCAAAAATAGGGACTCCCCTGACATTGATTGCATTCTCCATGATGACAACTACAGATTCAACACCAGAAACCTCGCTCGGATACCACTTGTAGGACCCCAGGACACCCTGAGAGGGGAGGGGTGAATCAGGGTGTCATCTTTTTCTTTTAAATTGATGGATCTTGTTCCCACATTGGTAAGAAATTGTTAAACCTGTATGATGGATCTAAATAGATGTAAAACATTCCCATGCAGAGAGACGACACATCACTTTTTACTTGGTTCACCACAAAGGGCTACGTCCAAGGAGCATACGTCGATAGGTTGTCAGTCATACCAAATTCCACTAAACTTCACTAGTTGTGGATTACAAAGGTTCGGGCATAGTCACTCTATCCCAGGCTCACTGCCTTTACAAAAGGTTTAGAGATAGCTCACAGCGTCCGTTGGGTCACTCTCGTTGACTCCCCCTGGCTCACTGCCCTTGGTGTAGTCACACTCAGTTTATAGATGTGCATGTCTCTTCAATATATTTTCATTGAAGTCTTTGTCTCTACTTAGCATGAGACTCTTCTTGCATCGGAGTCTGGAAATAATGCACATGTATGCACTGAACCACTAAACTGGATAACCAGAATGAGCAAATAAGTTTCTCTGACAATTGCGCGCAACTCCAACCCTTTGGGCGCAAAACCATACTATTTCGCACAAAATTTCCTTTTCGCGCGGAAAAATATTTCACGCAAAAAACACCCTTTTTCTCACACCTGGATATTTTACGTGCTACCTCAATTTTTACGCACAACTCTTCCATTTTCGCGCATCCCAGAATATTTCACGCAATTTAGAATATTTCGAGCAATCCCCTTTACATGATCTTTTTACGCGCATCAGACCTCGAATCTTCTCTAAGTCTTCAACCGTAAAGAATGAGAGGGTCACCACTTATTTATAGGCGTCTGTGACCCCCACGCGCAAAACCCCCTGTGGCACGTAAAACATCTCGTCTGGCGTGTAATATTTTGCACTGGTATTGTTTTTCGCGCACATCTCCTGATATTTCTCACAGCCCATGCCTTTTCCATTTTTCGACATTCTGATTCTGAAACACTATTTGCGTGAAAACCCTCGATCCACTATTTCACACACCACACTATTTTTCATGAAAACCCGCTATTTTTTGCGCAAACACGTTGTTTTTTTCATAGCCCTTGATTTTTTGTGCATGACTCCAGATATACTTCACACCACTTCCTCTTTGCGCGCACTACCTTTTTCCAACAACCTATGTCTTCATTTTCTGATTTTGAGGCCCAAAAATTTGGCAAACACTGGGAAACAGTGCCACCATCAATACTATTGTCTACTTGAACTGTATGATCACTTTCCTAGAACACATTCTGAAATTCCACTGAGGATTGAAAATAAACACAGACCAAACTCCAATTCCTGCATAGAACAGCCATGGTTCCATCATATATTTGGTTACAAACCATGAAGATGAAATTAGTGATGATCATTTTTGGGTGATTCTTATATAATAAAAGGTGTTATCTTTATTAATGAATTGAATGTTTTCATAGAATTAAAAGAACCAAAAAACATTATTTACATTTTGATATCATATTATAATAGTAAATATGTTCTTATTTTCATCAAATAAATAAATTAATAGTATTTTTCAAGTAGGTGGATAAACTAACTGAAACATAAATAAACCAATATTAATGGGAGATAATCAATGGTTTAGTTATAATACCATTATACCAAAAGAAAAATGTTATAATTTAGTTCTCATTAATGTGATATAATATAATTATAAAGTATTTAAAAGATAAGATAATATATATAAATTAATTACTTAGAAAAAAATACTATTTTTCTCTTTGTTTACTCATTTAAAATGATTAAATTTACTTAATTCCTTTTTTACCATATCATTATTATATTATCTATTTTTTCCTACCCAAAAATTAATTATATCAGGAAAATAATATTTCTTCCTTAAAAAATTATATTAACCATAAATTATGGGAGGTTTTGACAAATTAATTTTTTCCCTTAGTGGTCCTAGTCCGCACCTACAGACAAACAATGATTTTTTTAATGGATGGGATAGATGAATACACAATGATAATGAACTTATTATAATAATATTTTAGTATCTAAATGATTCTAATATCATTATATTAGTTTTTATAGAATAAATTTTATTTAATATAATCAAGAAGAAAATCTAAGTGGTGGATAATACTCATGTTATGTACTTGAGTTTTCTGTGGAATTCTTTTTGTAAATGACATCATTATTCTTTCTAATGGTGACCATAAGCTTTAGAAAATAAGATAAGGATATAAAAAATTAATTAAACTAATATTAAATGAGAAATCATAATGGAAGGTGAGTATTGAAGTGGATTAAGTGTTACATTTTTATAAGTGAATATAATGGCTCTTTTTTGAGCACCCTTAACATTTTCAATAATGTGATATTATTATTCCAACTTCAATGGATCCAAAATGAAAAAATAAGGGTGTTAAATTGAGTGTGGGTCTAAAAAACCCCAATCACTCATTTTTATACAAGATAATTATTCTAAGTATTTTTCTTTTAACATTTCTAACTTTTACCCACAATTGTTTTTTCCTTGTTGGTTTATTTTCAACCTTAGTAGTTATTATTAATGAAAAAATTAATTTTTTGGATTAGACTAGAACCTTATTATTTTCAAATATAACAAAGTATATTTGTTATTTTTGCAATTAATTTCATGTTTTATGAAATCCAACTATTTTCTATATAAAATGTTATAATTTGATAATACTTGACTACATAATTCATTTGTAATGAACCTACTGTGTAAATAAGTTCAATTGACCATATGGAAGTTAGTACATGATGAACTAAAACATAATGAATTTATAATTAATCTTATCATATGAGAAATTAACCTATTTTTTCTATGTCATGAATGTACCATGTGTTGAATTTCAAGAGACCACATTTGTGTTGAACTGACCACACATTGACATACAACCTAATGCACAAAGGATTCAACTTCATGAACAACATTGTTACCATGAAACCAGTGAGTATAGTTTTTCTTTAAGTATTGAACTAATTTTTTTATAATTTAGTTACCATAAGAACATTTCATGTTTCCTTATGAAGAAAATAATCTGCTATATGAATCCATGAAGTTACCACAAGAAAAAATGAACCTAGTGCGTGAAGAAAGCAACGGACCCCATGAAAAAAATAACTTACCACATGAAGGAAGAAACTAACCACATTATAAAAATAAGTGACCATAAGAGAAAATTTTAAATTAAGATGAAATATTTATGCCATTTGGTCATGCCAAAAAACAATGTTCTAAATTAAACATTCTTTAAGTGAAGACCAAGTGACCATGTATAACTTATAAATGGAGTATTTTTTTTCAAATATCCAATGGTTAAGTTTTGGAGAAGTAATTAAGGATCTTCTAAATTTATGTATTCAGTGATTATATGGATTAAAAAATGAATATTCTCCAATTTAAAGTTTATGGGAAATCTCTATTTAAGATACAGAGACTCTCATGGAAAAATTGATCTGGTGAATACACTCATGCCTGAAAAAATTCTAATATTTCATATTTCAACACAAAACCTTCTAGAATACTCTAATTATCATACATATATATGATATATCATTTAATCCTTTTAAAATACTAATTCAAACCTATTTTATAAATCTGAGTAGATCATACTGAGATGCATCAAATATTCTCATATTTTATCATTTAGTGTTTTTTTTATTTTTTGAGATATGTTTGTTATACTCTGTTTATTTAGTAATGGATTATCATTTATATTATTATAGAGTTATTGAAAATCTACCTCATTCATTTTCATCTTTTCTCCCATAAAATACTATGGAAGAGGCTATGTGTATCCTGAACTGGTGAAGTTATGTATTATATTGAAAACATTATCTAGGTTGTGGATCATTTAATTTGATTAATAAATTTCTTAGTATTATGTGTTTTTCTAGTGGAGAGGAAAAGGTCTCAACATGAGACTAAACCTCTTGTATTTATTCCACTGTGTGTTTTCCTATTTTAATTTTCACAATTTTTTAAAAAAATTGTATGATTTTTCAAAAAAAATTGTAAAAAAATACTTTGATAGTTTACTTTAATAGGTTTTTTATATAAAACTTTTTATACAAGTAATCATATTTCAAATGTTAAAAGAGTTATAATATTATTTTAATTTAATTTTAATCTTACTTTTGATAATATTTTTGAAAGATCACATTATATAATTCAATTATTTTAGTTCACTGCGTTATTTTTATAAATTGAGGGATTTGGTAATAAATTGTTTTTAATAAAAAAATATATGGAAATTAAATTCACCCCACACATGAGTTTTCCACTCTGACTAACATTTGGTATCGATGTTTTTTTATTTATTTTTTTACAATTTTAATAATTATCATATTTTCTTTTATCCAAAGACTAAGATTTCTATTAATACAAAATTGATATCATTATGGATATTAACAATCTAGAAGGGATTACAAAAAAAATGAATCCTTATTTAAATAGAAATAAATATTACTAGTGGATGATCAAAATGAAAATACATATGGAGAACATGTGATTCGATATTTTTACAATAATTGAGAAAACATATGAAAACCCCAAAGACACTATACTTTATTGGAGTGATATCACTAAGGATAGATTCAATTTTAACTAAAAATCAATGAATTAATTAAATTGTGCAATATGAGAGGCTAGTTTAATATAATTTATAATTATTCTTTTATGTATAAAATATGGGATACACTTATTATTTCTCATAAAGAACTTATAATGATAAATAGATGTGACTGAGTACTTATACTATTATGTATGATATAGTTAAAATGAAACATGGTGAATCAATTTAAGATATATGTCTCAGTTTAAATGATATTTTGAACATGATTAATCCAATTGGGAAGAAAATTTATGATAATGATCAAGTAAGGTGACTTTTTTGATCCCTAACTAGTAGGTGGATATGAACGTCTATTTCTATTGGATAATTATGAAATGTAAGTAAACTAGTAGTGAATTTTTTTATTGTAAAGAATATGATGTATGAGGAAGAACTAAAATTGAACAAATAAGAAGAAGATGAAACAAAAAAGAAACAAATAGCCTTAAATACTTCTGAGTTAATATTGAAGGAACAAATTCAATGTTGATAGTTTTAGTTAGGATGAATCACCTTAGGATAGTGATGAGGAAATGTATCACCTATCTAGGATATTTAAAAAAATATACCAGAAGAATAAATTATTCAATAAAAAAAATATGGAGTAAAAAATGATGTAAAATGGAATAGGAAAATAAAGAATCAATCAGTTTAAGTGACATGCTATGAATGATAAAGAAAATGACATATCGAACTATAATGTCCAAAATTAAAATATAACAAAATATTTTAGGATAAAGTAAAAAATGATAAATAAGTATATAAAATCCTTGTGGATCCCCTATGAGGATATCTCAAGTGAATCTAACTTGAGTATAGAAAACAAGAATTATAGCTCTAAAATGTGTTTTATGAAAAACACATCTGAAGTAATAAATAAGGTTTCTACATTTCCTATTAATATTTCAAATTTTTCTAGGAATTAAAATAGTACTAAAAATGAATAATGATGATTCATTTTAATATTATAATATTATGGAGGAAAAATTCAATTAAGTAAAGGATAAAAAAATAAAAATATCATGCCTTGTCAGGTAATTTTAAATATGATTTTCTATATAAAAATAAAATAATGCTCAGTTATTAAGATAAAAAAATATATATAATTTTTCAAATGAGTAACAGAAACAGGATCCTGAAATATATACATATATAAGAGAAACATTGACTAGGATTCTGGGTAAATAGACCACACCAAATTATAAAACTGGGATTGCTTAACATCTTAGATAGAGGAAAAATTATATGAATAAAATTTATCCTAGATTAGGATCATAAAAATATATAAAAATCTATTGTACATATGGACCTAATAATTTTTTTCTATAAAAATAATAAATCTACTTATGGTAAACCCATTAAACTTCATTGAATTCACAATTGTTTTATTACTATCATCTTTTCACCCAATTAAGTATGGGTAACAAAATCATTTTCTCTAAACATGTGTAATAAAACTTCTAGAAGAGTACCAATAAACACTTGTAGTATATGGATAGTGGATGTTCTAGAAACATGACTAGAGACTACTCATTCATCAAAAGACTTATTATTGTTGATAGTGGACAAGTAACTTTTGGTGACAATGCCAATGGAAAATGATTGGACTCAATCAAATTGTTAATTCTAGTATGGTTTTTATTTCTAATTTCTTATTTATATATGGTTTAAAATATAATTTACCTACAATAACACATTTTTTATGAAATTTATCATGTTAAATTCAAATATAGTGATTGAAATATTTATGATTCAAAGAATGAATTATTTTGTACTACCTCACATAAATAAAATTATTTTAAAATTAATTTAGATTATTTATTTTCAAAAAATATTTATTTCTTAACTTAATCTCACAATTAATCCATGATATGGAATAGGATACTAGGACAATACTACCTTAATTAAATTATAAAGCTAATAAATAAATGATAAGTTAATGATCTTCCTAAACTATAACTCTCAAAAATCAATTTTTGTAACCCATATAAAAAGTAGCAATTTAAAAATATCTCTTTCAAACCAAATAATAATGTTTCAACTTCTCAACCCCTATAGATGGTTCACATGGAATTATTTGGACCTTCTAGAGTTTTTATCTTAAATGGGAAGAACTGTGAGTATGTTCTTGTAGATGAATTTTCTAGATACACGAAGGTATTCTTTCAAGCTCACAAAAGTGAATCTTGATTTAACATTTAAAAATAAGAAAAATCTATAGAAATTCATTTTGGACATACTGTTAAGGCTGTAATTAGGGATAATGGACATGATATTTAACATTAATACTTTGAATTTTTATTCTCACGACATGTTTTCCCCAATAATGTTTCTTCTATTAAGACTCCATAGCATAATGGTGGTGTAGAAGGAAGGAATATAACACTTCAATAGATTTCCCAAACTAGGATTTGTGAGTTCAACCTACCTATTTATTTTTGGGTATATGTTATAAATATAGATTACTATATCATCTATGTAGTTCTTGTTTGACCAATTTTAAAGAATACTTTATATGAGTTGTGGAATAATATAATGAAAAATGTTAATTACTTTAGTGTATTTTATGGTAAGGTATTTATTCTCTACAAAAAAAGAGAATTTAAATATGTTTTCATCCAAAATTGATGACGGAATCTTCCTTGGATTATGAAAAACAAGTAAATCATATTGAGTGTTCAATAAGAGAACAAAAATTGTGGAATAATATATACTTGTAAATTTTGATGAAACATATCCACATGAACCAAACACCACTTTATAAAACCTTTATGATGATATTTAAAAGTCTAATATTAATACCTTAATCAATACATATGAAAGTGATGCAAAACATGTTGTAGAAAAAACACCCAATAATGAAGAATTTTTAGAAAGTGAACTTGAAGAAGAAAATGAAGTATCAAATACATTTATACCTAAATCCATTGGGTCTTATATAGACCATCCCTTAGATAATGTAGTTTGATATCTAAATAGAGGAACAAATGCTATAAATACTCTTAAAAATAGGTTGAACATCAAGAATTCATATCATATCTTAAACCAAAAAACGTCACTAAAGCAATTGATGATGAATTATAATAATAGAAATATAAGAAAAGTTAAATTGGTATGAATGAAACAAAGTCTGAGAATAGTGGAAATACCTATAGACCTCTTAAACATTGTAAATAAATTTATATTTTGGATCAAAGTTGATGAGTCTATAATTTTAATTAGAAATAATTATAAATTGGTTGCATAATGGTAAACTCAAGAGGAATTATTGACTATAAATAAACCTATGCACCTGTAGCATAAATTGAGGCCATTATAATTTTTATTTCCTATACTATAATATTATATATTATTAGTGTATAAATTCCCTTTAAATAAATGTTATAAAAAATGTTTTTAAAACTCTAATCAATATAATTTTCGTTTTATTGAAACTAATACAATGACTTTCAATTTGATGTAATAACACTTCATTAAAATACTATAATCTAAAACTAATTATGGAGATCAATATATTAAATTGGTAAAAATCATTAGAAATATAAGATGAAAACAAATAATAAACAATAAAACTCTAAATTCATAACCTTCATCTTCAGTATTATTCATTAGTATAAATACACTAAAGACGATGCTGGTTAGTATGAAAATAAGAAGAAAATTGGAAACTATACCTGTGAGTAAGAAATCTAGAACCCATAAAGGTTATTTTATTTAAATGTCTAAGTGGTGTATTTATAGAATGTGAATATCGATTTTTTTACACCAATATCCATTGGAAACACATAAGGCATTAATTGATTAAATTATTTATAATCCTTAATCAAAATTTTAATTTTTGGGATTATTATTAACAAAGGTATAATGTTTGAAATTAATACATTTTGTAATAATATTATATGAATAATATATAATTAAATAAGATAATTATATTTAGAATAATATATTAAAAGATAAAAATGAATAAATTTATATATACATAAAATATTATTGAAAAAATAATTAGTATAGTTTGTATTTTAATTCTTTTAAGTAACTAAAAATTTACTTATATAAAAAAATTATCCAACCAATGGACTAGACAAGGACCTTTCCACCACTAATTACGTGGGAATTAAGGTTAACCTGGGAAAACCAAAAGTAGAATGGGTGATTTTCTTCTAGGATAGGATGAGAATGAGTGGATAGACCACCCAAAAGGATGTCCTTGGGTCATACATAGCTTGTGATGGGTGCCCCGTGCCACCATGCTCATTAACATGGTGGCATGGTGGTCCTGTTTTGGTGTGTGTTGAGTAACCAATCCTCTGGTTCCTTTGCATGACCGCTTATATAAGTAGTTGATATTTAAGGAAGAACTCAACTATCAGAAATATTTTTTTGGGATTTCAGCTTGCAGGTACTATTCAACCAAATTATAAACTCCCATTTATAAATGTACCCATCCGATCAGATCAACATGATCTATTTGATCTTATGTAATATCATAATCAACTTTATGCCTAACCAAGACAACCCCAACATTGAATTCTCTTTCTTCTTCTTAACTCCACTAAATTGCATAACATCCATTTTCGATGAATAACCTAAAAATTCATATGAAACCCTTTGGTATTGACATGTAGGTGATTTCCTATGATTTATACTTTTTTAATTCTTCCTTCCAATGAAAGGAATCACCCTCATGAATGAATTTAGGATTTCCCAGTATAGTTTTAATTCTTTATATAGGTGTTTTCATGACCTTGATAATAGTCTAAGAAGATGTTATAAATTAATTATATATACATGTATATGATACATTAAAATTTAAATCATAAAAAACTGAAATCAGTTACCTTTTTTAAATCATGAGAATAGGTTCATCATCAAATTAGCGATGTTCAAATAAATATATATGTATTTTGGAAAAAACCATTATATCCCAAAAAATCATTTATATTTCCACTTGGATTTCCCTAAGATCCATGGTCTACCTCCTCAGTTTGCACCAAACACAACAACATAATATATATATATATATATATATTCTCTCTATGTATATTTCATATCAGAACCTTCAGGAACAATTTATAATTATATACATATATATTTTACTCAACAAGTTGAATCGACCTTATTAGAATAATAATAATAAAAGTTTTGCCTCTTGATACACGGGTTGAAATTACAGTATTAATCGCATTTATGTGGGGAATATTTAATTGCAATTTGGGTAATAAAAAATAGGTTATCTATTTCCTCTCCTCTATACATAAATTCCTCCTTTCTTATTGCTGAAAAAAACTCCAATGACCTTTTTTCTCTTCTCACATATTATTACCCCATTCCATCTTCTCATTCCCCACACTGAGAGTGTAAAATTACCATTTTTGATACTGCTATAAGTCTATAAAGAAATGGATACACTATTTTTCTAAAATTCTGGTAATGACTCATATTTTCTCTAGTATTATTTTTATAGAATAATTCTCAAAATTAAATGACCAGGTGCTGAGAAGTTGTATGATTTTGAGGCCTACTGTGCTTAGGGAAATTTGTCAAAAAATGTTATTTTTTTAATACAGTTCATGAGTAGCATTTCTAAAAAAGTAAAATAACTCTTAAACAGATGCTTGAATCATAAATTTAAGTGCACTTTTGTTTTCATAGTAGATAATTTATCATAGGGGGTCTAACCTCAACCAATGAAGGTCGAGGGTGAAAGTTAGATTTTGGATGTAGCATAAAATGTTTAATTTTACACTGTGTTGGTTTGTTTTAATTATTTCTTACTATCAAGAATCCAGGGTTACCTCCATAACCATGGAAATTCCATTGAGTCAAGGAGATGGAAACATCTTCGACAAATGATGACGAACGCTGGTGGATCGAGGATCGATGATGAAACGGACATCTGTTCTTCAACAATGACTGATCAAACCACAAGTTAGGATGTTGTTTCCCTTTTTGATTTCCATTTCCCCTTTATAGATCCAATGAATAATACAAACCAACCAATAAATAGGTTTATTTGTGGTTCAATTTCTTATGGGTTGTTTGTTTTTCTTGTGGGGTTTAAATGGGGATTAGATCTATGTGATGATTTATTCATTGTGACTCTGCTAACATGAACGGATCATGGATTACATGAACAAGTCCAATATACATTCATTGGGAGTTCATGTGCTTTATCTCTCCCCCCTCAATCAATTGTGTTCATTTTTCATTCTTCTCCCTTGAAACCCCTACATGGACTATCAACCATTGCGCACCTGATCCATGGTCCAATGGTCATAGATTGACATTTTGACCTCGTGATGGCATAAAAGAGTTATGACGGAAGAAGATATGGTTTGGGAAAGGATTCGACTTGCGATGGCACAAGGTAGACTACTAGAAGGGCGGCCAGTGGCGAGGGAAGGACGCGTCCAGTGGGGCCGATCTGGGGGGAGTATGGGGTGGAAACAGAAAGTCATAAGGGTGGTCATCAATGGAGGTAGCAATGTCCCAATGGGGTCGAGATAGAAAGAGCATGGATCAGGATGAGCTGTCAATAGGGTGGCTAACTATTGAGGTGGAAATCATTTTGTAAAGGACCTCGTGTGAGCCTGCGGTAGTAGAGGCTGTGGGCAGTGATGAGGGGGTCATGATATGAGGTCGTGGAGATGGCAGTAGGATATGGATTGGATCCACGTTGGAGCATGCCCGCGGCAGCAGTGAGGTAGTGGGAATAGGCGGAGGCGGCGGGATCACCGTGTGAAATGCATCATGCCTTCGGTTGATCGGAGGGACACAGACATTGTAGGCCACATCTGGCACACACAAACTATCATGCATGCAGCAGTCGGAACCAAATGAGTTGGACTGCTCCAGTATCCCAGTGGGTCGTACCCAATGGGCTAATCCAGTTCAGCCAATGATGAACTAGGTCAGGTCTGGTTGATCGAATCAATTCAAGTCAGTTCGTCTAGATCGGGTCCGGCTGAGTTAGCCAGGTCAGGTCCATTAGGTCAGACCGGACCCGAGATAGACCTTTTCAGAAAAATAATAGTAACATTCAAATTGTGTGTCTATTTGACTAGTAGTTTGCAGTTTTTAGACCCTTGTGGTGAGACCACACATTTGAGATACTCCATGTGAGTCTTTTGTAAATATTGAATATAACATATTGGATTGAGGTATAGGTTCTCCTGGCACAAGTGTGCTATGACCGGAATCAAATGGTTGACTGTGACTTGGTGGCTATGTGACATGGTGAATATATGACTTGGTGGCTATGTGACATTGTGGCTCTATGATTTCGTGACTACATGACATGGGGGTTTCATGACCCGTCGATGCTTAATGTTCCATCGACTCTTAGTTCAACATCACCACTCTGTGTGTCGTTGACGCTCTTTGCGCCATCGACGCTCTTTTCCCCCCAACAACACTTCATATGCCATCAACACTCCAGTAACCATCAACCCTCTATGCACTATTAAATCCCCATGAACCATTTACACTACGTGTTCCATTGATGCTCCATGAATCATTGACACACCGTGTTTCATGGAAACTGGGATATCTGTAGACTAAAACCGAAAATCCTTCTATTTGTGCTTTAGACTTATACCTGTGTGAGATGACTGTACATCGTGTTTTAACTTTTTGATGTGCTTCAAGAATTTCCATTATGGGGTCCTTCATGTGTTTCCTTTGTTCTATAATCCATGTTTTTCTGATGTGGTATACTAAATGTATTTCTTAGTGGTATTTCCTTTGTGGTTTTGGGGTTTCCAATAATGTATTCTTTAACTCACCCCTGCATGGTCATTGCCTACATGTGTCATGTCTTGTGTAGAAGATCAAGACATTGAAGGAGTTCTAGGTGGACCAGGATGAGGTGGTGCTTAAAGGGATCAAATGGGTGTGTTGTTCTTTTATAACATCAGGCAGCTACACTACACGTACCTGTCATGTAGGGTTTTCTACAAACAAGTTTCATTGACTTGTGCATTAACTTGATAGACTCTTTACTTTGGTGGGATTATATTTTGGACCTTTGTACATTCTATTTTTTCTACAATCATACTATCTGTTTGGTATCTTAGTTTCTGAATGCATTGTTTACTTATTGTTCATACATTTCATCATTTCGATCATGGAGATGTGTGTGTGTGTGTACAGGTACATAGTAAAATGTTTCTCATTTATGTTATATTCCTACTCAATGCTAGTCATCAGCCCCTGGCCTATCAGTGGTGGGATTGTGTTAGTCATTGTATGGTCCCCTCAATGACGGGTCGTGGCAGAGTGGTATTATATATGGTTATTTATAACTAAAGAATCAAGATTGTGTGATATTGGTGTTTGGCAATAGTGTTAAGTGTTTTGAGTTTGGATTTTAGACTAGGGGCTCTAGTGTTGGTGTGGTGGCCGACGTATTGATACACCAAGAAACTAAATTATTCTTTTCATCTCAGTACATAAAAACATTAGTTGCATGGAAGATAAATGGTACATTCATTATATAGGATTTGGAGTGTGTTCGCATGTCCTTCTTGACTCAGCTCATAAAGTATACTCTATTGACTATGGTACATCTTGATCTATTTCAGGATGGATCCACATAGAGAGCTAGTCATGATTCTGATGTATTATTATGATGATGATCTTTCTAGAGATGAGGTGTCGATATAGGGACCATTACCAGAGATAGAACCTCTAGGTGTTGTACTAGTGATACCACCCCCCGGAGAGCAGCAATTAATACGATTATAAACTAGGTAGCTAAGTCTCCAAAATTTGGTATCTGACACCAGATGCAGGGACCCAAGTGGGTAAATCGCTCTTAGGGATGATACCAGGGAATAGGATTGGCAATGCAAGGCTCCCAAGGTGGAGCGAGTCAGCCGAAAGATAGGATGTGTTACTCATGTAGGAGTCAGGGGAATCTGGAAAGAGATTTCCTGACCCGTCATATGACCGATCAGGAGACAGTTGTGGGAATGAAGAGTTGGATAAGAATGTAGGATCAGAGTGGTCTGTAAGTCAGTGATCATGGTCATGAAGTGGGTCGGGCAGTAGGAGGTGGATGGAGGTTTGAGGTACTACCACCAACACCCAATGGTGGTCCACCACAAGCTTAGGGAGTGTATAGGGATGAGGAAAGCCTCATGCAATGGAGTATTATGACCCCATGTCTCCCAATATGATTAGAGGTATGATCTATTTCTTTTCCAACCTAGATGTAGTTTTGATAGACACAGGTTCCAGTCACTCTTTTCTAGCCATGACCCCTGTTTGAGACTCAGTGATTCAAGTGGAATTGTTAACCCGATTCGTATGTGTAGAGTCTCTTATGGGGATATATTTTATGATCATGCACTACTTCAAACAGTGTTCCCTTACTCTAGGGGGTGGTAGTTTTGGTTGGTATCTCATGGTGGCAGTGTAGATGCCTTATGACATCATTATTGATATGGATTGGTTATCCATAATTCATTCCCAAGTTCACTATTTTGGGCCTAGAGTATAGAGTTTCCATGGATATGGGACCAGGTTTTCCTTTATTGGTAAAAAACAAATGCAGCATAAGAAGGACTCATGCATAAGATGTTACAGTCGATTACTCATCATTTGGCTAGCCTCGCTCTCAGTAGAGTAAATGATAGGAGTCCATAGTTTCCTACAGTTGTGGTGGAGTATGAGTATGTATTTCATGAGGATGTCCATAGATTACCTTCTCATATGAAGGTATATTTATGCATTGACCTATACATTGGGATGGCACTGATATCTACACCAGTATATCAGATGGCTCCTGTGGAGCTTCGTGAGTTGAGGGTACAGCTAGAGGACTTCTAGTAGAATGGCTTTGTGAGACCCAGTGTTTCACCCTAGGTAGCACCAATTTTGTTTACCAAGAAGAAAAATAGGATATTGAGATTATGTGTCGAATTCGGACACCTGAACCAGGTAACCAGGAAGAAAAATTATCCAGAACCAAAGATTGGAAACCTCTTCAATCAGCACAAGGGATCGTGGTGGTTCTCAAAGTTAGAATTCAAATATGGCTATCACCATCTTCATGTAAGGTATGAGGATTTTCCAAATATTTCATTCATATTTTGGTATGGCCACTACGAGTACTTCGTGATTCCATTTCGCAAGAAGAATTTCCAAGCAGCATTATTGGGAATCAGGAAAAGAATCTTCAATACATACATAGAACAATTTTTTGTGGTCTTCATTGATAACATCCTTGTGTACACAGCTTCTGAGGTGGAGCATGAGATACACTTTGGGATGGTCCTTAACACACTATTAGAGCACCAAATTTATGATAATCTCTCAAAGTATAAATTATGGATTAGGGAAGTCCACATTCTAGGACAACTCATTTGAGAGGCTAGAGTTTTAGTGGATCCAATGAATATTGAATTGGTGCTTTCTTATGAGCCACCAAAGGGTGTTACTAAAGTGTGAAGTTTCCTGGGTCTATCTAGTTAATATTGGAGTTTTGTACCCAAATTTTTCAAAGTATCAGGATCCTTGATAGCTTTTATGTGAAAAGGAAAACCTTTCATGTGGATGGAGAAGTGAAATTATAGTTTTCAGAAGCTGAGTGAGAGATTGACAAGAACTCCTATCATGAGATTACACAAGGAGGTTTTTGAGTACGTGGTGTTCTGTAATGCTTCAGGACCCGGTATTGGTTGTGTTCAGATGCAGTGGAAAGTGGTGATTGACTATGATTTATGATAGTTGATACCACATGAGTAGAACAACATGACCCATGATCTTGATCTTGTAAAGCTATTATTTTCATTGAAGATGTGTCAACACAACCTGATGGGCGAACAGTTTACCATCTACTCAGACCAAAAGAGTCTCATGTATATCTTCTCTTAGAAATATCTAAACTTGAGATAGATATGATGGAAAGAATTCATCTAGGACTATGAATTTGAAATTTTTTATACTCCTAGGAAGGGTAATGAGTGGTGGATGCTCTCCCCAGAATATTTTGGTTGATTTTTTTGAGTGAGGAGTCGGAGCAGTTGGCCACATTTTAGATATCAAATGTGGATGGTGATAGAGTAGTTTACCTCCAATTGATGGTTTTCACCCCTCCACACTTATTGTGTGTTAGAGAGGCACAGTTTGGGGATATCGACTTTGAGACCTCATCTGTTAACTTATCCATGGGGACTTCCCTTGTTGGATATTCAATAGTTGTGGAGCACGTCATGATTTTCAGAGGGTGCATAGTGGTACCAATGAAGTTGAAGGAGGATGGCTTGATGGAGTTCCATAATTCCATTTTGGTGATACATCTAGGAGTACAAAAAGATGTATCAGGATCAATGATGTCAGTTTTGGTGTCTAGGGATGAAGAAGGTAGTGGTAGAGTTTATTTCTAGATGATCACTTACCATCAAGTGAAGGATAACCACCAGGTTTCAGTGGGATTGACCCAAACACATGAGGTTCTATAGTGGAAGTGGGATGAGATATTGATGGAATTTGTGATGTGTTTACCATGAACATCTAGGGGACACGATACCATCTAGGTGATCGTTGACCAACTCACCAAGTTGCCACATTTCCAACCAATATGTGAGTAGAGTTAAGTAGATATCTTGGGGAACCTCTACATGCAAGAGATAGTTCAGATTCATAGAGTTCCATCGATAATTGTTTGAGACCATGATGCTTGTGTCACATCCTGGTTGTGGAAGGGATTTCCGGAGGCTTTTGGGACTCAATTGCGCTTAAGATCAATATCTCATCTTCAGATGGATGGACAAATAGAGAGGACCATCTAGGTTCTTTAGGACATGATACATGTTTTCATTCTAGACTTTGGTCGCAGTTGACGGGATTACCTAATATTAGTTGAGTTTGCGTACCACAATAGATATCTCTCCACCATTAGCATGGAACTATTCAAGTCCTCATACAAGAGACCATGCTGGTCACCACTATACTGGGTAGACCTAGTGGAGTCAGCACTAGTGGGTTTAGAGTTAGTGTGGGCTACCACAGAGAAGGTCCAAGACATCCAGGATTGGATGAAGACTACAAACAGTAGTCCAAAGTCTTTTGTTGATAGGATACAGAGGCCTATGAAGTTTTAGGAGTTAGACCATGTGTTCCTCTGGGTCTCACCATGAATGTAATAGTGGATACCTTTTTTGGGAAACAAGTTATCTCTAATACATTGACCCTTTTAAGATTATAAGTACAGTTCATGAGGTGGAATACCACCTAGATCTACCCTCATAGTTGCACTAGGTGCATGATTTCTTCCATGTGTCATACCTGAGGAGGTAAATGCATGATCCATCACATGCCATTGACTAGGGAGAGCTATACATTGATTATGGGGAGACATTTTCTGAGTACCCGGTGGAGATAAAGGATCAACAATGGTGGATACTTCACCGGAGGTAGATTCCTTTGGTGCGTGTTTAGTGACATCATGGGAATCTTCAGGAGATAATTGGGAGCGGGAAGTACAAATTCATTCTCATTACCCTCATATTTTTTTGAGTAGCCCTTGTTTAAGATTTTAGGGATATAAATCCAAAATTTGGGGGGAAATTAATGACTTACATTTCCTTCAGTTTTATTTTAATAAATTAGTTTGGAAAATTTTTAGATCTTTCACTAAAGAAACCTATGATTCTGAGGCCTGGAGTTCCCTGGGATGTTCGTTGAAAAAAATTATCTTTTTAATAGCAAGCATGATAATGTTTCCTAAAAAAAGTTAAATAACTCCAAAATGGGTTCCCATATCCAAAATATGAGGGCACCACTGTTTTCAGAAAAATTCATTTACCTTAGTCAGGGCCTAACCTTGACTGGCATGGTCGAGGGTGAAAGTAAGTTTTTCGACATAACTGTCACTAAAGTATTTAAAAAAATTATTTGATGTAGAGTTGTTTTATTTTTATTAATGGATATTTTTAAGAATCATGGGTTATCTCCACGAACCTGGAAATTATTCTAAGGAAAGTAGACAGAAACCACTCTGATGAATGAGGACAAATGTTGATGGATCGAGGATCGACGATGATGACATGGACGTCCATTATTAATCAACGATTGATCCAACCATGAGTTAGGATGTTGTTTATCTTTGGGATTTTAATTTCCCCTTCTTGGATATAATGAGGAACACAGACCAACCAATGAACAGGTTGATCCACTTTTCGATTGCTTGTGAGATGGGTGTTATTCTTGCGAGGTTTGAATGGGGATTAGATATATATGCTTATTTATTATTTGTGAATCTTCTAACATGAACGGATCAAGGCCGACATGAAAAAAGGAATTATTCATTCATTGGGTGTTCATGTGCTTTATCACTCCCCCATCAATATATTTCATTCTTTATACATTGTTCTCCCTTGAAACTCCTATATGAATAACTGAATATTGTTCCCTTGATCCCTAGAGCAACGGTCTGAGATTGAATGTTTGACACTGTGATGGAAAGTATAGGTGAAATAGAAGCATGGTACGGTTTGTGTGAGGCATTGGCTTATGACAGCCAAAGGAAGACTACTAGTAGGGTGTTCGGCGGCGAGGGTAGTATGCGGCTAGAAAGGCTGGTATGAGGGGACTATGAGGTGTCAACAAGCCCTTGGAAAGCTGTCTGGAGGTGGAGGTAGCAACGACCTGATAGAGGTCAGTCCAGGCGGAGCACGAAGAAAGATGTTCCATCGCCAGGGTGGCCTATGGTGGTGGCAGAACAGGGTCTAGTGGGGACTGTGTGGGAGCCTGTGGTAGCGGAGGAAGCAAGTAGCAACCAGGGGTTGCGAAAGAAGGTCGTAGAGGTGGCGGTAGGATGTGACTCGAAGTCATGTCAAAGGTCGAATGTAGCGGCAGTGTGGTCGCAGGACTAGGCAGAGGTGGTGGGCTGGCCGTGTGAAATGTGACATGGCTCCATGTTCACTAGAGGGGTGAGGCTAGGGTGGGCCGCTTCTAGTTCACACAACCCAGCATGCCTGTGGTGGGCCAGACCAGATGAGTCAGGTCACCCTTGTAGCCCAGCAGGCTAAACCATGGCAGGCCGGGTCTATCTGCCCCAATGGGTCAATCTGGTTTAGGTCGGGCCAAACCGGTTTGGGTGGGGTCGGACGAATTGGGTTGGGTCAGTTCAACCTAGTCCAATGTTGGGTCGGGTCAGGTCTGGAAATTTGGATCAGACCTAGGTCGGACCATTTCAGAAAATAGGTGTACCATTCAAACCATGTGTCCATTGGACGATTCATTTTTGGATTTGGGACACTTGCAATGAGATGGTACTTTTGAGATACACTAAGTGAGACATTTTGAAATTTGGAATACGACCTATTGGCTTGAGGAGTAGGTTCTCCCAGAACAAGTTCTCTATGAGCAGAATCATGTTGTTGAATGTGAATTTGTGGCTATGTGACTTGGTGACTATGTGATTTGGGGGCTATGTGAATTAATGGATATGTGACATGGTGACTATATGACATGGGGTTTTAATGACCCATTGAAACTCGATGAACCATAGATTCTTTGTTCACCATCAATGCTCTGTGCACCATTGATGTTCTTTGTGCCATCGATGCTCTATACGCTATCGATGCTCCCTTATCCATAGACATTCTAAGCACCATTGATGCTCTGGGCACCATCGACACTCTGCATGCCATCGATGCTCTATGCTCTATTGAAACTTTGTGTACCATTGACACTCCATCCTCCACTGATACTTCGTGTGTCATGGAAACTAGGATATATGTGGACTACAACTAAAAATCCTTCTCTTTGTGCTTTAGACTTACACATGTGTGAGCTGACTGTACTTCCTCTGTTTCCTTCGTGGTGTACTTATTGTGTTTCCTTTGTAGTGAACATTGTGTGTTTCCTTTGTGGTGTAATTAAAGTATTTATTAGAGGTATTTACTTTGTGGTTTCTAGGTGTCCTACTGGGTATTATTTTACTCACCCCTCATGGGATTTTCCTACACGTGTAATTTCTTATGCAGAAGATCAATTCTTTGATGGAATTCTAGGTGTTTAGGTATAGCTGGTGCTTAGAGGGATCATACGGATGTGTTTTGGTCCTACGACATTAGGAAACTTTACTACACCTACCCTTTAGGTATGGTTTTCTAGATATTATTTTCAAGAACTTGTGCATTCACCTGACAAACACTTTCATTTGGTGGGCTTGTATTATGTCCCTATTTATTTCTATATTTCTTACGGATGTACTTTATTGTAGGTATCACAGTGCCTATATGTATTGTTTACTAAGCTTGTTTACAATTCATCATTTAGGGATTATAGATGTGTGCTTGTGTGTATAGGTACTTTTGAAATTGCCTCCAATTTGTGGGATGTTCCTACTCAGTGCTAGTCTCTAGTTTCTTGTCAATCTGATGCAATCATGGGGTAGTCACAGCACTATCCCCTCTATGACTGGTTGTGAAAATTCCTTTTCTATATTATTTTTAGAATAAAAATATTTATATAAGGGTAGTTTGTTTTAAAAAAAATTCCATGTATGGAAAATTTTATTTTCAAAACTCCATTTCCATATTTATTTTTCCAAACCCTTTCAATAAAGGATATATATTTTTATTAAAACCCTCTATAAAAAGGGGTATGGTTTAAGAATTTAAATTCAATTATTTCATAAAAATAAATATTTTGAAATTCTGAAATCTAACTAAAAAGGGGATTTTTATTTAATTTAAGAATTAATTTAAAAAGATAAAGTTTATTATTTTATGTATAATTTTTTTTATTATTTCCATAAATTTATTTATTAATTTTCAAGTGGGTTTTAATGTTATCATTTTATTAATGAAATGTTCTTCTAAATTGGAGGATGTTATTCGTGATTATAGTAATAACCATTTATTATAGTTGTCATTAACATTCTACGAATGTTTATAAAATTATTTTTTAAATTTAATTTTCAAGAAGTACTTACGAATGTTTCTTTTGAATGAATGGATTTTTTTGAAAATTAATTGTTCTACATAAGGAAACTTATGATAATGTTTATTATTTTTTAAAAAAATAAATACTTTAGATATTTTTTTAAAATAATTTTAAATGGACTTATTTTTAGAAAGGAATAATTTGAAAAATATATTAAATAAAAATTTGGTACTTCAATATAAAATTTGGTGATGAGGAATGGGTAGTAACCTCACAACCTCGATTGGGATGTTCTCTTAAAAGTAGTATTTCTAGTATCCTAATGGTTTTTATAAATTTTTCTTATTATCAATATAATTCATAAAAATTTATTATTTTAAAAGTAAAGTTTTAAAAAAAATTAATTAGAAATTTAAATTTATCTCAAGGAAGTTATTTTCTTAAATTACAAGTGTTTTCAAAGTGATTCTGATTAACGAATACATTGAAAATTATTTTTTATTCCTAAATTACTATATTGGAAAATTATTTATTATATCAATTTTTTATATTTGATATTAGTGAAAAATTTAAAAAATATTTCTTATAGTATTTATTAATGGATTTTAACCTGGTTTTAAATCACCTTACAAGTAAATTTGATGATCGCCCAATGATTTAAAATATCTTTCACAGGCTTATTGGATGTTCCACTTGTTTATGTTTTCTCTTAAGGATCTATTTCAAGTGAAGTAAAATAAAATTTTGTCGACAATTTGAATAAAACTCTAATATAATGTAATGTTTTTCATAATCCTACAAAACCTAAACTAAAAAATATCCATAGTTGTGTAAAGTAAAGTATGTCTCTTAGTTTAATTTTTTATATAAAAAAATACAATATTTTTTAGCACCAAATTCAGGAGTGCTGGTTTATGATTTATCATTTTGTATTATAGGAAAACTTTTACAAAAATTCTCGATTTGGATATCTAGGTTAAGAAAAGGTTTTTGTTTCTAAATATATATCCTTTTTTAAATCCGTTATTATGTAATATTTTTAGTTAAAGATGAATCTCAAAATTGAATTTGGAAGAACACCCAAAAGGCTTTTATCCCATCAGAAATATCTACATTCAGAAATTATTCTCAAAACATGTTCAGATGACTTGAATCCTTTTTTCAACCTTAAAATTACCATAAATCACTTCTATGAGGTATCTAATACCACTACCATTACCTTATGGTTTTTATAATCATGGATTGTCTATAAAAAAATTCTGCATTCTCAAATTTTATACCATTCTTGGAATGAAAAGTATTATCAGGGTATTTTTAAAATCCCCAATTTTTCTAATAAATAATATTAAATTATTTACCATTAATATGATGTGAAATAGAGTGATCTTTGTATAGATTTTATGTATTAAATTTTAAATTTTTGTTTTTATTAAAGTAACCAATATATTTTTTGAACATTTGAGTATGAATCTTTAAAATTATTTTATAAAAATCACGTTTAAATAGATTTTTTGATATTAAATAATTTTCTTAGTATATAATAATTTTTACATACTTTTTATCCATATTTCACAAGTTTAAATTAGATAATATAAGTTTTTGATTTTTAAAACACCCTAAGGTACTATTTCCCCTCCTAGACCTTTCATGATAGACACCAAAATTAGAGACTTTGATATATGGTATGTGTTATTTTATGAAAAATTATTAAATACAGAATTAGTGATTGGTGATAATAATGAATTTATTTGTTAGGAATAAGAAATTTCAATGCTGAAGATTGGAAGTGAGAATAAAATTTTACTTTTGAATGAAAATAATTTCAAGGGTGAAATTTCATTAAGGGGGAGAATGTAACATCCCATAATTTTACAGTATATATTCTATTTAAATAAAGTTTATAAAAAAGACATGAAAACTCAAATAAATATAGAGTTCATTTTAATGAAAATAATACATTGAATCAAGCTTCGATATAATAACAATTATTTAAAATATTGGAATCTGAAACTAATTAAAGAGTTAGAAATATTAAAGAAGTAATAATCATGAGAAATATAATGGGAAAGAATAACATAAACCTGATTAATCTTATATCATAACCCACATCATTAGTATTATAAATTATTATATATCCTCTGAAGGTTTTGATGGTGAGTATGAAAAGAGGCGGAAAAATGGGAACTATTCTTGCAAGTAAGAAATCTAGAGCATATAGAATTTTGTTTATTAAAATATATTTTAAGTGGGGTATTCATAAAATAGGAATATAAACATTGTTAAAAACATAGTCATTAGAAACTTTTAACACATTAATAAATTTGAATATTCAGAATCCCATGTTGAAATTTCAATTTTTGGGATTATTATTTACAAAAACAAAATATTTGTCATTAATACATTGGTTAATAATATCTTATTAACAATATATAAGTAACATAGTTAATTGAAATGACAATAGGATATTATAAAGTTATATGGAATAAATATTTATATATAAAAATTAAACTTGAGAAAATAATTAATACAGTATTTATTTTAATTATTTCAAGTAATTTAAAATTTACTTATATAAAAAATTTGGCAAACCAATAGGCTATATAAAGACATGTGCACCACTACTTCAGTGGGAAAGTAGGTTAACATTTCCATACCATAAGTGTTATAGGTAAGCACCTTCTAGGATAAGAATGGGAATGAGTAGGAAGAGAACCTATTGGGATGTTCTTGGAGCATGCATTGCACGCAATGGGTGCCCATTTCCATCGTGTGGTCGGCACAACAGCGTAGTGGGCGTGTGTTTATATGTGTCTGGGTGTCCATCTCCTGGTGGAATGACCAATTATATAAGTTATTTATATATAAGGAGCACTCAAATAGTGGAAAGTCGGATGTGGTATCTCATCATGTGGGTACTGTTCACCAGACTTAAATGTTGTTTTATAACAAAGATGTCAGATTTGAGAAACACAATCCATATGATATTCCACAATAATATCTTCTACCTCTCACCTAAATTATCCAATATTGACATAATATTCTTCTTCTTCCTCCTGATTCCACTGAATGAAGTATAAGCCTTGTTCGATGTGTAACCTACAAATGTAAATGAAACCCTTTTTTGTTCACACAAAGATGATTTGAAATGTTTCAAACATTAGTTTTACTCTTCCTTTTGATGTAAGGAATCATCCCAATTTCTTAATTTAGGATGGCCTAGCTTGGTTCCATATCAATATCTTTGTGCTTTCATGACCTTTATAAAAATTGATGAATCTGTTATAAATGAATTATATTAAAATATGTTTTTGTAACTCTCAAATTTAAAGCTTATAAAGCAGAATTTGAATGACTTTATTTTAATAGTGAGTACAGTTTCATCACCATATATAAGTTGTTAAGATAAATATATATGCCTTTTTTAAGAATCCATTATATCCTATAAAATCTTATATTGTTCAGCTTGGATTTCCCTAGGATCCGTTGTCTACCTCCTTGGTTAACACGGATAACAACAACATATATAATTTATATTTATTGTCTATCGATATATTCCATATCTAAACCGTCATAAATTATTTCCACACACAAACATATATATATACTTATCTTAATCATCAACTAAAAGTCATCATATTATACTTATATGAAAATAATAAAAGTCTCCTAAGATACGGGATGAGATTATAGTATTAGCAGCATTTATGTTGGGTATATTTAAATGAATGTTTTTTAATAAATAAAATGGTCATTTATTTTTTCTCCACTATATTTTAAGGTGTATTTTCTTCTTCCTATGAAAACTCCCAGGACCCAATTTCTCTTCTAACCTATTTTCCACTTGTTTCATCTTCTAATTAACTACATTAATTGTGGAAATATAAAACATCAAAAGCTAATTGAAATCACTATGTTAAGGTAAATTGTGTGTTTTTCTAAAATTAGGAGTCCATATTATTTTCAGGAAATATTATAATGTAAGTGTGATTTGTCTTCAAATTTTATTTTCCATGTAAGGTATGTTCTATTTTAAAAAGTCCATTACCATATTCATTTTTCAAAACCAATGATTTAAATGAAATTTATTTTTATAAAAACCCTTTGTGTAGAGAATTATGGTTTAAGAAATAAAATTCAATCATTTCTTAAAAAATTATCATTTTGAAATTAAGAAATTTCTTTACAAATAAAAATTTATCTTCTTAATTGAATAATTAATTTAAAATAATATATTTTGTAATTTTATGCATAAAATGTTATTTTCTTTCACTAAATTTATTTACAATGTTTCAAGTTGGTTTTAATGTTTTTCTTTTAGGTATGAAAAGTTCTTTTAAATTTGTGGGTATTATTCAGGATTATAAAAATGGTCTTTTACTATATATGTCATTAATTTTCCATATATCCTTATAAAATATTATTTTTAAAATTAATTTTTAGGATGTGCTTATGAATATTCACTTTTAATATATGGTTTTATTTGAAAAGTATGTGTTTTTAAGGAAATTTATTATAAATAATATTTATATTCTTTTGAAAATAAATAAATGAAATATTTTTTAAAAGTAATTTGAAATGGAATTATTCTAAGAAAGGAAGACTTTGAAAATTATTTAAATTAAAAATTCATCACTTAAGTACCAAATTTGAATATAATGAATGGGGAGAGTACCCATGACCTCAAGATAGAAGTTGTCCTAAAAGTGATACTATCAGTGACATCATGGATTTCATAAATTCTTCCATTTATCATTATAATTCATTAAAATTTATCATTTTCAACATAACATTTTATTTTTTTCAAGGAGGAATCATAATTAATATCAAGGATAATATTTTCTGAAATGATATGGATTTTCAAAGTAATGTATATTCTTAAAGACTTTGAACAGTATTTCATATTACTAAAGATATATTGTATAAAAGTATTTATTATATAAAATTATTTATATTTCATATAAAATAAAATGTTTTAAAATAGTTTTTATAGTATTTATTAAAGTATTTTGGCTCTGGTTTTAAAACCCCTTACTGGACAATTTTATGCTCACCCTATATTTTAAAATGTGTCTCATAGACTCTTTATAAGTACAAGAGGTGTATGATCTCATTTAAAGAGCTAGTATGAGTGAAGGAAAATAAATGATTTTTGGTGATTTTTATTAAACATTGATATAATGTATGGTTTTTACCTAATCCTCCCAAAACTAAACTAAAAATATCCTTATTTGTTTAAAGGATTATTTTTTCGTTAATTGATTTTTTTTAAAAAATACCACATGTTTTTAGCATCGAAACTAGGAATATGGGTTCAGGATGTCTCATTGGGTATCTTTGAAATAGTTTAAAAAACATAGGATATTATGAAATTTAGGTTAAAAATATTTAAAGTTTCTATGTATATTTCCTTTTAATAAATCCCTTATTCTTTAACTTTTTCAGTAAAGGATAAATATAAAAATGGGATAAGGAATAACACCAACAACTCTTTTATACCTTTGGGAAGAGCTATATGCTGAAATTATTCTAAAAACATGATCAGATGAATTTGATCGTTTTTTTAACATTAGAATTACTTTTAAGAACCTCTATTGGGTATATAATAACCTTACCATTCCCTAATTATTTGTAGCATCATGGTTTTTCTATGAAAAAATCTTTTATTCTCAAATTTCCTACCATGTTAAGCATGGAAAGTGATATCAAGGAATTTTTAAAATCTGCACTTTATCTAATAAATATGAAGCGCTTATTTATCTGGAAGATGTTGTGAAATAGAGTGAAATTTGTGTATCCTATATGTATCACCCTATTAATTTTTAATTATTATAAGTATCAAACATAATTATTAAACCTTTGAGGATGAATTTATAAAATTATTTTATTAAAATAGTGTTCAAGTGAATGTTTTGAAATCATATATCAATAGTTATTCTTTTATTAGTACAAACTGATTCTTACATCCTTTTGATTCAAATTTCCTGATTTTCAATTGGATAAGAAATGTTATCTATTTTAATAATACCCTAAGGTACCATTGGCCCTCTTAAACCCTTTGTGAGAGACGCCAAAATATGATACTTTGATAAAGGTATGAGTTATTTTAAGAAAACTTAATAAATACAAATTTATTGATTGGGGTTAATAATGAAGTAATTTTATAGGAATGAAAATTTTCAAGTCAAAGGATTGGAAGCGAGAATTATAGTTTACTTTAGTATGAAAAGAATTGTGAGGGAGTTATTACTCTATAGGGATATAATGAAACATCCTAAAATTTTAGTTTATAAATTTTCTTTAAATAAATATTATAAAAAAGTTCTTGAAAAATAAAATAATGATAGAGTTCATTTTCTTTAAAATAATACACCAACTCAGGCTTTGATACAATAACACTTCTTTAAAATAAAGGATTTTTTGACTAATTAAAGAGCCAAAAATATTTAAATAGTAATAATAATCATAAATATAATAGGAAAACATATCATAAACATGACAACTAATAATTCATAACCCACATATTTTGGAGAAAAAATCAGTATAAATAATTTAAAGGCGGTGAGGGTGAGTAAGAAAAGAAACATAAAATTGGGAATAATTATTGTGAGTAAGAAATCTAGAACATGTATAATTCAGTTTATTAAAATGTCTCTTAAATGGGGAATTATAGATTGGGAATATGACTGTTGTTAAAAAAAATTTGGAAAATTTTAACATAAGAATCAATTTAAATATTCAGAATCCTCAGATGAATTTTCAATTTTTGTGATTATTATTAACAAAAGTTTAATATTTTACAAATAAAATTATTAATATATTATGAACAATATATAAGAAACATAGTTAATTTTAATTAAAATATGATATTCATAGGTTAAATTTAATAAATATTTTTATATATAAAATAGTATTGAGAAAAAAATATTATTGTTTGTATTTTAATTCTATAAAGTAATTTAAAATTTACTTATATAAAAAAATTTCCATACAATGGTAGATCCAAGGATCTGTACACCACTGCTTAGGTTGTCAAGAATGTGAACTTATCCATCCCATAAGCATCATGGGTGTGTGACTACTAAGGCAGCCATGGTCATGAGTGGGAACAGTGCCCACATGGACATACTTGGAGCACACATAACTCTTGTTGGGTGCCCAGTTCCACCACATGGGTCAACATGGTAGTGTGGTGGGTGGGTGTGGCTTTGTGTCCAAGTTCCAATCCCCAAATAACTTTGAATAGAAAATTATGGAAGATTAAAATATATAAGGAATCACTCAAACTGAAGAATGTCCAATGTGGGATCTTGGCTTGCAGGTATGGTTCACATGGCGTAAACATGTCTATTTATATCAAAGTTATCATATTTGTTCAACATGATCTATTTTATCTTCCACAATATCATATTCAACCTCACACCTAACCTTGAAAACCCTTACATTTCCTTCTCTTACTACCTCATGATTCTAGTTATTGATGTAGAATCCATTTTCAATGAATATCATAATAATTTATATGAAACACATTGGTCGTTCTGCAACATCCCAGGTAAATAAAGAATATAAAATTATCAAATTTATTAATATTTTTGAATTAAATATTAATTTAATTTTAATTGGTATTCTATTTTCGATGGAATACCTGATACACAACAAGAAGTTTCTTTAAAATCTTATGTTGCACACAACGTTGGGTCATACTGACAAATAATAATGTAATATTATTTTAAATGGTAGTTAACACCTAGTTATTGTATTAGGTGGAATGGACAGAACTAACTAAAATATGAATATACATGTTTATTAAATATTTTTACATTTATCCAATAAATTTTACAGGCTTAAAATAAGTAAGAATATGATTTTAAGCATAAATATTCAAATATTCCTTAAAAGGTCGATTTACCAATTTTGATGGATAACCCTCATTAAATCTAGTTTTGGTCACTTTTATATGATATATTTGACAAAATAAAATTATTCTTTAGAATCTGGACATCAAAATTTACTTTGGGTATATTTATGGTATTTTTCAGATAAAATTCATTTCTTAATGAATAGTGAAAAATAATGTATTTTAATACAAAATTGCCTTTTAATCTAATTTATTTATATGGATAGATTATCTTTTTAATTGGTTTTACAATAAAATTAAATTATATTGTTACATTTTAATCCCTTTTTTTCATTGGGAGTAATTCCACTTTAAAATTGGACATAAATAAGTGTCAATCTTTGGATAGTTATTATTTCTTAAAAATAATCTTTTTGTTTTGACAACAGGAATTAATTTTAAACTAATTTCTTCCACTTATGTGTTTTGAATTTAAAATAAATGGATTCAATATTTGGATTCATGAGATCCAAATTGTGTAAATATGTAACTTTTATTTTTAGACATTAAAAATATTTACATCAGTAAAAAATTTATTTACCATGGTTAAAGGGTAAATCTGGTAAAAAAGGGTAATGAAATATTATTATAATAATATTAAATTACACTAACATGTTACCTAATCCAATTGGTTGATACAAGCCCGACCATGGGAATCTTGTGGTCAATTTTGGGACCCCATGAAGCCACTTGGGAGTGATAATGACACTTTATATTAATTAATTTAAAGTAAAGACAAAAATTTCATAAACATATATCTTTTAGTAAATCAATTTTAGATGGGGTAACAAATGTTACCTCTGATAATATATATATTCATTTGAAATATAATTTTTTTTCCTATATCATGATAGTTTTTTATAATTTTTAAACATCAAATAAATAAAATTATTTATGACAAAATAATGATGGAGTGTTGACCTCATTAATGAATGATTTAAATAAATAATATTATAAAGATTAAAACAATTAACCAAAACCTATCCAATTATTATTGGATGATTTTATATTGAAAATTAGTTATCTTATCTTTGACTTTAATATTTTTCGGACATTTATAAACTGACAATCATTACATAATAAAATGATATTTTTAAACATTCCTAAAGTGCCCCTCCTCCCCCTTATAAAACCTCTCACTTCTAACCCATTACCCAATTTCACAAGCCCATTTTCCCATCCAAAATCTTCCCATTTAAGCTCTCTATATCCCTATACTCCTCCTAGAAGCCTTCCCTTAGGCAGAATGCAATTCAATTAAACCATTTGTTTCAAACCAAAGGGAGATACCCGATTTAAAGGTAACATCTTCCCTTAAGTTTTTTGTTTTATTTTTCTTATCTAATCCCATAAAATATTTTTATTACTTTATTTTATAACAAAACCATTATCATAAATATACATGGTTTTTTTTATGATAATTATTCGAACTACACTTACACTCACCTCCATCTAATGGGTAAAGAACATACTGTTTTTGTGGACGGCGAACTACTACCTCACGAAATGATGATTGTTCAATATTCTCCTACAACCTATTATGGTGGCCATTAAGATGGAATTATATTTATAGGTCATATATATTATTTTTATATTTTTTCTATTCTTCAATATTTTTTATTTATATAATACCTTTTTGGTTTTCTATAATGGGTAAATACAATAATTTCGTTTCAGAAAGTGTGTACTACCACCCCCTCAAAGTGATATGACTAATTAATTCCACACATGGAATGTATAGAGGATGAAGTTAGTGAAATTATATATTATTTTATAGTATAAATTTGATATACCTTTTTATCATTATGTTTTTATTCCATTAAATATGAAATAGAAATGAAAGTAGTGTTCATGCGTACGTATGACTTATCATCTCCCTGAACGGTGCTTTTCATTTCTTCTCTAAAAATGTTATATACTATTATAAATACATATAATGGATATATATGATATATATGATATCTAAATCATTAATATAATTCTAGAGATAATGGAATTTCGACCACAAGGACAATTTATAATTATAACTACTTCATTTTTAACTCAAGTTCCGAAGATCGAAAAAATGTCCAATATAAACTCAAATAATTAACTAATTATTATATCAAGGTAATAATTGATATAAAAGAAATAATAAACTTGAAAAGGTTTCATAATAAATTATAAATTAACTTTAGTTTATTATTTAGGGGATTAAATAACGATTGAGTCTAGTCGGACATGAGGTAAGACACGTCATCTCAGTCTCCTTTCATTGAGGAATATATTGTTTTCTACAAAAATTTCTTTTATATATTATATAAGCACCTTTGAATTTTCATTTCATTCATAGGGAATCTCTTTCTATGTGGCTTTTCACTAAATGATAAAAAAATAATGTTTATTTTTAATGTAAGTGGTGACAACGACCTTTTCCACCGCCATAAGTATTATTTGATCTTTGGCGTCCTTAACAAGATGAAGTGTTTTAAAAAGGAAAAGAAATACCATATACTATTTTACATATTTTGGTATTGAAAATGTTTTGGATAATGGATTTGTTATTTCAATATATTTAAATGATATATTGTGATTGAAATATAGAAATTTTATCTTTCATTTATGTTTGTTTTATGTGTTAGGAATGTCTTATGGTTCTTGGGAATTGTTTACGTATACTGGTGGTCCCGTGATAAACCTTGCATGGGTGAGCCTGAGATAGCTCTCTAATGCATTGGGTAACATGACAGAGGTAAACATGAAGGTTTCTCCTTAGATATTTAGGGAATATACTATATAGGTTATTCCAAATGCAACTCCCTACGTAGCTGGGAAACCTACAATGTAATTATGTTATGGATACCACAAGTTACCCTTTATGATTTATGATTTCTATGTATTATTCATAAATATTATGATTTCAGAAGGTATGAGATTATTATTAGTATGTATTTATGGACTAATGTTATCTTTCTTTATCATATAACCCTTACTGATCTTTTTATGCTCATCCCATGTTTTTTTGAAATGTTTTTTCAAAGACTTAAAGATGAATAGGGTCAAGGATGTGATCATGGAAAAGTCATTTTATCTGAAACATGGAACTAGACATGACTCTCTTTTTCCAAGAGTTTTTATTTTATTAAAAAAATTTAAACTGAGTAGAAGTGTCTACATTGTAATTTTTTGAGATGTAATAGTTATGGCCTAATTCTCTAAAACTATAAACCTGAAAAGATCCTCAATGTGAATTGTTCATTTAATTTAAGATTATGTAATGTTTTAAGTTCAGGTCCTTACAGTTGGTATCAGAGATCAGTTTATACAACTTTAGCGGTTATGATATTGTTAAATTAATATCCAAAAATTATTTTTATTTTAAGTTATAATTGAAATGATATAGCATTTATAGATTACCATGTTGCTTCGCCTATGATATTTCTATGTTCATAATGGTTTTCCTAGAGGAAACAGGGCAGCTATGATGGGACAACATTATGAGGAAGACATCCTTCTAAATCAGCAACCTAATATTGTCAAAAATAGAACTGAATAGTTTGTTGTAGTGATGGTACAATTGAATTAGGCTATAAATGGTGGTGGTATCCATGCACGAGATTATCTAGATCAACCTCACAGGAACCTATCAGTAGTGGAGCATTTCATGAGGCAACATCCCCCACCATTCAGAGGATCATATGAACATTTTCAAGATAAAGGGTGTACTAAAGCACTTGAGAAGATTTTTGTTGTCATGGGGTGTTTATAACATCAAAAGGTTAGTCTCGTTGTGTACCATTTTGAAGGTGAAGCTGATCAGTGGTGGTCGATAGTGAAAAATATCAGGGATAGTGAGGAGATTGATGCTTTTGATTGGGATGAATTCAAAGGTATGTTTCTTGAGAAATATTTTCCTAATATGGGTCTCCTTAAGATGGAAAACAATTCATAGAATTGAGGTAGGAGGATAAATTAGTCGCTGCTTATGAAGAAAAATTCACTCAACTAGCAAGGTATGCTCCAAATATCATTCGAGATCATGATACTGAAATATACCATTTTACTCAGGATTAAATTCAAAGTATCGAATGGCTTTAGATTCTCATGAGTTAAAAAATTATGAAAAACTGCTCGATGTGTGGAGAAGGAGGAAATGGATTTTGTCTATCATCAGGTGGTCTTTGACAAACAATAGAATAAGAGGTCTGGGTGGTGGATGAAAGGGAAGAACTCTGAAAAAAAGACTGATGGTAAGAAACATAAGATTATAGTTTTTGAAAAATTTGTTAAAAAGAAAGCTTGGGAATGTCTTTTCAATTTTGGTAAGTGCTACTGATAGTGTATAATGGGACATAAGGCTCTTAAGTTCACTAAAAAAGATCAGGGTAATAGTAAAACAATATCTGATTTACAGTTAGTAAATTTTTGTAAATGAAATGAAATGGGTCATTATGAAAATGAGTCTCCAATGAAGAACTCAACTAAGGGAAAGTAGCTAGGCTACAAGAAGAAAGGGGTGGTGAAATCCATTGAAACTACCTGAGAAGATGTGGGGCCATCAAATTAAGTAGTATCAGGTACATTGTTTGTTTGTTCAGATTATGCCACTGTGTTGTTTGATTCGGGGTCTACACATTCGTTCATTTTCGAGAAGTTTTCCAGTAAATTGGGAATTTCATCTCAAGATATAAATCCTAAACTTATGGTAAAAACACCTCGAGGATATGTTGGGACAAAAAAGAAAACATAAGAACATTCATATCCTTGTGTGCGGAAAGAATCTACCTAAAAACATATTTTTTTGCATCTTATAGAGTTTGATGTTACTTTGGGTATGGATTGGATTTTCATTTATCATTCTAAGATTGACTACAGAGCTGAAGAGGTTTCTCTTCAGAAATATTTTTAGTTTGTGTACAAGAATGAACCCCTACTTTTGATAACATATCAGGAAGCTGATAGAACTTGTAAAAAGGGAAATGAATTTTACCTTGCACATATTGTTGAAAACAAAGGAATTATTCAGATTAATGATGTGCCAGTTTAAATGAGTATCTTTATGTTTTCCCTGATGAGTTGTCTGGTATAATACCTTATTGGGAAGTTGAATTTATATTTGACTTAGTTCCTGATGCTCATAAAATTTCAATACCCCCTTATCGAATGGCTCAAATTGAACATTTAGAGTTAATGATACAATTGTAGGATTTATTAGATAATGGTTTAATTCGACCTAGCACATAACCATGGGGTGATCCTATCTTGTTTCATAAAAATAAAGATTGTTCAATGGGACTTTTCATTGATTATAGATCATTGAAAAACATCGCTGTTAATGACAAGTATCCTTTTCCTTATATAGATGATTTTTTTATTAGATCCATGGATCTCAGTATTTTTGGAAGATTTATTTGTGGTTGGGATACCATTAGTTGAAAGTAATGGAATTAGACATAATGAAGACCATGTTTTGTACTAGATATAGACATTATGAATTTGTAGTTATTCCTTTTGGGTTAACCAATGCACCTGTTGTATTCTTGGATCTTATGAATAGAATTTTTCGTGAGTTCCTGTATATGATTGTGGTTGTGTTCATTGGTGATATTTTAATTTATTCTAAAAGTAAATAGGAGCATGAAAGTCATTTAAGGGTTGTCTTGAAAACATTAAAAGAAAAATAAACTGTATGGGAAATTAAGAATGTGTGAGTTTTGGTTACAAAAAATTTCATTCCTTGGTCACATTGTTTCAAAAAATTTCAAAATTGTTGATCCTTCCAAAAAAAGTTCTATAATAATGGAAAAGTCCCACAAATATAACTGAGATTCATAGTTTTATTGGCTTGGTAGGTTATTACAGGAGGTTTGTTGAAAAAATCTCATGGTTTTCTAGCCCACTAACAATGTTAACACGAAAAGGTGTTAAGTTCATCTAGAGAAAAGAATGTGATGATTGTTTTTAGGAATTGAAAAAAAATATTGGTGACTGCTCCAGTTTTAACACTACCTTCCAGAAATTATGATTTTTTTATCTATAGTGATGTTTCGTAGAAAGGACTTGGTTGTGCCCTAATAAATAATGATCAGATAATTGCTTATACATCATGTCAGTTAAAACCTCATGAGTTAAATTACCCTAAAAATGGTTTGGAATTAGCTGTTGTTGTTTTTGTTAAAAAAATCGAAGGCATATTTTGTATGGAGTAAAATGTGAAATATATATTGACCACAAAATTTTTATGTATATATTCACTCAGAAATAATTAAAGATGTAACAGAGGAGATGGTTCGAATTAATCAAGGATTATGATTGCACAGTTTATTACCATCCAAGAAAACAAAATAATGTGGATGACGCTTTGAGTCAAAAAATAAATTCTTTATTAACCATGTTACATTTGGAAAGAGATCCTTTGTTTTTTTATTTGATGAAATTTGGCATAGAAGTTTTTGGTGCAGGAAATTCCTCTGATTGTTTCAGGTGTCTGTGAAATCATCTCAATCAGACAGAATTACGAAAGCATAAAAGTAAGACCGTGAGTTGCATAAAAAGGTATAGTTGGTTTAGAATGGTATGTTTTCTGATTTTAACATTGATAATGATTGTGTTTTAAGGTTTGGGAAGAGATTATGTGTTCCTTTTTATTCACATTTCAAGAATGAGTTGTTTTTTGAAGCCCATAGTTCTATGTTTTTAGTTCATCCTAGAAGTATTATGATGTACAAGGATCTTCAGAAGTATTACTGGTGGGATTGAATGAAAAGAGATATTGTTGATTTTACTATGAAGTGTTTGACTTGTTAGCAGGTTAAAGTAGAGTGGCAGTTACCGAAACGGATGCTTCAGTCTTTACAGGTTCTAGAGTGGAAATGGGAAAATATATCCATAGACTTCATTATGGGATTACCAAAGACATCTTGAGGTAATAATGAAATCTGGGTTATTATCTATCGATTGAATAAATATAATCATTTCCTTCCTATTTGAGATACTTTCTCTCTAGATCAACTTTCTTTGTTGTATGTTAAAGAGATAGTCGGGTTGCATGGTGTTACCCTCTCCATTTTATTTGATCGTGATCCCAGGTTTATCTCTAACTTTTGGAAAGCCCTTCAAAAGTTGTTGGGTACTGAATAAAATTTTAGTACAGCTTTTTATCCTCAATGAGATGGATAGTCAAAATGAACAATTCATACCTTAGAGGATATGTTACATTCTTGCTCGATGGATCACCCGGGATGTTCATACCAATGTCTTTCTTTGGTTTAATTTTCATATAATAACAGTTTTCATTTAGTATATAGATGGATCCATTTGAAGAATTATATGGGAAGTGGTGTAGAACTCCATCTTTTTGGGATAAAGTATATGAAAGGAATTTGATGGGACTATAATTGGTAGAAGAGATTGTAGAAGAGGTTTAGTTGATTCAGAAGTAGGTAAGAACAACTTAATGTAGGTAGAAAAGTTATGCGGATAACCCGAGGAAGGACCTTTCTTCTAATGTAGGTGATCATGTCAATCTCAATTTCTCTCCATAGAAAAGTGTGATGTGTTTTAGTAAGAAAGGAAATTTGAGTTTGAGGTTCATTGGACCTTATGAAATCCTATAGAAAGTTGGATCAGATGCATACTGAGTGGATTTACCTCCAAGTTAATCCCAGGTACACAATGTTTTTCAAGTTTCAATGTTGAGAATGTATATGTCAGATCCATCTCATGTTTTGAGCCCAGAGGTGGTTTAGTTGGAAGATAATATCTCTTATGAGGAACAACTAGTCAATATTCTTGACCGAAGAGAGAAAGTGTTTCAAAACAAGGTAATTAATTAGGTAATGGTTTTGTGGAAAAACTATATGGTTCAAGAGGCAACGTGGGAATCTTAAAATTCTATGAGAGATAAATACCCCCACTTATTTGATAAGTGAATAGAATTGCGGGGAAGCAATTCCCAAAAGGGGGAAAAGATTTAACATCCCATGTAAATAAAGAATATAAAATTTTTATATTTATTAATATTTCTGAATTAAATATTAATTTTAATTTAAAGGGATTCTATGTTCGATAACATACCTGATACGCAACTACGGGTTTCTTTGAAATCTTATGTTGCACACAACGTTGGGTCATACTGAAAAATAATAATATAATTTTTTTAATGGTAGTTAATTCCTTGCCATTGTTTTAGAGGGAATGAAAAGAACTAAATACAATATAAATATACGTGTTTGTTAAATGTTTTTACTTTTATCCATTAAATTTTAGAGCCCTAAAATAATAAACAATCCAGCTTTAGGCATAAATACTCAAATATTCATTTAAAGGTCGATTTACCACCTTTGGATGGAAAACACTCTTTAAATCTATATTTGATCACTTTTATATGTTATATTTGAAGAAATAAAATTCCTATTTATAATTGAGACATCAAAATTTACTTTGGGTATATTTTTGGTATTTTTATAATAAAATCCATTTCTTAATGAATAGTGAAAAATACTGTATTTTAATTCAAAACTTATTTTTAATCTAATTTATTTATATGGTTATATTATCTTTTTAATTGGTTTTAATGTATAATTATATTATATTTTTACCATTTAATCCAATTTTGTCCATTGTATTTAATTTCACTTTTAAATTGGAAACAAATAAGTGTCACTCTTTTGATAGTTATTATTTCTTAAACACACGCTTTTTTGTTTTGACAACAGGAATTAAATCTCAATTAATTTCTGCCACTTCTATGTTTTAAATTTGTAAATATGGATTCCTTGTTTGAAATTAGGATTTCCAAATTGTTTAAATATGTATCTCTTATTTTTAGACATTATGAATATTTACTTCAGTAAAAAATTTATTTACCACGGTTAAAGAGTAAATTAGGTAAATAAGGGTAACAAAATATTACTACAACAATATTAATTTAATCTAACATGTGTCCTAATCCTATTTAATGATACATTTCCAACCATGATAATCCTTGGGTTTATAATGGGACCCAATGGAGCACTTGGGAGTGATAATGACACTTTATATTAATTAATTTAATGTAAAGACATAAATGATATAAACATATATCTTTTACTAAATCGATTTTTAGATGGGGGTATATAAGGAATATCTTCGAATATAACTATTAATTTTAAATCTAAAATTTTTTACTACATCATGATTTTTTTAAATTTTTAGACATCAAATAAAAAAAATATTTATGACACAATAATGATGTAGTGTTTACCTAATTAATGAATGATTTAAATAAATAAGATTATAAAGATTAAAAAAATATTCAAAACTATTCCAATTATTATTGGATGATTTTATTTCGAACAGTGGTCATATTATCTTGGACTTTAATAATTTTTTGACCTTTCGAAACCGAAAATCATTATATAATAAAATAATATTTTTAAACATTCATAAAGAGCCCCTCCTCCCCCTTATAAAAATCCCTCACTTATAACCCATTCCACACACTTCTCAAGACCATTTTATCATCCAAACTTTTCCATTTTAAGCTCCCTAAATCCCTATCCTCTTCCTATAATCCTTCCCCTAGGCAGAAGGCAATTCAAGTAAACCTTTAGGTTCAAAGAAAAGGGAGATACCTTATTTAAAGGTAACGTCTTCTCTTAAGTTATTTTGTTTTATTTTTCTTCTCCAACCCCATAAACTCTTTTTATTCCTTTATGTTATAATAACACAAGTATCCTAAATATACTAGTATATTTTTATGAGAATTATTCAAACTACACTAACACACACCTCCATCTAATGGGTAAAAAACATACTATTTCCGTGTACGGCGAACTACTGCATCACGAAATGATGATTGTTTAATATTCTCCTACCACCTCTTATTGTGGCCATTAAGAAGGAACTGTATTTATATATCGTATATATTATATTTATATTGATTATATGCTTCTGTATTTTTCATTTATAGAATACCTTTATGGTTTTCCATAGTGGGTAAATAAGATAATTTCATTTGAGGAAGTGTGGACTACCGCACCCTCAAAGTGATATGAATCGTTCATGCATTACGTGGAATGTATAGAGGATGGATTTAATAAAATTATATATTATAATATACTATAATTTTAATATACCTATATATCATTATGTTTTTATTCCATTAAATATGAAATATAAATGAAGGTAGCGTTCATTCAAACATACGGCTAACCGTCTCCATGAACAGTGAATTTCATTTCTAATCTCCAAATGTTATGTACTATTATAAAAACATATATGTATGGGATATATATGATATATATATATATATATATATATATATTATGTAAATCAAGGGTATAATTCAGGATAAAATGTAATTTCGATCCTTAGGACAATTTATAATTATAACAAGTCCATTTTTAACTCAAATTCGGAACATCGACAAAATGAACCATATGAACTCAAATAATTAACTAATTGTTATAGAAAGGTAATAATTAATCTAAAAGGAATAATATTCTAAAAAAAGATCTTAGGAAAGTTGAAATAAACTTTTGTTTATTATTCAGGAGAATAAAGAATGATCGAGTCAGGTCAGCCACGTGGTAAGGGACTTCGTCTCAATCTCCTTTCATTGTTGCATATTTTGTTTTATACACGACTTTCTTTTATATGGTGTATAAACACCTATGACTTTTCATTTCATTCAAAGGGAGTATTTTTCTATGAGGATTTTTACTAAATGACAAAAAATGAATGTCTCTTTTTAATGTAAGTGGTGACAATGACCGTTTCTACTACCGCATGTATTATTTGATCTTTGGCTTCCTTAACATGACGAAATGTTTTAAAAAGGAAAATAAATACCATATACACTTTTATGTATTTTGGTATTGATAATGGATTTTTTATGCCAATATATTTAAATGATATATTGTGATTGAAATTTGGAAATGTTATCTTTCATTTATGTTTGTTTTATATGTTATGAATGTGTTATGGTTCTTGGGAATTTTTTATGTATAAAGGTGGTTCCATGTTAAACCTAGGGCTGGTGAGCCTAACATAGCTCTCCAATGCATTGGGTAACGTGACGGAGGTAAACGTAAATGTTTCTCCTAATAGATTTATGGAATATAATGTGATGGGTATTCCAAATGTAACTCCCCATGTAGTTGTGAAAGATACAACGTAAATATGTTATGGATGCCACAAGTTACCCTTTATAATTTATGATTTCTATGTGTTATTCATAAATCTTATAATTTAATGAGGTATGTGTTTCCGACGCTTTCCGCCGAGGCATGCACGCATCCGTCACGCAGGGGGAGGATGCACGGTTTGTTGCCACACATTCCCGCTTTCCAAAGGCGGGTGGAATTCGTTCCTTGTTCAGGAACGTCTACTCCTTGATCGAAACCAGGATGATGGGATGTCGGTTCTTCCTTCCGTTGATTCCTCCTCAGATCTCTTTACCTAGTCTGGGACTCCCTCATAGATTTAATATGTATTTGTGAACCTCATTCTTGGTGCCATATTTTCATGGACACCAGTTAATTACGCTGCTTCCGTCGAGATGCTCCAAGGGGTCTGGTCGGGGAAGCAACCTTTGGTTAGGGGAATGGTCACACTGGGGTGTTTTGGGCATGCCTTGATGCTGGGGTATTGTCATGTCTATCTTTTGTACCTTATTATAGGGCCTCTCGAGGGCACGGAAGCCTGAGGCATCCCACATCGAACGTGGGGAATCATGTACCATCTGTTGTTTTCCTCAGCATCCCATGTTTAACATGGGGTATGACGTGAGTTTAATGTCTTCCGGAGATAGATCGGACTGAATGGAACACTGAGAGTGGATCAGATTGAATGACCCCCTAGGGGGAACACCGATATTGGGGCCAGAACGTGGGTGGATTCTCGGATACTATGGAGTGGAATGAGGTGGCATGATCCCACCGGGATGTCGCGGCTCGGGTAGGAATCAGGATGGGTGATGGAGTGAAGAGGCGCTTGACCTCATGTAGGCTTCCTACATATCCCCATGGCGGGGAATCCAAGTTCACGTAGTTCGGTGATATGGTGGGACACCTGAGGGGGCGCCCCGTGAGAATGAACGCATGGATTGGATCCTGGAGGAAGTAAGACCTCTGGGCTAGGGCATGAGCTTCCCGAGGAACGTGGGCTTGAGGGAGAGGTTAGGATGAGATGTGGGTTTTGGATATGGGGCTTAAGCTCTGAGGAATCCCATGATGGTGGATATGGGGCTTACGCTCTGAGGCGGCCTACAACGGTGTTGGTGAACCGACACGAAGGGGTCAGAACAACTGAGTGTTGGGCTTGAACCTCATGGAGGCTTCATATGTACCATGTGTTGACATGGATCAAAGTCCATGTAGTTCAGGGCATACAGTTTAACATCATGCGGGACGGGATACAGTTTAACGTCATGCGGGATGAGGGCATACAGTTTAACGTCATGCAGGGTCAGGGCGTACAGTTTAATGTCATGCGGGCCGAGGTCATACATTTTATCGTCATGCGGGACGAGGGCATACAGTTTAATGTCATGCGAGATGAGGGTATGGGGCTTACGCTTTGAGGTGGCCCATGGGGTTGGCGAACTGACACGAAAGGGGGGTCAGAACAACCTTGGTAGTGGGATTGAACCTCATGGAGGATTCGTATGTACCCGGATTTAGCACGGATCAAAGTCATCGTAGTTCGCTGGGATGGGTCTTACGCTATGAGGTGGCCCATAAGAGGATTTCATGGTCGATGCGCACTCTAAGTCCACGTGATCCATGCTCGGTGTGAGAAACAAGAGGCAGTAGGGACCAGATGATCATGTCATGAAAGGGTGCATCCATGGGAAGCAGAAAGGGGCTTACGCGTTGAGCGGACCAAAGAGGAAACAGGTGCTTACGGGTGGTTAGTATCCCTTAGTGCCAGGGCTTACTCTGGGATGGAGGCCTGTGGTGCAGAAAATCACAGAGGGAGAGGTATTTATGACCAAACAAAAGAGATGCCTCATTCCCTATCACGCCGTCCACCAGCTTTGGCAGTGGGGAAGTACGGAGGTGCATGGGTGAAACCTTCCGCGGGAGGGATTAAGGGATTACGCTCTGAGGAAGCCCTTCCCCCGTGGACAAACGTGACTCCAAAAGGAGTATATCATTCTATGTGAGAAAGATTCCATTCCCGTGGAGATGAGCAGTGTAAAGAATATCTGAGTTGGGGGGACCCTAGGTGCGAGGCACGGGGTCAGATCATAGTTTAATGTCATGTGTTAAGGACGAGGTGCTTGGCAGTTTAACCTCCTGCATCTTAGACGAGGTGGGTTCGCTCCACACCCTTAGGGATTACATTCCCAACACCCTCTACCCCTTGTGGGAGGGAAGGCATCGGCAAGGCCGTAGTGATGGGGGGCCGCAGGGCGAACCATCAAGGGGTCCACGTTAGCATGGCTATGTAAAGAAGCAATAGCTGTTAACGTGCCTATGCGAAGGAGCATAAGGAAAAAGCAACGCAACAGGAAACACCGCCCAAGGGACCTTGATGTTACTTAGTACGAGCCTGGAAGGCCGTACGGGAAACCAATGCATGGCGTGTAGGCCTGGTATGGAAGAAATCGGGCGCCGGCACAGAGAGGCACCCGGTGGGTGTCAAGGTGATGGGTCCTGGGTTTTGCACACAAAGACAAGGGTTTCATGCAAAACACTGGGATGGTGCACAATTTCGGCATAAGAATTGTGCGCGGCTAGGGTGATTGCGTGCAAAGGACTTGGATTGCGCGCGGGGGCACTGGTCAATCCCTAAGGTATGGAAAAACCTAACAAAGGAGTTATGCACAATGTGGAAGGGATTCCGCGCAATTAGAGGGGATTGTGCACAAGTATAATGGATTGCGCGCAAAGGAAGAACCTGGAGAATTTATAAAGTTCACATAAGTCAGTGGGGTTGCGCACAAAGGAGAACCTCGGGGAAAGGTTGAGTGAAAAGGGGGATTACCTGGAAGTCATATTGCACGCGTGGGAGTCCGAATTACGTGCACGGGAGCTGGCCCCAATTCCTCAACCCCAAAACAGTTGGGGTTTCCTTCTATTTATAGGCATCCGCCGTCACAGAATCAGGTCGGCGCGTGAAATCTTCCGCACCGGGACCAATTGTCGTGCAAGGCCTCCCCGTGCGGAACCGGGCGCGCAAAATTGCACGCCATGCTGATTCTTTTTCGCGAATCCTTGTAGTTCTTCGCACGAACAACATTTTTCCACGCGAGTACCCTTTAATTTCATGCACCCCTTCCAAGTCCTCCAGACTGGGCCTCTGAGTCCGAATATGACTTTGCTTCGTCAGTTCGAAACATCCTCTAAGAGGTATAGACTTTTTTCCGGTGTCTACAAATTCCCCCCCTCGGAATTATATCGGCAAGAGGTCACAATGATAGGATTCCGAGGTAAACGCTGAAATGCCGAAATGGTGGATCTCCTGGGCCTTTTGTGTGCAAGAATCCAACGGGGCACGCAAAACTCTGGATCAGCATGGAATTCTATTTTTGCGCGGCGCGGAACCTTGGACTTGCCTATAAAAAGGGGCACTGGGTCCCAAGTTCCGTACAAAATCTTTTCCACACAATAGGATCAATGCTCTCGTGTGTAAAATTTCTTCTACGGTTGCGCGTAAAAACGCTCTGGCAGCGGGCAATTCTGTCCGAATTTCAGTCGTATTTGCGCGCAAACTCGGGGTATTGCGCGCCAATGGTTCTGATTGCATGCCCAACTCCTGGATTTTGTGCAAGACTCTTTGATTCTGCACACCTCATTCTGATTCCGCGCACCACTCAAAATTTTCGAGATGGCCACAAACCGAGGCGATGGGCGGGAGCCGCCACTTGTAGAGCTGAAATAGTGGCGAATGAGGAGGTTTATGGCGCCAAGGTGGTCGTTTCCAACAAGCTAACCTTGTTCAACCTGCTGACCCCCACCCAAAACAAGTATCCCTTATCTAACAACCTCCTGCTCTGGAATTTTGGCATCCTAGTGGAGGTTCCCCTTCCAGGCATTGAGGTGGACACACCATGGTCATGGGTGACCTAGGAGGATGAGCTTCCATACTACAACATCACCAACAATGGCCATCCTACCAGGGAAACTTGGCACATGGATGTATATGTCCTCAACCCAAGGACCAGGACCCTTACCAGGGATGTGCCTGTTGCAGAGAATTCTCCAGCCCTCTACGCAAGCACATTCCATCAGAGCATCACTGATGACACTAAGGGTTGGCAGAAAGATTGGGACCTGCGGTACGGGGGAAACATTACCAGTGAGTGGGCCTGGGCATTCTGGGTTCGCCATACTTGAGACCAGTTTGGGGCGGAGCTCTGGAATATTGGCCTGTTCGAGGCGGTATGGACGCCGCAGTTCCACTTCCACCATTAACCTGATCTCGGGCCAGAGCTATTCACCCGATGGTCCCCCGATACCAACACATTCCACCTTCACCATGGGGAAGTTGGCATCAGCCTCTGGGAAGTTCACTGCATCGGAGGTATCCCACTGGAGGGATACCAATACGACGAGTTCGTTCCTATAAAGAACACCTGGGAAGATAGGTCATGGACCCCTATGATTACGTGGCACCTATAGGAGCTGGTCACAGAGAGGTCGGGGGTCACGGACTTCCAGAAGGATATTACCTATAAGGACTAGTTCAGCCAGTTCCTGGAGAAGGAACTGGCAGTTAAGATGCCAGGATGGGGAAAATGGTGCACAACTGCGTCCCAGAAGAGCAGGAATGGGTCATACTGGAGGACCCTAGATATTGGGCACTACCAATCATGGGGATACTGCATCATCAAGGCACGAGACCCAAATGTTCGGTATGTCGGGTTCCTTGCCGCATTCCTAAGCGGGTGTCTCCTGTCGGTGCGGGATGTGAGGATGGGCGTCTGTCCAGCAACACTAGTGATGACGGGCACCATGGCCCCCAAAAAAAGGATCAATTTAGGGGTCCCCATTCTGGGAAAGCTGTATGCCATTCTAGGATGCATCTCATGAGGGGGGTCGCCTCAAAGATTATGTGTCCCCTTCGAGACCTTCCACAGCTAGGTGGTTTCTCATCTTGGTGGGAATACATTCCTGAATTCCATCCATCCTCCGGGCAATGACCTGCGATCGTCTCGGCTGAACATCGTTGGGGAGGCCTCCAAGACTCTCAATGAGGAGGGAATAAGGATCTGAATCGGTAACTACACCAATTTCAACTTCATCCCGTTCCCCACCCCGATCGGCCAGATGGTGGACAATGGGCGAGGCTCACTCGAGCAGCAGGAGTATTTTCAGAGAATCTGGGGTGGGGTGCTCGTGGCTCCGATCAACAGGAAAGTGATCTGTGAGCCTTACATGCCATCCTGATTTTCCAGGAAATTCAGGTGCCTCCAATGGATGCCGAATAAGGTATTTAAAGATATCTAGGAGGAGAAGAATCCCTGCATTCTGTGCTAGATGTGGTTGATGTTCACCACATTTGGCTCTGGTGACATCATCAACCTTCCTCCCACTGGGGATGACGCTAGCCTAGCAACTTAGTACGCAGAGCAATGGACCATTGCGTACCCTAAGGGGCTTTTACACAAGGGAGTCTGGCAACTCGAGACCACCCGCGTGGAAACCGAGCGATGGGGAAGCAGGAAAGTTGCTGCTAGAAAGGGGGAACCAGGGGCGCGTTAAGCAGCGAGGCCTGCGCTGGACGGGACTTCAGTAGTGGGGACATCACACGGTGCTTCCGAGACCTCGTTTCCCGAAGGGGGTCACACGAGGTAGCCAGGGAGCTGCCCGGGAAACATATAAGATACCTGCTCGAACCTTCCCATGATGAAATCTTTCCAGCATTATGGTCAGCCTGGATGACCCTGCAGCAATCACTGAGCGTTGAAGCCATCTGGAAAAAGATAATGTAGAATGGGATCCAACTACCAGAGGTGGGGCTCATTTGAGTTACCGACAGAGTAAAATTCCATGGACGGCATGCCTATCTGACGGCCATGGACACATACGCGCGCCAAAGGGGTCGGCCTGCGGATCCACCTATCCTAGTGAAAGTGATGCTTGTCCAAGAGCATGATCCAGAAGTGATGACACCAGGAGAAGGAGAAAGTGATGATGCATTGGAGGGAGAGGAGGGGACCGGAGAAGATGAACGCGAAGGAGAAGATGAAGGAGAAGGTGAAGGAGAAGGAGAACCCTAAGATGGGGGGTTGCAGGGGGCGGCCCACCAAGGGAACTTGCAGGAGAGCAGTGAGATTGTCTGCTCCGACATGGAGATAACCGAACTGCTCGAGGTCCGTCTCTATTCTTATTCATCTTCCTTCTTCATCCATTCTCTTCTGAAATTTCTAACCCATCTCTCTATCTCACTCAGGATCACCTAGGTGTTGATCAGGCGTCCCCAATAGAGGACGGAGTAGAGGAACCAGTGGGACAAGATGGGGCTCTGACACCCATCATTGAACTGACAAGTGAAGAAGGGTCTCCTTCCACGACAGCTCCTGTAGTGGCCAGCACACCGGAGGCCGATGCTATGGGTTCCTGTAAGTCCCATTCTTCACTACTATTGCTAGCTATCAAAGATCCCAACTAATTAGTTTGCGTCTTGCGTAATGATCTCTACATTGGAGGCTCGTCATGCTATTGAGCCCGGGCCGTCCGTGATCGAATCAGCGGTGGGCATACCACCTCATCCAGAACATGCTTACCACACTATGTCGGCCTCGGCAGCTCGTCAGTAGGGGCGGCGGACATCAGCGACGTTGTCATTGGAGCGGGGACAGAAGCTGACGGAGGCACCTTCGCTATCGGGGCGAGAGAGGAAGGTCTACCAAGAGACGAGGATCCTATTCTTCATGAAGATATCCCTGAGGCAGACCCTATTGCTGACATGATGGCTGCCTTTCCCATGAATCGGCCCGCTGATCCCGAGGAGGTAGAAGACTCAGACTCAGAAGCGGCCGAGGAGAGCTGGATGACATGGCGCAAAGGGTGGAAGTGTATCCAGTGCTTTCTCATTCATCCCTAGTTGTATTGGATGAGGCGAATGGTATCACTCCAGACCTGGCTATGCTTCTTGTGTGCTGGAGGGGATGACGCTCAATGCCTTCATCTGAAGGTCCGTGACTACATGGCTGAGAAGATATGCAAGAGCAGCCGGTGCACCGACGTTTCCCAATGTCAGGAAAGATCGTTGAGCACCCAAGCGTTTCTGAGGGTGGACTAGGAGGTCCGACACCTCTAAGGGAAGGTGGCAGGGAATCAGGTCTTCATTGCAATGTGATTTGAGCTCATGGAGCAACTGATGGCCCAACTAACTGACGCCCAAGAATAATTGGTAGAGGCGAGTCATCAGATGACCGTACTTCAAACCAAGCGGGCGCGGGCACAAGCTAGGGTTGGCAAGCTACGCTCTGCAGCTATTGATGAAGAAAGAGTCTTCAAGGAGTGAGAAGCAGTCTTGGAGGCTACCAGCCAAAGGGTAGCAGTGCTGGAAAGATCAATCCATCACACTGATCCTTAAGGTCTCTGTTTTGACCATATCATGAACTTTTTGCTTTTACTGCTCAATATTTCTATCAAATGTATGGACAAATCTATTTACCAGTACCCTTGGTTTAGTATTCTCACCATATTTCTAAAATGAATAACAACTCACCCCTAAGCTTCTGTGGGTCACACCCAACATGAGAAATAAAGGATGACCGTGTTATTATTTCATCCAACTGTGGGGCATTAACCAAGCTCCAGGCATCCGAAATTGGGCCTGGATTTCTGTGGGGAAGAGGGAGGTCCAGCCGATGGTAGGGGACCTCAGACTGATCGATGTATCGTCTCCTAGACGTACCCTAACACATGAGAGGGTAAATACTGGGGGCATTGAAATCTATCCAAACATAGGGAGATGAAAATGGTGAATCACATTACCCAAATTCGGAACACTATGGGGGCACGATGATGGAGGATAACTGTTAATCGTGACGGAAACGTAGCATCCATGTCACATTGGCCTGAAATAGAGACAATAAATGAGGGTTGACTACTGACCATGTTCACAACACGGGGCTTAACTCAAATATCGTCGATCAATCTTCCAAAATGTTGGCCTAGGACAGTAGGCGGACTGTAGGTCTATCATCCATATTTCTACAATAGGTGGACCAAAGGTCTATCATCCATATTGATGTAGTACGCAGACCAAAGTCTGTCAACCATACTATTAGGGGGTCCCATCAAACATGACCAGTCCTCCGGGACGTTGGCTCGGGACAGCAGGCGGACCACAGGTCAATCTTCCATACTTTTACAATAGGTGGACCATAGGTCTATCATCCATATTGTCACAGCAGGTGGACCACAGGTCTATCATCCGTACCATTAGGGGGTCCCATCAAACATGACAGAGGATGAGGATCTGAATAAAGGGGAATGAAAAGCATGGAAAGTGGAGTGGTGGTTTGTTTGAATAGATTCCAACACTCCCAAAATTCTTCCACCATAGCGGAGGAGCATTAGGCGGACATTTTAACTTGGTCACGGATCATCCCAATTTTTAGACAGGACCTCTCTGGCGAGAGAACTGTCACTTCACACCATTACTATAGGGTGTCCTGAACTTATTCGGGGTAGATGTCGCAATTACACCGCTCCACAAGAATTCAGGTCGAGGGGTCGACTATAAGGAGGGACGGGATTTGGTAATCCCTGGGGTTGGACCCAAGATGAAATGTCCAGGCATTCCTACGTATCTCATAAGGATGAGAATCAATCCACATGTAGTTCTAGAAGCACAGTTTAACGTCATGTAGGATGATACGATTAGAAGGATAATTCTTAGAACGGAGTGCATGAGGTGCAGCTGTTGCAAACCCGACGTGAATGAGGACATAATCCTGCACTATGCCACATAGGCTCGTGGTCAGGGTCCCGAAGGCGGGATCGAAGAGACGAACAAGCTGAACTCAAGCTGGACCCAAAGACAGGAGGTCTAGCAGTTCCTACGTATCCCATTACTATGGGAATCAAGCCAGACGTAGTTCTTAGGAGATCTTATTTTATGATCTTAGAGCTCGGACCAAAGGGGCCCAAATGTATGGCAAAAATGCAGTTTAGGGTCATGCAGGGTAACACCCCGAGATTTTATGAGATATATTATTTTCAATTTCTTTGATGTCTTCTTTTATGCACAATACCCGGATTAGCTTTTACTATATGCAACACCTCATTAGCTTGTGGTCTACGCAACACTATTCTTGGCTTGTGTTACACACAAATTCAAGTTCGTTTTGTGGAAATTATTCTACGCAACATTAAGTATAGATTTTTTGTAATGTATAAATGAAATAGTTTTTGATTATGTAATACGCAACACCAAACTGAGCTTTCACTACACACAGCCCTAACTTGGATTGCATTACACACAATCAAGACCTTCCTCGATAGCGTGTGTAGTACGCAATACCGAGTTTCACTAAACAAGATATTATTATAATATTATTATGAACTAGCCGTTATGAATAGTAATACCCACTTTTTAAAATTTTATTAAGTTTATCTGTCAAAATGGACTTCATTTTTGGATTCGGAATATCGAAATTATCTTAGGGTGAAATTTTGGTATTTTTCTGAAAACTTTTAATTTTTGATTAATAGTGAAAATAGTCGGTTACAATTTAAAAACCGAATTTTTATTTAAATAATTATTTATTTTATTTAGATTTATTTTATGTAAAAATTGATAAATAATACCTATATAAGTTTAATTTAATTCTTTGGAGTCATTTTATAATAAATTTAGATATACAAAAACTTTATTGAACTTGTCACCGTCTTTTACCCACTTCCTAGGAGAATTTGAAAATTTACATAAGACGTAATTTTACCGCTTCTGTGAGTGGAATTTCTAAAATCCAAGAGACACAGTTAATATCAGGGAGTAAAATGTGGTTCAATAAGATAAAAATAATTTTCTGTGAATAGTAACTTTTTACTTTTTTTACCATGGTTAAAAGTAAATAGGGTAATGAAGGGTAAAATTGATATTATTATTACCATATCACATGTCCTAATTCCATTGGATAAGTTTAATTCGACCAAAAAACCTTTGGAACAAAATATGACCATTTATGCCCACTTGGATTAGATTAAGGCATTTAATATTATTTTATATAAAGAATATTTAAAATGGTTAAAATCAAAGTTTAATAACTAAAACATTTTTAATATATGGATATACATAAAATAAATTAGACTATAAATATTCATTAGAAAGATAAAAAAATTTCATTCATAATGGTATTTTATTTATAATTTTTAGAAAATAAATAATTAAATTTATTTATGACACAATGATGATGCCGTAATTACCTTATTAATAAAATATCAATATAATTTATGTTATAAATACCCAAATAAATGTAATTTGAGACATTTTATGAATTCCAATAATTTTATAGTTTAATATGACAGGTTATTATTGATTTAAGTAACTTTTTTTGAACTAATCATGCTGTTATGATTTTAAAAAAAATCAAGTACCAAATAGTGTCAAAATTGACATAAAATAGTTTTTTGAAACAAATAATATATTATTAATTGATATTTTATTCTTAAAAATCTATGGTTAGGCAAAATGACTTAGATAAGAATATATATATTAAAAATGAACCACTTGGGGTTCGTTTGGCTTGTTATAGTAAGTTTATTAACAATATAGTGTAAGAAAATAGGAAGACACGGTAAAAGTTAAATTATTTAACATAGAGTTAAATCTAAATGATAAGGTTAAAATTTTAACCAACACATGTCCAAATTATATTGGATGAAATTATATAGACCCATACCCACCTTATCTTCGAAATAAATCAATTTGGAGCCATTAAAAACCGAATATGACTTTATAATAAAATAATATTTTTAGTTTTTCCAAATGTGCCCCTCTCCTCCCTTATAAAAGGGCACCCCTTCCCTCTTCTCTTAACACCATTTTGAGCCTTTAAGCTCGTCCAAACCCTTCCAATTTCTCTTCTCCACTTCCCTAGAAACATTCCGGAGGTTTTTTTCTTCTCAAATGACCAACTCTACTTCCTTGAGAGAAGGCTTAAAAGAGGTGCGCCGAAGAAGAGGTAATCTCTTCTTCCAATTCTCTCAAGTTTCTTTCTTCTTCTACTTATTCTTCATTAGTTGTCTTATTATAAAGTAACAAAATAAGTATTAATTATATACTAATATGTTATTATAAATATGAAACAACCCTATTTCTCCTTCTATCCATCCTACAGAAAACAAAATCATTGCGCGTGCGTTCGTACGGAATACCGTCTCCACGTCGTGCTGTAATCTGTTTTCGACCACCACCATACATGGATGGGTATGATGGTGTAAATAAATAACTATATATGATTATTGTAAATTTATATTTATTATAAAATATTATACATACACTTTATTACAATTCCACGATCATGGTAATGATATCATCGCTCATGCGTACGTACGGACTACCGCCTCCACGAACGCGATGAGATTCATTTTCCATGATTAACCATTCAAGAATGATTATAAAGTATAAATAATTCATAATAATGAAAAATATTACATAATTAAGCTACTAGATTTTTGTATACATATATATATATATATATATTTCATCTCCTTACTTCAATTCAAGTCAATAAGGAAAAGAAAACAGCGTTCATGCGTACGTACGGCCTACCGTCTCCATGAACGGTGTATTTTATTTCATTTATCTATATTATATATATATATATATATACTGAATATATATGATATATATATATCATGATTTACATTCTTGAAGTAATTAAATCATGATATAAGTAATAATGATATCAAGAACAACAGGTTCAAACACGTACGATAAATGCAACAATTTTACCCAAAACGCTACTTTAACATGGAATTGATAAATGAACGGGTAATATAAATACCTAAGTGAACCATATATGATATAATAAGAATTAATATGATTCTTTAATAAGTCAATGACATTATTTAAATCATTATACAGGTGGTTTGGATACATACGAAGCATATCGGACATAAGGTAAGGGATTACTTTTCCAATCTCGTTTTTATCCGAGATTGTTTATTCGAAAGTATTAACTGGGGTTATATTTATCATCCATTTCCATGTTTTATAAAATTATTTCATGTATATTTAAATTCCTTTTTACCCCTTTTGAATTTTACCCCATGGTATGGAAGGAATCTTTCTTTTGTTCACCATATGAGCTACTTTTTGACTTTTCCAGCAAAAGTACGAGAAGAATGATTTTTTTAACTTATACAGCATGAACGGATTTTTATAGTTTCATAAAGCCTTATTTTCATTAAGGTTCCTATACAAGATTTCATGATTAATTTCAACAAAATACTTTCCTTTTAAAATTGAATGGCATTTTGTGAAAATAAAATGATTTTGAATAAGAAAGGATATTTTCTTCAAGAATTCATTTCAAGTGTTTTGTCAAAACTATTTTCCATCAAAGATGACATTATTTAGTATGATTATGTTTCAAGTATAATGTCTCTATGATTTACATGTTTTCACTTTTCTTATGATGAAATATCCATTTATTTTATATGGATTATGAGATGATGGGATGTTTTTTATGAAACCCATTTTACTCATTGGGTTAAAATGAATGTTTTAAGTTTATTTTGTGGCACATGAAAGAATGATTTCATTATGAGATGGGTGGGACCTATGTCTCCCTACAATTAATTGGGTAAATATTTATATCTCATGAGATAGACATGGCTGGAACGGTATGTTAATCCGGTTCAGTGTTACAGGACTGGAACGAGGAGTGAACTCGATTCAGAAAGGGACCTTGTCCACTAAGATGGTCTTGGCAGTAATGTCTTGGCTACTATTGAAAATAATAACAAGTGTTGAATGGTTCCCAAAATTACATGATTTATTCCAATTCTATTTTATCAAGATTGATGTTCCTTTATGATATATGCCTTACGTACTTCCATGATTTATGTCTTTGTTCAAGATTTTGATGTTTAGATTTTATGTTCAAGCTTTTTCATTCAAATGTTTATGGATTGTTTTATGTTCTCTATGCTTACCCTTACTGAGAATTTGAGCTCACCCTTTTTATGTTTTCTTTTCCCTAGGATATAAATAAAGGTTTTAGGTAAGAAAAAAAGGGGAAGATATTTATGGGAGAAGTTGAAGATCTTTCACCACAATTAGAAGATTAAATTCCGAGTTTCCAAAGATACTAAACTTTTATGGTCCTTATGTATCTGTATTTGTTATGTATTAAGTATTCCAAAAAAGTAATGTAATGTCCATGTACGTCAAGATTTGGATCTCTATAGTTGGTACCAGAGCGAAGGTTTAGTTAACCTTTGGAAACTAGGATGCAAAAACTTTAGTGAAATCCCTAGAGATGTTTCTAAGGTATGTCTAGGGATTTCTCTAAGGTTAAGTATATGTATAGGTTATAGTACTAGAATTATGGTAATGATCATAGAATTAAACTTAAGATGTTAGAGAGTGAAAGTACTCCCCCTTGATTATGTTTTTTTTCTAGTATGAGTTTTCCCTCTCATACTATTCTTTTCGGGTTTTAGAAAATGGATTGAAATAGGAAGATTCATGATAATGGAGGATATGATAGACAATGGAATGACATTCTTCATGAGAAACCAAAGGAAATGGGATTTGGAAGACCAACCATCGTTATTATTCCAAATCAGCAATCTCATAATATGATCAATAATCTCAACTTTGGTAAGTTTTCTGACTCATATAATAAGAGAATGATGGAGTTTCATGATGTTTATAGAGGAAACAAAGTTCAATTTCCCTCATGTAATTCATGTGGGTAGAGGCATCAAGGAGAATGTTTCAAAGGAACTGGAAGATGCTTTGGGGGTGGAAAAGAAGGACATAAATCTAGTACGTGCAAAGGAAAAGGTTCAGTTAACACCATGGACAAGGATAATGGTATTGCTATGACATCAACAATGATTAAATTTTTTAAATGTGGAATGTATGGGCATTATGCAAACCAATTACCTAAGGGAAAATCTCACAAAGATAATCAGCATGGTCGTATGGGTAGTATTTATGTTGATGATGATGAAGAGACTACAAATGATATGTGAGATGATAGAATTTTTGAATCTCAATCAATGGTTTAAGAATATAGTGGAATGATTTACGTTTATCAAGAGTAATGTTGTATAGGTAATGGTACTATGGAATAAAAACACATTTAAGGATTGTTACACTATTGTTTTCCTAGAGTATTTGAAAGTATATATTGAATGGTATTGGTAACCATGAAAGTTTATTTAGATATTTTTGGAAAGTAGATGATATGCGCATAATGATGGGATAAGGAGATAATGAGGTTTTTGATAGTATTCATACTCATGATTGTTATAAGGACTATGTGATATCATGGTTTGAGTATATAGAATTTTTGGGATTTTGGTATGTAGAAAGAGTTAACATTTTACAGTACTCATGTTTTCACTAAGGTTCTATGGTAATTCATGTTTCACGAGAATACATGATTAAGGTATTCACATGTTTGGAATGTGACCAACAAGATATATCGTATGATAAATGATGGTATTCACATGCTCGGTAGATGACATTTCAAGTAATCATTATCTTTATACTATGAGATTGGACGAAAGAAATTTGGATAAACCTAAATATTGGAATAGATTAAGTTTGATATCAAAAATTATTGTTTAAGTCTAGAACTTTTGTTATGTTATAATAGTATAGTTTTAGAAAAAGAAAAAATCATAAGACGGGCGACAGCCCGTCACGTTGAACGATGTTGCGGGAATCGAACCCACAACCGAAGTGCAACAGGCCTTTATCGCCTACCACTGGCCAACAGGAAGTCCCTGATTAGTAAAAACTAGTTTTATTTTATTATGCAGGATGATAGATGAAGTATAAGTCCATTTTGAAACTATATCTGATTAATCTCTCCATAGATGGACTTATGTATATAACTTTTGCTAACCCAATATTTGAGACAGATGGAATGACCTACCATTATATCGCATGATCTGCTAATACTTCACGAAAGACAAATTCAACATCATTTCTTTAAGAGATGAAGTGGAAATTTTTCGAGGCACGAGCAACGTTGATATTGTACCAAAATCAAGTAAGTATTTCTTTTAATTCAAAAATTATTCAACTTTAGGGAAAGGATCTTGAAAACCAAAAATGTTTTACTAGTGCTCTTATATCTGATGAATCAAATGGTACCACAGATCATCACAAATTTATGGATTTGGGATTGTTTTCTTTTTCATAGCCATGTCCTCTACCACTCTCCATCAGAACATGATGGTTAGATTTTTCTTCCATATCCATACTTCCACCGATGTTCTCCTATGTGGAAACCTAGTGATGAGTTAATCTGGGTAACAAATAAATTTATAACATTCATTTTTAAAATGAAGTTTTAGTATTCCTTTTTATGATGTGGGTTTCTATGAAAGAAACTTTCAAGTAGTAAACCATTTATAACCCTGACGAATTTCAAGTGTGAAATTCATTTTAAGGGGGTTAGAATGTAACACCCTGAGATTTTATGAGATATATTATTTTTAATTTCATTGATGTCTTCTATTATACTCAACACCAAGATTAGCTTGTACTACACCCAACACCGCATTACCTTGAAGTATATGCAACAATATTATTCGCTTGTGTTACAAACAAATTCAAGTTCATTTTTTGGAAATTATTCTACGCAACATCAAGTATAGATTTTGTTTAATCTATAAATGAAATATATTTTGATTATGTAATACGCAACACCAAACAGAGCATTCACTACACACAACCCTAACTCGGATTGCATTACAGTCAATCAAGACCATCCTCGATAGCGTGTGTAGTACGCAATACGTTGTTTCACTAAACAAGATATTATTATAATATTATTATGAACTAGCCGTTATGAAGAGTAATTCCCACTTTTTAAAATTTTATAAATTTTATCATTCAAAATGAACTTCATTTTTGGATTCGGACTATCAAAATTAACCTAGGGTGAAATTTTGGTACTTTTCTGAAAACTTTCAATTTTTGATGAATAGTGAAAACACTGGGTTACTATTTAAAAACCGACTTTTTAGTTAAATAATTATTTATTTTATTTAAATTTATTTGAGGTAAAAATTGATACATAATACCTATATAAGTTCAATTTAATTCATTGGATTCATTTTCTAATAATTTTAGATATATAAAAATTTTATTGAACTTTTCGTCGTCTTTTACCCACCTCCTATGAGAATTTGAAAATTTACATAAAACTTAATATTACCTCTTATGTGAGTAGGATTTCTAAAATCTAAGAGACATGGTTAATATCAAGGAGTAAAATGTGGTTCAATAAGATATAAATAATTTTTGGAGAATAGTAACTTTTTACTTTTTTACCACAGTTATAAGTAAGTAGGGTAGTTAAGGGTAAAAATGATATTATTATTACCCTAACACATGTCCTATTTCCATTGGATAAGTGTAATTCGACCAAAAACAACCTTAGGTATAAAATATTACCATTTAGTTCCACATGGATTAGATTAGGGCATTTAATATTATTTTATTTTAAGAATAGTTAAAATAGTTAAAATCAAAGTTTAATAACTAAAACATTTTAATATAGGGTTATATATAAGATAAATTATACTATAAAAATTCATTATAATGCTGAAAAGATTTCATACATAATGGTATTTTATTTATAATTTTTATACATTAAATATTTAAATTTATTTCTGACACAATGATGATCCAGTAATTACCTTATTAATAAAATATCAATATAATTGATGTTATAAATACCCAAATAAATGTAATTTGAGACATTTTCTGAATTAAAATAATTTTATTGGTTACTATGACATGTTATTATTTATTTATGTAAATGTTTTCGAACTAATCATGAAGTTATGATTTTTACAAAAATCATGTACCAAATACTGTCAAAATTGACATAAAATAGTTTTTAAAACAAATATTATATTATTAATTGTTATTTTATTCCTAAAAATCTAAGGTTTTGTGAAATGACTTAGATAAGGATATATATATTAATAATGAACCACTTGGGGTTCTTTTGTCTTGTTATAGTATGATTATAAACAATATAGTGTAAGAAAACAAGAAGACACAGTAAAAGTTAAATTATTTAACTTAGAGTTAAATCAAAATGATAAGGTTAAAATTGTAACCAAAACTTGCCCAAATTCTATTGGAAGAAATTATTTATACCCATCCAAACCTTAGATTCTAAATAAATCATTTTGGAGCTATTAAAAACCAAATATGACTTTATAATAAAATAATATTTTTAGTTTATCCAATGGTGCCCCTCTCCTCCCTTATAAAAGGCACACCTTCCCTCTTCTCTTTACACCCTTTTAAGCCTTGATGCTCGGAAAAACCTTTCATATTAATCTTCTCCACTTCCCTAGAAACATTTCAGAGGTTCTAGTTTTCTCAAAATACCAACTCTACTTCTTTGAGAGAAGGCTTAAAGGAGGTGTGTCGAAGAAGAGGTAATCTCTTCTTCCGATTCTCTCAAGTTTCTTTCTTCTTCTACTTATTCTTCTTTAGTTGTCTCATTATAAAGTAATAACATCAGTATTAATTATATACTGATATTTTATTATAAATATTAAACAACCCTATTTCACCTTCTATCCATCCTACGGAAAACGAAATCACTGTGCGTGCGTATGTACGGAATACCGTCTCCACGTCGTGGTGTAATCTGTTTTCAACCACCACCTTACATGGATTGGTATGATGGTGTAAATAAATAACTATATATGATTATTTTAAAGTGATATTTATTCTGAAATATTATACATACACTTCAATACAATTTCACGATCATGGGAATGATATCATCTCTCCTGCGTACGTACGGACTACCGTCTCCACGAACGTGATGAGATTCATTTTCCATGATTAACAATTCAAGAATGATTATAAAGTATATATAATGAATAATAATGAAATATATGAAATAATTAAGCTACTGGATTTGTTTATACATATATATATATATATATATATATATATATCATCTACTTACTTCCATTCAAGTCAATAAGGAAAAGAAAATAGCATTCATACGTACATATGGCCTACCGTCTCCATGAACGGTGTATTTCATTTCATTTATATATATATATATAGTGAATATATATGATATATATCATGATTTACATTCTGGAAGTAATTAAATCATGATATAAGTAATAATAATATCAAGAACAACAAGTCCAAACACGTACGATAAATGAAACAATTTTACCCAAAATGATACTTTAACATGGAATTGACAAATGAACGGGTAATATAAATAACTAATTGAACCATATATGAAATAATAACAATGAATATGATTCTTTAATACATCAATTACCTTATTTAAATCATTATACAGGAGGTTCGGATATATACGAAGCATATCAGACATAAGGTAAGGGATAACTTTTCCAATCTCATTTTTATCCGAGATTGTTTATTCGTAAGTATTAACTGGGGTTATATTTATCATCCATGTCCTTGTTTTATAAAAAAATGTCATCTATATTTAAAGTCATTTTTACCCCTTTTGACTTTTACCCCATGGTATGGAAGGAGTCTTTCTTTTGTTTACCATATGAGGTACTTTTTGACTTTTTCGGAAAAAGTACGAGAATAATGATATTTTTAGCGTATACGGCATGAACAGATTTTTACGGTTTCATAAAGCCTTACATTAATTAAGCTTCCTCTACAATATTTCATGATTAATTTCATAAAAATACTTTTCTTTTAAAACTGAATGGCATTTTGTGAAAAGAAAATTATTTTGAAGAAGAAAGGATATTTTCCTCAAGAATTCATTTCATGTGTTTTGTCAAAACTATTTTCCATCAAAGATTACATTATTCAGTATGATTATGTTTAAAGTATAATTTATATATGATTTACATGGTTTCACTTTCCTTATGATGAAATATACATTTATTTTATATGGATTATGAGATGATGGGATGATTTTTATGAAACCCATTTTATTCTTTGGGTTATAATGAAGGTTTTAAGTTTATTTTGTGGCACAAGTAAGAATGATTTCATTATGGGATGGGTGGGACCTATATCTCCCTCCAATGAATTGGGTAAATATTTATATCTCATGAGGTAGACATGGCTGGAACGCTTTGTTAATCCGGTTCAGTGATACAGGACTGGAACGAGGAGTAAACTCGATTCAGAAAGGGACTTTGTCCACTAAGATGGTCTTGGCAGCAATGCCTTGGCTACTATAGAAATCATAACAAGTGATGATTGCTTGCAACAATTACATGATTTATTCCCATGCTATTTTATCAAGATTGATGTTCATTTATTATATATTCCTTACGTACTTCTAAGATTTATGTCTTTGCTTAAGATTTTGATTTTAGATTTTATGTTCAAGCTTTTGCATTCAAATGTTTATGGATTGTTTTATGTTCTCTATGATTAACCTTACTGAGAATTTCAGTGCACCCTTTTTTTGTTTTCTTTTCCCTAGGATATAAAGAACAGTTTTAGGTAAGAAAAAAAGGGGAAGATCTTTATGGGAGAAGTTAAAGATCTTTCACCATGATTAGAAGATTAAATTCCATGTTTCCAAAGACACTAATATTTTATGGTCCTTGTGTGTCTCTATTTTTTATATATTAAGTATTTCGCAAATGTAATGTAATTTCCATGTACATCAAGCTTTGGGTCTCTATAGTTGGTATCAGAGTGAAGGTTTAGTTAACCTTTAGAAACTAGGATGTGAAAACATTAGTGAAATCTCTAGAGATCATTCTAAGGTATGTCTTGGGATGTCTCTAAGGTTAAGTATGTTCATAGGTTATAGTCCTAGAATTATGGTAATGATAATAGAATTAAACTTAAGATGTTAGAGATTGAAATTACTCCCCCTTGATTATGTTGTTTTTATAGTATGAGTTTTTCCTCTAATACTATTCTTTTTGGGTTTTAGAAAATGGCTGGAAATAGGAAGATTCATGATAATGGAGGATATGATGGACAATGGAATGACATTATTCATGACAAACCAAAGGAAATGGGATTTGGAAGTCCAAACATCGTTATTATGCCAAATCAGCAATCTCATAATATGATAAATAATCTCAACTTTGGTATGCTTCATGACTCATATAATAAGATAAAGATGGAGTTTCATGATGATAATAGAGGAAAGAAAGTTCAATTTACCTCATTTAATTCATGTGGGTAGAGGCATAAAGGAGAATGTTTCAAGGGAACTGGAAGATTCTTTGGGTGTGGAAAAGAAGGACACAAATCCAGTACGTGCAAAGGAAAAGGTTAAGTTAACACCATGGACAAGGATAATGGTATTGCTACGACGTCAACAACGATTAAATGTTTTAAATGTGGAATGTTTGGGCATTATGTAAACCAATGCCCTAAGGGAAAATCTCATATAGAAAATCAGCATGGTCGTATGGGTAGTATTTATGTTGATGATGATGAAGAGACGACAAATGATATGTGAGATGAAAGAATTGTTGAATCTCATTCAATGTTTTAATAAGGTAGTGGAATGATTTATGTTTATCAAGAGTAATGTTGTATAGGTAATGGTACTATGGAATAAAAACACATCTAAGGATTGTTACACTATTGTTTTTCCTAGAGTATTTGAAAGTATATATTGAATGGTACTAGTAACCATGAATGTTTATTCAGATATTTTTGGAATGTAGATGATATGCTCATAGTGAAGGGATAAGGAGATAATGAGGTGTTTGATAGTATTCTTTAGCTCATGATTGTTATAAGGACTAAGTGATATCATGGTTTGAGTATATAGAATTTTTGGGATTTTGGTATTTGGAAAGAGTTAACTTTTGACACCACTCATGTTTTCACTAAGGTTCTATGGTAATTCATGTTTTACAAGAATACATGATTAACGTATTCACATGTTTGGAATGTGACCAACAAGATATATCATATGATAAATGATAGTATTCACATGCTCGGTAGATGACATTTCAAGTAATGGTTATCTTTATACTATGAGATTGGACAGAAGTAATTTGGATAAACCTAAAGATTGTAATTTATTAAGATAGATATCATAAAGTATTGTTTAAGGCTAGAACATTTATAGCATCCCGCCATTTTATAACATAAACTTTCATTTCATTACACGGAACTGAGGATCGTTAAGGTTTAGTGTCTTGGAAACAAGGATCATAATACATAAAAAAAAACATAAAACATTCTTCTTAAACACTTGAAAGGCTTCTCCTTTAGTTCATCCTATGTTCATTATGCATCTCATAACCTGGGGACATACATCAAAAGAAAGGGTGAGCAGAAGGCCCAGTAAGGGAAACAAGAGAAACATTTTACAAGTGAACTTGAGATACTTCAATAAGGACATGAAAATAACTTTAGGGCATGAGAAAGAAATCATGAGATACATCATAATAAAAATAATCATTTTTCATAACTTGAAGATGTGGCTACAACATTTAATATTGACAATCGTTTCGTTTCACCAAGGTCCATCCCCAAGGTGTCGTTAAAAATTACCAAGGTTATTCACCAAGGCGTCGTTAAAATGGTCATCTCTAGAGATTAAGTCTTTACCCAATGCATTGGAGCGCTATCAGGGCGCACCCTTAAATTTGTCTTTATTTTCATGTGAGCCACATATATCATCATCAAACATTTCATAAATAACCCATATAGCATAAAACAAATGGGTTTCATTTCATAATCATAACGTTTCAAAAACTGCTTTAAAGACATGATCTTTACGTTACTTTAAACCCACGGAAAGGGAAAGCGGGTATCATGTATGTAAATCCCAGAATTTAAAATAGATAATTTTTATATATATGTGAATACCCCTTTAGAAATAGGAGCTTTGAGTATTCACTTTATAACATAAAATAATTTTGAGAAAAGAGAGGCATTTTGAGACGAAAATTCTGCAGCATAACGGCTATGTTACAAGGTTTTGGAAACTTTGAAAAGAGAGGGAACATGGGTTGAACAATCATAATTGACCCATAAAAACGTAGAGGGACAGAATGGTGATGAAATTTCAAGGACATACCAATTGAAATGAAAAACATGGAAGGAAGACAAAAATTTGATTTCTCTTATGAAAATTCGGCAGCCTAACGGCGTCAATTAATCTTCAACAAAAATGAATTGGACAAATAAAATAGGGTCTCTCATCATATGATCATAAGAGATCAGTATGATAGATATAGAGATCATACCCCAACATAATAAAAAGGAACTTGAAAGATTTGACATGAAAATCGAACTTGAAAAATGAGAAGGGTGAAAGAATCACTTAAACATTCGGCAGCCTAACGGCGTCACTTAAACTTTCATAAAACGAAATGATGAGAGTAAGAGGGGATCTCTCATCATATAAACATGAAAGGGGCAGTAAGAGGAATATAAAATAACATTCTCTCACATAAAAACATGGATCACAAAAGGAATGACATAAAAGAGGTTACATGAAAAGAAAGAGAGCGGTCGGATCCCTTACCTTAAAATGTGACTCTTGAAACTCAAAGGATTGGACCTTGAGGGCTTGGGGGCACCTTGGGAGGACTCTTTGGAAGGTAAGAAGACCAGAACTTCGTTGGGGAAGAGTTGGGAGTGAAAACCAAGGGAGGAAAGGGTGGGTATTTATAGGGAAAGTGAGGGGACAAAGCATTAATGGCCAAAGGACACCTCACATGTGCTTTTCTCAAACCCATGTGATCTCCCTTGGAATTTATCATGGAGTTAGGCCCCATGGGGCCCCCAAAACAATTATTCATCACCCTTGGCCGGCCAACCCTCAAAAGATCTCATGACATCATCATGAAATCATTATGATGTCATTAAACATACCGAAACCCTAAAACGGTATTTTTACTATTCACTGAAAATTCAACTTTCTCAGAATAATCCCAAAATTTCACCTTAACCAAATATCAATGCTCTGATTTCAAAAATGAAATCCATTTTATAAAAATATTTTTCTAAATATTTTTAATTTAATTTTTAAATAAAAACACTATTCATCGAAAATTCATTTTTTTCAGAAAAATCCCCAAAAATTACCTTAACATAATATCGATGCTCTGAGTTCAAAAATAAAGTCATTTTTATAAAAATAATTTTCTAATTATTTTTAATTAATTTTTTAATTAAAAAACACTATTCATCCGAGAAAGCTAATACTTGATTAATAATTTATGAAACCGTTATTTACCCATTTTATTGAATCACATTACTTAACCAAGGTGTCTAAATTATATTAAAACTTTCATTAAGTGAAATTTACTAATCCATTTGGTCACATTACTAATCCTAAGCGTAAAATCACTATTCATAATTTACTATTCATCAAAAATTAAGTTGATCTTATTAGACTCCAAATTCCTTAATGAACACTTTTGTAGAAGACCATTTTTTGAAAATCATTACACATCATTAGTTATTTAGGGTTTACATAAATATTTCAAAATATCCCTTTTTCAAAATTCATCAATAAAATACATTCTAAAGTTATCTAGGCATTTGAAATTTCACAAACATCACTAAAGGAAGAAATCTCAATTTATTCACCTGAGAGGATTACACAAGGAAACTAGGGTCTCATCACATAGCCCCTTATAACACTGGCATAAGACCTAAGTGTAAGGTGTGATATGGTGAGAGAATCTGAGGGAGGCTCAGATAACATTGCCCTAGTAGCAATCTCCACTAACTTGAACTTCTCCTGCAAGCGTTTTCGTTCAAGCTTGACACGCTGGAGCTCGGCTTGGGCTTGGTCCAAAGCGAAGCCCACAGATGCTACCTCCTTCCCAAGCTCTGATAAGTGGGCTTCGTAAGGGTTGAGTCTACTGGATGAAGCCATCGACTCCTCTTTCTGCATTAACCATTAACATCTTATTAAATCAATAAGAGTAAGTTAATATACTACTCAAAAAGATTGGGTCGTTACATTCTTCCCCCCTTAAGAAATTTCGTCCCCGAAATTTATACTTGAGGCCTAGTCGAAAAGGTGAGGGTACTTTTGTTTCATTGTCTCCTCAGGCTCCCAAGTCGCCTCTTCATATTTATGATTCCTCCACAACACTTTCACAAGGTGGGTAGTCTTGTTTCGTAGGACCTTGTCTCTACGGTCTAAGATCTCCACTGGATGCTCTTCATAAGAGAGGTCATGTTCAAGTTGTACCACCTCTGGGTTCAGTACATGCGAAGGGTCGGGTATGTACTTCCTCAAGAGAGATACATGGAAGACATCATGAACTTGAGCTAGGTTCGGTGGAAGTGCTAGATGATAGGCCACTGCTCCTATGCGATCAAGGATTTCATAGGGGCCAATGTACCTAGGGCTGAGCTTCCCTTTCTTCCCAAACCGCATGACTCTCTTCCATGGAGAGATTCGAAGGAAGACTTTGTCACCCACCCCAAACTCCAAGTCTCTTCGACGATTGTCAGCATAGCTCTTCTGCCGACTCTGAGCAGCCCTTATGTGTTTTTGGATGGCATGAACCTGTTCTGTCATCTCTTGCACGAGATCAGGCCCAAGAAGCTTCCTCTCACCAGTTTCATCCCAACACGTAGGAGTTCTACACCGCTTTCCATATAGAGCTTCATAGGGTGCCATCTGAATACTCGAATGGAAGATGTTGTTATAGGAGAACTCCACTAATGGGAGGTGTTGATCCCATCCACCTTTAAATTCCATTGAGCATAATCTCAACATGTCTTCGAGTGTCTGAATAGTCCTTTCAGATTGGCCATCAGTTTGAGGATGATAGGCCGTACTAAAATTCAATTCAGTATTCAGAGCATGCTGAAGACTTCTCCAGAATTTTGATGTGAATCTTGGGTCACGATCAGATACGATGGATAGTGGTACCCCATGCAGCCTTACCACTTCCTTCACGTATATCTTGGCAAGCTGATCCAGAGAGAAATCTTCCCGAATAGAGATAAAATGGGTTGTCTTGGTGAGACGGTCCACAATAACCCATATCGCATTGTTTCCTTTGGATGTTTTTGGGAGACCAGTTACAAAGTCCATGGTGATATTATCCCACTTCCATACTGGTATGGGTAGCGGTTGTAATACCCCCTTAGGAAGTTGTCTTTCTGCCTTTACTTGCTGACACACCAGGCACCTTGTAGTGTAATCGACAATCTCCATCTTCATGTTATCCCACCAATAATGATCACGAAGGTCTCTATACATCTTAGTGCTTCCCGGATGTATAGAGAAAGTAGAGCTATGAGCTTCATCCATCAGTTCTTTCTTTATCTCCGGAATAGATGGAACACATAGTCTTGTACGAAATTTCAATACACCTTCTTGATCAATATTGAAATCAGGGAACTTCCCATCCTTTACAGCCTCGAACTTCTCCTACAGCAAAGGATCTTCTTTTTGAGCCTTCTTGATCTTCTCTAGTAATGAAGGTTGAGAAATCATTTGGGATAGGGTTGATGATGTCCCTTTCCTTATAATTCCCATGTCCAGTTTTACTAGATCTTTAATCAAGGGATCTCCCAGGATCCTCATTGTTGCCAGAACAACAGGATCTTTCCTGCTTAACGCATCCGCGACTTTGTTTGCTCTTCCAGGGTGATAATGAATTGAACAATCATAGTCTTTAATAAGCTCCAACCATCTCCTTTGTCTCATGTTCAATTCTTTCTGTGTGAAAATATACTTTAGACTTTGGTGGTCAGTGTATATATCACATTTCTCCCCATAAAGATAGTGCCTCCACATCTTTAGAGCAAAAACAACTGCCGCCAGCTCTAGATCATGCGTAGGATAATTCTTCTCATGAATCTTCAACTGTCGAGATGCATAAGCAATTACTTTGTCATTTTGCATGAGGACTCACCCAAGCCCTTTCATAGATGCATCGCTAAAAATAACGAATCCTTCTCCGATAGAGGGTAGTGTTAACACCGGTGCAGTAACCAATCTCTTCTTCAGCTCTTGGAAACTTTCCTCGCATTCCTTTGTCCAGATGAACTTAACCCCTTTTCGTGTCAACTTGGTTAGTGGATTAGAAAGCCGTGAAAAGTTTTTCACAAACCTCCTATAATATCCCGCTAAACCAAGGAAACTACGAATCTCAGTTACTGTTGTGGGTTGAGGCCACTCCTCCACAACCATTGTCTTTGCAGGGTCAACCGAGATTCCTTCATTGGTTACGATGTGCCCCAAGAAAGCCACTTGTTGTAACCAAAACTCACACTTGCTGAACTTCCCAAAGAGCCTCTCCTTCCGTAGAGTTTTCAAAACAACCCTCAGATGATCTTCATGCTCCTCACGACTTTTTGAATATATCAAAATATCATCAATAAAAACTACCACAAAGTTATCAAGGTAGTCCTTAAAGACTCTATTCATCAAATCCATGAAAATAGCAGGATCATTAGTCAAGCCGAAGGGCATAACAGTAAACTCATAATGCCCATATCTTGATCGGAAGGCAGTCTTTGGAATATCTTCCTTCTTCACCCTCAGTTGATGATAACCAGATCGAAGGTCAATCTTAGAGAAGAATTGAGCCCCACGAAGTTGGTCAAATAAATCATCAATTCTTGGAAGAGGGTATCTGTTCTTCACTGTGATCCCGTTCAGTTATCTATAATCAATGCATAGCCGCATTGATCCATCCTTCTTCTTCACAAAGAGAACCGGTGCTCCCCAAGGAGACACACTCGGTCGGATAAACCCCTTCTCCAACAATTCTTGGAGTTGTTTCTTTAGCTCCTCTAGCTCCACATTTGCCATTCTATATGGATTCTTTGATATCGGTTGAGACCCAGGTACGAGTTCAATGGAGAACTCTACCTCTCTTTCTGGGGGAGGTCCAGGTAACTCCTCCGGAAATACGTCCATGTATTCTTGAACAATCGGAACATCTTCAATTTGTATGCTCCCTTTCCCCTCTTCCTCATCACCGATTAACTCCATAAAGAAAGCTATAGGAGGTGCTTCTAGATAGGGATCAGTTCGGGATATCTCTCCACGGAAGATAACTGTAGGTCGTTCATTCAAGACTACTGAGATTTCCTTACTTCTGCATTTGATCTTAGCATTATACTTTGAGAGCCAGTCCATCCCTAGTATAACGTCGAATTCCATCATGGGAATGACTACTAGATTTGCGATAAGATTGTGCTCACCAAAGTAAACACTAGAGTCTCTAAACACTGTTGATGCATGGATAATCCCTCTTGGAGTCTTGACTGACAACTCTACCTCAAGCAATTCGGGGATTGATTCTATATTCTTTGCAAACTTGGAAGAAATAAAGGAATGCGTAGAACCAGAATCAAATAAAGAACTTGCTAGTTTTGAGAGGACAACAAGAGTACCTGCTACCACATCGTTCGGAACTTCAACTTCAGTTGTTGTGATAGCGAAAGCACGACCTTGCTCCCTTGGCCTCTGCTGAGGTTGATGGTGATTCCCCTCCACTGCCCTCGGATTGGGACATTGGTTAGCAAAGTGCCCAAGCTGTCCACACTTGAAGCATGTGACTTCGGGTAGGGCCAGAACCATCTTTCCTCTATCGTTAGTGTTGGGAAGCTGAGGCTTCACCTCACTATGACAATTCCGAGCAATATGACCTCCTCTTCCACACTTATAGCACTTGCCACTTCCGTTCAAGCAGTTCCCCAGATGATTCTTCCCACATTTATTGCATGTGGTAAGTTGCATTTGCTTTCCACCTCTTCCCTGATCAAAAGACTTCCCTAAACTGGGCTCCAACGATCTCTTCTTTTCATTTGGCTTATGAGACCACTGTGTCTCACCAAACTCCAGCTCGACTTTCATAGCACTTCGAACTATTTCTTCATAGCTATCATAGTCCCTGTTGGCTAGATTCTTCCGCAGATAAGGTCGTAGTCCGCCAAAGAATCTATCAACATTCCCATTAGGGTCCATGACAAAGCTTGAGGTATAACGGGAAAGTCTTGTGAAGTTCATCTCGTAGCTTCCGACAGATTCGTTCTCCTTCTGCTTCAGCTCGAGAAACTCTTTCTCCATTTTCGTTCTCATGGAACGAGGGAAATACTTGTTAAAGAAAATCCCCCGAAATTCTTCCCACTCCATAGCTTCCATCTCTCCTCATGGCTTCGTGTTTTTGATCAGTGACCACCACTGATCAGCTTCTCCCTCCAGGCGGTAAACAGCAAGGGTGGCCTTTTCTTGTTCCGAACAATGAAGTACAGAAAAGATCTTTTCAATGGATCTTATCCATTGTTCCGCAACCAACGGGTCAGTAGATCCACTGAATGTTGGCGGTCGTTGACGCATGAAGGACTCAACAGAGTGTTGTTCCCTTCGTGGTGAGGTCGGCCTCTCAGCTTGATTCAAGTTATTACTCATAACTTGAGTCAGTTGGTTCATCATTCGCATGAATGTTTCCATTCCGGCTTCCATCGGAGGGCCGTCAGCACATGGTGCATTGCGGTCACCATCAGCACGGTTCCTCCTATTGCCCGCCATTTTCTAAAAGAATAAAACCTTAGTAAGAAACTTATTTCATTTATGAATCTTTTAACTAAGACTTAATGCTTAGACAATTACACTTTTCTATAATTCCTTCATAATGATTCATAGAAAGCTTGTGATTAACCAAACATATCCCCCGGGAGTGTCGTAACCAAGAGTGCAGCAAGGCCCGTTATCGTGCACCAGTTCCCGTTCGAGTCTAGCTCAAAGCGGTGTTTTCGGGTTTTACCCCTATGTACATCTGTGCCAGAGCCGCCTCTACCTGCTCGTATCCAGACAGGGATGTATTTGTTTGATAAACCACTTACTAAATACTTACCAAAATACCAGGAAGTTTTCCTATATTTAAACTTTTCTATAGGGTTCTTCCTAAAGTTTTTATATCCTAATTTCCACAAATAACTAAACCATCCTTTGATACCAACTATAGCATCCCGCCATTTTATAACATAAACTTTCATTTCATTACACGGAACTGAGGATCGTTAAAGTTTAGTGTCTTGGAAACAAGGATCATAATACATAAAAAAAACATAAAACATTCTTCTTAAACACTTGAAAGGCTTCTCCTTTAGTTCATCCTATGTTCATTATGCATCTCATAACCTGGGGACATACATCAAAAGAAAGGGTGAGCAGAAGGCCCAGTAAGGGAAACAAGAGAAACATTTTACAAGTCAACTTGAGATACTTCAATAAGGACATGAAAATAACTTTAGGGCATGAGAAAGAAATCATGAGATACATCATAATAAAAATAATCATTTTTCATAACTTGAAGATGTGGCTACAACATTTAATATTGACAATCGTTTCGTTTCACCAAGGTCCATCCCCAAGGTGTCGTTAAAAATTACCAAGGTTATTCACCAAGGCGTCGTTAAAATGGTCATCTCTAGAGATTAAGTCTTTACCCAATGCATTGGAGCGCTATCAGGGCGCACCCTTAAATTTGTCTTTATTTTCATGTGAGCCACATATATCATCATCAAACATTTCATAAATAACCCATATAGCATAAAACAAATGGGTTTCATTTCATAATCATAACGTTTCAAAAACTGCTTTAAAGACATGATCTTTACGTTACTTTAAACCCACGGAAAGGGAAAGCGGGTATCATGTATGTAAATCCCAGAATTTAAAATAGATCATTTTTATATATATGTGAATACCCCTTTAGAAATAGGAGCTTTGAGTATTCACTTTATAACATAAAATAATTTTGAGAAAAGAGAGGCATTTTGAGACGAAAATTCTGCAGCATAACGGCTATGTTACAAGGTTTTGGAAACTTTGAAAAGAGAGGGAACATGGGTTGAACAATCATAATTGACCCATAAAAAGGTAGAGGGACAGAATGGTGATGCAATTTCAAGGACATACCAATTGAAATGAAAAACATGGAAGGAAGACAAAAATTTGATTTCTCTTATGAAAATTCGGCAGCCTAACGACGTCAATTAATCTTCAACAAAAATGAATTGGACAAATAAAATAGGGTCTCTCATCATATGATCATAAGAGATCAGTATGATAGATATAGAGATCATACCCCAACATAATAAAAAGGAACTTTAAAGATTTGACATGAAAATCGAACTTGAAAAATGAGAAGGGTGAAAGAATCACTTAAACATTCGGCAGCCTAACGGCGTCACTTAAACTTTCATAAAACGAAATGATGAGAGTAAGAGGGGATCTCTCATCATATAAACATGAAAGGGGCAGTAAGAGGAATATAAAAGAACATCCTCTCACATAAAAACATGGATCACAAAAGGAATGACATAAAAGAGGTTACATGAAAAGAAAGAGAGGGGTCGGATCCCTTACCTTAAAATGTGACTCTTGAAACTCAAAGGATTGGACCTTGAGGGCTTGGGGGCACCTTGGGAGGACTCTTTGGAAGGTAAGAAGACCAGAACTTCGTTGGGGAAGAGTTGGGAGTGAAAACCAAGGGAGGAAAGGGTGGGTATTTATAGGGAAAGTGAGGGGACAAAGCATTAATGGCCAAAGGACACCTCACATGTGCTTTTCTCAAACCCATGTGATCTCCCTTGGAATTTATCATGGAGTTAGGCCACATGGGGCCCCCAAAACAATTATTCATCACCCTTGGCCGGCCAACCCTCAAAAGATCTCATGACATCATCATGACATCATTATGATGTCATTAAACATACCGAAACCCTAAAACGGTATTTTTACTATTCACTGAAAATTCAACTTTCTCAGAATAATCCCAAAATTTCACCTTAACCAAATATCAATGCTCTGATTTCAAAAATGAAATCCATTTTATAAAAATATTTTTCTAAATATTTTTAATTTAATTTTTAAATAAAAACACTATTCATCGAAAATTCATTTTTCTCAGAAAAATCCCCAAAAATTACCTTAACATAATATCGATGCTCTGAGTTCAAAAATAAAGTCATTTTTATAAAAATAATTTTCTAATTATTTTTAATTAATTTTTTAATTAAAAAACACTATTCATCCGAGAAAGCTAATACTTGATTAATAATTTATGAAACCGTTATTTACCCATTTTATTGAATCACATTACTTAACCAAGGTATCTAAATTATATTAAAACTTTCATTAAGTGAAATTTACTAATCCATTTGGTCACATTACTAATCCTAAGCGTAAAATCACTATTCATAATTTACTATTCATCAAAAATTAAGTTGATCTTATTAGACTCCAAATTCCTTAATGAACACTTTTGTAGAAGACCATTTTTTGAAAATCATTACACATCATTAGTTATTTAGGGTTTACATAAATATTTCAAAATATCCCTTTTTCAAAATTCATCATTAAAATACATTCTAAAGTTATCTAGGCATTTGAAATTTCACAAACATCACTAAAGGAAGAAATCTCAATTTATTCACCCGAGAGGATTACACAAGGAAACTAGGGTCTCATCACATAGCCCCTTATAACACTGGCATAAGACCTAAGTGTAAGGTGTGATATGGTGAGAGAATCTGAGGGAGGCTCAGATAACATTGCCCTAGTAGCAATCTCCACTAACTTGAACTTCTCCTGCAAGCGTTTTCGTTCAAGCTTGACACGCTGGAGCTTGGCTTGGGCTTGGTCCAAAGCGAAGCCCACAGATGCTACCTCCTTCCCAAGCTCTGATAAGTGGGCTTCGTAAGGGTTGAGTCTACTGGATGAAGCCATCGACTCCTCTTTCTGCATTAACCATTAACATCTTATTAAATCAATAAGAGTAAGTTAATATACTACTCAAAAAGATTGGGTCGTTACAACATTTGTTATGTTATAATAGTATAGTTTTAGAAAAAGGACAAATCATAGGACGGGCGACAACCCATCGTGTCGGACAATGTTGTGGGAATCAAACCCACAACTGTAGTGCTACATGCCTTTATCGCCTACCACTGGCCTACAGGAAGTCCCTAGTTAGTAGAAACTAGTTTTATTTTATTAAGTAGGATGATAGATGAAGTATAAGTCCATTTTGAAACCATATCCGATTAATCTCACCATAGATGGACTTATGTATATAACTTTTTCTAACCCTATTTTTGAGACAGATGGAGTGACCTATCATTATATCGCATGATCTGCTAACACTTCGCGAAAGACTAATTCAACTTCATTTCTTTAAGAGATGAAGTGGCAATTGTTCGAGGCACAAGCAATGTTGATATTTTAACAAAATCAAGAAAGTATTTCTTTTAATTCAAAAATTATTCAAATTTAGGGAAATGATCTTTAAAACCAAATTTTTTTTACTAGTTCTCTTATATCTGATGAATCGGATGGTACCTTAGATCATCACAAATTTATGGCTTTGGGATTGTTGGCTTTTTCATAGCCATGTCCTCTAACACTCTCCATCAGAACATTATGGTTAGATTTTTCTTCCATATCCATATTAACCGAGAGACATGGTTAATATCAAGGAGTAAAATGTGGTTCAATAAGATAAAAATAATTTTTGGTGAATAGTAGCTTTTTACTTTTTTTACCACGGTTAAAAGTAAATAGGGTAATTAAGGGTAAAAATGATAATATTATTACCTTAACACATGTCCTAATTTTATTAGATAAGTGTAATTCGACCCAAAACAACCTTAGGAATAGCATATGACCATTTAGGCCCACTTGTATTAGATTAGGACATTTAATATTATTTTATTTTAAGAATAGTTAAAATAGTTAAAATCAATGTCTAATAACTAAAACATTTTTAATATAGGGTTATACATAAGATAAATTCAATTATAAATATTCATTAGAAATATAAAAATATTTCCTACATAATGGTATTTTATTTATAATTTTTAGACATTAAATAATTAAATTTATTTATGACACAATGATGATGCAGTAATTACCTTATTAATAAAATATCAACATAATTGATGTTATAAATACCCAAATAAATGTAATTTGAGACATTTTATGATTTCCACTAATTTTATAATTTAATAAGACATGTTATTATTGATTTAATTAACTTTGTTCGAACTAATCATGATTTTATAATTTTCACAAAAATCAAGTACCAAATAGTGTCATAATTGACATAAAATAGTTTTTAAAACAAATATTATATAATTAATTTTTATTTTATTCATAAAAATATAAGGATCGGCCAAATGACTTATATAAGGATACATATATTAATAATGAACCACTTGGGGTTCGTTTGTCTTGTTATAGTAAGTTTATTAACCATATAGTGTAAGAAAACATGAACACACGGTAAAAGTTAAATTATTTAACTTAGAGTTAAATGTAAATGATAAGGTTAAAATTTTATCCAAAACTTGTCCAAATTATATTGGATGAAGTTATTTCGACCCATCCCCACCTTAGCTTCTAAATAAATCAATTTGGTGCTTTTAAAAACCGAATATGACTTTATAATAAAATAATATTTTTTAATTTTTCCAAAGGTGCCCCTCTCCTCCCTTATAAAAGGGACCCCTTCCCTCTTCTCTTCACACCCTTTTAAGCCTTGAAGCTCATCCAAACCCTGCCCATTTCTCTTCTCCATATCCCTAGAAAAATTTCGGAGGTTCTGGTCTTCTTAAAATACCAACTATACTTCCATGAGAGAAGGATTCAAGGAGGTGCATCGAAGAAGAGGTAATCTCTTCTTCCGATTCTCTAAAGTTTATTTCTTCTTATACTTATTCTTATTTAGTTGTCTCATTTTAAAGTAATAACTTCAGTATTACTTATATAATGATATGTTATTATAAATATTAAACAACCCTATTGCACCTTCAATCCATCCTACAGAAAACAAAATCACCGTGCATGCGTACGTATGGAATACCGTCTCCACGTTGTGGTGTAATCTATTTTTGACCACCACCTTACATGGATGGGTATGATGGTGTAAATAAATAACTATATATGATTATTTTAAAGCGATATTGATTCTGAAATATTATACATACACTTCAATACAATTCCATGATCATGGGAATGATATCATCGCTCTTGCGTATGTACGGACTACCATCTCCACGAAAGCGATGAGATTCATTTTCCAGGATTAACCATTCAAGAATGATTATAAAGTATATATAATGAATAATAATGAAATATATGACATAATTAAGCTACTTTATTTGAGTATACATATATATATATATATATATATATTTCATCTACTTACTTCCATTCAAGTCAATAAGGAAAAGAAAACAGCGTTCATGCGTACGTACGGCCTACCGTCTCCATGAACGGTGTATTTCATTTAATTTATCTATATTATATATATATATACTGAATATATATGATATATATATCATGATTTAAATTCTGGAAGTAATTAAATCATGATATAAGTAATAATAATATCAAGAACATCAAGTCCAAACACGTACGATAAATAAAACAATTTTACCCAAAATGCTACTTTAACATGGAATTGACAAATGAACGGGTAATATAAATACCTAAGTGAACCATATATGATATAATAACAATTAATATGATTCTTTAATAAGTTAATGACATTATTTAAATCATTATATAGGAGGTTTGGATACATACAACGTATATCAGACATAAGGTAAGGGATAACTTTTCCAATCTCGTTTTTATCCGAGATTATTTATTCGTAAGTATTAACTAGGGTTATATTTATCATCCATGTCCTTGTTTTATAAATTTTTTTTGATGTATATTGAAAGTCATTTTTACCCCTTTTGACTTTTACCCCATAGTATGGAAGAAACCATACGAGTTACTTTTTGACTTTTCTGACAAAAGTATGAGAAGGGTGTTTTTTTAACTTATACGGCATGAACGGATTTTTACAGTTTCATAATGCCTTATTTTCATTAGGCTTCCTCGACAAGATTTCAAGATTAATTTCAAAAAAATCCTTTTCTTTTTAAATTTAATGGAATTTTTTGAAAAAAAAAATTTGAATAAGAATGGATATTTTGCATAAGAATTAATTTCAAGTGTTTTGTCAAAACTATTTTCCATCAATGATGAAATTATTCAGTATGATTATGTTTAAAGTATAATGAATCTTCGATTTACATGGTTTCACTTTTCTTATGATGAACTATCCATTTATTTTATATGTATTATGAGATGATGGGATGATGTTTATGAAACCCATTTTATTCATTGGGTTATGATGAATGTTTTAAGTTTATTTTGTAACACAAGTAAGAATGATTTCATTATGATATGGGTGGGACCTATATCTACCTCCAATGCATTGGGTAAAGATTTATATCTAATGAGACATACATGGCTGGAATGGTAAGTTAATCTGGTTTAGTGATACAGGACTGAAACGAGGAGTGAACTCGATTCAGAAAGGGACTTTTTCCACTAAGATGGTCTTGGCAGCAATGCCTTGGATACTATGGAAATCATAACAAGTGTTGAATGCTTACCAAAATTACATGATTTATTCCCATTCTATTTTATCAAGATTGATGTTCCTTTATGATATATTCCTTACATACTTCCATGATTTATGTCTTTGCTCAAGATTTTGATGTTTAGATTTTATGATCAAGCTTTTGCATTAAAATGTTTATGGATTGTTTTATGTTCTCTATGCTTACACTTGTTGAGCATTTGAGCTCAACCTTTTTATGTTTTCCTTTCCCCGGGATATAAAGAAAGGTTTTAGGTAAGAAAAAAATGGGAAGATCTTTATGGGAGAAGTTGAAGATCTTTCACCAGAATTAGAAGAGTAATTCTGAGTTTCCAAAGACACTAAACTTTTACGGTCCTTGTGTGTTTCTGTTTGTTATGTATTAATTATTCCTCAAAAGTAATTTAATGTCCATGTATTTCAAGATTTCGGTCTCTACATGCAAGACCCCGAAAGGATCTTAGTTTTAGGTCTTAGAACTCGGACCAAAGGGTCCTAGATGTAGTGCAAAAATGCAGTTTAGGGACATGCAGGACTTCGAAAGGATCTTAGATTTAGGTCTTAAAACTCGGACCAAAGGGATCAGTAAGAAGGGAAGGAGATGCATAGTAAAGTGACTGAATAAACCCAACATGAATGAGGATGGGGTCCTGCTTACCATACGTTCCTTGGAAAAGGGTTTAGGCTAAGGGACCGAACACATAAGTTAGGCTGGGCCTGCGGGGAAGTACCCAGGCGCTCTTACATATCTCTTGAGGATGACAATCAAGCCATACATAGTTCTTGAAGGGTGTCATGGTGCGACATGGCGCCTACAAAAAGGATGAAGGAGGCGTGCGTGTCTTTCCCTCGCAGTAAAAGAAGCAGCATTTGGTATATCTTGTTTGTCCTTGAAGGTGAATGGTTTTTTTTCTGGATTGACCGGCCTAGGTTAAAAATTCCTGGCATCGTCACAATAATCAAGACATAACAAGCATTGACAAATGGTATGGTAATTGACCAATACTCGACGTGATGCCCCCTATGGGGAGGTCACCACAATGTAGTGTCGTTTTTCATCGTGCAACTAGGAAGATATCATCACAGTTTATGGTCATGTGGTGGGACAAAATAGCACAGTTTAAGGACATATGGCTTGGACCTAGGGGCACATGCACAATGCGATGAGGCATGTCCAATGTATATGAGGATATAATCCCATGACATCACCATGTGTGATTCCGAGGGATGAGCCTCGGGCCAAGGGACCGGAGAGGGTTCAACAATCAGGGGGGTATGAGATGCTAGCTCCCAGCTAAGCTAGGCCTGAAACGCAATGTCTAGGTGGATCCTCATTTACCATGGGGATGAGGGTCAAGATGTGCACAATCCTTAGAGAAAACCCATGCACATACTCTAGCGCTCAGATCGCGGGAACCCCAAGAGACACCGTTACGCAACTTGGTCCATCTGACGTGTGGGGGTGCACTGAGGGTTAGTGCAAGGAGCGTCGAGATTCCACCTTGACACGATGGGGTGGAACATAATGCAAATCATGAAACCAACCTTCAGGTCCTGAAGGAGCCAGCATGACGACTGAGGATAACTGCTGACCATGTTCACAACACAGCATCCTGTCGTGTTATCCTAAAGATAGGGGAAAATAAATGAGCATCAACCACTGACCATATTCACAATGTGGGATTTTTATCAACTTGTTTCTCAAAACCCTCAGGGGGTGTTTTCCCAGGATGGTAGGAGAGCCCTTAGGCATTGTATCCAATCCTTTCTTGGGTGTCCCTCCAGGTGTGAAAGATAATGGGGGACTGAATGAAGGGGAGCACGAAGCTTCAAAAGTGGATGAAAAATTGCCTAAGTCGAATCTGACACTCCAGGTCCTAGACCAGAGTACTCTAAACACATTAGCAGACCACTGGAAAGGGTCTATGGTCTCGGTTTGAGAGTTTCAAAAAGATGGCAGATTCCCGGGAAAAGAGGGAATATTGCCAAAAACCCTGTACCACACCTATATATCCCCCCGTGGGGAGGGACAGTCCAAAAGACCGAGGTGACCGGGAGATCGCGTGATCTCTTAAGAGATGGGGTTGGACTGGAAATATAGGTGTTCAGGTGGTCCTACGTATCCCATAAGGATAGGAATCAAGTCGCACGTAGTTCTAGAAGCACAATTTAACGTCATGTAGAACGATAATAGGTATTTCATCCAGGGAGTGTGCATGGCGCGACAGATAACCCGTTCTTAATGAGGACATAATCCCACACTACACCACGCTCTGGGTGAAGGTTGGGGATGAGAGGCCCGAGAAGGCCAAGGGGCCTGAGGCTGGGCCTCGGTCAGGGTTTCCTAACCAGCTTGCAGTTTAACGTCTTGCAGTGAGGATGGGCATGCAGTTTAAGGTCATGATAGACCATAAGGATCTTAGTTTAAGGTCTTAGAAATCGAACCCAAGGGAGCCCATATGTAGGGGAAAAATTCAGTTTAGTGTCATGTAGGACCGGGTCCAGTTTAAGGTCATGATAGACCATAAGGGTCTTAGTTCAAGGTCTTATAACTCGGACCCAAGGGATTCGGGAAAAATACAGTTTGAGGAACCTGGCGTTGGTGGGGGGAGTGACACGTTCACCATCCATAGTCACCAGGGAATACACACCATTGGGATAGACCTTATGGATGATGAAAGGAACCTCCCATTTGGGATCCAATTTGGGTGGTTTCCTGTAGGGAATCATTGGCACTCTGATAGCCAGTACCAGGTCACCTTGCAGGAAAGAGAGAAGGTGAACCTTCTTGTTGAAGGCTCGATCCATCCTTATCTGATGTCTTTCCAGGTTATACAAAGCGCGAAGCCTATTCTCGTCCAGCGCTTACAATTCGGAAAGACAGATCTCGACAACTCTGGCTGGTGCTTGCTGGTCATAGACTGCCGTGTGCAATGAGGGCAACTGAATCTTGATGGGCAGGATGGCCTCAGCATTGTACACCAGGGAATACGGAGTCACCTGGGTGGAATTACGAGTCGTCGTCTGATAAGCCCAGAGGTCATTGGGGAGCATGTCCATCCAACTTTTCTAGTTCTAACCAACCATTGTTTTCAAAATGTTAGAGAGGGTTCTGTTAAACACCTCGATCAGTCCATTCGCCTATGCATTATAGTGGGAGGTGTGGTTAGAGAGAATGTTGTACTTGGCATACAACTTCTTCAGTTCGGATGCTCAAAAGTTGGTTCTGTTATCCGTGAGGATAGCGTGAGGTACTCCAAATCGATAGATGGTATTGGAACCCATGAAGTTAGCGATAGAATGGGTTTGACTTCCTTGAGTGGAATTGCCTATGCCCACTTGGAAAAGAAACCCGTAGCGGTCAGAATGAACCATCGCTGGCGATCTGTCCCCGGTGGGTAAGGTCCTACGACATACAACCCCCAGACTATGAAGGTCCAAGAATACTTGGTAGTGTGGAGAGGCTCCGGTGGCTGATGCACAAAGTTAGCATGAACTTGGCACGCATGAAACCTCTTGAAAAACTCAACGCAGTCATAGATCATGGAGGTCCAGAAGTACCCCATCCTCCAAATCTGGTGGGAAAACTTCAACCCATCCTGGTGGGCACCATAGGAACCAGCATGAACGTCTTGAATGGAATGTGGTATCTCGACTCCTTGAAGGAGACGGAGGAGAAAACCCTCAAATCTGCGTCTTTAAAGGATCTTCTCAAGGCTTGGACTGCTCTGAAGGGTAAACTGCAGTGCGCGGCGGTGGATTCGCTCATGCTCGGCTCGGTCTGACGGCAGATTGTCATGTTGAAGATATTCAACCAAGGGCATCCTCCAACCAGGAACTATGTCGATTACCACCTTTGATGTCCCCAGGGATCCTGGCGTAGGGGCACCGACAGTGAGATGGTTCACCCGCGGGCCACGATCATCCTCTGGGACGACATGAGCAATGACTCTCTGGCGTGCCACATGGATAATCAGGTCGTCCAGTTCGGGCTCCGCAAGTGATGCGGCCAGGCTGGCCAAAGCATCTGCTGGACTATTCTGCGACCGGGGAATATGAATGACCTCTAACCGAGAAGGGAACTTAGCTATAAGACAGAGGGTGCACTCCAATAATGGCACGAGTTCTAGCTTTCTGAAAACATAATCACCATTGATCTACTTAATGACCAGCTCGAAGTCCCCATTCACATGCAGATGGGGAACGTCAATCTCGAGATCCAGATCGAGGCTAGTGATAAGGGAGTGATATTCCGCTTCATTGTTGGTGGAGCCCTCGGACAACTGGAACGAATACGGAAGAACGGCATGCTTCGGGGTGATGAAGACGACACCCAGGCCCACTCTATTGAGGCTAGGATTGTTGAGACTTCTACCGGTGGGGCTCTAGGAGGCACCATCGAAGTGCATCTGCCAGAATGGTATGGCATGATCAACTGAGAGGATTACCTTATCAGGAAATCCTAGATCCAATGGCTGATCCGTAGAGGTTGGGTGAGCAGCAAAGAAGTCTTCCAATGCATGTCCTTTGATATCCTTCTGAGGTATGAACCTGATGTCGAACTACTGTATGTTCACTGCCCACTGCGCTAGTCGGCCAATCAACATAGGTCGGTTCAAGATTATTTCAATGGGACAACCTGAGAAACCAGTTGTACCTCGTGGTGCTTCAAGTAGTGCCGCAATTTCTGTACGGAAAATATGAGTTCCAGGTAGATTTTCTCGATGAAAGAATTCCTAACTTCTGTATCGAGGAGTATGCGGCTGAGGTAGTAGAGGCTCTTCTCTGTTCCCCCGTTGTTCTTCTGGGCGAGAATTGCACCGAGGGATCATTCCAAAGCAGTCACATAAAGGACCAGCAGCTTTCCGGAAAAGGGTGGCATCAAGACTGGAGGTTGGAGAAGATACTGCTTGATTTCCTCAAAGGTGATCTGAAACTCTTCATCCCACTCGTAGGTGGAGCCTTTCTTCATGAGCCGGGAAAAGGGCTTACGCTTGCCGGCCAGATTCGCAATGAATCGGCGTATATAGGCTAAGTGGCCTTGGAGACCTCTGAGCTCCCGAATATTACTCGGGGGAGGCATCTGGCTGATGGACTTTATCTTCTCCGGGTCGATCTCGATGCCCCGGTATCTGACAACGAAGCCAAGAAACATTTCGGTGGTGACCCCGAATGCACACTTTAACGAGTTCATCTTTAGGTGGAAATAAAGAAGGAAGCTGAACACTTTCTCAAGGTCTTTGAGATGGTCCTGGCGCTGGGGAGATTTAACCACCAGGTCGTCTACGTAGCATTCCACCAGTGTGTCGAGGATTGGCTTGAATATGCGATGCATGGCCCATCGATAGGTGGAACCTGCATTTTTCAGGCCGAAGGGCATAACCTCATAACAGAAAGTACCTTTGGGGGCCCTGAAGGCAGTGAACATTTCATCCTCATGGGCCATCCGGATCTGGTTGTTCCTGGAATACCCATCCATGAAATAGAGGGCTTAGAAACCGACCATGGAAACGATCAAGAACTATGTCACTGGAAGGGTAAATCATCCTTCACACAGTGGTTATTGAGATCGCGGAAGTCGATACAGACCCTGATCTGTCTGTTCTTCTTCTGACTGGAACAATGTTGGCTAGCCACCTGGGGTAATGGACTTCTTTGATGAAGTTGGCTTTGATGATCTTATCATCTTCGGCCTCAACCAGGGTACTGTGAGAGGGGTGCATCTTTCTGGGAGGCTATTTGAACCCGCGATGGTTTGTCGGAAGGCCATGGCGGTGAACGACTACCTGAGGATCTAATCCTGGCATCTCGTCGTAACTTCAAGCGAACACATCATGGTGTTTTCTAAGAAAGTATACGTACTATTTCCGCTTCTCGAGAGGCATAGTGGCACTGACCAATGTAGGTCTTGGGTCGGCCTCACCACTGAGGGTCACCTGCACTAACTCGTCGACCGTGGTGGAGATGCCCTCCTCAAAGGCAGGGGGAGAATCTTCCATGTCCTCCTCTCCAATTGTGGAGGGATTATCCACATGGGGAGCCACTTCGGGGCTACCCAACCCTGATGGGAAGTTGGTTCTGGCTTGGGAGGGAGTGGTCATCACATCAGGAGATTCATGTACCACGGAGACCATGGTGATAAAGGCGGTTGATCCAATCCCATATGGTCTTTGTCCCAAGGGACCCCGCTTGACGACATCAAAGCAGTAGTGGCGTGTCGGCTTGAGCCGGTCGATTCCAGCCCGGTGAAATAGACACGTATGAAGTACCTTCATTGCCATAATCTTGACGTCCTGATATCATATCGGGGTAGGAGGTTCGGGGATCACCTGGGCCTGGTTAGTGTAGGAGTATGAGGTGATTTTCCACCGTCACATGGACCCGAAAATATGTCTTCCTCTGGTACCCGAAACAACAAACCATTGCCCCATGTCATGGGTTGTGGCCTCCAACCGATGGATTGGGAAGACATAAGCATCATCCAAACCTTCCCAAGGATCACTGGTGACAGTGGAGGGCTCGACCTCACCTGTCAGGATCTGCTTATCCATGCTCTTGTAATATTCGGCATCCAGATAACGGGCTTCACAAGAAGAAAAAGGAGACGCATATCCTTGGAGCATTTTTACTCGACCATTAAGGGAGTATTTAAGGCATTGGTGATACGATGAGGGGACCACTGCCTGAAGGTGAAGCCATGACCAGCCCATCAACGTGTTATAGGCGGTGTCCTGAGAGAAAACCATGAATTCAGTGCTGGCAATTAAGCCACTGAACTGGGTCTTCAAGAAAATCTCGCCGAGTGGAGTTTTCTTGGTCCTGTCATACCCCTAGATCCTATGGTTGGAGGGAGTTAAATCATCCTCAGACAACCCCAACTTTCGCAGTGTCCAGATTGGGATTAGGTTAATCCCGGAAACTGTGTCAACAAGATAGTATCGGACTTCCATGCCATTTAACTGGCCGGTGATGTACAGTGGACGAATGTGCCCCTATATGGGAGGGCCTTCGTCTTCACCAGAGAACGGGATAACTGCCTGACATTCGGCATCCTCAATCACCTCGGCGTGGAAGGCTTCTGCAACCGTTACCTCTGTCTAAAATAGGAGGGGGCTCTTTAGGGCCTCGGCGAGTGCCTCACGCATTTTAGATGACAGGAGAAGAGCCTCAAGGATAGAGAGACTTGCTAGAATGCTGGCCAGGTGCTTCAGGACATCATACTTTCAGGCCAAATGTGAGATTCTGCTTATAGGAGGTCGCTCTGCGATTGGAGGCATGACGGGCTCCGTCGGCTAGACCAGTGATTGACTAGTACTAGGCACATATCGTTGTTCAATAGTCGGGTCCGGAGATTAGGACCAGAAGACTGGGGTCGTCTGGTGGCAGGGCAGAGTTTGTCGCTGCATGGCCGAGGTGGTTCTGTGTGATCCAGCAACACAAACGGTGGGAGAGGTGAACCTGTAGACACCAGATGAAGGGTCCGCGTGCACTGAGCTCTGCATTGGGCTTGCTGCCTGGTCTTAGTGGTGTGCACGGCCTGGAAAGAGGTGCCAACTTCCATGCCCCGGTGATTCGTGTCACTGCGGCTCTGTCGATGTTCGCACTGACTGGGGACATTGGGAAGGTCCACCTAGCATTCCTCATCGTCGGGAGTCAAAAATGGATTTACAACCTATATAGTGCTAACTGAAGCATACCCCGGACTATCACTCGAGGATTCATCCACTACCAGATGGAGTCTTGGAGGGATCCCCATTTCTGGGGGCATAAAATCACCAAGATTGTGGGATGATAATAGCATTGGAAGGGCACGTTATTTCTTCTTTCACCGCCGCTTGCTCTTCTGGGAAGAGGTAGGCTGGGATGACGATGCTAAGGTAGCACTCACAGATTCTGAGGGCTCTGGCTAATTCAGGCAGGCACGGATGATGCCATGGGCACAGGCGACCGTCTTGCGGGCCATCCAGTCATTATACTTCTGGGACCCATGGTCGGAAACCTTCTCCCACTCATCCTCGTCACCACTACTACTATCTGATCTCACAAAGACGCCTGCCACTTGCGCAAGGGCTGGGCCCAACCTGACTATGTTGTTGTAAATCTGGACTTGGAGCTAGTCCTTGAACACATAGAATCTCTAGATGGTGTTCCCCAAAGACCGGTGATAAGGGAATTAGTTGGGGTGATCAGTGAGGTGCGCTTATTCTGGCTTCCGGCTCTCAGTTAGCCGCACGATTCTGTGCTCCAAGGCACTACCGAAATAACTGGGGAACTGGGCCTCGTAAAACGAGTAAGTCTGATTCCTTTTGTTTGGAAAGGGGGCCCTAGGAGGCTGTCCCTGACGAGGGGCTAGAGGAGCATGCCGAGGAGGCGGAACCTCATTATCTCTCCTAGGTGGTGGCGGTGCAGGCGCTTGTCGATTTTGAGGCGGTCGCTACTGGGCCAGAGGTTGTGCCCGTGGGGGCGGACCCCAATGGGGCTACAGAGTTGGCCTCACTAGTAGAAACTCTAGCTGCTTGGGGTCCTCTATCTGGGCCATAACAGTGGACTCGGCTCAGGCGGTTCTCCTTGCAGAGATCACAGGAGGCAGCAGGCGTGCCTGACTGGCCTGTTGCAGGGCTTCTTCGAGGTGCTGAGCCTTGTCTGAGAAGTCCTGGAACCCTCCGAGGTAATTATAAGTGATCAGAGAAGGAATCAGCTCTACCTTGACATTCCCTATGGAAATTTTCAGTAATTTATCCTAAGTTAATGGCATGTAAAGGGAGTATGTGAGCCCCTTCCACCGGGCGACGAAGTCTGCGACTCGCTCATCGGGCCTTTGTTTGCACCCGAAGAGGTTTGCGATGTTCGTCTTCTGGGTTGTGGAACTGAATTGGTAAAGGAATTTCCTGCAAAGGTCCTCCCAACTAGTCACAGATCCGATCGGGAGCTGGCTGTACTAGATGAATGATGGTCCTTCTAGTTTCTGAACGACGCAACGGAGCTTGGCAGCCTCCTACTACGTCGGAGTTCCTAACATATGCCCGAACCTCGAGTTGATATGGGCCAAGTGTTGTGGCGGGTCCACAGTCCCGTTAAATGGGGTGAAAGTGGGGTTCCCAAATCCTGGTGGGGCCGACATATCATCCACCCATGCTGGGTATGGCTTGTCGTCCGGTGGGATTTCCACCTATCGAGTTTCCAGAGCCTCTAAGTGGCCGATTATTTCTTCCATTGGATCTTCCGGATGCGGGTTCATGTTCTGACGGGGATCCCTAACCACAAGCGCATTGTCATTCTCTTCAATCCGGTAGTCAAGAATAGCAGGTCGCGGGGCGTCTGGCGGAGCGACTTTCAGGCCAGTGGGAGGAACCCGAGCGGGGTCCCGTGGGTGATCACGCCACTCAGGAGGGTTCGGCAAAACATATCATTCCCTCTTTCCATGAGATCTGTCCTCTCCTCTGTCGGCGAATGCGGCATGATCTCGGTTGCCCGGGAGAATCTCGTCAAGGGGTAGTTGCTCTCGCCCCTGTTGTCCTAGCCTAGGATCACCGTAGTCAGGCCGCCACGCTGCAATGCGCTCGGCCAGGAGCTCATCAACCAGCCTCTTTTTCTTAGCAAGCTGTTGGCGTAGCGTGGCCTTCTCACGATCTTCCTCTTCCTTCTATACTGAGGCAGATGGGTCAGTAAGCTTAACAGCACTAACATGCTCTTTACCCTTTCCGATGTTTCGGCTCAGTGATAATGCCTTAGTGGGTGTGGGGAGACCTAGGAGGTTCCTATGTTGGTGATTAATCCTCCCAGATGGGTCCAGTAGCAGCCTGTCCTTTGGGGGTGAGTCCCCTTAGATGAGTTCCACACTGTTTCCCTCTCTCAAAAGGTCGGCCTTGTTGACCGCCACTGCCCTTGGGGGAATTCCTTCAGAGCCGCCCAGTGAGTTGGGATGTCGGAGAATCACACTGAAAAGAAGGGAAGAATACTGCCCCCATCCACAAGCGTGAATGTGGGGGTGTCCTCTTCAATAAATTGTTGGAGTACTTGAGAACTCTAGACGCATTTCTGTTGGAGGGCCCTGTGGTGGCCAAGTGACTCGGGGTGCCGAACCGTGGGGAGCGCGGCCAGGTCAACCAGATGGAATTTCTCACCAATATCCTCGAGATGTTCTTGATTCTTGGGATAAGGCTCTTGCTTATGGTGAATACGGGAGTGAGTCACCCAGAGATTCAGGCAGAAACATTCAAACTCTCCCGGGGTGAGCAATTCTGGCATATCAAAATCTGATCCCGTGACCGGCCAAAACTTCTCGGGGAAGTGGCCTACTGCGAGGACGGTCTAGAAGCTACATGACTCTGGTTAGTGATCCGGCCCTTACTACCCCTGCTCATTAACTAAGAATGGTCGGGGAATTGTCAGCGGTTCCGAGGCAGGTCGTCGGGCCGGTGGGCTGGCAGGCGGAGAATACTGTGAGCTGGTCGATTGGCCTCTGAATCCTAAGTCATCTTCCAAGGGTTTCATTGTCCTGGTTGCCACGTCACGATAGGATCGGCTGGCGAACATGCCTCTTTTCACAGCGTCGGTGCTTGCTGAGGGCTTTTCATGTCATGACTCTTCCGTCGGTCCCCAGAAAAGTTCTCCCCCCTCTCTGACTGAGGAGGAAGGTGCTTCCAGGGAGGCCAGTGGTAACTAAAAGTTTGACCCCTGGGGGTACGCCAAGTCCTCTTCCTACTGGATATACCTTCGGAGGGAGGCAAGGATCATACGGATCTCACATTCGGGGAGTATGAGGCTGATGCGTCATGTCCCCATCCCTGCCCTTGAATCAAAGGACTGGGGGGAGGGCTCCATCACTAAGTCGTACTCCGCCTCAAATTCCAAGAAATAGACTGGTTTGATTTCCATCCAGACTTCCCTGAAATATCTCTTATGGCGATGACGTCCCGCCTTCCGGCCCCTGGGTGGCTCCTCAGGGCAGGGCTGATCTCCATCATAGAGTCCTCTGGCCGCAATAGTGCTGGGGAAGAGAGGACTGAAGGCTGGGATACGAGAAGCACCAGGATAGATATCGAAAGGGACATGGGGATGACCTCCATGTGGGTGAGTGACTGGACATGCAACGGATCCGTACTCGCGGTCTGTGGTAGAAGAAGTGACCCCGTACCCAGTGCAGTGAGCACCGAAGAGAGCCATACCCAGAGCGTAGCTGTCACGAGGAAGCCTTATGCTTCCCAGATCGGTGGTGTGGAGTGGGCCTTCACGCTGGATGGTTCTACCGTGAATTGGTCCGCGGTGGCCATTTCCTGTTCCAGCAATAGAGAGAGTCGACCCAACCAGCCTGAGGGGCGGTCGGGGCCTCGATCTGGGTCAGTCATGTAACTTTCTCTGCTCAGTGTGTGCGGGGGTCTGACAATAGGGGTCAAAAGTGGCACAGGCCATAGTGGTCGTTGATGTTGGTGCCCCAGGGCGGGCATTCTCTTCTTCTTGTGCCCGGCGCTAGCGTCTGGTCATATGGGTTGGAGCCGGTGGTGCGGGCATAGAGATTGCCTGCTCCTCGGCCCGAGGAGTCAGGTGGTGGCGTCGACATAGCCTGTTAGGGGCCCTTGTCGTAGACCCTTGAAACGGGTCTTTGATCGGGCGAACCAGGACATCCCCTACCTCATCGGCGTAGGGAAGGGAGGTGTCAAGGTGCTCTGGGGATAAACTCCAGAAACGGTTGAATGTCATAGTCAGGAGCGGTGGATCCCGGCGTGGCCCCTGGGGGCGGTGATTGCGGTGAGGCGCAACTGCCTCTAGATCCAAACAGGCCATGTCCCTAGTGAAGATGACCCCTTCCTCCTCGTACCTATGAACCAGGTTGTTGATCACCATTTGTTGGACGATATCTGACAGGGAGAGGGGGCATGAGTGACCGGAAGTTACGGTGGTCGGAGTCAGAGTAGTTGTGGAAAAGGCAGGATAGCATGGGGTGGCCACGTCGGTACTGCCCCTGCCCCTATGCCAGTGGGCAGGTGGCGATCGAGCTCTAGATGCAGTGATCGGATTCCTTGAAGCAGGGAGATGAACCCATTAGCGCTAAAATAGAAAAAGAAATCGAAAACCAATAGCCCAGCGTGACTCCGTCTTTTGTGGTCTGTAAGAGGGGTCCACACTGTCGACATCGCAGAATGGAGTGCTCAACGTCCTGACTGCCTCAACCCCTGGCGGGTTTCATGTCCCGGTGCTAGGTGCCCAGACCTGGTGACATGTTAATCTTTCAACACCCCGAATGCTATCAGTCTCCGTATTGAGGAGATGAGGTTCATGTCGGGTTCACCATTTTCTGTTTCTGACGCTTTCCGTCAGGGCGCGCACGCATCCGTCACATTTTTTGGGACCAATTTGAATGGAGAAGAAAGTTTGAAGAGTTATCCTTTGCAAAGTGTTGTATTTTGTTGTCAAAGATGATAAATCAATTCACTTTGTAGAAGGATCATAAATCAGACGATGGTTTGCTGATATGTATTTCTCAAAAATCATAAGTCAGGAGAACTTGTGATGAAACCCTTATGATAGAAAGGGGGAGAAATGATTATTCCAGTCATATACAGTTTTGATTGTAAGGAGTGATGCGGCTGGAAGATAGGGAAGTATCTGTACTTCCCATTGCAACTCTGACGATGCTAAAGTTGATCTATCAAATGATAAATATCACGATAGTGGGATTCGTGATAAGAGCAGAAGAATGGTTATGGGAAGCAGTGAATAGAGAAAATGACAAAGCAATGGACAATCTGGGGATGGCAGAAAAGCACAGTTTAAGGTGGCGCCGTTTTCCAGTATTTGCCAAATTTTAGGGCCTGAAAATCGGGAGATGAATAAATGTGCTTGGAAATAGATGTTGCGCGCAATATTGAAGATGGTTTATATGCTCAAGGAATTATTCATCGTGAGAACATTGAAAAATGACAAAGGAATGGTGTGCGTGGAAATTAGGAAGGTTGCGCGAAAAAATAAAGTGGTGCGCGAAATAGTAGCGGGTTGCGCGAAAAATCTGCATGATGCGCGAAATAGTAGAGGGTTGCGCGAAAAATCTGCGAGATGCGCGAAATATAGGAATGATGTTTTTTGAGAAAAAGGTGGTTCGAGATCAGAAGCTCGAAAAATGGAAAAGGCATAAAATGCACAAAATATTGGATCATTGCGCGAAATACGATGTCGCGTGAAAGGATGGTTTTGCACGCAATATGGAATGCGGTTTGGAATTTTGCGCAAAATTGGTGCTTCATGATTAGAAGGATGAAAAATAGAAAAGGCATGAGGTGCGCCAAATATTGAAGCATGATGTGAAATATGAAGTTTCATAAAAGAGTTTTTACGCACATGGAGGGGGTTTTACGTGCGGATTAGTGTTTTTCACGCGGGGTCAAAAATGCCTATAAATATGAGGCTAACCATTGTCAGTTGTTAATGCTCGATACTTGGAAGAAATTCCGAGCTCTGGTGTGTGTAAATTATACACTAAGTGAGTTGCACAAAAATAATGAAGTTTTCATGAAATGAGGATAGCTGCGCAAAAAATTGAGAAGTTGTGCGAAAAGAGAAAAAGTTGCACGCAAAAAGAAAGTTGCGCGAAAACGTTTTTCGTGCCAAAAGGTGTTTTTACGCCCAAGTCATTTGAATTTCATGCAAGGAACCCTAAAGGCTGTGTGAAATATTTGGGGTCTTCACAAGTATTCAGTAGTGTATAAGGGAGTTCTTACCGGCTTCTGGGTAAGAAATTGAATATTTTTACTTCAGAGAATACATCTGTTCAATTGTAAAGAAGCACTGAAATATTGTGTTACCCTATTTGTGCTAAGAGGGAGTACACACACTATTGGATTGTTTTCAAAGTGCTGCATGAGTGTAAGGGTATATCCTAATCATTGTATTCCACATCAAAGGATTGTTTTCTAGTGGATAGTGTGGTACTGGATTGTTTCCTTACCATACCAAGGACGTAGCTACTCTTGTTGAGTAGTGAACCTTGTAAATCTTGTGTTCCTGTGGTTGTGTGTGTTCAGCAGGGAAGAAACTCTTTAATAGGAGGCAAAGTTTTTTTCAAAAATGGTAAACTTAAAAACAAAAAGATATCACTGATTCACCCCCTCTCAGTGATACTTGGATCCTAACTGGGAACTTCAACGTAGGGGGAGGACGTGTAGCTTATTTCACCATATTCTCGCTTTCCAAAGGTGGGCGGAATTCATTCCTTGTTCAGGGACGTCTGCTCCTTGAATGAAACTGGGATGATGGGATGTCAGTTCATCCTTATGTGGATTCCTCCTCGGAGCTCGTTACCTAGTTCAGGTCTCCCTCATAGATTTAAGACGTATTCGTGAACCTCATTCCCGGTGCCATATTTTCATGGACACCAGTTAATTACACTGCTTCCGTCGAGAAGCTCCAAGGGTTCTGGACGGGGCAGCAACCATCAGTGAGGGGAATGGTCATGCTGGGGTGTCGTGGGTGCACCTTGATGCTGGGGGATTGGAATATCTATCTTCTGTCCCTTATTATAGGGCCTTTTGAGGGCACGAAAGCCTGAGGAATCCCACATCGAACGTGGGGAATCATGTGCCATCTGTGGTTTTCCTCAGCTTCTCATGTTTAACACCGGGTATGATGTGATTTTAACATCTTGAGGAGATGTATCGGACTAATTAGAACACTGAGAGTGGATAATATTGAAGGACCCCCTAGGGGGAACACCGATATTGGGGCCAGCACGTGGGCGGCTTCCCAGATACTATGCAATGGAATGAGGTGGTATGATCCCACCGGGATGTGGCGGCCTGGGTAGGAATCAGGATGGGTGATGGAGTGAAGAGGGGCTTGAACTTCATGGAGGCTTCCTACGTATCTCCATGAGAGGGGATCAAAGTCTTCATAGTTCAATGATATGTTGGGACACCTGAGGGGGTGCCTCATGAGAATGACAGCCTGGATTGGATCCCGGAGGAAGTAAGACCTCCGGGCTAGGGCATGAGCTTACCGAGGAACATGGGCTTGAGGGATATTTCAGGATGAGACGTGGGTGTTGGATATGGGGCTTACGCTCTGAGGTGGGCCATGATGGTGGATATGGGGATTACGCTCTGAGGCGGCCCACAACAGTACTGGTGAACCGACACGAAGGGGTCAGAACAACAGAGTGATGGGCTTGAACCTCGTGGAGGCTTCCTACATACCATGCGTTGACATGGATCAAAGTCTATGTAGTTCAGGGCATACTATTTAACACCATGAGGGACGGGATACAGTTTAACATCATACGGGAATAGGGCATACAGTATAACATCATGCGGGACGAGGGCATACAGTTTAACGTCATGCGGGATGAGGGCATACAGTTTAACGTCATGCGGGATGAGGGCATACATTTTATCGTCATGCAGGACGAGGTCATGGGGCTTACGATCTGAGGTGGACCGTGGGTTTGGCGAACCGACATGAATGGGGGGGGGTCTGAACGACCTTGGTGGTGTGCTTGAACCTCATGGAGGCTTCCTACGTACCATGCTTTAGCATGGATCAAAGTCCCCGTAGTTCGCTGGGATTGGGATTACGCTCTGAGGTATCCCATAAGAGGATGTCATGGTCGATGTGAACTCTAAGCCCATGTGATTCATGATCGGTCTGAGAAACAAGAGGTAGTAGGGACCAGACGATAATGTCGTGAAACAGTGCGTCTGTGAGAAGCGGAAAGGGGCTTAGGCGTTGAGCGGCCCAAAGAGGAAACTAGGGCTTACGTATGGTTAGCAGCCCTTACTGTCGGGGCTTACTCCAGGATGGAGGATCATGGTGCGACAAAGCACAGAGGGAGATGGATTTGGGACTGAACAAAGGAGATGCCTCGTTCCCTATCACTCCCTCCACCGGCTTTGGCAGTGGGGATGTATGGAGGTGCATGGGTGCAACCTTCCGTAGGAGGGATTAGGGGCTTGTGCTCTGAGGAAGCCCTTACCCCGTGGAAAAACGCCACTCCAAAAGAAGGATATCATTCCATGTGGGGAATATTCCATTCCCGTGGAGATGAGAGGTGTAAAGAATATCCGAGCTAGGGGGACCCTGCGTGCGAGGCACGGGGTCAGATCATAGTTTAACTTCATGTGTCAAGGACGAGGTGCTTGGCAGTTCAACGTCATGCAGCTCAGATGAGGTGGGTTCGCTTCACACCCCTAGGGCTTACATGCCCAACACCCTCTAACCCTTGAGGGAGGGAAGGCATCGGCAAGGCCGTAGTGAAGGGGGGCTATAGGGAGAACCATCGAGGGGTCCACTTTAGCATGGCTATGGGAAGAAGTAATAGTCGTTAGCATGCCTATGCGAAGGAGAATAAGGCAAAGCAACACAAGGGGAAACACAGACCAAGGGACCTTGAGGTTACTTCATACGAGCCTGGAAGTCCATACAGGAAAACAACGCATGGCGTGCATGCCAAGTATGGAAGACATCGGGTGCCGGTGTAGAGAGGCACCCGGGGGTGTCAAGGTGAGGGGTCCTGGGTTTTGCATGCAAAAAGAAGGGCTGCGTACAAAACACCAAGATGACGCGTAATTGGGGCAGAAGAATTGCGCACAGCTAGGGTGACTGTGCGCAAAGGACTTGGATTGTACGCGGGGGCACTGGCCAAACCCTAAGGTATGGAAAAACCTAACAAAGGAGTTGTGCGCAATTTGGAAGGTAGTGCGCACAATTGGAGGGGATTGCATGCAAGTATAATGGATTGCGCACAAAGGAAGAACCCGGAGGAGTTGGCAAATTCACTTAAGCCAGCAGGGTTGCACCCAAAGGCGAACCCCGGGGCAAGGTTGCATGAAAAGGGGGATTACCTGGATGTCATATTGCGCGTGTGGGAGTCCGAATTGCACGCACGGGAGCTGGTCTGAATTACTCAACCCCGAAATGGTTGGGGTGTCCTTCTATTTATTATCATCCACCATCACGAAATCAGGGCGGCGCGTAAAATCTTCCATGCCCGGACCAATCGGTGCGCAAGGCCTCCCCGCACGGAACCGGGTGGGCCAAATTGCACGTCGTTCCGATTCTTTTTCGCGAATCCCGGGAGTTCATCACGCGAACAACATTTTTCTGCACGAGTACCCTTTAATTTCGCGCACCCCTTCCAGGTCCTCCATACCGGGCCTCTGAGTCTGAATATGACTTTTATTCGTCAGTTTGAAACTTCCTCTAGGAGTTACAGACTTTTTTTCGGCGTCTACAGTATGAGCTTATGTTTAGTATGTATTTATGGACTAATGTTATATTTTTTTATCTTATAACCCTTACTGAGCTTTTTATACTCATACCAAGATTTTTTGAAATGTTTTTCATAGGACTTAAAGATGAATAAGTTCAAGGATGGGATCAAGGAAAAGTCATGTTGTCTAAAACATGGAAGTAGACATGACTCTTTTTTTCAAGAGTTTTTATTTTATGAAAAAATGGAAACTGAGTAGAAGTGTCTACTTTGTAATTTTGTGTGATGTAATAATTATGTCCTAATTCTCTAAAACTCTAATACTAGAGAGATCCTCAATGTCAATTATTCATTTAATTCACAATTATGTAATGTTTTAAGACAGAATCATTATAGTTGGTATCATATATCGGTTTAGAGAACTTTAGGAGTTAGGATATTGTTAAATTAATATACATAAATTATTTTTAGTTTATGGTGTGATTGAAAAGCTATAGAATTTACTGATTACCATGTTTCTTAGCCTCTGTTATTTTATGTTCAGAAAAGTTTTTCCATAAGGGAAACAGGGAAGCTATGATGGGACGACATTAGGAGGAATACAACCTTGCAAATCTGCAACCTGGGATGGTCAGAATCAGAACGGAAAAGTTTGTAGCAGTGATGGAATAATTGAATCAGGTTATAAATGGTGGTGGTATCCATGCACGAGATCAACCAGATCAGCCACAGAGGAACATGTCAGTAGTGGATCACTTCATGAGGAAACATCCCCCATCATTCAGAGGATCATCTAACCCTTTGCTAGTTGAAGTGTGGATTAAAGCATTGGGGAAGATTTTTGATGTCATGGGGTATTCAGAACATCAAAATGTTAGTCTTGTTGCTTACCGTTTTGAATGTGATGCTGATAAGTGGTGGTCGATGGTGAAAAATAGCAGGGATATTAATGAGTTTGATGCTATTTATTGGGATTAATTTAAAGGTATGTTTCTTCAGAAATATTTTACTAAGGTGGTTCATCTTAGGATGGAAAAACAATTCCTGGAATTGAGGTAGAAGGATGACTCAATGACTACTTATAAAGAAAAATTCACTCGACTGGAAAGGTATGCTCCAAATTTTATATGATATATGGATAGTAAAATCAACTATTTTTACTCAGGATTAACTCTAAAGTATTGAAGGGAATTAGCCTCTTGTGAGATCCGAATTTATAAAAAACTTGTTTGATGTGCGGAGAAGGTGGAAATGGAGTTTGCCGATGATCAGGTATTCTTTGAGAAACAACAGAGTAAGAGGTTGATATGGGAGACTAAAGGGAATAACTATTTAAATAGTCTGATGGTAAGCAACTTAAGTTTACATTTTGTGAAAAGTATGGTAAAAAGCATGTTGGGTAATGTCTTTTCAACTCGGTAAAGTGCTACCGTTGTGGTAAAATGGGACATAAGGCAAGTAATTTCACTGAAAAAACTCAGGGTAATGGTAAGACAAAATCCAATTTATAGTTAGTAAAATGTTTTAAGTGTAATGAAATGGGTCATTATGAAAATGAGTGTCCAATGAAGAACTCAACTATAGGATAGTAGTCTTACTACAAGAAGAAATCGGTAGTGAAATCCTTTGCAACTACTTCAGCAGATGTTGGGCCATCGAATGAAGTAGTATCAGGTACACTATTTGTTTGTTTGGATTATGCCAATGTGTTTTTTGATTTGGGGTCTACACATTCATTCATTTATGAGAATTTTTCTTGTAAATTGGGAGTTTCATGTCATGATATGAATACTGAACTTATAGTAAAAACACCTGGAGGAAATGTTGAGGAAAAAATAAAACATAAGAACCTTCATATCCTTTTGTGTGGAAAGAATCTGCCTACAAAACATATTGTTTTTCCTCTAGTAGAGTTTGATGTTATTTTGGGTATGGATTGGATTTCTGATTATCATGCTAAGATTGAATGTAGAGCTAAAGAGGTTTCTTTTAAAAAATATTATTATTTTTTTACAATAATGAACCATTACTTTTTAAACATATCAGGAGGCTGAGAAACAAATAAAATATGGAAAGGAATGTTACCTTTAAAATATTGTTGAAAACAAAGGAACTATTCATATTAATGATGTTCCAGTGGTAAATGAGTGTCTTTATGTTTTTCCTGATGAGTTTCATGGTATAATACCTGATAGGGAAGTTGAATTTACTATTGACTTAGTTCTTGATGCTAAGCCAATTTAAAAACTCCCTTACCGAATGGCTCAAATTGAACTTTTAGAGTTAAAGAAGCAATTGGATGAGTTATTAGATAAAGGTTTCATTCGACCTAGCACATATTTATGGGGTTCTGCTGTCTTGTTTAAAAAAAGATGGTGCAATGAGACTTTTAATTTATTATAGATCATTGTATAACATCACTATTAAGAACAAATACCCTTTGTCTCACATTGATTATTTGTTTGATCAGCTTTATGGAGCTCAGTATTTTTCAATGATTGATTTGAGGTCAGGATACCATTAGTAGAAAGTAAAGGTAGTAGACATTCCAAATACCATTTTTTGTACTAGATATGGTGATTATGAATTTTTAGTTATGCTTTTTGGGTTAACCAATTCACCTGCTGTATTCATGGATCTTAGGAAGAAAATTCTCCGTGAGTTCCTAGATAAGTTTGTGGTTGTGTTCATTGATGATATTTTATTTTATTATAAAATTAAATAGGAGCATGAAATTCATTTAAGGGTTGTCTTTAAAACCTTAAAAGAAAAAAATATATATGTAAAATCCCTCTAGTGTGAGTTTTGGTTAAAAAACATCTCTTTCCTTGGTCACATTATTTCAAAAAAATGGAATAACTGTTGATCCTACCAAAACTAAAGTTATTTAAGAATGTCCAAGACGCCCAAATATAACTTAGATTCATACTATTCTTGGACTATCAGGTTATTAGAGGTGGTTTGTTTAAAAATTTTCACGGTTATCTATCCCACAAACTAATTCAACTTAAAAGGTTTTATTTTTATTTGGACAAAAGAATGTGATGATTGTTTTCAGGAATTGAAAAGATGATTGGTGAATTATCTAGTTTTGGTTATGCCATCCTGGAATGGTGTGTTTGTTTTCTACAGTGATGCTTTGTTGAAAGGACTTGGTTGTGTCCTAATGAAAAATGATCAGGTAATTTCTTATGATTCACATCTGTTGAAACCTCATGTGTTAAATTACCCTACAAATGATTTGGAATTAGCAGTAGTTGTTTTTGACTTAAAAATTTGGAGGCATCATTTTTATGGAGTAAAGTGTGAAATATATGTTGACCATGAACGTTTGAAGTATATATTACTCTGAAATAAATAAACACGAGACAGAGGAGATGATTGGAATTAATCAAGGATTATGATTTCACAGTTCATTACCATCTGGGAAAAGAAAATAATGTGGATGATGCTTTGGGTCAAAAAAGTAATGCTTCATTAAACCTGATACATTTGGAATGAGATCTTATGGTTTTTTATTTGATGAAAATTTTCATGTAAGTTGTTGGTGCAATAAATTCATCTGTTTTGTTTTAGGTGTCAATGAAATCATCTCTATTAGACAAAATTAAGAAAGCGCAGAAGGAAGACAGTGTGTTGTAGAAAAAGGTTGAGTTGTTTTAAAAGGGTAAGTTTCTTGATTTTAACATTAATAGTGATTGTGTTTCGAGGTTTCAGAAGAGATTATGTGTGCCTTGGGATTCACAGTTAAAGAATGGGTTATTATGTGAAGTTCATAGTTCTCTATTTTCAGTTCATCCTGGAAATACTAAGATGTAAGGAGATCATCAGGAGTATTACTTGTGGGATGGAATGAAAGGGTATTTTGTTGATTTTACTGTGAAGTATTTGACTTGTTAGTAGGTTTAAGTAGAATGGTTTTTACCCAAAGGGATGCTTTATTCTTTACCGGTGCCAGAGTGGAGATGGGAAAATATATCCATGGAATTTGTTGTGGGACTACAAAAGACATCTCGAGGTAATAATTCCATCTAGGTTATTGTTGATCGATTGACTAAATCTTCTCATTTCTTTCCTATTCAAGATACTTTTTCTCTAGATCAACATTCTCAATTTTATGTTAAAGAGATATTCAGGTTTCATGGTGTTCCCCTTTCTATTGTATCTGATCATGATCCTAGGTTTACCTCTAACTTTTGAAAAGGCCTTCAGAAGTCATTGGGTACTGAATTAAATTTTAGTACAGATTCTCATCCTCAATCATATGGGTAGTCAGAACGAACAATTCATACCTTGGAGGATATGTTACATGCTTTCTCAATGGATCACATGGGAAGTTCGGACTAACATATTTCTTTGGTTGAATTTTCATATAATAATATTTTTCATTCCAGTATACAGATGGATCGATTTGAAGCATTATATGGATAGTGGTGTCGAACTCCATATTTTTTGGATGAAGTAGGTTAAAGGAAGTTGATGGGACTAGAATTGGTAGAAGTGATGGAAAAAGAATTTTGGCTGATTCAGAAGCACATGAGAACAACATAGAGTTGGCATAAAAGTTATGCGAATAACCAGATGATGGATCTTTCTTTTGAGGTAGGTGATCATGTATTTCTCAATGTTTCCCCATGGAAAAGTGTAATTTGTTTTGTTAAGAAAGGGAAGATGAATTCTGGGTTCATTGGACCTTATGAAATCCTATATAAAGTTAGATTACTTGCATACTGTGTGGCTTTACCTCCTTGTTTATCCCAGATACACAATGTTTTTCATGTTTCAATGTTGAGAAAGTATAGGTCAGATCCATCTCATGTTTTGAGCCTAGAGGTAGTTCAGTTGGAAGATAATCTCTCCTATGAGGAACAACTAGTCTAGATTCTTAACCGAAGAGAGAAAGTGTTGCAAAATAAGGTAATTAATCATATAAATGTTTTTTGGAAAAACCATATGGTTTAAGGGGCAACGTTGGAATCTGAAAATGCTCTGAGGGATAAATACCCCCACTTATTTGATAAGTGAATTGAATTGTGAAGATGCAATTCCCAAACGGGGGGACGAATGTAACATCCCAGGTAAATAAAGAATATCAAATTTTCATATTTATTAATATTTGTGAATTAAATATTAATTTTTCTTTAAATGGGATTCTATGTATGATGGTGTACCTAATACACAACAATGGGTTTCGTTGAAATATTATGTTGCACACAACGTTGGGTCATACTGAAAAATAATAATATAATATTATTTTAAATGGTAGTTAACGCATAGTCGTTGTATTGGCAGGAATGGATATAACTGACTAAAATATAAATATACATGTTTGTTAAATGTTTTTACATTTATCCAATAAATTTTAGAGGCTTAAAATAAGAAAGAATCTAATTTTAAGCATAAATACTCTAATATTCATTAAAAGACCGATTTACCACCTTTTGATGATGAACCCTCTTTAAATCTTGTTTTTGTCACTTTTATATGTTTTATTTGTCAAAATAAAATTCTCCTCTAGAATCGGGACATAAAAATTTACTTTGGGTATTTTTTTGGTATTTTTTTGATAAAATTCATTTTTTAATGAATAGTTAAAAATAATGTATTTTAATTCAAAATTGCCTTTTAATGTAATTTATTAATATGGTTATATTATCTTTTTAATTAGTTTTAAAGTATAATTAGATTATATTTTTACCATTTAATCCAATTCTGGTCATTAGAAGTAATTTAACATTGAAATTGGACATAAATAAGTGTCAATCTTTTGATAGTTATTATTTCTTAAAAACACATTTTTTTTACAACGGGAATTAATTTTAAATTAATTTCTACCACTTATGTGTTTTGAATTTGGAAAAATTGATTCAATATTTGTAATCATTAGTTCCAAATTATGTAAATATGTAACTTTTATTTTTATACATTATAAATATTTACATCAGTAAAAAAAATTACCATGGTTAAAGGGTAAATCCAGTAAATAAGGGTAACAAAATATTATTATAGTAACATTAAATTATCCTAACATGTGTCTTAGTCCTATTTATTAATAAATTTCATACCATGGTAATATTTGGGTCGATTTTTGGACCCCATGGAGCCACTTGGAGTGATAATGACCATTTATATTAATTAATTTAAAGTAAAGACAAAAATGAAATAAACATATATCCTTTAGTAAACCAATTTTTACATGGGGTTATATAATTTATCTATTCGACTAAAAATATTAATTTTAAAGATAATAATATTTCCTACATGATGATATTTTTTTATAATTTTTATATATCAAATAAATAAAAGTATTTATGACACAATAATGATGCAGTGTTTACCTCATTAAAGAAATATTTAAATAAATAAGATTATAAAGAACAAAAAATTATCCAAAACCTATCCAATTATTATTGGATGATTTTATTTATGACATTAATAATCTTATATTCGACTTTATTATTTTTGGAGCTTTAGAAACCGAAAATCAATATATAATAAAATAATATTTTTAAACCTTTCTAAAGAGCCCCTCCTCTCCATTATAAAAATCCCTCACTTATAACCCATTCCTCCTACTTCTCAAGCCCCTTGTCTCATACAAAATCTACCCATTTAAAATATCTACATATCTTTCCCCCTCCAAGAATCCTTACCCTAGGCAGAAGGAAATTCAATTAAACATTTTGGTTCAAATCAAAGGGAGATACCCGATTTAAAGGTAACGTCTTCTCTTAAGTTCTTTTGTTTTATTTTACTTTTCCAACACCATAAACTCTTTTTATTCCTTTATTTTATAACAAATCCAGTATCCTAAATATAATATGTTGTTTTTATGAAAATTATTTTATCTACACTTACACAAACCTCCATCTAATGGGTAAAGAACATACTCTTTCTGTGGACGGTGAATTACTGCCTCACAAAACGATGATTGTTCAATATTTTTTTACTACCTCTTATTGTTTTTATTAAGATCGAACTGTATTTATATGTGATATATACTATATTTATATTTTTTATATGCTTTTATATTTTCATTTATATAATACTTTTATGGTTTTCTATAGTGGGTAAATACAATAATTTCATTTGAGGTAGTGCGGACTACCTCCCCCTCGAAGTGATATGACTCGTTCATACCATATGTGGAATGTATAAAGGATTGAGTTAATGAAATTATATATGATATTATACTATAATTATGATATACCTATTTATCATTATATTTTTATTCCATGAAATATGAAATAGAAATGAAAGTAGCGTTCATGCGTACGTACAGATTACCATCTCAAAGAACGGTGCATTTCATTTTGTATCTCCAAGTTTTATGTAATATTATATATATATATATATATACTAGATATATATGATATATATGATATATAAATTTGGAATATCATTTCAGAGATAATGGAATTTTTACCACAAGGACAATTTATAATTATAATAATTTCATTTTGATCTCAAGTTCCAAACATCTATAAAATGTTTGATATGAACTCAAATAATTAACTAATTGTTATATCAAGGTAATAATAGATATTAAAGGAATTATAAACATCAAAAAAGAAAATTAATCAGTTATAAATTAACTTTAGTTTATTATTCATGAGATTAAAGAATGATCGAGTCATGTCAGATAGGAGGTAAGGGACTTCATCTTAATCTCCTTTCATTGAGGCATATTTTGTTTTATACATGACTTTATTTTATATGGTTTATAAAAACCTTTCACTTTTCATTTCATTCAAAGAGAATCTCTTTCTACGAGGATTTTTACTACAAGAAAAATATGGAATTTTTCATTTTAATGTAAGCGGTGAAAATAACATTTTCCGCCGCCACAAGTATGATTTGATCTTTGGACTCCTTAACAAGCCAAAATGTTTTAAAAAGGAAAATAAATACCATATACTCTTTTATGTATTTTGGTATTGAAAAAGTTTTTGATAATGTATTTGTTATGTCAATGTATTTAAATGATATATTGTGATTGAAATGTGGAAATGTTATCTTTCCTTTATGTTTCTTTTATGTGTTAGGAATATGTTATGGTTCTTTGATATTGTTTACGTGTATGGGTGGTTCCATGATAAACCCATGGTGGGTGAGCCTGAGATATCTCTCCAATGCATTAGGTAACATGATGGGGATAAACGAGAATGTTTCTCCCAATAGATTAAGGGAATATACTGTGATGGGTATTCCAAATGTAACTCCCTGCGTATTTGTGAAAGCTACAATGTAAGTATGTTATGGATGCCAAAAGTTACCCTTTATGATTTATTCTTTCTATGTGTTATTCATAAATATTATGATTTCATGAGGTATGAGTTTATGCATGGTATGTATTTATGGACTAATGTTATCTTTATTTATCTTATCACCCTTAATGAGATTTTTATGCTCATCCCAAGTTTTTTTGAAATATTTTTTACAAAACAAAAAGATAAATAGGGTCAGAGATGGGATCAAGGAAAATAATGTTATCTAAAACATGGAACTACACATGAATATTTTTTAAGAGTTTTTATTTTATGAAAAAAGTGGAAACTAAGTAGAAGTGTCTACTTTGAAATTTTTTTGACATGTAATATTTATGGACTAATTCTCTAAAAATCTAAACCTAATAAGATACTAAATGGGAATTATTCATTTAATTCAAGATTATGTAATGTTTTAAGGATGTTTCCTTATACTTCTCATGAATATTATTTTCAATGTTTCATTTTTTTCTTCTTCCTTTTGATGCAAGGAATTTTCCTCTTTCATGAATGGCCCGACATAGATCCAATTCTATCTATGGGTGTTCTCATGAACATGAGGAAAATATTATAATTTTTTGTAAATGAATTATATAATTATTTTTATTCAAAACTTCTAAACTCAAACCATACAAAGAGGAAGTCAACTGCCTTTTTTTCAATAGTTATTACAGGTCATTCACTGAATTTGAGTTGTTCAAATAAATATATTTGTCTTTTCAAAGAATCCATTTTATCTATGAAAAATGTCTATAGTACAACTTTTATTTCCCCAAATACAGTTGTATACCTCATCATTTTACATCTATCAAAAAATATAATATATATATATATATATATTCTTTGTTGAAATATTTCATATTTGAACCTTTAAAAACAATTTCTATTTGTATATATATATTTATATTTATATTACATAGCTAGTTGAAACCACTATATTAAACTTATAAGAAACCAAGACAAATATTCCGATATATGGGATGAGATTATAGTATCAACTTCATTTATGTTGGGCATATTTAAATTCCACTTGTTTAATAAACAAATTGGACATCTATTTACTCTCCAGTATACATAAAGGCATCTTTTAGTTTCCCTAAACAAACCCCCATGACCCATGTTCTCTTATCAAATCTTATTATTTCATTCCATATTCCCATTTCCTACATTGAAAGTTGAAAAATATCAATGCTAAATCTTCTGGAATTCCATAAGTTAAATGAAATTATTTTTTTATAAACATCATCTTCCATATTACTTTTAGAAAAAAATCATGATGTAAAGGTTATTTTTTATAAAATTTTCTTTTTCAAGTAAGAAAAATTTTATGTTCAAATCTCCATTTCCATGTTTATTTTTCAAAACCATTAATTTAAAGGATATTTAACTTCATTAAAACCCTCCATGTAGAGAAACATGGTCTGAGAATTTAAATTAAATTTATTCTTAAAAATTCCCATTAAGAAAGTTATTTAAAAATAGAATTTTGTTTTATTAATTGAATAATAAATTTAAATGATAAATTTTATCATTTATTATATAATATTATTTCATTTCAGTAAATTTTTTATAAAGTTTAAATTGGGTTTTAAAGTTATCATTTTATGCATGAAATGTTCTTTTAATATTTTGGATGTTATTCTTGGTCATAGGAATTTTCATTTTCAATAGTTGTGAGTAATACTCTATGCCTGAAAATAAAAGAATGTTTATAAAATTAATTTTCATGAATTTTTTATGAATATTTCCTTTTAATGTATTGATTTCATTGAAAATTAAGTTTGTTTATATTGGAAACTTTTGATAAATTTATTATTATTTTTTTGGAAAATAAATACATGAGATTTTCTTTAAGATTAATTTTAAATGGACTTATTTTGATAAAGGATGAATTTATAAAATACTTTCATTAAAAATTTGTAACATCAGTATCAAATGTGATGATGAAGAATGGGGAGTGATCCCATTCCCTTAAGGGATACATTTTCCTTAAAATGATACTATTAGTAACCTCATGGATTTCATAAAGATTTTGAATTATCGTTATAATCCATAAATATTTATTATTTTCAAAGTATGGTTTTAATGTTTTTCAAGCAGTAGTACAAACTTATCTATAGTTTAATATTTTTTTAAATGGTAGTGATTTTTAAAGTGATGTTTATTCTTAAATAATTTCAATATTATTTTCAAGGTTATATTCTGAAAACCCTAAAGGTATTTATTAGAAAACTATTTATTATAACAAATAATTTATATTTGATAAAAATAATATATATTTTTTATTATATTTATTAATGGATTTAACCCTAGTTTTAAAACCCCTTTTTGGTAAATTTTTTGATCACCCTACATTTTAAAATGCATTTCATAGGTTTATTATAAGTTACATGGGTTTTTTGTTTCTTTTAGTGATCTAAAACATGTGACTTCAAATAAATGTTTGTGGATTATTTTTATTTAACTATGATATAATTTAAAGTTTGTCCTAATCCTACAAAACCTAAAATAAAATTATCCTAACTTGTGTAAAAGACTATATATTTCTGAATTGGAATTTTATAGAAAAAATATATCATGTTTTTTTCACTGAAAATGATAGTGTGGGTTCGGGGTGCATCAAATACAACAAATTTGAATTTAAAATTAATAAAAATGTATGTCAAGAGTGCCTTTGTAAATGGTTATATAATTTATGGTGTTTTTTATAATAAAATCATCTAATTTAGAACCCTAACCATCTAAATCGTTTTTTAAATTGACCAAATCTGTGTATGGTTTAAACCAATCTCATATATATTGGTCTGAAAGTATCATCTCAGTTTTTATTTATAAAGGTATTTGAAAAGGTATAGTTATTCATACTATATTTATTATACTAATTTATAAAGTTTTTTTAATAGTTAGAATTAATATTGATATTATTATTTTTGGATATTCTAAAAACTATTTATTTACTAAATGTTCAGAAAATGTGAAAAATGAATATGAAAAGAGATTAATGGTTATGTGAAAATTATTCCTTTTTTAAAATAATTCAAAATATGGAAGGAATAATTTTAAATCAAAAAATGTACACAAATGATCTTTTAAAAAAATTCAGTATGGATAGAACTAAATTTAGTGATACACCCATGAGTAAAAGCTAAAATATGGATATGTATGAAACTCGGAAGCAATTTGATCACACTATCTTTCAAGGTATGATTGGATGTTTACTGTACCTATTTTTTGGTCGACCTAATATTATGTTTAGTGTGTGAATGTGTGTATGTTTATATGAAAACCCAATGGAATGCCATTTTTTCAATGATAAGAATTTTTAAAAAATCACAAAAGTACACCCAATTTAGGATTGTTCTACTCTAGAGGGAAATCATTTTACTTTGTTAGTTTTTTATATGCATGTTTTAGTTGTTTTATGTTAGATAGAAAAATCACCTCTAGAACATTTCTCTTTTAGGTAATGTCTCTAGTATCATTGTGTAGTAAAAATAATAAATGTTTTGATTATCCACTATTAAAGTTGAGTACATAGGTTCATGTAGTTTTTGTACATATATTTTTTGGATAAAATACACATTACTAGACTGTGGATATAAATTTAAACATGTCCCTATAAATAATGATAATACATTTAATGGTTACATTTTTAGGAACTTATATCACATTCAAGGACAAAAAATATTGATACAAACATCACTTTTAATGTAATATTTTCAAAAGGGGATATTACTCTTGAATTCATTAGTATAGAACATCATCTTGCTAGTATTTTTACAAATACATTGAATGTTTAGAGGATAACTTATACGATTCATGAATTAGGAATGATAAAAGATTTCTAAATATTTTTATTTAGTTATAACTCTTATATTTGTGTAAATTATTTGTATAATTCAAAACTTATGTGTTTTCACATAATTAACCATGATGTTTATTTCACATGGTTGATTAAGTTACTATGATTTGTTTCTCATATGGTTAGTATACCTTCTATGAAAGTTTACTCATGTTGTCACTACACCTGCCATGAGACTTGACTCACATGGTCATTATAATTACCATGAGCTTTTTATCAGAGTTGGTATTCTTACTGTTAGTGTATAGTTTGTATACCAACTATGTTGTATCTTAGGTTTCTGCAACACATGGTCAGTATACCTAATGTGTCTCTTTTGTTAAAATCTTTTCACTTTTTTGAGGTATTTTTCGTAAATATATTATTATTGTATATATTTAAATGATTGAAATAAAATTAAAAATTTGAATCTTTATTGACATGTTTCACTTTACAAAACCTCTTTCTTCTTTCCCATTTCAATTAAAATCCTCATGTATCAAACCTATCTCACTCAAAACCAAACCTTCTGAGAAATAAAATAAAATCATGGGAATACTGGGGATAAAACTAGATTTGGATACCAAACCGCCAGTAAAAGTGCCTCATATAATAAAATAGAAAAAGGATTGAGGTATTATGATTTTTATAGTAAATCTGCACAAGCCTCATTTGGAGGATCGACCATTTTGTTCTAAGAAACAAGTGGATGGTTAGCAACTTTAGTCAAGAAGATATCTAGAATGGAATGAAATTAATATTCAAGTTTGTGGTGTTTGGTTTAAAAAAATATTAATATTTTCTATCCAAGGATGGTTAATGAATTCTATAAACTTTTTGGAATTTATACATAGAAGTAAAAGAGTCACCATTTAGGTAATGGTGAATGGAGAAGTTTTCTAGTTTTCTTCCAAACTCTAGATGACGAACTTTGTTGTCACAAATAAATTTTAGTATGAAGATTACCAAATATTATGATCTATAAACCACGAAAACTTTGAATATAGAAACACTCTTGAAGAACTCACTGTAATTGGTATACATAGAAGGCCAATGATAGTAGAGATGAGTGGTGAGTGTTAGATATAATAAAAATCCCTCCTATATTTGATATATCCTAGGGAAGTGGACATTATAATTTTAAAGCACCGTGATCTATTTTTTTCACTGAAGAATAATTTGATTTGTATTATTTTATCAATGTATGTAATGAGACACATGAATGAGTTTTATAATACCTCATATAAGTTCTATTTTATGCCATATCCATCATTATTATTATAACTTTTTTAGTATAAGGGATTTTTTCTTCAATATGAGTAAAAGAAAACTTTCTCATATTCTGTTATGCATAAAATAGAAAATCTATAGGAAAAGGAGAGTAAATAAAAACCCATGGATAAAGTAATGGGTGGAAGACTTTGATAAGTTGTATGATAAGTTTAATCTTGTCAAGTATCCAGTTAGAGAAAGCTATCTATTGGATCCACATATTGAGCCAGATTAGGTTGTTGAATACTCTTCAAATTATGGATTTGTTGTTGTTTAGAATAAGAATAAGTTGAATATTTTGATATGAAGTTATTTGATCTTGATGAGGAACCCATGGAACTAACTAAGGATGATATGGAACCTTCTCTTATTGTATCATTTATACCTCCTCAATCCACTCTTCCTTTACCTTATAATGAAAAATAGTTTCAATATAAGGACCTTATTGACACTAAAGTGTCTATCAGTGGTTTTGTAGATGAACCTAAATAGGATGAATCCGGTGAGTCTGAAGAGGATTAAGACTGTTCAGATAAGTCATTTGTTATTGGTAGAACTCCAATAACATGAATACCAAATGCACCTATTGTGGGAGACAAGTCCCTAGGGTATTTAGTTTTATTTATAGACTACTATATGTCTGATAATGATATTGATAATAGGGGTAGTGCACCTTAGGATGGTGGACCAATAATACCTTTTTCTTAAAAGATTTTTGAAGTTTCATTGATAGTTGAGATAGATTCTCATAATGGACTTGAAGTGTTTCATGTATGAACTTCAATAGAAATTTTTTTGAAAGATATATTTAGTCCCACTCATACAATGAATGTTGAGAAATATAAGTATGAAAATTTACTAGAACTTATAAGATCTATCAAGATAGAATTTATTCAATTTGAATAAGAAGAAAATGATGATGTAAAAGTTCAATCTATGTGATCTAAGTCTCTGGAGAATGTAGTTGAGATAGATGGTAAGAAGAAATATTATGATCCATCAACTATTATAGTTGTGTCTACCCATTCAATTCATTCTTCATCCTATGTAACAAAATATTATTTTGATTGTTTCAAATTCGATCTACTGATATTGTTAAAATAATTATATATTATTCTTGGATAATCAATGGATCCAATTCTATAAGAATATATTTCAAAATATGTGTCTTTATAAATTTCTCATATTTCGCCTAGATTCCATAATAGAATGGAACTAATTTATAATGATGTTCAAGACTTGAAAGAAAAAGTTTGTGATTTGAAAAAAAATATTTCAAACATATTGTTGAATCTTGAACAAAGGTATCTAAATTAAGTTTTGTAGGCTTCTACATATACTGCTCCACCTTATCCTCATCTTGTGCCTTCTGTTGTAAATGAGGATGCAATCAAGAAACTAGTAAAGGTTAAGAGAAAAGTTGTTTTTGATGTGTTTGATAAAATAAGATAGATAGTGTTTGATGGATTTCAAAACCATGATATTAATTACTTGGTGTTAATCAGAAAGGATTTCAAATAGGCTAGTAGAGGTAGAGAGACAACAAAAATATCCATTAACTTCTATCTTAATGGAATATAAAAAAATTCATACATGAAATATATGTTAAGATCACGAGGCAGTGATTTTAGGAATCATACCAGGACCCAATAATTTATATCTGAAGTTGAAAAGCTCAAAATCCAAACTCCAATTTTTGAAGCCTTCATGGATAGTAAATAGGATTATTTTTAATATATGTAAGATAGATCTATAAAAGTCAGTGATTTCAAAAATCTTTTTAAACCCAAACTCTACTCTTCCTCCACTACTATTTTATCTCCTCCTTACACTCTTATATCCCTAGAACCACTTCATACCACTTATCCATCTAACCCCTTCCGTTTTTCACATGGAAAATTTACCTAGTGTCTTCGACAAATTTCTAGGTGTTTATTCATTGGTGGAACATCTACCACCTCTGTAAAACAAACTACCAAACCAACCCAACCTACATAAGACTATACCTCCCAAATAAGAAACCACATTCTCCAAAATAATGAGTAGTTTAGGGGAAATATATCTTTAAGATGTAGTGTCTCTCATGGAATATGATGAGATGGTTAATACACATGTGCTTGAAACAAATACTGGTTTTCCATAGTGCAGCACAAAAACCTTCTACAACACTTTATTTTCTATACATCAATGAGCAAACTCAATTGAGGCTTTTCAAGGGATAATTCAATAAAATTTGATCAACATAATATGATTAGACTGAGATACATCAAGTCCTCTCAATTTCAATCCTTTTCTCTTTCTGTTCTAGATTACTTTCTGAGCTATGATTGTTATACTCTATTTATTTCATAACACATGCTTGTGTATTATATTGTAGATTGATAGACTCTATCCCTTATTCTTTTTCATCTCTTATCCTATGAATAATTGTGGAAGAGGTTTTGTGTATCCTGGACTGCTAAAGATAATTTTCTCTTGGTAAATCCCAATCCATGTTGTGAATTAGTTTATTTAATTCAAAAACTTCTTGACAGTAGGTGATTTATAAGTGGAGAGGACTAGGCCTAACCTTGGGACTAAACCTCTTGTATTTATTCTACTGTATTTTACTATTCTATATTTCTCTATTTTTAAAACAAATATATTTTAGTTTTTATAAATCAAATTTAATAAACTACCCTAATAATTAATTGTAATAAATTTAATTATATGGTGTTTGATATGATTAATATTTTTTTAAAAGTTATAACAGCTTTAATCTTGTTTTAACTGAGATTTGATCAAAATTTAATGAATCATTTTGAAGGAACTAATTATAAACTTCTAATATTTTATTTAACTTGTTTGTTTTCATAAATTGTTGAATTTAGTTTTAAATTGATTTTAATATAAATTCTATGTGGAAACTCAATTCAACCCATTCTTGAGTTGTATACTCTGAAAAAAAAATACCCCTTTAGGAAATATGGAATGTATAATTTTCAATTATGGATATCATTTAATCAAATATAATATTTATGGTTTTAAAAAGATAATTTTATCTTTAGGTTACAAAACCTATAAATTTTTTTTAGAAAAAAAAAGGTGTGTTATTAATCATTAATTTAATGTGTAATTTATATTTGTTAAAATTATCAATGATTTTGAAAAACATTAGTTTATTTTGAAATAAATAATATGTATGAGTCTTTCATGGAATAACAAAACTGATTCTAACCTCGAAAATACTTAATTTAAAGAAATATCATAATTGATTTTTATTAAAGTAAAATTTTACTTTTGTTTTAAAAAAATTGACCCATGTTTTATAAAATAAAAGGATATTTTATAATGCATAATTTTATTGCATTGTTTTATATTTGATCACCTAAAATCTTTTGTAATTTTACATGATATTCTTTTACAATGATAAAGTCCTAAATATTTAAAGTTTCATGAAAATCATATTTTTCAACTAAAAATCAATATTTTAGAAAAAACCACAAATTTAATCTTAATATAATATTTTTATTTAAAATCCAAAAAAATTATATTTATCTTTTCAAATTGAAATTATGAAATTCATAAATTAAATTTCTGAATATGGTTATAAAATATTATTTAAACCCATTTTTACAAGAAAATGAAATTTTCAAATATTAATTTTTATTATTCTTATTTCATATCATTTACCAACTAAATTGGTGTTAAAAAATTATTAATATCAAAGGAAATTCATCATTAATTATATTTTTCTTGAAATATAAATTCATATCATATGAAAAGATATGTTTTTAAAAATTAATTTTCTAAATAATTAATATTCTAAATAATAATTTTAGGTTAACTAATTGAATTTAATTTTGATTCAATGTTGCATTAATTTCAATTATACAAATAATTCACAAAATTTTTACAAATATTTAGTATCATTAATTTAGTGGCTTGGTTTTAATATCCATACTAAAATATTTATATTTTATCTAAATATATTGTGGTTTCATTAATGTTCATTATTGTAAGTAGAACATGATATCAAACACATTAATTTATTTATAGGTATTCATTTATCAATATATTAGGGATTGAAAATAACACTCATTAGGTTTATAACTGATATACAATAATATTAAGTACCCCTAATATTTAAAAATTCATTTGTCAATGAGTAGTTTTTCATTTTATTTTATTTTTTCATTTAAATGTTAACTTCCAAAATTATATAATTTTAATTTGTTAAAATAAAAATCATTTATTGATTCAACGTGTAAAAAATATCTTATATTTAATTTTTGTCATCTTTTTATACATATTTTTTTGGAGAATAATTAAAAAATGCAATTTTTTCAATTGTAGTATCATTTATGACATCATCATGTTATAAAAATTACATAAATTTTTTTAAAATTATCGAAAATCTATTACATGATAATATACATGAAATATTATAAAATTTATATACCTTTAATATAATTTATTTTTTATGACTAAATGAGTTTGAAAATAGTAATTACTGTTGATGTAGTGCTTGTACAACATAGGAAAAGTCAATATTAATTGATTGTGTATATGATTTGAAATGGAAAAGTCTTTTCTCAACTTCAAGAGCTATAAATTATGATTAATGTATCATGTTGACATATATTTACAAATTTTAGAGATATATAAGATAATTATCCAAATTCTTACTCAGTACTTTTGTATTGTGAGAAAAGTAAAAATATTATCTTAAATGTGTTTTCATTATAAAAATGAGAATAAAATATATTATGAATGGACCGGTATAAAAAATAATTATTGATAATAAATTATATTTAGGTTATTATAATAAAATTATAATTATCCAAAATGCTTATGCAATGTTTATCCAATGCCTGTGTAAGCAGGAGAAAAGTCAAAATGGGTGGTTTTAAATTTTTTAAGGGATGATATTTTGATTAATTAGAGAATTGAATGGGTTTTTATGATAAATATTATTATTATTTAAATAATTGAACTATTATTTTTTAATTTGATACTAATCTATATTATTTTAAAAAAAATTACCAGAATACTCTTAAAAATTAATGTAATGGTTATTTAATGTAAGAAATGATTTATAAATTAGTAAAAAATAGTAAGCATTATATTCATTAAAATTATGATAGTTAATGGCCATTTATATCATCTATTGTCTATTTTTGATCAACTCTCCAATTTATAATTACACTCTTTTCATTTTAAGATGAAAGATTAAAAAAAATCCATCGAGTTATCCTAATAAAAGGGACATATTCTAACATTTACAAAAAACATCTCAAGATAGATTTTTTATTTATATTATACCCACAAAATTCTCTATAAATCCATATCCATGTTCATAATCTTCTTACCTTTCCAAAATTCCTTTCATTGAAGTCGTTGGACTCATTCTGAATGAGGCATTTCAAAGAGAAGGGTAAGAGTGGTTTTCCTCGACTTCAATTCCTAGGGACATGTTTTATATTGGGAACCATGTTTTAATTAATATAGTGAAAATAATACCCTATTTTATTCTTTTATAACAATAATATTTTATTTCATGATTTTTGTATTTTCATATTAAGATCTAACATTCATGTTCTTTTGATTCATTCATTTCTGAAGTCGTGAGGCTTTTCTCGTCTCAATTATTTTTTAATTAATGTATGTTCTATATTAAATAATTATTTTATACTACTAGGTTATATAATTTTGACATATTTCAAATTAAAATACTTATTAATAAATTCAATTGGTATAAAAATCCATCTTGGTTTCTCCCTATTATTAGGTTATGATCTCAAATTTCTCAAAGTCGTAATGGTTTCCTTTTCAATACCACTTTGAATTTGAGATTTTTGATATCTAAAATCCATCTTTAGAGAACTATATGTTCTTTTTTACACCCCAAATATTTTAAAAGATTCTTATTTTTTATAGTGTACACAACATGAAACACCATGTCTAGATGAACCACTAATTACGATTAAAATATTATTATTTAATTATCGTCTAGTAGTTAAATTGGAGGGTTTGAATAATATTAACAAAATTTTGAAATATATATATAAATCAACTAATCAATAAAAATTAATTTATTAACACATAAGAAATAAGTACCCAATTTTCAGTAAAATTATTTTATGCAACATAAATACGTTTTCTTCAACAAGTTCTTTTTATTTATTTTTTAGAGAAAATATTATAATAAATTTCTAAAACATAAATAAAATTTATTTTTTAATAGTAATAACAATTTTTAAATCATCATATCAAAATTATCTTATAGTTTAATTTTCTTATTTTTCTAAAAAGATTGATTTTTTAGTGAATAGTGAAAAATACCGATTTTTATTGAGAAATGAATTTTTTGTTTCAAGGATTTAAAATTTTATATATTGTTTTAAAATAATTTCAAACTAAAATCATTTATTTTATTTTTTTATTAATCCCTTTAATTTAATTTGAATAACTTTTATTTTTCAATTTAGAATAAAAACATTTATATTTGTAAAAGGCCATTTTCTGAACAACTATTTTTATGCATAAAATGTGTTTTTATATTAATAAATGAAATTTATAACTAATTATGAATGATTTTAATGAAATTTTTATATTATATATACAATACAATGATATAAAACTAATCTAATATTTTTTCAAGGCACGTGATAAGAATAAATATGTTATTAGGTTTTAATATTGTATTTTCAAAAAAAAAACAGTTTTTCTCAAGTATAGTGCACTTATTTTAAAATAAATTTCTTCCAATTATATAAATTGAATCTCTAAAAATGGATTCCATATTTTTTATCATGAGTTTCATATTTGATAAATAGGCCCCTTTTATTTTGAGCCAATATGAATAGTAATTGTGGTTAAAATTATCACCTCAGTAAAGGGTAAATCAGGTTAGTCTATGTTAAAAATAAGTGATAAGGTCATAATTTTTCATCCTAATTATTTTTAGATAAATTTAATTCGGCCATTATCACACTAGGCTCAAAATTTATTTTTCAATAGTCACATTTCGATGAAAATGACCAATATAATATTTAAATCAATGAATGTTAATGAAATATCTCTATCTTAGTTTTAGAAATATCTTATGTATTCATATAAAGAAAAAATAAGTGGTGAATGAATATTAATAGTTATTTTGGGAATAATGAAATTATATTCATGTTCATAATTTATTTATAATTTTTATTGATTAAATTACTACCTTAAATGTTTGTGTAGGGCTAATACAGTATTTAATCAGTTAATAGAAAAATAAAATAAATGATTTTAGAAATATTATAAGTGATATAATTTTAATAAATTAATTTTCCCCATTAATTTTAGGAATATATATGAAATTTTATGTCATTTTAAGGGATTTTATTTGCATTCCCATTTTTATTTATGAATTTAATATCATATTAAATGAATAGTATCAAAATTCACATTAATAAGGTTTTATAAAAAATAATATTTCATTAAATTTTTTAAATTTCATAAAAATATTATATTTAGATAAATTTATGTGATATGGTTTTTAACAACAACCATGGTCCATTTATGGATCGTTTTGCAACTTATAGTAAAATTATTAACCCTTAAATGTTAGAAAACATGAATATATCATTAATTGTCAAAAAAGTTTAGTAGTGGGTTAAAACTAAAATATAAGGGTGAAAACATATCCAAAAAGTTTTCAAATTTAATTGGTTGAGTGGATTTAAATTTATAATCACCTTATATTTTAACTAAATTAATTATGTGTCAATTTTGTATGAAAAATAGTTTGTATTCATTAAATATTTAATAAAATTCCATGAGTTCCCCTCCCCTCAATTATAAAAAGATGCCCCTTATCTCTTTAATTTATACCACTTTAACTTTCCTAGATCAACCATCCCCAAAATAATTATCTTATAAAAATCATTATCCAAATTATAGAAGTTATTTTTCTTCTAATATACCAACCCTAGGTCCCTTGAGAGGATATTTAATGGAAGTCCACTGAAGAAGAGGTAATCATCTTTACTGATTCCGTCAAGTATATTTCTTCTTCTACACCCTATTAATGTTTCATAACCATATTAATGTAATAAATACATTATAATAAATATAATTATATTTTATTAGGATTATTGTAAAATCAAATACTATCTCGTTTACATCCAATGGAAAGTGAACACATAACTTGTGCATACATTCAGTTTATCGTCTCCACATAGCGATGTAATTTGTTTTTCATCACCATTTTACTTAGACTATTATAAATATGGTACCAATGAATATATATTATATTTATGTAATTATTAACATTTTTATATTTTGGAACCACAATAAATTTAGAAGTATGAATACTACTGAAGCAAAACATACAAGAAATATGAAGTAGTTATCATCTGGAATAGTGGTTTTAATAAAAAAATTGCTAATAAATGAGTGATAAAAGGTTATAAGTAAATAATATATAGTATTTTATATATGATTATTTTTTGGGATAAATGTACAATAATAATATATTTATTATATAGTAGGTTTGAATGTGTATAATGAAAATCAGACCTGAGGTAAGGGTTTCTCATCTCGTTGTAACTTTTGTGGGGCATATGTCATATTCACCGCTTATTTCATTTTTATAGTGTATATGATACCAATTCGAGAAGTTATATAATTAATATATTTATATTCATGGTATTTATATTTTTTTTGAATAAATTATTACATGGGGCTTATAATTTAGATGTAACGAAAGTGATAAGAGTTTATTTTGAAATCCCATCATCATTCGGGATTGTTTATGTCTAATTATCTGTTATGGAAATTATTTTATCTCATTATCTTAAATAAAATATATTTCCTATACTATGGTTTCTTTAAATATAGTTTTTTTCTTTTATTTTTGTAATGACCCCAAACCCATTAGCCCAGATTCGGTGTCTTATTTTATTACATTGGCATATGATACAAGGAATCTCATCCTAATGGTCTGAATAGGTTAGTAGTCTCTGTAAACTAGATATATACTTGAAATACACATTACATTTTAAGTCAAAAAATAAACAAATAATTTCATTGAGTATTCCATTATTCCCCCGTTATGAAACCATGCATATCATTTATAATATACTTCTTGGAATCTCAGGGTAAAATGAAACATATGAAAGGGGTAAGCTCAAATTCTCAGTAAGGGCATACAACGAAATCTATGAGTAAATATGGCCTAAATAATATGGAAAGGTAAATAACTAAAACACATGCCATTTAAATAATCACATGAGCTATAAAACATGACCATGTATATTCTACTAGTCTAATAATCACATGAAAATTAATAAATAATCGAAAATTATTTAATGTATAATGTTGTGAATCTGAAACATATTGTCATGGACTCATCCAAGACATCTAAAAATAAATAGGTAAGGCCTCGACCAAATACATATCTAGTTTGTCTCATAATAACAACCAATGCATCGAGGGATATAGAGGGATCCACCCATCACTTACTAAGTCAAATTATTTCATCATATTAATGTGGTGAAACATAAAAAACATAAACATTTTTATTCAAAAATAGAATATAAAATGTGAATACATTAACCATAAACCATCACTTATATCAAAATAAAACATATTTAGTCAAATTTATCATAAAACATTCAATAAAATTGGGTAGATAATATCATAAGATATAAAACTAAATTAATCATAAGATTCAACAAAGGGTTTTTACATAGATAAAAAAACTATTATAAAATCATATAAATTTTATTAAAGAAAAAGTCTTGTTAAACCCATATGAAAAATAGTTTCGTATAAAAATATTCATTTATTTTAGAAATAAAAATTTTCAATAAAAAAATATCCCAAAAATAAGGTAATAGGGTTTTTCATTTAATAAATTGTGTAAACTTCCAAAGGAAGCCGGAAATTAAATAATAGTCATGGTAGCAAAAAAGTCATTGTCCCCATGTGCGTTAAAAAATAGAACATTTCTTTTTTCATTTTTCAATATATTATGTATAAAAAATATAAAATGATTAATTTTTTAAAAAAATGAATGAAATTAAAAATATACATAAAATTTAATTTTTAATATTTTTTATCCATATAAATAAATATGTAAATTAATATTAGGAATATTTATATTGATAAAAATATTTGATAAGTAAATCTTTAAACATTCATGGTGTCCCATACCACTTTGATAATTTAAATCTTAAGTCCCATGAAATAATAAATATCACATAACATTAAATAACATTATAATAAATCAATTAATGACAAGATAATTCAAAGGGGTTTTATAAACACATTATAAAAGAAGGTGGGTGTATAACATCAAACTATACCTCAACGAAATGAGATTGAGACGAATTCCCTTAACGTAAACTTCCTTTAGTATTACCTCATTTAAACTTTTTTATAATGGTTTTAATCAGGTTATTAATTTATATAATAACTTTAATAATATTTATGATATCATATTTTATTTAATTATATTTTTTATCACTCGTTTTTTGATAATATGTTTTATTACGCTTGTTTTGGATGTTAACTACTTCATTTTTCTATTAATGTTTTGTCAGGTGTGTCATGTTTCGTAAGCATAGGATATATTTATTTCATCTCCAAAATGATTTTAATTTCATATATATCATATTAATTCCTTATATACTTTTTTATAATCAATCTTTAATATTTAACATTGAAACTGAATCGCATCGCACCGTGGAGATGGTAGGTCATACGTACGCACTAGCTGCAGTATCATTCCCTTAATGGTGAAAGGAAATGGAAGTGTATGGTATATTAATTATTACATAATCAATATAATGTTATAATTATAATTTATATTTTTTATTTTCATAATTATACCCATCCAATTAAAGTGGTGATGAAAAATATATTACACCACGATGTGGATACGGTAAGTCGTACGCACGCATGCGTTGTGATTTTTTATTTCATTTGATGGATAAACATGGAATATGTTTGTCCCATTATCATAATAACATATAATAATATATATTATACTATATTTATTACTTTATCATGGAAACAACACATGAATAGAAATTATAAGAAGAAATGAACTTGGATGAGTTGGTAAAAATGATTACCTCTTCTTTAGTGGACTTCCTTTAGATCGTTCACTAATGGATTTAAGGATGGTATTTTTGGAAGAAAAGGATCTCAAAAACATTTATAATTATTTTGGTTTGATAAATGGTTAGGGTTTGGTAATGAAAAAATGATCAATGTGTTGTGAGAAAGTGATGGAGGAGGTGTCGTTTTATAATTAAGGTTAGGGGAACTTTTAGAAACTCTCAAAATATTAAATTAATAATAATTAATTATCAATTAAAAATTTCTAAAGACTATTTTATTTTGAATATATGATTATTATAGGTCTAAATATTCTTAACATATAATTTTTAGATATGTTTAGGTCATATTATTAACCTCTTTTTTTGAATTAACCCTTTGTGAAACTCTTTAACTCTTATTGTGACAACTTGGCTTCTCACTCTTTAAGGGTTAATATATAAACAATAAAATTCCAAATGAACCTCAAAAGAGTCATGGATATAATTTTATACATTATCCAAATATTTTTAACTAATTTTATATTTTTTTTAATTTTATATAATTTAATAAAATATTATTTATTTTAAATTATCATTATTGTAAATTTTGAAGAAATTCATTACATGACATTTTAAAAATATCATAAAAACAATATAACTTCAAAAATACCTTTAAATAATTCTTAATATGACTAGTTAGACTAGAAAGTTTTTTTATGACGTTAATTGTATAAAATTAAATTTATTTTTATATTTTTATTAACATATATTTGATATTTCCATAAATTAAATAATTATTTCATCATCATTATTAAAGCCTTTAATTTAATTATTTCTTCACTAAAAGTTAAAAATAAATTTTAATGATTAAGATAAGGATAATATCGTTCAAATTAATACATATAGTCAAATATATATTCTAAATAACTATATATGAAAAATAAAACACTTATTAAAAACATGAGTCTGGCATATTTGACTTTTATTAGAATAAAATACTATAAAGGTGTAAATTCAGCCAAGTGGCTCTAAGAGGGCATAAAATAGACCCTAGGATGATTTTGGTTTATATTCACTCATCTAATAAAATTTTTACAAGTGTTAAGATAATTTTATAATAATGATAATATTATTTTTACCCTTAATTACCTTATTTTTCCTTAACCATAGTAATTAAAAAAGTACTAAAGTTGCTATTTATGATGTTCTAAAATAAAAGAGACATATTTAATAAATATAGACCTTATTATTCATAATATTGAATCCAATTTTCAAAATTCAAAAAATATAATTGGCTAAAAATTTATTTAAAATTAATCTCATTAAAGGAACGAGAAAATGGGTTTTTAAAGAGAAAACGTTTAAAAGATTGAAATGTTTTTATATCAAATTCAATGTGAAATTGATTCCAATTACCTGAATTATATTATCTAGTAAAATTTTTGTCTATTTATACTTTTAAACTAATTAAAATATAATTTAAATATATATATTATTTATACAAAAACATTTGGTTTCATTTAAAAATAAATATTTTATCACTCTTCCTCAAAACAAGAAACTTGTTAAAAAATAACAAGGAATTAAAAAATGAAAATTATGATATTACACTTTTAAAGAATTATTTTATTTTTTTCAAATATAATTTATAAAATTATTAAAAAGTAGTTTTAAAAGAAGTGTTCCATCAAAGTATGGATGTATTTCCTTTAGAAAAATATAGGTTTTTATGCATAAAAGTGGATATATTTTTATATCATATCTAGATAAAATATAAGATGCTTTTAAAAAAATATATTAAACATATTATATATAAATTTAGTAATTTGTTTAATATTATTCATTCCATCTTATTTAATGACTAGGTTATAATAATATTTCATTATATGGATAAGTTGGGTGTTGTGTACAATGTAAGATATTGAAGATATTAAATATAAAAATAGGACATATTGTAAAATCCATTGGTGTTAAATTCTCCCCTCTTTAATAAATTGCATCATTGGAATTTTAAAGTGCATTCAAAAATAAAATTTGAATTCTTGAAAATTCCTTTGTAGGAATCCCATGTCAGAAATAGGGTTAATAAAAAATCATTTTAATAAGATGGAATGGAAAATGTAATGGTCACCACAAAATTAGTCTTACGAATGTGAGAACATTAGTGGGAATTGAAATCATGGATAGGGAATAAAATTTAAACAATCATGTTCTGATGGGGATTAATAGAGAACACGGTCATTAGAAATTTAACCATCACAAAATTGTAAATTTTTGATCAGTTTAAAGACCATTGATTACTCTATAAGAATATTAAAAGGAAAAAGTTTTTGTCCAAAAACACTTTTCTTAGAGTTGAGGGATTCATTTACTAAAAGAACTCAAGAAGAATAAATTTATTTCTTTCCATGTAAAATCCTTATCATTTGGTTATACTTTGATCTATTTCAACTTCATTTATTAAACCAAGAGTTGGATATTATAGATGAATTTTATTTCCAAGACACCTTTATTAAAATATCCATAAGTCATTCCTTCGGCCTTTAAATGTTAAAAAAACTAAAATTATTATCATATGATATATAATATGATAAATAATTATTTAACAAAAAGAAATAATATACAAATTTAAACTTAGTACATTCCATAACTAGTTAATATTAGGACTCGTCCAAAATATATTAGTCCAAATTCAAAGACCAAAAAATTATAAGAAAGATCACTAAATTGACAAAATCAACTTAGCATTAGATTCTATAAACATAATTTTTCTCTTAATACCACATACCACATATATGAATACCTGGATCACCATAAAATCATAATGAAAATTTCCATGCTTCCAAATCCTTAAAGAATAAGTATTGTAGTACAATTCATATATCTCTCATGATTCTTATAATGAGAACACCATTGATGAAATAATTCTTGTATCCAATTCAAAAGAACATTAATAATTTTACTTCATTATTACACCATTATCTATGCTTCATCATCTTATTCCTATATACCTATATTATTTCATTTTTATTTTCTAGACTCTTCATCATCAGAAGTATAACCATTACTTTTATAACATTGTGTATTCTAACCATTGACCAAAACCCAAAGCCTAATGTGAGAAAAACTAATCATAGTAATATAGTCATGAAGAATCATTTGTATGATGTCAAAATCATTATACTTTATCAATATATGAATCCTTAAGATTAAACATGGTTATAAATTATCATTACCAAATCTATAGGTTTTTATCCTATACATAGACTTATTCTAATGTTAAATCATAGGGTTATGTTTTATAATACATTATATCCTAAATCTAGTTTCTAAGAATCCTATTAAACTTTATATGATGCCAAATATAACAACCCCAACCCTAGAAGCTTGGATTTGGTATCTTACTTTATTACATTGTCATTAGATATAAGGATTTTCATCACAAATAACTAAATAGTTTAGTAGTTTTGGTAAACTAGATACATACCTGAAATCCAAATTACATTTTAAAAAATAAAATACACAAATAATTTCATTAAGTCTGTCGTTATTCCCCCTTTGTGTATCCATGAATATCATTTATAATATACTTCTTGGAATCCTGGGTAAAAATAAAACATATTAAATAGGTTATCAGAAATGCTCAGTAATTGTAAGTGTACAGTGAAAGCTATGAGTAAATGTGGTATAAACAATATGGAAAGGTAAATAGCTAAAACATATGTCATTTAAATAATTACATGATCTAGGAATCTTAGACATTCATATTATACTAGTCTAATAATCACATGGAAATCAATAACTAATCTCACAATGATATAATACATAACATTGGACATCTGAAACAATCAGTCGAGGCATCGACCAAGACATTTGAAAAAAATGGGTAAGGCCTCAGCCAAATCCATATCTGGTTTGTCTCAAGAGACCTACCGATGAATCAAGGGGATATAGAGGGGTATATCCATCACTTACTAAGTCCATTTATTTCTTTATATTAATGGGGTGAAACTTAAACTACATAAATATTCGTATTGAAATAATAGCATACGAAATGGGAATACATTAACCATACACCATGAATGGTATCAAAATAGAAAATCCACAGTAAAATTGATTAAAATCATTAAAAAAATTGGTAGATCATATCATAATAAATCAACCTCAATTAAGTATAATATTCAACATAGGGTTTTTACATATATTAAAATAATCAAATAAAATCATTGAAATTTTATTGAGGAAAAACACTTGTTAAACCCATATGAAAAAATCTTTCGTATAAAAATAAAAATTCTTATAAAATTACCCATTTTAAATACCAATAATCTAAAAAATAAGGGATTTGGTTTTATTATTTAATAAATTATGTAATATTTCAAAGTAAACAGGGAATTAAATATTAGTAATAGTGGTGGGAAAGTAGTTGTCATTATGTACATTAAAAAATAGAACATTACTTTTTCCATTTCATAAAATGGTATATATAAAACATGTAAAAAGATTTATTTTTAAAAACATTGAATGAAATTATAAATAAACAAAAAAATTAATTTATAATTCTATTATATCCATATAAATTAATATTAAGAATAACATCAATAATATTGACATGGATAAAAGGATTTAATAATTAAATCCTTAAAACTTTAGTGTGTCCCATACCACTTTGAAGATTTAAATCAAAAGCCCCATGAAATAATAACATTTTACATAACATAATATATCATGGTAATAAATAAATTAATGACATTATAATTCAAAGGGAATGAATATATGACGCATGCCTATCATGGGGTGTGGAAAACAACATTTTAAATTACGTAAGTATAGGATGGTAGTTAAATCAAGGTAGTCTATTGAATAGGAGTGAACACAAAAAAAGTACTTTTTATTGGTTTGATAAAAAAAATTGTTTCAATTTATTTTGAAAAATGTGATATAAAGAATCAATTTAATTTTATTGTTTTTAAACAAACGAGAAAGATGGTGACCGAAGTGGGTTTGGCTAGACCTTTTGTCATGCTATCCTGGTTTCCATGTTTTTCCCATTTTTCTTCTTTTGGTAGCTGAGATAGATATTTATTGTATTATACCACCGTACCCCTTGGCCATATGGTTATAATAAGATTATTCCCACAAAAAAATCATTGGTTGTTCTACCCTCCCTCCTATGTCTGTAGCGTTGTAGTGTGTTTTTTTATTAATCAGACAATCCATGACATGAGATTTTTGTTTCCTAATAAACCAATACTACACATGTTACAATGATCATCCAGAACTCATCACCCAACCTTAATAAGTTCCACCGTATATATAAAATAATTGGGTTATGGGAGATATGTATCATCTTCCAAAGAAATTAAATTTAATATAACTAAAACCTAGCACAACTAATTTCGGAATTTAAAATAGATTTAAGAATTGAAACCAAATCCAGCAAGTTAAGGTATCTTATTAAATTGAATTAAAAAAACTAAAGAAAAGAACATAGTTCTATCCTTCCCATTTCACGATAACTTAAGGAAACAACCCCTATATTGATGAGGAAGTGATGTTGATGCAGGAGAAGGGAGACATCACATAGTAAAGAAAATAAAAGAAGAAGAAAGTAGGGAAATTAATCTATAGGATGTTGTCACCCACCACTTCCCTCATTGATCTATATTCTATTAAATCCACCTATATAATCTTATTTGTATTAATGGAAGAGGATTTTATGGGTCATAAATGACTGTTAAGGTTTTTTGGGACATAATGGTTCGTTCGCTTTTGATATTTTGGTTCTAGAATATGTCTTTAAAATGCTTTCACATGTAACCTCCTCATTTTGAACAAATGAGTGAAAATTATATTTTAAATATTTCGTCTGAAATATCTTGTATTTTCTACCCAAAAAATCCACAACATATTCTATGTGTAGAAAAATTTATATCCTAATTACTCTAAGATTTTATTCTAGATGAATGATTGATGGATATTTCATCAATTTTTTGCATTCAATAGACCCTTTAATTAGTGCATAACTCTTTAATATTTATTATAGAAATTATGAAATGAATACTATTTAAAATAAACTTATAATCACATCCATTGGATTTATGTAGGATTATTTATGCCTCATTTTTTGAGGTGTGTCCAACCCTATCCTCCTGGACACTTTTTCAATTTGATAATTTTTTTGGCCTATAGTTGTTCGAATCAGCACTTAATCCACAATAAAAAAGTTAGAAAAAATAAATCAAGTAATCCTAAAAAAATATTCACACAAATTGGAATAATAATTTAAATTTTATTCACAAAATACACAAGTGATTAAAATATACTAAAATTACATAATTATAAAATTTTCACATTTAACTCATAACACACCATAAAACAAAACTGATGCAAATAAGCTCAAATTGATAAATTAGGAGTATTAAAATATTTTAAATATATATAAAAATATTGAAAATATTTTCTATCAATTTCCCCACACATAAACTATGTTTGTCCAAAAATATAAAATGTCAACATTAAAAAGCAGAGAGCACTAGTCCAATCATTATTAAAATTTCAAGGCAATAATATTAAAAAAAGATAAATATAAAATCAAATTATCAAATTTCATATAAAATATCAATTAATTTTCCCATTTTTTCAAAGAAACAATAAATTAATGTATTCTAGTTTTCCCATTTGAAAAATGATAGAACTTGTCCTTTCATTAATTGAACTTCCTTAATTTATTACTATAAAAAATGCCAAATCATGATCTACCACTCTTTAGAATCTTTTCTGTCATCACCCATGATAAAATTTAAGTATATTTATTCCCATATCATGATAACATTCTACTTATCCATGTTATGGTAAAGGAACTACTTTATCTACCTCTTAAAGACAAAACTCACATAAAACCATTATGTCTTTCATTAAAGGTTCAATTGACTCTAAGGCTTAAGGTTGGTAGGAATTGATATTTATAAATTAAGGATCGAGGTGGATTTTTATTTATTAATTAAATTTCATGATTTCAAAAATAATTCTATAATTAAATTATCCCCTTCAAAGTAGAAACTCTCATTCCCACAAAACTCAAATCAAAAGTCATGAATATTTAAATAATAATGAATGATGTTCACCTTATTGAATTTTCATCTAATTTTCAAAAATATATTTTTTTTCTTTATTTTAATTAATTTAAAAATGTTATTATTAAAAAATTTAACATCCAACACTTAACCACATAAGATAAAAATCATATATCTGATGGTGATTGTTTATTCTTCTAAGTCACAACCCATTCCTTTTTTTCATTTTTTTCAATAAAGGAAAATAATAAAGAACATTTAATGAATAAAAACCATTCTTTATTACAACAATATCACCCCCACACTTCTTAATTACAATTTATATATCCCTAAAATCATGAATCCCTTAATCACCACACATCAACTTTAAAATATCACTCAAATACCAAGTGTGTGGTGGGAATGGATAAAATTGGATTGAAAATTGGATCATCCCTATAAAGGTCATTCATAATCTCTATGAGATCAAGAATGATTGATGAAAAGGTGGTGTTTTAATTATTATTGGTTTATTAAAATATGCCTCAATCATTTTAAATGTTTTTTTTACAATCGTATCTTTGAAAATTTCAAATCCAAGTTCTAGTAGGTGGCATGTCCTAGGATCACTCATGAAATCTTCTCAAGAAGAAATAATAATTACTTGGTCTAGAAATCTTCTCAATAATGTAACATATGATTTGGGACAATCAATGAAGGCATGATTAATAATAACAAATAAATTCACATGAATTTAAAAAATTTAAATCATGGAAAATGTTTAGGAAATTTCATTTACATAAATTAATTAATTGCCTCAAATAATGAGTCCTTATTTTAATATCCATTCTTCAATTAAACAATATGATTGTCCATTTTACAAACTCAATCACATTAGAATTGAAATAAAAAACATGGAATCATTGGATTCCTAAGAAAATATTTTCTCCTCAATAAGTCAAGTAAATCATAGTTCAACAATGGAAATGTATTTTTAAGTTCAAATATAAAAACATGTTTCAATAAAGTAATATAGGGAGTTTAAAAGATATAAATTAAAATTGAACTCCATTTTACCATGATGCTTCAATATAGGGGTTCATGTCTTGTTCCTTCAATTCTGTTTGGAAGTAATTTCATGATGTATGTTCAATTAATTATCTCCATTTTCAACCTTTCCCCGCCTTCATTAAAAGACCTATTAAGTTAGAATAAAAACAAATGATAGTACTGGAATGTTCAATCATGCTAGAATATGACTGAGGGTAAGAGTAGACTAACTGGGAAATGTGGGTTTCATCTTGAAAGATGTTTTATTTAATGTCATTTTCTTGACTCAAAAATTGATTTTTTTTAAAATAATAGACTAAAAGATTTTCTCCCCCAAACCTAATTTATGTAGTAGCCTCGATTAATTTATATTGTTTTTTTCATGTAAGTATATAAAAGGATAGGTAAAGGTCATCTTCGATTGGTCTTCTGGTGGGATCACTACCTAGAAGTATCCTGAGAATCCATCTAAAAAAAGGTAATTAATTTTTTTAGCTAACCTTTCTTGAATTTGATTGATGAACGTAATTAAAAAGTGGCCTTTTCTGGTAACTTTATTTAGCTTCATGTAATATATACACACTGACTATAAAAAAATGGAAAATTAGTGGTGGTTTTTAGAGGGGTTAATGCACAACCCCATCTAAATTCATTTTAGAGGTGATTATGCCCAAACCCCCTAATCCTCAAATTTAGAGGGGTTTTACATTCCCATCTAAATTTTTAGCATTTTTTTGTAATATTTTATTGAATTTTAGAGGATGTTCTGTCAAAACCAATGTTAATTTAATAATTAGTGTCCCTATATGTTCGGTTGGATTTTAGAGGCACTATATATATATGTGTGTGTGTGTGTGTGTGTGATTGATTAGGATATTATATTCTATATATATGTATATAACATGGAATTTCTTTATAAGGAAATGGGGGGGGTTCACAACCCCCTATAATCACTTAAAATAGATGGGGTTCATGAAGTGTCATTAATCCCATGGATTTGAGGGTATTTTGAACCCCCTCTAATATATGACATTAGAGGGGGTTTTGAACCCCACCCCCACCCCTCTAATTTAATAAATTAGAGATGGTTCTAAACCCCCTCTATTTTATGACACTATAGGAGCTTCATGAATGGCCACTAATCCCTTTGATTTGGGGGGTTTTTTAAATCCCCATAATTTTTTTTATTTTTTCTAATAAATCTCATATAAATTTAAATTTTATAATATGTGTGTGTGTGTTTATTACATAAACACATTATATAAATGTATTTAAATTGATTATAAACATATATATAAAGATATTATATAAAATACTTTAACTTAATACTTATATATATAAACAAAAATGTATACATATATAAATATTGTTATACATGGTATAAATTTAATTATGAATATATTTATTCAAATATATAAAATTTATATATGGTTTTATAATTACTATACATTTATATAACGTTTTAAATTATACATATATTATATTAAATACATTTTTATTGTGTATTTAGTTATAAGTACATTTATATAATATTATGTATACAAATAAATATAATATAGACATAATTATATATATATATATTACATATATTATATTATAGATATTTTATTATATATATATTTATATATATTATATAATTATTTTATATATATTATAATATTATTTTATATATATTTAAGTATACCTTATAAATTATAAATTAATTTAGTAAATATATATATCATTTAATTATATTATATATTTCTAATTATATTAATTTTTTTAATTGTATTTATATGTATATATAAATATAATTGTATAATTTATGTACATTTATATTTATTTATTTATATAATTTTTTCATATAATATTAATTATATATAATATAAAATGATAAAGATATTATATGTATATAAAAATAAATATAATTTATTTTAAAATATATCATATAAAAACTCCAGCTTGTAGTTTTTATAATTTATATTATTATTATAAAAAATATATTTTTAAATAACATGTTTATGCTTTTATATTATATGTATTTAATATTATATGATATACAATTTATAAAAATAAAAATATATTAATGTACACAATATTATACTATTATATTTATTGAAATAACTATATATTAATGTACCTGATGTTATACAATTATATTTATTGAAATAAATACATACTAATGTGCATAATATTAAATATATGTATTGAAATACATATAAGTATTTGTATAAATTATATCTCATATAATATTAAATATGTATAATATACATATTAATTGTATATAATTTAAAATTGTATTTCATATAACACTATATTAATATTTGAATAAATTTTATTTCATATAATATTAATTTTTTTATAACATAAATATTTGTATAAATTCTATTTCATATATATGTATTTCATATATTATTAATTATATATTAATTATATGCAAAATTATAAAATCTATAACAATAAATATATATTAATGCACATAATAATAAATATATTTTTTGAAATAAATGATAGGAATATATTTTTAAATACATTATATAAATATATTAAATAAATAATTATATATATGTTATAAATAAGCATGTTCATAATATAAAAATATGTATTTAAGTATATAAATAATTTACATAAATATATTTATAAATATATAAATATATGTTTATATACATAAAATAAATAGAATGATAAAATATATTTACTTAAATATATGTGAATACACATATAAAATATATAGATTATATAAATATATAAATTGAATATAATATAAATGTATTATAATATATATATATATATATAATATAAAAATTTATATATTAATCTATATAAATATTTATATATGTGTGTGTATGTGTGTTATATATTTATATGTATTTAAATATTTATTCTACTATTATATATTTAAATAAGATTTATAATATATATATATAAGTAATAATGTTTGCCTAAATTAGTAAAATGAAATTGCCTTTGTGGTGGAGGTGTTGGTGCCTTAACTTGAATGTTCATGGCTCAAAACCCGCCGAGCTCAAATTTCACAAGGTGTGGCAATGATGGTATTTGATGGGAGGGGTGGCACAGCTATAAGGAACTGGATGGGGTTGGGGGTGCGGTGTGGCTACGAGGGAATTGGACCAGTGGGGGTGTGAAACTACAGGGGAATTGGACTAGAGGGGTTCAAGGCAATTGGATCAGAATTATAAGGGATGGGGGAATGAACTACATGGGAATTGGAAATGTGGGGTGTGGGAGGGACCTGGATGCAGGGTAAAAAATCCTGTGGGTTTAAAAAAATACTGTTATATTAGAGGAAGTTTATGAAACTACCTCTAAAATTGTTCACAATTACAGGGGTTTAAAAACCCCTCTAATTAGGGCCTCAATTATAGGCGGTTTCAAAAAACACCCCTAATATGATGATTACATGTCAACTATAGGTGGTTTAAAAATGCCTCTAAATTGGGTTCTAGATTAGAGGGTGTTAAAACCCCCTCTAATCTAACATATTCTGGTGAAATTAGTGGGGGTCAAAACTGCATCTAATCTAACTTCCACTGGGTGCACACTACTTTACCATCTCTTAACGAAAACCACCAATATCACAATATGGTCGGAACATTTGGGCCAGTTATAGGTAACTTCCACTAATCTATTTAGAAGGGGTTATAACCCCTTCTAATTAGAGGATTTATTTGTAGCTATCTATGTTAAATTCATTAACCATTCAATCTACCAAAATATTTTAACACATAGAAAATTCTAGTGTCATTTAAAAATATAAAGTCCGAAATTTCATAAATGTATGAAAATAAATGCTTCTTTAAAATCATAAGTTTTACTCCTGATACAAAGGGATATGTTGTGATCTCCATCAAACACATGTATCTCTGTACCTATTTCCCCCAAAAACATCTTATTAAATAATTCATTTTCGTATGCTTCCTATTTCTAGGAAATCAAGTGACTATGTGGGATAAATTATATCAATCCCTTATATCCAATTAATACATTTTGGATTATCTAATAATACACTAATGGTATCAATGAATACATTTGATGTTGTTTAAATTTTTGGATGATCATATCACACTATCCTCATTCTATATCTAATGATATAATGTGTACAATATAGGATTGACCATATACATGCTAATTCTATCTCAATTATGGAAACAGATTCTATACTCTTAATAATAGAGTAAAAATCCAACCCATGTTAAGCATTAACCAATGACATGATCAGTAACATACCAAATTACACTTTGATTAGCTAAGCCTCAAGGATTGCATATGGAATGTATCAAAGTATGAATGCTCTCATGGAAGGTAACTCATGAAAATTAGTTTATTAGTACTCTAAATTTGAACCCAAAACCATATTATACCAAAGACATATTGGATAACACTCAATATGGTATATAATCAGTGGGTCATCTAGTTCAAAAAACTCATTTTATTCCTCATAATAATATTCCATATCCCTATACAACAATCTTACTCACACCAACCAAAATATTTCACCACAAAATATAATACTTCATAACAAAAATCCATTTGGGTTAACTCAATGTAAAAAAATATTGGGGTAAATTATAGTTTTAATTCATGATATATATATATATATATATATATATATATATTTATATACGTTAGAATTTGAATTAATGATAAAGAGGATATTTACTTTTTTTAACATAATAAATTTAATATTCTTTAACTGTTTTAAGAATATAAAAAACTAAACATTACCACATATATTATCGTATGAAATATGATATAATGATATATCATTTTTATGTTTTCTACACTTTTATATTTTTGATATATTTATTACATATCTGAGAAATTCCTACCACATCTATGTGTGATAATTTGATAAATTCCTCCCACTAAAATCACATTTAAGTAAAATCTATGAATAAATCTATTTTGAATAATTGTGAGAAAAATGAATCATGTTCATAAGGTTCGACATATTTAATATATTCAAACTTCCTAACTCTACATCATCAAATACTAGAGTATTTTTTTGTAGATATTCCCACTAAAGGATGATATTTTTTGAACAGGAAATAAAACTATTATCCTTTAGTGGGAATATCTATAAATAAACTATTTTATCTATATCTTATACATTATTATACATTTTTTAATTTTTTTATGAAAATAAGAATTTATTAATTAAAATAAAACATTTTTGGGTGATGGATACTCTTTTATTTGAATGTTAGAAAATATATTAATAAAACATTTTCTCTCAGTTAAAAACAATTTTATAAATCTATTATTCACAAACATATTATATAATCTAATGGACCATAAACAATGTTTAATATATCATATTGTTCATGGATAATATTTTTTAAGAAACAACATCTCTCATAATATATGATAAATATGTTGATTTTACAATCCATCATTGAGATCCATTCGAGATTTATATTTTACATTGAATTCAATTCCATGATTTATCAACCCTTTTCTTCATCATTTCAATATAAAATATAGGCCTTGGTAATTTTTAACTTTGTTTAAAAATACCGTATACAAAAAAATTATTTAATTATACATTTGGTATTAGATTACATTCAAAATAATTGAATTAATTTCTAAAACCTTGATTCTTAACACAGAAATTATATGGAATTAAAAAAATAACTTTAGTTATATTAGATAATTCCATCATATGTATACATTAATCATATTTCTTGATAAATCATGGTTTCAATGAACTTAATAAGATTCTAGAAGAAACATTATTAGAAATTCCAACAAAATATTCTTCATATTATTTTATCTTTTCCATAATTATTTTATCATAACTAGGACATATGATGCCTAGTTTATCTATTCTCAAAGAATTGATAAAGTAGGTTAATAATTTATTGAACTCATTCTTATTGTTTAAAAATTTCTAATAATAAAAATAGAATGAATTACATAACTGTAATAGTCCTTGATTGTTCATGTTTGGTCTAAAGACTTTGAAACATTAGGTGAATTAATATATGATACTATTAAGCATCTTGATTTATGTGTGGAATAAAATTAACATTTTCTTTCCCTATAATGGGTTTAGCTAACCCATGTAATTTTACTTTATTAAAAAAATCTTATGTCTATATGCCATTATAAGAAATTAATTACATTCAAATTATTCCATTATATATTGATCTAAAAGATATGTTGGATTAATATGATGTTATTTATATATAAAAGAATATTTTATTAGATGATTATCATTTTTAAAGTTAATTTAATAAGGATATTTATAAAATGTTCTCCTAATAAAATGATGACCCCTTTTAAATTCATCGCACCCATTATCAGGCCATGTTCTATATTTTACTAAAAAATGAGTACCCTTTAGAATTCCTTTCTCAAATTATATTATTAGGTAGGTAATTATGTTAATCATATCATATATGATTCAAATACGGTTGAGTGGGAAGAAAATTTCTGATAATAACCTGATATTCTAGAATATAAGTTATTCTAAATTAGTACTTTGATCGATAGCTACTCCACATGAAACACTGAATGAAAACCATCCTTGACACATTATATGAATATTAAGAAAATTAAAATAATAACAAAACATCTATTAAATAAAAATATATCACTAAACTAATATTACTTACATTTAGAGGATAAATAATTATTGTGATTTAATATTATAAAGGGTTGTTATTTTTCAAATAATTATATTTTTATTTATTGTATATTTTATCCTAATAAATTAAATAAAAATATTTTATAATATTAACATAATATATGAACTAATATAATAACATTAACTAAATTATGAATTTATATTAAATAATATTAATGACACTTAATGTTTAAAAACTTTATTTTTTTATAAAAAATCATTTTTTCTTAAATTTTGTATTTTCATTAAAAAGATTAATATATAAATATTTAGAACATGAATTTTTTAAAATAAACTTCATTTTTTGATTCATAATTTCAAAATTATATTATGATTAATTTTATGGAATTTTCCTAAATAATTGATCATTAGGTGAATAGTGAAAATACCGTTTTAGTGAAAATTATAAATTTAATGAATTTATAATTATATAATAAAGTCCAAAAAGTATACAAAACATTTTAATTGGTATAGTATTTATTTTTTTACTAGAAATATAAATTTTAATAATACTATATTAAATATAGTAAACCAATGATTAATATTTTACGGACTTTATTAATGCATTCCAACAAAAATTATTTTTTGTCTTTCCTTTTAATTAGTTTTTTAGTAACTTTTGGTTATATATCTATTTTTAAATAATATAAATATAATTTTATTTTATAATAAGACAATTTATTTTATTAAAATTGATAAAATTGAAAAATTATCATACACAAAAATGTTAAAAATACATATATAATTTTTCTAAAAAACCTTTTCTACACATTATGTGCACAAATTTTAAAATTTATATTTATACCTATTTCAATTATTATTTTTTATAATTATTCTCATATTTGAAATCATAATTTTTAAATTAGGTCATAAACACAATTTTTATTTTATCATTAAAATTAATTTCTGATGTTAAAAATGAGTTACCTTGTTAAAATTTAATTTTTGGAAAATGGGTAAATGTAAAGAAAAAAGAATAAAATCACTAATTGTTTTCTCAAAAATGAATGTTTGAGAGCTTTTTGGACCATATATTTTCCTTGAATCCATTATTTTCTATTTTTTTATCCTTTTACCATGAATAGTTTCATAAAATTATTATTAAGGAGTATTTACAAAACACCATTTCTTTAATTTTAAAAGGATCTATCACTACCCCATTCCCCTTACACCCCATTCCTCTTATATTTGAAAAAAAACACTTGAATACTCCTCACACACCTAGATACCCTTAATAGGATTTGGTAATATTAAAACACCACATTCCAAATCCTTAATCCAATTTGCAAGGGATCTTTTCCAAGGAGTAAGGTAAAATTGTGAACTACTGTTTTTACACTTATTTTTTATTTTTCTTATACCTCCTTTTAATATAAAATAATCATGTTAAAAAAATTACATCATTAAAATAAGTATACAAAAATTTTGTCATGTTTATGGGATAACCATTTTCTACCTTCTTTCTAGTCATTCTTAAAATGAAAATGTTGCTTGTAGTACATGAGAACTACCAACTCCATAAGAGTTTTAGTCAATTCTTCATGACTACCTTTAATGGCAGGTTGAAAAGTGTATTTAATGTATTAATATGATATTTTTAAAATTATTAAGTTTTTCTAATTACAATACATTCTATATATTTCTATCATTTTATAAAAATTAATTTGTTTCCATTATGTACATGACAATTACCTCTATGAAACAGAAACATTTGGTTTTTCATCTAGTATTTTATACATTATCCAACTCACTTTAAATGTGATTAAAAAAATTAAAATAGTCTAAATAAAATAATTTTTCTTCTATAATAATTATATTATTCTAAAAGAATCACTTTTCTAACCATACTCATGTATGTATTATAGCTTGTTTTTGTCTAGGTTAGTTTAACAACCTACTTAGACAATTCTATAACTATATAATCAAAAATAATTTTTTATTAGAAATAATTGATAAAATAATGTTATTTTATTCTTTTAAAAATTATATATTAATTTTTAACATATTATTATACCACACTTTTTTATGTTAAAAAATTCTGAAACAAGCTAATCACCAACATTTTCATCACAAATAATAATAAAAATAATTTCTTAATGAAATTAAAAATTTATAAATAAATATAAAACATATATTATAGTTATCATAATGATATTTGAATAATTAAATTTGAATCTATTAAAAATAATTGACCCTAAATTTACAAAACGAATAATAAACAGAATATCAAACCTAATAACATTCAATGATAAAAAAAATATTTAATAAATTAATTTGTAATAAATTAGTATAAATAAAGTTTACAAAAGTTTATCAGTATGAATATGGTTCTGAAATATGTGATTAATATTGTTATTTTTTTTAAATAGGTTGTTATATCACACTAAACCAAATGAGAATAAAGGTAATGGTTCATATCAATTTCTATTCCTCGGGACATGTTGTTGGAGTTGGTATCCTAGGACCAACTAAATTTACTTTGATTAAATGTATATTTTATGAATTTAATATTAATAAAACATCTTATTACATATTTTTCTTTATTATTCATGTCTTTAATTCAATAATTTCCATGGGTACCTATCATATTGATAAGGTAATATCAGTTCAATGCTATGATGAGAACCATGAGGTTCTTTGATGATATTCTTAAAAATAATTATATGGTTGGATAACATACTATGATAGTACACATAGTATGTGTACTATCTATTATGATTACTCCTATGTGGATGACACATCATCTCATGAAGTTCTTAGTTGGTAATCTCTAAGATAGTAAATTAATAAAATAGAACTGCTATTAGGAGATCTATATGTTTTTATGTTATCAAATATTCCTATCTGTGATAATGTGTAAAAATCCTTAGACTTTAATATTATCAATAATGAATTTAATGAATCATACACTTATATTTACTGATGAAAACCATTATTACAAGCGATTTTGGTGAGGTAGGGTATTTTGGGTGTGTGATGATTGACATGTCAATAATGGATACATCGATATTCCCACTAAAGTTTATCTTTTTTTTGTATAGAAAATAACACTTTTATCCTATAGTGGTGATATCTGAAAATAAACTATAGTATCTATATCATATATATTTTTCTATACGTTTGGATTAATTTTTTAAGAACAATTTATTAATTAAAATGTAACATCGTTGGTTCATGGATACTCTTTTCCTTGAATGTTATCAAACATATTACTAAAACCTGTTCTCTTGGATAAAAATCCTTTTATAAATGTATTATTCTAAAACAAATTATATAATATAATGGATGATAAACCATGTTTAATATCTAATATAGTTCATAAAAACTATTTGTTAAGAAATAAAATATCTTGAGATTTAAGATAAATAAATTGATTTCATAATCTATCACGAAGATCCATTTGAGATAGATATTTTACATTGAATTTAATTCCTTGATTTATCAACCCTTTTCTTCATCATTAGAATATAAACTATTGACCCTAGTAATTCTTAACTTGATTTAAAAATAATGTGTACTTAAAAAATTATTAAATTATACATTTCATATCAGATAATATTAAAAATAAACAATTAATTTCTACAACCTTGATACTTAACATGGAAATTCTGTCGAATTAAAATAATCACATTAGTTATATTATATAATTCCATCATATGAATACATTAATTCTATTTTCAGATAAATCTTGGTTTCAATGAACTTAAAAAGATTCTTGAAGAAACATTGTTGGAAATTCCATCTAAATATTCTTATTCTAGTTTTATACATTCCCAAATTCTACAATGATAACTAGTACATATCATGACTAGTGTATCTATTCTCAAATAATTGACAAAATAAGGTATTAATTTATTGAATGTATTCTCATTTTATAAAGATTTTAAATGATGGAAACTGAATGAATTACATAACTCTAACAGTCCTTGATAGGTCATGTTTTATCTATTGAAATTGAAACATTAATTAAATCAATTAATGATACCAATAAGAATCTTTATTGATGTTTTGAGTAACTTTAACATTTTTTTCCTAGAATGGGTTTACCCAACCCATATAATTGTTGGATTTTGTGGCCTAGAACCAATTACTTTGTACTTTATTCATTAATAAAATCTTTATCACATCTTGATTGCTCTTATGTGTGAAAATGCATGTGATAATGTCCTAAGGACAACTGTTTCATTATGGGGTCATAGCAGATCCCTGTTATGATGAGAACCCAGAAGTTCCATAACACTGTTCTTGAATATATGTTCTATGGGAGGATGATATTATTTGAGGGGAACAAATATTATAGGTCATTAAGGGTGAGGACTCATAAAACTTTGAGGCACCTTCTCATGGTGTACTCCCTTGGTAATATCCAGGAGGATATTATGAGAATGAGGCCCGCCAGTAAGAAATCCACATTTCATAGTGTCATCGGATGTTCCTATCTGCGGACGTGTATATTGGTCCTTAGACTTTAATATTATTGTTAATGGGTATTCCAACTTGCGTACTTAGATGTATTGATGAAAATTGTGACGACACACTGTTCGCAGCGAAGAAGGATACGTTGGGTGCGTCACGAGTAATACTGCATTAATAGATAATGCGAGAAAGGATTTGTCCCTTCTGTTCTATAACAGAAGTAGATATCTCATGCCCTTTGATGGAATTGATAAAGCCTAAATAAATCCATGGCCATGGTAAGGTATGGGCGAGTTCAATTCTTGGAAGTCAAAGAAAGAATAATCGAGCACATGGGTTGATGGCACTGGCATGAAACCCGCTTGAGTAGAGATATCGAGACAAAGGGATTATATTACACGATAAGCGTTCGTATGAGGTGACACGTCCTTATGGCATTAACTTCTTTCTCTATGGGTTCCTTGGCGTGTTGCTAGACGCTAACCTTGGACATTAGGTAGGCTCCGCCTAATGCCACTGAGAAAGAGGCCTATAAGGACACACACTAAGTGTGTCCAAGTTTCTTAGTTAAATATTAATTTAAAATTTTAAATAATGATTATTACCGACTGTGGTTTAATAATTATTTAATAATTCTTGATCACATTTATTTCGACACTAGTTATTCTAGAGAATATATTGTGGACGAAATAATATGTTTATTAGCGAGTAATTTAGTTACATTTATTTAAGAAATAAATAGCCATTACTCAAGGTCTAATAAATGTGGTGGAGGAAATAAAGGAAAATAAAAGTACATGACGTGTATATTAAATATACACGTCATGTAGTTTAATATAAAATGAGTATACGTCATGTATTAATGATTACATGCCATGTAGTTTTTCCATTTGGGATTTTGAGGATGTAATATTGTTTTATTAAATGATATTTATTATAATCTGTGTGGGCGCATGTCAAGAAATTAATAATTCGACATAGGGGTTTTCAATAAGAGTTAATGAAATAAATAAAACATGTAACATGTTCATTTATTGTCATAACTCTACAACATCAAACCCAATTATAAATATCTTCACAACCCCAACACTTTTCCACAAGAAAATCGTTGTGCACAACAATTCTGAAGAATTATTTCAAGCCCGAAAGAATCCCTTCCTCTAAGAACGCTCTCAGGAATGAGAGATCAAAGCGATCGAAGGTGGACATCGCAAGCGAAGGTTCTTCCACACTAGCACTCAGAGATCCCTTTGGCGACGTCCGAAGATACGTGGCACACATTTGGATCATTGCTAGAGGAATCCTACACTTGGATTCTATGACACAATGACGGATCACCGAATCATGACAGAACACATCAACAAAGAAAGAATTCCACCAAGGTAATTCTTGTGAATTAGTTAAATTAATTATAACCAACATATGATGATCCTGTCTCTATGGTTCTGGGATTCCCTCTTTTGTTCTTCATTCTTCATTCTATTCCGAAGATCTGTCATTTTATATTTTGATGGATCTCGGTTTGAACGTTGCTTAAACCTAAAATTAAAGTTGGGAAAACCCACCAATATGCTTCTGTTGTGCCCGGAACCAACAAGTGGTATCAGAGAGGTCATATCATTGATTATAATTATTTAGTTTTTCATTGATGTTTTACATATTTAATAATTTACTTGTTTCAATTCAGGTTTAGTCATTCTGGAAATATGAATCTCGAGATCTGTTCTTCCTCCATCATTTCTCATTCACCTCATATAAATGAATTTTTCTTTTAATTTTGATTAAAATAAAATAGAGGAACTCATCCGGAGGAGCCAATAATTTTTGGCCATACAACACCAGAATACACGGCATGTATTCGGATGTACACGTTATGTAGTCTAGATTCATGCATCAGACTGATCAGCCAAATCAAGACATGTATTGGATCCAGTCTAAGTCATTAATGACACCGTGTGTTGACCAGGAATAGGTGGAACATGGTTTCCGGATTACATGTCGTGTGGTACATTGAACATGGTGTGAAGTCCCTTTGGGTTAGGGTTAGACCGTGTACCCCGTACATGGCTTTCCCGGCTGGAAACCGTGTAACGTCAAAACTACACGGCATGTGTCCCACTAAACAGGTCGTGTACTCCAAAAATTTCCGAATTACATTAAAACGCCATGTCCCCAGGCGTGTACTTTGGATGGACGGTGAACAAAAGTACATGCCCTATAGTCGGAACTACACGTCGTGTACTCGTTCAAATTACGCAATGAACAAGAATTCACCAGGTTGCCTCCAAGGTACAAGTAACGTACAAGGATAATTTTAAATGAATTTATTATTTAAAATTATGATGGATGAGAATCTCAAGAAAATTTAGAAAAAGGGTTTAAGATAAAAGGATTGATTAATTAAAGATAATTAATTAATTCAAGCGTGATTTATCTTAAACAAGAATGATTAAAAATTGAATGCAAGTATTATTTATGCGTAAATATCATTGCATGTATGGATGATCATGAGCTAGACTGAGACCTTTGTATGTGAATGGTTTCATTTAATTTATTTATTTAAATTAAATTTGTTGGCATGCGAGCCATCTCCTCATAAATATGTAGGGCTTGCGTGCCCAAGGATTATTTTATGTAAAACCCCCTTTTTACCCCTCACCTGCGTGTGATATAAATGCATATGTAATGGATGGAGATTTAAATCTAGTGTAGGCAGCTCAAGTCAGGAGCCAAGGTGAAACCAATCTAAGGAGATACAAAGGTGGACAGGTGGAAAGATGTAAACATGAACCCACAAGGTTCAAGGTGTTTCTCCCCTAGGTCTTGGGTTAGTTTATCAACTGCTATATAAACTAACCAATAGAACAAGCCCATGATCATACCATTTATTTTATTTCTGTCAGTTGCATGGTTTATTAATTTTGGGTGTGTTTTCATTATCACACAATTAATGAATTAAACAAGCATGTAAGATGGAAATAAAATAAAACCAGCTTATGTGTAAATATTATCTTAGACATGGTTAATCACTTAAGTAAATCCCACTTAATATTAACAAGCATGTAATCAAAGATAATAAATTGGAAATTCAAGTATAAGGATAAAATCCCACAAAGAAATATTAAGTCGGTATAGCCTTCCAAAATCTTGGTTAGAATCAAACCATAGTTCAAAGTGGTTGACCAACCCTAGTTGTAAAGCTTTGAATTATTGGGGAATTCTGATTCAAGGTTTTGGGTTAACATATCCTTGTTCAAATCAAGGGATTACTACCACAGTAGGACTTGGTGTGGCCAAGAGGCAAAAGGATGATGAAATCCAAAATAAAATGATTTCAGGATTGGGGAGTCCACTCAACGGATCAAGGAGCTGCGAGTTAAATGCAGTTGGAATTTGGAATGCCTACCTAAAAACCCTTCAAGTTTCTTGAAAAACACTATTTGTGGTAATGCGATGGTCAATATAGATCCTTGCCATTAGAATATTCTGATAACAAAATATTCCAAAGTCAATGGTGAGGGGTATTGGACTTCGATAAAGTAGTGGGAGACAAATAAGTATTAATTTATTTATTTGTCTTAGTTTTGTAATAAAGTACTAAGCCTTTGATCATCTTAATTTGTATAAATGGCATGAAAATGACTGCAAACATATCATTTTGAACCATACTTGAGAAGTGAAACCTTCTCACAGGCACCGATTTCCTAGAGTGGTAGAGGCGTTTACGCGATATCCATCACCACGAGAGGAAATTGTATGTGCTGGAAGAGCCTGTTCCAGTTGCACCTATATCGGAACTTCTACCCTTAACTCACTAGGTATATAAGGACATGGGGTGTGACAAACCCGCAGTCCTTATGGTGAATAAGAAAAGGAAGGATAGGGCAAAGGGGCCAAAGACTTATAAACAGTCTGAAGCCCCTGAGCACCGTCGCTCTAAGAAGGGGAAGATCCAGAGGCAGGGAAAGCAACATGAGGCAATGTGTTTTGCATGTGGAAAGCAAGGCTAATGGAAGAGTAACTTCACCCAAAAGAGTTGGTACGCTAATGGTGAATTCATTATTGAGTGTAATCTTTCTATTTCTACACATCGGGTATTAGATACAGCTTGTGGGGCTCACATCTGTATTCAAATGCAAGAACCAAGTAGATTTAGAAAGATTTCCAGAAGAGAGGTGGATCTTCGAGCTGCCAATGGCGCAAGGCTGGCTGAGTTGGATATTGGTGATTACCACCTCTCATTTCCAATCAGAATGATTTTGGTTTTACATAACTGTCATTATGTGCCTAGTGTTACTAAGAAGATAATTTCTGTATCTTGTTTGGATATGGATTGATTTATTTTCAAGTTTGGAAATAAGGGTTGTATCTTTTATAAGAACAATGTATGTTATGATATGGAACATTTAAATAATGGTTTTTATGTATTAAATTACTAAAACCAAGTGCTAGATATAGATAACGAAACAAACTCACATGACTCATACATCACCCAATTCTGGCATCAACATCTCGGTCATGTAAAAGAGAAGCACTTGAAAAAGCTCTGCAGAGATGGATATTTAGACTCTACTGAGCTAAAACCACTTGATAGATGTCACACATGTTTACAAGGAAAAATAACCAAGCTGCCTTTTAGTGGACAAGGTGAAAGGGCCCCAGAGCTTCTATTATTAGTACACATGGATGTGTGTGGACCATTTCCAGTATAAGCTAGAGGTGGATATTCTTACTTCATTACTTTTACTGATGATTTGAGTAGATATGAATATGTATACTTAATGAGGAATAACTCAGAGTCCTTAGAGAAATTTAAGGAATTCAAGAATGAAGAAGAGAATCAGCTTGGTAAGAAGATAAAGAAGCTTTGATATGATCGAGGTAGAGAATATCTGAACCAAGAGTTCATCGATCTTCTATAGGAGTCTAGGATTCTATCTCAGCTCAGTCCTCCTTATACACCGGAGTGGAATGGTGTTAGTGAAAGGGGGAACCACACCCTGTTGTACATGATGAGGTCGATGATGAGTCATGCGGATCATCCATTATCCTTTTGGGGATATGCATCACAAATTGCAGCATACACATTAAATTGAGTACCAACTAAGGCGAAAAATAGAATTCCCTTTGAGTTATAGAATGGAAAGAAACCCATTTTGTCGCATACACATGTATGGGGATGCGAGGAATTTTTTAAAGCCTTCTTAGGAAAAGAACTAGCACCCCAGGGCATGAAGCGTATCTTTATAGGATATCCTAAGGAAACAAAATGATATTACCTATATAACCTTCAAGACAAGAAAGTGATTGTTGATAGAAAAGCCATATTTCCTAGGAGGGATCACATCCTCAAAAAGGATAGTGGTAGAAAGATTGAATTCGATGAAGTTAATGCTCAAGATACACAAGAGTTGGTACAGGAACAAGTTCCACAGGTCCCCATGGAAGAGGTTCTAGAAACACAAGTACTTCGTAGGAGCTCAAGAGAGGTAAGGGAACCAGAGAGATTTGGTTCCTAGTCACCGAGGATGGTGAATCATTATTGTTGGACAATGATGAACCTCTCTCCTACAAGGAAGCAGTATAAATATCAGAAGCTTCAAGATGGCTAGAAGCTATGAATTCTGAGATGGATTCCATGTATCAGAACCAAGTATGGGTTCTGGTCGATGAGCTAGTTAATGTAAAACATGTTGGATTCAAATGGGTATTCAAGAGAAAACGAGACATGGAAGGTCAAGTTAGCACCTATAAAGCCAGGCTAGTGGATAAAGGATTCAGATAGCGTTAAGGAATTGACTATGATGAAACCTTCTCTCCAGTTTCCATGTTTAAATCCATAAGAATCAGACTATCCATAGCAGCTTACCATGACTACGAGATTTGGAAATAGGATTTCAAAACAGCATTCCTTAATTGGAACCTTCAGGAAGATTTCTATATGACACAACCAGAAGGGTTTATGACATTAGGTGAAGCCAAATAGGTTTGAAAGTTGCTGAAATCCATTTATGGATTGAAGTAAGCATCCAGGTCAGGGAACATTCGATTTGATGAAGCCATAATGGAATTTGGTTTCATTAAGAATGAACGTGAGCCATGTGTTTACAAACGGTTTAATGGGAATGTGATCATTATCCTAGTCGTATATGTTGACAACATATTACTTATTGGAAATGATGTACCAGTATTACAATCAGTTAAGGACTTGTTGAACAAGTGTTTCTCCATGAAGGAATTAGGAGAAGCAGCCTACATTCTAGGGATCAAGATCATTCGTGATAGATCCAAGAGGCTTCTTGGACTAAGTCAGGGTACATATATTGACGAGATACTAAAGAGATTTAGTATGGAACAATCCAATAGGGTATTAGTTCCAGTGTCACATAGCCTACATCTTTCTAAGAAAATGTGTCCACAAACAAAACAAGAGAAAGATAGAATGAGTAAGATCCCTTTCTCTTCAGCTATAGGATCCATCATGTATGCCATGTTATGTTCCAGGCTTGATGTTGCCTATGCACTGAGCATGGTATGTAGATATCAAGAAGATCCAGGAGAACATCATTGGACTGCTGTTAAGACTATCCTTAAGTATCTAAGAATATCTAAGGATATGTTCTTGGTGTATGGAGGAGATGAGGAGCTTGTCATCAGAGGGTATGCTGATGCTGGTTTTCAGACAGATCAGAATGATCTGAAGTCACAATCTGGATATGTTTTCTGTCTCAATGGAGGAGCTGTGATCTGGAAGAGTTCAAAGCAGCCAGTTGTCACCGATTCTACAGTGGATTTTGAATATATAGCGGCTTCGGATGTAGCCAAGGAAGTCTTCTGGATTCAGAACATTGTCTAGGAACTTGATGTGGTGCCTAGCAATAAAGATCCCATTACATTGTATTGTGATAATACTGTAGTGGTGTATCTTGAAAAAGAACCAAGGTCACACCAACGGACAAAGAACATACTTCGAAAGTATCACCTCTTGAGGTATTTCTATCAAAGGGGTGAGTTGTAGTGAGTAGAGTGTCAACGGAAGACAACGTGAAGGACCCCATAACTAAAGTCATATCTTAGTAGAAGCATGAATATCATGTGATAGATAGCGGGTTAAAGGTTGTTAGTAGTCGGCTCTAGTCCAAGTGGGAGTCTGTTGGAGTTGGTGGCCTAGAACCAACTACTTTGTACATTATTCATTAATAAAATCATTATCACATCTTGATTGTTCTTCTACGTGACAATGCATGTGATAATGTCCTAAGGATAGCTTTTTCATTAAAGGGTCATAGAGGATCCCTGCTATGATGAGAACCCAGAAGTTCCATAACACTGTTCTTGAATATATGTTCTGTGGCCAGATGATATTATTTGAGGGGAAAAAATAATACAGGTCATTAGGGGTGAGGACTCATAAAACTTTGAGGCACCTTATCATGGTGTGCACCCTTGGTAATATCCCGGAGCATATTATAAGAATGAGTCCCGCCAGTTGGAAATCTACATTTCAAAGTGACATTGGATGTTCCTTTCTGCGGACGTGTGTATTGGTCCTGAGACTTTAAGATTATTTTTAATGGGTATTACAACTCGTGCACTTAGATTTATTGACGAAAACTGTGACGACACACTGTTCGTAGAGAGGTAGGATACGTTGGGTGCATCACGAGTAATACTGCATTAATAGATAATGCGAGAAAGGATTTTTCCCTTCTATTCTATAATAGAAGTAGATATCGCAGGCCCTTTGATAGAATTGATATAGCCTAAATAAATCCATGGCCATGGTAAGGTATGGGTGAGTTCAATTTTGGGAAGCTAAAGAAAGAATAATCAAGCACATGGGTTGATGGCACTAGCATGCAACCCGCTTGATTAGAGATATCGAGACAAAGGGATTATATTACACTGTAAGAGTTCGTATGAGGTGACACGTCATTGCGGCATTAACTTCTTTCTCTACGGGTGCCTTGGTGTGTTTCTACATGCTAACCTTGGACTTTAGGCAGGATCCGCCTAATGCCACTAAGAAAGAGGCCTAGAGGGTCACACACTAAGTGTGTCCATGTATCTTAGTTAAATATTAATTTAAAAAGTTAAATAAATATTATTCCCAACTGTGGTTTAATAATTATTTAAGGATGCCTGATCACATTTATTTCGACACTAGTTATTCGAGACAATATATTGTGGATGAAATAATATGTTTATTAGTGAGTAATGAAGTTACGATTATTTAAGAAATAAATAGTCATTACTCAAGGTCTAATAAATGTGGTGGAGGAAATAAAGGAAAATAAAAGTACATGTCGTGTATATTAAATATACATGTCATGTAATTTTATGGCAAATGAGTATGCGTCGTGTATTAATGATTACACGCCATGTATTTTTTCCAGTTGGGATTTTGAGGATATAATATTGTTTTATTAAATAATATTTATTATAGTCAGCGTGGGCACATATCAAGGAATTAGTAATTCGACATGGGGGTTTTCAATAAGAGTTAATGAAATAAATAAAATGTCTAACACATTTATTTATTATCATAACTCTATAATCTCAAACCCGATTATAAATATCCTTACAACCCCAACACTTTTACACAAGAGAATCATTGTTCACAACAACTTTGAAAAATGCTTTCAAGCCCGAAAGAATTCCTTCCTCTAAGAATGCACTCAAGACCGAGAGATCAAGGTGATCGATGGCAGACATTGCAAGCAAAGGTTCTTTCGCGCTAGCACTCGGAGATCACTTCGGCGACGTCCGGAGATACGTAGAACATGTGTGGATCACTGGTATAGGAATACTACACTTGGATTCTATGACACAACGATAGATCACTGAATCGTGACCAGACACATCAACAAAGAAAAAATTCCACCAAGGTAATTCTTGTGAATTAATTAAATTAATTATAACCAACATATGATGATCCTATCTCTATGGTTCCAAGATTCTCTCTTTTGTTTTTCATTCTTTGTTCTATTCCAAAGATCCAACATTTTATATCGTGATGGATCTTGGTTTGAACGTTGTTTAACGCTAAAATTAAAGTTGGGCAAACCCGCCAATGTGCTTCCACTGCGCCCAAAACCTACAATAATTTTACATTTTTTTAAAAAAATCATACATTTATATACCAGTATAAGAGATTGATTACATTCAAAATATTCCTTTATATATTGATCTCAAAGGTATGTTGGACTGTGATGATTTATTTTATATATAATAAAAACTTTAATTAGTTTATTATCATTTTTGAGTTAATTTAATAAAGACATTTATAAAATGTTCTCCCAATGAAATGATGACCACTTTTAAATTAATCATAAAAATTATTGGGACATGTTCTATATTTCATTAAGAAATGAGTCCCCTTTATCATTAATTTCTCTAATTATATTATTAGGTTGGTAATTATGTTAATCATATCATATATTAATCCTATATGGTTGATCAAAAAATATTTTTTGGTAATAACCTAATATTCCGGGATATATGTTTTTCTAAATTAGTATTATGTTTGATAGCTTGCACCACATGCAACAATGAATCAAAACAATCCATGACATATTTTATAAATATTATTAATAAAATTAAAATAATAATGAAACTTCTTGTAAAAAACTATATTAGTAAACTAAAATTTTATAGATTTGGAGGATAAATAATTATTTTGGTTTAATATTATAAAAGATTGTTCTTTTTCAAATAACTATTTTTAATGTATTGTGTATTTTATCCTAATTAATTAAATTAAAATATTTTATAATATTAATATAATATATAAACTAATATAATAACATAGATTAAATTATGAATTTATATTAAATAATATTAATAACACTTAATGTTTAAAAAAAAAATTTATAAAAAATCATTTTTTCTTAAATTTTGTATTTTCATTCAAAATATAAATATATAAATTTTTAGAACATGATTTTTTAAAAATCAACTTCATATTTTCATTAATACCTTAAAAATAAGATTAAGTTTAATTTTATGGAATTTTCATAAATAATAGATCATTAGGGGAATGGTGAAAAATATATTTTTTTGATAATTATAAATTTGAGGACTTTATAATTATATAAGAATGTTATAAAAGTGTATAAAACCATTTAATTGTTAAAATTTTTATTTTATAACTAAAAATATAAATTTTAAATATAGTATATCGAATTTAGCAAACCAATGATTAACATTTTAAGAACTTAAGTAAAACTTTCATACAAAATTTATTTTTGGTCCTTCCTTTTAATTAATTCTTCTAGTAATTTTTGTTTCAATATTTATTTGTAAGTCACATAAATATTATTTTATATTATAATAATCCAATTTATTTTATAAAAATTGAAAAAACTGAAAATTTTATCATACACATACATTTTAAAAATACATAACTAATTTTTCTAAAAAACAGTATCTACACACTTTGTGCACTAATTTTAAAATTTATTTTTCTCCCAATTGGAAATATTATTTTTTAAAATTATTCTCATATTTAAAATTTTAATATTTAAATTAGTTCATAATGTTTATTTTTATTTTTTCATTAAAATTAATTACTGAGGTTTAAAATGAATTACCTTAGTAAAATTTAATTTTTAGAAAATAGTTAAAAGTAATGATAAAAGCATAAAATTACTAAACAAAATCTCAAAATGAGTGTTTGAGAGGTTTTTTGACCATATAATGTCCTAGAATCCCATAGTTTATATTTTTAGATTTTTTTTACTATGAATAATGTTATGAAAGAATTATAAATGAGCATTTACAAAAAAACACCATTTTCTTTATTTTTAAAAGAATCCATCACCACCCCCTTTCCCTCACACCCATTTCCTATTAGATTTGAAAAAACCCACCTTAATACTCCTCACACAACTAAGAATCCTTTATAGGTTTTGGTATTCTCAAAACCCCACCACCTAAAGCCTTAATACAATTTACAAGGGATCTTTTACAATGAGTAAGGTAAAATTATGAATTACTCTTTAAAAATTTATTTATTTATTATTCTTCTAATTCCAGCTAATATAAACTAAATATGTTGAAAAATTACCTCAGTTACATAATTATACTAAAATTTTATCATGTTTATTATATAACCATTTTCAATGATCCTCCCAACCATTTGGAAAATGAAAATGTCTCTTGTAGTACATGAGAACCATCACCTCCATAAGTTATGTAGTTAGTTTAACATAACTACCTATAATGGTTGGTTAAAAGGGTTATTTAATGTATTAATATGATATTTATAAAATTATTATGTCTTTAAAATTATAAATTATTCCATATATTCCTATAGTTTTATGAAAATCAATGTGTCGCCCTTCCGTATGTGCAAACTACCTCCTCTATTAAAGTGGAAGAATTTGTTTTTCATTTAGTCATTTATTCATTATCCAACACACTTGAAATATTTTTAAAAAAAATTTAAATGGATCCAAATAATATCATTATTATTCTTTAGTAATGATATTATTCTAAAAAAATCACTTTCATAACCATTCTCATGCATATATTATAGCTTGTTCATATCTAGATCAGTTTAACAACCTACCTAAACAATTATATAACTTTGTAATCATAAATAATTTTTTTATTAGAAATAAATGAGAAAATTTTGTTATTTTATTCTTTTAAAAATAATATATTAATATTTAACATATTATTATAATACCGCATTTTTTTGATAAAAATTACCAAAAAAATATCATCACAAACTTTTTCATCAAAAATACTAAAAAAATATGTGTTAAATGAAATTAAAACATTATAATCATTATAAGAAATCTATTATAGTTCTTATAATGATATTTTAATGATGAAACTTTAATCTATTAACAATAATTGACACTACCATTTCAAAAATAATACTAAACACAATAACAAAACTAATAACATTTGGAAATGAAAAAAATATAATAAATATATTTGTAATAAATGATTATAAAAAACATTTATAAAAGTTTATAAGTATAAATATAGTTTGGAAATAGGTGATTAAGATAGTTATGTTTTTTAAATTGGAGGTTATATCACATTCAACAAAATGAGATTAAAGGTAATGGTGTTTTGTATCAATTTTCCTTATTTGGGACACGTTGTTGGAGTTTGTATCCTTTGACCAGCTAATTTTACTTTTATTACATGTATATTTTATTAATTTAATATTAATAAAACATCTTATTACATATTTTTCATTGTTTTTTCATGACTTTAATTCAATAATTTACATGGGTATCTATCATATTGATAAGGTCATATCAGTTTCATGCTATGATGACCACCATGATGTTATGTCGTGATATTCATAAATAAAATCTTGTGGTTAGATAACATACTATGATAGGACACATATTATGTGGACTTTTTGATATGAGTACTCGTATGCGGATGAAACTTATTCTCATGAAGTTATCAATTGGTAATCTCTCATATTGTAGACTATGAGAATAGAACTGCTAGTAGGAGATCTGTTTTTTCGGTTCATCAAATATTCCCATCTGCATTTATGTGTAATGATCCATAAACTTTAATATTAACAATAAGGAATTTCATGAATTCTGAACTTATTTTTACTAATGAAAACTATGGTGTCATATGTATATTGTGAGGTAGGGAATTTTGGGTGTGTGATGATTTACATTTCATTAATGGATGTGTCAAGAGTAAGGATTGGTCTCTCTTATCTTTATAGAAGTTGGCATATCAAATATTTGATTATAATAAAAAAAGTCACATTAAATTACTGGGTGATTTTGTAATGATGTATTCATTTCAGATAGTTAAAGAAAAATATATTAAGTACATAGGCTAATAAAACATATGTGTAACCTACTTAATGAGATATTAAGTCAAAGGGATTATATTACATGGTGACCATTTATATGTGGTTATCGATATTTAGACATTAAGCTCTTTCTCTTGGTCTTCTTAACCTATTTCTAGATAGTAATCTTGGAATTTAGTAAAACCCTCCTAATGATAATAAGAAATAATTCTAGAGGGTCACACACTAAGTGTTTATATTGATAGAGATTAAATTCTATTTTAATTTAATAGAGTACATATTATTTAAAATATTGATGAATAATTTATTCGTGTTTTATTGATCACATAAATTAAATAAATAGTTATTTATAGAATTGTTAATAAAATATATCTATATATCTATATTTTATATTTAGTAAATATTGATTTTATAATTTATGGATAAAAAAATTATTTGGGAATAAAATGTTTATTTGGGTATTCTATAAATTTTACAAAGTTTGAATAGACCAATATTGTATTTTGTAATAAATATTAGTTTAAAAGCTAGTAAAATTTTATTTGTTATTTCAAAAGTTATCACACACCATAAATAATAATGTTATTTTTGTTATTATTATTAGGCATATGGTTTAATAAATATTATTATATTATTTAAGGGTCAGTATAAAATTTAATAATATTTTAACTTAATCCATATCTCTATAAATAAAAAGTTGTGTCTATTGTGTAAAAAAATTAGAATGAAGAATCATTGCATACGATGTAACTCTATCTCTCTCTATCTCTTTATCTCAAATTCCTCCTCTCTCTCTCCCAATAATGAGAAAAACTCCTTCGAGCCTAATGTATCTTGAATTTATCATGATGAACAATGAAAGAAAATTCATTCACCGCACTAGAACCTAGAAATCAATTGGTGTTTTTCAAATATTAAAAGAGAATGCGTGATTAACCATTAGGGAGATCCAATAATTGAATCCTTATATTAAAACAGTGGTAATAAAAAATGGTTTTGGAATATCGACAACATCATTGAAGAAAGGATACTAAGATGAGTTAATCATTAATTAAGATCTAAAAATAATTATTATAAATTTGACATGAAAAATCTTATATTGGGGTTTTATTTAGCATCATATAAGTATCCATGTTTTCATGATACATCATAAGATTAGAAGAAATATATTATATAATCAAATATTGAATGTTTACGATGTAATTCATATGTTTTCCATAGAAAATTAAATCTTTCGCACTCACCTCCTTCGAAGGAGGATCGGGCCTTGGGGATTCTAGCATTTAAGATTTCCATTCATGGAACAGCACAACCCGAAGGCATCTGAATTACTCGTGGATGTTTATTCGAGTTAGGATACAGTTATTATCTAATATATTTTGTAGGGAAAATTTGGATAAAGAAAATTCCATTTTCTATCATTATTAAAGATCAGATTATTATAACTTTTATTGATTTCAAATTATGTTAGAAATAATAAATTAATTGATTTTATTAAATATTACACTATTTTATCATGTTCCAATATCAATAACCATTGAATTAGAACTATATAGTATCTAGGAAATTATAGTGGAATGTTTCCATATTCCCCTATTTATAACCCAAATGAGGGTTGGTCAAGATAATTGAAGGTATTTAGATAGGAAGGTCTTTGACAAATGTGGTCATACAACATCTTCATCGCTAAGTGGGCTTCGCAATCCTGAAATACTAACTTACATTTCCTTAACACTTGACTGTATGTTACATCATGTCTATTTATGGATACTTCTCTTGATGTAATATGGTTAATTCAACTAGTAACCTTCATAATAACTCTATGTTAAAATTAAGTGTCCCAATGAGGGTTGGTTGAACCCTTAGTTCTATGGATTTCATTCTTAATGAAGTAATGAAAGGCCATATATAAATTAATATAAATTATAAATATTTTAATTTATTATTTATAAATTTTAACTTGTTTTATCATTTACAATTATTCTTAAATTTTAAGTGGATTTTAACTAAATAATTGACCTTGTTGGATAAAATAGTTATGAATAATGCATTTACTTAAATTCTATCTTTTCACATTAATTCATTTATTTATGTGATTTTTGTCTTTATTTAATAAAATAAAAAATTAAAAAGACATAAATAAATAAATAAACTATTCATGAGATTATCAAATAGTTAATTTATAAATAAGGCCATAAATCAACATATAACCTAAGGTAATAACTCATTATGTAGATATTGAAATGAGTTGTAGCATTCCACCTATCAACCTGTATATTACGCGGGTTGGAATAATTATAGTTTCATCTTGAATCATCGCCACATGTCATGGGATACTCTATTAATTACATGTATTTATAACTCACTTACAGATGAGGGGTGCCAATGGATTGGTTAATGGGGATTAATATTACCATGAACACACATGTAATATATAATAATTGCGGGAGGGATGAAAAGTTGGACTTCAAATTTAATTTAATATTAACTTATTATAAACCCATTAAATAAATTAAATTAAAACATCCAACAGATACATAGGTCTCGGTGAATCCCATGAATGGTTATATATGCAAAAAATATTCAAAAGTAAAACCAGTTAAAATACAAATCACATTCATAATTTATTATTAAGATAAAAACTCTTTCATTAAATAGTTAATCAATTAATAATTAATTCTCTTTCATCTTAATGACCATATGAATTCATTTGAATATACCCATCATTAATGATAGTTTTAGAAAATAAATACTACAACCAATAATAACAAATTTATTATAATACATTAACTGAGAATTTAAAATTATCTAAAACCATTATTGAATTGCCATACACATAATGATCCAATCAAAACAATAAGTCCTTAATTATGAAATTTTCAATTTAATGTAATTTTGTTATCTCTGTTATTGGGAGACAATGCGACATGTACTATTAAGCTAAGCACTGTGTATCTAATTTGTAATGTTCCAGGATTACACGCCTGAGGATTAGACGTGTATAACAATTAAACTATATGGTATGTACATGCCTACTACATGCTTTATATCATGGTTTTCATGTGTCAGCATTGCCCACCAAAGAACTCAATGTGTATTTCAGACATGATAAATAATTAACCACACGGTGTGTAAAATCCAATTACACGTTGTGTATGTCATTACTGGTCTAGGTTGTCTATATCATGTGATTTATCCATATTTATTACCCCACATGATGAATGAATTTCACCACATAACCATATAGACTACATGATGTGTATTATAGCTACACACTATGTAATGTGACCTGTTTTTTGCTAGGTTGGCTCGATAAACAAATGGTGTGTAATATATTCCCCATGTGTAATTAATGCTGTGAACATTGTGTATCCCATGACACGGTCAGGTTCAGTGCACATGGATACACGACACGTACTTCCAGATACAAATCTTGTAATCCAATTCTATCTGAATGAAACACTTAGCACTTCCCAATAGAATATATAATCATTTTTCATATATTCTTAGTCCTTTAAGAAAATGAAACATTGAATGATAATGATTAGCATGCCAAAAAATGTTAATTCAAATCAGATTAAATTAAGAATAATATAAAATGAGATATTTTACCATGATTTCTCACATAGATCAGTCATAAAATAAATAATTATAATATTGAAACATTCAATATACTCTTTTGGAGTTTTGGGAAACATTAAATTAAAGAAATTTTAATTTTGTGCCCACAAAAGGTGCTTTCATTGTGCTCGGAACCATCACATGTTTTGTTTTATGTGAATAATTTCATTTAAATGGTATGTATACTATCCATTAGATATATAATATCATGAAAACTGTTTTATTAATGGTTTTGAATTTCAATTTAAATCTTTCTCTTTCAAGGGGTTTTTTGTAAAAATGGTTCTTAAGCCTTAAGGTTTTATCATCTCATTTTTATTTCTTTGAGATATTTTCTATATCCAACGTATGTTTAATTTTTTGTGGTGTGTATACTAACTAGGTATTTATATTATCAATTTATTAATTAAATTCAAGTTATTTTTGAATTCATATTATTTTATACCTTTTATAGTTTTTTAATTCAAAATATAACAAAGCTAAAAGTGGTTTTCTTGACTCAACATAATTTCTTGGGTCATAATATTTCCTTTTTTAATAAGGTTTTATGATATTTTTCATTGGGTTCAATGGTGATATTAAATTTAGTTTCTTACTTATTGTATAGGTAATTACATTTTTATATTTATTTATTCCTAAATTATGAGGATGTTCTTAATAATTACCTCCCTCTCCATGTAATATCTTTCTCTTACATGTCCATATTTTCACTTACTTTCAGTATTCTCCTTTATATTTGGAAACCTAATAATGTGTTATCTTATGAAACTATGATATTTTTTTATCATGTTTTTTAGAGGAAGTATTGTTACTCTTTTTATGAAGTAATATTTCAAAAAATATATTTTAAAATGTTAAAAATTGTTTTACTTCCATGATCATTTGTTTTATCTTCTTCTAAAAATTTCCCTTGATAAATTTTTTAACTATTTTTAAAGGATCAATTATTGAATGTTATTTTTAAAATATAAATGTTCACCAATGATTTCATTTCACATTTTTTAAAATATATTTTTAATGTTCACAATACTATAACAACCCAATCATTTTTAAATAGAATTCCATTTTGAATAAATAAATGCATTATTAAGAAATGTAGTTATAGAAAACACATGTACTACTTTCCATTTTGTTATTTTTGAACGTTATAAATTATATATTTTTGGTATTAAAAGACGATTAAAAATCATAACTATTGATAATATATCAATTCTATAGTGACTATTAGGAAAAGTATATATTAATTGTTATATTAATATCTAATTGACACAAAATGAATAAGTGATGTCCTCAACCAAAATTATTATTCTATATGAATCCCATTTATTGGAGATTTTGAGGCCGATATAATTGTTAATATTTTCCATTGTCCAATCCTAGTCCAAGATTCAATAACTGAAACATGATTGAATCCATTTATGGTTGAAGTACATGCTTATCAAGATCATATCCCAAACCATGTTCATGAAACAACCCAAAAAATATCACAATCACACACCTTACCCTTAGAGAATACAATGGTATAATAATTGGTTATGTATCTTGAGTTTAGTAGTGTGAATTTTTAGATTTTATTTCTAATAAAATATTTATTATCTTTATACCTTTTTTATTAATTTATATATAAATATGATTAAATAATTAGTTTGATAAAAAATTATATTTTGTATGAAGAAATCAAAATTTTATTTTTGGGAAATATATAATTTCAATTAATATAATATTTTTTATAAATTCACATTTTTTTAAATAAATGTTATTTTGGAGAAATATTATTATTAATTAATATTTATTTAAATATAAATGATAATTTAATTTAATGAAATCCAATGTAAATTTTATAGAGGTCTGAAAGTGGTTATAGTGTTATAAACTAGTATTTTCTTATAAATAAGTTTTTTTATTTTAAATTATAAATTATTAAGTTTTGAAAATTATTTTTAAACATTAAATATTATTTTTCAAATCAACGGGTCAAAATTATCCAATGGTGAATATTTCATAATTTTTTAAGAAAGTGTAATTTTTGGGTAAAAATTAAATACGGTATAAATATATGATATATATTATGTCATCATAACATATAGAAAGTGATGTAATAAATAATATAAAGGGAACCCACAATCAAAAAAATATTTAACCTTTATAACAATGTGTTTTTTAATTTATTTTATTGATTTTTCAAACCTATACCAAACAAGTCTAGTCAGAAGCCAAGATTCTGACCATTTATTATAGAAAAAAGATAACATATAGGAGAGATAGTTGGGTCAAACATAAGGACTTTCCATCATCCTTCAAGCAAGGATCTATAGATCATAATAATACTTTCCATTTATGTAATCCTAATCATTAGTAGTTTCCCATTGAGAATAAGATTTAATATGCTTGAAGATTTTAAGAATACAAGTATTGACCTTACCTGACAACTTAGAAGAGGATCGGGTAGACACAGCCTAAGGAATTAGAGAATACTCTTTACTTGGTCTTATCTTCTTGGGAGAAAGAGTAAAACCCTCATTGTCAGTCTCCTTTATGATTTCATCCTTAAAGGAGGCATGACCTCCACTGCTCGTTTCCCTCAAGGGGTGAAATCATCCATACATTCTGCAACATGATGATGATCACTATTGTGAACCTCCATGATATGATCCATTCTAGCAGTCCTATCATGTTTCAAGCCTAAACCAGGACTCTCACTCATGTCATGGTTTTAAGAGTCAGTGCAAAAAAGGGGACACAACAACAATGAAGCTAGGAGTCCCAACTCCCAAATCATAACTAACAGCACAACAATCATTTGATGTAACCTCCTTTTCAGAGTTTACCTGAGTATTAGAGGTACCACTATTAGCTCTCATCAGTGACATATCCACTATTAGTCCCTTTCCTTTCAAAGGAGGCTGATGATCTTCCTCAAAAACCAACACATCTACCTTAGGGGTATATGGATTGCTGAGAACATCTCCATTATGGTCAAGGGGTTGTGAAAAATCCACAACCTTCCTCTCTAATTTCCTTCTATAGAGATAAGATGGACGACCCTTCATCGCACATCTATAGAATAATATACTCCTTCTATATAGTTCCAAAGAATTACGAAAATCCATACATTCATTACTAAAAATTGTATTTTTTTTCATACTCAACATCAATTTGTATTTTATCCGTCAGATTGGAAAGAGTAACCATGTCAATCAGGGGGTATCTAAGATCAATCTCTACAAACATTCTAGAAAAGTGTCATAACTGGACAACCTCGGCCTCCTTGTCAAGTCATATAGAAGTCCCAATTTATATGAGATTATCATGTAGAATCTTTAGATTCAAAAGGATGCAATTAATACCTTGAATATGAACCCAAACCTATGTAAAATCATTCCTTTCATGTGAAGCATTGATGTATAAGGACCATTCATGAAGGTGAAGCCATCTAGGTTTCATAGATAGAGATATGGTGCTCCATGCATGAATTTTAAAATCATATGAAGAAAAAATGAAATGAAATAAACCAATCCCAAGATACACCTCTCCAATTAGAGAATCCCCACAAAAACAAGATCTGTCAGAACAAATCATCAAATCTCCAGGACTTATGACCCTTGGGTAAAATAAGATGTGCAATGTGTGAGTTTTTTCCAACTGAAATCCTTTAAGAAAATGCATCAGGGTTATCCTCAACATGTTCTAATTGCCCCTTTCAAATAATTATTCCAAAATAGGATGCAATATAAGATGCAAATATATCCTTTAACACATAATTCATGTTTATCCTTTGCAAATCAAAATAGAATAGGCAGAAGGCAAGTTTGACATTACAATAGACGATTTCCTAGAGTCATCACAGACATCATAAGAAATAGGTTTCTTCAGCTTAAGTAGTGGATAAAACCTAGAATCATGATCATGTGTGCCTCCATCACCTAGATTACCATGAAAAATAACCGATATCTTGGATCTAGAGGCAACACAGGCCTCCTCTATAAGAAGCATCGTGATCCCACAAATTTTCTTCATCCAGGGGACTATGGACATCATGATCCCATAGATGTCCTTACACTGGCTATGTGTGATCTCTGAGATGTATCACACCATCATTCTAGGTGTCAGACTGAACAGAATTAGGACAAATGGCATCAGACTAAAACACCAACATAGCTATCTGATGTGCATGACCACTAAGCATTCATAGACCTTCATTCCAGGCGGATCCTTTTTTCCATCCATGAGTACAGAACCAAGAAAATGGGAAAGAGGCATCAAAAACCCAAGAACATCTGACCACCATGGTCATAAAACTCCTACACCCCCTTAAGCATCGTCTCTCCTCCTTCTTTCAAACCTATTGTTAATTTTCAAAAACCTATATTTTATGTTTACAAATTTAAACTAATTACTTATAAACATGACTAACTTCCACATCATCAATGGAATTATTTTAAGGATTTTAGTTCATAGACTAATATTATAATAAAAACATCTTCACCTCAGTGGAAACAGTGGGTTTAAATTAGGAGAAGGTTTTTGGTTTCATTATTTCAATATATAGACTCCAAAACCAATTTTTTGAAAATAATAAAGAATTCCCCTCTCTTTTTCTACAAATGACCATCCAAACTCCCATTCTTCTTTACCAAAAATCCATTAGAAATAAATTTCCTCTCCATATCCCTCTCTAAATATCTCCCAAGATATTCCCAATCTCTTAATAATCCCTTCCAAATATTTTAGGGAAACCCTCTAGAGGTAAGGGGTCTTCTTCCACCTCTTATTTATTTGAGAAATTTATATGTATTAATCATTTGGATTTCCAATTGTTCATGATAGAAAATTTTTTACACACCAATTATTTTTCCTTGTGATCCCCAAATAATTAAATATTACCTTTCACTCTCACTAATCCCTATATGAACCTGAATGCACGCCCATTATACTACCAAAATTATCCCATGAATTTCCATGATAAATGTTTGTGTTGTTAATACCCATCCCAATTTACACTCATGGGTGTTCACCTAGATGTTATTATCCTTTAATGATTCATTATATCCATGAATTTATCATACACACCTTAATCATTAGATTAAAGTTAATTAAATACATTATTATGTCATATAATCAATATGGAAGAGAAATGCATGTACATAATATGAATTTGATGGGTGGGACTGGAATTTTATAGTCCTCAAATGCAATGGGTAGTGTTTTTTATCTCATCCTATACCATGTATAGTTAATGGTTGGTTATCCTAATAATAATATGTTATTTAGTATCAATGGTTATACATGACTTATGATAATGATTTCATTTTTATATTTTTTTCAACATTCAAATGTTTCTATGATGCTATCATATTATATCATGCTTTGATGTTAATGTTTATGATTATAGCCCTTATATTTCACCATGATATGCCACTTATATTAATTTCATATTGTTATTCTTTGATTAATCACACACTGGGATTTATAGATGAATTATTTATTATGTACGTCCCCCAATTATCATATACAGTTTTATAAGATCAATGGGATTTAAGGGCAAGTTATGGAGTTTTTAAATAATGACATTATATCCTTGTTTCATGTTATTCTAAAAAGTTTCTAATTATAAAAAGACACTATGTATCTTGATATTTTGGAATTATTTTATATTTATATTTATGTAATAAATCATGAGATATTTTTTATAAAGTATTTAGGATTTCATAGTTAGAATCAGATAAATATTTCGTTATTTTTGTGGATTTGGATTAGAAAACCAAAGTAAAAGACTTAGGTATAACACTAAATATAATAAATAATCCCTATATTTTTTTCAAGTATAGAGTGATTTATTTCCAAGAAAAAAAATCCATGTCTAGATATAAAAATTGGATATGGCTCTCTCATAGTTTCACATAGGGGTAATAACCCTGAAAAGGAATAATTAGGTATTAACTGGATCATCGCCTACTATATGAAAAAGATATCTTGCTGCACACCTTTTCTGAAACTTTTGGTGGATTTTATTTGGTAAATTCACAAGATCCTTATGAATCATTATGAAGGGAATAAAAAATACCTATGAAATTCCATATTAGTAAAGATATCATGGATAATATATATTAAAACCTAGAAATTCAAAGGTCAAGGAATATACATTATTTATGATTTACCCCTTCTATGTTCTTAGTTTCCCTTTTATGTGTTTAATATTTTGAAAATTATCATCCATAATTTTTCCTTTATTTTAGTCAACGTCTAGAAATAGGAGGAATCATGTCAATAACCAGTGTGATCGGAAATGTGATGAATAGAAAAATGGTATTCCCAACCCAATGGGACTTGAAGTTAAGAACATCATGAAAATACTTACATGATTAAATAGTGTTTTTAATAGAATATTAATTTCGGAAGAAAACTAACACCACCCTAATAAAGATCATTTTTCAATTGAATATTTTATGAAAAAAAGGCATCCAACTTTTAGTGTATCTTTTGATCCATAATTCACAAAATAATGTACCAACACCATTGAAAAGATCATCTATGTTCTTCAATAATCTGGGAGAAAGAAGGTCACATTTTATATTTATTTCATGTAGTTATAAGATGAATAATATTGGAATTTGATCAATAATAAAAATTTCAAGGATGAAATAGAAGTGATGGAATGTAAATAATTTAATAAAATCTTTTTCAGAAAATATTTTTCTCTTACTCACTGACTTAAAATGGTGAATGAGGTCCTTAGACTCATGAAAAAGGTAAAAAAATCCAACGGGTTGTATGGGTAAAACCTCAAAAGACCTAAATGATATGACTTTGACTTTTCCACTAATCCAAAAATTAAATTTAACCACTTCTTCTATAATATAAATTCGAATCTATGAAAATATTTGGTGATTCGAGACATTGACGGTATGGAGAAATTGTCGTGTGTCCTTTAAAATTCAAAATGGAGATTGGTGAACCTCAATGGTTGAGAGATGGGAAATGGGGAATGGATTTTTATTTTGTAAGAGTGATGGAGAAATATCTTCCTGGAAATAAATTTCAACATCTCATTTATCAAATGTGTGGAAAGAAGCTTCTTAGAAATTTGCTAATATGGATAAGGAAATACATTAGGTGTGGGATGAAAGGAGACCTAGATAGTGAATTCTGAGAGGATAAACCCTCCAATGATAAGGAATAAAGGATTGCTTCAGTCAATCATCAATATACTATCTAATGTTTCAACTATAAGGAACAAGGAAACTATGAGAACCAATGAACTAAGACAATGGTTATAGAATAATATCAATGAAAACGACATCCCAGGACTAGAGATCAAGGTCAAACAAATTATATCAAACCAATAATGTGGATATTTACATTGAAGTGGTGAAAAGTACAATATTTATTCATTCAAGTATGGTGAATATAATATTATTATTTTTCTATTCATTCTTTCTTATCACACAAGTTTATTATAACTATTCGAACATCACTTCAAAACCTAGAAGTCGAGTTAGTGAGGAAAATGAAAAATGGGTCAATTATTTCATCCATAAAATATAACATCTCCCCTTTCAATATTTACAGGATAAAGTTATGGGAAAACCTTATTACACACAATTTAGAAAAATTTGGTGTTATTTTTTCTATGGATTGGATTTCCTTTTATTAACAAAATATAAATTTCTGGGAGAAGAAAATTACCCTTCATATCATGAATCAGCCACAAACTCTATACAAGTGTTTGGATGAGGATAGATATATATATTATAATCATTTTCTCAAAATGGATATTATTTCCTTATATGAAAGAGTATCTTTATCAAATGATTAATAGTAAGGAAAAGATCATCCTTAGTGACAAGACCATTATAAGTGAATATTACAACATATTACTTAATGAATTTCTTTGTATTTTACCAAACCATGAGGTTGAAATATCAATGCAAAATATACCTAGTGACTTTTCAAAATTAAAAACTTAATATAGAATGACCATTGTTGAACTAGAAGAGCCTAATTAGTAATTACAATAAAATAGGGACAAAGGTTTTGTATTCCCAAGTGATTCATTATGGGGTGTGATAGTCCTTTTTTCAAGAAGGATGGGTCAATTTTTCACTACATTGATTATCATGATCCCAAAAATATCATGATAGGAATAATTATTGTGACATCCTGACCCAGTTACCATAACTTGGTGCCCTGAGCCAGATAAACACGTGTCCTCAAGTGCACCTCCCTATATTCCAGAGCCTTCCAACTTGAAGTGAGGGTCTAATATCGAAAATGGGGAGACTATACCCACTTTATTAGAGAAATATCACAATAAAAATAAATAATCAATTAAAAAATGACATATAACCATAACCAAAACAATACCAGTATTCCAAGATGACCAAAACTGGAAATACAATATCAAAACTAAACAATAGATATTTCATTCCAAAGTACATGCCAAGTTTTAAAATGAAATCCCAAAAGTAAATACACTGAGAACTCTCCAAAAGGCTCTCCAACCACTTCCATCTCCCTTATCCATGCTCTATCCCAATTCATCCACCTAATACAGGACCTTTTCCCCTATATTTTCCTACATGCATGAAGTCTATTCAGGTACCGATCATGCATCCCAAGTATGGTGTGAATGCAACTCATTAGGACACAACCAATGATGTATAAAACAATATCCATTCTATAAAATTGTATGAAGTTGTATAAATAATATGAAAAATAAATAAATTAAATAGTTTACACTTATTCGATTACTCTTTATTTAACCACATAATACCTGGTTTCCCAAGGACACCCGAACTCTCAATACCTTCTTTGGACCATGTTTGAGTTTGAACTATCTCCAAGGGATATCATATCTCAAAATTGCATTGGTATGATTCTTCATCAGAAATCACAAATTAATTCCACTATTACCATTCATTGTCTCAAATCACATATGAATTCCACTATTACAATTCATTATCTTAAATCACATATGAATTTAATTATTACCATTCATAATTTCAATTAACTCTATGGGATTTTCATGCAGTACACCATGTCCCAAATATGATTATCATGTATGAATTAGATTATTACCATCCATCATTTAATTTCACACTATAGGCTTTTGATGAATTATACCATGTCCGACACATGATTATCACATTAATTAATTCAACAATTAATTAATCATATCAATTCCATTAATTAATTCAGAAATTAATTAATCATGTCAGGTCCATTAATTAATTCAATAATTAATTAATCATATCTATCAATTTCATAATCAAAAAAACTTCTAATAATTAATTGAATAGTTAATTATTCTAATTCAACAATCTCAATATATCAATAATTAATTCAAAAATTAACTATTCAATTCAAAAATATCAACCTCGCAATAATTAATTTGACAATTAATTATTTCTAATAAATCAATTTCATATTCCCAATATTCCCATTAATTAAATCAATAATAAATTAATGGTGTTCAACAATCTCCATAACCCTATAATTAATTCACCAATTAATTATTCATCTCATGTTCTCAATATCCCTAATTAATTAAACCATTAATTATTCAGTTCAAAATCCCAATATCCCCAATTAAAAATCCCTCAATTAATTAATTAACCAAATTAATTAACTTGTTAAAAGAAACTCATTTTCTAATCATCTAATAGAAATTCTACAATTAGATACATGTAAATGAAATCAAGAGTTCTGGATTTCAATTATAGAACACCTATTTAAATTCATTTTTCAACACTCACCAATAACAGAGTCCCCAATTTGAAGCAAATTAATCAAGAATGTGATGAAGAAAACAATATGGATCTGAAACTAAGGAAGGTGTAGATCTAAAATAAAGACTTTTAAATACCAAGAACGTAGTTTGGGAAGGCTTGGAATCTTTCAAGAAGCCTCCAAAATTATGAATGAGATTTCAGGGTTGAACTTGGTCCACGTAGTGGTTAATATGGGGTTTTATGTATTTTAAAAACTAATTTTCATGTTAATTAAAAAGTGGTGTATGGTTTTTCAAACCATGCATATTAACTGTGTTTGTAAAGACCCGGAAATTCCAAGTATTTTTTTTAATTATATTGGAATTTTAAGAGTCCATGAAAATTGACGGTGCATTATTCCGAGGCCCGGAGTGTTTGAAATGAATTTCTGAACTTTTTTAAGTGCGTTCAGTAAACCTGTGAGTGGGTTTTTGTAATTTTGAACTGGTGATCGGAATTGAAATATGAGGACACCATTAAACATTTTGCAACAATATTCACTTAAGGATACCTTCACCTCGACCGTAGTAGGTTGAGGGTGGAAGTTCGTTTTTCATTTTTTTGAGGGAGAAGAAAAAAAAAGTATTTGACATTTTATTTTTCTTTTGAAACCTCTCTATTTGAGTTATGGAGGTGTGGACCACCAAAACTGGAAAACCCCCAATTTGAATTCAATGGTGGGGACCACCCGTCCCTTGAACTCCCCATTTAATGGTAGATAACTCTTGGACTTCCTCTAATTTAATTATGCCACCTTCTATTAGTTAATTATGCCAACTTCAACTTAATTAATAGACCCCAATAATTAAATTAATAAAACATAATTTAATAAGTTGGCTATCCATTTTTGGTGGAATTGGGGGAAGTTTTGAAAAAAGGTGAGAGTTGGGAGAACGTTGGAGAAACTCTTTATCCAATGAATAACGCTCTCACAAATGAAGAACATACTTTGAAATCAAGAATGAGGCCGACGCATGAGCCCGATGTCAGATGCGTGTTGCGAAAGCGACGATTGTTGGCACCCTCGTCGCCTTCACTGATTCAATATTGAGACACTTCCATCAAGTTATAAAGGTAGGTTTTATTGTCGTTTTTATACTCCCTTAACCTATTCTTATCATTTTTCATGATTCAATAACATTTAAGATGCTTTCTACCATCCTAACGTAGAGGGTTTGGGCCAAACAAACAGGGTTCGACCTCTCCACAACCTATATGAATTTTTGGTGGTCTTGAATTGTTGGTGACGTCCCAAGGTGTGTGCGGAAATTTTTGAAATTAAGAGAAGGCCACCGTGGCACACCCGGTGACCCAAAGAACGTCACAGGAGACTATACTGGTGATTGACAGCAAAGGGCTCAGGAGCGGCGGTCGGCACTCTGGCCGACTGTGACGAAGACGACAATGTGATCGTGTCGCCGGAGAAGGGTCGCGGCCCGTCGGCCGCAGCGAAGCAAGGTCGGTGGCTGGCGGTGGCCATCCATGAGAAGGGGAGGTGATGGCATGTGTACGCACTTCCAAGAGTTTAGGAGATATGGCCTTGTGCTGCAGTGGTGAGGTGAGTGCGGTCAGATCACTAACGACCACTGGTGATGGCACAACGCACGACCGCGCCGCGCGAAGGAGGCTAGCCGACCAGCCAACCGCATTCCCAGAGGGCCGCACCGGCGGACCGGGGCAAACCCAGTGGGCCATGTCAGACCCAGTGGGCCAGGTCGGACCCAGGGTTAGACCCAGGTCGGGTTGTGTCAGACCGAAAGGGTTGGATCGGACCCGGACCAAATTCGACCCTTTTCGTTCTTTCGTCCATATCATGAGCTATGGGCGTCTATCTGATGAACCGTCTACTGCACCGGAAACCATGGATCGAGAAGGTCCTTTTGATATACCCCACTTGAGTTTTGGATAAATTTGGGGTATGGTTGGGTTGTATCGGACCTAAATCCAACCGGGCCCTCGGGACTAAAAGGCCAATAACTTACAGATCGGGCGTCCGATTGACGCACCATCTATTACGTTGAGACCCCTATCATGTGGCAGTACTTTGGGATACTTCTTCGTGGTAATTTGTTTTATTTTGAGTATCAAATAGTTTCTTGAGGATCGGACCCTCCCAGAATCATGCCAGCATAGCGCAGGAACCCTCTAGCTGGCTATAACATGAGAAAAGGATCCTATGTGGGTCTGTGCGTTTTGGATCCTATGTGGGTCTGTACATTGTGATCCTATGTGGGTCTGGGTTCGAGAGTCTAACTTGGATTCTCTCTATGAATCCACGTGAGACTACTCAAGGATCCAACGTGGTTCTGCTATACTAGGATCCTACGTGGGTCTACTATACTAGGATCATATGTGGGTCTGATGATTTAGGATCCTACGTGGGTCTGCCTCTTAACAGAGTAAGATGATTTAGTAGTTACTTCTAATCATCTTTGCTTCTGTACCTAAGTTATACATGGTGTGATCTGAGTCCTTATCTTCGTGGTAATACCTTTGTGGTATTCTTCTATGTGGCATACCTTTTTGGTACTTACTTTCGTGGTGATACCTTGGTGGTATTATTTTGTGTGGCGTAACTTTGTGGTACTTACCTTCATGGTGATACCTTCTTGGTATTATTCTTTGTGGAATTACCTTCATGGTACATACCCTTGTGGTGTTACCTTCATGGTATTCTTTCCTACATGGAACAGTTGTACTTTGGCTAAGAGTTAGGCCTTGTGTTTCCTCATGAATGAGATGGTTATACTTGATAACTTAGGTATATGTATGGGCATATACCCAAGTAGGGTTATCAGATGTTTTCATGATTTTTGGTTATCCTTTGTGGGGTTTGTGAGACCTTCGAGGGTATCGGGGTCCCAACTGAGTATTGTTATACTCACCCCTTCACGGTCTACGCCTGCACCTTGTTGTGTTTGGTGTAGACGACGGATAGTGCTGACTGAGGATGAGGGTACCTGGTCTAGAGGTAGCTTGGAGGTGGACCTTAGAAGAGGTGTACCGCCGAGACAATCATTCAAGATCTGTACCTACCCTTCAAGTAGGATCCTTGGTGGGGATTTATAGGACCTGTTTCAGTTTACTTGTACTTTCCAGTTTTCTTATACTTTCCAGTTTGGCTTGTATTTTGGCCCCTTTTTCTTAGTGTACAAACCGTATTTACTAAACAGTATACTTGTGTTCGTATCTTGTTGTGTTCTTGGTTGTGTGTATTTATAGGTTATAAATGCAATGCATTCCTGGTTTTAGGGAATACGCCTTTCGGTGCTAGTCGATAGCCCCTTGTCTATGGAAGGCGGGCTTGGGGTAGTCACGGCACGGGCCCCGGGGGACAGGTCGTGACAAATTGGTATCAGAGGAGTCGGTTCTACCATAGAAAATTGGACTCTGAACTTTTTAACAGAAATATTGTTAAGAGTAGTGAGTGTGGATATCAGTTTAGGTAATCCTGTGTTGGTGCGGCGGCAGACGTATCCATACACCAGGACCCTAACTTCTAATTTCTGACTCATTTAATGAAAACATTGATTGCGTGTGTTTTTTGAAAAGTTTTCTTTCTTCTATTTTTGAGTCATCTTAACAGGTATAACTTATTGACTGTGGCACAGCTTTTTATTTTTAGGATTCCTCCAGGAAGACATCCATCTAGTGTTCCGGGTATAGTACGTGATGATAGCCCACCAAGAGACGAGGCCTCGGTGCAGGGCCCTTTATCAGTAGGGGAACCATCGGAGGAACCAGTGATACCATTACCCATTGGGCCACTGATGCCACCAGCCCCAGCAGTAGAGGGTTCATGCCGCTTGAGTGTGTTGCACAAGTTCTAGTTCTAGAGACCACCCAGGTTCCGGGGTGAGATGGACCCACAGGTGGTTGAGTATTAGTTGGAGGCGGTGGTGAAAGTCTTCTGACTGGTAGTGACACTAGCTGATCGCATGGTGATCCTTTCCGCCAGTCTTCTACAGGAAGCTGCAGGAAGATGGTGGAGCTTGATGCTCCAGGTTCACAATGAGGTGACACTTCTCTAGGAAGACTTTGAGAGCCTATTTCGAGCAGAGTTTGTCCCATTGAACCTTCACGCAGTGCACATACAAAAGACTCTTCATCAATAGCTGGGCAGCATGATTGTGGCTCAGTACTCAGCGAAGTTCACCGACCTCTCTCACTACTACACTGATATGGTGCGGGACCCATTTTTCAGGGCCCTAACCTTTGATAAGGTACTCAGGCAGGAGATCAGGGCATCAATGATTTCTATAAGCATCCCGATGCAGGCGGGGGTGTTAGAGAGAGCCCTCTTTATGGAGAGTTTTCTTGTTAGGTAGTCACCAGCAGCGAGACCCACCACCATACATCACGTAGCGGAGTCTTCTGCAATTGGCAGCATAAAGATGTCACAGAGGTCCAAGAGGACCAGACCTATTGGTGGACGACCGCAGGATTCAGGGTTGTTTGTGCGAGGCACTGAAGACAAATATTATCATGCGGGGAGCAGGCAGTGTTACACATGCAGCGGGCAGGGTCACATGGCTTGTGACTGTCGGACCCACCGTACGGATGATCAACAAACAGTCGAAGGACCGCCCAGGCAGAGATAGAGGTTCGACCGAGGAGGTCCGCAGGGATCAGGCGAACGTGGCAGAGGAGCTGGTCATGCAGCTGGTGGTAGGAGACGATTAGAGAGGTTACCACCACCACCACCAAGTTGTCCACCCATACCACAGCGAGCAGGTGGATAAGGGAGAGATCAGCTCCAGGAAACTGGGGCCTATGATCACAGTGCTCCGGAGATGATACGAGGTATGATATGTGTCTACTCCACCATAGCTGCAGTACTTATAGACATAGGTTACAATCATTCTTTTATTGACACTACCTTCGTTCAAAGCTCAGAGATTCCGACGGAGTCGTTGGCTCAATCATTATGGCTAGAGACTCTTAAGGGATCAGATTCGATGATTACGCATTGGTGTCGACAGTGTGAGCTTACTCTAGCAGGCAAGAGCTTCAGTTGGGATCTCTTAGTAACGGAGTCGAGGCCTTACGGTGTCGTCTTGGGTATGGACTGATTATCTACAGTCCATGCTCAGATTGACTGTATTAGGTGAAAAGTGTGGTGTGTCAGCACTGATGGGACTAGGTTTACCTTCACAGGCACAAAGGGAGCCTCTTCATTATAGGATGGACTTACCCAGAGGAGACTTCATCCAATCACTCATCAGTTGGCTAGCCTTACCCACAGAGCGGTTGATGTAGAGAGTATGAGTTGTCCTATAGTGGTGGACCAGTATACAGATGTCATCCCTAATGATGTTTCGGGTCTACCTCCTCATAGATAGGTGAACTTTTTCAATGACTTGTACCCCAGGATGGCACCGATATCTACACCAGTGTATCGTATGGATCCTATTGAGCTTCATGAGCGGCGGGTAAAGCTGGAGGAATTTTAAGAGAAGGGTTTCATCCGTCCTAGTGTTTATCCTTAGGCAGACCTGATTTTGTTTGCCAAGAAGGAAGATGGGATCTTGAGACTTGGTGTTGACTATCGGTGCCTGAACCAGGTGACCATGAAGAACAAATATCCACTCCCGATGATTGACGACCTCTTTGATCAGTTGAAGGGAGCACGATGGCTCTCGAAGATAGACCTCAGATCAGGCTATCACCAGCTCAGAGTACAAGATAAGGATGTGCAGAAGACATATTTCATATGTCTGTATAGCCACTACGAGTTCTTGGTTATGCCATTCGGTGTGACCAATGCTCCAACAGTGTTCGTGGGACTCATGAACAGGATCTTCCAGCCATACCATGATCACTTTGTATTATTCTTCATCGACAACATTCTGATCTACTCAGCTACTAAGGAGGAGCATTCTTACCATTTGCAGAGAGTTCTGGACACACTCTGAGAGCACCATCATTATGGTAATCTCTTGATGTTACAGTTCTGGATCCGAGAGGTTCACTTCCTAGTACATGTCATATCGAAGGCTGGAGTTGCAGTGGATCCTGAAAAGATTGAGGCGGTACTTTCTTGGGAGCAACCTAGGATTGTGACAGAGGTACAGAGTTTCCTGGGTCTGTCCGGATACTACTGGAGGTTTCTGCTATATTTATCGAGAGTGGTAGTACCTTTATTAGTGTTGACTAAGAAGGGGCAACCCACCATGTGGTCGGAGAGATACCAGTAGTGTTTTCAGGTGCTGAGGTAGAGGCTGACTACTGCCCCCATCTTAAGGCTTCCGGAGGATGGAGTTGGGTATATAGTCTACTAAAACACATCAAGTACCGGTATCATATGTGTCTTGATCAGGTGCGAGTAGTTATCACATATGGTTCTTGACAGTTGAGACAACATGATCATAACTGCACTACCCATGACCTGGAGTTAGCAGCAGTTGTCATCGCCTCGAATATGTGGTGCCATTACTTGATGGATTAACATTTTATAGTCTACTTAGACCACAAGTGTCTCAGATATATCTTCTCTTAGAAGGACCTAAACCTGAGACATCTATGTTGGATCAAGTTCCTCTAGGACAATGACTTTGAGATAGTCTATAATCTTGGGAAGGGGAACATTGTAGAAGATGCACTCAGCAAGAGATCTGGTATACTGATGCTTGGTGAGGTGATGGAGCAGTTGCCCACATTATAGATATTCTTTGTGGAATGAGATGAAGAATCTTTTCATCAGTCTCTTACATTCACTCCCCTGCTTCTTCAACAAGTCAGGGAGGTACAGCATGGGGACACTAACTGCGAGGCTCGATGTGTTCATATATCCTCAGGGCAGACACCTGATGGATTTTCTAAAGATGGGGAGCATGTCATCCTTTTCAGAGGACGTACCATGGTACCAGTATCACTTTGGGAGTAAGTGCTGAGGGAGTTCCACACATCCCCTCTAGTGGTACATTTATAAGTGGTGAAGATGTACAAGGATCTCCGACGACAGCACTGGTGGTCGAGAATGAAGAAAGCAGTAGCAGAGTTTGTCTCTCGGTGCCTCACTTGTCAGCAAGTGAAGACATTGCATCAGGTACCTATGGTATTAGTTCATCCTTTAGAGGTCCCAAAGTGGAAGTGGGACAGGATATCCATGGACTGTATGATAGGACTTCCCCATACATTCAGGCGTCTTGATTCTATTTGGGTTGTCATTGACCGATTCACCAAGTCGGCCCACTTCCTATCGATCAGAGAGTAGGGTTAAGTAGAGAGCTTCATATGCCTCTATGTGTAGGAGATTATGCTGCTACATGGAGTACCCTCAACGACTATCTCTGATCGTGATGCACGTTTCACTTCCCATCTATGGAAGGGGTTTTAGGAACCTTTTGGGATGCATCTTCATTTGAGCACTGCCTTCCATCCTCATATGGATGGCTAGATGGAACGGACCATTAAGACCCTCGAGGACATGTTGCATGCTTGCATCCTCGACTTCAGTCGTAGCTAGGTGGATCAATTTCTTTTGGGGGGAGATTGCATACAAAAATATTTATCACTCCACCATTAGGATGGAACCTTTCGAGGCTCTGTACGACCGACCTTGCAGATCGCCTTTCTGCTGGACTGACCCAGGGGAGTCAGCACTTACGAGACCAGAGATGGTACATGAAACCACAGAGAAGATGCAGATCATCTAGGAGTAGATGAAGACTACACAGAGTAGGAAGAAGTCTTATCCTGATAGAAGAAGGAGACCTCTGGAGTTTGAGGATAGTAACCACATCATTCTATTGGTCTCACCTTGAAAAGGTTTTTAGATATTTGGACGGGGCGACAAGTTATATATGAGGATCATTGGACCTTTTCAGGTCATTAGTAGAGTTAGAAAGGTGACTTACCTCTTAGCTCTTCCAACTCAGCTGCACCAGGTGCATGACATCTTCCATGTATCCCAGATTATGAGATACGTGCACAACTCTTCACACATCTCTGACTGGGGAGAGCTGGAAGTCCACGATGGGGCGATGTTTACGGAGGTTCCAGTGGAGATTGAGGATTGGTAGGAGAGATTCCTTCATGGTAGATTGATACCTTTAGTGCATGTACGTTGGCAGCACGAGAACCCCTAGAAGAGTGCATGGGAGCGAGAGGCTCAGATTTGTGATCAGTACCCCCACTTGTTTTCCAAGTTTCTATGTTGTGGATTTTGGGGATGCCAAACACAGATGTGGGGAGAATGTAAAGACCTGGAAATTCCATGTAATTTTTTTTAATTATATGGGAATTTTACGAGTCCATGAAAATTTACAGCGCATGATTCTGAGGCCTAGAGTGCGAGGAATGAATTTCTAAACTTTTTTTTAAGTACGTTCAGTAAACTTGAAAGCATGTTTTTTTTACTTTTGAACCGATGCTCGGAATTGAAATATGAGGACACCATTGAACTCACAGCACTGATATTCACTTAAGGAGACCTTCACCTAGACCACAGTAGTTCGATTGTGGAAGTTAGTTTTTCACTTTTTCTATGGAGAAGAAAAATAAAATTATTTAACATTTTATTTTTATTTTGAAACCTCTATCTTTGAGTTATGGTGGTGGGGACCATCCAAACTATATAACACCAAATTTTAATTAAATGGTGGGCACCACTTGACAATTGGACTCCCCCTTTAATTGGAGAAAACTCTTGAAATTCCTCCACTTTAATTGCACCACCATCCATTAATTAATTATTCCAACATCAACTTAATTAATGGAAACATCTAATTAAATTAATGAAACTTAATTTAATAAGTTGGCTATTCATTTTTGGTGGAATTGGGGGAAGTTTTGGAAAAAGGTGAGAGTTGGGAGAACATTAGAGAAACTCTTCCTCCAACGAAGAACGCTCTCACCATCGAAGAACTTACTTTGGAATCAAGAACGAGGACGAAGCAAGATCCTGACTTCGGAAGCGTGTTGCGGAAGTGATGATTGTTGGAACCCTCATCGCCTTCATCGAATTTATCTCATGACACTTCCAATGACCAAATCGAGTTAGGGTTTATTGTTATTTGTATACTACCTTACACTATTCTTGTCGTTCTTCATGATTCAAGAACATTTGTTGGATACCGTTCTAACATAGAGGGTGCGGGCCGAACAAACATGGACCAACCTCTCTAAATCCTATGTGAATTTTTGGTGGTCTTGAATTATTGGATACCTCCTGAGGAGAGTGGGAGATTTTTCGGAATGAATATCGGGACATCAGGGCACACCTGGTGACCCGAAGAACGTCTTCAGCGACCGTGCCGGCGACCGACATCGAAGGGCTCAGGTGTGGCAGTCGGCACTCCGGCCGTCTGCGCTGCCAGAGAAGCATCACGGTAGAGCAAGGATGGAGGCTGGATAGGAAACGTGAAGTTGATGGCACACGTCTGTGCCGCCGGGCATGCAGGAGTCACGACCTTGTGTCGTGGTGACGAGGTGAGGGCGGCCGACTCGCTGCCCACTGTCGGTGATGGCGTGGCGCACAACCGCGCTGCATGGAGGAGGCGGGCTGACTGCCAGCCGTGAGCTCAGTGGGCCACCACACGATGGGCTTCCCAGTAAAGGTTACCTAGAGGGCCGAACCCAGTGGGCCGGTTCGGACCCCAGGCCGGACCCGGGTCGGACCAGACCCGGACCAACTTCGAGTCTTTTTGTACTTTTGGCCATATCTTGAGCTATGGGCATCTATTTGATAAACTGTCTGTGGTGATGGAAACCTTGGATCAAGACGGTCCTTTGGTATACCCCACTTGAGTTTTTCATAAATTTGGGGTATTTCTGGGTTGGATTGGACATGAATCCAACTAGGCCATCCGGACTAAAAGTCCAATAACTTACAAACCATGTGTCCGAATGATGCACCATCTATTGCGTTGAGACCCCTATCATGTGGAGATCCTTTGGGATAATTCTTCATGGGAATTCATGTAATTTTGTGTATTTACCTATGGATTGAGAAGCAGACCCTCCCATAATCAAGAGAGTATAGTGCAGGAACCCTGTAGCTGGCTATAACATGAGAAAGGGATCCTATGTGGGTTTGTGCTTTTGGATCCTATGTGGGTCTGTACTTTGGGATCCTACATGGGTCTGTGTTCAAGAGTCTCACTTGAATATACTCTTGGAATCCACATCAATCTACTCTAGGATCCTACGTGGGTATTCTATATTAGGATATTACATGGGTTTGTTGTACTAGTATCCTACATGGGATTGATGATTTTGGATCCTACATGGGTTGGCCTCTTGACATAGTAATATGAATAAGTAGTTACATCTAATCATCTTTGCTTTTGTACCTAAGTTATACTTGGTGTATGTTGAGTCCTTACCTTCGGGGTAATACCATTTTGGTATTCTTCTGTGTTGAATACCTTTGTGGTACTTACCGTCATGGTGATACCTTCATGGTATTATTTTGTGTGGAATTACCATTGGGGTACTTACCCTTGTGGTGTTACCTTCGTGGTATTCTTTAATATGTGGAATAGTTTTACTTTGGATAAGTGATGGGGCTTATGTTTCCTCATGAATGATATGGGTATACTTGATAACTTAGGTATATATATGGGCATATACCTGATTAGGGTTGTCAGAAGTTTTCATGTTTTGTGGTTATAATCTGTGGGTTTGTGTTAACTTAAAGGTTCTCGGGGTCCCTACTGAATATCGTTATACTCACCCCGGCATGGGATACACCCGCACCTTGTTGTGTTTGGTGAAAACGATTGACAGTGATGACTGAGGACGAGGGTACCAGGTTTGGTGGCATCTCGGAGGTGGACCTTAGACGAGGCGTACCATAGAGATGACCATTCGAGAGTTGTACCTACCCTTTAGGTAGGATCCTTGATGGATGTTTATAGGATCTGTTTCAGTTTACTTGTACCTTTCATTTTTCTTGTACTTTCTAGTTGGGATTGTATTCTGGCCCCTTTTTCTTACTATACACACTCTGGTTACTATACATTTTACTTGTGTTTGTGTTTTTTGTGTGCTTGGTTGTGTGTGTTTATAGGTTATAAAGGCAATGCCTTCCCAGTTTTAGGGAATATGCCTTTCGGTACTAGTCTTCATCCCTCGGCATATGGAAGGGAGGCTTGGGGTAGTCACGACACGGGACCTAGGGGACAGGTCGTGACAGTGTTCATGTTTGGGGGGGAGGTTCATTGTTTCTTTTAATAGGTCACATGATTTGAAAAACTATGCACCATCCATGAAAACCCTCTCTATCCAAGGTTTCACAGTTTGTTGGGCTAGGGTGTGGGGTTGTCGAAAACCATGCGCCAACCGTGAACTTCCCTGTTTATTTAATTTTCCTCAAATTTTCACCCAAACACACCCCAAGGAAAAATCCAAATGAAAATTACTCAGCACAAGTCAAAATATTACCTTTAAAAAATTACAAGACTTCTCTAGAAAAGTTTGGAATCTTTCCCTCTCCCCATCTTATAAGATCTTTTCCTTGAGATGGACTCACAAGCATATCTAAGATCTCAAACCAAAATTATTGGTCCACCTAGCCCTTATATATGATTACATATCCCAAGTATCCTCTTGAAAACATTCATGTTTCCACAACACATAAACTAACAACATGGTCTCCCCCTGAAAAACTTTCTCGATGTGATATAACACATGTATTAGATGTTCCTCAAAGGATTTATCTAACTCAATATCGATATCATCCACATAGATCACATGATAAAGGTCGGGATGATACCACCAAATTTGTGACACATGGAAAACTTCATTCATAGTGGTGTATCCCTTTATAAGATCCAATCAGTATGCCACTGGCCCAATTCTCTTTAGGACCTCTAACAGTCCAATAATCCAAGGAACCAACTTTCCTTGTCTCAGTATCCTAGAGTGACCCAACCTAGGAGACACCTAAATGAATACACAATCACCCTCTTTAAGCTCTAGGGGTCATCAATTTCTATCTATATATGACTTCTTCCATCTCTGAACTATAGCCATACATTTCTTGATCAACTGAACTTGCTACCACGTCTCTTATACAAGACTCAGTCCTAACCACTCTGACTCGCCTATCTTAATCTATCATTGAGGTTATATTCATGACCTTCCATAAATATCATTTTATGGTTCCATATATATATTTTTCTGATAATTTTTGTTATAGGAAAACTACACTAAATTAAAGTGCTTATCCCAAGACTCACCGAAGTCTAGAACACATGATCGCAGCATATCCTCGAGTACCTGTATAGTATTTTGTGACTACCCATATGTATGTGGGTGAAAACCCATACTCAATAAAACCTATTTGCATAGTTCCTTTTTAAATCCCTAAAATAAGTGGTAAGTAAAACATGAGTCTCAGTCTAAAATAATAGTCCATGGCACCCCATGTAGATGAACTATCTCACGAAAACATATTTCTCCCAACTGATCGACTAATAAAGTCACTTGTATATGTAATAAACCTGATACCTTTGTTAGGAGGTCTATAATAACCCAAATAGGTTCATTCTTCCAAGGAATTCTCAAGAGACCTACCACAAAGTCCGTAGTCACATCATCCCACTTCCATTCTGGAATGGGAAATGGTTGCAGTAAACCGAAAGGTCATTAATGACCATCCTTCACATACTGATAGGTGTGGAATCATGTTACGAACCCTAATATCTAATTTTTCACGCCCAACCACCAAAACTATCTTCATAGGTCACAATACATTTTGGTCACACTTTTATGTACAACCCATTTCGAGGAATTAAATTCTCCATCAAGTCCTCTCCCATACTTGTAGAAACAATATCCCAATTCTTGACATAGATGATCTTATCCTCATCTATAATCCAATATAAAAGTGTATCCCCTCCTTGAAGGGCTTCCCTCCAGGTAAAAAATTTTGGATCCTCACACTATATGTCTCTGATCTATATCAAAAGTGAAAACTCCACTAAAACTGATACAAGATTCATCTTTTCCTGAATCTCTTGACCTATCATATGAATTTTATTCAATAGAGATATCATCTTACACTTAGCTCTAAACTCCTAAACAACTTGAGTATGATTTTTCCTTATTAAATAATCAAAAACATTTTTCCCTTTTACGAGTGTATATTCTATATCAAAATTGAATGAATGCATATACTCAACCCATCACTACTGTCGGAGATTCAAATCTCTCTTAGAAAAGATATATTTTATGATATTGTGATATTTATACACAATAAAATTCTCACCCAATAGATAATTCCGCAAAAACATTAAATGAAAAACCAATGTATCTAACTTGATGTTGTATATAGGGTGGTTCTATACATTTGACCTCATCTATCATGTCTCGTATTCCATTACTCGGTCTCCTTACATCAACTCTTCTCCAAGTCCTATCCTTGATTCTTCACAAAACACCATGTAATCATCACTTGAATTAGGAAGGATTGAGATTGGGTTTGATTTCAATCAATTCTTTAAATCTGAGAAGGAATTATCGCATGCATATGCCCATTAAAACTTTATCACCTTATTGGTCAAGCTGAAAAGAGGCACTTCCAATATGGTAAAGTTCTAGATGAATCTCTTATAATATCTATACAACCCTAGAAAGATACATATATAAAAATCATTCTGGATATGATCCTAAGAAAAAACTTCTTTAACCTTCTCTGGCCCTACTGACATGCCTTCCTCTAAGATGATGTGACCCAAAAAGTGTACCTAATCGATTCAAAACTGACTCTTAGATAGATTTGTGTATAGTTGATTCACTCTCAATGTACACAGGATGATGTCAATATATTGGGCATGATCATCAGGAGTCTTGGAGTACACTAAGATATCATCCAAAAAATAGTACTAAAAATTTATCCATGTATTGATGGAATATTCTATTCATCAAGAACATAAACACTATTGGTGCATTTCTTCAACCCAAATTGCATTATGTTGAACTCATATATGCCATACCTGCTTCTAAAAGATTTCTAAGGGATATTAGAAGATATAACTCTCAACTAAAGATACTCAAATCTCAATTCAATCTTGGAAAAAACACAATCCCCTCTCAACTATTCAAAAATATCATTGATACACAAAAGAGGATGTTGATTATTCACTGTCATCCGATTAATCTTCTATTAATCGACACACAAGCATATACTCCCTTCATCCTTCTTAAACAAAAACACTAGACAACCCCAATGTGACATACTCATATGGATAAACCCCTTATCCTTTAACTCCTATAACTATGTCTTGATCTCTTCAAGATTTGTCTGTTCCATTTGGTATGGTGGAATATAAACTAGCTCATCCTATAACATGATATCAATAATAAATTTCACATCTATCTCATATGGTAACCCTAGTAATTACTCATAAAACACATCCTAAAAACTGTCCACTAGGGGTGGAAAGACATATTTCTTTATACCTATATCATCCAGAAAAAACTAGCAACCTACGTGGTAAGATCCCCAAGTTTCTGGTGAACTAGACCTATATGGCCATCTGTGATATCCCATTCCCCAGGGTGAATATAATTGTCACCCTCAAAAGATGTAAAGGTTACTCTACCCAAAAAACAATAAATTTGTGATCAGTATGATACTAACTAGTCCATACCCTTAATTAAGCCAAATCCCAGCATGTTATGGATGTAAAGATCCTATTGAAGATGATACTCCCCAACCTCAAGAGAACACACCTTGCACAAAAAAATGTCTCTTTCCTGTATTCCCATAGGTGTGTCTATCCTCAACACTCTACTCAAGAACTCCATTTCCAGGCTCAAACCATTCAAATAGTTATGTAGATATAAAATATTGAGAGGCACCATTATCAAATAATGCACTAGATAATTTTGAAGCTGGAAGAATAGTACCTCTCATTGTAGAGGGTCCAACCTCTCTATCCACAAGTATAGGATAAAATAAATGAAACTATCTTGGCCCTATTCCCAGTGATGCATTTTGAGATCCCTAAGTTGAAAAAAACTATTGAAATCAGTGCACTTTTCTGGAAGTACCTCATCCATTGCCTCTAATTCCTCGAACAGTATAACTCTAGCTGCAAGATTAATATGTTGCATAAGATCCCCTTCCCGCACTCTGGTTTTTTCTAGATCCTCCAAAAATATATGTATGTCATGGATACATGCATAACCTCTATAGATTTCCCATCCTACCAAATCCTTATCATTCTGTCGATGGTTAGGGGAACTATCTCTATAAGTGTCCCAACCTAGAACACTAGTGATAGATCACTCAAGTAAGATCCTATGAAATGAATCCCTCTGTCTATGTACTCAAATTTCCACTACCTTGGCTAACATTGTCAGAACAATGATTCCTACTCTTGAAATTCATACCTCTTAACCATCCGGCTGGAACCACTTGTCCTGCACTAGAAGCCTTCCTCAGTTTCCACTAATCTTTGAGAGCCTAATCCACCACCTCATCAAAATTCATTAAATGAAATGGGTTAAATTCGGCTTAATCTCACAATTACGTAAATCCTAGAAATGTCTCTCCATAGCTATCTCATCCCCTACCAATGCTAGAGAAAAACTTTGAAATTCATAAATTGACCAAAATATTCCCTCATGTACATACTCCCCAAATTGAACCTCATGAACTCAGCTTCAATCTCCCACCTCAACATCTCCAAATAGAAGCTATCCAAGAACTTCTCCATGAATCCCTTCCGTAACATACCCTTATCTTGTTATCTCTACTCCTAAATTTCCCACCAGTGCTTCACTGATCCTCATAGCATGTAAGCAGACAAATTGAACCTCTTCTCAGATGGAGGCACCAAATGGTCAAGTATCGTTTTTATTGACACAATCCAAAACTCAGCTCCGTCAGGACAAACCACTTTGGTAAAATTTGGAGGTTTCTACAATTGGAACTCCCACAGCAGGTTAGACATGCTCTAAACAACCTGATTTGGGACTCTTTTCATAAACTGCATGAAGAGAGAAAAGTTCTCTTAGAACTGATCCCCTGATTTCTCACCTAGAACTATCGGTGTCTTGGGTTCCACTAATGGTATATCATCTCTAGACATATCCTTTTTTGGTCCTCTTAATAAGCATTATCTGGGAGTTATATCTCTATAATTCCAAACACATGTCTTAGGGAACATAACACCACTTTTTCATGTTTAGATAAGGGAAAACAGAACAAGGAACAACAATTATTTTCCTCCAAACCCCACCACATGGTTAAAACCGAGGCTCTACCACACCATTTAACCATCATACATCTAGATAATGGTTTAACAAAGTGTTAAATCATTATCATATTCAACTTTCTCATTATAAACCCATTATTCTCATCTAGAATCATTTTTCATTTTTCAAGTTCACATTAGGTTCCTTTTTTTAATTGAATATCACAAGCAATAAAAACACTTTATGTTTAACAACATACCCAAATTCTATTTTCCCATGAATTCCTATAATTATGCATGTCACAAAAATCCTTCAGTTCCTAGAATGATGCATGCATACTTAACTCTAGTTCCAATCTAGGCCATGAGTCAAATCTCAGAAAATATCAACTAGAATTTTCACATCACACATCAAGTGAATCACCCAATTTGAAATAACATCCAAATGTAATAGAAAATCACAATATCAGCATCTTACCCTGTGTACTTGGGTTTTCCCTCCAACATGGGTTTAAAACTCCCCTCCATGAAATCATGGCCAAGGCCTGACTCTTCCTTGCCTATTGTCTACCTTTTCTAAATATTAAGACTTAAGAAAATAAAATAAACTTCTTTGATACAAATTTGTGGTGTCTTGGCCTGGGTTCTACACCCCGATTCCCTGATCCAAACCGACAAGTAACCTCTGGCATGCCTCGCTGTACACTAGAGGTTTCTGGCTAGTATCAAGGGTCTAATGTCGATCATGGGGAGACTATACCCTATTTATCAAAGTAATAGCATATCAGAAATAAATAAGAAATAATAAAATGACATATAACTATAACTAGAACAATACCAGTATTGAAAGGTGACCAAAACTATAAGTAAAATATCAAAACTGAATAGTATATATACCATGCCAAAGTCAGTTCAAATTATCAAAATGAAAACCCACAAGTAAAGACACTTATAACTCCCCAACGGGTCATAGACCACAACTAATTCACTCATCCATGCACTATCCCAAGTCATCCATCTAAAAGAGAGCCTTTGACCTTATCTTTTCCTACATACGTGAAGTCTATTCGGTTACTATCAGGCAGCATGAGTAGGATATGAGTACAACTCTGTATTCAATCACCAATAGGACCTAAAAAATTATCCAGTCAATACAATTGTATGTCGTTTTATAAATAAAAAATAAAATAAATAAAGTAAATAGTTTCCACTTATTTAATTACTCACTATTTATCCACATAATAATCAGTTTCCTGAGGACACCTGAACTCTCAATACCTTCTTCATCCCATACGGGAGTATGAACTATCCCTAAGTGATATCATATATCAGAATACCATTGTTGTCATTCTTCATCTCAAATCACATTTGAATGCCACTGTTAGCATTCATTGTCTCAAATCACATATAAATTTCACTATTACCATTGATTGTCTCAAATCACATATGAATGCAATTATTTCCATTAATCATTTCAATTCTCACTATGGGATTTTGATGCAGTAGACAATGTCCCACACATGATTATCATATGTTAATTTTATTATTAATATTCATCATTTCTTCTCCCACTATGTGCTTTTGATGAAGCAACCCATTCCCCACACATGATTATCACATTAATTAATACAATAATTAATTAATAAAATCAATTTCATTAATTAATTAATCATTTTAGATCCATTAATTAATTTAAAAATTAATCAATCATCTCTATCAATTTCAGAATCACAAAAATTTTTAATAATTAATTCAATAATTAATTATTCCAATTCAACCATCTCAATATATCAATAATTAATTCAATAATTAGTTATTAAATTCAACAATCTCAATCTCACTATATCTAATACAGCAATCAATTATTTCAAAACAATCAATTTTATAATACCATAATTCCCATAAATTAATTCAACAAATAATTAATCAAGTTTAATAATCTCGATAACCCTGTCATTAATTCAACAATAGAATATTCAGTTCATATTATCAATATATCATAATTAATTCATCAATTAGTTATTCAATTCACCGTCCCAATTTTCCAAATTCAAAATCCCTCGATTAAATTAGTCACCAAATTAATTAAATCATTCAAGGAAACTCATTTTCTAATCATATAATAGAAAATCTAAAATTACATACACATAATTGAAATCAAGACATTGTGATTTGAATTATAGAACACTTACCTCAATTTGTTGAAAACACTCACCAATGGATGAATCCAAAATTTTAAGTGGATTAATCAATAACAAGACAAAGAATGAAATTTATATCCAAAATCAAGGACGGTGTAGATCTTGGATGAAAAAATTCAATCACCAAAAATGGAGTTCAAGAAGGCTTGAAATCTATCTGGGAGCCTTAAAAATCATGAAATAGATCATAGGATTGAACTAGGGCTGATTAGGGGTTAATATGGAGGGTTCATAAATTTTAAAAACAAATTATTTGCTTAATTAAAAATTCCAGCACAGTTTTCTCGGAAGAGGTGCATGGTTTTCCAAACTATTCGCCTTAACTATGCACCTCTTATAGGGGGTGCATGATTTGAAATAATTTGCACCAGCTTTGAAAACCCTCCCTATCTAGGGTTTCATAGTTTTTTGTGATAGGGTGTACTATGATGGAAAACCATGGGCCAACCATCCACTACCCTCTATCTTCCATTTTTCTCAAATTTTCACCCAAACACACCCCAAGGTAAAACCCAAATGAAAGGTACTCACCACAAGGCAAAAGAGTGCCTGTAAATAATCCCGAGACATCTCCAAAAAAGGTCGAGATCTTATAAGTATTCTATACTACATATTGATGAGTTGTTTGATCTGATATGTGTAGCCTAGTAATTCTCTATGGTGGATCTTTGGTTGGTATATTATCAAGTAAAGGTGAAGAAGGAGGATATCCCCAAGACTATATTTTATACAAGGTATGGGCACTATGAGATCATAGTGATGCAATTTGGATGCACTAATTCTCCTGCTATGTTTATGGAATTAATGAATAGAGTTTTTAGGGATTACCATTAAATTTTTTGGGTCATTTGTATAGATGATATTTTTGTCTACTCAAAAAACAAGGATAAATATGAAGAGTATTTAAATATTATACATAGGACCTTGTAAAAGTAAAATTTATATGGAATGTAAATTAAATGTAAGCATTGGATGGAGAAATTAACACTCCTGGGGCTTGTTATCACCGTCCAAGGGATATATATAGATCCTTCAAAGATAAAGTAAGTTGAATAATGTCCCAAAACAACTTCAATGATATAGATCCATAATTTTATTGGATTATCTAGGTATTATCATTAATTTGTGATAAAATTATCATGGTTTTAAATCCCACTATTTCTGACACTCTCTCTTGGGCACACAGATCAGTCTCTTTCAGATGACTTGTAGTTGTTGCCCTACATTACCACTTTCCAAAGGCGGGTGGCATACATTGCTTATTCTTAGACATTTTATCCTTGATCGAAACGGGATGATGGTATGTCAGTTCCTCCTTTCGTGGATTCTTCCTCAGAGCTCATTACCTAGTTTGGGTCTCCTTTATAGAATTAAGATATTGTTCGTGAATCTCTTCCCAGTTCCATGTCTTCATAGATGCTGGTTAAATACACTACTTTTGTTAGGACATTCCAAGAGGTCAAGATAGAGAAGCAACCTTTGTTCACGGGAGTAGTCATGTTGGACATTACTGATGTGTCTGGACACTAGAACACTAGTGTATCTGAGTTTCATTACGTTATGATAGGGTTCTAAAGGGAATAGAAGCACATGGCATCCCACGTCAAATGCAGGGAATTATATGACATAGGCGTGTCTCTGAGGTTTTCCTCATCTTCCCATGTTTGGCAGAGGGTATGTCACGAGTTTAACGTCTTCATGATAAAGATAAGACTAATCAGAACACTGATAAGAGTGCATCAGATGTGTGAAACCCCTATAGTAAACACTAATGTTGGGGATAACTCATGGTTAGTAACCCGATTGCTGCTAGGAGTAGTGAGAGAGTGGGTGACATGATCTCACTAGGATGTGGATGCCTGGGTAAAAATAAGGATGGATAATGCAGTGTTGGGTGAATTGAATGAGGAATGAGATGGAACCAACGTGCGGACAATGGTGATGTTGGGAAAGAGCCTCGAAGAGACTTCCTATGTATCCCTACGGTAGGGAATCAAAGTACACGTATTTCGGTGGGGCGATGGGATGCCTATGGAGGCATCCCATGAGAATGGATTCCTAGTTGGGACCCAAAGGAACTGGAACCTCTGGGTTGGGGCATGACCATCCCATAACACATGGGATCGAGGGATAGAGCAAGATGAGACTTGATTGATGGGTTTGAACTTTAGGGAGGCTTCCTATGAATCCTCGTGATAGGGAGTTAAAGACTACGTAGTTCAATATGGGGGCATAGATTCGGGTTGTGTGCAGAGGACAGTGACCTAATGATATGTCAGGTCTTAAAGGTGGATAGCGTCCCAAGATGGTCTGATGCCATGGGGGTAGATCCAAGGTTTGGGTCCCAACAAAGGGGACTAAAATGGATTACTGTCGATTTCATACTACAACATCTTACCACTGGGTGGGGTCACAATGGCTTACCTCTAATTAGGAAACACAATGGATTAACACAGATTGGGGTACAAGGTATTACCACTGATTGGGGTACAAGGGCTTACCGCTAATTGGGTTACAATGGCTTACCGCTGATTGGGGTATAATAGATTATCATTGATTAGGGTACAATGACTTACCTCTTATTGGGGTACAATGGCTTACCGCTAATTGGGGTACAATGGCTTACATCTATTTGGGGTTGGAACTCTGGGAGGCTTCCTACGTACCCTGTCTAGGAGATAGGGATAAAAGCCCACGTAGTTCTAATGGGTACCGTTTAGTGTCATGCGGGATGGGGATGGACCAACATGAAGTGGTTGGGACTGATGGGTGTTGGGATGGAACCTCAGGGAGGCTTCCTACATACCTTGGCTTGGTAAGGGTCAAAGTATATGTAGTTCGAAAAGGTGGATGCAAGTTAACATCGTGAGGAATAAGAGTAAACTGACATGAAGGGGTTCAAGTCGAGTAGGTGTCAGGCTTGAACCTCAGGGAGGATTCCTACATACCCTACCTTGGAAATGATCACAGCCTGTGTAGTTCAGAATAGTGTGGTGAACCGAATTAAAGGGGTCGGGACTAGTAGGTGTTGGGATTTAACCTCACGGAGGCTTTCTACATACCCTTCCTTGTCAAGGTTCAAAGTCCACATAGTTCAGAAAGGTGGATGCAGTTTAATGTCATACAGGATGAGATTGAACCAATGTGAAGGGGGTTAGGTCGAGTAAGTGTATGGTTTGAACCTCCGGGAGGCTTCCTACATACCCTGACATGGAAAGGATCAAATTCCTCATAGTTCAGAATGGTGTGGTGAACTGACATGAAGGGGTCTTGACCAGTAGTGGTTGGGCTTGAACCTTAGGGAGGCTTCATGCATACCCTTCCTTGGAAAGAATCAAAGTCCACATAGTTTGGAATGTAGGATTGGGGATTACGCTCTAAGGCAGCCTAGAAAAGACGCTATGGTCAATACTTACTCTAAGCCCATGTGAGTCATGCTCGGTGTGAGAGAAAAGAGGCAGCAATGACCTGACAATTATGTCGTGAAAGGTGTGTACATGGAAAGTGAAATGGGGATTACATGCGGTTAGTTGCCCAAAGAGGAAATAGAGGCTTATGTGTGGTTTTCATCATAGGGAGATGGGGATTAGGATATTCTCCAGGATAGAGGCCTGGTGGAAACAAAGCTAAGAGGGAGAAGTATGGGGTATTTAAGATCCTTGTCTCCCTCTCACCACAAAGAATTTTGCACAGAAGAAGAGAGGAGGAGGAGTGGTGCTGACTCTTGCAAGAAAGGATAGGGGTTTACACCAAGATGGTTGCCTTTCCTAGAGGATAGGCATCTCTCTTGCAAAGAGGTTCTCATCCCATGTGAGTAAGATCTCACTCCTATGGAGGTGAGAGGGTGTCAAAAATGTACGTGGTGGGGGACCCTACGTAGAGTGTATGGGGTGAGGTCATAGTTTAACATCATGTAACGAGGAAAATGGTTCTTGGAAGTTTAACATCATGCAGCTCAGATGAAGTGGGTTCACTCCGCACCCCTAGGACTTACATCACTGATACTCGCTCGCCCTTGGGGAAGGGAAGACATCAACAATATCATGGTTAGGGGGTGTCGAGGAGTGATCCGCTGAGGGGTCCACGTTAGCATGGCTATGAAAAGAATAAATATCTGTTATTGTTCCTGGGTGCCGCTAAGGAGTGAAAATGGTGAGTGGGTCTTATGCATAAAAACTAACTGGATGTCTTCCTCTTGACTGGCCATGAGGGCATACCACCTCATTGCTGGGTTGAGTCATGTAATTGAGGCATACACCTATGCGCAAGTACACAAGTGAGATAACGCCAAGGGCATTGGAATCTATCCGAACAAAGGGAGGTGAAAAGTGGGAATCACATACCTGACATTCGGAACAGGGTGAGGGTGGCATGACGATGGATGATAACTATTAACCGTGTTTGAGACACTGCATTCATAATGTGTTAGCCTAAAATGAGGAAAAATAGAAGAAGGCCGACTATTGACCATTTTTTGAAACACAGGACCTGACTCAATGTGTCATCCAATGTCTTCCGGAACGTTGGCACAAAATGGTATGTGATTCGATGTGGTATGGGACCAGACCATTAGGGGGTCCCTTCAGACATGAAAGAGGATGATGATCCAAATTAAGGACACAAAAAAGCATGAGTTGAATTGATGGAATGTTTGAACAGATTTCAACACTCTTGAAATTATACCAATGTAATCATGGAATGAGGTATCTTATGATTATCACATAAGACATCTCTTATTTGGAAGAAGAGGCATCATATTATTGATTGATAGGGCATGCTACATTTTATAGTCATGTAGAGAGGACTATTGGAATCTTATGCTTGGCGCATAAGGCGTCTCTTATTTGGAGAAAGAGGCATCCTATATTTTTCATATAGGGTGCACTATAGTTTATAGCCATATAGATATAAATATTTTCATCTTATGCATGGTGTGTAAGGAATCTCTTTTTTTGGAGCAAGAGGGATCCAATGTTTGTCACATAGGGTGTACTACAATTTATATTCCTGTGGAGAGGAATATTAGGCATAAGGTGCCTAGTAATGGTTGGTGTTGGGACTTATGCAAGAGAATCCCTTTCTGGTTCAGCCTGGTATTGAAGTCAGGTGATGGGGTTTGGATGAGATGCCTGAGGAATGGTTTGACTTCAGGTACTCATGGAATTGATGATGACAATCTCAACTCACGACATGGGAGAAGAACCAAGAGAAAAATGTTGACTCAAGGGGTTTCATGTTGTGTGGACGAGTATCTCAAAACATGGTATTCCATAGGTGGAGGGTGGGTTTACATAAGGCTACAGTGGAAAATTCTGACGTCCCGGCCTGAAAATTTCAGGGTGCGACTCTCCATTTTTAATGGGGGTCAGTGACGGTAATGAAGGGACCGGCCCTAAGATCCTGGATCGTAGCTCGACACGGATCTCATGCAGGGGTGTGGGGGAAAATCCACGCGGTATGGACCCATAGGTGCTGGTCTGAATACTGTTGCGCATAGGATGTGCTACAAGCATGATGGGTTGCACACAATATTGGACTGTGCGGCATAGGTGCACGCAAGATTGGGCACCTTGGAACTGTTGCGTGCAAGATTGAAGTCTTACGTGCAAGATTGGAAGTTTTGTGCACAAAATTGATTATTTTGAGCACATTAATGGAATCTTACAAGAAAGATGAAAATCCTAGGCACATATTACTTAGGAAGAAGAAAGATCATGTGAGGGTCAAACCACTGTGGGCTCACGTGAAGGCTAGCCCATATGGGACCTGTCGCGAAAGATATCACATGGGGGATTCCTTATTCTGCGTGGGCGTGGAATAGGCGATCTTATACGTAGTGGAGCAGCGGCCAACCTCCAGAGACCTACTCAAGGGAAGGGGGTACACTTGTATTTATTGGAGAAATTGTTGGTGGTAGTGCATAAGATTTTGGGGGTGGAAGAGATCTTCCACCATCCTATGGCGGGTGTGAACACAAAGGGGCGTTTGACATCACATTGGGCATGGAATAATCTTGTTCATGGATGTTAATCTTGCGTGCACATCTCAAATCATGCACACGCCTTCCTTAGACATTTGTTAGATGGCCTGGGCGGAAGATGACATCTCAATGGGCACGTAAAAATTTTGTGTGACATCTTATGCACAAGATTTTTTTGTTGCACACAATATTCCATTATTTCCCACAAAACATCCATTCTTGCATGCAAGATTTCAATTTTATGTGAAAAACCATAATTTGCCCCAAAATCGTCCTAGAAGGCCATTTTCAGCTGTCTGACTTTCAAATGTCTATAACTTATTATCTGTGACTCATTTTGAGCTCTATGAGCTATCAAATTGAGGCTTGCGAAATGATCTATGCCCTGGGATCCCGGATGGAAACATTCAAGGAAATAAATAGACTCATTTTCTAGTGGAAACACCCACTTGAAAAGCTAACTCAGAGGGGAATGAAGTTTTTCTAGACTGATGAATGTGAGTAGAGATTTAAAGAGTTGATGTTGTGGCTAATCACCAAACCTATGCACACATTACTCACCCATAGAGAAGTATATATGATATAAAGTGATGTGTCTAAAAATATATTGGTTTTTGTACTCATGAAATATAAAAAATTGATATCATATTCCTACCATAAATTAAATATACATAAGAATAACTACCCAACCCATGATATGTAATTTTTTGTAGTGATCTTTTAATTGATGATTTAGAGACATTTTCTCGACTCAGAGAAGTCTGATATATATGAAAATCATAAAATCTTTAATTATAGATTCATAAAAAAAGATCTAAATATGTGCCAATAAAAGTGGTAAGAAGTGATCGAGGATTATTATTGTCAAATCCATTACCATTCTAGGAAGATGAACAAAGTGGGAGATGCTCTACGTAGGAAGGATCCTTCAACCCTATTGTTAATGACGATTGAATGAGATCATATCTTCTTGGACATGAAAAGTATGGACATGGGAATCATAAAAGTAATTTCTTCATAACTTTCTCAAATATCTTTTTAACATTTAATTCTTGATAAGATCATAGAGTTCTAAAAAGAAGATAGGGAGATATAGAGAAAGATAGTGGATATTCTGGAGTCTAACATTTATAAATATGGAGTTATAAAGTATAAAACCAAGATATGTGTCCCATAAAAACCATAAATGGGGAGGGAACTTATAGATGATTCACATATCTCATCCTTCTATATTTATATACGAATCTGTAAGATGTATAGAGGTTGGATGAAAAACAATTATTTAGATAACATGGATAGAGATGTTGAAGAATTTTTAAATTTATTATTAGTCTTCCAACATGTCAATGATGAATGACATAAGTCTAAGGATATGATGAAACCAATCTCCATACTAGTTTCAAAATGGGAAACATAACCATCTATTTTTTTGTTGGACTCCCCAAGACATCAAAATGAAATAATTCCATCTTGTTGGTAGTTGATCACTATATAAAGGCAGAACTTTTCATTGCAATCATGGATGATTTATCACTCAACCAAATTGTTATGATGTACAAAATAGATGTGATAAGACTTCATGGTGGGCCAGTCTCCATTAATTCTAATATTGATTTGAGGTTTACCTTTAGGTTCTGGTGAATACTTTAGAAAGAGTTGGATATAGAGATGAGTTTTTATACTTATTATCACCCATATATGAATAGTTTATCTAAGATAACCATTAAAACTCTGGAGGATATGTTTAGATCATTTTAAAAGTATTTACAAGGATTTTGGGATAAACACCTTCCCTTAGCAGAGTTTTAATATAACAATAGTTTCCATTCTCACATTCCAGTGACACATTAAGAGGATCGGTATGGTAAGATATGTCAGGCTCCCATATACATGGATAAAGTTGGAGAGATAAATCTTATGGGACCAAATCCTATCCAATATATTATAAATAAGGTTAGAAAATATCCAGGATCATATAAAATCAATGAAAGGTTGATAGAAAATATACATAGATAATTGTTGAGTTGAACTACAATTTGAGGTTAGAGATAATGTGTACCATCATATATCACAATGGAAGTAATTCATGAGGTTTTGTAAGAAGGTAGATCATAGTCCTAGATAAATCTCCCATTTGATATCCATGATCACATCGATGTTATGGCCTATCTACTATCATTACCACCTAACCTATCTCAAGTATATGATGCATTACATGTATCCCCCTTAAGAAAGGACTACTATACCAATCATATGTACTTAATCTAGAGGTGGAACATTTATTAACCAATATTTTAATGAAGAGATACTGGTGAAGATATTATATTATAGAGAAAAAGTTCTTTGAAACAAGACAACTCACCTGGTTAAATAACTGTGGAAGGACCACAATTTGGATGTGGCAACATGGGAACAAGAACATGTGATGAAATATAAGTACCCTCATCTATATTAGTGAGATTTGTATATAGAAATTTTTGAAGGGTGGAAGAATGTAATTACCTTGACTTAATTAAATAAAACCCCCTTTTTAAATAATAAGTTCTTTTTCAATAAATTTAATTATATAAAACAAATGCACTACGTTCCATTTTTTAATTATGGACCATTACAAAATATAAAATGTTGGATTTAAAATTCATTAAAAATAACAATCATTTATAATACATCAATTCTATAGTAACCCTTAAGAATAGAATATATTAAATATTATAATAATATGTAATTTAAATATAAAGAAGTACTGATGGCCTTGACTAATAGGATTGTACCCAATGAAACCCATTTATCGGAGCTTCTGAGGGAGATGTAATCATTTGAATTTTCCCTTCACCAAGCCCATGAAGAGATTCAATAAATGAAACTCTAGAGAAACCTTTTACATGATAAGTTCATGGTTATCAAGATCAAGAAACAAACCATGTTCACATATCCACCCCAAGAAAGTACTACCATCACTCACCTTACCCTTAAGAAATATGCCAGTTTAATAAGGGGTTATTTATGTAGACCTTAGTAGTTTGAATTTTTAAATTTTTTTAATAAAATAATGAGTATTTTTATCCCTTTTATTATTACTTTACATATAAAAATGATTATATTGTGAGTTTTATAAACACTATATTTTGATAAGATGAAATTGAAATTGTATTTTTAGGAAATATATAATTTTAATTAATACACGTTTTTTGAAAAAATCAATAATGTTTGAAATAAATGTTAATTTCATGAAATAGTATTATTAATTATTATTTTTTAAAATAAAAATAAAAATAAAATTTAATAAAATCCAATAAAATTTTTATAAGGGTCATAATGTGGTTAGTGTTGTAAAATCTAATATTTTACAGTAAGTAAGGATATTTATATAAAAGAGTAATTTATAATATTTATAGAATTATTTTTATTAAATAAATATTATTTTTAAAGTCATCATATTTAAATTATATGATGGTGAATTTTTCAAATTATTTTTTGATAGTCAAATTTGTTGGTAAAAATTAAATACTATATAAATATACACTATGAATTATAACATCATAATAGCTTAAATGTTATGTAATAAATACAATAAATGTTATAAATTTAAAAAAATACACATTAATGTTATGTATTTTTTAAGTTATTTTATTAATTTTACAAATCTATAATGAATCCTCCAAAACAGATATTTTATTTTAAGGTTTTAAAAACAATTCATTATGAACATGACTCACTTACACATTGTCAAGGGTATTATTTTAAGGGGTTTTATTATTATCCTTATAAACTATTAAAAATCACTACTATTTGTAAGAAACCATGGGATAAATCTCATGAAAGGTTTTTTGTTTTCATTATTTTTTTATATAGAATAAAAAACTTATGTTTAGAATTAAATAAAGAATTCCCCTCTATTTTGTTATAAATACCCACCAAAACACCCATTATAATTCACTAAAAACCCATTGAGAATGAATTTACTCTCCATATACCTCTATATATCCTTACCAATTGTTTATAAATATTTTAATAATCCCTTCCTATGCTTTTTGACACACCCTCTCAAAGTAAGGGATCCTCTTCCTCCCCCTATTTATTCAAGTATTTTCTTTGTATTAAACATTTTATTTCTAATTTTTTATGTTGGAATGTTTTTTCACCCACCCATTTACTATCATTATAATCTTTTGTAATGATATAACACCTTTTACTCTCACTAATCTCTATTATGAATGATTTTTTTATCATTATGCTGTCGAAATTTTCTCATGAATTTCCAAGACAAAATTTTGTATTGTGAATATCCATCCCCATTTCAGCTCAAGTTTACTCACCTAGATGTGACATTAATTTACTTATTTTTTAATTACATGTATTTAACCCAAATGAATAAATATTGGGATTAATGGTTATTAATGACATTCTTATATTGTTTGATCTATGTGGCACACAGATGCATGTACATAATATGAATGTGACCTTTGAGACCGAAATTATATCACCCTCCAATAAAATGGGGAATGTATTTATCTCATGATATACCATGTAAGATACATAGGATATTATCCTAAGAACACCATGTTATGATGACTTAGTAGTTTCCTTGATTTATGCATATGATATCATGTTTTATTTTGTTTCTGCATTCCTATATTGAGTTGATGCTTCTGTCTTATATCATGCTTCGATGTATAGGCTTATAATTATCACACTTATATTCCACCTTTATATAACTCTTATATTATGTTTATTATATTATTATTCTATTACTAACTTATTTTACTTTATATATCATCTTTTTTTATGTATTCCCCCAGGTTATCATGCACAGTTTTTTAATATTAATGGAATTTAAAGGCATGTTATGGAGTTTTTTAAATAATGTCATTGTATCTATGTTTCATGTTATTATACTATATATATAATTACCCAAATAATATAGACCTATTTATGTTTTTTTGTTTTTTCTATTTATCATTATGTATTAAATTACTAGTTAAGGTGTATTAATTTTTTGGTTTTGAAAACATACCATCATATTTTTATGATAACATTAAAAATGTTTCCTAAAATATGTTTTTAATCTTTTTCCATGCAAAAAAATTATTTATCTATTATAACCATTAATTTCAATGATGATTACTTTCCATTTTTTAAAATTGATTTCCAAATTAAAGTACATCATAATTATTTTTAAATTATTCCACTTTTTTTGAAATTATTTACCCAATGATCTTGTAAGGGAATTTTTTTCATCTATGTCAACATCCTCAATTCTACTTATGTTACTGTAAGGATATTTTATTATACCAGCATCCACCTTCTCTCTCAGTATAGATTATGAAATGTTCTATCTATTTTTCATTAAAATCATATATTATCCTCATGTTAGTTCTGTGATGCTTGAAATAAGAATGTTTTTATATTATCTTGGCGTGATATTTTTTCGAAGATTATTATGGAAGGGTGGGGTCCTATATCAGCATCCAATGAATTTGTTGATGTTTTATATATCATGAGATCAAAAAGGGTGCATAGTTAGTATCCTAATATTGAGAGTGTATACATGTTTTTATCCAAATCCCAAGAGGGTACACATGGTGTTATCACAAAACCAACTTCGTGTATCGATAATTTCCCAACCCCAAGAGGGTACATGGGTAGCATCATAAGACCATCAGGGTACAAAAATGGTATCCTAATTCTATGAGGTTACATGGGATTTAATCCAAATACCAAGATGTTATATGGGTTTTTTATAAATATTTTTTTTACGATGTCTCATGTTTATTTTTTAATGATTCTATGCTCTTTTGTCATGGAATATGTTTGATCATTTGAGACTATAAGTCATTCCCTTATGCCTTGTGGAAAACTATTATTATTCCATGTTATTTTTAATATGATATTTCTAAAATTCTCATGTTTTATTATATTATTATGTTTTAATCCTTGATAATATTTTGATGAGTTTTTAACTTCCTAAGTGTTTGAGCTAATATCTTTCTTAGGTTTACATTCCTTAGGATATGAAGATGAGTATAATTTCTATGGAGGATATAAGGGAGTCTAGTGTAGTTTTATTATATGGAAATGTTTATAAGTACTATAAAATGGGATTCTTTTGTAGCTACTCCTCAAATACAGTAAAACATATATTATTGACATCATGTGTCTTTTTGAGAGATCTAATGCTTAACTAATGAAAATTTTGTAAATTAAATATATGTTTAGCTTGGTTTGTATCAAATATACTATTTATTGAATGTGTTTTTATCACCATATACAAGAGTGTGTTTTTTGGTAACCTCATTTCCCTATCTATTATGGATAAAATCAAAAAAAAAAATATCCAAACTCTTAGGGTCTTCTATCTATGTGTAACCGAAAAATAATTGTAAAATTTGGTCACCTAAATCTTTGAGTTACGCATTTCTACCATGCCATAAATAAGATAAACCATGGTCTATTTTCTTGGGAAGAACTAATGTAGTTGAATGATAAAGGTATTGAATGATGTTTTCTTTTAAATGAATCTAACTATTAGTATTTTAAGGGGGATTTAATCACACAATCTTATCTCATCTGGTTACCTTTACATGTATAAATACATCTAATGATTTATATTTGAATGTTATTCATTCCACCAAATCAATATGATCAAATAAGATTTATACATAACCATTTACACGACCCATAGACACGGTATATTAAAGTAAAAAAATAAAACTAAATCCATAATCATATATAGTATGTTACTCCTTTAAATTCATTTATTCCATGTCATAAAGTCATTTTAACATTTTAAACTCAATAATAAAAAACTCATAATATAAATAATTTATATCTATGAAATAATTTTGGAATAATTTTTAAATAAATGATAAATTCACATATTTAAATATGAAATATACAATTTATAAACATTTCATAAAATAAAATCTAAGTATAAAATTTTTATAAATTAGATATTCATTTTCGATATTCCATGATAAAATAAAAATAAACTATATTATATTTATTTATAATTTTAAATCATTTATATTATACATTTTTTGAAATTTTACATAAATATATGATATTAAAATAAATATAAACATTTTATATTCTAGGTCAATAATGTAAGAAATATATAAAATCTAAATATCATAGTTTTTAATATTATTTGAACCTTGATTATATCAATTATCAAAACCATTGTTGATAATTTTTAAATAATTTATCAAATAAATGCTTTTAATTTGAATAATTAAAATTAAAATTTATGAATAATTCATAATATTAAATGTAAATCATTTTATGACTTTTGTCATATTTACAAATTTATAAAAATTTTATAAATTACTCTTATAATTTAAATATAAATATATATATATATATAAATTCAAATTCATTCCATGAAATTTGTAAAAAAATGTATTTTATGAAAACATTTGATATCATGGATATTTATTTTTTAAATGTTTCAATTAAATTCAATCAATTAATTATACACAGATCATAATTAATTAATTTATAACAAATTTTTAAATTTTTAAATATATCAAAATACTTTTTATTTTGATTTATTAACATTTTATAGTCCATTTATATCAATTTTTAATATAAATATAGAAAAATAAATTTTTTTCAAGTTATATCATATTTGACGATAGACACACATTGTACAATTCTACATGGTAAAAACCCAAGTGATATTGATCGTCTCATATAACTGATAATAGGGCTACCTAATTTTAAACAGGCATTTTGAGACTTACATAATATTAATAAACCCTTCTAAAAACCACACAAGATTATCCTGGTTCATATCTTACTATATTTCTCACATAATATTAGTCCCACATAGAAATAGTTTCTATAACAGTAGCTTAGTGAGCGGATAATGATAGATCAATGGAGGAATAACAAATCATGATGATATCCAATATAGGAATAATCACTGGTGCAATTTATTTTACATGTAATATTGACAATTCACTAGAGGATCATGTAATATTAATACATAATTAATCTTATGTTCCCCTTAATAAGATGGTACAAAGGCCTCATGTGAAAATAAAATTTTCTTGAGCAAATATTATATAAGAATGAGTGAGCATGTGTAGTATTTGCATCCAATGATAATACATTGTATAAAAATAATACAACACGCTTCCTACACAAAATAAATATTTCACTCCATGATATTGCAAAATATAATATACAATATATCATTTTGATGACACGATACTTTGTTTTGGAACATCTCGGTGGTGAAATTGTATGCTAAAAATTGGTTATATCATATTCCATGATACATAAAAAATTTAAGGTTTAAACTGTGTCATGTCCAATGATATCATATACCATATTCTAAAACCCTAAATCTAAAAACACATTAGTAGTCATTTTTAATGACAACCATTACCATATCAATAAGATATAATGTTTTTATCATTTTGAATATTTATTTTGTGAATAAAAACAAATGGAAGTTATCTGATACTAATGTTAGGTTTCTAAGTATCATTTGAAACCTAAACTAGGAAGAAGAAATGAATTATAAACTTATAATTCTATGGTCTACCATGAATGAAATCGAACCATTCATATAAAATGAAGAACAATTTGTTGTGAATACCTTACATCATAGATGTTATCACAACATATTCATTCAAAATGTTTGATGAAGAACACCAAGAGGTTAAAATTAGATGAAATCCTCTATATTTTATCAATGGGTTAAAATAAAATCATCCTTTACATGTACATGATTCTCCACACACCCATGATATTCTAGTACTCACTCGAGAAAATGGAGGGGGAGAAAAAGAGCTATGAAAATAAGAAGATATAAAAAATCTATTGGGATAATACAGATAATTGTATATCATGATGACAATTATCATGACCCGAACTAATAGGGTCTATGCTGTAACTCTCCAGGCCTGCCTCCAAAAGTATAGGGGTTGGTGACTAGCACCTAGTAGTCATATCACACAGATGGGAGGCCTTTTCCTAAAGTATATGTACCCACACACCCACAAACACCTCCATGAAATAGTGTTGATATGTAAAAAGATAGAGATTAAAATGTCTACATATATCTATACCAAACCAAAGTACAATAGAAATACTGAAAGAGTAAAAGGGGAAAAACACATTCGCACTAAAAACTATAAAAGTAGCCCACCTTCTTTGAGGGAGGGGATCACTATCAAATGCAACTACTAGAAATCTCATTGGCCCAACTCCGATAAACACCTTGGTCGGTCAAGGACACTAAGCTCCACCAACCTTAGGTCATTTGAGGACCCCGTCACTAGGCCTATGGTTTACAAAAGACACAACACATGTGGGAATATCCTATGCAAGGGTTAGTATAATAATACTCATTAGGTACCCGAGAAACCCAAAGGAAATGGGAGAAACTAAAAGGAATAGTTTTATTAACCAAGCCAGAGGGAACCCAATCATGAGAGAAAATTCATCTCAATCCATCTTTATCTATAAATGTTTATTCAGCTTAGTCTACAAGGGGTGTCAACCAAGATATGTGAAAACACTAAAAGGACTCCTAGAAATTACCCAAATATACTCATCTCAGAATCCAGGTCCCATGAGGTTCTGACCCCATATCCAGTAATAGGTTTCTACTCAAGGATCTAATGGTAACATAAAACTAGGAGAACACACTCCCTGAGCTCAACCATTCTAGATGGAACCCATCTCAGAGATACACTCCATCAATAACAACTCATAGGGTCCGGCTCTATTGCCAGCACCAGAGGTCCTTCCATCGCTAACGTGTGCCCTGTGAAAGGTTATAAGAACCTAAGAGGATAGCATATCCCCTCACCACTACACCCTATGGAGGTAGAACTACTACAGAATATGTACCTTGTGCATCCTATCTAATGATAGATAACATAAGAACCTGCACCTCATTATTACCATACAGTTGAAATAATACTAGCTTATAATTAACCTATGAAACCTCTATCTCTCTTGTATGGAGTGTCTCACACCTCAGTCCTCCAAGGGAGAAATGTCTCCAATGGAGGTCTCACACCTTGATATGACAGGGGAGTATAAATCCGTATATGAGGACTCATTCCTTGATCCAACAGGGGAGTACCACTTCATGTCTAGAGGACCTGCACCTTGATACCACATGGGAATACCACTCTACTTTCTCATTTACTATGGGGGAACCACACCCTGACACTACAATGGATTTCTGATCCCATGTTATAGGACTCTATCCCTGGTACTACAGGGGAGTACCAACTCTTCTAGAACAACACATATAGAGGACCCACACCCTAGTATGACAGGGGAGTTCCTGCTCCAAGGATAGAGGACACACACCCAAAGACAATAAGGGAGTACACAATATATCTATATGTCATGTCTAGAGTACTTGTTCCCTGACATGATAAGTGATTACCAACTCCACAGATAAAGGACCCACACCCTGGTAATATAGGGGAGTAACTACACTATTTGGCCAACATGTATGGAGGGACCACACCCTTTCATGAAAGGATAGAGTTATATCCAACTATATGAACATTATGTGGAACCTACACCCTGGTCCAACAGGGGAGTACCGACCCTATAAAAAATACACCATGCGTATAAAACCCACACCCATGGAATGGGGGTCCCATTTCTACCAAAGTAGAGGAGTAAGTTAAACTTGTTCCCTAATCCATTAGGGGAGTACCAGTCTCAATGTCTCTCTTTAAGAACCACATCAATATTATCATCAATTAGGTGTCACCGAAATGAGTGTAACACTTATCAAGCCTTACATTGAAACAACTCCTTGAGTATGGGACCACCATCTTGTTATAATATAGGAGCACTACACTACCATCCAAAAGAGTCTAGGAGACTCATTTAATATTGTGAAAATTAAGGGTACTGACCCCGACGTCAACCCAGTGATCCACCCTAATCACTACTCAATGTTAAGAACCACTACACAAGAAACATGCTCAAAACACACCACCTCACATCTCATAGGATGAAATAGAGGCAACTATTGCATTTTATATAGAAAAATGATCAGGATAGGCTAATTGTAAGCCTAAATCTAAGTCCTAAAGAATGACATACATAATGCATAAGATCTCAGGAAGATCTCAAAGAAATTACATGATGTGCACTGGTGCCCACATAGTGTGTGGACTCTACAGTTCACCTGGTCATGCCTCACATTCGCATGGATTGTCTTTTCCATGTAAATAGATATGTATTGTATATCTCGTACACATAGTGTCCAATCTCACCTGGCCATGGGTTGTATATCCTCTTCCACATAACCTGGATAGTTGGGCCCCTCATATTACATACAACCCATACTACATGACAAGTTTAGGCTAAATAGACATTTGGCTATGTGAATTTCTCATGCATGTGTTTGGAACCCTATTTCAATGTACGTTTTTTTGTACTTTTACATTTCCATGTACATTCACATGGCTTCCTTGGCCATGTCCTCTGTCAACACAACATGGGGTCACTATACAGCATGTAACCCCTGTACATGGTGGGTAGTCCAAAAATTAATCTTATTCCCAAACGAAAGGGATACACAGTGTTTCCACTAGACTAAATTTCATGTAAACGATAATTCTAGATGGAAATTACCTTAAGATTCACCCGATTCACCCTGATTTACCCCCAAATCCAATAGTTTGACCTTGAAGGGATCACTAGAAATTATAGAAGGAGCCTAGAACCTTAAAACAAAGAATAATGAACGGTATTTGGACCAAACACAAATCCTTATACCTAGAGGGTGAAACACTAAAGCTTCATGTGTAGAACGAGGTCTGAATCATGCTGCTCCTCAATCTGATGATGATTGGTGCTAAGAATTGATATCGGCATTACCTTTCACTTTGATTCGGCTCAGTTTTCATCCATATCCAAAGTGGAGAGAAGGATTCAATCCTCCTATTTTCTATGTGCACCAATGGGGTATGGGGTGGGGATAGGTTTAGGTAATTTTATTAATTAAATTTTCATTTAATTAGTAAACCTTCCAAAAAATGACCTGCCAACTAGACCTCACTCACGCACCTGGAGCGGACAAATTTATGTCACTCCTAGGGTAAAAAATGTTATGAACTAAACGGTAGTCTCAAATTTCGGATCTGAGACTCCTATAAAGATTTATTCTATGTTTTAAAAAAAAATTATTCATGTGAGAAAAAAATATATTTAAGATTTATAAAATCACTATGTTGAGGATCTTCGGGCCCCATAATCCCACAAAAATTTAGTGCCTGGCTTCAGAAATATTCATTGAAATATTCCAAATTATTATAGATCAAACTAAAGTCACTAAATTATTATATCCTTAGGGATTTTTATCCTCAAAAATAAAAACACCAGGAAAAAGGGAAAGAAACTAAGCTCCACTGGAACTCCTACGCCAGCGAGCTCACTGGGGGTTCTCGTGCAGCTTCCAATTATGCACTCAAGGGAACCACCAAGGAAAAACTAAACTTAGATCTAGATCTAAATAGTTAAACATCATTCATAATATATTCACATGTCTAATTAGATATGACATTTGGAAAATCACTAAGTAACATAACCCATCTATAGTCATAAGGTCTAGCGATACACCACCTTGCTAACCCGACACAGATACCAATGAAAACCCATAGTTCACATAAACCCCTGGAGGAAATGCATTAAAACCTTTTCAAGAATCTTTCATTTAGAATTTATGTGAATCATGTAAGGATAAAAATAAAAAAATATGGCTTCCAATTTTTAAAACATTGGGTCTTACCTGGACCTTTATCTACGAACCTCCATCTATAGCATTGCTTACCAAAATAAAAACATTGCCACAACCACTAGTGGTATCTCAGATGAGTATGGATGTAAGGAAACCAATACACACTGTAGAAACATTTTAGTATCTCACTCTACCACTAAAAAACAATTCTAAGCAAGGCTCTCCCTCAACCAGGGCAGCTAAGAAAAAAGGGTCGAGCAGAAAAACTCAACTAGAAATTCCTGGACCCTCTCTGAAACTCCATCGCTCAACCTCTCACTAAATGAAAAAGTTTAAGGAACTAATACACCACACCAAGATACTAACCTATTTTTTCAACAATAACTTTCATGCATGGTTTTGATAAGGTCACAAAAAACACATCTTGATGGGGAAAGAGTCCATTTTCTTCATGAGTCCAAAGCTACGCCAAACCACTACACTTTCTCCTAAAATGCCTTTTATAAAATGATGTCTCAAATCACATAAGGGTACTAAAAAAACAAAATTATACCCAAATTCTCAAATTGGTTCTTATCGGGCCCCCTGTTGGAAAACATACAACACGTCACCTATCCCTGAACACAGAAGTCAGAGGGACTCATCCCTTACACCTCGATACTATCTTCTTTAGGCGACACTGAATCGCTTGAATAGTTTTACTCATATTGAAAAAATTAATCTCCATCGGGGAAGGACCCTTATTAATCCTTCATTATATTCTACATCTAACAACACCAATACAATGTTATACCGATGCCCTACATCACCATGATTAAACCTCGAGCAAGAAGAAGGAGGAAAAGAGTACATCACAACATTGTCTAGAAAAAACTACTATAAAAAGTAGAAAGGACACATAGTGTTCCCCGATTATTCCTATGATATTATGGATAAAAGGTTTATATGGCCTATATTTATCCTTTCAAGTGTCCTCCATCTCCCTAAGCTTGGAATGGACCACTTCGGGGTGGTGGTCACAACACCACGAATTGCCTGCCGCCAACTACTGCTCTCTTGGATCTCTTGACACATCCACCATCTTGTGGAATTACATTCTCCAAATGCTTACTCTATCATAGTGTATTTTCAGGAATCTCCCTCTCAATAGAATGGTGGTTCAGACTCTAGAAATATTTTATTGTTTGTTACAAGCATAACTACGCCTCTCCTAGGGATGACATTGTTCCAAACAAGGATTTTGTGCTATAGGACCACATTCATAAGTCTTAAAATGGGTATACCTCCAATTTTTTGATCCTTTCATATGTTATCTTCTAACTATTGCAGAATCCTTATCCTCATTACCACCACTACAGGCCACATCTTCATGTCCCTTTTCTAGGAAGCTCTCTACCACTAAATCTCTCTCCAGAACCCATGCAGAAGAGGGAAGGTATAATGATAACACACTTGTTCATATGTCTCTATAAAGGAATTTATAAATGGTCTGGGATATGAAGAATGGATCTTGAACTATATCTAAGGAGTAACTAAACAATTCTGTGAACCTCACATAGTACTCTACCATAGTCATGATACCCCACTAAAGATACAAAAGCTCGTGTATATTCAATAATCTCAACATGGATGGGTAAAACTCTTCCCTGAAGAGCTAGTCAAACACTACCCAAGTGAGCATCACCTGGTCGTGGGACTATGTCAATAAACTCCACAATCACCTAGCCAAACTTTTCAAAAGGCTTTCCACTAGGTCCACCATCTTATTAGGAGGTTTCCACACTAGGCAGAAAACATGCATGACGGAATCAAGCCAATCATTAGCTGCCTGGGGGTCTAGATCACCCATGTGCCTCATAGGTGTCTACCAATAGAACTTGTGTAGTGCACTCATCCTACATGAAATTTCATCCTTAACACCAGGTACAAACAGATTCTCAACAAGTGGTGTCTCAACTAGAGAACCACCAGGAGGTACCACCTCGGAACCAGTGCCCTACACATAGGCCCTGTCATAGGGAATATCATCACCACAAACCCACTGTGGATCATTGACTAGATATCATCACAACAGAATCCTGAAATAGAATCAAGATGCACCATGGTAAAATAGTATATCTGGGGAGTGGGCTCAAGAGGAAAAATATAAAATCAAAACCCATTACAATATGATGCATGCACCATTATTTTCCTACGGCTAGTTTCCTAATGTACGGAGTTGAAAATCATGTTATTAGGGTCCTAGGGAATGGATATGTCAACCTGCACACCAACACTAGAACCTATAGCCTAAGATCCAAAATTGAAACATTCAACACTATCGCTATGCAACCTAAACCAAGCTCATGACACTGCAGTCCTAAAGTGGAAATTGCCTTTGATACTGCTTTGTCATGAACCATCCCAATGGTGCTCAAGCAGCAATTCCCCAATCCCACCTCCAGGATGCAACTCCCCAAGACCACATCCAATAGTCTAGGGGTTGGAGACTAGTTTCAATTAGGCATATCCTAAATATGGTATACCTTTTCATAAATTATCTATATGCACAAACCCATAAATCCCTCCGTGTAACAGTGTCGAGATATAAAAAGATAGAAACTAAAATGCATACATACATCTCTCTCAAACTATAGTATAATAGAAATAATAAAATTTTAAAAGGGTAAAAGCATACACCCACCAATAACTATAAAATTATCCAACCAAATTTGAATGAGGGGATCACTTTCAAATGAAACTACCAAAAATCTCATCAGCACAACAGTGGTAAAAACCTTGATCGGTCTAGCTCACTAAGCTCTGTCGTCCTTGGGTCCTCTGTAGACTCTATTGAAAGTCTTATGGTCTACAAAATACACAAAACATGTAAGAAAATCCCATGTAGGGGTGAGTATAACAATACTCAGTAGGAGCCCTAGAAACCAAAAAGAAAAGGGAGAAAATGAAAGGAAACAGTTCACTCGACCTAGCCAAAGGGAACCTTATCCAGAGAGAAACTACATCTCAAACCATCCTCAATTATACATGACTAGTCAGCTCATTCCACAAGGGGTGTCGACCCAAACATGTGATAACACCACAAGCAATACCAGAAATCACTCAGATATACTCATCTCATAGTCCAAGTATCTTGAGGTTGTGATCCCATATCCAGTAACAAAATTCTACTTCAGGCTCTAAAGGTAACATAAAATGATTATAACACACTATGTGAACTTAGTCATCCCAACTGGATCCCATCTTAGAGATACAGTCCATCAATAATAACTCACTAGGTCTTTTTCTAGTGCAAAAAACTATAAGTCCTTCCATTGTTAACTTGAACCTTGAGAAAGGTTGAACGAAACCAAGAGAAGAGGCCTTACCGTCACCATTGCACCCAAATAATGTACAACTACTCCATACTATGTACCACGTGCATCCTATCTCATAAGATAGAATGTCGGAACCTTATCCTTTCCACTTCCATGTAGTCAATGCTGTACTTTCTCCTAATTACCCCGAAAAACCATTGTCACTCCAGTATGGAGTTTCCCACACCTCGGTACGTCGAGGGAGCACTAACTCCAACGGAGGACCCACACCCTGATATGGTAAGGGAGTAAAACTTCATAGATTAGAGATCATTCCCTAATCCTATAGGCGAGTACCACTCTGTGGCTAGAGGATCTACACCCTAGTACGACAGGGGAGTACCACTCTACAATCTTGTTTACTATGGGGGACCGACACCTTGACACGATAGGGGGTACCAACCCCAAGCTAGAGGACCCAATACTCAGTACAACAGGAGAGTACCATCTCTGTCAGAACAACACATATGGTGGACCCACACCCTGTTATGATAGGGTAGTTCCTACTCTAAGGATAGAGGACCCACACTAGGAAATGGTAGGGGAGTACCCACTTTATCTATACACCACGTCTGGAGGACCTGCGCCCTAACACGATAGGGGAGTACCAACTCCAAGGATATAGGACTCACACCCTGGTATTATAGAAATGTAACTACTCTATTTATCCAACATGTTGGGAGGTCACACACCCTTACATAGGAAGGTAGTGATGTCTCCAACTATATGAATTATACGGGGAACCCGAACTATAGTCTGGAAGGGGAGTCCCAACCCCATAAGAACTTCCCCATAAGTATAAAACTTGTGGCCACGATGTGGGGAGTCTCATCTCTACCATAGAAGAGGAGTAAGGGAAACCTATACCCTAATCCATTATGGGGTATAGATAAGACTAAATGTTATATAGATTTTGTTGTCACTTTTCCATTTTTCTTCATTCATATACTGGATAATGCACTTGGTAGATGTCCAATATTGCAGAAAATATATCTTCACAAGGTTCCAAAGAAGAAAGAAAAGCTAAAAAAATGGCCAAGTACACATCATGATTGTCAAGTTCACATCGTGTACTTGATGATCATATCCTACATCAAGCTGTGAATCCAAGTTGTGACCAACCACGATGACTGAACAAATTGTCAGTTCACATCATGAGTTTGTCCTATACATCGTGACAACAGTAAAACCAAACACCGATAAAGTCGTGAGGATTCAATGAAAAAAACTAGATGTCCATGGGTTACATGTCATGAACCACCTGTACATGACATGACCATGGTCATACTTCATTAATCTGTGGAAGATCTGGATGCCACACTAGATACCCTAGTCTAAATAAAGCATATTAAGGATTCACAATGTGATGATTAAGTACACATCATTATCATTTTATCATATATAACGAGAAGCTTATCATCACATTTGAAACATGCTTGGATCATCTCTCTCTCCCTTTTAGACTCCCTTTGAAATTCCCTTCACTTTTTCCTCTTAAAACACATTAGTTCTTTATAATTTATTTACATTTTCAATCAAAGAGTCATGGATTCATTTTTCTTATATGCCTTCAATTCCCATGCCATTTCAATTCCATTTAATTCTTTTAATGTAAGGTTTTATTTAATTTATTATTTCATATTCATTTCATATCATTACATGTTCAATTTTATTAACATTATTATCATGATTTCCTCTATCATTTTTATTTTTTTAATTACCACCATGAGTAGCTTAACGCATTTGTGGTAGGGATCAAGGTTCAATGTATCTACATTCTTAATTATATCTCTAGTTATAAACATGGTAAACCTAAATGGATTATTAATTAGGATATAAACCAACAGTCAAACCCCATTTGTGTGACTGTACTGTGACCATCAGATAGTCCAGAAAACGACCCTATCCAAATTGAAGTAAACTCTGACTATGACCATTACCTTAGGGAACTTTCTGTGATAGAAGCTGAACATAAATCATCTAAGACTGTAGCTAGACTCCTGACTGTGGAATAGTTACATCCTTGGTAGAAATTGAAGACTGGACCAAGGTTGACTAGCGACTACCAATTGCTTCGCAGACTAAGCACTTAGGACCTTTCCAAGATTAAAACTAGGATCACATTTATCTAGATACTCACACTTGATCCCGAACCCTCTTTAATTACTTGAAGTCAAACCCAAAATTAGTTATACACTTCCCAAACATTATTCAAGCTTTTAAGGAGTCCAAAAAAGGATTCATGATCATATTTCTTTTCCCCACAAGAACAGCACCGTCCTCATGGGATTGGCCCCAGACTTCACCATACTACGCACTTGTAGTTAGTAATGTTTGGGACACATATATATTTCTAATTTCAATCGCACCCTAAGGAATTAACGATGCCTTTTGGTGGATGATAAATTTTTGGTTCCATTTTCAGGGAGTCAATTTTGTTTTCTTTGTGATTAGGACTCTAGTATAGATCTTGGATTACATTTCCCTCACCCCCTTTCCTTCATTTTTAGACGCACTTGTGTCACTTCTCTTTTCCCTATGAATGTAACAAGGTCCCCTGACTTGTTTAAGGACTCTTTAAGAACAATCTCTTTTGACCTTTGATCATGAGATCAAAAGGCATATCTCTTCTCTTCACCGGCCATCAATGGCTAAACAATTCAACCACCCTGCGGGACAAAACCCACCAAAACCCAGCCATCAAATCATTCCAAGATATCACCCAATAATGAACTAGGAGAAATGATTAGGGACTATGGCTTACCATTAATACATATAGAGACTCCTAGTATTTTTCATCCCCCAATAAAAGCCCACACATTTGAGATAAAAACTGGACTCGTTTATATGTTCCAGAACATGGGGCAATTTATCGGTCTTTAGAGAGAAGATCCACATGAACATATTGACAACTATTTGGAGGTCTGCAATACCTTTCACAAACAGAGAGTTTTGTATGATGCAATAAGACTCCATGTCTTCCCATTATCTTTATGAGATAGAGCCTAGGACTGGAAAAAGAGTCAATCTTCCAAGTTAATTATGACTTGGGACGAACTGGCCAAGAATTTTCTAGACAAGTACTTCCCACCCATCCGAACCTGGAAGCTCCAGATGGACATTTAAAATTTCAACCAAATTGATGGAGAGTCTGCTTGGAACACATGGGATCACTTTAAATAATTAATGAGGAAGTTTCCACGTTATGGGCATGATATGTGGATATAAATCCAAACTTTCTATCATGGACTCCATCCAGTGGCATGGAATGTGGTCGATGTAGCCGTCGATGGAGGTATCATGTTCAAGACTTCTGAATCCATAAGTGAAATTCAAGATGAAGTCTCTCACAATGACTGTCTATTGCAGAGTGATTTTGGACCACCACAGCATGGAATCAACCAAATATATGAGACTGCAAGGCTAGTAGAACATGTGGAAGTGCTCACTAAAAAGTTAGATTCATTTTATATGATAACTACTCAACCCCCTCCTACTCCTGTAATGGAATTTCAATTATGAGATATGTGTAGTGGCCAGCATCTATATCAAGACTGTAAAGCTGGATATGAAGAACCAAAACATGATTGTAATTACATCAATTACAATCAACATAACCAGCCATTTCATTAGTAACATTATTATCAACAGAGGCTTGCTCAGCAGAAACCTTAGAGCAATCAGGGTTATTTTCAACCGAGAGGAGGACATAACCAATTCAGAGCTCAAGGAACACCAGGATACCCTCTGATGAACCATGTACCAAGACCACAAGATCAACAACAACGATTACCTAAAAGATCACAACAATTTCATCCACCTCAACCAAGACCTCAGTAAGAACCTATTCAATGAAATCTGGAAATCCTTCTTACATCATTTGTGAAAAGGCCTGATCAAAGAATGACGGCCCATGAGATAGATATGAAAAACTAGAGAGCATCTATGAGTAACCATGAAGTGAAAATGGGTCAAATCTCAAAGACCTTATCTGATAGATTACCGAGTACACTACCTGGTAACACTTAGACATACCCATTAGAGGAATCTAAGGTAGTGGTGCTGAGAAGCAGAAAGATTATAGACTTCCAACAAACTAAAGAAGCAATTACTCTAGAAGAAGAGTCGAGAAAACAATGAGTACCTAATAAAAAAGGTAATGAATTAAATCCCACCTTACATCATGAAGAAGTACCAGCTGAGAAGGAACATATACCTTAGCATCATAAGGAACATGTGTATGTTGCCCCACCTCTATACTAGCTACCTATTCCCTATCCATAGAGAGAGATGAAAATTTGGAATGGGAAAAAATAAAAGAAGTTCCTGGATATGTTCAAGCAATTACATATCAACAACCCTTTTTCTGAACCTATTTCCCAGATTCCAATTTATTCCAAGTTCCTAAGAGACATATTATCAAAAAAGAAAAAGAAAAATAGAAGACCTAGGAGTCATCTCCTAAGATGAAGAATTCTCTGTTGTGGTACATCAAAAAATTCCACCAAATTTGAGAGGCCTAAGGATGTACCGCCTCAGAACCAGTGCCCTACACTTAAGCCCCGTCATAGGGAATATCATCAACACAAACCCACTGTGGAACATTGACTAGCTATCACCACAATGGAATCCTGAAATAGAATCAAGATTCACCATTGTCAAATATTATATCTGGGGAGTGGGATCAAGAAGTGATATGTAAAACCAAAACCCATTACAATATGATGCATGCACCATTATTTTCCTCTGACCAATTACCTAATGTATAGAGTCAAAAATAAGGTTATTAGAGTCCTAGGGAATTGATATGTCAACCTCCACATCAACACTAGAACATATATCCTAACATACAAACTTGAAACATTCTGACACTATCACTATGCAACCTAAACCCAGCTCATGGCATTGTAGTCCTAAAGTGGAAATTTCCTTTGATACCACTTTTTCATGACCTGGCCTAATGGTGCCCGAGCTGCAATTCCCCAAGCCCACCTATAGGACGCAACACCCCAAGCCCACATCCAATAGGCTAGGGGATGGATACTAGTTCCCAGTAGGAATATCCTAAATATGGGATACCTTTTCCTAAATTATCTATATGCACACACCCATAAATCCCTCCATGTAATAGTGTCAAGATATAAAAAGATAGAAACTAAAATTCATGCATAAATCTATGTCAAACTATAGTATAATAGAAATTATGAAAGTGTAAAAGGGTAAAAACATACAACCACCAATAACTGTAAAATTATCCAACCAAATTTGAAGGAGGGGATCACTTTCAAATGAAACTACCAAAAAACTCATCAGCACAACACTGGTAAAAACCTTGATCATTCTAGATCACTAAGCTCTTCCTGCCTCAAATCCTCTATAGACTCTACTAAAAGTATTATGGTCTACAAAAGACACAAAACATGCAAGAAATTCCCATGTAGGAGTGAGTATAAGAATACTTAGTAGGAGCCCTAGAAACCAAAAATAAAAGGGAGAAAATGAGTGGAAATAGTTCACTCGACCTAGCTAGAGGGAACCCAATCGAGAGAGAAACTAAATCTCAAACCATCCTCACTTATACATGACTAGTCAGCTCATTCCACAAGGGGTGTCGACCCAAAAATGTGAAAACACCACAAGGAATACCAGAAATCACTCAGATATAATCATCTCATACTCCAAGTATCTGGAGGTTGTGATCCCATATCCAATAAAAAATTCTACTTGAGGCTCTAAAGGTAACATAAAACTAGGATAAAACACTCTGTGAGCTCAGTCATCCCAGTTGGAACCCTTCTTAAAGATACCCCCATCAATAATAAGTCAGTAGTTCTTGTTCTAGTTCCCAACACTATAGTTCCTTCCATTGTTAACCTGCAACTTGACCAAGGTTAAACGAACCCAAGAAGAGAGGCCTTACCGTCACCATTGCACCCAACTGAGGGAGAACTACTCCAGACTATGTACCATGTGCATACTCTCTAATAAGATATAATGGAGTAACCTTAACCTGTCTACTTCTATACAGTCAAGTGTAAGAACCCGGGTATTTAGAACGGGTCAAAATCCCGAACCTGGTTGAATTTTTGACTTGTTTCTGAGGAAACTAGAGAAAATGGGCAGTTTCTAAAAATTTACAGACTACACGTCGTGTACCAGTGACTGTGTGGCGGTTATACATGGTGTGTAGGCCTGTTGGCCGGGGAGAATCATTGCAACCAGATACATGTCGTGTTCTCCATGGACACGTCGTTTAGTCCAGCTGTGTATGAGGGATATACATGGTGTGTGGGTAAGTCGGCAAGGAAGAGAAGGGAAACCAAGTACACACTGTGTTCCCATAGGTACACGTCGTGTACTCATGTCGTTAGGTTCTGGAAATTATGTCAGCAGAATTATAGCCGCCAAATGAACAGTTAAATGATATACAATGTGTGTAGTCATTAAGTACACTCCGTGTACTTTGTTTTCACTAAAACAGGTAGTAGCCTCATTTTGAGGCAGAACAAACCTTGTGTTTCCCGGTTTCATGAACCATGTCAGCCGGAGCTTCACCCTATTCCTTGTTCTTTGTCCGAAGTCATATTCCAACACTGATAGTTGCGTTGGAACCCCCTCAGTAAGGCCTCGATTCCTCTTGATCCATTTTGTTTCATTTCTATTATAGAAAGAGTTATAGGGGATTGAAAAGGTTTTGACTCTTTTGTAGATCTACCACATTATAGACCTAATTAGAGGCTGTTATTGGAGGATTATCATCGTACGAGTCTCAGGTAGGTGGTGCATACCTCTTTTTGTGTTTTTTTATGGTCATTTGGGTAACACGGCCTTTGGTGCATTTTCTAGTATTTTGAGTGGGACCTATTTTATCTTCTATTTCATATTGAATTGATTGTTGGACCTATGGGATGCCTTTGGGTATGCCCTCTTACAGTTTTTGCTTGAGCGGGGTCAGGAGAGGGGTCGTAGCTCAGTGGGGCATTTTGGCCAGGGGATGCCAAAATGGTTATATTTGTTTTATATTATTATAGACTATTGAGTTTAGATTATTGAGCCTGATATGACTTGTTATAGGCTTTCAAGACCTCAGTGCTGGTATAGGACCACACCTTGTGTAGGGAAATTCAACTATTTAGAATCTTTTTCATGTTTATTTTTTCTGTTTAAATATGTTATATATGAAATTGTTGAATTGAAACTTCTAGACCCTTTGGGTGGTGTTGGGCATGGCCGGGATATTCTTGAGTGATGCGGATCACAGGTTGGGCTTGGACTAGGTTACTTTGGGTGGTTTTGACCACGGGATTGGGCATCATGAATGTCGGTTTAAGGCAGGATGACTGTCAGGTTGGGCATTGACTGGGTTACTAGGATGGAAATTCCATCAGACTTGAGGGACATGGTCACAGGAACATGAGGTGTCAGAGATGTGGTGGCTTGGGTACTATTTTTGGTGATTACCACTCACCCAGACTTTGAGTAGTGTGCACACAGAGATACACCGTGATGAGGTGGTTTTGACCACTTGTGTGGGTAAAGGCCCCCATTAGTTGTGGTTTAGGTACTATCGTTTTGGGGGTGCTTACCATAGGAAGCCATGTGGGAGGCGAGAAGCCTTCAGGGGATAGCATTGAGGCTATCGGGTTGGGGGCTGAGCCTCGCCGCTATTTGAGAGTAGATATCACCATGGCTCCAGATACTTTATTTGAAGGCAGGCATCACTGTCCCTCCGGATACTTTATTTGAGGGAATACATTGTTGTCCCTCCGACTACTTATTTTAAGGGTAGACATCATTGTCCCTCCAGTTACTTATTGAGGACAGGCATCACTTCTCCTCCGAGTTACTACTGTTGGGCGTGCCTTCGGGACGTCGGTACTTAAGACATGAGGTGTCAGGGGGAATATGGTGTCGGGCTACATGACAGAGATTTCGGTATTGGCTGAAGCAGGTGGCTCTCCATGGTGGCTGCTAAGAACCAGTGGAGTTAGTGTTTATTGTGCATTGTTATATTAACTTTGTTCCTTATAAATGCATGCCTGCTTAAACACTTATATTAGGTACGCACCGTTGGGTGGTATCCTACTAAGATTTGTCTCACACCTTGCACGGGCCCTTTGAGATGCGTGCAGACTTTATGGATTTACATGCATGAAGGAGGCCAGCCTCAGGAGCTGAGACATATTAGTTGTTGCATGAAGATGGTATGGAACTTGAAGCCTTACCTAGCTGGGGTTTACTTTGTTTTATTTTTTTTATTCTGTATCACCATTCTTACTTGTCGTACCTTCTACTGGTTAGCTATTGGCGCCTTTTTATTTTCATATATGTATGGACTGCAATGGATGCATGTTTTATTGTTCAGTAGTAGTTACATGTGATCATCATGTTGTTGATATTATTTCTCCTGTTGTTGTTATATTTGTTTCTTCTTCTGTTTATTGATATTGATTATGCTTTCACTCTGAAGGTCTGGTTCGAGACTACTGAGTCTTTTATTCCGCTGCATTTTTATTATTATACTCAGACCAGTACCCTTATAATTATCCTCTAAGAGGGTATATCCTCCCCACTATACCTGTTAGACCCTCGCTATTAGTTGGTAGCCTTTGGCATTCAGGGAGGTGCGCCTAAGGTCATAACACCTGACCCGTTTAGCACTGTTCGGGTGGCTGCTCAGGTTCTTGTCATTAAAAAGTAGTGTCAAAGGAGTTCTTGACATGGATTTAGTATCATCATTTTACTGGATACTAATGGGATCAAGACTTCTCTTTTCTTCTACTGGTTTTACTATTTGGGATATGGTAGACTGAAGATAGGTTTTTACTGGAACTGGGTTTCTAGATTGTTCTTGGGTGCCTGCAGCCCCAAGTACGAAGGATGGACCAAGTTACCTTGGGTGGGAATTATTGTTTTCTTTTTGCTCAGATTACAGTTTATATGATTTCCACCTCAGTTTCTCACTTGGTGTGTGAGGTTATTGATTGTGATATGTGACCCTTGACCCAGTGTGGTAAGGGAGAATTGGACCTTGGCTCAGTATGGCATGTCTTGGTTGCTTGGCTTTTGATAGGCACATTTTTAGGGTATTTCAATTTCATAACTGCACGTATGCTTTGTGAAGTGATAATACCATGTGAAAAAAATCAATTTCCATTCATTATATGCTTTGAAAAGTAAAAAGGTGAAATTCTGGATAGAATTTCTTGTTGTTTCAATGTGTATGTCATGCTCTATTTTTGTATAATTACATGTGGTGGGATATTTGGGTCTGACTCTTATGAGAGCTTGAAGGTACTATCGATTGAGATGATTTTGATCACCAGGATTGGGTGACTCATTCATTGGTTTGAGGCAATGTTGGTTGCCAGGACATGCATGGCCCAAGGTACTTTTGATACTTGGCTCTATTAAGGGCGGGTAAGGAGGCCATGAGGCCAGGATGCCGTGGGGCATGGTTTGCAGTGGGGGAGAGTAACGGTAGTAGTTATGCACTGCCTTATACTTCTTTCTTATCTATGTTTAATATATATATGTATGAGATGTGTAGCATCAGGGCATCGAGGATTCGGGTTACTTGAGGTGTCGAGGGCATCCGGGCATCAATGATGCAGGTTACTTGAGGTGCTCGGCACCAGGACCTCGTAGAGGCAGACACTGATGCAGTGCGGGATATGTTGGGCGTCATGAATGACACAGGAACGCCAATGAGGTTTAAGGGTGATGATGCATCACAGAAGTACTGTGAGTCCGAAAACAGGTTAGTAAACCCTTTTTTGTTTTGAGTTTTGTTGGGTTGAGACCGAGTTATGTGATTCCTAAGGTGGGGAGCCCCCCTTGAGGAATTTATCTGGGACCTTAGCATCTAGAAAGTCCAAGTTGCTTTGTTCGGGGTGGTATGTTTGTTTCCATCTCTGGGTTTCGTTTGATATCTCGGGGATGAGATATGTTAAGTTGGGGAGATTGTAAGAACCCGGATTTTTAGAACGGGCCAAAATCTCGACCCTGGTTGAATTTTTGACTTGTTTCTGAGGAAACTAGAGAAAATGGGCTGTTTCTGGAAATTTTCAGACAACACGCCATGTACTTTATGTACATGTTTTGTATATGTTAAGAGAGTGACCAGCCGTGTCCTCACCGAGTTCATGTCATGTGATGATCGTGTAGAAAATTTCTTACTACACGACGTGTAGTTATCGACACGTCGTGTACCCACGACCATGTGGTGGCTATACCGGGCATGTAGGCCTGTTGGTCGGGGAGAATCATTGAAACCAGATACACACCATGTTCTCCTTGGACACTCTGTGTAGTCTATCTATGTATTAGGTATATACATGAAGTGTGGGTAAGTTGGTGAGGAAGAGAAGGGAAACCAAGTACACGCTGCGTACCCATAGGTACACGCCGTGTACTCATGTCGGCAGGTTCTGGAAAGTAAGTCGGCAGAATTCCAACTACCAAATGAACAGTTAAATGATATACATAGTGTTTAGTCATGAAGTACACACTGTGTACTTTCTTTTTTCTGCTAAAATGGGCAATATCCTTGTTTTGAGGCAGAACACACCTTGGGTCGCCCGGTTTCGTGAACCAAGCCAGCCGGAGTTTCAACCTCTTCCCAGTTCGTCATCTGAAGTTGGATTCAAATACCTATTGATGAGTTGGAACTCCCTCGGTAAGGCCTCCATTCCTATTGAGCCTTTTTGCTTGATTTATATTCTAGAACGAGTTATAGGGGTTTGAGAGGTTTTGACACTTTTGTAGATATACCGCATTTTAGACAAAATTCGAGGTTTTTATCAAAGGAGTAGCATCATACAAGTCTCAGGTAAGATGACTATCAGGTTGGGCATGGCCCAGGTTACTAGGATGGAAATGCCATCAGACTTGAGCGACATGGTCATAGGAACATGAGGTGTTAGAGATGTGCTGTCTTGGGTACTTTTTTGGTGATTACCGCTCACCCGAACTTTGAGTAGTGTGCACACAGAGATACTCCGTGATGAGGTGGTTTTGACCACTCATGTGGGTAGAGGCACCCTTTAGTTGTGGTTTAGGTACTATCAGTTTGGGGGTTCTTGCCATAGGAATCCATTTGGGAGGTGATAAGCCTTCAAGGGATAGCGTTGAGGCTATCAGGTTGGGGGATGAGGCTCTCCATTATTTGAGAGAAGATATCGCCATGCCTCCAGATACATTATTTGATGGCATACATCGTTGTCCCTCCAGATACTTTATTTGAGGGAAAACATCATTGTCCCTCCAACTACCTATTTTGAGTGCAAACATCCATATCCCTTCGGTTACTTATTGAGGACAGGCATCACTGCTCCTCCAGGTTACTAATGTTTGGCGTGCCTTTGGTATGTTGGTACTTAAGACATGAGGTGTCAGAGGGAACATGGTTTCGGGCTACATGACAGAGATTCTAGAATTGGCCGAAGCAGGTGGCACTCCATGGTGGCTATTGAGCACCAGTGGAGTTAGTGTTTATTGAACATTATTCAATTTACTACTTCCTTATAAATTCATGCCTGCTTAAACACTTATATTAGGTATGAACTATTGGGTGGTATCCTACTGAGATTTGTCTCACACCCTACATGGGTCCTTCGGGACGTGTGCAGACTTTATGGATTTACATGTAAGAAAGAGGCTAGCCTGAAGAGCTGAGTTGTATTAGCTATTGCATGGAGATGGTATGGACCTTGAGTTCTTCCCAAGATGGGTTTTAATTTGTTTTGTTTTCTTTATTATGTATCAGCATGCTTACTTGTTGTGCCTTCTATTGGTTATCCATCCTCGCCTTTTTATTTTTTAGATATGTATGGCCTGCTATGGATGCATGTTTTATTGTTCAGTAGTAGTTACATGTGATCAGCATGTTGTTGTGTTTATTTCTGCTATTGTTGTTATATTTGTTTCTTCCACTATTTATTGATATTGATTATTCTTTTTTCTCTGAGGGTCTTGTTCGAGTGTGTTGAGTCTTTTATTCCGCTACATTTTTATTATTATACTCGAACCAGTACCGTTATTATTATCTTGCAAGAGGGTATAGCCTCCCCATTATACCTATAAGGCCCTCGCTGCTAGTCGGCAGCATTTGGCATTCAGGGAGGTGCACCTAAGGTTGCAACACCTGACCCGTTTATCACTGTTTGGGTGGCTTCTCGGGTCCTAGTCGTTACAAAGTGGTATCAGAGGAGTTATTGATAGGGATTTAGTAGCAGCGTTTTACTGGATACTAATTATATTAAGACTTCTCTTTTATTCTACAAGTTTTACTGTTTGGGATATGGTAGACTGGAGATCGGTTTTTACTAGAACTAGGTTTATATATTGTGATTGGGTGCCTGTAGCCCTAGGTACAAAGGATGGACCAAGTTACCTTGGGTGGGAATTGCTGTTTTCTTTTTTCTCATATTATAGTTTATATGATTTCCATCTCGGTGGCTCACTTGGTGTGTGAGGTTATTGATTGTGATATTTGACCCTTTACCCTGTGTGGTAAGGGATTATTGGACCTTGTCCTGGTATGGAAAGGCTTGGTTTCTTGGATTTTTATAGGCACATTTTTAGGGTATTTCAATTTCATAACTCTGTGTATGCTTTTTAAAGTGATAATACCATGTGAATAAAATCAATGTCCATGATTTATATGATTTGAAAAGTAAAAAGGTGAAATTTTGGATAGAATTGCTTATTTTTGCAATGTGTATGCCATGCTTTATTTTTGTAGAATTTCATGTGGCAGGATATTTGGGTCTGACTCTTATGAGAGGAGGCATGTACTATCGGTTGAGGTGATTTTGATCACCAGGAATGGGTGACTCGGTCATTGGTTTTAGGCAATGTTGGTTTTCAGGACGGGCATGACTCGAGGTACTTTTGATACTTGTCTCTGTTAAGGGCGAGTAAGGAGGCCATGAGGCCGGGATGTCATGGGGCATGGGTTGCAGTGTGGGAGAGTAAGGGTAGTAGTTATGAATATCCTTTTACTTCTTTCTTATCTGTGTTGAATATAAATATGTATGAGATGCGTAGCATCAGGGCATCAAGGTTGCGGGTTACATGAGGTGCCGAGGGCATCAAGGCATCAATGATGCAGGTTACTTGAGGTGCTAGGCACCAGGACCTTGTGGAGGTGGACACCGATGCAGTGCGGGATATGTTGGGTGTCGGGAATGACACAGGAGAACCAATGAGGCACAGGGGTGACGATGCATCACAGAAGGACTATGAGTCCAAAAAAAGGTTAGTAAACCCTTCTTTGTTTTGATTTTTGTTGGTTTGAGATCGGGTAAAGAAAATCCTAAGGTGGGGAGCCCCCTTGAAGAATTTAGTTGGGACCTTTGCATCTGGAAATTCCAGGTTTCTTTTTTCGGGGTGGTATGTTTGGTTCCATCTCTGGGTTTTGTTTGATAGCTCAAGGATGAGATATGTTAAGGTGGGGAGATTGTAAGAACCCGGGTTTTTAGAACGGGTCAAAATCCAGACCTTGGTTGATTTTTTGACTTGTTTCTGAGGAAACTGGAGAAAATGGGCAGTTTCTGTAAATTTCCAGACTACACGTCTTGTACTTAAAGTACATGTCGTGTATATATTAAGTGAGTGATCATCCGTGTTGTCTCTGAGTACATGTTGTGTGATGACCGTGTAGAAAATTTCTTACTAAACGGTATTTAGTTATCGACATGCCATGTACCCACGACCGTGTGGCGGCTATACATGGAGTGTAGGTCTATTGGTCAGGGAGAATCATTGAAACCAGATACACACTGTGTTCTCGATGGACACTTCGTGTAGTCTATCTGTGTATGAGGGATATACATAGCGTGTGGGTAATTCGGCGAGGAAGAGAAGGGAAACCAAGTACATGCCATGTACCCATAGGTACACACCGTGTACTCATGTCGGCAGGTTCTGGAATGTAAGTCGGCAGAATTCCAGCTGCCAAATGAATAGTTAAATGATATAAACATTGTGTAGTCATGAAGTACATGCCGTTCACATTCTATTTTTTTCTAAAATGGTTAGTAGCCTCATTTTGAGGGATAACACACCTTGTGTCGCCCGGTTTCATGAACCAAGTTGGTCGGAGATTCAACCTCTTCCTGGTTATTTATCCAAAGTCAGATTCGAACATCGATTGATGCGTTGGAACCCCCTCGGTAAGGATTTGATTCCTCTAGAGCCGTTTTGTTGGATTTATATTCTAGAATGAGTTATAAGGGTTTGAGTGTTTTTGACTCTTTTATAGATCTACCGCGTTTTAGACCTAATTAGGGGCTGTTATTAGAGGAGTAGCATCGTACGAGTCTCAGGTAGGTGGTGAATACATCTTTTTGTGTTTTTGTGGTCATTTCCGTAATGCGGACTTCGGCGCATTTTCGGGTATTTTGAGCAGGACCCGTTTTATCTAATGTTTCATATTGAATTGATTGTTTGACCTATGGGATGCCTTTGGGTATGCCCTATTACCATTTTTTGTTGAGCAGGGTTGGGCGAGGGGTCGTAGCTCAATGGAGAATTTGACCGGGGGATGCCAATATGGTTATATTTGTTTTATATTATTATAGACTGTTGAGTTTAGTTTATCAAGCCTAATATGACTTTTTATAGGCCTTCAAGACCTCAGTTCTGGTATGGGACAACACCTTGTATAGGGAACTTCAACTGTTTAGAATGTTTTGCCTGTTTATGTTTTCTGTTAAAATATGTTATATATTCAATTGCTTAATTTCATCTACTCGACCCTTTGGGTGGTGTTGGGCATGACCCGGATATTCTCGAGTGATGCGGATCATAGGTTGGGCTTGGCCTGGGTTACTTTGGGTGGTTTTGACCATGGGATTGGGTGTCATGGATTTCAGTTTGAGGTAGGGTGAATGTCACGTTGGGCATGGCCCAGGATACTAGGATAGAAATGCCATCAGATTTGAGAGACGTTGTCGCAGGAACATGAGGTGTTAGATAAGTGGTTACTTGGGTACTATTTTTGGTGATTACCGCTCACCCGCATTTTGATTATTGTTCACAGAGAGATACTCTTTGATGAGGTGGTTTTGACCACTCATGAGGGTAGATTCCCCCGTTAGTTGCGGTTTAGGTACTATTGGTTTGGGGGTGCCTGTCGTAGGAAGTCGCGGGGGAGGTGAGAATCCTTCAGGGGATAGCGTTGAGGCTTTCGGGTTGGGGGCCAAGGCTTGAAATTATTTGAGAGAAGATATCATCGTGCCATTGGATACTTTATTTTAGTACAGACATCGTTGTCCATTTGGATACTTTATTTGAGGTCAGGCATCGTTGTCCCTCCAGCTACCTATTTTGAGGACAGACATCATTGTCCCTTTGATTACTTATTGAGGACATGCTTCACTGCTCCTCCGGGTTACTACTGTTGGGCGTGCCTTCGGGACGTCGATACTTAAGACACGAGGTGTGAGGGGGACATGGTGCCACGCTACATGACAGAGATTCCAGCATTGGTCGAAGTAGGTGCCACTCCATGGTGGCTTCTAAGCACCAGTGGAGTTTGTGTTTATTGCGTATTGTTCTGTTTACTACTTTCCTTATAAATTCATTCCTGCTTAAACACTTATATTAGGTATGCACCGTTGGGTGGTATCCTACAAAGATTTGTCTCACACCCTTCATGGGACCTTCGGGATGCTTGCAGACTTTATGGATTTACATGCTGGAAAGAGGCCAGCCTCAGGAACTGAGTTGTATTAGCTGTTTCATGGAGATGGTATGGACCTTGAGGCCTTACCTAGCTGGGGTTTACTTTGTTTTGTTTTCTCTATTCTGTGTCAGAATGATTACTTGTTGTAGCTACTGTTGGTTAGCCATTGGCACCTTTTCATTTTTAGATATGTATGACCTGCTATGGTTGAATGTTTTATTGTTCTGTAGTATTTACTTGTGATCAGCATGCTGTTGTTTTTATTTCCACTGTTGTTGTTATATTTTTTGCTTCCGTTGTTTGTTGATATTGATTATGCTTCCACTCTGCGGGTCTGGTTCAATTCTGGTGAGTCTTTTATTCCACAAAATTTTTTTATTTTTATAATCATACCAATACAATTATTATTATCCTCCGAGAGGGTATAGCCTCCCCACTATACCTATAAGACCCTCGCTGCTAGTCGGCATCCTTTGGCATCCAGGGAGATGCACCAAAGGTTATATCACTCGACCCATTTAGCACTGCTCAGGTGGCTACTCGGGTCTGGGTCATTACACCAAGATTCCACTTGCTCCTAATTAACCCAAAAAACCTTTATCCCTCCAGTATGGAGTGGCCCACACATCAGTACGTCGAGGGAGCACTAACTCCAATGGAGGACCCACACCTTGATATGTTAAGGGAGTAAAAATTCGTAGATTTGAGATCATACCCCAATCTTATAGGGGAGTACCACTCTGTGGATAGAGGATCCACACCCTGGTAAGACCGGGTATTACCACACTACAATCTTGTTTACTATGGTGGACCCACACCTTGACACGATAGGGGGTACCAACCCCAAGCTAGAGGACCCAATCCTTGGTACAACAGGGGAGTACCATCTCTACCAGATCAACACATATGGTGGACCCACAACCTGTTATGATAGGGGAGTTCCTACTCCAAGGATAGAGGACCCACACTAAAAAAAGATAGGGGAGTACCCAGTTTATCTATACACCACATATGGAAGACCTACACCCTAACCCGATAGGGGAGTACCAACTCCACAGATAGAGGAATCACACCCTGGTATTATAGAAAAGTAACTACCCTATCTATTCAACATGTTTGGAGGTCCCACACCATGGAACGGTAAGGGAATGATGTCTCCAACTGTATGAATGATACGGGTAACCTGAACCATAGTTTGGAAGGGGAGTGCCAACCTTAGAAGAACTTCCCCATAGGTATAAAAACATGTGGCCACGATGTGGGGAGTCTCATCTCTACCAAAGAATTGGATTAAGGGAAACCTATACCCTAATCCATTATGGGTTACTGATAAGACAAAATGTTATATATATTTTGTTGTCACATTTCCATTTTTCTTCATTCATATACTAAATAATGCACGCGGTAGATGTCCAATATTGTAGGAAGTAGGACTTCACAAGGTTCCAAAGATGAAAGGATGAAAAGATACAAAAAATGACCAAGTACACATTGTGATAGTCAAGTTCACATCGTGAACTTGATAATCATAGCCTACATCTAGCCGTGAATCCAAGATGTGACCAACCACGATGACTGGAGAAATTGTCAGCTCACGTCATGAGTATGTCCTATACATCATGACACCAGTCAAACCAGGCACTGAGAAAGTCGTGAGGATTCAATGAAAAAAACAAGATTTCCATGGGTTTCACGTCATGAACCACGTGTACATGACATGACCATGGTCAAACTTCATTAATCTATGGATGATCTTCATGCCACACTGGAGACCCTAGTCTAAATAATACAGATTAAGGGTTCACAATGTGACGATTAAGTACACATCATGATCATTTTCCCATATATAAAGAGAATCTTGACATCACATTTGAAACATGCTTGGATCATCACTCTCTCCCTTTTAGGATCCCATTAGAATTCCCTTCTCTTTTTCCTCTTAAAACACTTTAGTTCTTTGTAATTTATTTACATCTTTAATCAAAGAGTCGTGGATTCATTTTTCTTCAATTCCTTCAATTCCCATGCCATTTCAATTCCATTTCATTCCTTTAAAGTAAGGTTTTATTTAATGTATTATTTCATATTCATTTCATATCATTACATGTTCAATTTTGTTAACATTGTTATCATGATTTTTTCTATCCCTTTTGTTTCTTTAATTACCACCGTGAGTAACTTCACGCATCGGGGGAAGGGATCAAGGTTAAATGTATATACATTCTTAATTATATCTATAGTTATAAACATGGTAAAACTAAATGGATTAGTAATTAGGATATAAACCTACAGTCAAACCTCATTTGTGTGACTGTACCGTGACCATCGAATAGTCAAGGAAACGACCCTATACTAATTGAAGTAAACACTGACTACGACTATTACCTTAGGGAAATTTCTACAATAGAGCCTGAATATAATGCATCTAGGACCCTATCTAGACTCTGGACCATGGAACAGTAACATCCTATTTAGATATAGAATACTGTACCAAGGTTTAATAGCGACTACCACTTACTTTGCAGACTAAGCACGTAGGACCTTTCCAAGATTATAACTAGGATCCCCTTTATCTAGATACTCAGACTTGATCCTGACCCCTATTTAACCACTTCATGTCAAACCCAAAATTAGTTATAAACTTCCTAAACTTTATTCAATCTTGTAAGGACTCCTACATATAATTCATGATCATATTTATTTTCCCCACAAGAACAGCACCCTCCTCATGGGATCCACCCCGGACATCACCATATTACACCTTTGTAGTTAGTAAGGTTTGGGACACATATATATATTTCTAATTTGAATCACACCCTAAGGAATTAACGATGCCTTTTGGAAGGTGATAAAATTTTGGTTTTGATTTCAGGGAGGCATTGTTGTTTTCTTTGTGATTAGGACTCTAGTCTAGATCTTGGATTACTTTTCCCTCACCCCCTTTCCTTCATTTCTAGATGCACTTGTGTCACTTCTCTTTTCCCAATGCATGTACCAAGGTCCCTTGACTCGTTCAAGGACTCTTTAAGAACAATATCTTTTGACCTTTGATCATGAGATCGAAAGGAATATCTCTTCTCTTCACTGATCATCAATGGTTGAGCAATTCAACCACCCTACGGGACCAAACCCGCCAAACCCCAGCCATCAAATCATTCCGAGAGATCACCCAATAATTAACTAGGAGAAAAAGATCATGAACTATGGATTCCCATCAATCCATATAGTGACTCCTAGTATTTTTCATCCCCCAATACAAGCCAATACATTTGAGATAAAACCTGGACTCATTCATATGATCTAGAACATGGGGAAATTTATCTGTATTCAGAGCGAAGATCCACATGAACATATTGCCAACTTTTTGGAGGTCTGTGATACCTTTCACAACTAGGGAGTTTTTTATGATGTAACAAGACTCCATGTCTTCCCATTATTCTTATGAGACAGAGACCTGGATAGGAAAAAGAGTCAATCTCCCAAGTTAATTATGACTTGGGATGAACTGGCCAAGAATTTTCTAGAAAATTACTTCCCACCCATCCGGACCTGGAAGCTCTAGATGGACATTCAAAATTTCTACCAAATTGATGGTTAGTCTACATGGGAAGCATGGGATCACTTCAAATAATTAATGAGGAAGTGTCCACGTCATGGTCACGATATGTGGATACAACTCCAAACTTTCAATCATGGACTCCATTCAGCGGCATGGAATGTGGTCGATGCAGCCGTTGATGGAGGTCTCATGTTCAAGACATCTGAATCAATAAGTGAAATTATAGATGAAGTATCTCACAATGACAGTCTATTGTAGAGTGATTTTGTACCACCACGGCATGGAATCAACCAAATATATGAGACCACAAGGCTAGTAGAACATGTGGAAGTGATCACTAAAATGTTAGAATCATTTTAGATACTAACTACTCAACCCCCTCCTGCTCCTGTAATGGAATTGTGATTATGAGAGATGTGTAGTGTCCCGCATCTATATCAAGACTATAAAGCTGGATATGAAGAACAAAAACATGATTGTAATTTCATCAATTACAATCAACATAACCATCCATTTCATTAGTAACAATATTATCAGTAGAGGCTTGCTCAGCAGAAACCTTAGAGCAATCAGGGTTATTTTCAACCGAGAGGAGGACATAACCAATTCAGAGCTCAAGGAACACTGGGATACCCTCCGATGAACCCTGTTCCAAGACCACAAGATCAAAAACAACAATTCCATAAAAGATCACAACAATTTCATCCACCTCAACCAAGACCTCAGTAATCACCATTTCAATGAAATCTGGAAATCCTCCTTGTATCATTTATGAAAAGGTTTGATCAAAGAATGACGACCCATGAGATAGATATGAAAAACTAGAGAGCATCTATGAGTAACCTTGAAGTGAAAATGGGTCAAATCTCAAAGACCTTATTTGAGAGATTACCTAGTACTCTACCCGGTCACACTGAGACATACCCACGGGAGGAATCTAAGGTAGTAGTGTTGAGGAGCAGAAATATTTTAGACTTCCAACAAACTAAAGAATCAAGGCCTCTAGAAGAAGAGTCGAGAAAAAAAATTAGTACCTAATGAAAAAGATAATGAAGTAAATCCCACCTCACATCATGAAGAAGTAACGGCTGAGAAGGAACATATAAGTGAGTAGCATATGGAACATGTGTATGTTGACCCACCTCCATACTAGCCACCTATTCCCTATCCAGAGAGAGAGAGACAAATTTGGCATGAGGAAAAATACAATAAGTTCTTGGATATGTTAAAGTAATTACATATCGACATCCATTTTTCTGAACCTATTTACGAGATTCCCATTTTTACCAAGTTCATAAAAGGCATATTATCAAAAAAAAGAAAAATAGAAGACCTAGGAGTCGTCTCCTAAAATGAAGAATGCTCTGTTGTGGTACATCATAAAATTCCACCAAAGATGAGATACCCAAGATGCTTTTCAATCTCTTGTGAGACAGACATGTGAAAATTTAGTATATAACTCTATGATCTTGGAGAAATTATTAAACGTATGCCAATGAGTATCTTTCATAAGCTAGGACTCAAAGAGATCAAAGAAACACTGGTGGATTTACCATTAGCAGGTCGCTTGGTCAAGTACCACTGAGGTATTCTGGATGATGTGCTAGTAAAAGTTGGAAAGTTCATTTTTTCAGCTAATTTCCTAGTATTGGACATGGAAAAAGAATGTGATGTGCCCATTATACTTGGAAAACCATTCCTAGAAATAGGAAAGTAACTGATTGATGTGAATCAAGGAAGTCTCATCTTTAGAGTGGGAGAATAACAAGTTGTGTTCAACCTAATTTGAGTTGTGTAACCCTCAAATGACAACAAGGACTATAACGTCATATATCTTACCCAAAATGATGAAGATTCCATGCTAAAAAGGATGAATGTTTTGAATATCTTTGTAAGAACCCGATTCTTATTTTGAGGTATGGGTTTATTCCTTTATCTTTTCCTTAAGTGTTTTTCAGAAAATAAGGAAAATGGGGAAAATCCTAAATTTTGGAACTAAAAGACATGTCCTATTCCACACACCATGTACTTTGGCAGTGTGGGATGAGTACACAGGGTGTGTAGCCATGTCGGTGATGAAGGGTGCAAAAACTGACTACACGTCGTGTAGTGGTCCTTTACACGCCATGTAGTCAGTCGGCAGGTGAAACATTAAGGCGGTGGAAGCAGCCACCAGCTGGGTGACATAACATGCCATGTAGTTGGGAATACACGTCGTGTACTTATGTCGACGGATGAATATTTTGGCGGTGCCAATAGAGGAACAGTTAAATGAGGGAAGTACACACCATGTAGTCAAAAGTACACATCGTGTACTTTGTTTTTTCTCTTAAAATGGGCAGTAGCCAACCTTGTTCACAGGATTGGCATAGAACCATATGGGAGCTTGGGATAGGATGGTCGAATCTTCGTGGATCAACCGATTGAGCATCGGGAATACGTTTTCACTTCCTTTGATCATGTTGGAACCGCACGGGTAATCCCTCCCTTCTCCTTGTGTGTTTCTTGCTAATTATTCCTCTAAGGGAAGTTATTTGAGGTTGAATGAGAATTCTTTTACCTCAGATCTATGCCATTCTTGGACGTTTCAAAAGGCGTCGTTCGTGTGTACCGTTCTTGGGTGTTTATGGTAGGTGGCTTGGTGTTTAATTTCCAACTGTTGTGTGTTTGTGTGTATTTTTGTGGTACGAACCCATGTTGGGGTGTCGTGTGGCTGAGGCCTTGTCTATTTAAATACCTAGAATTGTACAGGTAATTAAATGTGATAATAAACTCTTGTTTGGGATCACTTCTTAGATCCAGCACCATGCCGGGGGTGTGTTCCTCTATTTAGCCATTTGGCCAGGATACCTGAGGGTATTCCATGTTTATATTATGCATTATTTTTTCCTTAAGAGGAATTGTATCTAAATTGCATTTTTATTTGTTGGGAATGACCCAATTACTTGTTAGCCCGAGGGCGGTGTTATATTAGACCGATGGATTTGTTGGTTAACCTGAGGGAGTAGTTCTGTTAGCCTAAGGGAAATTCCTGAGGGAAAGATTCTAATTACCAGAGGGTTTCATTTCAGGTTGTCCTAAGGGCAAGATTCTATTTCGCCTGAGGGAAGGTTCTATATATCCTAAGGGAATGCCTGAGGGTGTGGTTTTACTATATTAGCATGAGGGCAAGATTCTGATTGGCCTGAGGAATTGTTTCTGTTGATCATATAATGTTACTAAAATGAATGGTTAAATGAATAATAAAAGGGAAATATAACTGATAAAGTTAGTTACTTTTGAGTACTGCTTTGTTTATTTCATTTTACTACTACACACTGTTCTTGCATATTTTCACATAGTTGGGCACGGGACTTTGGTGGGTGCCTACTAGGATTCATTTCTCACACCCCATTTGGGTCATGTCTTCGGCCCAAATAGACTATGTTACTGTAGATGTGGATAAGGGCAAGGGTCCCTTTACAGGTACATGATTGTTGTTGTGGAGTAAGGGAGCATGGGACCGAGCTTAGGCTCGTGATGCTGCCAGCTGTTTTGTTTTGTTCTGTTGTACCTGTACTTTCTGTTGTATCTTATTGTACTGATGTGTAACATGTTCTGGCTGTTTTCATAGAACTTGAGGCATGTTGCATCATTATATATATGTCTATTGGTTGTCTTTACTATAGTTGTTATATTAAATATGTATGGTTTATTGCTTCTGCTGTTGTTGTATGTTATTTATCTTTTCCAATGCGCTAAACTTTGACAATTTAGGGCATAGTTTCTCCACTATCAGACCGGGGCCCTCACTACTAGTCGCTAGCCTCTAGCATTTGGGGAAATGCGCTTGAGGTTGTGTGACCAACCAGGTCTGAGGCACCTGTTGAGTAGCACCCAGAACCAGGACGTTACAAAGTGGTATCAAAGGCAGGTTCTTTTCTTTGACTTACTATATGGAACGGTAGTCAGGGATAGGATGAGAATGGTAGTGGGTAATAAGCTGTGCCTGGGGGTAGCTAACCCGTGAATAGGGAAAATCCAGTCTAGCTCGTATTTTTTTGCAATTTTTCTGATTTTTCAAATTTTACAGTTGATTTGATTTTCACCATTGGGTGACGTACTTATGATTGTGCTATTATATTTTATCCATGAGTTCTATTTAGTTACAGACCAATGAGATTAGGGTGTTCCATCTCATGCATTATTTAGGCACATGCTAGAAATCACATTCCATGCATAGTTTCCATACCATGTAGGTGCCTTAGAAATCACATGTTGTTGTGATAGTTGTTGTGCTAGAAAAGCATGCTGTTGTGATAGCTGCTTTGATAAATACCTGTTATGGGATAGGGTATTTTCTTGTGTGAGCCGGTTGATAGAATGAACGCCAAACTTTGGTTTTTGGGGAGTATGGGACCTCATTGACCAGAATTTCGTGGATTATTGACTATTCATTTTTGGTTATAAACACTGATTTAGATGAAAAACATTGATTTTCAGGGAGTATGGGCCATCATGGATCGTAAATTGGCACTTAGGTGTTGTTTTTGGTATTTTATGGGTTCTAGAGAAGTTTCTGAGACATACAGTCCGGAAAACCCAGTATACACGTCGTATAGTTCTTTGAACACACCGGGTACGTTATTCTGTTCGGGAAGAAAGTAAAACTTTTAAAGTACACAACGTTTACCAAAAGTACACACCATGTAGTCTCTTCACATGTAAGAGACCATGTGGGCTGGGACACAGGGAAGGGAAATGTTTGGGGAAAACACACCATGTACCATATGTACACGCCGTGTAGGGTTGACCAAGAGACCCGGCCATGTAACTAACAAACACGAGTCGGTGTAATCTTTTCTTGAACACACAGTGTCAGTGAAGAACACACTGTGTAGTATGACCAGGGGACCCGGCCATGAAACTAACAACATGGGGCAGGTTAATCCTTTCGTGTACATGTCGTGTGTATATAGAACACTTCGTGTATTTTTATCCATGTATCTGGCCGTGTAAATAACAACACGGGTCAGCGGAGTTCGTCTAGTACACGCTGTGTACCTGTGGGACACGCCGTGTAGTCTTTTCCGAGGAAATAACGTGTGGTGTTAGCCGTGTGGCTGGGAAATAGGGTGGTGTAGACGTCGTGTGTGGGTGTAACATGCCGTGTAGTATCAATATGATTAGTCGGTCATGTCATAAACGACATGGGAAATTATAAAATTACACCATACACGCCATGTAGATTATATACACACTGTGTATTTTTGTTCAATGAGAACCGTGTGGCTAAGCCGTGTAGAAGGACTCGGGCAGGGGAAGAGAAGTCAGGTACACGTCATGTAGTCAGTATACACGTCATGTAGTCTTGTTTTGAAAATCTTGAAATTCCCTCTTCCTCCTGTTCCCTTTTTGGTCCCCTCATTTTTAAAACTGTGACAAATGTGGATCTAAGGTGTGTGTTTGACCTTGTAGTGTCATGCCACCGAGATGACCACGCGTTGTTCTCCAGGAGGGCGGCAACGACTATAATCTGGAGATGGTGGGCCATGGGCTACCCGTAGATCTTCCAGTAGAGCCAGATGTGGCGCCAGCTATTATACCGGACAGAGGCATGGAGGCACAGTTTAGTGAAGCCTTTAGGCGGTTTATACAGACCTTTCAGGGAGCACCGTCGGCTGCCACATCTATGGCTGAGCTGACTTGTATATTCTAGCAGCAGCATCCACCTACATTTTTAGGGGATGGTGGACCACAGGCTACGGAGTCTTGGATGGGGTCGATGCAGACTATTTTTGAGCATCTTGAGATGCCTCCAGGGTGGAGGGTCATGATCGCGACTTATATGTTGCATGATTCCACCAAGAGGTGGTGGGATGTTACCACCCAGTCATAACATCACAGAGATATGGCGTGGGAAGATTTTAAGGAAGTCTTCTATGAATTCTTCTTTCCATAGACGCTGAGGGTAGATAGAGCTCGAGAGTTCATGAATCTGTAGTAGGGTGCTATGTCGGTGATGGACTATTCTGATCATTTCACCGAGCTTCAGTGTTTTGCACCCGTTCTGGTGGGTGATGAGACATTGAGAGCCAGACGCTTTGAAAATGGTCTTCTATATGACATCTGAGCACTGGTGAATGTTTTTAGGTTTCCTTCAGCACATGCTATTGTGAACTAGTCACTGATTACAGAGAGGAACCTATAAAAAGCTAGTGGTATAGGCCAGGGCAGTTCTGCACTAATTATTGGTACTATTTTTACCGTGAAGAGGAAGTGATAGATGAGTTTCTCTCACAGTGGCAGTACTAGTAAGGCAGTTTCATTAGGTGTCCTGGTCTTTTGTTACCAGTGTGGTAGAGAGGGGCCCAAGAAACCGTAGTGTCCACGTGATCCAGTGGAGTGCTAATCTTGTGGAAAGATGGGTCATCTATAGAACTTTTGTAGGGCATTTCCACCAGTGGATAGTGAGAGGGGTTCTATGCAGACTCTGCATACTGGAGAAGGACCCGTGGATTCTTACCAGTCAGGAAACTGGAATACGTCAGGGTGTGTAGGCTGAGATGGTGGTCATGGCCATGGTAGCCAGACATCAGGATCTCAGAGGCAGCAGGGCGGGACAGCTCAGGGAAGCTAGGCTATGTCGCAGGGCCGCAACACTGGACAAGCATATGCAGTGCTTCAGACCTAGCAGGAGCAGGATCCCGAACCTTTTACAGTCAGAGGTACTATTCTAGTAGCTTCTATTTTATCTTCAGTGCCTTTTGATATGGGTTCTATGCATATTTTCATATTTTTTCCCGTCATGGAGAGCCTTGGGCTCTGTGTTTCTTCTTCTTCTACTGTTATGAAGCTAGACACTCCGCTAGGAACTAGAACGACTTGTGTGCATCATTGCAAGGAGTTCCCCCTTGAGGTTGGAGGGTGTCACTTTCTTTGGGACCTCTATGTCTTAGAGATGACATCTTATGACGTCATTCTTGGGATGGACTGGTTGGTTCCCTTTCGAGCCTTTTTAGACTGCTATCGTCGTAGGGTGTGTTTCATGTCCCCAGATGGCGGAGAGTTTCTATACAAGGGAGAATGGTATGTTCAAGCAAGTCAAGCTGGACCAGAACATCTTGGGCGAGGTGAAGTCACATCCCAAATTGCGAGTTTATATCTGGATGATCAGGGGACTTGTCAGGCGGATTTACCTCTAGTGGTTGATCGTTTCAGGGATGTCTTCCCGGACGACTTTTCAGGTCTACCTCCGGAGTGTGAGGTGGATTTCTCTATTGAGCTTGTGCCAGGGGTAGCAGTAGTGTCCATTCCTCTTTATAGGATGTCTACACTTGAGCTGCAGGAGCTCAAGAGGCAATTAGAGGGGTTACATGAAAAGGGCTTCATCTGACCCAGTACTCCTCCTTGGGGTTCTCCTGTCCTTTTTGCAAAAAAGGCAGACGGTACCCTCAGACTTTGTGTGGATTATCAGAAGCTGAACCAGTTGACTGTCAAGAACTGATATCCCTTTCCAAGGATTGATGATCTTTTTGATCGACTTCATGGAGAACGATTGTTCTCGAATATTGACTTGAGATCCGGATATCATCAGCTATTCATGAGACCATCGGACATACTGCTTACATCTTTCCGGAGCAGATATGGTTTGTACGAGTACTTGGTTATGCCATTCGGACTCATGAACGTGCCATCAGTTTTCATGGATCTGATGAATCATGTGTTCCATCCGTATCTGGATTCTTTTGTAGTAGTATTCGTGGATGACATCTTGGTGTACTCTCACACTCAACACGACCATGCCACCCATTTTGAGATCGTATTGAGTACACTGAGAGAGAAAAAGCTATATTCTAAGCACTCAAAGTGCGACTTTTGGATGGACCAGATTCACTTCCTAGGTCATATCATTTCAGAGGCAGGAGTTTTAGTAGACCCAGGGAAAGGTAGAGCAGTAGTTTCATGGGAGCAGCCTAAGAACGTGTTTGAGATACGGAGTTTCTTGGGGATGTCTAGTTACAATAGACGCTTCATATAGGACTTCTCCCACTTAGTAGTTCCATTGATGGGTATGAATAATAAGGGTGTGAAGTTCGTTTGGTCGGAAGCTTGTGAGACATCTTTTCAAGACTGAAAAGGAAGGTTGACCTCAGCGCCAGTCCTGATACTTCTAGAGCAAGGGAAAAGCTACACAGTTTACTGTGATGCATCAGGTATTGGACTGGGAGCAATGTTGATGCAAGGAGATTGAGTAGTTTCATACGGTTCTTGGCAGTTGAGGCCACATGAGAGGAATTACCCAAAACATGATCTCGAGTTGGCTTCAGTTGTGCATGCATTATGCTGTTGGAGACATTATCTCATAGGAGAACATTTTGTGGTTTTCACCGACCACAAAATTCACAAGTATATCTTTACTCAGCATGACTTGAATCTAAGGCAGAGAAGGTGGGTATAATACCTTCAGTCCTTCGATTTTGAGCTGGCCTATACACCTGACAAAGGTAATGCGGTAGCTGATGCACTGAGCATGAGGACTCATATATAGGCAGTGCAGGAGGCTAGTGGTGAGTGGCGGCTCATGGCTTTGTTCTTTGAGATATATTTGGAGGTGCATGACAGTCAGGGGAAGACCTATCTTTCTTCTTTAGTTGTGACTTCTACCCTCCGGGATAGAGTGAGGATGAGATATCTATCTGATTCAGAAGGCCTGGTTCTACAGGACTCGGTGGCAAGTGAGGACCCTTCTCCTGGTTGGACGATAGATGATGATGAAATTCTGTGTTTCCATGGATGGGTGTGGGTTCCAGGGGATGTACGTGAGGATTTGATGCGAGAGTTTCATGCTTCAGCTTGGGCAGTTCATCCCAGGGTTACCAAGATGTACCGTGACTTGAGATGTCAGTACTGGTGGCCGGGTATGAAGAGAGATGTAGCTGGTTTTGTCACGAGGTGTTCCACCTATCAGCAGGTGAAGGCAGAGCATCAAAGGCCAGCTGGACGGTTATAGCAGTTAGCCATCCCGAAGAGGAAATGGGATGATGTCACGATGGATTTCGTGACTAGATTGCTGAGTTCACCTCGAGGCAATGATGTCGTGTGGGTTTTTGTGGACAGACTCGCAGAGGTATCTCATTTTTTGCCGATCAAGGAGACCTTCAGTGTAGACGATCTCGGGAAGTTGTATATCTGAGAGATCGTACGTCTTCATGGAGTTCCTTGTTCTATCGTTTCAGATAGGGACACCCATTTTACGTCTCGTTTCTGGCAGAGTTTTCAGAGGGCACTGGGTACACAGGTGCTTCTGAGCACAACCTACCACCCTCAGACCGATGGCCAGTCAGAGCGTACGATACATGTGCTTGAGGACATGATGCATACATGAGTCCTAGACTTTGGGGGCTCCTTGGAGAAGCACAGACCCCTAGTCGAGTTTGCCTATAATTATATTTTTCAAGAAACTATTGAGAATGCACCATACGAGGCCTTATATGGTAGTCCATGTCATTCACCTTTGTGATGGTCAGAGGTAGGTGAGGTAGCTTTACTAGGACCACAACTCGTGTAGGAGACTATTGAGTTGGTCCAATTGATTCGGAAGTGGATGGCTACCGCACAGTCTTGTCAGAAATCTTATTCTGATCGTCGTAGATGACCTTTCGAGTTTGTGGTCGAGGATCACGTTTTCTTGCGTGTTTCACCGAGGTTGGGACACATACGGATCAGGAGACAGGGTAAACTCTCACTGAGGTATGTGGGTCCATTTAAGATTCTGGACAGAGTCAGGTCAGTTGCCTATTGTTTGCAGTTACCATAGAGGTACCAATCCATGCATGACGTCTTCCATGTATCTCAGTTGTGCCGCTATCATTTAGACTCATCTCACATATTTTAGCTAGAGGAGGTTGAGCTTTAGATCAATGTGTCCTTTGAGGAGCATCTGATTCATATCGTTGATAGGAGCACAAAGGTTCTCTGAGGTCGGTCAGTTCCTCTCGTACGGGTGCTATGGCAGCATGGCCGAGTGCAGGATGAAACCTGGGGGAGGGAGACCGACGTACATGCTCAGTTTCCAGAGCTGTTCAGAGCTTTATCTTCACTACCCTTGGAGAGGCAGTTCAGGGATGAATTGATTTAAGGGGGTAAGTTTGTAAGAACCCGGTTCTTATTTTGAGGTATGTGTTTCTTCTTTTCTCTTTTCCGAAAGTGTTTTTGAGAAAATAAGGTAAATGGGGAAAAATCCTAAATTTTGGAACTACACGTCGTATACTATTCCACACGCTGTGTACTTTGGCCATATGGGATGAGTACACAGGGTGTGTAGCCATGTCGGTGATGAAGGGTTTAAAAACCGACTACACACTGTGTAGTGGTCCTTTACATGTCGTGTAGTCAGTCAGAAGGCGAAACAGTAAGGCGGTGAAAGCATCAGCCAGTTGGGCGACAGTACACGTCGTGTAGTCAGGAATACACACCGTGTACTCATGTAGACGGATGAACAGTTTAGCGGTGCCGCTAGAGGAACAGTTAAATGAGGGAAGTACATGTCATGTTTTCAAAAGTACACATCGTGTACTTTGTTTTTTCGCTTAAAATGGGCATTAGCCAACCCTGCTCACAGGATTATCATAGAACCGGATGGGAGCTCGGGAGAGGACGGCCGAATCTTCGTGGATCAATTGATCGAGCTTCGCGAATCTATTCCCACTTCTGTAGATCATGTTGGAACCGCACGGGTAAGACCTCCCTTATCCTTGGGTGTTTCATTCTAATTCTTCCTATAATGGAAGTTAATTGAGGTTGAATGAGAATTATTTTACCTCAGATCTACGACATTATTGGACGTTTTAGAAGGCGTCCTTTGGGTATACAATTCATGGGTGTTTAAGGTAGGTGGCTTGGTGTTTAATTTTTAATTGTTGTGAATTTGTGTGTATTTTTGTGCTATGAACCCATGTTGGGGTTTCGTGTGGCTGAGGCCTTGGCTATTTAAATACCTTGAATTGTACAGGTAATTAAATGTTATAATAAACTGTTGTTTGGGATCACTGCTTGGATCCAGGACCACCCCGGGGGTGCGTTCTTCTATTTAGCCATTTGGCCAGGATACCCGAGGGTATGTCGTGTTTATATTATGCATTACTTTTTCCTTGAGAGGAATTGTATCTAAATTGCAGGTTTATATGTTGGGCATGGCCAAGTTACTTGTTAGCCCGAGGGCAGTGTTATATTAGCATGAGGGCGTTGTTCTATTAGCCTGAGGGAAATGCCTGAGGGAAAGATTCTGATTACCTGAGGGTTTCGTTTCATTTTGGCCTAAGGGAAAGATTCTATTTCTCCTAAGGGAAATTCCTGAGGGCAAGGTTCTATATAGCTTGAGGGCAACCCTGAGGGTGTGGTTTTACAATATTAGCCTGAGGGCAAGATTCTGATTGGCCTGAGGGCTTGTTTCTGTTGAGAATAGAATGTTAGTAAAATGAATGGTTAAATGAATAATACAAGGGCAATATGACTGATAAAGTTAGTTACTTTTTAGTACTGCTTTGTTTATTTCATTTTACTACTTCACACTATTGTTGCATATTTTTCACACAGTTGGGCACAGGCCTTTGGTGGGTGGCTACTGGGATTCACTTCTCACACCTTGTTTGGGTCATGTCTTCAGCCCAAATAGACTATGTTGCTGCAGGTGTGGATAAGGGAAACAGTCCCTTTATAGGTACATGATATTTGCTGTGGAGTAGGGCAGCATAGGACCGAGCTTAGGCTCACGATACTACTAGCTGTTTTGTTTTGTTCTGTTGTACCTGTAATTTCTATTGTATCTTATTTTACTGTTGTGTAACATGTTCTGGTTGTTTTCTTAGAACTTAAGTCATGTTGCATCATTATATATATATGACTATTGGTTGTCTTTACTGTAGTTTTATATTAAATATGTATGGTTTATTGCTTCCTATATTGTTGTATGTTATTTATCTTTTCCGTTGCGCTACACTTTGACAAATGAGGGCATAGTTTCCCCACTATCAGACCTGGGCCCTCACTGCTAGTTAGTAGCCTTTGGCGTTTGGGGAAATTCCCTTGAGGTCGTGTGACCAAATGTGTCTGGGGCACCCATTGAGTAGCACCCAGAAACGGGATGTTACACTCTTATAGAAAAAGGAGTTTGTGACTTCAAGGGAGTCAACTTTATTGTACCACTCACTGAAGAGGTTGTGCCTTCATCCATCATTTAGAACAAAACCTTAAAACAATCATTTCTAGGTGAAACCTCCTCCTTGACCATTATTTTCCACTTCTAGTTATACACTGACATATCACCATAAAAATTACATGATCATGGATTGATGATTTTTCATGAACCATTCTGCAAGAACTATACCATTAAATAAACCTTAAGTGACTCAAACTCTCGACTCTAAATGATGTACTGACTAGGAGGAAACCTAGGTTAGGAATTAGTTAAGTTATAATAGGAAAATTATTTTTAAGATTCTTCTTTTCATTTGAATAATTAGGCAGTGAAAAGAATGGGGGAAACCAATGAAACCATTGAAGTACATGTCATGAACCCACGGGTCATGACATGACCCTTTGTTGTTCTAAAACCTTATTCTTATCATGGTTCATGACATAACCATGAAATACATGTCATGACTTGAATCAGGTCTATTTTTAAAATAAACTTAAGGTCCACAACCCACAACCCCCCCCCCCCCTAAAACCCAAACTCATCCTCCTTAAGTGCTCCCCTCCTGCATGCGACCCTTCCCTGCCTCTCCCCATGACACAAACCACTTCCTCCCTTCCTTGTGTCATCCTCAACCAAACCCTCCTACCCTTGTTCCAGTTTTTGGCCTTATAATATTCCTCTCCATGAAACACACCAAGAGGACACATCCTAAACCTTCTCTATCGTCATCAATTTCCACCTCTGTATCTGCATCTTCTACCTCTGTGATCCAGAAGCCTGCTGTTAAGTGGTTGTGAACTCACTCCATCTCATAGGATGTGGGATCATCCCAATATACTAATGATAACCTTCATTTACACCTAGTGCTATGCTTTTCAAACCCACAACACCAGGTTAATCTCCTTCATCTCTAGGAATATCCCATGCAGACCAACAAGATGCTAGATATGGTCATGCTTTCTAGGATGAACATCACAGATGTCGTCCTCAGCTTATTGAGGGTACTGCACATCAACAAAATCATTGAAATCAGGGAGGAGAGGTACAGGGGGTTATTATTAGAATTCTTGTACACATTTGACGTATCAGTGGATGCCATTCACTTCAGGCTACGCGGTAGGCCAAACCAGCACTCCATGGCCCAGTTTTGTGTAGGACTTGGTATCTACACCAAGGAGTTCATGATCTCAAACATCTATCCTACATTGCAGATGATTCTCCCTCAGGAGGGTGTATTGAGCCTTTTACATCTTTCCAGCCATGATCCACAATACTATCATGACCCCAGGCTAGTGAAGTCCAGCTAGTTGAGGACTCTAGCCATGCATATTCTGCACCGGGCCATTTCACATGGGCGATCCATGTGAGGCGAGACCCCATGCAGTATCATCCATTTTGACATTATTATTCATGATGTTTCCATGTATGGATCTCCCATCAACTTGGATGCCCAGTTCGCCTCCTACTATAGAATACTGGCATAGAGATGGTGGGGCACACTTATGGGTGGATCATTCATCACTAGGTTGGCCAGATACCTCCGCATTTTTGACACCTCGCAGCCCCTCACCTCAGTAGTCTCAGTTGATCTGATTGGTATTATGCTTCGACACAAGATGAGGATGCTGGTGAAGGAGGGAGATGTCTATTTTTTTGTCTCCTAGAGTCCAGGAGCATGTACCCCAGCTGGATGCACCTCAGAAGGCTGATCTGCAAGAGAAGCCACCCAAAACAGCAAGAGACCCTTATATACCTAGCCTCCGATAGCCCTAACCACCACACCATCCACCAAACCTGCACCTACCCATCCCACGCCTTCTTAATTTTTGGTAATCCTCCTCTGCATCCTGGAAAGTACGCACCAGCATGCTGCCCACCTCCACCTTTCCTTCATTTATCCTTCCTCATTCACCCCTCCACCACCTACTATTGTTTTCCCTTCCTCATCCACCCTTCCTCCCACACCCTCTATTCCCTCCGACCTACCTTCTAATGTCACAGAACTTGATACTCTGTAGTATTTCCTAGTGGATCAGGCCCGGAAGAGAAAGAGACCATCGACTGAGCCCACTCTTGATGTCCCTTTCATTGATCTAGCTTCCAGACACACGAACATTGTACGGATTAAGGATTCCCCACCACCTTCCCCATCCCAGCTTACAAACTCCACCACACCACCATTTGCCTCATCCCAACCTACTGCTATTACTACTACCGATGGTGATATAGCTACCCATTTCATTCTATCTTTTGATGTTGGTTTAACCATGGAGGATATTTTTGGCCCAAAACACTTTTTTCATACGTTTTGGGTTTTTGGGACACTTTTTGTAGGGGAAGGCTTCTTTTTCATTAGTTTTTACTACACATGGAAATTTATATACATTTTTTTATTTCTTTTCCCTTTTAATGTGTGTTTTATTTTACTTCCTTTTTCTTTTTTCCTTAACAATGTCTGGATCTTCTAAGTCGTCTAATTTTATTGATGGACCCATTCCTCTGTCTGTTCTTCTGCAACGAGTAACTGAGCGTGTCACATACATCGTCAATCAACTTCATGTTTTATCATTGGAAATCAACCAATAGCAACAAACACCCCGACCAGTGATTCCATTTATATTTCATTTAATATTCAATCGAGCTGTACCAAAAGTTGTGAATCCAATTAAGAAACCACGCAAACTCGAGGACCCGATGGCCAGTAGCTACAAGTGAAAAAGGAGAAACTGAGTTAGTGGGCCCACTCTTTAAATTTTTTTCCACACGTCTGGCTAATGAAGATATGTTAGCATTTAATGGGATGAGACCCATATTTATTTTTTAGATTTGTTTGAGTCTTGGATTTTATAGTGTTTCATTGTATTAATTTTCACAAACTTTCATTCAATAAATAAAATGGTTGTTGTTATTACTTCTTTTTACACCTGCCTGTTTTTAGCTATTAAAATATTTAAACCTGTGGATTAACATTTTTTCTATTGTGCAAGATTTTTCTACAAACATATTTTGAAGGTGCATCAAAACATCAATGTTAAGATAACTCAGACCCCCCATGGCATACCACTTAATCTCAATGAACTCTTGATTCCATCTTTTTAAATTCTTTCATCACATCCATGTCGAATCAATTATAAAAAACACTTCCACCCCACTCCCACCAATTATTTTTTAGACACGGGGGAAACTATCTCTTCTTAATTGTGGGGGGTATTTCTCATATTTTAACTAATATATAATTGAATTTTTTTCTATTCTCGCTGTTTTAGGAGACATTTTTAAAATTGAAAATCATGCTGCAAATTTGAAAAATATTATTCCCATGTAAATTAAAAATAAAGTTAAAAAGATATTGTTAAGAACCATGTTTCATCCCTACTTAGATTTTTAGAATGATTTCTGAGTTTATAAGTTTAATTAAAATTAAAAATCATTTAAAACATGATTAATTGACTCATTACCTAGGATTTATGGCCTTTTTAATTTCTAATTTTTATTTTTATTCTCATTACCCGAGAATATTCTAATCCTTCAATATCATTTTCTTTTCTGAGCATATTTCTTGAGATATACCTAGGACATGTAAACCTAACAGAACTTGAACTGAGATCTTATCAAAGTGATGAATGAACAATTGTTATTTAAAAATGATTAAGGCACCCTTTGATAGACATTTTACCTAAGACCCACCTAACATCTATCATTCATTTAGCCCACAGTTTTTATGGATGACCTATTAGAAGAATATCTATTTCCAGCCTATTTCCCTTCCTACCCTGCTCCTAGTACAATGTTTGAAGATTATTTTTGAACAATTGTGGGGTAGGAATTCAGATAGCAAGGGATGATTTCACTTTTAGATATGTAGAGTGTGCTCACATGACTACCAAGTTGTGATCCATATTCCTTTTTTGTATCTCATTTGTATTCTATTCCTTTGTAAAATATAAAGGAAAAGAAAAAAAATTGTATGGGTTATGTACTAGGAGGTTCAAAAATCACCATTTTCTAGATAGATTCATCTCTTGAAGGATCATATGTGGTTAGGTTATGGATGTGAGATCTATCCTAGGAATAAATTTTGAAAAATAAAAATCTAAAGGAAAAATTAAACGAAAAAAATCATTTTTTCACCTACTTACATGCGATACATATGGATCCAACCTATGCTGATGGATTATGGACCTGAATCCCCTGATGGTGGAATTTTTTCACACCTATCTTATTGCATGTGCATTGTAATTTTGATCTTACCCTCATTTTGAGCCTGATTTTAAAATTTTACCTACCTACCTACAACCTCAGAGTCATCAGAAACATATTGCTAAAAGTCCTCAAGATTATTTTTATATATGTCTTTACATAGAGGATGTAACGCCCCGACCCCAGCTACCCAGAGCCGGTGCATTACTTCGTAACATTGGCATGATCACAAAAGATCAAGTCTCGAAAGACCGATTAGTTTAGTAGCCTTGGAAACACTAGATACATTCATAAGTCTTACATTACATCAAAAAGTGAAAAACTATAATAACATAGTATCCATAGTCCACACTTCTATCCTCTTCAGACTATCCCTGCAGGTCATTCATAAAATACTTCTTCACATCCTGGAAAATATTAAAACACTGAAAGGGGTGAGCTCAGATGCTCAGTAAGGATAACAATATTGCAGAAGCTTTCATAAATGAACATAAACATTTAAGGCAATGTATAACTAAAACAAAAGCCTTTTAAACATGAACTTCAACATAATATGGCAAAAGTAAAATGATATAATTCCATTTACTTATTCACATGGATATTCTACTCGTCGAATAATCACATGAAATATCAATAACCACTTTCATAATGAGGGAATGTATAATGCCAGACATTCTGAAACACTTTGTCAAGGCCTCGGCCAAGATGTCTAAAATGATTAAGGCCTCGGCCAAAACCATAAATCAAAATGGGAAAGGGCCTCGGCCAATTCCACATCTAGTTGTCTCATGAGACCTACCGATGCATCGAGGAGCTATAGCGGGCTCCACCCGTCACTTATTAAGTCCAATACATTCCTCATATTAATAGGTTTAAACATATCATAAACCATAACATAATTGTATCACATAAAACATGCATAAAGGAAACATAATATTTCCACATTTCAATCACAAGATATCAATACAACACATTGATATAATAAAAATTCTTTCAAAACCATTTTCAATACCAAAATAAAATAAAGTTAAAACTTTGTATTTATTTTTCATTAAAAAAAATGATGGCTTGTAGAGGAAGCCGAAACTCAAATAATGGTCACGGCGGTGGAGAAGTCATTGTCGCCGCATAAGTATGGAAAGAAAAACATTCCCTTTGGTCATTTAGCAAAACGCTTCGTATAAAAAAGATTCCTTTTGAATAAACGTAAAAGTCAAAGGGGTTTATACACCGTATAAAAGAAAGTTGTGTATAAAACCAAATATGCCTCAATGAAAGGGGATTGAGACGAAGTCCTTAAAAGATCATTTTTAAAATAAAATAGATCTATTATGTGTATTCACTATAGGTACACATAAAGAAAGTAAAAATACAAAATAGGACATAATAATATCATGACATAATTTGAAAGTAGGATATTAACCCAAAGAATGGAAGTTGGGTTAAGAAATTCCCTTACCTTGTGTCCGACTTGACTCAACCATTCTTTAACCTCCTGAATAATAAACTAGAGTTAATATCTACCTTATTAAGAACCATTTTAAATTTCATTATCCTTTTTATATCACTTATTACAATGTTATGAACATTATGTAATTATTTAAGTTAATAACGGTCGTTTTGTCGATCTTTGGTAACTTGAGTCAACAATAAACTTCTTATAATTACAAGTTGTTCTTGTGGTAGAATATCCATTATATCCAGAATTATATTCATGATTTAGATATCATATATATCTTATATATCCAGTATATACATTCATTTATAATATTACGTAACGTTTAGAGGTAAGAAATGAAATGCACCGTTCATGGAGACGGTAAGCCGTACGTACGCATGAACGCTACTTTCATTTCAATTTCATATTTAATGGAACTAAATCATAATTATATAAATGTATAATATAATTCCAGTATAATATAGTGTATAATACCATTTTCTTAATCCTTTATACATCCCACATATGGCATTAACGATTCAAATCACTTTGAGGGGGCGGTAGTCCGCACTTCCTAAAATGAAATTATCGCATTTTACTCATAATGGAAATCATAAAGTATGCCATAAATGAGAAATACAGAAGCATAAGTAAAACATAAACATATTATATATCATATATAAAAATAGTTACATCTTAATGGCCACCTTTTAAGGTGTTATATGAGTGTTGAACAATCATCGTTTCGTGAGGCAGAAATTCGCCATCCACAGAAACCGTATGTTCTTTAACCATTATATGTAGGTGTGTGTAAGTGTAGCTCGAATACTTCTTATAACAACATCCTAGTATATTGAGGATGCTGGTGTTGTTACAAAATAAATGAATAAAAAGAGTTTAGGGTGTTGGAGAAGAAAAATAAAACAAAACAACATTAGAGAAGACATTACCTCAAAATCGGGTAACTCTTTTTGATTTGAGCCAAAGGCTTCCTTGGGAAGATTTCTGCCCAAAGTGAGGCTTCTAGGAGTAAGAGGGGGAAGTTGGGAGAGTATTTGGGCAGAGTTTGGCCGAGCCAAATGGCTTGAAAGTGTAAATGAGGTGGGAGAGGTGGGGGCCTTTTATAAGTGGAGAGGAGGGGCACTTTTGGAAAGTAATGAAATGTTATTCAATTATACAATGCTTTTAGGTTTATAAAGGTCCCACACTTATATAATTCGTGGATAAGGTGATAAGGGTTCGAAATATACCCATACAATAGTCTTTGGACAAGTGTAAGCCTTGGATTTTGCATTATCGTTTCATTTTATTAAAATCGTTAAATAATGAGGTCATCGCTGCATCATAATGATGTCATAAATAATTTAATTTATTTAATGTCTAAAAATTATTAAAAAAATACTATGATGTAGTAAATCTTTTTAGATTTCTAATTAATATTTATAGTCAAAATTTGGACTTGTGTAACCCCACTTAAAAACTGTTTTAGTAAAATAACTCATGTTTGTGTCAATTTAATTTTAACATTAAATAAATATATATTAATGTCATTTTCCAACTAAAGTGGCTCCATGGGGTCCCCAAGTTGACCCATGGGTTGTCTTGGTCGGCCATGACTCATCCAATAAGAGTAGGACAAGTGTCATGCTCATCTCATATTATTAAAACATTATTTGTACCTTAAACTACACTAATTACCTCTAATCGCGATTAAGAACTTAAAAGTTACTATTCACCAAAAATTTATTTTAATCTCATTGAACCACATTTTACTTCTTAATGACAACCATGTATGTCGGATTTTTTAAAATCAAATCACAGAAGTGGTAATATTTTATTTAAATGAAAAATCAGTTATTTAACTTCCACTTAGTGGTTTCACTATTCATCAAAAATTGAAGTTTTTCAGAACAATGCCAAAATTTCACCCTAAGATATAATTGATATTCCAAATTCAAAAATGATGTCTATTTTACAAAATTCCAAACATATAAGTTGCATTAATTAATTTTATAATTAATTCCCACTGTCACAACAAATAGCGTGTTTTTAAGAAACAATTTATATCAAAAGATTGGCAATTGTTTATGTCCAATTTCAATGTTAAATTAATTCCAATGACCACCATTGGATAAAATGGTAAAAATATATTCTAATTATACCTTAAAACCACTAAATAGTATAATTTATCACAATAAATTATTTTGATTAAAAAATTTGTTTTAAAGTATTTTTCACTATTCATAAAAAATTAGAAGTTCTCAGAAAAATACCAAAAATTCAACATAGGCTAATTTCGATATTCCGAATCCAAAAATGAAGTCAATTTTGAAATATAAGATTTCTATAATTTTAAAAAGTGGTTATTACTATTCATAACGGCTACTTTGATTAGTCGCGGTGTTTTAGAACTCGAAGTTGCGTACAATGCAAGCTATTGCATTATTGAATGAGAAGCGTATCGTGGAAGCTCGGGGTGTTACATTCTCCCCTCCTTCAATAAATTGCGTCCTCGCAATTTGAAATTTTTCTTTGATAATAAAAGGTTGAAAATAGAAAATACCTTTGTGGAAAACCCACATCGGAAATAAGGTTAATAAATATATAACATTAAAAGAAAGCAGGATAAGTACAAAGGTCACCCGATATAGCCCATTCTAGGATTCTATGAAAATATGGATATGGAAGAAAAAAAAACCATCAAGGTCTGATGGAGAGTTATAGAAAACAGGATTAGGAGAAAGTTTAACCATAATAAAATCACAAACTTGTGATTGGTTAAACGGTCATTGAATCCCCAGTTGGAAAAGTTAACCGACAACATTTTTGTTTTAAGTTACCTTTTATAATGTTGAGGAATTTATTTAGGAGATTTACTAAGAACGTAAGGGAATATACATACTTGTTATGTATACTTTCATTCGTTAATAAATTTTTACCACAAACCCAACTTTTACTCCAAATGGTAACGGAACTCAAAAATATTCTATTTATCCTAATTGTATAAGGTTCCAAATGTTAACACATACCATTTAGATTAGTAAAACGATTTTGTAATAACCAGGGACTTCCCGTAGGCTAGTGGTAGGAAATAAAGGCTTGTCGCACTATGGTTGTGGGTTCGATTCCTACAGCTTTGTCCGACGCGACGGGTTATTCCCCACCCTGCAGGTTGTCCTTTTCCTAAAAATATAGTACTATACTATTCCAAAAATAATCTTCATAATTTTTTTAACCTTAAACAATACTATCCAAAGATCAACTTAATCCCCTCCAACCATTATAGTTATCCAAAATACCTCTGTCCAGACTTTCTCTAAAAGGTCTCTTAATTCCAAAATCAATTTATCAGATTCCCCAAACAAAGTAAAGTTTCTCTTATTGTCACATACTAAAAATATAATTACCTTCATCATATTAAAACCTTACTGAAATCAACAAGTACTGCAGTACAATCCTTATATATATATATATCACATTATTCTAATAACCAAAATATAATCCATGAGTCCAAAAGCACCAATACATTAGTTATTCTGCTTCAACTGTAGTAACAACATAAGATTGGCCTTGATCCCTTGGCCTTTTCTGAGGTAAGTTTCCTTGACGCTTAGGACATTCATTTGCATAATGACCCATTTCTCTACAATTGTAGCATTGAACTTTGATAGCCTCTTTCTTTCCCTTGCAATCAGAGCCTGGTGACCCTTTTCTCCACATTTATAACAAACTCCCATTCCTTTTAGGCAAGTACCAAGGTGATTCTTCCCACAATTATCACATAATGGAAAATCCTTCTTTCCCTTTTTCCCTTTATCTGTCTCTTGTTCCACCGTTCTCTTCTTCTCTTGCTTTACTTTGTTGTCATAAGACTTAGAGAATTCCTTTTCTGTCTTGATAGCACACGAGACAATATCTTCGTATGATGAGAAGGATTGTGATACTAAAGCTCGACGGAGAAATGGTTTTAACCCATCAAAGAAACGATCAGTCTTACTTCTTGGGTTACGTATGTAATCTGCAGCATACCTTGCTAACCTTGTAAAGTTAGCCTCATACTTTGCGACATTCTCATCCTCCTTCTTCCTCAGACTCAGAAATTGCCTTTCCATATCTGCTCGATGGTCACGAGGAAAATATTTTTCTAAAAACAGATCTTTGAACTCCCTCCATTCCATATTCGATACTTCATCATCTTCCTTTGTGTTTTGAATCAGCGACCACCACTGATCGGCATCTCCAGTGAGGCGGTAAACTGCCATGACAACCTTATCCCTTTCGCTACTCCCCAAGGCATGGAATATTTTCACTAAGGAGTTTATCCATTGCTCAGCTACTAACGGATTTGTACCCCCATTGAAGGTTGGTGGTTGTTGCCTCATGAAACGGTCTAGCATTGATCCTCCACGTTGCGGATCAGGGTGCTCCATACGAGTAAGGTTATTATTCATAACCTGAGTAAGTTGTCCCAGTATGGTGATTAGCTGATCGGCACCAGTTGCATCACCAGCCCCACTATAATTATCTTGAGCAGGAGGGCAATCCCTACATGGAGTGCGTGCATTGATACGGTTTCCATTTCTTCTACTAGGCGCCATTTCTAAACAATGGCATAAACTAGATCAGTTTATGAATCAAAATACATAATCCCATACTTATAAAACACTTAACATAAATTGAACTATTTATGGATATAATCCATAATCATAAAAAGAAATGTTTCCTTTGAGGAATTATATACTCATAACCCTTCATAGTGGTTTGTAAAGAAAATGAGAATTATCCTAAGCATATCCCCCGGGAGTGTCGTAACCAAGAGTACAACAAGGCCCGTTGTCATGCACCAGTTCCCGTTCGAGTCTAGCTCAAAGCGGTGTTTTCGGGTTTTACCCCTAGGTACATCTGTGCCAGAGCCGCCTCTACCTGCTCGTATCCAGACAAGGATGTATTGCTCGGAAAACTCACAAAATCTCTACAATAACAAAATTCTAGGAAGTTCTTCTATACTAATCCTCAAAGTCTATCTTTGGGCTATGTGCTCTAATCAGAGTTTATCTAAATCTAGCTTCCAAGGTTAGTACTAAACTTCCTCTTATACCAACTGTAACGCCCCGACCCCAGCTACCCAGAGCCGGTGCATTACTTCGTAACATTGGCATGATCACAAAAGATCAAGTCTCGAAAGACCGATTAGTTTAGTAGCCTTGGAAACACTAGATACATTCATAAGTCTTACATTACATCACAAAGTGAAAAACTATAATAACATAGTCTCCATAGTCCACACTTCTATCCTCTTCGGACTATCCCTGCAGGTCATTCATAAAATACTTCTTCACATCCTGGAAAATATTAAAACATTGAAAGGGGTGAGCTCAGATGCTCAGTAAGGATAACAATATTGCAGAAGCTTTCATAAATAAACATAAACATTTAAGGCAATGTATAACTAAAACAAAAGCCTTTTAAACATGAACTTCAACATAATATGGAAAAAGTAAAATGAGATAATGCCATTTACTTATTCACATGGATATTCTACTCGTCGAATAATCACATGAAATATCAATAACCACTTTCATAATGAGGGAATGTATAATGCCAGACATTCTGAAACACTTTGTCAAGGCCTCAACCAAGACGTCTAAAATGATTAAGGCCTCGGCCAAAACCATAAATCAAAATGGGAAAGGGCCTCGGCCAATTCCACATCTAGTTGTCTCATGAGACCTACCGATGCATCGAGGAGCTATAGCGGGCTCCACCCGTCACTTATTAAGTCCAATACATTCCTCATATGAATAGGTTTAAACATATCATAAACCATAACATAATCGTATCACATAAAACATGCATAAAGGAAACATAATATTTCCACATTTCAATCACAAGATATCAATACAACACATTGATATAATAAAAATGCTTTCAAAACCATTTTCAATACCAAAATAAAATAAAGTTAAAGCTTTGTATTTATTTTTCATTAAAAAAAATGATGGCTTGTAGAGGAAGCCAAAACTCAAATAATGGTCACGGCGGCGGAGAAGTCATTGTCGCCGCATAAGTATGGAAAGAAAAACATTCCCTTTTGTCGTTTATCAAAACGCTTCGTATAAAAAAGATTCCTTTTGAATAAACGTAAAAGTCAAAGGGGTTTATACACCGTATAAAAGAAAGTTGTGTATAAAACCAAATATGCCTCAATGAAAGGGGATTGAGACGAAGTCCTTAAAAGATCATTTTTAAAATAAAATATATCTATTATGTGTATTCACTATAGGTACACATAAAGAAAGTAAAAATACAAAATAGGACATAATAATATCATGACATAATTTGAAAGTAGGATATTAACCCAAAGAATGGAAGTTGGGTTAAGAAATTCCCTTACCTTGTGTCTGACTTGACTCAACCGTTCTTTAACCTCATGAATAATAAACTAGAGTTAATATCTACCTTATTAAGAACCATTTTAAATTTCATTATCCTTTTTATATCACTTATTACAATGTTATGAACATTATGTAATTATTTAAGTTAATAACGGTCGTTTTGTCGATCTTTGGTAACTTGAGTCAACAATAAACTTCTTATAATTACAAGTTGTTCATGTGGTAGAATATCCATTATATCCAGAATTATATTCATGATTTAGATGTCATATATATCTTATATATCCAGTATATACATTCATTTATAATATTACGTAACGTTTAGAGGTAAGAAATGAAATGCACCGTTCATGGAGACGGTAAGCCGTACGTACGCATGAACGCTACTTTCATTTCAATTTCATATTTAATGGAACTAAATCATAATGATATAAATGTATAATATAATTCCAGTATAATATAGTGTATAATACCATTTTCTTAATCCTTTATACATCCCACATATGGCATTAACGATTCAAATCACTTTGAGGGGGCGGTAGTCCGCACTTCCTAAAATGAAATTATCGCATTTTACCCATAATGGAAATCATAAATTATGCCATAAATGATAAATACAGAAGCATAAGTAAAACATAAACATATTATATATCATATATAAAAATAGTGACATCTTAATGGCCACCTTTGAAGGTGTTATATGAGTGTTGAACAATCATCGTTTCGTGAGGCAGAAATTCGCCATCCACAGAAACCGTATGTTCTTTAACCATTAGATGTAGGTGTGTGTAAGTGTAGCTCGAATAATTCTTATAACAACATCCTAGTATATTGAGTATACTGGTGTTGTTACAAAAGAAATGAATAAAAAGAGTTTAGGGTGTTGGAGAAGAAAAATAAAACAAAACAACATTAGAGAAGACATTACCTCAAAATCGGGTAACTCTTTTTGATTTGAGCCAAAGGCTTCCTTGGGAAGAGTTCTGCCCAAAGTGAGGCTTCTAGGAGTAATAGGGGGAAGTTGGGAGAGTATTTGGGCAGAGGTTGGCCGAGACAAATGGCTTGAAAGTGTAAATGAGGTGGGAGAGGTGGGGGCCTTTTATAAGTGGAGAGGAGGGGCACTTTTGGAAAGTAATGAAATGTTATTCAATTATACAATGCTTTTCGGTTTCTAAAGGTCCCAAACTTATATAATTCGTGGATAAGGTGATAAGGGTTCGAAATATACCCATCCAATAGTCTTTGTACAAGTGTAAGCCTTGGATTTTGCATTATCTTTTCATTTTATTAAAATCGTTAAATAATGAGGTCATCGCTGCATCATAATGATGTCATAAATAATTTAATTTATTTAATGTCTAAAAATTATAAAAAAAATACTATGATGTAGTAAATCTTTTTAGATTTCTAATGAATATTTATAGTCAAAATTTGGACTTGTGTAACCCCACTTAAAAACTGTTTTAGTAAAATAACTCATGTTTGTGTCAATTTAATTTTAACATTAAATAAATATATATTAATGTCATTTTACAACTAAAGTGGCTCCATGGGGTCCCCAAGTTGACCCATGGGTTGTCTTGGTCGACCATGACTCATACAATAAGAGTAGGACAAGTGTCATGCTCATCTCATATTATTAAAACATTATTTGTACCTTAAACTACACTAATTACCTCTAATCGCGATTAAGAACTTAAAAGTTACTATTCACCAAAAATTTATTTTAATCTCATTGAACCACATTTTACTTCTTAATGACAACCATGTATGTCGGATTTTTGAAAATCAAATCACAGAAGTGGTAATATTTTATTTAAATGAAAAATCAGTTAGTTAACTACCACTTAGTGGTTTCACTATTCATCAAAAATTGAAGTTTTTCAGAACAATGCCAAAATTCCACCCTAAGCTATAATTGATATTACAAATTCAAAAATGATGTCTATTTTAAAAAATTCCAAACATATAATTTGCATTAATTAATTTTATAATTAATTCCCGTTGTCACAACAAATAGCGTGTTTTTAAGAAACAATTTATATCAAAAGATTGGCAATTGTTTATGTCCAATTTCAATGTTAAATTAATTCCAATGACCACCATTGGATAAAATGGTAAAAATATATTCTAATTATACCTTAAAACCACTAAATAGTATAATTTATCACAATAAATTATTTTGACTAAAAAAGTTGTTTTAAAGTATTTTTCACTATTCATAAAAAATTAGAAGTTCTCAGAAAAATACAAAAAATTCAACATAGGCTAATTTCGATATTCCGAATCCAAAAATGAAGTCAATTTTGAAATATAAGATTTCTATAATTTTAAAAAGTGGTTATTACTATTCATAACGGCTACTTTGATTAGTCGCGGTGTTTTAGAACTCGAAGTTGCGTACAATGCAAGCTATTGCATTATTGAATGAGAACCGTATCGTGGAAGCTCGGGGTGTTACAGAGGAGATGATAGAACCAGTGAAAGACTATGGTTAGGAACATGGACTCAGGGTAAAAGTATACCTTACATAAATTTTACCCTAAGTGATGCAAGAAAAGCATGGTGAGTAAAATTAAAATTGGGAATATTTTTTAAGGAATAGTTAAAAGATTATGATTAAGAGAATAGAATTTGTTTTGAAAATGTGAACTTGGCATTACTAATTTACGGTGAAGGATCAAAATTGGAACTTGACTGCTTTTCTTCTTACACTTAATTTAATTTCATGAACATATCATACATTTCTAACGTTAGAAATTTCTTGTCCTTTTTGAAATATTTGTTGATACATTTTTCTTGATGACAAGCAATGATTCAAGTGCAGGGGGATTTGATAAGACTAAATGTTATATAAATTTTTCTGTCACTTTTTCATTGTTTTTCATTCATATACTTGATAATTTAGGTTGTACAGGTCTAATATTACAGGAAATAGGGATTCCTGTGGTTCTAAAGAAGAAAATAAGAAAAGCTACAAAAATGGCCAAGTACACATTGTAATGGCCAAGTTCACGTTATGTACTTGATGATCACATCCTGCATCAAGCAGTGAAGCCAAGCCATGACCAACCACAATGACTGAAGAAATTGTCAGCTCACATCATGAGTCCCTCTGACACGTCATGACACCATTCAAACCAGATGTCGAGAAAGTCGTTAGGATTCAATTAAAAACATTAACTGGCCATGGGGTACACATCATGAACCATCTATACACGATGTGACCATGGTCAAACTTCATTAATCCATGGATGATCCACATACCACACTGGAGATCTTGGTCAAAATAACGTGGATTAAGGGTTCACGACATGACGATTAAGTACAATTCGTGACCATTTTCACCTATATAAGTAGAAACTCGGCATAACATTTTAAACATGATTGGATAAGATCTCTCTCCCTTTTAGACTCCCTTTATAATTCCCTTCCCTTTTCCCTCTTAAAACACTTTAGTTACTTGTAATTTCTTTACATTTTCAATCAAAGACACATGGATTCATTTTTCATCAATGCCTTCAATTCCTGTGTTGTTTCAATTCTATTTCATTCCTTTCAAGTAAGGTTTTATTTAAAGTATTATTTCTTTTTCATTTAATATCATTACATGTTCAATTACATTAGCATTGTTATCAAGATTTCCTTTATCCCTTTTATTTCTTTAATTACCACTATGAGTAGCTAAATTCATCGGGGGTAGGGATCAATGTTCAATGTATCTACATTCATAATTATATATCTAGTTATAAACATGGAAAACCAAAATGGATTAGTAATTAGGATATAAAACAATAGTCAAACCCCATTTGTGTGATTGTACCGTGACCATCGGACAGTCAATACAATGACCCTATCCTAATTATAGAAAACTATGCCTATGACCATTAGCTTATGGAATTCTACAATAGAATCTGAATGTAAAGAATCTAGGACTATATCTGGCCTCCTGACCAAGGAATAGTTACATCCTTGGTAGAACTAGAAGACTAGACTAAGGTTGAATAGCGACAAATGCTTTGTTTTCAAACTAATAACTTAGGAACTTTCCAAGATTAGAAATACTATCACCTTTATCTAGATACTCAGACATGATCCCAACCCCTCTTTAATCCCTTGAAGTCAAACACAAAATTATTTAGACACTTCCAAAACTTTATTTAAGCTAGTAAGGACTCCTAAAAAGGATTCAAGATAAGATTTATTTTCCCTACAAGAATAGCACCCTCCTCATGGTATCGACCCCAGAATTTTACTGTACTATGTTCTTGTAGTTATTAAAGTTTAGGACACATCTAAATTTCTAATTTGGCTCTCACCCTGAGGAATTAGTGATTCCTTTGGGTGGCTGATCAAGAACCAATCCCAATATCTCTCTTTAATAACCACATTGATGTCTACATCATTAAAGTTTCTCTAAAATAAGTATAACACTTATCATACCTCGCATCGCAACACTTCAAAGGGTAGGGGAACTGTATCCTATTACAATAGGGGATCACCGCTCTACTGGACTTAAGAGTCTAGGGGACCCATATACTAAGGGGAAAGGGAAGGGTATCAATCCTGACGTCCTCCCAGTGATCCATCCTAATCACTACTCACGTTTAAGAACCACTGCAAAAGCTTCATGCTCAAAACACAACACCTCATATCTCATAGACCAAAATAGATGCCACTATAACATTATAAGTGGAAATCGTCTTAGGATAAGATACTCACAAACATGAATCTGAGTCCCGTAGAAAGAGATACATAAGGAAAAAGATCTCAAGAATATATCAAAGAAAGTCCATGGAAAGCACTAGGTCCCACACGACACGTGGACACACCCATTCACCTGGTTGTGTATCTCATTCAAATTACCATGCTTGTGCATATAGGGTTACACGGTTTTTATAGACTATACAAATCATGTTATACCTCACTTTTCCCCTCTCCATGTATCATATTTCACAAGACCTAGCCAATTGTGTCCTTCACACACCATGCATCCCATACTGCACAAAGTTTTGTATCTAAAAGGACACTTGGCTATGTGTCGTTCTCATTCTCATGTTCAGAACCCCATGTTCGTGTACTTTTACATGACCATGTACATTCACATGGCTTCCCAATCCATGTCCTCTCATCACACGACATGGGGTCACTACACGGCATGTAACCCCGGTACACGGTGTGTAATCCCAAAATTAATCTTCTTCCCCAATGGAAGGGATGCATGACATGTCCACCAGACTAAATTCCATGTATAAGAAAATTCCATATATTAATTACCTTTATATTCACCTAATTAATCCCAGTTTACCCCCAAAAACAATAGTCTAACCTAGATAGGGTCACTAGAAATTGCAATAAGGATGAACAACCATAAAACAAAGAATAATGAAAAGAGATAATGACAAAAAATAAAATTATCCTACCTATAAGGTGACATTCTAAATCATTGAGTATAGAACAACACCCGGATTGTGCGGATCCTTGATCTGATTTCAATTGTTTCTAAAAACAGACATCGGTAGAACTTCATCTTTTGATTTGAATCGGTTTTTTTAAACCACCTAAGGGGATAGGATGAATATCTCATCCTCTTTTCAATGTGAACTAAGGGGTGTATGGTGTGGGGGTAGGTGTAATGTTCTGGGTCTGGATTCCACCTAAAAGTGATCAAAGCCTGGTTGGCCACATAGCCTTAAGAGTGTCTCCCCAAACACCAGAAGCTTCTGACTAGCAGTGGGAGATATGATGATAATAGTGGGGAGACTATGCCCCCATTGGCATAGTGTACATAGAAGAAATAACAAATAGATAGTGAAAGATATATTACCATACAATATAAGTAAATAGTAGAAGAATGATAATACAAATAACTTGGTGTCATATCATATATAAAATGATGCATGACACATGTTTCTAAGGAAGAAGATAAAAAAGTCACAAGGATATCATATATAGTGTAAGATCCCAAAGGTATAAAAGAAAAAAAGTATCCCAACCACATCACAACCTTAGCTTGGTTCCATGCTCTCTTACTCCTAGGTTTCATATCAAGAACCTGATAGAGGTTTCTTTACCTTGTCTACACCTACAACCATATAATCTAATTGGGCCCAAAGCAACACCCAAATTGTGTTTGAGACTAAATCCCAATAGGAAACCACCCAAGGTCTATCCCAATATGTTAATGATTATATATAATAGGCATCATATAATAGTGAAAGCAGTAAGCTAAGAAGTACTCAAAAGTAAGCAGTCCCACATTCACTAGTTTTCATTTATCTTCAATTAACAACTATATTACATTGATTATTATAAGGAATGAGATCCATCATAATCCTAACAATCCAATGTATAACAGTAAGCACAATAGTTACCTCAAAAGGATATCTAAATAAGTATAAGAGAATATCGAATCCAAGCACGTGCTTTGTCTTGGAAAACACATCATAAGTAACTTCAATATTCAAATATAACCTAAGACCATCCTTGACCTTCCTAACCTAGAATTCAAGTATCACTTCAGGTGCCTGTCTACCAACACCCAACCAGCCCATCCCAGCGAACCTCTCAAGGACCTAGTATCACTCTAGCTTTGGTATAAGTCTATGTCAATTGAGTTTATCCTTAGAGATACTATAGGGATCCCCAAGTATCACTCATGACATAGCCACTCCTATTAATCCCATCCATGGAATCCTATAAGATCGATGATTCACATGGAATTTAGTACATAGCCTCTATGAGACCATCCATGGCATCCATGGTTCACTCACATCCTAACATTAATTGATAAATCCAATGACCCTATCTAAGGAATTCTAGGGAATCCAATTTTTACTAAAGGAACCAAGGTAAAATATACATATAAGTTCATCCATGTAATTCCAACAAAATCCATGATTCTCCTAATGTTATTTACCATTCAACCAAAACAGGTTCATGTTAATAATTTAATATCATGCTAGGGTAAAACCATAAGCATTTCACAACTCACCACCATGGGTGTCACAAGTTAGGACCAACCTATAATGATTTTTCTATCATTAATAACATGGGAATATATCATATAACAATACTATCAAACAATATAAACCATTACTAAGCTTATCTCATGTGGGTAGGTTTATAGTTGGATCTAAACAGTCCAAACATTCTTTACCAAGCATAGGTATAACATGGGCCAAGGTTCATTTCACATATCCCATACCCTTAGACAAAAGTAAACCATATAACAGCATAGACCAATCCATTTAAATAAGAATTAATTTTAAACAACACAAACATGGGATTCAAGGCATACCACAAGGGTATCATAGGCCAAACGGCCATAAACAGGTCAAAACGGGCACTCACCATTGGGGTGGCCCTTATTCCAGGTATTGAAGCCATAAAATTATTTGAAACACCAGATTAAATAACTAAACAATGATGGTAAACAACAAGTATAATTTATAAAATACGGTGACATCCCAAAAAATGGTTGTGCAGCACTCTGGCATATAAAAATCACTCGTCAATTAGCGAAAGGCATGAGACCACCAACCTTATGTTCGTGCTAGATAGTTCATCTAGTATCAAGTTCTGATTCACCCTAGTTTGCAAAAAAATCTAAAGAATAGATTAAGAATGGGATATTAGAGAATATGATCCTAAATCCAAATAGAACAATCAATATCTATAAGAATCAAATGAGGATAAAATAGAATCGAAGCATTACCATTGCAGATATTTGGAGATGAACGATGCTCAATTCTACAATTGGACGAATCCGGGATATAAAAAGGAATAATAGGATCCAGGGAGATCCAAAAATGTGGGTATCTATTGTGAAATGGAGGAGGATGAGAAAATTTTAGATAAAAAAATTTCGGGGGAAAATGGTCATTTTACCCAAAATATTTGGGTCACATGGTTTCTGCGCAAGGTTTGTCTAACCATGTGGAAATCATTAGAGACCATCTATAACCCTAGGGAATAACACATAGTTACCCCCATACGGTTTGGCTAACTGTGAGATAACTATGTGGAATCCTCTATCAAAATTCTGCAGCTTTTTCAGACCATACATTTGGTCGTGCGGCCTCTACCACACAGTTTCCCAAAACTGTGCAAAAGCTACAACCTCACTTTGCAGAGTTTCTTAAACCGTGTAGCATAACCCACCCGATATTATCCTAACCGTGTGTTAGGCCCAAAACTCTCCACGAGTTGGGTTCTGGTCTTCTAATGAGCCCTGAACATCCCTCATCCTTCCTCAACCTCAACAAGCATCACTATTATGTCATGTTTAATCATTTAAATGAGGAATAGGCAAAAAACTAACGATCTATACCTCAACAAAGAACTAGGTTCTTGTAAAATTACCCTATTAAAGAAAATCATCCCTGAATTTTCCTTCCAATGGTGGTGTAGAAGTATCTTAGAACAACTTCAGCCACTACAATCAAACATCATCCTCCCACTCTCGTGTCTCATCCTACACTCGTCTGTGTTTCCATAGAACCCATACTAAAAGAGCAGACTGGATATAGAGAACATTCATTCTACAATCCAAAATTTGTATAGGATGTTCCTCAAAGTATTCATCTACCTATAACTCAACATCCTTGGGCTGAAAAGCATGAGATGGGTCTAAATAGTATCATTGAAACTAGGAAACATGGAAGATGTCATGCATATCTTAGTACCTCTAAGGTAACTATTGATAGGCAATCAGATTGACCCTATCCAGACTCTCAAATAGTCTAACATATCTCGGTGAGATATTACCCTATATCATAATCCTATTATGTCCCAGCCTTGGTGGAACACATAGGAAAACTTGATCCCCAACTTCAAACTCCAGAGGTTTTCTATGGTGATCAATGTTAGATTTTTGATGAGGTTGTGCAATAGCCGTCTACTTCCAAATCAATTGTACCTGCTCAATGGTCTCCTGGAAAAGACGAGGTCCCAACATATCTACCTCTCTTTCCTCTATCCAATACAAGGGTGATCGTCATGGCCTACCATAAAAAACCTTATACGACGCCAACTGAATAGTATCCTGAAATCTATTATTATAGGTGAAATACACTATGGGTATATCTTTCTCCCAATAACCCATACAATCCAGAACACATGCCAAAATCATGTCCTTGTGCACCTAAATTGTATGCTTTGACTGGCCATCTATCTGGGGGTGATAAACAATGCTCAAAAGAACTTGTGCACACAGTTCCCTCCATATTTCTTTCTATAATCTCAAAGTAAACTGGGCATACCTACCTGAAGTGATTGAATGTGGGACTTGTGAAAACATACAACCTTCTAGATGTACAGCCTTCCAAGCTCATCAACACTAAAGGTTTCTTTGATCGGTAGGAAACGTGAAACCTTCATGATCCTATCAACAACAACCCAGACATCATCGTTACCTCAAGGTGACCTCAGTAAACCCATCATGAAATCCATCATGACATCATTCAATTTATACTCATGGATGGGTATCTTCTATAAATGTTTGGTTGGTCGTTTGAGTTATGCCTTCACCTGCAGATAGGTGGAGAACCTCATGGAAAAACCAGCAAAATCCCTTTTCATACGTGGACACTAGTACTGATGATATAAATTCTATTACATCTTGGTGACACTAGGATTAACTGCCCATACAGATTCATGAAAATCCTACAACATATCCTCATGCATGTATGTTGAAACCCGTACCTGAACATTTGAATTCAGAATATCATCCTCACCTACAGTCTAACGTGGAGGAGGGTCCCCACTTGACATACTCCCCCATAGATCTAGGCCTTTAGAATATGATAGCTTCCTCATCCTCACTCTGTCCAGTAGGGTATAGGTAATATCTAAGGATGAAATAAACTAGTATACCTGACTATTTTTCACCTCTAAATGCATCTCAGAGAACAATTCCACAGGATTCCACTCACTACAAGCCTACTACACCGCCATCATCTGAGTCCTCCTACTCAAAGCATCAACCACTACATTGCCTTTACCAGGTGTGTAGGAAAGCTCTAAGTCAAAATATTAAACATATTCTACCCACATTTGTTGTCTCAAATTTATATCATACAAAGTAAATATGAACTTGAGGCTTTTGTGATCTTTGTACACCACAAAACTCTCTCCCAGTTAGTAATTTCTCCAACATCGTAAGTTATGAACAACTGAAACTAAATCGAGATCGTGTGTTGGGTAATTACTCTCATGTGTCCTCAATTGCCAATACTTATACGTGATGACTTGATCCCCCTAAATAATAACTAATCCTATCCTAATACCTAATGTTTCATAGTACAATGTGTAACTCCTTTATAGCTCTAGAAAAATCAGTATCGGTGTTGAAGTCAATCTCACTTTCATCTCCTTAAAGTCTATCTTGCATGAATCCATCCAAAAATACTTCACATCCTTTTTAGTTAGTCATGTTAATGGTGCTTCGAAACATGAGAATTCTTATATGAAATGCCAATAGTAACCATCAAACCCCAAGAAACTCTACACCTGAAATACATTCTTCGGATGCTCCCAGGATACTACTGCTTTCACCTTCTCTGGGTCCACTAAAACTCCAATCTCTAAGATGATGTGACCCAGAAAGTGAATCAGATCCATCCAGAAGTGGAACCTTATGATATTATCATATAATTGATTCTCTCTTAGTTTACTCAAAACTATCTCAAGATGTGTGTCATGGTCGTGTAGACTATGAGAATACACCAAGATATCATCCATGAAATCTATGAAAAACGAGTCAAGATATAGATGGAACACCTAGTTCATCAACACCATGAAAAACTATGGAAAATTTGTGATACTGAATGGCCTAAAAAGATACTCATACATAACAAACCCACTCTAAATGGTTATGTGGGGTATGTCTAATGATCTAACATGCACCTAATGATAATCAGATATCAGGCCGATATTTGATAAAACATGAGCTCCTTGACACTGGTCCAAGAGGTCATCTATCCTTGGAAAAGGATACCAGTTCCTAACCATAAGTTGTTTTAGTTTTTGATAATCCACACAAAGCCTGAGGATAACCTCTACCTTTTATCAAAAAAGGATTGGTGAACCCCATGGAGAAGTACTGGTTCGGATGAAACCCTTAACTTACAAGTCTTCTAGCTACCTCTTGAGGTCTTGTAACTCTATCGTAGCCATCCTGTAAGGATAAATAGACGTTGGTGAAGCTCCTAGAACTAGATCGATAGAAAACTCTACCACTCTCACCGTAGGCACAACTAAAAATTATTATGGGAAAATCTCTTATAAATGATGGTGCGTAATCCATCTGACATGTTCCCTAGTCATCCAGATAAAAACTCACAATATGGGCTTTCATCCAGCCCAACCCACAATGCTCAGTTCTAGCTCAAATTGCCTATATATCCCATTAGCATTTTACTGAAATTATTCTCCCTCTATTGATGTAAAACTCACCCTTTTGAGATAGAAATCATAAAAGGATTGAAAGAAAACTAAACAGTCCATTCCGAGAATGATATCAAAAGCAATCATCTCTAGGACATAGATATCCCATGATAAGTGACACCCACCAACCTCAAGGTGAAACTCCTAGCACTAACACACACCTTCCACTTTAATCCCTGACAAAGTCTTTAACATCATGTTTTCATTAGAAGAAAAAACATAGACCCCAAGGCTCTCCACGACAGGCACATATGTAAAAGTATGTCAATACCCTATATCAAAAAGCTCAAAATATAAAATGGAGGTTACTAGGATAGGACCTCTTACAATAGAAGTTCTGGGATCCTATTCTTGTGGGGTCTACGGAACTGCAAAATTCTAGCCTATAACATGGCCCGGAGACACTGTCTGGCTACCCTAAGTTGATCCACCCTAATGTATCTGCGAACATGGCATATGGCTACCACGTCCATGAAAACTAACTCAGCTTGAATGGACCAATGCATTCTAGTTCCCAGATTGGCGAGAAGCTATAGACCCTACTCCAAAATGTGGATATGGTGTAGACCCTCTCTCACTATCCACTGGTGGAAAAGTCCTTGCAGAATCGATGAAGATGGCCCATCTTTTTGCAATATTAGTACTCGACTAGGTCATGTGGACACTACATCCTCGTATTCCCTAGCCTACCGTACTGGTGACACCTCACCTGAATAAAAAAATACATGTTATGACTGCTCACATCAATGTGAGGAAACTTCATATGACCCTTCCTATTACCGGTCGAGACATTACTAGATCTAGGTACTGAACCTCCCTGACTCGCACCTCCAGATTCCATCTGGTTACGCTCAGTGATCAGTGCCTGATTCACTATAGAAGAAATAGTAGTAAACCTGAAGACATTTACCTAAAATTATATGTCATACCTGAGACCATCCTCAAACCACCTAGCCTTCGATAAATCATCACACATCAGAATAGTAGAAAATCTCTAAAGCTCGGTAAAATGGGTCGAGTAGTCTAGCACTGACAATGTACCCTACTCTAGATTCATAAACTCTTGGGAATTATGATCCCTCGGTGTCTCTAGATAGTAATATTCATAGAATAATGTCTTAAAGTCTCCACATTACATATCATGATGGCACCCTACTTGATTAATCATGCCCCACCATCTCTTGTAATAATCACACAACATATACAACCCTAGATTTAAACTCCTCTTAGGAGGCCTCTCTAAATGCTCGAAGGTGGAAAACATGGACTCCTGCCATGAATATAGAACCAATGGTCCACCATCCCCCCAAAAAAGTATATTCTATTGCAATAACACCCGTGTCAGCTTTACTATAGACATGGAAAGCTGTGGTTCTCCCGGAAAGGTTTGTATGAACCTCATAAAGCCTTCACGAAACTGTGCATCCACCCCAGTGTTAGGTATAATAGCTAGTTCGTTAATTGGCATGACTAGAGGATCTAATGATATCTCATGGCCTAACACCTCTGGGGTATGATCGTCACCACCCTCCCAACATATAGCTGAAATTCTTCATGGTGTCATGACTCTACAAGTTTAATCACGCACCTTAGTTCTAGATCAAACAAGTTCAAAACTCAAAAACGTAGAAAACAATTGACAATTCAAAAACCGCTTCTAAACACACACCCCTTTCCATGACCCATGGGTCAGGTCTAAGCATAAAACAATGATAACCACTCGTAAAATCCCATTATTAAATTCATGTCTTGTAGAGTTCTCTGTCAAAATCAATTTCAGTTCACTTGTTTTCACAATTATTCAATTTTTCAGGCTAATTCCACGTTCCAAACTAGAATTATCACTAAATTAAACACTACTAGAAATTCAGGCTATATCCATAGTTAAAAACTAGGGCTATAGGTCCTCAAACTATGGTTATAGGTAATAGACACAGTTTTAGAAACCGTGGATAAGTTTGGCGTGGCTATAGGCCTAGACCTATAGCCATGATTTGGAACCCTTGCTTTAGATCTATATCCACGGTTCAAACTGTGGTTCTTGGTATACATCCATAGTTCAAACTATATTAATGTCACTATAGAAATGATTTAAAACCATGGCTATACTAGAGTATGGAAACAGTTTATTTCCACAGTTAGAAACTGTGGCATTGGACCTATAGCCACTGTTAAAAACCGTCGAAATTGACCTATATCCATGGTTAGAAACCGTGGATATAGGGTCTGAAAAACCATAAAAAAATTATTCCCCCACCACCCTACACACCCCCCCTACATACACCTCCCTCTTGGACCCCCCTCTTTCCTGGACACCCTACATAAACCCCCCTCCCCTGGATAGCACCCCCCCCCCTTGCAAAGCCCCCCACCGGGACAACCCACCTGTAGACCCCTCCCTCCCTCCTAGATAGCCCCTTACTTGTGGACACTGGACACCCCCACCCTACATAACCCCCCACCCCATCCCCTGGACAGTCCCCCTACCCCTGTAAAGCTCCCCCTACATCACCCCTTCTCCCATGAAAAGCCCCCCCCCCCCCCACTACCCTGGACAACCCCCCCCCCCCTCTTAGACACCCCCTGGACCCCCCCCCCTCCTGGACAGATCATGGACACCCCCCCTGGACAGACCCTACCCCCCTGGATAGACCCAGGACCCCCCCCCCAGATAGATCCCCTAGACCCTAGACACCCCCCAAACAGCCCCCCCCCCCCCCCTAAGACAGACCCTAGAAAGACCTCCCCCCCCCAAGACAGACCCTGGACAACCCCCCACCCTGCCCCCTTCCCCTCCCCCTGCTAGTCCCCCTGCACCTCCCCCTGCCAGTCCCCCTGCTAGTCCCCCTACCCCCCCCTACCATTCCCCCTGCCATCCCCCTACCAGTTCCCCTGCCCCTCCCCCTACCAGTCCCACTGCCATCCCCCCACCCCCTGCCATCCCCACACCCTACCAGCCCCACATGGTCCCCCTCACTCCCTGCCATACCCACCCCTTTCCAGCTCCCCATAGTTAGACCATGGATCTTGGTCCCTAATAACACTTTCAAACCCATGGAAAATAGAACTTATAGACACAGTTAATAACCATGTAAATTTATTTATACCTAGATATACTTAATCACCAAATGATTCTATAATAACTGCTCCTTATAGCAGTACTCACATCCTCTAGCTACGAGCAAAAAAACACCACCTTCCTAATAAAACTAAACTCAAGAATAATACAATATATATCATAAGAATTAAAACTCTCTCCAATATAAACAATATAAAATTTCAATATCAATATCATCATAATAAAATAACTATTTGATAAAATTAAATGTATATACCCAGTATAAAATTTACATCTGAAATGTAACTCAATATCAACATCACCAGAACCATCATGACCCTCATCTCCTATAGAAACACCAACATCATTATTACCTCCTCTCAGACCACTACCACCACCACCACCATCATCATCATGATCATTTAAATATTCATTGTTTTATGCACCTAAATCAGTGGAAAGAGAAAATAATCCTTATAAACATAATGCATACAAATGAGAACACATTTAATTAATGAAAATATTCAATGTTTATATGGTTATTCATATAATATCATTATGTTACCAATAATATACTCTGATAAAAATAATTTATACAAATGATAACACATATAGTTAATGTAAACATTGAAATATTCTTGTGTTTGATGATTCGTGAACATAAAATTAAAGAGAAATAAAAAGGATGTTTAGAATATAGAGTAATGGTAAGAGTATTGTGGTCTAAATAGAACAAAATAAAATGAGTGGGTAATCAATATAGTAAGATGGTTAAAATATTAAATCATAATTATTTAATGATGCCCCACCCCCTCGCAACCCCCTTGCACCCCCTTGCACCCCACATGCACCCTCCCCACTGCCCTGCAGACCCCCCCCCCCCCCAGACCCTATACACCCCCCCCAGACAGACCCCCCCCCCCAAGGACAGACCCATACCCTCGATAGACTCCCCTAAACAGACCAGTCCTCCACTCCCCCCAGACCCTGGATAACCCCCCCCCCCCCAATACAGACCTTGGACACCCCCTCATCATGCCGCATGTCCCTCCCCTTGCCTGTCCCCCTGCCAGTCCCCCTGCCATCCCCCCCACCCCTACCATCCACACCCCCTGCTAGCCCTCCATGGTTAAACCATGGATCTGGGACCCTAATAACACTTTCAAAACCATGGAATATAGACCCTACAACAATAGTTAACAAACATGTAAATTTATTCCTACCCAGATATACTTAATCACCAAATGCATCCATAATAGTTGCACCTTATAGAAGTACTCACATCCTCTAGCTACGAGATAAAAAACATCACCATCAAATAAAACTGAACTAAAACATAATACAATATATATCATAATAATTAAAACTCCCTCCAAAATAAACAATATAAAATTTCAATATAAATATCATCATAATAAAAGAACTATTTGATAAAATTAAATGTATAAACCAAGAATAAAATTTACATCTAAAATGTACCTCAATATCAAAATCACCAGAACCATCATGGCCCTCATTATCTCCTATAGATACACCAATATCATTATCACATCCTCTCAGACCACCGCCACCACCCCCATAATCATGATCATTGAAATATTCATTACTTTATACACCTAAATAAGTGTAAGGAGCGAAGAATCCTGAAAAAATTAATACATAAAAATGAGAACACATTTAATTAATGAAAACATTCAATGTTTATATGGTGATTCATATAAAATACTCAACATAATGCATACAAATGAGAACACATATAATTAATGAAAATCCCTAAAAACCATTTGTGAGGTCTTCCCCCTACCCTGCAGACCTCCCCCTCCCCCTTCTCTACAGACCTCCCCCCTACCCACCTGCCCTATAGAACTCCCCCTCTCCCCTTCCCAATAGACCTCTCCCCTGCCCCCTTAACCTACAGACATGCCACATGCCCCCTCCACCCACCCCTACCACTTCCTTGAAGACCTCCCCCTACCCCTTGGCCTATAGACCTACCCCTGCCTCCTCCACCCACCCTCATCCCCCACCCCCTCCCCCCTCCCCCCTTCCCCAGTACCTAGTTCCAAAAACTATCCCTTAATATGGAGGATTCCCACTTTGAGTATGTGGGGTAGTGTTCAACTCCTAGAAATAATATAGAGGAAGTAAATTATTTAATAAATATGTTGCTAAGTTAGTATATAACTCTGTATAAAATTATGAGGAACCATTCCATGTCACTAGCATATCTATTACGGAGTACTTAACCATGTGCTAGGGTTGATTAAGTTGTCCAAACCTAGTAGTCTCCTTTGTAGGGAAAATAATATCAAACACATTAAGATTCATTATAATATTTATCTTATGTATAATATGATCATACCATCATTCTCTACATATAAAGTTACTCTGAATATAATATTTAATTTTATGATACTGACACATAGGTGAGAAGAAATACGAAACATAGGAAGTCACATAGTATACTGAATGTGCTTTTCATAACATGGTTTGTGAGTCCCAGTAAATTCCAGGGCATGTAATGTTTTCATATATCCATGTTGAGTCAACTATATAGTCTATCCCAATAGGGTACAGGACATATGGGACTGATGAGTTACTTAGGCGTCCACCGTACGTATACATCAAGCCAATCTAACCTAACATAAATGTCATGTTTCTCCTTTACACACAGTGTGTGAATCATTAGGGTTAATTGGTGTGTCCTCTTCTGATACATATGTCATGTTATCAATATGATACATGGAATATACCCTATAACACACAACTTGTGTGTTCGGATGTGAAGTGAGGGTTTGTACACCTATACATGCCGAGTTATGTGGTTTGAAAAACACAGTATGTGTCCCCTAGGTACGCACCATTTAATATAAAAAACAAATTCCTTCAAGAATGATTAGTATAAATTGATTTAAAATAAATAAACAATACAATATATAAGGACAAAAGATTTCGTTTTATTTGTTCCCTTTAAGGCCTATGTTCATAGAAACTGTGAGGATACATGTTGGGCATGTATGTTGAGTTGTATTTATTTTATTTAATACAAAGGAATGAAATGTGGGATACAATAATTTTGGTCAAGCGTATAGAGTTTGCAGGAGTAGTCTAAAATTAGGTAGATATGGGTCTCATGGTCCATAAACCCTCATGAAAATTGGTCTCATACAATTAGTAACCATGTAAATTGATTCCTACGCAGCTATACTTAATCACCAAATGCTTCCATAGTAGTTGCACCTTATTACAGTAATCACATCCTCTAGCTACGAGAAAAAAAACACCACCTTCCAAATAAAACTGAACTCAAGAATAATAAAATAAATATCATAAGAATTAAAACTCTATCCAATATAAACAATAAAAAAATTTAATATCAATATCATAAGAATAAAAAAACTATTTCATAAAATTAAATGTATAATCCAAGAATAAAATTTACATTTGAAATTTACCTCAATATCAGCATCACCAGAACCATCATGACCCTCATCATCTCCTATAGAAACACCAACATCATTATCACCTCCTCTCAGACCAACACCAACACCCCCACCATCTTGATCATAGAAATATTCATTATTTTATTCCCATAAATCAGTTGAAGGAGCAAAGAATCCTGATAAACATAATGCATACAAATGAGAACACATTTAATTAATGAAAACATTGAATGTTTATATGGTTATTCATATAATATCATTATGTTACAAATAAAATAATCTGATAAAAATAATGCATACAAATGAGAAAACATATAATTAATGAAAGTGTTGAAATATTATTGTCTATAATGATTCGTGAACATAAAATTGAAGACAAATAAGAATAATGTTTAGAATATAGAGTAATATTAAGAGTCTTATAGTCTAAATAGAAAAAAATAAGAATGAGAGAGTAATTATGTTTGTATATAGTTAAAATATTACATCAAATTTATTTAATGATGATATTATTCATGTATGGATTTCATGAAAGGGGGAATTATTATAATTCATACAAATAAATGAAAAATTAGTCCTTATAGGGGGGACACTATATGTTATTAGCTGAATATCTAAAGTTTATTCATGAAGGTATTCATCATTGTCCTATGCCCCACCCACCTTGCACCCCCTCACCACATCCTCCCCCCTTTCACACTCCCCACAACCCTGCAGACCCCTCCCCCCTCCCCCCTGCCCCTACACCCTCCCCCCTACCAGTTTTCCATCCCCCCACTGCCCCCTCCCCCCTGCACCCTCCCCAATGCCAGTTTTCCCTCCCCCCCACTTCCCCCTTACACCCCCTACCCCATGCCCCTTTCACCCCCTGCCGTGTAGACCACCACCCTCTCCCCCTACCCCTGCAGACCCCCCCTTCACCCTACCCCTACCCCTGCACCCCTCCCCCTACCCCTGAAGAACCCCCTGCCCCTGTAAACCCCCCTTCACCCTCCCCCTTCCCCTGCTCCCTCCCCCCTGCAGACCCCACTTCACCAGACCCCCCTACACCCTCCCCTTTGAAGCCAATAACTCTCAATGTAAAATTTAATCTATAAGAATAAAAGTGTGAAAATTCAATATAGAATGAATGTAAGATGCATGAAGAAAATATTCAAAAATTTAAGGGTCGTTATGAAGATAATTTAAACATTATTAAATACAAGAAAAAAACATAAAATTTAATATTTCTTGAGTTATAATTTAAATTAAAGAATATTGAAACCACAAAAGTTGAATAATCACTTGATGTTGAGAGAGGAGTATCTAATGAAGTTCCTAATAAAATTCATACATCACAAAAGACCCATTATTGTAGTGTTATAATCATGAGTAAATTAAAAGAATCATCTTCTTAAAATATTATGAATATGTTAACCCCACATTCTATTGAATATGTATACACAAATTCCACTACATTGAAAAGTGATGGTTTTAATTATCCATGATGATTGGTGAATAAATATATTGTTAAATGCACCAATTCAGTGAATATGGATAAAATAAGTAATGTAATAATTCTCCCATAAGGTGACAATATGAAAAAATATCTGAAATGTCTCTCCACTATTAAAATTATACTCAATGGAAGAAGATTAGATTTCATGGAAACTACTAGTATTATTGTCTAATTATATCAAAATTGCCTTTTAAAACGATCATAGATCACATAGACTTAGATTTGGATGATTTGGGACCTTTTTATTTAAGAAACTAGTTGTTATCCCTATCTCAATAAATATAATAGTCCTATTCAGTTCAATGGAAGATAAAGGGAGAAAAAGAAAAAACTTGATGAAACATTTCCCTCATCTCAAAATTTCAAAGAAAGGGATTTGAATTTAGATTAATAAGAGGAATGGAAAATTGAAGACATTTATCCCACACAAAGTGACATTGAATTTTTATCAATGTGAGGTAAAGAATAAGTCTTTTAATTTAAGGAAACATTAATGAGAAATTTTTATTGAGAATAAATCCAAAGTGGGAGATTGATGTACCCAATGAAGGATCATGGTAACATTTTATATTTTTTGTCAATAGATTATTGAAAAGTAAATGAGGTAATCTAATGAAAAGTAAATGAAGTAATTTAAGGAAAAGAAAAATGGAAAGCAATAAGCATTTTTGTACACTGGATGAGGTGCTGAATAGGCAATAACCGTTTCTAAAATTTCCAAACTAACATCATATTAGTAGGGGAAATGAAGTGATTTCTAAAACATGTAAACCAAGTTGTCATACTAATTATTGTACCATAGTGATGTCTATAAAAATCATAGGTCATGAATTTACCATCTAGATTGGGCATCCAAACCAAAATGTCACAATATGAATAATCATATCTAGAAATGTCCATAGAAAGATGAGTTGGAAGTAGGTCACAGATACCCATATTACTTTGTAAATAATAAAAATTAGCATCCCTCAGAGTTATAAGAATTTCAATATCATCAATTATGGATATAGAAATCCAATGAGGTATCCAAATATTCAGTTGCCAATTCTTAAAAACCACCCATTTAGAACAGCCCATAATGTCACAATAGGCCAACTTAACAGCATGCCATACTAATGTGGGCACATACATGGTATATACGTTGTGAAATTTGTTGAAAAATCAGGTGGAAAAAATCCAAAGATAGGTCATAAGTGGAAATAACCCTCCATGTGATGTTTTTTTATCATGGTATCATTGAATATTCTAGTATCTTTAACTCCCATACCTCCCATTTTCATAGGATTGACACAATCTTTCCAAAAACCTGTTACAAAATTCCTTTCATGAATTGATCCATTCCAAATAAAATTTTGAATTTTGTGATTCAATTCTATAACAATGATTATGGGCAATCTATAAAGTGATAAAGAGTATACAAACATTTAGGTGATAACAAAATTGGCCAAGAAATTTCTACATGCCTGAGACATGGTCTTCCCTTTTCAAGTTTCCAACTGGTTAACAATTTTTAGAGAAATATTCTCCATATAGCATTTTTTCACTCTAAACAACAAAAGAGGAACCCCAAGGTAAATAAATGGAAGTGAAACTTTCTTCACACCAAATCTTTGGGCTACCCAATTCTACTTAGAAATAGACACTCAATTTCCAAACATAATAGAATACTTATTCCAGCTAATAACCTGAACTAAAACATCTTCATAATATGAAAAAATGTTCTTGATGTATGAGATAGTAACTATATCATCTTTACCAAAGAGAAAAATATCATCATCATAAAACAAATGTGATGGTGCAAAGAAATCCCTCTCAAACCCCTACCGCTGATAAATCCCAATACTAACAAGATCAATAAAATAAAAACTAAGATAATCCTCAGCTATAGGAAATAAAATCTGAAATAAAGGATCTCCCTTCCTAACTCCTCTTGAACACTGAAAGAAACCCCTTGGGGAAACATTAACCGGAATAGAGATCTTGGAATTATACAGGTTAGAACAAATCAAATCAATGAACCTCTGTGAAAATAATTTCATTATCAGAATAGAAAAAATAAAACTTCATTTTATTGTATAAAAATATTTTGATATATCAATATTCAAGGAAATATTACTATCCTTTACCTTCCTCTTCATGATATTTACACATTTAGAAGCATTGTAGGGGAAATTCTGAATGTTCCACTAAGGGAAAACCCAACCTGATTTTTCAAAATAAATCCCTTAGCAATCTCACCAACCATGTGCGTCGTGATTTTTATAATGAACATTGGTATTAAAAACCCAACAAAACTAGTCCTAAATACTTTATATATAGATCATTATCTTTCTTTGGGATTAATACAACGATGTTGGAGTTCACCTAAAAAGGCATTGATTAAAGAATAAAAAATTCCCTCACATCATTTATCACCTCAAGATAAGGAATTTTCCATTAAAACATGAAAAAAGTTTTGTCAATAAGTCTGGTCTAGCAACACCATCAATATTTAATGATAATAGAGATGCATGAATATTCTTTTTCACTAGGGGCCTCAACTAGCCTTCTATTCTGAATGTCATCAATTCTTGGTTCATTTCATTTGATCAGCTATTCAGTTTTTTCTTCTCCATTATCTGAGTAAATCTCCTCAGAATAAAAAGTCATGGAATTTTTCATTTCATTATTAGAACTAAAAATATTACTATTAATTTATAGAGAAGTGATACTCGTTCTCATGTTTTTCTCCCTATGCATGCTATAAAAGAAAAGTCAATTTAGATCCCCCCTCATTCATCCATCTAATATTAAATTTATTATGACAAAGGTTCTCTTTTAGAGTCAGGATAATATCAATTTTGGATATGGATTTTATCTCCTCTTGAGAGTGCACATCCTGAGGCATGTTTTTTTGTTGTAAAATAATTAGATGAGATTAAGCCTCCTTAATGTCACTATCAAGATTAAAAAAGGATTCTTTACTCTATTCTATTAGTTTGGTCTTTACAATATTTATCTTACAATTTAGAATATATAGAGGAGTTCCCACAAAATCAATCTTCCAGGAATCCAAAACAATTTTTCCACAGCCTGGAATAACAAGCAAAGAATTACTAAACTTGAAAAAAGTGGGGTTGACCTTGATCTATTAATACAGAATTAAATTAATAGAGGACTATGATCAGAAAGAAATCTTGGAAGGGTGAGTCCAGATATCTCAAATTCACTATTTCTTTCATCCAATTACACAAAGAAACTATCCAATATACTTTATAGCCTCCCATTTTAAGTATATTGACTCCATGTTTAATCAACTTCAGATATGGAAAATTTGGCCAATCCACATTTATCAATACAATAAAAAAATTCACTAGTTAAGATTTTATAGAAATTACTACTAGTTGTTTAATCTGGCCTCAAAATAGCATTAATGTCACCAAGAAAAATCCAACTCCTAGAAATATTCTTTGAGATGGATGATAGATTTATTCAAAGATATCTTCGTCTTGTATAAAAATTGAAGGCATAGACAAAAGTCACATAAATAGTAGTGTTACCAATGCAGTAGGAGATGGTCACTAACTGATGATCATTATGGAAGTAATTTATTGTGACACTATCATTATTAAGAACCAACAAAGACTACGTGGCAGCATCAAATTGATAATTAGAAAAAAAACGAGTAACCGAAAGATTTACATTTGAATTCCATCCAATTATCAAACATCAATCTTGGCTTGGTAAGACTAATCAGTATATGTTTTTGTTCAGAATAATGTTCCTAAGGGTTTTAACCATGGGAGAGTTCCCAATCCCTTGGAAGTTCCAAAATATGACCTCATTACATAGTAGAGCATAGCATAGTACAAGGCATATTGTAACATTGTGCCCATCCTTTATCAAAACAAACAGTTTCCAAAACCTCTTCACCCATATCATCTATTGCATCAGTAGATGAGGGGTCACACAGGTCCTATTCAGATGGGTAAAACTCCTTGTCATCTCCCGTAGGGGATTCAGTACTAATGGAATTGAACCAGTTAGCCGACTAAATAGGGGTCAAAATAAGGCTTCCAAGTAGTTTCCTCCTTGAAATCTTCGATGAAGGAACTATTGATAAATCACTAGTGTGGTAACAACCATCTCCTTAAAATCATGTAAGATAATTATCCTACTCAGTAGAGAATTCATTAAATCCAAAAGAACCAGAAACTAAGGCAATTATCGAGATAGGATCCTACTCAAAATCCAGATTAGGACAAGAATAACCAGCTTGCTCTATAAGTAAAGTAGGTGTCGGTTCCTCATCATGGACCACATATGAAGCCTTCCATGCTGGTAAAAAATGACCTTCTTGAGCTCAATAACATTTAAATATTTATTTGGTACTGAAGTATTGGCCTTATCTATTTTCAACTCATTGGCACCATCATTGGTAGTGAAATAGTTACATGATCGGGTTCAATAACAATGATATCCTTAACTGGTACTGAAGCATTGGCCGTATCAGGTCCCATATCATTGGAATACTTCACAAGTTCTGAAGTAGTGTCATGTTATGGTTCTATAATGACACCCAACATAAGATATTAAGTAGTGAGTTACTCAGTGAAAAAAAAACCTTGAATAAAGGCCATGAAAATAGTATCAGTAGAAGCATAGATATGACTGGACTCATCAACAGTATTGAAAACAAAAACAACATTTGAGGATTTCCCACATTAGTTCCCTTAGAAACATCCAGGATAGGATCACCCTTGTATCCACCCCCATGAGAAGGGGCCTCCATATATGTGTCATTACTATATGGTGGGACCAAACCCTTATCATTCTTTCTCATGCTGCTAGCATCATCATGTACCCTAATCTTTTAAAGATTACATAATATTTTTTCTATTGTAGTTAGAGGCCATATGCCCAAAAAATGACAATTTTCATAAAATTCTAGCTTCCTCTCAAGAAAAATATGAAGATTAATATAGTCATATCTGGTGGTTAGAACCACTTCTTTAACAAGGGTGGAATCCATATCAACCTCAACAAGAATCCGTACATAATTCCCAAAAGATGGATTTTCCATATACCTGTCCATAAGGACCCTAAATCAAACATAGGGTTTAACTATTTCAAAACATTCACAACATGAAAAAAATAAAACCTTCAAATTCAGAGAAAGAATCATCACTTAGAAATAATAATAAACTGGTAAAGCATGTAAAAACACCACATCCCCTTAAATTTCATTTAAATCTATATAATTTCCTTCATTAGTTAATCCTTCCATCCACCTAAAAAAACAATAATATGTTAGTTTCACAGATGAAAAAAATAATAGAGAATAATAATAAAATACCTAGAAGTAAGATTCAAATCAAACTAAACCAAAAATAGGGGGATATATGAACAATTGTCATTGCCTCCAAATGATGGACAATGTTGCAAAAAATAAAGGATGAATGGGGGTTGTCAAAATTCCAAGAATCATGAGCAGAAAGAATTTTGGTGGAAGGAGACTATCAAAGCTCAAGAATGAATATCACTTGGACATGATTGAGAGGTGATATGTTACTATGAAGGCGACTAGGTTGCCTCTATTAGTGGCAGTGATGGGACACATCATGAGTGGGATGAAGATGGGGCAGCGTCGCGAAGGCCGTCCAGGAGCCGTTGGGGGATGAGGATTAGGGAGAGGAGAGTTCGGCAAGGATTTTGGGGAAGAAGGGTCATCGCTGAGAGGAGAGGTCGTAGCCGAGAGTAGATGTCGCCGCTGAGAGAGGAGAAGTCGCGAGGACGGAGGGGGAGGCTGAGAGGAGAAGTCACACTAAGAAGAGAGTGTCACCGAGAGAGAAGAGGTAGCATGTATAAGGTGGGTCGCAAGGGGTCGGGAGAGGAGAGGAATAGGTTGTCGTGGACTGTGGGGTGGAGGATCCCGATAGATTATAAGAAAACATATAAAAGAATTTTTTTAATTGTGTCTATAAACTATGATTTAGCCTCAATTTTAATAGAAGTGTGGCTATAAACTAATCTATATACATGATCTTATAAAACTATGGATATAGGTCTGTGGCTATAGCCCTGTTTTCTAGTAGTGCAATCTTATCCCATTCCTTTCTCAAAGGTTTATCAATGGTATTCCAAATTCTGACTTGTGGGGGGCCATACTCAACACAAATCAAAGCTTAACATCCAAGAATAAAACATAGTAGCACAGTTCAATATAAGGATGAAATGTGATCCAGAAAATTCCAATATAAGAGGTCCCATACACCTTAGGGACCAAATATTAGCATCTATACAATTCTAACCATAGCACATACGAATACACCTATCACTATAGAAGAAATATCTATCACAATACCTTTCAAAATAACATTCAATCATTAATGCTCCTAAATGGAATAACATGAATTCATGTAATGTGATTTAAAAAAAAGTTCCTATATGATTCATGAGATGGAATACACTTATATAATCAAGTTGCAACAAAATAAAACCACAATAGTATCAATAATAACAGCACAATACAAGCGTATCACCCAATGGTGAAATAGAATCAATAGTAATAGATCAATATCCAGATTTACAATTCAATTAAAGGTAATTTGGTTTTTCCCTATACACGGTGTAGCTACTCTCGGGCATAGATTATTACAAAATTCTAATTCTTTTATATCCTAGTATATCAATTTCAAATAGTAAAGAAAACTATAAAAGACACCTCTAATACCACTTTTTAATGTATTGGGTTGAATTTCGCCTAATAGTTCTCCAAGACCAGTTGGCCACATGGCCTAAAGTGAATCTCCCCACATGTCAGAGGCTTCAGACTAGCAGTGAGTGCCAAGGTAATGATAGTAGGGAGACCACTCCCTCATTTATAGAGTATACATAGTATAAATAACAATTAGATATCGGAATCAATATTACCCTACAACAGAAGAAAACAATGGAAGATGAATAATACAAATAACCATGTGTCATATCATATAAAAAATGATGATTGTCACATGTTTCTAAGAAAATATCCAAACAAGTCACAAGGCTATCATATACAGTACACGATCCAAAAGGTACAAAAGAACAAAAGTATCCCAGTAGAATCGCAAGCCTCAACTTGGTCCCATGATCTCTTGCTCCTAGGCTACATATCAAGAAACTGATGGAGAGAACTTTCCCTTGTCTACTCCTAAAACTATATAATCTATTTATTCCCAAAGAATGACCCAAACAGGGTGTGAGAATAAATCCCAATAGGAAACTAACCATGGTCCGTGCCAATCTATCAGTGAGTATATATAATAAGTAGTATATAGTAGTGAAAGATGTAATCTAGGAAGTACTCAAAAGTAAACAGTCATATATACATTGGTTTTTATTTATATTAAATTAACAAATCAATTACATTGATTGTTATAAGGCTTGATATCTAGCCTAAGTCCAATGATCCCCCGTATAGTAGTAAGAACAATATATACGTCAAAAGTTTATCTAAACAAGTCTAAGAGATGACTGATCCAAGAATGTATTTGTCTTGGAAGACACGTCATAAGTAACTTCAATATTCAAATATAACCAGAGATTTTCCTTGAAATTCCTAAGTAGTAATTAAAGTATCACTCTAGGTTCTAGTCTACCAACACCCTAAAAGCCCATCCCGGCAAGCCTCTCAAGGACCCTGTATCACTCTAGGTGTGGTATAAGTCCATGTCAACTGATCTTGTCCTTAGTGGTTCTATAGGGAACCCCAAGTATCACTCATGATGTATCCATGCCTCTTGATTTCATCCATGGAATCCTATAAGATACATGATTCACTCATAATTTTATACATAGCATCTTCGATCACGTCCATGGTGTACAAGGTTCACTCACAGCCTAACTTTAATTGATAAAACCATTAATCTCATCTAAGGAATTTTAGAGAAACAATGGTTCACTCAAGGGACCAAGGTAAAATAGACATATAATTTCATCCATGGAATTCCAAAAAAATCCATGATTCACCTAAGTATATTTACCATTAAACCATAATGGGTTCAAGTTAATAATTTAATAACATACTGGGGTCAACCCATAAGCATTTCTCAACTCACCGAAAATGGGGTCACAAGCAAGGAACAACCTCTAAGGCTTGGTCTATCATTAATAACATGGTCATATATCATATAAGAATCCTATAAAAAAATATAAACCATTACCAGGATTAAACATATCTTATCTCATGTGGGAAGGATCATAGTTGGAGCTAAATAGTCCACACATGATTTATCAAGCATAGGCATAACATGGGTCAAGGTTTATTTCATTTATTCCATACCCTTATCCAAAAGGAAACCATCTAACAACATGTCGCAATCCATATAAATAAAAATTAATTTTAAAAAACCTATAAATGGGATTCAAGGCATACCACATGGGTATCCTAAGCCAAATGGTTATAAACGGGTCAAAATGGGCACTCTCCCATGGTGTGGACCTTATTCTAGGAATTGAACCTATAAAATGATTTAAAATACCTAATTAAATACCTAAACAATGATATGAAACAACATTTATACTTTTTAAAATATGGTGACATCCCCAAAATAGGTGTGTGACACCCTGTCATATATAAAAAACATGTCAATTAACGAAAGGCATGAGACCACATACCTTATGCTTGTTCTAGATAGATCAACCAATATCAAGCTCTAATTCACCATTGTTAGGGAGAAATCTAAATAAAGAGTGAAGAAAAAGATATTAGGGAATATGGTCCTAAATCCAAATAGTGAAATTTATATCCAAAAGAATTGAATAAGGCTAAAATGGAATTGATTCATTACTGTTGATGATCTTTAGAGACGAACAACGCTCGATTCGGAGGTCGGATGGAGTGGGAATATGAAAAGTGAGAATATGCTACAATGAGATCCAAAAATGTGGGGATATTATGAGAAATTAAAGAGAATAATAAAAATTAAGATAAAAATATTTAGAGGGAAAAATGGTCATTTTACCAAAAATATCTAGGTCCCACGGTTTCAGCACACAGTTTGTCAAACCTTGCAAAAACTGTGCGAGAACATCTATAAACCTTGGGAATAATGTATAGTTACCCCGCACAATTTGGATAACCATATGGTAATTGTGTGGAAGCCTCTGTAAGAGGTCCTCAACTTTTGTAAACCTACCACACGGTCGTGCAGCTGTTACCGTATGGTTTCCTAAAACTATTCTGAATCTACTTCCTCGCTTTACACGGTTTCTTAAAAATTCGGACTAAACCACATGTTTTCTCCTAACTATAAGGGAAGCCCAAAACTCTCTAATAGTTGGGTTTTTGGCTTCCAAAGAGCCCTGGACACCCCTGATCCTTCCACAACCTCAACAGGAATCTCCATTATGTCATTTTTTATTATTTAAATGAGGAATAAGTCAAAAAATCATAATCTATGCCTCAATGAAGAATCAGGTTCTTATAGTCGGTATATGTTATTTTATTAATTAAAATTTTATTTAATTAATAAACCTATCACAAACCTCCCCACCAACTCACCTTTACTCTCACACCCGGTGCAGGCAACTTTATGTCATGCTTAGGGTAAATATGAAATTTTGAACTCAACTACAGCCTCAAATTTATAATATGTGACTCCTATCATGATTTATTTCATGTTTTAAGAGAAAAAACATTCACATGAAAAAAAATATATTTAATTTTATAAAAATCTCCACACCGAGGCTCTTCGAGCCCTGGAATCCTGTATCGACTCAAAGTCTGGCTTCATAAATATTCTTAGAAATATTTCAAAGTCCGACGGGTCAAACCCCATTCACTAAATTCATCTCCATCTATATCATATTGAGTCACTCTATAGTTATCCATTCATTAACTCATATATAGAAACATGTACTTTTTATAAATAAATATCACATCTTATTATATGAATATTAAATACATAACATTATGATCCATTTCAGAACCATAAAGTTTTAGTTTCTTTGTAAATATGGAGACATAAAAACTAGTTCATAAAATATCAAAATTGTCTCCCATTTAGTTCTTCATAACAAGAACCCTTCTTAGACACATAATTCATAAAAAATTATATTCATTTCCTTGGGAAAAAAACATAATATAGGGTGATATCAGATGATTAGTAAGGGAAAAAGTGAGATATAAATGATCATTTAAGCATAAAATGAGCCTAAATGGTATGTGAACAAGAGATTAACCGTTAAAAATCATACCTAGAAATTATTCAGTCAAAAAAATTATTAATTGATTATATAATGAAAATTCATAAGACGTGATTCATAAATGGATAAAAGAACATGGTCCATGATAAAAAAATGTTGTCATAAGATCATGACATAAAATATTTTCATAACTTTAGAATTTTTATAATCATAGAAATATTATGTTAAGGATACAATCCATGACATTATAATATATTATTCTATAGATAACCACCTATGTAACTGCTTCAGGTTTTACATAACCTCTCATGTACCTTCATTCGATCTTGGGATAACCTTTGATATACCCTATTATTTCAAGATTGGTATAACCTTTCATGTACCCTTTGATCTCATGGAAAATTAAGCTTTACCCAATGCATTGTAGGGATATATAAATCTGGGTCCACCCTTTATATAAGCATAAATCCATTCATATGTATGGCACAAGATCATTAAAAAATTCATCAAAACACAACTCATGTAAAATAAAATGGGTTTCGTAAATATTTCAACATCATAACAATAAAACATATAGAGAACAAAAAAATTTGGTATCACATGATCATATACCCAATAAACAAGGGTAATACCAAATTATGTTATAATTGATGATTTTTTTAAAGATCATGGTAATATTGTTTGAGGAAAAGAACCTTTTCATTTTTATATCTAAAATTAAAAAATAAAAATTTCCCAAATATTAAAGAAAAAAAATAATTTGAAAATTAACTTGTATAATTTTAAAGTAAGATTCATAACGTTGAGTGGTATTGATAGTATGAATTTTTTTCAGGTAATTTACATTAAAAAAATATTACTTTCACATTTCTAGTAAAAAATTTAGAAGCCCCACATTCGTAAAATTTCAAGTAGTTTCATTTTAACCCATTTTTAAAAAAATTGAACATGGGTAAAAGTTATTTTGAAAAATCATATGAAAATATTAATAAAATAATTTAAAATATTTTTATAAAACATGGATATGGAAGAAAAGATATCTTTGACCAAAGAGATAAATGAAGTCAATTTTCCTGAAAAATGTTCTTTCGGTCACTTAAGTAATTAAGGAGAGGTAAATTAATGTAAAAATGTATTATAAATATATAACTATTGAAAATAAAATTCATAAAATTATTTAGTGATTTATCATGAAATTTCATCATAAAAAACATAATAATTAACAATCTTGATAAATAATGAGATTGAAACATAAATATCTTACCTCAAGTTCAAATTTCTTTGAAAGGGATTAGACCTCCTATATAATAAATTTTAATTTATTACAATTATATTAAATATTAATTTATATATTAAACTCATCATATATCATCCACTTATAACATATCAAGACCCATTTATTAATAATTAATTAGTAAAATTGTTATTCGCTGGTGTTAACTATTTCATTTTTTTCATGAGAATTCATGTTCAGTAGTTTTTATAATTATAATTTAATCATGGCCCCACAATATCCATAATGTTATTTATGATATAAATATCACATATATTCATCATATTCATATTTATAATCTTCCATAAAATGTAGAGAAATAAAAATGAATCACATTCTTTCTAGAGATGGTATGACGTACGCACGCATGAAAGCTATTTTCACTTTTCAAAGGATGGAAAAAAAAGAAACTTAAATAATAATTAAACTTTCAATAATAATATTATTTATTACATATTATATATATATATATATTCATTAAATATATCCTTATTACCTTCCATTTAATGCTAAAATAAAAAATGAATCACAAAGCTTTATGGAGGTGGAAGTCCACACGGTCAAATGAGCCACATTATCATTTTCCAAAGGATGGTGAGGTAAGAAGGTATGTATGATATTATAATTAAAAAATAATAAGTATGATATAAATATCATATATAAAATTTAAACCCATCATATTAATTATACATGAATTACGATGTTGGAAAATCAATTATATTGTTTTGTGGTGGAGATAGTCCACACATACACACAAGTGATACTTTCACTTCTTATTTGATAAGAAATTGTTCATAATTATAGTTACATAATAATAATTAATTATATTTAGGATATTGAAGTTAATATTTTTGGATTAATACCATATATTTAGAGAATTTATATGAATACATAAATTGAAATAGGTCAGGTGGGAAGAATACATGTCCTTATATATGCCTATTTTACATCCCTTTTAAGAATCTTTTGAATGGTATTTAAAGAATAATAAAACCTAAAATTATTGGATATTTAAGATTATAAGAGAATTGGATGGGAATTGGTCAAGCTATCTGGCTCAACATTGTGTAAAGTAAAGATATAAGGCGTGTCCTTTTATAAGAGATGGAATTGACACACATGTAATTACGAAAAATATTAAAATATAATTAAGTAATTCTAAATTAAAATGATTTCATATTGATATAAATTACATGAAAAATAATATATTTTCAAAATATAATTATTAAATGAAATTTAGATAGGTTTTGGTGTCATTTTGAACCTTATCTTTTGGTTTATCCCTTTGTTTAACCAATTTTAATCTTAACCATAGAAATTACTTTTTAATATTAAAGGGTCATAATTTTAAACAAAAGGTAAAAATGGCTACAATTTAAAAGGTATAACATATGAGATAATTTCTCATCTTAATTGTACTTTTGAATTATTTTTATGATCTTTAATTAATTTAATAAAAAAATTATCATCAAAATACTATTAATGTCATTTCAAGAACAATTCACATAATTTGACTTTGAAAACAACATGAAAACAATTTAATTCCAATGTAAACCTTTCACACATCGCAAATATGTTATATTTATCTAAAAAAATTGCAACATAATAAAACATCCAAATTTTATTACTTTTAAATGTTTTAATTGATTCATTTTTTTTATTAATTTAATAAATATCATTTCAAAGTTGTGTAAGCATTTACGGTAATTATTCAATAAAAAAAATTAAAAGTAGGATAATATAAAAAGAATTAATTTTATCTTTAAAATAAAATAAAAATTGAACTTATCTTATTTTAATCCTTATGTAAAAATTTTAGAGATATTAAATTCAAGAGAGTGATATTTTTTACTTATTACTTTCTTAAATTAATGTGAATGTCATAATTAAAGACAAATGGCACCTATTATCCATATATTAGAGAAATGGATAGAAAGTGATGAAAATCATGAAGCTAGTTGGGGTCAATATAATTAGGGGGATTCCCTGAGTCTTTACCATTTTAAACCACTGTAACCCCATGTTCTTTTGGCCTATCTTTTTTGGACGTTATTTCTTTATACCTTTATTTCTTTGAATAAAAATTTACTTGATTATAATTATAACCCTATTTTACCAATTTTACCATTACAGAGTTGAAAATCTATTACCAAATTTTATATTCATAATTATAAAAAGTAAAGTCAACCTATTTATTATATTTTATCCACACAATTACAAATATAGAATCCTATTTTTTATTATTCAATTCATTGAAGTAGAAAAATATAAATTAAAATTAAACTTATAAAATGCGATGAAAAACAGTTTCCCTGGTTTTTTTTTTATGTACAAAATGATTTTATAGTAAAATACAGTATAAAATTAATTAAAATCACCTTAATAAGAATATTAATAACTTAAATATACTATTTTTACTTTTTAAACATATTAAAACCAAAGTTAACCATTTAAATTATTTAATCGAAAAAAAATCTTTAATAAAATTAAGTATTTTTTTACTATTCGTTGAAAATCAATCTATTTAGAAAATTTTAATAAATTAAATATAAGATTATTTTGAAATGATGATTTTAAAAATTAAGTAAAATTTTTCAAATATATTTGCTACAACTAAAAGAAATTAATTATTTTTTCTAAAAAAATAAATAAAAACCATTTTTTAGGAAAAATGTATTTTTTAGCATAAGATGACTTTACTGAAATTTTGAGTACATATCAATATATTTTATTTATCTAAATAAATTATACATATTTTTAGAATTTTGGTTATTCTTATTCATATCACTAATTTAACAACATGGTTATATTGATATACTATGTTATTGTTCATTTAGACTCGGGGTTATGTGTATCATAAGTTATGAAAGAAAGTAAATTTATTAAAAAAGAAATATATCACAATATATTAGGGTGTTACATTATAAACCATTTAAATTGAATTTATACCTCAAAAATTCCATCACTCTGATGAAGAAAAAATAATTAATTCTTTGTTTCATCATATCCTTGAGTTCCCAAATAGCTTCTTTGAATTTCTGATTCCTCTAGAGAACAATAACTAGACAAGTAGTCTTGTATGATAGTACCATATCTATAAACTCCAAGATTTCTAATAGTTTTTATTCATAGAATAAATCATGATCCATTAGTATGTATAATGATTTTAGAATATGTGATGGATCAGGTGTGTAATTCCTTAAGAGGGATACATGGATCACATCATGAACATGAGAGTGGTTTGGTGAAATTTCTCAGTGATAATCTACCATCCCTAATCAATCCAAAATATAAAGGGTGAAAACATAACTGGGTCCATATTTCTATTATCTTTTAATCTAAAAACCATATTCCATAGATAAATTCAAAATAATACCTTCTTACTATCTTAAAATTTCATATTTCAATGATGTTTTCTAGTATAACATTTTTTTCGACTCTAATATACCTTGATATACTTCTGAATGGATCATAATTTCTATTTCATTTCCTCAGATATCTCATGTTCTAATAGAATTATTTCTCCAACTTCGTCTTAGAATATTGTAATTATACAATTCATTCCATATAGGGTTTCTTAAGGAACCCTCAGAATGATCAAATGAAATTTATTGCTTTAAGAAAACTCAATTATAGGAAGGTGTTAATATCATACACCTTTTAAATCCATAGAAAATTTCCTCATAATATCCTCTATGGTTTGTATGGTTCCCTCATACTATCCATATATATGGGGATGATAAGAAATACTAAAAATCAACTATATATTCAAATTCAACAAAAGACTTTTCTAGAACTTCATGAAAACCATAAATCCTAATCAAATAAAACTGAATGTATTACTTCATGAATCCTTACCATTTTATAAATATATATTCTAGAAATATGATCAAGAGATAAATATTCTCTAATATAAATAGTTTTTTATGAAATCATAAGGTGATCGACTAAGACCCAAATAGAATTATGGCCTTTAAAATTTTTTGGGGATTTCGATGACAAAGTACATGGTGATATTTTTTTATTTCCATTCTAGTATGGGTAATGGTTGTAACATTCCCTTAGACTTATGTATCTCAACAATAAATTTCTGACATACCATGAACTAAGATACATAGTCAAAAATATCACTTTTTATGTTTTCTCTCCTTAAATACTCATTCATAACTATATGCATATTCATACTTCCAAAATGAATAAAGAATGATGAGATATGAGATTCATCCAATAGATCCTTATTCATATATGGCATATATAAAAAACCTACATATTTCTTGAGAAAAATATTTACAACATAATCATGTTCAAACTCATAACCATTACTGAACTTATTCTATAGTTCCATATCTTCATTTTGTGTCTCTTTAATCGTCACATGGATTGATGTCGAACAATCATTTGAGAAGGATAATATTTCTCCCCTTACTTTAAGATTTATAGATCTTTCTTTTGTAAATATAGAAATATTGAATCTTTTTTATCCTCCACATTGATAAGATTTTATGATCCTTTCATATCAAAGCATTGACCACCTTGTTTACATTCCCAAGGTGGTAATATATTGAGAAGTCATAGATTTTAATCAACTTTAACCATATTCTATGACGCATATTCGGATATTTTTGAGTGGTTATATACATTAAAATTTTATGATCAGTACACACACACACACACACACACACACATATATATATATATATATCACACCTTTCTCTATAATGATAATTCCTCAAGATATTTAATTCAAAAATTATCACAACTAACTCCAAATCATGAGTTGTGTAATTTTCTTCATGAACATACAATTTTTTCAAGGAATAAGCTATCTTCATATCATTAAATATATGGAAACATCCTAATATCTTCTTAGATAAATCAGTATAGATCACAAACCCTTATCCATATCAAGGTAAAGTTATTATAGGTGTATTGACTATTCTTCTCTTCAGTTTCATAAAATTTTATTCACATTCATTTATCTAAAGAAACTTACCTCCCTTCTGAGTTAACTTGGAGAGTGGATTATATAGTTGTGATAAATTCCCCAAAAAGTGTCGATAATATCCATAAAACCCAAGAATACTATGAATCTTAGACATAGTGGTTGGTCATGTAAAGTTTTCAATAACTTTTATCTTTGATGGATCCCCTGATATACCCTTTCTTGAGATTATATGACCCAAAATGAATATTTTTATAGAAAAGTTTCACAATTTGTAATTTTTTCATATAGATGTTAATTTATTAACAACTTAAATAAAATCATAAAATGATATTCCTGATCTTCTTTTCTCTTTGAATATTTAATAATATCATCTATAAAGACTGTCTGAAATAGATCATGGTAGTATATAAAGACTATTTATTAGATCAATGAAGATAGATTGGGAATTTGTAAGACCAAATGGAATCAATATAAATTCAAAGTGTCTATACCTCATACAGAAGGTTTTCTTGTGTATGTATTCACTTTTTGACCTCAAATAATTATATCCAGATTGATGATCAATCATGGAAAAATATTATACTCACCATAATTGATCGAACAAATAACCAATATGGGGTAGCTTATACTTATTCTTTATTGTGATCTTGTTAAATTCATTATAATCAATATATTGTCACATTGATCCATATTTATTTGTAATAAAAAAATATGTACACCCTAAGGTGATTCACTTGGCCAAATGAATCCCTTTTCAAGGTTCTCTTAGAGTTTATTCTTCAATTCTTGTAACTCAATTAGGTTCATTCTATATAGAGACTTTGAAATAGGGGTACCACTATGTATGAGTTCTGTTGAAAACTATAATTCACAATTTGGAGGCATACCAGGAATTTCTTATTGAAAACATCAACAAAATTTCATAAAAAAGGCATACCTTTAATTTTGATATTCTCCCAAACCATCTAAGATAAAAAAATCCATATTGAATAGAAATCAAGACCAAGATATTGGATTTCATTTCCATCATAATTTCATATTTATCATTACACTAATAGAGGGTCATAGGTTGGTTCAGAATATCAAATATGAATTCCCTTAGAAATTTCCATTGGATTTATTTATATAAATCTAATCCATTCCTAAAAATTCAAATTTCAAATTTTTGGGGAATAACAAGATTTTAAAGAATCAAATTCCCACATACTTCAATAATAGAAGAATCAAAGACTTTAGATGTGATCGTTATACCATTTTCTATTTTCAATAATAATTCAAAATATAATAGTTGAGTCCATATTTTGATTCCCATAGAAATTTATTCAGATATAAAATTATGGGTAGATCCTAAATTGAATAATAAATTAATTGTACTAGAGTGGGAGGTATGTTTACCTTTATCCAGTTAATTATCGTACCCCCATTAGTAATATTGATCATATGGGATTTTCCTTTTTCTCTAGGATTAAGAGATTACAAATATAGAACATCATAATTAATGTATCATCCTCGACCCGATTAGCCACCTAAATAGTGATATCAGGCTAGGTTCCAATAGCCTTAGGTGTACCTCCCCATATGCGAAAGGTTGTTGACTAGAATTGAGGGTTTAATTTAACAAGTTGGGGAGACTATACCCTATAGGGATAGATAAAAATATCAGTTTGATAAATAATGTATAACATGCGGTGGAAACAAAGACATTGAAAACTCAAACCAGACCCACAAGGCAGAAGCACACTCAATAATAGACATATATCAGAAGCAATAAATAATCAAAAAGGGTGAAAAGTAAACAAACAAGTCGATATACAAAAAGCACCACTTTTAGAAACTAAATAGAACACCATTCATATCAAAACAAGTTGTACATACAATATCCAGAAAATAAGGGTCACCAAAGGGCCTCCCACAGTACAGTACATACGTATACAAAACAACATGGTGATATTGGAATGAAAGATTAAAAAATAGAAACTATAGCTAGAAATGACCTCAAGGTCCCGTGACAAACTCCATGTAACCAGTTATAAACCAGCTCTTAATGTTGTACCCTTACTTGATCGTAAATTCATAAAAGTCTACATGAATCCCAAAGGACTCATGTAAGGTGTGAGACGAGTCTTAGTAGGGTTCCCCACAATGGTGCGTACCAAGAATATATGTTTAGGAAGACATTATATAATAAATAAAAGTTAATAGTATGAGGAAATAAACAAACAAGGATTCCCTAGTTCTCAACAGCCACCAAGAAACCATCACCTTCCTGATCCAATGCCGAAATCCCAGAATATGAGAAGGTCCTTAGCCCATGGCCCAAGGTACCTCTGATGTCATACAGTCTAGGTGAACCCTCAGGTTCCCCCTCAAAATTAACCTGACACTGAATTCCTCATGAACCCTCGTAGATTTCTATGGAAATCAACCCAAACCATAAATAACTAATACACAACTACCAGGATCCTCTACCCATATGAGTGGTTAAAACAACTTAATCCACATAGTCAACATGTGTTCACACAACTCAATTCGGCACTTTTTCCATCACAAACGATCGAAAACCGCCAATATATATATATATATATATATATATCCTAATCCACATATTCACTAGAACCTCATGCCCCTATAACCATGTGGTTCAATTTCCAATGGCCATTCCATCCCAATATCACAGGCCATAACCAGCCTGACAGTCTCACTACCTCAAACTGACATCAACAATTCCCAATCCTATGGTAAATACCAATCAAACTATTTTGTCCAAGACCAAGTAGTGATCAACATCACTCAATCTCTTTGTCCATGTCATCCCAACCTCAGGATGATCTTGCCATATCCCCATGGGCCTTAGCAATATATCACAAGCAATTATATATAAATAATTCACTTTCAAATATCAAAAAATTCAATGAAATTGAATTTCACTTCTCCAATTCAATATAAACAAATAATTAAATTTAATACCATTGAATTACACCATCTAAATAAACATAACAGTTCATCTTAGAGTGATTGAATGCCTCATATTTGAATAACCAAAACAAATCAATTAAAATGATTCAAATTAAATTATTTAATCACCCCCAAATAATTTTCCCCAAGGATCTAAGGCCTCTAACACATCCATGCTCAATAAAAAATGGTTTGGGAATGCCCAATTACATCCCATAGGTTATATAGTAAATACAATACCAATCAGAGGGATTCTTGCTCAATTTCCCAAAGGTGTGCTAAAATATGCACCACGCAAACGTCCTCAAAAACACAAATCAATATATGAAGCACCTACATTGGGCCCATAGATGTAGGCATGCCTGATTCGGATCTCCAATCCAAAATGGTTTGGAAAAGATCTAATTTTCTATCATATTCCCTAAAAATTGGAGAAACAACTCAAATATATTTAGAATGTAATGTCCTAGAAATTCATTGTAAATATTTTTAAAAAAATATATGGGATTATTTTGAGTCCTATCACTAAGATGGAATGTGATTCTAAATCCCGATGATCCCAGAATAAATGTTTTAACTTTTTCTTAAGTTATTTAAAATAGTGCGCATGTGATATTTTGGAAGCTTCTAAACAGGTACTCGGATTAAAAATATGATGGCACTGTTGTGTCTGAAAAGATGACATTACCTAAGAAAGGGCCTATCCTCAACTATTGCAGGTTGAGAATAAAAGTAAATTTTTGATCATTTTAAAGAAAACTAAAATTTATTTAAGAAATTTTATTTCATTCAATTTTATTTTTTCTGTGATGCAATATCGATCTGGCTATTTTATTTAATAAATGAAACAACATATCAGCACTAAAACTAAACCGTAACATAAATGATGTTTTATTTTATAACTGAAACAACATAATGAAGCCGCGACTCATCATAACAGAAATTTAGAAACGTGTTTTTTCAATTAATAATTTAATGGGGATACAGGATCGTTGGACGGTTTTGGATTTTCTTTGGACCTCTGTAGTACTTGCATTGGTAAGGGACGAATGACGGAGAATGAGAAATCACAAAAAACAAGAAGCACTCCCCCCTTCTCTTCAAGAGATCTCAGCCACGAATATGGATATATTATGATCGCAGATGAATCTCTATTAATAAAATATTCTTTCCTCCGATCAATAATATTTCCTAGGTAAGGGGTTTTGATTTTCTGTGTGGTCTCCCTTCCCCCATTCTTCTTTCTAAAAGTCAAATAGGGGGCCACCCACTAACATATTGATCTTTGGATCGGTCTAGTATATGGGAATGGTAATTGGAAAGTGAGTATTAAATAAAGGATTTTAATCATAGTGATATTTTTAAATTTCCCCCTTTTTTACTCTAATACAATGAACGAAGGCCAAATGAACAAGGTTGATGTTCATTATGTTGGGCGTTCATTGTGATCTTATCTCCCTATTGAGTTCTTCAATGAAGGAACCTCAGGGTCACGTTGAACTCTTTCTAGGAGGTTCCAAATATGGTCGGACCCCCAGATCGACGGTGAGATAGCTTGGAGCACACGGCAGTGGAGGCGGTGACCCGAGTATCGCAACTGGGCTTTTGGATCAGAAAACGGACCACCAGAGCGAGTTTGGTGGCCCACAGAAGAACCTACCAATGGCGGATGCGTACAGGAGATAGCGTGCACCGGGGACCAATCATGGTGGTGATGCATGTGGCAAGGTTGGGTGTGGTAGTGCGGAATAGCAACGCCATCAAGGTGCCACATCTGGCAGGAATACCCGTGGTCAGGCCGCTGGTGTGTGATGGTACACGGTTTGCAGGATCGTGTGAGGGGGAGGCTATCGACCAGTTTTTGGATGCATGATGCGGAGAAAATGTAGCACCTTCCGCATCCAGATGAGACTAAACCTCCCCACTTTTTTGTTCCAGCCCAGTAGGGGAACTATGCCACTGGGTGGCCCGGCTGGGTAGAAACCAGCCCGCCAGTGCGGGATGGGCTGAAGGAAGGGGACTAGGGAACTAGGCGGCCCGATGGGCTTGGCCTATGGGCCATGCCAGACCAAGATGGGTCATAATTGACGAATTTGGGTCAATTAGGACCCAAATGGGTTGGGTCAGGTTGGTCCGATAGGGTCAGGCTAGGCTCGAACCCAACTGGACCCTTTTCACTAAAACTTCCATAACTTCCAAATCGTATTCCCTATTGAAAATTCATTTACGGAATTGGGACACTCACAACGAAGAGGACCTTTTGGTGTACACTAAGTAGAATTTTTTGAAGTTGAGAAATTATTGATGGCTTGAGGTGTATATTCTCCCAGTATCAAGTGCGATGTGAGCAAGAATCATGTGACTGGCTGTGACAAGAAGACTAAGACAAGCAGGTCTAGGTGACCCAGCAGGACAAAGAGATGAGAGGGTATAGGTAACCAAGCATTAAAAGTAGATGAGTGGGTATAGGTGACCTAGTAGGCCAAGGAGACGAGTGGGTCTAGGTGACCCAACTAGCCTAAGTGATGAGCGGGTATAAGTGACCCTGCATATCTAAGAACTCATTAGGGATGAGTGCTTCAGCGGTACAAGGTGTTAAATGTTATGAATTATAGTCTTGTTTTCCTTTCATTATATTTATACCTATGTGAGATTAATACAGTGACTCTCCATTGATTGTACTTCTTAGGGGATACACTTAGTGTACCTTGTTGGCAGTCTACTTTATGCATACTTTCTTGTGTGGTATTACCTTTTTGTTTTGAGTCCCTTACTGAGTATTGTTTTAACCAACCCTTCACAGGCTCCACTAAAATGTGTAATGTCATGGGAAAATGATAGATGCTTTAATTGAGAACTTGGTTGTCCAGGTCCAGGTGGTTCCCAATGAGATCTGACAGATGAGGCATACTTCTACGGCTTCAGGCAGCACCCCCTTCACCTACCCTTCAGGTGGTGTTTACCACAGGAAAACTTTACTAGCTTGTAATTGTATTTTTTGGTCTTGTATTCTATCCCATTTACTTTTATTTTCATATTTTTACTCTCAGTGGTTGTCTTCGTGGAATTCATGTTTACTTTTTAGCTTTTTGGTTTGGGGATGTGTGTGTACGTGCATATAGGTACTCAAGAAAATGCCTCCCACTTGCAGGATAATGCCTTTGGCACTAGTTGTCAGCCCCCAGCCACTGAAAGGTGGTCTTGGGGTAGTCAAGACACCAGCCGTAAGGGATGCTTTGTGACATAGCACTCTGCGAGGTGAAATAAAAACAAAGAATAAGGGCAGGTGAGGTTATAATTACTGTTACGACCCTATTTCACCCAACAACGATGAAAACCGAGAATCAATAGAGGAGGTAGATCAAGGTGAAGTAGAGAATGAATGGTGGGATTCCAACACAATTGTACGCCTGACCAAGGAGAATGAAAAGGAGAAATAATTAAAAGGAAATAAAATAAAAACATAAAAAAACTTGTACAAGTTGCACAGTTTACTTGAATGGTTTGTAAAACTGTGTGCAACCCATGTGAGATACAGTGTAGATATACTACCCAAAAGGGAACCCTTTCATGTATTATGCATGGTTTGATCTAAAGATGCAAAAACCGTGGGAAATCACTCTTAAAAAAACTACAAAGAACCTCGCACATTCATGTGTCTCTCTAGCATAGTTTACACAAACCACGTGGAAGTTCGAAAACATTTTACACGGTTACCTGTAAGGGGTCACGTGGTTTTTCCTAAACCTTATTCCCTAACCTATAATTCCAAAATAGAACATTTGGAATCTGATGCTCCCAAAACCAAACCAAAACACTCAATTCAATCTACAAGCCTCTAAACTGAATTAGAACCATCATATAAAGCCGGTGGAACTCTCAGAATTGAGTTCTGATCATCAGATTAGAAAATGGTGCCCCCACTAATTTAAAAATTAAAAAATGGATTGATTTTTTCCCTAGCTAAAAAACATAAGACATTAAAATTAACCATTATATTTAAAAACTAGTTAGAATAATGCTTACACACCTTTAAATTTAAATACTTAAGTGTGGGTGGGGAATTCTGTGGTGTTTTTTCTCCATCATTGGCTAACTTTTTCCCAGCACAAATGCATTAGATTACCCTATGACCTTCCTCTCAACACTTAAATCATTTAATATTCTCCTTAATAAAATTTCCTCTATGTATCCTTCCACACATTGAGCATAATGAATTTCTCATCTTCTTATTTCCATGGTTTTTATTATCAGAATTTCCTTTTAATTTCCTCTTCCCTTTCTTATAAAAAACATGATATTGTTGGGTAACGACGATCTCAATTTCTACCTTGGTTTCACATTGAATGATTTATTCATTACTACAAAACTCCCTAATGGATAATGACCCTTATAGACTTGGTTTTAATCCACTGAAGTATTGATCAATCTTAATTTCAATTTCAATGGTAATACCAGTAGCATTCCTGGGAATTCTTGTAAAAATTTCCTTACATACACTAATGGGTTCATCATACTTCTAAATTTTCTCAAAGAATTACTTCTCCATTTTCATACAAATAATAAAAATACTTTACTTTTTTTAAAGTAAACTTCTAAAATAATCCTAATCCATGAAGTCAATTTATTCCCATTTCTTAATGTCCTTGATGAATGTCCACCATTGATATGATTCTCCATCCAAACGATAGATAGAAAAAATTAATTTTTCATGGTTTTAACAATTTAGAATATATAATATATTTTTAATAGTATTGATCCATTTATTATCAACTAGTGTATTAGTAGATCCACTAAAATTAGGTGGATATTTCATCGTGAAGGACTCAACAAAATATTGTTCCCTTATTTTTTCTTCTGGAATCTCAATATGATTCATAGATAGAGAAATAATCTTAATAAAAAATGTTATTTTTAATTATATATCCCATAAAATTTGGTTTCATAAGAGGAAAATAATTTAATTCCATGTCACATTCAACATCAATACAGTTCCTTTGGGTTCCATCTATTAACTAAAACTAAAAAACATAGTGTGAGTAAAAAAATAATAGTGTGATACCACAAAATCAGGGAAACCCATTTATAGTAGTTCTAAATCATTAAATCTTCTTTTCAATATATAAAACCATAATATTAACCAAGGTTATCCCTGATCACCATCTATTCAAGTCCTTCATGATGGTTCATAAAGAAAAGTTTAATTAATGAAAGAATATCCCCAGGAAGTGTCAAACTAGGTGTGGAGTATGGGCACACTCATTGTACACCAAAATAATGGTTGAGTTATAGTTGAAAAAACAATTTTCAAGGTTATTATCCCTATATGATTTATTTTTCAAAGCCATGTCAATTTATAGTATTCATACAGTAATGTATTGTTATTTATACTACATAATCTCTTCCTTACCATAACTTTAGGATGTTATACTATATGTAAACATATCCCTATGGTTTTAACCAATGTTTTATAATCCTAATATACAAAGATTTATTAAATTAGTGATCTGATACCAATTATAAAGACCCATGCATTTTATAAATAAATATCACATCTTATTATATTGTTATTCCATACATAACATTACAATCCACACTATAAACATAAAGGTTTAGTGTATTTGGAATATTGGATACATAAATGACTAGTTCATAAAATATTTAATTAATATCCCTCTTAGTAATTTATAAATATCACCCTTCTTAGACACATCACATGTAAAACATTTCTTCATATCCCGTGGAAAAGAAAATATAATAAAGGTTGAGTTCTGATGATCAATGAGAGTAAAAAAAGGAGATATCAATGATCATTTAAACATAAAATGTGCATAAAGGGTATGAGACCAAGATTTTAACCTTTAAAAGGCATACCCATAAATTCTTAGATCATAAAAAAGAGTCATGGAACAAATCTTAGAAGTTCATAAGACATGAATCATAAAGGGATCAAAGAACATGAGCCATGAGAACATAACAATGGTATAAGACCAAGAAAAAAAGAGTGCCATAAGTTTAGCATAATCATAATAATATAAATATTAATTCAAGGATAACCATTAAGACATTAAAAACAAGTTATTCTTGGTCTAACCACTTATGAACCTACTTCATACTTAGGATAACCTCCCATATAGCCTCTTTTAGACTTGGGATAACCTCTTGTGTACCCTCTTTTTTTGTGCTTTGGATAACCATCCATGTATTTTTTGAGACCATAGAACATTAATATTTACCCAATTAATTAAAGGGATATACAATTATGATCCCACCCACAACATAATCATAAATCCATTCATATATAGTCTACAATATTGTAAAAAAATACCTCACAACTTAACCCGTTAAAAATAAAAGGTGCATCATCAATATTTCATCATTATAACCATAAAAAACACATATAAAGAATAAATATGGTATCATTAGATCATGTACACATTAAATAATATGTAACGTAAATATATTTTATCATAGATCAAAATATTATTTATAAGTTCATAGGAATATTTCGTGATGAAAATACCCATTTAATTTTTAAATAAAATATTAAATTATAAAACTTCTCCAAAAAATTAAGAAAAAGTTTTTCATTTAAAATAACCTTATAAAAATTTAAATGAATCATAAAATAATTTATTTTTCATTATATTAGTAAATTAAGTTCATTTCATTTAAGTAAAAATAAATATTCCTTTAATATTTTTGGTAAAAAATCAAGAGTGCCATATTCAGAAAATGACAAGAATATTCATTTTAAACCATTTTTTACAAATTTAAACATGGGTAAAAATGAAGTTAAAAATAATAAAATAAAATTAAAAATAATTATGAAAATAGTTTTAGAAAAATAGGTATCGATGAAAAAGTATTTACGACTGAAGATTTAAATAAGGTCGGTTTTCCTTAAAAATGTTATTTCATCCTCTTGAGTAGTTAAGGTAAGTAAAATAAAAAGAATCCATCTATTCATTGTGAATAACTATAAAGAAGAAAATTTATGATATTATTTATAGATATATGATGAAATTTCATCATTTAAAACTTAATCATGAAAAATCCTAATAAATAATTTGATTATAATAGAAATCCCTTTCCTTGAGTTCAACTTGATTCGAAAGTGCATTAGCCAAATGTATAATAAATTTTAATAAATTATAATCATATAAAATATTCTTTTAAATATTCATAATATCATACATGTTCAAATTATAACTTTTAGACACCCATTTATTAATAATTCCTTATTAAAGAATCATTTCTTGGTGTTAACTCTTTCATTTTTCATGTGAATTTATATTTTTTACTTTCAGTACCTATAATTTTATAATTGTTCCATCATATAAAAAATTTTATTTATGATATAAATGTCACATATATTCAGCATATACACATTAATAATCTTCCATAAAATTAGATACAGAAAAATTAGTTACACCATTCTCAGAGACAGTAGGTCGTATGTACTCGGGAACACTGTTTATCTTTTCGAATGATGAAAAAAAAGTGAAAATATTAATTTAAATTTAAATAATAATAAATATATCATAAATATAATATATATTAACTAATTATATTCTTATTACAGTCAATGTAAATTTAAAATGAAAAGGGAATCACATCACTTCATGGAGGTGGTAGTCCACGGGTCTGTATGAGCGACATTATCATTTTCCAAGAGATGGGTAGGTAAGAAGGTAGATATGATATTATAATTATAGAAGAATAATTATGTCATAAATTTAATATATAAACATTAAAATTATCATAATAACAATCCATGGAATATGATGATGGAAAATTAATTGTATCACTATATGGAGGTGGTAATGCACACCTATGCAAGAGCGATAATTTGAATTCCCATTTGATAGAAAAGAGAGTGGATAGTGGTAGTTATTTAATAATAATGACATTTTATTGTATTTATTAATATAAAATTATTATTTTCTGATGAATAAAAAATATTTAGAAAGTGTAGAATAAGAAATAAATTGAAAGAGGTCATTTAGGAGGATTACCCCTTCTTCGATATGCCTCTTTTAGATACCCTCTTAATGACCCTTGGAATAGTCATTGAAGAATACCAGGAACACTAATTCATTTATAGGGAATTTGATAAGGTAATTGTTCAGGTTTTGGTTGAGAAATATGGATCAGTGTAGTGTAATTAAAATAGAGAAGGTTTTCTCATTTCTAAGGTTGGGAAATGAAACATGGAATTTCAAAAAATATTAAAATATTATTAATTCATTATCAAGAAAAATGATTTGAAACAGTCATAGATTCAAATAAAAATAGTATAAGGAAAAAATATAAACATAAAACTTAAATTTAAATATTTTTGTTTTCATTTTAAACCTTATCATTTGGTTTAACTATTTGTTTAAACAATATTAATTTAAACTATTGTAATAAATTTTTTAATATTAAGGAGTTATAGTTTTACATATAAGGTAAATATTAGCTCATAGTTGATCAAGGTGTAAAATTTTAGAATATTTATAATCATAATTATAATATTTCATGATATTTATGATTTTTAATTAATTTAATGTCATATTTTTATCATAAAATACTATTAATGTCATTTTAAAAACTATTCACATTGTTTGACTTTTAAAAAAATATGATAGTAAAATAATTAAAATAGAAACATTTCACACTTCTATAATATGTTATTTTAAAGTACAAAATCATTGAACAAAATAATTTAGACTAATTTTATTACTTTTAATATTTTTAAAATAAATTATTTAATTCTCTTGTTAATTAAATAAATATTGTGTTCACATTGTGTAAGTATTTAAGGTAATTATTTAATAAATAATAATTAAAAATGAATTAATATAATAATAATATTATCATAGAAATAATAATTTATAACTGAACTTATCCTCTTTTTACCCGTATGTAGAAACTTGTAGATATTCAAGATAAGAAAGTTAAATATTGTGTGGGATAATTTCTAAAAACAATATATGGGTAATAATCCAAGAAAAATGGAACAAAGTGGAAAAATATTAAATAATTATATGTAAATATTTTAAATAAACTCATAAAATATGATATAGGAATGTTCTATATAAATTTTAAAGCCTTATCCCAAATTGTTAAACATATTTAACCTGTTTTACCCTTACCGATCTGATATATATTTACCAAGTTTACATTTCAAAATTATCAAAAATAAAAGGGAACTATTTACTAAATTTGATACTCATAATTCCAAATATGGAAACAATTTCCAAGATTAAATTCATAGTAGTGTAAAAATATAAATTAAAATTAAGCCAGTATAATATGCCAAAAAATAGTTTTCTAGAAAAATGTTTTCTTATGTTTAAAAAATATTTTATAATAAAATAATATTTAAAATTAATTTAAATGAACTTAATTGGATTATTAATAAAATAATTTTACTTTTAAAACTATTTTAAAATAAATTAACTTTTTAATTTTTTTTAAATGAAATGATAGTTTTCAATAAATATAGTGTTTACACTATTCATAAACAAATCAATATTTTCAGAAACTTTTCAAAAAATTACTCTATGTTAATATTGAAATTTTGATTTCAAATATGAAGTTCATTTTTTTAAATAAATTTTTTAAATGTGAAATAATTTTTTTATTTCTCCCAAAAATAAATAAATACAATTTTTTCGGAAAAATGTATTTGTCCATAATATGATGGCTTTACTAAAATTTTGAGTACTTATCAATATATTTTATTTATTTAAATACTTTATTAATATTTTTCAAAATGTATTAATTCATATTCATACCACCAATTTAATGACTATTTTATAAATTAATACTATATTATAGTTCATTTATACTTGGGGTTTCCTATATTAGATGTTATCTTGGAAATTAGATTTATTCAAAAAGAAATATATCATAATATATCAGGGAGTTACATCATATATTCCAAAATGTATGGGTTAATGCTTATTATGATCATGCATTCATCCCATAGATTCACCATATTATTCTAAAATAATTTATATCATATGTTATATTTAATTAATAATAGTGAGTGGATGTAATTATAATGATTATACATTAAATATTCTTCTACCTTAATTGGATTTTAGGTTAAAATTCATGAAATATGATATATCCATATTCAATAAAACAGTGGGCCAATGTAGTAACATTATTTTCTTTAAGATATATCTATATTAAACCATATGATATTTCCAAACTAATCATATAATTTTAAGGAACATAGGAGTATATCCTCTATAAAATACTTTTTTTATAGTGGTGTATTTATTAATTTTGGTATGGGTCATTCCAATTTGGTATGGAGATCATGAAAATGTTTAAATAAATTTAATTTAGTGATAATGATGTATGTGGATGAAGTAGTAGTGATTTATATGTGGGTTGCGAAAATCAGTCATTATGTATTGACACATTCAATAGTGGATGAAATATTTGGTAGAGATTTACATAGGAATGATGTAAATTTTACATTGTACATTCCACCTTAACATGGGATTGTGCAATATCCATCACTAGTTGTGCTTCATATTTTTTCCCATTTATCTCATGGTGTTTATTGGATCATATGAGGTGAGTTGTTAGTTATGGAGGTAAAATTATCTATTAATAACCCATAGAGATAATTTTTTTATCTTAATTTTTGGTTTGGGAATATGGAATGGTGTATTGTATGTTAAGTCTCAGTTGAAATGGATTTTGAATTTGTATTTATATGAGATATGATTCTTTATTTTGTGTTCCCATGACATATAGAATATTATTTACATTCATATTTAATAATTAGGATCTGAATAATATTTTAATTAGGTGGGATTATAGTGTGATTTTTAGCTATGCATATTGACTCTAAAAGATCTTATTGGAATGACCATCAGTGGGATTGTAGTGTATAAATGTTTATAAATATATTTTTATAGAATTGTGTTTAGTGTGACTATATTCCATATGTTTTTTTCTTTTTTAGTGACCTTAGTGGGAGAATAAATATATGATGGGGGTCTAAATAAAATTGTAATGTTTTATAAGGAAGTGAATATTGTGACTAGTTGTATGGAAGAGGTTTTCGATACAAGTTTAAAATGATAGTGATGCTAATGATTTGGTAATATATTTTACTAACCATTGAGGATATGTAACATGGAGTGGTGATGATAGATGTTCATGTGGGGAGTCTCTCAAAGGGTGTAAAATCAGTAATATAGAGAGAGTTCATAAGTGTGGGGAGTCACCTGAATGATATAGGTTATAATTGGAAGATTCCTTGAGGGTGGATACCTAGAAAACTAGTGAGAGTCCATGTGATTGGATAGATACCTAAAAAATAGATTTATTTATTTATGTACTTTTGGGTGGCAAAATAAATGAGGATATTTAATAAAGGTCCTTATAGGTGGAAAACTATATAAGGATATTATTGTGAGTTATCTAAATGTGGAAAACTCTTTGGTTGTGGTGATTTTACAGTTATATTGTTACGAGTGAACAACTAATCAGTTCTCAAATGTGTAATTATTGGTTATTATTATATTGATGTTCATTTTATATTTTTTAGAGAATGTATTGAAGTGTAACAAATTATAAGATTATTTGGAAAATAATGAATGTGGGTTGTATGGTTCTTTTATGCAGAGATGAATTTATGTTTGATTAATTTTTTTGGTTTATTCTATACAAAGATGCATTGGAATTATCTATTCCCATTGAAATATAAAAGTTTTATATAGGAACATAATGAATATTTTTTTACAACCCATTGATTTATATATCTTATTCTCATCATATTGTGGATAGAGATTGTGGGGGTGTTGGGTGTCATTAGCTCTATACGTAGGAAATATATTTGCCAAGGAAGATTTAATTATTCCTCACTAGAGGTATAAATTATCTTATTGAATTTGGGGTCATTTTTTATTTATTCCTTCATTTTATTTGACATTATATGAATTAGTATATATTATTTATGAAATATTGTTGAGAAATTAATTATATTATTCATATTGATGGGTAATTTTCAGTTATTAATGGAAATGTCTTCCATAAATTTGTGATGATATACCATTGATGTTAATTACCAACTTGTATCCTTTGGAAGGGGTGTCTTAAAGTTTCATACTAAAACTCATTGATAGTTAATGTGGGTTCATAATGAAGGAATATAATGACAAAATGTTATCATATTGAGTTTTTCTAAGATGTAGTTTATTATATGAACAAGTGAGGATTTCTGGGGTTGTAAGGTCATAGTAGTTGTTGTATGTTTTATGTGAAGTAGAACAGAGAGATAAAAATGATAATAAATGTCCCCTAGGAATTAACCAAAGAAATTATATAATTTGTATATCAATACATATAAAATAATATAATTATTATGGTTTATTTTGATTAATGTATATTCATGAATCATGTATTTTTAATCCATAATGATTGACTGTGTTATTCTTGGTGTGACATTTCATGTGGGGTAAATGATATGGTGTTTTAGTCATACATTTTTCATATATATCCTTATATTTAGGTTGATTCATATATTAATTATTTTTCTGGTTTTATAATTTAATCATTTAGTTCTACATAAACAGGTGCATAAAGTATAAGAGGTGGTGAAGAAAATGGTAGACCCAGAGGATGGATAGGCTTGGATTATTTTCTTGAGTAACTTCTATAAAAATAATTTTATATATTATGATGGAGATATCAATTTCCATGATATGAAGCATTGGTTGTTAGATGTTGAGAAAATTTTTCAACTGGTTTATATTTGAGATATGAATTATGTTCAATTAGTGGTATACTTATTGCATGGTTTAGAACATATGGGGAAAACTATAGGTCCCCAAGATTTTTTTAATCATCATCATTTTTATCTTGAGGTTTTAGAGGTTTCATTAATAAGTTTATATACGAATGGAAATAGATGATATGTGTTTTTTCTAAAAATTTATCATGCAATGAAATCAAACCACAGGTTTAAAAAATTTGGTAATGATTTATTGGTCATCGGAGCTATAGAATAGAATTTTACTCTGGAAACTATGACAGGAACACTATGGCTTGGATTATGGGATTTTAGTATGGTCCATTCTAATATATTGTAATATTTATGTCATGATAATTCCTTTTTTTCTTATAGATATTGTAGTTTCATTGTATGTACTTTTATTATATCATGGTTTTATTTGGTGGATATGAAATTTGATAAAGAGATACATGGTTTGTATCCACAATTTTCTGAGTCTAGGATTATAGTGAAATATATACCATTACATCATATGTTCCATGGTCTTATAAAATATAAATATTTTTTGACCTAATATCTAGGTTAGGATTGTATTATTATTTTTAGATATCTGGTTGACTCAATTCATTATTCCAAAACATCTTGTCATTACACCATTGTTTCGAATTCATTTCACTTTGGATGGAAACATGGTAATGATGCAGCCCTACGTTATTGATTTCAAGAGGTTTGTGGCCTCTCTATATTAAAGTGATGATGATGTATCCTTTCATAGGATAGTTGGATAGATGAGAAGATCATCCCAAAAGGATTTTATTTCAATGTTCAAGACCACACCATATATTTAAGTCATTTTTTAGAACTCCTTCTAGACACCAACCATATGGAAATCTGTTAATTATATTTATTATTTCCTTAGCAAGGTGAAGAACTTTTGGTCAGAGGGATGAGTGTGCAAGGGATAATGGATGTTACATTTTCTTCATCAATCTAGGGTATATAAAATATTTTTTATCACTTAAGTAAGGTTGTGTTTTATTATAAATATAGGTAGGATAGAACTATGTTTCTTTAAAAGATAAATAGTGAGGAAATAATTGGTTAGGGTCTAGTGGGGACACCCATAGTTTTTAGTCTAGTTTAGGACCTCATATATTATATTTCAATAGAATCACTCATGGTTTAGATTCTATTAGGAAAACTAATATTTTAGAGTCCAATTTTAGATTCCAATAGGGACACTTAGGGATTAGATTTCAGTGGAGACAGTCATAGTTTAGATTCTAGTGGGGACACTTATATTTTAGATTCTAGTAGGGACACTCATATTTTAGAGTCTAGTGGGGATACTCATGGATTTGGGTCTACTAGGGAAACTCTCTGTGACAAATTTAGGAAATCTAGGGTTGAAATTTTTTAAGGAGAACATTGGTGATGGATTTATGTTGGAATTTAACATTAAGAAGTTTTCCAAAATTTCCTATTTTAAATAGTAATCAAAACTCACATAGTTCATGTTTATCAGTTTAAGGTTGTGTGGTTAGACTAGTCTATGCAGTTTGATATCATGAGGTAGAGACATTTTTTCATAAAAGGATGAAAAAAGGACTGGGTGGAGCTTACTCATGGGAGGATTGAAAGGATCGTGTCTATGTGTAAGGTAACATGTACATTTTTTTAAAGGGGAAAAGATATGTTTTAGGATTAGAAATAAGGTTATTAGATAATGTATGGTATGATGTTCCAATAATTTTATGATTTTAATTATTGTCACACAGTGGGGGTCTTCATAACTGACATGAAATTAAGTTAAATAATGTATAATATTCCACCACTCTCATGAAATTTTTTCTACATAAATGGGGTATACAATGGACTTGAACAAAATGTGTTCATGAAAAATTTTAGTTTCATGAGACTCTAAATTAAAGATCGACTATGACCTTATGTGAAACATGTTCTTTAGGGAAAGGTTTTATAAAAAAATCATGTATTTTCAAATTAAGATAAATTTTTACATAAAATAATTAACACTATTCTCACTTGAAAACGTCCATGGAAATATCTTTGATTAGGTTTTCACAATCATGTGATGTGGGTTTGAATTAATTGAGATGTTTTATATTCAAATGGTTCCCAAAAATATTCTCAAAATAGCTAGAAGAGGTGTATTTATTAGCCTATAGTTTGTGAAAGTATATTTAGGGGTTCTTCATTCAATTGCATTCTCAAAAAATTATTAGCTTGCATAAAGAATTTGGAACCAAGATTGTAGAACTACTAGATTATGTGAGAGATTATACATCAACTCAACATTTTTCTCTTATTATGCCGCCTCCCTTGTCAATTTTTAATTTTTCTCATCATAAAAATTCACCCCCAAAAAATTTTATCTTATTGAGTAAGGAGGATTGAATTATAAGGAAAATAGAGGTCATGGGAATTTTCCTTCTAAATTATAATGAAATCATGTTGGTTGATAGTTCACCACAATCCCTATATAAAGGGATAAGTATCCTAGAGGAATCCATATAATTTCTCAAATTTCTGCTAATCCTCTCCTTTTATAGAACATATATTTTTTTTAAGTTGACCTGTGAGAAACCTCTTTAGCCTTTACACAAAAAACCTTTACACAATTCATATTTCCCTAAGATATACTATTAAAATTAACAATTTCATTTATAATTCAGAGTTTCCATGAGATAAATTCTTTTTCAGACCTATATACTTTAAATAATTTTTAATCTTCATTCTCTATCAATCTTTGATCATGGCCACACCAATTATTATACCATGAAGAATGGCCATTATGAAAAATCATAGAGTAGGATTCACTAAATGGATTAAGACATGAAATTATATTCTAGTAGGATTACTTAGAAAATACTAAATATATTACCCACTATCCCAAATGATACAATTATTTGAGTCTGGTATGCTAGATAAAGTTCCAATCCCATAATTTGGCTTTGATTCCTTGAAGACTTATTTATGATGATTTCTTAATTAAGAACAAAAATAAATAAATATTTTCATTTCATAATGGACTACATCCCATCCTTAACCTATAAAAAATATAACACTCTCTAAATGATTTATTACTTAAATAATTATTTACAAAGATTTTTTATTTAAGTAAGAACAAACAAATATACATATTTACATGTCATAATGGACTTCATCTCATCCTTAACCTATACAGTGTGAACAACTCTCTAAATGGAAAATGATCAATCATTGGATACTATAATCTTACCTCCACATTAATAAACTGTTTACTAAGAAATTATTACATAAAGATTATAAGGTTGGACTAATGAATGGTACCTATATATGGGAGGAAATTTCAAAGGTGAATAATCATGGAAATTTTGTGTTTGGATAACTATAACTTACTATAGAGATCACTTGTGCACAGTTTGATTGCATGTATCAATGTTGGTGTTACATTTACACACATGAAATTGTCCTAATATCATTCTAGTTCTTTATAGTATATTTTCTACAATCATGAAGACCTTTTATCTACACCATAGAGAAGTCAGGATTCGTCTGTGGTGTCTCCATTAGATTTAAGTAAAACCAATCATGGGAAAAATATATGATGATTTATTTTAATTAGTGAACACCTATAATAATGATGAATAATACCCCATGTTATATAATGTGATTCTACAATATACAAGTGAAGATAAATTAATAGAGACATATCTTCACCCTGAAATTCCCTTTAAAAATTGGTTCTATATATTCTTCTAACTTCTAGAGGATAGAATGGCGGGTTCAAAAAATAAGTGCCTGGGAATTTACTAATGATTCTAACCAATGTATTACTGGTTCATCCTATAGCTATGATAGTAAGTAGAATTGTGATTTTGTGTGAATGGTTGGATTCTTTCTAACCTGAGAATATAGATATTCATAAAAAAATCTTAGAGGGTAGATTCAATCGATAAGGGAAACCCACATGAGAGTGAAGGTTTGTACATTAGGTATGTCGATGTTGCTAGCTTGAAAACATTGCATCATATTTTTTTCCTAGTGTTGGTGAATTTTTGCATAATATTAAGGTATGTGAGACCAAGGGAAGAGACAATGTTTATTTTTGATCACTTTTGTATGGATGGGTCACCAAAAATTTCAAGAGTTATACATTTATAAACTCTATCACCACTATATACATAGATTTCTAACCAACCCTATATAAAATCATAAAAGATAATTCCCTTAGGATTGATTGTGTCAGTATAACCATCATTATATATTCCTATGAAAGTATCACATATACCTCATTCAATACACCAATTGGGATCTACTAGGGTAAAGGGGGTGGATCCTATGATGATAGGTTCTTCCTAGTGTTCATCAAGAGTAGGGTGTTGTTCATATGTATTGATTTTGAAATAAATTTTGATTTATATATCACATGAAACTTTTCACATCAATTCCATTATCTACAGTGGTTCACTCAATAAGTCTACAAAAAATTTCTCCATGATTTCTATTTCATGATCATCTAACAGCTCCAGTGGATTTTAAGCCACAAGAATATTGATGATGAGATCGCACATCCTGTAGTGGATCCCCTAACCATAATTATACAAGATTATTCATAGATATGGTTAGTGGTGTATCCTAGGGCTATACTAATGCATTAATTTCCATGGGAGGATGAGGAATTATATATAGACGGTTCTCAAAATGAAGTACAAGACAAAATTGGGGAAACATGCTAATAAAAGTGGAGGTATTCTACCATGGATGTGGATACAATGAAATATTCAATTCCAATCACTCATTATCAAGGATAATCTTAATATTTTTTCACAACTAAAAATCAATGACTCTCTGTAATGTGCGTTTTATAGAAAGGATAAGCCTTTGGATCCAATGAGGCTACTCAAAGGATAGATCCAAGAAAGGGAGTGTGGTCTATTAGGGAGATATCAATAGACACATAATATCCTCAATATTGGAAAGCTTTAGATGTGGTATGGATGTTCCTGACAAATAAGAGGTTGTGGGGGGAATATAATTGATCATGGTCTATATATCAAGGATAGATCATGTCAGAGCAAAATTAAAAATAACTTGGAGGGAATCCATTGTATGTATCAAAAAACTAGTGGAACTAGTTTACTTCTATGACCAAGAAATCATCCTCACTGATCAACTTGTGTACTTACTCAACACATAGATAGAGAAAGTCATAGAGTACGTGTAGCCACCTGGGGGAATGAAATAGATAGAATCTGAAGATGATGACTCCTAATGGATTTAGGCATGTGATAAATGACTATATTGGGGACTGATTAAACAATGTTTGATGAGGAATCAAGGGGATAATTCCTAATTAGGTAATTAAGAAATACTATAGATTTCATGGTTCAACATGGAGAATAACTAACTTTTGTTTTCTCATTTAATTGGGAATAAATAATTGAAGAAATCTAGCACAACCACTTCATTGTAAAATAATATGGGAAGACATATAAGGTCCAAGAAAAAAAATTATATAATCATCCACTGAAACCATGGATTTATTTGTGGTTAATCGGGTGCTTATACATAAATCTAAATTCAAATTACCACCAACCTTAGATGTAATACCTATGGAGTGTGTGAGAACACTAATGACTTGGATGTGATGTGACTCTCAAAGTAAGTAAAAATCCCATTTACACTTAACAATATTTGTCATAACATGAATTCATGTTCAAATTTTTTCACTTTAGGAATGACACCCCAAGATGAAAAACCTATTATGGTGACCTCAGGGTTACCCACAAGTTTAGAGGGGCCTCCAGTCATCAATTAAATATCTAGCATCTCATGTCTTAACATTCAAGATGAAATGAAAATTTAGTAAGTTAGGTGGTATAAACACGTTTTCTTGAGGCATACATCTTCACACTAGAGTAAATAGATGATATTTCCAACAATTTATAGGATGGTAATGACTTTTATACATTTTAACCTCATTTATCAAGATAATCACTGGGACTTATTTTAAACTAACTATAATATTAATTTGTCATAATGAAAAAGTACTAGTTGGGATAATATCTATAGATGAGATACTATCTATTTTTCTAGATTTGGGTTTTTAGGATTATTCCTAAGTTATTTCACCATAGATTTTATAGGTGAATTCATCCACTAAACCAAAATAATATTATGGTAGAATGGAACACTATCCTAAAGAAACCCATTGTTTCCTATGATGATGGGTAATGGAACCAGGCTAGAGATGCTTTGTATTTGTCTTTGGTGGGAGAGAAAAGTGTTTCTAATATCCCATATAATTCGAGGGAAATAACTAATGGATAATTGAAAAGAATCCTTATTTAAAATTCACAATGTCTAATTCGTATTTTTTATTCTAGTTCCTACACTTGATGTGCCTGATATACCAAATCTTAAACACACTATAGATCCATGGCATGTGGGGCCTATAGTTGAATGTAATTCTCTACAAATAAAGTTATTCCTTGAATAGGAATTGTCCCTAAAATACACTAGTAGATTAGGTTTATACATTACCATATAAATTAGGGAGATCCTTTTTAAGGTCATGGAGGAATATCTAGGGCCTTTTCACCCATAATATACTAAAGAGAATAGATTCTCGAATTAGAATCTTGTGCCACTGGCTAGGGATCCTAAGGGAAAATAGGGTTGAATATCATGCCCTTCACATCATGATACATATATTATTGGTTGATTGTGACCTATAAATGGAAAAATTAATTGATATTTCTTGTTCTTATTTTGAGGCCCATGTCATGGATTTGTTATTGGAATTTTAGGGAAAAATTACCAAGATGGATGAAGATAATATTTAGATATAGGTCCTAATTTTAGTGAGGAAAGGGGTGTAACATTCTTTAGTACCAATATATAGGCCACTAATTTAAATCTCTCACAATTATTATCTCATATCATAGACCTCAGAACTCAAAAATGTGAATTCAATGTGAAAATGGCTCAAAAATGCCCACTAGTGGAGGCTAACATGGAAGAAATAATATGGCCATGACATGATATCAAATCCCTATGAAAAAGTATGACTAATAAAAAATATTTAATATTTATAGAAATTCCAAAATGACTCTTATTTTAAATTATATACTCTAACATTGGGAGGATCCTCCATATTTTATTAAGTTGTGGAATTTTACTTGTTCAAATTTCTTGATTCGATCTTCAATGAATCTCAATCGTGTAAAATAAATAAATGAAAACCTCAAATACCATATGAGTAATGATAGAGGTGAATAATAAGATCTAATATAATATAATTCATACTATGTGAGAGAGCATAACATGATATGGTAATTTATAGTTAAAATATTTTATTAACGTGTGAAAAAGATCTCATGATGATTGGGAAACTTAGTTAAATATAATTCCAAATGACCAATTAACCCAAGTAATGTAAAAAGATTATTGGGGGTGAAATACCAAATATTTTAGAACTCTATATGAATGTATAGATAGGAGGATAAAGTTATATTGTGACCAAATGTTTTTGAATCTAGTTTAAAGTGATTGGGGAAAATAGGCCTAGTATAACCACTAAAAATATGTTCAAAACATGGGTTCCTCTATTATATTGTTGAAAAAGGGTGGAATTTTATTTGAGAGCAACATAAAAACAAATTTAAAATATAGGTTCATTCACATATTTACTGAGGATTTTTCCTTTAGATTTTGTTCTCTGGAGGAATACTAACATGTAGTGACTAGGGTACATGTTACATTACCTTGAATTGAGGAGAGTCCATTTGAAGATGAAGGATTGGGGAAATGAATAAAAAATAAGGGTAAAATCTATTTTTATCAAATAAAATAATGATTCCAAGGAAAATTGTGAGAACTCAAAGGGTTACACTATCATGCATCGTGAATATTGATTAGGAATATCATTATTGATTGGGGAATGTGAGAAAATATGATTTCAAGTGAGATGAAAGTGCCTCTCCCAGGAGGGGAACCAGAGTGATTCAGTCATTCCAATAATAGGGATACAATAATATCTCTAGTGATGTATATTTTAAGTTTACATGTCTTGGAATGAATAGATGGCCACTATTTTAAATTCATATAACTCAGATAATCACCTTGCAAGGTAATGTTGTCTCATTGTCTATAGGTAAGGGAAACCAAGAAGATGGGTACAGAACATCATGAAAGGATGGAGGGAAATATAAAATTGTGGTTGGTCCCTAGAATGGAATGTTTTGGAATTACTATATATTGTATGAAATAATAATAATTCCATACGTAGTTCAATAATTTAAAATTTCATCCCAATATAGAGTTAAATTATGGAAGGCCAGATGTGAATTAATGACATTATACACTAGGAGAAGAGTTTGAAAGTGTTGGAATTTTTATATGGCCTTAATATAGGAAATTTTGGAATCACTATGTAACCATATATATAGAGATAACGACACATAAATTTCTTTTGGTGTATAATTTTCAATATAAATCTAGCTCATACATTGGGTATGTTTGGAATGTCCCTATTATAATGTCAAGTGATTATAGGAAACCCGACTTAAACAATATAAAAGACTGGGGAATTAAATTTTGTGTATTATTTTAGTATATAAGATCTATTTTCACTAAATTTACTATGGAATATTAATTAATCTGCACATATTTCATTGGGGGTGGTGTGGTGGGTGACTAAAAAAAGTGTAATAGGAAAGTACGGTAGGAGTCCAACATCAAAACAAAGAGGGATACCTCTCATGATAATATTATAATTAAGTTATATTTTTTAAATATAATAAAAAAATCTGTATACATATAGAATATGGTCATATAGTAAGGAAAAAATATTGCACTTTTTACCAGTATGTGATGGGGAAAAATAATTGTAGTTTAACATCATGTGATAAAGATAATTTCCATAGAGTTGAATATCTTATCATGATAATTATTTAAATTATTTTTAATATTATGTAGAAAATATAATAAGTACTATGAGTCTTATTCGTGGAAATTTTTTAGAAACCTTTAATTGATGGGATAAATGAATGGAACCTCTACTATTTGGATCAACTAGTATCCATTATTGGAGTAAAACTTATAGAGGAAAAATGGGCTTTCCTAATTGATTTCAAAATTAAGTGGATTTATTATTTGTATCATATATTAAAATAATTCTAAGACTATTTAACCTTATAAAAATGAGTAGTGGTGATACATATTATTTAATTATGGAGGTATATATTCTAATGAAACATAATATTTTTCAATGTCTACAACCTATTCTCAATGAGGGTGTCAAACTCTACTAACTGTACTTAGGACTAATCATTACATGTTATAATATTGTAGATTTATATTTTTAGTAGTTCAATATTATCCTCAATGTGTAGTAATAAATTAGTTATATATACTAACAAGTAAGAGGTATCCTAGTTAGAATTCTGATTCATGGTCCAATATGACCACTAGGCATTAGAGATATTATCATGCCAAAAATTCTTATTTTGATCCAAAATTTCTATAGAATGTGATAGAGTAATTTATTACATAACTTGATCTATTCATTCACAAAGACATGATAGTAGGAGATATGGTTTGATGAAATATGATATTTGGTATACACCTTTTTTATCTAAAAGGCTAAAATGTTGGTACCATTTTCCCTCAGAACTATGTGAGAAACTCAAAATAGGTGTGAAATAATATACTTCTAAAACTTGATGATGGACATGGTCTTTACATAAATTATGAGAATAAATTCATCCCATTTCAAGAAAAAAAATTCAACATTAAGAAAAAACATGAACTACCATATTTTTATCATAGGGAACATATTAATGATACTAATTAAATAAATATCAAAGATAAAATAATACTTATTAGTGTATAGAATATCCATAAGATGAAACTAAAAATTTACACAAAAATGGTAGGCAAGAAAACTCATGGAAAATTCTATGTAATCTTGAATTATGGTAGGAAAAAATTATCCCAACCACTGAATCTAGTGGGAATTATTATACTAGGTTTGATGAGACACACATGTCCCAAAATGAACCTCTTGTAAAACATGAGGAATTTACTTTACCTTGATGCAATGGAGGAGGATTCTGTTGAAGATTTTTTTAGAGGAATTTTTAATAGTTGAGGCCATCGAAGAGAAAAATGTTTTCAACATTTTCATGAAGCTATTATCAATTATATATACATGATGGTATTGGTACATTGTATAGTTATTTGAATAATAGAATCATCTAATATAGTATTTATCCTACCACAATAGAATTTCACTACAAACTTGGAATTTGAGGTATCTACCTATGAAGATCTTGGGTTGATCTTATTAACCTCTTTATCATCTCCTTTACGAATGATACGGGATGTCACATTTATATATTCCACATTTATCACTATTTAATTTAGATTTAGGTCAGTGTAAACCATTAAAATGTTTTATAGGTTGATCTATTGATCAAACTGAGACCAAATAATTTCATACAACTTCAATTCAAAGTGGAATATCTTTATCAACACATGAGTATTATTGAATAAGGGGATGAGTTATACCTTTTTCATAGTGTAGTCATGAATAATATTTGTTGATGACCAAATTAGAGTCACACATTATATGAAACTAAGGTACATTGATATCAATATAAAACTCAAGGGTTGTAATTAAGATTGGTACTCTGTATAATTATTAGTTCGTCGCTATGAAATGAGGAAAAAATAGAATAAGGGCCTTTAAAGGGGGAATAAGGAAAAATAAAAGGATTTCCGTATTTAGGGTTTTAAATCATCTTCATTGTTACGTATTAAGTGTCATAATCAGTGTGATTTTCCCAATATTGGGATACTTCAATAACAAACAGAATGTATTCTTCTAGAAATTCAATGTCTAGGGAAATTTACTCTTACATCAGCTAGATGACTAGGAAATATACTAATTATTATCTATTGATAGTCTTTTGAGTGATGAATATGATGTAAAATTATTATAGGATGAGTTAACATAATGTAAATCATCTAGTAAACATTGTTTCATTAATTATTTACTTTAATGGGTCATTGTAGGATATTTTCTAATCCATGTAATGACAGAGAAAATAATGTTACTTCTAATCCTAAAATAAAAAGGCATAAAATTCATCTTGATAGGATAATATATGACCCCAGGGTATATCATCATCTAGATAAGAAAATACTTAATATTTTTCTTTACCCTCTATATTTTTTAGTGAAAAGAGGGAACTGATAATGTCTTTAGGGAAGATACATAGAGAATCAAGGGTTTTCTTTTAGATATGGGGAACATATACTAATGTAGTAATTACTAATTTATATCATGAAATGTAGTTTTTTATTCTTCATCCCACATGTATGGAGGACCATTATTCATCATATTTTAGGGGTAATTTCATTTTCCTATCAAATTGTTAAACATTCCATTTGTATTCCAAATTCCCTTGATTACCTCTTAGATTGTGAAAATTACATAGAGGGAGAATTCTGATAATATCCTTAATCTTATCAGGTTCTATCCAAATTAATGTTATAGGACATGTTATCTAGGAAAATTCACATATGTGACTCTAAATTCACACTTCAAGGGGTTCATTTTCAGATTGTTTATGTGGAGTATGGTGAATACTTTCTTATGATCAAAAAATATGATCATTGTTTTTTATGGATTTTACCACCAAATAATCAAAACAGAACTCCATTATATTAACTAGTATATGATTGATTATGTGATTCCAAGTCCACTAACAAGTTGCTTCAATATATTTTATCCAATGATAATCACTTGATAACAAAATATTTCCAATACAGTTTCATCCTCATATTTAGGGACTATATGGATTTGATTTTATATATAGTAACCATCCATGAAAAAAGATGTCCTAAAAGAATACATTATCGTTAATAAATAGCTCTGGGGCTATAATTTGTAAGACTTAGTCCATGTATTGTAGATTAAAATCCCAAGAGTCAATATAAAAATTTATATACACATTCATATTTCTCACTGGGACAATGTTTTTCAACCATCTAGTATACTATAACTCCCAAAAAATATTTATTTTATAGACATATCAACTCCAACTTCAACAATTTCACTTTGAAAGGGATTCATTATTCTTGGTGGATTTTTGTACACCTAGTGACCTAAGGGAAGACCTAGATAGTGAATAATTATAAGAGGGTCAGGCCATATAATCTCCTTGTAATTCATTAAAAATATAATGTGTTACTTTTAAAGAATAATAAGTACCACTGTTATTCATCAAGATACATGATAAAACTGATCAATGTTTTCCTAAGGTAATTCTTAGTATAAATATTTACCAATATTAGCTCATTAGTTTTGGTGGAAACTCACTCTTTAAAGTTAGGATGGATTTTACACAACTCTTACACATCCGAAGTTTGGGGGGTTTTGAGAGAATTCACTCATTGGGATCATGATATTTTAGTATGAAATCATATTCCCATATAGGGGTTGAACATTTAGAGGTGGATGTCTGTCCATTTAGATTAAAAACATTTTTTTGGATACCAATGTCCTAGGTCCTTCTGTCCTTCGCCTATGGGTATTATGTATCATTTGGAGAGGAAGTATATCCTTATCCCAATAATTTTTCATCCCTACCCACTGGTATACATGGAAAGTACACAGATTAAATGATATAGGGTAAACCATTTTATGATCCTTGGAAAATTATAGCTATATACATGAACTTTTCTATCCGTTGTATGAGAAGTATATAATTTTTTATTAATACATTATTTTAAAAAAATAGTTTGGTTTCTCAAATTAATGGTGGTTTCTTTAATCCAAATAATCTAATGTAGAAAATACTCTTTATATTATCTAAGGAGTCCACTCTGATGACTATCTAGTCATTAGACCCATTGATATGTTTGAATCCTTTAACCCAAGCCTAAATTCAACTCTTTTTATAATACCTGACATCAATATGGAACTACAATATAAATAGTAAAACCTTTGTGAGGAAACATATTATTACTATTCATGTGTGAAAAAAAAAATTCCATTCTTGAACATCTCAGGAGATATAAACTTAAACCAATGTTTTAGAGAGTTATATAGGACACCACCAATCATCATCTATACTTATGTGTTCCATATAAAATCATATATTAAAGAACCCTTGGATAGAAAATGGGTTTTATATCCCTTTAAAAAGGAATCATATAAGGAAACATCAATATTTCCATCAAAATACTTGATAAACCCTTGAATTTTAAATGGGTATCCAAAGATATTCAGTAATACCATTTCATGAAGTATGTGGTATTTACACTATATATATGGGGTATATTATTTAGTTAATAATTGACATTAAAAATCAATTTATGGAATCATAGTGATTACTGATTAATAAAATAAATAGAAAATAGGGTATTCATTCAGGAATGACATTAGAAAAATAATTTAGTTTATAAACCTTTATTGACTAGGAAAGACAAAGGTAGTGATGGATAATTTATATGAAATAAAATAAAATTTATTAATCCATATAAAAAAAGTTGGATGGTATTATTTGAAGAATATACTTGATAAATAAAAATCTCTATAAATGGATAATGAATAAGTTAAAATAAACTTTTTAGGAGTTTTATAAAAAATCAATTTATAAATAATAAATATCTTTGATATTTTGAAATAATTTTACCAGAAATATTATATAAAACATAAGAATAAATATTTTTTATATAAACATTAAAATTTTGATAGAATGATTCAAATAAAATTATAATAATTGTGGAATGATGTGTTGAAAAACATTGAAAATATATTTTAGAAGACATTTGTTACAAGATTATGTTATAGGTAACCTTCAAAAGTTATTTTCTAAAAGGTTAAGTAAATACATTGGAAAAAAATAACTTTTGAAAAATAAACTTCTATAATGGATCCTTGAAAATACATAAAGGTTCTCAAAAGAAATGAGGGGTGAAAGATAAAACATTTCATTTGAAGGCATGAAAATCCATTTTAAAGATTAGAAATATTTTTGTTGAAAACCAACATTATGAAAATAGTAAAAGAATTATTCTTAAATGAGAAGAGGAAAATATAATGTTTACATGAGATAACACATAGATAGGCTTCCAATTTTAATAGATAACATTGGTGGAAAAGTAAATATGGGTAAGGATGGGAAACTATCATCAATGTCAATAGTAAATATTTATCATCAATTATATACTTCTTGGGAATGAAATTTTATCAAGTAAAATGATCAAAACTAAAAGAAAATTTTCCAAAATATAGGAATATAATTCACCATTAAATAAACACTTAAGGTTTATTAAACCAATCTTAGAACAAAAAATAATATGTATCATTATAAATCAACTGGGGGAGTTGAGTTAACAAAACCCCTTATAAATTTGGTGATTTTTGAATTTAAGTCCATTTAAAGAGATAACATGATATTGATGTTAAAACCTCATAAATTAAATTAATATGGTAAAATATATTAGTAAATAATTAGATACACTACTATAAATAATACATGGTGTATAATAAAAAATATATATCAAGGGGTGAAAATTTGAGACAAGAAACTCGTATATTATTTCCCCATTAAGTAGAATGCACTATAATAACTTATATAAAAAAATATTAAAAAATTATTTAATAACCTTATTTACATATATTTAAATTTTAATACTTCAATTATAATTATTCTATACATGTATTTTAGTAATTTATTATCTATTTTCAATATCTAGTGTTAGAAATATTTATGGTTTTGAACTAGTTTCCTATTAACGGTGTTGTTCCTTATTTTTATTCTAATGTTTATCATTACTAGATAAAAAAGGTACTAGAAATTATTATTTATTTTTGTTTATAATGTTATAATTTCAATCAATTTTTTTATTATCCTTAAAGTTGAATTTTATGATGATCTTGTTTTAGTGATTTTTAATGAACAGACATTGTTATCTTAATTAATGAGTTCAATATTATTGTTAACAATATAGAAACCAAATTAAATAATTATTTAATTATTTGTATCATATTTTAATATTAGTTATTTTCTCATAGTCACTCATGATAATATTTCATTACAATGTTCATTTAGGTGTTTAGACCGACCTAAACATGAACATACAATAATTATTAGATTTGGATTATGAAAGTGTTTTACTTTGGAATAATATAATTATTACATAAGAATAATGTTATTATAAAGATTCTTTTGTGGTGTCGAATCATATTTTAATATATTTTTATAAATCATAAATAAATAAGATGAAAAATGAGATACGTGACTTCATGAATGCAGTAGTCCATGCAACACACGGTAAACATTTTCATCTCTCAAAGAATGGTAAGGAATGATAAAAAGTTATAATTTTATTATTAATAATCATAATTATATTATAATTTTAGTATTTAATTTTCAATTTCATCTTTATAAATAAAAAATATATGAGGTTTTGAAAAATATAAGTTGTCGCATTGTTTAAGCAGTAGTCCACACAACACACGAATATCAATTTTATTTTTCTTAATGGAATAAAGAAAATTTGTTTAATTTTTATTCACTTATAATAATAAAATTTAGTATAAAAAATAATTATTCAATTATATATTATTTTTAAAATTATAATTATTAAATTAACAAAGAAAAGAAAATAATTTAGGGAAAAAGTACTCACATTGGGGATTGTGACATTTCCTTGGTGGACTTCTTGGAAATAGAGGTATTAGGGGAATTCCATGATACCATAGGCTATAGAAAACGGAATAAGATTCTAGGGGAAGTAAAATTACATATTTTAAAGATGAAACCTAATTTTTATGGAGGTCCCAAATGGGTATTGAGATGACCCTTTTATAAGTGACAAAGATGGAATTTTTATTAATATTTAAACTTAATATAAAGAGAGAACATTTTTTACATGACAAGAAAGTATAAAAAAGGAAAATAATTAGTTTATGAATGATATAAGGTTGTTTATTTCACAAACATTCATTTTCAACAATGTTTTAAATATGTTATTATGTCCTTTACTTTTTAAAATGTTCAATTTTAGGTTTTTTGGTTTTACCGAAGTAACTAATTTTTACCAAAGTAATTTAATTTAAATGACTAATAATAAATTGGTAATTATTAAATAATTTGGGAATATTTATTCCAAATATTAAATAAATTTTATCTTATAATATTTTTATGGCTATTAAAATTTAATTTTTAACATTAGCACATGTAATGTGTAGAAACTCGTTCTTAGAAAAAGAGGATTTTTATAGTTAAAATTTATTTATTGGATAAAATTATGAATATTTTTTACGTTAATGTTATAGTATGTATTATAATAATCCATTATATTTATTTTTCTTTAAAATCATTCCAAAATAGTATTTTTAAAAAAATAATATATAATTAAAAGAAAAGACCAGAAATAGTTTTTATTGTAAAATATTAATTTAATTATTAAAAGGTTGGTCCCATGATATCTAAATCAAAATAGTTTTTTAAAAATTTATATTTTAAATTATTAAATTAATATTTCACCAAATTAAAAGGTTTTATAAATTTCTAGGTATTATTTATATAATGAAAAGGTATCAAAATTGACAATTTTTATAAAAACTATATTATTCTCTATTCACTATAAATCATTTATTTGTGAAAAAATCTATAACTCCTACTAATATAATATTGAAATTATAAAAAAATATATTCAATTAACAAAATTAAATTCTAAAATTTTCTAAATTTAGTTTTTAATGGAAAATAAAAAATATAAAGAAAAATTGTTTTTATTGAAAAACATCCTTTTTGAACATTGAGTGTTCTTGATATTATTCCATAAAAATTTATAATTTAAATAGTGGTTATATATTGTTTCATATATTTTAATATCATATATTATGATAATAATAATTTAAAACTGATTTATTTAATTAATTAATACTTTAAATAATTATTTGTGAAAACAATCCATTTAAATATTAAATCATATTAATTATTTTTTCTATGAACATAATAAATTTTTATTGATTAATATTTTTAATTTACTCTATTTTTTTATCATCTTATATTTTCTTAATAATATGAATATTATATATCATGGATTATTTTTGTTTGGTGTTTCATTTAGAGAAAGAGAATAGTTTTTTGAGGAAAATATACAGTGAAATATCGGGTTGTAACATTCTCCCCCCTTAAATAAATTGTGTCCATAAAATCTCAATTTTTCTGAACTAATAACACTTCATATGGGTATATAATGATAATAATTACTTAAGATAAACATATATGATATAAAAACCTTTCTATATTAATAAAGAGTGGGTAACATATATTTTCCCTCATCATAGTCATATATTAATATTCTCAACCATTTATTCCAAATATACCTCTACAAATAAGTCTTTAGAGGTTTTAAAGACATACCATCCACAACATCCTTTTCAAGATTTTGTTTCTGAACAAATATTAAAAACTAAATAATTATGATAATATCCAATATAAATATAGTAGATAATCATTTGAATATGAAATCTCAATCCTAAGATTCATTATCTGAGGACACATTCATTTAAACCTATGATACTATGTCATAATTTGTTCATCTTGTAACTCTTTTGGTTCAACCTAAGTTACTTTATATTCCGTTATATCATACTTCATAACTTAATTCATAAAATTATTTATGAAATAAATCCTTCATAATGGTTCATAATGAGCATATAATCAACCAAAACATATCCCCCTAGAGTGTCTAGATAGGTGTATAGTCTTAGGCCCACTTATCATGAACAATATTTAATACTGAGTTGATACTAAACTAGCCTTTTCTAGGTGATTACCCCTAGGCCCATCAATTACATAACAACATCCACTTCCCCATATTCAAATAGAGATGTAATTTCTATGAGAACCACACAATTTATACTTTAACAAAACATCATAATATTAAAATATACTTTAACTTATACCTAATGTTTTCACTAAAGTTATATTATCCTAATACCGAAAATATTCAATATTAACTCAATAAAACTAAATTTTTATCTATACCAGTAAAATTATTAATAACCATAACTTATCAACCTTGGATGGTCATTTAAACTCCAAAATAATCCTCAACCAATAATATCCTAATCTTCAAAGGTAGGTAAACCCTAAACTGATACAAACTGTAATAACCCATATATGTGACCATCTCATTTACATAACATAAATAATATATTTCTTTTCAAGAAATTCCCATTATCATTTAAGTTTATTGTTTAATATAATTAGGAAAAAAACATTGACTAACAAAGCCCATGTCTTCTTTAACTAATGAACATTTTTACCACTATGTAAGTAACTACTTAATCCATAATAAGTCTTCAAAATCACCCATATATTCTCCACACAAGATACTCATCTAGACACACCATATATATTACATTCCTTAATAACATGGGGAAATGGAAACATAAGAAATATATAAGATCAAACTCTCAGTAAGGATAAATAAAAACAACAAATATCAATGATCATAAGTGATCATAAGATGAGAAAGCGGTTATAATTAATTTATATAATTTAAACATGCCCAAAAAATATATATCATTATCCATGAGTCTTGTAATAAGGATAGAAATATTATAAGTAATTTATCAAATGATTATGAAAACATACACTAACAATAATATTCCATGATAGAGTAACATAAGCATAAGAATAAGTATAAAAGTATGTAATATCATAGAAAAAACTTTAAGATATGGCACAACCATAATAGTAGGAAAAATATTGTACTAAAACTCAATATAACCACTCTTATCTAAATAAACTCATTATGTCCACACCAAACTCTCTCAAGAGATATAAACTTAAAGTAATGCAATATATAGTGATAGAGGACCTCACCCATCATCATTTATACATATATTTTCATAAAAAAATAAAATCATAGAAACCCTATGGAAAAAGAAATGGTTTTTATATCTCTTTGAAATGGAATCATATAAATAAATAAATAATAATTCCATCAATAAACACGATAACCCTATGAAATATAAATGGGTATCAAAATATATTCAATAATATCATTCAATAAAGTATGTGGTATTTACACCATATAGATAAAGGGTATATGGCTTGGTCAATAATTTGTATAATAAATCAATTTATGTGATATAATTGAACATCCATTAAAAAAATAAATTTAAAACATGATATTCATGAAAGAAATCCATTAGAAGAATCATTATAATTTTAAACCTTTATTGATTAGTAAATAAAAGGCAATGATTGATAATTTATATGATATAAATTTAAATTTCATAATCCATCCATATAAATAAGGTATATGAAATCATTTTAAAAATATACTTGATAAATAATAATAAATATAAATGGATAATTAATTAGATAAAATAACACCTTTTAGGAGTTTTAGAAATAAATCACATTAGAAATTAGAAATATCCATGATCTTATGAAGTCATTTTATAAGAAATATTTTCTAAAACTAAAAAATATATAATTTCATTAGAATACCATTAAAACATAGAGTGATAATTTCATATTAAAATAAAAATTTAGTGGAAAGTTATGTTCACATTGATAAATGTTAAAAAGATATTTTATAAGATATTAATTAAAACATGATGTTATAGGACTCTTTCAGAAGTCATTTTTTAAAATGTGAAGTAAAATTTTGTGAAAAAAATATACCTTTGAAAAAGAAACATAAATAATATATCCCTTGAAAACATAAATCTTTATTTACTAACCATTTTGTGAAAGATAAAACATTTGACTTTAAAGGATAAAGCCCCTTTTTAATGTTTTGAAATATATTTTTTGAAAACCCACATCTTAAATTGTGTAACAAAAATTACTTTTTAAAAAATGGTAAGGAAAATATAAAGGTAACATGAAATAAAAAATAAATGGTTTTATAATTATAAATAATAACATTGGTATATAAGAAAAATATATATATTTAGGTGAAACTATCATTAAAGAGGATATGAATTATTCTAAACAATGACATAAATTTTGGGATAGAAATGTTATCAAGGTAAAGGGTCTAAAGTAAATGGTAATTTTCTAACATATTGGAATATAATGTTATATTAAATGAACTCTTAATTCAAAATAAACCAATCTTGGAAGATATTAGTTAGAGATAAAGCATTATAACTCAACGAGGGGAGTTGAGTTAACAAAAAACCATACAACATTGATATCTTTTGAATCAAAATCAATTTAAGTATATAACGTGATACAGATCTTCAAGACAAATGAATCAACAAAATATAGTACATTTAATTAATTATAAATTACATAAATATTTTCTAAATAAAAACTTGTCAATAATAGGAAATATATCTCAATGGGTGAAAATGTTAGAAAAGAAACCATTAAAATGTTTCCCCATTTAATTAAATTTACATTAAACTCCTTTATTACAAAAATAAATATCCAATGTTTTATTTAAGAAATTTATTCATATAAATTACCTCTTATATACTTAATTTATGATTATTCTTTACATATAAATAACATTATCCATGACATTATTTTATATCATTATTTATGTAGGTCGTTAGACAGAACCAAACATGAACATACCATAAATTATGGATCATTTTAATAATGAAAGTGGTTTATTTTGTAAAAATATAATTATTATAGTATAATAAGTATATTATTTAGATAATTTTAATTTATTTAATAATATTTTGTGTGATTTTAATAAATAATAATTAAACTAGATTAAAAATGAGATATGTTACTTCCTGAAGGTGTTTTTCTGCCCAACGAATGAGTAACATATTCATTTAATGAATAATGAGAGTGAAATAAGGTAGATTATAATTTAAAAATTCATAATATTAAATATGTTATATATTTAACATTTATTATTAAATTTCATCTAGATAACGAGTGAATATAATTAGTGGTGAATAGAAAAATCAACGTTTTTTGGAGGCTTTAGTTCACACAATGCATGAATGATAGTTTTGTTTTTATTAATGGAAATGGGGAAAGGTGGTTAATATTTATACCCTTATAATAATAAAATTTATTATAAAAACAATAATTATTTCATTGTATATAAATTATAAAACTATATTTTGGAATATAAGATTGAAAATAAAATAAGTTGGGAAAAAACGTACTCATGTTGAGGGCATGGGAAATCCATTGGTGTAATCCTTGCAAATGGAGGTCTAAGGATGATCTCATATAACTAGAAGAATATGGAAGATTCTGTGGAATATAGTAAGTGGAAAAGTGAGGATTTCCAAATGGAAACCAAATTTTTAGTTTGGTCATAAAGTGGTGGTGAGATGCCCCTTTTATAGGTGGATTGAATGACATATTTGTAAATATTTTTAATTAATATAAAGAAGCCACATGATTCATAGGTCAATGAGACAAAATAATGGAAAATAATGGATTTAAAAATTATATAAGGTCAATAATTCCTCAACAATTAATTTTCAAACTGGTTTTAATCATGTTTTTATGTCCTTTAAACATAGAATTTTCACTATTACCTTTTTTAGTTTTACTACAGTAACTAATTTTTCCTAAGTAATTTAGTTTTAATGCCTAAAATAATAAAAATTATTACATAATTTTGACATAATTATTCCAAATATGAATAAAAAATTTATCATATAAAATTTTTACATGTATGAAAGATGAATTTTAACATTAGCGCATGTAACACGTAAAACCCCATTTTTTTAACAAATAGTATTTTTATGATCAAAATTCATATATATAATAAAAATTTCATTGTTTTTATTTTCATGATATAAATTGTTTTATTATAAAATATATAAAATATATATTTCTTTCAATGTAATCCAAAACAAAATTTTAGCATTTGCTTAAAAGAAAAGACCACCAATGGTTTTTACTAGAAAATATTTTCAAACCCCTAAAAATGTTTATAATTCATTATCTAAATTCATCATAGTACTTTTAAAATGAATATTTTTACTTTTTAAATACATATTTGACCAATTAAAATTCTTTATTAACTTATAGGTCCTAATTATATATTGATAAAGACGTAATATTTACAGTTTTGGAAAAAATGTATTTTTCACTATTCACTATATATGAAATATTTCAAAAAATTTCAAAAAAATCATACTATTTTAATATAATAATTATATATAAAATATTTTAGTTTTATCTAATTAAAATTAAAAAAAAATTATAAAGTTATTTTTTTAATGGAAAATAAAAAATATAATGAAAAATTATTTTAACTAAAAATATATTTTTTTAACATCATGTGTTCTTGATATTATTCCATAAAAATTTCTAATTTAAAAAATTTTGATATATAATTTCATATATTTCAATATCATATACTATTATAATAATCATTTAAAATTGATTGATTTAATTTATTAATACTTTAAATAGTTATTTGAGAAATAAAAATACTTCTTAATATTGAATAATATTAGTTATTTATCATTTAAACAAAATAAATTTTAATTTATTACTATATTATTATTTAGAATAGTTTTATTCATATCATAATTTCTTAATTATATTAATCTAATATGTAATATCTAGTTTTAGATTGTTATTGTGTGTAGAGAAAGATAATATTTATATAATGAAAATATTTGGTAAAATCTTGGGTTTTAACAATTCAATGAGTATTTAAAGAACTAATTATATGATGAAGGGATAATTGGATACTAGCATAGCCAATAAATCACGGGTAAGTTGTTTAAGATTTTTTGTTAAGATATATCCATGAACTCAATATTGTATTCCAAATCACCAAAATGGACTATCAACACGTTCTTTCCAAGAAACATCTATTTTCTCATGTTGTGCACCTAAATGGTTAGTTAAAATAGACCAGATCGTCCTATTTATAACCAATAAGTTGTCATGTTCAACTATTAGTACGGTTGATCATAGATCTATTTTTGGCAGTGCACTATCTAGCTTTTTCGCTAGTGAAATTTCCTATGAAATTGAGTGTTCATATATGGTCATGTATGGTCGCACCCACATCTTCCCCATAAAAGAAAATTATGGATTTACTTTTTTATAACTTATTCACTATAAAGTTATTCTTAAACAACTTCCAATTCTCTTACTAACATAACGAATATTTAGTGACATTATTGGATATTTATGGTGAGTTTTCAGTAAGAAAATTTCATCAAGTATTAAGAGTAAATATGAAACTTATGAACGGTGATTAAGAATGTATTAAATCCATGATAAAGTCATCCATGTTCACTAAATGGGTTATTCATAGGGAAAAATTTTATAAGACCAAAGTGTATATGATAAAGGTGATTGGTCCACATTAAATATTCTCTATTAAGGTTTATATGATTATGTTTTTGTCAACTGATCAAATTTATGGATGGGAAATGGGAATAAGCTAGGGGTTCCCATAGTGGATGAATAATCTTGTCATCAAAGATAAATTATTTCATTATTGTCTCAATTAAATTGATAAATATTTTATGGAAAATACCTTAGGAACCATGTATGCATGGGTTGTATCTTCATATAGCATAAGGGTGTCGATGAGAAGCTTCAGCGAGAGCCAAAAAATATTTCATATCCCTATTCTAAATAATTAAATCAATCTATATAATAAAATTGATTGATAAAAAATATTATTTATAAATATATAGTTCATCTAATTCCAAAATAGATATGGTATCTCTCCCCAATGTGGGATTTATGAGTTCTATTGCAGTGAATCCTAGTCATGAGACAACTGTGGGTTTATTATTAACCTTGATATTCCTATAATCAATTTATTTTAATCTAGCTAATTTTTTAGGAGGTGATGTATTTTTTAAGGGTGAATAGGTTGGGGGGATTTTTACACATTCATTCAAGAATAAATTATCCTATATTCTTGATTATAAAACTTTTGGCATGATGAATCATCAAACTTTTAGTCATCCATACTCATGAACTGCTTGTAGTTCTTTGTATCTTCATCATAAACCATTTTGGATAAAATAAAAGTGGATAGTTCCGAACGGTGTCCAAATTCCACTATTCCTTAATCTACCATCCTTTAGAACCAATCCTTGAAAATAAAGCAATCATACATAATGTTTCCAAGGAACCTATGATAGTGTAAATCATTAGGATGGTTCTTTATCTCAAATTATAATTGATTCCTAATTTTTAGATGTCTATGAATGTTATTTTCTATGGAACATATATAAATTAGATAAAAACATTCTCATTCCTTAAGTAATAGATTATATTCATTATATCTTCGATGTAACTTTCCTTTTTTACTTATAGCACACACTGATCATCTATCACAACAAGGCATTTCACATTATTATTTTTATTAAAATAAGGATACCTATAACAAGATTGGTTGAGGGTATTAATTCTTCACCATAGAAACTATTTGTCCTTTGTCATTTTTCTACATAGGTGATGGAGGTATTAGATTAGTATTCTACTTGGTTGTTTACATAGAATCTTTTAGAAATTTTTTGTTTTTTAAATACACTAAAAATCCACCTCAATACTTCAAGGAGACTAGAGTTGGGTCCAACTCATCTTGGTTATTTTCCACACATGTCTACAATAAGAACTCATATGGGAGTTGAATGTAAGTGGAGTATATAATAGCTTTATCTAGGGTGATGAAATCCACATTACATTTTTTCTCCCACTATTTTCATTAAAGAGGTCATTAATGATAATTATTCATAATATAGAGATAATATGGTAAATGAACTATTGTTCTAGATCCTCCAAGCTAGCAGTGGACACTGGCACAAGATTTTTAAACTAAAAAATTTTGGGCCCTCCAGTGTCTGAACAATGAATCAATGTTTTTCCACCTTTAATTTATAAGGGTTCACTAGTATTGGGGAACACTGATAAGTTAATCTCATAAGGTAGTTCTCTAGATCATCTGTGTAATTTAAGGAATTAGGAAATGGATTTATGTATTTTGGATTTAGAGTTATGTGGTCCACTAATTCTTGATATAGATTCATCTTAGGATAGATCAGGGCACATCATGTTTCCATGGAATCTGTACAGGAAGTAATGACATTAATTATCTAATTATTGAAACTTTATCATACACTTGTACCATTTTTGGGTGGATTTCCTATGTAGTATGGTGTCCATAGCCTAAAGATGGAAAATCATTATACTATAAAGTTAGATATTCCATAGGGAAATCTGGATGCTACCTTGGAATAAAATAACAACTTTTATCATTCTTAATTAGAAAATTGAAAGTACAAAAGTTAACAAAATACCATGGTAAGAGTGCTCAATAAAACTTGAGTTTCATCTAGGTCTATAGTATCACCCTTTAAGAGCATGAAATTAAGAAACTAATAAGTTTTGAGCTTATATATTAGGGATAAAATTTGTTCCTCCAAATATATTGCCTTAGTGACCTTGGTAATACCTAAAGTCTAGATCAAACCTTTTCATTGGTTAAAGATATTATGGGTATTTGGGGGTATGAAACTATTATAAGACTCCTAAGTATATATTTGATATCATATGTAAACACTAAATGTGGTATTTTCTTATAATAAGGGATATTCTAAGGGAAAAATCACCCTTCTTTATCCATCAACTAAATCTTTTTATTTGTTGTCTAGGGTATTAATTATCACACCATTTACCTTGGTGGTGGTCCATGATGTAATATCACTAGAACTATCAAATGAATATATAGGCTTATCACTCTCTTGTATGACATTATCAATTCTTAGTACCTGAAAAAAAATATTCAAATTGGAACCCTAGCAGTATTCTGATTCCTTTATGTTTTATACCCTCTCTCTCAATACATGTTTCTTTTTAGAATCACATGAACCATGACAATGATGGAGTCACTCAAATTAATCACCTGATTGAAAGATAAATGTTGAAAACCAATAATGTGTGTGTTCAATCCTAATTAAGATTACATAGTTTGTATTCATGATTGAGTGATAGTGATGGGGGATACATATTACTATTATTCTATTAGAGGAAGGCCAAACATCCCTTAAAATTCAATAACTTATTAAAATTTGTCTTTCGGACCATGACCTCCCACTTACATTGAAATATGTCACCAACTTCCTATTTTCGAATCTATATATTATTTACCTAATGGATGACTTCTTAGAGTCACATGGATATTTCATGACTATTCAAATCATTTCTACATTGATAGTGAGATATGGGGTGATTCTATATTGTAATTAGATGATTAAAACCATGGTCCTATGTTATATTGCCTTCAGCCACAACTACATTATAGGCTGCCAAAAATATTTCCTCTAGGGTTCTATTAGGTTATGACCCTTTTAAAAAAAATTATAAAGCCTAAGAGAGGTAGAATTATAGGATAACATTCTTACCCTTTCCCTAATGTGAACATAGGGAGATTACGCTTTGTAAATTTTTTATAGTACACCAAGGCTTACAACACATGACTTCTATATTTTTTGATGTAAATTCCCAATGTTAGGTAGTTGCACAACCACAAATATATCAAGGTAAACCTTTTAGCACTACTAATGAAAATAAATAAGGTTCTAATAATCTCTTAAATTCACAAATGAAAAATTATTAAGGTTTTTTAATGTCATCCAAAAATTATGTTATAGATATGTTCGGTATATTTCATTATGAATATTTGAGAGGGAGAAGTTCAGAGTATCATGTGTCCATAATATGACCAATATAAGGTATGTGTCCAAGAAATACTAAATGTTCTCATCTTCCCTCATCTCCTTAAAAATGTAACTCTATCTATAAAATTTTGGGTTAATCTCATCTAACATTACAATATATGTAATACTCAGGATCCCAATATTGTATGTAAACACTACATACATAAGCTACTGCCCAATATAAATCTTATTATTTTATCATTACAATATAAATAGTTCATGGTAATATTTATAAGTAAAATTACTAAAATTTTTAATTTTAATTTAATAAATTAGATATAATTTATGAGTTAATATGGTTGAAATCTATTTTTGGGTGAATTTTTCAGATTGTTCTGAAATAATCGTTTTTTAATTTGAAAAGTTAAAAATACATATTTTTCAAATACCATAACTTTTATATAATCATTATAATATAATAATTATATTAAAATATTTTAAACCTTTTTATAAACCAATTATTAGTTTAATGAGAAAATTAAATAATTTAAAACTAATATGTTGAGTTTAGAAATTTGTTCTTGACTTTTTTGGAACCAAAGGTATATTTTATTCTAACAAAAGAAACTTTTTTTGATATTTTATATTAATTAATTATTCAAAATTATCCATATGGTTTCGAATTTATTTTAAATTCATATACCTCTTATTTATTTAATACATAATTTAGTAAATTTCATTGAGAACAATTCTATACATGATTTTTTGTGTAAAATACTTTTTTTCATAAAAATATATTTCAAAAAAAACTATTTTCATTACATTTTACATACTTATATTAAAATAAATTTTCACCTCCTTTTAAAATTTAATATTTTTAAATGGATTAAAAAAATTTAAATAACATAATAAATATTATGCAATAAGGTTATCTTAATTTTTAGGCAGGGAAATAAGTTAGCATGGTAAATGTTTATTACCATTGTTAAATGTAAAAAGGTTTCGGGGGTTAAATTGAAATATATGGATTAAAATATACCTAAAACTTGTCTAAAATTTATTATATACATTTATTTTTTACTTAAATTATCATACATTTGAGATTTGACTAAATTAGATCCCCATTCCCTGATAAATACTTTTATTATATTAAGAAGTTCTTAATATTTATATTAGAGTTCTACTCTTTTAACTTATAAAAGGGAACCTCCTCTACTCACTTATACAAAATAATTTGACCCCTTCACTAAAACACAAACTATTCCAATGCCTTTTTCAAACATTTATACATTTCTTAGAGGTTATTTTATTCCTATTATGCCCATCCTAGAATCCTTAAAGTGTTCTTCGTAGGTTATTATCCAAGGAAAATGTGTATATTCTTACAAAGTTCTTTTAAGATTCATTCTTTATAATCATACAAAAAATATTTTATAACAATATTAAGATGATTAAATAAGTATATTTTCTATACTAAAATTTTTTATCTTAATTTTAAAACCATTTTCTATATTTTTTACTAGAAATAGAAAATAAAAACTTTTCCCATGTGTATCTGTGGACTACTGCCTCCATATAGCGACATATTTTATTTTTCTTCACCACAAAACATGGATAATTATATAGATAGATTTAATAAATATAAATTATATTTGTTAAATAATTATGATTCTATAATGATAAATTATTTTCTACCATTATTTTTATCTATTTCAAAATGAAAATGTTATAGATGTTTACATGCATTCTATCACCTCCAAGAGCAGCATATATAATATTTCATAACCTCATTAGATGGGTCATTATAAAATTGTATTTATTGTATAAATTTTATATATATTACATTATTAAAATATCTTTGGTGATAAAACCATGACTATGGTTCTTGTACTGGATCAACTGAATCAAAAAATGCATGAGAACTAGAATGGTTAATAAATAAATAAATAAATTTTATAAATAATTATCAGTCAATGTGTAAAATGAAGTTATTAATAATTGATATCCATAAATATAGACATAAAAATGTATAACATATAGATCAATAATAAATATAAATTTATTATATATGTGGTTTAAATGAATCCAACCAAATGGGAATCCAAGGTAAGGGTTTATATTAAAATCTCTCATTTTATTAGGGTTGTTTAAGTTTAAATTTTCATTAGGGGAAATTATATTTTATTTAAATATTAGACCCCATATATTTTCGTATCCTATCATTATTTTGTGTATTTTCAATCATTATTTCCATTTTCCTTCTTTTTGGAAATCAAAACCATTGAATGAACATTTTTAAGAAAACAAAATTTTATTTCTCATTTATGTCAATGAATATTTATATTCCATATCCATATTATGTATTTTATTAAAAATATATTATTTTATATATTATTAATTTCAATTTTAGTTAACTTTAAATTTATATTAAATTTTTTAAAATGAATTTTTTAATGTTTTCTATACAATTCATTTCTGTTCTTTTTATAAAATCCAAAAATAATTTTTTAATGGTTATTTAATGGCATAATTTTTCCACCACTCATAAAAATTATTAAATATCATGATTCCTTGAAATTTTCCTATCCTTTTTTAACCGAAGATCACATTCTCATTATTTTAGAATTTTTTTATTTTAAAATGTTTTCAAAAGAAAATGTTATTTCTACTTATTTTCAAAGTGAATTTTTAATTTATTTATAATGATGTATTTTATATATGTCATCGTACTTTAATTATTAATTTTATTCACTAGGGATACACTTTAATTATACCATCTAACTTATTTTATTGGATGGATTATAATAATGTAGTTAAATATATTGACTGGGGAGAATATTAACATTATATATGATAATTTTTCAATAAAGATGTTTATTATTTAATAAGTAATGTTGATAATGTATAGTATTATTAACAATTTATTTCGTATGATTAATGAATTTAAAATAGTAGGTGATTTTTGGGGCCCGATAATAAAATCCACTTGATGTGTCGATAGGTCCCATGAGACAAACAAACTTAGTTATTTAGAATATTCTTGACCTATTTATTTATGATTTATTGGTAAGGGGACAAGATAGTAAGATTATGATGTCCTTTATTATTAATTATATCATTATAAAATAATATATTGTTATCCATATGATTATTTATACTATTATTTCAAATATGGATATATTCCTCTTTCGTGATATTAGTAATATGATATATTTTATTATTGATTATCAATATCATATTATTCATGACATGGTTTTTCTATGATAGCTTATGATGTACTATTTCCCAAATTAAGAATCTAATCTCACCCATTTACATGGTTTCTTATCCATAGAGTTTTTATGAGTGAACATTGAATTATTTCATAGATATATTAAAGGGAATAATAATGTTATCAATGGAATTTTAATTTTTATTTCATGTTTTCAAATGTAATGTGATAATTATGTAAGTATCTAGTCCCTCAAGAAAAATAAACTATTCCATTTCATGGGATGGAATCCCTTGTATCATATTCAAATAAAATATAGTAAAACCCATCTTTTATTTACATGAGTCATGTTTTTTATATTTTTAATTAGAGTATGTTTAATAAAAATCATTAGAATTTTACTAGAAGAAAATAATAGAACATTATGAAACTATGATGACAAGACTTAATATATTTGAAAAAAATCTTCTAGAATATTGTATTTACGTAGTAATAATATTCTATGATTCAATATTAATGATGTTTTGAGCTTATCTAGTATTTGAAATTATTTAGAACCAGCACCAACTGAAAGGAACAAAAATAGTGTCAACACCTATAACTAATGTAGGTATTTATCTCATGAGAATGTTAATAATTCAATAAGTTTGGTGTAAAATATGATATATTATAACTATATTGTGGTAGTTGACTTGCGTTATAACTGAAAGCCTTTTCCATATGGAGAAACTTTCTAATCTCTAACACAGTGAAACAATATTGCGCCACATCATGAAAGATATCCTCAATAGTTCAATTTTACCACTATTTAATTTGTAGTAGAGAAATTCATAAAATCTATGAAGAATATATTTCTCACTTTGGGAAGTAGTGAAAGTTAGATGTCCATCACAAAATTTTATCATCTAAAGGGAGATTTTGATCAGTGGTAGTCATTAATCCAAAACACTAAGGATTTGGAAGAGATATAGAGTATGGAATTGAATACTTTTATCGTGATATTATTTGAAAAATAAATTCCTATTGAGAAATGAGATGGTATGGAATGAAAATTCACTAATATAAGGAAGAATATAGAGAAAAATGTTTCTAAATTTAATGTTTTTCTTTTATGTATAACAACTCATGCTTCAAATTATGTATGAAATAGAAGAAGTAATATCAATTGGTTATTTAATAGAGTAAATAATTTTCTTTTCTAGGGAATTAGTCTCTCAAAAAAATTAGAATATAAGGATATAATATCATGTCCCATCTTGATAGATAAAGAATTATCGAAGTCTTTTTTCTAGGTAAATTAAGAGAAGAAGAGTGCGACTAAGCTATCTATAAAATAAATATGTAAAATGGAATGAATGTAATGGTAGAGTTTCCAACATGTAATTATAGTGGAATGAAACACCCCAGAACCTGAATGAAGGGAATGAGAAAATTCTTCATGTGATGAGATAAATACCATTAGGCCCATGATTGAGTGGGAAAGAAAGATGCCTCAAATGTCCAATGATTCAACTAAAAGGAGATGGGGAACTATATGAATGATTTCCAAAAGTGTCAATATAATTTACCATATAAAAATACAATGGATTGAGTAAAATACTATGTGATCACCATAGATATGGTTGAATTACCAAATGATATGATAACACATAATTTTATCATAAAATCAATGTTATCTAATTCTTTATTTGATTTCATATTTATTTAACTATTTATATCATTAATGTTTTCTAAAAATTTTAAATAGTACCATAAAACTCTGAGGAAGGAGTTATAAATGAATATACCTAGTGGGAATCTTATTTCAATAAGGATATATATAGTAGACTCTATTAATAAGCATAGATGATCTATAGTTTCATTCATGATGGTCATAACTATGACTGACATTGATATAATATTTCATATGTATTGGCTTTCAAAGTTTAATGAAAGGATTTATTTTTGAGATAATCATATTTATATTTATGAATGGATTAGAGAATCCTTTGTTATTAATATAGATACTTATTTATATAAATATTTTATAGATCCAGCTACAGTATCTCACCATAGTGAAATTCTTGGAGTATAAGAGGATAAAACATTATCTATGGATAAAAAGGACATCCTAAGGATAAGGAACGTACCTATAATTCAAAAATACATAGATGTATTTTAAAAATAATTACATGAACACCCATCTAGCCATAATGTAGAGTTTTTTTGGAAATCATCCTTAATAAAAGATCTATATCCAATAATCTCTAAATAACGACACTATGGGAATTGGTAGATTTGGAGAAACAACTTTGGGAGTTGTGTGTTAAGGGTTTTATACACCCTAGTATTTCTTATATGGGAGTCCATGTTCTATTTGTAAAAAATAAGGATAAGTCTTTTATGTTTTCAAAAATTATAGGCATATCATTTCCATTAATATAAATAATATGTATCATTTTCCACACATTGATGACTTATTTAATAAAATTAAAGGATTTTAAAAAAATTCAAAGATTGATCTTCACTTTGGTTATCATTAATTATGGTTGAAGAAGGATGACATACCATGTAAGGAATTTTTGTATGAGGAATAAACTCTATGAGTTTATGGTAATTAAATTTAAATTGACTAATTCACCTTCTATTTTTATGGATTGAATAAATAGATTACTTATGGATTATATTGATAACATAAAGGAATTATTCATTGAATATATCTTGATACACACTAAAATTCATGAACATAATGAGAATCGTTTAAGAATAATTCTTGATACTCTCTCAAAAATAAAATTATACAGTAAATTCAATAAGATTAAATTTTAGTTCCATGAATATTCTATTCTTGGATATATTGTCTCCTTGATTGAATGTATTTGGATCCTTGAAATACAAAAGTAGTAAAATAATGACAAACACTGAAAAATATAAGCATTATGCATAGTTTATTTGGTTTCATTGGTTACAATCTGTGGTCTGTTCAAAATTTGACCAAATTGGCAAAACCATTAACCAAAATTACATGTAAATGGATTATATTCACATGGTCAATAGAATATAAATAATGTTTTGAGGGGATAAAGACAATATTTTTTCATTAAAAAGTATTAACTTTACCCTTATGAAAGGAATAATTTGTGATATATAGTGATGCATCAAGAAAAAAATTGATTGTGTCCTTTTGAAAAATGATAGAGTGTTTACTGATACATCACAGTAATTAGAGATCCATGAACTAAATTATCCAACTCATGATCTTAAGTTGGAAGGATTAATTGTGTACCAATGGATATGGAATCACTATCTATATAGTGAAATATGATTCATGTATATATATCACAAATGTTTAGATTACATATTCTCTTAGAGAAATCTCAATATGATTAAAATGGGATGGGTGGATCAACTCAAGGACTATGATTTATTGATACACTACCACCCTATAAAATAAAAAAAAGGTTTTTGATGCATTAAGTAGGATACACCATATAGTTTTTATCACAATATGTATTTACAAGGATCCTATATTCATGGATTTAGTAAAGTTAGATATGGTAATTAATATTAAAGGGGAGATAACATTCCTTTTCCAAGATATTACTAAAATGACTTTACTAGAAAATATAGTGAAGTCCCAATTGGGTGATAATGATTTACAAAGGATTATTAAGTCTATAAATAATAATAAATATACATTATTCATTAATAAATATAGTTTGTTGAATTATGGTAAGAGTTCATGTGTAAATTACATATTATATCTAAAGAGGGAGCTACTAGAAGAATCACATAACTCAAATTTCACTATACACCATGGTAGAAAAAATAATATAGGGAATTAAGAGATCATTCCTGATGGGATGTAATCAAGTGGTAAATTTTAGAATATGTATCTAGATGGATTGTAACAAACCAAACTGGGTCATCCTAACCACACACCTAATTTGGTCGTCATATAGTGAGGTGAAGTAAAAAAATAGAAAAAGTCTTGAATATAACCAAACAAGAAAAAAAAACTAGAGTGTTATTTGGAAGCAAAATATACAACCAAAACCATAAAATCTATACCAAAATGACTAAATCAGAATGTATGAGTAAATTAAGACCACCATTTCTCTATGAGACCAATAGTCACATCCAAACCAACTTCAACCAATGGTAGAAAAAAACAAGAGAATCCAACATGCCACATGATTCACTTACCTTAACTCGAATCCTGCAACACAACATCTAAAATAGCCAAAGTAAAAAAGTAGGGAGGTATCAAAACCCTAGTAGGATACCACCATAAAGTTTATAAAATTTTAATATCAAGCATAAAACAATTATATCTTTAAAAAAAATATTATTTCAAATAATTTTCAAAAAACCAATCCATTTTCAAATCATTTTACATATGATTTTTATAAAATAATTTCATATTATAAAAACTATAAATATGACAAATATATGTGATAAAATAAGAAATAATATACGTGAATCATAAGGTAATCCAGTAAACACATATCCATGAAATACAATCATGTGATTTCATGTGATACAACCACATATAAAAACTCATGAGAAATAATCTTAATAAAAATCATAATGCGATAAAAATACATAAATGACCAAGAACACTTTATTTTGGGATCTATATTATGTGAAAATACATAATAGACATTAAAGACCCTAAATAGGAATAACATTGGATCCAACCAATATCATGTCCTACCACGGTGCATTGATATCCAAAAGGATACCTCCTAGTGGTGACACACACACTAAGGATACCCATATCTATTTCCTGGTGCACCAAAGGTTCCCAAAGTGCCATGATAGTAAAAATAAATTTAAAAAACTTGATAAATTTAAAAAAAAACTTTTCAAATCCAACCCAATACAATTTTGTTTTTGAAAAAACTATTTCAAAATCAGGAAAATCTATTTTCAAAGTAAAACCCCTTTAAAAATATTTTTATTTCCCTGAAATCCATTAAAACCCAATATCACTTAAAATCAATGAACAAACCAAATGAATTTATCAAGAATGATAATAAATTAATAAAATTGAACCAATTCATATAAACACCTACCTCAAAATGGTATAAACCTGTATACATTCGATAATGGTGACTGGAAACTAAGAGATCATCCTTCAAAAGACAATGCAAGAAAAGAAACTGCAAAGGATCACTAGAAAACACTATCTGATCATGAATTTGTAACCTAACCACATCCAATGAAATATCCATGACAAAATTAAATAAAAACCAAAATAAATATTACTTGGAGAGGTTATTCAATACAAAATTGGTGAAAGATCATTGAACGAAGTGATCCAAAAGGGAGGAAATCATTGAAAATTTCCCAGGGTAAGCTCTGGGTTGAGAGAGAGAAGGATTCACATAGAATTAAAAATAAATTATCCGACCTCCAACTAGAACATATAATATGTAATACTTAAATATAATATAATCCCATTACACATCATGTATTCCATGAAGGTTGAAATCATTGAAAAATGTGTCATCTTTTTATTAAAAATCTGATTTTTCCCATTATAAAGAATGATACTGGTACAAGGTGTGTAAACCATTCATGACTTGAACTTGTTTCTTGAAATCTGTTAGGTAATTATTACACATTGTAAAACCCCCTTAAATGGAATTAAAATCCATATAATACTATATAAACTTGCATTTTAAGTAGAAAAACTTAAAAAATACCTCTATGGGCATTCTCTGAAATTAGGAATAATCCTGCCACGTCTTTGACATATTTATACCCAGACTCTATTAATAAAAATAAAAATAAATCCATTTAAATTAGTTCATTTTCCCCATAAAAATATCTATATCCTTGAGAATCCCACAAATGAACCCAAACAAAGAATATAAACAAAAAATAAATAAGGGAGTACCTTAAAAGCATAACAGAGTGTTATAATATCACCAACATAAATGCTTTTTGTCCTAAAAAATCCCTCATATTCTAATAATGACAAAATTTAAAGGAAACTTCTACCTCATCAATAATTTCCTCTCCCATGTCTCATGGATATCTCATATATACTACTATAATACATAGACTACAGGAATTGTTTTACTGCATAGTACCTTCTCTCGGTGATCTATAATCTGAACTCGCTTCTTAGTCAAAGTGGTTTTTATCTTAAGATCAACATATTCCCATATAATCACATGGGAATGATCTGGTATATACCTCATCATCTGAGAAACATGAAAAAAATTGTGGATATATGTCAAACCATATGGAAATTCCAATCGGTATGCCATCTTTCCCAATCATCCAATGATCCCAAAGGGTCACATAAACCTTAGTTCCAACTTATCATGCTTACCCAACCAACGATGTTCCAAGAGAGGTGAAAATATAAGAAAGCCCGAAACACAAACATCAAACTCCTATGGCCAGGGATGAGGATCCACATAAGATTTATGAAAAGTTTATACCATGATCAATCTCTTTCAAATAAAATACACCATCTCCATTATATCTTGAACAAGACTCTGCCCAACTAAGGACCACTCTCCCAACACTTCACAACACAAGGGAGATATACATGGATGACCATACAAATCCTCAAATGGTGACATAATAATTGAGTCTTGAAAACTATGGTTATAGTCAATATTGACTAGAGGAAAATGTTTTACCAAGATCCACCCAAATCAAGAACACAATCCTGAAAAATATCCTCAAGAACCTAGATAGACATCTATGTCTATCCATCCATATATAGATGATAAGTCATGTTGAATCAAATTAGGTAACCCATCACCTCCTATAAACCTTTATAGAACTTGTATGTGAAACTTAGGTCCCCTTCAAAAACAACTATAGAGGAAACTCCATGAATTTTCACAATCTCTCATACATACAAGTCCCTAATATATTCGAACATCATTGCCTCCTTGATAGGGGAAATGTGTTGATTTCATGATTTGTTCAATGATTACCCATATTTCATTATTTCCTATAGGATTCATTGTAAAACCAATGACAAAATCTATATAAATATCATCCCTCTCTCATATAAGAATGGGAAAGGGATGCAAAAAACCCACAGGACTCTGGTATTCCTCTTTAATTTAATGAAAAGTAAGACATCATGATAAAAAATCCACAATTGAACACCTAATCCCCAACCAAAAATACAAACATCTCAATTAAAGATATATATTGGTATCCATGGATATATGGACCAATAAGGTCAGTTTCCACTATCTATTAACTCTTACCTCTGGTAAAATGGAACATCCAACCTACCATGGAAGCACAAAGTGCCACTAGGTGGCCGATACCACTATCCCAAGGTCCGACCACCAAAAATGATTTTATCCAAGTGTTGAAAATTGGTTTCTATCACCTACCTAATATTAAATAACTCATCAAAATACATGTTATATTTCATCAAATCCAAGAACACCTATCTTATAACCTCTTCTACTCCCAAGATCATCTCAATAAACAAACTCATTAGATACAACTCCTCAATAAATTAAATTACATATTGTGTTTGTAATTTTATTCTAAATTAATTGGTAACCAAATTTCCCTTACCATGGGTTTACACAATATCAAAACAAATAATTTTATGGTACTCCACCTATTGTATCTATTGAAAGTTCAAATACCTCTAAGTAAAAATATATTCCAGACTCTTATGATTATAATATATAGTAAACCATTCCCTAATGAGGTAGTGTGTCCACATTTTGAGTTTGTGCATAACTGCTTCCAATTCAAGATCATGGGTAGGGTATTTTTCTCATTAGGGTGTAATTGGAATGATCTATAGGACACTCACTGATTCCCCTACATTAAGACAGATCCCAAACCCATACCAGAAGCATCGCAGAAAACATCATAACCCAAACCTGGTTCTAGAATTATCAAAACTCAATTTGAATTCAAAATCATATTTATCCCCTCAAAAGATATCTAACAATTTCCATTCCAATCAAACTTTACAACCTTATAGGTTAATACAATCATAAAATATGTGATCTTAGAGAAATACTGATCAAACCGTCTATAATAACAAACCAAACCCAAGAAGCTCTAGATCTCAAACACATTTCTAGGCTGGTCTGAGACATAACAACTTGTATATTTTTAGGATCCACTGATACACCCCTCTCATATATCACGTTCCCCATAAATTTCACTTCTTAGATCCAAAACCCCCATTTGGAAAGCCTACCATATAAAAAATGTTCTTTAAAGTTTAAAAGAATGATATCTAAATGGTCCTTGTTAACTTCATCTTTCTTAGAGTACACAAAAATATCATCCATGAACACAAAAACAAAAGATTCCAATAACCTATAAAATATTTGATTCATCAAATTCATCATCAATAAAAGAGTGGTAGTTAGAATGAATGGCATAACCAGGAACTCAAATTTCACATACAATCTCCTAAACATTTTCTTATGTGTATACTCTTATTGGAACCTCAACTAGTGGTACCTTAACTGTAGGTAAATATTTTAAAACCAAAATTACCCTCAAAGCTAGTAAAAAAGGACTTCAATACTAGGGAAATGATACTTGTTCTTAATGGTCACCTAATCAACTTCTGATATTCAATACAAAGTCAGAGGCTCTCGTATGCCTTCTTAGAATAGAAGAAAGGTGAAGGTTATAGGGACATACTGGGATAAATAAATCCTTTTGTCTCTAAATCCTCAAGAGGGACCTTAAGTTTCAAAAACAAAGTAAGTTACTTTTGATAATATGGCATAGAAATGGGAATCATACTAGAGATAAGGTCAACAGTAAACTCAACATATCTCTATAGAGAAAAACATTAAAATCATATGGAAATATCTAAGGGTATGAACACACAAATGAAATAATTTGACCACCCAAACAAGAATAAACTACATTAAGAAACATATATGACAACTAGGAGTATATTACCACATAATAAGGAACAATAGTCCCTAGACTTCCTGATCTACAGTCCAACTCACCCTGGAAAACATGAGTGACCCCATCAGAAGATAAGAACTGAACTTGGTGGTGAAAAAAGTCTATCTTGCACATAACACTAATCATATAATACGTGTTTATAATCAATATAAAGATGTCAATATCTATAACTAAAAATTCTAATACCAACTCAAAATCAGCTATCATCACCTGACACACAGGGCACTTGAAACCATCTTCAGACCTCTTGTCTAAAGGTATGGAAAGATCCAAAAAGTATGAAATAAGCTCTGAATTCAATACCAATACCTAAAATAACATTTCATATATAAAATACTTAGTAGAACCTATATAAAACAATGCAGGAAACATAGAAGAAGAAATATACATCATTAATCTAACATTAGTCTGATCTACTTCGGATTCCTCTAATGTGTACTCCACTGTATAAGGATGTCCGGTCTTAACTCCTCCCTAGGCTTTATTAACCACATAAACATCTCCCTTATCCTGAATATAGAACCCACCACTCTTGGAAGTATCTAAAAAAACCTGAAAACCCTTGTTGAATGTGGATCAAACTTTACATCCTTGGGGTATCCTATCACAAAAGCGTCTCAGTTGCCAAAATATTCTAGAATGATGAAATGTCTTGAGATCCTCTACAAAATTCATCTTGGTATGACCAATATACCCACATTGATAGTAAGAAATATTTTATTTCCCTAACGGAGCCCCCAAAATTGGTCTTGAAGAAAAATTACTACCTTTTTGCTTTATTTTTGGCTAGAAGACACACCATGGCTAACAACATCACCAACTAAAGATCTACCCCATCCTGTCTTCTCATCTATGTATGCAACACCCTAGAATGATAAAGGGTTAAATGACTAAATGATATGACTCATGTAAACAAGGTGAACCTTTATTTTTCAAGATCCTACCTGATTATAACTCAACAGTTAAGGGTGCTTGGTCTAGAGCAGTGATCAGGATGGGTGACCTTCTAGGATGTTTTCAATGGTGTGTGTGAGTGAGGAGAAAACTCATTGGAAAGGACATGTGTTGTCTTGTGGGGAATACCATTAGTTAGATGACTTGTTCAGGCATGTAAGTGGGCCCCAATATGGGGACCACATGTCTGTGGGGAAATTGGTGCTACCTAGAAGGCTAGGACCTGATGGCCATTTTAAGGAGTGGTGTTTGTGCTATCAGCTGAGCCCAGCTGTTACATTTGGTATCAGAGGTGGTACCCAGCCTTAAGTGCAGTGCACTACCTAGGTTGAGATGTAGGTCCCACAATGATGGCATTGTGCTCTAAAGGGGGGGTGAATGTAACACCCCATAATGATAAAGGGTTAAATGACTAAATGATATGACTCATGTCAACAAGGTGAACCTTCTTTTTTGGGAGCCTACTTGATTAGAACTCCACAGTTAAGCGTGCATGGTCTGGAGGAATGATCAGGAAGGGTGACCTTTTAGAAATTTTTCCATGGAGTGTGTGAGTGAGGAAAAAAGACACTCGAAAGGACATGTGTTGGCATGTGGGGACTATCATTAGTTAGGTGACCTATTCTGCAATGTGGGTGGGCCACAGGGTAGGGACTGCATATCTACGGGGCAATTGGTGATACCTATTAGGTCTGGACCTGATGGATATGTTAAGGCAGGGTGCCTATGTTGTCACCAGTACCCAGTTATTACAATATCTACCTTATCCAATGTCGCTTTATCAACTGCCTCCACAAAGGTCAAAAGACACATTAGAATCAACATTAACCAAATATAAGGCCTTAGTCCTACCTAAAACCTTTGATCCATTAGGTGATCATTAGTGAGAATATCTGATCCTATATGAATCAACTTGGTGAAATGGGTGGAATAATCAAGGATGATACACTCACCCTGATCCAAGGTCATAAAATCCCAGGTCTTTACCACCTGTAATGACTCAAGGTAAAACTGCTAATTAAATATATTCTTGAAATAATCCTAGGTAAGGTACTAATGAAACTTAGATTTCAAAATATAGTCTAACCATATCCTTCTCAATCCCTCTAGAACATATATATAGAAACCTACCTTAGAGTGTTCAAGAGTCTTAAAGAAATTGAAGGTCCTCTCAATCAGATCAATATACTCCTCATATTACTATGGTCCTTTGTCACCATGAAATATAGGTGGATAATGATTAATAAACTCATATCCATGATCAAACACACATCCTCGGTTATCTAAAACCACTTGACCAAGATTATGAATGGTGTGGATTACAACCTCAACCAAGGAAGGGTCCACTAGAGGATTCTCCGGCGAAACCTGTCTCACAACTTCATCTACTATATTTGGAAGAGATATTCTTTGAGTCATTTTCTAATAAACACAAGATAATAACCAATAAGATCATGAGAACATACCAAAATATTAGGACCACTCCCAAAATCCAAAATAATGCTTGAAAAAGATGAAAATTTAAATCAATTATGAATTCTAACAACAAAGGACATTACTTAAAAAGGAATAGATCAATATAAATAAACTTTCCATACAGTTCATTCAAATTACCTCAAACCCCAAGACTCAAACGTGGTAAAAAGTCCCTGACCACCCATGATAACTTTATTTTAGTAATAGAAGTTAGCTATCAAGTCCCCTTTTCCACACTTACTATCTTAACTTTGGCAGTCCTATCTCTTGTCTACTCAAGTCATTGAACCAATATCAAGTAGTGTTAACACGCATCAGGTCGAGCCTTCCCTATAATTCCATTTTGAAATAGACCAACATGGGTCATCCAAACAATACACCCAAGTTGTCCATCATATGGTGAGGTGGACTAAGAAAACCCAACAAGTCTTGAATATATTGAAAAAATACATACAAGCAGAGTACTATACAGAAGAAAAAGATACAACCAAAACCATACAATCTAATACAAACTAGTTAATCAAGTATGAGTTAAGGAATACCAACAAGTATTACCAGGACCAATTTTCACCTCCAAACCAACCTAAACCAAAGACAATGACAACAAGAGAATCCAAAATACTATAATCTGACCTTCCCTTTACCTAAATCTTGTAAAAAACATATACAACTTACCAAATGAAAATGTAGAGTGTGAGAACAAAGCCTGGTAGGATACCACCACATATTCTGTACTTGTTTCAATATCAAGAATGCAACGGTTTCTAAATTTTAAAACAAAAACATTATTATAACTAATTTTCATAAATCCAATCCATTTTCAAATCATTTTTCCTTAGGTTTTCATAAAAACATTTCATATTCTTCAAACCATAAATATGATGTGTAGAAGTGATGCAATAAGAAATAATATCCATTCATCATAATGTAATCTATTAAATACATATCCATGAAATACCATCATGCAATTTCATGTGATACAACCATAAATAAAAAAATTTGAGCAACAAACTATGATAAGAACCATCGTATGATAAAAATCCATAAATGACCATTCATGCTACCATTTTGGATTTAGCTTATGGGAAAATACATAATAGACATTAAGGGACCTAAATAAGAATAATGTTGTATCTAACCAATATTTAGTCCTTACATAGTCTATAGATATCCAAAATTTTACCTCTTAGTGGTGCTAAACAAAATAAATCTAACCATGTCTATTTCCCAACGCCCCCAATGTTCCCAAAATGCTAATATTTTCAAAATAAATTTCAAAATCATGCTCATTATTTTACAACAACATTTTCAACGCTAAATAAATCAACCTCGGTGTTTGAAAACCCATTCCCAAATCAATAAAATTTGTTTTCAAAGAGAAACCACTTTAAAAACATCTTCCATTTCTAGAAATCTTTTGAAACCAAAAATCAACTAAAATTAATGAAACCCCCATAAGAAATAATAAATAATGATATTAAATTCATAAAATTAACCCATTTTATATAAATATATCTATATAAATGGTATAAAAATATCTTCCTTCAACAAATATGACAATAAACCAAGAGATATGCCTTTGAAAGACAAAGAATGACATAAAACTACAAAAGATCAATAGAAAACACTATCTGATCATGAACCTGAAACTTAAGTATAGCCAATGTAATAGTCTCATCCAAATAAAATAAGAACTCGAAGGAACGCTTATGTGGAGAGGTGAACCATGATAACATTGATGAATGATCTTCGAACGAAGAAATATGGAAGGGAGGGAATCACTCAAAATTTATTAGGGTGAGATCTAGGTTGAGAGATATAGGGATGCACATAGAATAAAAAATAAATCATCTGACCATATCATAAAGCCTATAAGCCACAATACTTATATGGTGTGTAATACCATTACACATTATGTATTCCATGAATGTAACACCCCGAACCTAGATTCCCAGAGTCAGTGCATTATTTTAATACATTAGCATGATTACAAGGAATCAAGTCCTGAAAGACCGATTAGTTTATCAGTCTTGGAAAATAGATTACAAACATGAATGTTACATCACACTTTCTAACATACAATAAAAAAATCCTTTGAGAATTCCATTGTTCCCTTAACTTAACCATGCATCTCAAACATAAATCACTTCTTGGGATGCTGGGAAAATAAAACATATGAAAGGGGTGAGCTTAGATGCTTATTAAAGGTCAATAATATAGCGGAAACTATAAACTTTTACGGTAAGATGTGTAATAAAAACAATATCCTTTTAAACATAATCTTGAACATAATATGGAAAACATTAATCAAACATTACCATATAAACATGAACATGGATATTATACTAGTCAAATAATCACTAGTAATAACTAATTTCATAATGAGGGAATGAACAGTACCAGACTATGATTTTTGTTTCAAGGCCTCATGCCCAGACCTAGGGGCTAACTATAACCGGACCCCAACCCGGAGAGCCACTATAACCGGACTCCAACTCGGATAGCCTCTGTAACCAGACTCCAACTCGGAGAGCCTCTATAACCAGACACCAACCTGGAGGGTCTATTGTAACCTAAACCCAACTCAGAGGGCTTACTTTTACCGATCCCTAACCCAGAACACACTAGTCAAATAAATTCATCTTAAGAAAAGGTTCAAATATAACATAAACATTCATGTTAAAAATATCATATGAAATTTCAATAATTTAACCATAAACCATGAATGGAATAAAAATAACTCATCCACATTCAAACATATCATAAAACCTTCAATACATTATGGTTGATTTTTATCATAACAAATCAACTTCAAACAAGTGTAAAATTTATCAAAGGATATTGACATAGATGAAATCAAAACTATTTGAGAGAAATATCTCTTCCTATTTTGATATCATTTAAGAGTAACATAATTATAAAGAAAACATTTATTTTAAAAATATTCTTATAATCTTGTAAGGGAAACATTGAAGATTTTATAATGGCAGAAAATACCCACATCCACCGTATAAGTTAAAAAAACATTCTTACCTTAATTTTGTTGAAAAGGTCATAAGGTACCTTATTTGGAAAAAGACTGAAAGATTCCTTTAAAACCATTTTATAAAAATTAAAACATGGGTATAAATGACTTTAACCCATAGTCTAGTAAGTAGTAAAAATGTTTTTGAAAACATTTTTAAGAAACATGTCTGTGGATGATAAAGAGGTCCCATTAGATACTTACGTAAAAACAACCTCAGATAATAAAGAGATTGTAAAATTAAGAATTACCTTGTACTTTTACTTGGTTAAGGGTAAGTTAACCTCTTGTATAATATTTAAATCATTGTTATTAAATTATATAAGAACCATATACATAATTATGATATCATATATTATCTTCTAATAATACTTTGTTAATAATATTTTAGTATTATCGTCGTTTCAGGTGTTAACTGATTTGTTTTCCTTTATATTATCTGTTATGTGAGTCATGTTTGTTATGGAAGGGATGTTTATTATTCATATCCAGAATTATATCAAGTCTTTAAACATTATTTTTAATCATAAAATGAAAATTAGTCTTGAATGGTTAAGATCGGGAATGAATCTCATCTCGTTCGTGGAGACGGTAATCTGTACGTACGCACAAGCAACAATATCATTCTTTTGATATTAAAATCGTATATAATTGGATGTTATATCACATATAAATAATTATTAGCATGTTATATTTATTATTTACATCAATGATACATCATTATTATACCCATCCAAATAATAATGTATTGAATAACAACTACACCACGACGTGGAAACGGTAAGTCGTACGTATGCACGTATGGTGGCATGTCACTCATAGGATGGATAGAATAATGAATATGGTTGTACCATATTTATAACAACATCATAGTATATATAATATACTAGAGTTATTATTTTACAATAGAAGCAACAAGGAAAGAAGAATTGTAAGAATAAAATAACTTGAAAGATGTGATAAAATATTTACCTCTTCTTTGGGTTCTTCCTTTTGATTTGATCAAAAGGGCTTCTTAGGATTGCTTTCTAGCCAAATTAAGGACTCTAGGATTAAGGGATGATATTTTAGAGGATATTTGGGCAGTGGTTGTCTGATCCAAATGGCTTTGAAGGTGTTAATTTGAGAGAAGGGTGAGTGACCTTTTATAAGAGGGGTGAGGGGCACCTTAGGAAAAGATTGAAATAGTATTTTATAATAAAATTATTTTCGGTTTATAATGGCTCAAAATTAATTTATTTATAAGATAAAGTGGGGATGGGTCAAGATACTCAGAAAAAATAGGTTCTAAACAAGTTAAGGTTTCCATTTTAACCTTATCTTTTAGATTTAACTCTAAGTTAAATAATTTAAATTTTACCGTGTCTTATTGTATTATTATACTATATAGTTAATAAACATAATATAAACATCCAAGAGGACCTCAAGTAGTTCATTAATGACATATATAATACTCTTTAAGGAATTTTTCTGAAATTTAGATTTTTAGGAATATTATATCAACCAATAGTATAGTATTTGTTTTAAAACATAATTTATGTCAATTTTGAACCTATTTGGTATTTTGTTTTTGTGAAAGTCATAAAAACATTATCACTTAGAAAAAATTTTATCTAATCAACCCTAACATGTCATATTAACATATAAAATTAGTGTAATTAATCAAAAGTCTCAAATTTTATTTATTTGGATATTTATAATATCAATTATTTTAAACTTTCATTAATAATGTAATTACTGCATCATCATTGTGTCATAAATAATTAAATTATTTAATGTCTAAAATTTATAAATAAAATACCATTATGTAGGAAATATTTTTATCTTTCTAATTGATATTTATAGTTGAATTTATCTTATGTATAACTCTATATTAAAATTTTTTAGTTATGAAAACTTGAATTTAACACTTTTAACTATTCTTTAAATTAAATAATAATAAATGTCCTAATATAATCTAAGTGGACCTAAATGGTGTTAAGTATAAAGTAATCTTTTGAATTTCATGTCTTTTGTTTTGGAAATAACAAATCTCTTTATGTTCTTTTATCGTACTGACTGTTCATTATATTGACTATGTTTATCTTACAGACTATATTTACCGTACTGACTATGATTATTTTACTGAATATGTTTATCATAATGACTATGTTTATCCTATTGAAAATATTTATTGTATTGACTATGTTTATTGTACTGACTATATCAATCGAACTGACTCTATCAATAGTACTAATTTTGTCAATCGTACTGACTCTGTCAATCGTACTGACTATTGTGCATCATACTCACTTTGCATCATATCAATACATTGAACTAAGTAATACTAATAGTACTCATGTTTTAATTTTATCACATGCATGTTTTTGTTCTTTTATCAATACACTTGTTTTATATCAATCATATTCATGAAAAGCCTATTCATATATCTTTTTTTTAACCAAAACGATGTCATGGAATTAGTTATAAACTAATCAAAACGATGTGGTGTTTTCTATTTCAATATGACTGTTATAATGCTAGGTGTCCAAGTCCTTCTGATTTTTCTGAAGAAATATGATAGTTGGAGTAAATATGACCGTTGGAACCTAAGGCCTATAAATAAGAAGTCATTTGAAGCTAAGAAAACAACTGAGAGACTTTGATCATTCTTTGCTTCTTGCAAGTTCTAGAGAGAGACGTTGTGACTTCTCACTATATTCATGCGAAAGCTTTGAGATTAAAAAACATGAATGGATCATTATTAGTTTTTTGTATTTCTATAAGTGCTTGGTTTTCTTTGTGTGACCGATCAAGTGATAACGATCGAGGGCTGTCGGGGATAGGCAGACGGTGCTACCGATCTTCGTATCGAGGGGTTTCAAGTGTTTGAAAGACAGAGGTACCGATTGCCTATAAATTCTAGGGCTTGCAAGGATAGAAAGATAGATATATCGATCATCATATATAGGGAATGAAGGGATAGCCATACAGACGTACTAATCATCATATCGAGGGCTTACCAAGGTGGTGGTAAGACAGACCTTTTATCCTAGGCGAAAGGATACCCTTTTCTTTGGGATAAAATAATTGTAATACTTTCACATTTCTACTACTGTTTATATTAGAAAGGAAATTTTATTGTTTCCTTTCTTCTTTTCATTTTAAATTTTAATTATTTCAATTACAATTATTCTGTTACATATTGTATTAATAAATTCTTTACGCTTTATGGTAGAATCTTTCACTTTTTTATTACTCTTATTATTTTATTTGTTTTGAATATAATTGATTTACATTACTCATAGTATTACGTCGTATCATACCTTTTATATTCAAGACAATTGTGGTTAATTTTATTGGTTGTTAATTGAATTAGTTTAAGTTCATTTAAACTAATTTATTAAGTGTTTAAATACAGCGTTTTTAAACATAAAATTCACCCCCCCCCCCCTCTTGTATTGTTCCATATAATAGACATCTATATATAGATCCAACAATTGGTATCAGAGGAGGTTTACACTGATTTGAATTACTTTTTATAATATTTTGTTTTTATCACAAATTTCCGTTTAATACTACTTACTGTACTAACGTTTGGAGTGGAAAATATTTTGTTTTATAAGATGGTAGGAATGAATATTGGGTCAATTGACAATCTGAATCCACTTAGACCACCTATTTTTGACGTGAATGATTATGAGTACTAGAGAGATTGAATGAAGACATTTGTTATTAATACTAGAGTAGAAAATTTTATTATGATTACCAGAGGCTACAAAATTCCTAACAAAGAAGTCAGTACTTGCACTAATCAAGAAAATCAAGAATAACAACTGAATTACAAGGTACGTGATAATTTTCTATGTTCTATGACCAGGAATATATACAGCCAGATATCATCATGTGAAGTATCCAATTGTATTTTGAAGAAATTAGAAGTCACACATTTTGGTACATCTAATGTTATAGAAACAAGAAGAGCAATTCTTCGAGCAAAATATCATGGTTTTATTTTTCCTTATGGAGAGCCAGTATGTAAGGTGAAATAAAGATTTATAAAAATCGTCAATAGTTTAAAATATATGGGAGAAAAATGTCTTTATTATGAAGATATTGTAGAAAATATTATTGATATAATGCCAAACGAATGGGAGTCAAAGAGGACAGCTATTAATGAAAACATAAAAGTTTCTCAGATTACTCTTGGTGAACTTCTTGGAACTATTATACAGCACGAGACAAGAATGAAATGAGATGCTGATATCAATATGAAGAAAAATGGAAATGGAAGTGTAGATTTTACTACTACATATAAAGATAAAACACCTGAAAGGATAACAATATCCAAAGATAAGAATGTTGTTATGTCATAATCAAGTGATATTGGTCACTCAGATAATGAGTTAGCCAATATTTCTTGAAGGATGAAAAAGATTGTGGGTAAGAAAGACTTTCAATAAATATTCAAAAATAAAGATAGGAAGGATAATAATGATGTGGAAGTAACATGTTATGAATACAATAAAGCAGGTCATATAAGACCTGATTGTCCTTTACTGAAAAGAAAACATAGAAAGGAGAAACATTCTGAAAGAAATAAGAAAACGTATTACAAGACAAAGGCAAAGAATGTCTTGAAGGTAAATGATACTTGGAGTGCATGTGGTGGTGATTCATCAGATGATTCTTTATAATATAAATATTCTGGATAGAGGAATATTAGACTTATAGCCAGACTACCAATTGAAGATCATTGTTTCATGGATAAGGTACACAATGTTGAATCCATCAAAAATGTATCATTGAATATAAATTATAATGATAGTAAATATTATGAATCCTTAGATGAAGAATCTTTTTCTGGTGAAGATAACACTTTACCTACCTATGAAGAAGTGTCTGGGTTTTCTAAGCTTCATGAGAATGAAAATTCTAAAGTCAAGAAAAAGCTTGAAAAGAAAAATTCTAGAATTTCAATTCTTACTAAGGAAATATCAGTTTTTCCTAATGATCTTGATAAGAAAATTCTTGATTTTTAAAGTATTTCAAAAAACATTTAGAAAGTAAATTCTGAGAAGGATAAACATTCAAAGGATCTAGAAAAAGTAATTTCTAAGAAAAATATTTCTGAGCCTAAATCTTGTGCTAAAACTAATACCTTTGAAGATAAGAACTTAGTTATTAGAATAAAGTTAGAAATATTTTCATTGAGGAAGTGTTTGTCAAAATTTACCTTAGGTAAGGAAAATTTTGATAAGATGTATTCTCAAATTTGACCTTTAAGGAATAATTCTTGATTGGTTATACTAATTCAAAACCGATTTATAGTATTAACTATTTTGTTCCTCAAATCCCTCCATTCTGTATTAAGTGTCAATGTGGTGGAAATTGGGAAAGAAATTGTTCTCTTAACAGAACTCAATCTTTAGGATTTCATAAATCTCATTTTTCAAATCAAATTTGGATTCCTAAAATTCTTTTATCTAACCCCTCTGGATCCAAACAAGTTTGGATTTCGAAAAACTAATTGTTTCTTTTTCAGGAAAATAAGAAGTATACCAACAACAATATTTGGTACATGGATAGTTTTTTTCTCGTCACATGACCAGAAATAATGATTTCTTTGAAAAGATTATCGAAACAAAAGTTGGAAAAGTTACCTTCAGAGATAATGCTCAAGGAATGATTGTTGGAATATGTAATATTTTTTTTCTTGGAAAAGGTCTAATTTCAAATGTTTTGTTTGTCAAAGGTCTTAAGCACAATCTCATCAGCATACGTCAATTTTGTGATGAAGGTTACCTTGTGAATTTTAGAAATGATAAATTTTTAGTTCCCAATTCAATGGATGAATTCATTCTATCTACACAGTGGAAAGAGAATGTATACAATATTAACTTAGAAGACCTTAGGAGTTAAAACTTACCTTGATTAAGTGCAATAGAAGACCAATATTGGCTATGGTAGAGAAGACTAGGACATTATAACCTAAGAAACCTTTGTAAACTTTCAAATAAAAGACATGTAAAGGATCTACCAATTCTTAGATATGATTCTTCAAAGGTCTGTGATCCTTGTCAATTTGGAAAGAAACATAAAACAAGCTTTAAATTAATCAATGAAGTTTCAACTTCTAATGTATTATAGTTAGTTCATATGGATCTCTTTGGTCCTTTATAAACTAGAATCATTTGAAGAAAATACTTTGTATTTTTTTATTTGATGACTTTACTAGATTTACATGGGTCTATTATCTAGTAAATAAATCTAAAGATTTTTCTTATTTCAAAATTTTTAGAGCGCATGTTAAAAATGAGAAAAACCTAATATTGATAACTATCCATAGTGATCATGGTGCTGAATTTAAAAATTCTTATTTTGAAACTTTTTATAGTAATAAAGGTATTACTCACAACTTTTCAGCTCCAAGAACTCCTCAGAAAAATGGTATTGTTGAGAGAAGAAATTGTATTCTTTAGGAAATGACAAGAACTGTGTTGAGTGAGTACTCAATTGCTTAGAATTTTTGGGCTGAAGCTGTTAGTACTGCTTGTTATACTATAAATCATGTTTTAACTAGACCTTTTCTTAATAAAACACTTTATGAATGGTGGACTGGCCGAAAACCTAAAGTTTTATATCTCATAGTTTCTGGATGCAAAGTATTCATTCTAAATTCTAAAGATAATCTACACAAATTCGAACCAAAATATGATGAATGAATCTTTCTAGGCTATTATACAACTTCTAAGGCCTATGGAGTTTTCAATAAAAACTCATGTACTATTTAAGAAACAGTGCATGTTAAATTTGATGAAACTAATCCTTTTGTTTTCAAACAACCCCAACCTACATCTTCGAATGTGTTTTCAAAAACTGATTATCAACCTCAGTTAGAAGATCCTTCTGATAATGAAAATGTTCAAGAAAGTATCTCTAAAACTTTTACCCCAGAATCTTTTATACCATATATTGATGAACAGGTCTTACAAAACCCAAATCAATTGTTTCTTAGGAATCATCCCAGGGATAATATCATTGGTGATGTAAATCAACCTATAAGAACCAGAAATTCCTTGAGAAATTAAATAGAACACCTTGCCTTTATTTCCCAATTCGAACCTAAAAGTCCAAGTGAGGCCTTAGGTGATGAATATTGGATTAAAGTAATGCAAGATGAACTAAATTAATTTGACAGGAATAAATTATCGACTTTAGTTGAAACATCTAAAGAAACAACTGTAATTGGTGTTAAATGGGTCTTTAGAAATAAATGTGATGAAAAATGAATCGTTGTAAGAAATAAAGAAAGACTTGTTGCTAAGGTCTATAATCAACAAGAGGGAATAGACTATAAATAAAAATATGCTTTGGTATCTAGACATGAATCTATTCATATTCTATTATCCTTTTCAGCATACTTTTATTTCAAATTATTTCAAATGGATGTTACATGTGATTTTATAAATGGTTTTGTTCAAGAAGAAGTTTTTGTTGAACAAACACATGGTTTTATAGATTCAAAATATCCTAATCATATTTTTAAACTTACCAAAGCTTTGTATGGCCTTAAACAAGCCCCTGGAGCATGGTATGATAGACTTACAGGATTGATTTAATAAAACAATTATGAAAAAGGTACAGCAGATCCAACCCTTTTTATAGAAATGGAAAATAAAAATGTTTTGATTGTTCAAATTTATGTTGATGAAATCTTATTTGGATCAACTCATCAATATTTAACTGATTATTTTGAAAATTTAATGAAATGTTAGTTTGAAATGAGTATGATGGGTGAGTTAACATTCTTTTCAGTTTTTCGAATTTCATAAAAACCAGAAGGAACCTATATATCTCAACATAAGTATATCAAAGACTTACTAAAAAGGTATGGATATGAAAATACCAAAAGTATTATCACTCCAATTGGTACCTCAAATACACTTGATCTTGATGAAACTGGAAAACTAGTAGATCAAACAACTTTTAGAGGTATGATAGGAAGTTTGTTATACTTGAAGGCTAGTCGACCAGACTTAATGTTTTCCATATGCTTATGTTCAAGATACCAATAAAATTCAAAGAAGTCTCATTTAAAAGTTGTGAATATAATCTTTCGGTATTTAAAAGGAACTCTGGATTTAGGTTTTTTTTATTCTTCTAAAAATGATTTTTTGTAAAACGTTTTTCAGATGCTAACATTGGTGGCTGTGGAATGGATAGAAATATTACATCTGGAACATTTCATTTCTTAGGATATTCCTTAGTTTCTTGTTCATGCAGGAAACAACACTCAGTAGCACTTTCCACTACTAAAGTCGAATATGTAGCAGCTGGAAGTTGTTGCTCTCAAGTGTTGTGGATTCAACAAACACTCACGGATTATGGATTGAGTTTTTCCAAAACTCAAATTCTATGTGATAATACTAGTGCCATAGCCCTTAGTAAAACCCCAGCACATCACTCTTATTCAAAACACATAGATATTAGGCATCACTTTTTTAGGGATCACACCCAAAAAAGAGATATTATTGTACAATTCATTAGAATGCAAGAACAACTTGCTTACAGTTTTACAAAACCGTTATCTTCCAATAGATTTGAGTTCATGAAACAAAATCTAGGAATGATTACACTAAGATAATCATTCATATCTACTTCATGTTTTACATTTCTCCTTATATGAAACAACTCCTATTAAAAGTTGGAGAACATTTTTTTCTTAATGTATTTTTTAACATTTATTTTATGATTTTCTTTATCTGTTGATTTTCTATTCTATCTTTCTGATTTTCATCCTGACAGTTCTATTATCGTTTTATATTTCTATTTATCATTTCTTCTTTCTAGTTTCTTTATTGATATTTTGTTTTCCATCGGCACATCAACCTATGGTAACAACTTTATTTTCCATCGGCATGACAACCTATGGTAACAACTTTGTTTTCCATTGACACTTCAACCTATGGTAACAAAACAAATTTCCATCGGTATGAAAACCTATGGTAACAACTTTGTTTTCCATCAGCATGACAACCTATAGTAATAAATTTTTTTCCATCAGTTTGACAACCATTGGTAATGAATTTTTTTTCCATTGGCTTGAAAACCTATGGTAATGACTTTGTTTTCCATTATCTTGACAACCTATGGTAATGAATTTTATTTCCATCAGCTTCACAACCTATGGTAATGAATTTTTTTCCATTGGCTTGACAATCTATGGTAATGACTTTGTTTTCCATCGGCATGACAACCTATGGTAACAACTTTTATTTCCATTGGCATGCCATCCTATGGTAACAACTTTGTTTTCCATTTGCATGACAACCTAAGGTAATGAATTTGTTTTCCATCAGCATGACAAACTATGGTAATAAATTTGTTTTCCATCAGCTTGACAAACCTATGGTAATGACTTTGTTTTCCATCGATCTTACAACCTATCGTATTCTTTTTCCTTGTACGCTTGTATTTTTTTATTTTACTAAACCAGTGATATTTTTAAAATCTATGACAGGTACATTATTTCTTTACTTTATATTGTTTTTCTTACTTTTTATTGTTTCTCATTTTTTTTAAACCCTTTAAATCCCCATCATTGATTATTTTTCTTCTAATCTAAACCGTCGAAGACCAAAGGTCATCTTTCTTCACCTATAAATAGAGCCCCCCTCCCCTAACCCACACTGGTTTTTAAAATTTTGTGGTAAAGCTCTGCCTCTTTGTTTTTAAGACTCCATATGATATTCTCTTTGTCTCACCTTTATGTCTCAGTCCTTTTCCAACACTCTTGCCGAAATGTCTTCAAAGACATTTTTAGAGAAAAATTTCTTCAGAGAAAGGTTAGTTTCTTGGGATTTCTTTAACACATATGTTTCAATAATCAAGAGGATTATTTTTTTTCAATGCTAGAAATATATTAGAGTTGAGAAAACTGTATCTCAAGACCCAATTATTTTTAAAGAGGTTAGTCAATTCTAAAAAACGGTGTCTTTTCACAAAAATATGATGATCAACTTTGTTGTGTACGATAGAAAAATCTCAATGTCTGTGAAACAAGAAACTCATTTTCTCAGTTTTTCTATGGAAAGCGATTCTTTTTGTCCATCTCATAAACTACCAGATGAAGTTGGTACATTTAATAGAGAAAGATCTAAAAATTGTTATTCCTTATAAATGAAGAGAAGAGAATAGTAGCCCATTTATCTCCAGAAAATAGGTTTGTTGTGCTTTGGATTCAAGGATTTCATATCCCAAGGAAAGTGGATAGATAAAGCCTTAAATTTCCTTATATCTTTATGCTAGAATATCTTGTAAACATGAAAAAGGTAAATCACATGGGGTACATCTTTGAAACAATCAAGAATTTCAATTCAAGAGCGATCAAGTCTCATTTGATTATGTATCCCTCTATTCTTACAAAGTTAATTCTTGAGAGTGTGAAGTTTTGTAATATTCCTATGAAAGGGTAGTTGAAATAACTAAAGCCTTCTTAGATTAGTAAGAATACACTGAATAAGTTTGATGTATGTTTTCATGAAGATTAAAAGCTTTTTTTAAGATGTAGATGTTAAATTAGCACCAAATCAATCGTAACATAATCTAATCGAAGAAAATACAATTATTGTTGCTCCTAAAAAATTAGATCCACAAACTATTACTAAGACAAAGAAGAAAAAAATACAGAAAGGAGATTGTGTCCATGTAGAGGAAAGACATATAACAAAGAAAATAAGGTGAACCTATGTTCGGTCTTGATCCAGATGAAGCTTTAGCTGATAGGATAAGGGTAAAAGATACTCTTCAGGCTGAGAAGAAAAAGAAGACTCTTTTGAACCAGAAAGCACAAGATTTTGATGTTACTAAAATCCGGAAAATGGTTGAGGTGGATAGTTCTCAACTAACGGAATAAGTTCAACAAGAACCATTCGTACAGAGTCTTCCAGAAAAAGATAATGGGAAAAAATTATTGAAAGAAGTTGAGGAAGTAGAAGAAGAGGAAGAAGATTTTCTTTTGGGATTTCTTCAGAGTTCAAAAAAGTGTAGAGAAGAATCTTTTCAAAAGAAAAGTGAAGGTATTAAACAAGTTCCTCATGTCGATCAAGCACCAAATGAATATCTTGAAACTCTTTCAGATAGATTTCTTTCTTAAGTAAATCAAGGTGCACAATATTCTCATATCGAAAAACTAATTGTTATTAGTGACAAATTGGAAGAAGAAAGAAAGGAAAAAAAGAAAAATCAAAAGGAAAACAGCCAGTTGAAGAATCAAGTCGATCAAATAAACTGGATTCATACGATGAAGATACTAATTCAGAACACACAATTCCTCTCAAGAAAAGTGATTGCATTGTTCATGTATTGGGGATAATTGAGAAGATTGTTCCTTATTTTCCTAGAATTGATGGTAAAATTGATTTCATCACAGATAATCAAAGGAAGAAGTTTGGTTCTATAAGGGAACATAGAAATAGAGTATTTTCAATAGAAGCTGATTTAAAAGTATTGTCTGAAAGTTCGGTTTCCCATAAGAAGGATTGCAATAAGATAACTAAGTGGTCATACAAAACAGAAAGCTCAGTGAAGGATTATGAGGTTTTAATTGAAGACTTAAGGAGGATTTCCAATGATCTTGATATTTATTTCAATAAGCTTGAAAAAGAAACTATTAAAAGGCTGAATCAGATGTCAAAAACTCATGGAGCTGAAACCCCTTCAATAAAAGAGTTAGAAGATAGGATGAATGATTTCCTGAGAGAGTTTTCAAAGGTTTCATCTTTCAAATATGAAATAATATTATTGAAGATGTAAAATTCTGTGTTGTCTCAAGACAATAAGAATTTTCAAGATAGAATTGATACTCTTGAAGAAGTAATCAGAATTCAAGAAGAGACTATCAAGAATCAGGATTAGATTTTTCAGATCAATAAGATCTTCTCAAAAACCAGAGAGATTCTATTTTAGAAGACAAGAAATAAATCATAAATATGAAAGTTGTTCTTCATGAGCTGATCAAGAAAAAAAATAGAAAACAGGTGAATGTTTTGTTGTATCTGTCTTTATTTATTCACTTTTCGAATTCTATAGACTTTTTATCTCAATGAGTTTTATGTTATCTTTTCTATTGTATTGTATTTTTGTTTCTCTCTAACCTTTTTAGGAAACTCAAGATTACCCCGTTATTTTTGTAAATCACAAAGGGGTAGAATGTTTTATAAGGGGAATAATGTTTTAATCAAATACTTCTAAATCAAGGAAAATCTAAGAATACAATCCTTAAAAAAGTATAAACCTAAGGGGGGTTAGTTTGAATCAATCACTTTTTTAGCAGAGTTTTCATAAGTCAAGGGGAGATAAGTATTCCTTTCTAGTTTTACTTTGTGTTTTGTACTTTCCAAAAAGGGGGAGATTGTTAAGTCAAAAGTCCTCTTTTTACTTTTATGTCTTGTTTTGGAAATCAAAAATCTCTTTATGTTCTTTTATCGCACTTACTATGTTTATCATACTGATTATGTTTATCATACTGACTATATTTATCTTACTCACTATGTTTATCGTAATAACTATTTTTATCATACTGACTATGTTTATCATAGTGATTATGTTTATTGAATTGACTATGTTTATCGTATTGACTATGTTTATCATATTGACTCTGTCAATTGTACTGACTCTATCAATCATACTGATTTTGTCAATCATACTGACCCTATCAATCGTACTCACTATTGTGCATCATACTCACTTTGCATCATATCAATACATTGCACTAATTAATACTAATAGTACTCTTTTTTTACTTTTATAACATGCATGTTTTTGTTCTTTTATAAAAACACTTGTTTTATATCAATCTTATTCATGAAAATCCTTTTCATATATCTTTTTGTTTTAACCAAAAAGATCTCATGGAGTTAGTTATAATCTAATCAAAATGATCTCGTGTTTTATGTTTCAATATGACCGCTATAATGCCAAGTGTCCAAGTCCCTCTATTTTTTCCAGAGAAATATGACCGTTGGAGGGAATATGATCATTGGAACCTGAGGCCTATAAATAAGAGGTCATTTGAAGCTGAGAAAACAACTGAGAGACTTTGATCATTCTTTTCTTCTATCAAGTTCTAGAGAGAGACGGTGTGACTTCTCACTTGCTTCGTGTGAAAGCCTTTGAGATTACAAATCTTGAAAGGCTTGTTCTTAGTTTTTTGTATTTCTATAAGTGCTTTGTTTTTCTTTGTGCGATTAATCAGGTGATAACGATTGAGGGCTTCCGGGGATAGGCAGATGGTGCTACCGATCTTCGCATTGAGGGATTTCAAGTGTTTGAAAGAAAGAGGTACCGATTACCTATAAAATCAAGGGCTTGTGGGGATAGCTAGATAGACGTACCGATCATCGTATAAAGGTCTTGCGGGGATAGTAAGACAGACGTAACAATCGTTGTATCGAGGGCTTACAAAGGTGGTGGTAAGAAAGACCTTTTATCCTAGGTGAAAGGATTCCCTTCTCTTTGGGATATAAGAATTATAATACTTTTACATTCCCACTACTATTTGTATTAGAAAGGAAATTGTATTGTTTCCTTTATTCTTTTAATTTTCAATTGAAATTTTTTCAATTACGATTATTCTGTTACATATTGTATTAATAGATTCTATACGCTTTATGGTAGATTCTTTCACTTTTGTATTACTCTGATTATTGTATTTGTTTCGACTACAATTGATTTAAATTACTCATAGTATTATATCGTATCATACCTTTTATATTCATGAAAATTGTGGTTAATTTTATTGGTTGTGAATTTTATAATTTTAAGTTCATTTAAACTAATTTCTTAAGTGTTTAAATACAAAGTTTTTAAACATACAATTCCCCCCCCCCCCTCTTGTATTGTTCCATCTAATATACATCTATATATAGATCCAAAAAATGGTCATATTTTATTCCTAAGGTTGTTTTTGGTCTAATTACACTTATCCAAAAGAATTAGGACATGTGTTAGAGTAATAATAATATCATTTTTACCTTTAATTACCTCATTTACTTTTAATCATGGTAAATAAAAGCCAAAAGTTACTATTCACCAAAAAAATATTTTTAACATATAAAACCACATTTTACTTACTCATATCAACTGTTTCTCTCAGATTTTTGAAATTCAATTCACAGAAGTGGTAAAATTATGTTTTATGCAAATTTGCAAATGTTCCTATGAGGTGGGTAAAAGATGGTAAAAAGTTCAATAAAATTTTTATATATCTAAACTTATTATAAAATGAGTCCAATTAATTACATTGAACTTATATAGGTATTATGTATCTATTTTGATCTAAAATAAATTTAAATTAAATAAATAATTATTTAAATATAAATTCAGTTTTAAACAATAACTTAGTGTTTTTCACTATTCATCAAAAATTGAATGTTTTCAGAAAACTACCAAAAATTCACCCTAAGATAATTTTGATATTCTGAATTCAAAAATGCAGTCTATTTTACAAATTTCAAAACATATAAGTTGAATTTATTAATTTAAAATTAATTCCTGTTGTCAAAACAAAAAAAACAAGTTTTTTGAAAAGTAAAAACTATCAAAAGATTGACATGTGTTTTTGTCAAATTTAAATGTGAAATTACTTATAATGACCAACATTGTATTAAATGATAAAAATATAATATAATTATACTTCAAAACCATTCAAATGTATAATTGAACACTATCAATTATTTTGATTAAAAAAACTTTTCAGTAAAATTTAGTATTTTCTACTATTCACCCAAATATGAAAGTTATCAAAAAACCCCAAAACATTATCGAAACTAAATTTTTATGTCCCGATTCTAAATAAGAAGATAATTTTGTCAAATTTAATATATAAAAGTTTCAAATATTGGATTTAAAAAGGTTCTCTATTAAAAGGCGGTAAAATTGCAATTTTTGGAAAATGCTTCTTTTATCTGAAAAAAATGAATTTTTTCTTACATTATGTCTAAGAAATTCATAATATGGATTATAAATTATAAATATTATATAAAATTCAAAATTCATTTAATACTATTCATAACCGCTTTTCAACGGCTAGTTTGGTAAGTCGTGGTGCGCTCGAACTCGGTGTTGCGTGTAGCGCAAGCTATTAAATTATTTTAATGAGATAATGTACTATTAAATCTTAGGTGTTAAATTCTCCCCTTCTTCAATAAATTTCATCCTCACAATTTAAAATTGATCTTCAAAAATAAATGGTTAAAAATAGAAAAATACCTTTTTGGAAAACCCACATCAGAAATTGGGTTAATGAAATTTAGTCTTAATAAGAGGGAAAGGGAAATAAAAATTTTTCCACCAAATTATGATCTTGATTATGAGAAAATTAGTGGAAATTAGAGACACATAATTAGATGGAAAATGTAAATATTTATAGGGAGTTATTGAGGTCATAAATTACAATATATCATTTAAATATATTGACATAACAAATCCATTATCAAAACAATTTTCAATACCAATATACATAAAAATAGTATATGATATTTATTTTCTTTTTAAAAAACATTTTGTCTTGTTAAGGAAGCCAAAGATCAAATAAAACACATAGCGGCGGAAAGGTATTTGTCACCGCTTATGTTAAAAAAACATTCCTTTTTTTGTCATTTAGTAAAACACTTCGTAGAAAATGATTCCCCTTGAAATAAAAAGTCAAAGGGTTTTATGCACCATATAAATGAAAGTCATTTAGAAATCAAAGGATGCCTCAGTGAAAGTATATTGAGACGAAGTCCCTTAACTAATGTTTAAGAATTAATTTATTCATAGAATAAGATGTAATATATATATATATGTATATATATATATATATGTATATATATATACTTGATAAGTAGAGATAAATCCTTTAACTAATTCCTACCACAAACTCATCATTCACTCCAAAAGATTTCAAAAAATATATTCTATTTATCCTAATCATATAGGGGTCTAAAAATAATGAATTTATAATTCACCTATCAGACCTTTCAAAAAAAATAAACTACATTATACAATATTGGACATCACGTAGGCCAGTGGTAGTTAATGCATCCTTCTCACACTTCGGTTATGGGTTCAAGTCTCACAGCCTTTTTGGACGCGACTGGTTATCTCCCGACCTCTGGGTTATCCATTTTATGACAATCCAAATATAACCTTAACAATTGTATCCAATTTCAAACTTAATTCATTCCAACCTTTAGACTTATCCAAAATACTTCTATACAAACTCACAGTCCAAAATTTATAAGGAATTTAAACACAATGAAGATCCTTTTTCCACATAATAACATGTGAACACCATTATCATGTATTCTTTTAAAACATGGTAACACCCTGAATTACCATAAAACCTTATTGATTTCATTCATGCTCCCTTATTCTTTATATAATACTGAATATATTCCTTATATCCAAAAAATTTTGAATATTCCAACAATTATGGAATTAACAAACTATTAATAAGTTCCAAGGAAGTCAAGAATATCCAATATAATTTATCAAAATTAACCATATCTTATTCAAAAATCACTACCTCATTATCAGGACCATGTTAAGTATTACCTTTCCTTAAACCATGAATTTTCCAAAAAGTGTATCTTACTATTAAGTCACTTTTCTTAGAACCATATAATCTCAAATCCTCAATAAAATAGTATTTCAGTACAATCCTTATTTATCTCTATAATTCATATAACCATTATATTGTTGATACAACACTCAAATAAAATAATTCTATAATAACAACATAAGAACACTATTCATTCCTCTTCATTTGAGGTAGTATCATAACTTTATTATTATCCAATAGCATCATTTGTGGAATACTATGATGACTAGGACATTGATTCGCGTAGTGTCTCAACGCCTTGTAGATGATTCATTTTACATTTGAAACCTTTTTTTTGCCCTTGCAATCACGTACATGGTGTCCTTTTTCTCCAAACTTATAAAAAACTCTCATTCCCTTCAAGCATTTACCAAGGTTATTCTTTCCACATTTATCGCATATGGGAAAATCCTTCTTTCCCCTCATCTATTTATCCATCTTTCTCTCTTCCATCCTTTTCTTCTCTTGCTTCCCTTCAAAGCCATAGGACTCAGAGAATTCCTTACTTATCTTATGAACACATGATATTATTTCTTCATATGTTGAGAATACTTGGGAAATTATTTCCCTTATAAATGTTGGCTTATTACCATGAAAGATATGATCCTTCTTACTCTTTGGATCATACGTATTATTGGAGTTCTCATTCCTTCTACTGGTCACTATTTATAAACAATGGCATACACTAGGTCAGTTTATGAATCACAATGAATAATTCCAAAGTTGTAAAATACCTAATGTAAATTGAATAGTTTATGGATATAATCCATAAAAATAAAAAGGTTTTCGTTGATAAAAGTATTTACTCTTATATCCTTCATAATGGATTGTAATGAAAATGTGAATTATCCTAAGCATATCCCCTGGGAGTGTCGTAACCAAGAGTACAGAAAGGCCCATTATTGTGCACCAGTTCTCGTTCAAGTCTAGCTCAAGGAGGTGTTTTTAGGTTTTACCCCTATGAATATTTGTGCCAGAGCTGCCTCTACCTACTCGTATCCAGACAGGGATGTATTTTCTTGGAAAACTCACAAATCTCTACATTACCAATATTATAGGAATTTCTTCTATACTAATAATCAAAGTCTATCTTAGGGTAATGTTCTTTAATCACAGTTTATCTAAATCTAGTTTCCAAGGTTATTACTAAACTTCCTCTCATACCAACTGTAACACCGTGATCCTAGATTCCCAAAGTTGGTGAATTATATTAATACATTGGCATGATTACATGGAATCAAGTCCTAAAAGACTAATCAGTTTAGAAGTCTTGGAAAATAGATTATATACATGAATGTTAAATCACACTTTCTAACATACAAAAAAAATAATCCTTTGAGAATGCCATTGTTCCCTTAGTTTAACCCCGCATCTCAAACATAAAACACTTCTTGGGATCCTGGGAAAATAAAACATAATAAAGGGGTGAGAGCATATGCTCAGTAAGGGTAAATAATTTAGTGAAAGCTATAAAATTTTAATGCAATATGTATAATAAAAGCAATAGACTTTTAAACATAAACTTGAACATAATATGGAAAAAATAAATCTAAAATTACCATATAAACATGCTCATGGATATTATACTAGTCGAATAATCACATGTAATAACTAATTTAATAATGATGGAATGTACGGTACCAGACTTTAATTTCTGTGCCAGGGCCTCATGCCAGGACCTAGGGGCTAATTGTAACCGGACCCCAACCCGGGGAGCCTCTGTAACCAGACTCCAACCCAGAGAGCCTTTGTAATATAGTATTTGTTTTAACAATTAATTTATGTCAATTTTTAGGATTATATTATATCAACCAATAATATAGTATTTGTTTTAACAATTAATTTATGTCAATTTTGACACTATTTGGTATTTTATTTTGGTGAAAGTCATAACAACCTTATCACTTAGAAAAAAATTTATCTAATAAACCCTAACATGTCATATTAACCTATAAAATTATTTTAATTCATAAATAGTATCAAATTAAATTTATTTGGATGTTTATAATATCAATTGTTTTAATCAGTCATTAATAAGGCAATTACTGCATCATCATTGTGTCATAAATGAATTAAATTATTTAATGTCTAAAAATTATAAATAAAATACCATTATGTAGGAAATATATTTATATTTATAATTAATATTTATAGTCGAATTTATCTTATGTATAAACCTATATTAAAATGTTTTAGTTATGAAAACTTGAATTTAACACTTTTAACTCTTCTTTAAATTAAATAATAATAAATGTCCTAATCTAATCCAAGTGGACCTAAAGGGTAATATTTTATTAATAAGGTTGTTTTTGGTCGAATTACACTTATCCAATAGAATTAGTACATGTGTTAGGGTAATAATAATATCATTTGTTACCTTTAATTCCCTATTTACTTTTAACCGTGGTAAATAAAAGTCAAAATTTACTATTCACCAAACATTATTTTTATCTTATTTAACCAAATTTTACATAATAATATCAACTGTGTCTCTCGGATTTTTGAAATTCAATTCATAGAAGTGGTAAAATTATGTTTTATGCAAATTTTCAAATGTTCCTATGTGGTGGGTAAAAGACGGTTAAAAGTTCAATAAAATTTTTATATATCTAAAATTTTTATAAAATGAATCCAATGAATTGCATTGAACATATATAGGTATTATATATCTATTTTGACCTAAAATAAATTTAAATAAAATAAATAAATATTTAAATAAAAAGTCGGTTTTAAACAATAACCAAGTGTTTTTCACTATTCATCAAAAATTGAAAGTTTTCAGAAAAATACCAAAAAATCACCCTAAGATAATTTTGATATTTAAAATTCAAAAATGAAGTCTATTTTACCAAATTCAAAAAATAGAAGTTGCATTTATTAATTTAAAATTAATTCCTGTTGTCAAAACAAAAAAACTGGTTTTTAAAAAAGTTAGAACTATCAAAATATTGACATGTGTTTATGTCAAATTTAAATGTGAAATTACTTATAATGACCAAAATTGTACTAAATGATAAAAATATAATCTAATTATACTTCTAAACAATTTGAATGTATAACTGAAAACTATAAATTATTTTGATTAAAAAAGTTGTTTTTAGTTAAAATTTAGTAATTTTCACTATTCACCCAAATATAAAAGTTTTCATAAAAAAAACCCAAAAATTTATTGAAACTAAATTTTTATGTCCCAATTCTAAAGAAGAAGTTTATTTTGTCAGATTTAATATTTAAAAGTGTCAAATATTGGATTTAAAAAAGGTTCTCCATTAAAAGGCGGTAAAATTTGATTTTTTGAAAAATACTTCTTTTATCTAAAAAAATGAATTTTTTCTTACATTATGTCTAAGAAACTCATAATATGGAATCTAAAATTATAAGGATTATATAAAATTCAAAATTCAGTTAATACTATTCATAACCTCTTTTGAATGGCTAGTTTGGTAAGTCGTGGTGTGGTGGAACTCAGTGTTGTGTGTAGCGCAAGCTATTGAATTACTTTAATGAGATAATGTACTATGAAATCTTGGGGTGTTACAATAATGTCTGAAATCACTGAAAAACATGTCTCTTTTTTTATTAAAATCCCAATTTTTTCCATTACATAGTGTAAACCCGGTAAATAGCATGTAAACATTTCACACCCAGAACCTATTTCACAAAATCTATTGGGAGATGATTATACATAGTGAGACCACCTTAAATGACATATAAATACCTAGAATACTATAAAAACTATATGTTTATGCATAAAAACTCAATACTCCCACAATGGGAATTCTCCAAAATTAAGAATATGCCCAATAAATCTTTGATATTTTTATACTTAGAATACATTAATTCAAATAAACATACATCACTAAACTATAGGCCATTTTCCCCATTAAAGGATCTCCATCCCTGATAAGAACGCAAATAAAACCAAATAGGGATGATAAACAAAACATAAATAAGGGAGTACCTAAAAATAATAATGGGGTATTACATAAATGGTATGACAAAATACAAATGTGGAAAAAACAACATCCTAAGGGAGTCATGAAACCTCTTACTATACTAATATTGATGTCAGAAAATGCTACAATGGAATTTTTCACTATAATTCCAAAGAATCATAGGGTGAATGATGTTATATGGGTCATTGTTCATCATATACCAAGTATTAAAATTTCATAGAAATAGGGGAAAATATTATATATGAGAACATGTCCTGACTCTATATTAATGATGTTATGAGACTTCATGATGCACATATTTTAACTTTATATGGTCATGATATTTTATTCACCTCAAATTTTTTGAACAGTCTTCAAAAGGTTTGCAACATCAAGAGAATTTGGAGAACCACCTATCATCCCCAAACTGATGGGATGTGTGAAAATAGTATTTAAACATTAGAATACGTGTTGTGATCATTATCTTGTGACTTTCAAGTAATGTGGGATCATTATCTACTTTGGGTATAATTTCAATACAATAATATCTTCAATTAATGAATCCATAATTCACAATATGAAGCATTATATTGAAAGATATATTGTACTCCAACTTGTTGGTTTATAGTTATAGAAATGAAGCTAGTAGGCCCAAAATGTTTCTAGGGGAAAACCATGAATATATAGATGATTCAAAATCATATCAATGTTTCTCAGAGAATGTAAAAGAGCTATTTTGATAATCAATGGAAGGAAATTGAATTTAAAGTGTGGGATCATTTAATCTTAAAGGTAAATCATGGTAGGGTATTATATGATTTTGTAAAAAGGGAAAGTCAATCCATAGGTATGTTGGGAATTTTGAAATTATGTAGATAATTAGACTTATGGATTACCATTTGACTATTCTACCCAACCTCTCTAAGGAGCACGACATCTCCCTTGTTTCACAATTAACATAATAAAAGTTAGATCTAATATATTTAATAAACTATAAATAAATATATTTGGATCCTATGTTAACTAATAATGATGATACTTTATATATTCTTACCAATTGATAGATTGCGAAGTTATACAACTCGGATGTTAAACGTCTTTTAGAAAAATCACAAACTATAGGTTGTAACAATGGATAACAAATAACCTATTAGGAAAGATTATTAGAATTTTCAAAATAAATGAAATGTACCATGATTTTAGGGATAAAATTATTTAAGGGGGGTGATAATTTAATAACTGAGATGCTACTCTAGCAGAAAAACACTACATCTCTAAATTATTTCCTAGTGCATGTCTTATTATTTATTCATTATAATAGAAATAATTCATGGAGTTATGTAAAAGTAAAATTTATAAATTTTAGAATTTTAATTTGATAAAATATATATCATTTTTGAGTTTAGAAGGTAAATTTTATTATAGGTTTAATGTTTAATATTTTTCTAAAATAATTGATTTTTTGGTGAATAGTGAAAAAATCGATTTTACAAATACTGTAACTTTTATGACATAATTATGATATATTAATGAATAACAAATATATAAAACCTTTTTATTGATGGTATATCTATTTAGAAAATAAAAATAATCATTTAAAACTATTATGTTGATTTTGGAAACCCATTCTAGACTTTTTATAACCTAATTTATATTTTAGTCTAATAAACAAGCTATTTTAGTCATTTACCTTTTATTAAAAATTCATAATGAACCATTCAATTTTGGATTTATTATATTTTCCTAAAACTCTTATTTTCAATCCATAATTCAATAAGTTTCATATAGATAAATTATATGCATGATTTTTGTGTAAATTATTTCTTATGCTAAAAAAGACAATTAAAACAAAATGTTTTTCATTATGTTTTGCATACTTATATTAAAATTAATTTTTAACACTTCTAGAAATTTAATTCTATAAAATAGATACAATTTATTTATTATCATAATAACTATTAACAAATAATTCTAGAATAATGTTTTTTTCATCAAACAAATTTTATGCTGGTAAAATTATATCAAAACTGTGAAGGGTAAAAGGTGTTAAAATGGGAGGTTAAACAAAAAGATATGGATTAATATATCTATAAAACTTGTCCAAATTTTATAGTTTTATCATATTTTTACCTCACCATATCATATTATCTAAATTTTAATAAATTTTATTCACTTTACATGAGAAATACATTTATTACATTTAAAAAATTATATTTAAAAGAGTTCCCATCCTCTCACTTACAAAATGTAACCCCCTCTCCACACATATCCACACAAGTTAAGACCCTTATTTTAACCAATATATTTCCAAATAATTTCACAAAACCATTAAACATGACCTGTAGGTTCTTTTCTTCCCAAAATACTTATCCAAGAATTCTTAAGGTGTTCCTAAAAAAGAGATTATCTAAGGAAGATGTATATATTCTCACCAAGCTCTTCCAAGTTTCATTATAGCTAAACATACTCTAAGGCTTCTATAAAAATCTTACCATGATTAAATAAATTTATTTAATTTTCTAAATTTTTGTTATATAAATGTTAAAACAATGTTATATCTCTTTTATATTCAATTAAAAATAAAAATGTCGCCCATGTGTATGTGCGGACTACTGCCTCCACAAAGCGACATATTTAATTTTGAGTCACTGCTTATCATATATATTAATATAAATAAATTTAATGAATATATATTATATTTATTAAATAATTATTATTATATTGATATAAATTATTTTTACCCTTTATTTTTTTCTATCTTTTGAAAAATGAAAATTTCACCCATGCATATGTACGGACTATCACGTCCACAAATTGCATGTTTCATTTCTCATAACCACATAAGATGAATGGTTCTAAAAGTGAAATTAATTTGTAAATATGATATATATGACTTTATTAAAAAAATTATGTTATTAAACAATGAATATTTTTTAAGTACCAAAACTACCAAATCAAAAAAATGCCTGAGAAATAAAACAGTTTGCAACTAAATAATGGGTTTTAACAAAGAATTATAAGTTACTGGGTTAAATTAAGTTTTGAATAAATGATAACATAAAATATAAACATGGATATTGATATGATATATATTAATTATAAATATAAATTTATTATTCAATAGGTTGTAATGTATCCAAAAAAGAGGGAATCAAGGCTAAGGATTTATGTTAAAATCTCACTTTTTACCGAGATTTTTAATATTTCAATTTTTTTCATAGGTAGCATGTATGATATTTCAATATTAAAACATATACATGTTATTACACTCAATTAATTTTCTTTATTTTAATGTATTCTTTCAATTTTACCTAATTTTTTAACTCAAAACCACCGAAAGAATTCGTATTAGAAAATATGGCCTTCTTTTTCTATTTTGGTTGGGAATCTTTCTCATACATATCAATATTCTTTATTTTTTTTAAAGTATATTATTTTATATTATAAAATTATTTATTGGGTCCAATTTTAGTTAATTTTTACTTTATATTAAAAAAAATTATTGAATCTTATAAATATTTTCTATACTAGTCATTTTTGGACTTTTTAGAAAAAGTTTGAAAAGAATTTTTTTAATATTTTCTACATGACCACATTTTCTTGATTTTATAGAAATTATTCATTATAAATATTACACTATAATTTTCTATGATTTTTCATAAATATATCTCATTTATATTGTTTTGGGAATTTTTAGTTTTAAAATATTTTCAATAGAAATGGATCTTTCTTCTTGTTTTAATAAGTGGATTTCTAGTGTTTTTATAAAGGTTTATTTCATCTATGTCACCATAATTTAAAGATTATTATGCTTAACTATGGAGATAATATTATGATAACATCCACCTTATTTCTTTTTATGGATTATGATTATATATATCCATTTATTTACTGGGTAATATATTTACTTTATATATGCATGGTTTTCAATACAAATGCCCATTGATTAATCAGTTATGTTGGTTATGTATTTTATTGTTAATAATTGATTTATTATAATGAATGAATTAGAATTATTAATTGATTAAGGTGAATTAATATTATATATCCCCTTGATTTATCACTAGTTCAAATGAGAAAAACTAGATTGGGTATTTTTCACAAACCCTACCTATTTATGTGTGATGCTGTGGAACAAGGCTTTGATAGTAAAATTATAATATTTTAAATTATGTATTATATTATTATAAAACTAGTTTTTTTATCCATGTTATTATGTGTACTTCTATGTAATCCATGTATATATTTCACTTTCATTATATTATTTATATGGAACATTTTATTATTTTTTATCACTTTCATTCTTTGTATATTGTTTGATAATTTCCACTATATTCTTTCACATAATAAACATATAAAATCACCCATTTAATTTTATTATTATCTCAAGGGTACCTAGAATTGAACTCTGATTGATTTTAGGGATATAATATAAGAAATAATAAATTTATCACTATAATTTTACATTTTATTTCATATTTTAAAATATAACATGAGAATAATGTATGTTTTTATTTTATTAAGTATGTTTAAAATTTTGATTCCATGGGATGAGAAATATTATAAAAATTTAAAATTTTAATATAGTAAACATTGAATATTGGTTACTATAGTCATGGATTTTTCAATATAATACACATCACCTTGGGATTCCATGCCAATTTTATGGGCATATGTCAGAGTTAGCATTGAGGACCTATATTGTGGAAGCCCTATTAAGGGGAGGGATATAGAATTAGAGTCCACATCTAATGAAATAGATATATATTACTAATATAGCCTATGATTCAATAATTTTTCAATGTAATATGTGGAACTGTATCATCTTCTTAAGGGAACATGAGGTGTATAAGAAACCCCTCTCGATGTTTTTCCACATCCACTAACATTAGTCCAGACTCTAACACATGAACCACTTGTAATGTACATGTAGAGAGTAATTATACTAGTGGTGTTACAGATATATCCATATTAGGCCATTTAAAATATGATAAAACATCCGCCATTCCCATGTACATGTAGAAGGTCTTTGGGACAATGTGAAAATGAGTTTCTGGAATGGAATTCCACAATCATTGTGCAATGGACTAAATTAATTATGGTTGTGAAGTTACCATAACCTTTTCTTGATCCTTTATGTCTTGGGATAGGGTATGGATGGGGTAATCCACTATAAATCCTATAGTGTTATTTTCACATTGTATTAGTACTCACTTATTTCTATTTGAAGGAAATATTTTGGGTCACTCTTGTATTTATGACTAGAACAGGAGGGGCACTAGTAGGGACTGATCATAACATTGTAATATTTTTAGAAGATAATTATATGTGTAAGATTAAAAATAATTTTATGGGATTTTTTAAAAATATTTATTATTAGAGACGCTAAGGATCAAATAGTATATGGAACTTCAATCGATGCAACATAAAAGTTACTTTGTCTAGGAGTTTGTTCTGATATATATAGACTTGATATATTATTTAATGATTTTTATAACTGATCAAAAGGTTTAGAGAATATAATTTTTCAATGGATTCAAGACCTAATATTCAGAGTTAACTGGAGATATTTCACTTGAGTACTTTTTTTTAAATATTGGAAAAGGATAAAATTGAAAAGGAATTTTTGACTAGGTCTAGATCTTTCCTAAAGGGTTTTTTATAGGGTATTTATTTTACTAGAGAAAGATATAAATGTTCTATATTTTTTAAGTAATCATTTTTTGGGAAAGGCATTTTCAGTTAGTTTCTATAATGATTTATTTTCTCTAGTGTGGGTAGTATAAAACCACTTTGTGGGACTTGAATCTGATTTTTTTTATACTGTGGTGGTGTGGTCCATTTATAATATGCATGACCATATTTTTAGTATGTGGAATGATTATATATTTTATGATAATATACCAACCCCTAAACCTACTAAAATGAAGTTTTATTGAAATTATAGGATATATAACCATTGAGTGAATAGTTATGGGTTGGTTCTAGAAGCATACATCATGATAGAGCTCAAAATCAACATAAACAAAGATATAATGAGAGAATAGGTAGAGTTAGGTAGTTGGGATAACAAAGGAAAGGTTTTTGTAGAGGATAACTGAAATATTTTTAACTTTAATAGGTTGATGGGGCATCGGTGGATCATGGTATGATTTTAATCTACTATACACTTGATTATTTTTTAATATTTGTGTGTTTCATTCATTTATCAACCCTTTACGATTTTACTCCTTAAAACATCAAGGATAGATGTTTTTGTGTCCAAATGGGTTGACTACTCTAGTTTGTGGTTTAATGATAATGTTCTATGTGTGTAGTTGATATATGATTTTTGGGAAATACTAGTTCTAGGGGAATCTATCCTTGTTATGAATGTAACCATATGATGTTATCTTTGGGATAGACTAGATATACTTTGTAAAATATTACCTCTATTTTTATTAATTTCTAGTGATTTTAACTAAATTTTATTGATATTTTGATGTATTTATTAGGTAAATAGATTTTGGTTTGGGGTAGAGATGGATTAAGACATAGAGTAATATATCTCAGTTAGAATAGATGGTATTTTTCTCATCTAATTTTGTGATGGATTGGATTTATTGAGTAGTGAGGGATTATTCATATGTGTTCCTACAAGTGGTCATTAATTTACCTCTATTGAGAGAGATAGGGTGTGGTAATGAGATATATCTACATGTTTCCCCTATTGTAGTATGTTCATTCCTTAGTTATTTGAGATTGGGAACCTATTATCATCTTTGAGTATAAAACAAAATGATGTTCATTGGATAAAGGAGTGTCAAAAAAACTTTTTATTACTTAAAGTAGAAGTAGATTTGTGATCCTAGTCTTTTATTTCAAGAATTGGTTGTTATTTCTAGGTTATATTATTATAAATATCATTAAATATTTTTATGTGTTGTAATTCAGTAGAGATAAATTAGTTTTATGGGACTAGAATGTTGTATCCTCATAAAAATATAATTATACTCATAATTTAGATCTTACGATGATGGTGTTTGTGCTTAATCCTAATATACTATTCCTTATGTTTTATAAGAATCATAAAAGCATGATAAATATAATCTAGTATAATTTTTTAAATTTATGGTAGAAAATATGGGTGAAATTTCTGTAAGATTTTGACATTAGGATAACATATAATTTAAGAATGGATAATATTGTGGTTGAAACCATGAGTAATAAAAATTATGTAAATGTTTCTCATTGGGTTATAAAGGAGTGAAATGTGATGAATTTATTATCATATCTTCACCTTGGTTATCAAGAGATGGTTGCGGGATCTTTCCTCTATTCATTGGTGAAGAAACATTCACAAGTGAGATAAGTTGATGAATTTATATTAGGAGAAATTATGGTGGAGGTGTGGACTTTCTAGATTAAAAATAGTGATGCTTTGGATGGATGGAATAAAGATTAGAAATATTAGGATTTGTCTCATGGCTGTTTATTTTTTTATTTAGTGTTTATATGAAGTAGTTTTTCATGAGTTCCATAGTTATCTATTGGAAATACCCCTCGATATAACCAAAATATATTTTTCTTTCAAAGAGAAATTATGGTATCTTGGGATGAATAAAGTGGTGAATGGTTTTATTTATATATTTATTTTCTTCCAGTATATGAAATTAAAACATTATGTTTTGGTAGTAATTTTTTTTAGCCCTAGGAAATTATTTAGTAGAAGTGGGATGTCATGTCTATGAAATTTTTTATGGTTTTATGTCACATATGAAAAGGTTTTAATATAATTTGGGTTTTTATGGACTACAAAATGAAGTCAACTAATTTATTACCAATTAATAAACAAAATACAGTTGAATGTTTTATGAAGCTTTATGTGATATAGGTGGTAATGCATCATGGAGTTTTAGGGATGATAGTACCTGACCATGATCCTTGATTTACATTAAGTATGTGAAATGAATTATATATTTTATTAAATTCAAAGTTATTCTAAATCACCACACTCTGTATATGGATCAATGTTAAAATTGATTGAATGAATTATACTTTAGAGGATATGTATAGGGTGTGTATCCTAAATTTTTTTGTTTTATGGGTGAATCATATACCCTTTTTGAAATTTAATTATAATAACATTTATCATTATGTTATTAGAATTACCCTGTATAGGTATTAAAAAAGAAACAGTTTCTTTATCTATTGATTTTGGATTAGGTTTTTGAGGAAAAATTAGTTGGGTAGATATTTTTTATTACATAATAGAGACTGTGAAATTTATTCTAGATTTCATGTGGTTATCTAAATTTAGATAAAAATCATGTGTGAATCAAATAAAATAATCATTTTACTTATATTTAGGATATCATTCATTCATATAAATTTCTCTTTGATATTGACAATAAATTTTTAGGGAGGTAATTATATTGCATCCTAGGTTAATTGGCCCATTTTAAGTGTCGGTGTACATTAGAGAGGTTACTTATTTTTTGGTGATAAATACATGGTTTAATAATATCCATTATAGGTTCAACATGTCCCATCATTAGAAATATTATCATGATATTCTATATGTGATTACTTTGAGTGATGCAGATATCAAGAAGGGTATTAATTTGTTTAGTATCCAGTGGAAATTCAAGATTGTAGAGAGAAATTCTTGTCTAGATGAATTCTTCCCTTATTGTGAGTTATATGGAAACATGGTGGTGTATAGTAGAGAACTTGGGATAGATAATTTCAAATATGTATAAAATATTAGAATTTTTTTGAGTTTATACTGTTGTGATTGATGTAGATTTATTTTGTAATGATGAATGTTAAATAACTATTTTTAGGAAGAAATGTTTAAAAGTTGGTGTGTAATTTAGAGACTAGACAATTTAATATTTTTGTGTTTATGAATGTTTTAGAATTTTAAAACATAAATGGAAAACGTTTATATTAATTTTACTTTGAATGAAATTTTTTCTGATTCATTAGAATCAATAAGGGATATTTACTCATTTTTGGAATTTTAGTAAATTTTTAGATGGATAGTATTTTATATATTTGCAGAATGTTTTTGGAATTGAAATTTTTATTTATTTATTTAATAAATTAATTTAAAAAAAAATTATAAAATAATAATATGTAAATGTAAGATATTATATGATGGGGATATTACATGGATTAATAAAGGAAGCGGTGTCACACCCGTCATCTTTGAATAAGTTTTTCTTTAATTTTTTTTCTCTATGTTGGGTAGTGTAGGGTTAAGCCTAACTTAAAATTTGAGGTGTATTTATTAAATTCTTGTAATGGTCTTGAGTGCATCCAGTGCATTGCAGTCGAAGCTGTGCGACCTCAATCCGGTCTCCGCACGACCTCGCCCGATTAACCGCACTGCCTGCTCAATGCACAATTAATTAATTAATTATCAAATTAATTAAGTTAATTGGTTAATAAAAGTTTTAAATAAAAAGTTGTTAAAGATGATAATTTTATTAAGCTTATTACTATTATCATCGTCCTTCTGTTAAAAAAAATTATGGGCCACATGAAGTAGCCGCGTAGTTGCCCGACTCTTTGAAAATAAAGATAATCAAACGAAGTTTAAAATAATTATTTTAATGATGATGAAAACAGTAATTATTATTATTATTATTATTATCATTAATATGTTCACTATGTTTATTAATACAAGGTATATTATTATTAAGTTAATTTTATTGACTTTCTTTTTATTAAATTTTATTAATCTTATTATGTCTTTACATATCATGTTATGTTTATCCTAATTATTATTATTGTTATTATTATAACTACTATCTTTATTATTATTGGAAGTTCTATTTTTATAGTTTCAATTTTATTTGTTATTTATTCTTTTTTTCCTCATTATTTGGGGTAGGGTTTTCCTCCCCTTTTCATTTTGCGCCACACCCCCTTCCCTGTAGTTTTTTTCCTAGTTTTTTTTCCGTCGAACCCCCCCCCCTTCTGGATCGCACAGCACCTCCAGCTCCCAGGGCTTTCGGCCTCCCCTATCTCACGCTGCCACCCGCACCACCAGCCACCGTCGCTCCTTCATCCGGCCAGCCACCACACAGGCACTCTCCCTCCACTTCGGCTCCTGTCTGGCGACCTCCCTCCCGGCTACGCCTCTGTCCGGCGACCACCCCCGGCCAACCTCCCCCTTGGCCCATCGCACCCCCGCCCGCTGGTACCCCGTCACGCTGTCTCTTTGATCCCCGGACCAGCCGCCACCCCCACACCTGGTCGGCTGAAACCCCTTCCCGGTGACCCTCTAAGTTAGCACCGCCCCCTACTGTTATCCAGCACTGTCTATCTAGACTCCCCCACCAGCGCTGCTCCATATTCGTCCATCCCTCCCTACTCGCCCCATCGCGCAGCTGCACCCCCTTCCCCGGTCAACCGTCGCACAACTGCGCCCCCTACCGTGGCCAGCCATTGGCCGCACAACCCCTCTCGGACAGATCTATTTCCTTGTGGCGTAACTCCAGAACCAATCCAACGTGCTCAGACAACCTCCCTTATCTCTTCCATAGGTGCGTTCTGCTTTGAATAATTGATCTTCCTTTTGGTAGGTTTGCGAGTAGGAAATTCACGTTGTTGGGGTGCAGGTTGCACTGTTTTTGGTCCGATCTTAATAATTTTTTGATATCTTGTTTTAAGGTCTATCTTGAGTTTGTTGTGTGCGTTGGATGATCTTTTGGAGTCGCACGCTAAATTTTTGTCATGTTTCAACGTCGAGGTAGGTGGTTCCACGTCCAATTTATTATTTGACGAATTAATTTGCAATGCTTAATTTCTTTGACATATTATTCAATTAATTTTCATTGTGTGAAGTTTGATTTATTTGATGTTTGATTTTCATTGGAAATTACTTAGTAGGTTGTTTATATTAGGAGTGTGTTTTTCTTCTAAGAACTCTGTTAGTGATTTTGAATTGTGTGGTTATCTTGTTAAGTTGATCAAGTGATGCAAATTGTATTTGTGTCATGATGTCGGGTGTGTTAAGTCGTAAAAGAGGGGTTGGCGTGGGTTTAGTGTGTAACTTCAAGTGATTTATTTTAAATTGTTTTATAATATTTTACTTTTGGGTTGTTTATTATTGTTTTTGTAATTTGTGCAGTGTGTGAGTTAGGGAGTGAGGATGACGTGGTTTATGTTTTGGCATGTGTCAGAATATTTTTTATTTTGAAAAGGGGTTTTAAATGTCCTTTTTTCCTTTAAGAGTTTTGCGATATGTTTGAAAACTCTTTACTAAACACTTTTAGGGGTTTTCTTAATCATCAAAGTGTTTTGTTAAATTATGAATCTAGTTTAATTTAATGTGTAAGCAGTGCAGATTAAGTTTAAAAAAAGGATTTTGGTGTGTGTGTGCTTTTAAAATCAGGTTTGGGTATGAAAATTGTGATTTTGCGTATGTAAGTACCCTGTTTGGCTTTTATGAATTATTGTGAGAGGTGACAGGAACTTGAAACTTGTTTAAGCACAAACCGGGAAGCCCGGGTAGCTAGGAGGGTAGACTAGACTAGTAACTTAGTGTTCCGTAGGTGACTCGACCCGATTTCACTGGATGGACTGACGTTTGCAATACTAACTAAACATATGCTTTTTTGAGGGTCGTGGCCTTCTAAGCCACGTTTTCTGAGGGTCGTGGCCTTCTAAGCCACGTTTTCTAAGGGTCGTGGCCTTCTAAGCCACGTTTCACCGAGACACGAAGATCTAGTGACCCAAGCTAGCTAACACCCATGCGGACTCTCCCATGTTAGTGCTCATTGGTTACTTTACGCTCTTCGGTGTGACACTTTGGTTATTTTTTTTTAAAGTAAGGTGTGTGCGTTTTAATTTAAGTAGTTCTATGTGAAACTGTTTCCTTTAATCCAATTTTTATTTAAAACTGTTCCAACATTTACTTCTTTGCTTTGATTTAACATTTCAAATGTATTTGTCTTCTAATAATTTTTGTGTGGAACCTTTTTATTGGGTGACGTCCTACTGGGACTTTTGGCTCACACCCTACATAAACCTTTGGGTGTATGTAGATTCTGTTTCTTTTCTATTTTAAGTCGAAGCGTTGAGCTCATCGATGGTGGTTCTAGTCGTTGATGGCCTTCTGGTGCAGTTTGGTGTTGTGGCGTGTGGATGTTGTGCCTCTCTGGTTGCTTGGAGGTTTGAGTTTGAGTTTGAGTTTTTTCTTCTTTTTTGGTTGTTTATTTTGGTTATGGGTTCAAGTTGTAAACCCCTGAATTTGTTTTTAGTTTAAGGCTCTGTTTGGTTGTCTATTTTCAGTTTCAGTTTCTTTATCTTATCAGTTGTTTTGTCTTTACTATTTTGGGTAAAATCATTCCCATGTGTCAGTTTTGATACCCGGGCACTTGTACCAGCCCGTGGGGATCGGGAACGCCCTTCGGGCCATATCACGGACCGGGTCGGGCATTGGATCGGATGGCGACCCAGCCTGGTTCATGAAAAAATGGTATCAGAGGGAGGTTTGCTCTCTTAGGTCGTTATCTTTTGGGATATAGTCACGGTAGACTTAAGTTAAAGTTGTCAGGACTCGACGTCCTGGCTACGAGTAAGGTGCCTGGTCAGCACACCTCGTGGCGGGACTCAAGTTACCAATCATTGTTGGAGTTTGTCTGAGTTTTTGGTCCTTGTGGTTAATCTTATCTAAGGGGAATAGAAAGGGGTAAGGTCAGTGGTCCTAGTGAGCTCGCAGGGTCTGGCAAGCCATGTGGAGTCAGGGACGTTGTCCTAGAATGCCCTCCGTGCCGGCGGCGTGACTGGCGTGTGGACGCCAACCATACGTTCCAGCCACCCGATGACACAAGTTTTCTCTTGTGTTGTTTCTCGACTCTTTGTTTTGGATTCGTGGAGATTTGTTTTTTAAGTAAAAAGGTTTCGGTCCTGGAAAATGTTTTCAAATGAAGCGCTTTAAAAATTAAATGGTGTGTGAGGTTTGGAAGGTGTGGGTTGGATGTTTTGGTTCTGAAAAATGGAATTTTTTTGATTTTAATCCTTGGTGTTCTCGTGGGAAACCACACGCATGAGTGTATATGGAAAAATGAAATGGTTAATGGCACGAGAAGATGAGTGCCTGGATAGACATGAGGTGGGTGCCAGTGTGGCACGGGAACGTGCATGTGCAAGACCCATGAGACACCATTGGTGTTTGTGCAACCCACTAGCTTCGTTTCTCTTCAAAAAAGGTTTTTTTAAAGGAAAATTTGGTGTTTTTAAATAATAGGTGATTTTGTGGGGTGTCCTTGTATTTTTGAAAGGTTGGATGTGAGGCGTTTCAAGCCGAGAATCCTTTTTGACTGATTTGTGTCTTGAGTTTGAATTCTTATGTGTATGTTGTTATGTTTTCGTGTAGTTAGTGATTTCTTTTGAAAGTTCTTCGGGAAACCCTTTCAGTGGTTCCCCCGCACGTTTAGTGTGCGCTTCTGGTATGCCTTGACCACTAAACCAGTTTTGTCGGGTCCATGGTTTTCTTTCTTGACTAGTGCACGCCCCCCCCCCCCCCCCCATAAAGCATTAATATGTGGTTGAAGCATGGCCACAGGTAATCCGCTGTTGTCCATCCCTCCAGTTGATTAAAGCGAGGACTCCCCCTTTTGAGTGATAGTGCTAAGTGTTTTCCTTTTTATTTTTGGTTAAGTGGATCCTCTCACAACGGGATGACAGGCGTGAGAGAAATTGATAGGTGCTTTGGATTCTTTGATCCATCTTAGTTGTCGGGTATGAAATTTGACATCGTTGCGTCTGATGGTTTCCCCTGGAAGCGGTGAAAAGAATCCAGTTGGGAAGGGTGAAGGCGATTGAGAGATATCGGTGATTATCGATGTCTTGAATGGTCTGTAGTGTTTACATTAGCTGCAAGGGTCATGTTCGGTGACGTCTTGCAGCATGAGGTCCCTTTCATAGTCAACATTGGTTTGGAAGCAACCCTAAGTTGTTCGTGCAGTCTATCATTCTAAATGACCTCTGGTCTTTGGTTTTTTTCATTTAAGGAAAGGTTTGTGTTAGGCTACTAGTTTGGCAGACCCAGTCGTAAGAGGCTGCTATGGTCGTTTGCAGGAATCACGTGTTGTTTAAGACTCGGTTTGAAGTCCCTTTCCGTATAATGTTTCTCTCGACAACAATGATCATTCTCGGTGACGATTTGTGGTATCATGTTCTCATTCAGTGTAACAAGGGATGATGCACGTGTACCATTTAAGCTCACGTTCAGGTGAATGTTCAGTGTGAGAGTAATGGGATGTCATGGTGTGTTGTGTCTGATGGTGTTTCCTAAGGTGCAATAAGATTGCATGTGACACCAAAAGGAGAAGCTTCGTTCAGGAGTCTTCCATGCCTGACTATGAGGCAGAAGATGCTTCAAACATCAGGGCTCCAGCCATAGGCCTCGGAGTGAAGCTGGTGTGTGGTCAAGAACCCCGAGAGTGTATGAGACCCCGACTTTATTTCGGTCATCGGTGTTGAAAGTGAAACTAGCTTAAATTTTTTTCTATGGTTGTTCTGCTCCGAACGAACCGTCTGGTTTCATGAGGTTTTCGTGACCATGTGGAGGCGTGTTCGTCTCATTGCCTTAAAGTATTGGGGGTTGCGTCCCACTGGAAGCAATCACTTTTAGTGCTCCTTGAGAGTCTGTTGGGGAAAAATCAGTCCCAAAATTTTATAATGCTCATCCCGGTATGTGGATGTGTTGGTCAGGACTTAGGTCGTGGTTTTGACGCCTAGTGGTCGAGCCCCTCCCACCCCGCCCCTTGTGGTGGGGTGTTTGGTCACCATTGATAAATTTTCAAAGTTCTATACCTTTCGTTATTTCAAATGGTGGGGATACCCACATTGGGTCTCGTACGAATGTCTTTGGAATGAATCAGTGTTGGAATATTCCTTAATGGTGGGGAGTCCACTCAAACCTACCCGTGTCGGTTTTCCCAGTCTCGTTTCGAGCATCACTGAGTTCCTAATGGTGGGGAGCCCCTTGGGCCTCCCCTTTTTGACCTTCTGCTTCTGTTTTTAAATATGGCTTGGTGATAAGTGATAAGAGTGTTTTATGGACATGGTTTGACCATTCTAACCAAATGATGTGGTTTTCGTTTAATAATGTTTGAGATGTCTCATCTTGTCAAGGTGGTTTTCACGGGTGCGAGAGTCGCTTTCCTTGATCAGTCAACTGGAGGCGTCTAGCTCTTTGGGGCCGGCGACACATATCATAAAGTCTTTATATAAGTTTCACAAAGTTTTCTTTGAGTCACTCTCTTTGAGCACGATGCTTTTTCCTCTTTCTTATTGTTGATTGTGGGGATCCTCTTTGAACCTTAGTGGGGTAACAGTCTCTTCTTTGGGGTTCAGCCTTAGTTGTGGCTTTCCGGGGATGGAAAGCTTTATGGTGGGGAGAATTGTCACACCCGTCATCTTTGAATAAGTTTTTCTTTAATTTTTTTCTCTCTGTCGGGTAGTGCGGGGTTAATCCTGACTTAAAATTTGAGGTGTTTTTCTTAAATGCTTGTAATGGTCTTGAGTGCGTCCAATGCATTGCAGTCGAATCTGTGCGACCTCAATCTAGTCGTCGTGTGACCTCGCCCGATTAACCGCACTGCCTACTCAGTGCACAATTAATTAATTAATTATCAAATTAATTAAGTTAATTGGTTAACAAAAGTTATAAATAAAAAGTTGTTAAAGATGATAATTTTATTAAGCTTATTATTATTATCATCGTCTTTCTGTTAAAAAAAATTATGGGCCACGCGGAGTAGCCGCGTAGTTGCCCGACTCTTTGAAAATAAAGATAATCAAACGAAGTTTAAAACAATTATTTTAATGATGATGAAAATAGTAATTATTATTATTATTATTATTATTATCATTAATATGTTCATTGTGTTTATTAATATAAGGTATATTATTATTAAGTTAATTTGATTGACTTTGTTTTTATTAAATTTTATTAAACTTATTACGTCTTTTCGTAACATGTTAAGTATATCCTAATTATTATTATTATTATAACTACTATCTTTATTATTATTGGAAGTTCTATTTTTATAGTTTAAATTTTATTTTATTTGTTATTTATTCTTTTTTTTCTCATTGTTTGGGGTAGGGTTTTCCTCCCCTTTTCCTTTTGCACCACACCCCCTTCCCTGTAGCTTTTGTTTTCTGTCAAACCCCCCCCCCCCCCTTCTGGATCGCGCAGCACCTCCAGCTCCTAGGGCTTTCGGCCTCCCCTAGCTCACGCTACCGCCCGCGCCACCAGCCACCATTGCCCCTCCGTCCGGCTAGCCACCACACAGGCGCTCTCCCTCTGCTTTGGCTCCAGTCCAGCGACCTCCCTCCCGGCTACGCCTCTGTCCGGCGACCACCCTCCCAGCTGACCTCCACCTCGGCCCGTCGTACCCCCTTTCGCTGGTACCCCGTCGCGCTACCGCTTTTCTCCCCAGACCAGCCGCCACCCCCACACCTGGTCGGCTAAAACCCCTTCCCGGTGACCCTCTAAGTCGGCGCCGCCCCCCTACTGCAATCCAGTGCTTTCTCTTTGGACTCCCCCACCAGCGCTGCTCCATATCCGGCCATCCCTCCCTGCTCGCCCCGTCGCGCAGCTGCACCCCCTTCCCCGGTCAACCGTAGCACAGCCGTGCCCCCCTACCGCAGCCAGCCCTTGGCCGCACAACCCCTCTCGGATGGGTCTGTTTCCTTGTGGCATAACTCCGGAACCTATCCAATGTGCTCGGACAACCTCCCTTATCTCTACCATAGGTGCGTTCTGCTTTGAATAATTGATCTTACTTTTGGTAGGTTTGTGAGTAGGAAATTCACGTTGTTAGGGTGCAGGTTGCACTTTTTTTGGTCCGATCTCAATAATTTGTTGATATCTTGTTTTAAGGTCCATATTGAGTTTTTTGTGTGCATTGGATGAGCTTTTGGAGTCACACGATAAATTTTTTTCAAGGTTCAATGTCGAGGTAGGTGGTTCCACGTCCAATTTATTATTTGAAAAATTAATTTTAATGCTTAATTTCTTTGAAATATTATTCAACTAATTTTTGTTGTGCAAAGTTGGATTTATTTGATGTTTGATTTGCATTGGAAATTACTTAGTAGGTTGTTTATATTAGGAGTGTGTTTTTCTGCTAAGAACTCTGTTAGTGATTTTGAATTGTGTGGTTATCTTGTTAAGTTGTGCAAGTGATGCAAATTGTAATTGTGTCAGGATGTCGGGTTTGTTAAGTCGTAAGAGAGGGGTTGGCGTGGGTTTAGTGTGTAACTTAAATTGATTTATTTTAAATTGTTTTATAAGATTTTACTTTTGTATTGTTTATTATTGTTTTTGTAATTTGTGCAGTGTGTGAGTTAGGGAGTGAGGATGACGTGGTTTATGTTTTGTCATGTGTCAAAATATGCTTTATTTTGAAAAGGGGTTTTAAATGTCCTTTTCTTCCTTTAAGAGTTTTGCAACATGTTTGAAAACTCTTTACTAAATACTTTTAGGGGATTGCTTAATCATCAAAGTGTTTCGTTAAATTATGCATCTAGTTTAATTTAATGTGTAAGCAGTGTAGATTAAGTTTAAAAAAGGATTTTGGTGTGCGTGTGGTTTTAAAATCATGTTTGGGTATGAAAATTGTGATTTTGTGTAGGTAAGTACCCTATTTGGATTTTATGAATTATTGTGACAGGTGATATGAACTTGAAACTTGTTTGAGCACAAACCGAGAAGCCCGGGTAGCTAAGAGGGTAGGCTAGACTAGTGACCTAGTGTTCCGGAGGTGACTCGACCCGGTTTCATTGGCAAGACTGAAGTTTGCAACACTAACTAAACATATGATTTTCTGAGGGTCGTGGCCTTCTAAGCCACGTTTTCTGAGGGTCATGGCCTTCTAAGCCACGTTTTCTGAGGGTCATGGCCTTCTAAGCCACGTTTCACCGAGACATGAAGATCTAGTGATCCAAGCTAGCTGACACCCATGCGGCCTCTCCCATATTAGTGCTCATTGGTTACTTTACGCTCATCGGTGTGACACTTTGGTTTTTTTAGTAAGGTGTGTGTGTTTTAATTTAAGTAGTTCTATGTGAAACCGTTTCCCTTAATCCCATTTTTCTTTAAAACTGTTCCAGCATTTACTTCTTTGCTTTGATTTAAGATTGCAAATGTATTTGCCTTTTAATAATTTTTGTGTGGAACCTTTTTATTGGGTGACGTTCTACTGGTCCTTTTGTCTCACACCCTACATACACCTTTGGGTGTATGTAGATTCTGTTTATTTTGTATTTCAGGTCGAAGCGTTGAGCTCAGCGATGGTGGTTCTGTTCGTTGATGGCCTTCTGGTGCAGGTTGGTGTTGTGGAATATGGATTTTGCGCCTCTCTGGTTTCTTGGAGGTTTGAGTTTGAGTTTGAGTTTTTGTTTATTTTGTGGTTGTTTATTTTGGTTATGGGTTCAAGTTGTAAACCCCTGAATTTTTTTTAGTTTAAGGCCCTGATTGGTTGTCTATTTTCAGTTTCAGTTTATTTATCTTATCAGTTGTTTTGTCTTTACTATTTTGGGTAAAATCGTTCCCATGTGTCAGTTTTGATACTCAGGCACTTGTGCCAGCCCGTGGGGATTAGGAATGCCCTTTGGGCGATGTCACGGACCGGGTCGGGCGTCGGGTCGGATGGCGACCCAGCCTGGTTCGTCACAAGAGGACTAGATATATTGGTTGGTTATTATTGGGATGTGATATAATCTTCAGTTCAATAAACATAGTCTACCCAAAATAGGAATGTTGAATGGTAGTTATACTTGATATTCATACAATAACGGTGGAATTTAGTGGCATGGATGGTTGTTCAGCTATGGAATGTGTTTGATGGACATGTGTACTAGTCAGAGGTTATATTATTGGATATTTCAAGTGTGATTTTTATTCTTGACTTTACTTTTATATTATTCTTCTTCACTAGAAGTGTTCCAAACACTACAAGAGATTAGTACCCATCACGGTTCAATTATAGGTTGTCCATGAAACTTGGATTGCAGTGTAATAGACCAAATGACTTGGACCCACTATATATTTTTTTTGGGGGGGCGTACTTGAGTTATTATTGTGATGTGGAAAAGTGTAATTAGTTATCAATAAATATTGTTGATTGTGATTTTAAAATTTTCAAACATTATATTAATATAATATTGTAAAAATTTTCTCTCGTGGATGTAGAATATAATTGTCCAACCAACATAAATCTAATGTGTTGATTACTTCAATATCTATTTTTTCCCTTATCTGAATGTGTATATTTATTTATATAGAGTTCATGAATTTTATGTATGACCTGGTATGGTGAGTAGGGAATGTGAAAATCCTATCTTTTAATATATTAGGATTATGTTTAACATTTGATCATTGGATTTCTTGAAGCATGGATTTCTAGTATGCATAATATCTCATGGAGAGAATTTGGTTGATTGATGGTTATTTTCACTAATAATTGGTATTTTATCTTGATTCATAGATAAAGAGTTAAAAATTTGAAATATCTCATGTAACATTATCTTGCATTAGAAAGTTTTTGATTCTATAGATTTTACTGATTATTATAAGGATGGTGTCATATAATGGTATTGTCCAGGTTGATAAGATAGACATGAATTAATTTTTATTTAAATTATAAAAGATAATGAATCACCTACAAAAAAAATACATTGAAGTTCTATATACTGGTTTCGATGTAGAGAATATTGAAAAAGTGTTCTTGAAAAAATTATTCCCTCAAAAACCTTATCCAGATAATTGGAAAATGTGTAGTTGAAAACTCTAGTGTAAATATATAAGAATCCCTTTACCATGAAATATGTGCTCATGATTAGGAGACTATATAACATGATTTTGTTTGAATATAGGTATACAACCGATCATATCAATGATTTTCGCATGATTTTATGTCATATTGAATCTATTAATGTGAAATTTGTGGATTATTTCTAGGAAATTATATTATTATTACCACATCCATGGTGTTCTAAAGTGATTATAACATGAATTATTAATTCAATTGGCATGTATGACATGGATTTTGAGGTTTTTTAATGGATGATTATGAATAAATATCTCAAACAGAGAGAGAATCTAGGATTATCTGGTAGTTTTATCAATGGAAGCAAAGAGGATAATCACCTAATAGAAATAAAATTTATAAGAAAATAGATGATAAGTTATGTGGATGGATATTAAGTTGATCAACTATCCATAGACCAAAATTTTGGAATTGATGTAAGAGGGGTGATTTCATGATAGAATATTTGGAGATAAATGAAATTATGGATGAGTAGAATCTAGAAGCACAAGTTCTGTGAATTTAGTGACAGTTGAGGGAAGTAGAAATATATTACTGAGTGTGAATTTTCTATTGGAATCATAGATCAAAGATTCCATATCATCATTACACACCATAAAAGAGAATGGATTCAAGGAAAATTATTTTTCTAATATGTTTAGAAAGGATCACTTGAATGATGATAAGGATATAGAAATTATAGGGAATGATGATATGAAGGTTCAGATAACATATAAATGTTTCATTGATCTCATATTTTTTGGAACATACCAGTTATTTATAAGATTTTAATTTCCAAGGGGAAAATTGATGATGTAGGTTTTGGAATGAGATTTACCATCAAAGTGTGTAAGATAACTCGAGGTTCTATTATTTTGACTTGAGAAATCAAGGATGGAATATTAAATCTACCTGGATAATGAGTCGGACTGATAACTTCTAGATATTTAATGTTTGATATTTTATATTTATTGATTTTTTAACTTGTAAATTTCATGGAGAAGAAGAAAAATATTATAGAGGATAAAGGCATGATGAAAATGGATCATATAATCTCTAAAAAAATTTAATGTTTACTACATCAAATATAATAGAAATTTTCATTCAATATAAGTAGAAAAATCCCCATAGAATAAAATTGAACTTGTTCACGTAGATTTTTGGTGGCCTTCCCTAATCTAGTATAATGGATTTTGAAAATTCATTATAACATTCATTGATGATTACATGAGGAAGATATGATTTTAATTTTGTAAAAAAAATCATATGTGTTTAATTTTTTTATTCAGTGGAAGGAAATGGTGGAGAATGAGACCATAAATAAGATGAAATGATTACAATTGGAAAAGTATGGTTAGTATAGTGGAAGGATCTTCTATAATATCCACAATAATAGAGGGATAATACTAGAGAAAACATTGCCTATAATTTCTAAACAAAATGGTTAGGTGATATGAATAAACTTTTAAATAACTGAAAAGTATTAGAGCATGAGATTGTACTTAAAAAGGTATAAGGATATTTAGACCGAAGAGATCAATTGTGTATTTTACTTAGTTAATTGAAGACTATTTTAACTAATGGGGTATGTAATTAAAGAATAAATATGGTTCAATAAAATAATTTAACTCAACCATATTAATTTTTTTGATAGTCTGGCATATATCCATGTTGATGATAAGGTTTGAGATAAACTCAAGGAAAACCCCAAGTCATATTTTTTTATGAAATATAGGATTTAAAAATGGTATTTTATACTTTAGGATAATGAAAAATTAAAACTCATCAGAATACCAAATGTTCTCTTTAATAAGTGGGTCATGTACAATGACTTCAATATAGGGAAAATTGAGGTTGAAGGAAATGATTGAATTGAAAAAATACATATTGATTTTAATGGAAACACATATGTGAAAACATTTTATAGAATTCAGATGGAAATAGAATATATCAAAATAGTAGGCCATAAAGATATATACCCAAAAAATATAAGGCTTCTGAGGATTGTGTGAAATACTAATAAGAAAGAGTTATTGAATTCAGTGCATCAAAATAAGAATTTCTTGATAGATTATAACCATAATAGAACTTATGAAGGAATTATAGTTCTTGATAGCTAGTTTTGAGGTATATTCATGAATTGAATTGTATGTTTAAAATATAAATTGGGGAACCCTATAGACCATAAGAGACATCCAACTATAATTATTATCATTAATTGGAGTTACCCTGAAAAATTAGTTAGATTAATTAAATATTAATAAAACATGGTAGATAATACTTTTACTTAAAGGGGAGAAGGTGGATAAGAATAAATTAGTTTTCCATCTAAACGATGATGTTGATGGAATTAAGTGGTACATGGAAAGGATGTCAGTGAAGGGGTTTCAATTGAAACAAGATATTTTTTTCTCTGAAATATTTTCACCAATAGTAAAATATAATCCCATTTTTATAGTCTTCAATATGGTTGCATTCGATGATTTGAAATTATCATAAATTTATGTAAAAGATATTTCTCCATAAGAATTTAAAGGTGTAAATTTACATATAACAACCAATGGGTTTTATGGATCGCATGTTGTAAATATTGAATGTGAGTTTATATGTCTTGAACATGAACCAAGATAATAGAAGCATAATTTCGATACATGTTTTTTAAACACGGGTTTCATGATGAGAAATAAGGACCAGTGTTCTGACCAAAATGAATTTGATGATGAATGGTATATCTTATTGCTCTTATATGTGGATAAAATTTATAACTAGATTCAAGAGATGAATAATGATATATCTAGTATATTTGAGATTAAGGTTATTGAGTGGGCTGAGAAAATATTTTGAATACTAATAAAGTGAGATAAGAAATCCAAAAGGATGGTGTTGTCTCAAAGGGATTACGTCTGAATGGTTGTAGATAGATTTGAAATGTCTGGATGTAAGTTGGTCTCAAATTTTCTTTCTATATATTTAAAACATTCTAAATAGAAGGTACCAAAGAAATAGAATGGTGTGAGGAAAATTCCAAAGAAGTCACTTGCAGTAATGATAAAAAGGTTGATGTATGCCATGGTGTTCACTCATCTATTCATTGTATATACTATAGGAATTGTTACCAATTTAATGTAGAATATGGGTGAAAATCTAGAAAAAAATGAAAGGGATAATCTAGTATCAAAAAATAAGGGAAGATTCAACCATATTATTTGGGATGGATGATCCTTTGCAATGGAATGTCGATGTATACATTCAAAAATATTCATATACTCAAAAGAGTACATCTAGTTTTATGTCTACATTTAGAGGAATGACAGTGAGATGGATGTAAATTTTGAAATTAGTAGTAGTTTATTCAACAACTAGAGTATAATATGTTGAAACAATATAAGTAAGTAAAGATATAATATGGTTGAGGCACATGTTGGAGGACCATATAATAGAGAATAAGGGTAAATTTCTCAACTATTATAGTCATATAAAAATATACATGAATCTTATTATAGTATACCATGAATTTATAAATCACATAAACCTAAAATATCATTTCTTCGTGATATTTTTGGATTAAAATTAGTTAAATATATAGAATTTATATCAAAAGAAAAATCTAGTGGACATGTTAACTATGGTGTTAGACCAAAAAAGTATAAGGAATCATTATGCCTTAGTGGGACATGGGTGAATGAATGTAGTATGAGACACTACTATGGGGATGATGAATATTTTTTCCAAATGTTGAAGTATTTTTAGATTTTTCCCAAAAACAGTCTAGAATTGAGAGATTTTTAGGATGTGAATTCTATTTCTGTTCACCATACAGGTTCTATCAAAAGGAGAAACTCTATATGAGTGTTCTTCTTGGAGTTTATATTATGGTAGTGGAATCATCAGTTATTGTAATGGTTAGTCATATGGATTTTATGTTCTATGGACTTAATTGTAATCCAGTGTTCATTTTTTAAACATTTAATGTAGGAGTATCAGTATTAGTTTTAAATTCATGTTTACTAGATTCATCAGATAGGTTTCAAATCATACAAGAGATTAAAAGTTATCATGGTTCAACTATTGGTTGTATATAAAACATGGAAGGTGGTTCTACCTAAAGACTAACTAAGACCCAATATATATTATTTGGGACCACTTGTACATGTGTAGTGATTGTGATGTATAATTTGGATAACCAGTTCTCATAAAATATTTTTATTCGTGACGGTAATAATTTATATCTTCAAATTAATATTAGATGAAAAAGTATTATCCCATGTATGTATGAATTAATTATCTAAACCACATAAAAATAAAGTGTATATTTCTCCCATTTATGATTTTATTCTTGTTTGAATTATTAAGTTGAGTTTTATGGATGTGTGAAGGTTGTGTGTGAATTTTCAGGGTGATTAGGGTGTGTGAACTTTATATATTATTGTACATCAGTATTATAGGTTAACATATGATCATTGGAGAATTCAGATCTTGTAAATATGTCGTATATAGTGTCTAGAGGCTTGTGTCCAATGGATTAGTGGTTATTTTTCCCATAAGTTATGGAATATCCAATTAGTAGAATTAATGTATTTGTTTTAATGGTTGATATAATTGGAATTATAGAAGAAAATATTATTTTCAATTATGGAAATGAATTCCTGAAATCAAGGGGTGTGATTTAAATGAAATTGATTTTAATTGGTTCTTATCATTAATCTATGAATAATTTGATAATTTTTTTATGGTAGAAATTTATGTTGATAATATTTTATCAATAATTTTGAAATATTTGTTAAAAACTGACATTGAATTTTTATTGAGAATGATGAAATAATGTGGAAGATAATTTTATTTGTGAGAGTGGTGTATTTTCTAATTTTCACTTGGGTAATTCCAATTAAGTATACAGACATAAAACTATTTCAAGAACTTTTCTAGTTTTACTGATTACTGGGAGTTAAGTGATAATGAGTTACACATTACTTGACTTATTCATAGAGTTATTCCACATTTAATATTATAGGTTCCCTTTGGTGGAGATATTCATGGGGGAGGTGTAAAGTTTACACAAGTTGTGCCACTTTGGAAGGGGTTTGTGCTATATATACCACATTCTGTGTAGCCAAATTTTTCTTTTACATTTAATTCGGTGTGTATTGGAGATTTTGATATGTTTTTTCAGTGTTATTGATATTAAAAACATATAGAAAACTCTATATAACACTCTATTATATGGATTTATGGGGTGTGGATGAGAAAAGGTGTGATGGATGATAATGCTTAGTTGAAGGGGATTTTTGATTTTTGATTACTAGAGATGTCATTAAAGACTTCTGTGTGGCTAGGATATGATGAATGTTAGTGATATGGTTATTTTTTTATACTATTTGGATTATGGTTGAATTTATTGGATGTGTAGTGTAATTGTGAGATATGATTATTTACTCCCTAGGATCAAGTTTCAAAATAACAACGCGTTAGTGGGTTATATATATATGTGGTGTCATTATATTCCTTAGGAATATTTTATTTATAGTTACCTAAGTGGTATAGTAAGCTATGAATCCATATGTAATATTTGATAAAGATGTGTATAATTTAACTAGATATGTGATGTTGGTTTCCAATATATGATGATGAAGATATTGATGAAAATTATTTTAATGATTGTTTGGAGGATATAAATAGACATAGTGGATATACAATATCCAGTGGTGATAATACAATTTTAGGAGGAGAGTTTCCCTTAGTGGTGAAACATAGTAATATAGTTAGAGTCAATATGAGTTTAAATATTACAACCCATGTAGGTTTTGGTGGGGATAGTCCCTAAGGGTTGTCATACATAAAACCAATAAGATTCCTTACATGATGTCAATGACACATCCAATGAATATATTTTGCAAGGTCCCTTCAGGTGAACAACTATACTATAATATATTAGTGTGGTACATTTAAGTGGATAACTATATTTGGATATTATATAGAGGTCTATGTTGGTGTAAAACTACTTTTTGGAGGAGATTGTATAGTCAGTTCCTCTAAGTGTAAAACTCCCTACTTCTTTGATGTGGAAATGGTTGTTATTATTATAGTGGTTCTTCAATGATGTTATATGATAAATAAAATATTTTGGTTTATAATGTGATATTATTTTATCCTATATAATAGAATTGGTTTGTATTGTTGGAATATAGGGATATGGATGATTGATATAATTTTTTGTTTTTTATTCTATACCTAAATTCATTAGTATGTTTCATTTACATGAAAAATGAGAGTTATAGGGAGGATCTCACTAGGTATATTTATATAATCACCCATTCTTTATATATATATTTTTCAAATTATTATGATAAAACAATTTTCAGTGCTTGAAAACCTTAGCTCTATACATAAGAGACTTATTAGTAGATGCATATTAAATTATACCTCACTCTATGTATATGGGGGATGATAGAAATTGTAGTTGATTTTCCTTATGTGGATTTTTTTCTTATAAAATTCCATACATTGATATGCATTAAATAAATATATATATATATTGGTTGAACACTAAAGTATATTATTCATGGTGATATAATGTTTTCATTCATAAATGGTTATACCCTCTATATATGTGAGATGATATACACTTTGTTTTAGCCACTAACCCATGGCATATTGATGACTATCTTTGTGGGCCACACTCAAACATTTTTTCAGTTTAGATAGATTCTAATTGGGGGTGGACTATTACAAATCTTGAATCCTACATTTCCAAAAGGAAACCAAACTCTAATATTATTAATATCCCTTGGGAATATTGAAGAATATTCATGATGAGAATTGGTATAGGTGGAGTTGAGTTGGTTTTAATTATGATATGGTCAATATAAAATTGATCTTACAGAAAGGGTTGGAGTACAGTCATAAACACTATTATATCCTATAGTGTGGTATTAAATAATCTTAATTTTATAGGATTCAATGAAAGGTTTCTTGTGGTAATTTAATAATGAGTTTGGGACTTTTTGGTGTTGTATTCATTAAAAACTTAGTCACAGATGAGTTAAAATATCTTTAGAGTTGAGTGAATATGAAAAAGAATTATTTTTTTCTAATGATGATAAAACCATAATGAAAATAATATATATATTTTAAAAAATAATTGAGTTACACATATATAAAAATGATTTTTACTTTACAAGTGAAGGAAAATTCTGTGGATTATAGGATCATGCCACAATATACTTGAGTTACAATTAAATATTAAAGAGTTTGATATGATGTGGGAAAGACCATTCTAGAATATTTTGGTCATATCATGATGATTCTAATAGAATAATGAGTTAGTCTTACCTACAAGAGTGAATTGACTGGTATAATCTTACAGGAGAAATTGGTTACTCTGACATTTTAGGAGATACTCCATAATTGGGTTGTTTGTTGTTTAAAATATCATTTAATTAATTATTTATGAGTTAAATACATTATGATGGTATTTTTGGGAGAAATTGGTCCTACATTATTCGGATATCTAATTAGTCTCTCACTACGCTGAAATATTTTACATTGAATGGTCTATAGAAGTGAAAAGAATACAATGAAATAGATTGATGCACACAACTATGGCTTTTTAGGTTTAAGTATTTTATAATTCTGGGGATTTTATGCATGATATGACATATTTATTAGTTTACACCATAGTGAATATAGTTGTAAAATTTCAGTTGTTGGTTCTATAAATATCAAACTTGTAACTATGTGAATATATTCAAATATACTATGATATATTTGGGATTTATCCATCCATATCATTCAAATTTTAGGGTCACGCCGCAACTGGAGATTCTAGGTCTAAGAGATATATTTTCCTATAAATAAATAGTGACTTTCCTATAGTTAATTGTAAGGAAAATAGGGGAGTATAATATATATATCCACACAATAAAGTGTCCATTTCAATATATATTTTATAGTAATTTTATTAGAATAACAAGTGTGCACTAAGAATATAAATTTTGGGTTAACTTTAAGTATTATAGGAGAACATTTTATGATTTCATAGAACTTAAAATTAATATTGTAATTATATTTAAATACAATAATATTTCTCTATTAATTTTTTTTGTTATAAAATAATTTATAACAATAGAATAGGGATAAAAAATTTATTAAAACCAAGTATTATACACCTTATAAGAAGTTATTTTGAACCTTATAAATAAACGTACATCAATATGTGTTATTTATCACTCTATTTAACATCATCTCATTATCACCATATATATCTATTAATAGTAACCAATGATAGGAATCATGTGGCTTGAGAGAGTTTATGTTTTTGACAACAAATGATTGAACCCCTCTCAATAGTGGTATAATCTCTTATAGGCCTCATAATTGGTATTAGAGCAAAACTACTTGAAGATTGTTTCCAATGCTTTGATCATCTATTACCTTTTAATCGATATCAAAATAGTGGTTCTAGGTATAATTAAAATAATTATATGTTTATATTAAATTTCATATATAATTTTTTGATGATATTATAGAATAAATAAATATCATCAATAATAATTTTGACCCCATGTTAAATGAAAATTTATTCCATTTATTCAAAGAGGGGGTGGTTACATATCTTTTTTCACCCAACTGGGAAGTTCTTTATATAATCAAAATAGTGTTAATATTCCAATAGATAGGATAAAATTTAATTTTGATAAGAAGAATATCAATATTTATGGGATAATTTATTAAAAAATACTCCCATAACTCTTAGAGAAATAGTTTGTACAAGTCATGGGAATGATGAAAACAAATGGATTCTATAGAAAAACACACTACATCCTTGAATGAGATAAAATAGTCATATTTTCTTAGTTATAAACCTTTTATAATATATTTTGAAGATATAATAATGGTATGAGATGATTATATGTATGATTTATTCATTAAATTAATTAATATTATCAGTTCGATTCAATGATAAATTGAAATTCATTAAGATTATACCTTTGTGAAGAAGCTAATGAGAATCCATTTTGATATTTTTTATGCCAAAATTTAATCCCTTGAGTATCAAGACGTGTTTGGGTCTACAATAAAGACACCCCAACATTTTTTTATCACTAATGATATGAGAATAGGGACAAAATTAAGTGAAAAATGAAGAAAAAATAATAAGACCACTTTACATTATATAAAAGGCACAAATAATATATAGTAAAAATTGTATCTTGAAGAAGAAACTGATGATGAAGGTGATTCTATAGATTATGAATAACGCATCATTTTATTCTCAAAAATTATATAGCAAATAAAATGTAAATAATGAGAAAAGAAACCATTTAACTGATTTAATTGATTCCTGATTGATCTGTCTTCTACAAAATTTACTTTTAATTGAGAAAAATAATAGAATTACGATAAATGTAATAAATCATCGAGGAAGATAAATATGAATAGTGATCACATTAAAATAAAATTCATAAAATTTAAAGAAATTTTTTCTATCAAGACATGATGATATAACTTGTGATGAGGAATTTTAAAGAGATAAATACTACTAAATGAATTAAGGGTAAAAACCAATCATGGAAAAAATAAAATAATTCAAAAGATTCCATTATTGGATAATAATAAAGAGGTAGAAACAAACCAGAAATAAATGATGGGGAGTCACCAAAAGAGTCTAAATATAGAATAGATCTAATGGTTTCTTTGAAAAAAATAGTAATCTCAAAATATAAAGAAGCATTGAACATATATAATGAATAAATAAGGAAATAAATTGATGAGTCAAAAGATAAAGATGTTGTAGAGATTAAGATTAAGTCTAAAAAATATGGGAGATCGTAATTAAATTTATGAATAAAGATACATGATACATGATATTATTAAAATATAAATATATTCCAGGAATTTGGAGGCAAAGCATCTTAAGGAAAATAAAATAGAATATGACGACTACATGATCAAATCTAATGTTGTAGAGTTCAAAAATTAGTGAATGAGATTGGTGAAAGATACAAAATAGTGGAGAGTGTATCTAATTTTATTAGGTTTCTCAATTATTATCTAATCATACCAATAAGTTTTTATAGATACATATGATTATAATACTAGCGGTTTCCATAGTAAAAATCAATAGAAGAAGGTTATTATATCATATAAGAAGAAGAAATAATATTCCTTTATGATTAAAAATTCTTATGGAATTTATAATATAAAAATTTTTGGAAAGAGAAGAATAAAGATTATAAACCTTTGGATAAGGTAAAGATAGAAAAGAAGGATTATAAACATGATGATTTTTAAAATAAACATTGGATAAAAAATTATAAGGAAACCATATGAGTGTATTTTGATAAACTTATATTTTATCCTGGTATTTTTTAAGTAATTTTCTAGTGATGTGGAGTGTATGGGTGTAAATCATATGTGTGCTGGTATAATTTTTTTCCCCAATCTAAGAGAAGAAATATATAAAGGGGTAGTAAAATTAATTCTCTTATAAACCAACTTAGACAATTATCAATGAAGAATTTGAAATTTAAAAACACATTTGATTCTCTTAAGGAGGATTGTGAGAGGGGAAAACCCCAGAAAACCCACTAGAAAATTTATAACCATGAAATTAAATTATATAAAGAAAAATGAAGGTTATAAATCTCTTATGTTGAGGAATAATCAAGAGATTATAATGGTTATCCAGGTTTCTTATAGGGAATGAAAAGAATAGAATCCATAGATATTTAATTATTGATTCTCATCATACATAACTAATAAAAAACACTTAAAACATATCTAATGGTATAAAGGAGGAACTATAACTTTAATAAACCTTGGATCACTCAATGGGAAATGAGTTGGTTGCACCAATATTAGTTGGAATAAATATAATGATTTTATCTTTTTTTATGGGTTGCTCCACAGTATCTTTAGTGTTTCTTAACTTTATGATAATGGGAATGATGTGAACACTTAAAATAATAACACCCCCTAAAGTGATTGAATTACTGTAGAATTATTATAAATGGAAAATAGGAAAATTATTAAATTTTATAGATTTTTGATGATCAAAATTTCTTTTCCATTAGTATAAAAGAAGAGAACCATATTTTTTATATAATAAGTTTACATTTAGTGTAGAATAATATAGGTAATATTGTCAATAGTGGACTTGATAGAAATTTACCAGAGCTATACCATGAAATACTCAACATATTTTTTATATTTCATAGAGGAAAGATGGTGAACAAGGGTTATTAGTTAGTGGAGATCAAAATGAAGAAACTTATTGAGTTAGTAAACTCAGATGTGTTCACACTGATGATCTTGAAATCAACAATATAAGATAATTATTTCTTTAAATTTTTAAAAAAAATTAATAATATTAATTTTCTCTATTATATATTTAGGAAATAAAAAATATCATAATATATTTTAACACTTTTATAGTATTATTGAAAAACAAACATTGTATTTCATGAAAATATTCTAATCCAATATTGAATTTGAATACAATAATGAAGATTTTGAGGTATATCATGAGAAGAATTGGATAATACAAGAGTATTGAACTCCATAAACAGCCCAAATAAAAGATAAATTTAGTGAAAGAATGAGTTTTTATGGGAAAATAGAATAAAAATAATATAAGGAAATAGAACATCAATATTATTTTCAAGATAATCTGCAACCATAACTATACTTATTTTGAACCGGTTCCTACTATAATTTTTTCAAAATACCACATATAAGTTTTAGTTCAAGATGAATATTTATTGAAGAGATTGGAGGTGTTCAAAATCCCATGATACATGAAAATTAATGAAGAAATTTTATGAAATTTTTATGATAGATTTGAGGAAGGCATATTTCTGGGGTACAAACACAATGGAAGAATCTACTAATGATGAAATAATAAGTTAATAATGATTACAGAAAACTTTTATGTAATTGTTTTGGAAGAAAAAATCCTTCAAAATAATTATTTAATATTGATAATAATACCAAAGGATATAGGTATGATAAAAAACATGAGATTATTCTATATGATAGAGTAAATTTTGATAACTCATAGAATGATTCCAAGATGTATAGAAATGATTAAGTTTTAGAGAAAAAATATTGTATGTTATATAGAATTAGAAAATATTTTGAACTAAAAAATATTAAAAAAATTAGTATTTAGGGGGTATAAATACAAATAATATAGATAATTTCCAATCATTCCATCTTTATTTAATAGGTGTAACTGATGATTGTTAATTTATATTTATATCATGATCATTGGATTACAATGATAGAATAAATGTTTAACAAAACTTGATAGAATGAAACTTGCGAATTGGTGAAACATTCTGAAGGAAAATATATATGATCAAGAAAAGGGGGGGTTAGAAAAAAGGTCAATAATAAAGATAAATTATCAGGAAATAAAACTCATTTTATTTTAAAAGGATCCTCTCAAAATGAGGGTATTTATTTTGATGATACTTTTTATCCAATCACATGGCTTGAAACATTACAAATATTTCTCAAGTCTCTTTATTTAAATAAATGGTTTTTAAAATTTATATAAAGTTTTAATTCCATAATTTTTAACATTATAAATAAGAATACATTGAAAAACTAAAAGTATTTATGCATGATAGTGATAGTTATCGAGTGTGTAATATGGAAAAGGAATTATATGGTATCAAACAAGTTCCATGAGTAAGGAATTCAATGCTTGAAAATATCAACCCAAACCAATTTTTTAGTATTTTTATTTTATAATATATTAAATATAATTCAAATCAAAAAAGTAAAAGTAGATTCAAATCTCTATGTCATTAGAGGTGATAAAAAATCTCTCATTGTGATTTTTTATCTAAAAGACAAATTTTTTCTAGAAATAAAGAAGGTACTTGTGAGGAATTTGAAACACAATTGAGGAACATATTTGAGATGTTAATTATAGGTGAGATAAAAACCTTATTAGGTGTAAAAGTGTAAAATTATATAGGTTATATCTTTATCTTGTAGTAAATCTATGGTTCTGAGTTATTTTAAAAGTTTATAATGGAAGATTCAAGATATGTTTCTAATCCAAAAATATATAGGAATTAGTTTTCCTTAGATAAATAATGAAGGATTATAGATCAAATAGGGTTCCAAAGGATCATTTTTATCCAAATATCATTAAATTATTCAATACTATATATTGTGTTTATAGTTACTCTATGTGAATGATTTCAAATAAACCTAAAGGATTATCATCATCCGACAAAAATATATATTTTCCACTTCAATAAATGAACACGTAATTATGTCGTCCGGAATGAAAAACATACATTATTTAGGATTTATATATATATATATAAATGTATATTTGGTTGTTTGTCTTAGATATATAAAGTCTTATATTAAAGGTGCTTTCTTTATTATAAGAATTTGTGTTTAATGGCACTCTATGAAGAAATTTTTTATAACTCATAGAATAATAGAGGCTTAATATATTACCGTATCACAAGAAAAATCACAAATGATATGGATGAAGACTAAAAATGAGATATGAGGGTTGATGTTATATACCCATTAATTAATGAGTGTGAAAATAAAATTTCAATAACTTGTAAAAGAATTAGGTATGACATTTTAGGTCAAATATTACTAACATCAAGTTCAACTTCATGATGTAGAAGGTGGTGTGTGGTGAGAATTAATGGGAATATGTTTTAACAAAGGGTAAGGTCAATGATATCTTGATGAATCCTCTTTTGAATATTGTCTTCCCACACTTGAGAGTGTTGTTTAGAGTTTATTATTTTCTAAAATCACTATAGTTTTTCTTGGATATGTTACTCTATCATTCCTTTTAATTTTTTGATAGTGGGGAATACAGAAATAAATATTATTTGAAAGGATGAGGGTATATTTTTATTTTATTGGTGGTCATCAATAGATAGATTATAAGATATGTTTTATAAATCATGGGGATCTTTAGGTGTTATTATCTATATTTTGGGGAAGAAATCATGTGTGGATTTTCATGTTTTGGAAAATAAAAAAGGTGGAGATTGAAGAGGCCTTTGGAAGATTAAATAATTATTTTGATATGAATTTAAAAATAGATATATTAATTGATTTGAATTGATATATGATCAATACGGTAGTGATATTACATTAAGTATTGTATTACTCTCTCATAAACTATTCTATCTAATTAATTTGTATTTAAATAACCTTTGTATTTGATGCATGATAGATCATGTTTATTAAATAAATTTATTCATGAGTTCAAGATATTTTCATGATTTTTGAATTGAAAACATGTTGATAGATGGGTTTTAATATTTTATATTTTAGTGGAGATGCATAGGAATGAAGTTTTTCCAAGGATTATTAAACAATGGTGTGGATGGTGGTGATCTCACCATAACATGCTTGGTTTAATCTTCTTTAAGAAGGAGTTTCATTTGATTTTGAAAGTACAATGTTATAAATGTTATGATAATGGTAATTTATGTATGATATACTTTTATATTATAATTATTTTTATCTATTATTTGGAGGAACACACTGTAGGATTTTATTCATGTTGTGATGATGTTGATATAAGAATGAGTTACTATTATGTATGAGGGCTAAGAAATAATATTACTTTTATGAGTGGAAATATGTACTTCAATAATCAAGTATTCATGTCATATATCATTTATTGGTTGTGTAAAATCTTATATAAGGAATTTAAAAGTTTTAAACTGGGATATTAAGGTTAACCCAGGAGAAATATTTATTATGCTTGTCTGTAATCTAAGTAGTCTCACACCGTAATGAAAGATCTCTTATCATAGGATCCAAATAAGTGAGAAAAAAGCACATATTTATGATTCATGTAAAATGGTTTGGGAAATAATTGATTTTATAGATTTTAGGCATACCATGACACAATTCTCGGTTCACACTATAATGAGTGTGGCGGAAGGAGTTCACAATTTTTATGGTTCTTGAAATATCGAACTTCTAAATCCACAACATAACTTTCATTTAATGAATAAAATTTAAGATAATCTTAGATATCTTGGATTTTTTCCTTACATATATTTTATATCTAAGGTTCATACCATAGTTGGCGATTCCATGCTACAATGTGAAATTTTTTATAAATAAATAGTGACTCAATTGATGTTTGATATAATGAAAATAGGAGAGAATATAAGAGATATGACCAATATTTCTAGAGTGAATTCCATGATGTATTTTTATTCTATTGAGAAGTATAATAAAGATGCAAATAGAATCAAAATTATAGAGTTACTTTAGCTATTATAAGTGAATGTCATTTTAATTATTTTATATTTTCATTCATATTTTAATAGGAGTTCAAGAAAATTCTATTACTCTATTACATTTTTCTAATGATAATAAATTTTAATTTCACTAGTGGGACTGAAAAAACTTTACACTAAGGATTATCCACAAAATAATAATGGTGTGTAAATCTTGTAAAAACCCTTATGCCCAAGTGCATTCTTTCTCACATTACCAAACATTAACACATTATCACCATAGAGATCGATTCTCATTAATTAAAAATGAGAATCAATTGTCTTGATAGATTTGTTATTTTCAGAAACCATCGATTCACCAACCCTAACAGTGGTGGTATAACATCTTATAGGCATCAAATATTTTCTGGTCTAATTTTCATGGTATAAAAAAACTATTTTTATGAAATGGGTGTTATGATATATTTAATTTAAAATTCATGTTTAAACATAACTGATATTTATTTTAGTTTTTGAAACAAATAAATTTTATTTTTTAAAAATGAAAACTTTTTTGTATACCATACTTGAAAGAAGTTTATATACCTAAATAAATCAATAAACTCATATGTTGGAAATAAATCATTAATATATAATTGAATATTCATATAATACCAAATCATGGTAATATTAAACATAATAAAATAAAAATAGAAGAAAATATAAATGTTATGTAAAGAAGAGTATATAGATTTTTATGTGATAGAAACTCTTATTTTTTGTAATGATTTTGTAACACCCCAAGATTTTGTGAAATTTTTTCCAAATTAATTTAATCTTTTCAATATTATTTCATTCCACACAATTTTGAATATAGCTTTTTTATACGAAAGCACTAAGTTTGGCATGCATTATACACAACACCAAGTTAATATTTAACAACACACAACACTTATATTAGCTTGTATTAAACACAAAACTATGTTTGGATTGTATTATATACAATAGCACACCCCTTCAATAGCTTGCGTTAAATTCAAGGATAATTTTAACTGAACCACAATGTACAATTATTATTATTAAAATATTATTATAGATACCACCTAACTGTTGGAAAGGAACTTACTAATAAGATTAGTTAAAATTGTAAAAATATTATTTAAACATTTATATAAAATTAATCTTTTGATTATAAATTAGTTATAAATGAATGTATTAACTATTTTAAAATAAAGAAATTACTTTTCTAGGAAAACTATCTTTCTATGTGAAAAAACCATTTTATCTTTACAAATTAGACAAACCACTAGTGATTAATTTTTTTAATAAAATTTATCATTATATAATAAATAAAAATTTTCAAATTCATCCATTATATTTTATATGCATTTGATAAAAATAAAATCCAATTATAAGAATAAAAAGAGGAATTTTTCTAAAAGGTAATTATATAGCCTTTTAATAGAGAACACATTTTAAATATAATTTTTGACACATTTATTAATTTTATTTTTAAAAATAAAGTTCATTTTTAAGAGATAAATATAAAAAAATTACTTTTGGTGAAATTTTGGTATTTTTCAGAGAAGTTTCATATTTTTGATGAACAGTGAAAAATACTGAATTTTAATTCAAAACTAGTTTTTCATCTGATTTAATTTTAAGGATAACTTATATTTTAAATTGGTTTTAAAGTCACATTAGAACAATTATTCATCAATTAATATAATTTAGGTTATTTTAATCAATTTCAATTTCAAACTGGATATAAAAACTTAGCAAACTTTTATAGGTTTTTACTTTAAAAACACGCATTGTCGTCCCATCTGTGGGATTAAATTTAAATTAATTTCTGTCATTTCTATAATTTTAAATTTGAAAAATTGATTTAATATTTTTAATAATAATTATTTATAGTTTATAATAAGTTAAAATTAGTTTTTGAGCAAAAATATTATATAAATCAATAAAAATCAATTACAATGATTAAGAATAAAATTAGCTTAACAAGGGAATAAACCTTACACTTAATGGAAACAATGACCTATAAACATTCCCAAAAACCATTTTTTTGACATATTTAGGACCTATACTGCCTTTTATATAATTTTTAACATTATTGGATCCAATTTTCATAGTAAAAACATTGTTGTAATTACCTTTTCAAAAAAATTCATGAATATCACTCCACCTCCACTATTAAAAGGCACTCACCCCTCCCACCTATCCACAAATATAAATCCATTTGGTTAACCCAAAAATAACAAAAATAATCTCCAAAAATACCTATATTTATCCTAGAATCCCCCCCCCCTTGATCATAAATCCATCCAAGCAATCCCCTTGGTTCAAACCAAAAGGATTTTCCCAAAGAAGGGGTAATATCCTTCCTCAAGCTCCTTTGATTTGTTTTCATTATCAACCCACTAAAATATTATTATTAACTAATTATATAATGACCTAAATATCAAAAATATAATTATTTTTTTATTCTAATGGTTCTAATTACACTTATACACACTTCCATCTGATGGGTAATGAACTTACCGTTCTTGTGTGTAGAGAAATACCGCCTCACGAAATGTTGTTCATTTTTCCTTTACCAAATCTCATGGTTGAGAATTATCATGGAAACTTTGTTTTTATATGATATTTATAATATATATATATATATATATTATTCCATAATTATATTATAACACATATCATCATGATATTCATTTTTTGTAAATCTAATAATTTCATTTGGGGGAGTGTGGACTACTTTCTCCTCAATACAATGTCATTAATTCACACTCTACATGGAATGTATTAAGGATGTGTTTATTGAAATTATATGATATATATGAAATAATAATTCTACTATAATTATATTATATATATACATATTTTTTATTTACATTCCTTCTTTCAATATGATACAAAAACAGAAACAACATTCATATGTACGTACTGCCTACCATCTCTATGAATGGTGTATTCCATTTAATATTTCTATATTCTATAGATTATTATAAATAAATATATACAGAATAAATATGATATTGAAGTCATTTTTTAAATTATTTAAATAATTAAATCATGATCTAAGTAATAGGATCAAGAATAAAAAGCCAAAACATAAACAAGAAACAAAGTGGATATTACCTAAAATGTAACATTAACATGGAGTTGTTAATAAATGGATAATATAAAAATATAATAAAATAATATATGGAATTATATATAATAAAATGTTTATGTGGTATATTTATAATAAAATTATAGTTTTTATTCATGATTTTTTAATGTGTACGAAGACATTCAAGACTCAAGGTAAGGGTTTTATCATCTCACTTTTAATTTTTATGAGGCACAAGCCATGTCCACGTCCTATTTCTTATATGTGGTGTGTATAATTCCCATGGATTTCTTAAAAGATTCTTATAATTAAATTTATAGGTATTTACATATCTATTTGATTATATTTATTTCATTGGATTTATGTTTCAAATATTACCAAACCATAAATTAATTTTGTCTCAATTTACCTTCTTTGAGACAAATGTTTTTTATGCAGCTTTATTATTTTACAAGGTGTATATACTAACATTAAAAACATTATATTGTGAATATAATTATTAAATATATTTTAATATTCATGTAATTTCATTTTCTTACATCGGGATTATGGGTCAAAGTTACCAAGTGGTAGGAGTTTATTGAAACAATCTCATCATTTATCGAGACTATTTATGATTATGATTCCATTTATGAAATATTACAATCTATATTTCAAGAACACTCATTAATTTTATTATACTTTGGTTATTCATGATATATTAATGTATTGGTACCATGTATCTACTATTAGGTACATAAGATAATTAAGAAAGTGTTTTTAAGAAAGTATGGCTTTACCTATCTCCTTAGTCAGGAATATGTGTTCTTTCAAAACCACGCTTTCTAAAAATGTTTTAAAAAACGATTTATGTTTAAAAAGTGTTTTAAATTTTTTTAATATCACTTTATAAGTTTTCAAATAAATTTTTTTTTAAATTTTTTCAAGATTAATTTATAAGTTTTTAAGGGAAAATTATTTTAAAAAATTTTCATGCTTCTTTTATAAGTTTTAAAGGAAAAAATACATCAACTTTTTTTTAATAATTATTTATAAGATTTAAAATTACTTTCAAAAGAAATTAAAGTTTTCAATACTTATTTATATGTTTTCAAAGTATTTTCATGTAAAAGTTTTTCAAAACAAATTCAATATTTCTTTATAATTTTTTAAATTATTTTACAAGAAAAAGGTTTTAAAAATGTTATCAAGACTTATTTATATGTTTTTAGATTATTTTCAAATAAAAGGTTTTCAAAAATGTTTTCAATATTATTTTATAAGTTTTAAAGGAAAAAGATTTTAAATTTTTTTCAAAGATTACTTTATATGTTTTCAAATATATTTTTAAATAAAAAGTTTTTTAACATGTTTTCAAGTTTCCTTAATACAATTTCAAAGAAAAAAATTTTCTAAAGGATTTATGTTTTAAAAATAATTTTTCAAATAATAATGGATATTTTTCTTGAAAAAAAATTAAAGGATCTTATAAATTATTTTCCATCTACTATGAAACTTGTTGGTGTTACTCATTCCTTTCTGGGAAAATGATCAAAAGGTTCCATTCATATTATTTCTCTAAATGGTTAATGTTTTTATGTAATGATGTTTATGAAACTTTTTTCTCTTTTACAAGTTATATTTTTATGAAACCTGTATCTCTTTCATAAGTTATATGCTTATGAAACCCTCTTCTTTTCATTGGTTATGACTTGATGAAATGATTATGATGCCTATCTCTTTTCCACAGGTTATAATATGATTACCTGTTTATGATAGCCATTTCATTTAATGGGTTACGATATTGTGGCACATGTATGTATGGTTTAATTATGAGATAGGTGATACATATATCTCCCTCTAATGCATTGGGTAAAGATTTATTTCTCATGATATAGACATGGATGAAACGGGGAGTGAACTCGGTTCAGTAAAGGACTTTGTTTGCTAATATGGTCTTGGGAGTGAAAATTGACTGTAAAGATAGTCATGGTAGTGAACCATGACTACCAAGATGGTATGGGGAGTAAAACCATACTAATAATATGTCCTTTAAAGTGATTCCTTGAATTCTATAGAAATAATTTTATATTCTTATAAGTCTTCCACAAATTTTATATGCTTATAAGTCTTCCACAAATTTTATGTATTATTCCTAGGTTATGATTTCATGAATTATGCTCTTGATTACCTTATGATTCATATCTTATAAACTTCAAATATTTGTTCCATGACTCATTTATATGATATTGATATGCAGTTTATGATCTTAAAATGTTATTCTCATTTTCTCATACCCTTATGCTCATTTTCTTCTTATGCATCTCTTTTTTACCCTTATTGGGCAAGTAAGATCACAGATTTTGAGAAAGTATGCCCTTGTTTAAATTTGGTTTGAATCACATATAATTGTTTAATTAAATTTTCACTAGGTGTATGAGATATCTCAAGTATTTTTTGGGGGTTTTGGGCATGAAATAAAAGGGAAATGGTCATTTTTTTCATATCGCACGGTTGGAAAATAGTTAATGTAAATCATACACCCAAAATGTTCTAAACATGAAGATGATGTACATGGTTAGGTAAACCGTGCAAGGGGGAAATCCAAACCATGTGTCATTAGAAAGTGGCATTTTACATGGTTGGTTCATGGTTTTTCAAACCGTGCATATCTCTCTAGGTAACTGTGCAACATCACCCCTCTTGGACAGTGTCTAGCATATGGTTTGTTCATATTTGGAAAATCACGTGGAAAAATTGTGGCCCCATTAAAAAATGGAAATTTACCAAACTTCCCCCTTAGTATTTTTAAGTTATTACCTTATTTTTACTCAAATTATTCTCCTATCAACCCTAGTGATGAACTTAAGCTCCCAAATCTTCCTAAGGGTGGTTCTCCTTCTATTCTTGGTTGTTTGGAGTGTCGTTAGTTATGAATCAAAGATCTGAGTGAGTATAATCCATCTCTTATTTATCCTTTCTTAATTAGGGCTTTTATCATGGGTTATCATCCTTTAAATCCATAAAACCCTACCTTTATAGTGGATTCTTGGTTGAAGCTTCAAGGGGTGTTTTAATCCGAATCTAAGTCTATGATTAAGAGGACAGTCATCAATGGATTCAAGGTAGGTGGTCTATAAGTTATATCCCATAGTTTTAATGTGTATTTGTGCATGTGTGTTGTGTTCTTGGTCCCATATTGTTGTTCATTTGGTTTCTTTATCATTATTTGGTAAAATTGGTATATAAATGATGAATGGAACCCCTCATGATCATCATGGGATGTATAGAGGACAATTAAAATGATTTAGGGCCACCCACGGGGTGCTCTAACATCCATGAAACTTGAAATTGGTATAGTTAAGTGTAGATTTATTGTATGATAACATAGATCCCATGAATAACATGTTAATATGGTTGGTTTATTTGAAGATGAAATAATTATAGTTTTTCTAGTGTTGATAATGTCATAAGGGGTTGTTTGGCATGGAATGAAAATGAATTAATTGGATTAATTGAGATTGTGTCAAAAATATTATGAATTATGTTATAATTTCCTAAGAGTGTTAGTTCATATGAAATGGTGAACTTTTTAAATGGGAAATGGATTTGGAGTTTAGTAATATGTTAAAGATGATTTCATAAGGTAATTAATGAATATTTTAAATGGGTTGATATAAAGTGAATTATCAAACATGCCTAATGGGTTGGGTGAATATGTTAAATGGGTTGATATAAAGAAAATTATCAATCATGACTAATGGGTTGGGGCATGAGAATGGTAATTGGGCTAAATGATCTATATAATTTAAATGGTAAAGTTGTTGTTGGGTTAGGTAATAATATTAATTCCCATGTTGATTGTTATGGATTTTGATTTTTATGTGTGTTGTTTTGAATATGGTTTTTTATATGGTATGTGTGTGGTGATTGGATATATAAGAATGTTCAAATGTATTGGTAGTCTGGGGTTTTGAATTTATCCTCTAATTCCATGGGTCAAGTTATATAGAGGATCTAAACTCCACCCCAAGATACACGGGTTAGGGAAGGGGAAGTAAGATCTATTCCCCTAACGGTTGCATTCGATGAGACCACTCGAACTAAGTCTTTAATATGAGTGTGGTGTATTTTTTGTGATGTGTTTACCCCTAGTGAGATAGGGTCTTGAATTATTCCATTATGCATATTGATTTAATTCCTTAGACCCTTGTGTAATTGATTTAAATTCCTAACCCATGGAACACATGATTAAAATGGATTAAGTAATGAAGATGATATAAGTGATATAAGTGGAAATCATAATGTAAATGATTAAAGTGAATAATGTTAACTAATGGAACCTGAGTTGTCTCTTCCATTTATTTTCATTTATTTCATACTTTCATGTACTATCTATTTATACTGGATATTTTATAGACACCGTTGGTGGTGGCCTACTGAATTATACTCACACCCTGCTCGGCCCATCGTTGGGTACCCAAGAAAACTTCATTGTTGTAGGTTTGGATAAGGTCAAAGTCCCAATGAAAGGGAGTTTAGTTGGGATTGGTATATTCATGGATAAGGATATGGAATTATAGTTAGGACCTATTTTGAGAATTTAGTTGTTAGACTTTATTTTGAGTTTCCATCACTTTTTCCCTGTTAACATGACATGACATAGTTATTATTGGTTTGTGGTTTGTACCCAGTTTTGGGATATGCTTATTTTATGCATGTCTATTGATTATTTCATATTATTTATGATATTTATTTTGTTAACTATTGTGGACTACTCTGATAAAAAGGGTATAGTCTCCCAACATGACTTATTAGAGCCCCACTACTAGTTAGGGGCCTTAGACACATGGGGAGGTGCGCTTGAAATCATGTGGAAACCTAGATCAGGGCATCAGTTAGTGTATATTAGGTAGGGTAAATTACAAAGTTATACCATAGGAGTTATTTTCTCTATATTACTATTTGTTAATGGTATATGGGAGATTAGGGTATGTCTGGCCTTGTCAATGAGCTCATTCATGGGAGTATCTAACCCATATATGAGGTAAAACCCAAGTATCCAGGGCGGAAATTGTTGTTCTTGATGTGCGTTGTTATAGTTGAATGAAATTTCACCATTGGGTGATACATTTGTTTTGTGATGTGATTGTTTGGTTATATTTCACTCATCATCTAAATGGAACAAGGATGTGAATTCATTCATCATTATTGGAACCTAGGGAGATAGGTATCATGTATCATGATAGGCGCATAGTAAATGGGTGTGTGGGACATGAAAGGAGGAATGCATTTTACATTCTTGAGAAATTTAAATAAAATGGTGTCAAATAAGAATAATGCAAATGAGTAAAATAAAAATAATGTTAGATAATGGTTAAATAATTGTTCTTAATTAATGGTTCAAAGTGAGTTGAAAATTTTGGTCATAAAAAATTTTGAAATGGAAATGTGCCTAGGAGGAAAACTTTTCATTGTTTGTATGGAAATAATTTTGAAATGATGTATAATGTAAGACTTGTAATCGTGTAAGTTAGTTTACTACAAGTTAGCCATGACCCGTGGAAGGGATGTTTGAGGGTAGTGGTTTGGATGTGATGATGAACTTTGGGATAGTGAATGTGAATGGGTTGTTTATGGATAGTAGATATCCTTCTTCTATATGAACTGTGAAAGCTTTATGTTATGTGTTTTAAATCTCATGTTTGGAATTGTAGAAAAATTCCACCTTGAAGATGTGTGTTGGCAGGGCGATAATAGGATGTTTTTGAGAATTCTCCATCAGTAGTAGAGAAAGAATAACTTGTGATTTAGGTTAATAGAGAAGAGAATTTTCATGAGAAATTATCTTATTTTATATAGATGGTGTAATGAACCCTAGGGAGGGTTGTATTGAGTATATTTGAGCTAACTAGATAGTTCTAGCAATATCACCCTCGAAACTTTTCCAGAGAGGGAGGTACATAGTAATTCTAGTTCTATATAGAGTCTATATAGATGATTCTTTATCATTTTGAGACGCCTCCTAAAAAGAGATTCAAGTTGGAAGCCTATATGTTGTGAGGTCAGGTATAGTATTGGTGGGATGTAATGGTTCAAAATGAGCAGGCTAAAAGAATGATATGGAAATATTTCAAGGAAAATTTTCTAGAAAACTTCTCTCTAGAAACCTTAAGGTAGGAGAAGGATGTAAAGTTTATGAATTTGACCCAAGGGGTTGTGTCAGTGATGGATTACTCTAGTTGTTTCACTAAATTTTACTATTTCATCCCAACATTGGCAGGAGATGAGATAGATATAGAGAAATGTTTTCAGGATGGGACTAGACATGAGATTATGTCCCAGGTGAATAAATTCTATTTGAATAGGTTTTAGAGGTAGTAAATTAGGCCCTTAGCTTATAAGGGAACCTGATTGGGGCTTTAGGTAGTGGACTTGTGATTCTAGTTGGATGGATGATTGGTGCGGATTTTGAGGGAAAGAAGTGTTGTTTTTTAGAGTTTTCATCAGGGTAGAAGTGTGCATAGTGGTCATAAGAGAGGGTAAGACTCTTATAGTAGTGATCAGGTGTTTTGTTACCAGTTGGGTAGGTCGAGGTACATGCACGGTCAACTTCCATATCCACCAGTTGAGTGTCGGTATGTGGATTTCCTACTAGTGGATCTAGTTCTCATAATATCCTAAGGGATATTAACAAGATCGTACACTATAAGATGGTTCCTCAATGTAATATGAGTCTACACCCCTGATATCCTATATCATTTTTGTCTTACAAATGATACCATCTTGATATAGAACATATATTTAAGAATAGTGTCCTGATACTTCCAGGATCTCATCATAGCGAGGAACAACTATGACCTTTTAGTGCGACAACAACTCTAGGGAAATTAACATATACTATGTTACATATAATAAAAATTATGATGTGATAATAAGTTTATTAATATTCAAAATTATAAATACAAGTTTTCATAAAGTACACATAGGGGGTTCAAGTAGTATACTTGTGATTCCAGTTGGACGGATGAGTAGTGCAGATTCTAAGGGAAGGAAGCATCGTTTTGGGAGTTTCCATCAAGGTGGAAGTGTGCAGAGTTATTAGAATAGAGGGTCAACCTTTTAGGGTAGAGATATGGTGTTCTGTTATAAGTGTGTTTGATTGGGAAACATGCGCAGTCAATGTCCCTAATCACTAGTTGAGTGTAGGTCGTGTGATCGGATGGGGCATGTGCATAGGTTCTGTAGGAATCCACAACAACAAAGCTTGGATGGGTGATCGAGGCTGATGTAAAGTGAAGAAAGGGGGTCAGTTACCCCATATGAGGTAGGAAATTAAAGTTCCATGGGCCATACCATTAGTGGTAATGGATGTGGTAATTTGGGGTGAGAGCACCCATAATAGCAAGGTAATTCAGTTTCAGTTACTTAGGCCAGAACCCAGGGTAGAGGGGCAGGTCAGTTTCATGTAGTACTATCTACACCTAGAGGTAACAAGGTTGGACCATCGATGCCTTGAGGTATGAACCTAGTATATTATATTCCTTCTAGTTATTTATTTGACACAAGAAACACATATTATTTTATATATGCTCAGTTTGTAGTTTTGTTGGGCCTAGTAGTGGACTATGTGAGTGGAGTTATATCGATTGATACTCTATTGGTGGTGCGAGATGAGGATATCAAAAAATGTAATTATTATCCTCTGGAGGTTGGTGGGTACCATTTTCTATAGGACTTTTTCATCCTCGAAATTCCATTTTTTGACTGGATTTTTGGCATGGATTAGCTGGTGTTGTACTAGGATCATATCAATTTTTACTGTCATCAGGTAATGTTCATGTCTTTTGAGGGAGACACTTATGTCCATCATGGTGAGTAGAATTTTTGAGCAGGATGTGTAGGGATATTTTTCCAATAATTGGAATAAATCATATCCCAAGTTTCTTTTCTTGTTCTTGATTATGGAGGAATGGAGAAACTAGTCTTCCCTCCCATTTTGGATCTGTTTTAAGATGTGTTTCCTAAGGAGTTCTTGGGGCTTCCACCTAAGAGAGATGTTGATTTCATGATATAGTTGATGTTGGGAGTAGAAATAGTTTCCATTCCACCATATAGAATGTCTCTAGTAGAACTCCAGGAGCTAGAAACTCTGTTGGAGGAATTAGAGAGTTAGTGGAATATTTTTCCTAGCACATCACCTTGGGGATCTAAAGTGTTGATCTCAAATAAGGATGATGGATCTTTGAAATTATGTGTTGATAATAGTAATTTTAATCAGATGATGGTTAAGAACTGATACCCCCTTTTGATAATTGAAGATCTCTTTGACTAACTGAGAGGTGCTTTAGTGTTTTCTAAAATTGATCTGATATCAGGGTATCATCTGCTAAGGTCGGAACCTTCTGATGTACCATAGATTGCCATCAAGAAGAGGTATAGGTTGTATGATTTTATCTCCATGTTGTTCAGCCTGACCAATGAACCAATAATTATTATGGTCCAAATTAATTGAATCTTTCACCCTTACCTAGATTAGTTTTTAGTTATCTTTGTTGATGAAATATTGGTGTACTCTAAGACTTATGATGATTATGAAAAACATATTGACATTATTTTGAGTACACTAAGAGATCATATAATATATTCCAAGCTATCCAAATGACATTTCTGGATCAATAAGGTGCATTTCTTATGTCACTTCATTTCTAAGGAAGGCATAGTAGTAGAATTGGAGAAGGTGCAAACAGTTGTGTTTTGGGAGCATCCCAAGAATGTTTCTGATGTTTGAAGTATTCTAGGATTTTCAGGATATAACAGAAGGTTCATTAAAGAATTTTCCCATTTTTAAGAACCAATTTTGGGATTGACTATGAAAGGTATTGGGTTTTAATGGTCTAGGGAATGTGATAATTCTTTCTAAGATTTAAATATTCGGTTGACTACCACACTGATTCTAGTCTTAACTGAGCTGGATAAGAAGTATACCTTGTTTTGTGATGCAAATGGTGTAGGGATTAGAGAACTGATTATGCCGGATGATTGGTTCATTGTGTATGGTTCATGAAATTTGATGTGTAATTAAGTAAATTAACATATTCATGATCTTTAATTGGATACATTGGTTCATGCCTTAAAATATTGGCGACATTACTTTTTGGGGGAATGGTTTATGGTGTATACCAGTCATAAAATCCTAAATTAAATTTTCTATCAGTATGATTTGAAACTTTGGCAGTGAATATGGGTTGATTACATTCAATCCTTTTATTCTTATCTATTTTATACACCACTAAATGAAAATGGTTTTATGGATTCTTTGAGTAGGAAAACTCAAAATCAGGCAATTCAAGAATCTAGTACTAAGTAGAGAATGATGGCTTTGTTTGATGAGATGCATTTGGAGGAACATTATGTCCAATGGAAGATGACCCTTGCATCATTAAAAGTTGAGTCTGCACTTCTGACATGAATCAAGGAGAGGCATCTTAAGAATTCAGAATGTTTGGCTATAAGGGAATGTCGTAAAGAAGGGGAGTCACCTTTTAGTTGGGCCATTGGAGATGATGGGATCATTTATGTTCATGGCCATGTTGTTACACCAATTTGTATGTGAAAAGATTTTATGTGTGAGTTTCATGCATCAAATTGGGCAGTACATCCTAATCTGACAAAAATGTATTGTAATCTTCAGAATCAGTATTGGTTTCCATGGATGAAGAAAGAGATTGAAAGTTTTGTGGCATGACTCCTTACCTGTCAATAGGTAAATGTTTAGCATCAATAACATTGTGGATTTTTTATCCATTTCCCATTATGGAATGGAAATGGGATGATGTAATGATGGATTTAGTGGTTGGTATTCCAAGGATGCCTAGGAAGAATGATTCAATCTAGGTAGTTGTCGATTGTTAGCTATGGTGGCTCATTTCTTGCAAATTTGAGAGAATTTTACCATGGACCAGTTAGGTGAGTTTTATGTTCGAGTAGTAGTTTGTTCGAATGGGGTACCATGAACTATATTTTTATATCGTGGTATATGATTAATGTCACACTTCTAATAGAAATTTTAAAAGGTTCTTGGTAACCAGGTGTTCTTAATTATAGATTTCCACCCACAGATGGACAGGTAGTCAAAGTATACCATTCAGGTACTAGAGGAAATTTTGAGAGCTTGTGTCCATGATTTTAGTGAATCCTGGGAAAAGAATTTGTAACTTTTGGAGTTTTCTTACAACTATAGTCACCATGCTACAATTAATATGGCACACATTGATTCACTTTATGATAGACCATGTAGATCTACATTGTGTTGGATGGAATTTAGATAATCGGAGTTTTTGGGACTAAGGATCATGAATGAGACATCAGAGTAGGTTTAGAGTATTCAAAAAAGGATAGAAATATCTTTGTTTCTGACGCTTTCGCAGAGGCATGCACATCCATCTGTGAGGACGCATAGTTGTTGCCCTACATTCCTGATTTCCAAAGGCGGGTGGCATCTGTTCCTTGTTCAAGAACTTTTTCTCCTTGATCGAAACGGGATGATGGGATGTCAGTTCTTCCTTCTGCTAATTCCTCCTCAGAACTCATCACCTAGTCCATGTCTCCATTAAAGATTAAGTCATGGTTCGTGAATCTCGTTCCTGGTGCCATATCATTGTGAACGCCGGTTAATTACACTACTTCCATCCGGACATTCCATCGGTCTTTACATGGTAGCAACCTTCGGTCGGAGTAGATGGTAACATCAAGAATGTCGGGGCATGTTTGGATGCATGGACATTGGGGAACCTATATTCTTCCTCATAAGAGAGAATCTCAAGGGCGCAGAACCTGAGGCATCCCACATTAGTCGTGGGGTATCTTATGTCATAGGTATGTCTCTGAGGTTTTCCTCACCTTCCCATGTTTAACAGAGGGTATTCTGCTAGTTTAACATCTATCAGAGATGGTTACGTGAAAGGAATGTCTTCTGAGGTTTTCCTTATGAATATCATGATTAACATGTGGTAGACCGTGAGTTTAACGTCTTGTAGAGACGATTACATGAAAGGCGTGTCTTTTGAGGTTTTCCTTAGGCATCTCATGATTAAGATGAGGTAGGCTACAAGTTTAATGTCTTGTGGAGATGGAATGAGGGTGATAAAAATAGCCCATATAGATGGATCAGATTTGTACATCCCTATAAGAGAACACCTGAAATGTTTACAGGGTGGATGGATTAGAACACTCGATAAGAGCAGACCCAAGATGGTGTGTCCCATAAAGGGAAGATGTCACACCATGACAGCTGATCTAGACACCACTGAGGGTGGATCAGGGAGTGTGTACCCCATAATGGGGGAACAACAAGGTTTACCATTGACTGGGATTGGACCTCATGGAGGTTTCCTACGTAACCTTTGTAGACGAAAAGGTTCAAAACCCACGTAGTTCGAAGGGGAAATGAATTGGGGTGTACACAAAGGAAAAAGACCCAGATACATGTTGGGGATTATGCATGGATAGAGGCCCATCACAAGAGGGACACTCTTGGGTGGATGGTTATAGATTATATGGGTCTTATACATGGTTATCTGCCTGGGTACCACAAGGAGTGAAGCTGGGATGAATGGCATGATCTCACAGGTATGTGGCGGCCTGGGTAAGAATCAAGATGGATAGTTGAGAGTTGAATGAAGTGGAGGGGGAAAGAGATGGGACTATCATGAAGGTGATGGTAGTGTTTGGACTGAGCCTCGAAAGAGACTTCCTACGTATCACTGTGGTAGGAAATCAAAGTCCATGTAGTTCGGTGGGATGAGGGGACACCTGAGGAGGCTGCCCGTGAGAATGGATGCCTGGATGGGACCCGGAGGAAGTAGAACCTCCGGGTTGGGGCATGATCTTCCCGGAACACATGCGATTGAGGGATAGATCAGGATCAGGCACGGGTGTTGGGCTTGAACCTCATAAAGGCTTCCTACGTATCCCCATGGCAGGGAATCAAAGTCCACGTAGTTCATCTAACGATGGATTACTGTCGATTGGGGACTTCAAAGGCTTACCACTGAATGAGGTTGAAAATAGCTTACTACTGAATGGGGGAACAATGGCTTACCACTGATTGAGGTCCACAGTTTAACGTCATGCAGGACAGGGTTGAATCGACATGAAAGACGACCTAGGGCCCAGATAGATGGTGGGCTTGAACCTTAGGGAGGATTCCAACATACCTTGCCTTGGAAAGGATCAAATTCTTTGTAGTTCGGTATGGGTTTGGTGAACCGACATGAATATGGTCAGGACCACTGGTTGTTGGTCATGAACCTCAGGTAGGCTTCCCATGTACCTCGCCTTGGAAAGGATCAAAGACCATGTAGTTCAAGTGGTGGGAATCGATGTGAAGGGGATCAGAATGACTGGGTGTTGGGCTTGAACCTTAGGGAGGCTTCCTACGTACCCTTCCTTGGCAAGGATCAAAGACTACATAGTTTATGATGGAGTTTGTGAACCAATGTGAAGGGGGTCAGAACAAAAGGGTGTTAAGATTGAACCTCAGGGAGGCTTCCTATGTACCCTGCCTTGGTAAGTATCAAAGACCCCATAGTTCAGGTGATGGTGAATGGTGTGAAGGGAGGTTGGAATGACCAATAGGTTGGGGGATTGAACCTCAGGGAGGCTTCCTACATACCCTGTCTTAGCAGGGATCAAATTCCACATAGTTTTGGTTGGGTGTGGGGCTTACACTCTAGGCTTCCCAAGTGTTGGTGAATCAATGTGAATGGGGTCGAAATGACCAGTTGTTGGGCTTGAAGATCAGTGAGGCTTCCTACATACCTTGCCTTGGCAGGGATCAAATACCACATAGTTTGGGATAGGGTGTTGGTGAACCGACGTGAAGGGGGTCAGAACAAACAATGGGTGGTAGGCTTGAACCACTTGGAGGCTTCCTATGTAACTTGCCTTAGCAAGGATCAAAGTCCACGTAGTTCATAATGGTTTGTGGGGATTATGCTATAGGATGCCTAGTCTGGTTCCATGGACGATGCTTGCTCTAAGACCACGTGAGTCGTACTCAGTGTGAGAAACAAGAGGCAGCAAAGACCTGATGATCACGGCATAAAGGTGCATCCATGAAGGGTTTTGAATGGGGCTTATTCAAGGAATCTTCCTAGTTACCGCTAAGGAGCGGCAATGGTGGATGGGGATTATGCAAGGAAGCTGCCCTGGTGCTGCTATGGAGCAGCAATGGTGGATGGGGATTATGAAAGGAAGCAGCCCAGGTTCTTCTATAGAGCGGCAATGCTAAATGATTCTTACACAAGGAAGCTGCTCAGGTGCCTCTATAGAGCGGCAATGGTGAATGGGGCTTATGCAAGGAAGATGCCTGTGTGCCGCTATATAGTGGCAACGGTGAATTGTTCTTATGCAAGGAAGATTCCTGGGTACCGCTATGGAGCGGCAATGGTGAATGGGGCTTACGCAAGGAAGATGCATGTGTGCCGCTATGGAGCGACAATGGTGAATGGGGATTATGCTAGGAAGTTTCCCGAGTGCTGATAAGGAGCGAAAATGGTGGATGGGGCTTATGGAAGGAAGCTGCCTGGGTGCCTCTATGAGTGACAATGGTGGATGGGGCTTATGAAAGGAAGCTTCCTGGGTGCAGCTATGGAGTGGAAATGGTGGATGGGGCTTATTCAAGGAAGCTTCCCAGGTGCCTCTATGGAGCGGCAATGGTGAATGGGGATTACGCAAGGATGCTACCCAAGTGCCGCCATAGAGAGGCTATGGTGAATGTGGCTTACGCAAGGAAGCTGCCTGTGTGCCACAATAGGGCAGCAATGGTGCATGGGGCTTACACAAGGAAGCTGCCAGAGTGCCGCTATGGGGTGGAAATGGTGCATGGGGATTACGCAAGGAAGCTACCTGGGTGCCGCTATGGGGCAGCAATGGTGCATGGTTCTTATGCAAGGTTGCTACCTGGGTGCCGCTATGGGGCGGTAATGGTGCATGGGGATTACGCAAGGAAGCTTCCCGTAATGTCTTCCTCATGTCTGGCTCACACCTATGAGCAAGTTCACAAGTGGGGTAACACCAAGGGGAATTGGAATCAGTACGATCAAAGGGAGATGGAAAGTTTTAATTACATGCCTAACATTCAGAACGTGGTGAGGGTGGCATGGTGATGGAGGATAACTATTGACCGTGTTCGAAACACATCATCCATATCACGTTAGCCTGAAATGGGGACAAAAAAATGAGGGTCGACTGCTGACTGTGTTCAAAACATAGAATCTGACTCGAAGTGTTGTCCAAATTCTTATGGGGTATTGGCCTAGGATGGTTGGTGAGCCAAGGTGGCATGAGACTAGGCCATTAGGGGGTCCCTTCAGACATTAAAGAGGATGGTGATCCAAATGAAAGACACACAAAGCGTGAGGTGGAGTGATGGAATGTTTGAACGGATTCCAATGCTCTTGAAACTACTCCATTGTAGTAATGGCATGAGGTATCTTATGCTTTTCACATAATATATCACTTATTTGGAACAAGATGTATCCTATGATTATCACATAGGGAGAACTACAGTTTATAGTCATGTAGATAGGACTATCGACATCTCATGATTGGAGCATAAGGCATCGCTTGTTTGGAGCAAGAGGCATCCTATGTTTGGAAGATGGGTGCACTACAATTTATAGTCATGTATATGGGACTTTGGGAATCTTATGATTAGTGCGTAAGGAATATCTTATTTGGAGCAAGAGGAATCCTATGTTTGGAACATAGGGCATACTACGGTTTAGATTCAGTTAGAAAGGAATTTTGGCATCTCATGTTTGGAGTATAGGGAATCTCTTATATTGAGTAAGAGGCATCCTATGTTTTTTCATATAGGGATTACTACAGTTTAAATTCATGTAGATAGGAATAATAGGCATAAGGCACCTATAAATGGATGGTGTTGGGACTTACACAAGGGCGACCCTTTCTAGTTCATCATGGCATTTGAGCCAAGCAATGGGGTTTGGATGAGTTACTTGAGGAATGGATCGAATCAAGGGACTCGGGGAATTGATGATGTGAATCTCAACTCACGACATAGGAAACAAACCAAGAGGAATATTTCAACTCAAGGTGTTTCTTGGTGTGTGGAGGATTATCTCAAATCATGGTAATCTATAGGTGGAAGGTGGGTGCGCATAAGGACGCAATGGAAAATCCCGACATCCTGGCCCGAAAAGTTCACAGTGCGACTCTCCACTTTTCATGGGGGTATGTGATGGAAGTGATGGGACCGGCCTGAAGGGCCAGGACCGCAGCCTGACACTGACCCTAAGTGGGGGAGTGGGGGAAAAGCCCCCGTGGTATGGACCAGCGGGTGCAATCTTGGATACTGTTGCATGTAAAATGCACTACATGCAAGATAGGCTGGGCGCAAAATTGCACTGTACGACATAGGTGTGCGAAAGATTGGGAATCATGGAACTGTTGCACGTAATTGAGAAGGTTGGCATGTAATAGGTAAGGATTTCAAGAAATACAGGAGGTGTGCATGCTATAGGGATTGTGTGTGCGCAATTGGACAGGAGCTACATTGGTGCGCAGAAAATTAGGCACAGTGGCACTATTGCGCAAAAAAAATAATTCTTTGCCCGCAAAACTCGGTAGGTTGGCCCATTTACACACAAAAGTTATTATTTGCACGCAAGATGGAGGTTTTTCTGCACGGGTGTAGAAAATTCGGACTTTTGCACATTAGAGCTGCGGCTAACCTCCAGGGTCGTCTCGGGAAGAAGGGGGTGAACTTGTATTTAAGGATGGAACCTAGGGATGTGGTGTGCATAAAATTCAGCGCGTGCAATTGGTGTTCCATGCAAGGCGTTGTGCATAAAATTTTGGGCATGCAAATCGTTTTCCACGCAAGGTGGTGCACGTAAAATTCTACATGCGTGCAAAGGGAATTTGATGTGCATTTGGTGTGGAATAGGTTTGTGCATGGGGTAGCGCGCAAAATTCCTTTATTGCACACAATATTCTGTTGTTGCGCTCAATATTCCCTTTTTTTCACAAGATTCCATTTTTACACACAATAATCTATTTTTTATGGACATGATTCTATTTTTACATGAAATATTCCCTTTTTATGCGCAAATTTGAACTTTTCCCCAAAACTATCCCAGATGGCCATTTCCAATAGCCCGACTTCGAACGGCCATAAATTCTGATCCATAACTCTATTTGGGCTCCACGACTAGTCAAATTCAATCTTGTAGAATGAGTTATGCTCTGAGATCATATATGAAAGCATTTAGTGAATTAAATTGACTCATTTTCCGGTGCCAACAAGCTCAAAGTGGGTATAATTAGTATAAGGATAGGTTTCGTAGAACTCTTGAATTTTTGGTGGGTGAACATGTGTTTCTTTGGGTGTTTCCAAAGATGGGTCACCGTTAGGTTCAGAAATAGGGTAATTTGGCCCCTAGATACATGGGTCCATTTAAGATTATGGAGAGGATCAGACCAGTGCCATAATGATTGTCTCTTCCTTAGTGGTATAGTGGTATGCATGATGTTTTTTATGTATTGTGGCTTTAAAAGTATCACCCTGACCCATATCATGTGAATGATGTTGAGTATGTTGAGTTTAAGGTATATGTTTTATTTAAATATTATCTCATTCCTATTATGGATCATAGTGGGAAGGTCTTTTGAGGAAATATTGTTCCCTTGGTTCGAGTGTTGTGGAAGTATGGTAATGTTTAGGTAGAAACTTGGGAAAGGGAGTCAGATATGTGGGCCTAGTGTCCTTATCTTATTTCTTCATAAGTTTAGTAATTCTTGGAAGTGTGTCTTGAGAATGATATGTTATAATGTGGTTAGGTTGTAAGATCCTAGATTTCTAGGAGGTATGTCTTTGTTTAAATTTTGGTTTTAATCCCTTGTAATTGGTTAATTAAATGTTCGCCTAGTTTATGAGCTATATTGAGGGTGTTTCTGGGGTTCAGGGCACAAAATAAAAGATAAATGGACATTCTATTCATGTTGCACAGTTGGTGCATGGTTAGTGTAAACTGTACGCCCAAATCATTCTAACCAAGAGGAGGAGGTGCATAGTTAGGTAAACTGTGTAAGGGGGAGATCCAAACTATGCGGCCTTGGATAGTGGCATTCTGCATTGTTGGTGAATGGTTTTTCAAACCGTGTAGAGCTCCCTAGGTAACCATGTGATCTCACCCCTCTTCGATAGTAGTGCACGATTTTTAAATGGTTTGGAAAACCGTGTGGAAAAACTGTGCATCCCATTAATTAATGGAAATTTCCCAAATTGCCCCCTCATGATTTTTAATTTCTTACACAATTTTTACTCTCATTCTTGTCTTCTCAACCCTAGTGAATAACTCGTGCTCCTAGCACTTCCCAAGGGTTGTTATCCTTTGATTCTTGTCTGTTTGAAGTGTTTTTTGTTGTGAATTGAATACCTTGGTGAGTCTAATCCCTCTCTTATTTCTCTTTTCCATATTAGGGATTTTAGCTTGGTTTATCTTATTCTGAATCCCAAAACCCTCTATTTTTTGTGGATTCTAGTCTGAAGCTTCAAAGGGTGTTTTAATATGAATTTAAGGCTACAATTAAGAGTGAATTCATCAACAAACTTGAGGTACATGGTCTATAAGTAATATCCCATAGTTTTGATGTGTATTTGTTAATGTGAATTGTGTTCTTGGTCCCATCTTATTGGGAATTTGGTTCCTTTATCGATATTTGGTAAACAGAGTGACTAAATGATGAATGTAAACCCTCATGATCCCCGAGGGATGCATGGAGGATAACTAAAACGATTTAGGGCCACCCATAGGTTGAACTGACATCCGCGAACCTAGAAATTGGTAATGTTGAGTGTAGAGTTGATGTGTGATAATTTAGATCCCATGAATAACATGTTAATATGGTTGGTTGAGTTTAATATGGAATAACAATATTTTTTTATAGTGTTTATAATGGCATTAGGGGTTACTTGGCATGGCATGAAAATGGGTTGATTGAGATTGTGTCAAATACATTATGAATTATGTTAAAAATTCCTAATAGGGTTAGTGAATATGAAATGGTTAACGGTGTGGGAATTGAGTAATATATTAAAGGGGATGTCATAGGGGAATTAATGAATATGTTAAATGGGTGGATATAAAGAAAATTATTGAACATGCCTAATGTGTTGGGGTATGAGAATGGGAATTGGGATAAAAGAGATATGTAATGTAAATTCTAAATGTGTTATTGGGTTACGGTATAATATTAATTTCCATATTGATTGTTATGGATTGTGATTTTTATTTTTATTTATTTATTATGGTTTTTGATATGGTATGTGTGTGGTGATTAGATATATAAGCATGTGCACATGGCATGGTACTGTGGGGTATTGACTTAAGGTTCTATTTCAACGGTTCAAGTTAGACAGAGACTCTAAACTCTACCCAAAAATGAATGGGATAGGAAAGGGGACAGAGGATATATTCCCCTAACAATTTCATTCGATGATACTAGGTGGATTGAGGCTTTGAGGAAAGTGTGATGTATTTATTATGATGTATTTACCTCTAGTGAGATAGGGATTTGACTTATTCTATTATACATAGTGATTGAATTCCTTTGACCCTTATGTAGTTTATGTAAATTCCAAAACCATGGAACACATGATGAAAATGGATTAAGTAATGAAGATGGTATAAGTGATGGAAATATAAATCATAATGAAAATGATTAAGTGGATAATGATAAATAATGGCACCTGAGTTGTCTCTTACTTACCTTGTCATTTATTTCATACTTGAATACACTATCTATTTAGACTATATATTTTGTAGGCATTTTTGGTGTTGGCCTACTGAGTTATACTCACACCTGGCTCAGGCTGTCGTTGGGTACCCAAGAAGACTCCATTGTTACAGGTTTGGATAAGGTAAAAAGCCTAGTGCTATGGAGTTGAGCTAGGATTTGGATATTCATGGATGCGGATCTAGACTTGGATTTAGGACCCATTTTATAGATTCAGTTATTTTCCTTTATTTTGGGTGTCCTTCACTTTGGAACTATTAGCATGACATGACATAGTTACTGTTGGTTTCTGTTTTGTACCCAGATTTAAAATATGTTGGATTTATTGATGTTTATTTGTTATTTCATATTTTTTGAGCTATTTATATTGTTAAATACTATGGATTACTTAGATAAATAGGTTATAGTCCCCCCATGTGACTTATTAGACCCTCAATACTAGTCAGTAACCTTAGGCATATGGAGACCTGGCTCGGGGCACCGTTTAGTGGCTCCTGGGTTAGGGAAATTATAGAGCATTTGATCTCACAATTTTATTATGTTTTATTTTATCAGGTTGTGAATAAAGGTTTTAAGTATAAGTAATAAATAGGATGATCTTTGTGAGAAAAATATTTAAGATCTTTCACTAAGTTATAAGATTTTGTACCAAGTTTCCAAAGACACTAAACTATTACAGTCCTTGATCATGAATTTTATTAATGTGTTTAATATTCATCTAAAATGGTGTAATATCTATGTATGTTAATTCTAAATCACTATAGTTTTTATCAAATGAAAGGTTAAGTCAACCTTTAGAAACTAAGATGTTAAAATATTAGTGAGAATTCTAAGGGAACGTAATAGGATATGGAAAAGTATATGAAAATTTCTTAGAATTTTTATAAAGGATATAGAGAGTAGTTTCCTAGAAATAAATCCCTATATGGATAATATAGGTGGATGTGGTTCTGGAAAATATGTAGTTAGAGGAAAAACTCTGAAAATGTATGTCAGTCCTGACTTGATCGTAACCCGGTACATGATAATGGGCCTTACTAGACACCTGGTTTTATACTCCCAGGGGATATTATTTTGGAATTCACAAAATATTTTTAAACCATCATGAATGATTTGAATATAATATTACTATGAATAACCTAGGATAAACATGAGGTGTCATAGTTTAAAGAAGTATGTGTCATTATTTAGAAATCCTAGAAGTATTTTTTTATGATTATGTGGTTTTTTGCTATGATAAGTCTTTCTCACCCTATTATTTCTAGTTTTAGTCAATAGTGGGAACTAGAAGGAACTAGGTTAACATTGAAATTTTCATATTTTGAAATTATGGGAATGATGAAAATTGATTTCCTAAGTGGAAATTGCATGAAGAGAATGAGGAATGTCCATTAGTATTGGTTATACTGCTGAAGATAAAGGGATCACAAATAACATGTGAAGGGTATGGAATGTTCTTATAATATTATTTAAATTAAATGTAAGGATCCTGATTAGATAGAGGTTTAGGAACCTTAAGACATGATTCATATTTCATATTCTTTGAAAGTGGTATTAAGGGATAATATAATGAAGCATTAGTAATGGTTTAATTATAATTTTGAATGATTGAATTGTATATGTATAAGAATTAAATAATTATGTTATATGAATCATGAAGTATATTTTTTCCATTAAGGATTTGATAAAATATATTTAATGGTTATAATGAACTAGAAAATTGATTTAATGTAAATTTTATATTTTGATTAAGGGGGGATAACTCTTAATGTGTCCCTGATGTTGATAAAATTGTGTTTATATTTGATAAAGAGATGATTATTATGGATAAAGTAAATTAGATAGTACTAATTACCCTAGAAATGATTATTTATTTGTTAAAAAAGTGGTTTATGTCATCATGGATGAAGTTTAAAACTTCTTGTATTTAAATAATATATCCAGTAATCTTTGAAATAAGGAATCATGCATGGTTTCCAAAAGGATTTATGGTAATTCGATTTATTACCATGTATTATGGGAATATGTGATGAGGGTATTCACAAGTTTGGAATGTGAAAACCAAGAGATACTTTAGGATATATAGGGGATCAATTTTAATCTGGTTTCGTGACCTTATTTTTAATGTTTTGGATTTTCATCTTTTGTAACCGTTATATGGTAAATAATTTATGGAATGTTTAAGTTTAACTTCGGATAAAGTTTGTGAGATTAAAGTAATATCTCACCACATGTGAATTTATTCATATTGGATAATCAGTTCTAACCTATTTATGTTTATGATAACTAAAGATATATGGGATGAATTATCATTTCTCTCATGATCTGTTAGTGCTTTAAAAATGAAAAACTCACTGACCTTTTTGGAGAAAGAGGTGAAGTGGAAATTTGTCAAGAAACAACCGAAGTGTGATATTTTACTTATGAAAGGGAATGAAATCAAGTAAGTATATCTTCTTGTAAAAAATATTTAACTTTAGGAAAAGGGTCTTGAAATAAAAATTTTCCTATTATCATCATTTTTTATGATATTGCTGACCTATTTCATGCTTATTAACTTTATGGTTTTGTAATTGTTAACTTTCTCTAGATCACCCACTTTCTTGTGATCAGTGATATTTATCAATCCATATGATTATTTATGATTTTATTACATGTCCAATATTCCATTCCAACCAATTTTCTCTTATGTGGAAGCCTATTATGTGTTACTTTGGGTAACCATTATGTTTCCAACTTTCCATTTTTAAAAAAAGTTTTAGTATACATTTTTATGATGTAGGTTTCTATGAAAGGAACATTCAAGTATTAACCCATTGATAAACCATATGAATTTTAAGGGAGAAATTCATTTTAAGGGGGTAGAATGTAACAACATGAGATTTTGTGAAATATTTTTTGAATTAATTTAATTTTTTCGATATTGTTTCATTTCGCACAACACTAAATATATCTTTTTTATACGAAATCACTAAGTTTGTCTTGGGTTATACGGAAAAAAAAGTTAATCTTCCACTACACACAAAATGAATATTTGCTTGCAGTACATGCAACACTATTTTTTTATTGTACTATACACAATACCAAGTCCCTTGGATATCTTGTATTACAGGCAAGGCTGAGTTTAACATAACTACAATATACTATTATTATTATTTTTAAAATATTATTATTGCTACCACCTAGCGATTGGAATGGAAATTATGAATAATTTTAATTAAAATTATGAAAATATGATTTAAAAATGTATATAAAATGAATCCTTTGGTTATAAATTAGCTATAAATTAATTTAAGAACTATGTTAAAATTAATTAATTACTTTTATAAGAAAACTATTTTTCTATGTACAAACACCATTTTATCTAAATAAATTAAAAACCCACTGTTTATGAATTTTTTCATAAAATTTATATGTTATATATTAAATCAATTTTTTGACACTTATCAAATAGATTTTATAGGTGTAAGATAAGAATGAATCCAATTATATGAATAAAAAAGAGGTATTTTTCTAAAAGGTAATTTTACCAACTTTTTAATGGTGAACAAATTTTAAATATAATTTTTGAATATTTTATAATTTTTATTTTAAAAATAAACTTCATTTTTTTAATATAAATATCAAAATTTTAATTTGGGTGAATTTTTGGTATTTTTCAGAGAAGTTTCATATTTCAACAAATAGTGGAAAATACTAAATTTTAATTCAAAACTGCTTTTTTGTATAATTTATTTATGAGGATAAAATATATTATAAATTCTTTTTAAATTAAAATTATGTCACTTATACATAAATTGATCCAATTTAGGTCATTGGAATCAATTTAACTTTGAAATTGGGTATAAAAACTTAGCTAACCTTTGAACATTTTTACTTTAAAACATGCATTGTCATCCCATCTCTGGGATTAAATTTAATTTACTTTCTACCACATATGTGATTGAAATTTTAAAAAATGGATTAAATATTTGTAATTATAATAATTTATAATTTATAATAAGTTCAAGATGTTTTGACCAAAAATATTAGTGAAAGTAATTAAAATTAATTACAATGATTTAGAGGAAAATTAGTCTAACAAGTGACTAAAGCTTACACTTAAGGGCCAAAATGATCTATAAACTTGTCAAAAAATCCATTTTTAGACCTTATACTTACTTTTGTTATATTTTTACCATTATTGGAGTCACTTTTCATAGGAAAATGTTGGTGGAATTCAATTTTTAAAAAATTACAAGAATATCACTCCTCATCCACTATAAAAAGGCACTCACCCATCCCGCTTATTTTCACATCTAAAGCACTTTTTATTGAACAAAATATGATAAAATAATATACCAATATCCCTAAATTCATACAATAATCCCCCATTTTGGGATAAATCTTTCCAAGAAATCCATTTGATGCAAACCAAAATGAGTTACCCAAAGAAGAGGTAACATCCTTCCTCAAGATCCTTTGTTTATTTTCATTCTCCACCACATAAAATCTTCTTATTCCTAGCTTATATAATAAACACAGTATCATAAATATAGTAAGATATTTTTATTCCAAGGTTTTTTCCTATAGTTACACACACTTACATCTAATGGGTAATGAACTTACCATTCTTGTGTATGTTGAACTACCTCCTCACGAAATGATGTTGTTCATCTTTTCCTTTACCACCTATCATGGATATAAATTATGATGAACACTATATTTTCATATCATATATATTATATTTATGATATATTTATGAATCTTGAATCATTATACAACACATACCTTCATTCTTTCTATTTTTTGTAAATATAATAATTTCATTTGGGGAAGTGTGGACTACTGCATCCTCAAAGCGATGTGATTCGTTCACACTCTACATGGAATGTATTAAGGATGGTTTTAGTGAAATTAAATTATATATATGACATAATAATTATAATTAAATTATATATATATATATATATATATCATTTAATTTATTTCTATCAATATGAAAATAAAACAGAAACAATGTTCATGCATAAGTACAGCCTACCGTCTCCATGAGCGGTGTATTCCATTTCATATATCAATATTATAAAGAATATTATAAATAAATATATACTGAATATATATGAAATTTATAAAATTATTTACATTCTTTAAATAGGTAAATCATGGTCTAAGTAATCGGATCAAGAATAACAATCCAAAACATATATAAGAAACAAAGCAGTTATTACCTAAAACATAACTTTAACATGGACTTGTTAATAAAAGGGTAATATAAAGTAATAATAAAATAATATATGGCATTATATATAATAAAATGGTTATTATTTATATTTATATTAATCTTATACTTGTTATACATGAGTTTTGAACATGTTCGAAGAATGTTAAGACTTAAGGTAAGGGTTTTCTTATCTCACTTTTAATTTTTGTGAGGCACAAGACATGTTAATCTTCTATTTCTTATATGTGGTGTGTATATTGACCATGTATGTATTATATTATTCTTATAATTAAATTTATTGGTATTTAAATATCTATTTTATGATATTTCTTTCATTAGGTTTATGTTTCAAATGTTACCAAATCTGTATGTTAATATTGTCTCGATTAACCTTCTTTGAGACACATGTTTTGTTACACACCTACATTCTTTTATGAGGTGTATATAATTAAATTGGAAATGTTATATAATTAATACAGTTATTTTGATTTTATTTTAACCTTCATGTAATTTCATTTTATTACATGGGGATTATGGTTTAAACTTACGAATTGCAAAGAGTTTATTGAAACAATCTCATCATTTATCGAGATTGTTTATGATTATGCTTCCATTAATGAAATATTATGATCCATATTTAAAGAAAACTCATGAATTATATTCTCTTCTAGTTATTTATTATATATTCATTTATTGGTGCCATTTTTTCACTCTTTGGTATATAATATAATTAAGAAATTGTTTTAAAAAAATTGACTTTACCTATCTCTTCAGTCACGAATCTATGTTCTTTCAAAATCATGTTTTCTATAAAGGATTTAAAAAAAAATATGTTTAAAAAGTGTTTTGAATGATTTCAAGATTATTTTATAAGTTTTCAAAATAAATTTTTTTAATTTTTTTTTCAAGATCCATTTATATGTTTTCAAGCAAAAAGGATTTCAAAATGTTTTCATGCTTCTTATGTAAGTTTTAAAGGAAAAAGGTTTTCAAAATGATTTCAATATTTATTTATAAATTTTCAAATTATTTTCAAAGAAAAAGGTTTTAAAAAAAGTTTTCAATCCTTATTTAGAAGTTTTTATATTATTTTCAAATAAAATTTTTTCAAAAATTTTTCAAATATATTTTCATGGAAAAAGGTTTTCAACATGTTTTCAACTTTCCTTAATATGTTTTCAATGAAAAATATTTTCCAAATGATTTATATGTTAAAAATAATTTTTGAAATAAAAAAGGATATTTACATCAATAAATGTTTTTAAATAATATTTACAAATTATTTTCCTTCAAAGATGAAATCCATTGGTGTTACTCATGAATTTCTGGGAAAATGATCCAAAGTTTCAATTAATATTCTTTCTTTGAATGGTATATGTTTTTTAGAATTATGTTTATGAAACTCATTTCTCTTTCATAGGTTATATGTTTATGAAACTTGTATATATTTTATGGGTTATATTCTTATGAAACCCTCTTATTTTCATGGGTTATGATTTAATTAAATGATTATTAAGCCTTTATCTTTTCCATAGGTTATGATATGATTACATTTTTATGATACTCATTTTATTTTAGGTTTTATGATATGATTGTTTATGATCTTATGGAACATGTATATATGATTTCATTATGAGATGTATGAGAACTATATATCCATCAAATTAATTTAGTAAATATACATATCTCATAAGATATACATTGTTGTAATGGGGAGTGAACTCAGTTCAGTAAAGGACATTGTCTGCTAAGTCAGTCTTGGGGTCAAACCTTGAATACTAAGATGGTCATGGTAGTGAACCATGACTACCAAGATGGTATGGGGAGTGAACCCATACTACTAAGATGTAATTGTAAATTATTCATTCATTAATATGTAAATAATTTTATATTCTTATGTGTATTCCACAAATTCTATGTATTATTCGTATGTTATGATTTCATGTATGATGATCTTGATTCCCTTATGATTCATATCTTATTAATTTCCAGTATTCATTCCATGACTCGTGTATATGATCTTGATATATAGGGTATGATCTTTAAATGTTATTCTTATATTCCCAAACCTCTATTCTCATGTTATGCTTATGTGTCACTTTTTACCTTTACTACACATCTAAGCTCACCCCTTTCTTATGTTTCATTTCCCTATGTTGTGAAGAAAGGTTTTAAGTAGAAGTAATAAAGGAGAAGATATTTGTGAGAAACATTGAATATCTTTCACTAAGTTATAATATTCTATTCTAATTTTATAAATAAATTAAACTATTATGGTCCTTTATCATGTATTTTAGTAATGTGTTGAATATTCATCAAAAATGATTTAATATCTGTGTATGTTAAAGTTAATTTTCTATATATTTATTATATGGAATAATTTCCAAGTGACCCTTTAGTATAAAAGGTGAAATAGTCATAAGGAATCTATAGTGACCCTAGCCTTTTACATATAAAATTACATGATTTTAAGCATAATTATACATCAGAGTACAAGACAAGGATCATAAAGTCTAGTGTCTTGGAAGACTAGGCACATAAAACTGAAAACATGGAACTAAATAAAGAATTTATATATTTAATCTTTAAATTGAACTCTTAACATTAATTTTTCTCAAACATCTACATAGGGTACCCTGGGGAACACATGAACAAAGGGATGAGATAAATAGCCCAGTACGGGTATAATTATATGAACAAAGTATTAGCATGTGGGATAGAAGGCATGACATGATGATATAAAAAAGGCATGTAATATATGGGATCACAAAATATAAACATGGAATCTAATAAAAATAGATTCATGGTATTGTGTCAGAAACATGAAACAAGAATTGATCATGAGTCAAGGCTAACTAACAAGACTGTTTCACATCATATCATAAGCCAAGACTAACCGCCAAGACTGCAGCACATGGTAACACAAGCCAAGTCTAACCGCTAAGACCATTGCACATAACATCTCAGGAGACTCAACTTTACCCAATGAATTAGAGCAATATCTGGGAACACCCATATTAACTTTTCATGAATATTTTTTCCACATAAATAATCATACATAATCAATATTATATAAACATAAGGGTTACCCATGGAAAGAATTGGGTTCCATAATCATGTCATAAAGCATAACAAATGGGTGTATCATAAAAGTTTCCATGAAAAAAAAAGAAAATAAAATACACATGGACATTAATAAGTGAAAATATTCATGTATCATGGTGAGATATTTCAAATATAATTTATAACATGTATAAAAAGTCTTTAAGATATTTTTGCATCAAAACATTTTTGTGCGGTTTTAAGGAAAAAACTATAGAGCCTTTAAAATATAAAATGGAAAATCCATTTTATAAAAACCGAAGTGAACAAAGAATATTTTGAAAATATAAATACTGATTTTTAAATACAATGGTTTCTTGAAACAAAATATATAGCGCACTTGAAATCAGGTAAGAATTCGGGATGTTCCCTCAAAACAGGTTTTCTTATCAGGAAGTATTGAGGAGGGAATCCATTAAAAACATATACATTCTAGAAAAATAATAATGAAAGGGAATTGATAAATTAATTTGGTACATTTACATATAATTTATAAGATTCAAATAATAATATAAGATAACTTAATTTTGGTAAAAGGAAGATAAGTCAACCTGAAGGAGAAAAAGAGGTTTGGGTATAATCCCTTACGAATTATCAGTATGGTATTGGGTGTACTTAAGAGGGATTAATGAGAGAGAAAAAGGTTTATCATCACTTATAAATAATGAGGAAAGTATGGGTTAGGTTTAAAATAATACCCCATTATTATTTATTACACATAAAAGGCCATAACATAGAGGACATCCTTGAATAAAAGTGAAATAGAGAGGATCCCTTACATTAAGTCTTTTGGTGTTCTCCACTTGATATTAATGACCTAAATAATCAAATTAGTTTTATTAATTAATAATTACAGAACCTATTTTACATGTAAAATATTTATAATAACCTTTTTAGGTTTATTCATAGCCTTTATGATGGGTTAAGTGGTTTAATTTCATTGTTCAAGTCCGTTTGTTTTCTTGGTTTTTACGGTCGGTTTACTTATTATCATGAATGGAGAAACCTGTATGATGAGAATGGTTTTCCATAATTTAAGTTATATGAAATAAATTAAAATCCAAAATATTACATTTTTTAAATTTAATTCGGTTACTTGGAGTGAATTTGAATAGTTATTTAAAACTTTTGTGATGACCTTTTGGGCTTATTGGCGGTTTTTTATCACTAAAAACTCATTTTTCATTATAATTAATTATAATGTGTACAAAGAGATTATAGAAACTTACATAGGATATATTATATATTAATATGGTTCAAACATACCAAAAATGGTTTCATGACCAGAATTGAAGATGGTAAAAGAAATTTAAAACACGTCGTCCTTGAATGTGGTAAATTAACACATCTCAGATGGTATTTTTAATAGTCATATAAAAGAAGAGTAAAGGAGAGATAATAATAACTAATTTTATTATAATAACAAAATCCTATTAAATTTAAGGAATAGTAGTTTCCATAACATTAGGATGAGGATAGGTAAGGATAGAAAAGAAAACAAATAAACTTGAAAAGAAAGTAAAATAATTGAAAAGAGGAATTTACCTCTTGAATTAATCTTCCTTGAGAGCCACTTAAGAGGAGAGGATTTGACCTTTTTAAGAGACTAAAGACTTTTGGACGTGGGGGAGGATCTTTGGGAGAGATTTGGGTAGAATATAAGTAAGTAACAAGGCTTGAGAGGAGTGAAGATAAGAGGTAAGGAGGGGTGATATTTATAATGGAAAAGAGGAGGGCTTTCATAATATTTAATTCCTTACTTTATTAATTTCCCTCAAGACCAAAAATTGTGATGATTCCAAGAAAAAAAATATTAATAAGTATATTTGAGTTTTAAATAAGGGTTATTACCTCAGCGATGATGATATGAATAGTCCATTTATCTTATATTGTATATATACAGTAAATTAATGTATTTTACTATTCACCAAAAATTCATGTATTTTAGAGAAATCTAGAAAATTAAACCAAACCATTTTTCAACATGTAGAATCCAAAAATTAAATCAATTTCTCAAATATAATTTTCTAAATATTATTAATTTAATTTTTAATTAAAATCATAATTTATTTTAAAATATATAGATTTTAAAACTATAACTGATTTTACAATACATTAAAACATTACATAAGGTATTATTAAATTATCTTGAAATAATAAGACATAAAATTATTAATTTATGAACAAATTTTGGGGAAATAAATTTTATTTTAAATTTATTAATTAATTTTAATTAATCATTTATTTCTTATAAAAATACCAATACTTTTACTATAGACATATTATCATTTATAATATGCCTAATTTTATTTATAAAATCAAGTTTGAGGTTACTATTATTTTAAATGACTTAATATTTATAATGGTTGTATTACTATTCATAAGGGTATATGACTATTCATAACAGTAGGTTACTATTGCCCACAAATTATGTTTGTTCCATTAGAATCCAAACATCTTACTGATCACAACCGTGTATGTCATATTTTTGAAATTCAAAACATTGGAGTGACAATATTATGTTTAAAGGTCACATAGTACATAATAGTTCATAGTGTTGTAATTTCATGTGATTGTATAACATAATTATAGGAAATTAATTTCTATTGATAAAAAATGGGTCGTTAAATTATTCCCCCCTTATGAAATTTTTCCCCTGAAATTTTGTTTTACATTCTATGTCATAGACAGGTGTGGGTACTTTTCCTTTATTGCTTCCTCCAATTCTCATGTTGCCTCTTCATACTTATGGTTTTTTCAAAGTACTTTGACCAGGTGAGTAGTCTTGTTATGTAGAACTATATCACTACAATCCAATATCTTTACTGGCTACTCCTCATAAGAAAGATCATTCTCCAATTGTACCACCTATGAAGAGAGTACATGTGAAGGGTCTAGTATGTACTTCCTTAAGAGGGATACATGAAAGACATCATGTACTTTAGACATGGTAGGTGGAAGTTTTAGTCAATAGGACATAGCTCTGACTCGATCAAGTATCTCGAAGGGGCCGATGTACCTGGGACTTAGCTTTCCTTTCTTCCCAAATCTGATGACCTTCTTCCATGGAGATATGTGTAGAAATACCATTTCACTAAATTTAATCTCAATGTATCATCGATGATTTTATAAATAACTCTTTTTTTTGACTTTGGACTTCCTTGATGTGATTCTGAATGGTTTTCACCTTCTCCACCATTTATTTGACCATTTTAGTTCCTATCATCTTATGCTCACTGACTTCATCCCAACACCCCAGTGTTCTACCACTTTTCCCATAAAGGGCATCTTATGGTTCCATTCATATTCTTGAGTGGAAAATATTATTATAGGAGAATTAAACTAGTGTAATATATTGGTCCCATCATCCTTTGAAGTACATATAACATGATATCAACATATCTTCCAGTGTTTGAATAGTTCACTCAGATTGGCCATCAGTTTGGGGATGATTGGTTGTACTCATGTTCAGTTCAGTTCTTAGATCATGTTGGAGACTTTTCCAGAACTTCAAGGTGAATCTCAGATCTTGATTGGATACAATAAATAGTGGCACTCCATGCATCATTACCACTTCTTTGATATATATCCCTGAAATTTGATCCAATGACAATTCATCTCGAATCGTGATAAAGTGAGTAGTCTTTGTAAGATGATCCAAAATGACTCATATAGAATTTTTTCCTCTAGATGTCCTTGGAAGTCCAGTGAAAAAGTCCATAGTGATTTTCTCCCACTTCCATGTTGGTATGGGTATTGGTTACATCATACCCTTACAAATTTTATCCAATGAGAAGTTCTCTCGAAGATCTCGATACATCTTTGTGCTCCCTCAGTCGATAGAGAAAGTTGAGCTATGTGCGTCATTCAGAAGCTCCTTCTTTATCTTTGTATCGGATGGTACACATAATCATGACCCAAATCTTACAACTCCTTCTTCATCAATCACAAACTCATAGTATTTCCCCTTTTTAATGGATTCCACCCTTTTTATAATTTCCAGATATTTTCTTTGAGTATCCTTAATTTTCTCCATGAGGGATGGTTGAGAAATAATTTGAGAAAGGATTGATGATTTTCCTACCTTAATGCTTCCCAGGTCCATCATATAAAAATATAAAAATATTTGATCCTTTTTAATTCTCATCATTGATAAATATGGAGGATCCTTTCTACTTAGAGCATCTTCTACCTTGTTTGCCTTACCGGAATGGTAGTGGATTGAGTAGTCATAATCCTATTGAGTCAATAAGGTTTCCATATTAATTTTTCATTCCTCTATGTTTTGAAAATCACCAACACTTTATCTTAAGGAAAATTATTTTTTCCCTAAGGATTATTTTCATAAGTAAAAATTCCCTTCTCTAAGGAAATTTTTATCCTTATATTTGTTTTCATTTTTTCTTTAAATAAAACTCATTTTTTTACTAAATCAAAAATTTGGATTTATATCTAAAACTTTAGAATCTTATAATTAATTTGATATAGACTATTATGTTTTCAGGTTCCAAATTCTTTGATATTAAAACTCTGAATTCTCTGAAATTCAGATTCTAAATTCTCTAAAATTCAAACTCCAAATTATCTAAAATTCAGATTCTGAATTCTATGAAATTCAGACTCTGGATTCTCTAAAATTTAAATTCTGAATTCTCTGAAACTAAGACTCTAAATTATCTGAAATTAAGATTCTGAATTCAGACTTTGAATTCCTCAAGACTCATACTCCGAATTACTCGGAATTCAGACTCTCAAATCCTTAGAATTCAGACTCTAAATTCCTCCAAATTCAGACTCCAAATTCTTTAGAATTACAACTCAGAATTCCTTAGATTTTAGACTCAGAATTCCTCTGAATTTAGTCTCTGAATTCCTCATAATTTAGAATCTGAAATCCTTATAATTCCAACTCCAAATTCCTTAGAATTCCAAATCTGAATTCCTTATAATATAGACTCCAAATTCTTCAGAATTAAGACTATGAATTCATTGGAATTTAGACTCCGAAATCTATAGAATTATGATTCCAAACTCTTTTAAAAACAAAATCCAAATATCCATGTCTTATAAATTTTTAATGTTTATATGGTTAGACTCTGAATTCTATTTTTACTTTGAATTTAGAAAATATATTTGGTTAAGTAACTTCATTTTCATGACACGTGTTATTTTTATGAAGCGATGTCATAGAATCTGTTTCTAACTAACTATTGGTTGAGTGACACGTGTATATGTCCCTCTGGGATTCAAGGAAAAATATGACCGTTAGAGGAGGGAGCCGACCATTGTAGTTATGCATATAAATAGGATCTCATTTTAACGAGCTCAAAGGGGGTTGAAAATTATTCCATCAATCTGGAGATTACATGTTGTGAAGTGATTTCTAGAGAAAGAGACTTGCATGGCTTGTTCATTCTGAACACCTTGTTCATCTTGCTTTGTGTGACTCCGATTGTTGATGTGTACAATTGAGTACTTTCAAGGATAGGAAGACAGAGGTCCTGACTACCTTAAATTTCGAGGGCTTGCAGGGATATCAATATAGATTCTGATATTCCTATCAAGGGCATACCCAGGTGTGGGTAAGATATAATTTCTTAAAAGTATAAATCAAGGTACCTTTATCCAAGGTTGTTGGATACCCTACTCTTTGGGTTAGAAGATTTCTTACATTTTACTTGTATTGTTTCAAGTTTTATTTCCACTGAATTTTTTTAAAGGAATAAAATGTAAACTTCTTATACTTTCTTGTACTTTGATTAACTCTGTTATTCGATATTCTATACACTTCAAGGTAGAATCTTTCTTAAGTAAAATTTTCTTAAGTTTCATTTTCATAACCATATTTCTGAAACCTAAGCAAGTTTGTTTCATAGTTAAGAACTTAAATAGGCTTTCTGAATTTACATTTTTTAACTTTGTTAAACATAGTTTTCCTTAAGGTTAAAAATGAAAGTTTTTAGACTTACAATTCACCCCCCCCCCCCCTCTTGTAATTGAGCATCTACATATACTATTTTTATCCAACAAATCCTTAATGAGAACTATCCATCTTCACTTGTGTATATTAAGATATTTTTTGTGAATATATATTTGAGACTCTTGGGATTAATATATATCTCACACTTCTCCCAATAGAGATAATATCGCCATATTTGTAATGCAAATATCGCAGCTACTGACTCCAGATCATGCATAGGATAGTTTTGGTCATGGATTTTTAGGTACCTTGAGGCATAAGAAATCGCTTTATCATTCACTACTACAAAATAAGACTATATCCACAGTTTTAAACCATGGATATTGGCCCAAAACCCATGGATATAGGTTATAGCCATGGTTTACTCAACCATGGCGGGTATTGGCATGGATATAGGGTAAATCCTATAGACACGGTTTGAAAACTGTGGTATAGGCTAAAATCACTCATTATATATAACCATGGTTCAGAACCGTGGATATATGTCTATAGCCATGGTTTTAGACTATGACTATAAGACTACACATTTCCTAAAAAACCAACAATGTTCAGCTGGTGTTGGCCCCTTTCACCCCCCTTCATGCCCATTCCCCCTTTCACCCCCCCCCCCCCCCTTGCACCCCCCCCCCCCTCTCACACACACACTAATTGCACCCCCACCCCCCGAACCCCCTATCCCCTTTCACAGACACCCTTGAACACATACATACCCCTTTCATCAGCCTTGTTGTACACCCCCACTGTACCCCCCCCTCCTAGAGACCCCTGGATCGACCCCTGTACAGCCCCCATTCATCCCCCCTGCACATCCCCCCTTGTCCCCCTACACATCCCTTGAACCCCCCCCCCCCCCTTGCACACCTGCACACACCCCACTTTACACCCCATGCACCACCCCTGCTCGACACCCCCACCCCTACGCCCCCTGCACACCCATTCCCCCTTAACCCCCCCCCCCCCCCACAAACACACACCCCCACCCCTGGATAGCATCCCCCCACCCCCTGGATAGACACCCCACCGAACATCACCCCACCCCCACCCCCTTGGACACCCCCACCCCCTAGACACCCCCCCCCCCCCTAAATAGCACCCCCAACCCCCTAGAATGATACCCACCCCCCCCCCCTGAATAGCACCCCCACCCTTGGACAGATACCCCCCTGTACGGACACCCCCACCCCCTAGACACCCCCTCCCCCTAAACATCACCCCCAACCCCCTAGAATGATACCCCTTAGATAGACCCCCCCCCCCCCCCTCGAACAACACCCCCACCCCTGGACAGATACCCCCTTGTACAGACACACCCCCCCCCCCACACCCCCTGGATAGACACCCCCTCGGGACAGCATCCCACCCCCTGGAGACCCCCCCCCCCCTCGTGCACCCCCTGCACACCCATTCCCCCGTTCACCCCCCTGCACAACCCCCCTTGCACCCCCCACCCCCCCCCCCCGCACCCCCCCCCATCCCCTTGCACACATTCTCCTACACACCCCCTTTCACCGCCCCCTATTAGACACCCCTTGCACTATCCTTGCTGGACACCCCGCACACCCATGCCCCCTTATACACACACACCCCTTTCACCCCACCTTCACCCCCTGCACATCCCCCCTTTAACCCCCCTTAAACATCCCTTACACCCCCCCCCACACACCCTTGTCCCCTTTCACACACACCCTTTCACACACCCCCTTACAGACCCCCCTGCACACCCCACTTGAACCACACCTTGCACCACCCCTTCTAGACACCCCCACTGCACACCCCCCCCCCCCTCCTAGACATACCTAATCCCTCCTGGACACCCCCTGGATAGACCCCTCCACCCCTTGGACAGAACCTCCCCCCCCCCCATGCACACACACACCCCTTGCACACCCCCCTTTCACCCCCCCCCCCCCCCTCACCCCCTGACACCTTAACACACCCCCTTGCACATCCCCAACATACCTACCCCCCTTCACACCCCCACTGCACCCCCAAATTTCTAAACTGGACTGAAATTAACCAGGAATAAGCCACACTATTTATTTCACGACATCCAATTAAACTTTAGAAAGGAAGAATAATTGTTACATAATTCACTACATGAGGCATTACCACTCATGTGAAAAGTTAACCATATTTATTTATATATGACTCATTAAAATCATTAAAACATGGAAATTATATTTATAAGATCAAAGGAGGTCACTTAGTGGTGACATGGTCATTACATCACATCCAACTTGGTCAATTCCATCTTAAAAGTCTAACGTCATTTAAAGGGTGTTTTGGTTCAAACAACCATTTTAATAAAAAGAGGGAAACCCCCTACAAAGATATAAAAATGGTCAAGTACAATGTGTGCTTTATGACAAACAATGACATAAATTATAAGGAAAACATCAATGCAATAATGGAAAGCAATATATACTACTATAAGTTATCACAGACAGCGCACCTCAGTTGGAGGGGTTCAATTACAGAACCATAACTTGTTTATCAAACAAAACAATTATCTTAACTAACACTTTTTCAAGAATTTCAATTTAATATGAACAAGAATAATTAAGAAGGAAACTAAATGAAATTTAAAAACATTCTTTAATTAAAGAGGCTAGGAGAGGGACCCTACCTCAAATGGGTCAAGCCACACTCGATGCTTGACACTTTTATCAGCGAAAACTCTAAGTTGCTTCATCCATCCTCCAGGAATATGCACCTTTGAATATAAATAAGGATTCCCTAACCCCTATGTACATGTCTTCATGTCCTTGAACATTCACAAGAGGATCCTTATATATATTCTCACATGCATAAGCCCATTATGGATTAGGTTGGATTAGTGTCTTTTGAACATCTGAGTCATAGACACATACATGTAGGCATCCGTTAATAATCTCAAAAGGGATATTTCGGAAAACTCACTAATTGTAGTGAAACTGAAGAAGGATGAAATAAGGAGTATCCAATTTTTCTACTCAATTAATTGGATGAGGATGGGGGTATTTCTTTAGCTTTTACAAGTTTGACTCTTCTTGGGTGGGTTTAACGCATTCCCTACAAGGTGGTTCTCATTTAAAATATTAAACATCCTATTACTATCAATCACTACAGGCCCATATCCCTCTATAACTTCACATAAAAAATCATTTCCTCTCTTTTCAATAAAAGATTTAACCTTTTCTGTCCTAGGATAGTCTTGGTGGTGAAACATAGCTCTGTGCAAGGGTAGAGTATTCATGGGGAGATAAAAATATACAAATAGATGCTGGAAAACATAAATAAGAAAGTTTTATTCTTGAACATCATAATTAAAGTGTACATCGACAAGTTGTATGATCAAATTAAATGGTGTTTCATTTTCAAATCTATGAGTAGGTTTGGTTTTAGGGAATGGTCTTTTCAATTTTCAGTTGTATGCTAGTATATGGTATTAAAGCCAAACAAATAAAAACTAGTGGTTTCATAGAAAATCTAATTTGTTACAAGTGATATCAAGCCATGATTTAGTGAAATAAATTTGTTTTAAATAGGAGGGAATATTTGGAGAAATATAATCATGACGAAATGGGAGAGTTATAGGTGGATTTTAATGGTTATTCAACATCATCTAAGATTAAATAAACCCATAGAGATTAAATGAACCCCCTTGCCTCACTGCCCCACCCCCTTACACCCCCTGCCCCACCCCCAACCCCATTGCACCTCACCAGCACCCTCCCCCATTCCCCCCTCCACTTGCACCCTTCCCCCCAGCAAGTTTTCCCTCCCCCCACTGCCCCCCTTGCACCCCATGTCAAACCCCCTTAAACCCCTTCCCTGTAGGCCCCCCTGCAGACCACCACCCTCTCCCCCCTTACATCCCACATGCACCCTCCCCCTTACCCCTACCCTACAGACCCCCCTATAGTACAACACCTACAGACCCCCACCACCCCCCCCCCCCCACATCGAAAACAATAAAGATCTCCATGATATGATTATCTTGAACAAGTCATGGTGGTCAGTGATGAGGGATGTGAGAAAAATGAAATATTCCATGTGTGAATAAGGTTCATTTTTAAAAAGTAAAACAATGAAAGGATAATAGAGAAAATTACTCATCCCATGTTATCCATAAGATCTATTATTTTTTATCATGAGGAAATGACTAGTCTTGACTTAAACTAGAATTAGATGGTGAATGAGGAACACAATGCTAGTACAAAGTGGTTCTTTGATGGGTAAATAAGAACCTAGTGAGAGTTGGAACCAAGTAGTATTCAAGAACTAGTGGGTTTGTTATAGGTTAGTACCACGGGACTTCAAAGGTGGTATATGTATCATATTGAGTGATGAAATAGTGGATGTATTCACTAAAGTCTAATGTGGGACTTAGAAATATAGTGTCAACAAAGAGAGGAAGACTACCCCATGGAGGATATGGACCATGCTCATAGTGGATATAAAATGGATAGTATTTTTTCACCATGTCATGGTAAAACTCATGGATGTAATGTTTCATTTAAATGATTTATAAAATAGTGGAATCATGATCATTTGGGAGTCCATAGTCGAAGGAATAACAATGAATAGAAGATTCATAAATCTCATGGATGAACTAAAGATTCCAAAATGAGAACCTCGAGGAGACCCTTCTATGGTGAAAACCGTAGTACATTTTTAAAGTACCTATGGGAAATAGGGAGGCCAAGTATAGGAATGTTGTTCACTGTGGTGGACTATTGTAAGTTGTGCTAAAGAGAGATGTTGGAGGACCCATGCATCATGGAATTGGGTGTGTTAGGTGTTAGATGTTTTGTATCTACAACCAAAACCACCTAATAAGTGTGGTGATGGGGATTTCAATAATAATTTTTATGAAAAGGGTGGTATGTTGTGATAAGAGAAGCATCGTTCCATGTTCATATATTAGAGTAATAATGATGAATCTTTTTGTGAGAATTAAATATTATAATTAACCAAATTTCAGGGATCTCGTTATTGAAAAAAAATAACTTCCATGGATAATGAATATATGGAAAAAAATTATAGATATGGTTAAGTTTTTATATAAAGATAAAAGGGAATGATGTTCAGGGTATTGACCTAAACCTTTTTTTAATACAATGTAAGAAATACCATCACAATGTAGGGGTAAAAAGCATCTCTTTGTGGAGAAATATTTAGAGAATTTATGTGAATTAAAGGAATATGTTTGACCATACTAAAACCATGTATAATTCCTAGAATTATTGTGAAAAATATAGAGAAGATGAATTGATTCCATCCCTCAGATAAAAGGGGTTATTTTCTAGGATCTATATAACTTGATAGAGTAGTTAGAGAGATTATATATGAGACAGATCAAGTTATATATCTTAATCAAGAGGAGTAAAGAGACCATATAATTTCATTACTAGCTATGGTTCAATTCTATAAGTGGTGGCTTGAGATAAAAATTCTTGCACTACTTCATCAAAACAATAAAGGGAAAATACTACAATGTAATTCCATCTTGGAATTATCTATATATAGATAAGAAGAGTTCCAAGTCTATGATTTTGTAGGATTCATAAATTCAACCCTCACACTATAGATTATTTCTCATCTAGAATAGAATAAGGAATGTATATTAAAGTGAAGGTAAAATGAGCATCAAATAAAAACCACGATGAAAGTGAAGTCTCATGTTGATTAAAGAGAGATCTGCATGTCACTAAACTATTAAAGAAGACCCAGAAGTCTATAAACTTTCCCTCATTGTCTTAAAGTAGTGGGTTAGTAGAAAAGAAGTAGGTGTGACCTAATATTTGAAATTAACATTTCGAAACCTAATTATAACACATAAAGTGATTAGTTCTATAATATGATATACAGACACAATGACCTTTGTATGCCTAAAATTTGGGAATATCCTTTTCAAACTTTTCATGCACACACCCCTCCCCATTCCCCCTCCCCTACACACCCCCTTTCCCCATGACACCCCATGCACAAGCCCCCCCCCCCACACACCCCTTCCCACCCTATGCACCCCCTGCACACCCCCCTGCACACCCCCAGCACACCTCCTCCCCCTACTCCCAGCACACCCCCTACTCCCTCCCCTGCACACCCCCTACCCACCCATATCACACCCCCTACCAACCCCATGCACCCCCCGTGCACCCTCCACATTTCATTCCACTTCAACCACTTAATACAAGGCAAAGAATAGCAAAAACTCAGATATATGTCACTTAATACAAGCATAACTATTCATTTTATTCTAACAATGTCCTTTCAATTTAAACACTCAAGGAAATGCTTTCTATCATGATAAGTCATTCCATCCAAATCATTTTATTCACTTTGTGGTGACTTGGTCATTACAGCACTTTCCTACTTGGGAAATTCCATCTTAATATTCTAATGGCACTTAAGGTTTTTTTGTTTAAACAACTATTTTAATAATAAGAGGGAAACCCCCTATAGGGATATAAGAAGTATCAAGTACATTGTGTCCTTTATGACTAACAATTACACCAAGTATAAGGAAAATATCAATGCTATAATGTCAAGAAATAAATACCACTGTGAGTTTTTATAGACAGTGCACCTCCGTTGGAGGAGTTTTATTACAAAACCATGACTTATTTATCAAACTAAAAAATTATCTTAACTAACAATTATTCAAGAATTTAAATTTAATATAAACATGAATAATCAAGAAGGAAAATAAATTCAATTTAAAACATTCTTGAATTAAAGAGGCTAGGAGAGGGACCCTACCTTAACCTCAAGGTACGTTTGATTTTGACAATGATAACTCGAATCTTCCTTTTTCTGCTTGCATGCATATAACACATCACATATATATATAAGGACACCTAGCCCATATTTAAATATTTTTATGTCCAAATATGCACAAGGGGCTCCTTATATATATGTTTATACTTGTATATACTCCTTTACACTTACACATGTATGCATTTTTCATATCTATATATAAGTACACCTAGCCCAAATGTATATATTCATACTATCATTAGTAAATTAATATAAAGGGGGGACTTATATATGTATATTCCTACTTATTCATACACCTGTAATCTTTTTTCAATGACAACTCAAATCCACATCAACAAAATCCACTAAAACAACATCAATCAATTCCCTTGTTATCATACTTTCATTTAATTCAGAATACAAAGAATAAGAAATAACATAATAATTCCATATTTCCATATTACAAGTTTATTTTAAACTTTAAGTGACTCATTAAATATGGTAGGTGAATAAAATACTTCCACAATAATAAACAATTTATATATATCAGGAATTTCAATTAAGAATCATCAACATATATCAATAACATGAATTCATGTTCTGCTCATATGATTCGCCTATTTTAAATTAAATTACTTTGGTTTATTTTGTTATTTTTATTATGTTAATCCATGTGATCCTCTTAATAAAGACAAAGTATTACTAATTTCACAATTTAAAATAATAATAATGGGTAAGTTTTCAATCCATTGCCTTAAATGTTTCTTCAAAAAAACACAGCATGAGAGTAAGGAATGAAGAATGGTCACACTTCTAAGAACATGAAGATCCTTATAATATTTACAAAAAACTCTTGTTGAGTACAAAACCTAAACACACCAAAGGATAAGGAATCTAAATACCATATACTCTCTAAGAAGATAAAATAATAAGTAATGGGGAATAAAAGTAGAGTGAATCACCTTGTATCTCAATGATATTGATCACGTGAAGCTAAAAAATAAAGAGGAGGGTCTTGGATCAGGAGAGGATGGAGGAGGAGGGTGCCGCTGTGAGAGGAGGGTCAGGGATTATGGGAGGATGGAGGAGGAGGGAACCACTATGAGAGGAGGGTTACGGATTGAGAGGAGGGTCGTCATGAGAGGAGGGTCATCGTGAGAGGTTGATGGTGGAGGGTCAATCGAGGGAGGATGGGGGAGGAGCCTGATGCAGGTGAAGGGTCAATAGGGGGAGGATAGGGGGAGCCCAATGGGTTTTGTACAAAAAACTAAGGACAAATTTTAGCCATAGTTTTTTAATTAAATAATCACTAAAAATATTCTATTTCCATGATCCTATAAAACAGTGGTTATAGGTCTGTGGCTATAGCCTAAATTTCTAGTAATGATTTTTCATCAGTACATAGCCTAAGCCCTTCTTGGAAGCATCAATTTACACCAAAAAGAGTTCTCCACTTGTTGGGAGTGTGAGTATTGGCATAGTGATAAGCCTATTTTTCAACTCCTTAAAGTAGTCTTCAAATTCCTGAGCCCAAAAAAACTTCACTCCATTTCGTGTCATCTTGGTCATTGGGTTTAACAATCATTAAAATTTATTCAAAAATCATCAATAATACCCTGATAAACCCAGAAAGATATGGATATCCATTATAGATGTTGTCCCGGTCCACTCTTCAATTTCCTTTATCTTGGAAGGGTCTACAAATATCCCTTTGTCGGTGATAACATGCCCCAAGAATGATACTTCCTCCAACCAAAACTGAAATTTACAATAATTTGCATATAGCTTCTCCCTTTGAAAAGTCTTTAACACATTATTCAAATTATTCTCAGGTTTCTCCTTGCTCTTAGATTATATCAAAATATTGTTGATAAAGACTACCACAAATTTTTCAAGGTAATATCTAAAGACTCTATTCATTAAATCCATGAAAATTTTTGGAGCATTAGTGAGTCTGAATGGCATCACTATGAACTCATAGTTTCCATACCTCGTTCGAAAGGCATTCTTGGGAATATCTTCTTTCCTCGACTTTAATTGGTGATATCCTAACTGAAGGTCCACCTTAGAGAAATAGTTGGCCCCATTAAGCTGATCAAACAAGTAATATATCTATGTAAGGGAATACTTGTTCTTTATTGTGATTTTATTGAGCTCAAAATAATCAATTAGAGGTACATTGATACATCCTTCTTCTTGACGAAGAGGACTGGCGCACCCCATGGTGAAGCACTCGGGTATATAAAACCCTTCTCTAGATTATCTTGTAACTACTTATTCATCTCTTCCAACTCTACAGTGTCCATTATTTAAGGTATCTTTCATATAGGTAGAGAACCAGGAATAATTTCAATTGAGAACTCAACCTCTCGATCAAGAGGAAGACCAAAAAACTCTTTGGGAATTACATCATTGTAATCCCTCACAATGGGAATATATTTGAACAAGATTTTCTCATTTATCTAAATCATTTGGGAAAGATATGCTTTCCAATATGGTATCAATATCCAAACTTGAGATGATGATTCTAATTGAGATTCAACTTCCTCCTTACACTTGTAAAGAATTGGAGGATGCTTTGGGATCCGAAGAGTGATATCCCTTTCATGAAAGTTGATGTTGTCTCTATATAAATATAACCAATCCATACCTAAGATAGTGTCGAACTCCACTAAACGAAGTATGAAAATATTTATTGGGAGGTTCAGTCCAAAAACATTAACCAGGGATATGTTATAAAAAATGGACACATTAATTTCCCAATTTGTTGTTCTCATAGATAACATATCCTCTAAATAATGAGTTGGTGCTGGAATAGTTATACTAAACTTTAAAGATATGAAAGAATTCATAGAACCAGAATCAAATAGTATGTTATCTATTCTTGAATTAATAACTAGAATACATGTCACCACATCGTTGTCCGGATCCACCTCAGTAGTAGTGATAGCATAATCCCTTTTTGCCTTGGAGTTTGTTGTTGATTTCTTCCTACAACCCTTGGATTAGGGAAATTTTTCGCATAATTCCCATGTTTCTTGCAGTTATAACACTGCGCCACTGGCTAAGCATTTATCTGAACCTTCCTTTCTTCTTGCACATTAGTGGGATTCTTCATATCTTATCAGCAGTTTTTATCTAGATGTCCCAACTTTCCATATTTGAAGCAATTCCCGGTTCCCTTTAGATTATTCCCAAGATGATTCTTCCCAAAAAATTTACACATGGGATGATCGATCTTCTTTCTATCATGGAATTTATTTGTGGATTCACCCACATTAGATTCTATTTTCCTCTTTTTTTACCAGTCCCATGATACCACTAAGAGTCTCTAGTCTCCATTTCAACCTTAAGGGCACAACAGACAATATCTTCATAGCTTTTGAAGTCTTGAATCACCAAAATCTTTCATAGAATCATCTTTAGTCTAATAAAGAAGTGATACACCTTGATATTGGTGTCAATACAAATCCAAATATGTGTCTTTCAAGCCTTGTGAAGTTTGCTTCATACGCCCCGATAGACTCATCTCCCTTCTGCTTGAGTCTGAGGAACTCTCTTTCCATCTTTGAGATGGAGGGTTCAAATAAAATATTTATTGAAAAACATTCTCTTGAATTCCTCCAAATCCATGGAATCAATTTCCTCCTAGGGATTAATATTCTTGATCATTTTCCACCACTGATCAACTTCCCAATCAAAACAATAGACTGCCAGTATGACTTTCTCTTCTTGTATGCACTATAGGATAGAGAATATCTTTTCAATGGATTTAATCCACTATTACATGAGGAGGGGATCAGATGATCCACTAAACATGGGAGGATTTTTCCATATAAAGGATTATATGGAAACTTTCTCTCTCCTTAGAGGAGGAGGTAATTCCATAGGATTCAAGTTATTATTCATAAATTGAGCTAGCAGAGCAAGTACTTTCATGAAGTTCTGACAACCCGCTCTCATCATATCAAGAATATCATTATGGAAATAATCACATTTATTGTTAGAATGTGTTATTATATTTCTTTCCATTAACTAAGAAAAAGAACATGCAATTAGAGGGATTGAATACTTAGCTATTGAGCATAAAAAGGAAACTTTGAACAGAAAAGGATAAACTTGTAAAAGAGAAGTATATCCTAATTTGTGATTCCCTAGATTTAAATCTAGGTTATCCTTCATCTATTTCATAACTTATATTCTTATGGGATTTTTCTATTACCTTAATAATGGTTTGTACCAAACTCATGAATTTACCAAAGCATATCGCCCGGGAGTGTCAAACTAAGAGTGCAGTAAGGCTCGTTGTCATTCACCAGTTCCCATTCAAGTCTAGCTCAAAGCGGTGTTTTCAAGTTTTACCCCTATATACATTTGTTCCAGATCCACCTATTCCTCTTTGTATCCATATAGAGATGTTTTTTCTTGATAAACCACTTACTCTATACACACCAAAATTTATGGGTGTTTTCTTATACATAGTCTCATCCTTAAGGTTACTACCTAAGTGCTCTATTTCTAATTTCCAAAAATAAATTGACCATCCTCTAATACCAACTATAGTGACCCTAGCCTTTTACATATAACATTACATGATTTTAATCATAATTATACATCTGAGTACACAATAAGGATCATAAATTCTAGTGTCTTGGAAGACTATGTACATAAAACTAAAAACATGGAACTAAACAAAACATTTCATTATTTAATCTAGAAATTGAGCCCCTAACACCCATTGTTCTCAAAAATCTGCATAGCGTACCCTGGGAAACACATGAACAAATGGATGAGCTAAATATCCAAGTAAGGGAATAACCATAAGAACAAAGAATTAGCACATGGGATAGAATGGATGACATGATGATATAAAAAAGTCATGTAACAAATAGGATCACTACATATAAACATGGAATCAAATAAAAATCGAGTCATAGTAATATGGAATAAACATAAACCATGAATTTAGCACTATTCAAGGCTAATTTCCAAGATCGTTTCAATGGTATAACAATCCAAGGGTAACTACCAAGACTGTCGCACATGGTAGCACAAGCCAAGGCTAACCGCTAAGACGGTCACACATAACATCACACAAGACTCAACTTTACCCAATGAAATAGAGTTCTATCTGGGAACACCTATCTTAAATTTTCATGAATATGTTTTCCACATAAATAATCATATATAATAAATATTACATAAACATAAGGGTTACCCATGGAAAGATTTGGGTTCCATAATCATGTCATAAAGACTAAAAAATGGGTGTATCATAAAAGTGTCCATGTAAGAAAGGAACTAAAATATACATGGAAATTCATAATTTAAAATAGTAATGTATCATGGTAAGTGATTTCAAATATAAGTGACAACATGTAAGAAAAGTATTTAATAAATTTTATCATTAAAACATTTTTGTGCGGTTTTAAAGAAAATACTATAGAGAATTTAAAATAGAAAAGGGAAAACCCATTATATAAAAATAGAAGTGGACCAAGAAGGTTTTAATAATAAAAATACAAATTTTATAAAGACATTGGTGGCTTAAAATATAATATAGAGTGCACTTTAAATTGGTTGAGAATTTGGTAAGTTCCTTCAAAAACAGTTTTTCTTATCGGAAAGTATTGAGGAGGGGATCACTTAAAAACATATATATCCCTAAAAGAGAATAATGAAAGGGTATTGATAAATGAATTTCGTACATTTACACTGAATTTATAATATGCACATAAAAATATAAGATAATTTCATTTTGGTAAAATGAAGATAAGGCAACCCAAAGAAGAAAAGGAGGTTCGGGTAGAATCCCTTACGGATTATCAGCATAGAATCAGATGTACTTAAGAAAGATTAATGAGAGATAAAGGGGTTTATCATCACTTATAAATAATGATGTAAGTATGGGGTAGGTTCTAAATCATACCCCATCATTAGGTATTATACATAAAAGGCCATAACATATAGGACATCCTTGGATAAAAGTGAAATAGAGAGGATCCCTTACCTCAAGTCCGTTAGTGTTCTCCACTTGATATTAATGAAATTAATAATCAAATTAGGTTCATTAATTAATAATTAAAGTACATATTTTAAATGTTAAATTTTTATTATAACCTTTTTAAGTTCATTCATGACCTTTTTGATGTGTTAAGTGTTTTAATTTAATTGTTCGGGTCTATTTGTTTTCTTGGTTTTTAAAATCGGTTTACTTATTTTCATGAATGGAGAAACATATATGATGAGAATGGTTTTCCAGAATTAAAGTTATATGAAATTATTGAACATAAATAATATTAAATGGTTGTAAATTTAATTTTTTTACTTGGAGTTAAGTTCAATCATTATTTAAAACTTTAGTGATAACTTTTTGTGTTTATTGGTGGTTTTTTATCACTACGAACTCATTTTGCATTATAATTCAATATCATGTGTACAAAAATATTATATAATAATACCTAGGATATATTAAATAATAATATGGTTAAACCATAATAAAAATTATTTCATTACCAGAATTGAATATGGTAAAAGAAATTGAAAACTCATCGTCCTTGAATGTGGTAAATTAACACATCTCAGATTGTTTCTTTAATAGTAGTATAAAAGAAGAGTAAATGAGATATGATAATAACTTATTATATTATCATTACAAAATTAAATTACATGTAATGTACTATAGTTTTCATAACATTTGGATGATGATAGGTAAGGATAGAAAATAGAACAAATGAACTTGAAAAGAAAGTAAAAGAATTGAAAAAGGGAATTTACCTCTTGAATCAATCCTCCTTGAGAGCATCTTAAGGGGAGAGGATTTGATATTTTGAAGATAATAATGACTATTGGAAGTGGGGGAGAATCTTGGGGAGATATTTGGGAAGAATTTAATCATGTAAAAGAGGCTTGAGAGGAGTGAAGATAAGAGGTAAGGAGGGGTGGTATTTATAGTGGAGGAGAGGAGGTTTTTCATTATATTTAATTACTTAGTTTATTAATTTCCCTAATGACCATAAATAGTGATGATTACAACACCAAAAATAGTAATAAGTGCATGTGAGTTCAAAATAAGGGTTCTTACCTCAGCGATGGTCCTAGGAATAGTCCATTTAGCTTATATTGTATATATATAGTAAACTAATGTATTTTACTATTCACCAAAAAATCATGTATTTCAAAAAAATCACAAAAATTCACCCTAACCATTTTTAGATGTTTAGAATCGAAAAATGAAATCCATTTTTCAAAAAAAAATCTAAATATGATTAATGTATTTTTTAATTAAAATCATAGTTTACTTGAAAAATGTAGATTTTAAAACTATAACTGATTTTACAATGAATTCAAAAATTACATATGGTCTTATGAAATTATCTTAAAACAAAAAGACATAAAATTATTAATTTATGAACAAATTTTAGGAAAATACATTTTCTTTTTAATTAATTAATTAATTATAATTATTTATTTATGACTTACAAAAATACCAATACTTTTACTATGGTCATATTATCATTTACAAGATGCATAATTTTATTTTTACAATCAAGGGTGTCGTTTCTATTCTTTTATATGACTTAATATTCATAAGGGTCATATTACTATTAATAAGGGTATGTTACTATTCATAAGGGTAGGTTACTATTCACCACAAATTATGTGTGTTCCATCGGACTCCAAATATCTTACTGATCACAACCGTGTATGTGATATTTTTTAAATTCAAAACATAGAAGTGACAATATTTTGTTTAAAGGTCACATAGTACTTAGTAGTTCATTGTGTTGTAATTTCATGTAATTATATGACATAATTATAAGAAATTAATTTCCATTGATAAAACATTGGGTCATTACAGAATCCATAATTAGTTCACAAATATGCAAGGGAATGAATTCATATAGAAGTAAGAGGTAACTTATTAACATCATGAATTCAGATTATATCATCTGTAGTTATAGATATGTCTATTTCATGAATTAGAAATTATATTCATTTTTTAGAATTCTAAAATTTAAAATTTATATATAGAATGAACATGTTAATATGATATGAGATTTTTCACATGAACTAATCTAAAGAATATCATAACCAATATTTCATTGATTATTTATACTAAATTATATATTTTTCTAAAAAAATCTTTCTTATGAACACCTATTTATTAGTTTTAGTGAAAGATTAGGATTCCACCTTGAAGGACATGGTGAAATGTGTTATTATTTATGGGATCCTTCCATTATCGTTTCTTCACATGCTCCACCAATAGAGTCATTTTGACTTAATTGAGTTACAAAAAAAAATGATAGATGTGATTTTATATGAGATAATATATGGAAGAAATTTTCCATGACACAAACCCTATTTAAATATGTAAAATAATATTTGTGTTTTTTATAGAAATAAATATACATAAATAAACATAAATTATATCTCTATGAATTATACATTATTTATGAAGGTTGATATATATATTACCCCTAAGAAAGAAAATGTGTATCAAATTAAAATACTATATTCCTTTGAGATATGGGAACATCTATAATATGTATATTGACAGAATGATAGAATTTAAAAATTGAATGGTCAAGATACCGAATGAGTAGGCATGATAACAAATTCAAAATGATCTAATAGAAAGGAAATTTCCAATGAAGGATATTCTATGTAGGAACAGTTAGAATAAAAATGAGATATGGATCTCTCATAATTAGATTATATGATATAATATTTATTAATAATAATGAATCCTTATCCTATAAGGATGAAATTAAAGATAAGAACTACTAAAAGGAATGTTTTTATATATTTATAAATGGATTCCATATGTTAAATCATAATTTCATTTTGGTTGATCATCCATTTAGAGTAAATTAAATCATATTATAATGGTTATTCAAGAAACATATGAATATGGATGATAAAAATAATACCTAGATGAAAATATTATTTATTAAATGATATAATATAAACCAAGATATTGATTGTGATTAAACCTTCCCACCAACAGAGATGTCAAAATCCAATGATATTTTAATTTCCATGGTAGCTTACATTTATTATTATATTTTTAAATTTAATGTTGGAACATAAATATGATATGGAATTTTTAAGGATTTTGTAAGTATATCAACACTTGGTATATAGTGAATGTAATAAAAAAACATATAAAAATTAATAATGAGTAAAATAAAATAAAATAATAAAACCATGAAATAAAAATTCCTTTCTAAAATGGGTTGGGATATTTAAAACATACATGAATTGTTTAATTTTGGCCTCCTTTGGTAGATATAGATAACAATTATAACCAAATCCTAGGTGTAATTCACTTATTATTAAAGTAATTATCATAACTCATCAATGGTAATAGGTGTAAAAAAGAATATTAAAGAAACTATAAAACCTCTAAGATTAGGAAAATTGGATAACATTATCATATGATGAAAACAAGAGGATCCACTCTCAAAAGAGGGAGACTAGAGAAATCTAAGAACACCTTTTTAATTCCCTTAGTAGGATGAATACTACACCCCTCTTCCATATTATTTATAAGTAGAGAAGAATTAAGTAGCCACCACAGTTGAAAATCCAAAATAAGACATAATGAGGTTCAATAAAAATACTCTAAAGTACATTTACATAATTAAATTTCCTCTAATATTTTAAAATGTTGAAGAATATGTGCTTAAATAGAATTTTTATGAATTTAACTCATATAATTTTCCTTTAAATCCAATTATTTCAATCCCAATCCCAATTTCAATTTGGGAATTTCCATTTTCTCATATTTATTTATTATTAATATAAATAATTAAATATTTATGTTATAACTTTTCATTAATTATTTATTTAAATATTTCAAATATAGAAAAAAAATATCCAATTTATATTTATAATAAACATAATAATTTTTTCATATGGACTAATGAAATTATTTTAAAAACCCAATTAAAGTTAACTTATTTTTGATTCTATAAGTTATTTGTAATATTATAAATAATAAATAAATCTTATTCATAATCATAAACTAAGAGTGGTATCTAGAAACACAACACAGTTATAAAAGAAACAAATGGGTTTTCTTTGATATAATCCACCATATTTCCATTAACCTATTTAATTTGTGCTACACATAAATATTAAGCACAATACATGGGTAATGTCAGTCCCAAATAGCTTAGATATTATTCTCAATTATTGATTTTAATAAATCTTATATAATTTAATGATGTGTCATTTTATTTTCATGGATATGCACTTATATAGTCAAACACTAAATCGAGGGCCTTAATGGTATAACCTATCGTGTTGGTGTACACATCCTATCATGGTTAATAAAATATATCTACTTGATTATTTACATACATAAGTAACATATATCATGAAAAAATCTAAAATGACTATTAATGGGTAATAAAATATGGAACCTCCCAAGATAGGGAAATATTTGAAAACCTCAAATCAAAGGATCTATATCCAATGTTCACTTATCCAAAACCAGTAACACATATATGGAAATCCATGTGGTTTAAATTATATGAGTAAATTAAAATTCACATTTACTAGCTTATATACTAGGATTTATTAGTTTATTCTGTATATAAGTGCTCTTATTATTATTGATATTAACATATCATTAAAACCAAATATGATAATCAAAAATGACAGATAACTTGGTAACATATATATTCTAGATGATTGATGTCATATCATATCTTATGATTGATGAAATAAATATAAATTTGTGATAATGAGTTCAAATAATATAAATTTCATGCTATAAAATTTCCCCAATCTAATAAAACTTGACTATCTTTAGGGAACATTAACTAAAAATCTCCCAATTCCACCAAATCTAGAAATCCATATACCTAATATAAATTTATCTTGTGTAGACTTCATACTTTTGTTTCATAAGGGGATTCCTTATGGGATCTATAATATTATCCTCTATAAAACCCCACCCCATATAAATATTTCCACTATCAATAATATTTCAAATCAAATATAATTTATAATGAATATATTTTGATATATAGAGAAACCCAAATTACATAGCATTTAAAAATGTTCCACTATTATATTAGTAGAGTTAAAATGGATACAGGATACTTGGGAGAACCCCTTTATTATTAAATAACTTTTTTATCTAAATAGATTATTTAATAAAATCGTAGGAATCTATATTTTCATCTTCTATTATATAACCACTAACTATTGTTTTCTTGGAACTTTTCTAGCATATAACTCTTCCATTTAGGAAAAATAAAATAGATAAAGTAATAATTATCAATTTGGAAGTTATAATTGATGTAATCCTTTATAACGTGATCTCCCTCACCACCAATGACTAAGAATACATCTATAGTTCAACTAAAGAACTTTAGGATATTTCTTACTATTACAAAATGACCTTCATTGTGATTTGATTGGTATCTTCTCATCAGGATTGATTTATAAAATACATCAAGATTTTTACATAACATTACATACATTATTTATCCAATAGTTTAAGCATATTAAATCATGCTCATGTGTTCATGTTATTATACAGTTGTACGTCACTATGTCTTATAAAGACTCTTTGTATAAAATATTAGTAATGAATCATTTTTAGAGTATTCCTTGTAGAACCTTTGTAACACTTTACCAATGTATGTGTTCTAACCAAGAATTAAAATTCATTTTGATATATATCTTTATATCTATATACATAGTATTCACATTAATTCACTAAGATATTTTATTAATAATTAATATCTGAACTCACTTTAAATAGATTGTATCATTGGTATTTCATTTTGAATGAGAAGTATGTCATCAAAATAAAAAACTAGTAAAATTACCTTGATCTCGTCAACCTATTTATATACACAAGGTTCATTTTAATTTTTGATAAAGTGAAACTCTTGGATATCTTAATAAAAATGAATTTTCAAACACTATAATCTTAATTCAATTTGTAAATATATCTATGTAGTTTAAAAATCTTAAAATAATTATGTAGATCTTTAAAATCATCAGGTTGCATCATATTTAAATTCTTGATTAATTTCTTATTAGTGAATTTTATTTGAAAATTTATTTGATATATCTCATAATCATAATAATATACTATTGTAAATAATTAATAATGTATTTGATTATAAACAATGGACAAAAAATTTCTTCATATTCAATACTATTAATTTGTTTCAAACCTTTAGTGAAAAAACATGGTTTTAGTATTGATATTCTACCAACCATGCTAGTCTTATTTTTAAATACCCATGGACACCCAATGTATTTTACCCATTAATTTGGATCTTCTATATTTATAAAACTAATTATTTCACAAATATTCCATTTCAAATTACATTGTATTGAACCAATTTTTATAGTGATAAATCATGATGGATTCTTGGTATGATGTTGGATAATCTTCTATGATTATTTTATGACCTTTATCAAAAATGAAAAATATATAACTCTTAGGTTCTTGATAAAATCGAGAAAACCTTCATGGTCCCTAAATATACTAAGTCAGATCATTTTTTATAACCCTTAGTGATATATAGTCATCAATCATAGGGATAACATCATTGTATTTGTCTTTAACTTCATTAAATTCAAATTTACTCTCATTATTTTTTGTTAATAAAATATCTTTCTATAAATATGGAATTTCATCTATAAAAACATTGCACACTAACAAATTATAGAAATAGAAACCTATCACCTCTTTGGAATAAGGAAAAAATTATCTGATTTTGGATCAAGTTCAAATAAGGTAATACTTCTCATATACTTCTTGTAACCCTAAATAATCATAAAAGAAAAATTAAAACTCTTCCCAATCCCCGTATAATGTGTTTTATTTTAAATATCCTTTTATATAACATGGTATATATTAAATAAAGAAGTTTTAAGATAATAACCCCAAAAAGGAAATTATATGATTAACATAACTCATAAATTACCAAGTTATATCTAAAATGGTTTGATTTATCCTTTTAGACACACCATTAAATTGTGTTGTACCAAGTGGAGTGAGTAATGATAAAATACCATAATCTCCTAGATAGTCACAAAATTATTAACTCAAATGTTCTACACCTTGATATGATTAATATATTAAAATACTTTTTTTATTTTAATTTTATAATTAATTTTTAAAAAATATTAATCATTTCAAAGGTTTGATATTTTTATTTCATATGATACAAGGACCAATACCTAGTGGAGTCATCATAAATAGTAATGGAGTTCTAAAATACGCCATCAAATATTTCACTTATAAGACCACTCCCATTGGTATGAATTATATTAAATAAACCATTTTCTCTTTACAATTTATCCTTAAAATTATATTATCTTAGTTTACCTAATAAAAAAATTATATATATATAATTATTAATAAACATTCAAATTAAATAATCTAACATTATGGAGTCATTGGATACGATTAATATTTATATAGACTTGACAATAATGCCAAAGTTATATGGATTTTAAATCTTTTATTTTGAATATTTTATTATTTACACTATATATAGGACTTTCCTGATCCAATATATGTAATCCCTTAAACATATTAGTATATCCATAAAAAATAATTTATATAAATAGAGAAATAATTTTTCTTTTTTAAAAATGAAAATCATGGCATATCTAACCAATATTAAGAAATAAAATTTATATTTATTGATGGTACATGATAATAGACTTCAATAAATAATTAAAATTCACAAGGATTAAGTAGATTTATTATCCCTATGAATAACATAAAATCCCTTTTACAATTCCCAACTCATAGTTCCATTTATCCCATTATCAATTTCCATCATTATTTGAGAATTTTCACATTACCAAACACATTTGATGTGCTTTAGGTATCTAATACTCATGCTTCAAAGATAGAGTAAGTTATCTCTATGATATATAATTCTTCATATATAAATTTCTTTTATTAATTCTTAATCCATTCAATCGCATTGAATGTTTTCATGTTTTCATATAGATTATGATGCATAACATTCATGGTTGGTAATTGAAAACATCTTATGTCACATGATGTTTCTGATACTTTTCATAAGACTTTTTTCCCTCTTATAAGGTAAAATAAAATTTCCCATATGGTGTGTATTTCTATTATATGTTAAATTTATTCTCTTGGATGAGAAAAAATCTTAAATTGAGAAACTTTTTAGTGAAAATATTTCCAATAAATATTTCCTTATTAAGTAATGATCTCATTGGTAAATTTTATTCTATATTTTGGTCTATGAATATCGATTAAAAAAATATGCTCCATTATTATTAACATATATAAAATTATTCAATATGGTCCCATATTGAATATTCTGAAATTAAAATAACAACCATAAAAATTATAATTTTGGGGTGCTAAGATCCATATTTTTACATGTTTAGAAATAGTTAATATTATAACAACCTGATTTTTCATTTGAGGTATAGTTCCTTTAAATTTTAGTTTGACAAACCCTTTTTATCTAATTAACATTTTTTAAGAGTATACAGAATTGTTTGGGATAATTTGGGGCATGTTTAGAGCCCATAGATCTATTTTTTCGAAATACATGAAAGGGTTTATGGTTGGTGCATAGTTTTTAGTAATCATGTAGCTCGAATCTGTGGACCTATAAGAGGAGGGTCAGGGTTGTGTGAACCATGTGATGTAAGGTCCTATATCAGCATGGATCGAACCTTTGCATTTTTTTGAAGATCGAAGTGCTCAGAGGTAGATCAGAAGAAGTTTGGAGAAGTTTGGTTAAGTAAAAGTTGTAAAGAGGGTATTACACATCGTGTAACAGCATTACACGATGTGGAATCCTGTTTCACAAGTTGTCTTGGAAAGCTTCACAATGTGAAAACTATTACATGGTGTAAAAGAGGGATTCACAGTGTGAAATACTTTGGGGTTTGAAAAATAAAATAAATCATTAGGGAGACGCAATTTTCAGTGGAACTCGACGTCGATGAATTACACGAAGTGAAAGGGAATTACACATCAGTTAATGCCCTAACATTGTATGTTTTAAGTGTTTTTTCAGCCACTTGGGCTTTGTCAAACATACAGTTATAGCATCTCTCCCTCAACCCCAAGTGACCCAATGACTCTATCTTTAGTGTTTTAGTGATTCCTTCATCAAGGAATGATCCCTCTCTCCCTCCTTTGATCCTTAGTGATCCGTCTTCTATATAAGGTATGATCTACCTTGGTTATTGTTGTTTTTTCAATATTTTTCCTCCCATTTATCCTTTGGATGTGATGTCGATTGATATTCATGTTTATAATAGAGTTTTCTTGGTGGTTGGTTAGTGCGGTTGTGGTGTGGCATCCTCAGGTGGATGTAGTTGTTGTGGGATAGGTGAGTGTGATCTATTACTTTGATATGTTCTCGTGTGAAGAATGTCAACAACCTTTTGAGTTAGGGGTTTTGTTGCTTCTCTTTTTACTTATGTTTAATCATAGTGATAACATGATTTATCCCCTAATATCACAATGAAATTGACATAATTAATTATATAAACCATATTAAATAAATTGGTATCAATTATATGTTGTTTCTCAATACCGTGATAATGGTTTTCCTCTTAATTTTCTAGATAGTGTGATATTTATGATTTTATTGATTTATCATGTCGTTCTTGATGGAAGTTGGTAAATAATGTAAAGCCGAAATTAATTGATAATTGATTTCATAAAAGATAAATAGGTATTTTTAAGGAATCTGGTTATTGTTGTTGCAATTTTATGATAATAAATTTAATGCAGAAAGCATGTTTAATTGAATTTTTTGATAAACCTAAAGTATGTTGATTCTTGTTGATTAAATTCATGTCAAATTAATTTTTTAATTAATTTTTGATAGATTGATGTATCTATTGGTTTTTTTCCCATAGTTGGAACCTTGGATAATGAATTTTTTAATTCAAGATGGAATAAAGAACTAGTTGTGTGATAAATATAACGCCTTTTTGGGTCTGATTTACCCTTTTTATTGTAAAGGCCAAGTGTCTTATGCTTAGAGACATGAGATATCATTGTGTGTAAAGGATAAATGCCTTGTCTTGGGGAAAATAGCCCAATTTATTTTATTATTTCCCATTTCTTATATTGTGGTATGAGCCAAGGATGGATGAGCCTGGAGGGCTATTATGGTATGTGGGGTCAAGGAGTCCCAGTGATTGTGGTAGCAGTTGACACCAAGAGTGGTGAGATGCATTAGTTTATGCATGAGGGTGTTGGGGAGGACATTGGGGATGATAGAACAGGTTGAAGTTGGGCTTACCCATTAATGTGAAAGTGTTTTATGTTGAATATGTTGTTTGTTTATTTTATTTTCTTTCCCCAATGCTTGTGATCTAGTCTTGCTTACCCTCCTTCCAAAATAGGTTAATAAATGCAGGGTATGGAACGTGCTTTCTGCATTTAGATTCTCAAGGATTGGTGGTTTTATGATCTTATTATAGGTGGAAAAGACTAGATGTGTAGTTCATCTACTAACCATGTTGATCCCCTTGTATTTGGTAGCTTAGAATGATTTCTTAGAACACCTAGAAATATAGAAAATGGTAATGTTGTAAATAAATGAATAAATGATGTTGAACCCACGGGGTTAGGGCTTGCTGGGATGCAATGTTGATGTTATACTTTTGAGTAGCTGTGGACTTGGTTTGGTTATTCTTGGAGGGCATGGAACTTTTTTGAGATATTAATGGAATGTGATGTGTAATAATGATAATGGTTAATTAATTGTTAAATAATTCATTAACGTAAAGTTAAACTAATGAAAAACGGATAAAGTAATTTAATATATCTCTTTAAATGGTTGTGTGCTTAAAGGATATCTATTATTAGCATTGGAAGTTGGGAGTTTCGTGAGATGTTACATGCAGTTGAGTCTGATACTAGGTTTTTCCCATAGTGTGACCGTGAGATATATTATATCCATGTACTTTTTGTGTTTCTATATGTTGTCCCACCATATCAGTTAGGCCATCTGACACCTCGAGGATTATGAGTATTGGGGGATTTTTCCCCAACATCCTGATGAGAGGATGGATGTCTAACTACCCCCTTTGGCCCCACTCTCTTCTCTTGGTAGTTACTTGTGATGGTATGCACAGTGGTTATTTTTTCCCATATATGTGTATAAAGGGTTGTAATGGATTGTGGTTATTCATACACATATATTCTAGATATATTTTCTTATGGAATACTATAGGTATAACGTGTATAGGTTGTGATGTATTTAGGATCCTTACTCGGCGTATGGAATGTAATGGATTAAGGTATAATACCTATTGTATGATACTTGTTATGTGGGCTGTGGTGGATCCCAAAAAATACCTGGTTACTTCTGATTGTGTGGATGGTGTGGTGATTCTACCGAGTGTTTGAAGGTATGCCTTTTGTTTCATGAGGTGCATGTTGTGTTGCTTTCCTAGGTGTCTTCAGGCAAGCCTTTTTTGATATAGACTCTATAGACGTGAGATGTTGGGGAAAAGAGTCATACCAGTGGGGAAGTGGTAGCAGGGTACCCTTGAGATTCTTTATTATATTATATACTCTTTTATGTGATACTTTGTGAGAGTATCCATGGTGAGGCTAGAAATATAATATACATATTTAGGTGATGAGTTAGTTTCACTTTTTGTCCACAGTGATTTAGCATGCTTTCTTTACTTTTTCATGAGAGGCTCTGGGGAGGATCCAACTGAGTATACTATTATACTCACCCTACGTTATATAAACTATTTTTTTGGTAAGTTGGAGCAGTTTAGAGATTAGGATAGTTACTACTATCTTGGGGGTTTTGAAGGATTTTTTGGGGCTTTGTGGTCGCTATTGTGTTACTTTATTTTGGTACTTGTAGTTTTACCTTTCAGTTGTAGTAGTTTTTTCATTACATTACATATGTGCACTTGAGTTTATTTTACTTTTTAGTTTGAGTAGAAGTTGGTTGGTGTCTGTCTTATCTCTCTCTTTTACATTTTTTCTCTTAGAGTGTAATGCCTCTCATCAGTGTGTTTATTATACCCTCGTTGCTAGTTTCCAACCCAGGGCCTTCTCAAGGTGGGACTCTTAGGTTATTATCTATGTTATCACATTTTTTTCCCATGAGGGGTACACTTTGTGGGTATTGGGTCATGAAAAAGTGGTATCATAGGTCTGGTTGAGGGATAGTATGGAGTTTGGAGTTAGGCATAGGTGAGGTTTCATGGATTGGTAGGGAAACAATGTCATTCAAGTTTAGAAAGCACTGTAAACACTGGAGACTGGATGATATATAGGTATTTAGGGCCCCTGTGATCTAATGCATGTACCTTCAAGTTTACAGTGGCTAATTAATGAGGTGATACTTTTTGCAGGTTAGTGACCTCGGAAAGGATCATGCGTCATTATTATTTCCACATGTGTTAGAATGGATAGACATTGGGATAGTTTAACCTAAAATGAATAAAAGAAAAAAATTAATTAATGTAAATTATTCCATATTATAGGTTGAGGAGATCTAAATGTTTGTTCTTTTGCAGGTACAGCTTCAGGTCTACAGGCACATCAGGTTCTTTTGGATTATGTTCAATAGGTTGTTCCAGCAAATCACCACTGAGTAGAGGTTGACAAAGATGACACTTGGAAGAGGATACTCTAATAGTTTTTGCACCATAGTATTTAGAAGTAAGAGGGATACTTTTTATATTCATTCATGTAATAATGGTTAGAGTAGGTTGAGATAACTTTCAATTTGATCTGTTCTCGAAAGGAGCATTGGGTATCATTGGTTTTGATGATACTGCATGGGGTAGCGAGGCAGTGGTGGTTCTTGTTCCTCAGGGATCGCGAGGAGTCGACAGTCTCTTGGGAGAAGTTCTGAGATCAGTTCAGATCATGTTTTCTTTCATTGACCATGAAGGTAGATAGTCTCTAGGAGCTACTTACCCTTCAGTAAGGAATCTCTAGTGTGCGAGAGTTTGGAATCCATTTCTGTAACTTTTTGATATATTCTTCGGACCTATTTCTAGATTAGGAGGCCAGGGCAAGGCATTTTGAGGAGTCTTTTCATATAGAGATCCAACTCTAGTTCACCCCATTTATGTTGAAGATATATCTAGATGTACTGTTGAGGGAATAGTTCATTTAGAGAATGTTTGATAGAACCATTTCATCACAATAGGGGATTCTTCAGGATTCCTCGCGAAGAAGAGATTTGGTTCTGCATTCCCAGTTTTTAGGTAAGAAGAGTTTCTGACTATCCGGGGGTAGGTCCCAGCCCTCAATGTATCCTTTCTTTGGGGGATGCTGCTCTTAGGCCTATGCTAATGGATCGGGAACTTTTTTTCTTATGGATAATGAGGTTATCGACAGTGAGAGTGTCCAACCTTTCTGAGCATCCAGCATGCATAAAGTGTTCTTCTTCAGGTTCCTCCATTGAGGAAAGGTAGCATCAGCAGGTTTCACCAATTTTGGATCAGCAGAGAACAAATGGGGTGGGTAGAGGATAGCCCTTGGATTCTCCTCATCCTCATAGAGCATAGCATGTCTATGGAGGTGGTCATCAGTAGGGTTAGAGAGGTTGTTGAGTAAGTCGGGGCCAACATCATGCTTTAGCATTGACAACTCCAGGTGAGCCATACATCGTTGGAGGTACCATTTACTTGTTTTCTACTTGGGGGAATGTCTTTTTTCATTTAGCAGTGACACACTCCTTCATACCAACTACCATTTTTCATGATTTGGGACTTGAGGTAGAGAGGATTCCAGTTCCATTGGCATTGACTACTCCAGTTTGAGGTCGAGATGACTTGTTTGATTTATATAGATATTGTAAACTAGTGTTGGGGAAGCACCACTCTTGGATATATTTCTTATGTTTACAAATAAAACCATATGATGTCATACTCATCAAGTATTGGTTATATTCGGTGCAGGCTATCATGGATTTATTTAGGAGGTGGGTGGTGTTTTTCAATACTGATGGAGAGCCAACGGTGTTTTTTGGAGAGTGGGACCCTCAGATGGGTCAGAGGCATGTTCCTTCCTTATCATCCTTGATGGATGGGTTGATGTTGATTTTTTTGTAGTTTTAGCAGTTGTTGTTTCCTAGGGTCATTAAAGAGTACCCTAATGTCTTTCCAGAAGAGGTTGTAGCATTACCCCCTCGATAAGAGATAGATTTCAAGATCAAACTATAGTCAGGAGTGTCTCTTATCTTGATGTATCCATATAGTATGGATCCTTTTGAGTTGAAATAGTTGTGTATATAGCTCAATGGTCTGTTATAGTGTGGTTTCATTCGACCAGGCATGTCATAGTGGGGTGCACTTGTTTTGTTCATGAAAAAGGCCGATGGAAGTTTGTGGTTGTGTGTCAATTATCATCAACTAAACTGAGTGATAGTAAAGAAACACTATCCTATTCCATGTATTGATTATTTATTTGATCAACTGAAGGGTGAAAATTGGTTCTTGAAGATCAAATTTTGGTCAAGATATCATCAGATGTGTGTAAAGGATGAGTATATCCTAAAGACTTTTTTTTGTCTTAATGGGAATTATGAGTTTGTTTTAATGTCTTTTGGTGTGATGAATGATCCAGTTGTGTTCATGGGTTTAATGAATGTTTTTTTTTTGAGTTCCTATATAAGTTCTTGGTGGTTTTCATTTAAGACATCTTTGTGTACTCCACATCTGAGGAGGAGCATGCAGAGCATCTGAATGCCATTTTGGGAGTTCTTTTTCAACAGTGGATATTTGGGAAGTTGTCTAAGTGCGAGTTTTGGGATTGATAAGTCCTTTTCTTGGGGATTTTTGTATTCTAATTGGGAGTATCTATGGTTCTTTCAAAGATAGAAGTAGTTGTGTCTTAGTCATCCCCCAAGATAGTGGCATAAGTGTGAAGTTTCATTGGTCCTGTAGGCTATTGCAGGAGGTTCGTATCAAATTTCTCTCAAGTTGTGACACCTATAACATAATTGAATAGAAAGGATCAAGTGTTTGTGTGAATTGATCCATGTCAGGAGAATTTTGAGTATCTAAAGGAGAATTTTTTTAGTGCTCCGGTGCTTTTTTCTGTCAGTAGAAGGAGTTCAGTTTGAGTTTTACTATGATGCTTCGCATCTAGGGTTAGGTTGTATTTAGATGCAGTATAGATAGGTCATTTCTTATGGGTCTTGGTAGTTACATCCCCATGATCATAACTATACCACCCACGATCTTGAGTTGGCAGAATTTTTTTCCCCTTAAGTTGTGGAGACATTACCTCATCGGTAAGCTCTTTTTGGTCTTCATCGATCATAAAATCCTAAGGTATGATTTCTCCCAACATGACTTGAACTTGTGATAGTTTCGGTGGATGAATTTCTTACAGTATTAAGACTTCAAAAAAATTAATACACCTAGAAAGTGGAATTTTTTAATCGATGGATTGAGCAGGAAGTCGCATAGTGATGCAGTGTGGGAATCAGGCGATTCCTAGATAGTGATGGAAGAACTTTTAGCATTACATCTGGATATGGGAGAATTTGGGGGAAGAGGTTGTATCTTTTAAATTATTGTGAAATCATCTCTGTTGTATCAAGTAGAAGAGTCCCAATAGGGGTTCTTGAGGTGGAGGTCTAGAGAGACTGAGTTGTTTTTGGTGAGGCCCCTGATGGTTGTTCTAAGGATGAACAGCACTAGGTGTTGTTTCAAGGAAGGATTTTTGTTCCTTTGGAGATGTGTGATATGGTTCTTAGAGAGTAAAATAGTTCACCCCTAGCGGTATATCCTGGTGTGACAAAGATTTACTGAGCCTTGAAAGGTTAGTTTTGGTGTCCTGGGTTGAAGTGTGCAGTTGTAGAGTTTTCTCGATGATTGTTTTGGAAGAAGGTGAAGGTCAAACATTTTGTTCCCAATGGTTTGCTCCATCCATTAGATGTTCCTAAGTGGAATTAGGAGTACATCTCGATGAAATTTGTTACCAGTTTACCTTGAGATCATGGAGTCTATGACTCTATATGGGTATTAGTGGATCATTTGACAAAATCATCTCACTTTATAGAAATCTAGGAGTCAGTCTCGATTGAGGTTTTTTCGAGGGAGTATCTGGAGGAGGTGGGGAGACTCCATGGAGTCTCGAGGATGATCATTTCTAATTGAGATCATTGTTTTACTTTATTATTGTAGGGAGGTCTTTATCATGCTTTTGTTTCTTATATATTCCATGCTACTGCTTTTCATCCATAGACATATGGTCAGATATAGTGGACCATCCAGACTCTTGAAGACATTTTGCGCTCTTGTGTCCTTTATTTTGGAGGTTCATGGATGAGGCACCCACCTTTGGTTGAGTTCTCTTAAAATAATAGTTTTCAATATACCATCAGTATGGAACTGTTTTAAGTCTTTTATGGCTTACCTTTCCATTCTCTATTGTATTGGAATGGTCTTGGAGAGTCAGTAATTCTCAGGTCTAAACTGGTACAAAATACGATAGATATGGTTCAAGTGATTCACGAGTGGATGAAGGTGGAATAGGATCATCAAAAGTCATATGTTGATCATAGGAGGAGACCTATAGAGTTTGATTTTGTGGATCACGTGTTTTTGAAGGTGACTCACCATCGTGGGAAATGAAGGTTTGATCGTGGGTGTAAGCTTTCTCCCTAGTTTTTTGGGCCTTTCGAGGTGTTGGCTCGGGTTAGAGTTGTAGATTATCAAGTAGTAATTCCCCCACATATGAGATGAATACATGATGTTTGACATGTGTCACAACTCCTTAATTATCTTCATGATGACTCTCATGTCATTGATTGGGGTGAGATCAATGTTGATGATGATGCAACCTTAAAAGAGCAGCATATAGAAATACAGGACTACAAGTAGAAGGTGTTTTGTGGGTGTTTTATCCCTTTGGTTCATTTCTTGTGGAGGCACGGTGTCATGGAAGAGATTACTTGGGAACATGGGTCACATATACGTGCTTAGTACCCTGAGTTTTTTATGTTTATTACTTCTCTTATAACATTGTTCCTTTGGTGTTTATAGAACCTTTCTGTTATGAGATGGATTTCAATTATTTCTTATTGTGGATTGATCTCTTTTGACAGGTATCTCCCATGAGAGAGTGTTTAAAATTTGGTTGTTGTTGTTTTCTAGTTTTTCACTTGTTCCCCTAGTGAGGTGGTGAGCTCCTTTGGTGGTGAAATATTTGAGAGGTATCTCAAGGGGTGGTTGTTCGGATGACCCATTTCTATTTTCTATCTGGGTTGGTTTTGGATTCTCGAGGATGATAATGTTTGAGAGGTATCTGATGTAAGGTCCCAGATCCATGTGGTTCAACTCTTTGCAATTTTTTGAATATTGAAGTGCTCTAAGGTGGCTCAGAATAATTTTGGATAAGTTTGGTTAAGAAAAAGCTGGAAGGAGGGGATTACAAGTTGTGTAACAGAATTACGCAACATGGAATCCTATTTCATATGTTGTTTTGGAAAGCTTCACGATTTTTAGACTATTACACGATATGAAAGATGGATTAATGGAATGAAATACTATGGGGTTTTAAAAATAAAATAAAGCATTGAGGAGATGCATTTTTTAGTGGAACTCGACCTCGATGCATTACACGACGTCAAAGGGAATTACACATTGTGTAATACCCAGACACAGTATGTTTTAAGTGTTTTTTTAGCATCTTGACTTTTGTCAAACCTATGGTTTTTGTGGCTCTCCCTTGAACCCAAGTAACCTAACTACCCCCTTTTTAGTGTTTTGTGAATTACTTCATCATGTAACGATCCCTCACTCCCTCGTACAATCTGTAGCAATCCATATTCTATATAAGGTATAATCTACCTCTTTTCTTGTGGTTTCTTTGATTCATTTCCTCCCATTTATCCTTTCTATATGATGGCATGTGATATCCATGTTTCTAATGGAGTTTTCTTGGTGGTTGGTTAGTGTGGTTGTGTCATGGTGTCCAAGGGTGGATGCAGTTGTTGTGGGAGAGGTGATCGTGATTTGTTACTTTGATACATTCTCATGCGAAGAACATCAATGACCATTTCAGGTAGGGGATTAGATTCTTCCATATTTACTTTCATGAAATCATAGATCTAACATGATTTATCTCCTTAGATCACAATGAAATTGACCTAATTAATTATATGAACTGGATTAAAGAAATTGGAATTGATCGTATGTTGTTTCTTTATATCATGATAATATTTTTCCTCTTGATTTCCTAGATAGTGTGATATCTATGCTTTGATTGATTTAGAATATCCTTCTTGATGGAAATTGGTAAAGGATGTAAATTCTGAATTGATTGATAATTAATTGGATAAAATTAAATGAGGTATTTTTAAGGAATCAGGTTGTTGTTGTTGCAATTTTATGATAATCAAATTTATGAAGTAAGAATGTTTAATTAAATTGTTTGATAAACCTAAATAATGTTGATTCTTGTTGATTAAAGGCATTTCAAATTAATTATTTAGTTAATTTTTGATAGCTTGAGATAGTTATTTGTTTAGATTTATCATAGTTGGAACCTGTGATAATGAATTGGTCAATTAAAGATGGAATAAAGAACCAGTTGTGTGATAAATATAATGCCTTTTTGGGTTTGAGTTACCCACTTAGTTGTAAAGTCCAAGTTCCATGTGCTTGGAACTGTGAGATCTTGTTGTGTGTGAAGGCTTAATGACTTGTTTTGGGGACAAGAACCTAGTTGCTTTGATTGTTTCTTGTTTCTTATGTTGTGGTATGATCCTAGGATGGCTGATCCTAGAGGGATATTTTGGTATGTGGGGTAGGGAGGCCTAGTTATTGTGGTAGAAGATGAATCCTAGAGTGGAGAGATGCATCGATTTATGCATGAGGGTGTCGAGGATGATGGAATGAGTTGAAGTTGGGCATACCCGTTGATGTGAAATTGGTTGTTGTTGAATATGTTGTTTGTTTATATTCCATAATTTCCTCACTTCTTGAGGTAGTTGATATTTCTTACCCTCCTTCCAAAAGAGGCGAAGACGCATATGGTATGCTAAATTATTTCCATGTTTATATTATCAATTATGGGTGGGTATATGCTCCTGCTATAGGTGGAAAATACTCGATGGGTAATTCAACTACTCACCATGTTGATCCCCTTGCATTTGGTTGCTTAGAATACTTTCTTAGAATACCTAGAAATATTGAAAATGTTGATGTTGTAAATAAATGAATAAATGATGTTGAACCCATGGGGTTGGAGCTTGTTGGGTTTCAATGTTGAGGTTATAATTTTGAGGAACTGTGGAATTGGTTTGTTTATGCCTAGAGGGCATGAAACATCGTTGATATGTTAATGGAATGTGATGTGGAAAATGATAATGGTTAATTAATGGTTAAATAATTAATTAAAATAAAGTGAAAATGATGAAAAAGGGATAAATTGGTTTAATTTATCTCTTTAAATGGTTGTGTGATTATAGGATATATATTCTTAGTAGTGGAAGTTGGGAGTCTGTGAGACGTTAGCTGCAGTTGAGTCTGAGACTAGGTTTTTTCTATAGTGTGGTTGTGAGCTATATTATATCCATGTACTATTTTTGTGTCATTATGTTTCCCCATTCCATCGATTAGGTTAACTAACACCCTAGGTATTCTGATCCCTAGGGGTTTTTTCCCCAACATCCCAATGGGAGGATATATAGATGACTACCCCCTTTATCCCTGCTCACTTCTCTTGGTAGTTACTTGTGCTGGTATGCACGGCAGCTAGTTTTCCCCATATATGTGTATAGAGGGTCATAATGGCTTGTGGTTATTCACACACATATATTCTGGATATAGTTTCTTATGGACTACTATAGGTATTAGTTGTATAGGTTATGACGGCTTGAGGATCCTTACTCGGTGTATGGACTGTAATGGCTTGAGGAACAGTACCCGATGTATGATACATGTTATACAAGATATGGTGGATCCTAGAAACTACCCGGTTACTTCTGGTTATGTGGACGGTGTGGTGTTCCACCCAGGTTTTTGTGGGAAAGCCTTTGTGTTAAATGAGGTTCATATTTTGGTGCTCATCCAGGTGTCTTCAGGCCAGCCTTTTTGGAGAGAGATTCTTAGGATGTGAAACATTTTGGAAAAGAATAAAATGAGTGGGGAAGTGGTAGCGGGGTACCCTTGAAATTATTTATTATATTATATACTCGTGTATGTGATACTTGGTGAGAGTAGACATGGTGAGGCTGGGAATATAGTATACCTATTTTGGTGATGAGTTAGTTTCATATATTGTTCACTATGCTTTAGCATGCTTTCTTTAATTTTACACGAGAGGCTCTGGGGAGGATCCTACTGAGTATACTATTATACTCACCCTCGGTTATATAAAAAATTTTTGGGTTAGTTGGAGCAGGATGGAGATCCGGCTGGTTAATACTCGCTTGGGGGGTTTTCCGAAGCTATTTGGGCTTCATGGTCACTATCATTTTACTTTCTTTTGGTACTTGCAGTTCTACCTTTCAGTTGTAGTAGTTCATACATGAAATTACATATGTTCAGTTGGTTTTCTCTTACTTTTTAGTCTGAGTAGAAGTTGGTTGGTTTTTGTCTTATCTCTCTCTTTTTCATGTGTTCTCTTGGAGGGTAATGCCTCTCATCATTGTGTTTACTATACCCTCAGTGCTAGTCGCCAACCCAGGGATTACTGGAGGCGGGGTTCGATGGTCATTATCTCTCTTATCACATTGCCATCCCAGGAGGGGTACACTTTTTGGGGAGGGGGTTGTGACATTTGAGGTTGGTTGAATGGTCGTGTGAGGATATGTAGAGAAATTTCATAGGGATTTCACACGAACTACACATGGTTTGGAAAATTATGCACCTAGTTTACACCCTTAATTCCACTTAGTCAGTGATCCTGCTTGGTTCGACACATGGTTTTTTAAACTATACAACCAACCTTGAAAAGTGGAATATTCCTTGGATAGAGTGGCACACAGTTAGCATGTATTTTGGAAAACCATGAGACCAAACCTTGTGCCTCTTTCAAATGAGGTAAATTTCCAAATTTCACCTTAGGACTTTATAACTTTAACCCATCATTTCTCTCCCCAACACAAAAAAACCACTCTCCTTAATTGGATGCTTCTTCCTCTAAGATAGTATTTGGTTTAACTTTATCATCTGACCTCCATTTCAAGTGGCATTCATCACATTATATCTATATCAATAAGATATTTGTTCCCCTTGAATCTTTTCTTAGATTATCTCTCCATATGGAATAATATTTTCATTCAATATGATATTCCCTATTTTCATGTTATTCAACTATTTCTACAATTTCTTCCACTATATCCTAGACTAGAGGCCAAAAAAGCAGGATGAATCAACTACCCATATAAGGCAGGATGTATATAACTTTTCCCTTAATGTTTGTGTGTTTTATAATTGTTTCCATTCTGCAGCATGTCAGACTTTCTAGGTATTGCTCCTTTAATTAATAAACTCCTAAATTGATAATAAATATTTGATATAGATTTGTTATTACACCCATATTTGAGGTTATAGTTTGTCAAAATCAACCATAAAAACCCATTACATGGGGTTGTTGTATCAACTATCATTATTCCATTTGTGGGTTGAGTTGAGCTCTCTAGTTATTAATGGGATCTATATATGTCAATTAAATGAATTGATTAAATTCATGGACACTAACATGGTCTTTCTCTATATCACTTATGATTGAATTGAATTGTGAAATGATCATGATAAAATAAGTAGGTTAAAGGCATGGAAATGAACATTTTATTTTGAACCTTTATATAAATTGCATTGGTTATGGATGATACAATATGTAAATGATGTGTAATATCATATTATAGAACTGATGACCCATTTTATATTTTATATTGGATGCCTTAGACTATTAACTTAGATCTGGCTTGTTTGAACCGCATTAAAAATGCTCCTTGGGATCCACTAAAGTCTTTATTGATTTTTTTTGGATGAGATTCGTGGAATCAATGAGGACACCATGAATATGGGCCTTATTTTCCTAGCCCATAAGGGTCTACATTATACAAAGTGACCTTGGATGACTTCCTTGGACTCGATGAGGATGCCCCATACATGGGCCTTGGGTTGTTGGACCATGTATTCGGCATTATACCGAATGACCTTGGATAACTTCCTTAGACACAAAGAGGACGCCTTATCCTAGGAATTTGTTCCTGGACCTCATAGGTATAATAATTGGTTATTAAACATATACCATAGCTTCTTGATACTTGATATTATGGAATAGGCCACATATAATTCTTACACTTGTATACGGTATTTCATTATTTATATAATGATTTTATATATAATGTGCTAGTAGAATTAGTTTTTATCACCTTATTATTTATAGTATTTATTCCTGTTATACCAGAACACCACTTCAACTACACAAAATTTATTTTTTATAGACATGATTGGTGATGACCTACTGATTATATCGCACATTCTATTCAGGTCATCATTTAGTACCAAAATAGAATTAATGAATGCAATTAGGGATAGTGGAAAGAAATTTTTCATGGACACTTTATCATTTTATACTAGGATGGAGTATGGGAGAATAGGAACGAGCCTATGCTTATGATGCCAATAGAGATAAATTGGTTATTTTGTTCATTTCTATATACCATGATGTATCTACCTATATACCTATTTCTATGTATTTCCCTTTTTGTATATAATGACATGATCATAATTTTGTATATGATATTGTGTATGTATCTTACCAGTTATTACAAGATTTGATGATTTACTCTTCCACATTTGGTTATTTATTATTCTTTAGGTAGTTTTCTATTTATTATTAAACCACTATGTTATACTCTGATCATGAGGGTATAATATCCCCATAGTTCAACTTTAGACCCTTGCCACTATTTGGTAGCCTCTAGTGTATGGAGAAGCATTCTTGAGGCCAAGTAACCCATAGTTAGGCTACTACTATTGACTGAGCCAGGATGGGATGTTAAAAATGGTATTAGAGGTTTCTTTTCTTTGGATAATTAATTTGGGAAGGTAAAAATGATCCTTGTACATGTCATTATTTGGTAATGATAATGTTTCTAAGAGTATCTAACCCACGTATAGAGAAAATACAAATTATCTGAGATGGGATATGTTGTTTTGGATGATGATAACTACAGTTCCCCTGATTTTACAATTGGGTGATGCACATGATGTGTGATGTTTGTTATTATTATTATTATTAATATTATTATTAATATTATTATTATTATTATTATTATTATTACTATTATTATTATTATTTACTTTTAACGTTTATTTGATATGAAAATGACGTATTTTTCTTAGGCATCATTATTTGAACTTTAGGATTATATTTCATTACATGTTTATATTAATGTGAGAATTTCCTTCTGCGTATTATTAGTTCCATGATTTCTTTACCCATGTAATTAGACTAATGTTTCATGTAGATAGTGGATAAATAATTTCGTATTAAAGTGTATTCATCAACCTAAATGGTTTTTTCCAGTATATATTTATCATGGAACATTAACTAACCAATTATTACATGTTTGAAATATGTATTTATGGTTAAAAGAGTCAAAACACTAGTTATTCATGATTACATTGATGCTAATTTCAATTTATAAAGTTGGTACTTTTATAAATTGGGAATGGTGATCCATCTAATCGAGTTATCATCATGGACATGTTTCATTCTATTTCTGAATGTAAGATTCTGGTTGTAGTTACGTGACATTCCAATTGCAATTTTTAAATCATGTATTCTATAAATTGGTAATGTTAAATAATCTAATAGGACTATTATTTACCTAATTGAGTATGGACTATTTATCCTTAAAAATGAATAGTCCCCATTAAATGGGGATTAAAATTGAAACTTAAAGGGTATTTTCCTCTATAACATACAATTAAAACTCTGTATACTGGGACCCCTAACTTATAACATAGATCTTAACAATAACCTGATCTCAGTAGTGAGGAGTGGACAGTGTCTCTTGTGATACTTATGGTATTTGTGTCACTAAGACCTGGATTTAGGAGTAGGGAGAGGGGTGTTACTTTTGTATAGGAGGTATTGTACCTATCATATTCTTATATTTTTAACTTATATCATTATCAAATATTTTCTAAAGCATCTTATTGACATTTGTAGAGCTATGACACCATGACAGCCTCAAGTAATGTGCTAAGAGGGTGTGACTGCCATGATCTAGATGCAGTGGTCCCTAAGCCACTAGTATTACCTCTTGTAGTTCCACTAGAGGCACTTCCTGATATAACCAACCACGGAACTAACACCCATTTTTAATAGGGATTCTTATAACTCACTCATGCCATGTAGAAATCCCTATAACTTTCCCCATACTATGGAAGAGTTGATGTATGAATTTTAGTAGCATTATCCACCCACATTTTCAAGGGACGGAGGACCACAGGCTATATAGTCATCATTGGAGGCCATGCTATCTATTTTTAAGCATTTAAATGTGCCTAATTATAGGATTTTTATTCTCGTATATTAAATTTTATGTTATTCAGCCAAGATAAGGTGGGATGGGTTGACCTAGGATGGATATCATTGGTCTATGCTCTGTAGGTACTTCTAAAAAACCTTCTATGGTTATTTACTTCCTAATACATTGAGTTTTGATAGATCCAATGAGTTTATAAACCTAGATTAGGGCCCTCTACATTTCATGGATCACTCTGCTCATTTAACAAAGCCTCAGTGCTTTTCTCCTTTTCCCCTTTGTGATAAGGTTTCCCATGCTATACATTTTGAGGATGGGATCTTATACTTCATAAAATATCATATTAACACATTACCTTTGACTACCTTCTCCAGGATAGTGAACCAAGCCCAAATTATCTATCATAATCTCAAAGAATTTTGAGGCATGTGACATAGTGGTTCAATCCCTTGAAAGGGGAGTAGTTATTCTAGTGTCAGGAAGCATCATTTTAAGATTTCTTCTATAGGAATTAGTAATTAGAGTGTGCACCAAGCTAGCCACATCATCTATCATCATCATGGAAAGAAGGTCCATTTGAATCCCTAATGAAATGGGGACCTAGTTGATTATAGAGCCTATAAAATAATGGTAAATCTATAGAGATTTTATCAAACCATTCAACCTACATCTAGTAAAAGATGATTTGCATCAACTCCACCTTTAAGATCATGATTAATAGCACCTCATCATGCAGGGAGTGGGATTACTACTAGCTAGTTAGGTGTGGGAGATGGTCATGGATGAGGGATCCAAACCCACTATATTCAACAATAGTAAAGTAGACCCTCTTAGGGTAGTCAGGCTATATCTTAGGGTCATAAAGGGGCCAGATATATGTAGTGTATCCAATGTTGTAAGATTAGAGAGTCAATCATTCTATAGTTTTAGGTACTATTCTAGTAGCCTTTACTTTAGTCTATAAATTATTTAATATAGTAACTTACCACTTCCTTATATTTTTGTATATTATGGAGATCCTTGGGCTTGAGGTTTGTTACTTTTTGGGTGTGATGACACTCAATAATCCTTTTTGAATTTGATCAGAGTGTGTATTCTAGTGAAATGAGTTCCCCCATGAGGTGGAAATTTATGGTTTTGTATGGGACCTATTTTTCCTTGAGTTGACAGTATTTTACATCATACTAAGTATGGATTGGCTGGTTCCTTATCATGTTCATGTTGATTGTTATCACCAGAGGGTGTTCTTTACATCACCATAGGGTGGTATCTATATTCATAAGGGTTAATGTGATGTCCAAGATGGATGAGCTAGACAAGAGCATCATGGGATCGATTGAGTTACATCCTATATTTATAGCCATTATATGGATAAACAGGGTATGAATTTGGTAGATTTCCCTCTATTGGTATATAATTTTAGGGATTTTCTTCTAGAAAAAATTTCTAGGATACCTCCTGAGAGATAGGTATATTTTACTATCGATCTAGTTCTAGTAAATTCATCGGTATCAATTCCTCCTTATAGGATGTCTATAACATAATTGTAGGAGATCAAGAGGAATCTAGAGTACTTGGAAGCTAAGGGTTTTATATGGACCAATACTTAACCATTGGGTTCACCCATGATTTTCTCCAAGAAGTTGGATGATACCTAGAATATTTTCATGGATTTTCATTATTTAAACCTGTTTATGGTTAAGAACTAATATCCAGTACCCTATATAGAAAATCTATTTATCTATATCTAAGGAGAGAGGGTTTTTAATTTGAGGTCAAGCTACCATTAGGAATGAGTTAGACCATCTATAATACCATGTACAACATTTGTTAGTAGATATGGCATGTATTATTGTCAAGTTATTCTACTCAATCTCACAAATTCACTGGAAGTTTTCATGGATTTTATGAATAAGGTTTTCCACCTATATCTAGATTAAATTGTGGTAGTCATCGTCAATGCCATCTTGGTGTACTCACATAATCATCACAAACATGCCCAACATCTTGATATCATTTTGAGAACACTGAGATATAAATAGCTATATTATAATCTCTCCAAATTATACTTTTGGATCGATAAATTTCACTTCTTGGGTCACATTGTCTCACTGATAGAAGTATCAGTTAACATCGAGAAGGTGAAATCTATAGTTTCTTAGGGAAATACCAAGATTTTATTTGATTTAAAGGGTTTCTTAGGGATATATAGTTATTATAGGTGCTTCATCTAGGATTTATCATGCCTTGGAGAACCTCTTAAAGGCTTAACAAAGAAGGGTTTGTTGTCTGTAGCTTTTGAAGATGCATTTTTAGGATTTGAAAATAATATTTAATTCTTCATAGATCCTAACCTTACTATATCCAATATTAGGTTATATGGTTTATTTTTATGTCCCATGCATTGGGATAGGATCCATTATGATTCAGGATAAGTGATTCATAGTATATGAGTCTCATTAGTTGAGTCCTAATGAGTGTAATTACCTAATGCAAGATCTCATGCTATCAGTTGTGGTTCATTCCTTGCATTGTTAGAGGTACTATTTACTAATAGAGTGTTTTTTGGTGTGAAAATACCAAAAAACTCAAGTATATATTTACACAACATGAATTGAATCTCAATAAACGAAGATGGGTTGAATACCTATAGTTGTTTGAATTTGATATTTCTTATACATCAGGAAAATGAAACACAATAGCAGATGCACTGATTAAGAAGACTCAAACACATAAAGTTCAAGAGGCTAGTAGTGAGTGGAAGTTGATGGAAATATTTTTTAATTTGCATTTGGAGGTGAAATACCATCTTGGAAAGTCTTTACTCATATCATTATCAGTTACCTCTTTATTTTTGGAACAAGTTAATATGTGGAATCTTTCTAATCCAAAGGGATTGGTCCGACATGAGATAATTTTAGGTGAGGATTAACTACCCGATGGACCATTGATGGGGATGAGATCTTGTGCATTCATTGGAATATGCGGGTTCTTGTAGACATACAAGATGAATTTATGTGATAGTTTCATGCCTCTTCTTGGGATATGAATATTTCCTTAAAAAAATGTATTATAGTATATGCTACCGGTATTGGTGTCCAAGTATGAAATCAGAGATAGTTGGGTTTGTTATTTGGTGTTCCACTTATTAGTTGGTGAGGGAGGAACACAAGAAACCATCATGACTTTTAAAGTTAGTACCCATTCCTAAGTGTAAATGGAATGATGTCATAATGGATTTTGTGATAGGCTTACCAAGGCCCCCTTGAGTCTGTGATGCAGTATGGGTGATCGTAGATAGGTTGAAAATGGTCACTCACTTCCTACCTATTAGAGAGAAATTTTTAGTGGAAGATATTAAAAGTGTTTACATTCATGATATTATATTACTCCATGGGATTCTATGTACTATCATACCAGATAGAGATTCTTGTTTTACATCATGGTTCTAGAATGATTTGTAGAGGGCACTAGGTTGAAAAGTATTTCTGAGTACAACCAATTACCCATAGACTGATGTTCGGTCTAGGAATATGATAAAGGTCATAGAGGACATCCTCTAGGAATGTTCCCTATATTTTTTTGGTTCATGGTAGAAACCCCTACCTCTTTTTGAGTTTAATTATAATAAAAACTTATAGATTACTATATAGATGGATCCTTATGATTCGTCATATGTTAGGTCATTTCAATCACCCCTACTCTAGTTATAGGTGGGAGAGATAACATACTAGGACCTCATCTCATTATTTATACTTCAGGGAATGTACATCTTATCAAGAAGCATATTGTTATAGCTTAGTCTAGGAAGAAGTTTTATGCTAATCATTTCCATCGACCACTAGAGTTTGAGGTGGGGGATCAAGTCATTTTATGTGTTTCATCTAGACTGGGGCATAGATAATTTATGAGAAAGGGAAATATTTTTCCTCGTTATTTTAGTCCTTTTGATATGTGATGATGGAGGGCCTCTTCTGGTTCAATTAGATGGTTATTAGATGATGTCAAGGTTGATGGTGTTTCTGGTGATTGTGATTTGAAACTTCAGTATGTTGATTGATTGTGGGTTTCTCCATCATCCATATATATTTTGGTTGACAATGGAAGCTGATGGTAATATTTGTGTGTGATGTGGTTTTTCTTGAGGATGATGATTCGTGTCTGGGAGCATGGATCGAGGTTCTTGAGGCCCAAGGAATTCAATGGTTCAAGTATCAACACAGTATTTTATAATTTTGAATTTAGCTCTTCGGTTTTGAATCATGAATTTGGTTTAACATCAACTTTCTGTTTGGTTTTGTTTTTGGAAATGTACGGTTACCATTTTACATTAAAATGGTTTTTTGAAAATATAAAAATATGGATTTTGAGGCCTATAGGGTGAAATTACCTTAGAGGTACTGAGCCGTGCAAGAAATATTCCAATTATCTCAACTTTGATGATATTATTCTAACCAATATCAAATCCTTCAGCTTGATGAGGTTGAGTTAGATTTAGATGCATATTTTTAGGAGAATCCTACTTTGGACTTCCTTTACCTTTCCAAAATGGTGCTTTTATGAAGGTGATAGGGGACTCTCTTGGTGGTTTCTTGTGTGTGGACGAACACACCCTCTATTTTGAAGACATCCTAGTTCCTAGAATTTGTGTTGAATTGGACCTGTCGTTTCAATCACCTGAGAAGGTAGCTTTACAGGTCATGGATGTCATGGAATGGGTGTAAGACATTTCCTTCCCTGTGTTCCCTATGTACTATTCTTCTTGTGTCCTTTAGGGTCATTCTAGGAAGTAGTGTAGGAATCTGATGAGGGGTGGATTGCATATGGATCTAAGGGTGTTTTCATAGGAGAACTCCAATCCTCTTTGCCTAGGAGGACCAGAGTATGCCCTCCTGTGTAAGGTTGTTGTCTCTTCAGCTGATTTCTTGGCTCCCTTAGTTTCTTCAGTCTTTAAATCTCAGGTGGTCCTTCCTCCAGCTATCGAGGCCACCCCTTGCCGGGACCAGGTATCTTTCAAGGTAGAGGCCTTCCCTCTGATGTTTGATTCCCTTGTAGACTGTTTTCTCTTCCATGGCCAGGTTTTCTCAATAGAATGGTTATAGAAAAGGTTCTTGGATCCCTTATCTCTTCCTAGGTATGTGAGGGCACCATGTTCACCTCTGTGGATCGACTATTCGGAGGCTATAGTAGAGGTGCAGGCCTTGGGTAGCAGGCCTCAAATTCCTCTTCTTTGTGAGGTTGGCTTAGAGGATGAGAACAACATCATTCCAGGGTGTTTTTAGAGACCTATGTTGTGGAGGGGAAGGCAGAGCAGAACACATCCTTCATCTCTCCTTGTAAGATGGTGAAGGGGAGGCTCATGGTGCTTTATATTCCCAGTTCGCCTATAGCATTGACTCCTTATGTTTAGAGTCTAGGAGTGTGCACCTGGGCTCAATTGATACACCTTATGGTAATCCTCTCTCCCCACAACATGAAGACCGTCAAGCATGTGACCAAAGTTGGGCTCCCCAATTTATAATTTTGTCTCTGTTAGTTTTGGAATTCCTGCGGCCTTGGCACCTGGGTGAAGTCAGACCATATATCTTTGGATGTTAAGAAACATAAAGTGTGTATCATTGATGTGCTTGAGCATAAACAAAACTTGGAGAAGATCACGGATTTCAGTCGTAAAGTGCGTTTGAATGGATCCATGCATGTAGATCTGATTAACAAGAATATTTGGATTTTTTTAATAAAGATTTATCAATACATCTGATCAAGGCTAGGGATCAACATCTCGCCAAGAAAGTGTCAAAGGGGGGGAGTTTCTTTGTATCATTTTTTATAGATGTTGTGAAACTCAGGTCCACAAAAGACTATGGCAGGGGGTCGAGTTGTTTGAATTGGAGGACCATCTGTGGTATGTCATGGGGGATTTTAACATCATTCTTGACCCCTAAAATAAGAAAGGTAGAGGGGCCTTCCCTTGTCAGGGATCTTTGGACTTCTCTCTTTTCATGGCGGATAAGGGTCTCCTCGGCCTGGGTTATTCTAGAGACAGGTATACGTGGTGCAATAAAAATTTGGGTGGAAGGCGCTATTGGAGTAGGATTGATCACTACTTGGCTAACCACCAGGCGATCATCTCTTTTCTGGAGGCCAAGGTGAACCATTTAGCCCAAGGTATTTTTGACCATTCTCCTATTCTAGTGTCTCTATTTCCCAAGCATGATTTCCATGAGTCCTTCAGATTTTTTCAATATTGCTCATAGATCCAAGACTAATAGATGCTAGTTAAGGAACTTTGGGAGGATCCTATCTAGAGGAATACGTGGGTTGATATTCATAACAAATTGTGAAGGCTAAAACAGGGATTAAATGAGTTGTCTATGAGGTTATATCCCCCTGATCATGACTTAGAAATCCTTAAAAAGAGCATCTAAAGTTTAAAATCTAACCTGGAAGGGGAATGGGATGCTTTGGTGTTTGAAGAACTTGCAGGAAAAAAGATGCGTTGGGCCGAGGAGCTTCTCAAATAGGAATAGATGGCTCAGGACTGCTCCCGGGTGAGGTGTCTTAAGGAATAAAATAAAAATAATACTTATTTTCATGCATGCATTAGAGAGATATGGTGCCTCACCTCACCTAACGTACTACTCGAGGATGGATCCTACACAAATAATGGTGACATTCTCGGAAGATTGTTGCTCACTTTATTCAAGGAATTTCTTGTTGACCCCAACCCGAGGATGTCCAGTGGGTATCCTAGGGGTAATGTAGGGTTGTGGAAGATGATTCCCACTATAGTGTCCAACCGGGATAACAAGGTCTTGGAGGATATTCCTAGAGAGGATGAAATTCATGCAGCCATGTAGAAACTCAATCCGTAGAGCACACCTGGCCCAGATGGTTTTCCCGGTTATTTTTACAGAGGGGTTTGGGATGTTGTTAAGCACGACATCATTGGTTCTATTCAGGACTATTTCAAAAGTGGAAGCCTCCCTTAGGTGGAAAGTTCTACTACTCTGTTTCTCATTACTAAGATCAAGGACCCCTCTTCCCTCACATACTACAGGCCAATGATCCTCTATAACTTCTCCTACAAAATTATTGCATGCGTACTTAACCAGAGGTTGTCCAATCTTCTCCTAGGGTGGATTTCATTTGAGAAACAAGGCTTTGTTAAAGGTCGACCCATCCAAGGAGAAATTGATATTGATCATGATATTGTTAGATTCATCAATATGAAAACCCATGGATCCCACATGGAAATCAAATTGGATATGAACAAGGCATATTGCAGGATGGAATGGAGTTTCATCAATAGAGTTCTATCGGGTATGGGGTTTTCGACCAAGGAAGTGGACCTCTTTTTTAGGAGCTTTAGTTCTTCATGGTTGGTTTTATTGTTTAGGGGGGGCGATTCATGTTTTCTTCAAGGAAATGATAGGTCTCTGATAGGGAGACCCACTTTCTCCTTTCATTTTTATCATGGAGCAGGACACTCTTAGCAAGCTTATCAATATAGGGATATCCCAAGGGGGCATTCTCCCTTTCAGGAGGAAGCTGAATATACCTACGGTTTCTCATTTAATGTCCATCGACGACATACTTATTTTCATCAATGGTGTTCAGGGATTGGTTTGCATGATCAACGATATTTTGGATGAATACTGTTACTGGAGCGGACATGTCATCAGCAACTCTAAAAGCAGCATCTACATCTCCAATAAAATTTCTCAAAGGCTGGTGTCCTATCTGTGTAATCATCTGGACATGCAGCATGGGTCCTTTCTGATGAAGTACCTAGGATCTCTTATCTCTTCATTTCATCTTCGTATCAAAGATTATGATAATGTTTTTAGCAGAATCACTAGTTGTGTCCTTAATTGGAAAAATCAGTTTCTGTCTTTTGGAGGTCGAATTGCGCTGGTGAATAGCATGTTGTCTGCTATTCCTATCCATGTTTTGGCTTCTTATAATGTCCCTAAAGGTGTGATCATAGATATTGAAATAATCCTATGTAGTTTTGTTTGGGATTCCAAGGATGAAGGGAAGAGACACTGGGCTGCACGGGGCTGGATGGCGCAGCCCTTCCAGGATAGCGGGATCAACGTGAAGAGCCTTCAGAGCACGATTCACTGCATGCATGGAAATCTCGCCTAGGAAACTCTAGAGGATAGATCTTTATGGGTCAAGTCAATGGCGATGTTGTGTAGTGGAGGTGATTTGGTTTATCGTGGTCAGGCATCTCCGCTGTGGGAGAAAATCTTTCCCCTAGTCCAGACTCTTCAACTAAACTCTCGTTGGATTGTAGGCTCAAGAGATCTCCTCTTCTGGCACAGAAACTAGGTGGGATTTGTTTTAGATTTCCTAGGTTGCCCTGCCCCAATGATATTTATTAAAGAAGCATTCCATCATCCCAGGTTTACCAAGGCTGTACTGGATGTCGACCAGTAGGGTCTTCTGGAGTCCATTGAGTTTACTGATGACCCATACAGATGTGTTTTCACCCCTACTGCTTCAGGGGTCTTTTCCTATAGATATTTTTGAAGGATATTATTGGGGAAGGATCTTCATGAGGGTTGGAACGGTGTCATGTGGTTCCATAAGTTCCCAACAAAGTTTAACTTTCTCACATGGCTTATCAAGAACTCATCTTTGGCTATAGAAGAGAACATCAAAAGTCTGGGAATAAGCATGGCCTCCAGGTGCCCTTGCTGTAACATCATTCGGGAGGAGAGTAAAAATCACTTATTTTTTGAGGGGGAATGGGCTCTTGCAGTGTGGCAGTACTTCGAGGGTTCCATGGAACTCTCTTAACAAGATCATAACAGCACTTATTTTGTAGATAAATGGTTCCAAGGTACAGATGGTAATGAGAAAGATAAAATGGTTCGCTCAGTTATTTTCAGTGTAGGATACTGGATCTTATGGCAAGAGAGGAACCAATCAATGTATTAAGGATATGTTACTTCTATTAGGTCCATTATCGCGTGGAACCATTTCTTTCTATTGGATTTATCTTTGCTCATCAAGGACTGGCAGGAGGCCCCCTCTTCCAGACTTCTTCAGGTTAGTGTCCCTTCCACTATTTCCTCTATAGACATTCAGTAGGGGAATTGGGTGTGCTGGAAACCCCTCGGCTCTGGTCTCAAGCTGAATATGGATAGGTCCTATGCATTGGGGGTGATAAAAGGAGGGAGAATTGTCTGTGGTACTAGGGGGGAGGTAGTCATGGCGTTTTCTTCCTTCTTGGGAAACTGTATCCCACTCTTAGGTGAGGCCAAGGCCATGCTCATGGGGCTTTCCCTCTGCATGTAGGAGAAGTTAGAGTTAACCCAGGCGGAGATAGACTCTAGGATCATTCATGATGAAATGACTGGTAAAGGTTACCCCCTTGGTATATTGCTTATATTTTTAGTAAATGAAGAGGTAAACTTTGAAACAACATCCAAGTGTCTCACACCTGGTGTGAGGGTAATAAGGTTGCAGATCACATGGCTTCCTTGGCGGTCCAAAGCTACATCTCTACTAGTATTCTCCCTATAAATAGTTAGAAACTAGAGTGTATTAATTTACTTAGAGGGGATGCCCTCGGATTGCACTATTTCTAACCACCCTATTTTCTGGGGTCCCTTAGTTTTTTTGGTTGGTTTTTTTGTTTGCTCTTTCTTCAAATAAAAATTTGATTTGGATGGATGGAAAGTGTTTACGGTTGCAACACAGTGAGTAGGGATTGTGTGGCTCAACCATACATCCTTATAAGAGGAGGATCGTGGTTAGGTTAATTGTGATAGGTAAGTCACTCGATCGTGTGAGGAGCTTAAGAGAAATACCTGAGGTCATCTGCATGGGCTATGCATGGTTTGGAAAACTATGCACCCAGACTACACCCTTAGTGCCACTTAGTCAATAAACCCACACAGTTTTTCAAACCATGTGTCCAACCATGTGTGGGGGGATATACTTTAGACAGATGTCGCACACTATTAGTACATGCTTTTGAAAAATATACAGCCAAACCATGAACCTCTTTAAATAGAGAGAAATTACCAAATTTCCCCTTGGGACTATAAACCTTTAACCCCCCATTTCTCTCCTCCAATACACATAAACCTATGTCCTCCATTTGAATATTCTCTCTCTAATCTAGGATTTGAGTTAATTCTATCATTAGACCTCCATTTTGAGTGCCATTAGTCACATTGGATCTATACTCATATGTACTTCAATCCTCTTGAATATTTTTTTTGATTGTCTCATTTTATGTAATGTTATTTTCATGTGAGTTGATATGCCCTATTTTTGGGGTATTCATCTATTTTTCAATTTCTTACATTCTAGTTTGGATTAGAGTCCAACAAAAGATTATTAATAAACTACCCATCTATGATAGGTGGTATATACCTTTTCCCTAATTGTATGTTTTTTTTACAATTGTTTCCATTATGTCACATGATGAACCTTCTAGGAATTTCTACTTTAATTAGAAAACTCTTAAATTTAGGGTTAAATCATTAATATAGACATGTTATGACACCCATATGTGAGGTTCAAGGTTTTCAACCTCAACCTGAACCACCCATTAGATTTTTTTGTTCTATCGACTATCATTATGCCACCCATGGGATGAGTTGTGCTTTCCAATTATTAATGGTAGATGTATATATATATATCAATTATAGGAATTGATTAAAGGTTTAGACACTAGCATAAACCTTATTTATATCACTTATGAGTGATTTGATTTATGAAATTATCATGATAAAATAAGTAGTTTAAAGAAATAGAAACTAACATGGCCTCCTAAAAATTTATATAAATTATATTGATTATGGATGATATAGTATGGAACTAATGTGGGATTCTATGGTATGGAACTGACAACCCTTTTCATATTTCATATTGGATTCCTTGGACTGTTACCTTCGATCTATATTTCTTGGAACAAATTAAAAATTATCCTTGGGATTCACTCAAGTCTTTATAGAGTTTTCAATGGATAAGCTCTATGGAATCAATGAGGACGCCTCGACCATGGGCCATGGGTTTCTAGCCCATGTTGGTTTACATTATTCCAAGTTACCTTATATGAGTTCATTCGACTCGATAAGGACACATCAACCATGGGCCTTGGGTTCTTGGCCCATGTAGGTCTACATTATACCAAGTGACCTTGGATGTGTTCTTTGGACTCAAAGAGGTCACCTTAGCCTATAGCTTGGGCCCTGGACCTTGTAGGAATAATACTTTATTATTTGACATATCTCGTAGCTGAATTATACTTAATATGTCAGCATATGAAACTAATGATTCTTACACTTGTATAAAATATTTAAAATTTTATAAAATATTTATTTATAGTATGTTCTAGTATATTTAGTTATTATCACCATATTAATTTATAGTAATTTTTCCTTTTATAACTAAACACCGATTCAGTTTATATGAATAGACTCTATTTGTTATAGAAACTATTAGTAGTGGCCTAATAAGTATATCTCACACCCTGTTCGGGCCTCTTCTTGGTACCCAGGTAGAATTCATGGATATAGTTCGGGTTAGGCAAAAGTTCCCTACCATGGATTCTTGATATTTTGTACTAGGATAGATTATGGAAGCATAGGACTAAGAATATGCTCATGATTCTAGTGGTGATAACTTGGGTTTTTTTTTTGTTTTTTTTATTTCATGTCGTATATTCTTGTTTCTCAATTCCAATGTATTCCCCTTTTTTTATAGCATGACATGATCATAATTTTTTATATGAAATTGGGTATAGATCTTATCAGTTGTTATATGATTGGATGATTTACTCTTCTTTCATTGGTTATTTATTATGCTTCAACTGGTTGTATATTTATTACTGCACCATTGTGTTATACTCTGATCATGAGGTCATAGTCTCCCCACTATTCCACATTAGACCCTCACTTCTATTTGGTAGCCTCTGGTGTATGGGGAGGCACTCTTGAGGCCAAGTGACCCACCAGTTATGCTAATTCTATTGAGGGAACTGATTTGAGATGTTATAATCTCATCTCTTTTAGAATGTATATTTATATAAAAAATATTTATTTTATCAAATACAAATCTTATAATATTTAATGAACAAAAACATTCTATACTTAACTAATGAATATTCTCAAAACCATTCATAATATGATTAGGTTACCTAGTCATATTCCACAGGGCCATCACTTTATTATGATTATAAGATTTTCCATCATACATAATATAGATCATTTATGTTTTGTTATGAAAGACCCGTCTATTTGATTAATCAAGGTATCCATGATTATGGATCTTATTATAATGCATTTAATACATAGATATTTGATGAAGGATAATATATATATAGTTTCACTATTAACATTATATGTATCAAATACATGGTTGACATGATTATATTCTTAGTAGTTATATTATATATATTATATACATACTCAATGAATCATATATATATTAATTAGTCAATTTAATTAAATTTTTACCCCTAGAAGGTTTAATATTTTAATTGGATTATATATAAATATATTACATCTCCACATTGATTTCTGTAATACATAATGATTTATCATTCTTAATGGATATGATGGACTAGATAACATGGTATATAATATTTCACATAGGTTTTATCAATAATCCCACTACCTGGAATAATCCTTAATTTGAATGATAAAAACTTAATAATTCCATAATTATTTCATGTAAAGGTCCAATGAGTTTTACATTATGTGAATATATCCTAAAAATATACATTATCCTAATATATTTTTTTTGTATTTTTAAATTATTGAATGTAGATTTGGTAACATTGTTAGGTTTTAATGATGATATTAACACTCAGTACAAAACAAAAATTGTATTAGAACATATTAAAATAATAATAAGTAAATGAAAAACATAATATTATAACAAAAAAATAGAAATCAATTTTTATAAAGGAATTATATATTTAGATCAATCTTGAAAAATCAAATTCATGCCTCCTTAATTATCCCCTAATAATAATAATCACCAATATAGTTTTGGTATTCTATTCATTTACAAGAAATGATAGTAACTCATTAAAGTAAAAGGATAGAAAAAGGAATAATAATATCAACATAAAATGCCACAAATGAGAAAAACTAGAGATCTTTCAAGAATGAGGAATACTAGTGGATTCTCACTAAAAATTGGGAACCTAGAAAACACTATGAACCACTATATATTTATCTCAATGAGACCAAGTCTAAACCTCTCCCACATGCTATTTATATCAATAGAATTATTTAATAGATTATATGGATTATAATCCAAAAAACCAAATGAAGTGAAATAAATAGCCTCAAAAGTTCATTAGATCATTAAATAGTTCCAAAAGTGTTAAAGGTGTCAAATTAGGTTCTTAAATGGCCTCTTTAGGTGTGATAATAAATTTCCCTAATGTAATGGGCCTTGGAGGACCATTACATTAAGCTAAATCCAAAATCCATTTTAGGCTTTTATAGTTCCCCATGTTTATGTATTATTATTAAAAATAAATAAGTATTTATATTATAACACCACATTAATTATTTAATTATATAAATTATATTCTGTAAGAATTTTAAATATGAAAAACTCAAATCCAATTAGAATTTATAATAGACATAAACATTTTCATACATTGGATAATTATATTTGTCCAAAAATACCAATTTATAATTTCTTTTGTGAGACCACAAGGACCCTATGTAACATAAAAAATAATCAGTAAAATCATTAATAATCTAAAACTAATATTTTTATCTATCAGCACATTTTATCTTCTCAAATGAAAAGGGGGTTGGAGTGATTTAATCCAAAACTTGTCGATTACATAAGTTCATTTGTTCTTAACTTTGAGATTATGTATGGTCATGAATAATTCTAGTCCTAGATATCTTATATCTTTTTATCAATTCATGAGTTTACTAAATCTTATATAATTAAATCACATGAAATTATGATGGAATGACCATAAACATTAATAATAAAAAAATAAATTCAGGGACTTTATCTCATAACCCATTATATTAGAAGATGCATCATGTCATAGTTAATCAAATCCCTTTTCATGATTAGTTTCATGACCAATTATTTTCAATTAATCCTATTTTTCAAATGAGTTTATATTGGTATGAAAATAAAAAAATATTACAAGTACAAAACCTATTTGACATCTTCAAGTCTAAGGATCCTTATTCGATGTTCACTTGAGTAATAATAATGACACATATATGAATAATCATGGTGTTTACTTTAATATTGTCAATTTAAATACAAGTTCACCAATTTATAACCTATAATAGATCAAGTTTATCTCTATATAAGTGATTATAATTATATTTATCATAAAATTCCATCCAAAACCAATGTATTTGTCATAAATTAGAGAAAACCTGAAATCATATATAATATAAGGGGTTTTTATCATATCATTACTCATATTTTAAGGAATATCTTGAGTGTAGGGAAAGTATTGAAAGAAGTGTCATCTTTTCTTCACCTAGGATGGTATCCAAAACTCAGGACCAAGGTGGCATTTCTACTTTGAAATCATGTTTTGAATATGTGGTGTGGCCTCCACTTTGAGACCTTAATCTGAATATCTCCAATTACCCTCCACTTTCCCTAAGGAGAGAGGACAAAAATATGGTACATGTGAACTTAGATAATTCTATTTACATGAGGAGCTTAAACAGAGGTTAATTCAATTGTGCAATTTAATGTTTCCCAAGACTGAATCATGATATGTGGCTTCAACGAAGGTATCAGCATCTACTACATAGGGTGAATGTCACTTTTTGTTTTATCTTTTATGGAACAAAGTGGTTATTTCTTTTGAAACTTTAGTCCTTTTGTGTGGTTGTTCAGTGTTCAGGTTCTCACTCAAACACTTAAAAGTGTTATCTTCCTCAATAAAAAATTAATTTTTATTCAATATATAATAAATGATATTAAATATACCTAATCCAATAATACATGACTAAATATAGGTCTCAAAAATTGATCGTAACTTCATATAATATCAATATGATACAGTAAAAAAATCACACCAAAAGTATAAAATATAATTATAATTCTATAAAGATCATTTTATTGATCATAATAGGTATAAAATTTAGGATGATCATCATAATGTATGTGTTCTATGAGTCAATAAGAAGTTAGTGTGAGTGTTATAGTTTTCTATGTGATATATATTGATAACATATGAGGAAAAATATTAGTCTTATAGTTATTCAAGACATTATAAAGTAGATATTTCTCAAGGAATGACTTGATGTATCAACCTAAGTAAAAAAGGAATAAGATCTAATTATAATGATCAATTTGGTTTCATGTACTATATAAAAGTACATACAATAAAGAGGTATTCAAAAATAAAAGATGATCCAAATAATGATATGATTTTTTCCTATGTAAAATGTTATAAATATCTTTATAAATATGTGATATAGTCACAAAAAAATATTGAGAAAAGAAAATGAATTCATAACTCCAGAAGAGATTGAATATATATTATATACCATGCTTTGTGTAACATGATTGGTTTTAAAGGAATATCATTTTGTTACTAATAATTTTTTAACATGGATTTATAAATTTATGGAGGTTCTTGGTGGCTAAAACAAGGTTTTTATAAGTTTTTTGGTACACCATAGGAAGAACCACACTGTGGTGTTATCCGTTTTATACTTGAAAACTACATATGTGTAATAGGAAAGAACAACATTCCCATGTTTGGTGTTGTCACATATGTGATTTTATTTTTAAGTATTTATTTTATTTATTTTGGTCTAGAATTTATCCCTAGGTTTCCACATGTGTTTTTAGTGAATAATGGAGAATTTGGGTTAAATAGTAGGTGTCACACGGTTGGCACAGGGTTAGGGGAAACCGTGTGTCCACCCCCAATAAACTGTGTGGAAAAATGTCATTTTAGACATTGGAAACCCACTTGGTTTGGAAAAACATGTGGTAAAACCATATAACAGGTCTGGGTCATTAAAAATTGAGAAATTACCTATGTTTCTTCTTCGAATTTAATCCTAAAACACCTCCATTTCACCCTATTTTATCTCTCTAACCCTAGGAGCCTCCCTATATCCCTCTTGTATCCCTTAGACTCCATTATTTTTGTGGTTTTTTTGTGGTTTTTTTGTGGTTTCTTCAATAATATTCAATTAAGTTCTCTTCTCCCTTGATTCCTTCCTCTTTCTAGAGTTTTCCTTCCCTCCTTTTAGGGATTTCATTTTCTAGCAGGTTATATGACCAAAGGAGGGTTTGATCTTGTGTTTTTTGGGAAATTACTGATGTTTTTTTGTTCAATGTTTCATTTTTAGAGTCTTATGTTGGTGCAATTTTGGTTTCTCACTAATTTCCATAAGTTTCCAAGTGTGAGGTAGGTGGTTCCATGATTTTACATTATTGGATGAGTTTATCTTTCTTGCATGATTATTTATATGTGTTTTATGGTTTTCTTATGGGGTGTAAAATATGTTTTGGAAAGTTTTTGACATGTGTGTATGATAAAAAGAATTTTATAAAGTAAAATGGTTGTGTTTTTATGTGTGCCCTATTTTTTTTGTTTCCCGAAAATGTTATATGAATTGTTTGAAAGGTGAGAAATGTATTTTCAAAGGAATTTGAGGTGATAATGTATTTAAAATGGGATTTTCAAGAGGAATGGATTTTGTAGCATGTTGTAAACATTGTTTTTCACCTTAAATGTGAATTTTTAATTGTGAAAACTATTGTAATCATGTTTTAAAAATGAATTTGGTTTATGGGTGGATTTGAAAGGATCTTGACCCATGGAAATGGATGGATTACTTGTGCATTTATTATAATTTTTCTAAGTGTATTTTTATAAAATATACAAGTGTTGTTTTTACTTATGTTATTGTGATGCTTGGCATGTAAATGTGAATGTTTTTATTTATGTGATATGTGAAATGGAAGTTTAGCACAAATTTAGTCATGGGTATCTAGGTGGGAGAATTATAACTAGTACACTGGTTGATTCATAAGTGGATCAGACCCATATTTATCTGGTAGGATTTAAGATTTTAACACTTACTAAACATGTGATATGATCAGAGACCACTAGACCTTGGATGTATTCCCCTTTAGTGGATCATGCATGGGAATGCTGTTTTGGATTCCATTGGACCTTGGGAGATGTTCCTCTCTAATGTATCTTGCACAAGGACATTGTTGGTTGTTTAGTGGAGGATTTTGATCACTGAGGTATAAGGTTTCTATAGTCCCACTAGTGCTAGTTACCTATATGGATTTACCCATGGTGCTCACTTATGGAATGATTCTTATGATATGTAGAGTTATTCATCGTTATATGGTAGGCCTTGTGTATATTTTTATTTCAAGAAATCTTATTGGTGAAAAGGGTTTTATTTGAAAAGTGTTTTATTTGAGAAAAAATTATTTAAAATGTTTTCTTGAAAATGTTTCAAAGGTTCTTATTGAAATGTGATTGTTAATTTTTCATATAATGTTATCGCATGGAATCCTTTATTTTGTTGGCATCCTACTAGGATTTTTCTCACCCCCTCCATACACCTTTGGGTGTATGTAGACTTTTTTATGTATGACCTAGGAAAAGGAAAGATGTGCAATGGTGATGGTGGGTCTGATTTCTAGAGTTCCACTTCATGTAGGTGTTGATGGTGGTGGCTTGATGGTGATGCTTCTCTTTCCACAAGAAAGTTTTGGGATAGTTATTTTGTTCCCTTTTTGTTGTTTCCCTCTTAGTTTTTGGTTAAATTTTTAAACCTTGAATCAGAAAATGATTATCCCTTGTTTGGTTTTGGTTATTTATTTTTGTGGTGTTTATTTCTGTTGGTTGTTTTTTCTTATAAAAATTGGTGAAATCATTCCCAAATAATATTTTTGATACCTAGACACTATTTTCCATCCCATGGGTATCAGTAATGTCCTTTGGGCCATGCCACAGACTGGGTTGGATTTCAGGTTGGATGGCACCCCAACTTGGTTCGTGAAAAAAATGGTATTAGAGGAGGTCACTCTATTTTTGTGTCAAGTTATTTGGGATGAGTGTGGATAGATTGGAGCTAGTATTTTTGGGTCTTGAGGTTTGAGTTGCGAGTAGTTTTCCAAGAAAACATACCTCATTATGGGACTCGAGTCACCATGGGATGTTGTGATTTGATTTTACTTCTCCTCCAAGTGATATGTATAGTCTGCAGACTGTATATGGACACTTTATGGAGGTAGAGTGGTTTGTTTTTCCTTGTCATCATGACGGATTCGTTTATGCTTTGATTTATGGAATGTTGGTATTTTTTATTAGTGTTAAAAAATATAATGTGTATTGATGGTTGTATTGATGTTTTTCTTTATGGTTATTGATTATGTAGAAATATTCCTCCTAGGAGACTTCCTGTGTGACCACAAGAAGATGTCAGAGAGATTTATACCTCACAAATTGATTATAGGTTAGTGGAAGTTATGGTTCGAGCTATCCATAATTTGGGACAAGGATCGGGGTCTGGTCTTACTTAGTTTAGAGAAGAAAAACTAGGTCCTAGGAAGTATAAGGCTCAAGAGTTCATTGAAAACAATCCTCCTTCTTTCTAAGGTAGCACACAACCTCAGGAAGTTTAGGAATGGATTGAGATGATAGAGATGATGTTTGAGCTCCTTGATAATCCTGAGATAGTTAAAATTAAATGTGTTTAGTTCATGTTGTAAGGTCCCTATCATAATTGGTGGGACTTAGTGGTGTAAGATGGAAATCATGAGAAGATATGCTGGAAAGATTTTATAGTTGTATTCAATGAGTAGTGTTGTCTTAAGATTTTGGCCTTTTTTCGGTCTTAGGAGTTTTTGGAGCTTATCCAGAGAGATCAGTATGTGATAGAATATGTTAATCGCTTTGTAAATCTAGCTCAGTATACACCAGAGATCATTTCAAATGAGCATATGAAGGCATAGAAGTTCGAGATGGGGTTGAGGCTAGAGACTCAATCTCATATTTTCTTATTCAATCTAAAAACATATACTGAGGAGGTCGATCATTCCATGATGGTAGAAATTTATCATGGAAGAAATTTTGGTTTCTCTAGAGTAATATTAGTAGTGGGAAGTTACAGTTCATCTGAGAAGAATAGGAAGTAGGATGAGTAGAGGAGGAAGGGAGGTGTTAGTTTAGACCATCCTTACCAGATACCTTCATATGTGGCTTCTGACGTTGGGTCGATCATGTTCCATTAATGTGGGAAGGTAGGGAACGTGTGACCTACATGATCATCTCTGCCCAAACATTGTCACCATTGTTGAATTATAGGGCACTTTTAGCGATTATGCAAAGTGGTGTTCCTATATCAGAGTGGTGAAGGATATATGGCTTTGAAGGATTTGAAAGCTTGGAAAAACCCATCCATGATAGCTAGTTATCGATTTGGAGATCATAGCAGCATAGATGAATCGTCATCTAGAATGATAAGTTCAAGTTAGATTCATAGGACAGTGGTTGTTCTTTGGGTCATGCTGAGATGAGGTAGGTCTATGTGGTGGATAGAATGCTAGTGGAATCATATGTAAAGCCTAAGATAGATCGACGTACCATTATTATTGAATCATCTTTAGTTGTTGTTATGTTTGATATTGGTGATTCAATTTCTTTAATTTCTACTCACCTTGTTTATGTTCTAAAGTTTCTAACTGAGCTTATGTTGTATCTAATGGAGTTCATAACACCGCTTGGTAATAATCAAGAGAAGGGTTTTATGTGTTTGTATTTTTCACTCATTGTGTTAGGGTTGAGTTGGAGCGGTATTTTCTCATTTTGGAGATGAACCTATTTAATTTGATCCTTGTTATGGATTGGATGGTTCGTTTTCAAGTTCACATCTATTTCTATAGACGGTGAGTGAGTTTTGTGGAACCATATGGAAGTACCCATGTTTTTCATGGTGAATGGGATCCTCGGTTGGGTCATGATGGACCTTCACTTTTGGAGTTGGGAAATATTATTTTTTTCAGATCTCATCGTTCACACTGTAGGATGATGATGGTGTTCCTGAGAGTGTATTACCTCCTGTAGTGGATGAGTTCCCATATGTTTTTTCAGATGATTTTATAGGTTTACCTTTATAGAAGGATATAGAGTTCTCTATTGATTTTTTTTTAGGAACATAGTCGATATCTCTTCCCTCATACCATATGTCCCCCACCAAGTTGATGGAATTAAAGGTACATCTGAAAGATTTGGAATCCAAAAGATTCATTTTCCCAAGCATCTCACCTTGGGCCACCCCTATTCTATTTTCAAAAAATGTCGATGGATATCTTTTGTTGTTTATTAATTACTATTAACTGAATAAAGTGAAAATCAAAAAAAAATCATTTACCCCAGATTATAACCTTTTTGATTAGCTAAAAGGGGAAAGGTGGTTTTCTAAGATTGAATTGCATTCTAGTTATCACTGAGTTAGAGTTAAAGAGGAAGGTGTTCTGAAAATAGCCTTCCAAAGTAGGTACAACTATTTTGATTACTTGTTCATTCCTTTTGGGTTGAAAAATTCCCTAGAAGTCTTAATGGAACTCATTAATAGGTTGTTCCATTAGTACCTTGACTCTTTTTTCATGGTATTTTTGGAGGACAACCTGTTTTATTCCATATTTTAGGAGGAGCATGAGCAGAATTTGTGAATTGTGTTAGGAACCCTTTGGGATCATCATATTTATGCAAATTTTTCTATGTTCATCTTCTGTATTAAAGAGTTGGAGTTTCTAGGACATGTTATCTCAGAACAAGGGTTTTTGGTGGAACCCAAGAAGATATTTGTGGTAATGTCATTATAACAACCATATAACGTATTTGATATCGGAATATTTTTTAGACTAGTATGGTATTATAGGTGGTTCTTTCAGGATTTATCTTCAATTTCTTCATTCATGATTTCACTTGCCCAAAAAGGGGTAAAGTTTGAATATATCCCAGAGTACCAAGAATACTTTGAGGAGCTTAAGAGGTTTTTGACCACAACCCCTGTTTTTATTTTTCCATAGTCTAGAAAGATATATATGGTCTATTGTGATGCTTTTATTATGGGTTTGGGGTGTGTGATGATGTAGGATGATCATGTGGTGGTTTATGGATCTCTCTAACTCTAACCGCATGAAAATAATTTCCCAAACCATGACCTAGAATTAGTGGTGGTGATGCATTCCTTGAAGAATTGAATCCATTATCTTTTTGGGGATAAGTTTTTTGTTTATTATAATCATAAAATCTTGCACTACATTTTCTCCTAGAAAGATCTGAACTTAAGGCAGCATCGTTGGGTTGAGTACCTCCAGGGGTGCGAATTTGATATATTTTATACCCTAGGTAAGGGTAATGTTGTGGAAGATTATTTGAGCATAAAATTCCTAGTGAAAGCATTGATAAAGTCTAGTGATGAGTGGAAATTGATGGGCCTTTTTTCTTAGATTCATCGAGAGACCAAGGAGTATAGTGGAGGTGTGTTCTTGGCCAGTGTGCAGCTAGTACCTTCTCTTATGTAATTAATCTAGTGAGAGTATTTGGGTGATGAGTTCTTTCATCAATCTATGAAATTTATAAATGGTGGAGAGACACCTTTTGAATTGTCATTTTCTCTCGGGGGAGTTTTTTCTTCAAGGGTCATTTTGTCGGGCCATTTTTGTTGAGGAAGGTGGTAGTGCAGAATAGCCACCAGTCTCAGTGGTTCTTTCATCCTTGTGCTACCAATATGTACTATGATGTGTGTCAGAAATTCTTGTGGTTAGGTATGTGGTGAGATGTATATGACATTGTATTTATACGTTATACATGTCATCAGGTTAAAGTAGATCACTAAAGGCTCTCCAGTTTCCTTCATCCACTACCCATTCCTACCTGGAAGTGAGATGAGATCACCATGGAATTCATTGTCAGCTTGCCTCATACACCATAGGGTAGGAAATACATTTGGGTATTGATCAATCTCCTGATCAAATCATCCCATTTAATTAAAATTGTAGATTCAGTGAAAGTGGATAAGTTGGGTCGGTTATATGTTCAAGAGGTTTTGAGTTTTCATGGTTTTTCATCAGAAATTATCTCTGACAGAGACCCCCACTTTATGTCATGGTTTTGGGAAGTCATTCATAAGGTTATGGGGTCACAGTTCAAATTAATTATGGCATACCATCCTCAAAAGGATGGTCAAAAAAAGTAGGAGAATCCGATTTTGGAAGACATGATTCGGGCATGTGTTTTGGATTTCATAGGTTCATGGGATAGCCATTTTGGATTGGTTGAGTTTTAATATAACAATATTTTCCAATACTTTATTTGAATATCTCCTTTTTAATATCTTTATGGATGGTCATTTCGGTCGCCTTTGTGTTGGGATGAGGTAGGTGAGACCTTGTTATTGGAACTGATCCATGTGCAAGAGACTTCTGATCAAGTAGATGTTGTTGATGGATTATATTTGTCACAAGTCATATGCTGATCAAAGACACTGATATTTGGAGTTTTCTGTCAGTGACTAGGTGTTTTTAAAGGTTTCACCTTGTTTGGGTCACCGTCATTTGGCAAAGTAAGGGAAGCTAACACCAAGGTATGCCAGGACATTTGAGATTACCAAAAGAGTTGGTAATGTGGAATATAGGTTGAATTTTCCTTCTCATTTGATTTCTATTCGTGATTTTTTTTACATATCCAAACTAAAAAATTATAATTTTAATCCATACCATGTGATGAATTGAAAATAGTTAAAATTGGAGCCTGATTTTTCTATGTTTGAGCAACCCATACATATTATGGATTCTTAGGAGAAAGTGCTTCATCAGAAGTCTATTCCATTTGTCTTATCTCTTTTGAAACACAAATATGATGTGTAGAAGACATGGGAGCACAATTATTGGTTTGATAAGAAGTATCCATTTTTATTCTTTGATCAAGATTCGGGTTGACTTTCATGGGATGGAAAGTTTTCGTGGTGGGGAGGATTGTCACATCTGTGATTTTATTTTGAGGTATTTATTTTATTTATTTTGGTCTTGAATTTATCCCTTGGATTACCTATGAGTTTTTTCTGAATAATAGAGAATTTATGTTAAACAGTAGAAGGCACACAATTGTCTCACAGTTAGGAGAAATTATGCGCCCGTCCCTAGGAAACTGTGCATCCAAATTCCATTTTGGATAGTAACGAACCGCACGATTGGCACATGGTTAGTCAAACCATATGGGATAACTATATAGATTTTTTCCTCTATTAATTGATTCATCCTATACTTATTTTAAGTTCCTCAGGTCTAAAAGGTTTCGGGATAATCCTAAGTTTAATCTTCAGGAGGTCATTCTACATTTAAAGATGACCCATGGAAATTATTTTCTTTAGGAACCTGTTCTTACTAATCTAGTCTTGTGGGGATCACATTCTATTTTGTCTTTTCATTGTTCTAGTAGTGATGAATTCTCTTCTTTTATTAAACCTAAATTCTCCATTGATGATTTTGTTCATTGGGTAAATGATATGGTACTACCTTGTTGGATTAATTCCCTTTTTAAATATCATTTTCTAACCCTCATCATGTTGGATTGGAATTGGTTCTAGGGACCCTTTTATTTTATGATTTATTTATTTGGTCATTATTCCTTCAGTATATAATAATTCCATAATTTATTTTTTTTATAATAGTGATGATTCGAAACACATTTAACAAAATGTTTTTGTTTAGAATAATTTAGATAGTTCTACCTCCACATTAAATAATGTTAGGAGAAGTATTTATAAGATTGAACTCATGAATATAAATTAGCAAAAACATTCTAATCCCTATATATTAAAACTAAAAACATTTAAATAAAATTTTCCAATATGATAAAAAGTTGTATTAATCAAATATTATTAGTGCTTTAAAGTATTTGGACACAAATGGAATACAATGATCGAGCAAGACCCAAAAAATGTTAGATATATAGGTAAGTATCCAACCATAATCATAAATTTAATAGGATAATGGTATATAAATAACAGAAAGGGGGAACACACCAAATTTTATGAATTTTCCCATGAAATTAGAAATTAAAAAATCTCAATACTCCACATGAAGAAAATAGATGGAATGGACATACTCAATGTTAAATAAATAGACTTGAACATAAATATAAAATTTTATTAGAAAAAAATACATTATATACCACAATCTATAATAAAGAATGAATATGTTGTGTTAACTCAGACAAAAAAATGAAACATGTCCACAAAATTCAAATCTCAATGTAATACCTCAATCAATAAATTCATACTCCTCAGTAATGATACCTTTAAAAATAATTATATGACTATATCCATGAATTAATTACTCTTATCACATGATATTATTATTTTATTATAAAATTTATAATGTTTTCACAGTCATGAGTATATAAGAACACAAATGGATGAATGGAGTTGAAGTTGTATTTGTTTTCAATATGGTTCTATGAAGGAAAGTTAATTTATAATCATATTGGGTGATGTGGAAGATACCAATAAATAGAGATACATATATACATATAGAAAATGGATGTTGTGATACTAATTTTGGAATTAATATATTGAATATAGAATCCCTTTTTATTTAATGAATGTAGAGATAATCTATATGGAAACCAAGATAACTATTGATGGAGGATGTGGTAATTTCAATAAGAGTTTTTGAATTATGTTATATATGATCAAGATTAAATAGAACTTAAAGAGTTGCGATTAATTGATTTATAAGAAGGATAAATTTCATCCAAGACATATAAAGATTATTCTTCATGATATTTTTTGTAGTCAGTTAAAATATCTTTTGGATGATGTTTTTAATGTGATTGATGACTCCTTGAAGTACTTTTAGAATGTTCTAATAAGTTTTTATTATGTCTAGATTCATGCACAATATATTTTCATTAGATAAAACTAGAGATAATGGAGAATTCAAGGAATGTACCTATATATGAATTTTTTTCTATATATAGGAATTAGAAATTTTCCAAAGGCATAGGATATATAATATTTACACAATTTCAAATATTTAAAAAAATTATCTAAAGGTTAATTTTGATACATAAAATTTTAATTTTTTGTACAATTTTGTTGAGATATCAGATAGAATTACAAAGTAAACAAATAATCTTATGCATTGTGTAAGATATTTAGTTTATCGTGATATGTGATTTATATATATATATATATACTAAGAAAATAATTAAAACTTATAGATTGGTTATCAATTTAGAAAAATATTAAAAGTTGTATGATCAATATGATATTTTGATAATCAAATAGTGATAAATAAGAAATTATTTCTCATACATATGAATGAAAACTATAAAAAATGAGATTATTTTAGAGTTAAATTAAATTATAAAAGAACTATTTTTCATGGAAATAAACATCCCAATTAGTTAAAGGGAATTATAATGAAAACTGAGTTTTGATAATCAAAAAATAATGACATTCTAGAGAAGAGAAACATGTCTTGATTTTTTTTAAGAAAAAGAAAATTATGAATTCTATTCTATGGACTGAGAGAGAATTGCAGGAAAATAATAAGATCATGAAGTGGTTCTTGATTAATAAAGAGTTTTAAAGATAGATTCTCATCATAATTGGATTTGACATATCATGAAGGTTTAATTAATGAAATTGTGTATATGTGTGGTTTTCTCATGGATTTCATAAAGCTTTAAAAGAATATTATCTTGAGACTTATGGTGGATTTAATTAGAGATAACGACCAAGATTAAATGAGTTTGAACTAGAATAAATGAGCAGGAAAATATTGTTAACTTCTTTTAAATGAAGATATCGTGCTACCAAAATTTATTGAGAGTTTCCATATTTAAAATATAGAAAATATTATTCACATATTTAGAAGAATATAATTGGGATTAAACATGAATATGATTCTATTCTTGAGTATATGATGTTATTTTTATTGTGAAGATAAACTACATATCGAAGAGATAAGGAATTCGATGACATCCATGAAGAACCTATGAATCAAGGAAGATAGAAGAGGATCCCTGTAATATATATATTTCGTATAAGGTGATGGATAATAGAAGGTTGATTATTCCACTACTTATTTATCGATGTTTGGGAAGAAGTGATAGTGGGAGCTTATACAAACAAACCTTTGGGAAGTAGGCATAGCATTTTGGGAGATATTAATCCATTGTACCCACTTTTGTTCATGATTTTTGTGAGATTGATTGTATTTTGGTTACACATGTTTACTATTAGAAATCTATTTACTGGAACTCAATATGTGAAGAGTAATAAATTGGTACCCACTTATTTACCGAACCATATAAAAATTCCATTTGTTGGTTTCATTTTTTATTTTGTTCATCACATTTGGTTCTATGTGTTGAGAGTCCATTAATATATATATATATACATATATATATATATCAATTTAAGCATTGGTATGATCATTAAGATTGGATAATTAAATATAGAATCTAAAATATGGTAAGATAGTTGAACACTTATCCCCCTATCTATGTCCCTACATGATCTACTAGGCACATAAATTAGTATCACAGCTGATCTCATAAACCTCTAATTGTATATAGAATTTTCCCAGTTTCTTTAACAACCAAATATCAAGTAAATATATTAGAATGTTTTTTATATTCCATAGATAGATAAAATTAATGTTACTTTTACTGGTTTTAATATAGATGTTGTAGTGAGAACATTGGAAAATGGTAATAAATGAGGGGTTGAAAATATGTGGACAATATCAAAAGAAGATAAGGATCAAGGTCAATTTAGTAATTTTTTATCAACCAGTTTTTTTAAGAATTACCATTTAAAGGAATTAAGTCTAGGATTTAAAAAATCTAAGTATAATGACTTTGATAAAAAAATATAGTCTCATACTCTGAAATTAAACATTAATTCAAGAAATATATAATTAAGGTGGTCACTTACACATTTAGATTTATCATAATTCTGGTTAATTAAAAATCATAGTTTTGGTAGGAATTCAATGTTATGGATAAATCATAGACTAGAAAATTTCAAAAGTAAAAATCTCTAATATAACTTCTTGAATTGAAAAAAATATCCAGTATTACTTTGGTATAAAAAGGATTAACTTGTTAAATAAGTATTGAAAAATTTTAGATGTATGAAATTTTAGATTAATAAATTTTTAAAATATAATATCCAAGCAGTGGATTAATTTAACAATACTTATATGAATTTCAAAGATTTTTAAACAAAGTAAAAAATAAAAGATAAAAATAGAGATTGAAAAATCATGAAAATATGAAATAAAAATTAATGAGTATTAGATTTAGAATATGAAAAGTGAATATAAATATTTAATTATATTAATATAGGATGATAAAAAAATAAATAGGATATTCAAATGCCATTAATGGAGCTACTGTAGGTTTGGTAAGAGGCAATATGTTTTTAAAATAATATTTCAACACTTAAATATTATAGAATACCTAAATTAATGGGGGTAAAGAATAATATAAATGAAAACCTACTTTTAAGAAGTAAAATCCATATAAAAAGATGAATTTTTCTACCAATAATACTTTTTCATGGTTGGATTATATCTGTAATTAATGGAACAAAAGTGATCTCAATTTTGGTGATTTCTAGTATAATTTATCCAAAAATATACCAATGGAAAAAAATTAGAATAAGACAATATAAAACTTTGATTAAAAAAATAAATAGAATCCTGATTTCCTTGGGGTAGAAACAAAAAATAATTCTGAACAATATACTCAGAAGAATAATTCTTAAGAGGATGTCAGTCCCAAGAGAAAATGTTTCTACTATTGTAGAAAATCCCACATTATGGAAAATCATAAAATTTCCATGTACATCAAGTCTAATAGAATAATACTTATTTCAAAGGAGGATACAATCAAAAGAAAAAAATAAAATTATTTGTTTGGTGGATGATATGTTTGAATAAGAACATAAAATTTTCTCAAAGAAAAGGAACTTTAATTTTATTGATGATCTATATGTAAGGTAAAAATTGTGTATACGTGTAGCTAAAAAATGGTTTACATATATATTCTTGGATAAATGTAGTGTTTTAAAACTAAGTATAAGAAACTAGATAATTCATTTACAATGATTTATACTATAAATAATGACTCCACACACAATATAAAATGGATCATGTTCTTAAATAATGCCTAAAAATATGTTCATAATATTTGGAATTGTCTATAATATTGGAGGAATGTTAATTGAATGAGATATTAAAGCTTGTGAAATTAGTATATAATATTCAAAATAAAAATAAATTTTAATATATTAATAACACCATGTTATCTATAGAGATATATGATAAGCAATTGCAGAATATAACCATTAAGGGTTTTCACAATGTTGAAGTTATAATGACTGGAGATTCATAGTTGAGAGTTAACTCACAACCTTTCTTCTCTCACTGAGTAGTTATAAATACCCTCATTATTATATAATGTATTTATTTGTAAATATGTTATTGTAAATAAATTATGTGAGTGTTGTAGTGTTTTCAAAATTAGTAGGAGTTTCCATCATGGAATACATTAACATCAATGATGAACAGGTATTGGATCCATCCCCTAAGGGGGAGGTAAATAGTTCATTTAAGCTTCTAGATATATATATTATTTCTTGTAAGTAGTGAATTTATTTATAGTATTTAAGATTAATAAATTTTTCCAACACCTTTTCCATTATGTATTGAATATAATAAGTTTTTTATAAAAAAGTAAAATGTATTCAGATAAACAAGTATGATTAATATGTATTAGGAATGAAAATTTTTAATGTGTTCATTTAGCTGAGTGTAGGTACTAAAATTAATTTAAAATTGGTTGAACAGTTCCTAAAATGAATAAATTTAGTTATTGTCACATGCTGGAAAATTTATCAAAATTAGTTATTTGAAGGTTAATCACTCTTATAATATAAACCATGAATATCTCATATAGAATAGAGTTTTCTAATTTTTAGGTCTATCTATGTTAGATGTGATTCCACCTATTTCTTAAGAGAATAAATATGAGATGAGTGAGATTTTACTTTTCTTACACTTGTGTATTTATTATCAACAAGGGAAATAAATATAATATTTAATTTTGATTTTCAATTGGTATTGATAAAAAATCAAAAGGAGGCTATTGAATAACCCAAATGAATTAATGTATACGTGGTTTTATTTACTGTCAATATAGTTATGTGAAGTAATGTCAATGAGTGCTAAGTTGGGTGATGTGGATAATCTCAATAAATGAAGATTCCACCTGTATAAATATAGATAATGGAATCCATGATTCTACTTCTTTGACTACTAAAATTAAAATATTCAATATAGTGTCTATTAAAATTTTATGATTGTAGAGCTTATATTAATAGACTCTAAGAAAAGTTCTATTGGAGGTATTGACACTATCTACTATAGTTTGGAAATAAATGTGAAGAAGCTATCATTTGAAAAAAAAAAATATAGAGATATGATTATAAAAGTAAAAAATGGGTAAATGTTAATAAAATGGTCCAAGGATTATTGTGTATGATTATTCTCTTAACTAGTGATAAATATTTATTAGATGGTGTTTGGATGTGATTGAGGGTGGATGGATTTATTTTTATGGGGTTATATGAAGTTTTTATTACGTTTGGATTCATGTGTAATATATTTTGTTTTTCTCATAATTGAGTAAATGGAAAAGGTAGAGAAGGTCCCTATACATACATTTTTTCTTATATACAGTAATTTGAAATTTTCAAAAGGAATAAGATATATTATATTTCCTAATAAGAGGATATTTTTAAAATACCCTAGAGTTTATTTTTAAAAAGTGACATTCAGATGTTGCAAAAATTTTATTGGGATCTCATAGAGAAATACAAAAAATGAATTAAAATTTTGCAATGCATGGGATATTAGGTTAATGGCGATATATGTGATTTTCAAAAAAATATGTCGTGTGTATGATAAAAAGAAAATTATGTCAAAATAATCAGTTTTGAAAAATATGAAAAGGCATATGATGTGTAAGTTATTTTGAGACTCATAATGGGATTCATGAGAATATTTTTTTCCTTATATATGATTCAAAAATTTAAAAATTTATGAGATTTATGGATAATTAATTTATATGATGCTTGAAATATTCTTCATGAAAATAACTTTATGATTACTCAAGAAGAATTGTGAATCAATCTAAGTTTTGAGAATAGATATTCATCAACACTATAGAGAATAGGAACTCAAAACAGAATCTATCTAAGAAGAATGATAAGAGAAAGGATGTTTCATTAAATTAGAGAGTGTAATTATGTATGAAAAGGTCATCATGCAGTGATTTATTACATAGAGTTGTGAGGATAGCTTCATTCCACAATAGAAGATTCCACACCTCAATCGTTCACTATATGAAGCCATGAAGAGATAGAGGTTACTTATGTATTTGTTAGAGGTTTGATGGAATATTATACTAGGTCTGATAAAATATTTAAATGGTTATATTTACTTGGTTAAAATGATTGTAAATTAGAATAAATTAGATGGATTATTTTGTTAACATTTTTTTAATCAGGATATGAAAGTGCCAAAAATCAAGGAGAGTTTCTAGAATTTGAATATAGAGAATATTATTCATGTGATATCATATTTATAAATGTGTTCAAAAAATAAGATTCTATTAAGGATTGATTATTCTCTATGGTTTATATTTTTAAGACCTTTTGTGTATCAAAGAGAGAAGGAATCCGGTGAAATCTAGGAATAAGGACTTATGCATTGTGTATGAAATAAGAGGATTCTTGTTATATGCTTTTCTCATAAAAGTTTATTTAGAAGAGGTAGGCTGATACTGATACTATATTGGTGTATCTAACAAAGAAGTGAAATGTAGGATAAATCCACTCCCTATGATATCCCAATACCATAATATATGAGCTATAATTCTATTTATGTAGATTGCGGTGAGTAATATGAATGGTTTACAAACTGTATAAAAAGGTAGGGAAGTTGACGACCTATTCATGGGTTTTCTAGAAGGAGCCTCTTATGAATAGGTGGGAGCCAGTATAAAGAACCCATTAAGTGATGGAAATATATTTTTTGGAGGTAGATTACATTGGAAGGATGTAGTATAAATAATCTATAGATAGTTGTCCATGGGTTTTTTGAATATATCCCATTATTATGCTCACTTGTGTTCATGATTTTTAGAAAATAGATTATATTATACTAATAGTGATCTAACTTTCAATGAGTTAGTATGTGATGAATTAATTTATTCTAATACATATTTTAAAAGAAGAATAACTTAAAATCCAACTATAAATAAAAATCATGTGTTTGAATATGATTTCTATTTATGAAAGATCAATGGTCATATTTTATATTTTGGATGAAGTGAATTTAATTTTTATGATTATTGGTATATTATTAAATGTAAAAGACTTGTGTTAATGATGAAACCTTTTTTATAAAAAGATGAAGAATACTAATTGAATAAGTCCTTGAAAATTTTCATTATTTCATGAGGACCATGAGAAATATTAAATACCATTAAAATATTAATTTTCATGAAGAAATTTATTATTTTTATAAAATAATTGATTTAAAGGACATGCAAAAACATGTATATTTTTTTATGAAGATTTTCCAACAAAGATGTGAGAAAATAACTAAATGGATTGGTATTAAATTATATACATAGAATAATTTTAAGTATTATTTTTTGTCATATTTTTTTTAAAAAATAAATCCAAAACCTAATGAGGAGTTTCATAACCACCTTTGGGAATAAGGCTCTACCAAATGGGAGAAAACTCTTTCATTGGTAGCCATGGAGGAAGAGGAGCATAATGCATGAAATTTTCCTATATAGAGGATGGAATGAGTTCACACATGGGTTGAAATACATAGGAGATAAGTGGTCCATGCTACAGGGGGGTAGCATAGTGGCTAAGAGAGGACATCGTTTTGTGAATCTAGTTTGCTACTAGTTCTAGTTTTCTTATAAAGTAGAGCCCATACGAACTAAATTCTGATGTGGGACTAGAAAAGAACTACATTATTATTTGGTTTTAAAAATATATGGATATAATTTTTTTAATTCAATCATTATTATCTCTACAGTTTGATCAAAATAAAGCATCATCATCTCCATCCATTGTTTGAGGGTTTATTTGTGTGTGGATATCCTTCCATTATCAAGCCTGTATCCTAACTAATCGAGTCGTTATTTCACTTATGATCATGCTGAGATTAATTCAATGTTTTGATAATGGATGAGATCATTATAATATTAATACATAAATAAATAGAAGTCTAATATCCATGAAAATATGATCTATTATAAATACACAATTTGTAGAATCTTGAGGTGAGTTATTCTCTAATAATCCTACCATAGAAATGGATCAATAAATATTAAAAAAAATTATACATGCATAAAACCATGCTTCTTGTTCATGTAAATTGAATGATATGATGCGATAAAAGTAAACTCATGTGATGTTTTTTAATTGGTGTGATCTTTGGGCATTCATAATTACCAAAATTTTATGAGATATAAAAATATTCCTTGAATTTTCATTTAATCATAGATTTAAGGTTACATGTATCTCAGAGTAAATAAATACTGGGAAAATCACATATACCCACAGTTTGGAACCATGGGTATAGCCCCTAAAACTATGGGTATAAGTTATACCCATAGTTTCATAAACCATGTGCTACTAAGGCGTCAGTATAGAAAGATACCCATGGTTTTATAGAAACCGTGGGTATAGCCCTAGATATTTATACAATACCCATAGTTTTATTTAAATTGTGGGAATATATCTATACCCATAGTTTACAAAACCATGGGTATAGATTATCACACTAGACATAATATACTCTTGGTAGTATAATTCACAATAATTCAGCCAAAACATCATTCAAATTGGATCTGGCTACACGAATCCAACAAATTTAGACAACCATAGTTCAAAAAAGAATGATAAGTTAGATTTGGTTCACAAAAAATTATTCAGGATATATCTGGTGCATTATCATGGAGGATCACTCTTATATAAAACCTCTATTAATGATACCACATGAAAAGTTTGGGCGAAATCCATCAAGAACAAATATGAGATTAGTGAAATCATCATATAGTAAAGGGGAATCATAGAAAATGAGGTCAAATGCAATGGAAGATTCTTATGTTTAGAAAATGTTTGGGAGTATCAAGAAAATGGTAATAGAGGCCATGCTGGAGAAATTGGATTAGTTTTTAAATGGACATTACCACTACCACAAAACTGGGCAGGGCTAGCACCGACCTTTATCAGCACTAACGAAAAAGCGATGATAAAGGGGGGTAAGTTTATCAGCGCTAAAAAAGGGCTGATAAAGGGTACCTTTATCAGCGCTAAAAAAGTGCTGATAAACGTAACCCTTTATCAGCCCGTTTTTTTAGCACTGATAAAGGTACCCCCTTTAAGAACGATTTTTTTAGCACTATTAAAGGGTACCCCTTTATCAGTGCTTTTTTTAGCGCTGATAAAGGGGGGTCTTTATCAGCGCTTTTTTTAAAAGCGCTGATAAAGGGTCTGCTTCCAAAAAAAATCATTAAAAAATATATTAATATTTAAATATATAGATATAGTTATATTGATATAAATATAATATATATTTTTAAAATATAATTTTAAATATATTTTAGATAAGTGTAAATATACAGTTACACTTAATATATAAGATATTTAGTGAAAATGGATTATAAAAAAATTAAAAAAAATATATATTTTTAATTAATAATTTGCTAATTATTATGGAGTAATAGTCATTTAATAACAATTTGAAGACTAAAAAATTAAAAAAATTCAAAAAAAGATCCAAAATATGTTGAAAACGAAACTCGAACTTCAAACGGCCATAACTTTTGATTCGGGTGTCTGTTTGAGCTCTACCACATATCAAATTGAAGCCTACGACAAGATATATGTCCCTTTAATTGGGGAAACCTTGGTCAAGGTTTTTTTTAGGCCAAAAGAGGCCCAGAAGAACTCCAAAACTGAGTTTTTAGTCGGGGTACCCCAATTTTTTAACATTTTGTGGATTTTCAGCCTCGTTTAAGGGGGTATTATTGGATTTCTTTGGTGGGGGATGAATTTATTCCAAGGTATTACATTCATATTGATATTATGTCTTTGAAATTTTATCTTTTTTTATAATTAACTGCTATTTATAATCAAATATATAATAATATATACATATTTTTTATATATTCACACATAAAAATTAATTTTTTAAATAAATAATTAAACATATTTACATATAACATACATTAGCTTTATCTAAATAATAACTAATATCCATTTTATTTAAAATACCAATATATCAATATTTATATACCTATATATTAATCTAACTATATATGTACCTATATAATGTGTGTGTGTCTATTTGTGTGTGTCTATATATTAAAAAACTGATATATTATATATTATATATATATATATATTCTAACATATGTATATGTATATATATTTATATATATTTATATATATAAATATGTATAATTATACTTATAGAAACACACACATATATATATATGTGTGTGTGTGTGTGTTGTGTATATGTATTTATTTATACACACACAAAATAAAACATATTTTATAATTGTATTGAAAACTAATCTTATAAATATATATTAATATACGAATAAATATATGGATAAAAAATATAACTAAATATATATAAATAAATAGATATAACTTAATATTAATATACGAATAAATATATAAATATATACATATATAAATATATAAATATAACTGACTATATATATTAATATAAAAATAAATATATAAATATAACTATATATGTATATATATATATATATTAATACAACTATATAAATTTATATTAATACATGAATAAATATAACTATATATATATATATATATAAATAGATATATCACTATTTGGAGAACAAATCAAATTAGAGGAGTGGTAAAGGCTTAGCACGCATGGGGGGAGGTCTTGAGTTCAAAACCCAGTAGACGCAAGTAGGGGCGCGCGCATGGGTGAATTTGGGTGGGGGGGATATAGCTCTGTTAAAGGGGCGATACAAAGCACTGATAAAACATGGGGCGGGGGAGTGGGTGGGGCGGGGGCGTTGATAAATGGGGGGAAAGCGCTATTAAAAGCTCCCTCCGATTTATAGATTTTTTTATTTTTTATTTTTATTTTTTTTTTATTTTTTTTAAATTAACTTTTATCAGTGCTAAAAAAAGTGCTGATAAAAGGGGCCTTTTATCAGCGCTAAAAAAACCGCTGATAAAAGGGGCCTTTTATCAGCGCTAAAAAAACCGCTGATAAATGGGTCCTTGATCAGCGCTTTTTTTAGCGCTGATAAAAGGCCCCTTTTATCAGTGCATTTTTTAGCACTGATAAAATTGGCCTTTATCAACGCTTTTTGGAGTGCTGATAAAGGGGACCCCCCCCCCCCACCCCTTTATCTTCACCGGCATTAATAGCACTTTTTTAGCACTGTTAAAGGCCTTTTTTAGCGCTGTTAAAAGCCGTATTTGTAGTAGTGTACATAGACACTGGAAAATGATAGAATTGTATAAATGGTGAACTAGATACTAACAGATAAGGAAAGAATAATGAGGATTCAAGAGGGGGTCTATGAGTTGTTTTGGGTTGAAGTAGTTAACAAAGGGACTTACATAATCCATAAGAGTCTCTCATTGCAAATTGGCCAGTGACATTATCTGAACTATTTCTCTAGAAAAAAGATGTACTTAATCTACATCAATATTTTTAGTTTATTTACCTATTTATATAATGATTCCAAGTAGTTATACATAATGGAGTATATGTTTTGAGCATGTTACATTTCTAAATATAGTGACAAAGAATTTTTATTTTAATTCTAGAAAAACAACTCTCATAAGGTCATCAAAATTAAAAATTCATAATTTAATATTTAATGAGGAGATCCTATGAATGGAATAGATCCAAGAAGAAAATTTGGTTTAAAGAAAAGGGTCCTCAAAATATAAGATTTAACTAGATAGGAATATCGATATTATTGATGTTACAGAATATCTAGAGACTAAATTATACTAGAGGTTTCAATATATCTGGAGTAATTACTAGAAGGTGTAAAAAATCTAACAGTGTTTTGAGGCCTAAAGTATGATAATTATAAAGGAATATGGAATAATGAAAAAAAATATTTGGTGGATAAGACCTGAAAATTTTACTATTAGAAGGATCAGAACCATAGAGTAAATTATTGAGAACTATTAGGTGGAGGAAATGAGTGCAGTGGTATGAAATTTATTTTCACTATTTTTTTATAATAGATGATGGAAAGACCAAAAAAATAATTTTAAGAAGACTCAAATTAGTGGGTGTTAACTACAAGGGATATAATCGATTCCATTCTTGTGTCTAAATTAAGGTATCTAAATGAGAGACCTACTTTGAATGAATAACATATAAGAAAAATGGATTTATCATTTCATGGAAAAATTAGAAGATAAATGAAGGTTCAAAGAATAGCTAGTTGTAAAATATTTCTAACCGATGGAAAGTTTATATTTCTAAGAATTAATTTCTCAAGTCATTAAACATATGACTATTTAGAAATTGTTAAGTATGGTTTCATTGGAAGGACATCATATTGGGTAGTTGGATGGGGAAAAAATTATTCATGGTGACCTAAATAAAGAAATTTACATAGAGTAACAAGCAAGTTTTATGGATCAGTATAACTAGGATGTTGTGTGTAGGATTAAATAGATCCATTATGGTTCAATGAATGTTACAAGAGAGTGGAATAAAAATTTCAATGATTTAATGAAGGTGACACTTTTTTCCCTATAAATTGTTAAAATTTATTCTACTATAATGTATTTCATTAGGGTTTTTTAATTATAATTATATTATACATTGATGACATACTAATTACTAGTTTCATAATTAAAATAATTAGTGAGTTGAAGCCTGATATTTTTGGAACATTTGTGGGAAATTATCTCAACCAGATGAATTTGATATTAGGGATGTGGATATTGGGTGACTTATATTTTTGTAATTTTTACCTAATACTGTGAGATTAAATATATATGGTAGATGATTACATAGGCATGGGAGAGGAGAAACTAGTGAATTTGTCAGTCTGAAGCTCGAAATTCTTATAATTCAAGTTTGGGATCCTCTTTTTTAATCCTCTAAATATGAAGAACTTCATTACTAAAATATGTATCCAAATTAGAGGACTAAGTTCATTCTTTGGGCATACCCAAATCTTATGGGAATTTCCCTCAGATATTAAGGGGGGAAGATTTATTCTCTATCCTGGATTCTCCTATTGTCACTAAAAAAATGTGGCAAATGTAACACATGAGTCTACTTCTGATCACACTGTAGTGAAGAAATTTTAAGAGGGTAATCTCACAACATGGTGGACCATGTGTTAATATATTCCCTTAATATGGTTTAATTATTTAGGTAAAAATTACCCAAAGTTTTTTGGGTTCAGTGGTTTAGACCCATGAATTTGGTTGATGGTTTGATCATTTAGGTTCAGTTTTCTTTTGGAATCTCTCATGAACTCTAGTTTGGGAATCACCACTTTGGAATAATTTCTCCCAAAAAAAATTAATTAAACAAATTTGGAAAATAAATTAAATTTTGGAATGACTGGTCTGTATGTCGGACGTCCATGCTAAAGTAAAAGAAAATAAACAGAATCAAAATAGAAAAAGAAGAAGAAAATGAAACATATTATTAATCCCTCGACTACCCTGATCTCCCTGCCCTATAAAGAAAACTGCATAGCTGCCTCCAGTTCCCTTCTCACCCCCTTCTTAGAATATAATTACCCTCCATCTGTAAAAGATGGTAAAAGTACTAATTGGTTGATCTGATAAAGAAAATAAAATAAAAACTAAACTAAAACATACCTTTATCTTGTGATTAAGTAAGTCATTGCCCAACATATAAGAACCACAATGCCTCATGGGTACAATCATGTTTCTAGAAGCAAGGGGGAAACAAATCCAATTTTCAAAATGATATTGTCAAATATTATATTCCTATTAATTGAAAATTACTCTTCCTATTAATGGTATAAAATCAGTTTGGCTCAAGTTTCATATTAGTTCAATTTTGTTTGATACAAGTTTGTTTGGGAGATTTTCATTAGATTTGTTTTATCTTGTTTTTATTTATATTAACTTGGAAATTTTCATTAATTTTGGGTTATAATTGACTCAATTTTATTACATTTTCTTCATATCATTTTGGTTTATTTTGGTTTAGTTCATGTCAGTTGTGTTCATATTGGTTGGAATTCATTATATTTGATCCAATTTGATTCATCATTTGTAATATCATATTAGTTAAAGTTAGATAAGTTTTACTTGGTCCAATTTAGTTTAATTCAAATTTTATCTATTTGAATTATATTTTCTTGATTTTGATCATTCAAATCTATTTTGATTAATCTGATTTACATTTATTCCAGTAAGGTTCGGTTAGTTTGTGAATGTTTTATAAAAAACGTTTCATTCTATTTTTTATTTTGTTTTAGTATATCCATTATGGATTATGTTTCATTGATTAAAATTGATTCAATTCAATAAATTTTGGTTCTACTCAGTTCATGTCGGGTTAGCATGGGTTTATGAATGTCAGTTCTGTTTGAATAGGTACAAGTTTAGTTTGGTTTGGTTTGGTTTTTTCATTATACATAGAAAAAATTTCTTATAAAGTAAAATCGTACCCAAGATCCCTAAACATCAAAAATAAAACTAAAGAAAACCCCAAAAATGTTTTCTATATAAAACAATAAAAATTATTCACATTATAATAATAGACATGTTCTATGTCAAAGATATAAATATATCCTATGAGAAAATAGTAGACTAGGTCCATGCTGAAGTAAATAATGAGAACATTTAGAAACTACAATATTTGTCTTAAATATATGATATACAGTCAAAATATATCACATTTATGGACACAAATGATGTCTGTCATGAACCAACCTGGGACACCCTTCAAACTGACACCTGAGCATTCATGTGATATAATCTGAAGCATGTTCTCGATCACCCTGGGCTATATAAAATCATTGATGAATTAAATATAAGCTTGTAGGAATGGTTTAACCTATTTATATTAATAAAATATAGAATATAAGTATGAAGAGAATCTGGCATAACCCTTCTATAATTCAAACGTTCATTCAAACCAAATAAATAGTTTAAAAATATGAAATATAAGAAATAGGTAACAATAATATATATAAAAATTTATGAAATTTCTAACATAAAATAAATGAGATAAACAAGAGGATGGTCTTGATATATAAGAATGAAAAGGTTACTAATACATACACAATACATGATAAACAAAATGGGTCCAACACCAAACTTCTATTTTCCACATAACCCATGGTCACCATCATGCATCCACACTATACCCATACTAGATGAATCTAGTAAAAATGTGTTATAAAAAGAGAACTCATCTATAAGATGAGAAAAACCTAAAATTTATATAGGAATGAGCATAAAAATACTCAAGAGGTATCCTCCCTACACCCCATACATAGTCATTAATCATAAAACCCTTTTATGCTTGTTTGAAATATAGTTTATGAAATTAGGTCCATTTTATCATTTAAGAAAACCAAAACAACTAATTAAAATCTAGATTTTACATTCTATAATTAAACTACATTATTTATGAAACATCATTAATTTACTAGAGAAACTCAGGTAGGTCCCTTTTTAAGGAAAACATTAAAATTCCATTAAAAAAATAATATCAACAACATGATTTAAAAAAAAAACTTTTTGACTAATTTACTTTCAAAACAATCCACAACTTAGTTATCAAGCATTTAAAAAAGTAGTTAGACTAATGATATGAGATGTAAACAATCAATTATAACAACAATAAGCAATAGAGAATAAAAATATAGAATAAATACAGTGACATCATTCACTAAATAAAGGGAAGTAACTCAATATAAATAAAGTATAGTACATAAAATAAAGAGCTAAAATTACATAACATCATGTGAGTGGGTATAAGAAAACTAAGGTTGTGGTTACGTAGTGAAATGACTTCACCAGATTGGTAGAAATCCTCAACTAACATTATAGAGATTCAAAAACATCACTAGTTCGATGGTGGTATTGTTTATACTTTGTCACTACTCAGAGAGACACACAGGACGAGTAGGAAAAACCTAGTTGGTTATAGGTTTCCTAATCCAAGTTCCCAAGTTCCCCAAACAATATATGTAGTGATGAGAAAAAAAACACAAGATAAATCACATGAATAATCAAGAATGTATAATAACCCAACTCGCCTCTTCTATGAGTCATCCCTTACATGATAATCCATGTTTCATTCAAGCATCAAGCACCAAAAATAAATAATTATGGTATGATCCAAAACACTTATGTAAAGTGCCAACAAGAACTTTTTAACTCTTTGAAAGTACCAAATCATGCTAATCCAATGCATTTCAAATCATTAACATGATAATTTTAAAATAAAAGGAAACACAATTTCTATATAAACACATTTTGAATATTTAATTTGATACTAAAAAACATTTAAAACTCAAATTATAAAATTTACTTTAAAATAAAAATTATATAAACATCCAAGAATCACAAAGATAATATTTAATAATCATATAAACAAACATGGTCATAATTATGGAAATTTAGAATTTTTTTAGATACCAAAACACTCAGATGGGTTAAGAAACCATTTTTAATGAGACAAAAGGGAATTTCAAAAAACATAACACGTGTATAAGAAATTTAAAACAAATATAAAAAAACATAAAATAAAACTTATTTTAATCCAATGGATCCAATGTAAAATAGATTATTTTTGAAAAAAATATTTAAAAAACTTACTAAAGTTCATAATTCTTTGAAACGTTATGTTTTAAATTCCAATCAATCATGTTTCTAACTGTAAAGAGTCATGGATGGAGAAAACACACCTCAATACAGACATAGGTGATACAAATCCATTGGATTTGAGAATAGGAGGACTAATAAAACAATAAAAACACCCTAAAATCAATAATGATAGATTCATAAAAACCCATCCCTAGGTTTTGGATAAATTTACATAAGAATTTGTTGAAAAGGCATGTGAATAAGTGGAAGAGAATAGAGAATTTAACCTTGAAACACCAACTTAGAACCAAAGAACCCAATAAATCCATGGAGAATATGGATGAATCTATACATAGGGATCCTTTATGACTATATCTAATGAGGTGGAGGTGGAGGTGGTCGCAGTTGGGAGGAGTTTGAGGCATAGGATATCATAGAGATGGAGGTGAGGGTCGGAAGGTGGAAGCAAAGTCAGTCGTGGCCAGGAGGAGGCAGAGTTGGAGGCAGCCATGAAAGTGGAGGTGAGGGCTGGGAGGTGGACGTGGGGCCAGGAGGAGGTGGTGGAGGCATCCACGGAGGAAATAAGGAAAAGATATGGAGGAGAGGTCGGGAGTCAAAGGCGAGGGTGGGAGGTTGAGATTGGGGATGGGATGAGAGGGTGGAGACGCTAGGGCGCAAGGGAGATGCAGGGGAGGAAATGAGAAATCAAGAGGAGTAGGCTGATAAAAACTTCAATTCAATGTTATTATACCCATGGTTTTAACAAAACCGTGGGTATAGGTCAAAACATACCATCTATACCCACAGTTTTTTTAAACTGTGGGTATAAATGTGTGGGTATAGATCCATTTTCGAGTAGTGAAGGCGGTGTTTTACACCAATAAAATGGTATCAACCTCAATCAAGAGAGTTTCTTACATTCATGTTTTTAGGGATCTTATGTTTTTGAAGAAAAGTATAGAATTTTTGTGCCTTTACTTGTATAAAGGAAAAATCAATGATACATTATGGCTATGAGAAAGGGTGATAGGTTTTGTGATCCACACAGCTATGTTAAGAAGTAGTCTATTTATAAATATTACATGAATAAAATAATTGTATACCGACTCTTGTATATGATAAGAACCGAATCTAGTAGAATATACTAACTTACCTTATGTGGTTTTATGATCATCTTTTTTAGGAAATAGTACTAAGAACTTGGGCAAGCCTTTTTTTATCCTTTACATGAACAAGAGTAACAGAATACATAGGGATCATATGTTAGTGTCAAGATAATTTGACTAAAACCCATGATCATTATGTGTGTGAAGAATATAGAAACAAAATTGGAGAATACCTATGAATTTTGATCTACGTAAAATAACTATGAGCAGTGTGGTGTTTATAGTCTATAGAACATGGGTGAAAGAATTAATATATTCTAACCATTTGCATGAGTTATGAATATTGGAAAACTAAATTAATCTAATATATAATAAATAATCATCTTTAACCTTGATAAAAAAACATAAAATAATAATTATACTAAATTTTAATGTGTTGAGGTTTACATAATTGAGTAATCTATGAAAAGTAATACGCTTTCATGCGAAAACAATGAGGAAGAGTTTGAGAATCTGACATTGTAATTTTATATCTCATATTGTCTTTAAAAGGACAAAAGAAAAAGAAGAAACAACAAACTCAATGATATTAATTTTCTATCATTTGGTCTATATAATAGTCCAAATGGCCCAAAGGACTTCTTTTTTATTGTATTATGGATAATCCCCCTTTTAATGGATGAAGGGGAACCAGTACATGACCTGTAGGCCCAAGGCACAAGGCCTGACTGACTCGCAATACATGACCCGAAGTCCCAGAGGCATACCATGCCCATTATATGACCCGTAGGTCCAACCCAATGGAACTTCCCCTCCCCAGCTTCTGCATCATTGATCACCTAGCTCCCCACCTTGCATTGTTAATCATCTAGCATTGCCTCATACAAAGTTGCATGATGCCTGGCCTCGATGGTGGCTTCCATACCCTCTCATTCTTCCAATTCAGTTAGCTCTACTTCTGGTGGTTTCTACTCTTGTTGCTCTGATCTTCTTCTGGGGCTTTTTATGTTTGAACTGGGATACTCCATGTTCTATGTGGCCCAAAGGCTCTCTGGACTGAAGGCCTTTGATGACCTGAAGGCCCTTGAGACTTGTAGGCCCAAACCGATGGCCCAAAGGCCCAAATCAGGTGAATAGTTTTAGTTTCTACAATACTGAACAATAACTGCTACAGTGGTACTACAGTAACCCAGAAATTTTTCTCCACGTGTTTTTGAACCTGGGACTTTTGGATGCCAAGCAGGAGCCCTTACCACTCGGGTACGGGCTCATTGTCTTGGTCCATATAATAGATATTGAGAACACCGGTCTATAACATATTGGTATTATATTTTGTGACTGAATAATAAGAATATGTATACTACAATATTGATGCATTTCAGAGAAAAACCTTTTTATTTTTGTGAAATGGTGGTTTCTATTTTATTTCTACATTCATAATAATTTGATCGGAATAATTCATGTATATTAAATAGGACTTGTTATACATAGTTGATCACTTAAGTATGGATAGGGTGACATCCTGAATTATTGTTCTTCAAAGATAAATATTTCATTATAACTGGTATGTGTTAGGAAAATGAGTTCAATTTCATACCCTTGATTGTGATTTTCTTGATAATAAAAGACAAATTGTGTTTGAGTGGGATAATAACCATCGTATACTGAGGATGTAATCATCCATAGTAGAGGTGAACCTCATTAAAAATATAGTTGTTCTTTTAATTTATTATTTTTTGTGCATTCCTTCTAACCAATGGTAAAGAAGATAAGAGAACCATTCACTGAATAAGTGAAATAGATAAATAAAAGGATACATGTTTTAAATCTTTAAAAATTCATCCCACACTAATTCACCCCCTGTAACACCCCTAAATGATAAAGGGTTAAATGACTAAATGATATGACTCATGTCAACAAGGTGCACCTTCCTTTTTGGGAGCCTACCTGGTTAGAACTCCACAGTTAAGCATGCTTGGCATGGAGTCGTGATCAGGATGGGTGACCTTTTGTGAAGTTTCTCAGGGTGTGTGTGAGTGAGGAAAAAGCACAATAGAAAGGACATGTGTTGGCCTGTGAGGACTGTCATAAGTCAGATGACCCGTTTGGGCACATGGGTGGGCCTCAGGGTGGGGACCACGTGTCTGTGGGACAAATGGTGGTACCTGGAGGGCCAGGACCCGACGGCCATGTTAAGTCAAGGTGTATGTGCTGTCACCGGGACCTAGTTGTCACATTTGGTATCAGAGGTGGCACCTAGCCTTAAGTGTGGTGCACTGCCTGAGTTGATATGTAGGGCCCACAATGAGGATGTTGTGCTCTAAAGGGGGGGGGGATTGTAACACAACCAAATGATAAAATGTTAAATGACTAAATGATATGACTCATGTCAATAAGGTGAACCTTCCTTTTCGGGAGCCTACCTGGTTAGAACTCCATAGTTAAGCGTGCTTGGCCTGGAGTAGTGATCAGGATGGGTGGCCTTCAGGGAAGTTTCCCAGGGTGTATGTGAGTGAGGAAAAAGCACACTGGAAAGGACATGTGTCGTCCTGTGGAGATAGTCATAAGTCAGATGACCCGTTCGGGCATGTAGGTGGGCCCCAGGGTAGGGACCACGTGTATGTGGGGCAACTGGTGGTACCTGACGGGCCAGGACCCGACGGCCATGTTCAGGCGGGGTGTATGTGCTATCACTGGGACCTAGTTGTCACACCCCCCCCCATAGTGTGTTCATACCATAGTGATCCTAAAAATTGGTATCAAAGGCAAGCACACCTTTGATTGTATTCTCTTATTTGATGCTTCTTTATGATTTTATTTCTTTTCTCGGTTCAAAATAGAGTGAAAATTGGTGGAGTTATATCTATGGAAGATAATAATTCTATCTCATCCAAGACCTTGAATAAAATAATGAAAAAATAATTGTGATATATGAATAAGAAACTCCTATGTTAAATAGTAAGAATTTTCAGCTTCCCTATAGTGTAATTCAAATAAAGAAATGTCTTGCATGGAAACAAAATATCTGGTAGTTCAATCTACTACCAAAGAGAAGTAAAATAGTTCTAACTCATGTGGTGCTTCATCCCAATATGAATAGGGGTAATAAAAAATATCTTATCAAAATAGTCTTCAATAATATATATGCATTTTTTGGAGTGATCCCATGTTAGAAGAATTCAATGCTAAATTGGTTACTACATTGAATGATATACTTCATAATTATCCTAAGGAAATAGTTACTTTTATTTGTTTCACATTCAAAGGCATATTAAAAGAGATTATTTATCTTGAATAAAATATAAATAACTTGAACAATGATTTTGAAGAAAGAATTTATGTCAATATCAAGATCTCTAAGAAAAATGGAGCCAAAAAAGTAGAGAAAGTTAAACTTAAAGAAAGAAGGTTCAGTTTTGAAGATCAATGGATAAATACAATTTTGTAAAAAGAGGATTACACTAAGTAATTTGAATAATTATAGGAAAAATATATTTTGGTGATTGATGAAAATAATGTTGAACTTGATATCAAAGAAATTAAGATCATGAAACTTGAACCCCAACTATAGGAGAAACATAAAATGAACAATGAGGAAGTTACAAGATCAAAAAAAAGAATTTAAAGATATATTTACATTAGTAAAGGATAATAAAAACATAATGAATATTAAATGTATTTATCTTGAATTAAAATTGGTAAATTATAAAAATACTTAAGTCAAGGCTTCACAAAAAGATAAAAAAGGAGTTGTTACTATGAGATCTATCGTCACTCAAACTTATAAAGAGGATTATTAACCTATAAGACTCAAACATTATGGGAAAAACATATTGGAATAATTCAATGTTTAATCTCATGAAGTCTAAAAAATGTACCATCCAGAAAAAATATTAATATTTATGCTAATTCTAGTTTTATATATAGTGAAGGTAAAAAATTAAACCTATGAAAATGTGGATAAATAAAAATGTTTAAGAGACCCCCGCAATATTTTTGTGAGGAAATATAAGCATAAAATAATTTTTTCCCCTAATTAATCCCATCATAAGAATGAAATTAAATAGAATATTTAAGTATTCCAATCTATCTAGGTTGTTATCCAAAAGAAGATATCGATATTTTTTTCAACTTTTTATGTTCTGATAGATTTGGTTTGATGACATATAATTGATATAAGTAAAGGAATAATCTTACTATTATAAATATATTTTAAAATTTTTATAACTTCTATGGTATTTTCAATGGAAGTGGTCATAGTGAAGAGGTATGAAAGTATAAATAATTTAAGTATGCCACTAAAACAATTCGGAAGAAAATAACATAGAATTTAAAGAATTTAAATAATCATACCTTGAAAATAATAAATACAAAATCATTTAAAATAATATTCCCAATAGGTTTAAAAATAATATAGGTAAGCCAACCTTAGGTAAAAATCATAATAAGACTAATTATCAAGACAAAAATAAGAAGAACAGAAGGTTTGTTTCACCAAAGAGAATAAGATGCTTCTTTTTTGGAAGAAGTGGTCACACTGTGGATAACTATAAGACATGGATATCAAAATTATTAGAAGCAAAAAAAAAAGAAACAAAGTGGAATACCATTACAAGAACAAAATAAAAGGAATGAAGCAAAAAATGGAACACATGAAAAGGCATGTGGAACCTCCAATAATGTTGTGTATATTCCAAAAGACATACTGGTAATATGTCCATCTAATGTGAAATAGAAACAAAAATTTAACAAGAGTAGGATAAAATAAATTCTAAATTAAAATAGAAGATTCAATATGTAGAAATTAAATTTCATGAGAGGTTGTCAAAAAATGATAACCAACAAATCTCAGAAGTACTATATTTAAGGTTCAAAAGTTCTAGACATATCTTTGATGATTTTCTTTCATAACACCACCACAATAATAAATATTAATGAAAAATAAATAATCAACAAGTGATAAAAGTTCTTTATTTTCAATGTTAATAAGAAAAGTCGACATGAAGTTACTACTAAAAAAAGTAACAATTACAGACTACCCAAGACTACAATAATATATTGTAAAGTTGGCATAAAGATTTCACCCTCACATAGAGGAGAAAACAAAGGTGACTCATAGTTGAGAATAAATTCTCAACCTTATAGATATCATTTAAAATAAAATGGGATCCACATTTTTCCCATATTTTTTTTCTTCATTACTTATAAGTAATTGAGGGTGATTCACATATTTAGGGAGGAAATGAAATGAAGGAATTATATTGCCACATCTGAAAGTTGGAATATTAATTCTAGGACCAATGGATGGAACCAACCAAGTTTTATCTTTCCATTGATATTTTGAAGATTATCTGTTGTAAAAGATTAGAGATCAACCATGATGAAGATAATCAATATATGGTAGATGATCAAAAAAATGTAAGACACAATCATGGATAAGATCACAATGATTAGTATTCACAATAATTTTTATTTATAAGATCAACTAATGAAAGGATCTATCTTGATAAAGTGAAGTTGGATATCATACCTTGAGGGGGGGTATCCAATGATGTCCCTAGAGAATTATATTTTATAAAAATTTAAAATATATGGGATGTACTTTTTCAAGAACTCATTTATGTGCATGTGGGAATAATATTAAATCCTTATTCACACCAAAATAAAATGAATCCTTGTCTTAAGTGGTAGAACATAAGTGAATCAATTGCCTGAACTAAAGAATTTTCAATAAGTATCAAGAATGATTGTATGAAAATTAATTTTCTATTATAATTAAATGTTTTTAATATGTGTGTTGTAATGAGTGGAAGAATTTTATCTTTAATGTATCTTGATATTTTTCTTTACAAGTAGTATCAGAAAATTTATGCTTGCACTATATCGATTGGTATCAATCAATTACTATAAACTAAGAAATAGTTGATCAGTCTATGAGGAAAGAAACAAGTTTTGAAATACCAGTTTGTGTCATATTCTAAATTTAGAATGGAAAACATTGATGTCTAAATAAGAACACCTTGTTTTCTTCATCAAGTTAGACTAAGTAGACTTAGAGTGGATTAATTGATGGTGCATTTCTTAAAAATAAATGATACCATCATCTTTTATCTAGTTTATATTTTTTATCAATTCATGGGAATGAATAAAATAAAAAATTATAGAATAAATTTAGAAGAAAATATTGACATCTCATATTCCACATTATTATTGACAACAAATACAAAGAGGTAGATTGATTATATAACTTTTTGTTTGTGTTGTATTTGTTATCAATGAGTTAGTTAGTGATGAATCAGTCGATGTAAATATGTATTGGAAAAAAATAATAGCATTGAATTATTATTTATATCCAAAGAATGTTTTTGAAGATGAGTTCCATCTATGGAAGATAAAATTCCATATATTATATTTTGGATGAAGTGAATTTAATTATAATAATTTTTTATTTTTTCTTCAATGTAAAAGACTTGTGTCAATGAAGACACGTTATTTACAACATTATGAAGAAGTTTAATTGAGGAAGTCCATAAAATATTTCATTATTCCATGAGTACCATACAAAATATTGAAGACCATACAAATATTCACTTGAATAAAGAAATTCAAATTTTTTTTGTAGAATAATTGATTAGGAATTGTAACAATATATATTTTTTGAATGAATATTTATTGATGAATAAGTGAGAAAATAGATAAATGGGTTGGTATTAAATTATATACATATGATTAATCTGTCTATTATTTTTTGGAATTTATTAAAATATAGATCCAACCATAGAAACCCAAAGATGGTTAGCTCAACCACTTATGGGAGCTAGGATCTACAACATGGGAGAGAGCTCGTGCATGGGTAGTTATGGTGATAGAGGATCATAGTGGATGAAAATAACCTGTATAGGGGTATTTGTGTGTGTGTGAATGTGGGTAAGAATAAATAATAGAGAAGTGGGGAAACATATCTATAGGGGAGGCAACATGATGAGGCATGATGCCCGAGAGTAAACCCCATTTCTCACATTTAGTCTAATAATAGTATGAGATTACTTATAAAATAGATCCCAACCAAACATAATTCTAATGTGGGGTCGGTAATATATTTCATTGTTCGTCCATTTTAAAAATATATGAATATAACCATGGCCATATGATCAATATAATATCTATTATCTGATAGAAGTGGATCATTATTGTCTTGATCCCTTATTTTAGGGTTCATTTGTTAATGGTTATCCCACCATTATTGACCTATATCCTCATAGTTTAAGTTATTTTTTTTTCAATGACCATGTCGAGATTACTTCCATGTTTTTATTATGGATTCAATCATCAAAATATTTCTATATGCATCATGGGAAGTCAAGATAATTTTATATATGATATGTTATACATAATTTATTTATAGAATCTCAAGGTGATATAATCTAAAATAATCATGCTACATAAATAGATGGTTAAAGATAAATAACTATTATAAATGCATGAAACTATTATTTTTATACATGTAAACCTAATGATATGAAGTTATAAATGTAAAGTTGTGTGGATTTTTTTTAAATAGTGATATATTTTGTCATTTATAATTACTAAAATATTTAGTGTTATGAAATTATTCCTTAACTCCTCATTTAGTTTAATAATTTTAGGTGGTATGAAGTTTGGAGGAGAGGTGGTACAACATTTATATAAAACATGATAACCTGAGATCTATAGAGTTTCTTATATTAATTATTTAAAGAGCTCTCATTTTTTAGAATAAAACAAGAGAACCTCTACACCATTACTTTCATGAAGGAATTATCTGCAATCCTCCTTTTCTATGTGAAGATTGTAGTAAGTTCTATGTTCTACTCAACTACAAGAAGAAGAGGTTCTGTATAAAAATCATTCATGGAGAAAATAACTGCATACTCACTCTTTTATACAAGATTAAAAGAATCCAATGGTATGTATTGACTTACATGAAGTGGTTCCATGATCATATTTTTCATAAAACAATATCAAGTACTTGAGTTGATATTGTGTTATCATTTGTGTGAATAAGTTTATGGGAAGTTATATGGATCGTCTTCTAGTGAAAAGATCCTTTAAGGAAAACCCACACTCATTACGTGTGTGAAGAAGATAGAAATAACCTTGGAGTGTGCCTGTGAATTTTGATCTTTGTGAAAGAATAGTGAATATTGTGGTTAATTCATTATATACAACCTAGGTGCTAGAATTAATATGGTTTAACCATTTTCATGAGTATTGAAGATTAAAAAAATGGATTAAGTTGAGATATGAGAATGAATAAGATTGAACCATGATAAAGATCAAAAAAATATTAAATATATAAAATTATTGTGTACTACGGTTTAAAAATTTGAGTAATCCATGAAAAGTAGTACATATTCATGAGATAACTATTAGGAAGACTTTGAGAATATGGAACTGTATTTTGTTATCTCATATTGTCTGTAGAAGATCAAAAGTTTAAGAATAATTAGTTACCTAGTTTATATTTGTTGTTTATCATTTGGTTATAGAATAGATATTGAGAATAACAGACTGAAACATCATGATATTTTATTTTTTGACTGAAGAAGATGAAGATGCATCCAAGTAGATTGCTATATTTTTTTAAACAACCCTTTTTATTTTTGTTAAATTGTGGAAACCATTTGATTTCTATATTCAAAGGAAGTTGATCATAATCATTATTTTCTATTATAAAATATATGTTATATTTTTTTATCACTTCAGGATAAATAAGGTAACATCATATATTATTGTGATTCAAAGATAAATATTACATTATACCTGGGCAATGCTAGAAAAATGAGTCAAAGGTTATACCCTTTTCCATTTCTTTTCATGATAATAAATGAAATGTTGTGTGTGAGTGGAATAATAACCACCATACACTATGGACATAGTCCTATATATTGGAGGTGAACCTCATTAAAAATATTGGGGTTCTTTATGATTGATTATTTTGTGTGCATTATTTCTAACCATATGTGAATAAGATAAGAGATTCATTCATTGGATTAGTGATATAGGTAATGAATGGGATACAACTTTTAATGTTGTAAAAATTCATCACACACTGATTCACCTTCCCTCTTAGTGTGGTCATCCCAATTTGATCCAAACAACTCACTTGTGTTTAATAGTGAAAATATGTGTCTCATAAATTGACTTGAACATAGAAAGGAGTAGGTACACAATTTAGAACCAAACCTTATAAAAATATCACATGCTAGTTTCTTGTTTATTTATATATTTCATGTGTTGATATGTGTTTAAAGATCATACATAGATATATACTTATTAATTAAGACATAGGTTCAACAACAATATGGTATAACTAAAAATATAAACTAATACATAGTAAAATAGTTGAACCCAAATTTGGTCCCCCTCTCAGTACCCCTTCATGATCCACTAGGTACTTCAAGGATATGAACATAGAAATTCACATTCAATGGTGGTTAAAATTATCTAGTAGGACATCGAAAGTTGATAAAAAAACTATTTTCAATCTTTTCCATTCATAACAATCAAAACATTTGAAATCATAATATATTGTCATGTTATTACATTTCAATACCACCCTAAGTGTAATCCATGTTAAATTTCATTAGGATAATAAAAATTACTAAAAATATAAAAAAATTATATATGAATATAGAATATACTCAAAGTCCAACATCTCTATTAAAAAATATATTTTTCTCTAGAAATCCTGACCAAGTTCACTATAAATAATCTCTATCCAAATAATAAGTTTTCTGAGGATATATATGCCAAATAAATTCCAAAATTGACACACACTTTGTAGAGATTAAATTTTACTATTTTATAATAACACATACATATGTCTTGATAAAAGATCTATAGTGAAGGAATCAAACCCTAATAATTGAAATTATTGAACATGGGAGTCCTTGGAACCACTGATGTAGGACCTATACCCTTCCTTGATGAAAGAATCAACCCAAGGAGTTCATAAATCCATCTCTCAAGTCAGGGAACCATACCACATTGATGATATTATTGATCAGGATAGTACATGGACCAATTTCTAATATAGAGGACCAATGATCTATAAAAAATGAGATCAAACAAGGAAATATTTCATCCTATAAGTCTGCCTAAATACCCATCCATACTGAATGTATATTCTGATATATGGGTCACACTAAGATGAATGACCAAGAGATGGTCTAAATTAGTGTAATAACTAAAAAAAGAAAACATTAGGGATCAAAAATAAACCATTTAATGAAGTCATCACTAAGAGGAATAATATGTATCATTATATCCCACCATCTACATCCCATGATAATAATTCATCTCATATAAAACATCATTTTTGTTAAAAAAATAATCCACAAATATCATAATATAGGTCATCTAACTAATTAATATGGTATATCTCTATAAAAACCATCATCCATTGAAATGTTACGTACTAGTTCATTACCTACAATTAATTAAAATGGTTAACTAAATGACATGTTGGTATAGCATTATTCACAAATTTTTCATCCCATTATGGTTCTATAATGACCATTTTGGATTACTCTAATATGGTATAAATCTAAAATTCATACATGCTACCATAATAAAGAGTATGCGAATCTTATAAATCATATCATTTAATGATATTATCGAGTCTCATAATCTATATTATAAATATTCATTCTTTAATATATTGAATCCAATCAGAACTCATAACTCATAAAAACTTATAGAAGTTATTGACTATTACTCAACCTCAATAATAATATCAAATTAACATTATAAGATTAATAAATAATTAAATTAAACCATCATAGTTACAATAATGATCATGGGACCTTATGGGATATCATTATGTTTCAAAAAACTACAAAAATCATCAAATAAAACACATTCACAGCCATTTATAAAATATTAATTTTGAAAAAACATTGTCTTAAGATCTACAAATGAACTAAAGGAGGAAAAAATTGTGTTATAATTGATAAAAATTAAAATATTATAATTTTTCTAATGTAATTCCCAACTAAAATTTGGTGTTTAGTTAATTAAAATGATCAAAATGTCTCAAATGGGATTCAAAATCTCACTATATTAGTTTATAATGAATTATGAGTAATATATAATATTATTTTAACTTAACTAGAAACTAAATATATGTATCTTTTAAATATATTTTTTATTGAAAAAATACAATGGATATGTAATAACCATTTCTATTATAGGTTAGTTGAATTGGGAATCAACATAAAATCCAAAGGGAGTAGTGATGGTAGGAATTTAAGTTTCAGAATTATAATGGAGATAGTGAATTTTCATACATGTTCAAAATTATAAGGGGGTGTTTTGAATATTTATTAGTGTTTATATTAATCTTGGTTATTGTTTTTATGATTTAGAACTTTAAAGCCCCTAAATGGGTAGTAGAATCAACACATTGGATGTTTGGTGAAGTTCCACTACAAGACCATTGTTTATAACATTGGAATTATAGTCACTACCAAGATATCATAAGAATGATTTATAAATTGGAATTCTGATGGTCTTTTATACTTATAGGGAAGTAACCTTGGGATTCCAATGGTTACTCTAAACCACTTATTTGTGTGGGGGATTTTTTCATCTCATTTTGAATTTTTTTTCAAATTGTATCTTCCAGCTATTTTTGGTCCAACCAACCAAAATCATTGTTATCCTCTAATTTCATTCCATATCCCTTAATATTTTACCCACCAAACGATTTCCCTATAATATTATTCATGATCCATATATGATATTGATCTCCTATTGGAAAATATAAACCCATTAATTTATGGTCTCTTCCACCTTTTGTTCTATTATACCCAAGATATCCCAAATTTTTGTATCTTATCTAATTATTAAATTTTATGAGAACATGTAGGAATTATCTATAAATAATATATGATATAACATTGATAAATATTATATTAGTCTTTTATTATATTTTGTTCCACAAGTCGTGTGATTTTCATATGATGTTGTATTCATGAATGGGTGTTTAGGATCAGATGGCCTTAATGTTGAATAATATTATGTATAAATGTAAGATAATTTTAGTATAACCTTTTGGGATTTTAAGAGACCTTTCACACTGTGTATAGTGATTTTAATACAACCTAATCAATATGTTATTATGGTTCATGGTAATAAATTTCTATTTTATGAACCCTGAATGGGTTTCTGGGCATGAGATAGTTTTTTATGGTCCTTGTATGGGGTACTTTATGAATTTTATAAGGGTCTAGTGTATGTGTTACTTTCAATAATTAGTTTTATGGGTGGTTTTCCATGTTATTTACATTGTTAAAAAGGTATTCTTGGTTTTTAAAGCTTAAAACATTCCATGGAGTGTGAAATGATTGGATGGGTATGGAATTGGGGTATAAAACCATGAGAGTATTTATTTATCATTAACATGTGGGTTTCATAAATAATTATTAAAGGTCGAGGTTAGATAATAGTCACCCAATTAAAAACATTTGATGATTAATATAGATATAAAGATCTTGTAACCTATGATTAGAGGGTATTGGTGCATTTTGGCCTTATAATGGTAGTAAATAACCCCTTTAGGGTAGGGTTATTGACTATCCTTGGTGATAGGTCCGCCTAAAGGAATATTACATAGGGGATTTTGGTAGGCATTTAGGTATTTTAATTACTATGAAATTAGTTAAAAAAATTTTGAAAAATAAACTATTAGAGTCTAGTTAGGTCTTTTAAGGACAAATTAGATAGTTATTCCTATGATATTTGGTAGAAGATAATTTTAAATTTACACATATCATGATTTAGGATGGTATGATGATCATGTCATATGGGAATTATGGTTGTTGAGAGGCTATGGTTGTTATATGAGTTTATTTCTAGGAAGACAGTTTTGAGTGACATGGAATAGGATTTATCACTAATTGGGATGTTAAGAAATATCTAAAATAATGGGGTAGGTTAACTGCTAGATTAAATCATTGATTAGGTTAAATATTAGTTGAGACCATTGATTGGGGATATATTTCCCATGAATTGTTTTCAAATTAATCTTGACTTTTTATAATACAGTGTTAATTTATGGTGATCTATCTCTTCTAATGGTAGTTTAGATGCCATATGTTGGTAGTGATCCATGAAACACAACCTTGTGTACTTATCTTAAGTCGCCTAAAATACAAGGGGGTTGACTAATGCATCAAGGCACTAATTTTGTGGATTTACTAACTGATTTAGAAGTTAAGGGACCCAATGGATAATCATAAGGTATCTCATGGAACGATTCATTTACAAGGGAGTGGTTTTTTATATACCACTCCCATATTTAGATGATCATAATGAATATTTTCATATGAATGGAACTCAATTTCCATTTTTGTAGTACTTACCTAGTTTACTCCAAAGGATATAGATATGTATCCACCACTCTAAAAATTTAGATACTAATCCATTCCTTGATGTCCTAGCTTGGAGAACATGGTTCATAATGATATAAATACATTATATAATTAACTTGAATCTATAAAATAGATAGATTAAATTTGGTTTGGGTTTCACGATGTCTCAATTAACATATAATTACATGACATGATCTCATTCATGTTGAGTATTACTATTTCTTTTATTTTATCAATCATACAATCACATGTTATACTGTTTTATATATTAGGGGCACCTTTGGTTGTGTCATACTTAGTTTTATACTAACACATAGAATTTTAATCATCATGGATATGTAGACAATATATTTGATACAAAAGTGTGATTTTAAGTTTTTGTATAGATGATCAGGAGGGATTTTCTTGATGGGGTTATGGAGATAACACTATAGGGAGGAATTTTATTTTATATTGGTGTATCCTAGTTTTATTTTACATTATTATATTTATATTCTATATAAGTTTGAAAAATTGGGTGATCCATTCTGAATTATGTTATATATGATATTTCATAGGAACATGTTGATATAGCTTGTTTGATTAATTTATGATGGTGAATAAAAATTAAGTAAAAATTTATTTGAATGTTCAAAATTTTCTATTATAGATATTGATTATGTTAATTATCTATTATTATTATGATTATGATATCAAGGATAAAATCTACTCAATTTTTATCAAATACACTTTCCATTAATCTATATCCTTTATAATATTAGGAGGAACGATAGTGTCATTGAAATAGTTATCCCTAAGAGTGCTAATCTAAAAGTTCTAGGTGACATCAAGCATAACTCCCCATGTGCTGGGGGTTACTGGCTAGCAGTGAGGGTCTATTGATACCTAGAGGAGGCTATATGATCTATTAGATAGCTATAAATTAAAACAGAAATAAAGGTAAACCATTATACACAAATAAATTACACAATATAGATATTATGAAGATGAGAAATAAATATAAAAAATCACATGATATAATATGGTTTCAACCCCATGTAAATATCATATAGCTACACATAATGAAGAAATATATATTAAGGAACACTCATATATTGGTGTAGTCCAAAAATAAATAAATTAATTGAGACATTAATAAAAATATATGCTCAAAGTTTTATTAAGACTCATATCCCAAACCAGATATCCAATTTGTCTCATCCATTAACCATAATTACTTTAACCATACCTCCATCCCTCACTGTGATGTTTTCACTCCCAGTTAGGAGTGTATTAAAGGTGTAAGAAATATATGCAATAATCCACTAATAATGGTGTCCCTAAATAAATATAGTACACATGCTTGCATGAAAAAATGTTATCTATCAAAAAAGTGTACCATAACCATAATTTCATTACCAATTTACAATAGTAAACCCAAATGAGAAACTTTATATGCTTCCACTAGTGCTATAATGGGATGTTTTTACCATTTTTTTATCATGAAAATAAGTTTAAAGAGATCTCTCCACTCATAATGATGACCTAGGTGAACAATCCCTCACTATAATAACATGGTATGAGTAAATAATGAATCATTATATAATAACTATAAGGGTTAAATATTTATCACTAAATTGAAAAAAAACAAGGTGAATGAGGTGGAACTATAATACCACTTAAGGTGAATGAGTTATCATTATATCATAAGATAAGGGTGAAATAAATATCACCATACCACTATATAAGGGTTAATGTTACAAGAACATACCATAAAAAATAAAATTATACATTACTAACATAATATACAAAGTTGAATGATACATGTCACTGGGAAATTTGTTCCATGAAATTTTCTATAAAATCCAGGAAACAATCACCACTTAGACAACACAAGTTGATATTGATAGAAATATATTTGTATTCTCGAAGACAAATAAAATGGTATATATATGTTATATAATATTAATAACACTTAAATGGGTGAAAAAACTTTATATTGGTTTCCCAAACTAGTGATGTGGTGGTGATATCTGACCATATAAAGTAGGTTTTTGATTTCATACATTACTAAACAATGTGTTTGTTGAAGTCCTAAATCCATTTTGAGGGTTTTTAGGATCTTTTTATCCCCCTAAAAAAATTAGGGGTGAATACCCTACATAAATAGGTATGGTATGATTTTTAGTATTTTATTTGAGTAATCATGGACATAAAATGGTCTTATAAATCAAATTTTATGGTCATTTTAAATCAGGCTTCATTATGGGGAAGAATGTTTGATAAAGTAAAATACTCTATAAAGAAATTCCTGGAATTAATATAACCATATTAGCTTCATCATGAATAAATTAAAATGATTTTGGAATCACCCTTTATTACATGAAAAAAAAAGTTATTTTAAGTATTAATCATCATTTTATGGCCTCCCACTTTGTGAATGCATCTCAAGAAATCCATTCTCAAAGTATAGAAGGACATACTTAGGAGCCTCTATGTGAAGCACTATGTGAAAAATTATTTAGGAACAAAAATTGCCTGTGTTATAAATATATTTTGACAAAATTAATATCATTATTTTAAATTAGTTATTCAAAATTGAATAAGGGTTCATTTTTTGGTAATTTTATGAAATACTTCAATTTTTAGGTGAATAGTAAAACTGCAGTTTTTCTGGTAATCTGTGTATCTTAAATTAAATCAATCATGATGAAATAATGAAATAATAATTTATAGAAATTAAAATTTGGAAATAAATATATTTAATTTTAAAAATTAGTCCTTAAAATAAAATAAACTTAATTTCCAAACATAAAAAGTACTTTACAAAGTCTAAAATTTAAATTATGACATTAAAATAATATAGTCTAAATTTTTTTACCTTTAATTTTAAACTAATTAATTATAATTATAAACTTATTAAAAGTATCAAATAAATTTTATTTAATTCAAATATGGTTTATAATTTCAAAAATATTACTATTACATGCTTTACCAAAGATATAGTATTTTATTAAATATTTTATTCTAAAAAATACCCCTCTCCTCAAGTATAAAAACCCCTCTCCATACCCTTGGAAAACCACTACTCCCTCACCATAAAAATCTAAATATCTTCCCAAATAATAAATCACAATACCCTTATAATACATATGGACATTCTATTGTAAACAAACTCCAAAAATCAAGGGATTTTTAGTTTCATACAAGAGAAGCTACACCGGAGAAATAGTAAGTTCCTATCAACTCATTTCTCCTTTTCTTATTCTATTTTTTTCTAAATTAATTTCAAAAAAATCTTAAAAACTAATTAGTAATCATTTTAAATTATATTAATTGTTTTAAACTACTGGAAGTATCATAATTATTACATATAAATTTCAAACTTCCCTTTACCTCTACTTCAACAATGTCAAATCAATGTTCGTTTAATTACTAACAAGGATATTTGTAATATTTTTATTAGAAACAAACCTATGGTTGGTTTCAATAAATTATTTATGATATATAAAGGTATAAATATTTCTTTTAAGGTTATATAATTAATTCTACTAACGTATAAATTACCTCAAACAAAAATATCTATATCGAAACAAAGCAAGAAAATTTAATGAAAATATGATATAAAAATAATTTAAATTTAACAAAGAGTGATATAAATTATAATATATTAATTAAAATAGATAAATATTGTAAAAAATAAACATAATTCACTTCTATAACTATTTTTAATAATTCTAGGTTTATTATCCAGGAGGCAAAATAGTGACGAAATAAAGTGGGATTTAAGGTAATGGGATTTGGAAACCCAACTCCTTTTTCTTTGGGTTATCCCTATTTCGCTTCAATTTTAGTATGTATATTTCTATAATTTTTCTTAAATATACTTTCACCATTATTGAATTTTTATTTGGGTATATACATGTTACCAACTCTATTTATTATCTAAATATATTGATTTTCCAAAACATATCTTTTACTCTTATTGAGTTGCTTCTTATTCACTCAATCATGATGATGTTTAGGTGAAATATGTTTACCATTATTCATTTGGGAACCCCAAGTTTATTCATGATATTATTCTTCATTAAATACTTATGAATCCCATTCTTTTACATGGTTTATTTCATGACTATGATTGTTATATGTTCTATGTGGCATGATGATTATGTAAATTTTATAATGTGAAGGGTGGACCCAGAATTATATATCCCTTAAATTAATTATTTAATTTAATATATATAATAATATTATGTGTATTATACATGAAATTGATTCTACATTTGTTCAAAATTATGATGTTATGATTTATGCACATATGTTATGCGTGAACATGATGCTAGCCTTGTTCACAACTATGTGCGGTATTTTAACACTATGACATGATGTTTAATTTTTATGTATTTTCATATTCCATTAATTTATAAAATATTTCCAAATTATCATGATTATTATCCTATGATTATGATGTGATGATGATGATTATGTTCACCCATGTTATATTGATTCATGTCCCTTATTCCTCCTCTAACTAGGATTTTATCACACCACATTATTTGATGTATATTCTTAGGAAAATACATGTACTAAGGATAAAGTGAGATTTTATAAGGACAAAGAAGAATTATTTAAATAAATTTTTATGATTTATTATGTATAAGTGATGTATGGTCCTAATTTTCCCCATGATACTAAACCTTTTGATCCTTGAATGTATAACTAATTTGTTGTTTACCTTTAAAATTATGTAATAGACATTTAATTAAAAGTAAGTTCATATAATTGGTATTAGAGGATGGTTTAGTTAATTTGATAATTAGGATTATAAAACATTCATGACAACCCTTAGGGTAATTCTGAGCATATGTAAACATCCAAGAAGATTTGTTTTATAAAAAAGATATAAATAGGGATCCCTTAAGATATACCTTTGGAGTTAATTTCATAAAAGAATAAATTATTTATTCATTATTTGTTGAAATACATTTTCTTTAATATTTTTCTATTTTAAAAAATGGTGGTAATGAGTAGAAACTAGGTCAACAACTCATGTGAGGGACAATGCAATTATTTCCCAAACAATATCCCCAATGTTATGGGAGGTTGACTTAAAAACATTATAGAAATGATTAACCATATTAATTAGGTTATGAACAATAACTTGGACCACATGGAATGTAAACATTCACCAAAGAAAGATAAAATGGTTGTTGAGTCTGTTATATGGCAACGACCACCAGCATTTAGTGGATCTTCAGTTCCACTCATCATCTAACATTGGGTTAACTCAATGGAGAAGATATTTTATGTCCTCAACTTTTCTGAGAAGGAGAAGGTGACTTTGGTTGTATATAATTTAGATGGAGAATTAGATCAATGCTAGTTCTTGATAAATAACACCAATATTAAGGATAAAATGGAAGTGATGGAGTGGGAAGACATTATGAAAATATTTATTAACAAGTATTTACCTCAAACTCTTCAAACAAAGATATAGAGAGAATTTGTAGAGATAAAGAAGAATGAAGGTGAATTAATAATGGATTATGAGGAAAACATAATAAGGCTTTCAAGATATGTGTCATGTTTTTATCAATAATGATAGAAAAATTGATAAACTATTTATTGGTTTATAACCACACTTTTGAAAGGTTGTAGCTATCTGAGACTTCAAGAGTTATGGATAAGAGGTTTTATGTACTCTTAATGTAGATATGGAATTTGGAGACTGGTCCTTTGGATATGGGGATAAGAAAAAATAGTTTGTCATACTTTTTGGTTAAATTAAATAGGAGGGAAGAAAATCCAACCACCCACATGTCAAAAATGTGGGAAGAAACATCGTGGGAATTTTCTTAAAGGGGTGGGGAAATTCTTCATGTGTGAGAGATAAGGCCACCAAGATTATGAATATTATAGATATATTAATAATTAAAGCAATATGATGGAGGAAATGAATTCACCTCCTAATAAACCACCCATAGTTCAATACTTAAACTATAGGGGGAAAAGGTCCCTATGAATTCTAGTTAACAAAACCATGGGTCATTAAGTGTAATCAGTGTCAACAACCACCAAATACAAAGGAGAAATGGAAATATTATTAAATCACTACTGTTAAGGTGGATTAAGAAAATGAAGTTTTAAAAGGTGCACTTCATATTCACTTAAGAATGGAAATTTTTTTATTTTATTATGGTTCTACACATTTCTTTATATCCTTCATGTTTTTCAAGAACTATTTAATCCAATCCACAATAACTTGAAGTATAGATTTCTATAAAAAACTATTTGTGTGATCATTTCAATCCAAGTGTTGGAGTCTTCATTTATTAGCGTATGTGGGAAGATTCTTCCAAGGAATCTCGTAATCCTTACCCTGGTGGATTTTGATACTATACTAGGAATAGATTAGATTTATATATATATATAAGACTTAAATTATAGGGAAAAGGAAATTTCTTTTCATATTCTAAATCATCCCATCATCCCCTATAAATTAAAGTAATATAATGAATATCCTTTGTAAAATCCATTAATAGTGTGGATGTTGATACCCAATAAAGAAGCATACCTTTACCAAATGGTTAATCCAAAGTAAGGTGCTATCCTCAAAGAAATTCATATTTTGAGGGAACAAATTGATTTATTTATTGAATGATTACTCATACTTCCCCTAGATCATGAGGTATATTTCTCAATAGAACTTATATTTGGAGCCACACCTATATCTAAATTCCCCTAAATGATAGACCTGACCGAACTAAAGGTTTTAAAGAAGTAGCTGAAAGAGAATTTAGAAAAAGGATCTATAGCATCCAATCCTTTTATTACATTAATAATACATCATTTTAAAGATAAACAACATAATATTATTACACATAGAGGATCCAAAGGTTCATTGTCTTGGGAAAACTAGAACCATACATAACAATTACAACATCAAGACAAAAACATTTATTTAATTTCTTCTTCTCTAACTTCTTATTGGAACTTTCCCTCTCCTTAGTACATGTATCTACCTAAGTATATACATAAAAAGGGGTGAGATAAAATCCCAGTAAGAGGATAGATAAGAAGAATATAGCACGGGGTGAGCATAATCATGACATAGGTAAAAGATCATGAACATGATAGGAGCATAAATAAAAGACTTGAAATGTGAAAATGCATAAAAATGAAACATCATGTCTTAGTGTTTAACTACCACACATACTTGTGAATTAAGCTAGTATCTTGTTCACACATCATTTCACATTTACTCATGGGATTCATAACTTTACCCAATGCATTGAAGCATTGTATAATTCCAAGCACACCCGTCACCTCATAATATTATCATTATCATGCATGCCACATAGAACATATATAAATAATGAACATAACTAACCCATGTTAAGTAATGGGTTTCATCTCATAAGAATACATTCATAAGCTTTGGGTTCCCAAAGAAAGAGGGAACAATATACTTGACACAAGAACCATCAACCATGAATAAGAGGTAAAAGTTGAGTTCTTAAAAGAAGAGTTCTTTTGGAAAACATTTGGTTTGACCTAAACTTCATTATAAAACATTTATATCCCAGTAAAGGTAATATAATTATGAAAAATGATTTTTAAGAAGTGGCTATACCAAATTGGAGTGAAAGAGGGAGAACCCGAAGAAAGAAAATTGGGTTCGAGATTTTCCCCTTACCTTGTATCTGAATGCTTCCTTCTCTTTAATGTCCTGTATAATGACATTATATTCATTAATCAGATATCCAAAACCTTGTGTACATTAATATGGTTAAGTATGGTTTTATTAAGTGATTTTATGTTCCTTTTGATGAGTTATAGAGTTTAAAAAACATTGATCGGGAATGTTTGTTTTTATGGTTTTCTTGAGTGGTTTACTTGTATTCTTAAATTGAAGTTGGGGTAAAACCTGGGTAAACATCCAGAACTAATATTACATGTTATTAATTATATTATAGGAGTTTTAATGATCTAATAATGAATAATATTATATCTATTTGGATGAATCATTAGATAAGAATTAAATGATGATTGTTTGGGTTAATTTGAACGGTGTTTCGATCATAATGAACTTGTTTTATTTTATCACTGGTAATATGGTCATAAGTTAGTCCCAAAACTTCAAATAGGGAATAATACATATAAAAATTATATTTCAACCATAAAAATGGTTTCATGACCAGATCTGAATGTATAAATGGAAGAAGAAAACATGTTGTTCTTGAAGGTGATAAATTAACACCTCACGAACAACGTTCTCTTTAATAAAATAAAAGGAAGAGGGAAAGGGGGTTGGATAATATAATATCCCATTAGCATCATAAAATTATAGTAAATGTATAATAATGGAGTTAAAATACCATTTGGATGAAGATATTTGGGGAGAGATCAAGAAATGAACATGAACTTGAAAGGAAATTAAAGGAGAAGAGGGAGAGAAATTACCTCTTAAATCCTCCTCTTGAGATCCTCCTTAAGGAAGCTAGGATTGGTCTTTTGATGAGACCAGCAGCTCTTTGAAGTGTGATAGGGGATAGGGAAGATTTTTTGGCAGAGTTTAGAGAAGGATTGGATCTTGATAGGTGTGAGGAAATGAGGGTGTGAAGGGTGGTATTTATAGTGGAGGGGAGAGGGGTTTCTTTAATATAAAATTCATTAGTTTATTAATTTCCCCTAAGACAAGGAATAGTGAGTATTGAATGACCAAGAATAGTAATTTTATCATTTTATCCAAAAAAATGTGGGCTTACATCAGCATAACATCACACATGACTCTATAATTAGCTTATTTAGCTTATTTTGTAAGTTATGGCATTTCACTATTCAACGAAATTTCAAGTATCTCAGAAAAAATCCCAAAAATTTACCCCAACCATTTTTCAACATGTAGAATCCAAAAATGAATTCCATTTTTCAAAAAATAATTTTCTAAACATTATTAATTTAATATTTAATTAAAATTATAATTTACTTAAAAAATAGTTTTTAAAAGTTAAAACTGATTTTCTAGTGCTTTCAAAAATTACGTAGGGTCTTATAAAATCATCTAAAAACTATAAGAATTTTTTTTGATAATTTATGAACACATTTTAGGAAAATAAATATTATTTTAAATTAATTATAATTAATTATTTATGACTTACAAAATACCAAAATGTTTACTAAGGTCAAATTGTCACTTTCTAAGATATCTAAATTTTATTTAATTATTCCTGGGAAAGGTTACTCTTATGTTGGATGATTTACTATTCATAAGCATCATATTACTATTCATAAGCATATGTTACTATTCGTAAGATTATGTTACTATTCAATGAAAATTATTTTTGTTTCATTAAACTCTAAATATCATCTTGAACACAACCGTGAATATCGGATTTTTGAAATTCAAAACACAGAATTGACAAACTTATGTTTCAACTTAACTATAAGGTATGCAATACTTTGTTGTCTTCCATGACCAGGAATATATATAGCCAGATTTCTTCTTATGAAGCAGAAAATTGTATTTGAAAGAAGCTTGAAGTTACTCATTTTTGTACTTCCAAAGTTATTGAAACTAGAAGAGCTATGCTTAGAGCTGAGTACCATGGTTTTTGATTTCCTTATAGAGAACCTATATGTAAGGTACAAAAAAGATTTATGACTATTGTCAATAGCTTACAATCCATGGGTGAAAAAGGTTTAGATGATGAGGCACTTGTAGACAAGATTATAGATAGCATGCCTAATTAGTGGGAATCCAAGAGAACAGCTATTGATGAGAGTAGGAAAGTCCCACAGATCACTCTTGATGAGCTTTTTGGAACTATTATTCAACATGAGACTAGAATGAAAAGAGATGATGACAATGTTAAGAACATGAATGGAAATGGAAGTGTTTCTTTTACAACTACTTCAAATCATATGAAAGCTAATACTCCTAAGAGAGTTACGATATCTAAATCTAAGAAAGTCATTGTTTTATCTGAATAAAGCGAAAGTGAACATTCTGAGAATGAACTAGATAATCTTGCTCGAAGGATGAACAAGATAGTTGGGAAGAAATACTTTTAGTATAGATATAATAATAAAGAAATAAAGGATAAGAAAGACTCTGAAGTCACTTGTTATGAATGCAAAAGAGCTGGACATATAAGGCCAGATTGTCCTATGCTTAAGAGAAAAGAAAGAAGGGAAAATCATTCTGAGAGTAATAGAAAGAAGTACTATAAAGCTAAAGCTAAGAATGTTTTGAGATCTAATTACACTTGGAGTGTCATTGGTGGAGACTCTTTTGATGAATCTTTAGATTATGAATCTTCTGAACAAAATAATCTTGGTTTACTTGCCAGACTACCTATTGAAAATCATTGTTTAATTGAAAAGTTACACAATGTTGAATCCATTACTAATGTATCCTTTAATGATAATTATAGTGATAGTAAATATTATGAATCCTCATATGAATAATCTTCTTCTAATGAAGATAATACTTTACCTACCTATGAAGAAGTTTATAGGTTTTCTAAGCTCCTTGAGAATGAAAATTCTAAAGTCAACAAAAATATTGTTAAGGAAAATTCTAGAATTTATATTCTTACTAAGGAAATATCAGATCTTTCTAAAGATCTTGATAAAAAAACCCTTTATTTTGATAGTATTTCAAAAAACCTTGAGGAAGTAAATTTTGAGAAGGATAAACTTTCTAAGGATCAAGAAAAATTAATTTCTAAAAAAAATCAATCCTAACTCTAGTGCTAAAGCTAATGTTTTGGAAGATAAGAACTTAGTTATTATACTAAAGTCAGAAATATTTTCCTTGAGGAAGTGTTTATCAAAATTTACCTTAGGTAAGGAAAACTTTGATAAGATGTATTCCCAAATTTGACCTCTAAGGAATAGTTCTGGTTTTGGTTATACAAGTTTAAGATCGATTTTTAGTAACAATTATTTTGTTCTTCAAAGTGCTCCATTTTGCACAAAGTGTCAGTGTAGTGGGGATTGGGAAAAAAATGTTCCTTAAACAAAACTCAATCTTTAGGTTTTCATAAATCTTATTTTTCTAAGAAAATTTGTATTCCTAAAAAAAAATTTATGAAGTTTCTGGATCCAAGAAATTTTGGGTTCCGAAAGTATAACACTCTTATTTTCAGAAAAATAGAGAAAGTACCAACAGAAATACTTTTTACATGGATAGTGGATGTTCCCGGCATATGAATGGTATCAAAAACTTCTTTGAAAATATTATCAAGACGAAAGGAGGAAAAGTAACTTTTAGAGATAATTCTAAGGGAGAAATTATTGGTATAGGTAACATTGTTCTTCTTGGAAAAACATTGAATTCAAATGTTTTATTTGTTAAGGGTCTTAAGAACAACCTCATTATCATAAGTCAATTATGTGATAAAGGTTACCTTGTGAATTTTAGGAATGAAAAGTGCTTAGTACATAATTCCAAGGAAGAGTTTATTCTTTCTTCTAATAGGAAAGAGAATGTTTACACACTAAAATTAGAAGACCTTATGAGACAAGACCTACCTTATCTTAGTGAAATTTAAGATCATTCTTGGTTGTGGCATAGAAGGTTAGGACACTGTAACCTTAGGAACCTATGAAAACTATATAAGAAAAGACTAGTTAAGGATCTACTCGAGCTTAGATTTTATTCTTAAAAAGTTTGTGATCCTTGTAAATATGGAAAGTAACATAAATCAAGTTTTAAATCAATCGGTGAAGTCTCAACCACTGATGCATTATAGTTAGTGCATATGGATCTTTTTGGACCAACACAAAATGGAAGCATTGGAGGAAAATATTATGTATTTGTTTTAGTTGATGATTACACTAGATTTACATGGGTCTATTTTCTAGAAAAGAAATCTAAAGATTTTTTTTATGTGGATGGTATCATTCGATTTGGAACTAGAATTTGTGTGTTTGAATCACTTGAGATAAAGAAAGATATATTGGATAATGTGTATAGATCATATTTTTCTATGAATCCTGGAAGTACCAAGATGTACTGTGATCTTTGAGAAAACTTCTGGTGGGATAACATGAAGAATGAGATTACTTAGTATATCTCAATATGCTTGATATAATAGAATGTTAAATAATATCTATATATGTCCAAGGGGATGATACAACCATTTCTTGTACCCACATTGAACTGGGAGAACATCACCATGTAATTTGTCACTAGTCTCCTAAATACATCCAAAGGAAACAATATGATATGATTTGTGGTGGATCAACTCACCAAGACTGCCCATTTCATTTACAAGGGTGAATATTTATCACTTAAAAAACTTTCCAAGATGTATGTGAAGCAAGTGGTGAGTCTACATTTGGTTCCAATTTTGATCATCTCATATCATGATCCAAGGTTCACATATAAATTTTGTAGAAGTATTCAACATTCTTTGAATACTGAATTGAATTTAAGAATGGATTATCACCCCCAAACTGATTTCCAATATGAAATGACTATTTAAACACTCAAGGACATGCTGATATCTCAATTAATGTAATTCAAATGTGATCAGGATCATTATCTCCTATTATTTGAGTTATCATACATCAACTTCTACAAAAGTATTAAAATGACTCTATATGAATCTCTATATGATAAGTGATTTAGAACTAATACTTGTTTAGATGAGTTTGTATAATGAAAGATACTTGGACCTTATCTTTTGTGATATGAAAAATATGGTTCAAGACGTCCAAAAAATATAAAAACTCCTTAGATTTGAAAAAAGACTTATGTTTAAAATCATCAAAGGGACTTAGAATTTGATGTTGGGGAAAACATTCCTTTGCAAATTACCATGGAATAGAGTCATTTGGTTTTTAAAGAAATAGAATCTCATCCCTAGGTACATTGGTCCCTTTTATATCCTTGAACATATAAGAGAAGTGGTCTATTGGCTTACACTTCCACCAAATATGGATCAAGTTCATTATTTGGTCCATATATCACTTCTAAGGAAGTATATGACTAACCCCTCACATTTACTAAATTCATAGGTGGTACAACTGGAGAATTACCTATCATATAAGGAGTATCCATTAAAGATCTTGGACCACAAAGAAAAATTTCTATGCGACAAGAAATTTAACATTGTTAAAGTGTTGTGGAGGAACCGTAAGTATGAAGAGGTGACATGGTAACCAGAGGAAACAATGAAACAGAAGTACCCTCACATATTCTCAACTAATAATATGAGTTGAAATTTTGGGGATGAAATTTCTAAAGGGGGAAGAATATAATGACCTGGACTTTTAAAATGATAATTGTTTCATAAATAAATGTCTGTTATATTATACTATGTAATTATTATACGCATAGAGCACATAGAGAAACCAAAAACACTTTAATTAATTAATAAATATAATTATGTTAGTTAGAAATGAAACCAATGAAAATTTCAAACATTACAATTGGATAAAAAAGATAAAATATAAAAGCTAAAATGGGAAAATATGGATCACCCCAATCTACTTGAAACATCACCCCACGACCAACACTATAGAAATGAAACAAAATATTAGTAAGTCAATAAAAATATTATAAAATAAAAATATATAACCTTTTGAGGAATAATAGTGAATATTGGGAGAAAGAATGAAGTGGTATTTAGAGGATGCAATGTGACTGTAGGAATAGTAACTTGACTATTGTGAATAGTAACCTGGTCATTGGTAATAGTAACCTAGATGTTAGAATTATAATTTAAATTCAAAATAATAAAGTGTGATATAAATAATATTTATCATGAGAAATAAATGTAAATATAAATATTATAATTTTGAAAAATAAATATCATTATTAAAAAACTCAAAGAAAATATAGACACGTGTTTAAACTGTATTTCAAAGTATTTTATAAAAATAATAATTTTTATATTAAAAATTAAAATTACCTATGTTATAAATTTATTTTGTGAAAATGAATTTTATTTTTGAAATCATAACATCAAAATTGACCAAGGTAGTGTTTTTGTAAATTTTCTAAAATACTTCAATTTTCAATTGAATAGTAAAAATACATTTTTTCACATAACTAATGTATCTGAAATTATAACATTCATGATGTAATAATAACCTAATAATTTATAGAACTTGTGTTTCAGAAAATACATATTTAATTTCATAAATGGGTTATTAAAATGAAATAAACTTAATTTTAAAACCTAAAAATTGCTTTCCAAAGTCTAAAACTTAAGGTATTACATTTAAAATTTTCTCATTTTTTCTCACCTTTCCTTTTAATTAAACTAAGTAATTAGAATTATAAAGTGATTAAAAGTCATAAAATAATGTTATTTAATTTATATATTGTTTATAATTTCAATAATATTACTATTACAAGCTTTACCTTAGATATACTATTTTATTCAATATTGTGTTCTAAAAATATCCCTCTCCTCAAGTATAAATAACCTCTCTCACTCCCCTTGAAAACCCACTCCTCCCTCACTTTAAAAATCCAAAACTCTACCCAATTACTCTATCTAAATACCCTTATAATATATAGGGGAGTTTTTGAGTAAACCAACTCCAAATATTAAGGGGGTTTTATTATCATACAAGAGAAGATACATCGAGGAAAGAGTAAGTTTCTACCAATTCTTATCTCTTCTTCTTATTCTCTTTATTTTTTCCAAATTCATTTCAAAATAAAATCTTTTAAAATCGATTAGGAATTATTTTATAATTATATTAATTATTTCAACCTACTTAAAGTATCATTATTAATAGATATATAAATTTCAAACTTCCCTTCCCCACTCTTTCAACAATGTCCCATCAATGGTTGGGTAATCAATAAAGAGGACACTACCAATCCTTTTCTTATCATAAAACATATGGTTTATTATAATAAATTATTTATGATATATATATATATATAAATATATGTTTTTAATATTCTATAATTAATTCTACTAATGTATAAATTTCCTCAAAAAAATAAATAGAGGGAAAATTTAATGAAAACATGATATCAAAACAATTCACATTTAAAAGAAGTGTTATAAATTATAATCCTATAATTATAATGGATAAATAGTTGAAAATGAACATAATTAACTTCTATAACTAAGTTTTAATAATCCTATGTTTATTTTTTAGGAAGTGGAAAAGTGACGAAATAAAGAGGGATTTAAGGTAAGGGGATCCTCAAACACAATTCATTTTCTTTGGGTTATCCCTCGTTCACTTCAATATTAGTACAGATTTTCCTCAAATGTTTCTTAAATATAATTTCAAAATTATTACCTTTTTATTCATGGATATACATGTTAACACATTTATTTATAATCCAAATACAATGATTTTCAAAAATAATAATTTTCTTTCCAAAACACATCTTTTACTCTTCTTGAGTTGCTTATTATTCACTCATGAATGATGATATTTATGCAAAATATGTTTAACCTTATTAATTTGTGAACCCCAAGTTTATTCATGAAATTAAACTTGATTAAATCCTTATGAAACCAATTCCTTTACATAGGTTATTTCAATACTATGATTGTTATATATTCTTTGTGCCATGCATGGTTATGTAAATATTATGATGTGTCGAGTGGACTAGGAATTATATATCCCTCCAATGTATTTGGTAATGTGATTTATGTCATGATATTATGTGTATTATGGGTGAACATGATTCAATAATTATTCACAGTGATGATTTAATAATTTATGCACATATGTTATGTGTGAACATGGTGATAGCTATGTTCACAACTATGTGTGGTATTTCACCACTATGACATGATGTTTCATTTTTATGCATTGAAGCATTCCATAATTTTATCAAATGTTTACATCATAATTATAATTATGATCCTATGATTATAATTTGATGATGATTATGATTATTCTCACCCATGTTATATTGATTCATGAACCTTATTCCTCCTCTTAAGGGGCTTTTAGATCACCCCTTTCTTTGATGTATATCCTCAGGTGACTGATGTACTAAGGAGAATGTGAGATTTTAGGAGGATAAAGAAGAAGTATTTAAATAAATTTTTATGATTTATTATGTATAAGTGATGTATGATCCTAATTTTCCTAAGATACTAAACCTTTTGATCTTTGAATGTATAACTATTATGTTTTTTATCTTTAAAATGATGTAATAGTCATGTATAAAAAGTAGGATCTCTATATCAAATTCCATGGAGATTGTGTCCTTGTGGACTAGATGTACACTATTACCAAACTAACACCTCTAATATAAGATATTAAACATCTTGTTATAGTGATATCATCTCAATAGATTCATATTGACATTGGACACATTTCATAAAACCCTATAAAGTATGAATAACCACATGGAATACTACTAATGACAGGCCATGGTGAAGCAGGAAGCCCCCAAATCCACATCAGACTACTTCAGGAGACAGTCAACAAAGAACTAGATTCCAAACCTCCCTTATCTTATGGAGTTGATAGAGGACAACAACCATGTTTAGAAAATCACCAAGGATCTTCCTAGGAAGGCTACTACTCACTGTAGTCATCATCACTGATGTGTGATCCCAATTCTGCAAGAATCTAAAAAGGAGGTTATGTCTATCACTATTATCCAAACTTAGGAATCTAAAAGGAGAGCCCATATAGTGAGGTCAAATATAAAAACTTCTAATAATACCCATGTACCTACTACTACCATTATCCATGAGGCCTATCAGCATATCCCAATAGCATCCTAAACCAAATGTATATCACCACTAGTCATAAGTTTCAAACTTTATTACAAATAGCCTTTTTTATATTAAAATACTAGTTAGAAACTCATCCCATAGGTGTGGGGGAATTTTTATCATTTTTATCCATGAATTAATCTTTGATATCATTTAATGAGAAGGAATTCATCTAGATGGTGATATACCACCTATAAAGGAATCTCTGTTTTTGGCCACAGGATTCAAATTGGTAAATTTTATCACCATTGGCTCATATAATACTATAAACCATGTTATTTTCATTAGAGATATAGGAGTGGCGGTATTCACCACCCACACTTCACATGAAAATGATGAATTATTCTCAATATAAGATAAGATTTTTTAGTTCAAATAAAAAATAACAAAACTTGAATAGATAAAAGATAAATTTCTTAGAAGAAATATACATAATGATTAAGTTCATCATGTTTAATTACTCTTTACTCCTTTAGCTAACACACTTCAATTAGTGAAGAAACTAATATAAATTAGACCAATAAAAATGGTCTTATAAAAATTGTTTTAGTGAACCATTGGTATATGTATATCATAGGTACCCTATACCAATGGTTTTATAAAACTGTTTTTATACATCCAAAATATTTAGGTACCTATACAAAATGTTTCTAAAACTGTTGGTATAGACCTATACCAATAGTATTGTGGAACTTTTGGTATAGGTTCTTAAAATTTTAATGAATTATTTTTTCAAATAAGATTAAAAACAATAAAATTTAAATTACTTTTGAATATATATATATATATAATTATGTTTATAGAATTCATTTTATCATTTAGGTTAAGTCATTGATGTATAAGAAGGAGGTTCTATGATTAAAACTCACAAACGATTTTTTTACACTAACTTATACCAATAGTTTTCTAAAACTTCTAGTATAGTTATTTCAAAATCAAGACCTATAAAAATGATTTGAGATCCATTTTTTCATACCACTTATATTAATGTTTTTTCCAAAACCATTGGTATAGGTATACCCAAATAGAAAAACAACCAATAAATTTTAAAAACATCGGTATAGGTTATTCCAAAGGTTTGAGGTCCTATAAAAATGTTTCAAAATTTTTAGTCTATTCATTTCGTCAAATAGTGATATTACTCGACCCAAAAATACATAATCGAGCTACCCCATTAATTTGAGGTCACATAAACCTACTCACATGATTTTTGAACTAGTTTATTATTAAGAGTTCCCACTACAGTGGGGACCTCAAATGCTAGTTATATAAAATCTCCCAAGGCTAACTTATGAATTATAATCCTAGGAATTACTTGTAACCCTTATGCTTCAATTATAGTAAGCATTTATTTATAGAGAAACAATTGCACAAAGAACATAACATTATTCAAGAATTTGATTAAAACCTAAACTTTCAAACTTTAAAAATTTTATTTTGATGAAATGAATGTAATTTTTAAATTTATCATGTCAAAATTTTCATAGGGTGATTTTTTTGATATTTTAGGAATAGTTTATTTTTGGGTGAATAGTGAAAAATAATGATTTAATAAAAAAACGTCACTTTTATAAAATTATAATAATATAATAATAAATTTAAAAATAAAAAAAATATTATATACCAAATATATAAAAACAAAGTAATATAATTCATATAAAAATATAATATTGAACATAGAAATATATGCTTCACATTTTAAAAATCTAAATAATATGTTTGCTCAATTGAAAAACTATTTTCAGTTCTTCTCTACTAGTCAAGTATATATAAGGTTTATTTCATTTTTCATTTGGTATGAAACAAAAATAAGTCTCATTTTTTTAATATAATACAATTAATTCCACTCTAATAAACATTATACTGTATTCTTATGTAAAAACAATTTTATTCTTAAAATATACATTATTCTAAAAAAATTGTTGTGTTTTGTGAATTTATATTAAAATTAATTTCATACACATCTAAAAATACAATATTATAAAATTTAATCCATCTATTTTATCACAAAGATTAATATTATGTAGTATGATCTAATTAATTTGTGGTCATAATGAATAGTAAAAATAGTAAAAATATGTTACAATGATTAGGATTAAAAGATATTTACCAAGGGATAAACTAAGAGATAATGGTAAAACTTCCATATAAACTTGTATAAATATTATTTTTGGAAGATATTTAGACCCTATAATATCTCAAATTCAAATTAATATACATTTTATTCCACTTTAACAAGAAAATTATTTATATTATATAAATTTTTTAAGTACTTCCATTTGTTTCTCTCCCCTCACTTATAAAACAGAACCACTTATACTCCATTATTCATAATAATTTAGAACTCTTGATTTCATAATCCTTATAAAAAACCTCTATAATACTTACATTCATTTTTTATCTTTTTTACTTCTAATAAAACCATCTTAAGAAGGCTTAAGGTGTAATCTAAAGGAGGTCTCTCAAAGAAGAGGTAATTGTCTTTACCTACTCTTTTAAAGTTTATTTCTTAGACTACTTCATATAAATATGTTTTACCCATAATAAAATAATAAATAAAATATCATCAATATACTAAGATGTAACTATTATTATGATACAACCATTTTCTACCACTTTTCTATTCTATAGAAAACAAAAATAGCGCCCATGATTGTGTACATTCTAGCATCTCCGTGTAGTAGAGTAATTAATTTTTCATCCCAATGTTACATAGATTGTTATAAATAAGGAACTAATGAATATATATGATATTAATGAAATAATTATTAAACTGTAAATATATTATAACATCTTACTTATTACACTTACACATGTTTTAAATTGATAACGTCTCTCGTGCATGTGTGTCAACTACCACCTCAATGAAGTGATGTAACTAATTTTTATTATCTATCCTTCATGGATGATTATAAATATATATATATATAATGAATATATATGATATTTATATCATGATTAATATTACATATATTATGAAACCATGAGAATGATACAAGGACCAAAACTACCAAACAAAAACTTATATGAAAAAATGAAATAGTTAACACTCAAAAACAACATTTTTAATAAAGAATTATTAATAACCTAATATTGAAATTTTATATGTGGATCATATATGATATTATAAAAATATATATAGTTACGATATAGAATTATAAAATACCTAAATTTATTATACAGGATTATAATTGTAACATCTTGCCCCTCCTCATTGGCTTGAGAAGGTGGGAGGACGATACTTGTCCATAAGTAACATCCCCAAGATGCTAAAGACTGGCAATAAATTCCAAGGGATTAATTAATAGTTTGGGGATGTTTTTTACTTTTAAAATAAAAAAACTGATAAAATATTTCATAACCAAGTAACTCATTACATGGTATATTATATCAATGAAAGACAACTCAACATTTCATTTATATCAAAACCACTACAAAGAGTATCATAGCGGAAGACTACAAAACCACCAAGTACACAATGAAAGACTAAAAAACCAAAAAAACTCAAAGAAAAATATAACTCCAAATATAAAACCTAATCCATGATCCAAAAAAATCCTATGTATCACTAATAACCACTAGATAAGTGTGATATTTTACCTTTTTCCATGTCCTAATAAACAACATCTACAAAAGCACCAAAGTTCCAAAGCAGGGGTGGCTAATGAAACTTAGTAGGTTTTCCCCAAATAACTTCCCTAACCATGCCACTGGGATAGAACAAGTTATAAAAATATATAAATCAGTTTATATAATACATTTTCTAAAACATTTTATATCTGAAAATAAAAAAAATTCAAGTTAAAAAAAGTTTTCTCAAGATAACAACAAGTTCCAAGGAAAGAAACAAAGCAATGTTCTAAAACCATTTCAAAAAATCCATTTTTGTAATAACCCATTACATTACACATAACCACACATCCAACCATGTATGCAACCTATAACTCCCTAAACTCATGAGTGGTGAGTCATCCTTTCACTAATTCTTCACTTAGTGAACTATTTTTATGGGGGTACTTCACGCCCATATCTATCCCAACCTTTTGATGGGGGTACTTCATTCCCTTATCCATACTAATACATATGAACACACACCAAACAACAAAGAAAAGAAAATTTCAATAAAACAACATTTTTATTGTAAACCATTTTTCTTTCATGTAGAAAAACCAACCACACATTTTAAATTCATCAATTTAAAATCAAGTTATCAAATTCACTTTCCAAAAAAACACCCAATTTCTCAAACCTTAACTTAAGAGGGTTTTAAAAAATAAATTAATATTAATTTCACAACCAATCCCAATAAAAACAAAAATTTGAAATAAATCCTTCTAGTTCTAAATAGAGGAGTATAGAGTGAATCCACCTACCTCGGGTTTTATGATGACAACGAAGAACAGCCCAAAAACACCCATGAAATGGGGTTAAATCTCCAAAAACCCTTCTTAGATCTCTTCCCCCATCATAAAAAAATCCAAATCTAATCATATTTGGAATCATCTATCTTATATCTATCCAAATATGACATATATCTAATATTTCAAGAGATATAGAAAAGTAATTCTAAGAGAAATCACCAAGAACTATCAAGAATGATGACTTACTACACGAATATAGATTCAAAATACCAAGAAAGTACTTAAGATATGATTCATATAAATAGGAGAAGCTTTCTTACCCTTTGGGAAGATAAAATCTTGAGTTAGGGCTGCATAGGAGGAAAAACAAGGGATTTAGAGGCCAAAACGTATGTAATACACAATTTTAGGATCTCACTTTTAACCAGTGCACGATTAGTCGCATATTTAGGCAAATTGTGCACTAACTGTGTGAAACCCACTACCTCAAGGAAGAAACTCACATGGTTGGATTTCATAGTTTTCAAACCATGTTACAGCCATGAAAAATCTAATTGTCTCAAGTAGAATAGTTTTTCCTAAGCTTTAGCAGGGTTTACAGAAATTGTGTGCTGCTTGTGCACCTTAAATTTAGCCCATATCCTATTGTTTATGGTTTTATATGTGTGTTTCACGGTTTTAACAAATTTTGCACCAACCGTTCACCTATATAAAATCCCTAAAACACTCTAAAAGCTTTCCAAACTCTCATAAACTTCACCCATATACTTTACATACTTAAAAATAATAAATAAAGGGTTACTTAATGAAAACTAGGGGTGATGTATTCTCCGCACCATTGGTATTTCCATCCCTGAAAAGTAGAAAACCAACATCTTTCTCAAAGATTTCCAGTCATTTATCTTTCATTTCATTCTTGTGTTCCCAAGTCTCTTCCTAAATCTAACCATGTCACTACAAACCCGCACTAGACAAATGCATTTTCCACAAAAGACTTTCTCAATTGATACTTTTTAAACTAAGATACATGGAACGCATTATGAACCTCACTAAACTGTGGTGGAAATTCTAACTGATATGTTACCTCACTATCTCATTATAGTATCTCAAAGGGGCCTTTTAATCAAGGAGATAACTTTCCCTTCTTCCTAAAACGTTGATGTCCAAGTCATGGAGAGATCCTCAAGAACACATGATCACTCACCTCAAATGACAATGGTTGTCGATGATGATCCACATATAATTTCTAAGGACTCTGAGTCATCTCCATCTATTTTTTGATCAAATAAATCTTCTCTTTTGTCTCTTAGTCAAGGCTCAGCCCAACTAGTGATGTATCACCTATTTCCACCCAACAAAGTGGAGAACAAAAAGGAGTCCTATAAAATGATTCAGATGGAGTAATTTTATTGATGGATAATTGTAACGACCCGAAATTTTGAATAAATCTTGTCTCCTAATTTTATGTGTTATTTTATTTTATTTTTATACTCAACAAAAATGTTTCATTTGATAACATGAGTATAATTAAAATGATACCGTTGGTTTTTGACTGTTATATGACCATTGGTCAATATGACCGCTGGAAACTAAACGTTTTGATTATTGTCTCTAAATACAAGTAATCTTGGTTAATTAATATAGAAAGAAGATTCAATGGCCTCACCCAGTAGTCTTGGACCGATCGAAGCCCATCTAACAGAACTTGGGAAGGAGGTAGCACCACTGGGCTTTGCTCTGGACCAAACCCAAGCTGAACTTCATCGTGTGAAGCTAGAACGGGATCGCCTTCGCGAGAAGTTCAAACTGATAGAAATTACTACTCGGGCAATGTTGACTGAGCCGCCCCAAGCTTCTATCACCCTAGCACACCTTACTCTTAGGTCCTATGCTGGTATTATAAGGGGCTATGTAACGAGACCGTAACTACCTTGTGTAATCCTTGTTTTAAATAAAAAATGGGATTTCTTCTTATGATGAAGTTTATGAATTTTCAAATGACCGGATAAATATAGTATGCATATTTTTGATGAATTTTAGAAAAAGGATTTTTTTTAAAATGGTTGTGTAAACCTTAAATAATTAAAAATGTGTAATGATTTTCGAAAAATGGTCTTCTATAATTATGTTCAGTACGAAATTTAGAGTCTAATAAGATCAACTTAATTTTTTATGAATAGTAAATTATGAATAGTGATTTTATGATTAGGATTAGTAATGTGTCCAAATGGATTAGTAATCTCACTTAAAGAAAGTATTAATATAATCTAGGCACCTTGATTAAGTAATGTGATTCAATAAAATGGTTAAATAACGGTTTCATAAATTATTATTCAAGTATTAGTTTTTTCGGGTGAATAGTGTTTTTTAATTAAAAATTTAATTAAAAATATTTAGATAATTATTTTTATAAAACGGATTTCATTTTTGAACTCAGAGCACCGATATTATGCTATGGTAATTTTTGGGGTTTTTTCTTGAAAAAAATGAATTTTCGGTGAATAGTGAATTTATTTAAAAATTGAATTAAAAATATTTAGAAAATTATTTTTATAAAATGGAGTTCATTTTTGAAATCAGAGCATCGATATTTGGTTAGTGTGAAATTTGGGGATTTTTCTGAGAAAGTTGAATTTTCAGTGAATAGTAAAAATGCAGTTTTAGGGTTTCGGTATATTTAGTGACATCATAGTTGTGTCATGATGATGTCATGAGATATTTTGAGGGTTGGCCGGCCAAGGGTGATGAATTATTGTTGTGGGGGCCCCATGTGGCCTAACTCCATGATAAATGCCAAGGGAGAGCACATCGGTTTGAGAAAAGCACATGTGAGGTGTCCTTTGGCCATTAATGCCGTGTCCCCTCACTTTTCCTATAAATACCAAGCCCTCCTCTCATCCATTAGACTCCCCACTCATTCCCAACGAATTTATGGTCTCATTACCTCCCAAGGAGTCCTCCCAAGGTGCCCCCAATCCCTCAAGGTCCCAACCTTTGAGGTTTAAGAGTTACATTTTAAGGTAAGGGATCCGACCCCTCTCTTTCTTTTCAAGTAATCTCTTTTATATCTTTTCTTTTATACTCCATGTTCTTATGTTGGAGGATGTTCTTTTATATTCATCCTACTTCCTATTTCATGTTCATATGATGAGAGACCCCCCATTTCTCTCATCAATTCGTTTTAAGAATGTTTATGTGGCGCCGTTAGGCTGCCGAATTTTTAAGGGATTCTTTCACCTTCCTCGTTTTCAAGTTCTATTTTCATTCAAGTCTTTCATGTTCCTTTTTGTTATATTGGGGTATGATATCTATATATATCATACTGGACTCTTATGTTTATTTGATGAGAGACCCCATTTGATCTCTTCAATTCAGTATTTTGATGTTTTAAGTGGCACCGTTAGGCTGTCGAATTTTTAAGTGGTTCTTCACCCTTCTCGTTTTGAATTTCTACTTTCATGTCAATTATTTAAAGTTACTTTTTGTTATATTGGGGTATGATCTCTATATATATCATACTGGACTCTTATGTTCATATGATTAGAGAACCCATTTGATCTCTTCAATTCAGTATTTTGATGTTTTAAGTGGCGCCGTTAGGCTGCCGAATTTTTAAGTGGTTCTTCACCCTTCTCGTTTTGAAGTTCTACTTTCATGTCAATTATTTCAAGTTCCTTTTTGTTATATTGGGGTATGATCTCTATATATATCATACTGTACTCTTATGTTCATATGATGAGAGACCCCATTTGATCTCTTCAATTCATTATTTTGATGTTTTAAGTGGCGTCATTAGGCTGCCGAATTTTTAAGTGGTTCTTCACCCTTCTCATTTTGAAGTTCTACTTTCATGTAAATTCTTTCAAGTTCCTTTTTGATATGTTGGGTAATTATCTCTATATCTATCATAATGAACTCTTATGTTCACATGATGAGAGATCCTATTTGATCCTTTCAAATCATTTTTGTTGAGGTTTAAGTAACGTCGTTAGGCTGCCGAACTTTCATAAGAGAAATCTTTTTCTTTTCTTCCTTCCATGTTTTTCATTTCAAATGGTATGTCCTTGAAATCTCATTACCATGATCATGTATCCTTCTTATTCTGTCCATGTACTATTTTATGGGTCATTTATGAATGTTTGACCCATTTTACCTCTCTTTTAATGTCTTCTAAAACCTCGGAACATTGCCGTTATGCTGCAGAATTTCTGTCTCAAAATGTCTATCTCTTTTTCTAAAGTCCTTTTATTTTATTAAGTGAATACTCAAAGATCTTTCTTATAAAGTGGTATTCACATATATTCCAAAATGTTCTATTTTAAATTCTGGGATTTACATACATGATACCCACCTTCCTTTTCTGTGGGTTTTAAAGTGATATAAAGATCATGTCTTTAAAGCAGTTTTTAAAAAGTTATGATTATGAAATGAAACCCATTTCCTTTATGCTATATGGGTTATTTATGAAATTTTTGATGATGATATATGTGGCTCACATGATAATAAAGGCAAATTTAAGGGTGCGCCCTGATAGCGCTCCAATGCATTGGGTAATGATGTAACCACTAGAGATTACAATTTTCATGATACCTTGGTGAATAACCTTGGTAATTTTCAAATGACACCTTGGGGATGGACCTTGGTGATATGTTCATGATTGTCTATGTTAAATGATGTAGCCACATCTTCAAGTTATGAAAATGTTATTTTTATTATGATATGCCACATGATTTTTTTTTATCATGCCTTAAAGTTCTTGTTCATGACATAGTTGATGTATCTCAAGTTCACATGTTAAATGTTTCCCTTGTTTCCCTTACTGGGCCTTCTTCTCACCCTTTCTTTTGATGTATGATCCCAGGTTATGTGATGCCGTAATGAACCTAGGATGAACATGAGGAGAAGCCTTTCAAGTCTTTTAGAAGAATGTTTTATGTTTTCATGTTTTAAGTTCCTGGTTTCCAAGACACTAAACCTTAAAGATCCTCAGTTTTGTATAATGTAATGAAAGTTTATGTGATAAAAAGGCGGGATGCTATAGTTGGTATCAAAGGATGGTTTAGTTATTTGTGGAAATTAGGATATGAAAACTCTATGAAGAACCCTATAGAAAAGTTTAATATAGGAAATCTTCCTGGTATTTTGGTGAGTATTGAGTAAGGGGTTGCCAAGCAAATACATCCCTGTCTGGATACGAGAAGGTAGAGGTGGCTCTGGCACAGATGTACATAGGGGTAAAACCCGAAAACACCGCTTTGAGCTAGACTCGAACGGGAACTGGTACACGACAACGGGCCTTGCTGCACTCTTGGTTACGACACTCCCAGGGGATATGCTTTGGTAAATTCATAAGCTTGGTATGAACCATTGTTAAAGGAACAAAGATAAAATAAAATAAAGGTTCACATAAGAATATATGATCATTCACAACCTATATGGGAACCTAGGAGATCACAAGTTAGGGTATACATTTCATATACAAGTTATCCTTATATGCTTTCAGTTCCTTTTCATGATTATTAGCTAAGTACTTAAGCCCCTAACTATAGTTTCTTTTCATAGTTAATGGCGGGAAATAGAAGAACATGTCTCAACAACCAATGTAATAGGAAATGCTACGATTTCCATATTAAGATGACAGAGATGATTAGGGGATTAAAATATGATTTTTATTTTGGAAGACGTTCACTATTTTGGGGACCCTATATGATCGAGGTAAATAGATTACAACGGTATTTTCATTAAGGAGTAAGGTTGACTTATATTTTGAAGAGTCGATGAATTTAAGGTGGACTTATAGTAATTTAGGTTACTTACGGGAATGATTAACCTATCTTGGGTAAAATATGTTTAGGTTAGATACTTTTGTTATAAGATGTTAGGAGTGGTTGATGTTGTTTGGAGATGAACAATGAAGTTTATTTTGGAAGACTATGTTATCAAATCTTTCTTGTATTTGGGTTTCAATCTTAGTTTGGTTTATTTTGAGGAATCTTAAGGACCATTATTTACGGAATGGACTATGATGAACTTTGGGTAGTACCATGGAATTTGATGATTTGAAAGTAGTTTCCATTCCTATGGGATTCTTTCTTTTTGAAGAGTTGTTTTACCTTAACCTTTCTGTTTTTTGGGATAATGTTTAAAGATAGAAGAAATAGATAGTTAATCTTTTGTAGATTATGTTATTCTATAGAAGATGATCCTTGTGCTTTTATGAGACCAAGTGTTTTTGAATTCTCATCATTTGGAGAAAAGATTAGTGTTGGTAGGGACTTGTTAAAGGATGAAACTCTACTTGAAGGTAGGTATATTTTCTTATGTTTTTGTTCTATGTAGTAAATGAAATCCTCAAAATTATGAAAATAAACGTAAAACAAAAATATTGTTGGTTTACATTTCCTACTAGGTAATCAAAGGCCGTTTACACACATCATGAGTTTGGGATTTTCTCATGGTTAACTTTCTCCTAATCATGTTCTCTATCACTCTCCCTCAGAACTTGACCCTTTGTTTTTTCCTCCATGTCCATGTTTTCCTACATGGAACCCTAGTGTGGGTTAACTCGGGTGACCATTGTACTTCCCTTTCTTTATTTTAAAGTAATAGTTTTACTGACTCCTTTTACGATGTGGGACTTTCAATGAAATTTCAAAACCTAATTTTAAAAAAATTGCGAGGACGCAATTTCTTAAGGGGGGAAGATTGTAACGACCCGAAATTTTGAATAAATATTGTTTCCTAATTTTATGTGTTATTTTATTTTATTTTTATACTCAACAAAAATGTTTCATTTGATAACATGAGTATAATTAAAATGATACCGTTGGTTTTTGACTGTTATATGACCATTGGTCAATATGACCGCTGGAAACTAAACGTTTTGATTATTGTCTCTAAATACAAGTAATCTTGGTTAATTAATATAGAAAGAAGATTAAATGGCCTCACCCAGTAGTCTTGGACCGATCGAAGCCCATCTAACAGAACTTGGGAAGGAGGTAGCACCACTGGGCTTTGCTCTGGACCAAACCCAAGCTGAACTTCATCGTGTGAAGCTAGAACGGGATCGCCTTCGCGAGAAGTTCAAACTGATAGAAATTACTACTCGGGCAATGTTGACTGAGCCGCCCCAAGCTTCTATCACCCTATCACACCTTACTCTGAGGTCCTATGCTGGTATTATAAGGGGCTATGTAACGAGACCGTAACTACCTTGTGTAATCCTTGTTTTAAATAAAAATTGGGATTTCTTCTTATGATGAAGTTTATGAATTTTCAAATGACCGGATAAATATAGTATGCATATTTTTGATGAATTTTAGAAAAAGGATTTTTTTACAATGGTTGTGTAAACCTTAAATAATTAAAAATGTGTAATGATTTTCAAAAAATGGTCTTCTATAATTATGTTCAGTACGAAATTTAGAGTCTAATAAGATCAACTTAATTTTTGATGAATAGTAAATTATGAATAGTGATTTTATGATTAGGATTAGTAATGTGTCCAAATGGATTAGTAATCTCACTTAAAGAAAGTATTAATATAATCTAGGCACCTTGATTAAGTAATGTGATTCAATAAAATGGTTAAATAACGGTTTCATAAATTATTATTCAAGTATTAGTTTTTTCGGGTGAATAGTGTTTTTTAATTAAAAATTTAATTAAAAATATTTAGATAATTATTTTTATAAAACGGATTTCATTTTTGAACTCAGAGCACCGATATTATGCTATGGTAATTTTTGGGGTTTTTTCTGGAAAAAAATGAATGTTCAGTGAATAGTGAATTTATTTAAAAATTGAATTAAAAATATTTAGAAAATTATTTTTATAAAATGGAGTTCATTTTTGAAATCAGAGCATTGATATTTGGTTAGTGTGAAATTTTGGGATTTTTCTGAGAAAGTTGAATTTTCAGTGAATAGTAAAAATGCAGTTTTAGGGTTTCGGTATATTTAGTGACATCATAGTTGTGTCATGATGATGTCATGAGATATTTTGAGGGTTGGCCGGCCAAGGGTGATGAATTATTGTTGTGGTGGCCCCATGTGGCCTAACTCCATGATAAATGCCAAGGGAGAGCACATGGGTTTGAGAAAAGCACATGTGAGGTGTCCTTTGGCCATTAATGCCTTGTCCCCTCACTTTTCCTATAAATACCAAGCCCTCCTCTCATCCATTCGACTCCCCACTCATTCCCAACGAATTTATGGTCTCATTACCTCCCAAGGAGTCCTCCCAAGGTGCCCCCAAGCCCTCAAGGTCCCAACCTTTGAGGTTTAAGAGTTACATTTTAAGGTAAGGGATCCGACCCCTCTCTTTCTTTTCAAGTAATCTCTTTTATATCTTTTCTTTTATACTCCATGTTCTTATGTTGGAGGATGTTCTTTTATATTCATCCTACTTCCTATTTCATGTTCATATGATGAGAGACCCCCCCTTTCTCTCATCAATTCGTTTTAAGAATGTTTAAGTGGCGTCGTTAGGCTGCCGAATTTTTAAGGGATTCTTTCACCTTCCTCGTTTTCAAGTTCTATTTTCATTCAAGTCTTTCATGTTCCTTTTTGTTATATTGGGGTATGATCTCTATATATATCATACTGTACTCTTATGTTTATATGATGAGAGACCCCATTTGATCTCTTCAATTCAGTATTTTGATGTTTTAAGTGGCACCGTTAGGCTGTCGAATTTTTAAGTGGTTCTTCACCCTTCTCATTTTGAAGTTCTACTTTCATGTCAATTATTTAAAGTTCCTTTTTGTTATATTGGGGTATGATCTCTATATATATCATACTGGACTCTTATGTTCATATGATTAGAGACCCCATTTGATCTCTTCAATTCAGTATTTTGATGTTTTAAGTGGCGCCGTTAGGCTGCCGAATTTTTAAGTGGTTCTTCACCCTTCTCGTTTTGAAGTTCTACTTTCATGTCAATTATTTCAAGTTCCTTTTTGTTATATTGGGGTATGATCTCTATATATATCATACTGGACTCTTATGTTCATATGATGAGAGACCCCATTTGATCTCTTCAATTCAGTATTTTGATGTTTTAAGTGGCGTCGTTAGGCTGCCGAATTTTTAAGTGGTTCTTCACCCTTCTCATTTTGAAGTTCTACTTTCATGTCAATTATTTCAAGTTCCTTTTTGTTATGTTGGGGAATTATCTCTATATCTATAATACTGAACTATTATGTTCACATGATGAGAGATACTATTTGATCTTTTCAAATCATTTTTTTTTAGGTTTAAGTAACGCCGTTAGGCTGCCGAACTTTCATAAGAGAAATCTTTTTCTTTTCTTCCTTCCATGTTTTTCATTTCAAATGGTATGTCCTTGAAATCTCATTACCATGATCATGTATCCTTCTTATTCTGTCCATGTACTATTTTATGGGTTATTTATGAATGTTTGACCCATTTTACCTCTCTTTTAATGTCTTCTAAAACCTCGGAACATTGCCGTTATGCTGCAGAATTTCTGTCTCAAAATGTCTATCTCTTTTTCTAAAGTCCTTTTATTTTATTAAGTGAATACTCAAAGATCTTTCTTCTAAAGGGGTATTCACATATATACCAAAATGTTCTATTTTATATTCTGGGATTTACATACATGATACCCACCTTCCTTTTCTGTGGGTTTTAAAGTGATATAAAGATCATGTCTTTAAAGCAGTTTTTTAAAAGTTATGATTATGAAATGAAACCCATTTCCTTTATGCTATATGGGTTATTTATGAAATGTTTGATGATGATATATGTGGCTCACATGATAATAAAGGCAAATTTAAGGGTGCGCCCCGATAGCGCTCCAATGCATTGGGTAATGATGTAACCACTAGAGATTACAATTTTCATGATACCTTGGTGAATAACCTTGGTAATTTTCAAATGACACCTTGGGGATGGACCTTGGTGATATGTTCATGATTGTCTATGTTAAATGATGTTGCCACATCTTCAAGTTATGAAAATGTTATTTTTATTATGATATTCCACATGATTTTTTTTTATCATGCCTTAAAGTTCTTGTTCATGACATAGTTGATGTATCTCAAGTTCACATGTTAAATGTTTCCCTTGTTTCCCTTACTGGGCCTTATGCTCACCCTTTCTTTTGATGTATGATCCCAGGTTATGTGATGCCGTAATGAACCTAGGATGAACATGAGGAGAAGCCTTTCAAGTCTTTTAGAATAATGTTTTATGTTTTCATGTTTTAAGTTCCTGGTTTCCAAGACACTAAACCTTAAAGATCCTCAGTTTTGTATAATGTAATGAAAGTTTATGTGATAAAAAGGCGGGATGCTATAATAATAACTGTTGTTATAGTATAACTACACTAAAAATACATGATCTTCCCATGAACCACTAAAATCCATTACATAAGCCCACAACATGTATTCCAGTGTTTTTATATTCCTTTTTTATTTTCCGTCCATCTAAGGATGATACACCATACTCATAGTCTACTAATTCCCAAGATATTTCTATAAGGATTTCTAGAAACAAGATGTAAAGCTTGGATCTCTATCTGACATGATCAAAATCAGTATGTCATGCCTCTTTAACACTTCTCGAATATATATTTTTGAAAAATCCTTCACCATATGAGTTTCATTAATTGTAATGAAATGAGTCGACTTTGTGAGACAATCCACTATCACCCAAATGGAATCGTGTTTCCTAACCATTCTTGGAAGACCTATTACAAAATCCATAGTTATCTGCTCCCACTTCCAAATAGGGATAGGTAAGGACTACAACATACTTGTTGGTCACTGATGCTCACCTTAACCTAATGACAAGTTAATCATCTTGAAACCAACCGAGGGACTTTCCTTTTCATACCAATCTACCAGAACTATGCTTTAAACTCCTTATACACCTTCTGTATTCCAAGATGGACAGCCAATCTTGAGTGGTGCTAAGCATAGAGAAGTTGTTCCTGATAAGACATAGGTACGACTATCCAATTTTTGAACCACAAAATTCAATTACCATCCATTTTCTATCCCTCAGTGGTCTCTCTACCATTGAGTTTTGACCTCATCATCACACATTCTGAGTTGGAAGTTTGTTCCTATTTAACCATCTTTACCAAATCAAGAACCAAATAAACTAGAAAGGAAATTGAAACATCATATAGGTATTCACATTCCAAGTCCATGTCTTCTATCACTAACATCAATTGTCATTGATCTGAAGCCTATTTTTATAATTGAGCGTATGACTTTCTCCTCAATGCATCTGCCACTGAATCTCCCTTACCAAGTGTGTATATTAATTCAAATTCAAACATTTTTATATACTCCATCCATATTCTTTGTATCAAGTTCAAATATCATTGTGATAAAATATGCTTCAAACTCTTATGAACTGTAAATATATCAAATTTCTCACCAAAGAGATAATGATGCCAGGTTTTAAAATCATGGACTATGGAATATAACTTCAAATCATGTGTTGGGTAGTTATTATCATTCACGTGTAATTTTTTTGATCCATAATAAACAACATGATCTCCCAGTATGAGAACACATCCCAATCCTAATCTCAAAGAATCATAATACACTGCATACCCTTGTCTTGATCTCTGAAAAATCAAGATCGATGCGGATGTAAATAAAACCTTAAGCTCTTGAAAAGACTTATAAAGTTCCTCATCCCATTGGAATGGAACATTATTCTTTGTCAAAACTATAATAGGTGAATCTATTCATGAGAATTCACGAACAAATCATCGATAATAGTCATCCAATTATAGAAAGTTGTATATCTCAAAGAAGTTCGTCGGTGGTTTCTAAGAGATGATAGCCTCTATCTTTTCTAGATCCATAGAAACACCAATTTTAAAAATTACATGTATAAGGAAACATACCTCTTGTATCCAAAAATCACAATTTGATCATTTGGAATACATTTAATGATCCATAAAGATTCTGAACACTACCTCTAAGTGTTGATCATGCTCATTCCTTGTCCTTGAGTATACTAGTATATCATCCATAAAAACCACAACTAAGGATTCCAAATATCTCTAAAATATATGTTTCATAAATTCTATAGAGACCTCTAGTACATTTTTAAGACCAAAAGGCAATACTACATATTCATAATGGCCATGTATTCTTATGAAAGATATCTTTGGAATATCCTAATTCCGAACCCACAATTGGTGATATCCTGATCACAAGTCAATATCAGAGAACCATTGAGCTCCCCTAAATTGATAAAATAGATCATTAATGCATGGAAATGGATATAGATTCTTTATCGTAACTTGGTTAAGCTTATGAATTTACACACAACTGAAGAGTTCTATCTACCTTTTTGAAAAACAAGATTAGTGCTTCCAATAGAGATATGCTAGACTGAATGAACCCTTTTCTTTTAACTGGATATAATAGAACTTTCAAATCTATTAATTTTGTTAGTTCTCTAATAATATAGAATAGAAATTATAATAGTTCCCAGAAAAAGATAAATTGGAAAATCCACTTCCCTTATAGGTGTTAACCCTGAAAAATTTTCAAGAAACACATTTGGAAACTGATCCACCACTGCTAGAAAACTATTTTTCTCAATTTCATCCATCGATGTCAAAGACAATGCTACCAACTTGTATGATATTATTCCAACTACTGGTTCCAAAAAGTCTATTTCACCCGCCTTTACATTATTATCTCCTCGAAAGAGATTATCGATTCCATATTCAGTTGTAAAACTGACCTTTCCGATATAAAAATTGATTTGATCCTTGAACATTGTCAAGCAATCCATACCCAGGATTATATCAAAGAAATACATCTCAATCATAGAGAAATCCCATTTTATCTCATCTCCATCAATGGTTATAGAATATTCTCTTCACATAAAGTCTCAACACTCTCTTTGACTAAGATGAGTTTTAAGTTTTATCACAGAAGGCATCATCTCAAATTTTAAACTTAGGAAGTCATCCACATGATAATCAATAGAGGAATGGGATGCACTCATATCAAACAACACTTTCAAAAGGATATAACTCAAAATAATCATACCTCTCACCATATATGTTCTAGACTGGTCATCCATAATAACTTATTCTGCTATATTTAATTGCTTACATGTAACACTTTCCTCCTTGTTGCCTTGTTGAGATTGCACTACCTGAGGAGTCATGGTATTCTTGGAATCACCATGGATAGCTCTGTTCTTATGATGAGAGTTATTTTTTCAACCTCACCCTATCAGAGCAAATAACACTTGCGTCACTTAAGAAGTGTCTCGAACATCTGACCTCAGATCACTACAAAAATAGCTCTGAATGTTCCCCACCTGTTTACAGTTGTGTAATTCTCTAAGTTGTGTCATACACTCTCGCTTTATGTGATAATGTAAACCATATTAGAAACATACAACTTTATTCTTGGGTCATGGAGGAAGTTTTACTAACCCATTTGTCTGATTTTCATCCATTCTCTCACCTTGTAAATATGTTTCCCTCTTTCACTTTCTCCCAACATTTCAGTTCCCACCGTTTCCCATGGCTATCAACATACTTAATCCTACCATAGCTTCTAATATTTCCCTTTAAACTACTATCATGATATTGACCATATCTATATAATCCCTAATACAAAGAACAAAAAATTTTGAGCGAATCTCCTGGATCAACCCCAATTTAGAGATGTTTTCCTTTAAGGAAGCACTAGCAGCAACCTCAGGTGAAAAGTGCACTAAATTCATGAATTTATCCACATACTTTGTGATAGAAATATTTTCATACTTCAAGGTGAAGAAGTACATCGTTCATTGAATTATTAATGTATGAGAATATAATTGTTTGTTAAAAAATTCTTCAAAATTATCCAATTCAAGGATATGGTCTAATTTAGCATGAATAGTTAAATCCCACCGTTGACATGAAAGATACTCCAGCATATAAGTCTCCAGCTTGAATTTCAACTCTCTTAGTGTGCCGATGAAATAAAAGATATGATTTATACTATTCATCCACACCTCAACCTTCTCTGATTTAAAATCACCCCAAAATATAGGTGGGTTCTAATTTTGTAACTATATAGAATGATCCATTTACCATGGCCCATCCCTCCTGTTCCCTCTATCCATAGCCTAAAATTCTTGGACAATACTCTGAACTGGTTATTGGTTCACCTGTGACTCAGGTGAAACCATATTCTCAATAGCTTCCTCCAGTTGATTTCTATGATTCATACTGTTGATTAAATAAAGTTTCCTTATGACTTTTCCATTCCTTCATGTTTTGAAAATCACAAACACCCTATCTTAAGGCAAATTTCTTTTACCCTAAGATTTTACTTGAAAAGGAAAATTTTCCTTCCCCAAGGAAAATTTATCCTTACCATGATTTCATTGTTCATATTTTAGTCTAACTCATTTTATTTCTAAGTGTGAAATTTGGTTTCATAACAAAAACCTCAGAATCTTATAAATACTTATATATAGAGCATTCTGTTTTCAGGATCTGAATTTAGGCTCCGAGTTCTCTGAATTCAGACTATGAACTTTCTGAGTTCAGGCTCTGAATTCTCTAGATTCGGACTCCGAACTTTCTAAGTTCAGACTCCAACTTCTCTAAATTCAGACTCTGAATTCTCACGAATTCCGACTCCGAATTCTACTTAATTCAGACTCTGAATTTCCTTGAAATTCAAACTCTGGAATTCTATAGAATTCAGTTTATGAATTCTTTGGAAAATATTATCCGAATATTTATGTATTATAGACACTGAATGGTTTTTGGTTAGACTCTAAATTTTTATTTTTCCTTACATTCCAAAAAATGGTTTTGGTTAAGAAACCATTTTTTTTCTTACTCGTGTTTTAGTTATAAATCAATGTTGTGCGTTAAGTTACTAACTAACCATTGTTTGAGTGACACGTGTATAAGTCCTTCCGAAATTCAACGAAAAATATAACCGTTGGAGGAGGGATCCGACCATTGAAGTCGTGCCTATAAATAGGAGATCATTTGAAAGAGCTCAGAACATAACTAACTGACTATTCAAGAACTCTAGAGATTACATGATGAAGTGATTTCTAGAGAGGCACTCTCATGCTTAGTGCATACTGAACTTATTGTTTATAATTGCTTCGGGAAACTCCGAATGTTGCTGATTACATTTGAGGGCTTCCAAGGATAGGAAGACAGAGGTGCTGACTACCTTAAAGTTAGAGTACTTACTTGGTGAGGAAGACAGAGGTTCCAATTACCTTGAAGTTGAGGGCTTGTGGGGATAGAAAGACATGCTCTGATCTTTGTATTGAGGTCTTACCCTGGTGTGTGTAAGACATACTTTCTTGAAAGTATAAACCAAGGGACCTTTATCCAAGTTTGTTGGATACCCTTCTCTTTGGGTTAAAGGATGTACTACTTGTTACTTTTATTATTTCATGTTTTTCGCAGAATTTTGGTTGTTGAGGAAAGTATAACTATCTTATACTTTCTTATACTTGTATGCTCTGATTAGTAAGATTCGATATGCATTAAGGTAGAATCTTTATCTTTGTAAACTTTTCTTAAGTTACATTTTAGGAACCATATTTCCAGAATTTCATTCTCAGAATCACATTTCCAGAATCAAGCGTGTTTGTAGAACTAAGAGGTTTTGTGAATTTACCTTGTTTAAATTTTTTAAACATTACCATCTTTAAAATTTCCTAATGATTTTTTAAAGTATAAAATTCACCCCCCATCTTGTATGTTGAGCATCTACATTCATCATTAGATACTATAATCAGTATCATTTTGATCCTACAATTGGTATCAAAGAAGAATATCATACTCCATACCAACCTAATAATTAGTATCCGAGCAGGTCTCTGAAATACTTATATTCACATATAAGTTTTCTTTCTCAAGTTTTTATTTGTTCTATATTTTCCTTACTTAGGATATTTCTATCCTTGTTTACAAACTTTTATTATTGACAAGTTTGTGTGGAAAGATATTTTCTTTGAGATGGAAGGATTGAATATTGGTTCTATTGACAATCTTAATCCTACTAGACCACCTATTTTTGATGGGAATGATTACAAATATTATAGAGATCGTATGAAGACTTTTTTATCAATACAAGAGTTGAAAACTTTTTTATGCTTACTGGAGATTAGAAGATTGCTGATAAGGAAGTCAGAACTTTTACTAATCAAGAAAAGTCAAAATATCAACTTAACTATAAGGTACGCAATACTTTGTTGTCTTCCATGACCAGGAATATATATAGCCAGATTTCTTCTTATGAAGCAGAAAATTGTATTTGAAAGAAGCTTGAAGTTACTCATTTTTGTACTTCCAAAGTTATTGAATCTAGAAGAGCTATGCTTAGAGCTGAGTACCATGGTTTTTGATTTCCTTATGGAGAACCTATATGTAAGGTACAACAGAGATTTATGACTATTGTCAATAGGTTACAATCCATGGGTGAAAAAGGTTTAGATGATGAGGCACTTGTAGACAAGATTATAGATAGCATGCCTAATGAGTGGGAATCCAAGATAACAGCTATTGATGAGAGTAGGAAAGTCCCACAGATCACTCTTGATGAGCTTTTTGGAACTCTTATTCAACATGAGACTAGAATGAAAAGAGATGATGACAATGTTAAGAATAAGAATGGAAATGGAAGTGTTTCTTTTACAACTACTTCAAATCATATGAAATCCAAGACTCCTAAGAGAGTTATGATATCTAAATCTAAGAAATTCATTGTTTTATCTAAATAAAGTGAAAGTGAACATTCTGAGAATGAACTAGATAATCTTGCTCGAAGGATGAACAAGATAGTTGGGAAGAAAGACTTTTAGTATAGATATAATAATAAAGAAATAAAGGATAAGAAAGACTCTGAAGTCACTTGTTATGAATGCAAAATATTTGGACATATAAGGCCAGATTGTCCTATGCTTAAGAGAAAAGAAAGAAGGGAAAATCATTCTGAGAGTAATAGAAAGAAGTAATACAAAGCTACAGCTAAGAATGTTTTGAAATCTAATTACACTTGGAGTGTCAGTGGTGGAGACTCTTTTGATGAATCTTTAGATTATGAATCTTCTGAACAAAATAATCTTGGTTTACTTGCCAGACTACCTATTGAAAATCATTGTTTAATGGAAAAGGTACACAATACTGAATCCATTACTAATGTATCCTCTAATGATAATTATAGTGATAGTAAATATTACGAATCCTCAGATGAATAATCTTCTTCTGATGAAGATAATACTTTACCAACCTATGAAGAAGTTTCTAGGTTTTCTAAGCTCCTTGAGAATGAAAATTCTAAAGTCAACAAAAATCTTATTAAGGAAAATTCTAGAATTTATATTCTTACTAAGGAAATATCAGATCTTTCTAAAGATCTTGATAAGAAAACCCTTGATTTTGAAAGTATTTCAAAAAAAACCTTGAGGAAGTAAATTCTGAGAAGGATAAACTTTCTAAGTATCTAGAAAAATTAATTTATAAAAAAAATCAAGCCTAACTCTAGTGCTAAAGCTAATGTTTTGGAAGATAAGAACTTAGTTATTATACTAAAGTCAGAAATATTTTCCTTGAGGAAGTGTTTGTCAAAATTTACCTTAGGTAAGTAAAACTTTGATAAGATGTATTCCCAAATTTGACCTCTAAGGAATAGTTATGTTTTTGGTTATACAAGTTTAAGATCGATATTTAGTAACAATTATTTTGTTCCTCAAAGTACTCCATTTTTCACTAAGTGTCAGTGTAGTGGGGATTGGGAAAAAATTGTTCCTTAAACAAAACTCAATCTTTAGGTTTTCATAAATCTTATTTTTCTAAAAAAATTTGTATTCCTAAAATTTTTCTTTATGAAGATTCTGGATCCAAGAAATTTTGGGTTCTGAAAGTATAACACTCTTATTTTCAGAAAAATAGAGAAAGTACCAACAGAAATACTTTTTACATGGATAGTGGATGTTCCCAGCATATGAATGGTAACAAAAACTTCTTTGAAAATATTATCAAGACGAAAGGAGGAAAAGTAACTTTCAGAGATAATTCTAAGGGAGAAATTATTGGTATAGGTAACATTGTTCTTCTTGGAAAAACTTTGAATTCAAATGTTTTATTTGTTAAGGGTCTTAAGAACAACCTCATTATCATAAGTCAATTATGTGATGAAGGTTACCTTGTGAATTTTAGGAATGAAAAGTGCTTAGTACATAATTCCAAGGAAGAGTTTATTCTTTCTTCTAATAGGAAAGAGAATGTTTACACACTAAAATTAGAAGACCTTATGATATAATACCTACCTTATCTTAGTGAAATTTAAGATCATTCTTGGTTGTGGCATAAAAGGTTGGGACACGGTAACCTTAGGAACCTATGAAAACTATATAACAAAAGACTAGTTAAGGATCTACTGGAGCTTAGATTTTATTCTTAAAAAGTTTGTGATCCTTGTAAATATGGAAAGCAATATAAATCAAGTTTTAAATCAATCGGTGAAGTTTCAACCACTGATGCATTATAGTTAGTGCATATGGATCTTTTTGGACCAACACAAAATGGAAGTATTGGAGGAAAATATTATGTATTTTTTTTAGTTGATGATTACACTAGATTTACATGGGTATATTTTCTAGAAAATAAATCTAGAGATTTTTTTTTATTTTAAAAGTTTTAGATCCCAAGTTAAAAATGATAAAAACCTTCCTTTGATAACTATTCAAGGTTTTTGGTTTCAAGATATTCATTCTGAATACTAAAGATAATCTACCTAAATTATCACCAAAATATGATGAAGTAATTTTCTTAGGCTACTCCACAACTTCTAAGGATTATAGAGTTTTCAATAAAAACACATGTACTATTGAAGAAACAGTACATGTTAAATTTAATGAAATTGATCCCTTTGTTTTTAAACAACCTTAACCTACATCTTCAGATGTGTTTTTAAAAACTGATTATCAAACCTTGATAGAATATCCTTATAATAAGTAAAATGTTCAAGAATGTATTTCTGAAACATTTACCCCAGAAGATTTCTTACCCTACGTTGATGAACAGGTTTTACAAAACCCAAATCAGTTGTTTCTAAAGAATCATACCTCTGATAGTATCAGTGGTGATGTAAATAAACCTGTAAGGACAAGAAATTCATTAAGGAATGAAGTATAACATCTAGCATTCATTTCCCAATTAGAACCAAAAAGCATTGATGAAGCTTTAGGTGGTGATGATTGGATAAAAGTTATGCAAGATAAGCTAAGTGAATTCGAAAGGAATAAAGTTTGGACCTTGGTTGAAAGACCTAAGGAAACTTCTGTTATTGGAGTAAAATGGGTCTTTAGAAATAAATGTGATGAAAATAGAATCATAGTAAGAAATAAATCAAGATTGGTTGCTAAAGGTTATAATCAATAAGAAGGAATAGACTATAAAGAAACCTCTGCTCTAGTAGCTAGACTTGAATCTATTTGTATTCTACTTGTCTTTGCAGCATTCTTTAATTTCAGAATTTTTCAAATGGATGTTAAATGTGCTTTCCTTAATGGTTTTTTACAAGAGAAGTTTTTGTTGAACAAACTCCTGGTTTTGAAGATTCAAAACATCATGAACATGTTTAAAACTTACCAAAGCTTTGTATGGACTTAAGAAAGCCCCTCGATCTTGGTATGATAGACATGCAAGATTTTTTCTTCAAAATAATTACGTTAAGGGAAATGCTGATCCAACCCTTTTTATAAATAAAGACAAGAAAAATGTTTTGATTGTTCAAATTTATGTTTATGACATTATATCTAGTTCAACTCAGAAATATTTAACTGATTCCTTTGCGAATCTAATGAAATATGAGTTTGAAATGAGTATGATGGGTGAGTTAACATTTTTCCTTGGTTTTTAAATTTCTCAGAAACCAGAAGGAATCTATATATCGCAACATAAGTATATTAAATATATTCTTAAAAAGTATGGATATGACAACACTAAGAGTATAAGTACTCCCATTGGTACCTCAAATTCACTTTATCTTAATGAAGCTAGGAAACCAGTAGATCAAACATCTTTTAGAGGTATGATAGGAAGTCTACTTTACTTGACAGATAGTCTTCCATACTTAATGTTTTCAGTATGCTTATGTTCAAGATATCAATACAATCCTAAGGAATCTCATTTAAAGGAAGTGAAAATTATTTTTTGCTACTTAAAGGTAACCATGGATTAGGACTCTTTTAAACTTCTGGAAATGATTTTTTTTTAAAAAAATTTGGATGCTGACTTTGGTGGATGTAGAAAGCATAGAAAAATTACATCCAGAACTTGTAATTTCTTAGGATATTCATTAGTTTCTTGGTCATGCAAAAAGCAACACTCAGTAGCACTTTCCACTGTTGAAGCTGAATATGTGGAAACTAGAAGTTGTTGTGCTTAAGTGTTGTGGATGCAACACACACTCAAAGACTATGGTATGAGTTTTACCAAAACACAAATTTTGTGTGATAATACTAATGCCATTTCCCAAAGTAAAAACCCTACACGTCACTCTCATTCTAAATACATAGATATTAGGCATCACTTTCTTATGGATCACACACAAAAAGGAGATATCATTCTTCAATTTATCGGAACACAAGATCAACTTGTTGATATTTTCACAAAATCTTTACCCTCCGATAGATTTGAATACATTAAACAGAAGTTAAGAATGATAACTATAAGGTAATATTCCTTATTAACTTCTTGTTAAAACCTATCTCCTTACAGTAAGAAACTCCTTTTCACAGGGGGAGTATATTTTCTTAGATTTTAGTTCAAATTTTTTCGTAATAAAATTTTCGTAATTAATTTTTCTAAATCTTTTTTCGTAGTTTAAAATTTTTTCGTAGTCTAAAATTTTTGTTGTCTAAAAATTTTTATTATTAATTTTTTTCCATAATTAAATTTTTCATAATGAATATTTTCATACTTAAATTTTTCATAATGAAAATTTTCATGTCTATATTGTTCTTAGTCAAAAAATTTCGTAATCAAAATTTTTGGAATCTAAAGTTTTTCAAGAATAATTTTTCTCAATAAGAATAATCTTCCTAGTAATCCAAAAGGTATGCTTCCTTTCCTGAGTTTTTGTAATCATCTTTTATTTATTGGTATTTTCATCTATTTTTAAATTTTTGTAGTCATTTTTTCTTAAATCTGAAAGTTTTTATTAAAAAACCTCAAAAGATCGGATTCTATCAAAATTTCCTTCCGGCGATCATCTCAACCATTAGATCTAATTAGAAATATTTTTTAATTGTTGGATTGAGTATGGAAGTTGAACTGTCACCTCAATTGCCTATATAAAGAACCCCTGATGGTTGTCCCACATCGAAACTCAAGCCTTTGCATGCGGAAGCTCTGGCCCTCCTACATAAGCCCGCTATGAACTTCTCAGATCTTTCTTACATCCGAATGTCTACCGAAGTTACCTCTCATAAAGATATGTCAACTATTAAACCAATCTCGGAACGGCAGATATACAGAGAAAGGTTAGTTGATCCGAATTTTTTCGCAAAGTATGATTCTATTATCTCTAAGAATATAAAGTTGAATTGATGGGAAAGTGTTTGTCTTTCAAAACCAAAAGCTCGGGATTTGGTTTATCCAATATTTTTAATAGAATTATATGTGTCAGTAATCTTCAAGGAAGAATACAGGAGCAAATTTTCTTTAAAGTGTTATGGAAAGACATATTCTTTGTCATATACCAGGGCTGCTAGTTTTTTTGGAATTCCTTATGAAGGGGAAGCTGATTTTTGTTCTCATAAGCTACCTAACATTCAATGAAGTTTTGTTAAGGTGAAGGACATGCCTTGTCTTGGTCTTTCAGAGGTAAAGACTCTGAAGATTCTTCACCTGTCTACAAATTTTTAGATTCTTTAATTGTGGGTTCAAGGATTCATCATACTGAGAAAAGGAGATAAGGATACTTTGAAGAAAAGTGATATGTACATTTGGGATTTCTTGGTAAACCTAAGGAAGATAAACTTGGTTAAGCATATCTTGGTTACAATTGAGAACATTAAGAATGGAAATATGAAGGATCAGATTATTATGTATCCATCCATTCTTTCAAATATGATTGTTCGGTGTCTAGAATCTTTCAAACTACCTTGCAAATCTAATTCAAGAAATTGAAAAGTCATGTTATTGAGTGATGATACTCTGAGAAGGATAAAAGTTGGACTTTCTAAAGAATCCGAAGAATTTTATGATTTCCTGAGGAGGAGGCAGAAGCCTTATCAAAGAAACAGGAAGTGGATGAGACTTTTAAAAAGGGTGGAAAGAAGAGGAAACTGATGGAAGTGGAAGAGAAGGGGAAAATCCCAATGGCTAAGGAAACCCAATCTACACCACCGAAGTCAAAGAAGAAAAAATACTATCCTGATGAGGTTGTGGAAAAATGGAGAGAAGATAAGAAAAACCAAAAAGAATGGGAGCCTAAGTTTGGCTTGGACCCTAATAAAGCAAAATATTTGAGGGAGAAGGCAGCTGAAGAACTTGAAAAGAAAGAGAAAGAGAATAAGCAGAAGAATAAGTTGTCTGAGGTTAAAATAGTTCAATCCCTTCTGAAGCCTGTTGAGAAAGTTTTCAAGAATTTTCTGGTACCAGAATCCTTCTTGATAGAACCATTACCTGAAACCCTAGGAAAGAAGTTTTTAATTCAAGAAAAATATCAAGAAGAAGTTGTCCAATAAGAAGAAGTTGTTAAAGAAGAATTAGTGTAATAATAAGAAGAAGAAGGTAGTGGTGATACCAAATATCTGATAAAGCAAGTTGAGGATTTTCATGAGAAGGAAATCCCTCCTGAGAAATTATTATTCCAAACTTCTCAAGATGAATCATCAAAGATTACTACTTCGGAGAAGGATGAAGAAAAGGCGGAAGATGAAGTAGACAAACCATCTAAAGAATAAATCATCAATAAAGATTTTATTCACCTAGAGGATGCTGAGGTATGAGCCGAAAAGGAATAATTTGATGAAGACAAAATTGTTCATCTATCTAATAGTGAACACGAATCTCCTGATCAAGAGGAAGTCGTTCCAAAGGTTGATAAGGGAAAACGGGTTGTAGTTGATACACCTACCAAGGCTTTGGTAAAGAGGAAAGATGTTGGTGGATCTTCAAAGAGGAAATTTGCTGAGTTAGAAAAAGAAACCAACTACTAGAATTCTTGTTAATTACGACAGCCTATTTGCGACGGGATCCTATCACAAATAGGCTTTAGTGACGGGGCTCCGTCGCAAATAGCCCGTTGCAGAAAATGCTATCGCAAATACAATTATTTGCGTCAGGTCCGTCGAAAATAAGCTTCCGATTATATTTATTATATATACATAAATGTTTTCGCGATGGACCCGTCACAAAAACTATTTGTGAGGGTCTATTGTCCCAGTACAAAATATATATATATAACTTTCTACGATGGGCCTGTCACAACAAATTATTTGCGACGGGACTACTTGCTCGTCACAAATATGGCTTTAAAAATATTTAGTTAGACTATTTGCGACGGGGTCCCATCGAAAAAGGTATCATTGCAAATAATAAATTAATTTTAAAAAAATAAAATTTAATAATATTAAGATTAATGAAAAAATAATATTACTATTATTAAAAAAATTAAAAAATTAAAAAAATTAAAATTCTCAATATTCACAAAAAAATATAAAAAACTATTAAAATATTAAAAATTAAATTTTGTACTATTTTCACCGATATAAAAGACATAAAATGTAAATAATTTATATTACAATTTTAATTCAAATGTTTGTAACATAAAACAATCACTGGGGGGTCGTCTTCTGGAGGAGGTGGAAGAGCTAAAGGAGCTAGTGGAGGAAACTTCATCCCTAACCTATGAGTCAGACGACGGATGTAATCCATCTGCTCATGATGTTGTTGCTGCCATCAACGGATCTGCTCCTCGTAATGCTGCTCATACAGCTTCCATTGATGGCTCTGCTCCTTGTAATGTTTCTCATGCTGTTGCTGCCACCGACACATCTCTTCTTGCTACTTCTGCAAAGTCTCTATATGCTCATCCTGATCTTGCAACTACTCCTGATACTGTAAGCCAGAATATGATTCCTCTCCCTGATCTCCTCTCGAGCTCGATGCCGACATCGCAGCAGTACTATAATAAGTATCAGGAGTCAAATGAGAGTTGATGCTAACAACTCTACCCTTCTCAAATCCATACTGAGTCGCCTACATCCATGTCACCTCATCGAAATGGTGAGCACTAGTCTGCTCAGCCATCTCGTCCTGACCCTTAGCCTGTGTCTGAGAGGTCTCATCCTCATAGGAATCTTTCAATTCCAATTTAAAATTAAAATAGTAAAAATATTATATGCAATTAATTGTTAAAATGAAAAAATAATACAAACCACAATCTAACGCTGGCGATCACCTCTAATCTCTCTAGTGGTTGGATCACTGTACATCCTCCGATAAACGTCGAACTCCGTAATATCAGGATGCTCGACTACCTATAGAAATGTAAAATAAACTGTTTATATTTAAAGTTATATAAAATATTTAAAAAATATACTTACCAGATGCTCTTTATGTGAACTGAATGTTCAAATACTAGCTCGATGTGTCACCTCCTATCTCCCCTGGTTCTGTCGTCCCACTGAAGATCTACTCTGAAATCCACCATCCAACCAGTGTAAACATAATCCATCCCAAACGTGAGATGAAATGTACTCTGGTCGATGGGCTCTACATGACTCATTAAATTTTTTCACCCCTGCTTTCTTAATGGTTGTCCTTCTAAAATTGTGCAAAAACTTGCGGAAACGGTCACACATAGAAACCTGCCATGCCGCGTGGATAGCGTCGCACAAGCTATCATCGATAGGATGCCATAAACCCTACAAATAATTTATAATATCAAGTTGTTAATAAAATAAATTTCAAAATAAATATTTTTTATTTACGTATCAGCCAATGATGGAACATATCACGTCGCACATCAACGGGAATCTGTTCCCATATGATCTATGGCTGAGAAAAATAATTACGCAATATAGCACTCTCCTGTCCAATAGCTACATGTTGAAAACTGTGAAAAATGAAAAAATAATCAAACAATTAGTATATATATAAATAAATTAATGAAATATAACTAAAATATACATGTTACCAAACCTCTGTGTGCATGGATCGAAACCAAGATGTGGACGTCGCTCGGGGATAGGGTCAGGAATCATCAGTTGTGCAAGACTGCGCCCCCTCCGCGTACCTCTTGAACCACCAGTAAGCTGAGGGTCATCTGATCACACATCCTCATCATCCAAAGGTAGCTCAGTCTCCTCTAACTCATGCAATAGATCAGAGTCCATCCGAAACACAAAATGATTGTTGTTAACAGATAGTTGAAAATAACTATTATATATCGATATATATTAGTTATGATTATAACCAGCATTTAACCGTGTCAATGTTCATCTTCATCCTCTTCTCCATAGCTGTCAATGTCAATGTCTTCATCTTCCTCCTCAGCATCATCAATATCTATATGAGTTTTAGTTTTAGCATCTCTTGTCATTTCAAATTCATTTGTAACGTCATTAACATCTTCATCATCATCAATCCTTAATTGTGGGGTTTCATCGTTGATATTCACGTCTCTTTGTGAATCAAGTGGATTTTGAGTCGTCTCTTTAAAAATTTCAATTCCTTCCACTTCAACGGAACCACATTCAGTTTGAGTAAACTCAATTTCCCAAGATTTCATTTTTATTATGCTCCACCAATCGCTCAATTCTCTTGAAGTAGCATAGTACTTTGCATAATGAATTTGATGTGCCTGTTGAGCTAGTAAAAATGGTTCATTTACTGCAAGAAGACTTTTATATTTAATATCGACAATTCCATGAGTCAAATGAACATGCAAACCTCTCTTAGTATCTAATCACCGATATTTAAATATTGTTATATAATTTTATCCTAGATAACACAACTCAATAATTTCATCCAAAATGCCATAAAAGTCAACTTCAGTTTCTCTGTGATGTGATCCTCTCAAACAAACTCCACTGTTCATTGTTTTTTTTATTCCATGTATGAAAGTGTATGAAATCGAAAACCATTCACCACATATGCATTATAAGATTTAACCATTTTGGATGGTGGGTTACTCAATATACACAGTCGCTTATCAATTTTATCAGCATATTGAGACACCTGAAAATTTGTAAAATAATTATCAATATAATAAATAATAAACGGAATTGATATTAAACCATCAATAATTTATGTTACCAGTCTTTGAAACCATTGAGAAAAAAAATTCATGCGTTCTTCAAGAGAAGCCGTTGTAATTTGTGGAAGTTTTTTCTTGATATGATTATCATATAACCTACAAATAAAATAAGTTTAAATATTGTAACATAAATTAAATAATAAGTGATATAAGCGCTCACAGGACAAATGATGTCATTTCTTCACAGTTGAGCAAAACGTATGTGTGAGATCTGTGATGTTCATCATCTGAAATCCATCGTTCATGAACTCACCGAAACCAAGATTTGGCTGATTAAAAAATATTAATTTATTATCCATTTCGTCATTAACATTCCCCTCATTTCATCCCATGCGATTCTATTTTGAGGGATATTGAGATTCAAAATAATGATAGAAGAAAAAAAAAAGAAATTTCCTCTTACAAATAAGCTTCAGCAATTTAGCCTTCAACTGATGCTTTGTTATATATCTTTTTCTTCAATTTCTGCATTCATCTCTCAAATGGGTACATCCATCGAAACTGTACTGGACCTCCATATTTAGCATTATGTGGTAAATGTAATATCAGATGTTCCATTGAGTCAAAGAAATCTGGCGAAAAGATATTTTCTAGTTTACATATAATTACAACAACATCTTCTTCCAGAATTCTTAGCACATCGTAGCCGGTTGTCGCTACACAAATGTCTCGAAAAAAATATGATATGTCTGTTATATCTAATTATTACTAATTATTACCAATTATTACTAATTATTACTAATTATATCTAATTATATCTAATTATTACTAATTATTGCTAATTATTACTAATTATTGTTAATTATATCTAATTATATCTAATTAATGCTAATTATTACTAATTATTACTAATTATTACTAATTATTACTAATTATATCTAATTAAATCTAATTATATCTAATTATATCTAATTATTTCTAATTATTTCTAATTATATCTAATTATTGCTAATTATTCATAATTATTACTAATTATTACTAATTATTACTAATTATTACTAATTATTACTAATTATATCTAATTATATCTAATTATTCCTAATTATATCTAATTATTCCTAATTATATCTAATTATTCCTAATTATTCCTAATTATTCCTAATTATTCCTAATATTTCCTAATATTTCCTAATATTTACTAATTATTCCTAATTATTCCTAATTATAGCTTATTATTACTAATTATTTCTAATTATATCTAATTATTACTAATTATTCTTAATTATATCTAATTATTACTAATTATTACTAATTATATCTAATTATTACTAATTATTACTAATTATTCCGAATTATTGCTAATTATATCTAATTATTACTAATTATTACTAATTATATCTAAATATTACTAATTATTACTAAATGTAACTAATTGTATCTAATTATTACTAATTATATCTAATTATTACTAATTATATCTAATTATTGCTAATTATATCTAATTATTGCTAATTATATCTAATTATTGCTAATTATATCTAATTATTGCTAATTATATCTAATTATTGCTAATTATATCTAATTATTGCTAATTAAATCTAATTATTGCTAATTATATATAATTATTGCTAATTATATCTAATTATTACTAATTATATCTAATTATTGCTAATTATTCCTAATTATTCCTAATTACTACTAATTATTACTAATTATTACTAATTATTACTAATTATTACTAATTATTACTATTTATTACTATTTATTACTATTTATTCCTAATTATAACTATTTATTGCTAATTATTTCTAATTATTTCTAATTATTCCTAATTATTCCTAATTATTCCTCATTATTACTGATTATTCCTAATTATTACTAATTATTCCTAATTATTCCTAATTATTCCTAATTATAGCTAATTATTCCTAATTATAGCTCATTATTACTAATTATTCCTAATTATATCTAATTATTCCTAATTATATCTAATTATTACTAATTATTCCTAATTATATCTAATTATTCCTAATTATATCTAATTATTACTAATTATATCTAATTATATCTAATTATTACTAATTATTATTAATTATTCCTAATTATATCTAATTATTCCTAATTATATCTAATTATAACTAATTATTACGAATTGTTACTAAATATTACTAATTATATCTAATTATTACTAATTATTACTAATTATTACTAATTATATCTAATTATTACTAATTATATCTAATTATTGATAATTATATATAATTATTGCTAATTAAATATAATTATTACTAATTATATCTAATTATTCCTAATTATATCTAATTATAGCTAATTATTCTTAATTATTACTAATTATTACTAATTATTACTATTTATTACTATTTATTACTATTTATTCCTAATTATAACTATTTATTTCTAATTATTCCTAATTATTCCTAATTATTCCTAATTATTCCTAATAATTCCTAATTATTACTAATTATTCCTAATTATTACTAATTATTCCTAATTATTCCTAATTATTCCTAATTATTCCTAATTATTTCTAATTATAGCTAATTATTCCTAATTATAGCTAATTATTACAAATTATTCCTAATTATATCTAATTATTAATAATTATATCTAATTATTACTAATTATTCCTAATTATATCTAATTATTCCTAATTATATCTAATTATTACTAATTATTACTAATTATATCTAATTATTACTAATTATTCTTAATTATATCTAATTATTCCTAATTATATCTAATTATAACTAATTATTATTAATTATTACTAAATAGTACTAATTAGATCTAATTATTACTAATTATATCTAATTATTACTAATTATTACTAATTATTACTAATTACATCTAATTATTACTAATTATATCTAATTATTACTAATTATATCTAATTATTACTAATTATATCTAATTATTACTAAGTATATCTAATTATTACTAATTATAACTAATTATTACTAACTATATCTAATTATTACTAATTATATCTAATTATTACTAATCATTCCTAATTATTACTAATTATTCCTAATTATTACTAATTATAACTATTTATTGCTAATTATAACTATTTATTGCTAATTATATCTATTTATTCCTAATTATATCTATTTATTCCTAATTATATCCAATTAATATTAATTATAACTAGTTATTTATAATTATAACTAACAATATCAATTTCTTAGTAAAACTAAATATAAATATAAATTAATTGAAATCTAATTATATTATAACTAATAAACAACAATTAAAATTAACCTAAAAAGGTAAAATAAATATAAAAAATAAAATATAAATTCCTTAAACTTTGATATTCTGAAGATATTGACGTCCTATGATACTCTTGTATAAAAAACTTCAACTAAAAGAAAATTTCTCTTTGAAACTGAAGAATTAAGAGAGAGAGAGAGCAAGATCTGAATGATTTGGGAAAAAATGGATGGAGGTATATATAGGTTAGATTAGTTGCGGTTGGATTATTTGCGACGGGCTTCCCGTCGCAAATGGTGGTATTTGCGACGGGGCCCGTCGCAATTGCCCTCGCCCGCATTAATTACAATCGGCGGTTAAAAGGTTATTTGCAACGGGACCCATTGCAAATAGTACCTGCCGACAGTCTTTTTGCGACGGGAGGAAATGGCGTCGCAAAAAGGTATTGACCAGGCTGGGGTATTTGTGACGGGTCCCGTCGCAAATACCCGGCGGCGGTCAATACCTTTTTGCGGCGGGATGTCCTCCCGTCGCAAAAAGACTGTCGGCAGGTACTATTTGCAACGGGTCCCGTTGCAAATAACCTTTTAACCGCCGACTACAAGTAATGCGGGCGAGGGAAATTGCGACGGGCCCCGTCGCAAATACCACCATTTGCGACGGGAAGCCCGTCGCAAATAATCCAGCCGCAACTAATCTAACCTATATATACCTCCATCCATTTTTTCCCAAATCATTCAGATCTTGTTCTCTCTCTCTCTTCATTCTTCAGTTTCAAAGAGAAATTTTCTTTTAGTTGAAGTTTTTTATACAAGAGCAATCAGAGGGCGTCAATATCTCCAGAATATCAAAGTTTAAGGTATTTATATTTTATTTTTTTATATTTGTTTTACCTTTTATGTTAATTTTAATTGTTGTTTATTAGTTATAATATAATTAGATTTCAATTAATTTTTATTTATATTTAGTTTTACTAAGAATTTGATATTGTTAGTTATAATTATAAATAGCTAGTTATAATTAATATTAATTAGATATAATTAGGAATAAATAGATATAATTAGGAATAAATAGATATAATTAGCAATAAATAGTTATAATTAGCAATAAATAGTTATAATTAGCAATAAATAGTTATAATTAGTAATAATTAGGAATAATTAGTAATAAGTAGGAATAATTAGAAATAATTAGATATAATTAGTAATAATTAGATATAGTTAGTAATAATTAGTTATATTTGTAATAATTAGATATAATTAGTAATAATTAGATATAATTAGTAATAATTAGATATAATTAGATATAATTCGTCATAATTAGTAATAATTAGATATAATTAGTACTATTTAGTAATAATTAGTTATAATTAGATATAATTAGGAATAATTAGATATAATTCGGAATAATTAGGAATAATTAGTAATAATTAGTAATAATTAGATATAATTAGTAATAATTAGTAATAATTAGATATAATTAGGAATAATTAGATATAATTAGGAATAATTAGTAATAATTGGATATAATTAGGAATAATTAGATATAATTAGGAATAATTTGTAATAATTAGCTACAATTAGGAATAATTAGCTATAATTAGAAATAATTAGGAATAATTAGGATTAATTAGGAATAATTAGTAATAATTAGGAATAATTAGTAATAATTAGGAATAATTAGTAATAATAAGGAATAATTAGTAATAATCAGGAATAATTAGGAATAATTAGGAATAATTAGCAATAAATAGTTATAATTAGGAATAAATAGTAATAATTAGTAATAATTAGTAATAATTAGTAATAATTAGCAATAATTAGGAAGAATTAGCAATAATTAGATATAATTAGTAATAATTAGTAATAATTAGATATAATTAGAAATAATTATATATAATTAGCAATAATTAGATATAATTAGTAATAATTAGATATAATTAGTAATAATTAGTAATAATTAGTAATAACTAGATATAATTAGTAATATTTAGTAATAATTAGTAATAATTAGTTATAATTAGATATAATTAGGAATAATTAGATATAATTAGGAATAATTAGTAATAATTAGTAATAATTAGATATAATTAGATATAATTAGTAATAATTAGTAATAATTAGATATAATTAGGAATAATTAGATATAATTAGGAATAATTAATAATAATTAGATATAATTTGGAATAATTAGATATAATTAGGAATAATTAGTAATAATTAGCTATAATTAGGAATAATTAGCTATAATTAAGAATAATTAGGAATAATTAGGAATAATTAGTAATAATTAGGAATAATTAGTAATAATTAGGAATAATTAGGAATAATTAGGAATAAATAGAAATAATTAGAAATAATTAGCAATAAATAGTTATAAATAGTAATAATTAGTGATAATTAGTAATAATTAGTAATAATTAGAAATAATTAGCAATAATTAGATATAATTAGTAATAATTAGATATAATTAGGAATAATTAGATATAATTAGTAATAATTAGATATAATTAGCAATAATTAGATATAATTAGCAATAATTAGATATAATTAGCAATAATTAGATATAATTAGTAAGAATTAGATATAATTAGTAATAATTAGATATAATTAGTAATAATTAGATATAATTAGTAACATTTAGTAATAATTATTAATATTTAGATATAATTAGTAATAATTAGTAATAATTATATATAATTAGTAATAATTCGGAATAATTAGTAATAATTAGCAATAATTAGATATATAATAATTAGATATAATTAGTAATAATTAGTAATAATTAGATATAATTAGGAATAATTAGATATAATTAGGAATAATTAGTAATAATTAGATATAATTAGGAATAATTAGTAATAATTAGATATAATTAGGAATAATTAGGAATAATTAGGAAATATTAGGAAATATTAGGAATAATTAAAAATAATTAGGAATAATTTGGAATAATTAGGAATAATTAGGAATAATTAAAAATAATTAGAAATAATTAGGAATAATTAGATATAATTAGGAATAATTAGATATAATTAGATATAATTAGATATAATTAGATATAATTAGATATAATTATATATAATTAGATATAATTATTAATAATTAGTAATAATTAGTAATAATTAGTAATAATTAGTAATAATTAGTAATAATTAGTAATACTTAGTAATGATTTGTAATAATTAGTAATAATTATGAATAATTAGCAATAATTAGATATAATTAGAAATAATTAGCAATAATTAGATATAATTACATATAATTAGATATAATTAGATATAATTAGTAATAATTAGTAATAATTAATAATAATTAGTAATAATTAGTAATAATTAGCAATAATTAGATATAATTTGAAATTATTAGCAATAATTAGCAATAATTAGTAATAATTAGTAATAATTAGCAATAATTAGTAATAATTAGATATAATTAGATATAATTAGTAATAATTAGTAATAATTGGTAATAATTAGATATAACAAAAATATCATATTTTTTTCGAGACATTTGTGCAGCGACAACAGACTACGATGCGCTAAGCATACTGGAAGAAGATGTTTTTGTAATTATATGTAAACTGGAAAAAATATTTTCACCGGATTTCTTTGACTCAATGGAACATCTGATATTACATTTGCCACATGAAGCTAAATGTGGAGGTCCAGTACAGTTTCAATGGATGTACCCATTCGATATATGCATGCAGAAATTGAAGAAAAAAATACATAATGAAGCATTAGTTGAAGGCTCAATTGTTGAAGCTTATTTACAAGAGGAAATTGCTTTTTTTCTACTATCATTATTTTTAAATCTCAATATCCCTCAAAATAGAATCGCATGGGTTGAAATGAGGGGAATGTTAATGACAAAATGTATAATCAATTAATAGTTTTTAATCAGCCAAATATTGGTTTCGGTGGAGTTCATGAAGGATGGATTTCAGATGATGAACATCACAGAGCTCATACATATGTTCTGTTCAACTGTGAAGAAATGACATCATTTGTCATGTGAGCACTTATATCACTTATTCTATAATTTATGTTACAATATTTAAACTTATTTTATTTTTAGGTTATATGATAATCATATCAAGAAACAACTTCCACAAATTACAGCAGCTGCTCTTGAAGAACGCAGATAATTTTTTTTCTCAATGGTTTCAAAGACTGGTAACAAAAATTATTGATGGTTTAATATCAATTCCGTTTATTATTTATTATATAGATAATTGTTTTACAAATTTTCAGGTGTCTCAATATGCTGATAAAATTGATAAGAGACTGTGTATATTGAGTAACCCACCATCTAAAATAGTTAAATCTTATAATGCATATGTGGTGAATGTTTTTCGATTTCATACAATTGCATATAGGGAATCAAAAAAACAATGAACAGTGGAGTTTGTTTGAGAGGATCACATCATAGAGAAACTGAAGTTGACTTTTATGGCATTTTGGATGAAATCATTGAGTTGTGTTATCTAGGACAGAATTATATAACAATGTTTAAATGTCAGTAGTTGGATACTAAGAGAGGTTTGCGTGTTCATCTAACTCATGGAATCGTCGATATTAAATATAAAAGTCTTCTTGCAGTAAATGAACCATTTTTACTAGGTCAACAGGCACATCAAATTCATTATGAAAAGTAGTGTGCTACTTCAAGAGAATTGAGCGATTGGTGGAGCATAATAAAAATGAAATCTCGGGAAAATCAGTTTACTCAAACTGAATGTGGTTCCGATGAAGTGGAAGGAATTGAAATTTTTAAAGAGATGACTCAAAATCCACCTAATTCACAAAGAGACGTGAATATCAACGATGACACCCCACAATTAAGGATCGATGGTGATGAAAATGTTAATGACGTTACAAATGAATTTTAAATGACAAGAGATGCTAAAACTAAAACTCATATAGATATTGATGATGTTGAGGAGGAAGATGAAGACATTGACATTGATAGCTATGGAGAAGAGGATGAAGATGAACATTGACACGGTTAAATACTGGTTTTAATCATAACTAATATATATCAATATATAATATTTATTTTCAACTATCTACTAAAAATAATCATTTTGTGTTTCAGATGGAGTATGATCTATTGCGTGAGTTAGAGGAGGTCGAGCTACCTTTGGATGATGAGGATGTGTGATCAGCTGACCCTCAGCCTACTGGTGGTTCAGGAGGTATGCGGAGAGGGTGCAGTCTTGTACGACTGATGATTCCTGACCCTATCCCCAAGCGACGTCCACATCTTGGTTTCGATCCATGCACACAGAGGTTTGGTAACATGTATATTTTAGTTAGATTTCATTAATTTATTTATATATATACTAATTCTTTGATTATTTATTCCTTTTTCACAGTTTTCAGCATGTAGCTATTGGACATGGGAGTGCTATATTGCGCAATTATTTTTCTCAGCCATGGATCACATGGGAACATATTCCCATTGATGTGCGACGTGACATGTTCCATCATTGGCTGGTACATAAATAAATAATATTTATTTTGAAATTTATTTTTTTAACAACTTGATATTATAAATTATTTGTAGGGTTTATGGTATCCTATTGATGATAGCATGCATGATGCTATCCACGCGGCATGGAAGGTTTCTATGCGTGACTGTTTCCGCCAGTTTTTGCACAATTTTAGAAGGACAACCATTAAGAAAGCAGGGGTGACAGAATTTAATGAGTCGTGTAGAGCCCATCAACCAGAGTACATTTCATCTCACATTTGGGATGGATTATGTTTACACTGGTTGCGTGGTGGATTTCATAGGAGATCTTCAGTGGGATGATAGAACCAGGGGAGATAGGAGGTGACACATCGAGCTGGTATTCGAACATTCAGTTCACATAAAGAGCATCTGGTAAGTATATTTTTTCAATATTTTATATAACTTTAAATATAAATAGTTTATTTTATATTTCTATAGGTATTAGAGCATCCTGATATTACGGAGTTCGACGTTTATCGGAGGATGTACAGTGATCCAGCCACTGGAGAGATTAGAGGTGATCGCCAGCATCAGATTGTGGTTAGTATTATTTTTTCATTTTAACAATTAACTGCATATAATATTTTTACAATTTTAATTTTAAATTGGAATTGAAGGATTTGTATGTGGATGAAACCTCTCAAACACAGGCTGAGGGTCAGGACGAGATGGCTGAGCAGATCAGTGCTCACCATTTCGATGAGGTGGCATGGATGTAACCAACTCAGTATGGATTTAAGAAGGGTAGAATAGTTGGCATCAGCTCTCATTTGACTCCTGGTACTTATTATAGTACTGCTATTATGTTGGAGTCCAGCTCGAGAGGAGCTCGTGGAGAGGCATCATCTTCTGGCTTACAGTATCAGGAGCAGTTGCGAGCTCAGGCTGAGCATATAGAGACTTTGCAGAAGCAGCAAGAAGAGATGTGTCGGCAGCAGCAGCAGCAGGAGCAGCATTATGAGGAGAAGAGCCGTCAATGGCAGCTGCATGAGCAACATTACAAGGAGAAGATCCGTCGATGGCAGCAGCAGCATCATGAGCAGATGGATTACATGCGCCGTCTGACTCATAGTTTAGGGATGAAGTTTCCTCCACCAGCTCCTTCAGCTCCTCCACCTCCACCAGAAGACGACCCCCCAGTGATTTTTTTATGTCACAAATATTTGAATTAAAATTGTAATATAAATTATTTACATTTTATTTCTTTTATATCGGTGCAAATATTACATAATTTAATTTTTAATATTTTTTTTATTTTTTTATATTTTTTTGTGAATATTGAGAATTTTAATTTTTTTAATTTTTTTATTGTTTTAATAATAGTAATATTATTTTTTCATTAATCTTAATATTATTAAATTTTACTTTTAAAAAATTAATTTATTATTTGCGATGATACCTTTTGTGACGGGACCCCGTCACAAATAGACTAACTAAATATTTTTAAAGCCATATTTGCGACGGGCAAGTAGTCCCATCGCAAATAATTTGTTGCGACAGGCCCATCGCAGAAAGTTATATATATATATATATATATATATATATATATATTCACTGGGACAATAACCCATCGCAAATAGTTTTTGCAACGGGTCCATCGCGAAAACGTTTATGTATATATAATACATATAATTGGAAATCTAGAATACGATCCATAGTGTGTCCAAAGCCTGAGGGGGAGTTAGTTATATTCATCATTGCCCATGTGTTAAGGGAGATACGTTTTATTTTCAAAGTCCAAGAAAATATTTTCTAAGTCCTTATATTCTTTTTCATAAGGATGTTTGTGCTTTCCAAAAAGGGGGAAATTTGTTGAGTCAATAAGGTTTCCTTATGAATTTTCCATTCCTTCATGTTTTTAAAATCACAAACACCATATCTTAAGGAAAATTTCTTTTACCCCAATATTTTACTTGATAAGGAAAATTTTCCTTCCAGAAGGAAAATTTATCCTTACCATGTTTTTCATTGTTCATATTTTATTCTAACTCATTTTATTTCTAAGTGTGAAATTCAGTTTCGTATCAAAAACCTTGGAATCTTATAAATACATTGATATAGAGCATTCTATTTTCAAGATCTGAATTCAGGCTCCGAGTTCTCTGAATTCAAACTCTGAACTTTCTGAGTTCAGGCTCTGAGTTCTCTGAATTCAGACTCCGAACATTCTGATTTTAGGCTTTGAGTTCTCTAAATTCATACCCCGAATTCTTCTGAATTTAGACTCCAAATTCTCTAGATTCAGACTCCGAAATTTCTAGGTTGAGACTCTGAGTTCTCGGAATTTGGACTCTGAATTCTCACGAATTCAGACTCTGAATTTCCTTTAAATTCTGACTCCATAATTCTATAGAATCCAGGTTATGAATTATTTGGAAAAAAGAATCCGAATATTTATGAATTATAGACACCGAATGGTTTTTGGTTAGCCTCTGAATTTTTATTTTTCCTTACATTCTGAAAAATGGTTTTGTTTAAGCAACCATTTTTTTCTTAAACATGTTTTAGTTATAAAATGATGTCATGCATTCAGTTACTAACTAACCATTGTTTGAGTGACAAAAGAACTGGTCCCTATGAAATTCAAAGAAAAAATATGACCGTTGGAGGAGGGAGCTGACCATTGAAGTCATGCCTATAAATAAGATCTCATTTGAAAGAGCTCAGAACACAACTAACTAACTGTTCGAGAACTCTAGAGATTACATGCTGAAGTGATTTATAGAGAGAGACTCTCATGCTTAGTGCGTACTAAACTTCTTATTCATAATTGCTTCGTGTGACTCCGAATGTTGCTAAGTACATTCGAGGGCTTCCAGGGATAGGAAGATAGAGGTGCTGACTACCTTAAAGTTAGAGGACTTCTTTGGTGAGGAAGAAAGAGGTTCCAACTACCTTGAAGTTGAGATCTTGTGAGGATAGCAAGATAGACTCCGATTTTCATATCGAGGGCCTACCCTGGTGTGGGTAAGACAGACTTTCTTGAAAGTATAAACCAAGGTATCTTTTATCCAAGGTTTTTGGATACCCTTCTCTTTGGGTTAAAAGATTTAATACTTGTTACTTTTATTGTTTCAAGTTTTCCTCTACATTTTGGTTGTTGAGGAAAGTATAACAATCTTATACTTTCTTATACTTGTATACTTTGATTAGTAAGATTCTATACACTTTAAGGTAGAATCTTTATCTTTGTAAACTTTTCTTAAGTTTAATTTCTGGAACCATATTTCCAGAATTACATTCTCAGAATCACATTTCCGGAATCAAGCAAGTTTGTAGAACTAAGAGGTTTTGTGAATTTACCTTGTTTAACTTTTCTAAACATTACCATCTTTAAAAGTTTCTAAGGATTTTTTAAAGTATACAATTCACCCCCCCCCCCTCTTGTATATTGAGAATCTACATTCATCATTAGATACTATAATCAGTATCATTTCGATTCTACAGTTGGTATCAAAGGAGAATATCATACTCCATACCAACCTAACACATACTGGGTGTCATTTCCTAGAAATGTAAAAAATGTTATAAGTCTCACTATATATTAACTGAAGGCTTACTATTTCAAATTATACCATATCATAACATTTCTTTCCAAAATCAATATTTTATATATTCAACCGTTATTGAAATTTTTTAACTTGGTTTTGAAAATCAAACAATTTTCAAAATACCACTACCTTACTCTTTTTCAATATCTTAAATTTTAAAAAAAAACTTTAATTTTTTAAAAAAATAACAAAATGCATCAAATAAATACTCCAAATAAGATATGTAATTCTAGTGTAAAGACATTCCCCTAATACATGTCATGCTCGTCTCATTGGATAAACCCATGACAATGAGATTACAATTCCTATAATTGTATCCAAAACACTAATGTACCCAACTCCTTGTTAACTTAAAGTTCAACATAAAAAAGGTTAGTCACATATTTTTATTCTCTACATTTCATGTCCCAAAAATCCTACTCATTTATATGATCCCAACTCAAGGAATAAACTACAAAGAATTCAACTCCAAGACCAAAAACCAATACCAAGTCAAAGACCAACCAAGGAAATTACCACTTGTTTCATAAGAAATTTGGAAGGACCAAGTTGATACCACTTTTAATATCCTTCCCCTCCTCATTGGCTTTAGAAGGAGGGAGGATGTTACTTGGCCTTAAGTGACATCCCCAAGATTCCAAAGTCTGGCAATAAATGTCAAGGGATTCATTAACAATTGGGGGATGATTTTACCATTTAAAGTAAAACAACCAAAAAAACATGTCATAATTGAATAACCCACTACTTGATTCATGATATCAATGAAAGATAACTCAACATTTCATTTATATCAAAACCACTACAAAGATTGCCACAATAGAATACTACAAAATAACCAAGCACACAACGAAAGACTACAAAACAAACACAACTAAAATACAACTATAACTCCAAATATATAACTTATTCCATACTCCACAAGTATCCCATGTATCACTAATAACCACTAGAAAAGTGTGATACTTTACCTTTTCCAATGTCCCTATAAACAACATCTGCAAAAGTACCAAAGTGCCAAAGTAGGGGTGGGTAACGAAACTTAGTAGGTTTTCCCCAAATGACTTCCCTACTTATGCTACTAGGATAGAAAAATTTAGTGAAATATATAAAATAATTTATATAACATGATTTATAAAATAGTTTATATCAAAAAATTAAAAAGTTACAAGGTAAAAATAGTTTTCTCAAGATAACAACAATTTCTAAGGAATGTAGCAAAATAATGTTCTAAAACCATTTCAGAAGTTCCATTTTTAGAATAACCCATTACATTCCACATTACCACAAATCAAATCATGTATAAAACCTATACCTACCTATACTTTAGACTGGTGAGTCATCCTTTCACTAAGTCTTCACTTAGTGAACCACTTTGATGGGGGTACTTCATGCCCATATCTATCCCAACCTTTTTATGGATATACTTCATGCCCTTATCCATCCTAATGAATATGAACACACACCAAACAACCAAGACAAACCCATTTCACTAAAACAACATTTTTATTGAAAACTATTTTTTTCATGTAGAAAACCAACCATGCATTTTAAATTCATCAATTTAAAATCAAGCTATCAAATTCACTTTCCAACCAAAATAGTCAATTTCTCAATTTATCAAATTGTCACTCAAGAGGGTTTTCAAAAATAAATTCATATCAATTTTATAAAAAATTAAAGAAAAACAAAAAGTTGAAATCAATAATTCTATTTATAATTATAGGAGTCGAGAGTGAAGCCACCTACCTAGGATTTTATGAAAACAACGAAGAATGGCCCAAAAACACCTAAGAAACAGGGTTGAATATCCAAAAACCCACGTTATATCTCTTCCCCTATCATCAACAGAGCCAAATATAATCATATTTGGCATCATATATCTTATATCTATCCATAGAATACATAGATCTAAGAAACTAAGAGATATAGAGAAGTAGATATAAGGAAAATCACCCAGAACTGTCATGAATGATCACTTGCCGCAATAATCAATCTTCAAAACACTAAGAAAATCCCTCATATCAGCTCTAGTTCTATGAGATAATATTCATTAGCCATTATAAATATAGAATATTTATTTAGGGCCGCATAGGATGAAAAAATAGGGAGTTAGAGACTAAAACGTATGAGATCCACAATTTTTGGTTCTCACTTTTAACTCATGCATTTTTAGTCACGTGGTTACGAAAAATCTATGATAATTGTGTGCAAGGCACTACATCAAGGAAGAAACTCGCACAGTTGGCCCACATGGTTTCTAAATCATGCACCAACCGTGCCAAATCCCGCTATCTTAAGTATCACAGTTTCTCCTAGGCTTCTGTGTGGTTTGGAAAAATCACGTGCCGCCTGTGCGCCTTCCCTTTATCCCCTGTCACATTGTACGTGGTTTCTTATAGGTGTTTTATGATTTTCCCAAACCATGAATCAACCATTCACCTATAAAAAATCCAAAAAACACTCCAAAAGTTCTCCAAACTCTCCCAAACTTCACCCATATACTTTTCATACTTAGAAAGCATAAAGAAAGGATTAATTAATTGAAATAAGGGGTGCTACAATAATAGAAAATATGATGAAATTCAAACATTAAGTAAGGTTCTATCTTAAAATCTCATCATTATTTGGTATTTTTTATGTTTAAGATTCCATTGGGTGAATTATATGATATTTCTATCTTAAACCCCATATATTTCTTTCTTATTTGATTATTTATGAAAATTGCATGTTTTATTTTCATTTTACCCTCTCTAAGTACTCAAAAGTCAGAAAGAATATTTTTAATGAAAATGGACTTTGTTTTTCTATTCATATAAGAATATTTAAATTCATTGTCCATATTTTCCTTTTAATAATGTTTTTACTATTATAAAATGATTTATTAATTTCATTTTTAACCATATTTGAATTTCTAATAATGGGTTTAAAATGAATCTTCTTTTTATTTTTCAAATGAAGAAACTTGTTAATGAAGGTTTGAAACTTCCTTGTTTAAACATTTATCGCACAATTGGATTTTCCCACCATCATGACTATTCTATCCATTAATACTTCCTTTAAATTTTTCCATTGTTATTTTCAAATAATTTTTTTCTTAATATTCATGAAATTTTAGATTTTAATAAATTGATTTTAGAATAAAAAGCGTATTTTCATCTAGAAATTTCATGGTGATCATTTAAAATTATTTTCATCTATGAAAATATCCATTGATGATTCATATGTTGTTATAGGGATATAGTCTAATGATATAATACACCAAATTACTCTAGATGTATTATGATAATGTTGTCTTATTTATTGACTACAGAAAATATTAACATTTCTTATGATAGTTTTAAAATAATTATTTTTATGTCAATTATGTATTGAATTATTATTCATTTAATTCATATGATGAATGCATTGAACTTGGTAAGTGATGGGTAGAGACTATTATAGCCCCTCAATGCATTAGTTTGCCTCATGAGACAAAATAGTTTGGGTATTTGGAATACATAATTCATATTTATATATGATTTATTATCACATGGCTCTGATGGTAAGATTATGATGTCCAACATTATTCATTCTATCATTATAAAACTATTTATTGTCATTGATGTGATTATTTATGTTTTTATTTCATCTATGTAAATATTCCCATTTTTATGATATTAATTTCATGGTATATTTGATTTTTATTTATCTTTTCCATATTATTCATGTTTTATTTATTATATGATATCTTCAGTTGTATGATTTCCCTTACTAAGAATCTCATTGCACCCTTAATTTTGTTTCCTTTCCCTAGGTTACCAAGAAGGGATTTATAAATTATTTTAGAGAAATAATATAAAAACTATAATTTTCTCACTATAATATTAAGTTTTATTTTATGTTTTCTAATATTATATGAGAATTGTTTATGTATTTAATCTCCCAATACTATTTAATTATTTAATCCTTTGGGATAAAATATCTTTTATCTTGTGCCAATTTAATAAAATAAACACTGATTCCAAGTTACTAGAGTTGGGGTGTTACAGCTGGTATCAAATAATGTTTTGGATATTCCTTGGGAACTATGATTCAGAAAACATAAATTATAGAACATAACCCTATGGAAGACTATTAGAATAAGTATATGTATATTATAATATAATAACATTTTTATAAATTAGATATTGTATAGTTTTCCTAGAAAATGCATCCATGTATAGATACTGGAAAGTGGATGTGGCTGAGGCAGAAATAAACATAAGGGTAACAACACTAATAGGGGAAGAATGGTTATTAACTTGATCATCAACAATTCATGATGAGAGGGCCTAAGATTTCACACCTTTCTAGACACTACTAGGAGACATTATTTGGTTAAATCAACCATTATTTAAAAACCATTATAAAATATTTGAAAATATTTTTATGATTTGAGGATATTCTAAAGCTACTAAGTTTATGATTATGAGATTATCTATCCATAAATTTTTAATTTATGTTATGTGTTTCCCCAAATATATAAATACATACTATGATTTAAAATTCATAATGTTATGAGCTAATTCAGTATATTCCATTTTCTATAAATGTCATCTATTTGAAGGGATAGAAACTGTATCAATTCATGTAATCTATGTAGGTATTTATCTCATGGGAAGGATAATGAATCTATAGTTATATATAGATATGGAGCGAAAAAAATAATAAATATATTGGAGCATCTAACTCAGGTTATTACCAATAACCTTGCTAGTGTGAAGAAGTATGATAATCCCCAACATGGTGCAACAATGTTGGATCGGTTTAGGAAACAACAACCTCTATAATTCAATAAGACTAAAAATCTACTAGTTGTTGATTAGTGGGTCAAGTCCCTAAAAATATATTTATTTCTTTGGTAAGTAGTGAATAAAAGGAATTTTTAATGGAATTTTATCATCTTAAAGGATATTTTGATCAATGGTGGTCATTGATCTTGAACACTAAGAAGTTTAAAGAAATAAATAATATTATTTGGAACACTTTTAAGGAGATATAATTTGATAAATATATTCCACATGAGAAACAAGTTGAAATGGATAATCAATTACTCAATCTAATGAAAATGGATGGATACCATTTTTCTAAATATAAATCTCACATTAACAAGTTTGAAACTCATGTTGCAGATTATATACATAATGCAATGTGTAATATTGAGCATTTCATTGATGGGATAAACCTAGCCTTTGAAGGGAAATAGTCTCTTAGAAATTTTAAGTATATGAGGATATAGTATTAAGTGCCATCAATAAATAAAAATAATTCTCTATATTTTATGTTTTCCAAGGGAAAAATAAAATAAGCTAGTGGATAAGAACTTATGGAAAGGAAATACATAGTGAGGGAAGAAGGGAAGGGTGTAATTTCTAAATTGTCCTAATTTTGGAAATAATCCCTGTGGAACATGGTTAATGGGAATGATATATTAATTCATTATTGGAGAGAAATAAAATCAGGATTATGAAAGAAAGAATCTAGAAATGTTAAATGTTTCAACTATAAGGAGATAGATCACTATTCAAATAAATTCCCTACTCATTAAGGGAATTTTCCTCAGAAAAAGGCTAAGGGGTTATTTCCAATGTTATCGCTATAACTAAGTTTGTAGTTACAAAATATGTAGTGGTAGGTACATTGATCATAACCTCAAATTTAGCTGATGGTTTATTTGATTTTATATCTTCACACTCTTTTAAATCTTCAATGTTTTCTAAGAAAATTATTCATTTCCCTATAACCTTAAGAAGGGAGTTGTTAGTCAAGACCCATAATTGAAATATTAATACAATAAGGATATGTCAGTTAGTCACCATTATGAAAAATAGACTTACCCTATTTTTAATAGTGATTATTATACATAAGGTTGACATTGATATAATCATTAGTATCAAATGGATTTCAAATTTTTTATGTGAGGATTTACTTCCAAGAGAATGATATTACAATTTGTTATGGAGATATGAATTCCCCTGTCTTTAGAGGGGAGACTACATTATCTAAATCATGTCTAGATCCAAATCTATAAGCTCTCTTTAATGAAGTTCATGTATCATAAGATAAGATACACCCTATGAATGGAAAATTATCCTTAAAATACAGTATATATATATATATTGAAAAAAATATATATTTATGTTTTTTCTGAAGAATTACTTATACACCCACTAGAGTGTGATGTTGATTTTTCCATTGATATCATCCTTGATACAAAACTTATTTCTTATAATCCTTACATGATGGACATAGTAGAATTAGTTGAACGGAAGAAAAAACTTTAGGATTTTTGTGAGAATGGATTTATACACCTTATTGTTTCACTATAGGGATCCCATGTTCCTTTTTTCAAGAATAAATATGATTCTATGAAGTTGTGCATTTATTATAGGAAAATAAATGCCATTACTAAAAATAATAATCAATATTTACCCCATATTAATGATTATTTTGTTAAAATTCATAGAGATAAATATTTTTAAAAGATTTATCTTCATTCTAGGTATCATAAACTATAAGTAATAAATGAAGATATTCCAAGGATCATAATTCATAAGAGGTATAGACATTAAAAATTTAAAGTAATTCCCTTTTGATTAACTAATAAAACCTCTATTTTTATGGATCTGATGAATATAGTATTCAAGTATTAGATCGATAATTTCACTTTGCTATTTATTAATGATATATTGATATAATAAAAATATATGATGAGCATAAGAGTCATTTTAAAATCATTCTTATGACTCTTATAGGGAAAGAGTTATATAGAAAATTTAGAAAATGTGACTTCTAACTTCAAGAAGATTCTTTTCATGGCCATATTTTCTATAAGGATAGAATAACAGTTTATCCTTAAAAGAAAAAGGTATTGATTGAATGGATATCAATAACGAATATAATTAATATATGTAGTTTTTGAGGATTAGCAGGTTACTATCTATGATTTGTTCAAAATATTTATTGATTAGCTAGACCATTAACCAAGTTGACATGTACATAGGTAAATGTCTATGGTTAAAAGAATGTAAGGAATTATTTGAATAATTAAAGTGGAGATTAGTTAATTCAACGATATTGACATTAATATCAGGAAGGGATGTATTTGTGATATATAGTGATGTATCAAAGAAAATACTTGGATGCGAACTTATATAGAATGATTGAGTTTTTTCCTATGCATCAAGGTACTTAAAGATTCATGAATTGTATTACCCATCCTTGGATCATGAGTTAGTATCCATAATATTTACATTGATTATATAGAGTCATTATCTATATGGTAAAATAAGTGAAATATATACTGATAAAAAAATATTCAAATACATATTTCACTAAAAAATCACATCATGAGGTAATTTCTATGATTAGAACTACTCAAGGAATATGATTTATCAAAAGATAACACCCTCGAAATAAAAATAATGTGTTTCATGCATTGATTAGGAAATATCATGGAGCTTTTACTAAAATGATAATTCAAAAAGATCCTATATTTATTGATCTAGTAAAGATAGAAATTTGAATCATTAAGGAAGGGGAAACATCACATCTATTCCAAATGATTTCCAAATTATCCTTATTGGAAAAAATTAAAAGCTCTCAACTTGATAATAAGAATATTTAGAAGAAATTTTATATTGTAAAGGATTATAAGTTGTTATACTTCAACTATGTAGATGGAATATTGAATTTTAGAAATATGAAATGTGGTCCATCCATGCCTTAAGCTAAAATGGGAATTATTAGATGAATACCATAGCTCAAATTCCTCTATAACCTTCAGTAGCACAAAAAAATATGGATTTGAGGGAACATTTTTGGTGGGATAAATGAAATATAAAATTTCAGAATAAATATTAGGATTCTATATTTTTAAATAGGTAAAGGATAAGATACAACATCCTAAGGGATTCATGAAACCTCAACCTATACCTATGTGGAAATGAGATAATGTTACTATGAACTTTGTCACTATATTTATGAAAATTCCTAAAAAGAATGGTTTCATATGGTTTATTTTTTATCGCTTTAACAATTCCGCAAATTTTCTATCTATAAGGTAATATCAACCTCATAATCACCTAACACAGATCTATATTAGTGATTTTATAAGACATTATGGTGCACATTGTTTTATTGTATCTGAAAATTAACCACTGTTTACATCGAAATCCTTGAAGATTATTTAGAAGGATCTTAACAGAGTTATGTTTGAGCTCCACATATCATCATCGACCTTATAGTACATCTAAAAGTAATATCCAAACATTAAATGATATATTGAGGTTATGGATGATTAACATTCATGGAATGTAGGAATAGTATTTACCTTTTTAATAATTTTTATATACTAATAAATTCCATTCAAGCATTCAAATGGAAAAAAATAAAGTATTTTATAGTAATATGTGGTGTACTATAACTTGATGGGATTAATTTGGTGAAAGTAAACTTATATTCCTAGATATTATTGTGGATACAATGTTTAAATTGAAGAATACATAAAATCAAATTAAGGTAACTAAATATAGAGAAAAAAAGTTACATTGATAACCTAAGGAAAGATTTAGAATTTAAAGTGGAAGATCATGTTTTCTTGAAGGTGTATATATGGAAATATGTTATAATATTTATAAATAAAGGGAAACTAACTCCTATGTACATCAGAAATTTTGAAATTATAGAAAGTATAGGAGTTGTGGCTAGCCATTTTGAAATTTAGCCTAGCCTCTCTAAAGTTCATGATGTGTTCCATGTCTCTTTATTGAGGAATTATATTCTATAAAAAATGTTCTCACCTATAATTAAGTTTATTTGGAACATGATTTATCTTAATGTGAAGTGACTATTCAAATTTTTGACACCAGAGAACAAGAGTTGAGGAATTATACGACTCGGCTGGTAAAGGTAATTTGGAGAAATCATAAGATAGAATAGGTGATTTGGGATCCTAAAGAAGGTATTATGACTAAAAACCCACATATATTCATGAGGTGAAATTATATAAATTTTTAGGACGGAATTTTTGAAAGAGGGAATAATGTAACACCTGATCTTCAATTTTTATATATATTTTTCTTTCTAGGGAAACAATAACATAATAAAAATGGCTTTATTTAAGAATGTGATTAAAATATAAATTAAAATTTTCATTAATTTAATTTTATGGAATGAATTTAATTTTTTAATTCAGAATTACAAAATTATCTTAGGGTGATTTTTTGAGATTTTTCAGAAATAGTTGATTTTTTGGATGAATAGTGAAAAATATTGATTTTACAAAAAAATGTTACTTTTATGAAATTGAAATGATATAAGAATAACTTTAAAGATTAAAAAACCTCTTCACTAGACCAAATATATATTCCTCATGTAATATAATGGATATAAAAATATATTTATGAATATAGAAATATATGCTTAACATTTTGGAAATATAAATATTGGTTTTATTTAATTAAAAAAATAGTTATTATCTCCTAATAAAGTATATTTAAGGTTCCTTTTAGTTTTGGTTTTATGTTAAAAACAAATACATATCATTTTATCTAAAATAATCAAATTATTTCAATTGGAATCAACCTTATAATTTATTTTTTTGTAAAATAATTTTTATGCTTAAAACAATGATTTTTATAAAAATAGTTTTCATTGTGTTCTGTGCAATTACACTAAAATTAATTTCTTCAAATTATATAAATTAAATATTCTAAATTTTATCTCATGTTTTAAATCATAATAATTAATATTATTTAATAAGTAAATCTTAATTTTTTGGTCATAATGACTATTAAAAATAGTAAATATTTGTTACCAGTGTTAGGATTAAAATATTTTTACCAGGGGTTAACATGTATAAATATCATTATTTGAATATATTTTTCACTCTATTATATATGACCTTTTAATACTAGGCCATTTGGCTCTACTTTCATAAGAAAATGGCTTTATATTATTTAAATGTTTTATATAAAACAATGTTTGTCCCTCCTCTCACTTATTAAGGGGTACATATTCTCCTCCATTTTTCATATTCATTGAGAAATATAGCTCATAAAATACCTAACCAAAAACATTCATGAATTTATTCCCTTAATTATTGATTTTTTCTTCTTCTCCTAAAACCATAAAATAATGGATTAAGTTGCAAGCCAAAGGAGGTCTCTAAAAGAAGTGGTAATCATCCTTATTGACTCATTCAAAGTGTATTTCCTCTTATAATTGTTATAAATATGTTATATCTATCCTATAATATTTAAAATAGTGTCATTAATATACTGATATGTTTTTATTATTATTGGAAAACCTTTTTCCACCTTATTTCCATCATAGGTAAAATGAAAACATCGCTCGTGTATAAGTACAACCTACCGTCTCCACATAGCGGTGTAATTCATTTTTTATCACCAAATTACATGGATGGTTATAGAGGTGAAAATATTGAATATATATAATATTTATGACATAATTTTTATTTTTTAAACATAATATACCATATATATTATTACCCTTTTACTTGTTAGGAAATGATAATATTTCTTGGGCATATGTGTGGACTGCCACCTCCACAAAGAGATGTGGTTTATTTTTCACATGCCCATTTCATGGATGATTAAAAATTTGAATATAATTAAAATATAGTATATCTATATCATTATTAACACTATGGATATAATGGAATCATGAGAAATATATAAGGACTAAAACTATCAAATGGATATTTACATGAAAAAGAAAGTTAACAGTTGAAAATGATGATTTTAATAAATAATTATTAATAGAAGGGTGTTGAAATGTTATAAGTGGATCATATATAATATTATAAGTATGTATATGGTTTTTTTATAAAAATATTATACAAGATTCTAAAATCACTTACGAGGAACGTTAAACTTGAGTTAAAGGTTTAAATCACAATCTCATCCGTATTCAGGGTTGTTTATGTTTAAGTTTACATTAGGGGAATTATAAGATATTTATTTTATAAACCCCATATGTTTTATTATCCTATGTTTATTTATGGATATTACATTTTTTATTTTCATTTTCTTCTTTCTACATACTCAAATGTCTGAAATAATGTTTTTAAGGAAAACTGGATTTGTTTATCTATTCAGTATGAGATATTTTTCTTCCATGCCATATTTTCTTTAAAATGTTATCAAAAATGTTTTTAATATTATAAATTGATTTATTAAATTCATTTTTACCCATGTTTGACATTTTATAAATTTTTTAAAAAGGAATATTTTTATAAATTTATGATATTGTTCCTTTTTTAATTGAAGGTGTGAATTAAATCTTTGTTTTAACATTTAAATCATGAATTAATTTTATTGTCGTCATAACCATTATTTTACTTAAATTTTCCATTAAATTATTCCATGGTTTTATTGAAATAAAATTTGTTTCCTAATATTTGAATTTTTTTATATTTTAAATAAGTGATTTTAGAATAAAACATGTATTTTTTATAAGAAATGTTCTAGTAATATTTTAAAATTATTTTTTCTATTTCAATATACTTTGATGAATCATATGTTTTACAAAGGGTATAGTCTAATGATACCAAACACCATTTTTAGATTTTCCATGATCTCGTCAAATCAATTCTGGGAACTACCTAACATTAATGATCACCATGCAGTCCTTAATACAGTTTGATTTCCCATATCTAGAGGTGGTATCATTAATTTCCCAGTCATCGGTAGCTTCAACATCTTCCCTTGAATTATTTGATATTGATTTAACACCAACATTTTCTAGAGTTAAACTATGTTCCAAAGTCGATAGATGTATATGTGTCACATAAGTTTGGGTGGGGGAATGTTTTTATTTTTCTCTCAATAATAGGAAATACAATATATATTTCTTCCATCCCAAACATATCTCTAAGTATTTTTCAAATTCCATGGAAAAATATTTGATCAATATCCGGATGATTAAGATACAATAAGAGGTCTATTTGATGGTTCATTCCAATTACTACACCTACCATAGATTTTTAGGGAATACAATTGAGAAGTTCAATTTTATTAAGGAGTGGATTTAGAATCATAAATATGAGTGGATATTGGATCCGCTGATTCCATAGTCTCATATTAATCCATGTAAGAGCCCTTAGTGGAATATAAAAAGTGTAGTGAAGCATCGGGACCATCAATCTATCAGTAATAGATGATAAATTCATATTCCTTCATACATGAGAATGTGGCATTATATATCACATGTTCATCAAAGAATTTCCTCTTTGATAAATTGAATATGAAGTTACCTTAGGAGTAATTCATGAAGGATCATCCCTATTATTTTCTATACCATCGAAATTTTGGACATACAATTGTTGGATTCTTTATCACCAAATATTGGATCCATTAGTAAATATATGAAGTCATAATAGATCTATAAGATCTTTATATGGATGAAACATGTATTTGAGTCATTCTCACTCAACCAAAAAAAACATCATTCGTAACCAATCATGATGAACCCACGTCTTTACTGTATAATGTTAAATTACATGGGCATTTCCTTGTATCATGATATTAAAATAAACAGCCCAATTACTAATTGAAAAACTCTAAACTGAATAGCATATCATCCTATAATAATAAATTAAACTACATAACCTGTGTTCTATCCTCCAAGACCTTAAATTTCCTAGAGTGGCCTACCTTTTATGGACTAATTTCTATACACAAGAACCAAATCTATGTATATTATTGATTAGTGAATGAATTATTATTCATGATTCTATAGAATAATATAAAAAACCCACCTCTAATTTATGATCCATATCTATGTAGGATCCTCCAAATTACATTTATCTAAGAACCTATAATAAAAAAATGTATCCTAGTGTTTTATTCATCTTTATTAACATTGGATCGTTCATAATGTCATATTACATTGGGTTAATTATAAACTATGTATGACATGACTCCCATACCATGGGATATATAGTGATGCCTAAAATTCCTATTCTAGTCCTATCCACATACCCATTTAATTTTACTCTTGTTATAAGAGATATTAATCAATTCACATGGTGTTCAAAAAATTCTATTATGCATCACTTTAAGATACTCAAAATACATCCTCACTACAAGATCACACAACACTAAACTACATGACACATATCTATATAAAATACATTTTATAATTTCACTTTATCTCAAAACACCCCTATTACATAACATTAAACTGTGTGGGGTAGGTCCATGATTTAACACCTTAAACTGAAAATCACCAACATCCCTACCATAATAAATTAAATTATTAGGGACCATCCTTGTCACATGATGTTAAACTACATGACACATGATCACTATATATGAACAAACTTCCCTTTTACATGTGATCTATATCTACTTAAAAGGTTTCCAGTGTATGGGTTTACCATATAATACTATTTTTTCTTCAATAACCCCACACTAGTATAGAGTTATCTCACATAAACTTACCACTGTGACCTTATCTATATTAGGTTTATTTTCTTCTTATGATAGGAAAATTGTTTATTTTTTTTTCAATTCAATGCTCATGAGCTATATTTATGTTGAAAATAAAATTCCACATCCATGTATAAGATTTTAGTCTGTATTGGGACTTTTTTATTAGAACTATGCATAACTTAAGTCCTATAAATATATGATACATAGTGATGTTTGGACTACTTAGTCTAGACCCAACCACAAATTTAAGTTTCTTCTCAACACCCTAGTCTAATATATAGACACTAAGTACTATACCTATTTTGATCCACTATCAAAATAAGAAAATGCCTTCTCCCCACATATGAGTTATACTTGTTCAATGACCCTTTTATAAAAGTTATATATGGATTGATTCCAATACATATAGGAAACATATAAATGACTTTAATTCCCAATTTTTTCTATAGAAATAGAAATTATCCCATGATTTCTTAGTGACATATCCTTCACTCATTCATGTTGGGTCTTTTCTTTCATCCTCTCTATATGAAGTTAAACTTCATGATTAACGTCAATACCTATTTTTCACACTTTCATGATATAGGTTGACTTCCAATTTATTCTTTTTCTCACACTAATAATGACTCATGTGGTCTTTTAGGTTTTGGTTTATCACATTATTTAATAAACTCATAGTGAATCGCACCCAAAAGAAATGTGGCTAAAATCATTACTTCATGGGTAAGAAATTCACAATATAAAGACCTTGTCACATGGTGTTAAACTGTATGAAGTGATGTCCTTTACACATGATGATAAACAACATGATGTTTTATCTTAGCTATACAAATCCAAATTTCATTACATGTATGGTCTATCATGAAATACCTTAAACTAATTTGAGAGGCCTACCCGGGATAGCCTAGTTTCCAAACATGAGATCCATATGTGTAAGATCCCTACCTTTATATGGTTTTCACCTATAATACCATGGAATAATATGAAAATAACTTTTTTTACTTCCCTAGTCATGTTAACCTTATCATTTTATGGCTCAATGATAAGAAACAACCATTTAACCCCTCCAATGTATGAGTTAGATCTATGTGGAAAGCCTTTGGAATAAAAATATTTTTTCATGAACCTATGTTGAAAAATAATTCCCCCAAATTCAAGGATATAGTCCTAGTGTTTGGGCCTTCTCAGTTTCTATGGGTCTTCCTACAATGGACTCTACACTATAGAAAATATATGAAGATTACCTATTATACATTATTCTATCCAAGTGTATGGGTTTTCCCTCATCTGGAATGAGTCACTTGACTTCCCTAAATAAATATGAGGATGCACAATTCACTCATGATTAACTCAATTTTCACAAATATCTTCACATGTAGTTCATATTTAAATGACTGTAAAATGCATGGAATCTATTTCCTTAATATGTGACTATAAACTACATAGAACCATGTCCTCATCACCCGACCTTAAACTGTATGGAATGTTCTTCCACATTAAACAATGTTAAACTATATGAACATTTCCTTGATACATGAATTTAAAATACACAACACACATCCTCACCACATGATGTTAACTAGAAAAAACTATTCCCAATTGTATGACCTTAAACTATGTGGCACTATGGTCCATCCTGAATGGCCTTAAAACTACTTAGAGTTTGTCACATTATTGAGATTAATCATCATCATACTCAAGGTCTATAATCATGTGATAATTATCATTGCATTATAATTTAAACCTATTTTTCTATATTGAAATACAAATGATGTCCCCCTTTTCCCCTGCAAATGATCTAGATATATGTAGGGATTTAATTTTATGAACTATTCATGGATTTATTTCTACTACCCTAGGATACATATTGATATATGTATTATCTATCCTAGGCCCATCTAAAGTTTTTTTCAAGTCCTAATAAAATAATATTAAACAATATAACATTGGTTCCTCTTTACAAGAACTTAAACTTCAAAACACCCATTCCTTGTCTGATTTCATTTAACTAGATAACATGAGGTCTTCACAATGAGTAGATCATTAATTTAATTTATTTAGTACACAATAATATCATGTTATATCCCATTGGACCAAGATTATGTTCAATACATGGTGGCATAACGCTTTAGGGTTCTCGAACCCTTCTTGAGTAGATTTTCCCCATTAACCAAATTCATATCATTAATATCTAAGTCAATAACAACCAAATTCTTAAGTCGAGGTACTTTTTTTAGAATCCCATAATCTTGGGTTGATTGGTCCTCTTACTTCTCCATTTTATAGTAAAATTAATAATAGGTGTTAATTGATCTAAAAGTATCCCACTTGGAATTGATGGTGAATAGCACCATTACCCTTGATCCTATGAAGTAACCCCTAGGGGATGTTTTGGTCTTAGAGTAAAGGTCCCACTTAACCCCATGATCTATTTCTGAATAGTTTGGAACTGGGTTATACCATAAAAAATAGTCAACCTACACCCACCATTATCTATTATCAATTAATTTATACATCTTTATGTTGTGATTTAAACATCCCACAACCCAACTATTAATATTATTACAAATACCTTCAATGTCACACATTCATGAATCTACCCACTCTCAAAATATGATTATGAAATTCCATTCTTATGATCCTTAATTTCTGGGTGCGATTCTTTTATGATGTCCCAAATTCATTTATTTTGTATAGTATTTTTGAAAAACCAAAATCCTTGAGTTGAGATGAATCTCTTAGAACATTCCTACTGGATACATGGTCCTCATCATATAACCTTAAACTATGTGACACAATGGTCTAGGCTTCAGGAAAATTAAGTGAATGCCTCTTCTATTGGGATAGTTTTTATAAACATTGGTACCTCCATTCATATCATTTTTATCAATTCCATCATTTCATAAACTATATCACCCCCCCTTTATTCAATTTTGTGCATATTTTGAACTATAGTAGTATATGTTAAATAATATTTTACCATAATCACCATCAAACTTTGGGTTTGAGAACTATAAACATAAACTATGTGCATCATCCCTTGAGGACTTAAACATTTTTGACAATGGGATATTCATTCACATCAAGTTTTATTCACTATGGTTTTCATATATTGTGCCTCACTTTTCTGGTAAAATTTATTTGGCCATAAACATTAGCTACATTGGTCCAAGCACTATGACCATAAAATACATGCACTAGACAATGTTTTCTAACCTTAAACACTAGAAATATTGTCTGACCTTAAATACTAGGAATATTGATCTGACATTGGTGACCAAGAAATTATAATGGAAAGATACATTGTACTCTTTTGGTTAAAAACCCAAATAGGTAATATTGAGAAAAAATCAATTCTCTACTCACTAGGAATCCACCTCTCATCACTTAGGAAAAATTTAGATCACTCAAAAAATAAAGGAACAAAACATGTCAAGTTGAATACCAAAAAAGGAAATCTTATGAAAAAATTTATGTCCTACCTACTATACCAATTTCAATGGTTTTTGAAAGTGTTAGGTCAAAAATCAATTTATTAAAATCTCATAGGGACCATCATTCGACCCTATAAAAAATTTAGCTAGGCTCGCTACATCCATTGACCTTGGAAAAAAAATTATATCATCCATTTATTCATTAGGATCTGAACTAGGTTCCAAGGTCCTCATCACGTGATCATTAATTGTATGATATATGTTCCATACTCTCTGAACATAAACTTTATATATTAGAATACCATAGGTGGCCTAACATTTTTACACAATAATTAGATCTGTGAAAAATCCTCATTAGAACATGGATCCCTATCCATGAATATATGGTAAATAGAAAATTCCATTTTCCTATATATGATCTAGATATACATAGGAGAGTTCATTATGGAGTTATTTGTCCATGATCCTATTCTAATTTCCCTCTCTATTCCATAACATGATCTGTGTAGGGGACCCTTTATTAGAACCATGTGTGTCTTGATTCCTATTCTCACATGATACATATTGACATTTGGACCTCCTTTTTAGGACTCAAATATAAGTTGCACTCAATTTACATTATCAACATATCAATTAGACCTTTAATAATTTATAATATCCATGTATTTAGTTGATATTATTCTCTTAGTGGCATTTAAAATCCTTGATTTGAGACACTCTCTTGGAAACTCCCCCACTGGTGATCCAACTACAAAATCCTACTATACATTGGGGAATATGAAAAAGTGTTCTATAATTACCTTTGAATCATATTATTTTCATTCTAAAAGAATCTAATTCTAGGGGAAGGGGTTTTTTTACCATTTAAAAAATTATGAGATTCATTTTTCTTCAAAATCCATTACATAATTCTCACTTAGAAAACACAAGTTGAGTTTGAGAAAAAATATATATTTATTCATGAAGAGGGAAAAAATGGGATTTCTATGTTATATAATATTTATCACACCATGAGGGGTGGAGACCATTTAAAAATTCCTTATATCTCGTTGAGGTGATAGTGAGAACCAACTATTCTGAGTTGGCTATGGGTTTTATAAATTTCATATGAAGAAGGGTGTAAATGTATTAAAACCCATTTTTTAGTGTCTTTTATAAACATTTTGGCCTCCAATAACACGCATTTCTGGGTATACACCATATCCAAGGGTGTATATTTCGTTTTTTCCTTTTATTTCACTGGTCACTGAGCCAAAATAGACTTATATATAAAATTTTATAGTAATTTTATGATAGGATTCATTATTATGAAGAAAATATGATAAAGTAAAATCACCCAGAAAAAAAATTAGGACTTCACATAGAATATTTTTAGGTTCATGAAACATTTAAAATTATTTTAAAATCATCATTCATTCCATTATTTAAATTCATTTTTAGTCCATGTCAACATTATATGGCCTCCTGCATAGGAAATCAGTCCTTTTCAAGCCACCTGTGAAGAGAACATGGATGCACACATGCACCTCTAATTGAAGTGTTATATAGAAAGTTCTATGTGTAAACTACTAAAATCATTTCCATTTTACAAAATTCTATGGGATTTCTCATTTTAGGGTAGAAGTTGTAAAACCCCAAGATTTTATGACAAGTCTCTTTTAAATTTTACATCTTCGATAACTTATATTTCATACAACACTGAGTTTAAAATCTCTATATACTATTAGATATTAATATGAACATTGGAATAGTAATGTGACCATTAAGAATGGTAATAAGGACATTAGAATAATAAAATCACCTATGAAATTATAAATAAAATTTATGTATCTCATAAATGAAAATATGATATATTTATATCATTGAATAAGTAAATGATTTTTTTAAAATGATAAATTAAGTGTTGGTGTTTTTTTGAAATGTAAATGTTTATTTAAAATTTTATAATTAATATAATAATTTAAAATAAAGTTTATTTTCATAAAATATATTCATAAATTAATATTTTGTTTCATTATAATTATAAGATAATTTTATGAGAACATAATTGAATTTTCAAAGTGTTGAAAAATCGGTTATAATATTAAAATCGATATTTTTCAAATAAATGATGATTTTATTTAAAAATTGAATTTATCATATTTAGAAAAATTATTTTCATAAAATTGGGTCCATTTTTTAAATCTACACATCAAAAATGGATAGGGTGAATTTTTAGGATTTTTCGAAAATAGATGAATTTTTATGAATAGTGAAATACAGTAATTTACAGTATTTAACATTATAAGTAAATAAATGAATTATTGAGTCATGGATGATGTATAGATAAGTTAATCACCCATTTATTTGAACTCACATGCTCTGGTTACTATTAATAGTCACAAGAATCGACATTATTGATAGTCTTGAGGTAAAATAATAAACTAATAAATAAAATAATCAAAAAAATATCTCTCTCTTCCACTATAAATACCACCCCTTATCCTCACACCTTATAAGATTTGGAGATTGCTTATATTATTCCCAATTCCTATCCAAAACCTATTACTCATGTTCTATTCTTTCTGGTCTCACCAAAAAAGCATTATGAAGTTCCTTAATGGGGTTCTTAAGGAGACGACACTCAAAAGGTAAAACCCTCACTCTTTCTCCTTTAATTTATTTTCTTTTTTTATCCTTCCTTAAAATCCACAATAAAAGATGGAATGATAAATAAAGTATCATAAATATACTTTAATTTTATTATGTTAATGTAATATCCATCATCAAGTCTCTTCTCTTCTCCTTTTATTCTAAAAATGAAAACATCGTGTTTGAGGCATCGATTCACCGCCTTCATGGAAGATGAGTTTTTGTTTTTATTTACCACCTTAAAGGATGGTCATAAAACCATTATTATGGTTTAATTAGATTATAATATACATATTATAATTTATATATTATTATGGAACCAATATATAAGCAAAATATTAAATAAAACGACACAAGTTCTTGATAGTCGTAAAAATCGCCAAAATAAATTAAGACATTTTCATCAATATTTTATCTAATGAATTGTCCTCATACCATATAACCAAATGATATATGTTTCCATTTAAAATTATGTAAGTTCATTAATAATAAATATTTTCACTTATATAGAAGTTATTCCCATTTTATAATAACTCCCATATTTATACTCAAGGGAACTGACCATAAAACCATAAAACAAACGCTCCTAGAACAACAAAATTAAACATTATAACACATAGAAATAACCATAAATGAACTTAATAAAATTATAATAAATAAAATATATTTTTAATAGGTTATTAATTAAGTAATTATTGAATATAATTTGATTATATTATACATTAATTACAATTGAAAAATGCTTTCGGACATAAGGTAAGGGTTTTCTCTCATCTAACTTTTATTTTTTGGAGATATGACTTATTCACCACTTATTTCTTGTGTCTGGTGTATGTATAATGTAACACCCCAAGACTTTATGAATTTTTTTCAAATAAATTAAATTTATTTGATGTCTTATGTTATACTCTACACCAAGTTGAGATTTTATAACATGAAACACTGACTTAGCTTGTGTTACATGCAACACTGGGTTTCTACGAAACATCATTTTTATTATTGTAATTATTTAAAAAAGACAATTGTAACCAAACCATTAGAATAGAGGGTATAAATATGATTAAATGAATTATTAAAAATGTTTTATACATTTATGTATAATTAATTCTTTGGTGACCAATTAATTATAAATTAAAATAAAATCCTTTTTTAAATAAAAGGAAATGTTTTTATGAAAAACTATTTAAATGTTCACAAGTGTGTTTTATTCTAATAAAATGAATAAATCAAAAATGTAGGGTTATATTAATGAAATATATATATATATATATAATATTCAATATAATTTTTAACACTTTTATTATGTGTTTTCTAGATAGGATATAAGAACAAATCCAATTTTATTCATAAAAGAAGTATTTTTCTAAAAAGGCAGCCTTTTGATAGCACGCTTGTTTTAAATATAGATTTTGACACTGTTATAAATTATATTTTAAAAAATAAACTTATTATTTGAAATTTTAATATCAAAATTTAAATTGTTTTAATTTTTTGTATTTTTATGAGAATTTCATGTTTTGATGAATAGTGAAAAATATTGAATTTTAATTGAAAATATCTTTTTCATCAAAATAATTTAGAGTGTTAAATTATATTTTTTATTGACTTTAAAGAATAATTAGATTAAAGTTTTTTCATTTAATCTAATTTAGTTCATTTTAATCAATTTTACATTGAAATTGGATAGAAATATAATCCAAACTTTTGAACAGTTTTTCTTTGAAACCCTATTGTTTCATCCAGTCTACGGGATTAATTTTTAATTAATTACTTAAAATTATATGAATTGAATTTATAAAAATGGATTCCATATTTATAATTATAAGGTAAAAAATTATTAAATAGCACCCTTTTATTTTTGGACAATATGAATAGTAACTTTAGTAATTTTCATCAACATGATTTAGGGGAAATCGGGTAAATTGAGGGTAAAAATAATATTATAAATATTATAAAACTATCCGAACACTTTCCCAAATGTTATTTGATGAACATAATTAAAAACTTAACCCATAAGGATTGAATTTTAATAAATTAATGGACACTTTTCCATGATAATGACTTGGATATTATTAAAATCAAAGAGTGGAAAAATGTCACACTCTTACTTTTAATAAGTATAATATTTTTAATATGTGGCTAAATAGAAGATATGATTGACTATGTATATTATTAGGAAATATAATAGGTTTAACTATATCATGAAATTTTATATTTAATTTTTATTTAATAAATAATTATCATAAATAATTACACAATAATGATGCAATAATTATTCAATTAATGAAACAATCAATTAAATGATATTAAAAATATTAAAATAAATAAAATTTAAATTAATTAAGGTTATAAATGAATTTTATAGGTTAATATGACAGATTATAAGTGTATTAAATTAATTATTTCGAATTTATCTTGTTGTATTTATTTTCTTAAGGTCAATGTAATGAATAGTATCAAAATTGACCCTAATGATATTTTATGAATATAATATGTTGTTAAATTATTTAAAATTCATAAAAAAATATAAATAAAGACAAAGGGGATAAATTATGGTTGAAAATATCATAAATTCCAAATTTATGGTTAAATTAACACCTTGTGAGTAAAAATATCCACCTTTTTATAATGAAAATGTTGTTAATGTTGTTAAAATTAAAATAGGTTAACTAAGAGTTAATCAAAATGATAAGGTCAACAATAATACCAAAACTTATATAAAATCTATTGTTTTATTATATTATAACCCTATATCACTTTATCTTCGAATACCTTTCTTTTTAGTGGTATTTGTATTGATATTTAATTTATTATAAATTAATCTTTTGAAAATTTCCAAAAATGCCCCTCACCTTTATTGTAAAAGGATACCTCCTCCCTCATCTCATTTAACATATTTGATTCTTATATCTTGACCAACCTCTGAAAAATTACGTTCTCCACTTCCCTAGCCACATTCTTGAGGTTTTGGTCCTCTAAAATGACTAACTTAAGAGTCCTTTATATTAGTTTTAAAGGAGACATTTCGAAGGAGAGGAGGTTTTAGCATGTACCAGGGAAGGAAATACTTAAGGTAAGGGATTTTTGACTCACTTTTATTTTGGTGGGACACATCACTTACACACAACTTGTTTCTTCTATGTGGTGTATATACTACCCATGAATTTATATTATGAGTATTATCCTAAAGATTATGGTATATTCATATCCATATAATTTTCTTTATTTCACGTGGCATACGATTCTATTGATTATAAAGTGATAATTAATTATTTCACAATCTCATTAATAATCAGGATTGTTTTGTTTTAAATCATCATTATGGAATATCTATCTTCCACATCCATGTTTTCTAAAAAAATCAATTTTTTAACTATTATCCTATGATTATTTAGAGCTATTTTTACCCATGTTTAACTTTTTATGAAGTGGGTTGAAAAAAATATTTTTTTCATTTTCTAAACAAGTCCTTTTGTGATTTTACCAACAAAAATATATAGAAGGAATGTTTTTTTAAATTATATTACATGGATGGATTTTTATGACATCATGACACCTTAATTCCTAGAGGCTTCCCTTATAAGATTATAAGTTTATTTTAAAATAAAATGTTTTACTTTAAAATTATATGGATATTTAGTAAAATGATTTCATAAAGGAAATGATATTTTCCTCAATAATTATTTCAATTAATCATTCAAAAAATAATTTTTTTGCCTAAGATGAAATTATGTGATGTTACTTATGAATTTTGGGGTATATTACCCAAGTATACCATTATTAATATTTCTTTGAATGGTTTATGTTTATGATGGAATGATATTTATATAACTAATTTCTTTTTCATGGGTTATGTATAATTGGATTATGTTTATGAAACTCATTTATTTACATTGGTTTTGATGTGATGAATAATTTATAGTCAAGTGGCGCACATATGTATAGTTTTCATTAAGTGAAGGTTGGCACCTATATCTATCTATAATTCATTGGGTAAGGAATTATATCTAATGAGATAATTAAGGTAAAGGAGTCAATGTACTTGATCTGTGATGGGAAACAAGTTTATGTGCTTGATCTGTTAAGGTAAATAGGTGATAAGGCCTAATACAAGAGTCCTCGTAGTTAACCTTGACATGTGAATTGTTTTCTATACTTAAGATTATGCCTCAACCATTTATATCTTGAACATATGGTTCAAGAATTATTTATGATTAAGTTTCATTATTATGTTTTATGTTAATTTTTTATTCCATAACTTGTGTTTTTTATCCATGATGGGTTGGGTATGAACTTTTTATGTTATTCCCGTGATCACATACCCATATTTCTTACCTTATGATTTCATAAGATAATAAATTGATATCTTCCATATTTATCCTTATTGAGCATATGAGCTCTCCCTTTTCTTATGTTTCCTTTCCATGGGTTATAAATTAAGGTTTTAAGTAGGGGAACTTACGGGGAATATCTTTAGGGGAGATGTTGAAGATATTTCACCAAACTAGAATAATGTGTTCTAAGTTTCTAAAGGCACTCAACTATTATGGTCCTAGGTCATGTGTTTGTGTAATGTAATGAATATTCATTTGAAAATGATGGAATATTCATGTATGAAAATCCTGGTTCATTATAGTTGTTATCAGATCAGAGGTGTAATCAACCTTTGGAAACTAAGATGAGAAAACTTTAGTGATATCCTTAGAGATATTTATAAAGATATTTATAGGGATGTATCTAAGGATAAGTATAATTGTAGGTTGCAATACTATATTTTTCTTAATAATCATGAATAACCTAATATTAAACCTAAGGTGTCATAGATTAAAATATTAAAAGTAATTTCCGTTGATTATGTAGTTCTACCACTATGATTATTTTTTATCATATTGTGATTTTTATTTTTAGTCAATGGATGGAACCCGAAAGGACAATGTTAATAATGAATGTGATGAGAAATGAAATGATTTTCCTCTTTAGAAACCAAATGTTATAGAGGCTAGAATGAAAAATCTTGTTGTTATGCTCACAAAACATTATCAAGATATGTATCATGTTGGACTACCAAATGATCAAAGGAGAGAACAAAATTTTGTTTAGTGTCCTTCAAGAGGCAGCATCCACTTTTTTTCAGTGGATCTCCTGATCCACTAGTGGTAGAACAATGGATCAGTACCACTAAAAAAATATTTTCGGTTATCCAATGTTCCGAACATGATAAATTCATTATGGTTATATATTTTTTAGAAGTTGAAGCAAGTCAATAGTGGAATATCATCAAGAATATGAGGCAATGAGATGAAATTGAATCTATGGAATGAGATGAGTTTAATAAATTATTTTTCAATAAGTACTTTCCTATAATTCCTCATATGAAAATGGAAAATTAATTTCTTGAGTTAAATAAAAAGGATGATGAATGTGTTGTAACCTATGAAGATATTTTTACAAGACTTGTGGGGTATACTTTTGGAATTATTATCAAACCTGAAATTAAGATCGATCAATTATTCAATGGATTAAAACCAAGTCTCCAAAGGGAATTATACATAAGAGACTTTGGTAGCTATGAAGAAATTATTTGATGTTCTCTTAAGGAGGAAATTAAAATTGGTGATACCCACCATTTCCATGGATCTGATAAGAAAATAAATATCAGGTCTCATTAAAACTCACATAAAATAAATGGTGGAAAGAAATTACAGCCATCTATATGCTATAAATGTCATAAGAAACATTGAGGGTAGTGTTTAAATGGAACCAGTATGTGATTTAAATGTGGAAAAGGCGGGTCATAAATCCCATGAATGTCAAAAGGAAATGAACATGTCGGTTAATGAAATGGTGGAAAAGAAGACATTAATTGATGCACCACCCACACTCCAATGATATAAATGAAAGGATTATGGACATTATACTAATCAATGAAAAAAACCGAAGGTTAACGATGACGATTAACATCAGAAACCACTTAAATCCAAAGATAAATGGAAATCTCATGAGATCACTATTATATATATAGAGTATGAAAAAAAGTGGTGGAATTATTGAGTGTTTATATAATGGAATTCAAGAATAATGTTGTAGAATTACTTTTATGGTATTATGGAATAATGAAATATCTAAGTATTGGTTCAAAATAGTTTTTTCGTAAGGATTTTAGAGAATATGATAAATTATATTAGTAACCATGAAAAGTGATTGATGTTGTAAGGTGATATATTTTAGAAAAAACATGATTAAGGGAAGGATAATCCTTAATATGTGAATAATTTTTGGATAATGAAATATATAGATGTTTGATTGTGATAAAATAAATGGGATAGTACTGATGACCCTGGGGATGATAAGATGATAAGGAGGTTCAAAATATCATGGATTAGGTTTATATAGTTTTTGGATTTATGGTATGTGTAAAGAGTTAAACTTTTAAATCATGCATGTTTCCACTAAGGTTTTATGATAATTCAATTTATTACCATATTTCAAGAGAATACATGATAATGGTCTTCACATGTTTTTTGTGTGACAATTTAGAGCTAGATCAAGTTGTTTAGGGAAATAATGATAAGTTTATTTTTAAAAGTTAGTTACCTTATCTCTAAAGTTTTAGATTTTAATATTTTATAAGGAACACAAAGTTAACCATTTATGAAAATTTTTATGTTGAAATATGGATGAGGTTTTTGATATTATTTCTCCATATGAGGATTCATGGATATTGAATAACTTATGTCAAACTTTTTGTTATGATGTAAACTAAATATGTATGTAATGACCTATAATTATATTTATGGATCTCATGATCTTTTAATAATTAAAGAATGAAAAATTCACCTTCAATTCTTAGAATAATAGATGAAGTGGAAATTGATCAAGGCACAACGAAAGGATGAGATTGTGCTTATGAAATGTAATGAAATTAATTAAGTATTTCTTCTGATGAAAATTATTCTTGATAGAGATGACATTTTAAATATATTTTATTTGAATTTAATTGATTTAAATCCCACTAATTTTTCATTTTATGTGAAATTTCATCATTTTTTGAATTTTGAAATGTTTTGAGCTAAATTTTTGAAAATGCCCTAATTCCATAATTTTAACTGTTTTCAATAGCTTTTGTATTTTGGTTATATGTTTTTAAATTTTGATCCAAATTGAATGATTCTTTTTTAAGGAACCCCTTATCATGGGATTAATATTTTTTAATTGAATTGGATCTTTATTTGTACATCTAGAGGCCCAAATAAATCAGTATTTATGGAAATATTTTCTAGATGGTATGGTGGATCCCACCTCAAAAATTGAGTCATAACTTAGGCTACATAGATTTAATTGAGGATATTAAAATTTTATTTGAAATATAATTCATCATTATTAAAATAAATATCATAGAGATATTATATAATTAATGAAGCCATTAGATGCTCAAAATTGTGGGAAAATTTAGGAAACATTTCGGGCATAAACAGATGTATTTAGTGATTAAATCATAAGTTTATCACCATTTTTCCAAAGGATCTGAAATTTTTTGGTTCAACATTAAATTTAATTAGAAACAACTATCTATAAGGTTCTAGATGTATTATCGGTCAATAAAGTGAAGAAAATTAGGAAAACTATTAGGAAAGTAGATTCTTGATTGAAGATTTTCATCCCTCCTCTATATATTTCCATCTCTTCTTCATTTAAAAAGGATGGTTGGATTTAAGGAGGGTGTTTTTTATGGTGGAGACATGTTTTATGAAATTATAATTCCATTAAGTGATAAATCCATGAATGTATAATATCCAAGTAGTGGTGGGAAGCAAATATCTAAAGTCATTCCCCCTTTTGAGTTTGTTATTTTTATTGTAAACTCTTTTCTTTTAAATTATCCTAGAATTTATTTGCATGAATGAATGAGGTATCTTTACCTATTGTTTTAATTTTATTTTATTTTTTATATAATTTTTATCAACTTATGATTTTAATGTATTTTTATTGTCGGTTAAAATTCTTTGGGTGAGGTCTCCCCATTGAGCACAAAAAGTTCAACTAGTTCTGATTTCCCAGAGGTATTTAGACAATCGGATCACATTCATAAGTAGATAAACACCCATATTTGAGGTCTAAATATGTTTTATGGTCAATATAGGTTTATAACTTGAGGTCTTGATTTATACATTAGATAATTTAATTGTAATACATTTTTCAACAATGATAAAGGGAGTGTTTGACGATTGAAGTTTTCCCACTGTTGTCTTCTTTACCTTGTCCTTTTCTGTATGGTTTGCTTGTGATTTTCAATAACTAAAATATATTTCATGTTGAATTATGATTTTATATCATTAAACATTTTTTAACTCATTTCAAACAAACATTTTAGTTTTAAAATTAACAAAAAACAAATTAACAAAGTGAGAGTTTGATAGCTTAGTCTACAACCTCCTCGTGAGACAACCCCACAGTCACCACTATACTGCATTTTTTAGGGGAAAATATTTACAGGCGCAATGAAACTGAAAACCCCAGTGTCAATTTTGCACTAATATCAGGGGGTTTCCTAAGTATGTTTTATTTTTATTTATTTTTTTGAATTTTTAGTATTTTTAACCACTAATTTAGAGTTTTAAAAAATGGATTTTCATAGTGACTACTCCTATGTCTGGCCTGATCATCAACCATTTGAGGATCCTATTCATGATGAACTTTTTAAATTTCAATTTCAACAAAATATTCTTGAAATGAAACAAAGGTATTTGTTGATTCAACAAAATATTCAAGAATTAATCAAACAAAGGGTAATTATTTCCAATGAATTCAAATAATTGAAAGTGAAAAAATATTCTCAATAAATGGAAAAATGTGTCTCGTCCATTTTTTATGTTGATGAACCCTTTTTTTATGATCTGAAAACTAATTTTGAATCTCATTTTTCAAATTTTAAGGAATAAATTTTCACTGATTCACCAATTGACTTGTATTTTGGAAATGAAAAGTCTGGAAAATTATTATGTTGACTTTATTGAAAATAAAATTTCATGTGAAGCCCCATATTTTGAAACTGGAAATTCAAAACCTTTGTATTAATATTTGGATAAATAGGAAAATTAAGTTGAACCATTAATTTTTGAAGAGAATATGGAGGAACCATATCAACTGTAAAATTTCAATACAACTGTTTTCAACTCCCAAAAAGAGCAAGAACATGGGAAGACAGTGGAATATGTCTCAAATCTTGATCCATTTTTTCATGATTATTTTGATAATAAATTTCTAACTACTTCTCCTTGTTTATATTTAGTTACCACTTCTTTTGAGTGGACTAACTCTTCAGATTAAGAGGATTTCAAGGTTGAAATTGAAGAAAGAATGGTGTGACCATTTGAGTACATTGGTTTAGAAGAGGATGGTGGTACCAAGATTTTTTTCAAAGAAGAAATATTTTTTGAAGATAAACCTAAAGATGAAGCACATCTTGGAATTGAATTCGAAAAACCAGTGGAGGTTGTTTGTGAGGATAATGTAATGGGAAGTTTCCCTTACATTTTGTTCCCTCTTCTACTACATCATCGAAATAATAAAGGAATAGAGGGGAACTTGAATAAATATGATTTTTGTAGGTTTTAAAATATTTTTGAGCTGAATAAGACTTTAGAAAAATCATTTTGGTGGTTCATGAGAGAGAAACTACACCCGCATTCAGATTGGAGATGATTAGCTGAAACTACCTCACTAGGGGTAGTGAATTCCTATCACCCACTTGGGGGTTCACACTAAGTATATTTTCCATTCTTTTTTACTTTTTCTTTTATTTCCATGATTTCAATAAAATTTTGATGCTCTTTTTTTCATATAGGTTTCCAAGTTTCATCGTCTAGGAGGCTAGCTCATGGATTCTACTACTCAATAAAAACCAGGTTGTATCATTCCATTCCACTTGTTTTTTCATGTATTATCTTCTTGATTTCCAATTCTTATATAACCTATTCACAATGAGGACATTGTACAAAATAAGTGTTGGGGGGAGGAGCATGGTGGGTAGATTAGGATTTTGTGTGTTTTCTTATCAATTTATGTGTGTTTTATTTCAAATTTTGTGTTAAAAAAACACGTGAGCTTAAAAGTGATATGCTTTGTTAATTGAAAATTTTGTCAATGGGAGGAACCAACTTGATCCATGTAACTAAACTTAAATGATTGTTAAAATATGCCTTTTTCTAAATTTATGTTGTGTAAATTCATGAAAATACCATTTAATTTTTAATTCCATGTCATGAATGATGTCCAATACTGAAAATAATTTTCTTATGAGGATTATGAACCAATTTTTCAACTTCTTCACATTCACCCCACTTATTAAGTGAACCATATAATCCTTGTTTTAACTATAAATTTCCATTTTTCTATCAAAACTTGTGATCTTTAAGAAAGTTATGTTCAAAATTATTGAGGCAATTTGTTTGTGACTAAAAGCCCTTTTTTCATGATAATATTTTTATATTCTAGACTAACCTATACATTTGAACTTTGTGAACCATTAGTATCCATGTATTTCATATTAGATAGCCACATTACAAGCTAGTTTCCTATCCTGACCCACTCTTGAAGTACATTTCATGATTTTAGTAAATCTTAAATGTGGGGGAGATACTTTGTGGAATTCTACATCATTTTGTGCTATGTTAAGTGGAAATTAATATTCTAAAGAGTTGTTTTTTTCTATTGAAAGTAATTTATCAAAAGTTTTTCTCATCTGTAACTTTCATCGAAAAGGTATTTGTGCCTTTTTGGAGCTCCCCAAGAACAAAATTTTTTCCTATCTATAGCTTGGAAAAAAATATGAAATTTTGAAAAGAAATTGTTGTGTTATTGATGCTGATTTAGAGAATTAGTGTGGTGCTCATTTAAGAAATTTTAAATTTTATATTCATCTAATTTTATTCCATGAAGAAAGATGATAAGATCATGTTTAATTGAAAACTAGAATCATGCAATTTTCCTTCAATAATGATCCAAACTCTCTCTTTCCACCTCAGAATTTTTTACATTTTAAAACCCACCAACCTTCATATAGTAACCATACTTTTTCTTACATTACTATTACATAATTTTAATGATAAAAAACATAAAATCATTACATGACCAGAATTAAAAGTTTTATTGTCTTGGTAAAATTAGGACCATACATAACATTTATAAAATAAAACAAAAACATTTATTTAATTCCTTCTTCTCTAGATTTGTATTGTCCATTGAATTCTCCTTAGTACAAGTAGTCATCTGAAATTATACATCAAAAAAAGGGGTGATCTAAAAGACCAGTAAGATGATAGATAAAAACAAGAAATAATATAACACAGTGTGAGCATAATCATAACATCTTCTTCATCATAATCATGAGAGGAATCATTTATAAAAGGTTTTAAATGTGGAAATAAATAAAAATGAAACATAATTTCTTAGTGGTAAACAACAACACATAGTTTTGAACAAATATAGTATCATGTTCATGCATATTTCACTTTTCTCATGAGATACATCACATTACCCAATGAATTTTAGTACTATATAATTTCGGTCACACTCATCACATCATAACATTTACATTGTGCTATATAATTTATGGTGCACCTGTCACATCATAACATTTACATTATCATGCATTCCACATAGAACGTATATCAATCTTGGACATAAAATAACCCATGGAAATGAATGGTTTTCATTTCATAAAGAATACATTCATAAATTTGGGTTCCAAAATGAAATAGGGAATAACATACTTGATATTATAATCATCAATCTCGAGTGAAGAAGAAAAAATATCAAGAAGTACAAGGTGTGTTTTTTTAAAAGAAGAGTTATTTTAGATTACATCATGTTTGTCATAAACTCAATTAGAAAACATTTATATCCTAGAATAGGTAATATAATGATTAAGAACTGATATTTAAGTAATATCTATATTGAAAATGGAGTGAAATAGGGAAAACCCAAAGAAAGAGAGTTGGGTTCAAGAATTATCCTTACCTTATATCCGAATGCTTAATTTGCTTTAATATACTATATAATCACATTAGATTCATTATTTAACAAATACATAACCTTTTATACATGTATTTTATTCATTATGGTTTTATTAAGTTCATTTATGGGCTTTTCAATAATTTATAGAGTTTAATTTCATCATTTGGGAGTATTTGTTTTCATGGTTTTCATGATCAGTTCACTTGTATACATGAATGAAAGTTCATGAAAATGTGGATAAATATGAAAAATTATTATTATAAATTATTAATTATCTTACAAAATTTTAAATGATATTATAAATAATTTTTTTATATGGAATGAGTGTGAATCATTAGATAAAAGTTAATCATGACCGTTTTAGGTTAATTTTAGTAGTTTTTCGATTACAATGAACTCATTTTATTTTTTTCATTTATTATTATGCATATAAGTTACTTCTAGAACATAAAAAAGGGTTATAAAATACACATTAAAATATGTTTTCAACCATTTAATGTTTTCATTAATATCCTTGAAGGCAATTGAGGAAAATGAAAGTGCATCGCCCATGATACACATCACGGGTGACGATTTCGTTTTTAGAATAAAAGAGAGAGAATGGAGTTTTATGATGGATCTTACATTAAAATTATAGCATACCAGTATATCAAACATAATATAGTTATCATTTAATTTGGATAATATATGATTAGTATAAGAGAAGAAATGAAATGAAATTGAAAATAAAATAAAATAAAAGGAAGAGGCTCTTGGATTTATCCTCCTTGAGAACCTCCTTAGGGAAAAGGTTTGGGTATTTTGATATGTGGGAGAGGGTATTGGGAAGAGGTTTGGGAAGAATTTGGGTAAGGCTAAAATATTTAGAGGTGTGAGGAGAAGAGGGGGTGAGGTGTGGTATTTATAGTGGAGGAGAGAAATTTTTTCTCATTATTATATTCATTAGTTTATTATTTTTTCTCAATACTACAAATAGTTTGAGAATTATCACAAAATATATTAAAATAATTAAGGAGAGTTTGATATTTTGGGATTACATCATCCTTACATCATCTATGTCTCCATAATTAATCTATTTAGCTTTTATTGTAAATTATTGTATTTTATTATTCATCAAAAAATTCAAGTATTTTAGAAAAATCCAAAAAATTCACCCTAACCATTTTTCAACATGTGGAATTCAAAAATAAACTCTATCTTATTAAAATAATTTTCTAAATATGAGTAATTTAATTTTTAATTAAAATCATCATATACTTGGAAAATACATATTTTAAAATTATAATTGATTTTATAACATTTTGGAAAATTTCTTAAGGTCTCAAAAAATTATCTTAAACTGATAAGACATCAAAATTTTAATTTATGGATACATTTTATGAAAGAATATTTTCTTTTAAATTATTATATTAATCATAAAATTGTAATTAAATATTTATGACTTGCAGAAATACCAACACTTACTTAATAATTTTTAAAACATTTATTTACTTAGACTGTGATATAATTATATCATATTTTCACTTATAAGATGACTAAATTTTATTTATAATTTCATGGGTGATGCTACTATTCATTTGGCAGGTTTACTATTCATAAGGGTTGTATTATTATTTCTAAGGTCAAGTTACTATTTCGTCGGTATTGGTTCCTTAACTTATAGAAATACTATTTCATTAATTCTTCATTTATAAAATTTTTATTATGTGATTTTATGTGATTTATACTATATTTCATTACTATAAGAAGGGAGAAATTCCATTGATAAAATTTGGGTCATTACATTCTTCCCCCCTTTTGAAATTTCACCCTCAAAATTTTGTTTTTCATAAATAGGTGAGGGTACTTCTCCTTCATTGCCTCCTATGGTTCCCAAGTTGATTCTTCATAATTATAGTTCCTCCAAAACACTTTGACAAGGTGGGTTTTCTTGTTTCATAGAACCTTTTCTCTTCGATCCAAAATCTTTACTAGTTTCTCCTCATAAGAGATATAATCTTCCAGTTTTACCACCTCTGAGTTCAGTACATGCGAGGGATCTAGTTTTTACTTCCTCAGGAGTGATATGTGGAACACATCATGAACTTGAGACATATTTAGTGGAAGTTTAGGCCGATAGGCCATGGATCCTATACGATCAAGGATCTCAAAGGGGAAAATATACCTGGTTCTTAGCTTACCTTTCTTTCTAAACTGAGTGAATCTCTTCCTTGGTGATATTCAAAGGAATAATTTATCTCCAACATCAAACCCCAAGTCCCTTATATGGTTGTCAACATAGCTATTTTTTCCAACTTTGAGTATCTTTAACATGTTTTTGGATGGCTTGAACCTTCTCTATCATCTCTTGCGTAAGATCAAGTCCAAGTAGATTTCCTTCACCAACTTCATCCCAAAAAGTTGGAATTTTACATCTCTTTCCATATAGAGCTTCATATGGATCCATCTGAATAATCAAGTGGAAGCTATTTTGTATGAGAACTCAACCAATGGGATATGTTGATCCCGTGCACCTTTGAATTCTAAAGATCAGGCTCTTAGAGTATCTCTGAGTGTCTGAATATTCCTTTCAAATTGGCCAATAGTTTGGGGGTGATAGGTCGTGCTGAAATTTAATTTAGTACTCAACACATGTTGAAGAATCCTCCAAAATTTAGATGTGAACCCAGGATCATGATCAGAGACAATCGATAGTGAAACCACATGCAGTCTCATCACTTCCTTCACATATATCTTTGTAATTTGTTTAAATGATATATTTTCTTGAATGGAGATAAAGTGGGTAGTATTAGTGAGTCGGTACACCACAACCCATATCGCATTAATTCATTTGGATGTCTTCAAGAGACCCATGACAAATTCCATAGTAACATTCTCCCATTTCCACATGGGTGTAGGCAATGGTTTCATCATCCCTTTGGACTTTTGTCACTCTATTTTAACTTGCTAACATATCAAGAACCTTGAAATATATTTCAAAATCTACTTATTCATTTTGACATGCCATAATTGTTCTCGAAGATCATGGTACATCTTGGTACTCCTAGGATAGATGGATAAAGTTGATTATCCTGGGTGATGAAGGAACACAGATCCTCATTCTAAACTGAATCATACCATCATAATCAATATGGAACTCTTTTATTTTCCCATCCTTTACTTCATTCACCTTCTTTTGTAACTCTGGATCATACCTTTATGCCTCCTTAATATTCTCTTGGATAGATGGTTAGGAAATAATTTGGAAAGAGTAGGATATATTCTTTTCCGTTATGATTTCCAAATCCATTATTTTCATATTCAAGAGGATAGGGTCTTTCTCAACCCACAACATGGAAAGAGTAGTAGATTATTTTCTTATAAGAGCATCATCTACCTTGTTCACCTTTCCAATATGATAGTGAATAGAGAAATCATATTCTTTGATTAGATCTAACCATATCTTTTTATGGATGTTGAGCTCCTTTTGTGTGAATATATACTTTGGGCTCTTATAATCGGTATATATGTCACACTTCTCACCATAGAGGTAGCATCATTATATTTTTGAGATAAAATAACAGTCTCTATCTCTAGATCATGTGTTGGGTAGTTCTTCTCATGGATCTTCAATTGTTTAGAGTAATAGGCTACCACATTATCATTTTTCAGAAGTACACAGCCCAAGCCTTTCATTGAATAATAACTATATATCACAAAAATTTCTCTACTTTTTGTTAATGTGAGTATAGGCGTAGTGATCAGTCTATTATTTAGCTTCTTGAAGCTTTCCTCGCATTCTTCTATCCAGACATACTTTACCCATTTCCTTGTAAACTTAGTGGTATTGGCAATCATGATAAATTTCTCACAAAACGTCGGTAATACCCAGCTAATCCAAGAAAACCGTGGATTTATGTGACACTATAGGGTCTAATCCATTCCTCAATTTCCCCTTTTAATGGTCCATGGAAATTCCCTCACTTTTGATCACATGTCCCAATAATGTGACTTACTGCATCCAAAAGTCACACTTACTGAACTTGTCATACAACTTCTCCTTCCTTATTGTCGCCAACACAATCCTTATATATTCTTAATGTTCCTCTTTTCTCTTAGAGTGGATGAAAATATCATTAATAAAAACTATCACAAATTTGTAAAGGTAATGTTTAAAGACTCTATTCATCAAATCCATGAATATTTCATGGGAATTAGTAAGTTCAAAGGGCATTACCAGAAACACATAGTTCCCATACCTTGTACGAAAGGTAGTATTCTGAATATATTCCTTATTCACATTTATCTCATGATATCTAGAATGGATTTCCACCTTTGATAAGTACTAATCTCATTAAACTGATCGAACAAGTCATCAATACTTGTAAGAGGATACTTGTTCTTTATGGTGATCTTGTTGAGTTCCTAATAATCAATACACAACTGCATTGATCCATCCTTCTTCTTGATAAAGAGCATTGGAGCACCCCAAGGTGATGCACTAGGGTGTATGAAATCTTTGTCCAAATTATCTTATAGCTTCTTCTTTAAATCCTTTAGTTCTATAGGATCCATCCTAAAGGGATTCTTTGAGATAGGAGTAGCACTGGGTATGATTTCTATTGAGAACTCTAACTCACGATCTGGAGGAAGTTCATGTAACTCTTCATGAAATAAATCACTATATTTCCTCATGATGGGAATTTCACCTAGGTTGACACTTTCCTTTGACTCGGCCAATTGAGTGAGTTATGTTACTTCACAGATAATCAATGCCCACACCATTCAAGGATTTTCCAATTGAGATTCATGATCCTCCATTACAACATAAATTTCCTTAAGCAGTGGTCTTTTAGCGGTGTTTTATTAAAAACCGTGGTGAAATCCATTTAATTTTTTATAGCGACAAACCCCCCCCCCCACCCGATCCTACCCCTATCTCCCCCCTGATGTGCCTTCTCCCCCCGACCCCGTCGAGACCCAACCCTAGGTCTGCTCCCCTCTGGTGTCGTCGGTGACCTCGTCGCCCATCACCGCTGACCCCCCTTCTCTCCCCGACACCCGCAATGTCGCCTTCTCCCCCCGACCCCATCGAGTTCCTACCCTAGGTCAGCTCCCCTACCCTTCTTTTGGTGGTTTTCATAGTGGTAGGTATGGTTTTTCATGTTTTTTTATTCTTTGTATGTTTGTGTATTAGACTTTTCATCCAAGATATTATTTCTGATTTATCTTGTATATGGGATATTGTTTTTTATTTTATGTTCGGATTATGTGATGGTTTGGTTTATGAGTTTTTTTGATTAATTTTATCGTGTTATACTCTTCTTGGTTCTTTCACTATTAAGAAAACTGTTTATTTTTGTGCATGGATGTCTGATATACAGATCAGTCATACTGTATTTTTAGGTGGAGTCTATGATGTGGTTATTTATATTATGATGTAAAAATCATTCTCATTAGTTTCATTTTGATGACCTAGAACAAGTTTCAATCCTATGGGGATTATTAATTACCTTCAGTCCTTGTTGTTATCTTGGTCGGGTGGTGGGTCGGATCAACTCGAGTTAGTTCATGGAAATCACCAATTTACTCTAAATCTTATTTTTCAATGTTATATATTTCAGGGATATAAATATTTGAGATTAATTTCTTATGATTGGTATATTTTTAGTATCCTATAAACATAAAAATATAATACCACTTATTATTATATATAAATAAATAAATATAAAATTCATCTATGTAACTACTTACTCCTCTAAAATTTTCTTTTTATTAGTGGTCTAATTCTACTAAATTCAGTGCTTGATATCCCTTATTATAAACCAGATTAAATATGACATAATTGATTCTCTTAGTTAAGGCTTGTAAACTTCTTTTTATTCTAGAATAATTCCTTTTTATGTAATTCTAGATTCAACAAGTGACTTTACTTCAGCATGAAACTTCTAGATCAAGTTTTGAAGAAAAAAAAGTGGTTTATTAACACCACTTACTGAGTCAGGATCAGCCATGACACGTTTTGATCATATTTTATATCAAATTATACTTGAAATAATTATTACATCACTTATTTCATGAATTTTTTGGATTTAATCAGATCTTCCTTTGGCTGAATAACATGTACTTTATTAGCACATCCACCCCATGGATCATATCTCCCCCTAAATATTGGGCCACTTCAAACAATGGTTAGAATTATTTAATTTAATGGGATAGGGGAACCTCCAAATTTCTTAAGTTGAGTAATGTAGTTGGACTTTTTCACTCACCCTAATCTCCCAATTTAATTCTAATCCTTTATGATGGTACTACTTTAGACGACACCACTAGTAAAAATTTGTTCACCAATGTTAAAATTAAAATCTTCTATATCCTAGTCATTGGGATTCAACCCAGTTGTTGGAGTAATCCTAATTTTTTATATTTCCTCCATTTATGAACTACGCACCATCCATGAACTCTTTGTTATGCTTATTTTTCTATTTAAATCTAATTCCACCAGTCTTATTCTCATGATTTGTAGTTTTGTAAATGAGACCACTTAAGCATTTTTCTTAAAATCCTTCCTTAAATTCCATCAAGAACACTTTTTCCATTTCAATATAGGGTGAATCCAATAAATTAATTCTCCTTTATTTCATAGGTGAGATAGATTCCCCCATTTTCTTCATCATCCAAATTTAATGCTTCTTTAGTTTAAATTTTATTTTTCATAGGGTTTAGATTCATATTTTCATTGCTTGTTTATTAAGTTTCATACTACAATGTTATAACTGGTACTCAAAGTTCCTCTAACTACATCATCAATGATAGGGATAGAAAATTTTTCATTTACATTCAACTATCTTAAATATATAGAAACCATCAATTATTTCTAAATTCCCTTAGGGGTACATTTCTTATGTAGTAGTTATGAAAATTTAGGCCGTACATATTCAATATAGAGGGTCCCAATTTAACATCATGTATTGTGGGGATTCAAAATAACAAGACCTAAATTGTGTATGTGAATTAAAGTATTTATTAAATAAGATTCAATATGTTGAACCATCACCGATCATGAAAAAACCTTGTTAAAATGTATATTGCCTAAGAAAATACTCACTATCTTCTCATTTCTTCAAGTGATTTTGTAATAACATGTGTGTAAGCATACACATGCATGCACATATGTAATTTGGTTTTCTAGTGGGTGATTTACCATATGTATTTATATAGTAAAACCTTATATAACATATTTATATATTTTTTCAACTAGTATATATGAATATATTTCCCTATTTAGTAATAGTTATGTGTTTTAATTTTTTTAATATTGTGTAGGCACATTTTGATATACATGGATAAAAGATAGATCACATTATCGAGGAACACACCTTAGTATATTAAGGGTTTGAATGAGTTTTTATATTTTTCAATTTCCAATCGATCTGTTGAAGGGAGAATAAGATGTCCATGTCCTAAATGTAAATTTAGAAGATGGTTGAAGAGAGATGAAGTTTATGAACATCTAATAGTGAAGTAATTCCCTGATCAATATTTGCGTTGGATTTTTCAAGGATAATCGAATGTTACTGAAAGGTTGAGCATTGATGTCAATCCATATAATGACCTCCCAACTTTGCAACAATGGAAAATGAAATTAAAAACCTTATAAATGATGCATTCGGCACTGCAAGATACCACCATCAACATCAAAACATATCAAAACAACCATATGAGGGTGCTACAAATAGCAACAAGACATGTGATGTTTTTGAGACTATAGGAAAGACATATCAAGATTTTAACATATCAGTGGATCGTCCTCTTGATTTTGTGGAGACTAATGTAAGAGAAAACTTCACTGAGGAAAATATGTTTCATGATTTAGTTGATGATGGAAATCAAGAGTTGTATAGTGTATGTTTGAAATATTCAAAACTTTCTTTTGTGCTGAAGTTGTACCATATAAAATGTCTATGTGGAATTACAAAAAAGGCAATGTCCATGATATTGTAATTTTTGCATGATGCATTTCCTGAAGCAAACATACCTGAGTATTTTTATGATATGAAAAAAGTTGTTAACAGGCTTGGTCTGAATTATCCAAAAATACATGCATGTCCCAATGATTGTATGATTTATTGGTGAGAGGATTCAAGTAGACAGGATTGAAAAAATGTTATTCTTCTAGATGGTAGTCAATGGGTGATGTTGGAAGTCTGAATCAACATACTTTCATGAAGAAGAAGAAAATGAACACACCTAAAAAGGTTTTGCATTACTTTCCTTTAAATCCTCGATTACAAAGATTATTCATGTCATCGAAAACCACTGAACACATGAAGTGGCATTCTGTAGATAATAACAATGATGGGTTAATGAGACATCCACGAGATTTAAAATTGTGGAAGAAATTTGATTAATTACATATAGATTTCTCAGCTGGTCCTAGGAATGTTTGATTGGGATTGGCTACAAATGGATTCAACCCATTTGGGACTTTGAGTACCAGTTATAGCATTTGGCCAGTTGTTTTGATCCCTTACAATCTGCCTCCGTAGATGTGTACGAAACACACATATTTTATCATTTTGATTATTATTCCTGGAAAACAAATGTCTGGAAATGATATTGATATATACTTGCAGCCCTTAGTTGAAGAATTACAGGAGTTGTGGAGCAATGATGTTACGACATTTGATGCTTCTTCTAAGACAATGTTCAAAATGCATGCTACTTTAATGTGGACAATTAGTGACTTCCCTGAGCTTGGGAATTTATCTTGTTGGAACACTTAAATGGGTTTGTCTTGTCTTGTTTGTAACTTTGATTTTGAGCCCAAACGACTACCTCACAGTAGAAAATGGTTCTTCTTGTGCCATTGAATATTTCTCGATGAATCTCATAGATTTCAGATAAACAAATCCAAATTTAACAGTTTCATTGATCGTAGACCACCTCCAAAGTTTTTAATTGGTTCTGAAATATTGAAAAAACTTGGAAATGTTGAAACAGAATTTGGGAAGGTTCTTCATTTGAATAATAGTGGGAAATGGGTTCGAAGTGCATCATCAAGAAAAATCAGAATGCAATAATGAAAGAAAAAAAGTATATTCTTCAAACTTCCATATTAGGAATTTAGTTTGTTGTAGCATAATCTTGATGTGATGCATATTGAGAAGAATGTCTGTGAAAATTTGATTTTCATATTGCTTAATGAGCATGGAAAGTTGAAGGATCATCTCAATGCTCGCAAAGACTTACAAGTAATGAACATAAAACGTGATATCTAGCCAAATGAGAATGAAAAGTATCCTCCGACAATTTTTTCAATGAAAAATAGGGATAAAGATACATTATTTCGAATTTTAAAGAATGTTAAGGTATTTTATGGGTATTCAAGTAACATCTCGAGGTTTGTTGACTTAAATAATTGTAAGTTACATGAATTGAAAAGTCATGATTCACATATTTTGTTACAACAGTTACTACCATTGGCATTGCATAGATTATTACCTAAAAATTTACTGCTGTTGTACTCCAATTCTGCACATTTTTCAAACAACTATGTGAGAAATCTATACATCCATTTAAGCTTGAAAAGCTTCAGGATAGGTTTTTATTGACCCTTTGTGCAATGTATATGATCTTTCCTCTGTCATTTTTTCTGTAATGATGCATTTAAATATTCATTTAGTTAAGGAAGCTAAATTAGGAGGCCCTGTTCATTATCGATGGATGTATCCAATTGATAGGTACTTTATTTATATGTTTTTTAGTTAAGTAAACAATTTTTGGCACTTAATTAAATTCATAATTATGTTTATTTTATTTCACAGATATCTTGGGCATTTGAAATCATATGTGAGAAATAAAGCTCAACCAGAAGGCTATATTTCTAAAGGCTATATGGTTGAGGAGTGTCTTACCTTTTGTTCTAGATACTTGGATGATATTGATACATGATTTAATCAAGTTGGACATGTTGAAGACACATCAACTCAATCTCAAATACATCAAAAATCAAAAATATTTCTTACTATTGGCCGATCAGTTGAGAGGACCTCAAATGTGACACTGACAGAATTGGAATTATTATAGGAACATAGATATGTGCTACTAAATAGTGAAATTTCATATCCATTTATTGAAGAGTTGAGGATACATAAAAAGAGACAAATGAGAGGACGAACACAAAATGAGAAAGATATAATGAAAGGTGTTAATAAAGATCATGTAGAATGGCTTGCATGGCGTGTAAGTTCATAAATATTTCAATAAATATGAATATTAGTTTGACACATATATTTTGTAAATAAAATAAATTATATTTCTTTTTTTAGATCATGAATACTGATACTCGAGTAGAAGTGTCAGAATATTTGAATTTTCTTGCTCGAGGTCCTCTAAAACAAGTTAGAAAGTTCGATTCTTACAACGTGAATGGATTTATATTTCATACAGTCGATCGAGAAGAGGGTTTGAAAACACATAATAGTGGTATATTTACATTTGTTGAAGTGGGATATTATGGAAATATGACTTATATTATTGAATTAAACTACCACATACATTTTTAGTTGTTTTATTCAAATGCAATTGGGTCAATATTATTAGAGGTGTTAAAAGAGATTCCTTGCAATTTAATTTTGTGAACTTATCTTGCTTGATAGATGTTGGTGATCATGAACTGCATGGTCCATATATCTTTCATCACAAGAAAAAATGGTATATTATGTGAATGGTTTTGTGGATGAAGGGTGGAGTGTAGTTGCTCACGTAATACAAAGACATTTGTATGACATGGGTGATGAAGTGGAAGATTTGACCTCTGAAATTGAATCTCATCAACAACAAGAAGCAAAATTATTTGTCCATCATGATATTGAAAATATTAATCTAGTAAGTATGAATGAAGTGGATGAAGTAATGTAGAAGGAAACAAACATGATTGAAGGGGAAAATGATTGTATGTACAATTATTTATTCATTCAGCAACCACTTATTTCATTTATGCAGTCATTCATTATCATTGTTATGTATATTTTGTTTGTTATTATTGAGAATCTATTATCATTTTTAAATTTATTTTCTACATATTTTTTTGAAATATATGTTCTGAACTTAATTTTATTTTATTAAATGATAAGAATGCCAAGGAGTAAGCAACACGCTGTTTCATCCACTACTGTGATAGATGAAAATCCATATGTCTCCCTCCCTACGGCATCTGAGCCATTAGATGCCTGCCCCCCTGCACCATCCCCCCTACACCGTCTCTCACACCCTCTATGAGAATCCCTTTAAAAGCTGAGTCGTTGACTCCCCCTTCAGAAGCCTCATCATTCAGGCGGCGACACGCCACTTCTAGTTCATCACGGACATACTGGAGGGTCACTGTTATAGGTACAAATTTTAATATAAATAAATTTATTGCACTTTTTTATACTAACTTCTTGTTCATTAAAGATAAAAAAATGCAACTATGGAGAAAAATATAAAAATTTAAGATGTGTGGAATATGAATGGAGAGAATATAGTTGTCCCATTTGATTCATATGGGGTCCCTACGGATGACGCCACAGGATTACTTGGAAAAATTCTAGGCCAGCTAGTAGCGGAGCCCATTTCCCTTCCTCTTTATTATGATGATTGGAGACATATGCCTCCAAGTTGGAAAAATGATGTTTTTGATTCCCAAATAAAGTTAATTTTAATACATTATGGTGTAATTGAATGTCATGTTATTAATATGTTCAAAATTAATTTCTGTATACAAATGTTTTTCCACTTTACAGTTGCTGATGTGATAACACAAAAGTGGACGTTGAAAAATCTTGGTAAGAAATGGAAAGAATTCAAAAGAAGATTGTGGGACGATGTCAATGATACTTCATTGACCATCCAACAAATGTAAGAGAAGCTACCCAATGGGGTACCCAAATAATAGTGGAAAGTTTTTGTTGACAGACATCGTGATGAGAAGTAGATGGTATTTAAATATATATTATTATATTAACCTCATTTTACATGTATATGAAGAGGATGTGACATTGAATACATTACTATTAAATTTCATTTTATTTATTTCATGATCTCTCAAGAAAGAATGCATCAATTCAGGCTAAGCAAGTCATCCCTCACACTGCGGGGTCAAAAATATTTTCTAGAATTCGGTCAACTCTGGTAATATTTTCATTAGTTTAAATATTTATAAGACAATATTATCTGTTTAATATATTAAATTATTGATTTATATTTGTTTAATGCAGTCACAGAGTTTAGGGCATGAAGCATCCCAAACTGAAGTGTGGTTGGATGTTCAAAAAAAATCTGATGAAAGTTTTGTTAATGAGTCTGCCAAAGAAGTTGGGGTATGAACTCATTTTTTTATTATAATAACTTATTATCAGTTTTTACTATGTTAATATATATTGATATTTGATTTATAGGTAAAAATTAAAGAGCTATGGGATGCCAATCCTGGGCAGTCCTACTCAGTGTCCCAAGATGACCCGGTTGCTAAAGTCCTTGGGAAGGAGCATCCTGGTAGAGTACATGGGATGGGTTTGGGACCCGTACCATCTGAGGTTTTTTGCAGTCCACCAGTGATTGAAGCTGCATCTACTCTTGGTTGTAGTCAGTCCATACCAGGAAATGCTCGGAGAGAGATTGTTTCTCTACGAAACACAGTTCACGAGAAAGGGGATCAGATATCCGCTTTGCAGAAAGCATTGACTGATATACGTCAGCAGATGAGTAGATATTCCCCCAGTGGTACTGTATCGACTAGTGGTGAGTAGGTAAATCACAAAAATTCAAAATCATTTAGTTTGAAAACTTTTATTGGTTTTAAGTTTAAATATAAATATGCAACACTATTTAATTTTCAATATAATGTTCTTACAGGTGGTAGCAGGAAGTGGAGATGGAGGTGGAGAGGGTGACGATATGTGTTCGTTAATGGACAGTGATTAGTTGTATTGTTGATATATGGAGGTGGAGAGGGTGACGATATGTGTTCATCGTCGGTTTGTATATGTATCATGTGTGACACATAGTTACCACCAAACATTTTCATAACCTAAAATTTTCTTGATTTGTCATGTTTCCTTTTATGTATTTTATTTCTTTCTGATGTTTCCTTTTATGTCTTGATTTCTTGAGTGTGGTATTCACCATATATGTCGATTCTTTATTGTGATGATTCATTTTTTATGTTTCATTTTCCCTAAATTTATTAGGTTTGTCAGCCCAGGGTGAACATCCCACTTCAAAGCATTATAGACTGGTTATGGGGATGTCGGCCCTATAATGTGGATATATAAAAGGAATTTCATAGATTCTAAGGAGATTAGTAAAAAAATTAGATATAATGAGAGGCATTGTAACCAAAATTCCATACCAAAACTCTCTGAATACTCAATGACGTAAATTGATGTTGAATTGATTGTGCGAGGAATCATGAAGCCCATTTCATATTTAGGACACAATACCCTACATCAATCCCCTACCAAAGCATTAACAGAACCAACCATTCTCTTTCCTACAAATTTACCATAGTTAAGAATAGGGAAAAAATAGGATATAGGAAGAGGGAAACTCACCTAAAACTATTAAGGGTTGGTCTCCCAAGATTGAGGTTAAAATCTAATGAAAAGGGTCCAGAATTCCTCTTAGGGATATACTTGGTTTATCTAAGAACTGATAGAAAATATGGAATAATGTGTGGGATTAAGGGTATTTTAGAATATATAGGTGGTCTATAAAATATAAGACCTTGGTGCATACCTATACACAATTACAGAGAATTACTTAAAAGGGAGGGGGCTATGGAATAATGGGAAAGACCTTTCCATAATGAGGCTGGTCAAGGCATCCTATGAGAATTGCAGTTATATCTGTGATGAAGATCTAATAAAATAATATAAGGGGCCATGATATATTCTAGAGATCTATTTAGTAGAGCACAACTAGGAAGGGGTCTTATGACACAATCCAAATCCCCGATTCCACTACCCCAAATTTGATAAAACCCCCAACCCCACCCCCACCCCCCAAAAAAACTCACCCTTAGAAACCATAACACAACCAAGATGACAATTCCAAATCTATGACCAAAATGGAAGAATAACCCAAACTCTCCCATGATCCCTAATGTCGTAGCCTACCAATCCACACCATAGAACTCCAAGGCCCATGCTGTGACCCTTCTCCATAATGTATCCATGACAAAAATGGATGTATCACCAAAATCCTCTCTACACCCCCCCCCCCACACACACACACTAGAACCAACCTATCCACACCTTAGTGGCACTCTTTATGGTGAAAATGATATTCTCTGCAGTTCAATCCCTAGAAAAACATACTGATTGCCTTAAAATTTTCCTAAAACTAAATTAACAACTCTCAAACATTAAAAAAAATATAAAAATAGTAACCAGGATGCTACAATTATCCTCACTATAGAACTTTTTTATCTCTGGGACGTCATGTGGGAGAAAGATGCTCTAGAATCACCATCTTGTGCATCCAGATGAAAGTGAGTGAATAGTCCCATCAAGTTCCATTATTCCATGGATTCTAAAATTTCATGTGGTGGAACATTCCTAATAAGTGCATTAGTTGTGTAAATCCTCTCTTCCCTAGGTTGTAAGAAATTTCAAAATTCAATTTCTAAAGGTACTCTACCCACCACCTCTATCTGAGATTCATGTACTTCTAAGAAAAGATATTGCTCATACTATTATGATAAAAAACGACCATGAAAATCTCTCCAAAAGATTATGTCTCCAATACTTAGCACATGGATATATGAAAAAATGATCAAACTCATTATAGGGATAATTTTTATGTTGTGGATAATGTTGAAGATATTCATAGTCCACAAAAGAAGTTTTAAATTTTATAAAAAGATATTGCTCAAACAACTTTTCATGTTTTTATTAAATATGAATCAAAATTCCATTGCTTGTGCTTAGTTAATAATCTCTTTTCATATTGATTGTAGTATGTATTATGTTTGTCTTTTGGTATTCTTGGAATGGTTTTTTTTCGAGGCACTGGTACGGAAGCTGCAAAAACTGCTATTTTTTTTTGTAAATCTATTTTTAGCGGTGGATTTAACCGCCAATAACCGTAACCGGAATAATTCATGGTAGTTAAAACCGTCACTAAATGTCAATATTTTTCTATTAGCAGTGGTTTTAACCACCCCTAAATGTAACCGGAATACTTAGTGGTGTTTTTAACCACCGCTAAATGTCATCATTTTTCTTTTAGCGATGGTTATAACCGCCTCTATGGTATTAAATTTAGGGGCGGTTTTAACGCTGCTAAAAATTCCCATCTTCCGTGCGCAGTTCGTGGCGGTTATGATGTTTTTAGCTGCATTTTTACCGGACAGCAGCTGAATTTTTTTAGCAGCAGTTAAAACCACCCCTAAAAAACATCATAACCGTCGCAAACTGTGAAAACTATGCCAGTTCCTACAAACCGCCATTAAATAGATTTAACTGCTGGAAAAAGTGTCCTGACACACAATGTAGCGGTGGTTTTCAGAAGCCGCCACAGAAGCATATAGAGGTGGTTTAAACCACCACCATACCCAAAAATAACCGCCGCGAACAATCAATTTTCATGTAGTGCTCCTTTAATTTATAGAGAAGTGTGGGATGGTTCAAAATATTAAAATATATTTCCTTTTTCTAACATTTGATTTGTGATCTATATAAAGAGAGTCAATCCATCCCCAGTATAGCGTTGAATTCTACCAAGGGCAGTATTATGAGATTCACTGGAAGAATCTTCCCACATATGCCAACAGGAGAAGAGTCCAACACTTTGGGTTTCAATGATTTCACCACTAGGTGTTTTTACAGATATCCCTACTTCATGGTTTCAAGTCTTCAATTCAATAGTTCAAGCAAACATGCAATATATAAATGAATGCATTGAACTAGAATCTAATATGACTTTTTCCATTCATGAGTGAATAGTAAGTGTACCTTGTACGACTTCGTTTTCTTTCTCCACTTCAGCAGTAGTGATGACATAATCCTTGCCTTACTTCTTTGGATTTGGTGGCTGCTAACACTAATTACCCTCAAGGACTCGAGGTTTAGTGCACTGGCTTGCATAGTTCCCTTTCTCCCTATAGTTGTAGCATTGGACCATAGGTAGTTCTCTCCTTTTCTCCACCACATTGTCCTTCTTACTCATATTTTTTTGACATTCATGAGCTTGGTGGCCTTCTCTCTCACACTTGAAGCATTTCCTCATCCCTTTGAGGTATTTCCCATGATGATTCTTCCCACATTTTTGATGTGTGGGTGGTTGAGTTTTCTTTCCACCTTTGTCATGAGATCCTCTAGCTTGAAACTCCATCTTTCTCTTCTTATCACCATAGCCATCGGACCATTCTCCAAACTCCATCTCCACTTTGAGATCACATAGAACAAATTCTTCATAACTCTCAAAATCTCTAATTTTTAAATCCTTTTTTAGGTGTGGTTTTAAACCACTAAAGAATCTATCAATTTTTCTATCATTTTTTATAACTAAACCAGAAGTTTACCTTGAAAGACTTATGAAATTTGATTCTTAGGTCGTGATAGATTCTCCTTCATTTTTCTTTAACTCTATGAATTCCCTCTCCATATTTTTTTGAAGAGTGAAATGGAAATACTTATTAAAAAAAATTATCTTAAATTATTCCCACTCAATTTCTTTAATTTCTTCCTTTGGATTTGTGTTTTTAATCAAATCCCACCATTAATCGGCCTCTCCATCTAAATGGTAAATGACCATAGTAACCTTCACTATCTTAGAAAACTGAAGCATAGAAAATATATTATACATTAATTTGACCCACTATTATGTAACTAGTTTAAATGATATTATAAATAATTTGGTTATATAACATGATGATGAATCATTAGATAAAAGTTAATGGTGATCATTTTAGGTTAATTTTGGCGGTTTTTCAATCACAATGAACTCATTTTGTTTTATCATTTGGTATTATGTATATAAGTTATTTCTAGAACATAAAAAAGGTTATAACATACACATTAAAAAATATCCATTTAATTTTTTTATTAACATCTTTCAAGGCATTAAAGGAAAATTAAAGTGCATCGCATATGATGTCGGTAAATTGACACATCACGGGCGACGATTTCAATTTTAGAATAAAAGAGAGAGAATTGATTTTGGTGATGGGTCTCCCATTAACATGATATCATACCATTATATCAAACATATGGGAGTTATCATTCCATTTGGATAAGAAAAGGTTAGGATAAGAGAAGAAAATAAATGAAATTGAAAAGAAATTAAAAGAAAAGGAAGAGGATTTTACCTCTTGGATTTATCCTCCTTGAGAAACTACTTGGGGTAAAGGTTTTGGTATTTTTATGAGACCAAGAGCTCTTGGAAATGTGATAGGGGATTGGGGAGAGGTTTGGGCAAATTTTGGACAAGGCTCAAATCTTTATAGGTGTGAGGAGAATAGGGGGTGATGGGTGGTATTTATAGTAGAGGAGAGGGATATTTTCTTATTATTATATTCATTAGTTTGTTATTTTGGATCAAGACTATGAAAATTTTGAGAATTATCACTAAATATATTAAAACAATTAAGGAGAGCTCAATATTTTGGGCTTACATCATCCTTATATCATATATGAATCCATAATTCATGTATTTAGCTTTTAGTGTAAATTATCATATTTTATTATTCATAAAAAATTCTATTATTTTATAAAAATACCCAAAAAAATCACCCTAACTATTTTTTGACATGTAGAATTCAAAAATGAACTCCATTTTATGAAAATAATTTTCAAAATATGATTAATTTAATTTTTAATTAAAATCATCATTTACTTGGAAAATACGTATTTTAAAATTATAACTGATTTTATAACCCTTTGAGAAATTACTTAAAGTCTCATAAATTTATCTTAAAATAATAAGATAACAAAATATTAACTTATGGATAAATTTTATGAAAATACATTTTCTTTTAAATTATTAAATTAATCATAAAATTGTAATTAAATATTTATGACTTACAAATATACCAACACTTAATTAATAATTTTTAAAACATTTATTTACTTAGACTATGATATAATTATATCATATTTTCACTTATAAGATGCCTAATTTTATTTATACTTTCAGGGGTGATTCTACTATCCATTTGTCCAGTTTACTATTCATAAGGGTCGTATTACTTTTTTAAGGTCAAGTTACCATTTCATCAGTACCGGTTCATTAACAACTATAAATACTTAGTATTTTATTAATTATTCATTTATAAAATTTTTATTATATTATATTTGTGATTTTATATGATTTATACTATGTGACATTACTATAAGAAGGGAGAAATTTCATTGATGAAAGTTTAGGTCGTTACACTTCAAACCTACGAACAACCCCTTCTAAATCCTCATGATGGATAAAATTATTTGACTCAATTGGGTGGAGATTTAGAAAATTTTTGAGCCTATGGTGATCCTTGTAATTATTTGGATGAGAAATTCTTTTCTCAAAATCAAAATCAAGTGTTTAGAGAGAGAGAAAAATGAGGTATGCATAATTTTTCATAGTGGAATTAATTAAATGGGAATGTAATGAATGAACGCAATGAATAATTTGGAATTGAAGCTATTGAAGAGACATGATAATATGGGTGCCTTGATTTTGAGTTTGATATTTTCATTGAAATATTTTTTATTTTCATTGGCAATTTATTTTGAATTATCACTTTTCTAGGATCCCAAGTGCTAAGTGTGGGGGAATTGATAGGGCCATCGTTTTCAATATATTTTATTTAAATTTCAATGATTTAAAACCCAAAAGTTTTTCATTTTATGTGTAATTGCTTAATTTTTGTAATTTTGAAGAGTTTTGAGATAAATTTTAAAAATGCCCTAATTTTGGAATTTTAATGTTTTTCAATAGCTTATGTACTTTAATTATATATTTTTTAATTTAGATCCAAATCAAATGATTATTTTTTTTAGGAACCCCTTATTTGTGTGATAAATATTGGTCAACTGAACTAGATCTTTATTCAAACATCTCGAGGACCAAATAAATCAGTCTTTATGGAAATTTTTTCTAGATACCATGGTTGACCCCACCTTAGAAATTGAGTCATAAATTAGGATAAACACATTAAATTAAGACGATTCCAACTGTATTTGAAATATAATTCAATGGTTCATTCTTATAATAAATATCATGTAGATATTATATCATTAATGTGTCCATTGGATGCCTGAAATTGGGGGCAAATTTAGGAAACATTAAGACAGAAATAGTTGTATTCAGTAATTAAATCATAACTTTCTCACTGTATTTTCAACGGATCTAAAATTTGAGGTTCAAAATAAAATTTAATTAAGAGAAACTATCTATAAGGTTACATATGGATTTTTTTCCATTAAAGGAGATAAAATCAGTAATACTTTTAGGGAAGTATATTCTGGACATAAGATTTCCATCCCTTCTCTTTATATATTCCCATCTCCTCTTCATTTAAAAAGGTAGGTCGGATTTAACGATGGTGTTGTTATGGTGTATAAATGTTGTAGAAGAAGATAATTCCATGAATTGATCAAGCCATGAAGGTCTAAGATCCAAGAGGTGGTGGGCAGCGAAGATTCGAAGGCATTTCCCCTTTTGAGCTTGTGATTTTAATTGTAAAATATTTCCTTTCAAATTATCTTGGAATTTGTTTGCATGAATGAACAAGGTCTCTTTCTCTATTTTCTTCCTTTTATTATATTTTTTTCTAGAATTTTTATAAACTTATTATTATAAAATATTATTCTTATTGTTTAAATTTCTTTGGGTGAGGTCTCCCCATTGAGCACAATAAGTTCAACTAGTTCTGATTTCTCGGAGGGTCTTTGGGCAATCGAATCACATTCATAAGCAGATAAACACCCATATTTGAGGTATCAATATAGTTTCTAGTCAATATAGCGGTATAAATTGAGGTCTTGAGTTATAAATTGGTTAATTTAATTGGAATAAATTTTTCTACTTTGATAAAGGGAGTGTCTGGTGATCAAATTTTGTCCACCATATCCTTCTTTAGCTTGTCCTTTTCAGTATGGTTTGCTTCTGATTTTCAATCACTAACATAGATTTCATATTGAATTCTTATTTTCTATCATTTAAAATTGTTTAACTCATTTCAAATCCCAAATTTTAGTTTTAATGTTAACAAAAACAAATTAAAAAAGTGATATTTTGATAGCTTAGTCTACAACCTCCTCATGAGACAACCCCATCGTCACCACTATACTGTATTTTTAAGGGGAAAATTATTGACAGAGGTAACATGACTGAAAACCCCAGCATCAATTTTGTAACACCCCAACCCCTCTAGACCAGATCTGGTGCATTACTTGTTATATTGGCATGGTTAGAAGGAAATAAATATTGAAGTAACAATTAGTTTATTAGTTTTGAAGAAACTATAAACATAGATGTAACTCAAATTACATTGAAAAAGGTTACAAAATACAATACATAACAAAAACTAAAAACTGCATCCACAGGAACTCAATAAATGATCTCCTATTCATCACCTGTTGAAGGTAAAAAATGAAAGGGGTGAGCTCAAATTCTCAGTAAGGGTTAAAAATGGCAGAAGCATGAATCAATAATAACTGAATTGTAAACAATTTGACATAATCAATATGGCATGGTGAATAAATGAAAAACCCACACCATTAATAAATAGAGAATAAAACTACATCTATAGATTTTTTTCATATTGAAAACCTCATGGATAGTAATAACTAATAATGAATAAATAGAATTCTTATTAATTGGACTTCATGTATCTGGAACGTGATACTATAATACCATAAAACTGTTTAGTTCTATGGGTAGAAACCTGTCTGATTTTGGAAACAAACTCGAAGGGTTTGTAGCCAACTGATTTGTCTCATGAGACCTACCGATGCAACGAGGGGATGTAGAGGGCCCCACCCACCACTTCATTTCCAAATAATTCTTTATACATAGATTCAACACAAGAGTAATATTCCGTTACATTATCCATATAGAATAGAGGATATGGATTCATCAATATTTCCACAGTCAAAACAATATTCAAAATAAATACCGTATGTAAATGGTATACGTCTTAGAAAATAATCATATCCATAATATGAGACTATGGACATTTAAAGGGAATATAATTTCAATTGAAAATTGATCTCAAATGTGTAGTAGTTACACCACATAATAAAGAGTAGGTGCACAATACTAAGCAAATCACAATGAAATAAAAATTGAGACAAAGCTTTTTACCACGTTGTAATCAATTGAGTCGTATGACCAAAATTTAATAACCACCAAAATAATAAAAAATACCATGAATGTAAATATAATATTGATACTATATATAAAATGGAAGTACACCTATACCACATATAAGAAATAAGAGGTGAACAATGGAAATCCCATAAAATTGAAAGTGAGATGAGAAATCCCCTTACAAACATTTTGGCATGGTAACGAGTGTTCTAGAGAGGTCTTAATGAGAGGTAAAGGGTTATACCATTATTTATATATAATAATGGATGTATGGGGGGGTTAAAAAACACACCCCATCATTAGGTATTAAAACTAAAAGAGCACAACATTGGGGAGATTCTTGAACAAAAGTGAGAGAGAAAATCCCTAACCTTATGAATGAAGGTGTTCTTGTTTTTTATTAAAGAACTGAATAATAAAATTTAGATTCATTAATTAATAATTAAAGAACCTCATAAATATTTAATTGAAATGGTATAACCTTATTAAGTTTATTAATGTCATTTTTATGGGTTTAAGATATTCCATTTTATTGTTTTGGAAGCATTTTATTACTTAGTTTCATGATTTGTTTACTTGTATTCATGAATGGAAGTTCATTTGAAATGTGGTTAAACATCCAAAATTATTGATATATATTATTAATGAAATTATAGAGATATAAATTATCTTAAAATGATTCTGGTCATATACAGTGAGTATGACTCATTCGATGAGTTAATGATAAACCCTTTGATTTGGTTGGCAATTTTGTGCACAATGAACTTGTTTTGTATTATTATTCCATTTTAGGAGTGTGTAAAAATTACAGAATATTAAACATGATAAAATACATATATTATGATCTGGTTTAACCATTGAAAAGGTTTCCTTACCAGTATTGAAGATAGTAATTCAAATTGAAAGCTCGTCTTCCTTGAGTGCGATAAATTAACACATCTCGGGAAGTGTTTGCATTTATTGTATAAAAGGAAGGGAAAATAGATTATGGTGAAATATTCCATTATCATAATGGAAATATTGTACATGTAAGTTAATTGAATTATCATGTAATTTGGATGATGTTAGGTGATAAGAGAGAACAAAATAATGGAACTTTGTAAAAGAAATTGAAAGAAAAGAGAAGAGAGGTTCACCTCTTGAGTACTCCTCCTTGAGAATCTCCTTAAAGCCTTTGTTTTTGGCCTTTTGGTGAGATAAAAAAGTCTTGGATGTGGGGAGAGGTTTTGCGAAGAGTATTTGTCATAATTTAGAGAAGTATTTAAGCTTGAGTTGTGTGGAGGGAAGAGGGGGGTGAGGGGTGGTTTATATAGTGGAGGGGAGGGGAGTTTTCTTAATATTATAATCATTAATTTATTATTTCTTCTCAAGACAAGAAATAGTGATTATTAAATAACTTATAATAGTAATAATATCATGTGAGTTTGAGATTTGGGTTCTTATATCACTCATGGTGTTACAAATAGTTAATTTAAATTATAATGTAATTATATGGTAAATTAATGTATTTTACTATTCACCAAAAATTCATGTATTTCAAAAAAATCCCAAAAATTCACCCTAACCATTTTTTGACGTGTCGAATCAAAAAATGAATTCCATTTTTCAAAAAAAATTCTAAATAAGATTAATTAAATATTTAATTAAAATCATTATTTAATCGATAATATAGACACATAAATTATTCATCTTCATTTTAAAGGTGTCTAAATTTATTTATACATTCATGGGTATAGATACCATTCATAAGAGTCATGTTACTATTCATAAGGGTAGGTTACTATTCACAAAAAATTAATTTAATTTTATCAGACTCTAAATATCATCCTGAACACAGCTGTGTATGTCGGATTTTTAAAATTCAAAACACACAAGTGGAAAATATAAGTTCAATGGATAGGCTATGACTATATCCTAAATAACCAAGTGTTGTTTCAAAGAAACTCAGTTCTTTATTAAATATAGGCTATGACTCGATTGTGTTTAAGAGAAACTTACCGTAAAATGTTTGGGGGCTACCTTATTCCCACCTTCGTAAATTTCATCCTCAAAATTTTTCATTTATAAAGAACACCAAAGAGATGTGGGTGGTTCTTCATAAAATTTTCAAGTTCCCATGTTGCTTCCTCTATATTCTGGTTTTTCCAAAGGACCTTTACTAGACGAGTTTTCAGATTTCTCAATACATATTCCGTTGAGTCAAGGATCCCGATAGGCTCTTCACAGTGTGAAAAATCAGGTTCTAGTTCTATTTCTTCATAGGTGAGTACATGCATTGGGTCTGGAATGTATTTCTTCAACAATGACACATGGAACACATCATGAACTTTGGAGAAACTTGGAGGCATTGCTAAACGGTAAGATATAGCTCTGATTCTTTCCAGAATTTCAAATGGTCTGATGTACCTGGGGCTCAATTTCCCTTTCTTACCAAAACATAATACATGCTTCCATGTAGATACTTTCAGAAAGATGTGATCTCCCACTTGGAATTCCAAATCCTTTCTCTGGTTGTCAGCATAACGCTTCTGCCTAATTTCGGATACTTTAATATGGGCTTGGATTTTTTTCACCTTTTTTGTGGTCTCTTCAACAAGTTCTGGGTCTATAAGTTTCCTCTCACAAACTTCGTCCTAACAAGTTGGAGTTCAACATCTATTTCCATATAATGATTCATATGGAGCCATTTGAATACTAGAATGGAAACTATTGTTGTAGGAAAATTCCACCAATGGAAATTATTGATCCCACATACCTTGGAAGTCAAGAGAGCATGATCGCAACATGTCTTCCAGAGTTTGAATAGTCCTTTCAGACTGTCTGTCGGTTTGGGGGTGATAAGCAATACTCATACGAAGCTCAGTATTCAAACCCTTCTAGAGACTTTTCCATAATTTTTATGTAAACCAGGGATCTCAATCAGACACAATTGATAGAGGTGCACCATTAAGTCTTATAACTTCATTAATATAAAGTCTTATCAGGTTCTCAAATGGTAAATCCACTCTTATAGGAAGGAAATGTGCTGATTTTTTGAGATGATCAACAATTACACATATTGGATCATTTTTTATAGGTTTCCTCAGTAGTCTAGTGAAAAAATCCATCTTAATATTATCCCACTTACACGTAGGAATAGGTAGAGTTTTCATCACTCCTCTAGGATGTTGTCTCTCTGCCTTCACTTGTTGACAAATTAGACACCTTGACATGTAGCCAGCAATTTCCCACTTCATATTATCCCACAAAAATATTCCTTTAGATATCTATACATCTTTGTGCTACCCGAGTGTATAGAGAAATTTGAGCTATGATAATCGCCTAATAGTTCCCTTTTTATCTTAGGTACTAATGGAACACATACCTCTTCCCAAATTTCAGAACTCGTTCTTTATACATGAAGTCTACCAATCTCCCATCCTTGATAACATTAATTTTCTTGTGCAGATTCTCATCATTAGATTTAGATATTTTTATATTCTCTAATAAAGATAGTTTAGAAATCATTTGAAAGAGGAAAGATGTTTCCCCTTCATTAACAATTCCCATATCCATCTTCAGTAGATCCATGAATATAGGATCTCTTTCAATCCTCATTTGGGTCAGGATTCTGTGATCTTTCATTCTTAATGCATCTCCCACCTTATTTTCCTTTAATGGGTGGTAGTGTGTTGAAAAATCGTAATATTTGAGTAAATCGAGCCATATCCTTTTCCTAATATTGAGTTCTTTTGTGTGAAAATGTATTTCAAACTATTGGGATCCATATAAATCTCACATCTTTCTCTGTATAGATAATGTCTCTATATTTTCTAAGCAAATATTACAGCTGCTAACTCAAGATCATGAGTTGGATAATTTTTCTCTTGAGTCTTCAACTGTCTTTATTCATAAGCAATAACTACATCATTTTTCATAAGAACGCAACCTTGTCCATTATTTGATGCATTGTTGTATGTCACAAATCCCTCATTCCCATATGGAAGAGTCCAAATTAGAGCATTGACCAGTATTATTTTCAATTATTCGAAGCATTCTATACATTCTATTGTCTACACAAACTTAACTCCTTTACATGTGAACTTGGTTAGCAGGTTAGCCAGTTGGGAAAAATTCTCAATGAAAGCTGATAGTAACCTACTAGGCCAATAAAACTGCGTACCTAGGTTATGTTTTTTGGCATGGGAAAATCTTGTATTGCCTTTGTCTTTGTGGGATCAACTAGGATTCCATCCTTAGAGATAATATGGGCTAGAAAAGAAACTGATTGAAGTCAGAATTTGCACTTGCTAAACTTCCCATGTAATTCATTTCTTCTAAGAGTTTTCAGAATAATCTGAAAGTGATCCTCATGGTCTTCATAGCTTTTTGAGTGGACCAGGATATCAATGATGAATACCACAACAATGTTATCAAGATATTCCTTGAAAACACTATTCATTAAATCCATGAAAACAGAGGGTGAATTAGTCAGTCCAAAAGGCATCACTGTAAACTCGTAATGCCCACATCTGGTTCGAAATGTTGTCTTAGAAATATCTTCCTTCCTCACACGCAACTGATGATATCTGGACCGAAGATCAATCTTCTAAAAGTATTGAGCTCCATTAAGTTGATAAATCAAATCATCAATATAAGGCATATGATACTTATTCTTTATTATAATAGCATTGATTTCCCTGTAATCAATGCATAGCCTCATGGATCCATCTTTCTTCTTGACAAAGAGGACAGGGGATCCCCATAGAGAAAAACTAGGTCGAATAAATCCTTTTTCACTCAATTCCTCTAGTTGTTTCTTTAGCTCCATTAATTCCAAAGTGTTCATTCTATAGGGAGTATTTGATATAGGTCTTTCACCATGAATTAAATCGATAGAGAACTCAACTTCTCGCTATGGAGTATTTCTAGGTAAATCCTCTGTAAATACATCAATGTATTCTTACACCATATGCACATCTTCAATTTGAAGATTTCTCTCCTCTATTATAGATATTGGTTTATCTTCCTCTCCAATTACTGCATTCAGATGATCTACTGAGGGTGGATTTGGATAAGAATTAGGTGGCGATGTTTCTTCTATAAAGATAAGGTATTCTACACCATTTTCAAAAATTGTTACTTCCTTTTTCTTGCAATAAATCTTCGCATCATAATTTGACAGCCAATTCAAACTAAGAATTATATCAAATTCAGTCATTGGTATGATGATAAGGTTAGAAAATAAAGAATTTTTATGTGTCATGATGGGAACTAGTTGACATGCCTTTGTTGCAATGATGCATCCCCTAGGAGTTTTGACTGATAACTCCTTTATTAAATCAAATTGAAGATGTCTAATTTTCTTGGAAAACTTGGAAGATATAAATAAATGTGATGATCCAGAATCAAATAAAGTATTAACTAAGTTTGAGAAAACAATTAAAGTACCTTCCACCATATCATTAGGAACTTCAACTTATGTGGTTGTAATCGCATAAGCTCTTCCTTTCTAATTGTAACACCCCGACCCCTCTATAATGGATTTGGTGCATTACTTGTTATATTGGCATGGTTAGAAGGAAAGAAATCCCAAAGGAAGGAATAATGTAGCACCCCAAACATTTTATGGTATGATTCTCTTAAATAAATTTGATTCATAGCCTATATTTCATAAAGCACTGAGTTTCTTTGAAACAACACCTGGTTATTCAGGAAATAGTCATAGCCAAGCCATTAAACTTAAATTTTCTACTTGTGTTTTTTGAATTTTGAAAATATGACATACACAGCTGTGTTCAAGATGATATTTAGAGTCTCAGAGAATTAACTTAATTTTCAGTGAATATTAATCTACCCTTATGAATAGTAACCTACCATTATGAATAGTAACTTTCCCTTATGAATAGTAACATGACTCTTAGGAATGGTGTCCATACTGATGAATGTATAAATAAATTTAGGCACCTTTAAAATGAAGATGAATAATTTATGTGTTTATATTTTTTGATTAAATAATGATTTTAATTAAATATTTAATTAATCATATTTAGAAAATTATTTTTGAAAAATGGACTTCATTTTTGGATTCTACATGTCGGAAAATGGTTAGGTTGAATTTTTGGTATTTTTCTGAAATACTTGAATTTTTTATGAATAGTGAAATACCATAATTTTCAAAAATAAGCTAAATACACTAATTATAGAGTCATGTATGATGTTCTACTAATGTAATCCTAATTTATTCAGATTCACATGATAAAATTACTATTATAAGTCAAGGAATACTCATTATTTCTTGTCTTGAGAAGAAATAATAAAATAATTATTATAATATTAAGAAAACTCTCTTCCCCTCCACTATATAAACCACCCATCACCCACATCTTCCTCTCACACCACTCAAGCTTCAATACTTGTCTAAATTATACCAAATACTCTTCCCAATTCCTATCCCCACTTCCTAGACCTACTGGTCTCACTAAAAGTCCAAAAACAAAGGCCTTAAGAAGATTCTCAAGGAGGAGTACTCAAGAGGTGGACCTCTCTTCTCTTTTCTTTCGATTTATTTTACAAAGTTCCATTATTTTGTTCTCTCTTCTCACCTCCCCTCATCCGAATTCCATGATAATTATAGTACCTTAAATGTACTAGATTTTCATTATTCTAATGTAATATGTCATCATAATCTCTTTTTCTCCTTCCTTTTATACAATAAATACAAACACCGTCCGAGATGTGTTAATTTATCACACTCATGGAAGATGGGTTTTCAATTTACATTACTATCTTCAAGACTGGTCATGAAGAATTTTAAATGGTTGAAAAAGATCATAATATATGTATTTTATCATGTTTAATATTCTGTAATCCTTACACACTCATAAAATGGAATAATAATACAAAACAAGTTAACCATTTTAACCTTGATTGAAGATTAACTTTTTATTGATGAGAAGAGGACACCAAGTCACCACCGAAGCAACAAAATCATGGAGGCCTAAAGTGGTGAAGGCCAAGGGAGTATTATATAATAACTTGGTTGTATCTCTTTAGAATATAACCCATATGGTTATAGATAATGATGTCATCATCATCTCTACCTTCACGGGCCAGCTTATCCACTGCAAAATTGCCTTTGCGCCAAATATGCTTGACAGAACATCCTTGACTGATAAAGTTTCTACAAAGTCTCACCAGATAGTAGAGATCCCATGGAGGTTCAGCCCTAACTTGTAGGAATAGGATAGACGTAGTGGAGTCTGATTCGATACTCTCCACCTTGATGTTGAGGCGATTGAACCACGATAGACCTATGTGCAAGGCCCTAACCTCCGCACCCAAGGACGAACCCGACCCATAGAAGGCGTTGAAGCCAAAGATAACTAAGCTGTTATCATTACTAACCAGTCTTCTTCCCCTCATCTTACCATAAATGAAGGAACCATTGACATTTAGCTTTAATCCATTGCAGGGCGGTAACCACCGAACCCACTTTCCTTGGATGTTTGAACTTGTGCTTGTATTAGAAATCAATCTGGGGGGAATCCTTCTGAAGGAGGGTGAATACCAGAAACTGTGAAGAAGTTTTCCCATCTTGGCCACCATTGATCGGGTTCTTATGTGCATCACTAATTTGGAAGTCTTCACACCTTCTCTGTCTTTGTTCCTTGCCTCCCAAATATTCTAACAAGTAGCTGCCACAATGGTTGCACGAATTCTCCTTTCAATGTCCCGCGAGTCGAAATCCAAGGGTTTATCATTAACTCATCGAATGAGTCATCCTCATGGTATATAACCAGAATCATTATAAGATAATTTATATCTATATAATGTCATTAATAATATATATTAATAATTCTATAAGTTTAACCACATTTCAAACAAACATCCATTCATGAATACAAGTAAACAAATCATGAAAAACAAAGAAGAAAATTCATCCAAAACAATAAAATTGAATATATTAAACCCATCAAAAAGACCATTAATTAACCTAATAAGGTTATAAAATATCAATTAAAAGTTTATTAGTTTATGGAATTATTAATTAATGAAGCTAAATTATATTATTCAGGTCGTTAAGAACAATAAAAAAACACCTTCGAGCATAAGGTAAGGGATTTCTTAACTCAATTTTCATTCTTTGAGTTAAACGTCTATTTCATTGGTAATATTTTTTCCAAGAAAATGTGTGAATGACCACTGATTGTTTTATACTATATATCCAATTATATTTTTTTGATTTTTATTTTTCACAAATAAATATTTCATTAATTTATCCCCACTCTAATGATACAATCATTGTAAGGGATATCTTAACTCAATTTCCATTCGTTGAGTTAAACATCAATGTCATTGGTTTTTTATTTTCCCATAATATGTGTGAAAGAACTATTATTGTTTTATTCTATATATCCACTTTTATTGTGTGGTTTTATGTTTGTCACACATAATTATGTAATTGATTTTTCCTCAATCTAATGATACGTTCTTGGTAAGGGGTCCTCTCTCTTACTTTTGTTCAAGAATCTCCCCTATATTGGGCTCTTTTATTTTTAATACCTAATGATGGGGTATGTTTTCACACCTCCCCTACACTTACCTTATGATATATAAATAATGGGATACCCTTATACCTCTCATTAATCTCTTGCAAGAACACTAGTTACCATGCCGAAATGTTTGTAAGGGGTTTTCTCATCTCACTTTCAATTATGTGGGATTTCCATTGTTCGCCTATTATTTCTTATATGTGGTATAGGTGTACTACCATTTTATATATAGTATCATTAGTCTCTATATATTCATGTTATTCTATGATTCTTTTGGTGTTTATTAACTTTTGGTTATATGACACAATTGATTACAACGTGGTAATGAGCTTTGTCTCAATTTTCACTTCGTTGGGACTTGCTTAGTATTGTGCACCTACTCTTTATTATATGGTGTACCTATTGCCCATTTGAGATTACCTTTAAATTGAAATTATATTCCATTTAAATGTCCATATTCTCATATCATGGATATGATTATTGTCTAAGTTGTATACCATCTTACATACGGTATTTATTTTGAATGTTGTTTTGAAAGTGGAAATATTGATGAATCTATATCCTCTATTATATATGGATAATGTAAGGGCATATTTCTCTTGTGTTGAATATATCTATAAAAAATTATTTGGTCATGAAGAAACGGGTGGGGCCTGCTATAGACCCTCGATGCATCGACAAGTCTCATGAGACGATCAGTTTGGCGACAAACCCTTCGAGTTTGTTTCCAAAAATAAGATGGGTTTCTACCCACAGAAATAAACTGTTTTTACGGTATTATGGTATCATGTGCTAGATACATGAAGTTAAATTAATAATAATTATCTTTATTCATTATCATTTATTATTATCCATGAGGTTTTCACTATGAAAAAATCTATAGATGCAGTTTAATTCTCAGTTTATTAATGGCGTGAGTTTTTCATTTATTCACCATTCCATATTGATTATGTAAAATTGTTTACAATTTAGTTATTATTTATTCATGCTTCCACCATTTTTTACCCTTACTGAGAATTTTAGATCACCCCTCTCATTGTTTAGATTCAGCAGGTGATGAAGAGAAGATCGTTTATTGAGTTCCTATGGATGCAGTTTTTAGTTTTTGTTATGTATTGTATTTTGAAACCTTTTCCAATGTAAGTTTGTATGGGGTTTTCTCATCACACTTTCAATTCTGTGGTGTCACGACCCGACCCAATGGGGCTTGATCCGCGACTCCCCAAGCCCACCTCCAATAGGCCTAGGGCTGGCGACTAGCGCTGAGTAGGCTATCACACACATGAGAGGCATTAGCCTAAGGTACCTGTACACACACACCCACAAACACCTCCATGCAACATTGTAGAGATATATAAAACTGAAAACAAAATGCATGCATACATCTATCCCAAACCAGAGTACAGCAGAAGTACAACAAGGGAAAAACAGAGCCCACCAAAAGAAAACTACAAAAGCGCGTCCAACCTGCTCTGAAGAAGGGCAACGCCGCCACAAACACCCGCCAGAAAGCTCCCTCTACACCGCACCGGCAAACACCACGGTCAGTCTCACTCACTCAGCTCCATCTCCTCCAGGTCCTCCGGGGACTCCGTCGAAAGGCCTGTGGTCAGCACAAGACACAAACATGTGCGGGCAAAGCCCGTGCAGGGGTGAGTATAAACATACTCAGTAGGCACCCCAAAAACCCAAAACCAAAGAGAGCAACTGAAAGAAAACAGTCCACTCATCCCAGCCAGAGGAACCCAGACGAGAGAGAAACTCTATCTCGTGACCATCCTCGGCTAACACAACTAGTCAGCTTAGCTCAGGAGTATGCCTATACATACACCTTGAACAATCCAGATATACCCAGCTCACACACCAAGCCACAAGAGGTACTGTCCTCATCACGAGAAACTGTCCACAACTAGGAGAGCACCCTCCACGATCACTGTCATCCCAGATGACACTCGTCCAATAGATACACTCCATCGGGTTTCATACAAACATCTCAGACGCTCACCTGAGAGATCATGCTCGTCGGATAGCGTCACTGACGAAAACCACACTGTAAAAGCAAGAACAACAAACTCCTCGGATAGGGGATCGCTCCTAGGGTCCGCTTGGGGATAACAGAACCCACACTGGTATACGAAGATCTCACAGATAGGGGATCACTCACAGGGTCCGCTGGGGGATACCACGACCCGATCTGGCGCTCGACAGAAACACATCACTCAGATAGAGGATCATCACCCATATAAAGGTTGTCACGGTGATACCGGAACCCTATCTAGTATAACTCGCGATGTAGGGGATCAAACCGACGATGCCACAACCCTACCTAAACCACGCGCTAAGTAGGGGATCGTATAACCAACGATACCGCAAACCTACCAAAACCGCGCGCTAAGTAGGGGATCGTATAACCAACGATACCACAACCCTACCAGAACCACGTGCTGAGTAGGGGATCGCATAAACAAAGATACTGCAACCCTACTATACACCTCATACTGAGCAAGGGATTGTATACCCGATGATGCCACAACCCTACTGAGCACGGCCCACTGCATAGAGGATCATAATCCTGATGATGCCACAAACCTTACGGGGTTAACCAACTAGATAGGGGATCGCCGCCCATGAATAAGCGGTCACAGCGATACCAAGAACCTGATCTAGGGAAAAGATGCTAGAGGATCCCGCTCCGGGCCCACCGGAGGGATTCCACAACTCTAAGAGTTTAAACATCCCATCAAGAGGATCACAAACCTATAAGAAGGTTGTGATGCCACACAAACCCTCATGGAAACAAACCAAGGGAGTACCCTCAACCACTGCTGGTCCAAAATGTCTCTAACCCGAGCGACTTGAAAAAACGCCACACTGCCCACATCCAAGGCCAATAACGAGGCCACCATCATGATCTACGTGGAAAAACACGCAGGATAGGCTATTTACTCACCCGAAATGGGGCACCGGTGAAAAAGGCACTATTCACCGTAGCTATCTTGGGTGGGTCCCACACAACAATCCCTAAACCCATCAAGCGGATCATACCACTGCGATCCCCTCATAAAAACAAGCGGAATCGACTATTCGCTCGTCCGAAACGGACACACGGTGAAAAAGGTACTATTCACCGAAGCCAGCTCAGGCGAGGCCCATGCCTCGATTCCGAATCTCACCGAACTGATCACACCATTACGATCCTCTTGGAAAAACACACAGGATCGACTAATCATCTGCCAAAATCGGACTCCTGGTGTGAAAGCTGCATTTCTCCGCAAACGCCAAAACCAGGCCTCGTGGGGCCCACACCCCGTTCTCAGTCCCAACACATGGAAACCATCTCAAGAAGTCCGTCGTACCATCAGGGTATCAATGCCACTGACGAAACGTCAATCGGATGCTCCAGGTAGAAGTTACAACGGCCCGAAGTCGTAAAATAATAAAATATTATTATTTTATTCGACATTTCAAGCCCCCGGGCCAAAAACCCAAGTCGCTACATCCTCCCCCCCTTATAACTTTTCTTCCCCGAAAATCCCTAAGCACATGGAAAGCGACTGGACTCTCAACTGGGTCTCGCTCACCCGCGAGTTCGACCACAAACGCCCATGCCCGAACACATAAGTCAGAGGGACTCATCCACCACACCTCGACACTATCCGCTTTGTGCGGCACTGACTCGCCCGCACGGTTTTAATCGCTTCACAAAAACGCGTCTCGGTGGGGGAAGGATCCATCTTCCTCACGCATTCGAAGCATGCCGAACAACACCCACACAGGGTCTTACCAACACCCTGAACAAAACTCGAGCAAGCAGTGGAAAGGAAAGGGTACTGCTAAACAGCCTCTATCAAACTCCTGCAGAAAGTAGAAAAGACACAAGGCGTACCTCTATCCATCCACAGAGCCTCTGGTTCAATAGCCTCCAGGTCATGCAGCTGTCCTCGCCCTCGGCCACCAGCTCCCTGAGCTTGATGTGGACCACCTGGGGGTGGGGGTGGTGGCAACTGGTACCGCCTACCACCTCCTCCCGCTGCACCCACTCCGCCGCCACGTCCGCCGCCCTACGGACCTCCTTGCTCGAGACACTGCCTCTGCCAAGGCAGTCCATCGACCTGCTCCCTCTCAGCAGCACATCGGGTCGGACAATCCCTAGCAAGATGTCCCCGACTATCGTAAGCATAACACTGCCTCTCCTGCGGCTGTCCAAAACTGTCCTGCTAGCCCTGAGCCTCAGATCCTCCATCCTGGGGTCGCCTCCTGAAACGTCGGCCACGTCCAGATCCTTGAGTCTGTCGTCGGGTACCTGATGCTGACGTCTCCGCTCTCGTGTGCCCAACAATAACAGGGGGAAACTTCTCAGCCAGAAAACTCTCCCCCACCAACGCTCGCTCCAGCACTCCAGCATAGGTGGGCAGGCACAAGGAAACCACACCTGCTCGGATGTCCCTGCATAAGCCCTGCTCGAAGGTCCGAGCCCTATAGAATGGGTCCCGAACCATATCCAGGGAGTAGCATGAAAGGTCTGTAAACCTCTCTGAGTACTTCGAAACAGTCAGGCTCTCCTGCCGAAGCTGTAGAAGCTCCTGAATCCACACTGACCTCAGCGTCACGGAATAGAACTCCTCCCTGAAGAGCTGCTCAAACTCTGCCCACGTGAACGTCTCCTAATCATGGGACTGAGTCACCAGGCTCCACCATCACCCGACTGAACCATGCAGAAGGCTCGCCGCTAGGACCAACATCTGATCTGGGGGTGTCCTCACCAGGCAGAAAACTCGGGTGACTACCTCAAGCCAGTCATCAGCTGCCTGGGGGTCTGGATCACCCCGGAACCTCAGAGGTCACTGCCTCTGGAACTCGTGCAGCGCACTCAGCCTGCGCGCAACATCATCATGCACTGTCGGCACAACCAGCTGCTCAACAGGTGGCGGCTCAACTAGCATACCACCTCGAGATGCAACCTCAGAACCTGTGCCCTGCTCCACAGCCTCTACACGGGGCGGGTCATCAGCACAATCCTTCTGCGGAACCCTCGCTGGTTGTCTTCATGGAGGCATCCTGAAATACATTCAATATGCACCACAGTCAAAGAGTATATCTGGAGAGTTGACTCAAGAAGGACAAGGAAAACCCAAAACCCAGTCCTACATGATGCATGTACCGTTATGTCCCTGATACCAGGGTACGAATGTCCCAAGTCGAAAGGTATGTTATCAGAGTCCTGGTGTACGGATATGTTAGTTGTCGCACCAACACTGGAGTCCCTAGCCTGAAATCCGAACTCGAAACATCATAACACTGCCGCTATGCAACCTAAACCAAACTCACAGCTAGACTAGCTATGCTCTGAGATCCCAAAGGTGGAACCTCCTCTAATACCACTCTGTCATGACCCGACCCAACGGGGCTCGATCCGTGACTCCCCAAGCCCGCCTCCAATAGTCCAGGGGTTGGCGACTAGCGTCGAGTAGGCTATCACACACATGGGAGGCATTAGCCTAAGGTACCTGTACACACGCACCCACAAACACCTCCATGCAACAGTGTAGAGATATATAAAACTAAAAAGAAAATGCATGCATACATCTATCCCAAACCAGAGTATAGTAGAAGTACAACAAGGGAAAAATAGAGCCCACCAAAATAAAACTACAAAATCGCGTCCAACCTGCTCTAAAGAAGGGGAACGCTACCACAAACACCCGCCAGAAAGCTCCCTCTGCACCGCACCAGCAAACACCCTGGTCAGTTTCGCTCACTCAGCTCCGCCTGCTCCGGGTCCTCCTGGGTTCCCGTCGAAAGTCATGTGGTCTGCACAAGACACAAACATATGCAGGCAAAGCCCGTGCAGGGGTGAGTATAAACATACTCAGTAGGCACCCCAAAACCCAAAACCAAAGAGAGCAACTGAAAGACAACAGTCCGCTCATCCCAGCCATAGGGAACCCAGACGAGAGAGAAACTCCATCTCGTGACCATCCTCGGCTAACACAACTAGTCAGCTTAGCTCAGGAGTATTCCCATACATACACCTTGAACAATCCAGATATACCCAGCTCACGCACCAAGCCACAAGAGGTACCGTCCTCATCACCAGCAACTGTCCACAAATAAGAGAGCACCCTCCATGATCACTGTCATCCCAGATGACACTCGTCTAATAGATACACTCCATTGGGTTTCATACAAACATATCAGATGCTCACTCGAGAGATCTTGCTTGTCGGATAGCGTCACTGACGAAAACCACACTGGAACAGCAAGAACAACAAACTACTCGGATAGGGGATCGCTCCTAGGGTCCGCTAGGGGATACCAGAACCCACACCGGTATACGAAGATCTCACAGATAGGGGATCACTCACAGGGTCCGCTGGGGGATACCACGACCTGATCTGGCGCTCGACAGAAACACATCACTCAGATAGAGGATCATCGCCCATATAAAGGTGGTCACGACGATACCGGAACCCTGTCTGGTATAACTCACGATGTAGGGGATCGAACCGACGATGTCGCAACCCTACCGAAACCACGCGCTAAGTAGGGGATCGTATAACCAACGATACTGCAACCCTACCAAAACCACGCACTAAGTAGGGGATCATATAACCAATGATACCGCAACCCTACCAGAACCACATTATGTGTAGGGGATCACATAACCAATGATACTGCAACCCTACTATACACCTCATGCTAAGTAGGGGATCGTATAATCGAGAATGACACAACCCTACTGAGCACGTCCCACCGTGTAGGGGATCATAATCCTGATGATGCCACAAACCCTACGGGGTTAACCAGCTAGATAGGGGATCACTGCCCGTGAATAAGCGGTCACAGCGATACCAAGAACCCGATCTAGGGAAAAGATGATAGAGTATCCCGCTCCAGGCCCACCAGAGGGATGCCACAACTCTAACAGTTTAAACATCCCATCGAGAGGATCACAAACCTATATGAAGGTTGTGATGTCACACGAACCCTCATAGAAACGAACCAAGGGAGTACCCTCAACCACTATTGGTCCAAAACATCGCTAACCCAAGCGACTCACAACAACGCTACACTGCACACATCGAAGGCCAATACCGAGGCCACCATCACAATCTACGTGGAAAAACACGCAGGATAGGCTGTTTACTCGCCTGAAACGGAGCACCGGTTAAAAAGGCACTATTCACCATAGCTAGCTTGGGCGGTCCCACACAACAATCCTGAAACCCATCGAGAGGATCATACCACGGTGATCCCCTCAGAAAAACAAGCGGAATCGACTACTCGCTCATCTGAAACGGACACACAGTGAAAAGGTACTATTCACTGAAGCCAGCTCGGGCGGGGCCCATGCCTCGATTCTGAGTCTCACCGAATGGATCACACCATTGCGATCCTATCAAAAAAACACGCAGGATCGACTAATCATCTGCCAAAATCGGACTCCTGGTGCGAAAGCTGCATTTCTCCGCAAACGCCAAAACCCGGCCTCGTGGGGCCCGCACCCCGTTCTCAGTCCCAACACCTAGAAACCATCTCAAAAATTCTGTCGTACCATCAGGGTCTCAATTCCACTGACATCACGTCAATCGGACGCTCCGGGTAGAAGTTACAACAGCCCGAAGTCGTAAAATAATAAAATATTATTATTTTATTCGACATTTCAAGCCCCCGGGCCAAAAACCTGAGTCGCTACATGTGGGATTTTTATTGTTTGCATCTTATTTTTTATATTTAGTATATTTGTACTTCCATTTGATATATATTATAATGATTCTCTTTATATTCATGGTATTTTGTGATTTTTTGGTGGTTATTAACTTTTGGTCATACGACTTAATTGATTACAACGTGGTAATGAGATTTATCTCAATTTTCACTTCATTGTGACTTAATTAGTGTTGTGCACCTACTCTTTCTTATGTGGTGTACTTACTGCACATTTTAGATCACTCTTCAATTGAAATTATATTCCATTTAAATTTACATATTCTCATGTCATGGATATGATTATAATCTAAGTCATATACCATTTTACATATGGTGTTTATTTTGAATGTTGTTTTGAATGTGGAAATATTGATGAATCCATATCCTCTATTTTATATGGATAATGTAAAGGAATATTTCTCTTGTGTTGAATCTATGTATAAATAATGCTTTAGACATGCAACGGTGTGTGGGGCCCATTACAGCCCCTCGATACATCGACAGGTCTCATGAGACAATCAGTTTGGCAACAAACCCTTCAAGTTTGTTTCCAAAAATCAGATGGGTTTCTACCCACATAACTAAATATTTTTTAATGGTATTATGTTATCTTGTTCCAGATACATGACGTCCAATTAATAAGCATTCTCTTTATTCATTATCAGTTATTACTATCCATGAGTTTTTCACTATAACAAAATTTATGGATGCAGTTTCATTCTCAGTTTATTAATGGAATGAGTTTTTCATTTATTCACCATACCATATTGATTATGTCAAATTGTTTACAATTTAGTTATTATTGATTAATGCTTCTATTATTTGTAACCCTTACTGAGCATTTGAGCTCACCCCTTTCATTGTTTACCTTCAATAGATGATGAAGAGGAGATCATTTATTGAGTTCTTGTGGACGAAGTTTTTAGTTTTTATTATGTATTGTGTTTTTTAACCTTTTCCAATATAATTTGAGTTAAATTTATATATATAGTTTCTTCAAGACTACTAAACTGATCGTTCCTTAACAAAATATAATACATAACAAAAACTAAAAACTACATCCATAGGAACTCAATAAATGATCTCCTCTTCATCACCTGTTGAAGGTAAACAATGAAAGGGGTGAGATCAAATGATGGGTAAGGGATACAAATGGAAGATGAATGAATAAATAATAACTAAATTATAAAAAATTTGACATAATCAATATGGCATGGTGAATAAATGAAAAACTCACACCATTAATAAACTAAGAATGAAACTGCATCAATAGATTTTGTCATAGTGAAAACCTCATAGATAGTAATAATTGATAATGAATAAAGAGAATGATTACTAATTGTACATCATTTATCTGGAACATGATACCATAATACCATAAAAATAGTTTAGTTCGGTGGGTAGAAACCCGTCTAATTTTTGGAAACAAACTCGAAGGGTTTGTCGCCAACTGATTTGTCTCATGAGACTTACCGATGCATCGAGGGGTTGTAGCGGGCCCCACACACCATTTCATGTCCAAAGAATTATTATACAAATATTCAACACAAGATAAATATGACTTTACATTATCCATATAGAATAGAGGATACAAATTCATCAATATTTCCATAGTCAAAACAACATTCAAAATAAATACCATATATAAAATTTTATACGACTTAGAAAATAATCATATCCATGATATGAGAATATAGAAATTTAAATGGAATATAATTTCAATTGAAAAGTGATCTCAAATGTGAATTAGGTACACCACATAAGAAAGAGTAGGTGCAAAAATACAAAGCAAGTCACAATGAAGTGAAAATAGAGACAAAGCTCGTTACCATGTTGTAATCAATTGAATTGTATGACCAAAAGTTAATAACCACTAAATGAATCACAGAATACCATGAATATAAATATAATCATGATAATATATATCAAATTATAGTAAACCTATACCACATATAAGGAATAATAGGTGAACAATGGAAATCCCACAGAATTGAAAGTGAGATGAGAAAACCCCTTACAAACATTTCGACATGGTAACGAATGTTCTTGTGAGGGTTTAATGAGAGGTAAATGGGTATCCTATTATTTATATATCATAATGGAAATATTGGGGAGTTGTTAAAACATACCCCATAATTATGTATTAAAAATAAAAGAGCACAACATAGGGGAGATTCTTGAACAAAAGTGAGAGAGAGAATCTCTTACCTTACGCTCGAAGGTTTTCTTATTTTTTCTTAATGACCTGAATAATAAAATTTATCTTCCTTAATTAATAATTCCAGAACCTTATAAACATTTAATTGATATTTTATAACCTTATTAAGTTCATTAATGGCCTTTTTATGGGTTTAAGAGATTCAATTTTATTGTTTTGGAGGCATTTTCTTACTTGGTTTCATGATTTGTTTACTTATATTCATGAATGAAAGTTCATTTGAAATACGAATAAACATCCAGAATTATTAATATATATTATTAATGAAAGTATATAGATATATAATAATGGAGGTATTGGGGAGGTGCGAAAACATACCCCATCATTAGGTATTAAAAATAAAAGAGCACAACATAGGGGAGATTCTTGAACAAAAGTGAGAGAGAGGATCCCTTACCTTACGCTCGAAGGTGTTCTTGTTTGTTCTTAATGAACTGAATAATCAAATTTAGCTTCATTAATTAATAATTAAATAACCTCATAAACATTTAATTGATATTTTATAACCTTATTAAGTTCATTAATGTCCTTTTAGATGGGTTTAAGATATTCAATTTTATTGTTTTGGAAGCATTTTCTTACTTGGTTTCATGATTTGTTTACTTGTTTTCATGAATGAAAGTTCATTTTAAATGTGGTTAAACATCCATAATTATTTATATATAGTATTAATGAAATTATAGAGATATAAATTATCTTATAATTATTTTGTTTATATACCATGATAATGACTGATTCGATGAGTTAATGATAAACCCTTGGATTTGGCTTGGCAGTTTTGTGCACAATGAAATTGTTTTGTATTATTATTCCATTTTATGAGTGTGTAAGGATTACAGAATATTAAACATGATAAAATACATATATTATGATCTGGTTAAACCATTAAAAAGGTTTCATGACCAGTATTGAAGATAGTAATTCAAATTGAAAACTTGTCTTCCTTGAGTGTGATAAATTAACACATCTCGGACAGTGTTTTCATTTATTGTATAAAAGGAATGTAAAAAAGAGATTATGATGAAATATTACATTAGCATAATGAAAATAAAGTAAATTTAAGGTACTGTAATTATCATGTAATTTGGATGAGGGTAGGTGAGAATATAGAACAAAATAATGAAACTTTGTAAAAGAAATTGAAAGAAAAGAGAAGAGAGGTTCACCTCTTGAGTACTCTTCCTTTAGAATCTCCTTAAGGCCTTTGTTTTTGTCCTTTTGGTGAGACCAGGAGGTCTTGGACGTGGGTATAGGGCTTGGAAAGATTATTTGTCATAATTTAGGCAAGTATTGAATCTTTATTGGTGTGGGAGGAAGAGGGGGGTGAGGGGTGGTTTATATAGTGGAGGGGAGGAGAGTTTTCTTAATATTATAATAATTAATTTATTATTTCTTCTCAAGACAAACAATAGCGAGTATTACTTGACTTAGAATAGTAATAATAGCATGTTATTTCTATATTTGGGTCCTTACATGACTCATGATTCTATTAATAGTTAATTTAAATTATAATGTGTTTATACAGTAAATTAATATATTTTACTATTCACCAAAATTTCAAGTATTTCAGAAAAATCCCAAAAATTCTTCCTAACCATTTTTCGATGTGTAGAATCCAAAAATGAAGTCCATTTTTCAAAAATAATTTTATAAATATGATTAATTAAATATTTAATTAAAATTATTATTTAATCAAAAAATATAAACACATAAATTATTCATCTTCATTTTAAAGGTGCCTAAATTTATTTATACATTCATGGGTATGGATACCATTCATAAGAGTCATATTACTATTAATAAGGTTAATTTACTATTAATAAGGGTAGGTTATCTCCCTATCCTTTTCTTACATTACTATTACATCATTTTAAAGATAAAAACATAATAGTATTACACATAGAGGGTCCAAAGGTTTAGTGTCTTGGGAAAACTAGGACCATACATAACAATTACTACATTAAGAATAAACATTTATTCAATTTACTATTATCTAGATTCTTGTTGGCACTTTACCTATCCTTAGTAAATGTTTCCACCTGAGGATATACATCAAAATCGGTGAGCTAAAATCCCAGTAAGAGGATAGATAAGAACAATTTAGCATGGGGTGAGCATAATCATATCATAGGCAAGAATCATGAACATGAGAGGAAGCATAAATAAAAGACTTGAAATGAGGAAATTAATAAAAATGAAACACCATGTCTTAGTGGTTAACTACCACAAATACTTGTGAAAAAATCTAGCATCTTGTTCACACATCATTTCACATTAACTTTTGAGATTCGTCACTTTACCCAATGCATTGAAGCACTATATAATTCCGGGCATACCTGTCACATCATAACATTATCATTTATCATGCATTCCACAATGAACATATATCAAAAATGAAAATAACTGACCCATGGAAAGAAATGGGTTTCATCTCATAAGAACACATTCATAAACATTGGGTTCCAAAAAGAAGGAGGGAATAACATACATGTTACAAGAACCATCAACCTTGAGTAAGAAGTAAAAGGCGAGTTCTTAAAAGAAGAGTTCTTTTGGAAAACATTTTGTTTGACATAAACACCAGTGGTAAACTTGTATATCCCATAAAAAGGAAACACAGTGATGAAAATTTTATTTTTAAGAAATAACCATATCAAAAATGGAGTGAAAGAGGGAGAACCTAAATGATGAAATACGGTTCGAGAATTTCCTCTTACCTTATATCTGAACGCTTCCTTCGCTTTAATGTCTGATATGACCACATTACATTAATTAATTAACAATTACAGAACCTTTAATACATGAATATGGTTCATTATGGTTTAATTAAGATATTTTATGTGCCTTTGGATGAGTTATAGAGTTTAAAAACATTGTTCAGGAAGCGTGGTATTTATAGTGGAGGGGAGAGGGGTTATCTTAATATTTAATTCATTAGTTTATTAATTTCCCCTAAGACAAGAAATAATGAGTCTTCCATGACCAATAATAGTAAATAGGGCATGTGAGTTCGATATTTGGGTGCTTAAATCACTTGTGATGTCAGGAATAGTGGGTTTAAATTATAATGTATTTATAGGGTAAATTAATGTATTTTACTATTCACCAAAAATTCAAGTATTTCAGAAAAATCCCAAAAATTCACCCTAACCATTTTTTGACGTGTAGAATTTAAAAATTAAGTACATTTTTTAAAAATAATTTTATAAATATTATTATTTTAATATTTAATTAAAATCATAATTTATTATCAAAAACCAGTTTTAAAACAGTCATTTACTTATTCTAAATTATAGGTATATCATACTTTCAACTTGAATATTATTTATATATTATCATAGGTAAGGTACTATTCATTAGGGTATATCACTATTTATAAGTCTATGTTACTATTCATAAGGGTGGGTTACTATTCACAAAAAATTAAGTTTTTCTTATTAGACTCCAAATAACTTACTGATTGCAACCGTGTATGTAAGATTTTTGAAATTCCAAACATAGAAGTGACAAAATTATGTTTAAAGGTAACTTAGCACTTAGTAGTTCATTATGTTGTGGTTTCAAGTGATTTTATGACATATTTATAAGAAGCTAATTTCCATTGAAAATCATTAGGTTGTTACATTCTTCCCCCCTTATGAAATTTCTCCCTTGAAATTTCATTTTACACAAACAGGTGAGGGTACTTCTCCTTTATCGCCTCCTCCAATTCCCAAGTTGCTTATTTAAACTTCTGGTTCCTCCACAACACTTTGACAAGGTGGGTTGTCTTGTTTCATAGAACCTTATCTCTCTGTTATAGAATCTCTAATGGTTGGTCCTCATAGGAGAGATCATCTTCCATACGTACCACCTCTGATTTCAGTACATGTAAGGGATCGGGTATGTACTTCCTCAGGTGTGATACGTGAAACACATCATGAACTTGAGCCATATTCGGTGTAAATGCAAGCCGATAGGCCACGGATCCTATGCAGTCAAGGATCTCAAAGGGTCCAATATACCTTGGGCTTAGCTTCCATTTCTTTCCAAACTGCATGACTCTTTTCCATGGTGATATTCAAAGGAAGACTTTATCTTCAATGTTGAACTCCAAGTCCCTTAGATGGTTGTCATCATAGCTCTTTTGCTGACTCTGAGTATCTTTGATGTGTTTCTGGATGACTTGAACATTCTGTTGGGACGGAGAGTGATGGCAAGAGGGGGGTGAATTGCCTTTTAAAAAAGTTTAACAATTTAAGAAAAAGTTAAAGCGCAGCGGAAATAAAAGAGGCAAGACACAAAATTGATAACGGAGTTTGGCCTAAATCCCAAGCCTACGTCTCCGCTCCCAACTCAACCGTTGAGAGATTTATACGACAGCTTTCTTTTTAATGGTTGTAGCAAGAAACCCACTAGACTTTAAGGCAGCCTAGAAACCTATTACAGCTTTCTTTTTATTGGTTGTAGCAAGAAACCCACTAGCCTTCTTACAGGTGAAGGCTAGCTCACCTATGACTCAAGCCTTTTACAGGGAAGGCTTGACTAACCTCTTCACACCTTGAAGGTGGTGTGAAAACCCAAACAAAGGGAAGATGAGAGAAAGAGGGGTTTGTATGCACAAACTCAAAATAATGCTCAAAATGATAAAATAATAAAAACCGTAAAGAGGATAAGTCTTGGGCGCCAATGGATTGATTGGTGATGATGAAGAGCGCTCCAAAGCTTCTATGGTGGTGCTCCTTGGATGTGGAAGTGAGTTGGAGCAGGTGGGTATCCTTGAAGGAATGTGCCGGAGGTTCGCCAAATGATCGAAAAATGTTCCCGTGGGCTACACTATTTTTCCGGGGCTTCCTAGTCCTCTATTTATAGGATATGAACACCCAAATGGCCTTTGGGGGTCTTCAGAGCCGTTGGAGAGGCCTTCGGAGCCGTTGGGAGTCAAAAGTACAAGTCTGGTCAAAGCCCAACGGCTAGTTTGACTGGGCACACCGGCTGGCCGGTGGTGTCTCACCAGCTGGCCGGTGGTCCACCGGCTGGCCGGTCCTGAGCCACTGGCTGGCCGGTGCTCTAGACAGAGAGCAAGCTCTCTGCCCAGGTTCCACCGGCTGGCCGGTGGTCATCCACCGGCTGGCTGGTGACAATACCGGATGGCCGGGGAGATCACACTGGCTGACCGGTGGCTCTGGACAGAAACCACTACTACTGCTAGAGACCACCGGCTGGCTGGTGGGAATCCACCGGTTGGCCAGTAGACTCAGAGAGTCTACTTTCAGTCCTTCTTGGCCCAACTCCTTGGAAACCTTTTTCCTATCAACAACAACACTTGAAAACAAGTTAGAACAAAATAAGAGTGATTGTGATCATTAAAATCCAAGAGAGAGGGGTACAACACATTCTCTATCATCTCTTGCACAAGATCAGGTCCAAGTAGCTTTTTTTCTCCAACTTCATCCCAATAGGTTGAAGTTCTACATCATTTTCCATACAGAGCTTCATATGGATCCATTTGAATACTTGAGTGGAAGATATTGTTGTATGAGAACTCAACCAATGGGATATGTTGATCCCATCCACCTTTGAATTCTAGATATATGGCTCTTATCATATCTTCAATAGTTTGAATAGTCCTTTTGGATTGTCCATCAGTTTGTGGGTGACAGGTTGTGCTGAAATTTAATTCAGTACTCAGAGCATGTTGGAGACTCCTCTAGAATTTAGATGTGAACCTTAGATCATGGTCAGAGACAATTGAGAGTGGAACACCATGCAGCCTCACCACTTCCTTCACATATATCTTTGCAAGTTGTTTAAGAGAGATTTCCTCCCGAATAGCGATAAAATGGGTAGTATTGGTTACTCGGTCAAACAAAACCCATATCGCATTTTTTTCTCTTCGATGTCTTCAGGAGACCTGTGACAAAGTCCATAGTAACATTCTCCTATTTCCACATGGGTATTGTCTATGACTGCATCAACCCTTTGGACTTTTGTCTCTCTACTTTAACTTGCTGACATACCAAGCACCTTGAGATATATTCTGCAATCTCCTTCTTCATGTTATCCCACCAAAAGTGTTCTCAGAGATCATGGTACATCTTGGTACTCCCATGATGGATAGAGAATGTTGAGCTATGTGCATTGTCCAATAGCTCCTTCTTTATCCTAGGTGATGAAGGCATAAAAAGACGTGTTCCAAACCGAATCACACCATCATCATTGATATATAACTCTTGAAGCTTCCCTTCCTTTACTGCATTCACACTCTTTTGTATCTCCACATCATCTCTTTGTGCTTACTTAATCTTCTATTTAATGGATGGTTGCACAATCATTTGGGAAAGGTAGGATGTATCCCATTCTCTTATGATTTCTAAATCCATCCTTTACATATCCAAGAAGATATGGTCTTTCTCAATCCATAACATGGATAGAGTATCAGGTTATTTTCTGATTATAGCATTATCTACCTTGTTCACCTTTCCAGGATGATAGTGAATAGAGCAATCGTAATCCTTGATTAGCTCTAACTGTCTCCTTTGACTCATGTTGAGATCCTTTTGTGTGAATATATATTTTAGTCTCTTTTGGTCGGTGTATATGTCACACTTCTCACAATAAAGGTAGTGCCGCAATATTTTCAATGAAAAAATCACGGTTTCTAGCTCTAGATCATGCGTCGGGTAGTTTTTCTCATGGATCTTCAACTTCTGTGAGGTTTAGGCTATCACATTGTCATTTTTGATGTGTACACAACCCAAGCCTTTCTTTGAAGCATCATTGTATATCACAAAACTTTCTCTACTTTTCGGTAGTGTGAGTACAGGTGTAGTGATAATCCTTCTATTTAGCTCCTTGAAACTTCCCTCATATTCTTCTGTCCAGACATACTTTACCCATTTCCTTGTTAACATACTTTCTCACAAAATGCCAATATTACCCATCTAATCCAAGAAAACTATGGATTTCTGTGACACTAAAGGTCTTGGTCCATTCCTCAATCGCCTTTGTTTTTGAAGGGTCCACAGAAATTCTCTCACTTGTGATCACATGTCCCAATAACGTGACTTTCTTCATCCAAAAGTCACACTTTCTGAACTTTCCGTACAACTTCTAATTTCTCAATGTTGCCAACATAAGTCTTAGATGTTCTTCATGTTCCTCCTTGATCTTGGAGTAGATGAGAATATCATCAATAAACACTACCAAAAATTTTTCTAGGTAATGTCTAAAGTCTCTATTCATAAAATCCATGAAGATTGCAGGTGCATTAGTAAGTCTGAAGGGCATCACTAGAAACTCATAGTGCCCATACCTTGTATGGAAGGTAGTCTTCTGAATATCTTCCTTCTTCACCTTTAACTAATGATATCCAGAATGAAGATCCGCCTTTGAGAAGTATTAAGCTCCTCTTAACTGATCTAACAAGTCATATATCCTTGGAAGATGATACTTGTTCTTTATAGTGATCATGTTGATTTTATGATAATAGATACATAGCCACATTGTTTCATCCTTCTTCTTCACAAAGAGCACTGGCGCACCCCAAGGTGATGCACTAGGGTATATGAACCCTTTTTCCAGATGCTCTTGCAGCTACTTCTTTAACTCTTACAGTTCTACTAGATACATCCTATATGGACATTTTGAGATAGGATTAACTCCATGTATGAGTTCTATTGAGAACTCTACCTCATGATCTGGGGGAATTCCTGGTAACTCTTCGGGAAATACATCACTGTATTCCCTCACGATGGGCATTTCCTCAAGTGTTTCACTTTCCTTTAACATAACCATTTGGGTGAGGTATTCTTCTTCATAGGGAATCAACACCAACACCATTGAAGGATTTTTCAAAGGAGATTAATGATATTCCTTACACTTTTAGAGAATTATAGGATGGTTCAAAATATGAAAATATGTTTCCTTTTCCCTACAGTTGATACGTTCTCTATATAACGAGAGATAATCCATTCCCATTATAGCATCGAATTCCACCAAGGGATTTATTATGAGATTCATTGGAAGAATCTTCCCACATATTCCAATAATAGAAGAGTAAAATACTTGGGTTTTAATGATTGCACCACTTAGTGTTTTTATAGATATCTCTACTTCAAGGTTTCAAGGCTTCGATTCTATAGTTCTAGAAAACTTGCAGGATATAATGGAATGTGTAGAACCAGAATCAAATAAGACTTTTTCCATTCTTGAGTGAATAGTAAGTGTATCTTGTATGACTTAATTATATTTCTCTACTTCCATAGTAGTGATGGAATAAGCCTTCCCTTGTTCCTTTGGCTTTGGTGGCTGTTGATGTTGATTACCCTTGAGAACTTGAGGTTTAGTGCACTGGATTTCATAGTTCCCTAGCTCCCTACAGTTATATCATTGAACCATGGGTGGTTCTCTCCTTTCTTTGGCTAAATTATCCTTCCTTTTCATGTATTTTCAAAAATATTGATCATGGTGTCCTTATTTCCCACAGTTGAAGCACTTCCTCGTCCCTTTGAGGTTGTTCCCATGGTGCAACTTCCCACATTTTTGGCATGTGGGTTGTTGAGTTTTCTTCCCACCTTTTTCATTATATCCACCTGCTTGAAACTCCATCTTTCATTTCTTATCACCATAGCCATGGGACAATTCTCCAAACTCCATCTCCACTTTGAGAGCATACCGAACAACTTCTTCATAACTCCCAAAGTCTCGAATTTCAAGAGCCTTTCAAAGGTGTGGTTTTAATCCACTAAAGAATCTATCAATTTTGCAATCATTATTAATAAAAAACATGAATTGTAACTTGCAAGCCTTGTGAAATTCACTTCATAGGTCATGACAGATTCTCCTTATTTTTTCTTGAGCTCTATTAATTCTCTCTCTATCTTCCTGCGAAGAGTTCTTGGGAAATACTTGTTAAGAAACATTATCTGAATTTCTTTCCATTCTATCTCTTGAATTTCCTCCCTTGGCTTTGTGTTCTTAATAAAATCCCACCATTGATCAGACTCTCCATCTACATGATAAACAGCTAGAGTCACCTTCTCCATCTCAGAATAGTGAAGCACAGAAAAGATCTTCTCCATGGAGTTGACCCAATACTCCGCAACTAGTGGATCGAAAGATCCACTAAATGTCGGTGGTTGTTGCCTCATGAAACATTAGATAGACATTTTCTCCCTATTTGGTGAAGGAGGATGTTCCCCATTATTATGTTTATTTTTCATAACCTGAGATAGTTGGGTAAACATCACCATGAAGTTCTGAACTCCACCTCCCAAATCATTGTGGATGTCATTCGGGAAATCGTTGCATTGGCCCTCGCATGAGTTGTTGGCCTGGTTTCTTCTAGTTCCCACCATTTTCTAAAATATAAAAGGTTAGAAAAAAAATAAGTCAATAAGTCATAAATTACTTATTCATTTGATCAATTTATACTAAAATCATAACATATGGGATCCCTATGTAAAGCTTCTTGTGTGCATATTTGTACCTAGTCTTATACTATAGGTTTTCTCTAGGGTTCGCTAATCTTAATTCCCAAATTAACTAAACATTTCCTCTGATAAGAAAAATAGAGACCCATCCTTTTATAACATTATTATTACATCATTTTAAAGATAAATAACAAAATAGTATTACACATAGAGGATCCAAAGGTTTAGTGTCTTGGGAAAACTAGGACCATACATAATAATTAATACATTAAGCATAAACATTTATTTAATTTATTCTTATCTAGATTCTTGTTGGAACTTGACCTCTCCTTAATACATGTATCCACATATGGATATACATCAAAAGGGGTGAGCTAAAATCCCAGTAATATGATAGATAAGAACAATATAGCATGGGGTGAGCATAATCATATCATAGGCAAGAATCATGAACATGAGAGGAAGCATAAATAAAATACTTGAAATGTGGAAATGCATAAAAATGAAACATCATGTCTTATTGGTTAACTACCACACATACTTGTGAAAAAATATATCATCTTGTTCACACATCATTTTACATTAACTCATGAGATTCATTACTTTACCCAATGCATTGGAGTGCTGTATAATTCTGGGTGCACCAGTCACATCATAAAATTATCATTTATCATGCATGCCACAAAGAAAATATATCAAAAATGAACATAACTAAACTATGAAAGGGAATGGGTTTCATCGCATAAGAACACATTCATACACATTGGGTTCCCAAAATAAGGAGGGAATAACATACATGTTACAAGAACTGTTAACCTTGAGTGAGAAGTAAAAGGTGAGTTATTAAAAGAAGATTTCTTTTGGAAAACATTTTATTTGACATAAACAAAAGTGTTAAACATTTATATCTCAGAAAATTAAATAAAATTATGAAAAAATGATTTTAAATCAATAGCCATATCAAAAATTGAGTGAAAGAGGGAGAACCTGAAGGATGAAATTGGGTTCGAGAATTTCCCCTTACCTTATATCTGAACGCTTCCTTCACTTTAATGTTCTGTATAACCACATTACATTCATTAATTAACAATTACAGAACCTTTTGTACATTAATATGGTTCATTATGGTTTTATTAAGTTATTTTATGTTCCTTTGGATGAGTTATATAGTTTAAAAACATTGTTCAGAAATGTTCGTTTTTATGGTTTTCTTGAGCGGTTCACTTGTATTCATAAATTGAAGTTCGTGTAGAACATGGATAAACATACAGAAATGATATTTCATGTTATTAATGGTATTCCAGAATTTTAAATTATCTTATAATGAATTATATTATATACCATTTGTATGAATCATTAGATAAGAATTAAATGATGATTGTTTGGGTTAATTTGGGCGGGTTTTCGACCACAACGAAATTGTTTTGATTAATCATTTAGAAATATGTACATAAGATAGTTCCAGAAATTTAAATAAGACATAATAAATATAAAATATTCTGGTTCAACCATAAAAAAGGTTTCATGACTATATCTGAAAGTAAAAATGGAAAAAAGAAAACATGTCATTCTTGAAGGTGATAGATTAACACCTCACGAACAACGTTTTCTTTTATAAAATAAAAGGAATAGGAGAAGGTGGTTGGATGGTATAATATCCCATTAGTATCATAATATTACAGTATATTTATGATACTATAGTTAACATACCATGTGGATGAATATAGGTGGGGAGATAATAAGAAAAGAACTTGAAATTGAAAGGAATTTAAAGGAAAAAAGAGAGAGAGAGAGGAATTACCTCTTGAATCCTCCTCTTGAGATCCTCCTTCAGGAAGCTAGGCTTGGTCTTTTGATGAGACCAAAAGCTCTTGTATGTGAGGTATGGGATAGAAAATATTTTTGTGTAGAGTTTAGACAAGTCTTGAAGCTTGAGAGGTTTGAGGAAATGAGGGTGTGAAGGGTGGTATTTATAGTGGAGGGGAGAGGGGTTATCTTAATATTTAATTCATTAGTTTATTAATTTACCCTAAGACAAGAAATAGTGAGTCTTCCATGACCAAGAATAGTAAATAGGTAATGTGAGTTCTATATTTGGGTTCTTAAATCACTTGTGATGTCAGGAATAGTGGGTTTAAATTATAATGTATTTATACGATAAATTAATGTATTTTATTATTCACCAAAAATTCAAGTATTTCAGAAAAATACCAAAAATTCACCCTAACCATTTTTTGACGTGTAGAATCCAAAAATGAAGTCCATTTTTCAAAAATAATTTTCTATATATTATTATTTTAATATTTAATTGAAATCATAATTTATTATCAAAAACCAATTTTAAAACAGTCATTTACTTATTCTAAATTATAGGTATATCATACTTTCAACTTGAATATTATTTATATATTATCATAGGTAAGGTTACAATTCATTAGGGTATATCACTATTCATAAGGGTATGTTTCTATTCATAAAGGTATGTTACTATTCACCAAAAATTAAGTTTTTCTTATTGGACTCCAAATAACTTACTGATTGCAACCGTGCCTGTCAGATTTTCAAAATTCCAAACACTGAAGTGACAAACTTATGTTTAAAGGTAACTTAGAACTTAGTAATTCATTATGTTGTGTTTTCATGTGAATTTTTGAAATATTTATAAGAATTAAATTTCCACTGAAAAACATTGGGTCGTTACAAGCCCAGTAAAGAAATAAACATAAGGATACATTTTAAGAACAAGAGTTATGAGACATGACATAATGATATCCAAAGCATGGAACATATGAAATCATATTGTATAAGCATAGGATAAAATAAACATGGAATCATATAAATGTGGAAGAATCATAAAACATTTCTTAATATGGTTCAAGTCTAACTGGAAATCTCGTTTCCTATTTTAGTACGGGTTAAGGCTAACTGCCAATCCCATTTCACATCGCATCTCATGAGACTTAACTTTACCCAATGCATTAGAGTGATATCTGGGCGCACCCATCTCAATATTTTCATAAATATTCTTTCCACATAAATATTATTACCCCATAAATATTCTTTCCACATAAATAATCATACATAATCAACCATACATAAAGACAGGGGTACCCATGGAACGAATTGGGTACCATAAACATGACATAAATCATAACCAATGGGTGTATCATGAAAGTGTCCATGAAAGAAAAGGATTAGAACATAAAAGGATGTTCATAGGGTAAAATAGGCATATAAAATGGTAAGTGGTGTCAAACATAAGGGACAACTTATATGAAATGTATTTGAGTAACATTAGCTTTAAAACATTTTTGTGCATTTTTAAGGAAAATGCTATAGAGCTTTAAAAATAGAATAGAGGACAATATTTTAGATAAAACCATAATTGAACCAAGAAGGTTTCCATAATAATAAGACTTATTTTATAAAGATAATGGTGTCTTAAAATAATGGATAGAGTGTACTTTAAATTGGGTAAAAATTTTGGAAGTTCCCTTAAAAGAGGTTTGCTTATCGGATAGTTCTAAGGAGGGAATCTTTTAAAAATGTGTATATCCCTGGAAGAGAGTGATGAAAGGGTCTTCATAGATGAATTTGTTAAAAATAAACATAATTTATAATATGTACATAAATAGATAAGATAACTCCACTTTTATATAAATAAAGATAAGTAAACCCGAATGAACAAAAAGGGTTTCGGTAGAATTCGTTACGGTTTATTGGCATGGTGTCAGGTGTACCTAAGAGGGATTTATGAGAGAGAAAAGGGGTTTCTCATAACTTATAAATAATTATGGAATTATGGGGGAGGTGTAAAAACATACCCCATCATTTTATATTACACATGAAAAGGCATAGCATAGAGGACAATCTTGATTAAGAGTGAAATAGAGAGGATCCCTTACCTTAAATTTGTTGGTGTTCTCCACTTGTTATTAAAGACCTGAATAAAAAAATTAGGTTTATTAATTAATAATTCCAGAACCTATTATTTATGTAATCATTTTATTATAATAATTTTAATTTCATTTATAACCATTTTGATTGGTTATGATATTCAATTTCATTATACGGGCTCGTTTGTTTACTCAGTTTTAATGACCGGTTCATTTATATTCATGTTTGGATAAACATGTAAAATGAAATTAGTTGTCTGGAATTCAAGTTATATTATATTATTTCACATCTAAAATATTACATGGTTTTAAATTTAATTTGGTTACTTAGATTGAAGTCCAATTATTATATAAAAACATAGTGATAACCGTTTTTGTTAATCAGTGGGTTTTATTACAAATAACATGTTTTTCTTTATACCATTTTTAAAAAGGGATTAAAGAACCAAAAATAGGATATATTACATATATAATAATATGGTTCAACCATAACACAAATGGTTTCATGACAATAATTAAATATAATAATAAAAACTGATAAATTTTTGTCCTTGAATTGGCTAAATTAGCATATCTCAAACGGTGCTTTCATTTCTTTGAAATAAAAGGTGGGGAAAGGATAGAAGATAATGAAATATCCCATTAGAATGAAAAAATTCTAGTACATGTATGTTACTGGAGCTATCATACTATTTGGTTGAAATGAGGTGAGGAAAGAAACAAAAAGAAAAAACTTAAAAGAAATGAAGGAATTGGAAAGAGGAATTTACCTCTTGAGACTTCCTCCTTTGAGAACCTTTTAAGGGGAGAGGTTTTCGTATTTTAAAGAAGTTGAGAGCTTTTGGATGTGTGTGAGGATCTTGGGGAGATATTTGGGCAGAATATTGGCAAGGAACAAGTCATGAGAGGAGTGAAGAGAAGAGGGAGTGAAGGGGGTTTTTTATAGTGGAGGAGAGGAGGGATTTCATAATATTATAATCATTAATTTATTATTTCTTCAAAAGACAAGGAATGGTAAGTATTCCATGAACAAGAAAAGTAATAAATTCATGTTATTTAGATATTTGGGTGATTAAATCACATGTGATGTCAGGAATAGTGGATTTTCACTACAGTGTATTTATTTGGTAAATTAATGTATTTTACTATTCACTAAAAATTCAAGTATTTCAGAAAAATATCAAAAATTTACCCTAACCATTTTTTGACGTTTAGAATCCAAAAATGAAGTCCATTTTTCAAAAATATTTTTCTAAATATTATTATTTTAATATTTAATTAAAATCAAAATTTATTATCAAAAACCATTCATTTACTTATTCTAAAATATAGGTATATCGTACTTTCAACTTGAATAATATTTATATATTATCATAGGTAAGGTTGATATTAATTAGGGTATATCACTATTCATAAGGGTATGTTACTATTCATAAGAGTATGTTACTATTCACCACTATAGCGACCCAAGCCTTTTATATATAAAATTTCATGATTTTAAGCATAATTAATCATCAGAGTATAAGCCAAGGATCTTAAGTATAGTGTCTTCAAATACTAGGTACATAAAACATAAAACAAGGGGCTAAAAAACACTTCTTTACTTAATCTACATAAATAGATCCTAACTTCCTTTGAACCCTTACATCTTCATAGGGTACCCTAGGTAACACATGAATAAAGGGATGACCTAAAAAGCCCAGTAAATGAATGAACATAAGGATACATCTTAAGAAAAAGAGTTAAGAGGCATGACATAATGATATCCAAAGCATGGAACATATGAAATCATATTGTATAAGCATGGGATAATATAAACATGGAATCATATAAATGTGGAAGAATAATAAAACATTTCTTCAGTACGGGTCAAGGATAACTGCCAATCCTATTTCCCATTTTAGTATGGTTCAAGGCTAACTGTCAATCCCGTTTCACATTGCATCTCATGAGACTTAACTTTACCCAATGCATTGGAGCGCTATCTGGGTGCACCCATATCAAAAGTTTCATGAATATTCTTGCCACATAAATATTCTTACCACATAAATATTATTGCCACATAAATAATCATACATAATCAACCATACATAAACACAAGGGTACCCATGGAACGAATTGGGTACCAAAAACATGACATAAATCATAACCAATGGGTATATCATGAAAGTGTCCATGAAAGAAAATGATTAGAACACACATGTACATTCATAGGTTAAAATATTCATATAACATGGTAAGTGGTTTCAAATATAAGGGACAACTTATATGAAATGTATTTGATTAACATTAGCAATAAAACATTTTTGTGCGGTTTTAAGGAAAATGTTATAGAGCTTTTAAAATAGAATAGAGAAAAATATTTTATATAAAACCAGAATTGAACCAAGAAGGTTTCCATAATAAAAAAAATTATTTTATAAAGATAATGGTGTCTTAAAATATAGGATAGAGTGAACTTGAAATTGGGTAAAAATTAGAGAATTTCCCTTAAAAGAGGTTTGCTTATCGGAAAGTTATAAGGAGGGAATCTTTTAAAAGCATGTATATCCCCAGAAGAGAGTGATGAAAGGGTACTCATAGATGAATTTTGTAAAACTAAAAAGAATTTATAATATGTACATAAATATATAAGATAAATCCACTTTGATATAAATAAAGATAATGAAACCTGAATGAACAAAAAGGGTTCGGGTAGAATTCGTTACGGTTTATTGGCATGGTGTCGGGTGTACCTAATAGGGCTTGATGAGAGATAAAATGGGTTTATCATAACTTATACATCATAATGGAAGTATGGGGGAGGTGAGAAAACATACCCCATCATTTTCTATTACACATAAAATGGCATATCATAGAGGACAATCTCGATTAAGAGTGAAATAGAGATGATCCCTTGCCTTAAATCTGTTGTTGTTCTCCCCTTGTTATTAAAGACCTAAATAAACAAATTATTTTTTGTAACATCCCGGTTCCGGAAGCCACCCAGAGGCACCCTGTAACCGGTTGGTCACATGGCCTCAAGCGCATTTCCCCAAACACCAGAGGTTGTCGACTAGCAGTGAGGGCCTTAGGTGTGATAGTGGGGAAACTATGCCCTCATTAGCAGAGTACACAGCGGAAGAAGAATAAATCAACAATAGCAGAAACTGTAACCATCCATATGAGAGTGATCGATAAATAGCAGAAGACTAACATTAAAAAACTGGAGCACACACACCTGAATTGCCCGAAGGCCTTATTTTTTATTTTATTATGGATAATCTCCCCTTTTAAGGGTTAAAGGGGAACCCGTACATGACCCCTAGGCCCAAGGCATAAGGCCTGACAAACCTACAATACATGACCTAAAGGCCCAGAGGCATACCATGCCCAATACATAACTCGTAGGCCCAGCCCACTTGAACTGCCCCTCCCCATCTTTTTGTGTCATTGATCACCTAGCTCCCCACCTTGCATTTCTGATCAGCTAGCATTTCCCTGTATAAAGTTGCACGGTGCCTGATCCCGATGGCGGTTGTCATACCCTCTCATTCTTCCAATCCAGTTAGCTCTGCATTTGGTGGCTGCTACTCCTGTTTCTCTGAACCTCATTTGAGCTTGTTCTGTGTGAATTAGGCTACTCCATGGTCTATGTGACCCTAAGGCCCTGTGGCCTGAAGGCCTTTGATGACTCGAAGGCCCTGGAGACCCGTAGGCCCAAACTGGTGGCCCAAAGGACCAAATCGGGTGAATAATTCTGGCTGCTACAGTACTGAACAGTGAATGCTACAGTACTGCTACAGTACCCCCCGAAAATTTTCCTCCACCCGGTTTTGAACCTGGGTCTCTTGGATACCAAGCATGAGCCCTTACCACTCAGGTACAAGCTCGTTGGAAACTGGAGCACACACACATATATATAAATGATGCATGATACATATGTCTAGGAAAGTAGCCAAACAAGTCACAATGATGAATATAATACTAAACCAAAGTGCATAAGAAAATAGGTAAACTCCTCAGCATCGCAATCAATAGCTTAGTCCCATGCTCGCTATCTCCACAGCAAGTCAAGTACCTGAAGTAGAAGGGCGCTTTCTTTTATTTATACCTACAATAATATAGTCTGTTTGGGCCCAAAAGCATGGCCCAAATAGGGTATGAGCCAAGGTCCCAGTAGGCAACCACCCAAAGATCTGTGCCTAACAGTCAGAGAATAAATGGTAAGTAAAAGTATAGGAAGCAGTAAACAGAAAAGCACACAGCAGCTACAATCCACACTGTCTAGCATATAAAGTACACAAGTAACATCCAAACAACAAGTAGAACAACAGGTAACCCCCTGGGTAGTTCTCACAGCCTAACCCTTATGGTTCAACCTACAAGTACAAGAAACCATCTGGGAAGCACACACAGTCACACCCCTCTAGTTCAACTAAATAATAGACTCTCTGAGGAAGCACTCATCGCCAATTCCCCCTATAGTCTTGTATCATACTAAAGGCTCTCTGGGGAAGCACTCAATGTCTCATTCCCCCTGTGGCCCGAGTCAAGGAACTACAGACTCTCTGAGGAATCACTCATCGTCAATTCCACCTTTGGTCTCGCATCGAATTAATAAGACACTCTGGAGAAGCCATTACGTCCATTCTCCCTATGGTCCACTACACTAGGTTCTCACAGCCCTGTGTAAAACAAACATGCATAGTGAACGTATCGCCCCAAGTAAACCTCAAGAACTACTTGGATATCATTCTACAATACAACACCATAACAGTACAATAGTTCCACTATCCTACAACTAGGCATGGCAATTGGGAAAATGCCTAACAGGCAAAACATGCATGGAAAAACATCCATAGCACTGTAAAAATTACCCTATTCACAAGCATTGACCTCTACTCAAGCAATCAAGCAAAGTAGACAAACAACAGGGGCAAAAATAGGAAACACACAATACCCCGTTCAAGAGAATTGGTGTAATTGCACAAAATATTCAGAGACTTCCTACGGAAAGGCACAAACCACCTACCTCGATGCTTGGAGATCGATATACTTGAACCACGATGATTGATTCTCCTTATAACGTTAAATATATGAGAAAACGTCCAAAATGCTCAACCCATGATATCCTTAGAAAGAGGGAAAATCATAGATCAAGGCTAAATCAGAAGAGAGAGCTTACCAAGGCGATCCCAACACAATCGATGATGGATAAAATGGAGATCGGACGGAATCTCAGGGGCTCAGAGAAGTATCGCAGCCATACGGAAGCTCTCGGCCGAACGAGACCTATAAGAAGGTCGTTCTGGCGATTAGGCGTGACCCCGGTGCGTTTAATGAAAAAAATAAATTACATGGTGTATACTTCTGGGGTACATGACGTGTACTAGGAAATTTTGTACTCTGCTTTAAGCGGCCTCCACATCGCCCCTACACACCGTGTGTGTAGCCCAGACACGGCCAGCACACGGCCTGTGTGGATTCAAAGTACATGGCGTGTAATTATAAAGTACACGGCGTGTACTTATAAAGTACACGGCGTGTATTTTGAAAATTTCCAAATTTTCCCTTTTTACTCAAAAACTACCAGAAAAGAAAAGACATACCTGAAATAAAGATCCGGGTTCTTACAAACTCCCCACCTTAAAGAAATTTGTCCTCAAATTTCCCTAACGAGGCATAGAAGAAGAAACCCCAAATAGCTCCGTCCACTGTGATCGTACATCGACCTCCCTCCCCCAGCTCTCGTCATGTACTCGCCCGTGCTGCCATAGCACCCATACTAGAGGAACAGACCACCCACGGAGAACTTTCGTATTGCGATCAACAATTCGGATAGGATTCTCCTCAAACAATGCATCTACTTCGATCTCAACCTCCTTGGGATGAAAGACATGAGACGGGTCTGAAAAGTAACGTCAGAGCTGAGAGGCATGGAAGACGTCGTGCATGGCCCGATACCTCTGAGGTAACTGCAACCGATAGGTAACCAGTCCAACTCTCTTCAATACCTCAAACAACCTGACGTATCGCGGTGAAAGATTACCCTATCTCTGAATCCTCTTGTGTCCCAACCTTGGTGCGACACGCAGGAAAACCTGATCCCCAACCTCGAACTCCAGAGGTAGTCTCCGCTAATCAGCATAAGACTTCTACCGAGGCTGTGTTGTAGCCATCCTATTCTGAATAAATTCTATCTGCTCTGAGGTCTCCTGAACAAGATGAGGTCCCAGTAAAGCTACCTCTCTTGCCTCCAGCCAGAATAAAGGTGATCGGCATAGCCTACCGTACAAAGCCTCGTAAGGTGCCATCTGAATAGTCGCCTGAAAACTGTTGTTATAGGAGAACTCCACAAGAGGGATATGCTTCTCCCAAGAACCTCCAAAGTCTAGAATGCAAGCTCATAGTATATCCTCAAGCACCTAGATCATACACTCGGATTGGACATCTATCTGGGGATGGAATGCCGTACTCAAAAGTACCTGTGTACCCAAAGCCCTCTAAAGCCCCTTCCAGAACCGAGAAGTAAAGCGTGCATCCCTGTCTGAAATAATGGAGTGTGTAAATCCATGTAGATGTACAATATCTCAGATGTATAGTCTTCCCAGATCATCAACATTGAAGGTATCCTTGATTGGTAAAAATTGAGCAACCTTTGTAATCCTGTCGATGACAACCCAAACAGCATCGTTCCCTCGAGGATACCTCGGCAACCCGGTCACAAAGTCCATTGTGACATCATTCCACTTCCACTCGGGAATGGGTAACTGCTGTAAAAGGCATGTTGGTCGTTAATGCTCCGCCTTCACCTGCTAACAAGTAGAACACCTCAAGATGAAACCAGCAACATCTCTCATCATAACTGGCCACTAGTACTGGCGATAAAGATCTCGAGACATCTTGGTGATGTCAGGATGAACTGCCCACACTGAGGAATGAAAATCCCACATCAGATCCTCACGTATGTCTGCAGGCACCCATACGTGTCCCTGGAAATTCAAGATCTCGTCCTCTCCCACTATCCATCCAAGAAGAGGGTCCTCTCCTGACACACTCTCCCGTAGGACTAATCCTTCTGAGTCTGATAGCTGCCTCATCCGCACCTGATCAAGAAGTGTAAAGGTAACAGTTACAGAAGATAGGTAAGTTTGTACCTGTATGTTGTGCACCTCTAGATACATCTCAGAGAACAGGGTCATAAGTTTCCACTCACTGCTAGCATCCTAAACTTCCTGAATCTGAGTTCTCCTGCTCAACACATCTGCCACTATGTTTCCCTTTCTCAGCATATAGGCAAGCTCGAAATCAAAAGACTGAAGATATTCGACCCACCTGCGATGTCTTAGATTCAGATCACGCTGAGTGAAGATGTACTTGAGACTCTTGTGGTCGATGAAAACCATAAAGTTCTCTCCCCGAAGGTAATGTCTCCAATAGCGCGCAAGGCAATAACAACAGCTACCAACTCCAGATCGTGCGTCGGGTAGTTCCTCTCATGTGGCCTCAACTGCCGCGACCCGTATGCAATGACTCTATATCCCTGCATAAGCACAACACCCAGTCCGATACCTTAAGCATCACAATAAACAGTATAGCTCTTGTATGGCTCTGGAAAGACTAGTATTGGTGCTGACGTCAACCTTCCCTTCAGCTCCTGAAAGGCTGAATCACAAGAATCTGACCATAAGAACTTTTCCCTCTTCTTGGTCAGACCTCTCAATGGTGCTGATAGGTGTGAAAAGTCCTGAATGAAGTGTCTTTAGTATCCAACCATCCCTAGGAAACTTCGTACCTCAAAAACGTTCTTCTACTGCTCCCAGGAAACTACAGCTCTCACTTTCTATAGGTTCACAGATACTCCTGCCTCTGTGATGATGTGACCCAAGAAGTGAATCTGATCCATCCAAAAGTGGCACTTCGAGAGTTTAGCATAAAGATGATGCTCTCTCAGTGTACTCAGAATGATCTCAAGATGGTTAGCATGGTCGTGTCGAGTGTGGGAGTACACCAATATATCATCCACAAAGACCATGACGAAGGAATTCAAGTAAGTATGGAACACTCGGTTCATCAGTGCTATAAAAAATTGATGGCGCATTCATGAGACCGAACAGAATAACTATCTACTCGTAGAGATCATACCTGCTCCTGAAGGCTGACAGAGGTATATCTGATGGTCTAACGTGCAGCTGATGATAACCAGACCTAAAATCAATCTTCAAGAACACCCAGGATCCTCGAATCTGATCTAAAAGATCATCAATTCTTGGAAAGGGATATCAGTTCTTGACCGTCAACTGGTTCAGCTTCCGATAATCCACACAGAGCCTAAGGGTACTATCTGCCTTCTTTGAAAATAGGACAGGCAAAACCCAAGGAGAAGTACTGGGTCGGATGGAACCCTTTGACTGGAACTCCTCCAACTACTTCTTGAGCTCCTACAACTCAGGTGTAGCCATCCTATAGGGAGTAATGGACACCGGTGCCGCTCCTGGTATGAGCTCAATAGAGAAGTCTACCTCACGCTCTGGAGGAAAACCTGAAAATCTTCTGGAAAGACATCTCTGAAACGATCCACCACTGGAGGAAAGTCCAACTGTGAAGTCCCCTAATCATCTAGATAAAGACTAGAAATTTGGGTCGTAACCCTTCCTAGACCATGATGCTCGAGTCCTGCTCGACTCACCTAAACATCCCATTCACCTCTATGAAGAAAGGATTATCCCTCTAGTAAAGTGAAACCCACCCTGCGGTGATAATAGTCAACGAATGCCTGGAAGGGAACCAACCAGCCCATCCTTAGAATGAAATCATAGCCTGTCATCTCTAGGACATAGAGACCCCATATGAAACGATACCCTGCAACCTCGAGAGGGAACTCTCTACACTGACGTACACTAGATTTCCTCATCCCCAAAGGTGTGTCTAGTGTCAAAAAGTCAGTAGAAGAAAAGATACAGAGCCCAAGTCTCTCCACAACAGCAACAGAGATAAAGCTATGTGTAGCACCAGTATTGAAAAGAGCTGAAGATAAAACTGAGGCTAATAAGATCGTACCTCGAACTGTAGAGGGTCTGGGATCCTGCTCATGATAGGTCTGCTCCACCGCAAAATTCTGGCCTACCCTGCGGCCCTGTGACCCTGCCTGACCACTCTGAGCTGATCCTCCCTACTGACACTGAAAGACTGGTGACTGACCGCCACGGCCTCGACCTCCACCTCAGCCCGAACGGCCGGAAGAACTCTAGTTCCTCGACTGGTGAGAAAATGGTGGTGATTCTCTTAAACGAGGAGTCATGGAAGAACCTCTGTCACCAGCTACTGGTGAGAAAACCTGGCAGAAACGCTAAAGGTGACCCATCTTGCCGCAAGATAGTCACTCCACTGGGTCTCTCTGGAACTATGTCCTCGTGTTCCCTGCCCTTCCACACTGGTAGCATACTACCTGGATACCTGAAGATGTGTCTCGCCTCCTCGGATCACCACGCGTAGACTCCCTACGGTGATTCCTATTGTCAAATGGAGGAATACTAGCTTTGGAAGCAGAACCGCCCTGGATCGCAGCTCTGGAGTCTCTCAGATTGCACTCTGCAATCAGTGCCTGGTTGACAATGTAAGTGATGGAAGTCAACTAGAAGATAGTCACTTGTGAGTGGATCTCCTGCCTGAGACCATCCTCAAACATCCTTTCTAAGAACATCCCATCTCCACCCCAGAGGGGTGTGAAACACTGCAGCTTGGTGAAATGAGAGGAATACTCCATAACAGAAAGAGTACCCTGCTCTAGACTCATGAACTCTCGGGCTCGATCAGCCCCCAGGGTCTCTGGGTAGAAGTAGTCGTAAAACATGCGTTGAACTCCTCCCAATCCATAACCTATTGATGACCCACCTATGAGATCACGTCCCACCACCTCTTGGTGGAGTCTCGTAGCATATAGGTAGCAAGCTTGACCCGCCTCTCTGGAGGCGTTTCCAGATGCTCAAAGATAGTCATCATGGCTTCTAGCCATGACTCTGTAGCCTGTGGTCCTCCTTCCCCTGAGAAAGTAGGAGGATGCTGCTACTGGAAAACCCGCGTCAAGTCTGGCATAGTCGTGGAAGGAGGCAGTGCTCACTGAAAGGTCTGAATCATCCTCATAAATCCTTCCCTAAACTGTGCATCAGTGCCTGCAACTGGTATGATAGCCGGTGCCAAGGCTGGCATGACTGGAGGATCGGAAGGAAGTCCCTGATCAGCCATATCTGGCGTCTGGTCACTATCCTGCAACTGACGTTAAACCGAAGGACGTCTTGGAGGCATAGATCTGAAATATCAAAAGCATACCTTAGATTAGGAATATCAAGGACAGAGAAAAAAGGAGTACAAAACGGAAACATGAGAAGGAAACACTCAATTTTCACAAAACATGACTACATGGCATGTAAAAACTCTACATGGCGTGTACTTAACTCTATTCCCCTGCCCGAGTCTCCTTGCACGGCTAACCCACACGGTATTCTTAAAATGAGACTACACGACATGTTCCCTGTGGACACAACGTGTAGTAAACAAGGTTTCAACAACCAGTGTTGTTAGTTACACAGCCGGTTACACGGCTGAGACTACACGGTGTATTCTGAACAAACACGGTGTGTACTTGAATATTTTTCATGACCCGTGTTGTTGGTGACACGTTCGGGTACATGGATGACCCTTACACAGCGTGTATAGGAGGAGATAACATCATCCTGTGTTGTTCGTGACATGGTCGGGTACCTATAACAAGCCTACGCGACGTGTTCATACAAAACACAGCGTGTATTACACAAGCTTCCCTGACCCATGTTGTTAGTGACATGGTAGGGTACCTGGCTCACTAATACACGGCGTGTACCTACCATACACGGTATGTTCCTGGAGATTCTTCACAACCTGTGTTTCTGCTCACACAATCAGTCACATGGTTTAAAAACTACATGGTGTGTATATATAAAGTACACGCTGTGTATTCTGAGTTTTTCTGGGTAGTAGCTCTAAAACTGCACCGAATCCCAGAAACATAGAAAACAAGGCATGAAGGTGCCAAATTCCGATCCGTGAGAGCCCATACTCCCCATGAATCAAAGCTTTCCATCCAATATAGTCATATATAAGGAAAAACAGGTCAATGATTCACCAATTTCTGATTCAAGAGGGCCCATAACACCTCAAGAACCAAAATTTGGCATTCATTTAAGCAAAGTATGATACAAACAGTCCTCTATCAAATAGCAGGGATTCTATCAAAGAATCTATCACAACAGCATGCATAATCTACACAAAGTCTATCACAACAACATGCAATCGCTAATGCACCCTAGATGTCATGGAAAGAATGCATGGCATGTGATTTCTAACAAGTTCCTATATGATGCATGAGATGTAATACCCTCATCTCATCGGGTTGCGACAGAAATAGAACCATAATAGAAACAAAAATAACAACTCAAGTCATGTGAATCACTCTAGGTGAAATCATATCAACCGTAAAATCTCAAAACCAGAAAAACTGCAACAAACGAGGTAATATGGATTTTCCCTGTACATGGGTTAGCTACTCCTGGTCACAGTTTATTACCAAGTACCGAATCCATCCTATCCCTAGCTAAAGGCTTCAAATAGTAATCAAGATAAAATAATTTCTCTAATACCACTTTGTAACATCCCAGTTCCAGAAGCCACCTAGAGGTGCCCCATACCCTGTTGGTCACATGGCCTCAAGTGCATTTCCACAAATGCCAGAGGCTGCCGACTAGCAGCGAGGGCCTTGGGTGTGATAGTGGGGAAACTATGCCCTCATTGAAATAGTAAACAGCAGAAGAAGAAAAAATCGACAATAGTAGAAACTGTAACCATCCATACAAGAGTGATCGATAAACAACGGAAGACTAACAGTAAACAACTGGAGCACACACACATATATATAAATGATGTATGATACATATGTCTAGGAAAGAATCAAAACATGTCACAATGCTGAATAGAATACTAAACCAAAGTTCAAAATAAAACAGGTAAAATCCTCAGCATCGCAAGTCATAGCTTGGTCCCATGCTCTCCAGCTCCACAACAAGTCAAGTACCTGAAGTAGAAGGGTGCTTTCCCTTATTTATAAATGAAACAATATAGTTTGTTTGGGCCCAAAAGCATGTCCAAAACAGGGTGTGAGACAAGTTCCCAGTAGGCCACCACCCAAAGATCTGTTTCTAATAGTCAGAGAATACATGGCAAGTAAAATTACAGGAAGCATTAAACAGAAAAGCACACAACAGCTACAATCCACAGTGTCTAGCATATAAAGTACACAAGTAACAGCCAAACAACAAGTAGAACAACAGGTAACCCCCTGGGTAGTTCTCACATCCTAACCCTTATGGTTCAACCTACAAGTACTAGCAACCTTTTGGGAAGCACACACAGTCTCACCCCTCTAGTTCAACTAAAGAATAGACTCTCTGAGAAATCATTCACCGTCAATTCCCCCTATAGTCTCGTATCGTACTAAAGGCTCTCTGGGGAAGCACTCAACGTCTCATTCCCCCTGTGGCCCGCGTCGAGGAACTACAGAATCTCTGAGGAATCACTCATCGTCAATTCCCCCTTTGGTCTTGCATCGAATTAATAAGACACTCTGGAGAATCCCTTACGTCCATTCTCCCTATGGTCCACTACACTAGGTTCTCACAGCCCTGTGTAAAACAAACATGCATAGTGCGCGTATCGCCCCAAGTAAACCTCAAGAACTACTTGGCTATCATTCTAAGGCTCAACAGCATAACAATACAATAGTTACACTATCCAACAACTAGGCATGGCAACTGTAAAAACGCCTAATAGGAAAAAAAATGCATGGAAAAACATCCAGAGCACAGTAAAAATTACCCTATTCACAAGCATTAACCTCTACTCAAGAAATCAAGCAAATTATACAAACAATAGGGGAAAAATAGGAAACACACAATACCCCATTCAAGGGAATTGGTGGAATTTCACAAAATATTCAAATACTTCCTACAGAAAGGCACAAACCACCTACCTCGATGCTAGGATATTGATATACTTGAACCACGATGATTGATTCTCCTTAGAACATCGAATATCTGAGAAAACATCCAAAATTCTCAACCCACAATATCTTGAGAAAGAGGGAAAATCATGGAGCAAGGCTAAAGCAGAAGAGAGAGCTTACCGAGGTGATCCCAACGCAATCGACGACGGCTGAAACGAAGATCGGACGGAAGATCAGGGGATCGGAGAAGGATCGCGATCATACGGAATCTCTCAGCTGAACGAGACCTAGAAGAAGTTCATTATGGCGATTAGGCGTGACCCCGGTGTGTTTAATGAAAAAAATAAAGTACACGGCGTGTACTGCGGGGGTACACGGCGTGTAATAGGAAATTTCGTAATCTGCTTTAAGAGGCCTCCACATCGCCCCTACACACCGTGTGTGTAGCCCAGACACAACCAGCACACGGCCTGCACAGCTTCAAAGTACATGGCGTGCACTCATAAAGTACACGGTGTGTATTTTGAACATTTCTAAATTTTCCCTTTTTCCTAAAAAATGACCAGAAAAGAAAAGACATACCTGAAACGAAGATCTGGGTTCTTACAGTTTTATTAATTAATAATTACAGAAATTATTATATTTTTAATTGGTTTAGTATAATCATTTTAAGTACATTTATAACTGGTTTGATTGGTTATGAGATTCAATTTCATTGTTCGGGCTCCTTTCTTTACTCGGTTTTAATGACCGGTTCACTTATATTCATGTTTGAAAAAACATGTAAGATGAAAGTGGTTGTCCATAATTGAAGTTAAATTCTATTAGTTCAAATCCAGAAGATTACATGGTTTTAAATTTAATTTTTTTACTTAGAGTGAAGTCCAATTATTATATAAAAACATAGTGACAATTGTTTTTGTTAATCGGTGGGTTTGATTACAAAGAACATATTTTGATATATACCATTTATACAAAAGGATTAAAGAACAAAAAAATAGTATATATTACATATATAACAATCAGGTTCAACCATAACACAAATGGTTTCACGACCATAATTAAAGATAGTAATATAAATTGATAAAGTGATGTCCTTGAATGGGATAAATCAGCACATCTCAAACGGTGCTTTCATTTCTTTAAAATAAAAGGTGGGGAAAAGATAGAAGATAATGAAATATACCATTAGCATGAAAACATTATAGTACATGTATGTTACTAGAGTTATCATACTATTTGGGTTAAGGTATGTGAGGAAAAAAACAGAAAGAAAACAACTTAAAAGAAATGAAGGAATTCGAAAGAGAAATTTACCTCTTGAGACTTCCTCCTTTGAGAACCTCTTAAGGGGAGAGGTTTTGGTATTTTGAAGTGTCTGGGAGATTTTGGACGTGGGGGGATGATATTGAGGAGAGATTTAGGCAGAATATTGGCAAGGCACAAGGCTTGAGAGGAGTGAAGAGAAGAGGGAGTGAAGGGGGGTTTTATAGTGGAGGAGAGGAGGGTTTTCATAATTTTTTAATCATTAGTTTATTATTTCTTCACATGACAAGTAATAGAAAGTATTCCATGACCAAGAACAATAATAAATTCATGTGAGTTCGATATTTGGGTGCTTACATCACTTTTGATGTCAGGAATAGTGGATTTTCACTATAGTGTATTTATATGGTAAATTAATGTATTTTACTATTCACTAAAAATTCAAGTATTTCAGAAAAATCTAAAAAATTCACTCGAACCATTTTTCAACGTGTAGAATCAAAAAATAAAGTCTATTTTTCAAAAATAATTTTCTAAATATGATTATTTTAATATTTAATTAAAATCATAATTTATTATCAAAAACCATTCATTTACTTATTCGAAAATATAGGTATATCATACTTTCAACTTGAATATTATTTATATATTATCATAGGTAAGGTTACTATTAATTAGGTTATATTACTATTCATAAGGGTATGTTACTATTCATAAGGGTATGTTACTATTCACAAAAATTAAGTTTTTCTTACCAGACTCCAAATAACTTACTCATTGCAACCGTGTATGTCAGATTTTTAAAATTCCAAACACATAAGTGACAAAATTATGTTTAAAGGTTACTTAGAAATTAGCAGTTCATTATGTTTTGATTTAATGACATATTTATAAGAAAATAATTATAATGATTATAGTTATATACCATGAGGATGACTCATTCGATGAGTTAATGATAAACCCTTGGATTTGGCTTGGCAGTTTTGTGCACAATGAAATTGTTTTGTATTATTATTCCATTTTATGAGTGTGTAAGGATTACAGAATATTAAATATGATAAAATACATATATTATGATCTGGTTCAACCATTGAAAAATTTTCATGACCAGTCTTGAATATAGTAATGCAAATTGAAAAGCCATCTTCCTTAAGTGTGATAAATTAACACATTTCGTACGGTGTTTGCATTTATTGTATAAAAGGAAGAGAAAAAAGGAGATTATGATGAAATATTACATTAGAATAATAAAAATCCAGTACATGTAAGTTACTATAATTATCATGGCATTTGGTTATGGTGAGGTTAGAATAGAGAAAAAAAGAATCAAACTTTGTAAAAGAAATTGAAAGAAAAGAGAAGAGAGATTCACCTCTTGAGTACTCCTCCTTGAGAATCTTCTTAAGGCATTTCTTTTTGGCCTTTTGGTGAGACCATCAGTCCTTGGACGTGTGGAGAGGGATTGGGAAGTGTATTTAGAAGAATTTAGGAAAGTATTGAAGCTTGAGTGGTGTGGGAGGAAGAGGGGTTGAGGGGTAGATACATAACAAAAACTAAAAACTACATCCACAGGAACCCAATAAATGATCTCCTCTTCATCACCTAATGAAGGTAAACAATGAAAAGGGTAGGCTCAAATGATCAGTAAGGGTTACAATTGGAGGAATCATGAATCAATAATAACTGAATTGTGAATAATTTGACATAATCAATATGGCATGATGAATAAATGAAAAACACATGCCATTAATAAACTGAGAATGAAACTGCCTCCATAGATTTTGTCATAGTGAAAACCTCATGGATAGTAATAACTGATAATGAATAAAGAGAATTATTATTAATTGGAAGTCAGGTATCTGGCACATGATACCACAATACCGTAAAAACGGTTTAGTTCTGTGGGTAGAAACCCGTCTGATTTTTAGAAACAAACTTGAAGGGTTTATCGCCAACTAATTTGTCTCATGATACCTACTGATGCATTGAGGGGCTGTAGAGGGCCCCACTTTCCAATTCATGTACAAAGAATTATTTATACATAGATCCAATACAATAGAAATATTCCTTTACATTATCCGTATAGAATAGAGGATACGGATTCATCAATATTTCCACATTCAAAACGATATTCAAAATAAATACCATATGTAAATGGTATACGAATTAGAAAATAATAATATCCATAATATGATACTATGGAGATTTAAATGAAATATAATTTGAATTGATAATTGATCTCAATTTTCATTAGGTACACCACATAAGAAATAGTAGGTACACAATACTAAGCAAGTCACAACAAAGTGAAAATTGAGACAAAGATCGTTACCACGTTGTAATCAAGAGAGTCATATGAAAAAAAGTTAATAACCACCAAAAGAATCATATAATATCATGAATATAAATATATTCATGAAACTATATATAAAATTTTAGTACACCAATACCACATATAATAAATAAGAGTCGAATAATGGAAATCCCATGTAATTGAAAGTGAGATAAGAAAACCCCTTACAAACATTTCAGCATGGTAATGAGTGTTCTTGTGAGGGATTAATGAGAGGTAAAGGGGTATCCCATTTTTTATATATCATAATGGTAGTATGGGTGAGGTTTTAAAACATACCCCATCATTAGGTATTAAAAATAAAAGAGCACAACATAGGGGATATTTTTGAACAAAAGTGAGAGAGAGAATCCCTTACCTTATACTTGAATGTGTTCTTGATTGTTCTTAATGACCTAAATAATCAAATTTAGATTAATTGGTTAATAATCCCATAACTTAATCAACATGTAATCGATATTTTATTAACTTATTAGGTCCATTAATGGCCTTTTATGGGTTTAAGAGATTCAATTTTATTGTTTTGGTAGCATTTTCTTCTTTGGTTTTCATGATCCGTTTACTTATATTCATGAATGGATGTTTGTTTGAAATTTGGTTAAACATCCAGAATTGTTAATAAAAATTATTAGTGACATTAAATAGATATAAATGATCTTATAATGATTCTGGTTATATACCATAAGGATGACTCATTCGATTAGTTAATAAACACTTGGATTTGGCTTGACGTTTTGGTGCACAATAAACTTGTTTTGTATTATTATTCCATATTATGAGTGTGTAAGGATTCAAGAACACTAAAAAATATAAAATACACATATTATAATCTGGATCAACCATTTAAAAGGTTTCATGACCAGTATTTAAGATAGTAATGCAAATTGAAAACTCATCTTCCTTGAGTGTGATAAAATTAACACATCTCGGACGGTGTTTGCATTTATTGCATAAAAGGAGGTGGGAAATAGATATTATGATGAAATATTCCATTATCATAATGAAAATACAGTGCATGCAAGTTAATGTAATTATCATGGAATTCGGATGAGGTGAGGTGAGAAGAGAGCAAAAAAATAATCAAACTTGTAAAAGAATTTGAAAGAAAAGAGAAGAGAGGTTCACCTCTTGAGTACTCCTCCTTGAGAAATTCCTTAAGACCTTTTTTTTGGCCTTTTGGTGAGAACAAAAGGTCTTGGACGTGGGGAGAGGACTTGGGAAGAGTATTGGAAGAATTTAGGTAAGGCTTGAATCTTGAGTGGTGTGGGAGGAAGAGGGGGTGAGGGGTGGTTTATATAGTGGAGGGGAGAGGGAATTTCTCTATATTATAATATTTAATTTATTATTTCTCCACAAGACAAGGAATAGTGAGTCTTCCATAACCAATAATTGTAATTTTATCATGTGAATCCGAATCAGTTGGTCTTACATCAGCAGAACATTATACATGACTCTATAATTAGTGTATTTAGCTTATTTTGTAAATTATGGTATTTCACTATTCAACAAAAATTCAAGTATTTCATAAAAATACCAAAAATTCACCCTAATAATTTTTCGAAGTATAAAATCCAAAAATTAAGTCCATTTTTCAAAAATAATTTTCTAAATATGATTAATTGAATATTTAAATAAAATAATTATTTAATCAAAAAATATAAACACTTAAAATATTCATCTTTATTTTAAAGGTACCTAAATTTATTTATACATTCACGAGTATGGATACCATTCGTAAGAGTCATATTACTATTCATAAGGGTAGGTTACTATTCATAAGGGTAGGTTACTATTCATTGAAAATAAAGTTAATTCTATCAAACTCTAAATATCATCCTGAACACAACTGTGTATGTCATATTTTCAAAATTCAAAATACACAAGTGGAAAATTTAAGCTCAATGACTAGGCTATGACTATCTCCTAAATAACCAAGTGTGGTTTCAGAGAAACTTAGTGATTTATTAAATATAGGCTATGAATCGAATGTATTTAAGAGAAACATACCATAAAATGGTTGGGGTGATAGATTATTCCATCCTTCAGAAATTTCATCCTCGAAATTTTTCATTTATAAATCCCACCAAAAATATGTGGGTGGTTCTTCTTCATAACATCCTCAGGTTCTCATGTTGCTTCCTCCATATTCCGGTCTTTCCAAAGAACCTTTACTAGATGAGTTGTCTGGTTTCTCAATACATGTTCCCTTGTGTCAAGGATCCCAATAGGCTCTTCACAGTATGAAAAATCATGTTACCATTCTATTTCTTCATAGGTGAGTACATGCATTGGGTATGGCATGTATTTCTTCAATAATGACACATGGAACACATCATGAACCTTGGAGACACTTGGAGGCATTGCTAAATGGTAAGCTACAACTCCAATTCTTTCCATAATTTCAAATGGTATGATGTACCTGGGGCTCAATTTCCCTTTCTTACTGAAACTTAAGAGACCCTTCCATGGAGATACTTCAAGAAAGACATGATCTCCCACTTTGAATTCCAAATCCTTTCTCTGGTTGTCAGAAAAAATCTTCTGTCTACTTTGGGCTACTTTAATATGGGCTTGGATTTTATTTACCTTTTTTGTGGTCTCTTCAATAAGTTCTGGTCCTATAAGTTTCCCCTCACCAACTTCGTCCCAACAAGTTGGATTTTGACATCTCTTTCTATATAATTCTTCATATGGAGCCATTTGAATACTAGAATGGAAACTATTTTTGAAGGAAAATTCCATAAATGGAAAGTATTGATCCCACATACATTGGAAATAAAGAGATAATGATCTCAGCATGTCTTACAGAGTTTGAATAGTCCTTTCAGACTGTCCATCGGTTTGGGGGTGATAAGTAGTACTCATACGAAGCTCAGTATTCAAAGCATTCTTGAGACTTTTCCAGAATTTTGATGTAAACCAGGGATCTCAATCGGACTCAATTGATAGAGTTTCACCATAAAGTTTTACAAATTCATTAAGATAAAGTTTTTCTAGGCACTCAAGTGGTAAATCCTATTTTATAGGAAGGAAATGTACTGATTTTGGGAGATGATCAACAATTACCCATATTTCATCATTCCTTCAAGGTGTCCTCATTATCCCATTGACAAAATCCATCATAATATTATCCCACTTACACATTGTAATAGGTAAAGATTGCATCACTCCTTTGGGATGTTGTCTCTCTGCCTTCACTTGTTGATAAATTAGACACCTTGACACATAGTCATCAATTTCCCGCTTCATATTATCCCACCAAAAATATTCCTTTATATCTCTATATATATTTGTGATAACTAGGTGTATAGAGAAATTTGAGCTATGAGAATCATCAAATAGTTCCCTTTTTAGCTCAGGTACTGATAGAACACATAACCTCTTCTCAAATCTCAAAACTCCTTGTTAATACACGGAGTCTTCCAATCTCCCATCCTTGAAAGCATTAATTTTCTTATAAATATTCTCATCATAAGATTGAGATATTTTTATCTTCTCTAATAAAGATGGTTTAGGAATCATTTGAAATAGTAACGATGTTTCCCCTTCCTTAACAATTCTCATATACATCTTCATTAGATCCATGAATATAGTATCTCTTTCAATACACATTTGGGTATGGAGTCCGTGATCTTTCCTGTTTAATGCATCTTCCACCTTATTTGTCATTCCTGGGTGGTAGTGTATTGAACAATCGTAATCTTTGAGTAACTCGAGCCATCTCTTTTGCCTCATGTTGAGTTCATTTTGTGTGAAATGTATTTCAAACTCTTGTGGTCCGTATAAATCTCACATCTTTCTTCGTAAAGGTAATGTCTCCATATTTTCATAGCAAATATTACGATTGATAACTCAAGATCATGATTTGGATAATTTTTCTCATGAGTCTTCAACTATCTAGATGCAAAAGCAATAAATTTATCATTTTTCATAAGGATGAAACCCAGTCCATTCTTTGATGCATCACTGTATATCACAAATACCTCATTTCTAGATGGAAGATTCAAAATTGGAGCATTGACCAATCTTATTTTCAATTCTTCAAAGCATTATATACATTCTTTTGTCCACAAAAACTTAACTCTTTTATGCGTGAGATTGGTTAACGGGTTAGCCGGTCGGGAAAAATTCTGAACGTAATGTCGATAGTAACTTGTAAAGTCAATAAAACTGCGTACCTTAGTTATGTTTGTTGAAATGGGCCAATCTTGGATTTCCTTTGTCTTTGAAGGATCAACTAGGATTCCATCCTTAGAGACAATATGGCCTAGAAATGAAATTGATTAAATCTAGAATTCACACTTGCTAAACATCCCCTATAATTCATTTCTTCTAAGAGTTTTTAGAATAATCTGTAAGTGATCTTCATGGTCTTCATAGATTTTGAGTATACCAGGATATCATCAATGAAACCCATAATAAAGTTATCAAGATATTCCTTGAAAACTCTATTCATTAAATCCATGAAAAAAGAGGTTGCATTAGTCAATCCAAAATTCATCCCTATAAACCCGTAATGCCCATACCTAGTTCGAAATAATGTCTTATGAATATCTTCCTTCCTCACACGCAGCTGATGATATCCAAACCAAAGTTTAATATTTGAAAAGTATTGAGCTCCATGAAGTTGATCAAATAAATAATCAATCTGAGGTAGAGGATACTTATTCTTTATTGTAATAGCATTTATTTCCCTGTAATCAATGCATAGCCTCAGGGATTCATCTTTCTTCTTGACAAATAGGACAGGGAATCCCTATATAATGGCCAATATGGAATTAGTGGAGATAAAAACACAACTACAGGAATTGATTGAAAAAAGTGATAAATAAATTTCATGCCATAAGCATTTACTTCTTCTGATACTCATAAGTACTGGATCTTAACCATGTATATTCTACTAGTCGAATATCCACTTAGTTAATTAATTATCATAGACATAATGAGCAAACGTATAATATCAGACCATGTCAAAACCTTGTGTTAAGACCTGAAATGTCAATGGCCTCATGCCATGAAGTGATTGTCTCATGAGAACTATTGATGCATCAAGGGGATTTCATTAACTAGTCCCCAACCCGTTATACCGAGTCTATTACATTTCTCATATGCCAAATAGGGCCGTATATTCAAAATGTCCCATATCATTTTGAATATTTAATTTCAAATTTCATATTATTCAAGGTGTCTCATACCACCATGAATAATATAATTTCACATTTCATATTATTCAAGGTGTCCCATACCCCCTTGAATAATTTAATTTCACATTTCATATTATTCAAGGTTTCTCATACCACCTTGAATAATTTAATTCATAATTCCATAAAAAGTCATAAGTGTTTTAATTACATTCATTAGAATTTACATATATATAGTGAATCCAGCATATAAGTATTGATTAAAAAACTATCAACTGCATGGCTATGTCATTTAATGGTGAGTATGATAAGCAGATTATGGCATATGTGGTGACAACCAATCCACTAAAAGAAATAAAAGTTTTTTTACATAAAATGATAACTATAAATGATAAAATCATTACTCATAAATTACACGTTGTAATTTCATCATGTATTGGGTGATTAATTAAAAGATAAATCAAATATTTAAAAAGGGGTATTAAACACATAAATACCCAAACATTCACTTCTAGTAAGCTTATTTTTAACATATCCTTGGGTACACATAAAGTTAAACATGAAGATCATGATATCCATCCATAACTAACACAATTTAGTATATGTTTGAAAATAAGTGATTCATAAATATGTATGCAAGAGTAGTAAACCCCAAATTTTATACTCATGAACTCTCCACAATTACTAAATGCATCAAGAGTATAATATTTGGAAATATCTGAAATTAGGGTATAGTGTTGTGTAAATCTTTTTAAACACAAGGGTATAAAAGTGATGTTTTCAAACAAAACTAAACATATATAGAAAACAATATGTTTTATTCTTTCTTATAAATCCTTCTAAATAAAATTTAGGATCAAAGTTTATATGTATACACATATTTTCACATATTAGAATATACATCATGTATTAAAGGGTTTATACCAAAAATCCATTGACACCCATGCGACTTTAACATATTAGACACATTGATTAACTAGAGTCCCTAAAACTTTAAATCATAATATAAAAATTTAAAGGGTTTTTTTATTAAACAATCTTACATATATGTTTATGTAAACATATATAACTTACATGTATAACTAAATCCTACACCAAAGTTAATTGGTGAAAACTTTTTAACCAAAAACATAAATTAATCATAGAAGATCAATGTTAAAAGACTTAAAAATGGTTCAGAGGGTGAGTTATATAAACTGTATAATTATAAATTCCCGTGTATACTCTCTATATATATATATGAAAAATATAATTCCATATGTTTAAAACAAAATTCTACCTCATCTTTGAAACGAAAAGTTTAGAGGTTTTAAAACTGAACATAATAGAGGTTCTTTAAAAATCGTATGGTTATATATATATATATATATATACATATATACATATATAATCGATTTTATAAGGTATATATATTTCATGGGAAAAATAATCCTTCAATTTTAAAAAAATTACCTCATAACCCAAAATCCATGAGTTCTAGGATCGGGTATATGCGGGATTTCACCCAAACTGCAAAGATTTATGCTTTTGTAAATGAGTATAAATATGTATGTATAAATGTATACACCTCAATATAATTCCCTTTCATTCATAATACTACTTGAACTCAAAAACCAGAAGACCTAGGAACGACATAAAATAAAATTTTAACTAAACCGAAAGTTTATAAATATATTTTTTTATGAGAATACATATATATGTATATAACCTAAAAAACATCACAGGGAAACATGTCCCTTACCTGTATTGTGGTGGGGGATAGGCTTGGGAAAGGCTCGTGGGAGCTTGCTGGAGGTTTTAGGAGAGGAGGAACAACCATGTAAAACCCCAACCCCTCTAGACTGGAGCCGGGGAATTACTTTTTATATTGGCATGGTTAAAAGAAAATAATATAAAAGGAATGATCATTTCAGTAGTATTAAAGAAACTAGAAACATATATGTAACTCAAATTACATTAGAAAAGGTTACAAAATACAATACATAACAAAAACTAAAAACTGAATCCACAGGAACTCAATAAATGATTTCCTCTTCATCACATATTGAAGGTAAACAATGAAAGGGGTGAGATAAAATGCTCAGTAAGGGTTGAAAATGGTGGAAGAATGAATCAATAATGACTAAATTGTAAATAATTTGACATAATCAATATGGCATGGTGAACAAATGAAAAAATCACTCCATTAATAAACTGAGAAAGAAACTGCATCCATAAATTTTTTCATAGTGAAAACCTCATGGATAGTAATAACTGATAATAAATAAATATAATGATTATTAATTGTATGTCATGTATCTGGAACATTATACCATAATACCATAAAAATTATTTAGTTTTGTGGATAGAAACCGGTCTGATTTTTGGAAACAAACTCGAAGGGTTTGTCACCAACCTGATTGTCTCATAAGACCTGTCGATGCATCGAGGGGCTGTAGTGGGCCCCACACACCATTTCATTTCTAAATAATTATTTATACATATATTGAACACAATATAAATATTCATTTACATTATCCATATAGAATATAGGATATGGATTCATCAATATTTCCACAGTCAAAACAACATTCAAAATAATTATTGTATGTAAAATGGTTTACGAAATAGACAATAATAATATCCATGATATGAGAATATGGAAATTTAAATGGATTATAATTTCAATTTAAAATTGATCTCAAAAGGTCATTAGGTACACCACATAATAAAGAGTAGGTTCAAAATACTAAGCAAGTCACAATAAAGTGAAAATTGAGATAAAGCTCATTACCACGTTGTAATCAATTGAGTCGTATGACCAAAATTTAATAACCAATAAAAGAATAATAGAATACCATGAATATAAATATAATAATGATAATATATATCAAATTTAAGTACACTTATACCACATAAAATAAATAAGAGGGTGAACAATGGAAATCTCACATAATTGAAAGTGAGATGAGAAAACCCCTTACAAACATTTCGGCATGGTAAAAAGTGTTCATGTGAGGGCTTAATGAGAGTTAAATGGGTATCCCATTATTTATATATCATAAGGGAAGTACGGGGGAGTTTATAAAACATACCCCATCATTAGGTATTAAAAATAAAAGAGCACAACATTGGGGAGATTCTTGAACAAAAGTGAGAGAGACAATCCTTTACCTTACGCTCGAAGGTGTTCTTGTTTGTTCTTAACGACCTGAATAATAAAATTTAGGGTAATTAGTTAATAATTAAAAAACCTCATAAACATGTAATTTATATTTTATGACCTTATTAAGTTCATTAATGGTCTTTTTGATGGGTTTAAGAGATTCAATTTTATTCTTTTGGAAGCATTTTCTTACCTGGTTTCATGATTTGTTTACTTGTATTCATGAATGGAAGTTCATTTTAAATGTGGTTAAACATCCAGAATTATTAATATATCTTATTAATAAAATTATATAGATATAAATTATCTTATAATGATTTTTTTTATATACCATGATGATGACTCATTCGATGAGTTGATGATAAACTCTTGGATTTGGCTTGGCGGTTTTGTGCACAATGAACTTGTTTTGTATTATTATTCCATTTTATGAGTGTGTAAGGATAAAAAAATATTAAACATGATAAAATACATATATTATGATCTGGTTCAACCATTGGAAAGGTTTCATGACCAGTTATAAAGATAGTAATACAAATTGAAAACACGTCTTCCTTGAGTGTGATAAATTAACACATCTCGGAAGGTGTTTGCATTTATCGTAAAAAAAAGAAAGGGAAAAAAGAGATTATGATGAGATATTCCATTAGAATAATGAAACTCCAGTACATTTAAGGTACTGTAACAATCATGGCATTTGGTTTAGGGGAGGTGAGAAGATTGAACAAAAGAATGTAACTTTGTAAAAGAGATTGAAAGAAAAGAGAAGAGAGGTTCTCCTCTTGAGTACTCCTTCTTGAGAATCTTCTTAAGGCCATTTTTTTTCCTTTTGGTGAGACTAGTAGGTCTTGAACGTGGGTAGAGGGCTTGGGAAGAGTATTTGGTATAATTTAGGCAAATATTGAAGCTTGAGTGGTGTGGGAGGAAGAGGGGGTGAGTAGTGGTTTATATAGTGTAGGGGAAGAGAGTTTTCTTAATATTATAATCATTAATTTATTATTTCTTCTCAATACAAGAAATAGTGAGTATTCCTTGACTTAGAATAGTAATAAGAGAATGTGATTTATAGATTTGGTTTCTTACATCACTCATGATGCTATTAATAGTTAATTTAAATTATAATATATTTAAACGGTAAATTAATGTGTTTTACTATTCACCAAAAATTCAAGTATTTCAAAAAAATCCCAAAAATTCACACTAACAATTTTTCGATGTGTAGAATCCAAAAATGAAGTTCATTTTTCGAAAATAATTTTCTAAATATGATTAATTAAATATTTAATTAAAATCATTATTTAATCAAAAAATATAAACACATAAATTATTCATCATCATTTTAAAGGTGCCTAAATTTATTTATACAATCAGGGGTATGGATACCATTCATAAGATTCATGTTAATATTCATAAGGGTAAGTTACTATTCATAAGGGTAGGTTACTATTCACTGAAAATTAAGTTAATTCTATCAGACTCTAAATATCATCCTGAACACAGCTGTATATGTCAGATTTTCAAAATTCAAAACACACAAATGGAAAATTTAAGTTCAATGGCTAGGCTATGACTATATACTAAATAACCAAGTGTTGTTTCATATAAACTTATTTATTTATGAAATATAGGCTATGACTCAATTGTACTTAAGAGAAACACACCATAAAATGTTTGGGGTACTACATTATTCCCTCCTACGGAAATTTTATCCTCGAAATTTTTCATTTATAAAGCCTATCAAAAATATGTGGGTGGTTCTTCTTCTTAACATCCTCAGGTCCCCATGTTTCTTCCTCCATATTCTGGTTTTTTCAAAGAACCTTTACTAGATGAGTTTTTTGATTTCTCAATTCTTATTACCTTGTGTCAAGGATCCCAATAGGCTCTTCATAGTATGAAAAATCATGTTTCAGATCTATTTTATATAGGTGAGTACATGCATTGGTTCAGGCATATATTTCTTCAATAATGACACATGGAACACATCATGAACTTTGGAGAGACTTGGAGGCATTTCTAAACGGTAAGCTACAACTTTGATTCTTTCCATAATTTCAAATGGTCTGATGTACCAGGGGATCAGTTTCCCTTTCTTACTGAACCTTAAGACACCCTTCCATGGAGATACTTTAAGAAAGACATGATATCCCACTTGGAATTCCAAATCCTTTCTTCGGTTGTCAGCATAACCCTTTTGCCTACTTTGGGATACTTTAATACAGGCTTGGATTGTCTTCACCTTTGTCGTGGTCTCTTCAATAAGTTATAGGCCTATAAGTTTCCTCTCACCAACTTTGTCCCAACAAGTTGGAGTTCGACATCTCTTTCTATATAATGCTTCATATAAATCCATTTGAATACTAGAATGGAAAATATTATTGTAGGAAAATTCCACCATTGTCAAGTATTGATCCCACATACCTTGAAATCAAGAGATAATGATCTCATCATGTCTTCCAGATTTTGAATAGTCCTTTCAAACTATCTGTCGGTTTGGGGGTGATAAGCAGTACTCATATGAATCTTAGTATTCAAAACTTCTGGAGAATTTTCCATAATTTTGATGTAAACCTAGGATCTCTATTAGAGAAAATCGATATAGGTGCACCATGAAGTCTTAAGACTTAATTAATATGAAGTCTTTCTAGATGCTCAAGTGGTAAATCCTCTCTTATAGGAAGGAAATGTGCTGATTTTGTGAGATGATCAATAATTACCCATATTTCATCATTCCTTCTAGGTTTACTTAGTAGTCCAGTGACAAAATCCATCATAATATTATCCTACTTCTACATAGGAATAGGTAGAGTTTTCATGACTCCTCTGGGATGTTGTATCTCTGTCTTTACTTGTTGAAAAATTATACACCTTGACACGTAGTGAGAAATTTTCCACTTCATATTATCCCACCAAAAATATTTATTCATATCTCTATACATCTTTGTTCTACCCAGTTGTATAGAGAAATTTGAGCTATGAGCATCGTCTAATAGTTCCCTTTTTAGCTCAGGTACTGATGGAACACATAACCTCTTCTCAAATTTCAGAACTTCTTCTTCATACACGAAGTCTGCCAATCTCCCATCCTTGACAGCATTAATTTTCTTGTGCAGATTATCATCATCAGATTGAGAGATTTTTATCTTCTCTAGTAAAGATGGTTTAGGAATCATTTGAAATATGAAATATGTTTCCCCTTCCTTAACAATTCCCATATTCATATTCAGTAGATCCATGAATATAGGATCTTTTTCAATCCTAATTTGGGTGAGAAGTCTGTGATCTTTCCCGCTTAATGCATCTTCCAACTTATTTGTCATTCTGGGGTGGTAGTGTATTGAACAATCATAATCTTTGAGTAACTCGAGCTATCTTGTTTGCCTCATGTTGAGTTCTTTTTGAGTGAAAATGTATTTCAAACTCTTGTGGTCCGTATAAATCTCACATCTTTCTCCATAGAGATAATGTCTCCATATTTTCAGAGCAAAGATTAGAGCTGCTAACTCAAGATCATGAGTTGGATAATTATTCTCATGAGTCTTCAATTGTCTTGATGCATAAGAAATAACTTTATAATTTTGTATAAGGATGTAACCCAGCCCATTCTTTGATGCATCACTGTATATCACAAATCCCTCATTTCCATATGGAAGAGTCAAAATTGGAGCATTGACCAGTATTCTTTTAAATTCTTCAAAGCATTTTCTAAATTCTTTTGTTCAAAAAAACTAAAATCCTTTACATGTGATCTTGGTTAGCGGGTTAGCCAGTCGGTCAACATTCGGAATGAAATGTTGATAGTAACCCGATAAGCCAATAAAACAGCGTACCCTAGTTATGTTTGTTGGAATGGGCCAATATTCGATTGTATTTGTCTTTGTAGGGTCAAATAGGATTCCATCCTTAGAGAAAATATGGCCTAGAAAAGAAATTGATTGAAGACAGAATTCACATTTTCTAAACTTCTCATATAATTCATTACTTCTAAGAGTTTTCAGAATAATCCACAAGTGATCCTTAGGGTCTTCATATATTTTTGAGTATACCAGTATATCATTGATGAATACCACAAAAAAAGTTATCAAGATATTAATTGAAAACTATATTCATTAAATCCATGAAAACAAAGAGTGAATTAGCCAATCCAAAAGAAATCACTATAAACTCGTAATGCCCATACCTAGTTCGAAATGATGTCTTAGGAATATCTTCCTTCCTCACATGCAGCTGATGATATCCGAACCGAAGGTCAATCTTCGAAAAGTATTGAGCTCCATGAATTTGATCAAATAAATCAACAATACGAGGTAGAGGATACTTATTCTTTATTATAATATTATTTATTTCCTTGTAATTAGTGTATAGCCTCATGGATCCATCTTTCTTCTTGACAAAGAGGACAGTGTCTCCCTATAGAATGGCCACTGTGGAATTAGTGGAGCTAAAGAAACAACTACAGGAATTGAGTGAAAATGTGCTAAATAAACATCATGCCATAATCATTTACTTCTTCTGATACTCATAAGTAATGGATCTTAACCATTGATATTCTACCAGTGGAATATCCACTTGGTTAATTAATTATCATAGACATAATGAGGAAACATATAATATCAAACTTTGTCAAGACCTTGTGTCAAGACCTAAAATGTCAATGGACTCATGCCATAACCTGATAGTCTCATGAGAACTATCGATGCATCGAGGGGATTTCATTAACCAGTCCCCAACCCGTTATACCGAGTCTATTACATTCCTCATATTCCAAATAGGGTCATATATTCAAAATTTCTCATACCACTTTGAATATTTAATTTCACATTTCATATTATTCAAGGGGTCATATACCACATTGAATAATTTAATTTCACATTTCATGTTATTCAAGGTGTCTCATACCACCTTGAATAATTTAATTTCACATTTTATATTATTTAAGGTGTCCCATACAACCTTAAATAATTTAATTCATAATTCCATAATAGGTCATAAGAGTTTTAATTAAATTCATTAGCATTTACAAATATATAGTGAATCAAGAATATAAGTATTAATTAAAAAACTATCAATTGTATGGCTATTCCATTGAATGGTTAGTATGATAAGCAGATTAGGTCATATGTGATGACAACCAATGCACTAAAAGAAATACAAGTTTTTTTACATAAAATGATAACTCTAAATGCTAAAATATTTACTCATAAATTACACATTTGAATTTCATCATGGATTGGGTGATTAATTAAAATATAAACCAAATATTTAAAAAGGGGTATTAAACACATAAATATCCAAAGTTTCACTTCTGGTAAGCTTATGTTTAACGTATCCCTGGGTACACATAAATTTAAACATTAAGAGCATGATATCCAACCATAACTAACACCATTTAGTTTATGTTTGAAAATAAGTGATTCATAAATATGTATGCAAGAGTAGTAAACCCCAAATTTTATACTCATGAACTCTCCACAATTACTAAATGCATCAAGAGTATAATATTTGGAAGTATCTTAAATTAGGGTATTGTGTTGTGTAAATTTGTTTAAACACAAGGGTATACAAGTAGTGTTTTCAAACAAAACTAAACATATTTTCAAAACAAAATGTTTTATTCTTTCTTATAAATTCTTTTAAATAAAATTGAGGATCAAAGTTTACATGAATACACATATTTTCACATATTCGAATATACATCATGTATTAAAGGGTTTATACCAAAAATAAATTGACACCCATGCGACTTTAACATATTAGACACATTAATTAACTAGAGTCCCTACAAATTTAAATCATAATATAAATTTTTAAAGGGTTTATTTATTAAAAAATCTTACATAAATGTTTATGTAAACTTATATAACTTACATGTATAACGAAATCCTACACGAAAGTTAATTGGCACATACTTTTTTACCAAAAACATAAATTAATCATAGAAGTTCAATGTTAAAAGACTTAAAACTGGTTCAGAGGGTGAGTTATATAAATTGTATAATTATACATGCCCGTGTATACTCTATATATATATACGTGTGTGTGTGTGTGTGTGAAAATATAATTCCATATGTTTAAAACAAAATTCTACCTCATCTTTGAAACTCAAAGTTTAGAGGCTTTGAAACCAAACATAATTGAGGTTCTTTAAAAACCGTATGGTTATATATATATGTGTGTGTGTGTGTGTGTGTGTGTGTGTGTGTAAATATATAATCGGTTTTATAAGGTATATATATATCATGATAAAAATAATCCGTCAAGTTTAAAAAAATTACCTCATAACTCAAAATCCCTAAGTTCTAGGATCGGGTATATGCTGGTTTTCACCCAAACTGCAAAGATGTATGATTATGTAAATGAGTATACATATGTATGTATAAATGTATACACCTCAACATAATTCCCTTACTTACATAATAATACTTTAACTCAAAAACCAGAAGACCTAGGAACGCCATAAAATAAAATTTTAACTAAAACGAAAGGTTATAAATATATTATTTATGAGCATACATATATATGTATATACCCTCAAAAACAACATCACAAGACAACATGTCCCTTACCTGGCTTGAGGAGGAGGAGAGGCTCGGTAAAGGCTCGTGGGAGCTTTCTAGAGGTTTGAGGAGAGTAGGAACAACCTTGTAAGACCCTGAACCCTCTAGACCAGAGCCGGTGCATCCATCCATCCAATGGCCCGAAGGCCTTCATTTTTTATTGATTTTTGATAATCCACCTTTCAATGGGTGAGGTAGAACCCTTAAAAGGCCCATAGGTGAAAGTATTACATGAACCATAGGCCTTAGAGGAATTCATTTCCCATAGTATTAAAACATTACATATAACCTAGACTAACTACTTAGAATTACTCCTCCCCAACATCTTCATCATGAAATAAGCTCTCCACCTTCACATGGCTGTTCGGCTAGGCTATCCCGTGCATGAATAGGCTTTTCCTATTGGCAGGTGACATACCCTCTCATTAGTTGTTATATTGGAATGGTTATAAGGAAAGAAATCTCGAAGGAATGATCATTTTAGCAATCTTGAAGAAACTAGAAACATATATGTAACTCAAATTACATTGGAAAATGTTACAAAATACAATACATAACAAAAACTAAAAACTACATCCACAGGAACTCAATAAATGATCTCCTCTTCATCACCTGCTGAAGCTAAACAATGAAAGGGGTGATCTCAAATGCTCACTAAGGATTAGAAATGGCATAAGAATGAATCAATAATAACTGAATTGTGAATAATTTGACATAATCAATATAGCATGGTGAATAAATGGAAAACTCACGCCATTAATAAACTGAGAATGAAACTGCATCCATAGCTTTTGTCATAGTGAAAACCTCATGGATAGTAATAACTGATAATTAATAAAGATAATTCTTATTAATTTGGCATCATTTATGTGGAACATGATACCATAATACCATAAAAACAATTTAGTTCTATGGGTAGAAACCCGTCTGATTTTTGGAAACAAACTCGAAGGGTTTGTCACCAAGCTGATTGTCTCATGAGAACTTTCGATACATCGAGGGGCTGTAGTGGGCCCCACCCCCCACTAAATTTCCAAATCATTCTTTATACATATATTCAACACAAGATAAATATTCCTTTACATTATCTGTATAGAATAGAGGATACAGATTCATCAATATTTCCATAGTCAAAACAACAATCAAAATAAATATCGTATGTAAAATGATATACGGCTTAGACAATAATCATATCCATGGTATGAGAATATGGAAATTTAAATGGAATATAATTTCAATTGAAAATTCATCTCAAATGGGAAGAAGGTAGACCACATAAGAAAGAGTATATGCACAATACTAAGCAACTCACAACGAAGTGGAAATTGAGATAAAGCTCGTTACCACGTTGTAATCAATTGAGTCATATGACCAAAAGTTAATAACCACCAAAATAATCATAGAATTAAATGAATATAAAGAGAATAATGATAATATATATCAAATGGAAGTACAACTATACCACATATAATAAATAAGAGGAAAACAATGGAAATCCCACATAATTGAAAGCAAGATGAGAAAACCCCTTACAAACATTTTGACATGGTAACGAGTGTTCTTGCGAGGGTTTAATGAGAGGTAAATGGGTATCCCATTATTTATATATCATAAGGTCGGTATGGGGGAGGTTCAAAAACATTCCCCATCATTAGGTATTAAAAATAAAATAGCACAACATAGGGAGATTCTTGAACAAAAGTGAGAGAGAGAATCCCTTACCTTATGCTCGAAGGTGTTCTTGTTTGTTCTAAATGACCTTAATAATCAAATTTAGATTCATTAATTAATAAGTCTAGAAAATCATAAAAATTTAATTGATATGGTATGACCTTATTAAGTTCATTAATGGACTTTTTTATGGGTTTAAGAGATTCAATTTTATTGTTTTGGAAGCATTTTCTTACTTGGTTTCATGATTTTTTTACTTGTATTCATGAATGGAAGTTCATTTAAAATGTGGTTTAACATCCAAAATTATTAATATATTTTATTAATTACATTATATAGATATAAATGATCATATAATGAATCTTTTTATATGCTAGGAGGATGACTCATTCAATGAGTTAATGATAAACCTTGGGATTTGGCTTGGCGGTTTTGTGCACAATGAACTTGTTTTATATTATTATTCCATTTTATGAGTGTGTAAGGATTAAAGAATATTAAACATGATAAAATACATATATTATGATCTGGTTAAAACAATTAAAAGGTTTCATGAACATAATTTAAGATAGTAATGCAAATTGAAGACCCGTCTTCCTTGAGTTTGATAAATTAACACATCTCGGACGGTGTTTGCATTTATTGTAAAAAAAGAAGGGAAAAGAGATTATGATGAAATATTTCATTATCATAAATAAAATCCAGTACATTTAAGGTGATGGAATTATCATGGAATTTGGATGAGGGGAGGTGATAATAGATAACAAAAGAATGAAACTTTGTAAAAGAAATTTAAAAAAAAAGAGAAGAGAGGTTGACCTCTTGAGTACTCCTCCTTGAGAATCTCCTTAAGGCCTTTTTTTTGGCCTTTTGGTGAGACCAGTGGGTATTGAACGTGGGGAGAGGTCTTGGGAAGATTATTTTTCAGAATTTAGGAAATTATTGAATCTTGAGTGGTGTGCGAGGAAGAGGGGGGTGAGGGGTAGTTTATATAGTGGAGGGGAGGAGAGTTTTCTTAATACTATAATCATTAATTTATTATTTATTCTCAAGACAAGAAATAGTGAGTATTACTTGACTTAGAATAGTAATAAGAGAATGTGAGTTAGATATTTGGGTGCTTACATCACTCATGATGCAAGTAATAGTTACTTTAAATTATAATGTATTTATACGGTAAATTAATGTATTTTACTATTCACCAAAAATTCAATTATTTCAAAAAATCCCAAAAAAATCACCCTAACCATTTTTTGACATGTAGAATCCAAAAATGAAGTCCATTTTTTAAAAATAATTTTCTAAATATTATTAATTGAATATTTAATCAAAATCATTATTTAATCAAAAAATATAAACACATAAATTATTCATCTTCATTTTAAAGGTACCTAAATTTTTTTATACATTCATGGGTATGGATACCATTCATAAGATTCATGTTACTATTCATAAAGGGTAAGTTACTATTCATAAGTGTAGGTTACTATTTATAAGGGTATGTTACTATTCACCAAAAATTAAGTTAATTCTATCAGACTCTAAATATCATCCTGAACATACATGTGTATGTCAGATTTTCAAACTTCAAAACACACAAGTGGAAAATTTAAGTTCAATGGCTAGGCTATGACTATATCCTAAATAACCAAGTGTTGTTTCAAAGAAACATAGTGCTTTATAAAATAAATTCTATGACTATAATGTATTTAAGAGAAACATACCATACAATTTTTGGGGTGCTACATTATTCCCTCCTTCGGAAATTTCATCCTCAAAATTTTTCATTTATAAATCCCACCAAAAAGATGTGGGTGGTTCTTCTTTATAACATCCTCACGTTCCCATGTTTCCTCCTCCATATTCTGGTTTTTTTAAAGAAACTTTACTATATGATTTATCTGATTTCTCAATACATGTTCCCTTGTGTCAAGGATCCTGAAAGGCTCTTCATAGTATGAAAAATCAGGTTCCAGTTCTATTTATTCATAGGTGAGTACATGTATTGGTTATGGCATGTATTTCTTCAAAAATGACAAATAGAACACATCATGAGATTTGGAGAGGCTTAGAGGCATTGATAAATGGTAAGCTATAGCTCTGATTATTTCCAAAATTTAAAATGGTCTGATGTACATGGGGCTTAGTTTCCCTTTCTTACTGAACCTTAAGACACCCTTCCATGGAGATACTTTCAAAAATACATGATCTCTAACTTGGAATTCAAAATCCTTTCTCCAGTTGTTAGCATAACTCTTTTTCCTACTTTGGGATGCTTTAATATGGGCTTGGATTGTTTTCACCTTTGTTGTGGTCTCTTCAATAAGTTCTGGGCCTATAAGTTTCCTCTCACCAACTTCGTCTCAACAAGTTAGAGTTCGACATCTATTTCCATATAACGATTCATATGGAGCCATTTTAATACTAGAATGGAAACTATTGTTGTAGGAAAATTCCACCAATGGAAATTATTGGTCTCACATACCTTGGAAGTCAAGAGAGCATGATATCATAATGTCTTCCAAAGTTTGAATAGTCCTTTCAGACTGTCAATCGGTTTGGGGGTGATAAGCGGTACTCATACAAAGCTTAGTATTCAAAACCTTTTGGAGACTTTTCCAGAATTTTGATGTATACCAGGGATCTCGATCGGACACAATCGATAGAGGTGCACGATGAAGTCTTAAAACTTCATTAATATAAAGTCTTGACAGGCACTAAAGTGGTAAATCCTCTCTTATAAGATGTAAATATGCTGATTTTGTGGGATGATCAACAATTACCCATATTACATCATTCCTTCTAGGTATCCTTGGTAGTTCGGTGACAAAATCCATCGTAATATTGTCCCACTTCCACATAAAAATAGGTAGTGGTTGCATCACTCCTCTGGGATGTTGTCTCTCTGCCTTCACTTGTTGACAAATTAGACACCTTGACATATAGTCAGCAATTTCCCGCTTCATATTATCCCACCAAAAATATTCCTTCAAATCCCTATACATCTTTGTGATACCCGGGTGTATAGAGAAATTTGAGCTATGAGCATCATCTAATAGTTCTGTTTTTAGCTCTGGTACTGATGGAACACACAACCTCTACCCAAATTTCATAACTCCTTCTTCATACACGAAGTCAACCAATATCCCATCCTTGACATCATTAATTTTCTTGTGTATATTCTATTCATCAGATTGAGAGCTTTTTATCTTCTCTAATAAATATGGTTTAGAAATCATTTTAAAGAGAAAAGATGTTTCCCATTCCTTAACAATTCCCATATCCATCTTCAGTAGATTCATGAATATAGGATCTCTTTCAATCCTCATTTGGTTAAGGAGTCCATGATCTTTCCTGCTTAATGCTTATGCCACCTTATTTGCCTTTCATATGTGGTAGTGTATTGAACAATTGTAATCTTTGAGTAACTTGATCCATCTCCTTTGCCTCATGTTGAGTTCTTTTTGTGTGAAAATGTATTTCAAACTCTTGAGATCAGTATATATCTCACATATTTCTCATTAAATATAATTTCTCCATATTTTCAGAGCAGATATTATGGCTACTAACTCAAGATCAGGATTTGGATAATTTCTCTCATGAGTCTTCAACTGTCCTGATGCATAAGCAATAACTTTATCGTTTTGCATAAGGATGCAACCCAGTCTATTCTTTGATGCATCGCTGTATATCACAAATACCTCATTTCTAGATGGAAGAGTCAAAATTGGAGCATTGACCAGTCTTCTTTTCAATTATTTGAAGCATTCTGTACATTCTTTTGTCTACACAAACTTAACTCATTTACGTGTGAGCTTGGTTAGCGGGTTTTCCAGTTGGGAAAAATTCTGAACGAAACGCCAATAGTAACCTGCTAAGCCAATAAAACTGTGTACCTTGGTTATATTTATTTATAAGGCCCCAGCCTTAAACCTTACATAATCTTGAGTTATCACAAGATTACACTTTGAGGATCTTTTCGGGTTTAGAGTTTTAGAGAATTAGATCTTAAAACATGCATTACAACCCACATTTAAACAAAGTGGTTACAATAAAAGGTAGTATTCTTTTTCCCATCAATGGAAACATATTGAAAATAAAGCATGGATTCTTTCTTGACACATCCTTGACTCTATCATCTTATCATGTACCTTTTCCGTGACCTGTGAAAAACATTTCAAAAACTTGGGATGAGCATAAAAACTTAGTATGGGTTATAAAAAAAACATGGAAAGGAAACATGAGTTCATATATACATAAGAATGAAATCATAATTTACCCATAAAACATAGGCACTTTAACATACCTCATAAAATCATGAATAAATCATAGAAATCATAAGACATAAAGGTAACTTGAGGCATTCATAACATTCTTACGTAGGGAGTAACCCTCTTGGTTACGTTTGGAATACTCATCACAGTATATTCCCTAAATCTCTTCGGAGAAACCTTAACGATTCACTCCTTCGCATTACCCAATGCATTGGAGAGCTATATCGGGCTCACCCGCCCTTAGTTTATCACAGAACCACCTGTCTTCATAATAATGCCAAAGAACCTCAATATAATTGTATCACATAAAACATGCATAAAGGAAACATAACATTTCCACCTTTCAATCACAAGATATAAATACAACACATTGATATAAAAACATTATGAAAACCATTTTCAATACCAAAAAAATAAAATAAAAGTAAAACTGTGTATTTATTTTTCTTTTAAAAAGAAGGTATGGCTTGTAGAGGAAGCCGAAACTCAAATAATGGTCACGGCGGCGGAGAAGTCGTTGTCGCCGCATACGTACGACAAAAACATTCCCTTTTATCATTTAGTAAATGCTTAGTATAAAAAAGATTCCTTTTGAATAAACGTAAAAGTCAAAGGGGTTTATACACCGTATAAAAGAAGGTTGTGTATAAAACAGAATATGCCTCAATGAAAGGAGATTGAGACGAAGTCCCATACCTCGTATCCGACTTGACCCGACCGTTCTTTAATCTCCTGAATAATAAACTTGAGTTAATATCTACTTGCTTAAGAACCTTTTTCAAGTTCATTTTTCCTTTTATACCATGTTATGAACATCATATAATCATTTAAGTTAATAATGTTCATTTTGCCGGTATTTGGTTCTTAAGTCAAAAATAGACTTCTTACACTTACATGTTGTTAATTTGGTCAAAGGTTCGTTATATCCAGAATTATATTAATGATTTGGATAACATATATATCATATATATTCAGCATATACATGTATTTATAATATTACATCACATTCAGAGGTAAGAAATGAAATGCACCGTTCAAGGAGACGGTAAGCCGTACGTACGCATGAACGCTACTTCCATTTATATTTTGTATTTTCTGGAATGGAATCATAATGATATAAGAGTATATTATATTTACAGTATAATAAAATATATAATATCATTAACTTTATCCTTTACACATCCCACATATGGTATTGACGAGTCAAATCACTTTCAGGGGGCGGTAGTCCGCACTTTATAAAATGAAGATATCGTGTTTACCCATAATGGAAACAATAGTGGTATGCCATAAATGAAAAATACAGAAGATTAAGGAAATAATAAACATATTATATATCATATATAAAAATAGTGACATCATAATTTCCACCTTTGAAGGTGTTAGATGAGTATTGAACAATCATCGTTTCGGGAGGCAGAATTTCGCCATCCACGGAAACCGTATGTTCTATAACCATTTGATGTAGTTGTGTGAGAGTTTAGCTCAAATAAATCTTATAACAACATCCTAGTATATTTAAGATATTGTTGTTGTTACAAAAGAAGTAAATAAAAAGAGTTTATGGGGTTGGAGAAGCAAAATAAAACAAATGAACATGAGAGAATGAATTACCTTTAAAAGTGTAACTCTTTTTTATTTGAGCCTAAAGGATTCCTTTGAAAGGATTATGCCCAAAGGGAATCCTCTAGGATGAGGATAGGAATGTGGAGAGAGTAAATGGGCAGGGTTTGGCCGAGCCAAAGGCTTGAGGAGTGTGTGAAATGAGGTAGAGGTGGGGGCCTTTTATAAGAGGAGAGGAGGGGCACTTTTGGAAATCATGAAACTATTATTTTATTTTTAAAAGTGTTTCGAATTTATAAGGTCCCACATTGATATATTTCAAGGATAAGATGATAAGTCTTCGAAATATTCCCATCCAATAGTTTTTGGAAAAGTGTAGGTCTTAGATATTACATTATCTTTCCATTTTATTTAAATCGTTAAATAATGAGGTCATCGCTGCATCATCATGATGTCATAAATAATTTAATTTATATAATTTCTAAAAATTATAAAAAAAACTACTATGATGTAGGAAATATTTTTATCTTTCCAATGACTATTTATAATCAAAAATATGATTAGTATAACCCCTTCTAAAAATTGTTTTAGTAAAACAATTTATGTTAGTGTCATTTTCACCTTTATTTAAAAAAAAGGCATTAAAGTCATTATCTCACCCAAGTGGCTCCATGGGGTCCCCTAAATCGACCCATGGGTTGTCTTGGTCGGCCATGACTCACCCAATAGGTGTAGGACAAGTTTCTAGGTCATTTTATATTATTAAAGCATTATTTTTACCTTAAACTACACTAATCACCACTAATCGCGATTAAAAACTTAATAAGTTACTATTCACCAAAAAATTATTTTCATCCCATTGAACCACATTTTACATACTAATGACAACCATGTATGTCGGATTTTCAAAATTCAATACACATTAGTGGTAAACTTTCATTTAACTGAAAAATCAGTTTGCTTGATTACCACTTAGTGGTTTCACTATTCATCAAAAATTGGAGTTTTTCAGAAAAATACCAAAACTTCACCCTAAGATATATTTGATATTATGAATTCAAAAATGAAGTCTATTTTACAAAATTCAAAACATATAAGTCACATTAATTAATTTAATAATTAATTCCCGTTGTCAGAGCAAATAGCGTGTTTTTATGAAACAATAAGTATCAAAAGATTGACACCAGTTTAAGTCCAATTTCAAAGTGAAATTGATTCCAATGACCACCATTGGATTAAATGGTAAAAATATATTCTAATTTCACTTCAAAACCAATTCAAAAGATAATCTAATCATATAAATAAATTAGATTAAGAAGCAGTTTTGATGTAAAATGCAGTATTTTTCAATATTCATTAAAAAATGAACATTGTTAGAAAAATACCAAAAATTTATCCAATGTAAAATTCAATGTCCCAATCATAATGAATAAGTTTATTTTGAAAAACATAGTTTATAAAATTGTCAAAAGATAGATTTAAAAATGGTTTTCCATCATAAGGCAGTAAAACAATCTTTTAAGAATATTAGTGTATTCCATGCTTAAGATTGGATTTATTTTCATTTTAAGCCTCTAAAACACTATCTAATTCATTAATAGACATAGATAAAATATATATTATTCATTAATTACTTGGGATGTTACATCCTTCCCCCCTTTAGAAAATTGTGTCCCCGTAATTTATTTACTTATCAAATAAATGGGGGTACTTATCCCTCATTGCATTTTCAGATTCCCATGTTGCCTCTTCAATCATGTGGTTTTTTCACAAAACCTTTACCTGGTGAATCACCTTATTTCGTAACACTTGCTCCCTGTGGTCAAGAATCTGGACCGGTTGTTCATCATAAGATAGTTTCTCTTCCATCTGAACTACCTCTGGACTCAAAACATGAGATGGATCTGGCATATACTTTCTCAACATCGAAACGTGAAGAACATTGTGTACCTGAGATAAACTTGGAGGTAAATCCACTCGGTAAGCAACTGATCCAACTCTCTCCAGAATTTCATATGGTCCAATGAACCTTGGACTCAGCTTTCCTTTCTTACCAAATCGCATCACACTTTTCCATGGTGATACTTTGAGAAAAACATGATCACCTACCTCAAAGGATAGATCCTTCCTCCTGTTGTCTGTATAAATTTTCTGCCTACTCTGAGCTGTTCTCATGTGCTTCTGAATCAGCTGAACTTTTTCTGCCAAATCTTCTACCAATTCTGGTCCCATCAACTTCCTTTCACCCACTTCATCCCAGAAAGCTGGAGTTCGACACTGATTCCCATATAATGCCTGAAATGGTGCCATCTGTATACTGGAATGAAAACTGTTATTATATGAAAATTCAACCAAAGAAAGATGTTGGTCCCAACTTCCCTGATAATCCATAGAACAAGCTCGTAGCATATCCTCCAAGGTCTGAATTGTTCGTTCTGACTGCCCATCTGATTGAGGATGAAAAGCTGTACTAAAATTTAATTCAGTACCCAAAGACTTCTGAAGGCCTTTCCAAAAGTTAGAAGTGAACCTGGGATCACGATCAGATACAATGGAGAGGGGAACTCCATGTAACCTGACTATCTCTTTAAGATAAAAACGAGAAAGTTGATCTAGGGAAAAAGTATCTCGTATAGCAAGGAAATGAGCAGATTTGGTCAAGCGATCAACAATAACCCAGATTGCATTATTACCTTGAGATGTCTTCGGTAATCCCACAACAAAGTCCATGGATATATTCTCCCATTTACACTCTGGAACTGGTAAAGGCTGAAGCATCCCTTTCGGTAACTGCCGCTCTGCTTTAACCTGTTGACATGTCAAACACTTCACAGTAAAATCAGCAATATCTCTTTTCATTTCATCCCACCAGTAATACTCCCACAGATCTCTATACATCTTAGTACTACCCGGATGAACTGAAAATGGCGAACTATGAGCTTCACATAACAAATCTCTCTTCAACTGTGAATCACAAGGCACACACAATCTCTTCTCAAATATCAAAACACAATCATTATCAATATTGAATTCAGGCAACTTACCTTTCTGAACCAGCTCTACCTTTTTCTGCAACTCACTGTCTTGCTTCTGTGCTTGCTTGATTCTGTCTGATAGAGAAGATCTCACTGATACCTGAAACAAAACAGAAGGACTTCCTACACCAACAACTTCTATGCCAAAGTTCATCAAATCCCTAACCAAAGGATCACATTCCAAATGTAACATTGCTAATGAAGCATTACTTTTTCGACTCAAAGCATCAGCCACTTTATTTTCCTTTCCCAGATGGTAATGAATTGTACAATCATAATCCTTGATTAGTTCCAGCCATCTCCTCTATCTCATGTTTAACTCTTTCTGAGTGAATATATACTTTAAACTTTTGTGATCGGTATATATTTCACACTTTACTCCATACAAATGATGCCTCCAAATTTTTAAAGAAAAAACAACATAAGCTAATTCCAAATCATGTGTTGGGTAATTTACCTCATGAGTTTTCAACTGTCGTGAAGCATAAGCAATTACCTGATCATTCTGCATTAGGACGCAACCAATTCCTTTCAATGAAGTATCACTGTATATAATAAACTCACCATTCCTAGAAGGTAGTGCAAAAACTGGAGCATTCACCAATCTTCTTTTCAATTCTTGAAAACAATCATCACATTCTTTTGTCCAGATAAACTTAACACCCTTCCGAGTTAGCTTAGTCATTGGACTAGATAACCGTGAAAAAATTCTAACAAACCTTCGGTAATAGCCTGCCAAACCAAGGAAGCTACGAATCTCAGTTACATTTGTGGGTCTTCGCCATTCTTCCACAACTTTTGTTTTTTGCAGGATCAACAGTTATTCCATCTTTAGAAACAATATGACCAAGGAAAGAAATTTGTTGCAACCAAAACTCACACTTGATGAATTTTCCATACAGTTTATTTTATTTTAAGGTTTGCAAGATAACCCTTAAATGTCTTTCATTCTCCTCTTTACTTTTTGAAAACACCAAAATATCATCAATGAAAACCACCACAAAATTATCCAAGAAATCATGGAAAATTCTATTCATTAAGTTCATGAATACAGCAGGTGCATTGGTTAGCCAAAATGCATTACTACAAATTCATAATGGCCATATCTCGTACGGAACGCGGTCTTCGGAACATCTGCTTCCTTTACCTTCAGCTGATGGTACCCCGATCTCAAGTTAATCTTTAAAAAAAACTGATCTCCCTGGAGCTGATCAAACAAATCATCGATATGAGGCAAAGGATATTTGTTCTTAACAATGATGTTATTCAAGGCTCTATAATCAATTCAAAGTCTCATAGAACCATCTTTCTTTTTAACAAATAAGACAGGAGCACCCCATGGTGATGTGCTAGGTTGAATGAAACCTTTCTATAATAAATCTTGCAATTGCTCCTTCAACTCTAAAAGTTAAATTTTTTCCATTCGATAAGGGGGTTTTGAAATTGGCTTAGCATCAGGAACTAAGTCAACAGTAAACTCAACTTCTCGATCTGGTATTATTCCAGGAAACTCATCAGGAAAAACATTAGGATACTCATTTACCACTGGCACATCATTAATCTAAACAGTTCCTTTATTTTCAACGATGTGTGCAAGGTAACATTCATTTCTATCTTTTACAAGTTTCTCGGCCTCTTGATAAGTTATCAATAGTAAGGGTTCATTCTTGTACACAAATTGAAAGTCTTTCTGAAAAGAAACTTCTTTAGCTCTACAATAAATCTTAGCATGGTAAATAGAGAGCCAATCCATACCCAAGATAACATCAAACTCTACTAGAGGTAGAACAATAAGGTTTGCAAGTAGGTTCTTTCCACAGATAAGGATAGTAAGATTCTTATAAATTCTATTTGCCTCAACATTCCCCCCAGGTGTTTTTATCAAAATTTCAGGAGTCATTTCTTGAGATGGTATTCCCATTTTACTAGAAAAGTTTTCAGAGATGAAAGAATGTGTAGACCTCGAATCAAACAACACACTGGCATAATCTGAAAAAACAAACAAAGTACCTGATACAACTTCATTTGATGGCCCGACGTCTGCCGAAGTAGTTGAAAAAGATTTCACCACCCCTTTCTTCTTGTAGTCTAACTGCTTCCCATCACTCAAGCTCTTTTTAAGACACTCATTTGCATAGTGACCCATCTCATTGCACTTATAACATTTCACTAACTGTAAATCAAATTTGTTCTTACCTTCACCTTGATCCTTTTCAGTGCAATCACGAGCATTATGTCCCATCTTACCACATCGGTAGCACTTTCCAGAATTCAGAAGACATCCCCCAACATGCCTTTTGCCACATTTATCACAAACTGGAAACTTAGTTTTCTTACCATCAGACTTTTTTGAAGAATTCTTACCTTTCTCCTGCCACCTCAGTCTCTTCTTCTACTGGTTGTTATAGAACACTTGGTCATCGGCAAACTCCATTTCCACCTTCTCAGCACATCGAACAAGCTTTTCATAACTTTTAAACTCACGAGAATCTAATTCCCTTCGATATTTTGGCTTTAATCCTGAGTAAAAATGATTGATTTTACTATCAAGGTCTCGGATAAAATTTGGAGCATACCTTGCCAATCGAGTGAACCTTTCTTCATAGGTAGCCACTGAGTCTTCCTCTTGCCTCAATTCCAAGAATTGATTTTCTATCCTAAGTCGAACAGCCTTAGGAAAAAACTTCTCAAGAAACATACCTTTGAATTCCTCCCAGTCGAGAGCATCAATCTCATCAGCGTCCCTGATATTTTTAACCATCGACCACCACTGATCTGCCTCACCCTCCAAACGGTAAACAGCAAGACTAACCTTTTGATTGTCTGAACACCCCATGACATCAAAAATCTTCTCCAGTGCTTTAATCCACCCTTCAGCTAACACAGGGTCAGATGATCCTCTGAATGATGGGGGATGTTGCCTCATGAAATGTTCCACCACTGACATGTTCCTCTGCGGTTGATCTGGCTGATCTCATGCATGGATACCACCACCATTTATAGCCTGAGTCAATTGTGTCATCACTGCAACAAACTGTTCAGTTCCAATTCCGACCATCTTAGGATGCTGATTCGGAAGGTTATTTCCTTCTGTATGCCTTCCTAGCACTACTTCCCTGTTTCCTCTGAGGAAAACCATTCTGAACAAACATGTCTTAGATAAAGCAACATGGTAATCTTCAAATGCTATATCATTTCAATTTGACCATAAAAAAATATTTTTGGATAATAATTTAATAGAATTATAACTCCTAAAGTTATCTAAACCGGCCTCTGATACCAACTATAAGGCCCCAGCCTTAAACCTTACATAATCTTGAGTTATCACAAGATTACACATTGAGGATCTTTTCGGGTTTAGATTTTTAGAGAATTAGATCTTAAAACATGCATTACAACCCAAATTTAAACAAAGTGGTTACAATAAAAGGTAGTATTATTTTTCCCATCAATGGAAACATATTGAAAATAAAGCATGGATTCTTTCTTGACACATCCTTGACTCTATCATCTTATCATGTACCTTTTCCGTGACCTGTGAAAAACATTTCAAAAACTTGGGATGAGCATAAAAACTCAGTATGGGTTATAAAAAAACATGGAAAGGAAACATGAGTTCATATATACATAAGAATGAAATAATACTTTACCCATAAAACATAGGCACTTTAACATACCTCATAAAATCAGGAATAAATCATAGAAATCATAAGACATAAAGGTAACTTGAGGCATTCATAACATTCTTACGTAGGGAGTAACCCTCTTGGTTACGTTTGGAATACCCATCACGGTATATTCCCTAAATATCTTCGGAGAAACCTTAATGTTTCACTCCTTCACATTACCCAATGCATTGGAGAGCTATATCGGGCTCACCCGCCCTTAGTTTATCACGGAACCACCCGTCTTCATAATAATTCCCAAGAACCTCAACATAATCGTATCACATAAAACATGCATAAAGGAAACATAACATTTCCACCTTTCAATCACAAGATATCAATACAACACATTGATATAAAAACATTATAAAAACAATTTTCAATACCCAAAAAATAAAAGAAAAGTAAAACTTGGTATTTATTTTTCTTTTAAAAAGAAGGTATGGCTTGTAGAGGAAGCCGAAACTCAAATAATGGTCACGGCGGCGGAGAAGTCGTTGTCGCCGCATAGGTACGACAAAAACATTCCCTTCTGTCATTTAGTAAACGCTTAGTATAAAAAAGATTCCTTTTGAATAAACGTAAAAGTCAAAGGGGTTTATACACCGTATAAAAGAAGGTTGTGTATAAATCAGAATATGCCTCAATGAAAGGAGATTGAGACGAAGTCCCATACCTCATATCCGACTTGACCCGACCGTTCTTTAATCTCCTGAATAATAAACTTGAGTTAATCTCTACTTGCTTAAGAACCTTTTTCAAGTTCATTATTCCTTTTATACCATGTTATGAACATCATGTAATCATTTAAGTTAATAATGTTCATTTTGTTGGTATTTGGTTCTTAAGTCAAAAATAGACTTCTTACACTTATATGTTGTTAATTTGGTCAAAGGTTCATTATATCCAGAATGATATTAATGATTTGGATAACATATATATCATATATATTCAGCATATACATGTATTTATAATATTACATCACATTCAGAGGTAAGAAATGAAATGCACCGTTCATGGAGACGGTAAGCCGTACGTACGCATGAACGCTACTTCCATTTCTATTTCGTATTTTCTGGAATGGAATCATAATGATATAAGAGTATATTATAATTCCAGTATAATAACATATATAATATCATTAACTTTATCCTTTACACATCCCACATATGGTATTGACGAGTCAAATCACTTTCAGGGGGCGGTAGTCCGCACTTCCTAAAATGAAGATATCGTGTTTACCCATAATGGAAACAATAGTGGTATGCCATAAATGAAAAATACAGAAGCTTAAGGAAAGAATAAACATATTATATATCATATATAAAAATAGTGACATCATAATGGCCACCTTTGAAGGTGTTAGATGAGTATTGAACAATCATCGTTTCGGGAGGCAGAATTTCGCCATCCACGGAAACCGTATGTTCTTTAACCATTTGATGTAGTTGTGTGAGAGTGTAGCTCGAATAAATCTTATAACAACATCCTAGTATATTGAATATACTGGTGTTGTTACAAAAGAAGTAAATAAAAAGAGTTTAGGGGGTTGGAGAAGCAAAATAAAACAAATGAACATGAGAGAATGAATTACCTTTAAAAGTGTAACTCCTTTTGATTTGAGCATAAATGCTTCCTTTGAAAGGATTCTTCCCAAAGGGAATCCTCTAGGATGAGGATAGGAATGTGTAGAGAGTAAATGGTCAGGTTTTGGCCGAGCCAAAGGCTTGATGAGTGTGTGAAATGAGGTAGAGGTGGGGGCCTTTTATAAGAGGAGAGGAGGGGCACTTTTGGAAATCATGAAACTATTATTTTATTTTTGAAAGTGTTTCGAATTTATAAGGTCCCACATTGATATATTTCTAGGATAATATGATAAGGATTTTAAATATTCCCATCCAATAGTTTTTGGACAAGTTTAGGTCTTAGATATTACATTATCTTTCCATTTTATTTAAATCGTTAAATAATGAGGTCATCGTTGCATCATCATGATGTCATAAATAATTTAATTTATATAATGTCTAAAAATTATAAAAAAACTAATATGATGTAGGAAATCTTTTTATCTTTCCAATGACTATTTATAATAAAAAATATGATTATTATAACCCCTTCTAAATATTGTTTTAGTAAAACAATTTTTGTTAGTGTCATTTTCACCTTTATTTAAAAAAAAGGCATTAAAGTCATTATCTCACCCAAGTGGATCCATGGGGTCCCCTAAATCGACCCATGGGTTGTCTTGGTCGGCCATGACTCACCCAATAGGTGTAGGACAAGTGTATAGGTCATTTTATATTATTAAAGCATTATTTTTACCTTAAACTACACTAATTACCACTAATTGCGATTAAAAACTTAATAAGTTACTATTCACCAAAAAATTATTTTCATCCCATTGAACCACATTTTACATAATAATGACAACCATGTATGTCGGATTTTCAAAATTCAATACACATTAGTGGTAAACTTTCATTTAACTGAAAAATCAGTTTGCTTGATTACCACTTAGTGGTTTCACTATTCATCAAAAATTGGAGTTTTTTAGAAAAATACCAAAACTTCACCCTAAGCTATATTTGATATTCTGAATTCAAAAATGAAGTCTATTTTAAAAAATTCAAAACATATAAGTCACATTAATTAATTTAATAATTAATTCCCACTGTCAGAGAAAATAGTGTGTTTTTATGAAACAATAAGTATCAAAAGATTGACACCAGTTTAAGTCCAATTTTAAAGTGAAATTGATTCCAATGACCACCATTGGATTAAATGGTAAAAATATATTCTAATTTCACTTCAAAACCAATTCAAAAGATAATATAATCATATAAATAAATTAGATTAAGAATTAGTTTTGATGTAAAATGCAGTATTTTTCAATATTCATTAAAAAATGAACATTGTCAGAAAAATACCAAAAAATTATCCAATGTAAAATTCAATGTCCCAATCATAATGAATAAGTTTATTTTGACAAAAATAGTTTATTAAATTGTCAAAAGATAGATTTAAAAAGGGTTTTCCATCATAAGGCAGTAAAACAATCTTTTAAGAATATTAGTGTATTCCATGCTTAAGATTGGATTTATTTTCATTTTAAGCCTCTAAAACACTATCTAATTCATTAATAGACATAGATAAAATATATATTATTCATTACTTACTTGGGATGTTACATTATTGGCTTGGGAAAATCTTGGATTGCATTTGTCTTTGCAGGATCAACAAGGATTTTATCCTTAGAGACAATATGGCCAAGAAAATAAATTGATTGAAGCTAGAATTCAAACTTTCTAGACTCCCCATATAATTCATTTCTTCTAAGAGTTTTCAGAATAATCCGCAAGTGATCCTCATTGTCTTCATATCTTTTTGAGTATACCAGGATATCATCGATGAATACCACAACAATGTTATCAAGATATTCCTTGAAAACACTATTTATTAAATCCATGAAAACAGAGGGTGCATTAGTCAATCCAAAAGGCATCACAGTAAACTTGTAATGCCCATACCAGGTTCGAAATGCAGTCTTAGGAATATCTTCCTTCCTCACACCCAGCTGATGATATCCATACCAAAGGTCAATATTTGAAAAGTATTGAGCTCTATGAAGTTGATCAAATAATTCATCAATCTGAGGCGGAGGATACTTATTCTTTATTATAATAGCATTGATTCCATGTAATCAATGCATAGCCTCATGGATCCATTTTTATTCTTGAAAAAGAGGACAGAGGATCTCTATAGAATGGTCACTATGGAATTAGTGGATCTAAAGAAACAACTAAAGGAATCGAGTGAAAAAGTGCTAAATAAACATCATGCCATAAGCATTTACTTCTTCTGATACTCATAAGTACTGGATCATAACCATGGATATTTTACTAATCGAATATCCACATAGTTAATTAATTATCATAGAGATAATGAGGAAACGTATAATATCAGACCCTATCAAGACCTTGTGTCAAGACCTGAAATGTCAATGGCCTTGTGCCATGACCTGATTGTCTCATGAGAACTATCGATGCATTGAGGGTATTTCATTAACCAATCCCCAACCCGTTATACCGAGTCTATTACATTCCCCATATGCCAAATAGGGTTGTATATTCAAAATGTATCATACCACTTTAAATATTTAATTTCACATTTCATATTATTCAAGGTGTCCCATACCACCTTAAATAATTTAATTTCACATTTCATATTATTCAAGGTGTCCCATACCACCTTGAATAATTTAATTTCACATTTCATATTATTCAAGGTGTCCCATGCCACCTTGAATAATTTAATTCATAATTCCAAAAAAGGTCACAATATTTTTAATTACATTAATTAGCATTTACATATATATAGTGAATCAAGCATATAAGTATTAATTACCAAACTATCAACTGCATGGATATGTCATTGAATGGTGAGTATGATAAGAAGATTATGGAATACGTGATGAAAACCAAAGCACTAAAATAAATACAAAATTTGTTACCTAAAATGATAACTCTAAATGCTTAAATCTTTACAGATAAATTACACATTAGAATTTCATCTTAGATTGGGTGCTTAATTAAAAGATAAACCAAATATTTCAAAAGGGGTATAAACACATAAATACCCAAACTTTCACTTCTAGTAAGATTATGTTTAACGTATCCCAGGGTTCACATAAAGTTAAAAATGAAGAGCATGTTATCCAACCATAACTAACACCATTTAGTATATGTTTGAAAATAAGTGATTCATAAATATGTATGCAAGAGTAGTAAACCCAAAATTTTATACTCATGAACTCTCCACAATTAATAAATTCATCAAGAGTATAATATTTGGAAATATCTGAAATTATGGTATAGTGTTTTGTAAATCTGTTTAAACACAAGGGTATAAAAGTAGTGTTTTCAAACAAAACTAAACATATTTCGAAAACAACATGTTTTATTCTTTCTTAGAAATACTTCTAAATAAAATTGAGGTTCAAAGTTTACATGTATTCACATATTTTCATGTATTCGAATATACATCTTGTATTAAAGGGTTTATACCGAAAATCCATTGACACCCACGTGACTTTAACATATTAGACACATTAATTAACTAGAGTCCCTAAAACTTTAAATAATAATATAAATTTTTAAAGGGTTTATTTATTAAAAAATATTATATAAATTCTTATGTAAACATATATAACTTACATGTATAACTGAATCCTACACCAAAGTTAATTGGCACATACTTTTTTACCAAAAACCTAAATTAATCATAGAATTTCAATGTTAAAAGACTTAAAACCGGTTCAAAGGGTGAATTATAAAAACTGTATAATTAAAAATTCTAGTGTATACTCTATATATATGTATATATATGAAAATATAATTCCATATGTTTAAAACAAAATTCTACCTCATATTTGGAACTCAAAGTTTAGAGGCTTTGAAACTAAACATAATAGAGGTTCTTTAAAAACCATATGGTTATATATATATATATATATATATGTACATATATAATTGGTTTTATAAGGTATATATATATATTTCATGAGAAAAATAATCCTTCAAGTTTAAAAAAAATTACCTCATAACCCAAAATCCCTGAGTTCTAGGATCGGGTATATGCAGTTTTTCACCCAAACCGCAAAGATGTATGCTTATGTAAATGAGTATACATATGTATGTATAAATTTATACACCTCAACATAATTCCCTGGCGTCCATAATACTACTTGAAATCGAAAACCATAAGACCTAGGAACGGCATAAAATAAAATTTTAACTAAACCGAAAGGTTATAAATATATTTTTTTATGAGCATACATATATATGTATACACCCTCAAAAACAACATCACAAGACATCATTTCCCTTACTTGGCTTGAGGAGGAGGAGAGGCTCAAGAAAGGCTTGTGGGAGCTTGTCAGATGTTTTAGGAGAGGAGGAACAACCCTGTAACACCCCGACCCCTCTAGATCGGAGCCGATACATTTCTTATTATATTGACATGGTTAGAAGGAAGGAAATACCGAAGGAATGATTAGTTTAGTAGTCCTAAAGAAACTAGAAACATATATGTAACTCAAATTACATTTCAAATGGTTACAAAATACAATACATAACAAAAACTAAAAACTACATCCACAGGAACTCAATAAATGATCTCCTATTCATCACCTGTTAAAGGTAAAAAATGAAAGGGGTGAGATAAAATTATCAGTAAGGATTACAAATGACGGAAGCATGAATCAATAATAACTGAATTGTAAACAATTTTACATAATCAATATGGTATGGTGAATAAATGAAAAACTCACGCCATTAATAAACTGAGAATGAAACTACATCCATAGATTTTGTCACAGTGAAAACCTCATGGCTAGTAATAAATGATAATGAATAAAGATAATTCCTATTAATTTTACATCATGTATCTGGAACATGATACCAAAATACCATAAAAACAATTTAGTTTTGTGGGTATAAACCCATCTGATTTTTGGAAACAAACTCGAAGGGTTTGTCGCCAAACTGATTATCTCATGAGACCTGTCGATGCATCGAGGGGTTGTAGCGGGCCCCACACTCCAATGCATGTCCAAAGAATTATTTATAGATATATTCAACACAAGATAAATATTCCTTTATATTATCCATATAGAATATAGGATACAGATTCATCAATATTTCCACAGTCAAAACAACATTCAAAATAAATACCGTATGTAAAATGGTATATGACTTAGACAATAATCATATCCATGATATGAGAATATGGAAATTTAAATGGAATATAATTTCAATTTAAAAGTGATCTCAAATGGTCATTAGGTGCACCAAATAATAAAGAGTAGGTGAACAATACTAAGCAAGTCACAACGAAGTGAATATTGAGATAAATCTTGTTACCACGTTGTAATCAATTGAGTCGTATGAAAAAAAGTTAATAACAACCAAAATAATAAATTAATACCATAAATATAAATAAAATCATGATAATATATATCAAATTCAATTACACATATACCACATATAAGAAATAAGAGGCGAAAAATGGAAATCCCACAGAATTCAAAGTGAGATGAGAAAACCCCTTACAAACATTTCTGCATGGTAACGAGTGTTCTTGCAAGCGATTAATGAGAGTTAAAGGGGTATCCCATTATTTACATATCATAATGTAATTATGGGGGAGGTTATAAAACATACTCCATAATTAGGTATTAAAATTAAAGAGCACAATATAGGGTACATTCTTGAACAAAAGTGAGAGAGAGAATCCCTTAGCTTACGCTTGAAGGTGTTCTTGTTTGTGTTTAACGGCCTGAATTTTCAAATTTAGATTCATTAATTAAAAATTATATAACCAAATAAATATTTAATTTATATGGTATAACCTAATTAATTTCATTAATGTCCTTTTTTATGGGTATAAAAGATTCAATTTTATTGTTTTGGAATCATTTTCTTACTTGGTTTCATGATTTGTTTACTTGTATTCATGAATGGAAGTTCATTTGAAATGTGGTTAAAAATATAGAATTATTAATATATATTATTAATGAAATTATAGATATATAAATGATCTTATAATGATTTTGGTTATATACCATGAGGATGACTCATTCGATGAGTTAATGATAAACACTTGGATTTGGCTTGGAAGTTTTGTGCACAATGAACTTGTTTTGTATTATTATTCCATTTTATGAGTGTGTAAGGATTCAAAAATATTAAACATGATAAAATACATATATTATGATCTGGTTAAACAATTGAAAAGGTTTCATGACCGTTATTGAAGATATTAATTCAAATTGAAAACTCGTCTTCCTTGAGTGTGATAAATTAACACATCTCAGACGGTGTTTGCATTTATTGTATAAAAAGAAGGGAAAAAAGAGATTATGATTAAATATTCCATTATAATAATGAAAATACATTACATTTAAGGTACTAGAAATATCATGGAATTTGTATTAGGGGAGGTGAAAAGAGAGAACAAAATAATGGAACTTTGTAAAAGAAATTGAAAGAAAAGAGAAGAGAGGTTCACCTCTTGAGTAGTGCTCCTTGAGAATCTTCTTAAGGCCTTTGTTTTTGTCCTTTGGCTCAGACCAGTAGGTCCTGGACATGGGGAGAGGTCTTGGTAAGAGTATTTGGCAGAATTTAGGCAAGTATTGAAGCTTTAGTGGTGTTGGAGGAAGAGGGGGGTGAGGGGTTGTTTATATAGTGGAGGGGAGGAGATTTTTCTTAATATTATAATCATTAATTTATTATTTCTTCTCAAGACAAGAAATAGTGAGTATTCCTTGAATTATAATAGTAATAAGAGAATGTGAGTTCTATATTTGGGTGCTTACATCACTCATGATGCAAGTAATAGTTAATTTAGATTATATTGTATTTATACGGTAAATTAATGTATTTTACTATTCACCAAAAATTCAAGTATTTCAAAAAAATCCCAAAATTCACCCTAACCATTTTTCTACATGTAGAATCCAAAAATGAAGTCCATTTTTCAAAAATAACTTTCTAAATATTATTCATTAAATATTTAATTAAAATCATTATTTAATTGAAAATATAAACACATAAATTATTCATCTTCATTTTAATGGTGCCTAAATTTATTTATAAATTCATGGGTATGGATACAATTCATAAGAGTCATGTTACTATTCATAAGGGTAATTTTTTATTCATAAGGTTAGGTTACTATTCATAAGGGTAGATTGCTATTCACCAAAAATTAAGTTAATTCTATCAGACTCAAGATATCATCCTAAACACAGCTGTGTATGTCAGATTTTCAAAATTCAAAACACACAAGTGGAAAATTTAAGTTCAGTGGATAGGTTATGACTATATCCTAAATAAACAAGTTTTGTTTCAAAGAAACTAAGTGATTTATGAAATATAAGCTTTGACTCGAATGTATTTAAGAGAAACATACCATAAAATGCTTGGGGTGCTACATTATTCCCCCCTTTGGAAATTTCAACCTTGAAATTTTTCATTTGTAAAGCCCACAAAAAAGATGTGGGTGGTTCTTCTTCATAACATCCTCAGGTTCCCATGTTACTTCCTCCATATTCTAGTTTTTCCAAAGAACCTTTACTAGATGAGTCGTCAAATTTCTCAATACATGTTCCCTTGTGTCAAGGATCCCGATAGGCTCTTCATAGTATGAAAAATCAGGTTCCAGTTCTATTTCTCCATATATGAGTACATGCATTGTGTCTATATTGTATTTCTTCAACAATGAAACATGAAACACAACATGAACTTTAGAGAGACTTAGAGGCATTGCTAAATGGTAAGCTACATCTTCGATTCTTTCCAAAATTTAAAATGGTCTGATGTACCTGGGGCTCAGTTTCCCTTTCTTACCAAACCTTAAGACACCCTTCCATAGAGATAATTTCAGAAAGACATGATCTCCCACTTGGAATTCCAAATCATTTCTCTAGTTTTTATCATAACTCTTCTACCTACTTTGGGCTACTTTAATATGGGCTTGGATTGTCTTCACCTTTGGCATGGTCTCTTCAATAAGTTTTGGTCCTATAAGTTTCCTCTCACCAACTTCATCCCAACAAGTTGGAGTTTTAAATCTCTTTCCATTTAATGCTTTATAAGGAGCCATTTGAATACTAAAATGGAAACTATTGTTGTAAGAAAATTCCACCAATGGAAAGTATTGATCCCACATACCTTGGAAGTCAAGAGAGCATGATCTCAGCATGTCTTCTAGAGTTTGAATAATTCTTTCAGACTGTCTGTCGGTTTGGGGGTGATAAGAAGTACTCATATAAAGCTCAGTATTCAAATCCTTCTGGAGACTTTTCCAAAATTTTGATGTAAACCGGGGATCTCGATCAGACACAATCGATAGAGGTTCACCATGAAGTCTTAAAACTTCATTAATATAAAGTCTTTCCAGGCGCTCAAGTGGTAAATCTTCTCTTAAAAGAATTAAATGTGCTGATTTTCTAGGATGATCAACAATTACCCATATTGCATCATTTCTTATAGGTTTACTTGGTAGTTCAGTGATAAAATCCATCGTAATATTACCCCACTTACACATAGTAATAGGTAGAGGTTGCATCACTCCTCTGGGATATTGTCTCTCTGCCTTCACTTATTGACAAATAAGACACCTCGACACGTAGTCGGCAGTTTACCACTTCATATTATCCCACCAAAAATATTCATTCAGATCTCTATACATCTTTGTGCTACCCTGATGTATAGAGAAATTTGATCTATGATCATCATCTAATGGTTCCCTTTTTAGCTCAGATACTGATGGAACACATAACCTCTTCCCAAATTTCAGAACTCCTTCTTCATATATGATGTCTTCCAATCTCCCATCCTTGAAAGCATTAATTTTCTAGTGCAGATTCTCATCATCATATTGAGAGCTTTTTATCTTCTATAATACAGATGGTTTAGCAATCATTTGAAAGTGGAAAGATGTTTCCCCTTACTTAAAAATTCCAATATCCATTTTCAGTATATCCATGAATATAGGATCTCTTTTAATACTCATTTGGTTTAGGTGTCCGTGATCTTTCCTGCTTAATGCATCTGTAGCCTTATTTTCCTTTCCTGGGTGGTAGTGTATTGAACAATCATAATATTTGAGTAACTCGAGTCATCTACATTGCCTCAAATTGAGTTATTTTTCTGTGAAAATGTATTTCAAACTCTTGTGGTCCGTATTAATCTCACATCTTTCTCCGTAGAGATAATGTATCCATATTTTCAGAGCAAATATTATGGCTGCTAACTCAAGATCATGAGTTGGATATTTTTTATCATGAGTCTTCAACTCTCTTGATGCATAAGCAATAACTTTATTGTTTTTCATAAGGATACAACCTAGTCCATTCTTTGATGCATCACTGTATACCAAAAATCCCTCATTTCCAGATGGAGGAATCAAAATTGGAGCATTGACCAGTCTTATTTTCAATTATTCGAAGAATTCTATACATTCTTTTTCCCACACAAACTTAAATCCTTTACGTGTAAGCTTGGTTAGTGGGTTATCCATTCAGGAAAAATTCTGAACAAATCGTCTATAGTAACCTGCTAAGCCAATAAAACTGTATACCTCGGTTATGTTTATTGTCATGGGCTAATTTTGGATTTCCTTAGTCTTTGCGGGATCAACTAGGATTCCATCCTTAGAGACAATATGTCCTGGAAAAGAAATTGATTAAATCCAGAATTCTCACTTGCTAAACTTCCCATATAATTCATTTCTTCTAAGATTTTTCCAAATAATCTACATGTGATCCTCATGGTCTTCATATATTTTTTAGTATACCAAGATATCATCGATTAATACCACAAAAAAGTTATCAAGATATTCCAGGAAAATTGTATTCATTAAATCCATAAAAATAGAGGGTTCATTAGTCATCCCAAAAGGCATCACTGTAAACTCGTAATGCCCATACCTGGTTCAAAATACTGTCTAGGAATATCTTCCTTCCTCACATACTGCTGATGATATCCGGACTGAAGTTCAATCTTTGAGAATTATTGACCTCCATGAATTTGATCAAATAAATCATCAATATAAGGCATAGGATAGTTATTCTTTATTGTAATAGCATTGATTTTTATGTAATTAATGCATAGCCTCATGGATCCATCTTTCTTCTTAACAAAGAGGACAGGGGCTCCCCATGGAGAAACACTAGGTCGAATAAATCCTTTTTCACTCAATTCCTCTAGTTATTTATTTATCTCCACTAATTCCAAAGTGGTCATCCTATAGGGAGTCTTTGATATAGGTCTTGCACCAGGAATTAAATTGATAGAGAACTCAACTTCCCACTCTGGAGGATGTACAGGTAAATCCTATGGAAATACATCAATGTATTCTTGCACTATATTCACATATTCAATTTGAAGATTTCTTTCCTCACCCATAGATATTGGTTTATCTTCCTCTCCAAGTATTGCATTCAGTAGATCTACTGGGGGTGGATCTAGATAAGAATCAAGTGGCGAGGTTTCTACTCTAAATATAAGGGATTCTACACCATTTTCAAAAATTGTAACTTTCTTTTTCTTGCAATAAATATTCGCATCATAGTTTTACATCCAATTCATACCAAGAATTATATCAAATTCAGTCATTGGTATGATAATAAGGTTAGAAACTAATGCATGTTTATGTGTCGTGAGGGGGAATACTTGACATGCCTTTGTTGCAATGATGCATCCCCTATGAGTTTTGACTGATAACTACTTTAAATCAAATTGTACATATCTAATTTTCTTAGAAAACTGGGAAGATATAAATGAATGTGATGATCCATAATCAAATAAACTGTTGGCTAAGTTTGAGAAAACAATTAAAGTACCTACCACCACATCATTAGGAACTTCAACTTCAGTGGTTGTAATAGCATAAGCTCTCCCTTTCTCTCTTGTCCTTTTGTGAGGCATGTTTCCTTGGCTCTTAGGACACTCATTTGCATAGTGTCCCATCCCTCTACAATTGTAGCATTGAACATCATCAAATTGTTTCTTCCCCCTTGCATTCATTAGATAGATAACCCTTTTCTCCACACTTATAGCAGACTCTCATGCCTTTCAAGCATTTCCCAAGATGATTCTTTCCATAGTTCTCACATAATGGGAATTTCTTCTTTCCCTTGTTCTTATTTGGTGCTTCACCTTTCCCTTGGTTATCAGAGTATCACTTTTTATCTTGGTTTCCCTTGAACAAATTTGATCTACCAAATTCCTTCTCTATTTTGATCGCACTTGATACAATTTCAACATATGATGAAAATGTTTGGGAAGCCAGTGCCCTTCGAATAATTATCTTAATACCTTCAAAGAAATGATCAATCTTGTCTTTCGAGTCACGTACATAATCTACGACATACCTGGATAGCCTTATGAAGGTAGCCTCATACTATGCAACATTTTCTTCTTCCCTTTTCTTTAAGCCAAATAATTTCCTCTTCATTTTGGTTCGCTGCTCAAGAGGGAAATATTTTTTGAAGAATATTTCCTTAAAATTACTCTATTAAATGTCTTCTATTTCTTCTTCCTCCATGTTATTTTGAATCAAGGACCACCATTTATCAGCATCGCCCTTGAGATAATATACTTCCAGTACTACCTTTTCATTTTCATTGTATCTTAATGCCATGAATATATTTTCAAGGGACTTGATCCATTGCTCAGCAACCACTGGATTAGTAGTCCCACTGAAATATGGGGGCTTCTTCTGCATTAAACAATATAACATAGTTGTGGAATGTTTATTCTTTATAACCTAAGTAAGTTGTCCCAATATGGTCATGATCTGATCTGCTCCAACATTGATTGTGTTGACTTGCTTAGTGGGGAGATCCCTACATTTCCCATGAGTATTGATTCCCCTTATTCCATTAGACGCCATTTCTAAATAAAGGGACACACTAGATTAGGGTAAAAATTATAATCTATAATCCTAACTTAACAAAATACTTAGCATAAATTAAGATCCTACGCATGGCTAATCCCATAATCAGAAAAATGGTTTCTTTGAGGAATAATTTACATTTCAATCCTTCATAATGGCTTGTAAATAAAATATGAATTATCCTGAGTATATATCCTAGGAGTGTAATAACCAATAGTGCAGCAAGGCTCGTTTCCATATACCAGGATACCCCAGGTCAAGCTTGAAACTCCTTGTCGAAGTTTTCACTCTTAGGTACATCTCTGTCGGAGCCACCTCTACCTGCTCATACCCAGACAGGGATATATTTTCTAGAAATATTCACATAATATATTCCTTACCAAAATACCGGGACGTTCTTGTATCTTTTTTCTCAAATACTACCTTAGGTCTTTGTTCCCTAATCTATGTTTTCTAAGCTAGTTTTTAAGTTTTCTACTAAACTTCCTCTGATACCAACTGTAACACCCTAACCCTTCTAGACCAGAGTCGGTGCATTACTTCTTATATTGGCATGGTTAGAAGTAAAGAAATCTTGAATTAATGATCATTTTATTAGCCTTGAAGAAACTATACAGATATATGAAACTCAAATTACAATGGAAAAGGTTACAAAATACAAAACATAACAAAAACTAAAAATTGCATCCATAAGAACTCAATAAATGATTTCCTCTTCATCAACTGTTGAAGGTAAACAATGAAAGGGGTTAGATCAAATGCTCAGTAAGGGTTACAAATAATGGAAGCATGAATCAATAATAACTTAATTGAAATCATTTTGACATAATCAATATAGCATGGTGAATAAATAAAAAACTCAAGCCATTACTAAACTGAGAATGAAATTGCATCCATATATTTTTTCATAGTGAAAACCTCATGGCTAGTAATAATTGATAATGAATAAAGATAATGATTATTAATTGTACTTCATGTATCTAGAATATGATACCATAATACCGTAAAAACTATTTAGTTCTGTGGGTAGAAACCCGTATGATTTTTTGAAACAAACTCGAAGGGTTTGTCGCCAAACTGATTGTCTCGTGAGACCTGTCGATGCATCGAGGAGATTTAGTTGGCCCCACCCACCACTTCATGTCCAAATAATTCTTTATAAATAGATTCAACACAAGATAAATATGCCTTTACATTATCTATATAGAATAGAGGATATGAATTCATCAATATTTCCACAGTCAAAACAACATTCAAAATAAATATCGTATGTAAAATGGTATAAATCATAGAAAATAATCATATCCATGATATGAGAATATGGAAATTTAAATGTAATATAATTTCAATTGAAATGGGCAGTATGTACACCACATAATAAAGAGTAGGTGCACAATACTAAGCAAGTCACAAAGAAGTGAAAATTGAGACAAAGCTCGTTACCATGTTGTTATCAATTGAGTCATATGACCAAAAGTTAATAACCACCAAAAGAATCACAAAATATAATGAATATAAATATAATCATGATACTATATAGAAAATGGTAGTACACCTACACCACATATAAGAAATAAGTGGTGAACAATGGAAATCCCACATAATTGAAAGTGAGATGAGAAAACCCCTTACAAACATTTTGGCATGGTAACGAGTGTTCTTGCGAGGGATTAATGAGAGGTAAAGGGGTATACCATTATTTATATATCATAAGGAAAATATGGGGGAGGTGATAAAACATACCCCATAATTAGGTATTAAAAATAAAAGAGCACAACATAGGGGAGATTCTTGAACAAAAGTGAGAGAGAGAATCCCTTACCTTATGCTCGAAGGTGTTCTTGTTTGTTCTTAAAGACCTGAATAATCAAATTTAGATTCATTAATTAATAATTAAAGAACCTCATAAACATGTAATTTATATGTTATAACCTTATTAAGTTCATTAATGTCCTTTTTTATTAGTTTGAGAGATTCAATTTTATTTTTTTGGATGCATTTTCTTACTTGGTTTCGTGATTTGTTTACTTGTATTCATGAATGGAAGTTCATTTGAAATGTGTTTAAACATCCAGAATTATTAATATATATTATTAATGAAAATATAGAGATATAAATGATCTTATAATGATTCTGGTTATATACCATGAGGATGACTCATTTGATGAGTTAATGATAAACCCTTGGATTTGGCTTGGCGGTTTTGTGCACAATGAACTTGTTTTGTATTATTATTCCATTTTATGAGTGTGTAAGGATTAAAAAATATTAAACATGATAAAATACATATATTATGATCTGGTTCAACCATTGAAAATGTTTCATGACCAGTCTTGAAGATAGTAATTCAAATTGAAAACCCGTCTTTGTTGAGTGTGATAAATTAACACATCTCGGACGATGTTTTCATTTATTGTATAAAAGGAATTGAAAAAAAGAGATTATGATGAAATATTCCATTAGAATAATTAAAATACAGTACATGTGAGTTACTGGAATTATCATGGAATTTTTATGAGGGGAGGTGAGAATAGAGAACAAAATAATGGAACTTTGTAAAAGAAATTGAAAGAAAATAGAAGAGAGGTTCACCTCTTGAGTACTCCTCCTTGAGAATCTCCTTAAGGCCTTTATTTTTGGCCTTTTGGTGAGACCAAAAGGTCTTGGAAATGGGGAGTGGTCTTAGGAAAAGTATTTGGAAGAATTTTTCCAAGGCTCGAAGCTTGAGTGGTGTGGTAGGAATGAGGGGGGTGAGGGGTGGTTTATATAGTGGAGGGGAGGAGAGTTTTCTTAATATTATAATCATTAATTTGTTATTTCTTCTCAAGACAAGAAATAGAGAGTATTCCTTGAATTATAATATTAATAAGAGCATTTGAATTCTATATTTGGGTGCTTACATCACTCAGGATGCTAGGAATAGTTAATTTAAATTATAATGTATTTATACGATAAATTAATATATTTTACTATTCACCAAAAATTCAAGTATTTCAGAAAAATCCCAAAAAATCACCCTAACCATTTTTTGACGTGTAGAATCCAAAAATGAAGTCCATTTTTCAAAAATTATCCTATAAATATGATTAATTATATATTTAATTAAAATCATTATTTAATCGAAAAATATGAACACATAAATTATTCATCTTCATTTTAAAGGTGCCTAAATTTATTTATACATTCATTGGTATAGATAACATTCATAAGAGTGATGTTACTATTCATAAGGTTAATTTACTATTCATAAGGGTTGGTTACTATTCATAAGGTTAGGTTACTATTCACCAAAAAATAAGTTAATTCTATCAGACTCTAAATATCATCCTGAACACAGCTGTGTATGTCAGATATAGAGACCCAAGCCTTTTACATATAACATTTCATGATTTTAAGTATAATTAATCATCAGAGTACAAGCCAAGGATCATTAAGTCTAGTGTCTTGGAAGACTAGGTACGTAAAACATGAAACATGGGGCTAAAAAACAATTTTTTATTTAATCTCCATAAAGATATCCTAACTTCCTTTGATCCCTTACATCTGCATAGGGTACCTTGGGGAACACGTGAACAAAGGGATGATCTAAAAAGATCAATAAGGGAATGAACATAATGATATGTCTTAATCACATGAGTTAGGAGGCATGACATAATGATATCCAAAGCATGGAACATATGAAATCATATCGTATAATCATGGGATAATATAAACATGGAATCATATAAATGTGGCAGAATCATAAAAAATATCTTTAGTATGGGTCAAGTCTAACTGCCAATCTCGTTTCCCATTTTATTACGGGTCAAGGCTAACCGCCAATCTCGTTTCACATTGTAGATCATGAGACTTAACTTTACCCAATGCATTGGAGCACTATCTAGGCACACCCATCTCAAAATTTTCATGATTATTATTTCCACATAAATATTCTTACATAATCAACCATACATAAACATAAGGGTACCCAAGGAAAGAATTAGGTACCACAATCATGACATAATTCATAACCAATGTGTGTTTCATGAAAGTGTTTATGAAAGAAAGGGATTAGAACATACATGTATGTTCATAGGGTAAAATAGGCTTATAACATGGTATGTGATGGAAAACAGAAGTGAAAACATATAAGGAATGTATTTGAGAAACATTAGCATTAAAACATTTTTGTGCAGTTTTAATGGAAATACTATAGAGCTTTTAAAATAGAAAAGAGGACAATATTTTATATAAAACCAGAATTTAACCAAGAAGGATTTCATAATAAAAATACTGATTTTATAAATACAATGGTGTCTTAAAACATAGGATTGAGTGCACTTGATGTAACGAACCCGGTGGGCCTAAAGCCCAACGAACTCGGCCACGCCCGAGCCCAGCCCTCTGGCAGATAGCAGACCCCCACCCCACGGGCAGATAACAGGCCCCCACCTCAGACCGGCCCAGATAACACGTGACAGGAATTGTCCCCTACCTGGCGAGGATTTAATATGCCTCCCCCGCAACTCGAACCCGTGACCACAGGCTTAAAGGCCAACCGGGAAGCGTTACGAGTACCACTGGGCCAATGGCTCAGTGGTACTCGTAATGCTTCCCGGTTGGCCTTTAAGCCTGTGGTCACGGGTTCGAGTTGCGGGGGAGGAGTATTAAATCCTCTCCAGGAAGGGGACAGTTCCTGCCATGTTTTATCTGGGCCGGTCTGAGGTGGGGGCCTTTTATCTGCCCGTGGGGTGGGGTCTGCTATCTGCCAGAGGGCTGGGCTCGGGCGTGGCTGAGTTTGTTGGGCTTTAGGCCCACCGGGTTCGTTACATAAAAAGGCTCAGTGGTACTCGTAACGCTTCCCGGTTGGCCTTTAAGCCTGTGGTCACTGGTTCAAGTTGCGGGGGAGGCGTATTAAATCCTTTCCAGGCAGGGGACAGTTCCTGCCACGTGTTATCTGGGCCGGTCTGAGGTGGGGGCCTGTTATCTGCCTGTAGGGTGGGGGTCTGCTATCTGCCAGAGGGCTGGGCTCGGGCGTGGCCGAGTTCGTTGGGCTTTAGGCCCACCGGGTTCGTTACACTTGAAATTGGTTAAAATTTTGGGAAGTTACCTTAAAATAGGTTTTCTTATCAGAAAGTTCTAAAGAGTGAATCTTTTAAAAACATGTATATCCCCGAAAGAAAGTGGTGAAAGGATATTGATAAATGAATTTTTTACAACTACACCGCATTTATAATATTAACATAAATAAATAATATTTAATCATTTTTATATAAAGAAATATAATACAACCTGAAAGAACATAGGAGGTTCGGGTAGAATTCATTACGGTTTGTCAGCATGGTGACGGGTGTACCTAAGAGGGCTTGATGAGAGAGATAAGGGGTTTCTCATCACTTATAAAATATTAGGGTAGTATGGATGAGGTGCGTAATCATACCCCATAATTAGGGATTACACATAAAAAAGAATATCACAGAGGATAATCATTATTAAGAGAGAAATGGAGAGGATCCCTTACCTTAAATATGTTGGTGTTCTCCACTTGTTATTAAAGACCTCTTGAGACTTCCTCTTTTGAGAACCTCTTAAGGGGAGAGGTTTTTGTATTTTTAAGAGGCTAGGGGATTTTGGACGTGGGGGGGTCTTGGGGAGAGATTTGGGCAGAATATTGTCAAGGAACAAGGCTTGAGAGGAGTGAAGAGAAGAGGGAGTGAAGGGGGGATTTATAGTGGAGAAGAGGAGGGTTTTCATAATTTTTTAATCATTAGTTTATTATTTCTTCACAAGACAAGGAATAGTAAGTATTCCATGAACAATAACATTAATAAATGAATGTGACTTCGAACCAATTGGGCTTACATTAGCAGATCATCATCAATGAATCAATAAATCTATTATTTAGCATTTTTCGTAAATTATCGTATTTTACTATTCATCAAAAATTCAAGTATTTCAAAAAATCTCAAAAATCAACCCTAACCATTTTTCAACATGTAGAATCCAAAAATGAAATCCATTTTTAAAAAATAATTTTCTAAATATGATTATTTAAATATTTAATTAAAATAATAATTTGTTATCAAAAACCAGTTTTAAAACATTCATTCAATTATTCTAAAATATAGGTATATTGTACTTTCAACTTGAATATTATTTATATATTATAATAGGTAAGGTTACTATTTGACATAATCAATATGGAATGGTGAATAAATGAAAAACTCACGCCATTAATAAACTAAGGATGAAACTGCATCCATAGATTTTGTCATAGTGAAAACCTCATGGATAATAATTACTTATAATGACTAAAGATAATTCTTATTAATTGGACATCATGTATCTGGAACATGATACCATAATACCGTAAAAACAGTTTAGTTCTGTGGGTAGAAACCCGTCTGATTTTTGGAAAAAAACTCGAAGGGTTTGTTGCCAACAGATTTGTTTCATGAGACCTACCGATGCATCAAGGGGTTGTAGCGAGTCCCACCCATCGTTGAATTTCCAAAGAATTATTTATACATAGATTCAACACAAGATCAATATGACTTTACATTATCCATATAGAATAGAGGATACGGATTCATTAATATTTCCACAGTCAAAACAATATTTCAAATAAATATTGTATGTAAATGGTATACGACTTAGAAAATAATCATATCCATAATATGAGACTATGGACATTTAAATGGAATATAATTTCAATGGAATATAATTTCAATTGAAAATTTATCTCAAATTGGCAGTAGGCACACCACATAAGAAAGCGTAGGGTGCACAATACTAAGCAAGTCACAACGAAGTGAAAATTGAGACAAAGCTTGTTACCACATTGTAATCAATTGAGTCGTATGACCAAAAGTTAATAACCACAAAACGAATCATAGAATACCATGAATATAAAGAGAATTATGATAAATTATATAAAATGGTAGTACACCTATACCATATATAATAAATAAAAGGCGAACACTAGAAATCCCACGGAATTGAATGTGAGAAGAGAAAACCCCTTACAAACATTTCGACATGGTAACGAGTGTTCTTGAGAGGGATTAATGAGAGGTAAAGGGGTATCCCAATATTTTTATATCATAATGGAAGTATGATAGAGTTAAAAAAACATACCCCATCATTAGGTATTAAAAATAAAAGAGCACAACATAGGGTAGATTCTTGAACAAAAGTGATAGAGAGAATCCCTTACCTTACGCTCGAAGGTGTTCCTGTTTGTTCTTAATAACCTAAATAATCAAATTTAGATTCATTAATTAATCATTCCAGAACCTCATAAACATTTAATTGATATTTTATAACCTTATTAAGTTCATTAATGGCCTTTTTGATGGGTTTAAGAGATTCAATTTAATTTTTTTGGAAGCATTTTCTTTCTTGGTTTCATGATTTGTTTACTTGTATTCGTGAATGGAAGTCCATTTGAAATTTGGTTAAACAACCAGAATTATTAATATATCTTATTAATGAAATTATAGAGATATAAATTATATTATAATGATTCTGGTTATATACCATGAGGTTTACTCGTTCGATGAGTTAATGACAAACCCTTGGATTTGGCGTGGCGGTTTTGTGAACAATGAACTTGTTTTGTATTATTATTCCATTTTATGAGTGTGTAAGGATTAAAGAATATTAAACATGATAAAATACATATTTTATGATTTTTTTTCAACCATTTAAAAGGTTTTATGACCAGTCTTGAAGATAGTAATGCAAATTGAAAACCCATCTTCCTTGAGTGTGATAAATTAACACATCTCAGATGGTGTTTTCATTTATTGTATAAAAGGAAGGGAAAAAAAGAGATTATGATGAAATATTCCCTTATAGTAATGAAAATATAGTACATGTAAGGTACTGGAATTATCATGGCATTTGGATGAGGGTAGGTGATAAGAGAGAACAAAATAATGGAATTTTGTAAAATAAATTGAAAGAAAAGGGAAGAGAGGTCCACCTCTTGAGTACTCCTCCTTGAGAATCTCCTTAAGGCCTTTTTTTGCCTTTTGACTAGACCAGATGGTCTTGGACATGGGGAGAGGTCTTGGAAAGAGTATTTGGCAGAATTTAGGCAAGTCTTGAAGCTTGAGTGGTGTGGGATGAAGAGGGGTGTGAGGGATGGTTTATATAGTGGAGGTGATGAGAGTTTTCTTAATATTATAATCATTAATTTATTATTTATTCTCAAGAAAAGCAATAGTGAGTATTCCTTGACTTAGAATAGTAATAATAGCATGTTAGTTCTATATTTGGGTGCTTACATAACTCATGATGGTAGGAATAGTTAATTTAAATTATAATGTATTTATATGGTAAATTAATGTATTTTATTATTCACCAAAAATTCAAGTATTTCATAAAAATATCAAAAATTCACCCTAACAATTTTTAAACTTGTAGAATTAAAAACTGAAGTCTATTTTTCAAAAATAATTTTTTAAATATGATTAATTAAATATTTAATTAAAATCATTATTTAATCGAAAAATATAAATACATAAATCATTCATCTTCATTTTAAAGGTGCCTAAATTTATTTATACATTCATGGGTATGGATACCATTCATAAGAGCCATGTTACTATTCATAATGGTAAGTTAATATTTATAAGGGTGGGTTACTATTCATAAGGGTAGGTTACTATTCACTGAAAATTATGTTAATTCTATCAGACTCTAAATATCATCCAGAACACAATTGTGTATGTCAGATTTTCAAAATTCAAAACACACAAGTGGAAAATTTAAGTTCAATGGATAGGCTATAACTATCTCCTAAATAACCAAGTGTTGTTTCAAAGAAACTCATTGATTTTTTAAATATAGGCTATGACTCGAATTTATTTAAGAGAAACATACCATAAAATATTTGGGGTGCTACATTATTCCCTCCTTCGGAAATTTTGTCCTCAAAATTTTTCATTTATAAAGCCCACCAAAAAGATGTGGGTGGTTCTTCTTCATAACATCCTCAAGTTCCCATGTTTCTTCCTTCATATTTTGGTTTTTCCAGAGAACCTTTACTAGACGAGTTATCTGATTTCTCAATTCCTCTTCCCTTATGTCAAGGATTCTGATAGTCACTTCACGGTATGACAAATCAGGTTCCAGTTCTATTTCTTCATAGCTGAGTACATGAATTGGGTCTAACATGTATTTCTTCAACAATGACACATGTAACACATCCTGAACTTGGGAAGGACTTGGAGGCATTGCTAAACTATAAACTATATCTCTAATTCTTTCCATAATTTCAAATGGTCCGATGTACCTAGGGCTCAGTTTCCCTTTCTTATCGAACCTTAATACACCCTTCCATGGAGATACTTTTAGAAAGACATGATCTCCCACTTGGAATTCCAAATCTTTTCTCTGGTTGTCTGCATAACTCTTCTGCCTACTTTGGGAGGCTTTAATATGGGCTTTTATTGTCTTCACCTTTGACATGGTCTCTTCAATAAGTTTTGGTCCTATAAGTTTCCTCTCACCAACTTCGTCCCAACAAGTTTGATTTCGACATCTCTTTCCATATAATGCTTCATATTGATCCATTTGAATACTAGAAAGGAAACTATTTTTGTAGGAAAATTCCACCAAAAATATTCCTTTAGATCTCTATACATCTTTGTGCTAACCAGGTGTATAGAGAAATTTGATCTATGAGAATCATCTAATAGTTCCCTTTTTAGTTCTAGTACTGATGGAATGCATAATCTCTTCCCAAATTTTAGAACTCCATCCTCATACAAAAAGTCTTCCAATCTCCCATCCTTAACAGCATTAATTTTCTTGTGTAGATTTTCATCATCATGTTGAGAGATTTTTATCTTCTCTAGTAAAGATGGTTTGGAAATCATTTGAAAGAGGAAAGATGTTTCCCCTTCCTTAACAATTCCCATATCCATTCTTAGTAGATCCTTGAATATAAGATCTCTTTCAATCCTCATTTGGGTCTGGAGTCCGTGATCTTTCTGATTAATGCATCTTCCACCTTATTTTCCTTTCCTGGGTGGTTGTGTATTCAACAATCATAATCTTTGATTAACTTGAGTCATCTCCTTTGCCTCATGTTGAGTCCTTTTTGTGTGAAAATTTATTTCAAACTCTTGTGATTTGTGTATATCTCGCATCTTTTATCCTTCCTCTCTTATAAATATTTCATATAAACACATTAAAACACAAAATAATGAACTACTATGTTCTAAGTGACCTTTAAATATAAGTTTGTCACTTCTGTGTTTGGAATTTTGAAAATCTGTCATACACGGTTGCGATTAGTAAGTTATTTGGAGTCTGATAAGAAAAACTTAATTTTTGGTGAATAGTAACATACCCTTATAAATAGTAACATAATCTTATGAATAGTGATATACCCTAATGAATATTAACCTTACCTATGATAATATATAAATAATATTCAAGTTGAAAGTATGATGTACCTATATTTTAGAATAAGTAAATGAATGTTTGAAAATTGGTTTTTGGTAATAAATTATGATTTTAATTAAATATTAAAATAATAATATTTAGAAAATTATTTTTGGAAAATGGAATTCATTTTTGGATTCTAAACGTAGAAAAATGGTTAGGGTGAATTTTTGATGTTTTTCTAAAATAGTTGAATTTTTAGTGAATAGTAAAATACATTAATTTACCGTATAAATACATTATAGCTCAAATCCACTATTCCTAACATCACAAGTGATGTAAGAACCCAAATCTAGAACTCACATGCATTTATTACTATTCATGGTCATGGAATACTTACTATTCCTTATCTTTTGAAGAAATAATAAATTAATGGTTATAATATTATGAAATCCCTCCTCTCCTCCACTATAACCCCCCCCCCCCCCACTCCCTCTTCTTTTCACTCCTCTAAAGCCTTGTGACTTGCCAATATTCTGCCCAAATATCTCCCCAATATCCTCCCCCACATCCAAAATTCCCTAGCCTCTTCAAAATACCAAAACCTCTCCCCTTAAGAGGTTCTCAAAGGAGGAAGTCTCAAGAGGTAAATCCCTCTTTCCAATTCCTTCATTTCTTTTAAGTTCTTTTATTTTTGTTTAGTTCCTCACCTCCCATCACCCAAATAGTATGATAACTACAATAACATACATGTACTAGAATTTTTTATGCTAATGGGATATTTCATTATCTTCTCTCCTTTCCCCACCTTTTATTTGAAAGAAATGAAAGCACTGTTTGAGATGTGCTAATTTAGCACATTCAAGGACAACGGTTTATCAATTTATATTATTATCTTTAATTATGGTCATGAAACCATTTTTGTTATGATTGAACCAAATTATTATATAGGTAATATATCCTATTTTGGTTCTTTAATACTTTTTTACAAATTGTATTAATTTATAAAGAAAAATCATGTTCTTTGTAATCAAACCTACTGATTAACAAAAACGGTTGTCACTATGGTTTTATATAATAATTTGATTTCACTTTAATTAAACAAATTAAATTTAAAACCATGTAATTTCCTAGATGTTCACTAATAGAATATAACTTCAATTATGGACAACCACTTTAATCTTACATGTTTATCCAAACATGAATAGAAGCAAATCGGTCATTAAAACCAAGTAAACAAACGAGCTTGAACAATGAAATTGAACCTCATAACCAATCAAAATGGTTATAAATAAACTTAAAATGATTATACTAAACTGATTATATATATAATAGTTTCTGTAATTATTAATTAACAAACCTAATTTTTTTATTCAGGTCTTTAATAACAAGTGTAGAAAACCAACGGATTTAAGGTATGTGATCCTCTCCTTTTTACTCTTAAATCAATATTGTCCTCTATGCTATGCCTTTTTATGTGTAATACATAATTATGGGGTATGATTAATCACCTCCCCCATACTGATCTAATGTTTTATAAGTGATTATAATCCCCTTTTATCTCTCATCAAGCCCTCTTAGGTACACCTAACACCATGCTGATAAATCGAAACGAATTCTACCTGAACCTTCTTTGTTATTTCGGGTTGCCTTATCTATATTTATATAAAATTTGTGTTATCTTATCTGTTTATATACATATTCTAAATTATTTTTATTTTTACAAAATTAATTTATGAATACCCCTTCATCACTCTCTTTTGGGGATATACATGTTTTTAAAAGATTCCCCCCTTATAACTTTCTGATAAGCAAACCTATTTTAGGGGAACTTTCTAAATTTTTACCCAATTTCAAGTGAACTCTATCCTTTATTTTAATACACCATTGTCTTTTTAAAATCAGTATTTTTATTATGAAAACCTTCTTGGTTCAATTCTGATATTATATAAAATATTTTCCTCTTTTATATTTTAAAAGATCTATAGTATTTTCCTTAAAACTACACAAAAATATTTTAATGCTAATGTTTCTCAAATACATTTATTATATGTTGACACTTATAGTTGAAACCACATACCATTTTATATACCTATTTTACCTTGTTAACGTCCATTTATGTTCTAATCCCTTTCTTTTATGGACACTTTCATGATACACTCATTGGTTATGCATTATGTCATGATTGAGGTACCCAATTCTTTCATTGGATACCCTTATGTTTATGTATGGTTGATTATGTATGATTATTTATGTGGAAAGAATATTCATGAAAATTTTGAGATGGGTGTGCCAAGATAGCACTATAATTCATTGGGTAAAGTTAATTCTCATGTGATGTGATGTGAAACGGGATTGGCGGTTAGCCTTGACCCGTACTAAAATGGGAAACGGGATTGGCAGTTAGCCTTGACCCGTACAAAAGATATGTTTTATGATACTTCCACATTTATATGATTCCATGTTTATAGGATCCTATTATTATATGAAATTATTTTATAAGTTTCATGCTTTGTATATCATTATGTCATGCCTCCTAACTCATGTGCTTAAGACATATCCTTATGTTCATTCCCTTACTGGGCTTTTCAGCTCATCCCTTTGTTCGTGTATTCCCCAGTGTAACCTATGAAAATGTAAGGGATCAAAGGAATTTAGGATCTATTTATGGATATTAAATAAATAAATGTTTTTTATCCCCATGTTTTATTTTTTATGTACCTAGTCTTCCAAGACACTAGACTTAACCATCCTTGGCTTGTACTCTGATTTGTATTTATGCTTAAAATCATGTAATGTTATATATAAAAGTATTGGGTCACTACCTTTTCTTAAATTACTATTATATCATTTTAAATATAAACAACATAATAGTATTACACATATAGTATCCAAAGGTTTAGTGTCTTGGGAAAACTAGGACCATACATAACAATTACTACATCAAGCATAAACATTTATTTAATTTCTTCTTCTCTAGATTCTTGTTGGCACTTGACCTCTCCTTTGTACATGTAGCCACCTGAGGATATAAATAAAAAGGGGTGAGATAAAATCCCAGTAATAGGATAGATAAGAACAATATATTATGGGGTGATCATAATCATATCATAGGCAAGAATCATGAACATGAGAGGAAGCATAAATAAAAGACCTGAAATGTGACAATGCATAAAAAAATGAAACATCGTGTCTTAGTGGTTAACTAACACACATAATTGTGAACAAAGATAGAATATTGTTCACACATAATTTCACATTAACTCATGAGATTCATCACTTTACCTAATGCATTGGAGTGCTGTATAATTCTGGGCGCACTCGTCACATTGAAACATTCATATTGCGCTATATAATTCTGGGTGCACCTGTCACATCATAGCATTATCATTTATCATGCATGATACAATGAACATATATGAAAAATGAAAATAACTAAACCACAGAAAGGAATTTTTTTCATCTCATAATAACACATTCATAAACATTGGGTTCCCAAAGAAGGAGGGAATAACATACATGTTACAAGAACCATCAACCTTGAGTGAGAAGTAAAAGGTGAGTTCTTAATAGAAGAGTTCTTTTGGAAAACATTTTGTTTGACATAAACACCAGTAGTAAACTTGTATATATCATAAAAGTAAATACAATGATGAAAAAATTATTTTTAAGGAATTACCATATCAAAAATGGAGTGAAAGAGGGAGAACCCAAAGGATGAAATTGGGTTCGAGAATTTCCCCTTACATTGTATCTAAACGCTTCCTTATCTTTAATGTCCTATATAATGACATTATATTCATTAATTAGAAATTAAAGAACCTTTAATACATGAATATGGTTAATTTTGGTTTCATTATGTTATTTTATGGTCTTTTTTATGAGTTATAGGGTTTAAAAACATTGTTCGGGAATGTTTGTTTTTATGGTTTTCTTGAGTGGTTAACTTGTATTCTTAAATGGAAGTTCGTGTAGAACATGGATAAACATACAAAAATGATATTTCATGCTATTAATGACATTACAGAATTATAAATGATATTATAATGAATTATATTATATACCATGTGGATGAATCATTAGATAAGAATTAAATGATGATTGCTTGGTTTAATTTGGGCGGTTTTTCGACCACAACGAAATTGTTTTGATTAATAATTTAGTAATATCTACATAAGATAGTTCCATAACTTTAAATAGGAAATAATACATATAAAATATTCTGGTCCAACCATAAAAATGGTTTCATGACCAGATCTGAAATCAAAAATGGAAAAATAAAACATATCATTCTTGAAGGTGATAGATTAACACCTCACGAACAACGTTTTCTTTCATAAAATAAAAGGAAGTAGAAAAGGGGGTTAGATGGTATAATATCCTATTAGTTTCATAAAATTCCAGTATATGTATGATACTGGAGTTACCATACCATGTGGATGAAGATAGGTGGGGAGATAATAAGAAAATAACTTGAAATTGAATGAAATTTAAAGGAAAGAGAGAGAGATAGAGGAATTACCTCTTGAATCCACCTCTTGAGATACTTCTTAAGGGACCTAGGATTGGTATTTTGATGAGACCAGAAAATCTTGGACGTTGTTAAGGGGATAGGAAAGATGTTTTGGCAGAGTTTAGTCAAGGCTTGAAGCTTGAGAGGTGTGAGGAAATGAGGGTGTGAAGGGTGGTATTTATAGTGGAGGGGAGAGGGGTTATCTTAATATTTAATTCATTAGATTATTAATTTCCCCTAAGACAAGAAATAGTGAATCTTCTATGACCAAGAATAGTAAAGAGGAAATGTTATTTTGAGATTTGGGTGCTTACATCACTTGTGATGTCAGGAATAGTGGGTTTAAATTATAATGTAATTATACGGTAAATTAATGTATTTTACTATTCACCAAAAATTCAAGTATTTCAGAAAAATCCCAAAAATTGACCCTAACCATTTTTTGACATGTAGAATCCAAAAATGAAGTCCATTTTTCAAAAATAATTTTCTAAATATTATTATTTTAATATTTAATTAAACTCATAATTTATTATCAAAAACCAGTTTTAAAACAGTCATTTACTTATTCTAAATTATAGGTATATCATACTTTCAACTTGAATATTATTTATATATTATCCTAGGTAATGTTACTATTCATTATGTTATATCACTATTCATAAGGGTATGCACTATTCATAAGGGTAGGTTACTATTCACCAAAAATTAAGTTTTCCTTATTGGACTCCAAATAACTTACTGATTGCAACCATGTATGTCATATTTTCAAAATTACAAATACATAAGTGAAAAAATTATGTTTAAAGGTCACTTAGCACTTAGTAGTTCATTTTGTGATGATGTGGTGATTGAAAATAAATGGACGGTCACGATTAGATTCGCGGTAGATCAAATGGATCTGATCCAACTTGGTGTTTTAAAAATCTCAGACGGCCAATATTAGATCTGTGTTGGATCAGACAGTGCACAAAAAATGTGGAGGATTCCGCGGATACTAGGAGTCGATCATCAAATCAAAATAGACGGCCCAGATCGCACACGACATGATCTAATGACTTTTATTCGATCCTGGCCAAATTTCCTCATCCCACATCAAAAAGAAGGGACTCTCGTGGATTCTTTGTAAGTCAAAAGCTCCGAGAAACGACTCAGATTACTCCCCCCCCCCCAGTACCACCCCATACCGAGTTCTGCAGGCATGCTCCTGCGCCCACCCACGCCATCATGCCACCCCACATGGTGTCACCTCTGGTTCCCTTGTGCGTGCTTCAAGTGCGCACACACACTCACCACTTTCCCATAGGCTATCTTGTATTGAGGCTAAGGGCTAGGCTCGGCCTCCTAGTGCGTGCTACCTCCCTCGGTCCGGCTAGAGGGCTGGCCCTTGTAGGGTATATTTGTTTTTAATAGAACAACTTTCAAAATAAACTAAAAGAAAAGAAAAATAATCAATTTTATAAAACATGATTTCTTGGGAATATAAAAAGTACACTTTTACCTAAAACACTCAAGATTCCTTTATACCAAAGTTACTAGTAAGATATATATATATATATATATATATATATATATATATATATATATCTGTGTGTGTGTGTGTGATTATGAAATAAAGTTTAATATAACCTTTTAAAGTTGATTTATAAAATCAAATACACTAAATTTATAAAACCTAGAGTAACTCCATACAATATTTAAAACGTTTGAAACATTTAAAAAGTATTTTCAAAGCCTGACTAAGTTTTAGAATCATACTTAGTTTTATAAAGTACGCTCTTCAATTCAAAAATATTATGTTAAAGATGATACTTAAGATATATTAAATGCATAAAAATAGTTATTATGCTTAAGATGTATAGTTTTATGAAATTATATTCAATGTATCTTTAAATTTTTCACTTAAATTTATTTTAGTTTTTCAAGTTACTAACAGTCAGTTATTTTTAAATTCAAGATACCCTAAAAGAAAAACAATGGTCACAAGCATCTTCAACGGTTGCCCAAGGGGTAACCGTCTGGTGGATTCCTTATAAAACCATACATTAGGGTGTCCTAAACTCAAGAAAATTGAAAAAGATGGTGCACATTATTCCACTGATGCTCAGTGATGTTGTAGTGGCTCTAGCCATAATAATGTTCGTTGTGACAGATCTGAAGGACCCATATTATCTTCTTGGGGTTTTTTTGTTTTGGGGGGTCTCCCTGTAATTATAATAGATCTTTTAATAATTATTTTTGGTTAGTATGGTTTTCCTTTGACCTTGTTGTAATTTAAACACTTCTTTGTTTTATTTAAAAAAAAAATTGGTATTTATAGTTTGAAAATTTGTTTGAATAACTTGAAAATAAAAACATGATATTACTATTACATGAGAGATTAGTTTTTGGGCATAGCATTATTCCCCTCTACAAATAATTGTGTCCTCGCAATTAACTTCATATAATTGTGCCAAAAGAAACTCTCTGACATTCTTCACCACATCCTCCATCATGGAGGATCTTCAGGTGTGGCCAGCTGAATACCCAAATTGGTGTTCAACTCTTCTACTTCCCTGGCTCAGACACACCTTGAATAGTATGGGTTAAACTCATGCAGTGTACACTCGGGCATCCAGAGGGAGGCTCGAATGGTAGAGAGTTCAGAGATGTCTGAATAAACAAAATCTCTAAGAACTCGTCAGACTGCCTCTTGTCTGAGAATGTTGACGTCATAGATGTGGTTATACAAACTGAAACTCAGGATTTGGTGCATATAGGTTGCTTGAGGGTCCCCTTCCAAGGCATTCTCTTGAAACCTTACCCTGGCTGCGAATATGGCATCCTGACTTTTTAACATAACTTTTCAATACATTTTACAAACAGAAGATCTTTAAAGTCTAGTGTCTTGGAAATCAGGAACATAAAACATGAAAACATAAAACAATATTCTATTACACTTTTAGGGCTTCATCATAAGTTCTTACTAAGTACAATTATTTCATCTCATAACCTGGAGACATACATCAAAGGAAAGGGTGAGCAGAAGACCCAATAAGGAAAACAAGGGAATCAGTTTACTTGTGAAATCAATTAGAACTTGATAAAAAACATAAAGACATGAGAAATGAAAGTAGAGTCATTTCATAATGAAAATAACTTGAACCATAACATTAATATGTGGATACAATATTTAATTTAGACATTCATGAACATGTCACCAAGGTTCATCCCCAAGGTTTCATAAAAGTTACCAAGGTTATTCACCAAGGTATCATGAAACTTGTCATCTCTAGAGATTAAATTTTTTACCCAATGCATTGGAACGCTATCAGGGAGCACCCTTAATATGTCTTTATTTTCATGTGATACACATAGTTAATAATCATACATTTCATAAATAACCCATAGAGAGTAAAATAAATGGGTTTCACTTCAAAATCGTGACGTTTAAAAGTGAAAAAAAATAAGATCATTATGTCATTTATAACCCATGGAAAGGGAGAGAGGGTTATATATATGTCAATTCCTGAATAAAATAGATCTATATTATGTCTTGATGAATAAATCTGTAAATTAAAATATATTTTGGTATTCAGATAAATAAAACAATAGAATTTCTTGAGAAAAAGAGAGATATGTTTTGAGACAAAATTTTTGTATCATAACGGCTATATAACATGGTTTTAGAAAACAATAAAAAGATAAGGGACAAGGGTCTCACATAAATAGATGAATAATTTACAGTATAGGTACATAATAAAAATAAATAAGATCATGGTGTGGAATGACACAACATATGAAAAGGAAACTTGAAAGAAAAGAGAAAATGTGATTTCTTTTACGAAAATTCGGCAGCCTAACGACATCACTTAAAAATTCAGAAAATAAATTGATGAGATAATAAAGGGTTTACCATAATTTGGACATGAAATGGACAGTAATAATAATATATATGAACATACCCACACATAAGAAGATGGAAACTGGAAGACATAACTTAAAGGAAATCATGACTAAAAAAGGAGGGTGGAAGGTTCCCTTACCTTGAAGAGTAACTTTGAAATCTTAAAGGTTGGGACCTTGGGGGTCTTGAGGGCACCTTGGGAGGACTCCTTGGGAGGTAAAAAGACTATAACTTCGTTTATAATGATTTTGGAATGAAATTAATGTGGTAATGGATTGGTATTTATAGGGAAAGAGAGGGAATATTTAATTAATTTCCAAGGGACACCTCATCGGTGGTATTTGAAAAACCATGGGATTTCCCATGGTATTTTCCCATGGTATTGGCCACTTGAGAAAACTTATATCATATATTAATATTCAAAATTCTACCAGATTTATTACATCATGACTACATCATCAATGATGTCATTAAACACCCAAAACTCAAAACTGTATTTTTACTATTCACCAAAAATTTAACTGTTTCAGAAAAATCCCAAAATTTTAACCTAAACTAATATCGATGATATGAATTGAAAAATGAAATCCATTTTATGAAAATAATTTTCTAAATATTTTTAATTTAATTTTTAAATAAAATCATTATTTATTCAAAAGAACAACTCTAAAACTATAACTTGTTTTGTAACACTTTGAAAAGGTAATAAAGGTCCCATAAAATTATCATATAACCATAAAAAAATAAAGTAAAAATTTATGATTACATTTTATGAAAATACATTTCCATTTTAAATTATTAAATTAATTATAAAATTGTAAATAAAGTATTTATGACATATAAAAATACCAAAACTTATACTATGATTGTTTTTTCACTTTTAAGATGTCTACATTATATTTATACATTCATGGGTGAAGTTTCTATTTTTTTAGCCGATTTACTATTCAGTACTATTCATAAGGGTATGTTACTATTCATACTTTATTATTCACTAAAAATCAATTTGATCTTATTATACTCTAAATTTATTATTGATCACAAGTGTAGAAGACCATTTTTTGAAAATCATTTAACATTATTAATTATTTAAAGTATACAAAAATATTTTAAAATACCCTTTTTCCAAAATTCATCAATAATATGGAACTTCTATAAATTCATCCTATATTTATCTGAACATTTGAAATTCACAAATTTTACCATAAGAAAAAATAGATATTTTATTTATACCAAGATATTGAAAAAAGTATCTAAGGCCTCGTTACATAGCCCCTTATAACACCTGCATAGGACCTAAGTGTAAGATGTGCTATGGTGATAGAATCTTGGTACGGCTCAAACAACATTTCCTTAGTGGTTATTTCTATCAGCTTGAACTTCTCCCTTAGGTGATTATTTTCAAGCTTCACATATTGGATTTTGGCTTGGGTTTGGTCCAGAGTAAAGCCCAGTGAAGCCACCTCCTTCCTAAGCTTTGACAAATGGGCTTCGTACGGCCCGAGTCTACTGAATGAGGTCATCAACTCTTCTTTCTATATTAACCAAGATCACTTGTATTTATAAACAATAATTGTAACGTAAATAGTTTAGTTTCCAACTGTCATATTGACCAACGATCATATAACATTCGAAACCCAACTGTCTCATTTAATTATAATCACTTCATTAATTTAAAGATATAATTTTGTGGACTATAAAATGAAATAACACACAAATTTAGGAAAAAAATATTATTCAAAAGTTCAGGTCATTACATTCTTCCCCCCTTAATAAATTTCTTCCCCAAAATTTTAACTCGTACCCTAAGAAGAGAAAAGGTGTGGGTACTTCTGCCTCATAGTCTCCTCTGGTTCCCACGTGGCTTCTTCACATTTGTGGTTCCTCCACAACACCTTAACAAGGTGGTAGTCTTGTTGCGTAGAACCTTGTCTCTATGATCCAAGATCTCCACTGGCTACTCATCATAAGAGAGGTCATGTTCCAGTTGTACCACCTCTGGATTTAGTACATGTGAAGTTTTAGGTATGTACTTCCTCAAAAGGGATGCATGGAAAACATCATGAATTTGTGCTAGATTTGGAGGAAGTGCAAGATGATAGGCCACTTCTCCTACACGATCAAGGATTTCATAAGGGGCTATGTACCTAGTTATGATCTTCCCTTTCTTCCCAAACCTCATGACTCTCTTAAAAGATGAAATCTGAAGAAAGACTTTGTCACCAACATCAAACTCCAAGTCCCTTCGACGGTTTCTAGCATAGCTCTTTTTCCGACTTTGAGCAGCCTTGATGTGTTTCTAGATGGTGTGGACCTTTTCTGTCATCTCTTGCACAAGATCGAGCCCAAGAAGCATTCTCTCACCAGCTTCATGCCAACAAGTAGGAGTTCTACATCGCTTACCATATAGAGCTTCATAGGGTGTCATTTGAATGCTCGAGTGGAAGCTATTGTTGTAAGAGAACTCAACTAAAGGTAGATATTTATCCCATTCACCTTTAAGTTCCATTGAGCATGTTCTCAGTATATCCTCGAGTGTTTGAATAGTCATTTAAGATTGTCCATCATTTTGGGGGTGATAGGCCGTACTAAAATTCAATTTAGTGCTCAGATCATGTTGAATACTTCTCCATAATTTTGATGTGAACCTTGGATCATGATCAGATACGATAGAAATTGGAACTCCATAAAGCTTTACCACTTCCTTTACATAAATCCTGGAAAGTTTATCAAGAGAGAAATCTTCCCGAATGGAGATAAAATGGGCAGTCTTGGTGAGACGGTCCACAATAACCCATATCCCATTGTTTCCTTTGGAAGTTCTTGGGAGACTAGTGATGAATTCTATAGTGATATTTTCCCACTTCCATGTTGGTATGGGTAGTGGTTGCAATACCCATTTAGGAATTCGTTGCTCTGCCTTCACTTGCTGACATACCAGTCACCTTAAGGTGTAGTCAGCAATCTCCCTTTTCATATTATCCTACCAATAATGATCACGAAGGTCCCTATACATTTATATGCTTCCAAGATGTATAGAGAAAGTAGAGTTATGAGCTTTATCCCCCATCTCCTCCTTTATTTCTGGAATAGATGGAATACATAATCTTGTATAAAATTTCAGTACACCTTCTTAATTAATATAGAACTCAGGAAACTTCCCATCCTTCACAGCCTCAAACTTCTTCTGTAACAAAGGATCTTTTTTATGAGTTTTCTTGATATTCTCTAGTAATGAAGGTTGAGAAATCATTTGGGTTAGGGTTGACGATGACCCTTCCCTTATAATTCCTATGTCCAACTTTACTAGGTCATTGATCAAAAGATCTCTTTGAATCCTTATCATGGAAAGAACAACTCGGTCTTTCCTGCTTAATGAATCAACGACTTTGTTTGCTCTTCCAGGATGATAATGAATTGAACAATCATAGTCTTTGAGAAGTTCCAACCATATCCTCTGTCTCATGTTCAATTCCTTTTGTGTGAAAATATACTTCAAACTTTGATGGTTTGTGTATATATAACATTTATTCCCATAAAGATAGTACCTTCATATCTTCAGAGAAAAAACGACCGAAGCTAGCTCCAGATCATGTATAGGATAGTTCTTCTCATGAGTCTTCAACTGTCAAGATGCATAATCAATGACCTTATAATTTTTCATGAGGATACACCCAAGCCCTTTCATATATGCATCGCTAAAAATAACGAATCCTTATCCACTTGAGGGAAAAGTTAACATGGGTTCAGTAACCAATATCTTCTTTAACTCTTGGAAACTTTATTCACACTCATTTATCCAGATGAACTTGAACCCTTTTCGAGTTAACTTGGTTAATGGATTATAAATTCAGGAAAATTTTTTCACAAACCTCCTATAATATCCTGCTAATCTAAGGAAACTATGAATCTCAATTATTGTTGTAGGCTGAGGCCACTCCTCTACAACTTTTGTCTTTGTAGGGTCAATTGTGATTCCTTCATTGGTTACAATGTTCCCTAAGAAATAAACTTGTTGTAACTATAATTCAGATTTTCTGAACTTCCCAAAAATAATCTTCTTCCATAGAGTTTGAAAAATAACCCTTAGATGATCCTCATGATCCTCACAGCTTTTGTAATATATTAGAATATCATCAATAAAAACTACCAAAATTTTATCAAGGTAGTCTTTAAGGAATATATTCATCAAATCTATAAAAATAGCAGGTGCATTAGTTGGTCCTAAGGGCATAACAAAAAAAATCATAATGCCCATATCTTCATCAGAAGGCAGTTTTTAGAATATCTTCTTTCTTCACCCTCAATTGATGATAACCAGATCAAGGATCAATCTTATATAAGAATTGAGCCCCATGAAGTTGGTCAAATAAGTCATCAATTCTTAGAAGAGGGTATTTTTTCTTCACTATGATCCCATTCAATTCTCTATAATTAATACATATCCATATCGATCCATCCTTCTTCTTCACAAAGAGAACTGGTGCTCCCCAAGGAGACATGCTCGATTGGATAAAACCCTTCTCCAAAAGATCTTGGATCTGTTTATTTAACTCCTCCAGCTCCACATTTTCCATCCTATACAGGGTCTTTGATATCGGATGGGATCCAGGTATGAGTTCAATGGAGAACTCTACCTCTATTTCTAGGGGAGGTCCAGGGAACTCCCCAAGAAATACGTCAACGTATTCCTAGATTATGGGGAAATTTTCTATCCTCAAACTCTCTTTTCCTTCTTCTTATTCACCAATAAAATCCATAAAGAAGGATATAGAAGGTTCTTCTAGACATAGATCAGGTCGAGATATCTCTCCTTGGAAGATAACTGTAGGTTTTCCATTCAAGACTACTCATATTTCCTTGCTTCTGCATTTGATCTTAGAATTATACTTTGAGAGCCAGTCCATCCCTAGTATAATGTCAAATTCCATCATGGGAATGATTACTATATTTGCAATAATATTGTGCTCACTAATGTAAATACTAGAGTTTCTAAACACTAAAGATGCTTTGATAATCCCACCAGGAGTCTTGAATGATAACTCTACTTTTAGAAAATCAGGGGTTGATTCTAAATTCTTTGCAAACTTTGAGGAAATAAAGGAATGTGTAGAACCAGAATCAAACAAAGTAATTTCTAGATTTGAGAGAACAACAAGAGTACCTGCCACCACATCATTTGGTGCTTCAATTTTGGCCATAGTGATTGAAAAAGTACGACCTTGTTCCCTTGTCAGTTCCTAAGTCTAATGGTGATTCCCCTCCACTGCCCTCAAATTTGTACAGTGATTGAAAAATTTCCCAATTTTCCCATACTTATAGCATTAGACATTAGTTAGGGCCTACACCATATTCCCTTTTTCATTAGTGTTGCAAATTTTTGGCTCCACCTCACTATGATAATTTCGTGCAATGTGGCCATCTCTACCACACTTGTATCACTTCCTGCTCCTAAGCAGGCAGTTCCCCAAATGCTTCTTCCCACATTTATTACACATGGGATGTTATACTTTCTTTCCTTCTCTTCCCTGATCGAATCTCCTCCATAATCTTGGCTTCATCGATCTTTTCTTGTCATTGGATTTATGAGACCATTACGTCTCTCTAAACTCCAGTTCAACTTTCATCACACTTCACACGATCTCCTTATAGCTATCATAATCTCGATTGGCTAGATTGTTCTGTAGATGAGGTCTCATTCCACCAAAGAATCTATCAAACTTACCATTTGGATCCATAATAAAGCTAGAGGTGTAACGTGAAAGCCTTTTGAATTTCATCTTATAGCTTCCCCCAGATTCATTCACCCTCTGCTTCAGTTTGAGAAACTCCTTCTCCATTCTTGTTCTCGTAGATCGAGGGAAATACTTGTTGAAGAATATTCCCATGAACTCTTCCCACTCCATAGATTCAACTTCCACTCTTGTCCTTGTGTTTTTAATCAGTTCACGCCACTGATTAGCTTCTCCCTCTAAGCGATAAATAGCCAAGGTAACCTTCTCTTGTTCAGAATAGCAGAGCACAGAAAAGATCTTCTCAATAGAGCTAATCCACTGTTCATTAATCAATGGGTCGGTAGATCCATTGAAGGTTGGTGTTAATTGATGCATAAAAGATTTAACGTAAAGTTATTCCATTCATGATGAAATCGGTCTCTTAGCTTGATTCACGTTATTTCTCATAACTTGAGTCAGTTGGTTCATCATTCGCATGAAAGTTTCCATTCCAGCTTCCATCGGAGGGTCATCGGTGCATGGTCTATTACGGTCACCATTTTCACGGTTCCTCCTATTGCCCTCCATTTTCTAAAAGAATAAATACTTAGTGATAAATTTATTTCATTTATGAATCTTTTAACTATAAAGGATTTTATGTCTTAAAACTTCATGCTTTAAACAATTACATTTCTCTATAAATCCTTCATAATGATTTATAAAAATCTTATGATTAACCAAACATATCCCCCAGGAGTATCATAACCAAGAGTGCAGTAAGGCCCGTTTTCATGTATCAGGATACCCCGGGTCAAGCCCGAAACTCCTTATCAGATTTTTCACTCCTAGGTACATCTGTGCGAGATCCGTCTCTACCTGCTCTTATCTAGATAGGGATGTATTTGCTTGATAAACCACTTACTCAATTCTCACAAAAATACCAGTAAGTATTATTATATTTAAACTTTTCTATAGGGTTCTTCATAAAGTTTTCATAGCCTAATTTCCATAAATAACTAAACTATCCTTTGATACCAACTATGGAATTCCGCCTTTTTAACATAACTTTTCATTACATTTTACAAATAGAGGATCTTTAAAATCTAGTGTCTTGGAAATCAAGAACATAAAACGTGAAAACATAAAACATTCTTCTAATCCACTTTTAGTGATTCATCATAAGTTCTTCCTAAGTGAAATTATTTCATTTCATAACCTAGAGACATACATCAAAGGAAAGGGTGAGCAGAAGGCCCAGTAAGGAAAACAAGGGAATCAATTTACCTGTGAAATCAATAATAACTTGATAAAAAACATAAAGACATGAGAAATGTAAGTAGAGGCATTTCATAATTAAAAGAACTTGAAGCATAACATGAATATGTGGCAATACATTCATGAACATATTACCAATTTTCATCCCCAAGGTGTCATAAAATTTACCAAGGTTATTCACCAAGGTATCGTGAAACTTGTCATCTCTAGAGATTAAATTATTTACCCAAATAATTGGAGAGATATCAGGGTGCACCCTTAATATGTATTTATTTTCATGTGATACACATAGGTCATAATCATACATTTCATAAATAACCCATAGAGAGTAAAAGAAATTGGTTTCACTTCAAAATCGTGACATTTAAAAGTGCTTAAAAATAAGATCATTATGTCATTTATAACCCATGGAAAGGAAGCGAGGGTTATATGTATGTCAATTACAAAAATAAAATAGATAAATATTATATCTTTATGAATACATTTTTAAATGAAAATATATTTGGGTATTCAGATAAATAAAACAAGAGAATTTCTTGAGAAAAACAGAGATATATTTTGAGACAAAATTTCTGTAGCATAACGGCTATATAACATAGTTTTAGAAAACAATAAAAATATAGGGGACAAGTTTATACCATCAATAGATGAATCATTTATAGTAGAGGTACAAAATAAAAATAAATAATATCATGGTATGGAATGGCACACCATATGAAAAGGAAACTTGAAAGAAAAGAGAAAATGTGATTTCTTTTACGAAAATTCGGTAGCCTAACGGTGTCACTTAAAAATTCAGAAAATAAATTGATGAGATAAGAAAGGGTCTCTCATCATTTTTACATTAAATGGATAGTAATAAGAATATATAAGAACATACCCCCACAAAAGAAGATGGAAATTGGAAGACAAAACTTAAAGGAAATCATGACTAAAAAAGGAGGGTGGAAGGTTCCCTTACCTTGAAGAGTAACTTCGAAAGCTTGAAGGTTGGGACCTTGGGGGGATTTAGGGAACCTTGGGAGGTAAAAAGACTATAAATTCATGGGGGAGGATTTTTTTAATGAAATTAATGAGAGAATGGCTTGGTATTTATCAGGAAAGAGAGGGAATATTTAATTAATTTCCAAGGGACACCTCATTGGTGGTATTTGAAAAACTATGGGCTTGCCCATGGTATTGGCCCATATTATTGGCCAATTGGGACAACTCATATAATATATTACTATTCAAAAGTCTACCAGATTTATTAAATCATGATTACATCATCAATGATGTCATTAAACACTCAAAACTGTATTTTTACTATTCATCAAAAATTCAACTGTTTCAGAAAAATACCAAAAATTTATCCCAACCTAATATCATTGATCTGAATTCAAAAATGAACTCCATTTTATGAAAATAATTTTCTAAATATTTTTAATTTAATTTTTAAATAAAATCATTATTTATTCAAAAAAAACAACTCTAAAACTATAACTTGTTTTGTAATACCTTGAAAAAGTAATCAAGGTCCCCTAAAATTATTGTATAACCATAAGAAAATAAAGTAACAATTTATGATTAAATTTTATGAAAATACATTTCCATTTTAAATTATTAAATTAATTATAAAATTGTAAATAAAGTATTTATGACATATAAAAATACCAAAACTTATACTATGATAATTTTTTCACTTTTAAGATGTCTACATTATATTTATACATTCATGGGTAAAGTTTCTATTTTTTTGGACAATTTACTATTCATTACTATTCATAAGGGTATGTTACTATTCATACTTTACTATTCACTAAAAATCAAGTTGATCTTATTAGACTCTAAATTTCTTACTGATCACAACTGTAGAAGACCATTTTTTGAAAATCATTTCACATTATTAATTATTTAAAGTAAACAAAAATATTTTAAAATACCTTTTTTTCAAAATTCATCAATAATATAGAACTTCTATAAATTCATCCTATATTTATCCAGACATTTGAAATTCACAAATTTTTCCATAAGAAGAAATAGAAATTTTATTTATACCAAGAGTTTAAAAAAGGTATCTAAGGCCTTGTTACATAGCCCCTTATAATACCTACATAGGACCTAAGTGTAAGATGTGCTATGGTGACAGAATCTTGGGGTGGCTCAGACAAAATTGCCCGAGTGATGATTTTAATCAGCTTGAACTTTTCCCTTAGGCGATTTCATTCAAGCTTCACATGTTGGAGTTCAGCTTGGACTTGGTCCAGAGCAAAGCCCAATGAAGCCACCTCCTTCCCAAGTTCTGACAGATGGGCTTCGTATAACCCGAGTCTACTGTATGATGCCATCATCTCTTTTTTTTTGTATTAACCAAGATCACTTGTATTTATAAACAATAATTGTAACGTAAAGAGTTTAGTTTCCAATGGTCATATTGACCAATGGTCACATAACAGTCAAAACTCAATGGTCTCAATTTATTATACTCACTTCATTAATTAAAGGATGTAGTTTTGTGGATTATAAAATGAAATGACACAAAAATTTAGGAAATAAATAGTATTCAAAAGTTCGGGTCATTGCAGTGAAGTTTTAGGAAAGTGGGAAGCATAGGAAAAGACCTTCATGGTACTTTCCCCTTCGCCTATACTCAGCGAGTTGGGCAGTGGCTATGCGATGGTAGATGTAGGCATTCCCTTGGTAGGAGCAGAGAATGTCCAAACTGTTTGATACCCCGTAAATATGTCTGCATGTTCTTCATAGATTTGCAAAGGGAAGGTGTTCTTCTGCACAAGTTCTGACCATAATAGCCTCTAGTATCTCAATGGGGAGAGATAATATATGAGTTTTTCATTACATCTGAAAATAAAATTTTTCATGAAATTCCAATCATTGAAATTCACTTAAAATCACAAACACTGAAAGCATAAGAAAAAGAAGAAACAATAAGTTGGATTTTTATAAAATAACTGGTACACAACACCCAGGACTAGTGGTTTCCACAGTTATGAGTTACACTAATTCCCAAAACAATTTTGAAACTCTTGATCTCCCTGAAACAAATGCAACCCAAGCAGTCTGGTTCAATCTCATGGGTACACTTATGGTGTCTCCAGAGTGTGACATGAGGGGTATAAATCCGAGAGACATCAGTATGTACTTGATGTCTATACACATAATGGGAGGCCTCAAATTAAACAATTCTAAAGTCCATTACTTGACCATGATGGCCATAGGAAAAGTTTCGGCGCATATATGGTGCACGGAGGTCACCCACTGCTGTAGCTTCTTGGAAATCCATGAGGGACTGGATGCCTTCTACTGCAGTGAAGCATCTAAAAAGTCCCTCGAATTATTTTCCCCGATGTGTGTATGATAGAAATTGGGTTTTTATCATAAATAGGTAGTCCAAACCCACTCCTCGGTGGAGTTTAAGTACACGGTGAGAGTTTGACACGTCATAGAGGTGTTTGTGTGTCATATAAATGTGTGCATAGTTTACAAAGTTGTCATGGATGCTATCGAAACTATGGTTTCTAGAGCCTCAATAGGAAGAGACAAAAGACTGTTATTTAAATTTTCCATCTGAAAATTAAGAAGACATCATACTTAGTAATGCTTAAGTAAATTTTTCTTTATTCAGTTCTAGTTTTCCATATTTATCTAAACCTCGCCTCTGAACCAGTTTTAAGTCTTTTAACATTGAACTTCTATGATTAATTTATGTTTTTGGTAAAAAATTATGTTCCAATTAACTTTGGTGTAGGATTCATTTATACATGTAAGTTATATATGTTTACATAAAAATTTATATAAGATTGTTTAATAAATAAACCCTTTAAAATTTTATATTATGATTTAAAGTTTTAGGGACTCTAGTTAATTAATGTGTCTAATATGTTAAAGTTGTGTGGGTGTCAATGGATTTTTGGTATAAACCCTTTAATACATGATATATATTTGAATATGTTAAAATATGTGTATATATATAAACTTTGATCCTCAATTTTATTTAGAAGGATTTATAAGAAAGAATAAAACATGTTGTTTTCGAAATATGTTTATTTTTGTTTGAAAACACTACTTTTATACCCTTGTGTTTAAATAGATTTATACAACACTATACCCTAATCTTGGATATTTCCAAATATTATACTCTTGATGCATTTAGTAATTGTGGAGAGTTCATGAGTATAAAATTGGTGGTTTACTAATCTTCCATACATATTTATGAATATCTTATTTTCAAACATATACTAAATGGTGTTAGTTATGGTTGGATATCATTCCCTTCATGTTTAACTTTATGTGTAACCTGGGATATGTTAAACATAAGCTTACCAAAAGTGAAATTTTTGGTATTTGTGTGTTTAATACCCCTTTTAAAATATTTGGTTTATATTTTAATTAAGCACCCAATACATGATGAAATTCCAATGTGTAATTTATCAGTAAAGATTTTATCATTTAGAGTTATCATTTTATGTAACAAAACTTGTATTTCTTTTAGTGCATTGGTTGTCATCACATATTCCATAATCTGCTTATCATATTCACCATTATATGACATATCCATGCATTTGATAGTTTTGTAATTAATACTTATATTCTTGATTCACTATATATATGTAAATGATAATGAATGTAATTAAAACTCTTATAAACTTTTATGGAATTATGAATTAAATTATTCAATGTGGTATGGGACACCTTGAATAATATGAAATGTGAAATTAAATTATTCAAGGTGGTATGGGACACCTTGAATAATATGAAATGTGAAATAAAATTATTCAAGGTGGTATGGGACACCTTGAATAATATGAAATGTGAAATTAAATATTCAAATTGGTATGGGACATTTTGAATATATGACCCTATTTGGCATATGAGGAATGTAATAGACTTGGTATAATGGGTTGGGGATTGGTTAATGAAATCCCCTCGATGCATCTATAGTTCTCATGAGACAATCAGGTCATGGCACAAGGCCATTGACATTTCAGATCTTGACACAAGGTCTTAACAGGGTTTGATATTATACATTTCCTCATTATGTCTATGATAATTAATTAACTAAGTGGATATTTGAATAGAAGAATATCCATGGTTAAGATCCAGTACTTATTAGTATCAGAAGAATTCAATGCTTATGGAGTGATATTTATTTAGCCCTCAGTGATTTATTAGCCAGTGTATGTTCACAGTAGTTAAGGATGAAATTGAATTTATTACCTTTATGTGCAACTCTGATTATGTATCACTCTTAGTTTTTAAATTTGTACTTGCATATTATTATGTCATACTTATTTAGAATTTTGTTTACTCATTCATCTATATGATCATGCCTATAATTGAATCATGTTCTCTTGTAATTTTGTTAGTATGCTTTAAATTGTGCACTTTTATTTCCGAGAAAATTGTTATGATATGTTAAATATGTTACTACATTTCTTAAGAAAATGTTTTATGGAAAATTTTAAAGAATGTTTTCAAAAGTTATAGTTGGTATATTATGTTATTTTAAAACCCCTTACTGGGCATTCGTTTTCTCACCCTACATTTTTGAAATAAAATTTTCAGGTATCAGTTTTTAGCCGAAGAAGCATGTCAGAAGTAGCTGGTTTCCCAAAACCTGAACCGAATCAATTCTATGTATGGGAAATGACGTGTAAAATATATTTTCATGTTTTTGTTAAAAATTACACATCATGTTTTAAGACATCGGATCCGAGCAGTTTGGGGTCGGCCTGTGACAACGATTAACAAAAACGGTTGTCACTATGTTTTTATATAATAATTTGACTTCACTCTAAGTAACCAAATTAAATTTAAAACCATGTAATCTATTGTATGTGCACTAATAGAATATAACTTCAATTTCGTACAACCACTTTTATCTTACATGTTTATCCAAACATGAATATAAGTGAACCGGTCATTAAAATCGATTAAACAAATGATCCTGAACAATGAAATTGAATCTCATAACTAATCAAAATGTTTATAAATGAACTTAAAATTATTATACTAAACCAATTAAATATATAATAAGAGTTGGAATTATTAATTAATAAACCTAATTTGTTTATTTAGGTCTTTAATAACAAGTGGAGAACACCAACGGATTTAAGGTAAGGGATCCTCTCAATTTCACTCTTAATCAAGATTTCCCTCTATGTTATGCCTTTTTATGTGTAATAGAAAATTTTGGGGTATGTTTTTTCACCTACCCCATATTTCCAATTTATTTATAAGTGATGATAAACCTATTTTCTCTCTCATCAATCCCTCTTAGGTACACCATAAACCATTCCAATAAACCGTAACGAATTATACCCAAACCCCTTTTGTTCATTTGGGTTGCCTTATCTTTATTTATATCAAAGTGGAGTTATATCATCTATTTATGAACATATTATAAATTATGTTTATTTTTACAAAATTCATTTATGAATACCCCTTCATCAATCTCTTTTGGGGATATACATGTTTTTAAAAGATTCCCTCCTTAGAACTTTCCTATAAGCAAACCTATTTTAGGGGAACTTCCCAATTTTTTACCCAATTTCAAGTAAACTATATCCTATATTTTAATCCACCATTATATTTATAAAATCGGTAGTTTTATTATGGAAACCTTCTTGGTTCAATTATGGTTTTATATAAAATATTTTCCTCTATTCTATTTTAAATGATCTATAGCATTTTCCTTAAAACTGCACAAAAAAGTTTTAATGGTAATGTTTCTCAAATACATTTATTATATGTTTTCACTTATATTTGACACCACCTACCATGTTATATGCTTATTTTACCTTATGAATATCCATGTATGTTCTAATCCCTTTATTTCATGGACACTTTCATGATACGATCATTGGTTATGCTTTATGTCATGATTGTGGTACCCAATTCTTTCCTTGGGTACCCTTATGTTTATGTATGGTTGATTATGGATGATTATTTATGTGGAAAGAATATTCATGAAAGCGTTGAGATGAGTGCACCTATATAGCACTCCAATGCATTGGGTAAAGTTAAGTCTCATGAGATGTGATTTGAAATGGGATTGGCAGTTAGCCCTGACCCGTACTAAAATGTGAAACGGGATTGGAGGTTAGCATTGACCCATACTAAAGAAATTTTTTATGATTCTGTAACATTTATATGATTCCATGTTTATATTATCCCATGCGTATACGATATGATTTCATATGTTCCATGCTTTGGATATCATTATGTCATTCCTCCTAACTCTTATTCTTAAGATGTATCCTTATGTTCATTCCATTACTGGGATTTTTAGCTCATCCATTTATTCATGTGTTCCCCAGGGTACCCTATGCAGATGTAAGGGCTCAAAGGAAGTTAGGAGCTCTTTATGAATATTAAATAAAGAAGTGTTTTTTTAGCCCCTTGTTTTATGTTTTATGTACCTAGTCTTCGAAGACACTAAACTTAATAATCCTTGGCTTGTACTCTGATTTAATGTAACAACTAGGCCCCGCTAACAGCATAGACACCCCGCCTTAACATGGTCGTTGGGTCCTGGCCCACCAGGTACCACCAGTTGCCCCGCAGACACGTGGTCCCCACCCCAGGGCCCACCCACGTGCCTGAACGGGTCATCTGACTAATGATACTCCCCACATGCCAGCACATGTCCTTTCCAGTGTGTTTTGTCCTCACTCACACACACCCTGGGAAACTTTCCAGAAGGTCACCCATCTAGATCACTACTCTAAGTCCGCCAAGTACCACCAGTTGCCCCGCAGACATGTGGTCCCCACCTTGGGGCCCACCCACATGCCCGAATGGGTTATCTGACTAATGATAGTCCCCACATGCCATCACATGTCTTTTCCAGTGTGTTTTTTCCTCACTCACACCCACCACGGGAAACCTTCCATAAGGTCACCCATCCTGATCACTACTCCAGGCCAATCACGCTTAACTGTGGAGTTTTAATCAGGCAGCCTCTCAAAAAGAAAGGTACACCTTGTTGGCATGAGTCATATCATTCATCCATTTAACCATTTATCATTTGGGGGTGTTACAATCACCCCCCCCCCCTAGAGAATAACATCCTCTTTGTGGGCCCTACATCTCAACTCTGGTAGTGCACCACACACTTAAGACTGGGTACCACCTCTGATACCAAATGTAACAACTGGGCCCCACTGACATCACAAACACCCCGCCTTAATATGGTTGTTGGGTCCTGGCCCACCAGGTACCACCAATTGCCCCACAGGCACATGGTCCCCACCCTAGGTCCCACCCACGTGCCTAAATAGGCCATCTAACTAATGATAGTCCCCAAAGACTAGCAAATATCCTTTCTAGTGTGTTTTTTCCTCACTCACACACACCCTGGGAAACTTCCCATAAGGTCATCCAGCCTGATCACTACTCCAGGCCAAGCACGCTTAACTGTGGAGTTTTAATCAGGCAGCCTTCTAAAAAGGAAGATGCACCTTATTAACATGAGTCATATCATTTATCCATTTAACCCTTTATCATTCAGGCGTGTTACAGTCACCCCCCCCCCAAGAGAACAACATCCTCGTTGTGGGCCCTGCATCTCAACCCAGGAAGTGCACCGCACTCTTAAGGCTCGGTACCACCTTTGATACCAAATGTAACAACTGGGCTCCACTGATAGCACAAACACACTACCTTAACATGGTCATTGGGTCTTGGCCCACCAGGTACCACCAGTTGCCCCGTAGACACGTAGTCCCCACCCTAGGGCCCACCCACGTGCCCGAATGGGTCATCTCACTAATGATAGTCCCCAAAGGCTAGCACATCTCATTTCAAATGTTTTTTTTCCTTACTCACACACACCCTGAGAAACTTCTCAGAAGGTCACCCATCCTGATCACTACTCCAGGCTAAGCACGCTTAACTGTGGAGTTCTAATCAGACAGGATCCCAAAAAGGAAGGTGCACCATGTTGACATGAGTCATATCATTTAGTCATTTAACCCTTTATCATTTGGGGGTGTTACAATTCTCAAATGATCAGTAAGGGTTACAAATGGAAGAATAATGAATCAATAATAATTAAATTGTAAACAATTTGACATAATCAATAAGGCATGGTGAATAAATGAAAAACTCATTCCATTAATAAACTGAGAATGAAGCTACATCCATAGATTTTGTCATAGTGAAAACCTCATGGATAGTAATAACTCATAATGGATAAAGAGAATTCTTATTAATTTGACATCATATATCTGGAACATGATACCATAATACTGTAAAAACAGTTTAGTTCTATGGGTGGAAACTCGTCTGATTTTTGGAAACAAACTCGAAGGGTTTATTGCCAACTAATTTGTCTCATGAGACCTACCAATGCATCAAGTGGCTATAGCAGGCCCCACTATCCAATTAATCTCAAAATCATTCTTTATACATAGACTCAACATGATAAAAATATGCCTTTACATTATCCGTATAGAATAGAGGATATAGATTCATCAATATTTTCATAGTCAAAACAATATTCAAAATAAATAACGTATGTAAATGGTATATGTCTTAGACAATAATAATATACATAATATGAGACTATGTACATTTAAATGGAATATAATTTCAATTTAAAAGTGGTATCAAATGGGCATTAGGTACATCACATAAGAAATATTAGGTGCACAATACTAACCAAGTCACAACGAAGTGAAAATTAAGACAAAGCTCGTTACCACGTTGTAATCAATTGAGTCGTATGACTGAAAGTTAATAACCACCAAAAGAATCATAGAATAACATGAATATAAATATAATCATGATAATATATATAAAATGGAAGTACACCTATACCACATATAATAAATAAGAGTCCAACAATGGAAATCCCACAGAATTGAAAGTGAAATGAGAAAACCCCTTACAAACATTTCAGCATGGTAACGAGTGTTATTTCAAGGGATTAATAAGAGGTAAAGGGGTATAGCATTATTTATATATCATAAGGGTATTATGGGGGAGGTGATAAAACATTCCCCATCATTAGGTATTAAAAATAAAAGAGCACAACATAGGGGATATCCTTCAACAAAAGTGAGAGAGAGAATCCCTTACCTTACACTCGAAGGTGTTCTTATTTGTTCTTAACGACCTAAATAATAAAATTTAGATTCATTGATTAATAAGTACATAACATCATAAACATTTAATTGATATATTATAACCTTATTAAGTTCATTAATGGCCTTTTTGATGGGTTTAATATATTCAATTTTATTGTTTTGGAAGCATTTTCTTACTTGGTTTCATGATTTGTTTACTTGATTTCATGAATGGAAGTTCATTTGAAATGTGGTTAAAGATAAAGGATTATTATTATATATTATTAATGAAATTTTAGATATATAAATAATCTTATAATTATTCTGGGTATATACCATGAGGATGACTCATTCTATGAGTTAATGATAAACCCTTGGATTTGACTTGGTGGTTTTGGCCACAATGAACTTGTTTTGTATTATTATTCAATTTTTTGAGTGTGTAAGGATTACAAAATATTAAACATGATAAAATACATATATTATGATCTGGTTCAAGCATAAAAAAGTTTTCATGACCATTCTTGAATATATTAAGGTAAATTGAAAACCCGTCTTCCTTGAGTGTGATAAATTAACACATCTCAGACGGTGTTTGCATTTATTGTATAAAAGGGAGAGAAAAAAAGATATTATGATGAAATATTCCATTAGAATAATGAAAATCCAGTACATGTAAGGTACTGTAATTATCATGGAATTTGGATTAGGGGGGGTGAGAATATAGAACAAAATAATGGAACTTTGTAAAAGAAATTGAAAGAAAAGTGAAGAGAGGTTCACCTCTTGAGTACTCCTACTTTAGAATCTCCTTAAGGCCTTTGTTTTTGGCCTTTTGGTGAGACCAGTAGTTCTTGGACATGGGGAGAGGGATTGGGAAGATTATTTTGCAGAATTTAGGAAAGTATTGAATCTTGAGTGATGTGGGAGGAAGAGGGGGTGATAGGTGGTTTATATAGTGGAGGGGAGGGGAGTTTTCTTAATATTATAATCATTAATTTATTATTTCTTCTCAAGACAAGAAATAGTGAGTATTACTTGAATTAGAATAGTAATAAGAGCATGTGAGTTTAATATTTGGGTTCTTACATCACTCATGATTCTAGGAATAGTTAATTTAAATTATAATGTATTTATAAGGTAAATTAATGTATTTTACTATTCACCAAAAATTCAAGTGTTTCAGAAAAATCCCAAAAATTCACCCTAACTATTTTTCGACATGTAGAATCCAAAAATGAAGTCCATTTTTCAAAAATAACTTTCTAATTATTATTAATTAAATATTTAATTAAAATATTTATTTAATCAAAAAATATAAAAACATAAATTATTCATCTTCATTTTAAAGGTTCCTAAATTTATTTATACATTCATGGGTATGGATACCATTCATAAGAGTCATGTTACTACTCATAAGGGTAAGTTAATATTCATAAGGGTAGGTTACTATTCACCAAAAATTAAGTTAACATGAAAACACAACATAATGAACTACTAAGTGCTAAGTGACCTTTAAACATAAGTTTGTCACTTCTATGTTTTGAATTTCGAAAATATGACATACACGATTGCAATCAGCAAGTTATTTGGAATCCAATAAGAAAAAATTAATTTTTTTTGAATAATAACCTACCCTTATGAATAGTAACATACCCTTATGAATAGTGATATACCCTAATTAATAGTAACCATACCTATAGTAATATATAAATAATATTCAAATTGAAAGTATGATATACCTATAATTTAGAATAAGTAAATGACTATTTTAAAACTGGTTTTTGATAATAAATTATGATTTTAATTAAATATTAAAATAATAATATTTAGAAAATTATTTTTGAAAAATGGAATTCATTTATGGATTCTACATGTCGAAAAATGGTTAGGGTGAATTTTTAGTATTTTTCTGAAATACTTGATTTTTTGGTGAATAGTAAAATACATTAATTTACCGTATAAATACATTATAATTTAAACCCACTATTCCTGACATCACAAGTGATTTAAGCACCCAAATCTCAAATTCACATGCCCTATTTACTATTCTTGGTCATTTAAGACTCACTATTCTTTGTCTTAAGGGAAATTAATGAACTAATGAATTAAATATTAAGGAAAACCCTCTCCCCTCCACTATAAATACCACCCTTCACACCCTCATTTCCTCACACCTCTAAAGCCTCAATCCTTGTCTAAACTCTACCCAAGGATCTTCCCTATCCCCTTCCCCACGTCCAAGAGATTCTGGTCTCATAAAAATACCAAGCATAGGTCTCTTAAGGAGGATCTCAAGAGGAGGATTCAAGAGGTAATTCCTCTCTCTCTCTCTTTCCTTTAAATTCCTTTCAATTTCAAGTTCTTTTCTTATTCTATCCCCACCCATATTCATCCACATGGTATGGTAACTCTATTATCATACATATACTGGAATTTTATGATACTAATGGGATATCATACCATCTAACCCCCTTCTCCTCTTCCTTTTATTTTATAAAAGAAAACGTTGTTTGTGAGGTGTTAATCTATCACCTTCAAGAACGACATGTTTTCTTTTTACATTTTTGCTTTCATATCTGGTCAGGAAACCATTTTTATGGTTGAACCATAATATTTTATATGTATTATTTCCTATTTAAATTTCTGGAACTATCTTATGTATATATTACTAAATGATTAATCAAAACAATTTCATTGTGGTCGAAAAACTGTCCAAATTAACCCAAACAATCATCATTTAATTCTTATCTAATGATTCATCCACATGGTATATAATATAATTCATTATAAGATCATTTAAACTTCTATAATATAATTAATAATATTAAATATCATTTTTTTATGTTTATCCATGTTCTGCATGAACTTTCATTTAAGAATACAAGTGAACCACTCAAGAAAATCATAAAAACGAACATTCTCGAACAATGTTTTTAAACCCTATAACTCATCAAAAGGCCCATAAAATAACATAATGAAACAAAAATTAACCCTATTAATTTATAAAAGGTTATTTAATTTCTAATTAATGAATATAATTTCATTATACAGGACATTAAAGAGAATAAAGCGTTCAGATACAAGGTAAGGGGAAATTCTCGAACCCAATTTCATCCTTCGGGTTCTCCCTCTTTCACTCCATTTTTGATATGGTTATTCCTTAAAAATCATTTGTTCATAATTTTATTTTATTTTATGGGATATACATGTTTAACAATGGTGTTTATTTCAAACAAAATTTTTTCCAAAAGAAATCTTCTTTTAAGAACTCACCTTTTACTTCTCACTCAAGGTTGACGGTTCTTGTAACATGCATGTTATTTCATCCTTCTTTTGGGAACCCAATGTTTATGAATGTGTTCTTATGAGATTAAACCCATTTTTTCCATGGGTTAGTTATGCTAATTTTTGATACATTTTCATTGTGTCATTCATGATAAATGATAATGTTATGATGTGACTGGTGCGCTTGGAATTATATTGCACAATATGAATGTTTCAATGTGATGGGTGTGCCTGGAATTATACAGCGCTCCAATACATTGGGTAAAGTGATGAATCTCATGAGTTAATGTGAAATTATTTGTGAACAAGATTATATATTTTTTCATAAGTATGTGTGGTAGTTAACCACTAAGACATGATGTTTCATTTTTATGCATTGCCACATTTTAATTCATTTATTTATGCTTCCTCTCATGTTCATGATTCTTTCTTATGATATTATTATGCTCACCCCATTATATATTGTTATTATCTATCCTCTTACTGGGATTTTAGCTCACCCCTTTTGATGTATATCCTTAGGTTGCTACATATATTAAGGAGTGGTCAAGTTCCAACAATAATCTAGAGAAGAAGAAATTAAATAAATGTTAATACTTAATTGAGTAATTGTTATGTATGGTCCTAGTTTCCCCAAGACACTAAACCTTTGAATACTCTATGTGTAATATTATTATGTTGTTTATCTTTAAACTAATGTAATAGTAATGTAATAAAAAAAATTCTTTATTTAATCTCCATAAAGATCTCCTAACTTCCTTTGATCCCTTACATCTGCAAAGGGTGCCCTAGGGAACACATGAATAAAGGGATGATCTGAAAAGCCTAGTAAGGGAATGAACATAAGGATATGTATGGAGCACATGAGTTAGGAGGAATTACATAATGATATCCAAAGCATGAAACTTATAAAATCATTTTATATAAGCATGGGATAATATAAACATAGAATCATATAAATGTGGCATAATCATTAAAAATTTCTTTGGTATGGTTTAAGGCTAACAACCAATCATGTTTCCCATTTTAGTACGGGTCAAGGCTAACCGCCAATCCTGTTTCACATCACATCTCATGAGACTTAACCTTACCCAATGCATTAGAGAGCTATCTGGGTGCACCCATCTCAACATTTTCATCAGTATTATTACCACATAAATAATATTTCCACATAAATAATCATACATAATCAACCATACATAAACATAAGGATACCCATGGAAAGAATTAGGTACCACAATCATGACATAAAGCATAACCAATGAGTGTATCATGAAAGTGTCCATGAAAGAAAGGGATTAGAACATAAATGGATGTTAATAAGGTAAAATAGGAATATAACATGGTAGGTGGTGTCAAATAAAAGTGAAAACATATAATAAATGTATTTGAGAAACATTATCATTAAAACATTTTTGTGCGGTTTTAAGGAAAATACTATAGAGATTTTAAAAAATAGAAAAGAGGGAAATATTTTATATAAAAATGAGAATTGAACCAAGAAGGTTTTTAGAATAAAAAATATTGATTTTATAAATACAATGGTGGCTTAAAACATATGATATAGTACACTTTAAATTGGGTAAAAATTCGAGAAGTTCCCTTAAAATAGGTTTGTTTATCGGAAAGTTCTAAGGAGGGAATCTTATAAAAAACGTGTATATCCCCAAAATATAATGATGAAAGGGTATTAATAAATGAATTTTTTAAAACTAAATAGAATTTTGAATATTTACATAAATAGATAAGATAACTCCACTTTGATATAAATAAAGATAAGGCAACCCGAATGAACAAAAGGGGTTCGGGTAGAATTCATTACAGTTTATTGGCATGGTGTCGGGTGTACCTAAGAGGTCTTGATGAGAGATAAAAGGAGTTTCTCATCACTTATACATTATTAGGACAGTATGGGGGAGGTAAGAAAACATACCCAATCATTTGGGATTACGCATAAAAGGCATAGCATAGAGGACAATCTTGATTAAGAGAGAAATGAAGAGGATCCCTTACCTTAATTATGTTGGTGTTCTCCACTTGTTATTAAAGACCTGAATAAACAATTTAGGTTTATTAATTAATAATTAAAGAAACTATTATATATTTAATTGGTTAATTATGATAATTTTATGTTCATTTATAACAATTTTGATTGGTTATGAGGTTCAATTTCGTTGTCCCGGATTGTTTGTTTACTTGGTTTTAATGACCGGTTCTCTTATATTCATGTTTGGATAAACATGTAATATGAAAGTGGTTGTCCATAATTGAAGTTATATGTTATTATTTAACATACAGGATATTAAATGGTTTTAAATTTAATTTGGTTACTAATAGTGAATTAGAATTATTATATATATAACCTTAGTGACAACCGTTTTGGTTAATCGGTTGGTTTGATTACAAAGAACATGTTTTGCTTTATAACTTAATACCATTAGTACAAAAGGATTAAAAAACAAAAAAAAAGGATATATTAACTATATAATAATCTGGTTAAACCATAACACAAATGTTTTCATGACCAGAATTAAAGATAATAAAATAAATTGATAAATTGTTGTCGTTGAATGTGCTAAATTTGCTCATCTCAAACAGTGTTTTAATTTCTTTCAAATAAAATTGTGGGGAAAGGAGAGAAGATAATGAAATGTACCATTATCATAAAAACATTCTAGTACATTTATTTTAATGGTTTTATCATACTATTTTTGTGAAGGGGTGTGAGGAAAGAAACAAAAAGAAAAGAACTTAAAAGAAATGAAGGAATTGGAAAGAGCAATTTACCTCTTGAGACTTCCTCCTTTGTAAACCTCTTAAGGGGATAGGTTTTGGTATTTTGAATAGGATAGGAGATTTTGGACGTGGGGGAGGATCTTTGGTACATTTTTGGGTATAATATTTTCAAGGAAAAAGGCTTGAGAGTAGTGAAGAGAAGTGGGAGTGAGGGGGGTTTTATAGTGGAGGAGATGAGGGTTTTCATAATTTTTAATCATTAGTTTATTATTTCTTCAAAAGACAAGGAATAGTAAGTATTACATGATCAAGAATAGTAATAAATTCATGTTAATTTTAACCAAAGGCCATTTACATCATCCATGACTCAAGCATGATGCAGACATTAAGGTTTTAGCATTTATTGTGAATTATCGGATTTTATTATTCATCAAAAATTCAAGTATGTTAGAAAAATCCCAAAAATTCACCCTAACAATTTTTCAATGTGTAGAATAAAAAAATGAATTCCATTTTTCAAAAATAATTTTATAAATATTATTATTTTAATATTTAATTAAAATCATGATTTATTATCAAAAACCAATTTTAAAACATTCATTTACTTATTCTAAAATATCGGTATATCGTAATTTCAACTTGAATATTATTTATATATTATCATAGGTGAGGTTACTATTCATTAGGTAATATCACTATTCATAAGGGTATGTTACTATTCATAAGGGTAGGTTTCTATTCACCAAAAATTAAGTTTTTCTTATCGGACTCCCAATAACTTACTGATCACAACCGTGTATGATAGATTTTTGAAATTCCAAACATAGACCGGAGCCGGTTGTTATATTGGAATGGTTAGAAGGAAATAAATCTCGAAGGAACGATTAGTTTAGTAGTATTGAAGAAACTAGAAACATAGATGTAACTCAAATTACATTGGAAAAGTTTACAAAATATAATACATAATAAAAACTAAAAACTACATCCAAAGGAACTCAATAAATGATCTCCTCTTCATCACCTATTGAAGGTAAACAATGAAAGTGTGAGCTCAAATGCTTAGTAAGGGTTAAAAATGGTGGAATAATGAATCAATAATAACTGAATTGTAAACAATTTGACATAATCAATATGGCATGATGAATAAATGAAAAACTCACGCCATTAATAAACTGAGAATGAAACTGCATCCATAAATTTTTTTCATAGTGAAAACCTCATTGATAGTAATAACTGATAATGAGTAAAGAGAATGCTTATTAGTTGGACCTCATGTATCAGGCACATTATACCATAATACCATAAAAATGGTTTTTTTTGGGTAGAAACCCATCTGATTTTGAAAAACAAATTCTAAGGGTTTGTCGCCAACTGATTTGTCTCATGAGACCTACTAATGCATCGAGGGGTTGTAGTGGGCCCCACCCACCGCTGCATATCCAAATAATTCTTTATAAATAGATTCAACGCAAGAGAAATATTCCTTTACATTATCTGTATAGAATAGAGGATACTGATTCATCGATATTTCCACAGTCAAAACAATATTCAAAATAATTACCATAGGTAAATGGTATACAGCTTAGACAATAATTATATTCATAATATGAGACTATGTACATTTAAAAGGAATATAATTTCAATTAAAAATTGATCTCAAATGGTAAATAGGTGCACCACATAAGAAAGATTATGTAACTCCCCAACCCCAGTTACCCAGATTCGGTGCATTATTACATAGCATTAACATAATCACAAGGGATTAAATCCTGAAAGACCGATCAGTTTAGTAGCCTTCGAAGTACTAGATACATACATATGTTTTACATTACATCATGAAATAAAAACAACAACAACATTTTGTCTCTATTGACTACATTCATATCCCTTAGCCTATCCATATAGGTCGACCATAAAATACTTCTTCACATCTTGGGAAAAATAAAACATAGAAAGGGGTGACCTCATATGCTCAGTAAGGATAACAGTATAGCGGGAACTTTCATAAATAAACATAAACATTTAAGGCAATGTATAAAACTAAAACAAAAGCCTTTTAAACTTAAACTTAAGCATAATATGGAAAAGATAAATAAAATAATGTCATTTAGTTATTCAAATGGATATTCTACTAGTCGAATAATCACATGTAATATCAATAGCTGATTTCATAATGATGGAATGCATAATGTCAGGAATCATAACCACATAGTCAAGGCCTCTTGATAAGACTACAAATAAGATTTTTTCAAGGCCTTGTTCCAAGACACTAGTTTGTCTCATGAGACCTACCAATGCATTGAGGAGCTACAGCGGGCTCCACCTTTTACTTTTTAAGTCCAATGCATTCCTCATATGAAAAGGTTGAAACATAAAATAAACATTCATATTAAAACTAGCATACAAAATGTTAATAAATTAACCATAAACCATTAATGGTATAAAAATAACACATCCAAATTCAAACATATCACAAAACCTTCAATACAATATGGAAGATTTTTATCATAATAAATCAACTTCAGATAAGTATAAAATCCATTAAAGGGTGTTGACATAGATGAAATCATAACTATTTGAGAGAAATATCTCTTTCTATTTTGAAATCATTTAAAAGTCATGTAATTATAAAAGAAAAAATTTATTTTTAAAATATTCTTATAATATTGTAATGGAAGATTCAAAGGTGTTATAACAACAGAGAATAATTGCACCCACCGTATAAGTTAAAAAAACATTCTTACCTTAATTTGTCGAAAAGGTCATAAAGTACCTTGTTTGGAAAATGACGGAAAGATTCCTTTTAAAACATTTTATAAAAATAAAAACAAGGGTATAAATGACTTTAACCCATAGTCGAGTAAATAGTAAAAATGTTTTGAAATACATTTTTAAGTAACACAGATGTGGATGATAAAGAGGTCCCAGTAGACACTTATGTAAAAACAACCTCAGATAATAAATAGATTGTTAAATTAAACCTTACCTTGTACTTTTCCTTGGTTGAGGGTACGTTAACCTCCTGTATAATATTTAAATCATTTTTATTAAATTATAAAAGAACCAAATACATAAATATGATATCATATATGATCTTCAAATATTTCTTTGTTAATAATATTTTAGTAGTATCATTGTTTCAGGTGTTAACTGATTCATTTTTCTTTATATATTTTGTTACATAAGTCATGTTTCTTATGGATAGGATGTAGTTTATTCATATACAGAATTATATAATATTATTAAATATTATTTTAAATAATCAAATGAAAATTATTCTTTAATGGTTGTGATGGGGAATGAATCTCATCGTGTTCATGGAGACGGTAATCTGTACGTACGCCCGAACGCTACTTCCATTTCATTTTTTTATTTTAAAATGAATGCAGACCAAATGATACATAGGTATATTATTATTCCTATATAATATAATATTTTATATATGTTATGTAATTTCATTAACACCATCCTTTATACGTTCTATGTATGGTATGAACGAGTCATATCAGTTTGAGTGGCTGGTAGTCCGCACTTCCTCAAATGAAATTATCGTATATATACAACATGAAAAGAATAAAGGTATGATATAAAAGAAAATTACAGAAGATTATAGATAAAAGAAATATCATAACTATCATATATAATTATAGTGTCATCATAATGGCCACCATAAGAGGTGGTGGTAGAAGATTGAACAATCATTGTTTCGTGAGGCAGTAGTCCGTCGTCCACAGAAACATTATGTTTTATACCCATTAGATGGAGGTGTGTGTAAGTGTAGTTAAAATATTTCTCATAAAAAAACCTAGTATAATTTTGATACTTTTTTTGTTATAAAATAAAGGAATAAAGAGATTTTAGGGGGTTGTAGAATTAAAATAAAAGAAAATAACTTAAGAGGAGATCTTACCTTTAAATCGGGAAACTCACTTTGGTTTGAACCAAAAGGCTTTCTTGAAGTGCCTTATTCATAAGGTAAGGTTTATAAGAGGAATATATGGATTTAGGGAGATTAATTGGGCATAGTTCGGATGATTCAAGTGGCTTGAGAGGTGTGAGAAATGGGATAGAGTTGAGGGATTTTTATAAGGAGGGGAGGGGCTCTTTAGGAATGTTTGAAAATATTATTTTATTATATAATGATTTTAGGTTTCTAAAGGTCCAAAACTCATTAAAGTCGAAGATAATATGACTCATGGTATAAATAAAATCATCCAATAATAATTTTACAGGTTTTGGATATTGTTTTAATTTTTATAATCTCATTTATTTAAATCATTCTTTAATGAGGTAAACACTGCATCATTATTGTGTCATAAATAATTTTATTTATTTGATGTCAAAAAATTATAAAAAAAATAACATGATGTAGGAAATATTTTTAGCTATGAAATTAATATTTATAGTCGAAAAGATAAGTTATATAACCCCTTGTAAAAATTATTTTACTAAAAGATATATGTTTATGTCATTTTTGCCTTTACTTTAAATTAATTAATATAAAGTGTCATTATCACTCTCAAGTGGCTCCATGGGATCCCAAAATCGACTCGATTATTCCCATGGTCGGACATGTATCAACCAATAGTAATAGGATACATGTTAGGGTAATTTAATATTATTATAATAATATTTTTTTACCCTTATTTACCAGATTTACCTTTTAACCATGGTAAATAAAATATTTACTGAAGTAAATATTCATAATGTTTAAAAATAAGAGTTAATATTTACAAAATTTGGATCTCCTAATTCCAAATATTGAATCTATTTTTCCAAATTCAAAACACAGAAGTGGAAAAAATTAATTTAAAATTAATTCTCGTTGTCAAAACAAAAAGCGTGTTTTTAAGAAATAATAACTATCAAAAGATTGACACTTGTTTATGTCTAGTTTAAATGTGAAATTACATCCAATGATCTAAATTATATTAAATGATAAAAATATAATCTAATGATACTTTAAAACCACTCAAATTTATAATTTAACACTATCAATTATTTAAATTAAAAAAGTTGTTTTTAATTAAAATTTAGTATTTTTCACTATTCATCAAAAATTGAAAGTTTTTAGAAGAGTACAAAAAATTCACCCTAAGCTAATTTTAATATTCCGAATCCAAAAATGAAGTCCATTTTGAAAAATAAAATTTATAAAATTTCAAAAAGTGGGTATTACTATTCACAACAACTAGTTTGATTGGTCGTGGTGTGTTAAAATCTCAAAGTTGCGTACAGCGCAAGCTATTATATAATTCAAAGAGAAACATATTGTGGAATCTTGGGGTGTTACATTCTTCCCTCCTTCAAATAATTTCATCCGCAAAATTTCTATAATACTACTACATAAAAATATTCAGGTGGTTCTTCATCATAAGTTCCTCGGGTTCCCACATTGCCTCTTCCATCTTATGATTTCTCCATAGAAATTTCACCAGGCGAGTCATCCTGTTTCTCAACACTTGTTCTCTAGTATCAAGAATTCTAATAGGATATTCTCAATAAGACAGATTGGGTTCTAGTTCTATTTCTTCATAGGTGAGTACATGCATTGGTTCAAGCATTTATTTTCTCATTAGTGATACGTGGAACACATCATGAACTTTGGAGAGGCTTAGCGGCATTGCCAAATGATAAGATACAACTCCAATTCATTCTTGTTTTTTGAAAGGTCCGATGTACCTGGGACTTAATTTTCCTTTCTTACTGAATCGTATAACACCCTTCCATGGAGATACCTTCAAGAAAACATGATCACCTACTTGAAATTCCAAATCTTTCCTTTGGTTATCAGTATAGCTCTTTTTCCTACTTTGACCTGTTTTGATGTGGGTTTGGATAAGATTCACTTTTTCCATTGTTTCCTCAAAAATTTCTGGGCCTACGAGTTTTATTTCACTAACAGCATCCCAACAAGTTGGTGTGCGACATCTCTTTCCATATAATGCTTCATATGGTGCCATCTGAATACTTGAACGAAAACTATTGTTATAAGAAAATTCTACCATAGGTAAATATTGATCCCACATACCTTGAAAGCCAAGTGATAAAGATCTCAACATTTCTTCCAATGTTTGAATATTCTGTTCTGATTTTCCATTAGTTTGAGGGTGGTAGGCAGTGCTTAAATGAAGTTCAGTATCCAAGGCGATCTGAAGACTTTTCTAGAATCTTGATGTAAAACGGGGATCACGATTAGAAACAATCGATAGGGGTACTCCATGAAGTCTTACAACTTCATTAATATATAGTCTTTCTAGATGTTCATGTTGTAAATCTTCTCTTATAGCAAGAAAATGAGCTGACTTGGTAAAATGATCAACAATGACCCATATTGCGTCATTCCTTATAGAAGTCTTTGGTATCCCTATGACAAATTCCATCGTAATATAATCTCATTTATACTTAGGTATGGGAAGAGGTTGCATGACTCCTCTAGGATGTTGTCTTACAACTTTCACTTGTTGACAAACCATACATCTTGACACATAATCATAAATATCTCTCTTTATGTTGTCCCACCAAAAATGTTCCTTCAAATATCTATACATTTTAGTGCTACCAGGGTGTACAGAGAAATTGGATCTATGAGAATCATCTAACCATTCCCTTTTTATATCATTTATTTAAGGAACACAAAGTCTCTTCCCAAATTTCAAAATCTCATCTTCATATACGAAGTCGATTAATCTCCCATCGTTCACAGCTTTAATTTTATTTTGAAACTCCTCATCATCAGTTTGAGAACTTTTTATCCTTTCTAGTAAAGATGGTTTAGAAACCATTTGAAAAAGTATTGATGTTTCACCTTCCATGATTATTCTCATATCCATCTTTACTAGATCCATGAACATAGGATCCCTTTCAACTCTCATCTTGTTCAAAACTCCATGATCCTTTCTGCTCAAAGCATCTACCACCTTATTTTCCTTCCCCAGGTGGTAGTGTGTGGTGAAATCATAATCCTTGAGTAGTTCGAGCCATATCCTTTACTTCATGTTGAGTTCTTTTTGTGAGAAAATATACTTCAAACTCTTTTAATCGGTATAAATCTCACATTTTTTCACCATAGAGATAGTGTCTCCATATCTTCAGAGTAAAGATTATAGTTACTAACTCAATATCACAAGTGGGGTATTTTTTTCATTAATTTTTAACTGTCGTGATGCATAAGCAATAACTCTATCATTCTGCATAAGGACACAACCAAGTCCTCTCTTTGAAGAATCACTATAAATAACAAATCCATCATTCCCCAATGGTAGATTCAATATAGGATCATTGACTAATCTTCTCTTTAGTTATTCAAAACATTATTCAAACTCTTTTGTCCAAAAAAATTTAACCCCTTTACGTGTGAGATTGGTTAATGGGTTATCCAATCAGGCAAAATTCTAGATGAAGCACTGATAATAACCTACTAAACCAATAAAACTACGTACCTCAGTTATACTCGTTGGTGCTGGCCATTCTTGGATTGCCCTGGTCTTTGAAGTATCAACAAAGATTCCATACTTAGAGACAATATGACCAAGAAAAAAAATCTCTTGAATCCAGAATTCACATTTGCTAAACTTCCCATATAATTCATTTCTTCATTGGGTTTTCAGAATAGTGCGCAAGTGATTTTCATGATCTTCATATATTTTTAATTAAACCAAGATATCATCAATAAATACCACTACAAATTCATCAATATATTCCTTAAAAACTCTATTCATTAGATCCATGAAAATAGATGGTGCATTAGTCAGTACAAAAGGCATTACTATAAACTCGTAATGCCCGTACCTAGTTTTAAATGTTGTCTTTGGAATTTCTTCCTTCTTCACATACAACTGATGATATCCAGATCGAAGGTCAATCTTTGAAAAATATTTATCTTCATTAAGTTGATCAAATAAATCATAAATGCGAGGTAGGGGATACTTGTTCTTTATTGTTATAGCATTGATCTCTCTGTAGTCAATTCACAACCTCATAGATTCATCTTTCTTCTTAACAAAAAGAATAGGGGATCCCCATGGAGAAACACTAGGGTGAATAAAACTTTTATTACTCAAATCCTCTAGTTGTTTCTTTAGCTCCACTAATTCCACAGTGGACATTCTATAAGGGGTCTTTGATATGGGACTTAAAATAGGAATTAAATCAATGGAAAACTCAATTTCTCATTCTGGAGGATGTCTATGTAAATCCTCTGGAAATACATCAACATATTCTTGTACAATAGTTACATCCTCTATTTGAACATTCCTTTACTCACCTATAGTTATTTCACTCTCTTCCTACCCAATAATTGGATTTAGTAGAGATATAGGGGGTGGATCTAGATAAGAATCAGATGGTGACGTTTCTCCTCTAAAGATAAGGTATTCCTTATCATCATCAAAAATTGTAACCTCCTTCTTCTTACAATAAATTTTCGCATCATGGTCCGAAATCCAATCCATAACGAGGATTGTATCAAATTCAATCATGGGTATGATGATGAAATCAGTGGATAAAGAACATTTATATTCCCAAATAGGGACTGATTCACAAAACTTTGTTGCAATGATACTTCCCTTAGAAGTTTTGACTGATAACTCCCTTATTAAATCAAATTGGAAATATCTAATTTTCTTAGAAAACTAGGAAGATATAAAACAATGTGATGATCTAGAATAAAATAAAGCATTGGATAAATTTGAGTAAATCATTAAATTACCTACCACCACGTCTTTCGGAGCTTCAACCTCAGTAGTAGTGATCGTATAAGCTTGGCCTTGCTCCCTTGGACTTTTCTGAGGTAAGTTTCCTTGGCACTTAGGACATTCATTTGCATAATGCCCCATTTCTTTACAATTGTAGCATTCAACATTGAAAACCTCTTTCTTTCCCTTGCAATCACGAGCTTGGTGGCCTTTTTTACCACACTTGTAACAGACTCCCATTCCCTTCAGGAAAGTACCAGGGTGTTTCTTCCCACATTTACCGCAGGATGGATATTCAAATTTTCCCTTCTTACCGTTATTTCCATTTCTAGAGTGTTCAGAAGATCTCTTCTTCTCTTTTTTTGCAATAAATTCGTAATACTTAGAGAATTACTTTTTGGTATTGATAGCACATAAGACAATATCTTTACATGATGAGAAGGATTGTGAGACTAATTCTCGATAGAAAAATGGTTTTAACCCATCAAATAATCAATCAATCTTACTCCTTGGGTTACGTATATAATCTATAGCATGTCTTTCTAACCTTGTAAAGTTAGCCTCATACTTTGCAACATTCTCATCCTATTTTTTCCTCAGATTTAGAAATTGTCTTTCTGAATATTCTTGATGGTCACGAAGAATGTATTTTTATGAGAACAGATATTTAAACTCCTTCCATTCCATATTTTATACTTCTTAATCCTCTTTTGTGTTTTGAATTAATGACCACCATTGATATGCATCTCCTGTGAGGCGATAAACTCTCATGAAAACTTTTTCCCTTTCGCTACTCCCCAAAGCATGAAATATTTTCTCTAAGGAACTTATACATTGATCAAATACAAATGGATTTATAGTCACATTGAATGTTGGTGGTTGTTGCCTCATTAATCGGTCTAACATTGATCCTCTGCATTGTGGATCAGGGTGCTCCATAAAGGTAAGGTTATTATTCATAACCTGAGTGAGTTGTCCCAGTATGGTGATAAGTTGATCAGCACTAGTTGCATCACCAACTCCACTATAATTATATTGAGTAGGAGGAAAATCCCTACATGGATTACGTACGTTGATACGGTTCTCATTCCTTCCACTAGGTGACATTTCTAAATAATGGCATACGCAAGATTAGTTTATGAATCGCAATACATAATTACAAACTTGTAAAACATTTAACATAAATTGAATAGTTTATGGATATAATCCATAATCATAAAAATGTTTTCTTTGAGGAGGTGTATACTCATAAATCCTTTATAATGGTTTGTAAATAAAATGGGAATTATCCTAAGCATATCCCCCAGGAGTGTCGTAACCAAGAGTGCAGCAAGGTCCATTGTCGTGTACCAGGATACCTCAGGTCAAGCCCGAAACTCCTTGTTGGAGTTTTCACTCCAAGGTATATCTAGGCCAGAGCTGCCTCTACCATATCGTATCCATATAGGTATGTATTTCTTGGAAAACTCACAAAATTTTCTGCATTACCAAAATTCTAGGAAGTTCTTCTATACTAATCCTCAAATTCTATCTTAGGATAATGTTCTATAATCATAGTTTTTCTAAATATAGCTTCCAAGGTTTATACTAAACTTCCTCTGATACCAACTGTAATGCCATGACCCCAGTTACCCAGAGTCGGTACATTATTACATAACATTGTCATGATCAAAAGGGATCAAATCCCAAAAGACTGATCAGTTTAGTAGCCTTGGAAGTACTAGATACATACATAAGTTTTACATTACATAATGAAATAAAAAAACAACAACATTTTGTCTCTATTGACCACATTCATATCCCTTAGACTATCCCTACAAGTCAACTATAAAATACTTCTTCACATCCTAGGAAAAATAAAACATAGAAATGGGTGAGCTTAGATGCTCAATAAGGATAACAGTATAGTGGAAACTTTAATAAATAAACATAAACATTTAAGGCAATGTATAAAACTAAAACAAAATCCTTTTAAACATAAACTTCAACATAAGATGGAAAAAATAAATCAAATAATTCCATTTACTTATTCACATGGATATTCTACTACTTGAATAATCACATGTAATATCAATAGCTAATTTCATAATGATGGAATGCATAATGTCGGACATCATAACCACATAGTCAAGGCCTCATGCCATGACTACAAATAAGATTTTGTTAAGTCCTTGTGCCAAGACACTAGTTTGTCTCATGATAAATACTGATACATTGAGGAGCTATAGCGGGATCCACCTGTCACTTACTAAGTCCAATGCATTCCTTATATGAAAAGGTTGAAACATAACATAAACATTCATATTAAAACTAGCATACAGAATGTTAATACATTAACCATAAACCATTAATGGTATAAAAATAACACATCCGTATTCAAAAATATCACAAAAACTTCAATAAAATATGGAATATTTTTATCATAATAAATCAACTTCAAACAAGTATAAAATCCATTAAAGGATATTGACATAGATGAAATCAAAACTATTTTAGAGAAATATCTCATTCTATTTTGAAATCATTTAAAAGTCATGTAATTATAAAAGAAAACATTTATTTTAAAAATATTCTTATAAGCTTGTGAGGGAAGCTTCAAAGGTGTTATAACGGCATAGAATAAGTGTACCCCCCGTATAAGTTAAAAAAATATTCTTACCTTAATTTGTTGAAAAGGTCATAAAGTACCTTGTTCGGAAAATGGCAGAAAGATTCCTTTCAAACCATTTTATAAAAATTAAAACAAGGGTATAAATTAATTTAACCCATATTCTAGTAAATAGTCAAAAAAAATGAAATACATTTTTAATAAACATAGATGTGGATGATAAAGAGGTCCCAGTAGACACTTACGTAAAAACAGCCTCAGATAATAAAGAGATCGTAAAATTAACCCTTGCCTTGTACTTTTCCTTGTTTGAGGGTACGTTAACCTCCTATATAATAGTTCAATCATTGTTATTAAATTATAAAATAACCACATACATAAATATGATATCATATATGATCTTCTAATATTTCTTTGTTAATAATATTTTAGTAGTATCATTGTTTCAGGTGTTAACTGATTCATTTTCCTTTATATGTTTTATTACGTAAGTCATGTTTGTTATGAATATGATGTATTTTATTCATATCCATAATGATATAATGTTCTTAAATATTATTTTTAATAATCAAATTAAAATTATTCTTGAAAGTTTATGATGGGGAATGGATCTCATCGCGTTCGTGGAGACGGTAATCCATACGTACGTACAAACGCTACTTCCATTTCATTTTTTTATTTTAAAAGGAAAGAAGACCAAATGATACATAGGTATATTATTATTTAAGTATAATATAATATTTTACATATGTTACGTAATTTAATTAACACCATCCTTTATACATTCCATGTATGGTATGAATGAGTCATATAACTTTGAGGGGGCGATAGTCCGCACTTCCTTAAATGAAATTACCGTATATATACAACATGAAAAAAATAAAGATATACTATAAAAAAGAATTAAAGAATATTATAGATAAAATAAATATCATAAATATCATATATAATTACAGTTCCATCATAATGGACACTATAATAGGTGGTAGTAGAAGATTGAATAATCATCATTTTGTGAGGTAGTAGTTCGTTGTCCATAGAAACATTATGTTCTATGCCCATTAGATAGAGGTGTGTGTAAGTGTAGTTTGAATAATTCACATAAAAACAACCTAGTAAATTTATTATACTAGTGTTGTTATAAAATAAAAAAATAAAGAGAGTTTATGGGGTTGGAGAAGTAAAATAAAAGAAAAGAACTTAAGAGGAGATGTTACCATTAAATCGGGTAACTCTCTTTGGTTTGAACCAAAAGGCTTCCTCAAAGTGACTTCTGCCTAATGTAAGGCTTATAAGAGGAATATAGGGATGTAGGGAGATTAATTGGGCAGAGTTTGGATGGGCCAAATGGCTTGAGAGGTGTGAGAAATGGGTTAGAGGTGAGAACTTTTTATAAGGGGGAGGAGGGGCTCTTTTGGAATGTTTGAAAATGTTATATTATTATATAATGATTTTCGGTTTCTAAAGGTCCAAAACTCATTAAAGTCTAAGATAAGATGACTCATGTTCGAATTAAAATCATCCAATAAGAATTGGATAGGTTTTGGATATTTGTTTAATTTTTATAATCTCATTTATTTAAATCATTCTTTAATGAGGTAAACACTGCATCATTATTAGGTCATAAATAATTTTATTTATTTGATGTCTAAAAATTATAAAACAAATACCATGATGTAGGACATATTTTTATATTTCAAATGAATATTTATAGTCGAAAAGATAAATTATATAACCCCTTTTAAAAATTATTTTACTAAAAGATATATGTTTATGTCATTTTTGTCTTTACTTTAAATTAATTAATATAAAGTGTCATTATCACTCTCAAGTGGCTCTATGGGATCCCAAAATCGACCCAAGGATTTCTATAGTCAGAAATGTATCAGAAAATAGGAATAGGATACATTTTAGGGTAATTTAATATTATTATAATAATATTCGTTTACCCTTATTTACGAGATTTACCCTTTAACCATGGTAAATAAAATATTTACTGATGTAAATATTCATAATGTCTAAAAATAAAAGTTACATATTTACATAATTTGGACCTCATGATTCTAAATATGGAATCCATTTTTTCAAATTCAAAACACATAAGTGGCAGAAATTAATTTAAAATTAATTCCCTTAGTTAAAATAAAAGGCCTATTTTTAAGAAATAATAACTATCAAAATATTGACACTTGTTTATGTCCAGTTTAAATGTGAAATTACATCCAATGAAGTAAAATATATTAAATGATAAAAATATAATATAATGATACTTTAAAACCACTCAAATGTATAATTTAACACTATAAATTATTTCGATTAAAAAAGTTGTTTTTAATTAAAATTTAGTATTTTTCACAATTCATCAAAAATTGAAAGTTTTCAGAAGAGTAACAAAAATTCACCCTAAGATAATTTTGATATTTTGAATCCAAAAATGAAGACCATTTTGAAAAATAAAATTTATAAAATTTCAAAAAGTGGGCATTACTATTCATAATTGTTAGTTTGATTGGTCGTGGTGTATCAGAATCACGAAGTTGCGTATTGCACAAGCTATTGCATTATTCAAAAGGAAAAGTACTGTGGAATCTTGGGGTGTTATAGAGTAGGTGAAAAATACTAAGCAAGTCACAATGAAGTGAAAATTGAGACAAATCTCGTTACCACGTTGTAATCAATTGAGTCATATGACCAAAAGTTAATAACCACCAAAAGAATCATAGAATACCATGAATATAAAGAGAATAATGATACTATATATAAAATGGTAGTACACCTATACCACATATAAGAAATAAGAGGCAAACATTGGAAATCCCACAAAATTAAAAGTGAGATGAGAAAACCTCTTACAAACATTTTGGCATGGTAATGAGTGTTCTTGCGAGGGCTTAATGAGAGGTGAAGGGGTATCCAATTATTTATATATCATAAGGGTAGGATGGGGGATGTGCGAAAACATACCACGTCATTAGTTATTAAAAATAAAAGAGCACGGTATAGGGGAGATTCTTGAATAAAAGTGAGAGAGATAATCATTTACCTTACGCTCGAAGGTGTTCTTGTTTGTTATTATCAACCTGAATAATCAAATTTAGCTTCATTAATTAATAATTCCAAAACCTCATAAACATTTAATTGATATGGTATAACCTTATTAAGTTTATTAATGGTATTTTTTATGGGTTTAAGAGATTTAATTTTATTGTTTTGAAAGCATTTTCTTACTTTGTTTCATGATTTGTTTACTTGTATTCATGAATGGAAGTTCATTTGAAATGTGGTTAAACATCCAGAATTATTAATATATATTATTAATGACACTATAGAGATATAAATTATCTTATAATGATTCTGGTTATATACCATGAGGATGACTCATTCGATGAGTTAATGATAAACCCTTGGATTTAGCTTCGCGGTTTTGTGCAAAATAAACTTGTTTTGTATTATTATTTCATTTAATGAGTGTGTAAGGATTATAGAATATTAAACATGATAAAATACATATATTATGATCTGTTTCAACCATTGAAAAGGTTTCATGACCAGTATTGAAGATATTAACGCAAATTGAAAACCCGTCTTCCTTGAGTGTGATAAATTAACACATCTGAGACGGTGTTTGCATTTATTATATAAAAGGAAGGGAAAAAAGAGATTATGATGAAATATTCCATTAGAATAAAGAAAATATAGTACATGTAAGGTAATGGAATTATAATGTCATTTGTATGAGGGGAGGTGAGAAGATAGAACAAAAGAATGGAACTTTGTAAAAGAAATTGAAAGAAAATAGAAGAGAGGTTCACCTCTTGAGTACTCCTCCTTGAGAATCTCCTTAAGGCCTTTGTTTTTGGCCTTTTGGTGAGACCTGTAGGTCTTAGACGTGGGGATAGGGCTTTGAAAGAGTATTTAGTAGAATTTAGGCAAGTCTTGAAGCTTGAGTGATGTGGGAGGAAGAGGAGGGTGTGGGGTGGTTTATATAGTGGAGGGGGGGAGAGTTTTCTTAATATTACTATCATTAATTTATTATTTATTCTCAAGACAAGAAATAGTGAGTATTCCTCGACTTAGAATTTTAATAAGATCATATGAGTTCTATATTTTGGTTCTTACATCACTCATGATGCTAGGAATAGTTAATTTAAATTATAATGTATTTATACAGTAAATTAATGTATTTAACTATTCACCAAAAATTCAAGTATTTCAGAAAAATCCAAAAAATTCACCCTAACCATCTTTCGATGTGTAGAATTCAAAAATGAATTCCATTTTTCAAAAATAATTTTCTAAATATGATTAATTAAATATTTAATTAAAACCATTATTTAATCTAAAAATAAACACATAAATTATTCATCTTCATTTTAAAGGTGCCTAAATTTATTTATACATTCACGGGTATGGATACTATTCATAAGAGTCATGTTACTATTCATAATGGTAAGTTACTATTCATAAGGGTAGGTTTCTATTCATAAGGGTAAGTTACTATTTAGAGAAAATTTAGTTAATTCTATCAAACTCTAAATATAATCTAGTACACAGCTGTGTAAATCAGATTTTCAAAATTCAATACACACAAGTGGAAATTTTAAGTTCAACAGCTTGGCTATGACTATCTCCAAAATAGCCAAGTATTGTTTTAAAGAAACTCAGTGCTTTATTAAATATTGGCTATGACTTGAATGTATTTAAGATAAACATACCATAAAATGTTTGTGGTGCTACATTATTCCCTCCTTCGGAAATTTTGTCCTCAAAATTTTTCATTTATAAATCCCACCAAAAAGATGTGGGTGGTTCTTCTTCATAACATCCTCAGGTTCCCATGTTGCTTCCTCCATACTCTAGTTTTTTCAAATAACCTTTACTAGACGAGTCGTCCGATTTATCAATACTTGTTCCCTTGTGTCAAGGATCCTGGTAGGTTCTTCAGAGTATGAAAAATTAGGTTCCAGTTCTATTTCTTCATAGGTGAGTACATGCATTGGGTCTGGCTTGTATTTCTTCAACAATGACACATGGAACACATCATGAACTTTGGAGATACTTGGAGACATTTCTAAACGGTAAGATACACCTCTGATTCTTTCCAGAATTTCAAATTGTCTGATGTACCTGGGGCTCAGTTTCTCTTTCTTACCGAACCTTAAGACACCCTTCCATGGAAATACTTTTCGAAAGACATGATCTCCCACTTGGAATTCCAAATCCTTTTTACAGTTGTCATCAAAAATCTTCTGCCTACTTTGGGATGCTTTAATATGGGCTTGGATTGTCTTCACCTTTTTCGTGTACTCTTCAATAATTTTTGGGCCTATAAGTTTTCTCTCACCAACTTTGTCCCAAAAAGTTGGAGTTCAACATCTCTTTTCATATAATGCTTCATATGAATCCATTTGAATACTAGAATGGAAACTATTATTGTAGGAAAATTCCACCAATGGCAAGTATTGATCCCATATGCCTTGGAAGTCAAGAGAGCATGATCTCAGCATGTCTTCTAGAGTTTGAATAGTCCTTTTAGACTGTCTTTCGGTTTGGGGGTGATAACTAGTACTCATACGAAGCTCAGTATTCAAAGGCTTATGGAGACTTTTCTATAATTTTGATGTAAACCAGAGATCTCAATCAAACAAAATTTATAAAGGTGCACCATGAAGTCTTACAACTTCATTAATATAAAGTCTTTCCAGGCACTCAAGTGGTAAATCCTCTCTTATAGGAAGGAAATGTAATGATTTTGTGAGATGATCAACAATTATCCATATTGCATCATTCCTTCTAGGTCTCCTCAGTAGTCCGGTGACAAAATCCATCGTAATATTATCTCAATTCCACATAGTAATAGGTATAGGTTTCATCACTCCTCTAGGATGTTGTCTCTCTACCTTCAATTGTTGAAAAATTAGACACCTTGACATGTAGTCAACAATTTCCTGCTTCATATTATCCCACAAAAAATATACCTTCAGATATTTATACATCTTTGTGCTACCCAGGTGTATAGAGAAATTTGAGCTATGAGAATCATCTAATAGTTCCCTTTTTAGCTCAAGTACTAATGGAACACATAACCTCTTCCCAAATTTCAGAACTCCTTCTTCATACACGAAGTATGCCAATCTCCCATCCTTGACAGAATTAATTTTATTGTGCAGATTCTCATCATCAGATTGAGATCTTTTTATCTTCTCTAATAAATATGGTTTAGCAATCATTTGAAAGAGGAATTATTTTCCCCTTCCTTAAAAATCCCCATATCCATATTCAGTAGATCCATGAATATATGATCTCTTTAAATCCTCATTTGGGTTAGGAGTCTGTGATCTTTCCTGCTTAATGCATCTGCCACCTTATTTGCCTTTCCTGGGTGGTAGTGTATTTAACAATCATAATCTTTGAGTAACTCGAGCCATCTCATTTACCTCATGTTGAGTTCTTTTTGTGTGAAAATGTATTTCAAACTCTTATGGTCCGTATAAATCTCACATCTTTCTCCATAGAGATAATGTCTCCATATTTTCTGAGAAAATATTACGGCTGCTAACTCAATTTCATGAGTTAGATAATTTTTCTCATGATTCCTCAACTGTCTTGATGCGTAAGAAATAATTTTATCATTTTTCATAAGGAATCAACTCGGTCCTTTCTTTGATGAATCGTTTTATATCACAAATCCCTCATTTCTAGATGGAAGAGTCAAAATTAGAACATTGACCAGTATTCTTTTCAATTCTTTGAAGCATTCTGTACATTCTTTTTTCCATACAAACTTAACTCCATTATGTGGGAGCTTGGTTAGAGGGTTAGCCAGTCAGGTAAAATTCTGAACAAAATGCTGATAGTAACCTGCTAAGCCAATAAAACTGCATACCTCGGTTATATTTTTTGGTGTGGGCCAATCTTGGATTTCCTTTGTCTTTGTCAGATCAACTAGGATTCCATCCTTAGAAAAAATATGGCCTAGAAAAGAAACTAATTGAATCCAAAATTCACACTTGCTAAAATTCCCATATAATTCATTTCTTTTAAGAGTTTTCAGAATAATCCGCAAGTGATCCTCATGATCTTCATAGCTTTTTGAGTATACTAAGATATCATCAATGAATACCACAACAAAGTTATCAATATATTCCTTGAAAACTCTATTCATTAAATCTATGAAAATAGAGGGTGCATTATTTAGTCTAAAAGGAATCACTGTAAACTCATAATCCCCATACCTGGTTTGAAATGTTGTCTTAGTAATATCTTCCTTCCTCACATGTATCTAATGATATCCGAACTGAAGATAAATTTTTTAAAAGTATTGAGCTCCATGAATTTGATCAAATAAATCATCAATTTGAGGCAAAAGATACTTATTCTTTATTTTAATAGCATTGAATTTCCTATAATCAATGCATAGCCTCATGGATCCATCTTTCTTCTTAACAAATAGGACAGAAGATCCCCAAGTAGAAACACTAGGTCGAATAAATCATATTTCACTCAATTCCTCTAGTTGTTTCTTTAGATCCACTAATTCCACAGTGGTCATTATATAGGGAGTCTTTGATATAGGTCTTTCACTAGGAATTAAATCGATAGAGAACTTAACTTCCTGCTCTGGAGGATGTCCGGGTAAAACCTTTGGAAATACATCAATGTATTCTTGCACTATTTGCACATCTTCAATTTGAAGATTTCTTTTCTTTCCCATAGATATTATTTTATCTTCCTCTACAAGTATTTCATTCAGTAGATCTACTGGGGGTGGATCTAGATAAGAATCAGGTGGTGAGGTTTCTTCTTTAAAGATAAGGGATTCTACACCATTTTCAAAAATTGTAACTTCGTTTTTCTTGTAATAAATATTTGCATCATAGTTTGACAGCCAATTCATACTGAAAATTATATCAAATTAAGTCATTGGTATGAAGATAAGGTTAGCAACTAAAGCACGTTTATGTTTCATGAGGGGGACTAGTTGACATTCCTTTGTTGCAATGATGCATCCCCTAGGAGTTTTGACTGATAACTCCTTTATTAAATCAAATTTTACATTTCTAATTTTCTCGACAAATTGGAAAGATATAAATGAATGCAATGATTGAGAATCAAAATAAAGTTTTGGCTATGTTTGAGCAAACAATTAAAGTACCTACCACCACATCATTCGGAACTTCAACTTCCACTGTTGTAATTTCATAGGCTCTCCCTTGCTCTCTTGGAATTTTCTGAGGCTTGTTTCCTTTGGTGCTTAGGAAATTCATTTTAAAAGTGTCCCATATCTCTACAATTCTAGCATTGAACATCATAAAATTGTTTCTTCCCCTTGAATTCATTGGATAGATGAACCTTTTCTCCACACTTATAGCAGACTCTCGTGCCTTTTAAGAAATTCCTGAGATTATTATTTCCACAGTTATCGTATAATGGGAATTTATGCGTTCCCTTGTTCTTCTTTGGTGCTTTACCTTTCCCTTAGTTATCAGAGTAACATTTTTTATCTTGGTTTCCCTTGAAAAAATTTGATCTAGCAAATTCCTTCTCTATTTTGATGGTACTTGATACAATTTCATCATATGATGAAAATGTTTGAGAAGTTGGTGCCCTTCAAAGAATTGGCTTTATACCTTCAAATAAATGATCAATCTTGTCTGCCGATTCTTGTACATAATTTATGTCATACCTGGATATCCTTGTGAAGGTAGCCTCATACTCTGCAACACTGTCTTCTTCCCTTTTCTTTAAGCCAAGGAATTTCCTCTTCATTTCGGTTTGCTACGCACGAGGCAAATATTTTTCGAATAATATTTCCTTAAAAGTAATCCATTCCATATCTTTTATTTATTCTTCCTCTATGGTATTATGAATCAAGGACCATAATTGATCAACATCTCCCTTGAGACAATATACTACCAGTACTACCTTTTCGTTTTCATTGCATCTTAATGTCACGAATATCTTTTCAAGAGACTTGATTCATTGCTCAGAAACAACTAGATTAGTAGTCCCACTAAAAGATGGGGGCTTCTTCCGCATGAAATGATCCAACAGAGGTGTGGAATGGTTATTCATTACAACCTCAGTAAGTTTTCCCAATATGGTCATGATCTGATCTGCTCCAACATTGATTGTGTTGACTTGCTCCGTGGGGAGGTCCCTAAATTTCCCATGAGTATTGATTCCCCTTCTTCCATTAGACGCCATTTCTAAATAAAGAGACACACTAGATTAGGGTATGAATCATAATTTATAATCCTAACTTAAAAAAATAGTTAGCATAAATTGAGATCCTACGCATGGAAAATCCCATAATCATAAAAAAGGTTTCTTTGAGGAATAATTTACATTTCAATATTTCATAAGGGCTTGTAAAGAAAATATGAATTGTCCTAAGCATATCCCCCTAGGAGTGTCATAACCAAGAGTGAAGCAAGGCTCATTGTCGTGTACCAAGATACCCTAGGTCAATACCGAAACCCCTTATCATAGCTTTCACTCCAAGGTACATCTCTGCCATATCCACCTCTACCTACTCGTATCCAGACAAGGATGTATTTACTAGAAATATTCAAATAATCTATTCCTTACCAAAATACCAGGACGTTCTTGTATTTTTATCCACAAATACTACCTTAGGGATTTGTTCCCTAATATAAATTTTCTAATCTAGTTTCCAAGTTTGCTACTAAACTTCCTTTGATACCAACTGTAACACCCCGACCCCTCTAGACCGGAGCCAGTGCATTACTTGTTATATTAGCATGGTTAAAGGAAATAAATCCTGAAGAAATGATCAGTTTAGTAGTCTTGAAGAAACTAGAAACATATATGTAACTCAAATTACATTGTAAAAGGTTACAAAATACAATACATAACAAAAACTAAAAACTGCATCCACAGGAACTCAATAAATGATCTTCTATTCATCACCTCTTGAAGATAAATAATGAAAGGGGTGAGTTCAAATGCTCATTAAGGGTTAAAATTGGCGGAATCATGAATCAATAATAATTTAATTATAAATAATTTGATATAATCAATATTTCATGGTGAATAAATGAAAAACTCACGCCATTAATAAACAGAGAATGAAAATGCATCCATAGATTTTGTCATAGTGAAAACCTCATGGATAGTAATAACTGATAATGAATAAAGAGAGAGCTTATTAATTGGATTTCATGTATCTGGAACATGATACCATAATACCATAAAAATGGTTTAGTTCTGTGGTTAGAAACCCATTTTATTTTTGGAAACAAACTCGAAGGGTTTGTCGCCAACTGATTTGTCTCATGAGACCAACCGATGCATCGATGGGTTGTAGCAGGCCCCAACCTCCACTGAATTTCCAAATAATTATTTATACAAATATTCAACACAATATCAATATTCCTTTACATTATCTGTATAGAATAGAGGATACGGATTCATCAATATTTCCACAGTCAAAACAATATTCAAAATAAATACTGTATGTAAATGGTATACGGCTTAGACAATAATCATATCCATAATATGAGACTATGGAAATTTAAATTGAATATAATTTCAATTTAAAATTAATCTCAAATGGTAAATAGTTACACCACATAAGAAAGTGTAGGTTCACAATACTAAGCAAGTCACAATGAAGTGAAAATTGAGACAAAGCTCGTTACCACGTTGTAATCAATTGAGTCATAGGACCAAAAGTTAATAACCACCAAAAGAATCACAGAATACCATGAATATAAAGAGAATCATGATACTGTATATAAAATGGTAGTACACCTATACCACATATAATAAATAAGAGGTGAACAATGGAAATCCCATAGAATTGAAAGTGAGATGATAAAACCCCTTACAAACATTTCAGCATGGTAACGAGTGTTCTTGTGAGGGATTAATGAGAGGTAAAGGGGTATCCCATTATTTATATATCATAAGGGCAGTATAGGTGAGGTTCAAAAACATACCCCATCATTAGTTATTAAAAATAAAAGAACACAACATAGGGTAGATTCTTGAAAAAAAGTGAAAGAGAGAATCTCTTACATTACGCTCGAAGTTGTTCTTGTTTGTTCTTAACAACCTGAATAATCAAATTTATTGTCATTAATTAATAATTAAAGAACCTCATAAACATGTAATTTATATTTTATAATCTTATTAAGTTTATTAATTTCATTTTTGATGGGTTTAATAGATTCAATTTTATTGTTTTGTAAGCATTTTCTTACTTGGTTTCATGATTTGTTTACTAGTATTCATGAATGGAAGTTCATTTGAAATGTGGTTAAACATCCATAATTATTAATATATCTTATTAATGACATTATAGAGATATAAATTATCTTATAATGATTATGTTTATATACCATGAGGTTGACTCATTCGATGAGTTAATGATAAACCCATGGATTTGGCTTGGCAGTTTTGTGCACGATGAACTTCTTTTGTATTATTATTCCATTTTATGAGTGTATAAGGATTACAGAATATTAAACATGATAAAATAAATATATTATGATCTGGTTCAACTTTTGAAAAGGTTTCATGACCAGTATTGAATATAGTAATGAAAATTGAAAACCCGTCTTCCTTGAGTGTGATAAATTAACACATCTCGGATGGTGTTTGCATTTATTGTATTAAAGGAAGGGAAAAAAGAGATTATGATGAAATATTCCATTAGAAAAATGAAAATATAGTACATGTAAGGTAATGGAATTATCATTGCATTTTTATGAGGTTAGTTGAGAATAGATAATAAAAGAATGGAACTTAGTATTAGAAATTGAAAGAAAAGAGAGGAGAGGTTCACCTCTTCAGTACTCCTCCTTGAGAATCTCCTTAAGGCCTTTGTTTTTTACCTTTTGGTGAGACCAGAAGGTCTTGGAAGTGGGGAGAGGGATTTGTAAGATTATTTGGCAGAATTTATGCAAGTCTTGAAGCATGAGTGGTGTTGTATGAAGAGGGGGTGAGGGGTGGTTTATATAGTGGAGGGGAGGAGAGTTTTCTTAATATTATAATCATTAATTTATTATTTCTTATCAAGACAAGAAATAGTGAGTATTCCTTGACTTATAATAGTAATAAGAGCATGTGAGTTTGAGATTTGGGTGCTTACATCACTCATGATTCTAGGAATAGTTAATTTAAATTATAATGTATTTATACGGTAAATTAATGTATTTCACTATTCACCAAATATTCAAGTATTTCAAAAAAATCCCAAAAATTCACCATAACCATTTTTCAACGTGTAAAATCCAAAAATAAAGTCCACTTTTCAAAAAAAATTCTAAATATGATTAATTAAATATTTAATTAAAATATTCATTTCAACTATAGTGACCCAAGCCTTTTATATATAACATTACAAACTTTAAGCATAAATACACATCAGATTACAAGCCAAGGATCATTAAGTCTAGTGTCTTGGAAGACTTAGTACATAAAAAATAAAATATGGGGCTAAAAAAAATTCTTTATTTAATCTTCATAAAGAGATCCTAACTTCCTTTGATCCCTTACATCTGTATAGGGTACCCTGGGGAACACATAAACAAAGGGATGAGCTGAAAATCCCAGTAAGGGAATGAACATAAGGATATGTCTTAAGTACACGAGTCAGGAGGCATGACATAATGATATCCAAAGCATGAAACTTATAAAATCATTTCATATAAGCATGGGATCATATAAACATGGAATCATATAAATGTGGCAGAATCATTAAACATTTATTTAGTACGGTTCAAGGATAACCACCAATCTCATTTCCCATTTTAGTATGGGTCAAGGCTAACCGCAAATCTTGTTTCACATCGCATCTCATGAGACTTAACCTTACCCAATGCATTGGAGTGCTATCTGGGTGCACCCATCTCAAAATTTTCATGATTATTCTTTCCACATAAATAATATTTCGACATAAATAATCGTACATAATCAACCATACATAAACATAAGGATACCCATGGAAAGAATTGGGTACCACAATCATGACATAAAGCATAACCAATGAGCGTATCATGAAAGTGTCCATGAAAGAAAGGGATTAGAACATACATGGATTCTCATAACTTAAAATAATAATATAACATGGTAGGTGGTGTCAAATATAAGTGACAGCATATAAGAAATGTATTTGAGAAACATTAGCATTAAAACATTTTTGTGCGGTTTTAAGGAAAATACTATAGAGATTTTAAAAAATAGAAAAGAGGGAAATATTTTATATAAAAACCTGAATTGAACTAAGAATGTTTTCATAATAAAAATAATGATTTTATAAATAAAATGGTGACTTAAAAAATAGGATAGAGTACACTTGAAATTGGGTAAAAATTCGGGAATTTCCCTTAAAATAAGTTTGTTTATTAGAAAGTTCTAAAGAGGGAATGTTTTAAAAAAACATGTATATCCCCAAAAGAGAATGATGAAAGGGTCTTAATAAATGAATTTTTTAAAACTAAAAAACATTTATAATATGTACATAAATATATAAGATAACTCCACTTTGATATAAATAAATATAAGGCAATCTGAATGAACAAAAGGGGTTCAGGTAGAATTCATTACGGTTTATTGGCATGGTGTCGGGTGTACCTAAGAGGTATTTATGAGAGAGAAAAGGGGTTTCTCATCACTTATACATCATTAGGATATTATGGTGGGGTGCTAAAAGATACCTCATCATTTGGGATTATGCATAAAAGGCATAGCATAGAGGTCAATCTTGATTAAGAGAGAAATGGAGAGGATCCCTTACCTTAATTATGTTGGTGTTCTCCACTTGTTATTAAAGACCTAAATAAACAAATTAGGTTTATTAATTAATAATTCCAGAACATATTATATATTTAATTCTTTTAGTATAATAATTTTAAGTTCATTTAAAACCATTTTTATTGGTTATGAGGTTCAATTTCATTGTTCAGGCTCGTTTTTTTTCTTGGTTTTAATAACTGGTTTGCTTATATTCATGTTTGGATAAACATGTAAGATGAAAGTGGTTGTCCATAATTGAAGTTATATGATATTAGTGAACATCCAGGAGATTAAATGGTTTTAAATTTAATTTGGTTACTTATATTAAAGTCAATTTATTATATATATAACCTTAGTGACAACCGTTTTGGTTAATCGGTGGGTTTGATTACAAAGAACATGTTTTTCTTTATAATTTAATGCCATTAGTACAAAAGGATTACTGTCACGAACCGAATCTGGTCGCCATCAAAATCGGCACCTGACCCGGTCCATGGCAAGACCCGAAGGGCGTTCCCGATCCCCACGGGCTGGCACAAGTGCCTGGGTATCATAAAATGATAATTGGGAACGATTTACCTGAGTTTATAAACTTAAAACGACAAAAGAGTCCAATAAAACAAATATGGATTTTTCAACTAAAACCGTCTTTTACAAAATTTCAGAACTGAAATACATAAGTTAAAACTATGTTTAAAGACCATTACAATGGTACATAACCAAATAAGGACAGCCCAAGAACCTCCACAAGGAAAGAGGCACCGCCTTCACGCTATCTCCACGACACTGCATCCCAATGGACAACTAAAAACCTGAATCAATGGCATAAATCCTGTACCCAAACCTGTGACATAAAATAAGAAAATCTACTTACACCCAAAGGTGTAAGTAGGGTGTGAGCGAAATCCTAGTAGGATACCACCACTAATAGATTCCATGTGATAAACATTTAATGGCGAAAATCATGCAAGTTTTCAAAGACATGAGATGCTAGTTAAAATTTCTAAAAGATGCAACATTAAATAAAAACAGTTTTCAGGTGGGATAATTTAAAGAATAAAAACATTTAAAATAAATACCATAGCTACTGAATTTTCCAGCCTCTCATACCGTATACCGACGGTAAGAACAAAGTATCCAGTGAGCACAATCAATGGGAAATAACCCCTAGGCACTAGCTAGCTGTGGGTCCCAGGTACCTCGTATCTTGGTGAGAGTAACCATCACAAATATCCATTATCGTGCACGAGCCACTAGTAGGGAACATACCCATAACCTATTGGTCCCCAATCATCATCATCATATTTTAGTTAGATTTGTAAGCGTCAATCTTGCTAAGTGAAACTGAGGCCAAACCCCACGGATTCACTAGCATACTAGTACACGTCCACCCACCTAGATACCCGGGTTTTCCCTTTGTGCTCAAACAAGATCAGCAATCCAAGAAGTATAGTTCTCACATGAAAATATCACTTACACATCAAAAATTAACCAAACAGCCCCATGTACATCATGCAAGTCAAAAATTCCACTTTTCATTCAAATGCATTTTGAAATCAAACTCACTCCAAATTGCCTACAACACTTTTCACATTTCTTTAACACTTCCACAAATCCATTAAACAATTTTATAAAACCATTACAAGATATTCAACTCACATAACATCCCACACACATGTCACACAATACCCTTCTCACCTTCACAATTCATTTTATAAATAAACTCACATGAAATATCTCACACCCGTGTTTCGCACACAAAACACAATTTAGTAAAACATTTCGACAATTTATAAAAAAAATTCTAAAAATGTTTAACATCTAAAATCACCACTTTACCATTCAAAAACCCACATTAGGTGAACACAATCACCCAAACAGTACATATACACCCTTTTCCAACTTTGTTTAACCAAATAAAACATTTGCAATTTTTATAAAACAAACCCAAGAGGTATAACCATTGTTTGCACACTAAACCCATTTCAAAACCCTCATTTAAAAGAAAAATCATACCAATACCAAACCAAAACAGAATCTTTCAGCCCTAAAACAATTATTAAACCACCCCCAAATGTTATAAAAATACATCAAATAATTCCACAAAGATACACATGAAAAACACACGTTTTCATAAATCACCTTCAAGAAGTACAACAGGTTTTTACACCTTAAACTCATTAAAAAAACCTACTTTCAAGACCAACATGACAATAAGTAATTAACAAACCAGAATTGGCACCCCCTTTCAAGACTAATAAATCACTTTCATATGTTATAAACTAAACCCAAACATTACCCCAAGAGTCACACATGAAAAGTACCCAATTTCAAGCTATAATGCAACTAAAAATTAAATGTTTAACCAAATCCATAAAAACTGTTTTCACAGCACATAAAACAAATTATAAACATTCTAAATTAATAATCCATGCAAGCTAACTCATCATAAAATGGCTACACATGGAATCACCTACCCTTTTGAGTCGAAACCCTCAAAACTTGGTGCGAAACCTTAAGCGCACCACCGTTACACCAAAAGGAATATAAATCCAGACCTAAACCACAATAATTTACCCAAAAGACACCAAATCAGACATTAGGATCGAACCCCAACTTTTGGACATGAGGAACTTCAAGAAAAAGGAAATAAAACTAAAAGAGAATGGAAGGAACCAAGAAGGAATTCCCTTACTTGAAATATCTTGAAGGAATCGGCCCTAATCCACCAAATAATGAATCACCAAGTAATCGAAACTGGTATGGAGGTTCGAAGGATTCATATTAGGTCATGTGGGGACTGAAATGGGGGAAAAAGGATGAAAAATGAAGGAGTTATGAAAGGATCAATTTACCTCTCCAAATCTGCTCTATTTTAGAAACCCTAATAATTACAGTACTAAATCGCGATGAAGAAGAGCTCCAAAGAGGGTAGAGAGAGCTTGGTCGCGCGGATGGGTTCAAGGGGCGCATTTGAGGCTTTGAATCACCGAAAAATAATTAAAAATGAATAAGTTATTAATTAATCAAATTTTATTTTTAAAACTGGAATTGGGCTTTCGGGCAGGCCCAATCCCTTAAATAAAAACCAACATAAACCTTGGTTATGGATTTCCAAAGGCTCCAAATTTTAATTGAGGTGTTAATATATCAGGGGAGGACATTTAGGAGTTGGAATGAGTGAAAAATATTACAAAATGAAAAAGTTATAAAAGAAATAAAATTTATTTTTAAATCTGGAATTGGGTTCACGGTTTGACCCAATTCATGAAAACTCACATATTCTCCATAAAACCTTTGGAAACCCCCAAAACAAAGAATTAATGGAAATTAAAATAAAAATACATTTAAAATAATCTATGTATGTGAAAATTCTCCCCACCATGAAAACTTTCCGCCCCGTAAAGTCACAGTAAGTCCAAAGTAACAACCAAACCCAACTGAGAAACCAAGAGGTACTCCCTTGTCAGGTTTCTCCCCCAAAGGCCAAAACCCCTCTAGTGATCAATTAATGAAGGATTAATCTCCCAAAAAAAACTTACACCACTTTCCTGAAATAATAAATCACATTCATAATTGATCCCAAAATAAAACTCCTCAAACACTATCCGAACAAGACTCAAGCAATTCACCCAAACGAACAATAAAATTGAACAAGGTTACACTTACCTTACTTTAACTAATACATTGGGAACTCTTCAGTCCCAAAGTTTACCCAAGGAAGATGTAAGTAGTTAGATATCTCCAAATGATATTACCTACTTCCCATACAATACCAAGGAAAAACATGGGTTACTTGTATGAAGAGACACAAATGGGCTCCCCACCATAAGAGACAACTTAATTTTTTTTTTCCCGAGACAGAATCAAGACACTAATAGGGGAAGGCCCAAACAGACTCCCTAGTACAAGGGGTATACATCCATTAGAAATTTAAAATAATATTCACGATACCCATGGTGGGTCTTCCCACCACAAGAACCAACCATCTTAACCGACCGGCGTGGGCCGACACGAAAAGACCCCAAAATTAAGGAGTTGGGACGGTCACACAGTTAGTCTGCACAGTTTGAGAAACTGTGCGATAACTATATGGATCCTTATATCTGCATGGTTTTTTTTTTGTTCATGGTTAGAACTATCCATGTGAAAACCGTGTGCTCAACTTGTCTATCCAAATTTCCAACCATTCTCCAAAGACTCAATGGAAACCAAAGGGGGAGGGAATAACATTGTGTGATGACATGGGTACAAAACCCTCCACCTATTTCCACCGAACGGGAACAACAGAAGAAATATGATGACACCATAGGTTTAAACTCTTCCTATCTTTCATACTGAGGATAGGACTTTGTACAAGGGTTTAAACGACACTGGGGTTTCCCCTAACTATGCGCCAGCTTCTCTCTGGGACCTATGGCTGGAGCTCAAAATATTGAAGCATCTTCGGCCACGCAGTTTGGCTGTTGAAACCCCTATGTGGAACTTCTTCTTTCGGTGCCACAAACAACTACACCGCATACCCTGATGGGTTCATCAAGACATAACACACTCGATAACTCACTTTTCCAAAACCAGACATTTCACTGAAATAAGGGATCAGAATAAGAACACACATCTCACCTTGTTTCTTTGGGTGAGAAACAACAGAAGGGTAGGACACGTATAAACACCATCCTCTAAGATAGAGGATTTGATGTTTTTCCCAAGGGATACATACTCCCAACATAACAAAGAACCTAAGAGGATTGTGTGACCTTGACCTTTACAGTCAAAAGAGCACACAACATCACAATGCGTCACTGAACATGACCCTTGTGATTGATAGAAACAATACATGGAACATGACCATATTCCAAGTCCCTAAAAACAGACAAGTCCAAAAAGTGGACACAATATCCTATCAGGACCAAAATCTCAAAATTGGTTGTTTAATAATAACTCTTGCTTCAAGGAAACTATGAAGAACCCAGAGGCCCTCTTAGACACCATCATGACACTCATCCACACTAACAACCAAAGTACACTTCCACCTTCGATGAATCATGAAACTTAAGAAACCAAGGCCTCTTTCAACCTTCCACAAGAACTATCCCACTACAAGAGGATCTACAAATCAACTAAATGAATGGTTGTATACTCAATCAACAATGATCTATAAAATATTCCTTATATTGATCAACTGGAGGATTTTACAATGGAGAAACAATACGGGTTTTACTTCAGTTGTGCACTAACCCTAAATGGGGGTGTACCTTATCCAACGGGAGAACCCAAGGACCCAACAAAGATGGTCCATTGGTAAAAAAAACCATAAACCAGATCCAAACAAATGAAGGTAACCACCATAAAGGTGTCCCAAAACATATCTCAGAGGAGACTACTAACCGGTCCTTCTACCTAGCTTACCGACCAAACATAATCCCAAAACACGGTTCAAATAGGAGTGGTTATTGGACTAAAAAAAACATCCCACAAAAACAACATCTTCAAAGACCCATAATACAAACCATCCCAAAACTATTCATCAATACATCATGTTTTTCTTTAAAACCATTTATTTGAGAACAAGCGATTCAGCGGTAAGAGTATCGACCAATGGTACCCCATGGGCCTCACACATGCATGTTTTTGTGCCACACCAGACACCCACCTCATATCCGTCCCGGCACTCATCCAGTCGTGCCATCAACCATCCATCATCCCATATAACCCCATGCATGTGGTAACTAATGGAAATACCAAAGGTTAAAACAAAAATTCTTTCCACTTTCCAAAACCAAAACGGTCAACCAACGTATCCTTTTTTTCTCATAACCGCTAACCACGAGATCAAAATCCCAACTCACATCTTACAAAAATTTTCAGAAAGTCACAACCATTTAGAAAATAACTCACATTCAAGATATTCACATCAATTTCAAAACATCTCATCCCATTAAAACACACTCTGGTTGTTTAGAAAACTCTATTGGAAACACTTTTCAAAACCAACTTCAATACAGTTTCTACCTTCAAAAGAGGTGTAATCACACCATTTTCTATTTCAAAATAATTCTGAATATTTAGTTCCAAAAGTTCATAAATCATACCATTCCATCTTTATTTGAAAATAATTTCACAAAAACATTACACTTCTTAAAACAAAGTCACTTTAAAACCAAAGTTCCAAGATTTCAAAACTAAAGAACACAAGACAATGCGAGAGGAAACTAGTTTCAGTGGGTGACTTGGAAATATGGTTGGCGGCCATATTCCAATCACTTCACTATCACAGAGAGTGTTCTAGGGAATATCCCCAGCTCCACATGGCTTGCCAGACCCTGTGAGCTCATTGAGACCATTAACCAAACTCTCTTTTCATTTCCCCTAATCATCATCAAACCAAGAAAACCAAAAGACATAGACAAATCCCAACTTCCCCTGGCGACTTGAATCCTGAAATGAGGTGTGGTGATCAAGCACACTACCCATAACCAGAATTCCATGTCCCAACAATCATAACTCTATATTATCCCGACTATTTCCCAAATAACATGACTCAAATGGAGCAAACCTCCTCTGATACCATTTTGTCACGAACCGAATCTGGTCGCCATCAAAATCGGCACCCGACCCGGTCCATGGCAAGACCCGAAGGGCGTTCCCGATCCCCACGGGCTGGCACAAGTGCCTGGGTATCATAAAATGATAATTGGGAATGATTTACCTGAGTTTATAAACTTAAAACGACAAAAGAGTCCAATAAAACAAATCTGGATTTTTCAACTAAAACCGTCTTTTACAAAATTTCAGAACTGAAATACATAAGTTAAAACTATGTTTAAAGACCATTACAATGGTACATAACCAAATAAGGACAGCCCAAGAACCTCCACAAGGAAAGAGGCACCGCCTTCATGCTATCTCCACGACACTGCATCCCAATGGACAACTAAAAACCTGAATCAATGGCATAAATCCTGTACCCAAACCTGTGACATAAAATAAGCAAATCTACTTACACCCAAAGGTGTAAGTAGGGTGTGAGCGAAAGCCCAGTAGGATACCACCACTAATAGATTCCATGTGATAAACATTTAATGGCGAAAATCATGCAAGTTTTCAAAGACATGAGATGCTAGTTAAAATTTCTAAAAGATGCAACATTAAATAAAAACAGTTTTCAGGTGGGCTAATTTAAAGAATAAAAACATTTAAAATAAATACCATAGATACTGAATTTTCCAGCCTCTCATACCGTATACTGACGGTAATAACAAAGTATTCAGTGAGCACAATCAATGGGAAATAACCCCTAGGCACTAGCTAGCTGTGGGTCCCAGGTATCTCGTATCTTGTTGAGAGTAACCATCACAAATATCCATTCTCGTGCACGAGCCACTAGTAGGGAACATACCCATAACCTAGTGGTCCCCAATCATCATCATCATAGTTTAGTTAGAGTTGTAAGCGTCAATCTTGCTAAGTGAAACTGATGCCAAACCCCACGGATTCACTAGCATACTAGTACACGTCCACCCACCTAGATACCCGGGTTTTCCCTTTGTGCTCAAACAAGTTCAGCAATCCAAGAAGTATAGTTCTCACATGAAAATATCACTTACACATCACAAATTAACCAAACAGCCCCATGTACATCACGCAAGTCAAAAATTCCACTTTTCATTCAAATGCATTTTGAAATCAAACTCACTCCAAATTGCCTACAACACTTTTCACATTTCTTTAACACTTCCACAAATCCATTAAACAATTTTATAAAACCATTACAAGATATTCAACTCACATAACATCCCACACACATGTCACACAATACCCTTCTCACCTTCACAATTCATTTTATAAATAAACTCACATGAAATATCTCACACCCGTGTTTCGCACACAAAACACAATTTAGTAAAAAAATTCGACAATTTATAAAAAAATTCTAAAAATGTTTAACATCTGAAATCACCACTTTACCATTCAAAAACCCACATTAGGTGAACACACTCACCCAAACAGTACATATACACCCTTTTCCAACTTTGTTTAACCAAATAAAACATTTGCAATTTTTATAAAACAAACCCAAGAGGTATAACCATTATTTGCACACTAAACCCATTTCAAAACCCTCATTTAAAAGAAAAATCATACCAATAGCAATCCAAAACAGAATCTTTCAGCCCTAAAACAATTATTAAACCACCCCCAAATGTTATAAAAATACATCAAATAATTCCACAAAGATACACATGAAAAACACACGTTTTCATAAATCACCTTTAAGAAGTACAACAGGTTTTTACACCTTAAAATCATTAAAAAAACCTACTTTCAAGACCAACATGACAATAAGTAATTAACAAACCAGAATTGGCACCCCCTTTCAAGACTAATAAATCACTTTCATATGTTATAAACTAAACCCAAACATTACCCCAAGAGTCACACATGAAAAGTACCCAATTTCAAGCTATAATGCAACTAAAAATTAAATGTTTAACCAAATCCATAAAAACTGTTTTCACAGAACATAAAACAAATTATAAACATGCTAAATTAATAATCCATGCAAGCTAACTCATCATAAAATGGCTACACATGGAATCACCTACCCTTTTGAGTCGAAACCCTCAAAACTTGGTGCGAAACCTTAAGCGCACCACCGTTGCACCAAAAGGAATATAAATCCAGACCTAAACCACAATAATTTACCCAAAAGAAACCAAATCAGACATTAGGATCGAACCCCAACTTCTGGACATGAGGAACTTCAAGAAAAAGGAAATAAAACTAAAAGAGAATGGAAGGAACCAAGAAGGAATTCCCTTACTTGAAATATCTTGAAGGAATCGGCCCTAATCCACCAAATAATGAATCACCAAGTAATTGAAACTAGTATGGAGGTTCGAAGGATTCATATTAGGTCATGTGGGGACTTAAATGGGGGAAAAAGGATGAAAAATGAAGGAGTTATGAAAGGATCAATTTACCTCTCCAAATCTGCTCGATTTTAGAAACTCTAATAAGTACAGTACTAAATCGCGATGAAGAAGAGATCTAAAGAGGGTAGAGAGAGCTTGGTCGCGCGTCTGGGTTCAAGGGGCGCATTTGAGGCTTTGAATCACCGAAAAATACTTAAAAATGAATAAGTTATTAATTAATCAAATTTTATTTTTAAAACTGGAATTGGGCTTTCGGGCCGGCCCAATCCCTTAAATAAAAACCAACATAAACCTTGGTTATGGATTTCCAAAGGCTCCAAATTTTAATTGAGGTGTTAATATATCAGGGGAGGACATTTAGGAGTTGGAATGAGTGAAAAATATTACAAAATGAAAAAGTTATAAAAGAAATAAAATTTATTTTTAAATCTGGAATTGGATTCACGGTTTGACCCAATTCATGAAAACTCACATATTCTCCATAAAACCTTTGGAAACCCCCAAAACAAAGAATTAATGGAAATTAAAATAAAAATACATTTAAAATAATATATGTATGTGACAATTACAGAACCAAAATAAGGATATATTACCTATATAATAATTTGGTTCAACCATAACACAAATAGTTTCATGAACATAATTAAATATAATAAAATAAATTGATAAACTGCTGTCCTTGAATGTGCTAAATTAGCGCATCTCAAATGGTGCTTTAATTTCTTTCAAATAAAAAGGTGGGGAAAGGAGAGAAGATAATGAAATATCCCATTATCATAAAAAAATTCCAATAAATTTATGTTACTGGTGTTATCATACTATTTGGGTGAAGGGAGGTGAGGAAATAAATAAAAAGAAAAGAACTTAAAATAAATGAAGGAATTGGAAAGAGGAATTTACCTCTTGAGACTTCCTCCTTTGAGAATCTCTTAAGGGGAGAGGTTTTGGTATTTTTAAGAGGATGGTAGATTTTGGATGTGGGGGAGGATCTTGGGGAGATATTTGGTCAGAATATTTGTAAGTCACAAGGATTGAGAGGAGTGGAGAGAAGTGGGAGTGAGGAGGGGTTTATAGTGGAGGAGAGGAGGGTTTTCATAATTTTTTAATCAGTAGTTTATTATTTCTTCACAAGACAAGGAATAGTAAGTATTACCTAAAAAATAACGGTAATAAATGCATGTGACTTTGAACCAAAGGCCATTTACATCATCCATGACTCAAGCATGATGAAGAAATTAAGGTTTTAGCATTTATTGTGAATTATCAGATTTTACTATTCATCAAAAATTCAAGTATTTTAGAAAAATACCAAAAATTCTCCCTAAAAATTTTTCAACATGTAGAATCCAAAAATGAATTCCATTTTTCAAAAATAATTTTCTAAATAATATTATTTTAATATTTAATTAAAATCATAATTTATTATCAAAAACCAATTTTAAAACATTCATTTACTTATTCTAAAATATAGGTATATCGTACTTTCAACTTGAATGTTATTTATATATTATCATAGGTAATGTTACTATTCTTTATGGTATATCACCTTAACATGGCCATCGGGTCCTGGCCCACCAGGTACCACCAGTTGCCCCGCAGACACGTGATCCCCACCTTGGGGCCCACCCATGTGCACGAACGGGTCATCTGACTAATGACTATCCCTACAGGCCAACAAATGTCTTTTCCAGTGTGTTTTTTCCTCACTCACACACACCCTGGGAAACTTCCCAAAAGTTCACCCATCCTGATCACTACTCCAGGCTAAGCACGCTTAACTTTGGAGTTCTAATCAGATAGGCTCCTGAAAAAAAAAAGTGCACCTTATTGACATGAGTCATATCATTTAGTCATTTAACCCTTTATCATTTGAGGGTGTTACAATCCCCCCCCCTATAGAAAAACATCCTCATTTTGGGCCCTACATCTCAACCCAAGCAGTGCGCAAGCCCTCTTACGTGCACCTGACACCATGCCGATAATCCGTAACAAAATCTACCTGAACCTCCTTAGTTCTTTCGGGTTGCCTTATCTTTATTTATATCAAAAATGGAGTTATCTTATCTATTTTTGTGTAGCTTCTAAATGTTGTTTTTTTGTAAAAAATTATTTTATGAGGACCCTTTAATCACTCTCTTTTGGGGATATACATGTTTTTAAAAGATTCCCTTCTTAAAACTTTCTGATAAAAAACCAGTTTTATGGGAACTTTATGAATTTTTACCCAATTTCAAGTGCACTCTATCCTCTACTTTAATCCACCATTACCTTTATAAAATCATCCTTTTATTATTAAAACCTTCTTAGTTCAACTCTAGTTTTATATAAGTGATTGTCCTCTTTTCTATTTTAAAAGCTCTATAGTATTTTCCTTAAAACTGCACAAAAATGTTTTAATGCTAATGTTTCTCAAATAAATTTATTATATGTTTTCACTTCTATTTGACATATCTTACCATGTTATATGCCTATTTTACCTTATGAACTTCTATATATGTTCTAAATCCTTTCTTTCATGGACACTTTCACAATACACCCATTGGTTATGCTTTATGTCATGATTGTGGTACCCAATTCTTTCCTTGGGTACCCTTATGTTTATGTATGGTTGATTATGTATAATTATTTATGTGGAAAGAATATTCATGAAAATGTAGAGATGGATGTTCCCAGATAGTGCTCCAATGCATTGGGTAAAGTTAAGTCTCATGAGATGCGATGTGAAATGGGATTGGCAGTTAGCCTTGACCCATACTGAAATGGGAAACAGGATTGGCGGTTAGCCTTGACCTATACTAAAAAAATGTTTTATGATTCTGCCACATTTATATGATTCCATGTTTATATCATCCCATGCTTATACGATATTATTTCATATGTTCCATGCTTTGGATATCATTATGTCATGCCTCCTAACTCTTGTGCTTAAGATGTATCCTTATGTTCATTCCTTTACTGGGATTTTTATCTCATCCCTTTATTCATGTGTTCCCCAAGGTACCCTATGTAGATGTAAGGGCTCAAAGGAAGTTAGGAGCTCTTTATGGAGATTAAATAAAGAAGTGTTTTTTTAGCCCCTTGTTTTATGTTTTATGTACTTAGTCTTCAAAGACACTAGACTTAACGATCCTTGGCTTGTACTCTAATGAATAGTAACTTACCCTTATGAATAGTAACATGACTCTTATGAATGGTATCCATACCCATGAATATATAAATAAATTTAGGCACCTTTAAAATAAAGATGAATAATTTATGTGTTTATATTTTTTGATTAAATAATAATTTTAATTAAATATTTAATTAATCATATTTAGAAAACTATTTTTGAAAAATGGACTTCATTTTCAGATTCTATACGTCAACAAATGGTTAGGGTGAATTTTTGAGATTTTTCTGAAATACTTGAATTTTTAGTGAATAGTAAAATACATTAATTTACCATATAAATACATTATAATTTAAATTAACTATTCCAAGCATCATGAGTGATGTAAGGACCCAAATATTGAACTCACATGTAGTAATGTGAAACGGGCGGGGCGGGGCGGGGCGGGGCAGGCCAAGCCTGCATGGGTTTGAGACCACGTGGGTTTGTCCGCAAAAGCCTGCATATAATGTGAACAAAAAAATCCAAGCCTGTCCCACCCCACATAAGCCCTCAGGTTTCCCGCGGGTTTCCCGTGGGTTGCCCACGGGCTGCCCGCATTTAAAAAAATACTATTTATAATCATTTAAATATTGTATTTTTTCCTCATTCTTAATTTTAGTTGTTTGGAGAAATATGAATTTACAATAGCTAGAGTTTTAAGAGATGTGATTGAACATTTTTCTATGAGTTAATGGTGTCATGTGTTGACGTCGATGTGGTGGTGAATTGTTGTAATGCAAAGTAGGTGATTGATCAATGAGGGGTGAAAATGATGATGTTGATTGTGTAGCGATGTGAATGGTTGAACCTATGAATGAATGACGACACTTCAACCAATGGCTGGTTTCAGAGGATTCTATTAGGGCCTCATGAAGTCCTTTCATGTTTTCTTAATAACAAAATAAAATTAAGTAATAACAAAATTAAATCGATCCAAAAAAATATTATAATTAGAATAACTCTTTTATAATTGAAACATAGTGCAGGAGAGATGAGTTCCATTTTTCGAGAGGTGTGATGACACACCATGTAAATATGGTTAATAATTACTATATAAATATTATAATGTCATATTAAAACAATAAATATTGACCTATTTAAAATTTACATGTAAATGAATGGTGAATTTGTATGACCATTACGGTGAGAAATCACATGTCATGGTTTAATTATGTTTTTTTTAAAACTAAAATGACAAAGAAGCATATATTGTACAGAAAAATTTTAAATTAGGCATGTGGGTCAGCCCGCACCCATGTGGGCTCAACCCGCTTTGGCTCGCACCCGCGCAGGCTCAACCCGCATTGGCCCGCACTCTTTGGGGTCAAAATTTTTAGGCCCGCCCCGCCCTGTATCTGCCCCATACCCGCAAAGCCTGTAAGCCACGGGCCCAATTTTCATCACTACTCACATGATCTTATTACTATTATAAGTCATGGAATACTCACTATTTCTTGTCTTGAGAAGAAATAATAAATTAATGATTATAATACTAAGAAAACTATCCTCCCCTCCACTATATAAACAACCCCTCACCCCCTCTTCCTCCCACACCACTCAAACTTCAAGTCTTTCCTAAATTCTGCCAAATACACTTCCCAAGATCTCTACCCACTTCCAAGACCTATTGGTCTCACCAAAAGTCCAAAAACAATGGCCCTAAGGAGATTCTCAAGGAGGAGTACTCAAGAGGTGAACCTCTCATCTCTTTTCTTTCAATTTATTTTACAAAGTTCCATTCTTTTGTTCTCTCTTCTCACCTCCCCTCATCCAAATTGCATAATAATTCCAGTACCTTACATGTATTGGATTTTCATTATGCTAATGAAATATTTCATCATAATCTATTTTTCCCCTCCTTTTATACAATAAATGCAAACACCGTCTGAGATGTGTTAATTTATCACACTCAAGGAAGATGGGTTTTAAATTTGAATTACTATATTCAAGGCTGGTCATGAAACATTTTCAATGTTTGAACCAGATCATAATATATTTATTTTATCATGTTTAATATTCTGGAATCCTTACACTCATAAAATGGAATAATAATACAAAACAATTTCATTGTGCACAAAACTGTGAATCCAAATCCAAAGGTTTATCATTAACTCATCGAATGAGTCATCCCCATGGTATATAACCAGAATCATTATAAGATCATTTATATCTATATAATTTCATTTATAAGATATATTAATAATTCTGGATGTTTAACCACATTTCAAATGAACTTCCATTCATTAAATCAAGTAAACAAATCATGAAACCAAGTAAGAAAATGCTTCCAAAACAATAAAATTGAATCTCTTAAACCCATCAAAAATGTCATTAATGAACTTAATAAGGTTATACCATATCAATTAAATATTTATGAGGTTCTATAATTATTAATTAATGAATCTAAATTTGAGTATTCAGGTCGTTAAGGACAAACAAGAACACCTTCGAGCAAAAGGTAAGGGATCCTCTCTCTCACTTTTGTTCAAGAGTATCCCCTATGTTGTGCTCTTTTATTTTTAATACCTAATGAGGAGTTTTGTTTTAAAACCTCCCCCACACTGCCCTTATGATATATAAATAATGGAATACCCCTTTACCTATCATTAATCCCTCGCAATAACACTCGTTACCATGCCGAAATGTTTGTAAGGGGTTTTCTCATCTCACTTTCAATTCTGTGGGATTTCTATTGTTTGCCTCTTATTCCTTATATGTGGTATAAGTGTACTGAAATTTGATATATATTATCATGATTATATTTATATTCATGGTATTCTATGATTCATTTTATGGTTATTAACTTTTTTTCATATGACTTAATTGATTACAGCATGGTAACGAGATTTGTCTCTATTTTCACTTCATTGTGACTTGCTTAGTATTGTGCACCTACTGCCCATTTGAGATCACTTTTAAATTGAAATTATATTCAATTTAAATGTAAATATTCTCATATCATGGATATTATTATTGTCTAAGTCGTATACCATTTTACATTCGGTATTTATTTTGAATGTTGTTTTGACTGTGGAAATATTGATGAATCTGTATCCTCTATTCTATATGGATAATGTAAAGGAATATTTCTCTTGTGTTGAATCTATGTATAAATAATTATTTAAGCATGCAGTAGTGGGTGGGACCTTCTACAGCCCCTCGATGCATCGGTAGGTCTCGTGAGAGAAATCAGTTGGTGACAAACCCTTCGAGTTTGTTTCCAAAAATCAGATGGGTTTCTACCCACAGAACTAAACTGTTTTTATGCTATTATGGTATCATGTTCCAGATACATGACATCCAATTAATAATCATTCTCTTTATTCATTATCAGTTATTACTATCCATGAGGTTTTAACTATGACAAAATCTATGGATGCAGTTTCATTCTCAGTTTATTAATGGCGTGAGTTTTTTATTTATTCACCATGCCATATTGATTATGTCAAAAAAATTACAATTCAGTTATTATTGATTCATGATTCTGCCATTTGTAACCCTTACTGAGCATTTTAGATTTCCCCTTTCATTGTTTACCTTTAACAGGTGATGAATATGAGATCATTTATTGAGTTCCTGTGGATGCAGTTTTTAGTTTTTGTTATTTATTATACTTTTCTAATGTAATTTGAGTTACATCTATTTTCTAGCTTCTTCAAGATTACTAAACTAATCATTCCTTTGGGATTTCTTTCCACTTAATCACCTATTGAAGTTAAAAAATGAAAGGGATGAGCTCAAATTCTTAGTAAGGGTTACAAATGGTGGAAGCATGAATCAATAATAATTGAATTGTAAATAATTTTATATAATCAATATGGTCGAAATGGCCCGAAGGCCTTCATTTTTTTTATTATTTTGATAATCCACCTTTCAAGGGATGAGTTGGAACCCTTAAAAGGCCCGAAGGCTCAAAGACAATTACAGGACCCATAGGTCTTAGAGGGAATCACCCAGACAAGACAACTCGGAACTACTCCTCCCCAGCATGTGTCATGATATCAGCACTCCACCTTCACAGGGCTGGTCAGCTAGTTGTCCTATGCAAAGTTGCACAGGCCCGATACCGATGGCAAATCCATACCCTCTCATTCTTCCAATTCTGGTTAGCTATGCTCCAATGAATGTGCCTTCCCTGAATCCTCCTCTGAAGCCTTGTCCCATATAGTCTGACTGGTACATCTACATTCATGTGGCTCAAAGGCCTTGGGGTGTCCCAAAGGCCTTAAGGTGGCCCGAAGGCCTTGAGAATCAACTGGCCCGAAGGCCTTGGGTGGCTCGAAATCCTTGCAAAACTCGAGGACCAAACCAGTGGCCCAAAGGCCCATATAGATGAATAGTTCCAGCTACTACAGTACCGAACAGTGCCTGCTACAATTCCTGCTACAGTACCAAATAGTATCTGTTACAATACCTTCTACAGTACTGCTACAGTGCCTGCTACAGTAATAACAGATAATGAATAAAGAAATAATGAATAAATAGAATGATTATTAATTTTAAGTCATGTATCTAGTACATTATACCATAATATCGTTAAAACGGTTTAATTCTGTGTGTAGAAACCCATTTTATTTTTGGAAACAAACTCGTAGGGTTTGTTGCCAAATTGATTGTCTCATGATACATGTCGATGCATCGAGGGGTTGTAGCAAGCCCCACCCACCGCTTCATGTCCAAAGAATTATTTATACATATATTTGACACAAGAACAATATGCCTTTACATTATCTGTATAGAATATAGGATACGGATTCATCAATATTTTCACAGTCAAAACAACATTCAAAATAAATACCGTATGTAAAAAGGTATATGGATTAGAAAATAATCATATCCATGATATGAGAATATGGAAATTTAAATGGACTATAATTTCAATTTAAAAGTGATCTCAAATATTCATTAGTTACACCACATTAGAAAGAGTATGTGCACAATACTAATCAAGTCACAACGAAGTGACAATTGAGATAAATCTCTTTACCACGTTGTAATCAATTGAGTCATATGACCAAAAGTTAATAACCACCAAAATAATCACATAATACCATGAATATAACGATAATAATGATAGTATATATCAAATGGTATTAAACCTATACCACATATAAGAAATAAGAGGTGAACAATGGAAATCCCACAGAATTGAAAGTGAGATGAGAAAACCCCTTACAAACATTTCAGCATGGTAACGAGTGTTCTTGTGAGGGATTAATGAGAGGTAAAGGGGTATACCATTATTTATATATCATAAGGGTAATATGGGGGAGGTGAAAAAACATACCCCATCATTAGGTATTAAAAATAAAAGATCACAACATAGGGGAGATTCTTAAACAAAAGTGAGAAAGAGGATCCCTTACCTTATGCTTGAAGGTGTTCTTGATTGTTCTTAACGACTTGAATAATCAAATTTAGATTCATTAATTAATAATTATATAACCTAATAAACATGTAATTGATATGTTATAACCTTATTAGGATCATTAATGGAATTTTTGATGGGTTTAAGAGATTCAATTTTATTGTTTTGGTAGTATTTTCTTCTTTGGTTTTCATGATCAGTTTACTTGTATTCATGAATAGATGTTTGTTTGAAATGTGGTTAAAAATCCAGAATTGTTAATATATATTATTAGTGAAATTAAATATATATAAATTATCTTATAATTATTATGGTTATATACCATAAGTATGACTCATTCGATGAGTTAATAAATGCTTGGATTTGGATTGGCGGTTTTGTGCACAATAAACTTGTTTTGTATTATTATTCCATATTTTGAGTGTTTAAGGATTCCAAAACATTAAACAAGATAAAATAAATATATTATGATCTGGTTAAACCATTTAAAAATCTTAATTATAAGTATTTAATATAGTAATTTAAATTGAAAACTTGTCTTCCTTGAGTGTGATAAATTAACACATCTCGGATGGTGTTTGCATTTATTCTATAAAAGGAGAGGAAAAGGAGAGATTATGATGAAATATTACATTTGAATAATGAAAATACAGTACATGTAAGGTAATGGAATTATCATGTAATTTGGATGGGGTGAGGTGAGAAGAGAGCAACAAAATAATAAAACTTGTAAAAGAATTTGAAAGAAAAGAGAAGAGAGGTTCACCTCTTGAGTACTCCTCCTTGAGAAATTCCTTAAGACCTTTGTTTTTTGCCTTTTGGTAATACCAGAAGGTCTTGGACGTGGGGAAAGGGCTTGGGAATAGTATTTGGAAGAATTTAGGCAAGTCTTGAAGCTTGAGTGGTGTGGGAGGAAGAGGGTGTGAGGGGTGGTTTATATAGTGGAGGGGAGAGGGGATTTCTCTATATTATAATAATTACTTTATTATTTCTTCACAATACAAGTAATAGTGAGTCTTATATGACCAAGAATAGTAATTTTATCATGTGAATCCAAATAAATTGGAATTACATTAGCAGAACATCATACATGACTATAATTAGTGTATTTAGCTTATTTTGTAAAGTATTGTATTTCACTATTCATCAAAAATTCAAGTATTTCATAAAAATACCAAAAATTCACCCTAACCATTTTTTTATGTGTAGAATCCAAAAATAAAGTCTATTTTTAAAAAATAATTTTCTAAATATGATTAATTAAATATTTAATTAAAATCATTATCTAATCGAAAAATATAAACACTTAAAATATTCATCTTTATTTTAAAGGTGCCTAAATTTATTTATACATTCATGGGTATGGATACCATTCATAAGAGTCATGTTAATATTAATTAGGGTAAGTTACTATTCATAAGGGTAGGTTACTATTCATAAGGGTAGGTTACTATTCGCCAAAAATTAAGTTAATTCTATCATACTCTAAATATCATCCTGAACACAACAGTGTATGTCATATTTTCAAAATTTAAAACATGCAAGTGGAAAATTTAATTTCAATGGATAGGATATGACTATCTCCTAAATAACCAAGTTTTGTTTCAAAGAAACTCAGTTATTTATGAAATATATGCTATGACTCAAATTTATTTAAGAGAAACATACCATAAAATGTTTGGGGTGCTACATTATTCCCTCCTTCAGAAATTACTTCCTTTAAATTTTTCATTTATAAAGCCCACCAAAAATATGTGTGTGGTTCTTGTTCATAACATCCTCAGGTTCCCATGTTTCTTCCTCCATATTCGGGTTTTTCCAAAGAACCTTTACTAGACAATTCATCCCATTTCTCAATACTTGTTCCCTTGTGTCAAGGATCTTGATAGGCTCTTCACAGTATGAAAAATCATGTTCTAGTTCTATTTCTTCATAGGTGAGTACATGTATTGGGTCTGGAAAGTATTTCTTCAACAATGACACGTGGAACACATCATGAACTTTGGAGAGACTTAGAGGCATTTCTAAATGGTAAGCTACAGCTTCGATTCTTTCCAAAATCTCAAATGGTCTGATGTACCTGGGGCTCATTTTCCCTTTCTTACTGAACCTTAAGACACCCTTCTATGGAGATAATTTTATAAAGACGTGATCTCCCACTTGGAATTCCAAATCCTTTCTCCGGTTGTCAACATAACTCTTCTGCCTACTTTGGGCTACTTTAATAGGGACCTGGATTTTCTTCACCATTGTCATGGTCTCTTCAATAATTTCTAGGCCTATAAGTTTCCTCTCACCAACTTCATCCCAATAAGTTGGAGTTCGACATCTATTTCCATATAATGATTCATATGGATCCATTTGAATACTAGAATGGAAACTATTATTGTAGGAAAATTACACCAATGGAAAATATTGATCCCACATACCTTGGAAGTCAAGAGAGCATGATCACAGCATGTCTTCCAGAGTTAGAATAGTCCTTTTAGACTGTCTTTCGGTTTGGGGGTGATAAGAAGTACTCATACGAAGCTCAGTATCCAAAGCCTTCTGTAGACTTTTCCAAAATTTTGATTTAAACTTGGGATCTTGATCGGACACAATCGATATAGGTGCACCATGAAGTCTTACAACTCCATTAATATAAAGTCTTGTCAGGCGCTCGAGTGGTAAATCCTCTCTTATAAGAAGGAAATGTGCTGATTTTGTGAGACCATCAACAATTAACCATATTGTATCATTCCTTCTAGGTTCCCTTGGTAGTATGGTGACAAAATCCATCGTAATATTATCCCACTTACACATAGTAATAGGTAGAGGTTGCATCACTCCTTTGGGATGTTGTCTCTCTATCTTCACTTGTTGAAAAATTAGACACCTTGACACATAGTCAGAAATTTCCCACTTCATATTATCCCACCAAAAATATTCCTTAATATCTCTATAAATCTTTGTGCTACCCAGGTGTATAGAGAAATTTGAGAAATGAGCATCGTCTAATAGTTCCCTTTTTAGCCCAGGTACTGATGGAACTCATAACCTCTTCCCAAATTTCAGAACTCCTTATTCATACATGAATTATGTCAATCTCCCATCCTTGATAGCATTAATTTTCTTGTGCAGATTCTCATCATCATATTGAGAGATTTTTATCTTCTCTAATAAATATGTTTTAGAAATCATTTGAAATAGAAAAGATGTTTCCCCTTCCTTAATAATTCCCATTTCCATCTTTAGTAAATCCATGAATATAGGATCTCTTTCAATCCTTATTTGGGTCAGGAGTCCATGATCTTTCATGCTTAATGCATCTTCCACCTTATTTTCCTTTCCTAGGTAGTAGTGTATTGAACAATCGTAATCTTTGAGTAACTCGAACCATCTCCTTTGCCTCATGTTGAGTTCTTTTTGTGTGAAAATGTATTTCAAACTCTTTCGGTCTATATAAATCTCACATATTTCTCCATAGAGATAATGTCTCCATATTTTCATAGCAAAGATTTTGGCTGCTAACTCAAGACCATGAGTTGGATAATTTTGCTCATGAGTCTTCAACTGTCTTGATGCATAAGTAATAACTTTATCATTTTTCATAAGGACGCAACCTAGTCCATTCTTTGATGCATCGCTGTATATCACAAATCCCTCATTTCCATATAGAAGAGTCAAAATTGGAGCATTGACTAGTCTTCTTTTCAATTCTTCAAAGCATTCTATACATTATTTTTTTCACACAAACTTAACTCCTTTATGTGTGAGCTTGGTTAGCGGGTTATCCAGTTAGGAAAAATTCTGAACGAAACACCGATAGTAACCTACTAAGCCAATAAAACTGCATACCTTGGTTATTTTTGTTGGTGTGGACCAATCTTGGATTGCCTTTTTCTTTGCAGGATCAACTAGCACTACTATAAATTGAGCCTTTACCAACGGTTTCAAACCGTTGGTAAAGGCTGCCAAACCGTTGGTATATCGTATACCAATGGTTTGGAAAACCATTGGCAAGTAAGTCATGGCAGTATCCCATTACCAATGGTTTTGGTATAACCGTTGGGAAAGGCAGTGTAATTGGAGTATTGCCAACGGTTTTACAAACCATTGGAAATACTGGCAGTGTAATCCTATTTTACCAACGGTTTAAATAATCGTTGGTATATAGGATTATTTCCATGTTTTACCAACGGTTTACTAAAATTGTTGGTAAAAATATCTACAGCATTATACCAACGGTTTTAGTAAACCGTTGCTATAGTGTATTACCAGAATTTCACAACCCAGCCACCTTAAATCTCCTCCACTGCACACTCAACTACACACCTGCATACACTCTTAACAGCAACAAAAACACATGATATATCACACAAAAGCACATAAAAATAGGATACTATTATAACCATGGAATGTGCCATAATTATAATCATGTATATGAACCCAATTACCTTATGCCATACAGAATTCATAATTGAATTCTCAATTGAATACATGCGGAATGAATTATGTAATGAATTCTGAATTATGAATTAATAACACATAAAAAATTAATTGTGTTTCATACAGAATTCTGAATTATATATAACACATATATAATATGAAATACAAGGGGTTGGGGGTGTCTCGGGAGGTGGGGGTGTCCAGGGGTGAGGGGCTGTCCACGGGGGTGGGGGTGTCTAGGGGGTGGGTTATACAGAATTAAGAATACATACAAAATTTCATTTTCTATAACACATACATGATTGAATTCATAAATTAAAAGCTAATAACCCCAAAATAAAGTATCAAGAGAATCCAAATACGTTTGGTCGGGTTTCCGTATACCAGTTGTTTTTACTTAAAATGATGTCTATTTTAAACAAAAGACATACACTTAGAGTGATACCGGCCACACCGTGCCTCGGATTGAGGCGGGGTTGACTCGTACACTTCATAGATGACTCATGGATTGTTTTCATAAAGTATCAACAGAATCTGAATGTGTTTGGTTGGTTTTCCGTATGTCATTTGTTGTTTTCACTTAAAATGTTTTCCATTTCAAATAAAGGTGAGACACTTTGAGTGGTGTCGACCACACTGCGCCTCGGATTGAGGTGGGGTTGACTCGTAAACATCACATATGACCCATGGATCATTGTTCTAAATTATCAACACAATACGAATACGTTTTGTGAGTTTTCCGTATGCAAGTTGTTGTTTTCACTTAAAATCCTGTCCATTTCAAATAAAAATTGAGACAGTTTGAGTGGTTCCAGCCACACCGGCCCTCATATTGAGACGGGATTGACTCGTACACATCAAATATGACCCATGGATCGTTGTCCTAAAGTTTCAATAGAATCCAAATGCGTTTGGTTGGTTTTCGATATGTCAGTTGTTGTTTTCACTTAAAATGATGTCCATTTTAAACAAAGAGAGACACTTTGAGTGGCGTCGGCCACACCGTGCCTTAGATTGAGTCGAGGTTGACTCATACATGTCACATATGACCCATGGATCATTTTCCTAAATTTTAAATAGAATCTGAATGCATTTGGTCGGTTTTTCATATGTCAATTGTTGTTTTCACTTAAAATGATGTTCATTTTAAACAAAAGAGAGACACTTTGAGTGGTTTTGGCCACACTGCATTTCCGATTGAGGTAGGGTTGACTCGTACATGTCACATATTACTCATGGATCATTTTCCTAAAGTTTCTACAGAATCCGAATGCGTTTGGTCAGTTTTCCGTATGTCAGTTGTTGTTTTCACTTAAAATGATGTCGTGGTGTCGGCCACACCGCACCTCGGATTGAGGCGGGGTTGATTCGTACATGTCACAAATGACCCATGGATTGTTTTCCTAAAGTATCAACACAATCCGAATGTGTTTGGCATGCATTTGACTATTAAACGCATGTTTTGTCCATTTACGACATGCGGAGTGCGTTTTCGGCCATCGCGGTCACACGACACCTCTGATTGATGTGTCGTCTAGCTGACCATTTCACAATTCAGCCACAATTTGTTTTCGTCAGATTTAATGGCATTTCTAGGTCGTTCGGCTGGTATCGACCACCCAACGCACGTTTTTCAAGCGTGCCAAACGCATATTCAGTCGTTCCGTGCAAACCGCATGTCCGAATGACATGTTGTCTCCTCGTACAACTCACTAATAATAATTAGGATGTTTTTGTGTGATTTCAAGTCATTCCGATGTCGTTTGGCATGCATTTGACCGTTAAACGCATGTTTTGGACATTTACGACACGCGGAGTGCGTTTTCGGCCACCACGGTCACACGACACCTACGATTGACGTGCCGTATGGACAAACATTTCACAATTCAGCCACCCTTTGTTTTCATCCAATTTCTTGGTATTCTGAGGTCGTTCGGCCGGTATCGACCATCCCACGCACATTTTTCAAGCATGCCAAACACCTAAAAACACATATTCAGTCGTTCCACGCAAACCGCGCCTCCGAATGACATGTCATCTCCTCGTACACCTCAAGAATAATAATTAGGGTGTTTTCGTGTTATTTCAAGTCATTCTGATGTCGTTCGGCATGCATTTGACCGTTAAACGCATGTTTTGGCCACTTACGACACGGGGAGTGCGTTTTCGGCCACTACAATCACAAGACACCTCTGATTGACGTGCCGTCTGGCCAACCATTTCACAATTCACCCACCCTTTGTTGTCGTCCAATTTTATGGCATCCTGAGGTCATTTGGCTAGTACCGACCACCCCATGCATGTTTTTCAAGCGTGCCAAACACCTAAAAAACACATATTCAGTCGTGCCGCGCAAACCACTCGTCTAAATGATGTGTTGTCTCCTCGTACACCTCACGAATAATAATTAGGGTGTTTTTGTGCGATTTCAAGTCATTCTGATGTCGTTCGGCATGCATTTGACCGTTAAACGCATGTTTTGGCCATTTACGACACGCGGAGTCTGTTCTCAGCCACCGCGGTCACACAACACCTCTGATTGACGTGTTTTCTGGCCGACCATTTCAAAATTCACCCACCCTTTGTTATCATCCAATTTCATGTCATTCTGAGGTCGTTCGGCTGGTATCGACCACCCCACGCACATTTTTCAAGCATGCCAAACACCTAAAAAACACATATTTAGTCGTGCCGCTCAAACCGTGTGTCAGAATGACATGTCGTCTCCTCGTACACCTCACGAATAATAATTAGGGTGTTTTCGTGTGATTTCAAGTCATTCTGATGTCGTTCGGCATGCATTTGACCATTAAACGCATGTTTTGGCCATTTACGACACTCGGAGTGCGTTTTCAGCCACCGCGGTCACACGACACCTCTAATTGATGTGCCATCTAGCCGAACATTTCACAATTCACCCACCCTTTGTTTTAGTCCAATTTCATGGCATTTCGTGGTCGTTCGGCCGATATCGAGCACCCCACGCACGCTTTTCAAGCGCACTAAACACATAAAAAACACATATTCAGTAGTGTCGCACAAACCATGCATCCAAATGACATGTCGTCTCCTCGTACACCTCACAAATAATAATTAGGGTGTTTTGTGTGATTTTAAGTCATTATGATGTCGTTCAGCATGCATTTGACCGTTAAACCCATGTTTTGGCCATTTACAACACGCGGAGTGCGTTTTCAGCCAGCGCGGTCACACGACAGCTTCGATTGACATGCCATCTGGCCGACCATTTCACAATTCACCCACACTTTGTTGTAATCTGATTTCATGGCATTCTGAGGTCGTTCGTCCAGTATCAACCACCCCACGCACGTTTTTCAAGCGTGCCAAACACCTAAAAAACACATATTTAGTCGTGTCACGCAAACCGCGCATCCGAATAACGTGTCCTCTCCTTATACACCTCACGAATAATAATTAGGGTGTTTTCGTGTGATTTCAAGTCATTCTGATGTCGTTCGGCATGCATTTGACCATTAAACGCATGTTTTGGCCATTTATGACACGCTGAGTGCATTTTCGGCCACTGCGGTCTCACGACACCTCTGATTGACGTGACGTCTGGCTGAACATTTCAAAATTCACTCACCCTTTTTTTTCATCAGATTTCATGGAATTTCAAGGTCATTCGCCAGTATCGACCACCCCACGCACGTTTTTCAAGCATGCCAAACACGTAAAAAACACATATTCAGCCATGTCGTGCAAACCGCGGGTCCGAATAATGTGTCGTCTTTTCGTACACCTCAAGAATAATAATTAGGGTGTTTTTGTGTGATTTAAAGTCATTCCGATGTCGTTCAGCATGAATTTGGCCGTAAAACGCATGTTTTGTCCATTTATGACACACGGAGTGCGTTTTCGGCCAGCGCAGTCACACGACACCTCTGATTGATGTGCCGTCTGGCCGACCATTTCACAATTCACCCACCCATTGTTTTCTTCCAATTTCATGGCATTATAAGGTCGTTCGGCTGGTTTTGACCACCCCACGCACACTTTTCAAGCGCGCCAAACACCTAAAAAACACATATTCAGTTGTGCCACGCAAACCGTGCATCCGAATGACATTCGGTCTCCTCATATACCTCACGAATAATAATTAGGGTGTTTTTGTGTGATTTAAAGTCATTATGATGTCGTTCGGCATGCATTTGACCGTTAAACGCATATTTTGGCCATTTACGACACACTGAGCACATTTTCGGCCAGCACGGTCACACGACACCTCTGATTGACGTGTCGTATAGCCGACCATTTCACAATTTACCCACCCTTTGTTGTCGTCCAATTTCATGGCATTCTGAGGTCGTTCGGCCGGTTTCAACCACCCCACACATGCTTTTCAAGCGCGCTAAACACCTAAAAAACACATATTTAGTCGTTCCGCGCAAACCGTGGGTCCAAATGACGTGCATTCTCCTTGTACACCTCACGAATAATAATTAGGGTTTTTTAGTGTTATGTCAAATCATTCTGATGTCGTTCGGCATGCATTTGACCGTTAAATGCATGTTTTGGCCATTTACGACACGCGGAGTGCATTTTCGGCCACCGCGGTCACACGACACCTCCGATTGACGTGTTGTATGGCCGACCATTTTACAATTCACCCATCCTTTGTTTTCGTCTGATTTCATGGAATTCCAAGGTCATTCGGCCAATATCGACCACCCCACGCACGTTTTTCAAACATGCCAAACACCTAAAAAACACATATTCAGTCGTGTCACGCAAACCGCGGGTCCGAATGATGTGTCGTCTTTTCATACACCTCACGAATAATAATTAGGGTATTTTTCGTGTGATTTAAATTCATTCCGATGTCGTTCGGCATGCATTTGACTGTAAAATGCATGTTTTGGCCATTTATGACATGCGGAGTGCGTTTTCGGCCAGCGCGGTCACACGACACCTCTGATTGATGTGCCATCTGAACGACCATTTCACAATTCACCCACTCATTTTTGTTGTCTGATTTCATAGAATTCCGAGGTCGTTCGGCCAGTTTCGACCACCCCCCGCACGCTTTTCAAGCGCACCAAACACCTAAAAAATAGATATTCAGTCGTGCCGTGCAAAACGTGGGTCCGAATGACGTAATGTCTCCTCTTACACCTCACGAATAATAATTAGGGTTTTTTCTTGTGATTTGAATTCATTTTGATGTCGTTCGGCATTCATTTTACCGTTAAACGCATGTTTTGACCATTTACGACACGTGGAGTGTGTTTTCAGCCAGCGCGGTCACGCGACACCTCTGATTGATGTGTCATCTGGCCGACCATTTCACAATTCACCCACCCATTATTTTTGTCCGAATTCATGGCATTCCAAGGTCATTCGAACGGTTTCGACCACCCCACACACGCTTTTCAAGCGTGCCAAACACCTAAAAACACATATTCAGCCATGTCGGGAAAACCGCACGTCCTAATGACGTGTCGTCTCCTCGTAAACCTAAAGAATAATAATTAGGGTGTTTTTGAGTGATTTAAAGTCATTATGATGTCGTTAGGCATGCATTTGACCGTAAAACGCATTTTTTGACCATTTACGACACGCGGAGTGCGTTTTCGGCCAGCACAGTCACACGACACCTCCGATTGACGTGTCGTCTGGCCAACCCTTTCACAATTCACCCACCCTTTTTTTCGTTCGATTTCATGGCATTCTGAGGTTGTTTGGCCAGTTTCAACCACCCCACGCATGCTTTTCAAGTGCGCCAAACACCTAAAAAACAAATATTCAGTCGTTCCATGCAAACCGTGCGTCTGAATGACATGTAGTCTCCTCATACACCTCAAGAATAATAATTAGTGTGTTTTCGTGTGATTTCAAGTCATTCTGATGTCGTTCGGCATGCATTTGACCTTTAAACGCATTTTTTGGCCATTTACAACACGCGGAGTACATTTTCAGCCAGCGTGGTCACATGACACCTCTGATTGACATGACGTCTATTTGAACATTTCACAATTCACCCACCCTTTGTTTTCGTCCGATTTCATGGCATTCTGATGTCGTTCGTTCGGTATCGACCACCCCACGCACGTTTTTCAAGCGTGTCAAACACCTAAAAAACACATATTCAGTCATTTCGTGAAAACCACACATTCGAATGACATTTTGTCTCTTCATACACCTCACGAATAATAATTAGGGTGTTTTCGTGTGATTTCAAGTCATTCTGATGTCGTTAAGCATGAATTTGACCATTAAATGCATGTTTTGGCCATTTACGACATGCGGAGTGCATTTTTGGCTACCGCGGTCACACGAAACCTCCAATTGATGTGATGTCTAGCTGACCATTTCACAATTCACCCACCCTTTGTTGTCTTCCTATTTCATGGAATTTCGAGGTCGTTCAGCCAGTTTCGACCACCCCACGTACGCTTTTCAAGCGCGCCAAACACCTAAAAACACATATTCAGTTGTGCCGTGAAAACCGCGTGTCCGAATGATTTGTCGTCTCCTATTACTCCTCACGAATAATAATGAGGGTGTTTTCGTGTGATTTCAAGTTATTATGATTTCGTTTGGCATGCATTTGACCATAAAATGCTTGTTTTGGCCATTTACGACACACAGAGTTCGTTTTCAGCCAGCGCGGTCACACGACACCTCTGATTGATGTGACGTCTGGCCAAACATTTCACAATTCATCCACCCTTTGTTGTCATCTAATTTCATGGAATTCAGAGGTCGGTTGGCTGGTTTCGACCACCCCACGCATGCTTTTCAAGTGCACCAAACACCTAAAAAACACATATTCAGTCGTTCCATGTAAACCGCGGGTACGGATGACGTGTTGTCTCCTCGTACACCTCACGAATAATAATTAGATAATTTTTCTAAAGTATCTACATGATCTGAATTCCTTTGGTTGGTTTTCTATATGCTGGATGTTGTTTTCACTTAAAATGTTGTCCATTTCAAAGAAAAGTGAGACACTTTGAGTGGTATCGGCCACACCGCGTCTCAAATTGAGGCAGGGTTGACTCGTAGACGTCAAAAATAACTCATGGATCATTGTCCTAAATTTTCAACAGAATCTGAATGCGTTTGGTCGGATTTAATTATGCTAGTTATTGTTTTCACTTAAAATGTTGTCCATTTCAAATAAAAGTGAGACACTTTGAGTGGTGCCGGCAACACCACACCTCGGATTGAGGTGGGGTTGACTCGTACATGTCAAAAATGACCCATGGATTGTTTTCCTAAATTATCAATACAATCCAAATGCATTTGGTTGGTTTTCCGTATGCCAGTTATTTTTACTTAAAAGAGTATCCATTTTAAACAAAAGAAAGACACTTTGAGTGGTACCGGCCACATCGTGCCTCAGATTGAGGCAGGTGAGGGGGTTGTCTGGGGGGCTGTTCGGGGTCTAGGGAGGAGGGTGGGGGGGCTATCCGGGGTCTAGGAAGGAGGGTGGGTAATGTATCTAAAACTCTATCTAGGTATCATACATCGAATTCTGACAGGACTTCGAACCGCCAAGGGGTGTCGTCCTGGAGTAGGTCCAAATCATAGCATTACCACGGCGTGACCGCGACATGACCTCGGCGTGACCGCAGCATGTTGGTCCAGTCCAGCAACATCTGTGGGGCAGCATCTTTCGGCCAGGATTCCAAATAAATCCTATGTAGTTGTCCTTCACATTATAGAAACTGATCTTATGTTATAAAAAAAATACTCTTGATTCAGTATTGTGGTATGATAAAGATATATATTTTATATTATTTGTTTTTAAAAGTGGTACTAGGTAGTTGAAACTACTAATTGAGAGTAAAATTATCACACCCTAAACTATCACTGTGAGTTTTCACAGACAGCGCACCTCCATTGGAGGGGTTTTATTATAAAAACATGAGTTTATTTATCAAATGAAACAATTATATTAAAGAAAACTTATTCAAGATATGCAATTTAGTATAATTAAGAAAAATTAAGAAAGAAACTAAATTCAATTTAAATCATTCTTAAATTAAATAGGCTTCCATATTTGCTCAAAAATAAAGAGTTATACTGAATTCAAAAATATCCATACCAGAGTGAAAAACCAGCTTCAAAAATAAAGAGTTATACAGAATTCAAAAATATAATGGATCAATCTGACCCTGATCACCATCACCATCACCACTATAATCATCAGCCTCATCCTCACCGCCATCTCTGTCCTCGTCATCATCCTCTTCATCGTTCTCATCCTTGCCCTCGGCCCCATCCTCTCCCTCGGCCCCATCCTCTCCCTCAGCCTCATCCTCGCCCTCGTCCTCATCCTCATCCTCACCCTTGTCCTCTTCAGAATCCTTGTCATCACCAGGAATGTCATCATCTCAACCACCACTAGAACTGCCACCTGGTGCATTCGATAATGTACCCATCGATGACATATATGTCTGACAAGCTGCACTGGCCTCTGGTGGAAGTGATGAAGATAAAGCTTTGATCAGTTTCATAAATTCTTTCTCCCTCATTTGAACATGTTCTTCCAACTCGGTGACCCTTTTATCAGACTGTCTTGCATGCTCCTTGACCTGTTCTAACTCGGTGGTACTAGAATGGATACCTAGATATGACCAATACCTCGTCAGGACTATATTCTTACCAGGTCGGCACTGTACTCAACCAAAGTTCTCATCTCCCAAACCCTGATATAAATGATCATGTGGCTCAAAATTGTTAGGCTCTTAGGCATCAAGGGACTCTAAAGCAGCCTTTTAAAAATATTAATAGATTATTAAATTTAAAAATAGATATTAAACTTTGAAATAAACAAATTAAAACTTACAATCTTTTCTTGTGTCAGTTCATTAACCGCAGTTCCATCTTTTTTCCTTCTACTCGAGTAAAACAATTTTGCTCGGGTGATACGTCCTTCAATATTCAATTTGTGCTTCTATAATGACATTGAAACAATATAAAGTTAAAGTATAATCATATATTCAATATTCAATAAATCACATAATTTAATTAGGAAACAATAAAAAGGGAAAGTCCTAAAGAAAAATTATAAACAACTATATCGTACCCGCAGCCTCTCATGATCTCACATAGTTGTGCGCCCCAAAGTGTGGAGGTATTTCTTTGAATTAATGTTTTTTTTTTCAGAAGATTCCGAAATAATTTTTAATAATAAATAAGATAATATTAATGAAAAATATGAAAACTTTCATTTAAATACATCAAATGGGATTAATACCTTAAATTTGGTAGTCTCCCAATGGGTAATCATTTGGAAATATTGCTCTATCGAGAAGTCATCCACAATAGGTAATGTATCCAACTTTGTGCCCACTCTATCACACCATCCAACATACATATCATGCTTATAAGCTCTCCAAATCTCTTCTAGCTCCTTTAAACATGTTGGTCGTGCACCTTCGCCATCAGGGAAGTTAAACTAAAGCTGACACCCGATAGATTAATTCATATAAATACAAAAAAAATACTACATTAAATCCAATATATTTTTTACCCATATTTGTGCCCACGCATTATCCTTGACTTCATGTGGAAGATTTATCCAAGAGAGAGGGCTGACTAGAATGATGTCAGAGTATTTGGCTAGTGTCGCCAAAAAAACCTGACATTCCTACCCAGATTTTTCAATCATCTATCCATCATCATTGTATTCAACCATCAACTGTGTCTAGCGGTTCCATACCGCACGCAAGCGAGTACGCCCCCTCCCCTGCCTCCTATCAGTAGATGAATCTGTTATTAATGAAAAAAATATTAGTACAAGTTATAATAAAAATAAATTTTGGTATAAAAATTTGTTAGAGTTATATAAATATACCTGTGGTAGTCAGATCAATGGGCGTCACTGGATGTGCAGAAGCTGAAGGAATATACTGTATAGGTGGATTGTCCCTCAGTGTATGCTCCTCAGCCACATACTGTGTCGGAGCAGGAGTTGAAGAAGGTGGAATATAATAGCTCAGAGATAATGAACCAGAATCAAAAGATGATGGCACAGACATCTGGCCAATTGGTAGTGTAAACATCATAGGCCTAAATATCTCGTGTGTCCCTAAAGACACACCAGGATCAAAATGGGGTGTAGAAGATACGTATGTGGTAGGGGCATAGTCCAATCGGGTACGACCAGTGGATCATCTAACTCTCGCACCACAAGCCCTCGTACCATCGGCCTTAGTACCGGGACCACCAGATGATCGTCTAACTCTGACACCACCCCCCCTCCTACCACCAGCCTCTGTACTGGGAGAAATATCAGGCTCCTCATCGGATATCACTCGTCTAGGGGGTGGGTCCTGAAAAAAAATTTAACACAAAAGTAAACACGTGGTATTATAAGTTATTGAAATATATATATTTGAAATAAAATACTCACAACAGGGATGAGTGGAATAATTCCCATCTCTGTCATGCGACGATTATTTTCTGTCATATTTTTCCGCCGCCTCTCTTCAATGGGTGTCATTTCCTACAATGAAAACAAATATGGAAGTAATTAGAAATAGATAACTAATGTGTAACCCAAAAAACAAAATATAGAAAAACCATTCTGATAAAAAAACATAAAGAAACAGAAGATTTTTTAGGGATAGGCCATGTATTTACATGGCTATCCAAGTCATGTACTGTGTACATTCCCATGTACATTCCCAGGACACTGGATTATCGTAAACACCATGTCAACCATTATACACACCATGTGAACCCTTATACCATATCGTCATTATTACAACCATTAATAACAATTTATTAAACAACATCACTTTTCAAAGATAATCAAATTGAACATAAATCAATAATAATATTGGATATATCAAGTAAAATTAAGTCATACTATATTACATCCTAAATGACCACCCACAACCATGATTAATGACCACAAAGATCCCCTTTCGGCCAAATAAAAATTGAAAACAACATCACCTGTCAAAGATAATAAAATTGAAAATAAATCAATAATAATATTGGATATATCAAGTAAAAGGAATCCATACTATATTACATCCTAAATGACCACCCACAACCATGATTAATGACCAAAAAGATCCCCTTTTGTCCAAATCAAAAGTAAAAACAAAAACACAAAATTGTAGAACAATAAAATCAAGGAATCACTTACAGATTTGATGTGTAGAAGAAAAAAATTCCTTGATTGAAGATGGATCGATATGTGGAATAAGTTTGGCAGGAGGAAGATTGGATTTAGGGCAGGCCGAGTGGAACTGCAATCTGCAATCAAGCGGAGGGGGAATGGGTGCCCGATTGTATTTAGGGTAATTTTTTCCCAATGGTTTTTAAAAACCATTGGGAATGTATGTATTTACCAACGGTTTAAATAAACTGTTGGTAAAAAAGTGATATCTAAGTCCTTTACCAATAGTTTTGAAAAACCATTGGTAAAATCTTGTATAAAATCATTTATACCAACAGTTTACATAAACTGTTGGTATACATAGACATTACCAACGGTTTACACAAACCATTGGGATGTAAGTGTTGGTAAAAGTTCCATTTCCAGTAGTGTAGGATTCCATCCTTATAGACAATATGGCCTAGAAAAGAAACCTATTGAATCCATAATTCGCACTTGCTAAACTTCCCATATAATTCATTTCTTCTAAAAGTTTTCAGAATAATCTGCAAGTGATCCTCATGGTCTTCATATATTTTTTATTATACCAGGATATCATTGATGAATACCACAAAAAAGTTATCAAGATATTCCTTGAAAACTCTATTCATTAAATCCATGAAAACTTAGGGTGAATTAGTCGGTCCAAAAGGCATCACTATAAACTTGTAATGCTCATACCTAGTTCGAAATGTTGTCTTAGGAATATCTTCCTTCCTCACACATAGCTGATGATATCCGGACCAAAGTTCAATCTTATAAAAAGTTTTGATATCCATGAATTTGATCAAATAAATCATCAATCCAAGGTAGAGGATACTTATTCTTTCTTGTAATAGAATTTATTTTCCTGTAATCAATGCATAGTCTCATAGATCCATCTTTCTTCTTGACAAACAAGATTGGGGCTCCCCATAGGGAAACACTAGGTCGAATAAATCCCTTTTCACTCAACTCCTATAGTTGTTTATTTAGCTCTACTAACTCCACAATGGTCATTCTATAGGGGGTCTTCGATATAGGTCTTGCACCAGGAATTAAGTCAATGGAAAACTCAATTTATCGATCTGGAGGATGTCCAGGTAAATCCTCTAGAAATACATCAATGTATTATTGAACTACATGCACATTTTCAATCTAAATATTTCTTTCCTTGCCCATATATATTGGTTTATCTTCCTCCTCAGTTATTTCATTCAGTAGAGCTACTGGGGGTGGATCTAGATAAGAATCAGGTGGCGAGTTTTCTTCTCTAAAGATAAATGATTATACACCATTTTCAAAAATTATAAGTTCTTTTTTCTTGCAATAAATCTTCACATCATAGTTTGACAGCCAATTCATACCTATAATTATATCAAATTCAGTCATTAGTATGATTATAAGGTTAGAAACTAAAGCACGTTTATGTGTCATGAGGGGGACTAGTTGACATGACTTTGTTGCAATGATGCATACCCTAGGAGTTTTGACTGATAACTCCTTTATTAAATCAAATTCGACATGTCTAATTTTCTTGGAAAACTGGGAAGATATAAATGAATGTGATAATCCAGAATCAAATAAAGTGTTGGATAAGTTTGAGGAAACAATTAAAGTACCTTCCACCACATCATTAGGAACTTCAAATTCCACGGTTGTAATCGCATAAGCTCTCTCTTGCTCTCTTGGCCTTTTCTGAGGCATGTTTCCTTGGAACTTAGGACACTCATTTGTATAGTGTCCCATCTCTCTACAATTTTAGCATTGAACATCGTCAAATTGTTTCTTCCCCTTGTATTCATTGGATAGATAACCCTTTTCTCCACACTTATAGTAGAATCTCATGCCTTTCAAGCATTTCCCAAGATGATTCTTTCCACAGTTCTCGCATAATGGAAATTTCATTCTTCCCTTGTCCTTCTTTGGTGCTTCATCTTTCCCTTGGTTATCATAGTACCTATTTTTATCTTAGTTTCCCTTGAAAAAATTTGATCTAGAAAATTCCTTCTCTGTTTTGATGGAACTTGATACAATTTCATCATATGATGAAAATATTTGAGAATTCAGTGCCCTTAGAAGACTTGGCTTAAGAACTTCAAAGAAATGATCAATCTTTTCTACCGAGTCATGTACATAATCTACGGCATACCTAGCTAGCATTGTGAAGGTAGCCTCATAATCTGCAACACTGTCTTCTTCCCTTTTCTTTAAGCCAAGGAATTTCCTCTTCATTTCAGTTCGTTGCTCACAAGGGAAATTTTTTTCGAAGAATATTTCCTTAAAAGTCCTCCATTCAATATCTTCTATTTCTTCTTCCTCCTTGGTATTATGAATCAAGGACCATCATTGATCAGTGTCTCCCTTAAGACAATATACTGCTAGTACTAACTTTTCATTTTCATTGCATCTTAATTCCATGAATATCTTTTCAAGGGACTTGATCCATTTCTCAACAACCACTGGATTAGTAGTCTCACTAAAAGATGGGGGCTTCTGCCGCATGAAATGATCCAACACAGGTGTGGAATGGTTATTCGTTACAACCTGAGTAAGTTGTCCCAATATGGTCATGATCTGATTTGCTCCAACATTGACTGTGTTGACTTTATCAATGGGGATATCCATACATTTCCCACAAGTATTGATTCCCCTTCTTCCATTAGATGCCATTTCTAAATAAAGGGGCACACTATATTAGGGTATTAATCATAATGTATAATATTAACTTAATAAAATACTTAGCATAAATTGAGATCCTACGCATGGCTAATCCCATAATCAGAAAAATGGTTTCTTTGTGGAATAATTTACATTTCAATCCTTTATAATGGCTTGTAAAGAAAATATGAATTATCCTAAGCATATCCCCTAGGGGTGTTGTAACCAAGAGTGCATAAAGGCATGTTTCCGTGTACCATGATACCCCAGGTCAAGCCTGAAACTCCTTGTCGGGGCTTTCACTCCTAGGTACATCTATGCCAGAGGAACCTCTACCTGATCATATCTAGACAGGAATGTATTTTCTGGAAAGATTCACATAATCTATTCCTTACCAAAATATCGGGACTTTCTTGTATGTTTGTCCTCAAATACTACCTTAGGGCTTTTTTCCCTAATCTACATTTTATAATCTGGTTTCCAAGTTTGCAACTAAACTTCCTCTGATACCAATTGTAACACCCCGACCACTCTAGACTAGAGTCAGTCCATTACTTGTTATATTGGAATGGTTATAAGGAATTAAAATCCCTAATAAATGATCATTTTAGTAGTCTTGAAGAAACTGGATACATAAATGTAACTCAAATTACATTGGAAAATGTTACAAAATACAATACATAACAAAAACTAAAAACTGCATCCACGGGAACTCAATAAATGATCTCCTATTCATCACATGTTGAAGGTAAACAATGAAATGGGTGAGCTCAAATGATTAGTAAGGGTTACAAATAGTGGAATAATGGATCAATAATAACTGAATTGTAAAAAATTTGACATAATCAATATGGCATGTCCAATAAATGAAAAACGCACGCCATTAATAAACTGAGAATGAAACTCCATCCATATATTTTGTCATAGTGAAAACATCATGGATATTAATAACTGATAATGAATAAAGAGAACGTTTATTAATTATACATCATGTATCTGGAACATGATACCATAATACCGTTAAAAATGGATTAGTTCTGTGGGTAGAAACCCGTCTGATTTTTGGAAACAAACTCGAAGGATTTGTTGCCAAACTGATTGTCTCATGAGACCTATCGATGCATCAAGGGGTTGTAGTGAGACCCACCCACCGCTTCATGTCCAAATAATTATTTATACATATATTCAACACAAGATAAATATTCCTTTACATTATCCATATATAATAGAGGATAAAGATTCATCAATATTTCTACAGTCAAAACAACATTCAAAATAAATATCGTATGTAAAATGGTATATGGATTAGAAAATAATCATATCCATGATATGAGAATATGGAAATTTAAATGGAATATAATTTCAATTTAAAATTGATCTCAAATGGGCATTAGGTACACCACATAAGAAAGAGTAGGTGCATATTACTAAGCAAGTCGCAACGACGTGAAAATTGTGATAAAGATCGTTACCACGTTGTAATCAATTGAGTCGTATGACCAGAAGTTAACAACCTCCAAAATAATCACAAAATACCATGAATATAAATTGAATAATGATAATATATATCAAATGGAAGTACACCTATACCACATATGAGAAATAATAGGTGAATAATGGAAATCCAACAGAATTGAAAGTGAGATGAGAAAACCCCTTACAAACATTTTGGCATGGTAATGAGTGTTCTTTCAAGGTATTAATGAGAGGTAAAGGGGTATACCATTATTTATATATCATAAGTTTGGTATGGGGTAGGTACAAAAACAAACCCCATCATTAGGTATTAAAAATAAAAGATCACAACATAGGGGAGATTCTTGAACAAAAGTGAGAGAGAGGATCTCTTACCTTATGCTTGAAGGTGTTCTTGATTGTTCCTAACGACCTGAATAATCAAAATTAGATTCATTAATTAATAATTCCATAGCCTAATAAACATTTAATTGATATGTTATAACCTTATTAGAATCATTAATGGGCTTTTTGATGGGTTTAAGAAATTCAATTTTATTGTTTTGGTAGCATTTTCTTCTTTGGTTTTCATGATCCGTTTACTTGTATTCATGAATGGATGTTTGTTTGAAATGTGGTTAAACATACAAAATTTTAATATAAATTATTAGTGACATTAAAGAAATATAAATTATCTTATAATGATTCTGGTTATATACCATAAGGATGACTCATTCGATGAGTTAATAAACGCTTGGATTTGGCTTGGCGGTTTTGTGCACAATAAACTTGTTTTGTATTATTATTCCATATTATGAGTGGGTAAGGATTATAGAACATTAAAAAAGATAAAATACATATATTATGATCTGGTTCAACCATTGAAAATATTTCATGACTATTATTTAAGATATTAATGCAAATTGAAAACCCATCTTCCTTGAGTGTGATAAATTAACACATCTTGGACGGTGTTTGCATTTATTGTATAAAAGGAGGGGAAAAGAGAGATTATGATGAAATATTCCATTAGAATAATGAAAATTTAGTACATGTAAATTAATGAAATTATCATGGTATTTGGATGGGGTGAGGTGAGAAGAGAGAAACAAAATAATAAAACTTGTAAAAGAATTTGAAAAAAAAGAGAAGAGAGGTTCACCTCTTGAGTGCTCCTCCTAAAGAAATTCCTTAAGACCTTTGTTTTTGGTTTTTTAGTTAGACCAGAAGGTCTTGGACATTGGGAGAGGTATTGGGAAGAGTATTTGGCAGAATTTAGGCAAGGCTTGAAGCTTGAGTGGTGTGGGAGGAAGAGGGGTGAGGGGTGGTTTATATAGTGGAGGGGAGGGGGGATTTCTCTATATTATAATCATTAATTTATTATTTCTCCACAAGACAAGGAATAGTTAGTCTTCCATGAACAGAAATAGTAATTTTATCATGTGAATCTGAATCAATTTGGATTACATCAGCATAACATCATACATGGCTCTATAATTAGCGTATTTAGCTTATTTTGTAAATTATGGTATTTCATTATTCATAAAAAAATTAAGTATTTCAGAAAAATACCAAAAATTCACCCTAACCATTTTTCGACGTGTAGAATCTAAAAATGAAGTCCATATTTCAAAAATAATTTTCTAAATATGATTAATTAAATATTTAATTAAAATCATTATTTAATCAAAAAATATAAACACTTAAAATATTCATCTTTATTTTAAAGGTTCCTAAATTTATTTATACATTCACGGGTATGGATACCATTCATAAGAGTCATGTTACTATTCATAAGTGTGAGTTACTATTCATAAGGGTAGGTTACTATTCACCAAAAATTAAGTATCAAACTCTAAATATCATCCTAAACACAACTGTGTATGTCATATTTTTAAAATTAAAAACACACAAGTGGAAAATTTAAGTTCAATGGCTAGGCTATGACTATATAGTAAATAACCAAGTGTTGTTTCAAAGAAACTCAGTGATTTATGAAATATAGGCTATGAATCGAATGTATTTAAGAGAAACATACCATAAAATTTTTGGGGTGCTACCAGGAGATTAGATGGTTTTAAATTTAATTTGGTTACTTAGAGTGAAGTTGAATTATTATATAAAAACATAGTGACAACCGTTTTTGTTAATCGGTGGGTTTGATTACAAGGAACATGTTTTGAATTATACCATTTGTAAAAAAGGATTACATAACCAAAAATATGATATATTACATATATAATAATCTGGTTCAAGCATAACACAAATGGTTTTATGACCATAATTAAAGATAATAATAGAAATTGATAAATTGTTCTCCTTGAATGGGCTAAATTAGCACATCTCAAACGGTGTTTTTGTTTCTTTCAAATAAAATGTGGGGAAAGGAGGGAGAGAAGATAATGAAATATCCAATTAGCATGAAAAAATTCTAGTACATGTATGTTACTGGAGTTATCATACTATTTGGGTGAAGGGAGGTGAGGAAAGAAGCAAAAATAAAAGAACTTAAAACAAATGAAGGAATTGGAAAGAGGAATTTACCTCTTGAGACTTCCTCCTTTGAGAACCTCTTAAGGGGAGAGGTTTTGGTATTTTGAACAGGCTGGGAGATTTTGGATGTGGGGGAGGATATTGGTGAGAGATTTGGGCAGAATATTGGCAATGCACAAGGCTTGAGAGGAGTGAAGAGAAGAGGGGGTGAAGGGGGGGTTATAGTGGAGGAGAGGAGGGTTTTCATAATTTTTTAATCATTAGTTTATTATTTCTTCACAAGACAAGGAATAGTGAGTATTCCATGACCAAGAACAATAATAAATTCATGTGATTTTGATATTTGGGTGCTTACATCACTTGTGATGTCAGTAATAGTGGATTTTCACTATATTGTATTTATACACTAAATTAATGTATTTTACTATTCACTAAAAATTCAAGTATTTCAGACAAATCTCAAAAATTCTCCCTAACTATTTTTCGACGTGTAGAATCCAAAAATGAAGTCCATTTTTCAAAAATAATTTTCTAAATATGATTATTTTAATATTTAATTAAAATCATAATTTATCATCAAAAACCATTCATTTACTTATTCTAAAATATAGGTATATTGTACTTTCAACTTGAATATTATTTATATATTATCATATGTAAGGTTACTATTCTTTAGGGTATATCACTATTCATAAGGGTATGTTACTATTCATAAGGGTATGTTACTATTCACCAAAATTAAGTTTTTCTTATCGGACTCCAAATAACTTACTGATTGCAACCGTGTATGTCAGATTTTCAAAATTCCAAACACATAAGTGACAAACTTATGTTTAAAGGTTACTTAGCACTTAGTAGTTCATTATGTTCTGATTTAATGTAGAGGGCCCCACCCACCATTGCATTTCCAAAGAATTATTTTTACATAGATTCAACACAAGAGCAATATTCCTTTACATTATTCGTATAGAATAGAGGATACAAATTCATCAATATTTCCACAGTCAAAACAATATTCAAAATAAATATCATATGTAAATGTTATACGACTTAGACAATAATCATATCCATAATATGAGACTATGGAAATTTAAATGGAATATAATTTCAATTGAAAAGTGATCCTAAATGGATAGTAGGTACACCACATAAGAAAGAGTAGGTGCACAATACTAAGCAAGTCACAACGAAGTGAAAATTGAGACAAATCTCGTTACCACGTTGTAATCAATTGAGTCGTATGACCAAAAACTAATAACCACAAAAAGAATCACAGAATACCATGAATATAAAGAGAATAATGATACTATATATAAAATGGTAGTACACCTATATCACATATAAGAAATAAGTGGTGAACAATGGAAATCCCACATAATTGAAAGTGAGATTAGAAAACCCCTTACAAACATTTTGGCATGGTAATGAGTGTTCTTACGGGGGATTAATGAGAGGTAAAGTGGTATCCCATTATTTATATATAATAAGTAAAATATGTGGGAGGTGAGAAAACATACCCCATCATTAGGTATTAAAAATAAAAGAGCACAACATAGGGGAGATTCTTGAACAAAAGTGAGAGAGAGAATCTCTTACCTTACGCTGAGAGGTGTTCTTGTTTGTTCTTAACGACCTGAATAATAAAATTTATCTTAATTTATTAATAAGTAAATAACCTCATAAAAATTTAATTTATATTTTATAACCTTATTAATTTCATTAATGGACTTTTGATGGGTTTAAGAGATTCAATTTTATTGTTTTGGAAGCATTTTCTAAATTGGTTTCATGATTTGATTACTTGTATTCATGAATGGAAGTTCATTTGAAATGTGGTTAAACATACAGAATTATTAATATATCTTATTAATGAAATTATAGTGATATAAATTATCTTATAATTATTCTAGTTATATACCATGAGGATGACTCATTTGATGGGTTAATGATAAACCCTTGGATTTGGCTTGGCGGTTTTGTGCACAATGAACTTGTTTTGTATTATTATTCCATTTTATGAGTATGAAAGGATTATAGAATATTAAACATGATAAAAAACATATATTATGATCTGGTTCAACCATTTAAAAGGTTTCATGACCATTCTTGAAGATAGTAATGCAAATTGAAAACCCGTCTTCCTTGAGTGTGATAAATTAACACATCTCGGACGGTGTTTGAATTTATTGTATAAAAGGAAGGGACAAAGATATTATGATGAAATATTTTATTAGAATAATTAAAATCCAGTACATGTAAGGTGATGTAATTATCATGGAATTTGGATGATAGTAGGTGATAATAGAGAACAAAAGAATAGAACTTTGTAAAAGAAATTGAAAGAAAATAGAAGAGAAGTTCACCTCTTGAGTACTCCTCCTTGATAATCTCCTTAAGGCCTTTGTTTTTGGCATTTTGGTGAGACCAAAAGGTCTTGGATTTGGGGATAGGGCTTGGGAAGAGTATTTGTCAGAATTTAGGCAAGTATTGAATCTTGAGTGGTGTGGGAGGAAGAGGGGGTGAGGGGTGGTTTATATAGTGGAGGGAGGAGAGTTTTCTTAATATTATAATATTTAATTTGTTATTTCTTCTCAAGACAAGAAATAGTGAGTATTCCATAACTTAGAATAGTAATAAGAGAATGTTAGTTTGATATTTGGGTGCTTACATCACTCATGATTCTAGGAATAGTTAATTTAAATTATAATGTATTTATATGGTAAATTAATGTATTTTACTATTCACCAAAAATTCAAGTATTTCAGAAAAATCCCAAAAATTCACCCTAACCATTTTTTGGTGTGTAGAATCCAAAAATGGAATCCATTTTTCAAAAATAATTTTGTAAATATGATTAATTAAATATTTAATTAAAATAATTATTTAATCAAAAAATATAAACACATAAATTATTCATCTTCATTTTAAAGGTGCCTAAATTTATTTATTCATTCATGGGTATGGATACCATTAATAAGATTCATGTTACTATTCATAAGGGTAATTTACTATTCATAAGGGTAGGTTACTATTCATAAGGGTAGGTTATTATTCATCGAAAATTAAGTTAATTCTATCAGACTCAAAATATCATCTTGAACACAGCTGTGTATGTTAGAGTTTCAAAATTCAAAACACGCAAGTGGAAAATTTATTTCAATGGCTAGGCTATGACTATCTTCTAAATAAAAATGTGTTGTTTCAAAGAAACTTAGTGCTTTATGAAATATAGGCTATGACTCAAATGTATTTAATAGAAACATACCATAAAATGTTTGGGGTGATCAGATTCCCCATCAAAATAATAGACCGCCAGTACAAATTTCTCTTCTTCCGAGCACTGGAGGACAGAGAATATCTTTTCAATGGATTTAATCCATTATTCTGCGAGGAGGGGATCAGAAGATCCGCTAAACGTGGGAGGAATTCAAGAGGATGTTTTTCAAAAAATATTTTCCTCGAACCCTCCATATCAATATGGAAAGAGAGTTCCTCAGACTCAAGAAGAAGGAATATGAGTCCATCGGGGCATATGAAGCAAACTTTACAAGGCTTGTAAGGTATGCATCTGGCTTTATCATGAACACTGAAAGCAAGGTGGATCACTTCTTCAGCTGACTAAAGCCGAGTATATGCAAAGCGTTAGTGATTCGAGACTTCAACAGTTATAAGGATATTGTCCGTTATGCCCTCAAGTTTGAAATGGAGATTTGAGACTCTCAGTGGTCTCATGGGCCCAGTGAAAAAAAGAGGAAAATGGAGAAAAACATGGGCAGTTCATTGAAAAAATACCATGATGGAAAGAAGCCTGACTTTTTCCCTTGTAAAAGTTGTGGGAAGAAGCATCTTGGGAATTGTCCAAAGGAAACCAAGAATTGCTTCAAATTTGGAAAGTTTGGTCATCTGGATAAAAATTTACGATGGGATATGAAGAATCCCGCTAATACGGAAGAAGAAAGGAAGGTTCAGATCAACACTCAACCTATAGTGTAGTGTTACAACTGCAAGGAGCATGGGCGTTATGCAATAAATTTCCCTAAGCCAAGGGTTTTCAAAGGCGATCAGAAACAATCTTCATGGCAACAAGGAAGGACTTATGCTATCACTACTGCTAAGGTGGAGCCGAAAAACAATGTGGTGAAAGGTACGCTAGTTATTCATTCAAGAATAGTGAACATACTATTTGATTCTATTTCTACGCATTCTTTCATATCTTGCGATTTTAGTAGATTTATTCAAACACCGCCTCAAAATTTGGAGGAAAAGTTATCTGTGAGAACAGCGAATGGGGAAATCATTGCGTCCATGGTTTATAACTCCTCCCCGGTTAAAGTTTGTGGGCTGAACCTCCCAGAAAATCTCGTCATACTTCCTTTAGTGGAGTTTGATGCTATCTTGAAAATAGATCGAATATCTTTATACAAATCCAATATCAACTGTCGGGAAAGGGAGATCACTATTCACATCCTAATGCATCCTCCAATTCTATAAAAGTGTAAGGAGGAAGATGAATCTCCTTTTGAATCATCATCTCAAGTGTGAATATTTATTTCTTATGAGCAAGCATATCTAGATCAAATGATTTATAAAAAGGAGAGAATCATTCTTGAAGATATGCCCATCGTGAGGGATTGCACTGATGTATTCCCCGAAGATTTGTCTAGCCTTCCTCCTGATCATGAGGTTGAGTTCTCAATTTAACTTATCCCTGGATCTCTGGCTATATCAAATACACCTTACAGAATGGCCACCATAGAGATAGAGGAGATGAATAAGCAGTTGCAGGAGAATCTGGAGAATGGTTTTATATGTCCGAGTGCTTCACCTTGGGGTGTGCCAATCCTCTTTTTCAAGAAGAAGGATGAATCAATGCGATTATGCATTGATTATCGTGAGCTCAATAAAATCACGATAAAGAACAAGTATCCTCTTTCACAGATAGATGACTTGTTCAATTATATTCATGGGGCCAGTTATTTCTCTAAGGTACACCTTCCTTTTTGGGAGCCTACCTGATTAGAACTCCACAGTTAAGCGTGTTTAGCCTGGATTAGTGATCAGGATGGGTGACATTCTGGGAAGTTTCCCAGGATGTGTGTGAGTGAGGACAAAGCATGCCGAAAAAGATATGTGTTGGCATGTGGGGACTGTTATTAGTCAGATGACATGTTCAGGCATGTGGGTGGGCCCCACGGTGGGGACCACATGTCTGCGAGGCAACTTGTGGTACCTAGCGAACCAGGACCCGACAGCGATGTTAAGGCGGGGTGTTTGTGCTGTCATCGGGGCCCAGATAAAGGGTTAAATGACTAAATGGTATGACTCATGTCAACAAGGTGCACCTTACTTTTCGGGAGCCTACCTGATTAGAACTCCATAGTTAGGAATGCTTGGCCTAGAGTTGTGGTCAGGATGGGTGACCTTCTGGGAAGTTTCCTAGGGTGTGTGTGAGTGAGGAAAAAGCACACTGGAAAGGACATGTGTTGTCTTGTGGGGAATATCATTAGCGAGATGACCCGTGCGGGCACATGGGTGTGTCCCATGATGGGGACCACGTGCCTACAGGGCAACTGGTGATACCTAGCCGGTTAGGACCCGACAACCATGTTAAGGCGAGGTGTTTGTGCTATCACCAGGACCCGGTTGTAATATTTATAATTAAAAGGAAAGAAATCCTGAAGTAAAGATCATTTTAGAAGTCTTGAAGAAACTAGAAACATAGATGTAACTCAAATTACATTGGAAAATGTTACAAAATACAAAACATAATAAAAAATAAAAACTTAATCCATAGAAACTCAATAAATGATCTCCTATTCATCACCTATTAAAGTTAAACAATGAAAGGGATGAGCTCAAATGATCAGTAAGGGTTAAAAATGGCAGAAGCATGAATCAATAATAACTGAATTGTAAACAATTTGACATGATCAATATGGCATGGTGAATAAATGAAAAACTCACGCCATTAATAAACTGAGAATGAAATTGCATCCATAGATTTTGTCATAGTGAAAACCACATGGATAGTAATAATTGATAACAAATAAAGAGAATTCTTATTAATTGTACATCATGTATCTGGCACATGATACCATAATACTGTAAAAATAGTTTAGTTTTGTGCTATCACCGGGACCCGGTTTTCATATTTATGGTTAGAAGGAAAGAAATACCGAAGGAACGGTCAATTTAGAAGTCTTGAAGAAACTATAAACATAGATTTAACTCAAATTACATTGGAAAATGTTACAAAATACAATACATAATAACAACTAAAAACTGCATCCACAGGAACGCAATAAATGATCTTCTCTTCATCACCTATTAAAGGTAAACAATGAAACGGATGAGCTCAAATGCTCATTAAGGGTTAAAAATTGTGGAAACATGAATCAATAATAATTAAATTGTAAATAATTTGACATAACCAATTTTTCATGGTGAATAAATAAAAAACTCACGCCATTAATAAACTGAGAATAAACCGCATCCATAGATTTTTTCATAGTGAAAACCTCATGGATAGTAATAATTGATAATGAATAAAGAGAATGATTATTAATTGGACATCATGTATCTGGAATATGATACCATAATACTGTAAAAACAGTTTAGTTATGTGGGTAGAAACCCGTCTGATTTTTGGAAACAAACTTAAAGGGTTTGTCACTAACTGATTTGTCTCATGAGACCTACCGATGCATCGAGGGGTTGTAGTGGGCTCCACCCTCCACTGCATGTCCAGAGAATTATTTATACATAGATTCAACACAAGATCAATATGCCTTTATGTTATCCATATATAATAAAGGATACGGATTCATCAATATTTCCACAGTCAAAACAATATTCAAAATAAATACCATATGTAAATGGTATAAGACTTAAAAAATAATAATATCCATAATATGAGACTATGGAAATTTAAATAGAATATAATTTCAATTGAAAAGTGATCTCAAATGGGCAGTAGGTACACCACATAATAAAGAGTAGGCTCACAATACTAAGCAAGTCACAACGAAGTGAAAATTGAGACAAAGCTCGTTACCACGTTGTAATCAATTGAGTCGTATGAACAAAAGTTAATAACCACCAAAATAATCACAGAATACCATGAATATAAAGATAATCGGGATATTATATATAAAATTGCATTTCACCTATACCACATATAAGAAATAAGAGGCGAATAATTGAAATCCCATAGATTTGAAAGTGAGATGAGAAAACCCCTTACAAACATTTCGGCATGGTAACGAGTATTCTTGCGAGGGATTAATGAGAGGTAAAGGGGTATCCCATTATTTATATATCATAAGGGAAGTATGGGGTATGTTCGAAAACATACCCCATCATTAGGTATTAAAAATAAAAAATCACAACATAGGGGAGATTCTTGAACAAAAGTGAGAGAGAATATCTTACCTTACACTCGAAGGTGTTCTTGTTTGTTCTTAATGACCTGAATAATCAAATTTAACTTCATTAATTAATAAGTCCACAAAATCATAAACATTTAATTTATGTGTTATAACCTTATTAAGTTCATTAATGGATTTTTTGATGGGTTTAAGAGATTCAATTTTATTGTTTTGGAATCATTTTCTTACTTGGTTTCATGATTTGTTTACTTGTATTCATGAATGGAAGTTCATTTGAAATGTGGTTAAACATCCAGAATTATTAATATATATTATTAATGAAATTATAGAAATATAAATTATCTTATAATGATTCTATTTATATACCATGAGGATGACTCATTCGATGAGTTAATGATAAACCATTGGATTTGGCTTGACGATTTTGTGCATAATGAACTTGATTTGTATTATTATTACATTTTATGAGTCTGTAAGGATTATAGAATATTAAACATGATAAAATAAATATATTATGATCTGGTTCAACCATTGAAAAGGTTTCATGACCAGTCTTGAAGATAGTAATGAAAATTGAAAACTCGTCTTCCTTGAGTGTGATAAATTAACACATCTCGGACGGTGTTTGCATTTATTGTATAAAAGGAATGGAAAAAGAGATTATGATGAAATATTTTATTAAAATAATGAAAATCAAGTACATGTAAGTTAATGGAATTATCATGGAATTTGGATGAGGTTATGTGATAAGAGAGAACAAAAGAATGGAACTTTTAAAAGAAATTGAAAGAAAAGAGAAGAGAGGTTCACCTCTTGAGTACTCCTCCTTGAGAATCCCCTTAAGGCCTTTGTTTTTGGCCTTTTGGTGAGACCAGTAGGTCATGGACGTGGGGAGAGGTATTGGGAAGAGTATTTGGTAGAATTTAGTCAAGGCTTGAAGCTTGAGTGGTGTGGGAGGAAGAGGGGGTGAGGGTGGTTTATATAGTGGAGGGCAGGGGAGTTTTCTTAATATTATAATCATTAATTTATTATTTCTTCTCAAGATAAGAAATAGTGAATATTCCTTGACTTAGAATAGTAATAAGAGCATGTGAGTTTTAGATTTATGTTCTTACATAACTCATGATTCTAGGGATGGTTAATTTAAATTTTAATGTATTTATACGGTAAATTAATGTATTTTACTATTCACCAAAAATTCAAGTATTTCAGAAAAAACCCAAAAAAATCACTCTAACCATTTTTTGATGTGTATAATCCAAAAATGGAGTCCATTTTTCAAAAATAATTTTCTAAATATTATTAATTAAATATTTAATTAAAATCATTATTTAATCAAAAATATAAACACATAAATTATTCATCTTCATTTTAAAGGTGCCTAAATTTATTTATACATTCATGGGTATGAATACCATTTATAAGAGTCATTTTACTATTCATAAGGGTAAGTTACTATTCATAAGGGTAGGTTACTATTCATAAGGGTAGGTTAGTATTCACCTAAAATTAAGTTAATTCTATCAGACTCTAAATATCATTTTGAACACAGATGTGTATGTCAGATTTTCAAAATTCAAAACACGCAAGTGGAAAATTTAAGTTCAATGGCTAGGCTATGACTATATCCTAAATAACCAAGTGTTGTTTCAAAGAAAATCAGTGCTTTATGAAATATAGGCAATGACTCGAATGTATTTAAGAGAAACATACCATAAAATGTTTGGGGTGATCAGCTTCCCCATCAAAACGATAGATCGCCAGTACAACTTTCTCTTCTTCCGAGCACTGGACGACGGAGAATATCTTTTCAATGGAGTTAATCCATTGTTCTGCGAGGAGGGGATTAGAAGATCCGCTAAATGTGGGAGGAATTCAAGAGGATGTTCTTCAACAAATATTTTCCTTGAACCCTCCATCTCAATATGGAAAGAGAGTTACTCAGACTCAAGAAGAAGGAAGATGATTCCATCAGGTCGTATGAAGAAAACTTTACAAGGATTTCAAGGTATGCCTCTGGCTTTATCATGAACACCGAAAGCAAGGTGGATCACTTCTTTAGCAGACTAAAGTTGATTCTATGCAAAGCGTTGGTGATTCGAGACTTCAACAGTTATGAGAATATTGTCTGTTGTTCCCTCAAGGTTGAAATGGATATTTGAGACTCTTAGTGGTCTCATGGGCCTAGTGAAAAAAAGAGAAAAATGGAGAACAACGTGGGTAGTTCATCGAAAAAATCCCATGATGGAAAGAAGCATGACTTTTCCCCATGTAAAAGTTGTGGGAAGAAGCATCTTGGGAATTGTCTAAAGGGAACCAAGAATTGCTTCAAATTTGGAAAGTTTGGTCATCTGGATAAAAACTGTCAATGGGATATGAAGAATCCCGCTAATACAGAATAAGAAAGGAAGGTTTAGATTAACACTCAACCTACAGTGCAGTGTTACAACTTCATGGATCATGGGAATTATGCAAGCAATTAACCTAATCCAAGGGTTTTTAGAGGCAATCAGAAACAACCTCCAAGGCAATAAGGAAGGACTTATGCTATCACTACTGCTAAGGTGGAGCCGGAAAATGATGTGGTGATAGGTACGCTAGTTATTCATTCAATAATAGTGAACATGCTATTTGATTCTAGTTCTACATATTCTTTCATATCTTTCAATTTTAATAGAACTATTCAAACACCACCTTAAAAATTGGAGGAAAAGCTATCCGTGAGAACAACTAATGGGGAAATCATTGCGTCCATGGTTTATAACTCCTCCCTGATTAATGTTTGTGGACTGAACCTCCCAAAAAATTTCATCATACTTCTTTTAGTGGAGTTTGACGCTATCTTGGACATAGATTGGCTATATTTATACAAATCCAACATCAAATGTCAGGAAAGGGAGATCACTCTTCACATCCTGAAGCATCCTCCAATTCTATACAAGTGTAAGGATGAAGATGAATCTCCTTTTGAATCATCATCTCAAGTGTGGATATTTCTTCCTTATGAGAAAGCATATCTAGCTCAAATGATTGAGAAAAATGAGAGAATCATGCTTGAAGACATGCCCATCATGAGGGATTACACTGATGTATTCCCTAAAGAGTTGTTTGGCCTTCCTCCTGATCATGAGGTTGAGTTCTCAATTGAACTTATCCCTAGATCTCTTCAAATATCAAATACACCTTACAGAATGGCCACCATAGAGCTAGAGGAGCTGAAGAAGCAATTGCAGGAGAATCTATAGAGGGGTTTTATATGCCTGAGTGCTTCACCTTGGGGTGCGCCAGTCCTCTTTTTCAAGAAGAATGATGGATCAATGTGCTTATGCATTGATTATCGTGATCTCAATAAAATAACGATAAAGAACAAGTATCTCATTCCACAGATAGATAACTTGTTCGGTCATCTTCGTGGGGCTAGTTATTTATCTAAGGTGGGCCTTCATTTTTGGGAGCCTACCTGATTAGAACACCGCAGTTAATCATTCTTAGCTTGGAGTAGTGATCGGGATGGGTGACCTTCTGGGAAGTTTCCTAGGGTGTGTGTGAGTGAGGACAAAGCACACCGAAAAGGACATGTGTTGGCCTGTGGGGACTGTCATTAGTCAGATGACCCGTTCAGGCATGTGGGTGGGCCCCACATGGGGATCATGTGTCTGCGAGGCAATTGGTGGTACCTAGTAGGCTAGGACCCGATGGCCCTATTAAGGCAGGGTGTTTGAGCTGTCACTGGGGCCCAGATAAAGGGTTAAATGACTAAATGATATGACTCGTGTCAATAAGGTTCACCTTCCTTTTTGGGAGCCTACCTGATTAGAACTCCATAGTTAAGCATGATTAGCCCGGAGTATTAGTCAGGATGGGTGACCTTCTGGGAAGTTTCCTAGGGTGTGTGTGAGTGAGGACAAAGCACACTGGAAAGGACATGTGTTGGCCTGTGGGGACTATCATTAGTCAGATGACTCGTGCGGGTACATGGGTGGATCCCAGGATGGGGACCACATGTCTGTAGGGAAACTGGTGGTACCTAGCGAGTTAGGACCCGATGGCCATGTTAAGGCGAGGTGTTTGTGTTGTCACCGGGACCCAGTTGTCATATTTATGGTTAGAAGAAAAGAAATCATGAAGGAACGATCAATTTAGTAGTCTTGAAGAAACTACAAACATAGATGTAACTCAAATTACATTGGAAAAGGTTACCAAATACAATACATAATAAAAACTAAAAACTGCATCCACAGGAACTCAATAAATGATCTACTCTTCATAACCTATTGAAGGTAAATAATGAAAGGGTTGAGCTCAAATTCTCATTAAGGGTTACAAATGGCGGAAGCATGAATCAATAATAACTGAATTGTAAACAATTTGACATAATAAATATGGCATGGTGAATAAATGAAAAACTCACGCCATTAATAAACTGAGAATGAAACTGCATCCATAGATTTTTTCATAGTGAAAATTGCATGGATAGTAATAAGTGATAATGAATAAATAGAATTCTTATTAATTGTAAATCATGTATCTGTAACATGATACCATAATACTGTTAAAATAGTTAAAATCTGTGGGTAGAAACCCATTTTATTTTTGGAAACAAACTCGAAGGGTTTGTCACCAACTGATTTGTCTCATGAGACCTACCGATGCATCGAGGGGTTGTAGCGGGCTCCACCTGGTTGTCATATTTATGGTTAGAAGGAAATAAATCCCGAAGGAAAAATCAGTTTAGTATTCTTTAAAAAACTATAAACATATATGTAACTCAAATTACATTGGAAAAGGTTACAAAATACAATACATAATAAAAACTAAAAAATGCATCCACAGAAACTCAATAAATGATCTCCTCTTCATCACCTCTTGAAGGTAAACAATGAAAGGGGTGAGCTAAAATGATCAGTAAGGGTTACAAATGGTGGAAGCATGAATTAATAATAACTTAATTGTAAACAATTTGACATAATCAATATGGCATGGTGAATAAATGAAAAACTCACGCCATTAATAAACTGAGAATGAAACAGCATTCATGGATTTTTTCATAGTGAAAACCTCATGGATAGTAATAACTGATAATGAATAAAGATAATTCTTATTAATTGGACATCATGTATCTGGCACATGATTCCATAATACTATAAAAACAGTTTAGTTTTGTGGGTAGAAACCCGTCTGATTTTTGGAAACAAACTCAAAGGGTTTGTCACCAACTGATTTGTCTCATGAGACCTACCGATGCATTGAGGGGCTGTAGCAGGACCCACCTACCACCGCATGTCCAAAAAATTCTTTATACATAGATTCATCATAAGATCAATATTCCTTTACATTATCCGTATAGAATAGAGGATACGGATTCATCAATATTTCCCCAGTCAAAACAATATTCAAAATAAATACCGTATGTAAATGGTATACGGCTTAGACAATAATCATATCCATAATATGAGACTATGGACATTTAAATGGAATATAATTTCAATTGAAAAGTGATCTCAAATGGTCAGTAGGTACACCACACAATAAATAGTAGGTGCACAGTAATAAGCAAGTCACAACGAAGAGAAAATTGAGACAAAGCTCATCACCACGTTGTAATCAATTGAGTCATATGACCAAAAGTTAATAACCACCAAAATAATCATAGAATACCATGAATATAAATAGAATCATGATAATATATATATAATGGAAATACACCTATACCACATATAATAAATAAGAGGTGAATAATGGAAATCCCACAGAATTGAAAGTGAGATGAGAAAACCCCTTACAAACATTTCAGCATGGTAACGAGTGTTCTTGCAAGGGCTTAATGAGAGGTAAAGGGGTATCCCATTATTTATATATCATAAGGGAAGTATGAGTTAGGTGTTAAAATATACCCCATAATTAGGTATTAAAAATAAAAAAGCACAACATAGGGGAGATTCTTGAACAAAAGTGAGAGAGAGAATATCTTACCTTACACTTGAAGGTGTTCTTGTTTGTTCTTAACGACCTGAATAATCAAATTTAACTTCATTAATTAATAATTCCACAACCTCATAAACATGTAATTGATATTTTATAACATTATTAAGTTCATTAATGGCCTTTTTGATGGGTTTAAGAGATTCAATTTTATTGTTTTGGAAGCATTTTCTTACTTGGTTTCATGATTTGTTTACTTGTATTCATGAATGGATGTTCATTTGAAATGTGGTTAAACATCCAGAATTATTAATATATATTGTAATGAAATTATAGAGATATAAATGATCTTATATTGATTCTGGTTATATACCATGAGGATGACTCATTCGATGAGTTAATGATAAACCCTTGGATTTGGCTTGACGGTTTTGTGCACAATGAACTTGTTTTGTATTATTATTCCATTTTATGAGTGTGTAAGGATTCCAGAATATTAAACATGATAAAATACATATATTATGATCTCATTCAACCATTGAAAAGGTTTAATGACCAGTATTGAAGATATTAATGAAAATTGAAAATCCGTCTTCCTTAAGTGTGAAAAATTAACACATCTCGGGCAGTGTTTGCATTTATTGTATAAAAGGAAGGGAAAAAAGTGATTATGATGAAATATTTCATTAGCATAATGAAAATACAGTACATTTAAGGTAATGTAATTATCATGGAATTTGAATTATGGTAGGTTAGAATAGAGAACAAAAGAATGGAACTTTGTAAAAAGAAATTAAAAGAAAATAGAAGAGAGGTTCACCTCTTGAGTACTCCTCCTTGAGAATCTTCTTAATACCTTTATTTTTAGCCTTTTGGTGAGACTAGTAGGTCTTGGACATTAGGAGAGTGGTTGGGAAGAGTATTTGGCAGAATTTATGCAAGGATTGAAGCTTGAGTGGTGTGGGAGGAAGAGGGTGTGAGGGGTGGTTTATATAGTGGAGGGGAGGAGAGTTTTCTTAATATTATAATCATTAATTTATTATTTCTTCTCAAGACAAGAAATAGTGAGTATTACCTGACTTAGAATAGTAATTAAAGCATGTGAGTTTTATATTTGGGTTCTTACATCACTCATGATGCTAGGAATAGTTAATTCAAATTATAATGTATTTATACGATAAATTAATGTATTTTACTATTCACCAAAAATTCAAGTATTTCAGAAAAACTCAAAAATTCACCCTAACCATTTTTTGACGTGTAGAATCTAAAAATGAATTCAATTTTTCAAAAATTATTTTATAAATATTATTAATTAAATATTTAATTAAAATCATTATTTAATCGAAAAATATAAACACATAAATTATTCATCTTCATTTTAAAGGTGACTAAATTTATTTATACATTCACGGGTATGGATACCATTCATAAGAGTCATGTTACTATTCATAAGGGTAAGTTACTATTCATAAGGGTGGGTTACTATTCATAAGGGTAGCTTACTATTCACCAAAAATTAAGTTAATTCTATCAGACTCTAAATATCATTCTGAACACAGCTGTGTATGTCAGATTTTCAAAATTCAAAACACACATGTGGAAAATTTAAGTTCAATGGCTAGGTTATGACTATCTCCTAAATAACCAGGTGTTGTTTCAAAGAAACTCAATGCTTTGTGAAATATAGGCAATGACTCGAATGTATTTAAGAGAAACATGTCATAAAATGTTTGGGGTGTTACAAATTTGGAATCATTTCCGAGGAGGTTTCTTAAGTTGGTTTTAAATTATTATTATTATTATTATTATTATTGAATTTTTAGGATTTTTAACCACTAATTTAGAGTCTTAAAAAACAAAAAAATGGATTCTCACAGTGAATACTCTTATGTATGGCATGATTATCAACCATTTGAAAAGACTAGTCGTGATGAATTTTTTAAATTTCAAATCCAACAAAATACTCTTGAAATTTGACAAAGGGATTTGGTTATTCAATAAAATATTCAAGAAGTAATCAAACAAATGGGAATTATTTCCAATGAATTAAAAGAATTAAAATAATTGAAAGTGAAAAAAGATGCTCAATAAATGGAAAAACATGTCCCACCCACTTTTGATGTTGATGAACCCTTTTTGGATGATCTAAAAACTAATTTTGAATCTCCTTTTTCAAATTTAAATTAAGAAATTATCATTGATTCACCAATTGACATGTATTTTGGAAGTGAAAAGTATTTGGAAAATTAATGTGTTGATTTTTTTGAAAATGAAATGTCATGTGAAGCCCCATATTTTGAAATTATAAATTCAGAACCATTGTATGAATCTTTGGATGAAGTGGAAGAGAAAGTTGAACCATTCATTTTTGAATAGCATGTGGAGGAACCAAAGCTACTGCACAATTTCAATACAACTGTTTCCACTCCTAAAAAGATCTGAAACATGAGAAGCTATTGTGAGATGTTTAAAATATTGATCCAATTTTTCATGATTATTTTGATAATGAATTGCCAACTGCTTCTCCTTGTGCAGATTTAGTTCTCACTTCTTTTGAGTGGAATAATTTTTCAGATGAAGAGGATGCCAAGGTTGAAATTGAAGAAAGAATGGTGTGCCCATTTGAGTACATTGGTTTAGAAGAGGATGGTGGCACCAAGATGTTTTTCAAAGAAGAAATATTTTTTGAAGATAAACCACATCCTGGAATTGAATTTCAACAACCAGTGGAGGTTGTTTGAGAGGATAATGTCATGGGAATTTTCCCTACATTTTGTTCCCTCTTCCACTACATCATCGGAAAAATAAAGGCATTTAGGGGAACTTGAAGAAATATGTTTTTAGGAGATTATATAAGATGTTTGAGCTGAATAAGAATGGAGAAAAATCATTTTGGTGGTTCATGAGAAAGAAATTGCAACCACATTCAAATTTGGGATGATTTGCTAGAACTGCCTGACTATGGCAGTGAATTCCTAGCACCTACTTGGGGATTCATCACAAGTCTTTTTCCCTTCTCTTTATTATTGTTTTTATTTCAATGATTTCAATAAAATTTTGATTCTTTATTTTGTTTTTCATGTAGGTTTCCAAGTCGCGTCATCTAGGAGGCTAGCTCAAGGATGCTACCACTCAATAAAAATTAGGTTGTCTCTTTCCTTTCCACTTTTTTTCATGTCTTGTCTTCTTGAATTCCAATTATTATATAATCTATGAACAATGATGACATTGTACAAAATAAGTGTGGGGGGGAACATGTTGGGTAGATTGGGATTTTTTTTGTTTTATTTTCAATTTATGTGTGTTTTATTTCAAATTTTGTGTCAAAAAAAAACTTGTGAGCTACAAAGTGATATCCTTTTTTAATTGAAAATTTTTTTCAATGGGAGAAACCAACTTGATCCATAGAACTAAACTTAAATGACTATTGAAATATTTTTTACCCTGGATTTATGTTGTAGAAATTCATAAAAATACCATTGAATTTTGAATTTCATGCCATGAATTTTGTACAATACTGAAAATCATTTTCCCATGAGGATTATGATCCAATTTTGAAACTTCTTCACATTCATCCCACTTCTTGAGTGAACCAAATAATGCTTGTTTTAACCAGAACTTTCCATTTTTCTGTCAAAACCTGTGAGCTTTAAGGAAGTTGTGTTCAAAATAATTGGGGCAATTCATATGTGATTAAAACCCTCTTTTCATAATAATATTTTTATATTCCAATCTACCCTATACATTTTATTTTTTTGAGCCCTTAGTAGCCATGTGTTGCCTGTTAGATAGCCACATTATAAGCCAATTTCCTTTTCTGACCCACTCTTGAAGTACATTGCATGATTTTAGTAAAACTTAAGTGTGGGGGGATGCTTTGTGGCGTGATACGTCATTTTGTGCTATGTTGGGTGGAAATTCATATTCTGAAGAGATGTTTTTTTATATTGAATGTACTTTACTGAAATATCTGTCCATCTGGAGCTTTCATGGAAAAGGGATATGTGTCTTTCTGGAGCTCCCCAAGAACTAAAGTTGTGTCTGTCTTGAGCTTTAAAAAAATCTGAAATTTTGAGAAGAAATTGTTGTGCCATTGTTGCTGATTTGGAGAAGTTTTGTGATGCCCATGTAAAAAATTTTGCACTACTGGAAAAATACCCTATACCAACGGTTTGGAGAACCGTGGCCAAGTAAGCCGTGGGGATAGGTCTATACCAACGGTTTTGGGAAAACTATTGGTATAAGTAATATGAAAATCTATACCAACGGTTCCATAAAACCGTTGGTATATGTATTTCAAAAAAGAAACATTCGGTGGGATTTGATCCCAGGACCTCCAGTTTATGATTGAACAACCTAACCACTAACCTAACATGATTTTTGTAAACATAATTTCATAAATATATATATGTATTATCATAAATATTTTAAATTTTGATTTATTTAATGTTCTCCATAAGAAGATTCCATTAAAAATACATGTACCTATACCAACGGTTCTCAAAACCATTGGTATAGGTCCTTTGATTTTGGGACCTATACCAATGGTTTTGGACAAACCGTTGGTATAGGTCCAAATTAGTGAACAATACCAACGGTTTGCCTAAAACCATTGGTATAGATCATATTTCCAGTAGTGTTGAAGTTGTTTTGGAGTTGATTTTATTCCATGAAGAAAGATGAGAAGATAATGCTTAAGTGAAAACTATAATAATTCAATTTTCCTTCAACAAAGACCAAACCCTCTCTTTCTACCTCAAAATTTTTCACATTTGAAAACCCACCAACCTTCAAAGCTCAGAACAGCCCTTTCTAAGTCCTCATGATGGATACAATTCTTTGAATCAATTAGGTGGAGATTTAGAAATTTGTCAAGACTATGGTGACCCTTGCAATTATTTGGATGAGAAAAGGTTTGATCAAAATCAAAATCATGTGTTGAGAGAAAGAAAAAAAAGTGAGGTCATAATTGTGTATAGAGGAATTAATTAAATGAAAATGGAATGAATGAACACAATTAATAATTTGGAATTGAAGCTGTTGAAGAGGTATGATAAGTTGGGTGCCTTGATTTTGAGTTTGATATTTTCATTGACATGTTTTTAATTTTCATTGGCAATTTATTTTGAGTTCTCACTTGTCCAAGAGTTCAAGTGCTAAGTGTGGTGAAATTGATAAAGCTGACATTTTGAATATATTTTATTTGAATTTCAATGATTTAAACCTAGCCAATTTGTCATTTTATGTAGAATTGCATCATTTTTGGGATTTTGAAGAGTTTTGAGCTAAATTGTGAAAATGCCCTATTCTGAAATTTTAATTATTTTCAATAGCTTATGTATTTCGGTTATATCTTTTTCAATTTTGATCCAAATCGAATGATTATTTTTTTGTAGGAACCCCTTCTTTGTGGAATAAATATTTTTCAACTGAACTGGATCTTGATTCGAACATCTTGAGTTCCAAATAAATCAGTCTTTGTGGAAAGTATTTCTGGATGGCATGGTGGACCCCACCTCATAAATTGAGTCATAACTTAGGCTACACTCCTCCAATTATGGTGATTCCAACTGTGGATTTGAAATATAATTCAATGGTTCATTCTTCCAATAAATATCATGGAGATATTATATCATTAATGTGGTCGTTAGATGCTCAAAATTGGGGTAAAATTTAGGAAATATTCAGGCAGAAAGGGTTGTATTCAATAAATAAATCATAACTTTCGCACCACGTTTTCAAAGGATCTAAAATTTTGAGGGTCCACATAAAATTTAATTCTGAACTCTTTCTCTCTTGTTTTAATTTTTTTCTATTTTTTCTGGAATGTTTATCAACTTATGATTGTAAAATGGTTTTCTTGTTGTTTAAACTTCTTTGGGAAAGGTCTGCCCATTGAGCACGACAAGTTCAACTAGTTTCGATTGCTCGTAGGTTTTTGAGCAATCGGATCACATTTATAAGCAGATAAACACCCATATTTGAGGTCTCGATATGGTTTATAGTCAATATAGATGTATAACTTGAGGTATTGAGTTATACATTGGATGATTTAATTGGAATACATTTGTCGACAATGATAAAAGGAGTGTCCGATGATCAAAGTTTTTCCACCGTTGCCTTCTTTAGCTTGTCCTTTTCAGTACGGTTTTCTTTTAATTTTCAATCACTAATGTAGATTTCATGTTGCATTTTGATTTTCTATCATTTAACATTATTTAACTCATTTCAAATCCCCATTTTTAGTTTTAACATTAACAAAAACAAATTAACAAAGTAATAGTTTGATAGCTTAGTATGCAACCTCCTCATGAGATAATCTCGTGATCACCACTATAGTGCATTTTTAAGGGGGAAAATATTGACTGGGGTAACGTGACTGAAAACCCCAACTCTAGGGAAAGGATCTTGAAACCAAAAAAAAATGTTATCATATTACCTTCTTTTCCGATGAATCAAATGGCCCCTTAAATCGTCGTAGATTTATGGCTTTATAATTGTTAACTTTCTCCTGGCCATATTCTTTATCATTCTATATCAAAACTTGATAGTTAGATTTCTCTTTCATATCAATGTTTTCACTTGCCACTTATGTTCTCCTATGTAGAAACTTAATTATGAGTTACTTTGAGTAACCGTT